>JAIOJX010000032.1:249012438-251717438 GCA_022376925.1 Tragulus kanchil | reverse complement strand
AAAAAATATTTAAGGGGTATCTATGAGTAACTGGGCTCTAGGCTCCATGCTGCTCCCAGCTGAGGTAAATCTTTTCCCCAATGGCAGGTAGCCACAGTATTACTTCTTTTTCCATAGTGCTTAAAATTACATGACTAGAGTGGCAAGGCAAAAGAGAAAAATAAATGGAGTACCAAAGGATCCCACTGCATTATGGAAGAGTACCTGCCTTTAGAGCAGAGAGGACCACTATTCCTTGGTTCTGAGTGTGCACAGTGTGTCCAGCAGTGAAAATCCTTCCCTCTGTAATTTTTTCGACTTCTACTCTCTTGTTGATGAAAGAGGAAGGGAGGTGCCACCCATGCTGGCAGATACTTAGCATGTTAAGTGGCCTGCTGAAACTAAGAACTAAGAATCCTGCTGAAATCTATTGTTGTTTTTGCCTGTCCAGCATACGGATTTTCCAGGGAATGATCCGTCCCTATTTCTTACTGTCTTGCCTCCACCCCTCCAACCCTACCAAAAAATGTGCCAATGCTGAGCAAAGACTTCAACTAGGCCAAGCAGACTTTCTCTCTAGAATTCTAATCTTCAGAACCACCTGTGCTTTCTAGCTTTCATTAGGGCTACCCCGTTTTTTTCTGGCACAGTCTTCTTTCTTACTTGCTTACATTTAGCTTGTCTTGCTTGCAATCAAAATAATTCTGATGCATCAGCTAAAAGAAAAAGAACAAAGAAATAGCCTCTCTGGTACTACCTGGTGCCTCCTCTATGATCGTACAGAGGTACAAACCAAGTCAGTCAAGAAGACAGTACGTACACAAGGAAGCAGACATCAGTTTAATTCTCCTCTACTCAACTGAATGTCCCAAATAGATTCCAGTGGAAAATGTCCTGTACTCCATTCTCAAATTACTCAGAGATAAAAGGTACCAAGTTGAGCTTTCAAATGTAACACAAAAAGCTTCCTCAAACATTAACACATTTTGAGCATATGTTCCATTAGATTCTTTGCAGCTGTTCTTAGTTGCCCCAATGTCAAAGACTTGAGTTTCTGAACACATAAATCAGAGGGTTCAACGTGTGGGCCAAATATGTCGTAATTCCAGCACTTCTTCAAAAAATATTTAAGGGGTATCTATGAGTAACTGGGCTCTAGGCTCCATGCTGCTCCCAGCTGAGGTAAATCTTTTCCCCAATGGCAGGTAGCCACAGTATTACTTCTTTTTCCATAGTGCTTAAAATTACATGACTAGAGTGGCAAGGCAAAAGAGAAAAATAAATGGAGTACCAAAGGATCCCACTGCATTATGGAAGAGTACCTGCCTTTAGAGCAGAGAGGACCACTATTCCTTGGTTCTGAGTGTGCACAGTGTGTCCAGCAGTGAAAATCCTTCCCTCTGTAATTTTTTTTCAACTTCTACTCTCTTGTTGATGAAAGAGGAAGGGAGGTGCCACCCATGCTGGCAGATACTTAGCATGTTAAGTGGCCTGCTGAAACTAAGAACTAAGAATCCTGCTGAAATCTATTGTTGTTTTTGCCTGTCCAGCATACGGATTTTCCAGGGAATGATCCGTCCCTATTTCTTACTGTCTTGCCTCCACCCCTCCAACCCTACCAAAAAATGTGCCAATGCTGAGCAAAGACTTCAACTAGGCCAAGCAGACTTTCTCTCTAGAATTCTAATCTTCAGAACCACCTGTGCTTTCTAGCTTTCATTAGGGCTACCCCGTTTTTTTCTGGCACAGTCTTCTTTCTTACTTGCTTACATTTAGCTTGTCTTGCTTGCAATCAAAATAATTCTGATGCATCAGCTAAAAGAAAAAGAACAAAGAAATAGCCTCTCTGGTACTACCTGGTGCCTCCTCTATGATCGTACAGAGGTACAAACCAAGTCAGTCAAGAAGACAGTACGTACACAAGGAAGCAGACATCAGTTTAATTCTCCTCTACTCAACTGAATGTCCCAAATAGATTCCAGTGGAAAATGTCCTGTACTCCATTCTCAAATTACTCAGAGATAAAAGGTACCAAGTTGAGCTTTCAAATGTAAAAAAAAAAAAAAAGCTTCCTCAAACATTAACACATTTTGAGCATATGTTCCATTAGATTCTTTGCAGCTGTTCTTAGTTGCCCCAATGTCAAAGACTTGAGTTTCTGAACACATAAATCAGAGGGTTCAACGTGTATAAGTATTAATCCACAGATACGCACGAGCAATTACTCCTTTAGCAGCAAAATCTTACATTTTATACTACCATGCACAATGATTCTATGTACTCATCTCCTTTGACCTTCATAAGTCCTTTCTACGTAGATAGGGAAGCCAGGCAAAGGGGAAATTAGAACTCCCCAGATTCAGAGCTGGTGGTGGCAAAGTCAACCCAAGAATAGGCTCAAATCAAGATCCCTGCTAACAAACCTATCATTCTTCCTCACCCAGGATCCCACAGTCACATTGCATTTAGTTCCAGGGGTCCTCACTGCCTAATGGAATAAATGGGGCCATGCAAACAGGGACCAAGTTCTATTTTGTGTTAGAGGAAAGAACATTGTTTCATGAGTGATGCCTCACTAACCACATTCATTTTTTTGGCTTCACCAAGAGAGCTATTAATTATCATTAATAGATTCATAGTTAAGTATGTTGGAAGCAATAATGAGTGTGGTTCATGAGGAAACCATGTATCGATAATAAACCAGTTCATTGTTCAAAACTAAGCAAACTTATTTTCAACATAGAATATTCAATTTCAGCAGCTTAAAATATTAACAAAAATTACAACAAAAAACTACATTGAATATGTATGCTATAGAGTTAATCAACCAGCCAATTATAGTTTAAGTATTAATACTATAAGCTAAATACTGATAGCTTAAGTACATATGATAAAGAAATACATTGCCTTTGCCTTGCAAGAGCTTAAAATTTAGTTACATCCCATACATTGGAAAAGAGCCTCTCTGGTACATGTCCTCCTCTATGATCGTACAGAGGTACAAACCAAGTCAGTCAAGAAGACAGTACGTACACAAGGAAGCAGACATCAGTTTAATTCTCCTCTACTCAACTGAATGTCCCAAATAGATTCCAGTGGAAAATGTCCTGTACTCCATTCTCAAATTACTCAGAGATAAAAGGTACCAAGTTGAGCTTTCAAATGTAAAAAAAAAAAAAAAAGCTTCCTCAAACATTAACACATTTTGAGCATATGTTCCATTAGATTCTTTGCAGCTGTTCTTAGTTGCCCCAATGTCAAAGACTTGAGTTTCTGAACACATAAATCAGAGGGTTCAACGTGTATAAGTATTAATCCACAGATACGCACGAGCAATTACTCCTTTAGCAGCAAAATCTTACATTTTATACTACCATGCACAATGATTCTATGTACTCATCTCCTTTGACCTTCATAAGTCCTTTCTACGTAGATAGGGAAGCCAGGCAAAGGGGAAATTAGAACTCCCCAGATTCAGAGCTGGTGGTGGCAAAGTCAACCCAAGAATAGGCTCAAATCAAGATCCCTGCTAACAAACCTATCATTCTTCCTCACCCAGGATCCCACAGTCACATTGCATTTAGTTCCAGGGGTCCTCACTGCCTAATGGAATAAATGGGGCCATGCAAACAGGGACCAAGTTCTATTTTGTGTTAGAGGAAAGAACATTGTTTCATGAGTGATGCCTCACTAACCACATTCATTTTTTTGGCTTCACCAAGAGAGCTATTAATTATCATTAATAGATTCATAGTTAAGTATGTTGGAAGCAATAATGAGTGTGGTTCATGAGGAAACCATGTATCGATAATAAACCAGTTCATTGTTCAAAACTAAGCAAACTTATTTTCAACATAGAATATTCAATTTCAGCAGCTTAAAATATTAACAAAAATTACAACAAAAAACTACATTGAATATGTATGCTATAGAGTTAATCAACCAGCCAATTATAGTTTAAGTATTAATACTATAAGCTAAATACTGATAGCTTAAGTACATATGATAAAGAAATACATTGCCTTTGCCTTGCAAGAGCTTAAAATTTAGTTACATCCCATGACACTTAGAGGAGAGAGCCACCGATTCTGACTTCCATGAGTCTCTTCCTCAGATGATTTCGTCTCCTCTAGGAGCTTCTGGTAAAACAAAACCTCAGGAGGAGAGGCCTTGAAACTCAGGTCAAACACTGAAAACCAAGAAACAAAGTCAACACAATGTGGTTCCATGATTGGCAATGGATGCTATTCTGGAAAACCTGTGTTTTCAAAAGAAATAACTACATTCATATCCAGACAAGGTAAGTGTACCTATCTGGAGCGAGATAGTTAAGAACAAATGAAGGTACGGCTAAAAGCAGTACCACAGTCCCTGAGGCAAAGGAGCAGGCACCAAAGGAATACTAGAAAGGCAGGACCCTGAGAACAAGAAGCCAGAGTAAGTAAGGCCTGGATGAATCAGAATGCAGGAATGCCAAGTTCGTGTTCAAACCAAACCTTATGTTTATGTTCATGAACCTATAAAAGACACTGGCACTTAGTTTCAAGTAGATCTAAGATCCAGTTCTGGGGAGCAGAAATTTCAGTTTCCTAGACTTTGGTCTTACTCTCCAAGAGGAAAGATTATTATATAGTCTACATACAAAACTTACTATGTACAAAAAAAAAAAGCAATGAACAGCCAACAATCTATGGCGATGGATATGTTGTCTCTACACTGTCTAACAGAGTAGCCACTAGCCACCTGTGGCTAATTAGGGCCTGAAATCTGGTACGATGGTGCTTATGTTCAAATTATAGGTTAAGTGCCCCTCCAAACTTAGGCCAAGTATGTGATGCTGAAGAGGAATTCAACACACTCCACTACCACCCCTATTACCAGCCTATCTTCAGAAAATTTATGGGTGAAGTTGTGAGAGATTTTTTTTTTGGGGGGGGGGGGGTTGTTATTGTTTTAAATCATCTTTACCTGCATGCTGGAAAAACTTACTCCCTAGCACTTAGCCAGTTTCTGGCATGAGAGAACTTGGTAGACCACCAACATGCTGTGAGAGCATCCTGATTCTTGCCAAAATTTTTGGCTATAGAGTTAATCAACCAGCCAATTATAGTTTAAGTATTAATACTATAAGCTAAATACTGATAGCTTAAGTACATATGATAAAGAAATACATTGCCTTTGCCTTGCAAGAGCTTAAAATTTAGTTACATCCCATGACACTTAGAGGAGAGAGCCACCGATTCTGACTTCCATGAGTCTCTTCCTCAGATGATTTCGTCTCCTCTAGGAGCTTCTGGTAAAACAAAACCTCAGGAGGAGAGGCCTTGAAACTCAGGTCAAACACTGAAAACCAAGAAACAAAGTCAACACAATGTGGTTCCATGATTGGCAATGGATGCTATTCTGGAAAACCTGTGTTTTCAAAAGAAATAACTACATTCATATCCAGACAAGGTAAGTGTACCTATCTGGAGCGAGATAGTTAAGAACAAATGAAGGTACGGCTAAAAGCAGTACCACAGTCCCTGAGGCAAAGGAGCAGGCACCAAAGGAATACTAGAAAGGCAGGACCCTGAGAACAAGAAGCCAGAGTAAGTAAGGCCTGGATGAATCAGAATGCAGGAATGCCAAGTTCGTGTTCAAACCAAACCTTATGTTTATGTTCATGAACCTATAAAAGACACTGGCACTTAGTTTCAAGTAGATCTAAGATCCAGTTCTGGGGAGCAGAAATTTCAGTTTCCTAGACTTTGGTCTTACTCTCCAAGAGGAAAGATTATTATATAGTCTACATACAAAACTTACTATGTACAAAAAAAATATGCAATGAACAGCCAACAATCTATGGCGATGGATATGTTGTCTCTACACTGTCTAACAGAGTAGCCACTAGCCACCTGTGGCTAATTAGGGCCTGAAATCTGGTACGATGGTGCTTATGTTCAAATTATAGGTTAAGTGCCCCTCCAAACTTAGGCCAAGTATGTGATGCTGAAGAGGAATTCAACACACTCCACTACCACCCCTATTACCAGCCTATCTTCAGAAAATTTATGGGTGAAGTTGTGAGAGATTTTTTTTTTGGGGGGGGGGGGTTGTTATTGTTTTAAATCATCTTTACCTGCATGCTGGAAAAACTTACTCCCTAGCACTTAGCCAGTTTCTGGCATGAGAGAACTTGGTAGACCACCAACATGCTGTGAGAGCATCCTGGCCCTTGTTCTCTGCTGTTTTCTGATACAACATGTTCAGTGCTTCTCACAGCATTTCAAGAAGCAGCTTTATATCTTCTCCTTTGTGAAGGATCCCTCATTCTTTGTTCTTCTGTCATGTTTCACACCTGACTGTTTATAAAGAGTCACATAAGGCTACCTTACTGGACAGCATACAATATACTTATTTAGAAGAATCAGATCTCGGACTTCCACTGGTAACTCCAGTTATAAGCCACAATGATACTGTCAGAAGCCCATCAAAGGTGAAAAATGTCACCAAGAGATGAAAGGATGATGTTTTGTGGATAAGCTGTAAGGCAGATAAATCCACTCACACTACTGAGGATGAAGGTAACTGCACAAAGTGCTACGGTGACTGACGCCTGATCAATCCTTACTGCCTTAAACACGGGTCAAACACATTTATAGGGAGCTAGCTGGTTCTGAGGCCTGGCATGTCACACAGTCTGCCTCTTTGGGTTGCTGTGTTCTGTAACAAAAAAAGGTCTATAAATGGATTAGGAAGAACCAGTTTTCCACATAAGAAGCAGCCTTCAGCAGACAAACACATTTATAGGGAGCTAGCTGGTTCTGAGGCCTGGCATGTCACACAGTCTGCCTCTTTGGGTTGCTGTGTTCTGTAACAAAAAAAGGTCTATAAATGGATTAGGAAGAACCAGTTTTCCACATAAGAAGCAGCCTTCAGCAGACAGTTCTCTTTCTCACAAGACCAGGTCAACACAATGTCAGAAAAACAAATGTATAGAAAAGGTCTGTTATTTGAAAAATTTAACTGCTGGAAACTCCTACTTTGGGGATTTGGGGAAGGCATTATGAACTCTAAATCCAGTCAAAGTACCTGGCTGGGCCAAAACAAGTCAAGAAATACGTGTGTGTGTGTGTGTGTGTTTAGAATTAAATTCTTTATAGTTACAATTGAAGTCATTAAGCCAGATACATTAATTACTACAGAAATTACACAATGGGCTAGTCAATAGATAATACATCAACTGTGACTATTACCAGCCTATCTTCAGAGAGTTTGTGGGTGAGGTTGTGAGAGATTTTTTTTGTGGGGGGGGGGGTTGTTATTGTTTTAAATCATCTTTACCTGCATGCTGGAAAAACTTACTCCCTAGCACTTAGCCAGTTTCTGGCATGAGAGAACTTGGTAGACCACCAACATGCTGTGAGAGCATCCTGGCCCTTGTTCTCTGCTGTTTTCTGATACAACATGTTCAGTGCTTCTCACAGCATTTCAAGAAGCAGCTTTATATCTTCTCCTTTGTGAAGGATCCCTCATTCTTTGTTCTTCTGTCATGTTTCACACCTGACTGTTTATAAAGAGTCACATAAGGCTACCTTACTGGACAGCATACAATATACTTATTTAGAAGAATCAGATCTCGGACTTCCACTGGTAACTCCAGTTATAAGCCACAATGATACTGTCAGAAGCCCATCAAAGGTGAAAAATGTCACCAAGAGATGAAAGGATGATGTTTTGTGGATAAGCTGTAAGGCAGATAAATCCACTCACACTACTGAGGATGAAGGTAACTGCACAAAGTGCTACGGTGACTGACGCCTGATCAATCCTTACTGCCTTAAACACGGGTCAAACACATTTATAGGGAGCTAGCTGGTTCTGAGGCCTGGCATGTCACACAGTCTGCCTCTTTGGGTTGCTGTGTTCTGTAACAAAAAAAGGTCTATAAATGGATTAGGAAGAACCAGTTTTCCACATAAGAAGCAGCCTTCAGCAGACAAACACATTTATAGGGAGCTAGCTGGTTCTGAGGCCTGGCATGTCACACAGTCTGCCTCTTTGGGTTGCTGTGTTCTGTAACAAAAAAAGGTCTATAAATGGATTAGGAAGAACCAGTTTTCCACATAAGAAGCAGCCTTCAGCAGACAGTTCTCTTTCTCACAAGACCAGGTCAACACAATGTCAGAAAAACAAATGTATAGAAAAGGTCTGTTATTTGAAAAATTTAACTGCTGGAAACTCCTACTTTGGGGATTTGGGGAAGGCATTATGAACTCTAAATCCAGTCAAAGTACCTGGCTGGGCCAAAACAAGTCAAGAAATACGTGTGTGTGTGTGTGTGTGTTTAGAATTAAATTCTTTATAGTTACAATTGAAGTCATTAAGCCAGATACATTAATTACTACAGAAATTACACAATGGGCTAGTCAATAGATAATACATCAACTGTGACTCTAACATTAAAATATTCTAATGCTTCATGGAGATGTGAAATTGATAGGTGTACACTGAGTATGTTAGCAAAAATCTGGAGGAAATCTACCCTTGGAACCATCATGCATAAAGTTCTGCTCTGCAAGAAGATAAATGTGGGAGAGGGGATAGGTGGCCTTTATCTGACCCAGCTTAGGGCCCCTCTGTAGCTCCCTATTTGCCGTTACTTGAATATATATCTTTTTCTGGAAAAAAAGAATTAAGTGGATGTGAGAAAAGTAGTCATAAGAGGCAACTCTTCTCTGTTACAATTTGGTTTCAGCAGGCCAAATAATCTGACTGCTTCCTGCCAATACATTGTCTAAAGTAACCAACAGTGGCAAGAAGACTTTGGGAACTGTCAGATGTGTGTACCAGAACTAAGACTTGGCATTCCTTGGTATTCCCTTGCCTGCCTACTCCCCAGGCTGGCTACACAAAGCGAAGGAGCTGGGATCTTGTCTTTGGCTGGCGTACTGGGCCATTTCCAAGATCAGACTTCCTGCTCACTGCCTAGTGGATTATGACAGCCTTGTTACCCTGAGCTCAGATGAGGCAAGCCCAAACACCAGTGCCTGGTGCAGTAATAGGAACACCCCTGAGAGCTGCAGCTAACAGAAAGCACTGTCCGGGACAGGCCTTGCCAATGGCCTGAACCAGCTGACCAGCATCCAGTCCTCACTTCCTTTCCGAGTATCAACTCAGCAAACCTTGATTCAGCTCTTGTGTTACACTCTGGTAGAGAACAGTGCAGAGCGAGCACCAAGAGAATGATTTTATAGAAGCGTTTCTGGGCACAGACCAAGTACATGTTCCTGTGGAACTGTTAGTAACTCGGGGGTCCTTTATGTTTGTTTGAACCTTCCATGTCTTGCTGAGGAAAACACATATTTCTTCTCTCTCCTCAGGGAGAATAAGGCAGGAAAGTAAAATTCTTGGTAATGTCATATCCAGTCAAACAGGAAGGTCTGTAGGCTCTGGGCTGAAAGGTTTCCAGAGCTACACTCAGCCAATCTGAAAAAAATTTATTTGATTTTCATTTGTTTCATTTCCTCCAAGGCTAGCATTCAGCTCCCTACACCCACAGCCGCTAAGACAAGAGGAAACACTTGGTAAACACAACAAAAACACTGTGTTTAAGAAACACCTGAGCTGTGAAAAACTGGAACCTTTATTCACTGCTAGTGGGAATATAAAATGGTACAACCACTTGGGAAACAGTTTGGCAGTTCCTCAAAATATAAGCACAGAGTCTCCATATAACCCAGCAATTCCATCATTAGGTATTTACCCAAGAGAAATGAAAACATATGTTCACACAAACATTTGTACATGAATGCTGACAGGAGCATTATTCATAACAACCACAGAATGGAAACAACCTAAAAGTCCATGAACAAAAATGAGGCGTATCCATAAAATGGAGTATTATATGGCAACAAAAAAGAATTAAGTACTGATATATGTTATGACATGAAGTATTAAACACATACACACAAAGGAGAAGCCAGCCATCAAAGATCACATATTATGTGACCCCATTTATATTAAGTGTCTGGAATAGTTCAATACATATGGACAGAAAGCAGATTCACGGTTGCCTAGGATGAAGTTGGGGACGTGGGGGACAGGGTACACAGGTAACTGCTAATGCCTATGCAATTCCTTTCTGGAAAGTCGAAAATTTTCTCATCTAGGATTTGATTGTGGGTGATGGTTATACAACTCTGTAGATAAATAATGAACTGTGAAAAAAAAATTAGCTGTACTCTAAAATAGATGATATATGTGAAATGTATCTCAGTAAAGCTGAGGAAAGAAGACAGGGAGAGAAGAATGAAAGATATTAGACCTGAAGTAAAATGTCTCACCTGGAATGGTAATTCTTCCTCTCAGGGTGTTTTTCTTTTAATTTTTGACTCATGCCATAACTTTAGACTCATAAGAAAGGAGCAGGAGGAGAAGGAGGAGAAAAGGAAGGAGAAGGAGAGGAAGAGAATGGGGGCGGGGGGGGGGGGGGGCAGGGGGAGAAGGAAAGAGGAAGAGGATGGGGAGGATGAGAGAAGAAGAGAAAAAAATCCTGTTGTCCCCACTGACAATACCTTATATAACTATCATACTTTATCATACTCAGGAAACTGACACTTTGCAGTTCACAAATATTACTCAGATTTCTAGGGATGCCTTCAAAAAACGGTTCCTGGGTGACAATCCTTGAGGTTGCATTCCTACTATTTTTACCTGAAAGAGCAGTCACTCTGGTTGTGTTTACAGCAAACTAATCAATAATTCTAGTGACACAGATATGAGCAGTGGATATTTTAACACTTCTGAGATCCCAATTTGCCTTGGGAAGAAAATGAAGTTATAACCCAGCAATTCCATCATTAGGTATTTACCCAAGAGAAATGAAAACATATGTTCACACAAACATTTGTACATGAATGCTGACAGGAGCATTATTCATAACAACCACAGAATGGAAACAACCTAAAAGTCCATGAACAAAAATGAGGCGTATCCATAAAATGGAGTATTATATGGCAACAAAAAAGAATTAAGTACTGATATATGTTATGACATGAAGTATTAAACACATACACACAAAGGAGAAGCCAGCCATCAAAGATCACATATTATGTGACCCCATTTATATTAAGTGTCTGGAATAGTTCAATACATATGGACAGAAAGCAGATTCACGGTTGCCTAGGATGAAGTTGGGGACGTGGGGGACAGGGTACACAGGTAACTGCTAATGCCTATGCAATTCCTTTCTGGAAAGTCGAAAATTTTCTCATCTAGGATTTGATTGTGGGTGATGGTTATACAACTCTGTAGATAAATAATGAACTGTGAAAAAAAAATTAGCTGTACTCTAAAATAGATGATATATGTGAAATGTATCTCAGTAAAGCTGAGGAAAGAAGACAGGGAGAGAAGAATGAAAGATATTAGACCTGAAGTAAAATGTCTCACCTGGAATGGTAATTCTTCCTCTCAGGGTGTTTTTCTTTTAATTTTTGACTCATGCCATAACCTTAGACTCATAAGAAAGGAGCAGGAGGAGAAGGAGGAGAAAAGGAAGGAGAAGGAGAGGAAGAGAATGGGGGCGGGGAGGGCAGGGGGAGAAGGAAAGAGGAAGAGGATGGGGAGGATGAGAGAAGAAGAAAAAAATCCTGTTGTCCCCACTGACAATACCTTATATAACTATCATACTTTATCATACTCAGGAAACTGACACTTTGCAGTTCACAAATATTACTCAGATTTCTAGGGATGCCTTCAAAAAACGGTTCCTGGGTGACAATCCTTGAGGTTGCATTCCTACTATTTTTACCTGAAAGAGCAGTCACTCTGGTTGTGTTTACAGCAAACTAATCAATAATTCTAGTGACACAGATATGAGCAGTGGATATTTTAACACTTCTGAGATCCCAATTTGCCTTGGGAAGAAAATGAAGTTATCATTAGTGAACTATCTCCAGCACAACACATTAACTTCTTTATACCTTGAGGGCCCTTCAGACTCCTCACAGAGCTCACCAAGCTTCTCCCCACCCTGCAAGGAAAACTGGTGATGAGCTATAATAACTAAAGTTCTTGCATACAGTCTTCCCTTGGATGGTTCAAGTACCTGCAGTTAGCCATTCTAACTTATTCTGAGAGAAAACAGACTTGCTAAAGGGCTGATCCATGAGAAGGAAATCTCTCCTGTTAAAGCCAACAGATAGTTTCAGTTTCCTGACCTAAGATGCTCTCACAGTTTTTTTTTTCCCTTCTTCCTTCCTTCCTTTTATATCCTAACGCTCGGTACCTCTTTGTTGTTGTTTAGTCGCTAAGTTGCACTCTTTGCAACCTCATGGACTATAGACAGCCAGGCTCCTCTGTCCATGGGTTTTCCAGGCAGGAAGGAATACTGGAGTGGGTTGCCATTTCCTTTTCCAGGGGATCTTCCCAACCCTGGTATTAAACCCACATAGGCGGCATTGCAGGTGGATTCTTTACCACTGAGTCACCAGGAAATAAAAACTGAGTGGCTCCAAGGAAGTCATTTCAGTATCAGATCTGTTTGAGCATACGGGAAAAGGGGAGCTTGAAACTACTGACTGAAGTGAAATGGCTCGTTTTGCTACAGTTATCAGAAAAGCACCTCTGCTCGTAAGATGACCCTTCCAAGGAAGGCGAGGCAGCAGGCTGCCTGGTCAGAGGTCTGCAGGAGCAGCCAACCCACAAAAATATGAACAGAAACACTGAACACCCCACATGCAAGAATAGAGCTGGGATCTATGCACGCCTTCTGCAAACTGTCACCAGATACCTGTTCCAGTTATTCTGGTATTCTGATCCAGAATACCTTACCTCAGCTTACCTCACTCTGCAGCTTCAAAACTGAGGTAAACAAGTCCTAAGAATCACAGTGAGTTTTAGAGGGACATCTGACTTCAAACTAATATCCCAGGCAAAAAGAAAAGGATAGCCCAGAGCAGGTATGTTAAGTATCATATTTGGCTAATATCTTGATGCATATTGACTTAATAATGCTAACAGGTGACCAATGCAGAGAAATGAGCCCCAAGGATGTCCTCTGATAGATAGCAAAATCTAGTAAAGAGACTAGAGTCTGCTTAGACAGTGGTTAAAATCAGGACAAGGTAAAGCATGCCACAAACACAGCATGGGGAAAAGGCACAACACAGGGAAAAAAGAGAAACTGTCTTCTGCCTAGAGAATCACATGTTACTATTTCAAAGTAAAATCCTGCAGTTAGCCATTCTAACTTATTCTGAGAGAAAACAGACTTGCTAAAGGGCTGATCCATGAGAAGGAAATCTCTCCTGTTAAAGCCAACAGATAGTTTCAGTTTCCTGACCTAAGATGCTCTCACAGTTTTTTTTTTCCCTTCTTCCTTCCTTCCTTTTATATCCTAACGCTCGGTACCTCTTTGTTGTTGTTTAGTCGCTAAGTTGCACTCTTTGCAACCTCATGGACTATAGACAGCCAGGCTCCTCTGTCCATGGGTTTTCCAGGCAGGAAGGAATACTGGAGTGGGTTGCCATTTCCTTTTCCAGGGGATCTTCCCAACCCTGGTATTAAACCCACATAGGCGGCATTGCAGGTGGATTCTTTACCACTGAGTCACCAGGAAATAAAAACTGAGTGGCTCCAAGGAAGTCATTTCAGTATCAGATCTGTTTGAGCATACGGGAAAAGGGGAGCTTGAAACTACTGACTGAAGTGAAATGGCTCGTTTTGCTACAGTTATCAGAAAAGCACCTCTGCTCGTAAGATGACCCTTCCAAGGAAGGCGAGGCAGCAGGCTGCCTGGTCAGAGGTCTGCAGGAGCAGCCAACCCACAAAAATATGAACAGAAACACTGAACACCCCACATGCAAGAATAGAGCTGGGATCTATGCACGCCTTCTGCAAACTGTCACCAGATACCTGTTCCAGTTATTCTGGTATTCTGATCCAGAATACCTTACCTCAGCTTACCTCACTCTGCAGCTTCAAAACTGAGGTAAACAAGTCCTAAGAATCACAGTGAGTTTTAGAGGGACATCTGACTTCAAACTAATATCCCAGGCAAAAAGAAAAGGATAGCCCAGAGCAGGTATGTTAAGTATCATATTTGGCTAATATCTTGATGCATATTGACTTAATAATGCTAACAGGTGACCAATGCAGAGAAATGAGCCCCAAGGATGTCCTCTGATAGATAGCAAAATCTAGTAAAGAGACTAGAGTCTGCTTAGACAGTGGTTAAAATCAGGACAAGGTAAAGCATGCCACAAACACAGCATGGGGAAAAGGCACAACACAGGGAAAAAAGAGAAACTGTCTTCTGCCTAGAGAATCACATGTTACTATTTCAAAGTAAAATTAAGCTGGGTTTTTTTTTTTTAAAGACTTCACCATCCCTCTACTCACCCAAAACAGTGAAAGAAGCCCATACCCAAACAAGACAAACATTTAACAAATACCAGACATCACATAACCTTATATTGACAGCGGAAACAGATCTCAGTCCCTGGTATTACAATGTGTCCAGGTTTTCTTTCCATATAAGTGTGTGCTACGGCGCACAGTGGGGGCTGGTGTTGGCTTACATTCTCCACTGTCCTATAAATAGCAGTTCAGGTGAGGGGATAAAGAAAGAGTGGCAGGCAAGTCCTGGTTCCACTGTTAACTTAATAGGGTAACCTCGAAACGCTGTGTAAAATGGCAAGGTAGATTAGCAGCAGTTTTCAAGTTTAAAAGGCTGTGAAACCCTTTATCTAAATGGAATCTTAAAAAGAGCCCCACTATACAGAAGAGTGTTAAGTAGACAGGCTGGTCAAAGTTGCAAGGGGTGGAGGCAAGGGGGGCTTCCCCCGAGGCACCTCCTGGCATTGGGACTCCACTGTACAGAGTGGACACCACTGAAAACGAAACAGAAAACAAAAATTAAATCCTACCTAAACTAAAACTAAGGGTTGGGGAGGGGGAAAGTGGTGTAGAATAATGATTTCTAATGCCTGACTCCTGGTGGGCAGGGATTGGGGGTGGTAGGTGGAGGGTGGGGAATATTACAAGCAGCCTTTTATTCATAAGCATATAAATCTTTTGTATGTATATATGTGCCCGTTTCTCCAAATGAATTTATATACTGTGATTAATGAAACTGAAACTCATTGAAGGTGCCACTGAGATCATGATCACGTGTAGATCTATAATTTTTTAAAAAAGAAATCTTCACATTGGGAGCGCCGCTAAAACAAAAACAACATTTCTCTTGAATTAAACAATATTTGTAAATTTCCTTTAAACAACTTACAGTGTCCTCTGATAGATAGCAAAATCTAGTAAAGAGACTAGAGTCTGCTTAGACAGTGGTTAAAATCAGGACAAGGTAAAGCATGCCACAAACACAGCATGGGGAAAAGGCACAACACAGGGAAAAAAGAGAAACTGTCTTCTGCCTAGAGAATCACATGTTACTATTTCAAAGTAAAATTAAGCTGGGTTTTTTTTTTTTAAAGACTTCACCATCCCTCTACTCACCCAAAACAGTGAAAGAAGCCCATACCCAAACAAGACAAACATTTAACAAATACCAGACATCACATAACCTTATATTGACAGCGGAAACAGATCTCAGTCCCCTGGTATTACAATGTATCCAAGTTTTCTTTCCATATAAGTGTGTGCTACGGCTCACAGTGGGGGCTGGTGTTGGCTTACATTCTCCACTGTCCTATAAATAGCAGTTCAGGTGAGGGGATAAAGAAAGAGTGGCAGGCAAGTCCTGGTTCCACTGTTAACTTAATAGGGTAACCTCGAAACGCTGTGTAAAATGGCAAGGTAGATTAGCAGCAGTTTTCAAGTTTAAAAGGCTGTGAAACCCTTTATCTAAATGGAATCTTAAAAAGAGCCCCACTATACAGAAGAGTGTTAAGTAGACAGGCTGGTCAAAGTTGCAAGGGGTGGAGGCAAGGGGGGCTTCCCCCGAGGCACCTCCTGGCATTGGGACTCCACTGTACAGAGTGGACACCACTGAAAACGAAACAGAAAACAAAAATTAAATCCTACCTAAACTAAAACTAAGGGTTGGGGAGGGGGAAAGTGGTGTAGAATAATGATTTCTAATGCCTGACTCCTGGTGGGCAGGGATTGGGGGTGGTAGGTGGAGGGTGGGGAATATTACAAGCAGCCTTTTATTCATAAGCATATAAATCTTTTGTATGTATATATGTGCCCGTTTCTCCAAATGAATTTATATACTGTGATTAATGAAACTGAAACTCATTGAAGGTGCCACTGAGATCATGATCACGTGTAGATCTATAATTTTTTAAAAAAGAAATCTTCACATTGGGAGCGCCGCTAAAACAAAAACAACATTTCTCTTGAATTAAACAATATTTGTAAATTTCCTTTAAACAACTTACAGTGGCTCTTTTTAAAGAGTCTGCTACCTACAATATCAAATTGGCAAGAATTCCCTGTCTATTAGCTGTTGCTATTAGAATGTTGCTTTGAGATGGATTCTGAAGTCACACTCTGGCTGGGTAGGAAACCAGTGCCACATTAGATAAGGGTTAGATAAACACCATCTACCAGATTGTGGGACGCGAATCTGACATCCGGGGCTTTGTCAGATAATCATGGAGGATGTGATGGTAGTGGAGATCCAAATGCTAACTCTGATTTTGTCATTACACTAAATTTAGTAGCAGACAAATTACTCATTCTAGGTTTCAGTTTTCCAGATCCTGCTTTCTGAAGCAGGACACTCAGGGTCAACTCAGACAGTGAATGTTAACATGCTTTTCAAAGCCACTGGAGAAAAAATTGTCACAGAGATGGTGAGTTAATCCAAATGTCTCCATTTCACATGGAAGGAAATTAAAACCCAAGAGACTGTCAGCCAAAGTGACATGGCAGATAGCAGGCTAAAGAATCTATATTCCCTCCCTGGAGAGTTTTCTATGATGTGAGCAAAAACATATGGTTTGAAATTTTGAATTAAGACTTGTATTAGTTCTCCTTGGGACAACTGATAATTTCAAGGCTTTCTGTCTGAGATTACTTTTAAAACTTCTCATTTCAAAATATTCCATGCCTTTCATCTAGATGATATATATATATTTTTTGGCCACTTCTATTGATCTTTGATTTGTTTATTTTTTTTAGGCTATTCAGTGGACACCACTGAAAACGAAACAGAAAACAAAAATTAAATCCTACCTAAACTAAAACTAAGGGTTGGGGAGGGGGAAAGTGGTGTAGAATAATGATTTCTAATGCCTGACTCCTGGTGGGCAGGGATTGGGGGTGGTAGGTGGAGGGTGGGGAATATTACAAGCAGCCTTTTATTCATAAGCATATAAATCTTTTGTATGTATATATGTGCCCGTTTCTCCAAATGAATTTATATACTGTGATTAATGAAACTGAAACTCATTGAAGGTGCCACTGAGATCATGATCACGTGTAGATCTATAATTTTTTAAAAAAGAAATCTTCACATTGGGAGCGCCGCTAAAACAAAAACAACATTTCTCTTGAATTAAACAATATTTGTAAATTTCCTTTAAACAACTTACAGTGGCTCTTTTTAAAGAGTCTGCTACCTACAATATCAAATTGGCAAGAATTCCCTGTCTATTAGCTGTTGCTATTAGAATGTTGCTTTGAGATGGATTCTGAAGTCACACTCTGGCTGGGTAGGAAACCAGTGCCACATTAGATAAGGGTTAGATAAACACCATCTACCAGATTGTGGGACGCGAATCTGACATCCGGGGCTTTGTCAGATAATCATGGAGGATGTGATGGTAGTGGAGATCCAAATGCTAACTCTGATTTTGTCATTACACTAAATTTAGTAGCAGACAAATTACTCATTCTAGGTTTCAGTTTTCCAGATCCTGCTTTCTGAAGCAGGACACTCAGGGTCAACTCAGACAGTGAATGTTAACATGCTTTTCAAAGCCACTGGAGAAAAATTGTCACAGAGATGGTGAGTTAATCCAAATGTCTCCATTTCACATGGAAGGAAATTAAAACCCAAGAGACTGTCAGCCAAAGTGACATGGCAGATAGCAGGCTAAAGAATCTATATTCCCTCCCTGGAGAGTTTTCTATGATGTGAGCAAAAACATATGGTTTGAAATTTTGAATTAAGACTTGTATTAGTTCTCCTTGGGACAACTGATAATTTCAAGGCTTTCTGTCTGAGATTACTTTTAAAACTTCTCATTTCAAAATATTCCATGCCTTTCATCTAGATGATATATATATATTTTTTGGCCACTTCTATTGATCTTTGATTTGTTTATCTTTGTTCTTTGGCCTGTGTAGGCCTCCCATTGCAGTGGCCTGTCTCATTGCAGAGCACCAGTTCTGGGCAAATGCGCTCCAGAGCTCCAGCTCAGTAGTTGGACACATCGGTCCAGCTGCTCAGCAGCATGTGGGATCTTCCCAGGCCAGAGATCAAGGCGGTGTCCTTACCCACTGGACCACCAGGGAAGCCCTGAGATTTTTTAAACTATACTAAAATGACAGCATTATTGCTCTAATGTAGACCTATATACTTTGCCACTTAGACATTAAAGCCTAAGAATTAAAACTTCCTTCAGTAGAACAAGACAACTAATACATTTGAAAAATCTCAGCAAACACAAACCAAATAACAGTTTGCTTGACAATCTCAGTAGAAAATTAATGATGTTATATCTTACAAACTGTCAAAGTTCGACCCACTTAGGACTAGCCTCTTTTTTTTTTTTTTAAAGTTTTATTTTTTTTTTTACTTTGGGCGGGGGTCGGTTTGGGGAGGGAGGGGAGTGGGCGGGCCACTTCTATTGGTCTTTCATTTCTCTATTTTCATTCGTCTTCATTCTTTGGCTCCTGTGGGCCTCCCATCGTGGTGGCGTCTGTCGTTGCAGAGCACCGGCTCTGGGCGCATGCGCTCCAGAGCTCCAGCTCAGTAGTTGGACACATCGGTCCAGCTGCTCAGCAGCATGTGGGATCTTCCCAGGCCAGAGATCAAGGCGGTGTCCTTACCCACTGGACCACCAGGGAAGCCCTGAGATTTTTTAAACTATACTAAAATGACAGCATTATTGCTCTAATGTAGACCTATATACTTTGCCACTTAGACATTAAAGCCTAAGAATTAAAACTTCCTTCAGTAGAACAAGACAACTAATACATTTGAAAAATCTCAGCAAACACAAACCAAATAACAGTTTGCTTGACAATCTCAGTAGAAAATTAATGATGTTATATCTTACAAACTGTCAAAGTTCGACCCACTTAGGACTAGCCTCTTTTTTTTTTTCTTTTTAAAGATTTATTTATTTATTTACTTTGGGCGGGGGTCGGTTTGGGGAGGGAGGGGAGTGGGCGGGCCACTTCTATTGGTCTTTCATTTCCCTATTTTCATTCTTCTTCATTCTTTGGCTCCTGTGGGCCTCCCATCACGGTGGCGTCTGTCATTGCAGAGCACCGGCTCTGGGCACATGCGCTCCAGAGCTCCGGCTCGGTAATTGGACACATCAGTCTAGCCGCTCCGCGGCACGTGGGATCTTCCCAGGCCAGGGCTCGAACCGGCTTCCCTTGCACTGCAAGGCGGTGTCCTTCCCCACTGGACCACCAGGGGAAGCCCAGGACTAGCCTCTTTTAAAAATAGGGCTTCTCTGATAGTTCAGTAGGTTAAGAGTCTGCCTTGCAGTGCAAAGGGCACCAGTTCAACCCCTGGCCCGGGAAGATCGCACATGCCACGGAGCAGCTGCATAGGTATGTCTAATTAGGAGCCAGTGCTCTGGAGCCATGCGCCCAGAGTCAGCGCTCTATAGTGAGAGAGTCCACTGCAATGGGAAGCTCACATAGGTCAAAGAATAAAGATGGATAAAAATAAGTGAATAGAAGACCAATAAAAGAGGCCAAAATTGAAAAAAAGAAAAAAAAAAGAACTCATTTTAAAAAACTAAACCTACTCGAAAAGAGGAATTAACAGGGAATGGCTGAATCAGAAGATGAGAGAGCAATCTTTATATTTTTAAACCAATTTTTTGTAAATTCATAAAATATGGAATACCTTATCATTAACTGGAAAAGTATGTTTGAATAATTTTAGCCTAGGATTTTTACCAGCCATAGAATAATTTTATAAAGTCTATTCTGTTTCATATTAAACATATTTCACAAGATTTTACCATTGCAAATCAATAAAATATTATAGAAAATTAACACAAAATGTCTCAAGGTTCATTTACAATTAGAGGTGTCATTTGTCCACAGAATGTGGGAATGAAGTGTTTGATTCTTAGAAAGAAAACTGGTACTCTTGGAAATTCTGTTCCATCAGTCAATTTATAATGAATCAAGCCACTTCTGATCTGAATGGTGCCTAGGAACTAACGGATCAGCTGGGGAAAAAATATCTTTCTCTAGGCTTGGGAGACATGATTTGATAATTCAGACAGCAGAATACAAAAGTGACCTTCTCCCCAGGATCTTGGTCCTTATTCCGGGGAATACTTTCATAATAACTTCTCTAACACTGGATCAAACCACGTCTCTCAAACAAACACACAGGGACTACCTGCCAATGTTTGCTTTACCAGAAATCTCCCCATTCTGCATTTTGTTGCTTCTTGAATGAAGACAGACAGCCACAGTGTCTCAAAGTAGAGTTCCAGAAAAAAATATGTCAACAGAACCATGATACTTCTGAATAAATGGTCTTCTCTAAAATGTGCTGGGAAACACTGCCTTATGCTCTATTACGGGTTACCATAACTATCTAAACTTAGCTTCAAAACACAAGTGTCTCTCAATGCTTGGAAGATTTGTTTGCATATGGGTTTTGGGTTTTTTTTCTGTTTAAATTAGAACAAACCTAAAAGTGCTTCAAGCAGGTGAAAAGGCACATTGCACAATACTGATTTATGAAATATTTACGCGAAGACAATCAGATCATGATGACTACAGCATTATTGTAATATTAGTACTGCATAGGCAATGCCTTAAATCTTTTAGCTAAGCACTTGAGTATCTGCTTTGAGGCACTATTTATAAACAAAAAGAATAGGGTATAACACTTCCTTTATCATATAAACCATTCTAATATAAATTTCTGCCTCCCTCCTCATAATATTTGGATTATTTCATTGTTCTACCTCCTATTCTTCTAAACATCTTCAGTCCAATGGAAAAACTACATATCATCTCCCTGTTCTCTGCCTCCAGAAAAGCTCTCAGTAGCAGAAATCACTTAAACATATTTCACAAGATTTTACCATTGCAAATCAATAAAATATTATAGAAAATTAACACAAAATGTCTCAAGGTTCATTTACAATTAGAGGTGTCATTTGTCCACAGAATGTGGGAATGAAGTGTTTGATTCTTAGAAAGAAAACTGGTACTCTTGGAAATTCTGTTCCATCAGTCAATTTATAATGAATCAAGCCACTTCTGATCTGAATGGTGCCTAGGAACTAACGGATCAGCTGGGGAAAAAATATCTTTCTCTAGGCTTGGGAGACATGATTTGATAATTCAGACAGCAGAATACAAAAGTGACCTTCTCCCCAGGATCTTGGTCCTTATTCCGGGGAATACTTTCATAATAACTTCTCTAACACTGGATCAAACCACGTCTCTCAAACAAACACACAGGGACTACCTGCCAATGTTTGCTTTACCAGAAATCTCCCCATTCTGCATTTTGTTGCTTCTTGAATGAAGACAGACAGCCACAGTGTCTCAAAGTAGAGTTCCAGAAAAAAATATGTCAACAGAACCATGATACTTCTGAATAAATGGTCTTCTCTAAAATGTGCTGGGAAACACTGCCTTATGCTCTATTACGGGTTACCATAACTATCTAAACTTAGCTTCAAAACACAAGTGTCTCTCAATGCTTGGAAGATTTGTTTGCATATGGGTTTTGGGTTTTTTTTCTGTTTAAATTAGAACAAACCTAAAAGTGCTTCAAGCAGGTGAAAAGGCACATTGCACAATACTGATTTATGAAATATTTACGCGAAGACAATCAGATCATGATGACTACAGCATTATTGTAATATTAGTACTGCATAGGCAATGCCTTAAATCTTTTAGCTAAGCACTTGAGTATCTGCTTTGAGGCACTATTTATAAACAAAAAGAATAGGGTATAACACTTCCTTTATCATATAAACCATTCTAATATAAATTTCTGCCTCCCTCCTCATAATATTTGGATTATTTCATTGTTCTACCTCCTATTCTTCTAAACATCTTCAGTCCAATGGAAAAACTACATATCATCTCCCTGTTCTCTCTGCCTCCAGAAAAGCTCTCAGTAGCAGAAAAATCACTTAAAGTAAGAAACCATTGAGCCAAAAGTTCCAGGAAATTCAAACTGGCCATAAAATGGCAGGAGTTATCTAAGGTTTCCCTCCAAATAATGAGGAAAGAGTTTGTTAACATAATTAATTATGCAAATCTGTAGCCAGAAACCCTTAATTACAGAGAAACACGTTAAGTCATTTTATAATGTGCCTGGAGATCTCATAAATTCTGCTAAGGGCTTCCATGATTATACATTTCTGAAAAGTCCTGGTGGCTTCATGTTTGAATTGCTAATTAATCTTTTATAATCAGTTCAAATCATCAGGATTCAAATAGATAAATGGGCAAATAAACATTTGAGAAAGGAAAAATACAAATGGCCTAAAGAAAAAAGTTGTTTAACAAATTGTGGGTTTCCCTGGTGGCTCAGATGGTAAAGAATTTGTCTGCAACACAGGAGACTTGGGCTCAATCTCTAGGTCAGGAAGGTCTCCTGGAGAAGGGAATGGCAACCCAATTCAAATATTCTTGCCTGGAGAATTCCATGGACAGAGGAGCCTGGCAGGCTACAGTCCATGGGCTGGCAAAGAGTTGGACATGACTGAATGACTAAGACAATAAATTTTTAAATGCAAATTAAAATGCAATGTGATAGCATTTGTCAGTTGTTGAATCACAGATAATTGTAATACAATAATATTCACACCATAGACATAAAACGAAAGACAATTTAATATCCTGATTCAGTGTGAACTGGCAAAACCTTTCTTGAGAAGAATCTGGCAGTACTTAACAAAAAACTTAAAATTATATACCTTTTGATCCATTTATTTCATTTCCAATACAGTATAAGAAAACAGTGTGAAAAAGAAAAAAGATGTTCATAATAGTTTTTAATGGGAAAACATTAGGAAAGTGATTACCCTATATTGCACATAAAAGAAATAAATACTGTCATCTAAGTCTATCAAAGGTTTTAATATCTCTCACTCATTAGGATGGCTACTCAAAAAGAAAAATATTGTAAAGATGTGCACTTCTGCTGTGAATATAAATTTCTGCCTCCCTCCTCATAATATTTGGATTATTTCATTGTTCTACCTCCTATTCTTCTAAACATCTTCAGTCCAATGGAAAAACTACATATCATCTCCCTGTTCTCTCTGCCTCCAGAAAAGCTCTCAGTAGCAGAAAAATCACTTAAAGTAAGAAACCATTGAGCCAAAAGTTCCAGGAAATTCAAACTGGCCATAAAATGGCAGGAGTTATCTAAGGTTTCCCTCCAAATAATGAGGAAAGAGTTTGTTAACATAATTAATTATGCAAATCTGTAGCCAGAAACCCTTAATTACAGAGAAACACGTTAAGTCATTTTATAATGTGCCTGGAGATCTCATAAATTCTGCTAAGGGCTTCCATGATTATACATTTCTGAAAAGTCCTGGTGGCTTCATGTTTGAATTGCTAATTAATCTTTTATAATCAGTTCAAATCATCAGGATTCAAATAGATAAATGGGCAAATAAACATTTGAGAAAGGAAAAATACAAATGGCCTAAAGAAAAAAGTTGTTTAACAAATTGTGGGTTTCCCTGGTGGCTCAGATGGTAAAGAATTTGTCTGCAACACAGGAGACTTGGGCTCAATCTCTAGGTCAGGAAGGTCTCCTGGAGAAGGGAATGGCAACCCAATTCAAATATTCTTGCCTGGAGAATTCCATGGACAGAGGAGCCTGGCAGGCTACAGTCCATGGGCTGGCAAAGAGTTGGACATGACTGAATGACTAAGACAATAAATTTTTAAATGCAAATTAAAATGCAATGTGATAGCATTTGTCAGTTGTTGAATCACAGATAATTGTAATACAATAATATTCACACCATAGACATAAAACGAAAGACAATTTAATATCCTGATTCAGTGTGAACTGGCAAAACCTTTCTTGAGAAGAATCTGGCAGTACTTAACAAAAAACTTAAAATTATATACCTTTTGATCCATTTATTTCATTTCCAATACAGTATAAGAAAACAGTGTGAAAAAGAAAAAAGATGTTCATAATAGTTTTTAATGGGAAAACATTAGGAAAGTGATTACCCTATATTGCACATAAAAGAAATAAATACTGTCATCTAAGTCTATCAAAGGTTTTAATATCTCTCACTCATTAGGATGGCTACTCAAAAAGAAAAATATTGTAAAGATGTGCACTTCTGCTGTGAATATAAATTGGTAGAGTTGCCATGGAAGAGAGGATGACTGTTTCTCAAAATATTAAAAATAGAAGCACCGTGTGATTCGGGTTCTGGTTACATCTCACCTCTGGGTAGATATCAAAAAAAAAAAAAAAATCGAAAGCATGGCTTCAAACTGATACTTACACATCCATGTTTACAGCAACACTGTTAAATAGCCAAAAGTTGGAAACAACCCAAATGTCCATTGATGGGCAAATGGATGAACAAAATGTGGTATACAGATACACTTGAGTACTACGCAACTTTAAAAAAAGAGGACATACATCAGATGCTACAAAACGAGGGGAGCTTGAGGACCTATGCTAAGTGAAATAAATCAGCCATAAAAGACAAATACGATGATTCCACTTATACGAGGCATCTAAAGCAATCAACTCAGAGACAAAGAGAGTAGATTGATGGTTACCAGGGCTGGGAGGGAGGCAAAAGGGATAGTATATAATCAAAATAGTCATGGTACATAATCAACATATATACTATCTGTACTATATACAGATATAAATATAGAAAATAAAATTTTTTTAAAAACTTCATAATGATATTTTCCCATAAGGTTAACATTATTTGACTTTTAAGATTTTTCTCTATTGTTTTTACATTTTTCATATTGTAACCTGTATTAATATTGTTTAAAATTTTTTAACCTAAATTAACTTCACATCAAAAAATAAATAACCTTCACCTTATAGATTGGAATAGCCTTGAAAATTCTCCATGTTGGACAGGACAACATGTGATAGAGAAGGAACACAGAAAAAATCAAAATTCAGAAATGGTCAAAAGAGATGACTATCCTTTCAGTTCAGTGCTATTTGTGGTTGAGCAGGTCCTCTGGGGGTCATCTTTGACTTTTTTTTCCTTCTAACTAGGTCAATGATTCTCAAAGGGTGGCTTGGGGATCCCTGGAGAGCATTCAGATCTTGTCAGTATGTTTATAAATTTAAAAATATTTTCATGATAATAGTAAGATGTTTGTTATTTTGTCTTTCATTCTCTCAACAAGAGTCCCACGGAATTTTTCAAAAGTTTCAGAACCCATGATGAAGTCATCAGTCAGATAACAAGAAGTAGGTTTCATTGTTGGTTTGCCTGTTTGTTTTAATGAAAGAACAAAGTGTTTCACTTCTGATTTTCAACTTAACTTATATAACAAACTATGTTGCAGTCTTCAATATTTCATAGGATCAAAGTGTCCTGAAATGAAAAGTTTGAGACTGTGCCAGGTCAGACTATTTCACAAACCTTGTAGGGGTAGGAATTAACTTGCAAAAAACACACAACAATGCAATGGCTTTTATCTATAAGGAAGCAAATGGATTTTGTCTGGCAGAGATACAACTGATGTGTAAATGTATAAAAGAAAGCAAATTATATAGCCCTTTAGGATATCAATCAATCTTGCATCCACAAGCAAATCTATTTCAGCATTTCTGATTGTAGTTAGATGAATAGACATAAAATTCTCCTTTGAACTGGTCTTGATAGCTTACTGATTCCACTACTCATCAATACGCTAAATGAAAACTGTTCACGTTTATTTTATAATTTTGAGAATCTTATTTTTAAACTAATTATTTTTTAACACCAACTACCTACAAACATCAGTTTCTGTATTACAGGCCATAAGACTAACAAAACCAGAGAATTTAATGATTAATAACCTTCTAAAACAGAAAGCACCAGAGCCAGATGGGTTCACAGGTGAATTCTACCAAATATTTAGGGAAAAATTATACAAATTCTCTACAGTCTCTTTTGGAAGATATATAAAAAGGAAACACTTCCTAACTTTTTTTATGAGGCCAGCATTACACTAATAGCAAAACCAGACAAAGACATTACAGGAAAACTACAGATCAACATTGCTCATGAACATAAATGTAAAATCCTCAACAAAATGTTAGCAAACTGAATTCAACATGAATGAAGAATTACACACCAAACCAAAGCGGGATTTATCCCAGGTAAGCAAATCACAGGATAACATCAATAGATGCAGAAAACGTATTTGGAAAAGTTCAATACCCACTTATGATTAATCATCCAGTGAATGAGCAATAGAGAACTTCCTCAACCTGATTAAAAAAAAACGGACAAAAATGTCTCCAAGATACAAGGTTAATAATAAAAGACCTGGAGGGGTGGGATGAGGGGGATATACATATGATTAATCTGGGATCATACATACCTGTAAACAACAAAACTGTAAAAGTAAAAATTAAAATTAAAATTAAATAAATAAATAAATAAAAGCCAATTGCTTTCCTGTATACCAACAATGAATGTATGGAAAGTGAAATTAAAAAAAAACTATTTAAATTACCACCCCAGAAATGAAACAGGTACGAACTTAACAAAACATGCACAAGTTCTATATGGGAAACTGCAAAACCTCAGTGAATGAAATGAGAGAAGGAAGTACATGGAGAGCTATTCCACGTTCATGGGTAAGACTCAATGTTGTCAAGATGTCAGTTCTTCCCAACCTGCCACTCCCTTTGTTTCTATATTGTCTATGGCTGCTTTTCCTACAATGGTGATAGAGATGAGTAGCTGACAGAGCCAGCATGGCCTACCAAGCCTAAAATATTTACTATTGAGCCCTCTTTACAGAAAAAGTTTTAAACTCTAAATTATTATGCTCTTAATTAAGCTTTTTTTAATCAATACTTTTCTTAATCCAATTCTAATTTTCCTCCAAAATAAAATTTAAACTAGAAAGCCTCTTCTACTTTCCCTCAATGGCAATCATATAAAATTGTCCTCTTAAAAACAATATTAAGTGTTGCGGTTTGTAAAATAGAATACTCCAGTGGTTAGGATTTAAAATCTACATCAGCTTCCTTGAGGCCAAAAGACACAGCTTTGGAGAACCTACAGATATGAAGTAACTAGCAAAGCCCTATTTTAGAAAAGCAATTATTTCATGACCTTTTTAATAATCTGGTGATTTCCCAAGACTCAAAACTGAAACATCTTCCTGCTTTAAAAAAAAGTTTCTTTTCTTTAATGGAAGCTAAACTCTATTTAACAAAAACACTTAGGCTAAAGAAAGGACTAAACAAATCCAAGAATTACAATGAATCTCTATGTGATATATTTTAACAAGAATTTAAACTACACTAATTCACTCGCTTTTGAGTTTTTAATGGGAAAACACTTAGACTGCTCTCAAGAATAAGAATCTGAAAACCCTAATATACTGTTTCTACTCGCAAACGTATCTCTAAATACCTATACACATATGAATCTAGTAAACTCTATCTACACATTCTGTTACCAAATAGCTTTTCTAACTTTAGTGATCGGAGAGGCCCACGGCATCGATATTTTCATCTTAACTAACTTAAAAGGAAACAGGAAATAGAGGTATTTTGCCATGAGGTCCAGACTGTAGGAAATACCATAAGACAAATAATGCAGTTCTTTTCACAAGTAGGCTGCACCAAAAAATACTACCTGGGATTTAAAGAGGCTGAAAGGGACATTTTTAAAAGTTGCAGCACATGAACCTTTTGGGGATCCTGAGTTAAACTTCTGAAAAAGTTAACAGTAAATCTGAAAACTGATAAAATGTTTGGTAACTTTAAGGACATGATATAAATTATTTTAGGTATAATAAAAGATTTTAGTTATGTTTTTAAAAGAAAGTCCTGATTTTTTTGGACATAAATACTAAAATATTTACAGATGAGACTATATCTAGAATGTCTAGAGCTTACTTTAAAATAATCCCAGAGTTGATAGAAAGTAGTTGAAGGTAGAAATGAAAGATTAAACATGGACTGATAGCTGGTGAAACTGAGCATATATGGAGGATACCCATACTAGCTCTATTAATCATTCTATGTATTTGTGTTTTTGTGCACAAATTTGGGCAGGATATTTTAATAACAAAAATTTTTTCTAATCTTCATTTTCATTCTACTTGAAACAAGAAAACTAGGAATGGAAAGCACTAAGTTTGAGCAGGAGATATTTTTAAAAAGAGAGAAGGAGAGTCCTAAAGCATGCTTAGAAAGGGTCATCCATTTCGGAATTTTGGATTTTTCATCTTAATAATCATCAGCAGTATACTGGCATATTTTCTGTTATCGGTATGAAAGGCAGAACTTGAAATGATGCCCAAAACTTTTTGAGGGTGAGTGTAACCTATGAATATGATGAGCTATTACTCTTGTGATTATGTTACATTATATGGTCAAAGAAGAGATTATTTTAGGTGGGTCAAAGAAGAGATTATCAGATGAGACCATCAAATAAGCCTTTTTTCTGGCTGATAGCAGAAAAGTCACCTAGATGAAGAAATCAAACACCTATGTGTCAACTTTGTAGACTATGCGGCATAAAATGTAGGCTTCTAGGAGCTAAAAGCCAACAAACAAAGCTAAAGTCCCTGGTCAACAGTTAGAAATCTTCAATCGTTATGTGACCAATCATGTCTGACTCTTTGTGACACCACGGACTATAGCCCACCAGGCTCCTCTGTCCAAGGGAATCGCCAGGCAAGAATACCAGAGTGGATTGCCACTTTCTAATCCAGGGGATCTTCTTGATCCAGGGATCAAACCTGCATCTCTCTGGAAGTATATGTAGCTGTAAACAACAAAACTCTGTAAAAGTTAAAAGTCAAATAAAAATAATTATATATATATATAAAAGGGTGTTTCCCTGGTGATCCAGTGGCTAAGACTCTGTGCTCCCAGTGCAGAGGTCTGGGGTTCAAATCCTGGTCAGTTAACTAGATCCCATGTGCTGCAGCTAAGACCTGGTGCAACCAAAAAAAAAAAAAAAACCTGCATCTCCTACACTGGCAGATAGATTCTTCACCATTAGCACTACCTAAGAAGCCTTAAGTACTACAATCACAAGGAAATAAATTCTATTCCCTGAATATTCATTGGAAGGACCGATGCCGAAGCTGAAGCTCCAATACTCTGCCACCAATACTTCTGGAGGAGAAGGGGACGACAGAGAATGAGATGGTTACACAGCACCATTGACTCAATGGAATGAGCCTGAGCAAACTCTGGGAAACAGAAGACAGGGAAGCCTGGTGCACTGCAGTTCATGGGGTCTCAGTCAGATGTGACTGACCAACAACAACAACCAGACAACTGGAAGAATCCTCTGAGCCCCAGATAGGAACTGCAGTCTTGGATGACACGTTAGTTGTACCCTGATGAGCCTCTGAGTAGAGAACCTAGTCACAGCATGCCCAGACTTCTGACCTGGTGAAACTGTAAGCTGCTAAATTTGTGTTAATCTGTTATGCAGCAATAAAACTAATGTGTCTGGAAAAGTATCTTATGTCCAAATAAAACCTCGAAGTCTACCTCTACACAAGATTATGATCCCAGTGGCACCAAGTGAGTATCTAAACATTCAGCAATTTAACATTTAATGCAGTGTTTCTCAAAGGATCATGAATTCAAATCTGAGAAACCTTGAGCTACATAATTCCTTATAAATGAAATGAATATTCCTTTCCAACACAGATAGTATTACAGAAAAGATTATATACTTGAGTTCTTTTTACAGTGTGAAGGCTTCTACAGCAGAAAAATCCTGCAAAATAACCAAATGGAGCAAGTTTAAAGTAAAGTACGACTAAGCCAAAACCTTAGCTTATCATCACAGCAGGTATAAAATATTGCAAAGTTTTCTAAGCCTTAATGCCCTAGGAGATATGAGAAAATTAGGAGCCAGATTCCATTACAGTAAAAATTTCATTGTAACAAAGTGGTTCAGGTGGTCCTGAGGAATTGTCACGATTATTCTTTGTCCATGTTATCTATTTAGAAGGAAAAGTGACGTATACATGAAGAAATAGCAAAGTAAGTCCATTATCCCTAAGGTCTAAATTCTGTTTCTAATGTTTTACTTAGTCTGATTCTCTTCAGTCTATCTTAAATTTTTAAATTTTTTTTAGTAACACCTTTGTTCTGATATAATTCACACACTATAAAATTCATTCATTCAAAATGCATAGTTTGGAGAGGTTGGTATATTTATGAACTGTGTGACTCTAAGTAATTTTAAAACATTTTCATCACCCTTAAATAAAGGAGAAACTCAGAGAATGAGATGGTTACACAGCACCATTGACTCAATGGAATGAGCCTGAGCAAACTCTGGGAAACAGAAGACAGGGAAGCCTGGTGCACTGCAGTTCATGGGGTCTCAGTCAGATGTGACTGACCAACAACAACAACCAGACAACTGGAAGAATCCTCTGAGCCCCAGATAGGAACTGCAGTCTTGGATGACACGTTAGTTGTACCCTGATGAGCCTCTGAGTAGAGAACCTAGTCACAGCATGCCCAGACTTCTGACCTGGTGAAACTGTAAGCTGCTAAATTTGTGTTAATCTGTTATGCAGCAATAAAACTAATGTGTCTGGAAAAGTATCTTATGTCCAAATAAAACCTCGAAGTCTACCTCTACACAAGATTATGATCCCAGTGGCACCAAGTGAGTATCTAAACATTCAGCAATTTAACATTTAATGCAGTGTTTCTCAAAGGATCATGAATTCAAATCTGAGAAACCTTGAGCTACATAATTCCTTATAAATGAAATGAATATTCCTTTCCAACACAGATAGTATTACAGAAAAGATTATATACTTGAGTTCTTTTTACAGTGTGAAGGCTTCTACAGCAGAAAAATCCTGCAAAATAACCAAATGGAGCAAGTTTAAAGTAAAGTACGACTAAGCCAAAACCTTAGCTTATCATCACAGCAGGTATAAAATATTGCAAAGTTTTCTAAGCCTTAATGCCCTAGGAGATATGAGAAAATTAGGAGCCAGATTCCATTACAGTAAAAATTTCATTGTAACAAAGTGGTTCAGGTGGTCCTGAGGAATTGTCACGATTATTCTTTGTCCATGTTATCTATTTAGAAGGAAAAGTGACGTGTACATGAAGAAATAGCAAAGTAAGTCCATTATCCCTAAGGTCTAAATTCTGTTTCTAATGTTTTACTTAGTCTGATTCTCTTCAGTCTATCTTAAATTTTTAAATTTTTTTTAGTAACACCTTTGTTCTGATATAATTCACACACTATAAAATTCATTCATTCAAAATGCATAGTTTGGAGAGGTTGGTATATTTATGAACTGTGTGACTCTAAGTAATTTTAAAACATTTTCATCACCCTTAAATAAAAACCCTGTATTCTGCCTTTAAAAAAAAGGAAGAAAATTATCCTTCTTTCTTTAATACCACATCATGCTAACAATTTTTTCTCTAATAATACAAAACATGGCCATCTGAGACTCAAAATCAGCATTTAGGAAAGAAAAGACTTGAGGATACAAGATTTAATCTGCAGGAATAAGAGATATTGGAAAAACTGATTTGAGATTGTAGAGCATTGCTTCCTATATCTGATGCTGGTTACATTCCTTTGAAAATGTGGACATGATCCAAATAAGCAATACATGAAATTACTTGCCAGTGGAAGCAAAGGATCTTTCACTGGAGAGAGTCTTCACCTATTGTACAATGTCATGTGTTTATTTCAGAAGCTAAAGACAGAGGCTAATCTGAGCTTTATTTAGTAAAATAAGAGTTCCATATTCCAAAGGGGAAAAGGCTGGGATATAAAACACAATTCTGATATGCTCATCCCCAGTATCAAATCATTCTTTACCTGCCAAGTGAATAAACAAATGACGCTTTACCGGGTCATTCCCATAACTTATAGGATAGTCCATGCAACGCTCAGCGACAATATATTCCCCTTAAACTTAGCTATTCACCCGCCTCTGCTATGCTTGATAGAAATTTGGGTCTATTCTGATTATTCTAGGTAAAAATGAAGTAAAAGGAGCCATTTTATTGTATCTTCCATCTTTGGTAGTTATAACTCAGGACTTTTCTTTTTTTTTTTTTTAACATTTATTTATTTATTTATTTTTGGCGGGGGTGGGGAGGGAGGGGAGTGGGCGGGCCACTTCCACTGGTCTTTCATTTGTCTACTTTCATCCATCCTTGTTCCTTGACCCGTGTGGGCCTCCCATCGCGGTGGCGTCTGTCGTCGCAGAGCACCGGCTCTGGGCGCAAGCGCCCCAGAGCTCTGGCTCGGTAATTGGACACATCGGTCCAGTCACTCCGTGGCACGTGGGATCCTCCCAGGCCAGGGATCGAACCCCCGCCCCCTGCACTGCAAGGCGGTGTCCCTACCCACTGGACCACCAGGGAAGCCCAAGGACTTTTTTTAAGTCCTGCATGATGGTCCATGGGCATAGGTTAAGGAAGGAAACTTGCAACAAACAAATCTGCCTCAGTGAGTCTGACAGGAAACTCACTAAGTTTAGATATGAAATATCTAGATGCTGTCTAGAATATATATTTTTCTAGAACAGAAGCTAACAAGAGTTTTTACTCCCACTCTCCCACCCTATTCATCTCAAGGGCACTCATGGTATTAGAGAGAAAAAAAAAGTGCAAATTCAGTCCTCCCAGGGAAGTATCTTGAAAGGAGAAAATAACATCCACAAGTTCTTTCAGGTCAGTCTACCAAAGTATCAGAAGGCTTCAGGATTACAGAAAGAATCATGCTCCATGTATTAGGTAATGCACACTGCACCACATATAAAAGACCTATCCTTTTTACAAATTCAAAATTCTAGAAAACAAAAGATTCATATCAAAAATGAAAACAAAGATATGCATTTAACCACCCAACCATGCAGGCCACCACACCTTTGAAACTGCAACATTTCCCAAACACAAGGGCCTTGTGTTCGTAGTGGTTTTCAGTCCTGGCTAAGTATCAGAATTACCTTTGGAACTTTAAGAATCTTGAAGATTATGCTCAAATCCTACATCTGCTGAGTCAGAATTGCTGGGGATCTCACTTTTTTAAAATACGATTTAAAAAGGTTCCACTCCTTCTACAGTTGTTATAAAATACTGGCTATCCTCCCCATGTTGTACAGTCCAGCCTTGGAGCCAATCTTTCACCCAATAGCTTGTACCTAACACTCCCCCTACCTTATAATATCCCTCCATCCCCTCCCCCTACTGGTAACCACTTGTTTGTTCTCTGTGAGTCTGCTTCTTTTTTGTTATTCACTAGTTTGTTGAATTTTTTAGAGTCCACATATAAATGCTATCATAGAATATCTGTCTTTCTCTGACTTACTTGACTTAGCATACTGTCTTCTAAGTCCATCCATGTTGCTGCAAATGGCAACGTTTTTATGGCGAGTTGCATTCAAAATTGTATATATCCACATCTTTAGTTCATCTGTTAAGGAGCATCTCTATATTGGCAATTCTAAATAATGTTGCTATGAACACTGTGGTATATGTATCTTTTCAAATTAGTGCTTTTAGTTTTTTCAGATATATACCCAGAGGTGGAATTTCTGGGTCATATAGTAGTTTTCTTTTTCTTTTTTGAGAAATGGCCATACAGTTTTCCACAGTCGCTGAATGAATTCACATTCTGACCAACAGTGTTTGAGTGTTCCTTTTTCTCCATCTCATCCCCAGCATTTGTTTTTGTGGTCTTTTCATTCGGACAGGTGTCTCTTTAAACCACCATGGAGAATTCTGATTACCATTCAGGACAGAGAACCAAGTGTTTACGAAAAGGCATGGATACCTTCAGAAGTCCCACCTATCCATCTGCAACTTGATAGTTTGTTTTAACTGAAGCTGTGTACTTTGCTTAGCATTATCTCTGCATTAGTTGCTCAAGGACTGAGCTTGGATTGGTTAATCGAAACTTCACAACATTCTCTCTCTGTACACTGAAATTCAGCCAATGTTTATCTGAGAGGCAAGGCAAGTTTGAGTGTTGCCAAAACCCAAGTTTTTTCAGTCAAGTTTTACAGACATTCTTTTTTGAGGAAGAGAAAAAAAAAAAAACACAACAATAAAACAAAAAACATCAGTCTGCTACTAATCCTTTACAGAGTTCTTCCCTCACTGCTGATTTGAGACAAACTGTCATTTTAAAAGGCTGATGGTTTTTTTTCTTTTTTAAGCATTTTGATCTTTGACAATAACAACAGAGATGATTTTTTCTTTTCCCAAAGCCTTGTCGTCTTTATCCACAGATCACTTTACTGAACTAGCAACAGGGGCTGTATTTCAGAGGTGTTTACCCACTAGGTCTGGTGGGCTTGCCCTGACCCAGCATCAGTGTTTCACACAGTCCCCTATTGTGTTCAAGGCCATGTCCTTCAACTATGGCTGGCCTCCCAGGTAGTGGTCATGGAAGACTGGAAAAGTGACCCCGAAGGGTCTAATTCATTGACCTTTACTCTGCTCTAACCAATTCCCCCCTCCCCGCCCCCCCCCAAAAAGCAAGGTAGCTCAGTTTCCAAGATGAACTCTAATTTATTGCTAAATATCCAAGCTGGGTCCAATGTTAAAAATTCCCAGGCCATCTGAAATCTGTCAGTTGGCTCTCAACTGGACCCAGTTTTGCTTCCCAGGGGACATGTGGCAATGCCTGGAGACATTTTTGGTGTCACCAGGGGGGGAACAGTTGCTCCTGGCCATCTAATGGTAGAGGCCCAGGAGAGTAAGGGGCATCCTGCGTGCACAGTACAGCCCCCAATGACAAAGAAGGGTCCAGCTTAAAATGTCAATAGAGCTGAGATTAAGAAAGCCAGGATTGGGTCACTCGTTAGCCCACCACTGGAAAAATGATTGAAGAGACTCTTACTGCAATTTAATTTGGTTTAAAATAGGGATTGAAAACTCAAATGTCTTCAGGGGCCAAGGAGGTAAAGAAAAATAAAGTGGCTGGGTAGGAGGCACTAGGGTTTTGGTGAGGTCCATGACAAATCAGAATATAAATGCTCACTGAAATCATTTCATTTTCAAAAATAACATTGTGCTGACCAAATAAAATATGACTGCTGGCTGCATCCATCCTGTGTGCCAACGGTGGCAATCAAATTCTAGTTCAAAGAGACGGCTGATTTAAAGAGAACATGTGCATGCTCAGTCACTTTGGTCATATCTGATGCTTTGCAGTCCCATAGACTGTGGCCCGCCAGGCCTCTTTTTGTCCATGGGATTCTCCAGACAAGAATATTTGGGTAGCCATTCCCTCCTCCACGGGATCTTCCCAACCCGGGGATCGAACCCTCATCTCTTACATATCCTGCACTGGTAGATGACACTTGATGGTCACTCAAAGACACCACAGTCTAGCCTCATTCCTTATATTCTGTGGAATTTCCTAAGCCCCAGGCTTGGGAACGTGACTAGAAGCTGTTCAGTTAAGGAGATTAGAGATCAAATCTTGAGGGTTTAACTGCAACCAAGACGAGGGTTTCAGAAACAACTGCACTAAGAACACGGACCAACACTGGAAACCCTTTTTGCTGGCCTCCCACCGTCCCGAAGGGTCTAATTCATTGACCTTTACTCTGCTCTAACCAATTCCCCCCCCAAAAAGCAAGGTAGCTCAGTTTCCAAGATGAACTCTAATTTATTGCTAAATATCCAAGCTGGGTCCAATGTTAAAAATTCCCAGGCCATCTGAAATCTGTCAGTTGGCTCTCAACTGGACCCAGTTTTGCTTCCCAGGGGACATGTGGCAATGCCTGGAGACATTTTTGGTGTCACCAGGGGGGGAACAGTTGCTCCTGGCCATCTAATGGTAGAGGCCCAGGAGAGTAAGGGGCATCCTGCGTGCACAGTACAGCCCCCAATGACAAAGAAGGGTCCAGCTTAAAATGTCAATAGAGCTGAGATTAAGAAAGCCAGGATTGGGTCACTCGTTAGCCCACCACTGGAAAAATGATTGAAGAGACTCTTACTGCAATTTAATTTGGTTTAAAATAGGGATTGAAAACTCAAATGTCTTCAGGGGCCAAGGAGGTAAAGAAAAATAAAGTGGCTGGGTAGGAGGCACTAGGGTTTTGGTGAGGTCCATGACAAATCAGAATATAAATGCTCACTGAAATCATTTCATTTTCAAAAATAACATTGTGCTGACCAAATAAAATATGACTGCTGGCTGCATCCATCCTGTGTGCCAACGGTGGCAATCAAATTCTAGTTCAAAGAGACGGCTGATTTAAAGAGAACATGTGCATGCTCAGTCACTTTGGTCATATCTGATGCTTTGCAGTCCCATAGACTGTGGCCCGCCAGGCCTCTTTTTGTCCATGGGATTCTCCAGACAAGAATATTTGGGTAGCCATTCCCTCCTCCACGGGATCTTCCCAACCCGGGGATCGAACCCTCATCTCTTACATATCCTGCACTGGTAGATGACACTTGATGGTCACTCAAAGACACCACAGTCTAGCCTCATTCCTTATATTCTGTGGAATTTCCTAAGCCCCAGGCTTGGGGAACGTGACTAGAAGCTGTTCAGTTAAGGAGATTAGAGATCAAATCTTGAGGGTTTAACTGCAACCAAGACGAGGGTTTCAGAAACAACTGCACTAAGAACACGGACCAACACTGGAAACCCTGAAGGTAAGAAAACAGAACTCCCCTCACTGACCTCCATTCTAGGAAAGCTCAGTGGACATTATATCAACATTACACAACACCATGTAAGTGAGGTCATTATGTTAAAATGAAACTGTTCTCACAAACTTTTAGAATTTTCACATTGTTTCACAGATGAGGAAACAGAGGCCCAAGATAGTTTAAAAGAACTACCAAGATTAACCAAATTTGAACCTAAAATCAAATGGTATTTCTTTTTCCTCTGTGCAATTATCAAGTGGCAACCAAAAGGAGAAGGGATTTCATTCAAGGTGTCAAACATACATTTCTAAAGACTAGACCAACATGAAGAAGTCATAGGTAGGTGTTAAATTTTCTCAGCGTCATCTCCTCTTCCCATCAGAAAAATCATTAATCATTTTGCCCCCAAGTCATCATTTTAAAATCCCTTTTCCATGTAACAGAAAAATTTAAAGCAGGTCAAATTCATTCCAGCCCTCCTTTCAGATCAAGTTGGAGAGAAGACAGCCAAGTCAGCAACTGGAGCACAAGGAGAAGGAAGCCCCAATCTCAACAACCCCGCGTGGACGCATGATTTCTACCAGAGGAATTCCTGACCTGATGAGACAGTATAAACAAAGACAATCCAGAGGGAAACCAATGATAAGATAAGTGAAACCCAATAACTCCCTCTATCCTCCCTTCCACCTACTTCCCCCAACTTGTTCCATCAGAAAAACAACCTGAGTTTGGCAGAACTACAACATAAGCCCTCTCCTCTCTGCTGCTGCCTATCTCCCTATTCTAAGTAGGAGGTTAAGGGGCAAGGCCCTTTTTAAGGTCGGTGAACGTGCCTCCCCTGGTATGGAAGCTGGCCGCAGAGGGCCATGGTCTCCCTTAGCCCACAGGGAGGCTGTGAGAGCAGGACCGGCAAGGAAGTAGGTCACTGGGCCCTTCAGACTCAAATTACAATCCAAGGAGTGCAGCAGAAAAAGGTGGCGTATGAAGAAAGGCAGCTTCAGTCACAGCCTGAAAAGAAATTGGGTCAAACTGGTAGAGAATGTGAAGCAAGGCAGTCTCTTGCCAGTTACTGTAACTGTAGTTCCAAGTGTCACCTACTCATTGAGTGTGAAGCCGTAAGTGGGTCAAGAGATTTTCTAGACTAATCTAATTTCTATTCTTGATTTTAAAAATTCAAAAATATAATAACAGCCCTTTGAGTCAACCTTCTGAGGACACAGTGCAGCCTCAGCTATTCGCTTCAATTTCAGCAAGATTTATTCCACATCCTCTCTTTTAGTCTGAATGATCACTGGGTGCTAAGCAAGGAGGCGTGTGTGGCCAGGAGTACCTCTAATGCAAACAAGGTTGCCACACACAAAGGGACTGGAAAACAAATAGAAATGTTACTGTTTCTTTTCCCATCATTATTCTAAATCAAGTAGCCGCTGCTAACAGGGAGTGACAGTCGCAGCACTGATTTTTCAATTCCTAAATCCTTTACCTTGGCCAAAACCATATTATATTATCTATATCCATAATTTCACCAACTTCTGAGAATAAGAGAATGCAACAAGGACCTCTGAAAGGTCTAATTTGTCCATTTTATTGCCTTTAACTTTTTACAATAAGTCTTGTAGCAAATTTTCAAGATTCAGGCGGGTCCCTGGTCTAACCCTCTTGTCACAGAATTGTAGGTTCTAACTTCACTCAAGTCTGGATAATCCACAGCTCTGTTTTACCAAATCTGTATGAAACAAACACATACCTGAGCCTAGACACATATGAAAAGTCTAGGGGAATGATGTTGGCCACAATCCTCCACTCTTCTTCCAGGGTACAAATCTGCAGAAGCTTTATGGGAGAAGAGTGAAGCCTAGAAGGGGCACCAAAAGACCCACTAATAACTGTGTCACATCCCCAAGAAAAGGAAAAGATCAAGGCTGTATTTTAGGAAGTGGCCCCTAGTCCTAACCTACTCTTCACAATGAGAATACCTTCAGAAGCATAAATGCAATTCCTTGGTTGACTGCTGGTGAAGTCCTGCCTGTAACTAATGGGGTCTGAAAAAACAAACTCTCATCAGTTTATCCGATAATATGGCACCATCTTTGCCCTTAGTGATGAGAGTTATGCACTGGTATATCCACAGGGCCTATCCACTGTCTAGTCTCCTTTGTGACCAAGAGCATGAAGAGTTTAAAAAAAAGTTATCGGGATTACAGGTGTAGCTGGTGGCTCCAAAACCAGGCAAAGCTGACCCATGCCCTTCACCTGGCTTGTACGTCACTAGCAAACTGAGCTCAGTCAATAAGCCGGAATATGAGAACTCTAAAAACAAAAGACGGGCATTGCCTAGACAATGCCCAAAACTCAGATCGAGGCTATGTACACCCGGAAGTCTAAATGTAGACATGCCATGAGATGGGTGATGTTTGCCAATCATACAAGAAGTTGTTTTTCGTTTGTTTGTTTTTTTACCTTTCAGAGATGAAGAAGACAAAGAATAGGTGACCCTAATTGTGTACCTGGCAGAAACACAAGGAACTTTCAACTCCTATCCTGATGTAATTTATAGAACAGAATGAGCTCAGATTATTACTAAAGGTGAATGACATACTTAGGGAATGTAATAAGATCAACCTTTACAAAGCTGAAATCAATGTCCATTGAATGAATATTATGTTTGATCAGCTTAAGGGCTAAATAAACCTTCTGTTTTCATTTTTCTTTCCTGGCAATATGTTGTTAGGGCATAAGTTTCCTCTTATTTCTCTAAGTGATACAATTTGTATTTTATTCAATTGTCTTCATTAAACATTGTCAACATGGCAAAATATCCAGTGTTAAGCCAAAAGTAAAAGATCTATTGTAAGTCAGGAAATCACACCAACACTGGAAACTGAACTTGCTTCCCTAGTTTTCCACATTTAATTCACAATAGTGGCCATGGTTTAAAAGAACTGCAGTTGTATATTTGGCATCGAATTTGCTCCACTGTAAAAATAAGTTCCTGTCCAAGAGATTCTCCAGGCAAGAATACTGGAGGGAGTTGCCATGCCTTCCTCCAGGGGATCGTCCCACCTCAGAGTCTCATGTCTTCTGCATTGGCAGGTGGGTTCTTTACCACTAATGCCACCTGGAAAGCCCATCTAAGGAGAACCAGTATTGGATTACATGTTTGACCACTACTCAAGTTTTCCTTATTTCCTTTCAAGAGTTTTAATAATGTATATTAAAATACAATAGGGAGCTGGGAGGTTAAGAAATTATAGGAGTCCTAACTCTCAAAACAGGTTTCTGTGGCCCTGCTCTGAGTGAGAAGGGCTTTCTTCAGATAAGTGATTCAACTTACTGAAAAGTTATCTCAGTTAACAAGAGGGTTTAATGCTAGACAGATTGTAAATAGATTCAGAGACAGCATCATGTACAAGCATTTCCTTGCTCAAATAATTTGCCTATCATCCATAAGCAAAAGAATTCAAAAAATTTTTTTCATTCAAGAAAATAAATGTAACATCTTTAACATCATGTAACATTTTCTGTTCCAAAAAATCAGACTCTTAAGAAACTTTTAAAAGAAGCAGCAGCTTTGCTCTCAATCTACTGAGCACTTACTGACCCAGCACTGTTTCTTAATCAAGAGGCACAAAGGAAGTAGTGACTCCCCCCAACTCATGGAAAGAAAAGAATAACACAGGAAAACCATAGGCGAGGCAATAGCATATATGTGTAATAAACTAGAAGCCTAGATCCCTAATTGGGTCTGCCAGTTACTAGCTATGTGACCTGAGCTCAGTGAGTTCCTTAACTTCTTCATGACACAGTTTCCTTGGCTGTAACATGGTGATTGCAGTACCCGCCCCTACGTTGTTAGGGCATAAGTTTCCTCTTATTTCTCTAAGTGATACAATTTGTATTTTATTCAATTGTCTTCATTAAACATTGTCAACATGGCAAAATATCCAGTGTTAAGCCAAAAGTAAAAGATCTATTGTAAGTCAGGAAATCACACCAACACTGGAAACTGAACTTGCTTCCCTAGTTTTCCACATTTAATTCACAATAGTGGCCATGGTTTAAAAGAACTGCAGTTGTATATTTGGCATCGAATTTGCTCCACTGTAAAAATAAGTTCCTGTCCAAGAGATTCTCCAGGCAAGAATACTGGAGGGAGTTGCCATGCCTTCCTCCAGGGGATCGTCCCACCTCAGAGTCTCATGTCTTCTGCATTGGCAGGTGGGTTCTTTACCACTAATGCCACCTGGAAAGCCCATCTAAGGAGAACCAGTATTGGATTACATGTTTGACCACTACTCAAGTTTTCCTTATTTCCTTTCAAGAGTTTTAATAATGTATATTAAAATACAATAGGGAGCTGGGAGGTTAAGAAATTATAGGAGTCCTAACTCTCAAAACAGGTTTCTGTGGCCCTGCTCTGAGTGAGAAGGGCTTTCTTCAGATAAGTGATTCAACTTACTGAAAAGTTATCTCAGTTAACAAGAGGGTTTAATGCTAGACAGATTGTAAATAGATTCAGAGACAGCATCATGTACAAGCATTTCCTTGCTCAAATAATTTGCCTATCATCCGCAAAGCAAAAAGAATTCAAAAATTCTTTTCATTCAAGAAAATAAATGTAACATCTTTAACATCATGTAACATTTTCTGTTCCAAAAAATCAGACTCTTAAGAAACTTTTAAAAGAAGCAGCAGCTTTGCTCTCAATCTACTGAGCACTTACTGACCCAGCACTGTTTCTTAATCAAGAGGCACAAAGGAAGTAGTGACTCCCCCCAACTCATGGAAAGAAAAGAATAACACAGGAAAACCATAGGCGAGGCAATAGCATATATGTGTAATAAACTAGAAGCCTAGATCCCTAATTGGGTCTGCCAGTTACTAGCTATGTGACCTGAGCTCAGTGAGTTCCTTAACTTCTTCATGCCACAGTTTCCTTGGCTGTAACATGGTGATTGCAGTACCTGCCCCCTACAGATGTGAAAGAGGCCATGGCTAAGCTCAAGTGAAATACTAGGAAAGGCCTGACCCAAGGTTAGCACTTTACATCCCTTGACTATTAGTACCACATTAGCTGTGTATGTTTGGCTGCATGGTCCTTCTGAAGGCTCTTAAGGCGGAAGAAGCCAGGGGTGGTGGTGAAAGTGGAGCGCTTCCCAGAAGTTGGATCTGAGCAGGCAAGGAGATTTCAGATGCTCAAATGAGGGGAGCCATTGCTGCAGAAAGTCAGACGAGATAAAAACCAGGAGTGCTTAAACATCCATAGGGACAGTAAGCTCACCAAGGCTGAGGGTGTATTTGGTGACCTCCGATTAATGAGCAGGGGTGGGGCAGGGGCCCTCAGGCTCTATGTGTGTGTTGCTGTGCTCCTAGGGGTTAAAATTCAAATCATTTTTAGGCGTGTACTATGAATGTGAACTCATTCCAAAATGCTCGTGTCTGTTTTTGAAACAGTGGAGAAGATGCCAGAAAATACAAAGGTAAACCCTTTTTTCTGCTGTGGAAATAGTCTGCTGGAGTGGAATGTAGGTCACCCAAATCAACTTGCATCTCATCTTCATCTGTCCCTCTTTCAGGGGCTACTGCATGGCAACTTAAAGGAAGGGGGACGAGGGGCAATGGAGATTCATCCTTCAACCCCAGTCTCTATCAGCGCCTCAGCCCTCAAATACAACCTTCAAGGGATGTATCCTAGGGCAGCCCCAGCCTGCTGCACCCTGCCCTGCCAACCTCCAGACACAGCCCTTCTTACAGGTTCTGAAATATTACCTATGCAGCAATTGCCTCTAAACTGAGCCCTAGGGGAAACCACTATGATCTGATGCTGTTTGTGTTTAAGATATATATTCATTTAAAAGAGTCCCTCCATTACCAAGTTAGAAACTGCGATACCACGGTGACAGTCGTCCACATTCCTTATCCAAAGAAGGAAAATCACAAAACAGAGGAATTTTCATTTTGACTGGTGCCACCTCTAGAGGTTAAACAGGTTTGCTAACTTAAATTGGCAAAGTTGCTTTGCTTCTTGCAATGCTAGAATAGATTTAACACTTGGAAATGCCAGGGGCATGATACAGAGCCAGGGAGAGTCCCACAGAAGTTACAGTCTCTGTGATTATTTCCTGAACCAAACACCTAAGGCTCTCAGTGGTCCCAAGTTTTATTCGAAAGCTGGTTTTCCCTGATCCAACAGCTGTAAGCTTTTAAGTAATTTCACAGAAGACCTCAAGATGCTCAAGCCAAAGCTACTCTTTATGCTATCCCCCAAATATTTACAAAATGCAACACTTTCAATTTTAACTATATTTTATTTGTAAACACTTTGTTTGCTCTGATGACCACTGCATCAATACTAAAAGCAGTCAACATCCATAGGGACAGTAAGCTCACCAAGGCTGAGGGTGTATTTGGTGACCTCCGATTAATGAGCAGGGGTGGGGCAGGGGCCCTCAGGCTCTATGTGTGTGTTGCTGTGCTCCTAGGGGTTAAAATTCAAATCATTTTTAGGCGTGTACTATGAATGTGAACTCATTCCAAAATGCTCGTGTCTGTTTTTGAAACAGTGGAGAAGATGCCAGAAAATACAAAGGTAAACCCTTTTTTCTGCTGTGGAAATAGTCTGCTGGAGTGGAATGTAGGTCACCCAAATCAACTTGCATCTCATCTTCATCTGTCCCTCTTTCAGGGGCTACTGCATGGCAATTTAAAAGGGAAAGGGGGGACGAGGGGCAATGGAGATTCATCCTTCAACCCCAGTCTCTATCAGCGCCTCAGCCCTCAAATACAACCTTCAAGGGATGTATCCTAGGGCAGCCCCAGCCTGCTGCACCCTGCCCTGCCAACCTCCAGACACAGCCCTTCTTACAGGTTCTGAAATATTACCTATGCAGCAATTGCCTCTAAACTGAGCCCTAGGGGAAACCACTATGATCTGATGCTGTTTGTGTTTAAGATATATATTCATTTAAAAGAGTCCCTCCATTACCAAGTTAGAAACTGCGATACCACGGTGACAGTCGTCCACATTCCTTATCCAAAGAAGGAAAATCACAAAACAGAGGAATTTTCATTTTGACTGGTGCCACCTCTAGAGGTTAAACAGGTTTGCTAACTTAAATTGGCAAAGTTGCTTTGCTTCTTGCAATGCTAGAATAGATTTAACACTTGGAAATGCCAGGGGCATGATACAGAGCCAGGGAGAGTCCCACAGAAGTTACAGCCTCTGTGATTATTTCCTGAACCAAACACCTAAGGCTCTCAGTGGTCCCAAGTTTTATTCGAAAAGCTGGTTTTCCCTGATCCAACAGCTGTAAGCTTTTAAGTAATTTCACAGAAGACCTCAAGATGCTCAAGCCAAAGCTACTCTTTATGCTATCCCCCAAATATTTACAAAATGCAACACTTTCAATTTTAACTATATTTTATTTGTAAACACTTTGTTTGCTCTGATGACCACTGTATCAATACTAAAAGCAGCCTTTTAAACAAAGTAGCTCAAATAAAACCACACACAGAGACACAAATTCTTAACACCCAGAGGCGTGTCCGCAAAGCAAGAAAGCCAGGATTCAAATTCCTTGGCACCTATTCACTGAGCTCCTGTAAGCACCACCCAAGGACATGACCCACTGCAGCCTCTTTATTACCACATCTCCTCACTAATGTGCACTTCTGAAAGTCCACAGAGTGCAACTGACTGGATGATAACTGAATGCTACAAACATTGGACAAATGCATTTTACCTTGTTCCCCTCTCACATCAGTCAGCTTGAGTAACTCACCCTTTTTACCGAGCAACCTAACCCCAAATGAGAGAGCTACTGTCCACCTTTCACTCACAGGGTGCCTCTGGGGGGCCACTCCAGGCCTGGCAGAAGTCTCTAGTCATCTCTGCCTTGGTCTCTCTATTCTCGTCATACATCTCCTGGGAAAGTTATCTGGGCCAAGGAGAGTACAACAGAGAGAAACTGAGAAATGTCTGGTTTGGAGTAATGAGAATTGTATTAAGAATTATAGGGGGATGAAAGTCTGCGAGCGAATATATTCCAAAAGCCAACAGTTACAATTTGATTATTTCAAACACACGGAAGGCCTCTTATGCTGCAAGTCACATGCTGCATAGGAGTTCTGGTTTACACTCAGATGAAAGTGACAGAAAACTTAGGAACATTACAACTGAGGACAAAACTATCGGTGGAGAGAATACAGATCTCAGATCTCCAATCATCGTTCTACTAGTTGGTAGCAATTCTACAGCTATTTATAAAGTACCTGACAATGGCTAAACACTGCTTTAAATGTTGGATAGGCAAGGATAGATAAGACAAAGATTCTGCTTTCAAAGATCTCCAGGAAAACCCACACACATTGGGATTGTTAATGGCATTATAGGGAGTCAAGAAGATCATTGAAGGAGATTACAGTCTGCAGTGAAATTTCTGATCATCTTTCCTCATGGGGATGTAACTACCCACTTAAAACGAGATGATGAACATTAACCACCTGGCACACAGCACCCCCCAAGCGTTTACCTGCACACAAATGCACATGCATTGATGCTAACAGATACACTTATACCCCTTAATTGCCGAATCTATGATAATCCACTTTGGTATGAAATGAAAGCAGAAGGTAAGCAAAATGTATAATTCAATTACTTGTGATGAAATTAAATTATCAATAACTGCATTCAACAAGAATCTATGAAAAGTCAAAACCTAAACAATTCTACAATAAAAAGTAAATAAACAGAGGGATTCCTTGGTGGTCCAGTGGGTAAAGAGTTCGTCTTGCAGTGCAAGGGGCACCGGTTTGATCCCTGGCCTGGGAAGATCCCATGTACCGCGGAGCTGCTAGACAGCTATGTCCAATCAGGAGCCGGAGCTCTGGAGCGCATGCGCCCAGAGCCGGTGCTCGGCAATGAAAAGAGGCCACTGCAATGGGAGGCCCACACAGGTCAAAGAATAAAGATGGATGAAAATGAATAAAAAACTAATAAAAGAGACCAAAATTTTAAAAATATATCATTTAAAAATTAAAATAAATAAAATAGAAGTCCAGGTACTGGGATAATAGACATAAGAGCAGAACTAATATTACAGTTGCTTTACCCACTTTGAAGGAATACAAAAAGTTTGATACAACTAGAAAAACGATGGAAAATTTGGCTTAAACTCTCATCTTCAGATTTCTTTGAGAAGCTGCGGCGAATATATTCCAAAAGCCAACAGTTACAATTTGATTATTTCAAACACACGGAAGGCCTCTTATGCTGCAAGTCACATGCTGCATAGGAGTTCTGGTTTACACTCAGATGAAAGTGACAGAAAACTTAGGAACATTACAACTGAGGACAAAACTATCGGTGGAGAGAATACAGATCTCAGATCTCCAATCATCGTTCTACTAGTTGGTAGCAATTCTACAGCTATTTATAAAGTACCTGACAATGGCTAAACACTGCTTTAAATGTTGGATAGGCAAGGATAGATAAGACAAAGATTCTGCTTTCAAAGATCTCCAGGAAAACCCACACACATTGGGATTGTTAATGGCATTATAGGGAGTCAAGAAGATCACTGAAGGAGATTACAGTCTGCAGTGAAATTTCTGATCATCTTTCCTCATGGGGATGTAACTACCTACTTAAAACGAGATGATGAACATTAACCACCTGGCACACAGCACCCCCCAAGCGTTTACCTGCACACAAATGCACATGCATTGATGCTAACAGATACACTTATACCCCTTAATTGCCGAATCTATGATAATCCACTTTGGTATGAAATGAAAGCAGAAGGTAAGCAAAATGTATAATTCAATTACTTGTGATGAAATTAAATTATCAATAACTGCATTCAACAAGAATCTATGAAAAGTCAAAACCTAAACAATTCTACAATAAAAAGTAAATAAACAGAGGGATTCCTTGGTGGTCCAGTGGGTAAAGAGTTCGTCTTGCAGTGCAAGGGGCACCGGTTTGATCCCTGGCCTGGGAAGATCCCATGTACCGCGGAGCTGCTAGACAGCTATGTCCAATCAGGAGCCGGAGCTCTGGAGCGCATGCGCCCAGAGCCGGTGCTCGGCAATGAAAGAGGCCACTGCAATGGGAGGCCCACACAGGTCAAAGAATAAAGATGGATGAAAATGAATAAAAAACTAATAAAAGAGACCAAAATTTTAAAAATATATCATTTAAAAATTAAAATAAATAAAATAGAAGTCCAGGTACTGGGATAATAGACATAAGAGCAGAACTAATATTACAGTTGCTTTACCCACTTTGAAGGAATACCATGAGAACCAGGCTACTTTTGCTATACAACTAGGACTCAAATATTAACCGGATGCCCATGTCAAAATCTGGGCTTAAACTCTCATCTTCAGATTTCTTTGAGAATAAGACAACAAACAACGCTTTCATAGAGTCACAACACTTTATACTGAAATCAACTTTAGGAAATGTTCTATGCCGCTTTCCCCCTATCACCACCAGTGACTGAGGTCCCCAGAGCAGAGGGTTCACCCCAGAATGGGGACGCCAGTAATAACAAGAGTCAGAGCAGGACCCAGGCTTCCTAGATCTCAACCCTCTGAAGGATCTGCATCCTCTAGACAGGCTTTTGGTTTCATTAGAACCACATGGGATAGCCATGACTTCCAGAGCTCAATTCCAGTTATTACTTGTCCTTAGAAACTTACAGTGAATTGCGCCTGGGGCAAACTGAAGACATTTGCTGATAGCCAGGGAGCTTTTTTCACCCGCAACAGAGAACTCCCTCTTTGAGAAAGCTGCTCTCAACACTGTAACATACGTTATTAGGAAAATGATGCATCCAGCCTGATAGGGGAAAGAGATCTTTGGATTGTAATTTTCAGAGTCTGTCTCAGGGCAAAGGTTCTTAACAGTTTTTTTCTGAGGAGGGAGCTGGAGAGACCAGGTATGACTACGCGAGAGGGAAAGGGGTCTAAAAATCGGACCAAAATTTTAGAGAGCCGGGGTCTGTGAAACCGGTGACTAGGAGAGAGCAGCTGGGCCCAGGGCGAGCATCTGACCGCACCTACTGGCCACGCCCTCCCAGCTGCCCGCAGAGCCACAACGAATTGAAACAGCAGCGGGAGCAGTTAAGATTCCGACGGCAGGAGTCGCCATGGCAACAGGATTCCTCTCGCAGGCAAACTCTGCTTCAATTCACTAGATCCTCCTCGAGCCTCAGGAAACTACCAGCTCAAAGGGCGCAAAATGGTCACGGGTGACTTATGCTCTGGGTGGTGGGGTGAGGGGAGGGTGGGGAACGAAGCTTGGAGTGTATTCTATTCCTGGGTTCCCTAAAATATTTTATAGGAACGAGAGACAGAATACTCCAATAGCAGGCTGCAAGCAACTTGAGAATACAGCCTTTAGCAAGGGTTTGATGAATGCGTGAGTTAAAGAAAGGATAAGGGAGCTAGGAAAAGAAAATCCAGAGGATTTTAGAGCGTTCTTGGACCTCGCACACGTCTCCATGCGGATCACAAGCAGCTGGATTTTCACCACCCGCTGGGAAAACCGACTACCCAGCCCTCCTGCTCCTCTTCGAGTCACATTGTTAGATTATTCTTCAGTACTCCCCACCGCTTTACCACCTCCCCGCCCAGCGCTCCGGGCAGATGCTTCGTCCCAGCTTTGTCGAGGGAGCCTTCGGTGCAAGTGACACCCAGGTGCGCCCTGTCCAGAGAGACTGGAGGCTGGAGCACTCTGCGGCGCCTCGAACCCGGTCCGCAGGCTCCGCAGCATCCCCTCGCCGCTCTCCGCCAACACCCCTCGCTCCTTCCGCAACCCTGGTTTCCCTCCTCTTTCTTGTTTAAGACCTTGAGCTTCCAATTTTGCCTCAATTACTGTCACCCCATCCCTTTCGAATGAGTCTAGAGGCGAGGGTGCGCGGGGTGGCGGGGGTTCTGCTGGGACGCGAAAGAGTAAACGAGCCCCTTCTCTTCGGTCACTACCTTTGAGTCTAACAAGCCTGCCTCAGGATTCTCCCTTCCACAGCCTCCCGGGCTGACAACTCCCGACAGCAGCAGTGCCCGCAGCACCCAGCCGAGGCTACGACCCCCAGAGCCCCAGCGTGTCAGCAACAAGGCGGCGAGTGGTACCCTGCCGGCTCTCTCGGCATCCGAGAGCCTCCGAAAGAAAGAAGGGAGGCAACCCCGTCTTCGGAGCGCCTTCCCCCGGGCTCGCCTTGCTTTGCGCCGCGCTTGCAGCCATTTTCCCAAACCCAGCTTGGCAGCTGGGAGCTGTCTAAGTCCTGTTCCCACCCAGACCCAACCTGAAGGACGAGTTTAATATTTACCTACTGGCCGCGGAGCTTCTGGAGGGCACCGGGAGGGCGCGCCGCGAACCCACCACCGGGCCCCGAAGAAGCGCGCCCACCCCCGCGCCACCGCGCGGTGCCATTTAATGAATGAGTGCGGCGGGCGACACAGCACGTCCCCCTTACCTGAGCAGCCCCCGCATGCTGAAAAGGCGGCTCTGCGCTCCGGGTACAATGGGATCCGGTTAAACAGTTTCCTTCACAGTCGCTCGTAGGTTACCAACTCGCAGGTGACATCACCCTCTCCTCTCCTGATAGGATACAATGTGGCGCCCACTGCGCATGGCCTTCCGGGCCGGGCCCGCGCGCTTCTGGGAGTTGTCGTTCACATCCCACAAGCAGAGCCTGGATCGCCTCCCCACTGAAGTTTTTGAAACTACACCTCCCAATACACTCCGGCCTCTGGTCCCAGCTTTGTCGAGGGAGCCTTCGGTGCAAGTGACACCCAGGTGCGCCCTGTCCAGAGAGACTGGAGGCTGGAGCACTCTGCGGCGCCTCGAACCCGGTCCGCAGGCTCCGCAGCATCCCCTCGCCGCTCTCCGCCAACACCCCTCGCTCCTTCCGCAACCCTGGTTTCCCTCCTCTTTCTTGTTTAAGACCTTGAGCTTCCAATTTTGCCTCAATTACTGTCACCCCATCCCTTTCGAATGAGTCTAGAGGCGAGGGTGCGCGGGGTGGCGGGGGTTCTGCTGGGACGCGAAAGAGTAAACGAGCCCCTTCTCTTCGGTCACTACCTTTGAGTCTAACAAGCCTGCCTCAGGATTCTCCCTTCCACAGCCTCCCGGGCTGACAACTCCCGACAGCAGCAGTGCCCGCAGCACCCAGCCGAGGCTACGACCCCCAGAGCCCCAGCGTGTCAGCAACAAGGCGGCGAGTGGTACCCTGCCGGCTCTCTCGGCATCCGAGAGCCTCCGAAAGAAAGAAGGGAGGCAACCCCGTCTTCGGAGCGCCTTCCCCCGGGCTCGCCTTGCTTTGCGCCGCGCTTGCAGCCATTTTCCCAAACCCAGCTTGGCAGCTGGGAGCTGTCTAAGTCCTGTTCCCACCCAGACCCAACCTGAAGGACGAGTTTAATATTTACCTACTGGCCGCGGAGCTTCTGGAGGGCACCGGGAGGGCGCGCCGCGAACCCACCACCGGGCCCCGAAGAAGCGCGCCCACCCCCGCGCCACCGCGCGGTGCCATTTAATGAATGAGTGCGGCGGGCGACACAGCACGTCCCCCTTACCTGAGCAGCCCCCGCATGCTGAAAAGGCGGCTCTGCGCTCCGGGTACAATGGGATCCGGTTAAACAGTTTCCTTCACAGTCGCTCGTAGGTTACCAACTCGCAGGTGACATCACCCTCTCCTCTCCTGATAGGATACAATGTGGCGCCCACTGCGCATGGCCTCCCGGGCCGGGCCCGCGCGCTTCTGGGAGTTGTCGTTCACATCCCACAAGCAGAGCCTGGATCGCCTCCCCACTGAAGTTTTTGAAACTACACCTCCCAATACACTCCCCGGCCTCCTGGTCCCAGCCCCCAGCCCCGCCCCCTCCCCGCCCTCCAGCCTTGCAGGGGGAGCGGTGGTTGTGCAGAAGCCGAGCTGCGGACCTCGCGGTCTAGAGTTAGGGGGGCGTGGGGCGGCACCCTGCGGTCGCGCCCTTTGACTTGAACCCCCCTCGGCCCCTTGCGGTCTCTAAGGGACTAGCGGGGTTGAGGCTAGTGCACATAAGCCAGGCAGCTCTGATCAACCCGGCTCTATTGGCCCCAGCTGGGAAGAGATTAAGCCTTTCACTGCCTTCCCTCTGCGCAGCAATTAATTAATAGGACACAGCGGTTTCTGGGTTAAATGCGGTCCTGGAATTCCCCTACGTCCCGAAGGATGAGGTTCGCCGACCCCGAAGGAGAGAAATCTCCCTGTGCCCCACTTGGTTCAAATCACCTTTCTGCCTTCTTTTCCCTTCTCCAGTTTAACGGAGTCAGAGTGACCAGCCAGAACTTGGTCGGCTGACTGAATAACGAAGGGTGTCCGTAAAAAAAAAAAAAATGCAGTGTAACAGACTAGATAGTCGCCGCAACGCTCCGTCAGGGAGCCTGCTGCTGCTGCAGAGATAAGACTATCGCGCAGCCATGCTTTTGTTCTTCCCTGCAGCAGACTTCCCGCTCTCGTGGCTCTGAACTCCCAGGAAGACAACCTTCTTGCCTAAAGTTTTAATAAGTAACAGACAGGTATACATGTACTCTTAAATCCACACACTCTTCTAATGTTTTGGATGGCTTCAACCGAACAATATCATGCTGTTCAAGAAATACTGTGACATCAATACACCTAAATGGAGTTATAAGCGAAAGGTGTGTAGCAGAATTCTGACCCTTCGGGAAAATTTTCTTTTACTATGTAAATTTTTCCATGGCACTTTTCATTCCTCAATGATCACAAAATATTATGAAAAATTAAGATTGAGGGCAAATTTCTAGGTGTCTTTTTAAACGAAAAAAAAAAAAAATACAGCCAGTTATTCAAGTTGTAAGGGTAAATTGTAATGGCATTTGATATCTTAATCACATATAAGGATCAGTTCATAGCCCTATTTCCACTAGCAGAATGTCTAGAATACTACAGCTTGTGAAAAAAAAAATGTGCAATTAAAAATTTCAAACCACTCTCCACCTAACTGTGGGTGAAAGTGTTCTTATTTTCTCATATCATTGTGCAAGAATGACTGAGTTCAGGAGAAAACCATTAATGGAACGAGCTGTGGATCTCAGGAAAGAGAGAAAAGCTTTGCTTTGCTGAGAGAGGGATTTTAGCCCTAAATTCTGATATTCTTTTAACAAGCCAGTTTCTTACAGCCCAGAAACATTTTTCTCCACTGAAGGAAGCTAACTTTGAGTGTTGCTCTCCCGTTCTGAGCTATTCCACCTATTTCAAATATTGTCTTAAATGGAACCTAGACGAAACAAATATTCCATTGGCCAACAGATCAAGAGTACAGTGATATTCTAGCTAATGGGTAGACTTAATGTATTGCAGTTCATTGTGGGAAAATATTCAGAAAGAAATTTGACCTGAGATGGTTCTTAAAGCTCTCCCAATCTTGTAACTGTGTAAAGTGTTTAGATGGAAATATAATCATTGAGCCTGAAATTTATTGAGTCAAATTGGATGTGGAGATTTTTTTATAAGGCAGGACTTAGTCTTACAGATAAAGGTCTATTAGAGTGTATACTCTGAGGATAACTCTATAGGATAAATCACCCTACAGCAAGTTCTTTTGGGTTTTCATTAATGAAGGAGAGGATGAAGTCAGCCTGAAGAAAAGATTCTATTTTCTGTGGAAATTAATATGATAGGGTTGTGTTGTATACATAACTCATTTTTATATGCAAAGGACATCATACATACTAGATGATAGGCACAGAAATGTGTGAATATACACATGTGAGTCATATTAAATAGATATAAATAGTAAATACTGAAAGCAAGGCATTGTGTCTGGAAGCATTTTGCTATGTGCAATGAATTTGAACTTATCCCTGCACACTATTTCATTGGTAACCAGGGGAAACAAAAATGGCCCTTCAGCATCAGAGATACAGTCTGCGGACCTGGAACCAGAGGAAGCTTAACAACATCTATGCAGACAGAAAGAAACTCTCTCTCTCTCTTATGCATACATACACATGCACACACACACACTCACATACACTCATTGTGTGTCTTTGTACATCTTTCTAGGTGACTAAGTAGACTCATAAGCCATCAGAAGCACCCACTCTGTCCAGCTTAATTTATATTCTCAAAGGAGTTTTTTAAACGTCTTTTTCTTGTCTTTTTAAAGGACTGCTGCTGTTTCAGAATGATCTTATGAAAGGCCACGTCTTGTCCAGTAATCATTGCCTATTAATTAAGAACTCACAGAACCACTGAGAATAGATTTAACTGACCATCTATAGGTGAAGGCAAGGGAAAGGCATCATGGTATATTTTGCTGATCTTTCAAACTAAACTCAGTTCTGGTTACAAGGTTTTACTCTGGATGCTGGGTTTTAGATAAGGGAGGAAGTGAGGTATCAACAGAAAAGGAATTTTAAATCCTTAGCCCTGCATGTGTTTTCACACAATAGCTTGGTGTTTTGCAACAACTGAGGTTGTGTACTAAGCCCAGGTTTGGGATCCTGCCATTTTCCCACTTTTGAGCCATGTCACTTTGCTTATGTCATGTAGTTTATTTTCTCTGAACTTCAGATTCCTTATTTTTCAAATGGAGCTAACAATAAACTTAACTTCACAAGGGTCTTGTTTTTGTTTTTTTTTAAGATTGGATTTGGTAAGACAGATACAAATTGAAAAGAATCTATTAGAGTGTATACTCTGAGGATAACTCTATAGGATAAATCACCCTACAGCAAGTTCTTTTGGGTTTTCATTAATGAAGGAGAGGATGAAGTCAGCCTGAAGAAAAGATTCTATTTTCTGTGGAAATTAATATGATAGGGTTGTGTTGTATACATAACTCATTTTTATATGCAAAGGACATCATACATACTAGATGATAGGCACAGAAATGTGTGAATATACACATGTGAGTCATATTAAATAGATATAAATAGTAAATACTGAAAGCAAGGCATTGTGTCTGGAAGCATTTTGCTATGTGCAATGAATTTGAACTTATCCCTGCACACTATTTCATTGGTAACCAGGGGAAACAAAAATGGCCCTTCAGCATCAGAGATACAGTCTGCGGACCTGGAACCAGAGGAAGCTTAACAACATCTATGCAGACAGAAAGAAACTCTCTCTCTCTCTTATGCATACATACACATGCACACACACACACTCACATACACTCATTGTGTGTCTTTGTACATCTTTCTAGGTGACTAAGTAGACTCATAAGCCATCAGAAGCACCCACTCTGTCCAGCTTAATTTATATTCTCAAAGGAGTTTTTTAAACGTCTTTTTCTTGTCTTTTTAAAGAACTGCTGCTGTTTCAGAATGATCTTATGAAAGGCCACGTCTTGTCCAGTAATCATTGCCTATTAATTAAGAACTCACAGAACCACTGAGAATAGATTTAACTGACCATCTATAGGTGAAGGCAAGGGAAAGGCATCATGGTATATTTTGCTGATCTTTCAAACTAAACTCAGTTCTGGTTACAAGGTTTTACTCTGGATGCTGGGTTTTAGATAAGGGAGGAAGTGAGGTATCAACAGAAAAGGAATTTTAAATCCTTAGCCCTGCATGTGTTTTCACACAATAGCTTGGTGTTTTGCAACAACTGAGGTTGTGTACTAAGCCCAGGTTTGGGATCCTGCCATTTTCCCACTTTTGAGCCATGTCACTTTGCTTATGTCATGTAGTTTATTTTCTCTGAACTTCAGATTCCTTATTTTTCAAATGGAGCTAACAATAAACTTAACTTCACAAGGGTCTTGTTTTTGTTTTTTTTTTTTTTAAGATTGGATTTGGTAAGACAGATACAAATTGAAAAGAACTACCAGTTCTTGTTATTATTTGCAATTTTCCCCTGAAGATTATCTCAGAAATGTCAGCCCTAATTAGGGAACAATAAGAACCTAGTTAAATAATAAATCTTGTTCTTAAGAAATTATCAGAAATTATACAGTGCATGTATATTATCTCAGTAATTTGCTAGCTGGCAAAATATTCTTTTGGGGGAAATGAGAAGTCTATATTAAACAGTGCTAGACCTCAGCTCCTTTTCTAATTCATACCATGTTCTTCCACAGGGCTAAGCTGATCTCAGTATCCCAGATTGCCTTCCCCAAACCTCCAAGCTTGGAGAGGCACTTCTGGGATTTAGAAGGTAGAAGGAAGGGAGAAGGCAGCATGTTCCTTTGCTGCCACAAAGTTGTGCTGGGTAATGTTTCTGGTAGCTGAAGCAGCATTTTCCACTTTGGACTGGGTTCATCATGGTTCTGGCTTCTCCCAGGTCACCATGGCCTAGGTTAATGCCGGCATCTCCTATTATCCCTCCAGCCTACCGGTGAGGTAGCGTCCAGCTGTTACTAATCTCTTGTTGCATGTTTGTCTTCTCAGCCTTTCTGTCACTGGTGTGACCAGTTCCCTGTACTATATTACCTATTTTGAATACTTAGAATGGCTTTTGTTTTTGTGGTGGAACACAACTAATATCCTCATCTCTTTATTTTAGGGGCAGTTTGTGCAAACTTTCTTTCTATGGCCAATTTGTGCAAAATAATGAGAGTATGAAGTTTAAATGAACCAAGGCTGTCCAGTTGTAGTACTAAGCCCAGGTATTGGAAGATCCTGCCAGGTTTTCCCACACAGAAAAGGAATTTTAAATCCTTAGCCCTGCATGTGTTTTCACACAATAGCTTGGTGTTTTGCAACAACTGAGGTTGTGTACTAAGCCCAGGTTTGGGATCCTGCCATTTTCCCACTTTTGAGCCATGTCACTTTGCTTATGTCATGTAGTTTATTTTCTCTGAACTTCAGATTCCTTATTTTTCAAATGGAGCTAACAATAAACTTAACTTCACAAGGGTCTTGTTTTTGTTTTTTTTTTTTTTAAGATTGGATTTGGTAAGACAGATACAAATTGAAAAGAACTACCAGTTCTTGTTATTATTTGCAATTTTCCCCTGAAGATTATCTCAGAAATGTCAGCCCTAATTAGGGAACAATAAGAACCTAGTTAAATAATAAATCTTGTTCTTAAGAAATTATCAGAAATTATACAGTGCATGTATATTATCTCAGTAATTTGCTAGCTGGCAAAATATTCTTTTGGGGGAAATGAGAAGTCTATATTAAACAGTGCTAGACCTCAGCTCCTTTTCTAATTCATACCATGTTCTTCCACAGGGCTAAGCTGATCTCAGTATCCCAGATTGCCTTCCCCAAACCTCCAAGCTTGGAGAGGCACTTCTGGGATTTAGAAGGTAGAAGGAAGGGAGAAGGCAGCATGTTCCTTTGCTGCCACAAAGTTGTGCTGGGTAATGTTTCTGGTAGCTGAAGCAGCATTTTCCACTTTGGACTGGGTTCATCATGGTTCTGGCTTCTCCCAGGTCACCATGGCCTAGGTTAATGCCGGCATCTCCTATTATCCCTCCAGCCTACCGGTGAGGTAGCGTCCAGCTGTTACTAATCTCTTGTTGCATGTTTGTCTTCTCAGCCTTTCTGTCACTGGTGTGACCAGTTCCCTGTACTATATTACCTATTTTGAATACTTAGAATGGCTTTTGTTTTTGTGGTGGAACACAACTAATATCCTCATCTCTTTATTTTAGGGGCAGTTTGTGCAAACTTTCTTTCTATGGCCAATTTGTGCAAAATAATGAGAGTATGAAGATGTATTCAAAAGATTGAACCAAGGCTGCATCCAAGAGCCGGAGTCAGACCAGAGCTGGGAAACTGCACAGGGTGGGGGGTTTTGGGCCTTCTATCTACAGCCTTGCTCTTGTAGCCCTCAGTCACTGTGTCTCTTTGTTCTAAATTTCAAATTCCTGGGAGAAGCTGATTACCCTGTCTCAGAGTGACTATTCCTGACTTCATTACCTACAGCAGTGATTTTTTGAGGAGGGGTTGGGGAGGGAGGGGGTTGGGGAGTGGCGGGCGGGCCACTTCTGTTGGTCTTTTCATTTATCTATCTTCATCCATCTTTGTTCTTTGGCCCATGTGGGCCTCCCATCGCGGTGGCCTCTGTTGTTACAGAGCACTGGCTCTGGGTGCATGCACTCCAGAGCTCCGGCTCGGTAATTGGACACATCGGTCCAGCCGCTCCGCGGCATGTGGGATCCTCTCAGGCCAGGGATCGAACTGGTGCCCCTTGCACTGCAAGGTGGTGTTCTTACCCACTGGACCACCAGGGAAGCCCTACAGCAGTGATTTTTAAAGTACAGACCCCAGATGAACAGCATTAATGTCACCTGAGCACTTGTTAGAAATGCAAATACTAGAGCCTCACCCAGTGACCTACTGGAGAAGACACTTTAGGGTGGGGTCCCTCAGTCTGTGTGTCGACAAGTCCTCAGACTTACTCTGACACTCAGTGAAAGTTTTCAAACCACTGTCTATAGCAAAGATTACAAGATCATAGGGCTAAGATATGATTACTAGATTAAATTACTAAAAGGGCTTGGAGGCACTTCTGGGATTTAGAAGGTAGAAGGAAGGAGAAGGCAGCATGTTCCTTTGCTGCCACAAAGTTGTGCTGGGTAATGTTTCTGGTAGCTGAAGCAGCATTTTCCACTTTGGACTGGGTTCATCATGGTTCTGGCTTCTCCCAGGTCACCATGGCCTAGGTTAATGCCGGCATCTCCTATTATCCCTCCAGCCTACCGGTGAGGTAGCGTCCAGCTGTTACTAATCTCTTGTTGCATGTTTGTCTTCTCAGCCTTTCTGTCACTGGTGTGACCAGTTCCCTGTACTATATTACCTATTTTGAATACTTAGAATGGCTTTTGTTTTTGTGGTGGAACACAACTAATATCCTCATCTCTTTATTTTAGGGGCAGTTTGTGCAAACTTTCTTTCTATGGCCAATTTGTGCAAAATAATGAGAGTATGAAGATGTATTCAAAAGATTGAACCAAGGCTGCATCCAAGAGCCGGAGTCAGACCAGAGCTGGGAAACTGCACAGGGTGGGGGTTTGGACCTTCTATCTAAAGCCTTGCTCTTGTAGCCCTCAGTCACTGTGTCTCTTTGTTCTAAATTTCAAATTCCTGGGAGAAGCTGATTACCCTGTCTCAGAGTGACTATTCCTGACTTCATTACCTACAGCAGTGATTTTTTGAGGAGGGGGTTGGGGAGGGAGGGGGTTGGGGAGTGGCGGGCGGGCCACTTCTGTTGGTCTTTTCATTTATCTATCTTCATCCATCTTTGTTCTTTGGCCCATGTGGGCCTCCCATCGCGGTGGCCTCTGTTGTTACAGAGCACTGGCTCTGGGTGCATGCACTCCAGAGCTCCGGCTCGGTAATTGGACACATCGGTCCAGCCGCTCCGCGGCATGTGGGATCCTCTCAGGCCAGGGATCGAACTGGTGCCCCTTGCACTGCAAGGTGGTGTTCTTACCCACTGGACCACCAGGGAAGCCCTACAGCAGTGATTTTTAAAGTACAGACCCCAGATGAACAGCATTAATGTCACCTGAGCACTTGTTAGAAATGCAAATACTAGAGCCTCACCCAGTGACCTACTGGAGAAGACACTTTAGGGTGGGGTCCCTCAGTCTGTGTGTCGACAAGTCCTCAGACTTACTCTGACACTCAGTGAAAGTTTTCAAACCACTCGTCTATAGCAAAGATTACAAGATCATAGGGCTAAGATATGATTACTCAGGACCTATCCCTATATCTGCAAGTCTTTCTAGAGAGGAAGACGTGTTGTGAACTTGGCAGCCACCCCCACGAGGTGTTAGGTAAAGTTGATAACTCTGTCAGGATCTTTAGGGTAAAATTTGGTTCCTCCTGAGGAAGAGGACTTTGTAGCATTCTGAACCAACTTAAATCAGTGTAGTCACTGCAAAGGCATTTGGAAAAGACTTCTTTCACTGTTTGAGAACTTGGAAAAGTTGAAAAACCAGCATTAGGGCAAGACAAGGGAGACAGGATCTTACAAAAATCTAAGAACACTAACAATAATGTCAGACCAAAGTAACAGAAGATACAAGAATAGCTCCAGTCACTAAACTCTCTCCAGTCCAGTCTCATCTGAACAGCTCCTGGGAATTCAGAAACAAAAGCTGTTGTTTGACAATTTTAGCTACGATCCCTGTATCAGCTTCTTTATAACTGGTTTATCCTTAGCCCATCTAGGAGAACTGCACTTTTCAATTCTGTAGCCACTGGCCCCATGTGACTTAGTTTAACATTAAAGTTAAATAAAACGTAAACACTTAGCTCCTCAGTCACAATAGCCACATTTCAAGCAGTGAAGCCACACATGGCTAATGGATATCACATTGGACACCTCGGAGATAGAGCATTCTCATCATTTCAACAATTTCCACTGGACTCCATTGCCCTTGCCTTTTACCTCATGAATTTTCAGATCATGCTAAAACCTACCCTTTCCCCCACATCTTTTCCAGGTCAAATTCCAGGGAGAAAGAAAGAATGAAAAAGCAAAAGAGAAGGGAGTTAAAAATCTGATTGTTCCAGTTTACCATGTTAAGCCATACCATCCTATAAATCACCAGCCACCATCAAAAGGGTATTTGGGGGCTTCCTTGGTAGTCCAGCGGGTAAAGGCATGCCTTGCAGTGCAAGGGGCACCAGCTCCATCCCTGGCCTGGGAGGATCCCACATGCCACGGAGCGGCTGGACTGATGTGTCCAATTACCGAGCTGGAGCTCTAGAGCGCATGTACCCAGAGCCCGGTGCTCTGTAACAACAGAGGCCACTGTGATGGGAGGCCCACATGGGCCAAAGAACAAAGATGGATGAAGATAGATAAATGAAAGACCAATAGAAGTGGCCCGCCCGTCCCCCACCCCCCAAAAAGGGCATTTGTCTGAACATAAAAACAGCCTAAAATCTTGAATATGCACCACACACAACTGCCCTCTTCCGACATCCAAATGGTCAATAAACCTATGAAAAGATACTCAAATTAATTACCCATCAGGGAAATATAAAGACCACAATGGGATGCTACTACACATTCATCAGATTGGTTAAAATTAAAAGCACTAACTATATTAAGTATTGGCAAAGATGAGAAGAAATTTAAATCCTTCATAGCCAGTGAAAGCATAAATATGTATAAACTGCTTTGGAAAACTGTTTGTTAGTATTCACCAAGAGTGAACATTCACATACTTTATATAGCCCAGCAATCCACTCCCAGAAATACACCCAACAGAATTGTATATACGCAAAGGTTTACAAAAAGACACATATTTCAATAATCACAGCCACTCACACATTATTCAGCCCATGATTACATGTAACATTTGGGATATACTTATATTAAAAATACTCCTCATTATTTGTCTGAAATTCGAATTTAACCAAGAGTTCTACATTTTTATTTGCTAAATCTGGCAACACTATTATACAGTCTCCAACAAGAAACAACACAGTTGTTCATCAAAAGTAGAATGCATAAATATATTGTTTCATAGACACATAGTTAATATGATAAAACCAGAGTCAGCAAACGTTTTCTTAAATGGCTACATAGTAAGTGCTTTTTTAGGCTTTGTGGGCTATGTGAGCTCTGTTACAACGATCCAGCTCTGCCATCGCAAATGAAAGCAGCCATAGATGTAAATGAAAGAGCATAGCTATATTTCAATAAAAATTTATTTACAGAGTCATCTGGCCTCTAACAAATAGTTATATAGGCTAGCCAGAAATGAGAGTAACTGAGTCCCTTCTACAGGGAAGAATATGAAAGAACCTCACAAAAAATAACATTGAGTAAAAGGGTGTATATTATATGATTACATTTGTATAAAATTGAAAAACAGGTACAACTAGTGATGGTGTTAGAGATGAAATAGTAGTACCCTCAAGAGAAAGTAAGAGGAAAGAGTATGAAGAAAGTCTCTGGGATGCAGGTATTGTTCAAATTTTTTATCTGAATTACGCAAGTATTTCACTTTGTAAAAATTCACTATGCTGTACACTTATGATTTATGTGCTTTTATGTATGTGTATTATATGAAAATAAAATATTAATACCTATATAAATTAAAAACTAGGCCAAGTGATCTCAACGTCATGCCCATAAGAAATTAGTTTATGAATTCTGGGGCTTTCCTGTGCTCTCAGTGGTAAAGAGCTCGCCTACCAACACAGGAGGCATGGGTTTGTCCCTAATCTGGGAAGATCCCAAATGATGCGGAGCAACCAAGCCTGTGAAACACAACTATTGAGTGCCTGTGCCACAACTACTGAAGCCCATGTGCCCTAGAGACTGAGTTTCACAAGAGAAGTCACAGCTACAAGAAACCTGCTCACCTCAACTAGAGAGTAACTGCTACTCCATGCAACTAGAGAAGAGCCTGTGGCAGCAATGAAAATCCAGAATAGCCAAAAATAAATTATTAATTAAAAAAAGAAATTAGTCTATGAATTCAGATACCCATGATTTTTGCTTGTTCTTAATTATTACATAATTCATGTTCTTGGTAAAGAATTTTAAAACTATTGCTATTGAAGGTGATAAAATCTCCCATAGGCCTACAGACCAGTGACAAAGATTAACATTTCTTCCCCCTGCCCTTCTTCTCTTTCAAACTCATTTTATTTTCTGACTGGCTTACTTTAGAAATATACCCTTGGGCATTTTCTATGTCGTTGATTTTTTTTTTTTTTTTACATTTAACAGCTGTATTTTAATGGCATGATGTTTTATCATGTGAAAGTAATCATTTTTTATTTAATCATCTGTTATAGAATAAATCATTTCCAATTTTTAAAATATTTTTAGTAACTGTGATGTACTTTCTAGTTCAGTAGTATCCATCCATGTTTGTATCTTTAGGAGCAGAAATACAGCATAGAAGGATATAAAGGCTCTTTAATGCCTTTGATACATGATGCCAAGATGATCAGATGTTTTCATTACTTGGTGATATTATGGTTGCTGTATCCTATGGGCCCACATAGATCTGGTAACCTCTCTGAGAGAACTGAATCACATCCTGAAATCAACTTAAACTGAGATAAAGTCTAGTCATCCTAATAGGGTGATTGAAGGAACTTCCATAGGATTGAATGTCCAAGGGAAAGGGAAGTACATGTGTTGTTCAGTTATCTTACCTTTAGGATATGCTAGGTATACTCATTTGCTCTGGACACATAACAGAGTACCATAGGCTAGGTGACTTAAACATCAAAAACATATTAGCTCTAGAGGCTAGAATTTCAAAATCAAGATTTGGGCAGGTTTAGTTCCCTCTGAGAGCCAGGGGGGAAGGACCTATTCCAGGCCTCTCTCCTTGGCTTGTAGACAGTCATCTTCTCCCCATGTTTCTTCATTTCATCTTCTCTCTACCTGCATGTGTCCCTGTGTCCAAATTTGTCCTTTTTCTAAAGACACCAATCATATTGGATTCTAGAGTCATTCTTATAAACTCTCTTTAGCTTGATTACCTCTGTAAAGACCTTACTTACAAATGAGGCCACACTTTAAGGTACTGAGGGGTAAGGACTTCAACGCAAGAATTTTTTTTTTCCTTTGGAGTGGGGAATGGAAGAACACAATTCAATCCCTAAAACTAGGCAAACCCAAATAAGAGAAAACTAGTCTTATTAATCTCAATTCCAGCATGTTATAGTCACATAAATTTTCAAACAGTTGAACATCTGATTAGGCAATACAGACAGGATCAAAAAGCTGAAGACAGCAAACTAAAACAAGAATAACAGAAACAGAAAATACAGAGTGCTTCCTGCATCATATGTGGACGCCCTGATACTGACTCCTCCTGGTCTTAAAGGCGGATATCTCGCCTGTAGGTACCCAGTCCTGTCACTCTTGGTCAAGAATTCTCAGATGAAAACTCATGGACTTTCCACCAGTAAAAATTCTCTGACCATACACTTCAGACAAACTATCCCAAGTTAGCTTTCAAAATATCCCCTACTGAGTGTGTCATACAATTTTCATTTTCTTTTTCTCTTTAAACATCAAATCTCTGCATGGGCTCTTAAACAGGCAGTTCATGTGTGGCAAACCCTGGTCTAAAAGATGGACTGGGTGTTCCTCGGAGAGAAAGAATTCTGTTTACTTTTATTGGTTTTGTAACTTTTCTCATCGGGAATTATCCTGGCAGATATATTCCTCTTTGTAGCTGAAATATTACAGCTTGTAGGATTTATGTAAGCACCTTGTTTCACAGCAGGTTGTGCTAGCACTTGGGCACTGGATTTGGAGATTGGGGATGACCTTGGCATTGGCACATAACAGAGTACCATAGGCTAGGTGACTTAAACATCAAAAACATATTAGCTCTAGAGGCTAGAATTTCAAAATCAAGATTTGGGCAGGTTTAGTGCCCTCTGAGAGCCAGGGGGGAAGGACCTATTCCAGGCCTCTCTCCTTGGCTTGTAGACAGTCATCTTCTCCCCATGTTTCTTCATTTCATCTTCTCTCTACCTGCATGTGTCCCTGTGTCCAAATTTGTCCTTTTTCTAAAGACACCAATCATATTGGATTCTAGAGTCATTCTTATAAACTCTCTTTAGCTTGATTACCTCTGTAAAGACCTTACTTACAAATGAGGCCACACTTTAAGGTACTGAGGGGTAAGGACTTCAACGCAAGAATTTTTTTTTTCCTTTGGAGTGGGGAATGGAAGAACACAATTCAATCCCTAAAACTAGGTAAACCCAAATAAGAGAAAACTAGTCTTATTAATCTCAATTCCAGCATGTTATAGTCACATAAATTTTCAAACAGTTGAACATCTGATTAGGCAATACAGACAGGATCAAAAAGCTGAAGACAGCAAACTAAAACAAGAATAACAGAAACAGAAAATACAGAGTGCTTCCTGCATCATATGTGGACGCCCTGATACTGACTCCTCCTGGTCTTAAAGGCGGATATCTCGCCTGTAGGTACCCAGTCCTGTCACTCTTGGTCAAGAATTCTCAGATGAAAACTCATGGACTTTCCACCAGTAAAAATTCTCTGACCATACACTTCAGACAAACTATCCCAAGTTAGCTTTCAAAATATCCCCTACTGAGTGTGTCATACAATTTTCATTTTCTTTTTCTCTTTAAACATCAAATCTCTGCATGGGCTCTTAAACAGGCAGTTCATGTGTGCAAACCCTGGTCTAAAAGATGGACTGGGTGTTCCTCGGAGAGAAAGAATTCTGTTTACTTTTATTGGTTTTGTAACTTTTCTCATCGGGAATTATCCTGGCAGATATATTCCTCTTTGTAGCTGAAATATTACAGCTTGTAGGATTTATGTAAGCACCTTGTTTCACAGCAGGTTGTGCTAGCACTTGGGCACTGGATTTGGAGATTGGGGATGACTTCCGTCCTGCATTACATGAGAACCTTGTGATGGGGAATTTCTCATGGAAAGCTGCACTTCAGTACAATATGTCACGGCATATTATCTTTGTGAGAGTATTTTCTCTTCACCAAACTGTGATTGTAACCTTTCTCTCTGGTTGTCTGTGCCCTATCCCTGTGTCTCAGGCTCCTAAGATAATATTTGGGGTTGTCAGAAGACCAGCCACCCTGTTAAAGCGGGGGGCGTGGTGGGGGGGAGAGGAGATATTGGAATGCTTTATTCTGGTTTTGCTTTCCTGCAAGTGACAGGTTTTCTTCTCTGGGATTTATGTTATTGTTTTAGAAAATTACATTCATTTGAACCAAAACAGAGTTAAATCAAGTAAAATATGACCCCGTTGCTTTTCAGTTGTGTAACAGTGATTCTGAATAACAGTATAATCTCCCTCATATGCATGTTAACTATATTGGAAGCTCTTTCACCTCTCACTACAAACCCACTAGATCTGGCAAGCTGAGTAGCTTTGAGTAAGGTCAATGAGAAAATGGGGACTTCCAAGGAAAACCCAGATGTCTCAGAGATGAATACAGGATTAAAACTAAGTTTTGTTGTGCCCCTAATACACTAGATGCAGATCCCTACAACCATTCTTTCAGGAAGCCCTTTCACTATGCCCATCTCTACTTTAAATGTGCAGGTGAAGAATGCCCTTCTCCAAGCCGATCTACACTGGTGGTGGGCTGGAGTCAACTCCAGGCACTGCCTCACAAAAACCCACTGTGAAATCCCAGGAATTGTGTGAGCCAGTTGTTAAACATAGTTAATATTAAAAATTAAAGTACATAATGCTACAGTTAAATACATTACATTGTTAACTCATCACTTATTAATTGTTATATTTTATTATTATCTGATCTTGAGGTTCCACTTGAATGTGAATGGCTGAAATACTACGTCATCGTTTACTGCTGCACATCTCTTCCTAACTCCACATTCAGTGACATCCCCAACCCTGTTGGACACATATTACAGCTTGTAGGATTTATGTAAGCACCTTGTTTCACAGCAGGTTGTGCTAGCACTTGGGCACTGGATTTGGAGATTGGGGATGACTTCCGTCCTGCATTACATGAGAACCTTGTGATGGGGAATTTCTCATGGAAAGCTGCACTTCAGTACAATATGTCACGGCATATTATCTTTGTGAGAGTATTTTCTCTTCACCAAACTGTGATTGTAACCTTTCTCTCTGGTTGTCTGTGCCCTATCCCTGTGTCTCAGGCTCCTAAGATAATATTTGGGGTTGTCAGAAGACCAGCCACCCTGTTAAAGCGGGGGGCGTGGTGGGGGGGAGAGGAGATATTGGAATGCTTTATTCTGGTTTTGCTTTCCTGCAAGTGACAGGTTTTCTTCTCTGGGATTTATGTTATTGTTTTAGAAAATTACATTCATTTGAACCAAAACAGAGTTAAATCAAGTAAAATATGACCCCGTTGCTTTTCAGTTGTGTAACAGTGATTCTGAATAACAGTATAATCTCCCTCATATGCATGTTAACTATATTGGAAGCTCTTTCACCTCTCACTACAAACCCACTAGATCTGGCAAGCTGAGTAGCTTTGAGTAAGGTCAATGAGAAAATGGGGACTTCCAAGGAAAACCCAGATGTCTCAGAGATGAATACAGGATTAAAACTAAGTTTTGTTGTGCCCCTAATACACTAGATGCAGATCCCTACAACCATTCTTTCAGGAAGCCCTTTCACTATGCCCATCTCTACTTTAAATGTGCAGGTGAAGAATGCCCTTCTCCAAGCCGATCTACACTGGTGGTGGGCTGGAGTCAACTCCAGGCACTGCCTCACAAAAACCCACTGTGAAATCCCAGGAATTGTGTGAGCCAGTTGTTAAACATAGTTAATATTAAAAATTAAAGTACATAATGCTACAGTTAAATACATTACATTGTTAACTCATCACTTATTAATTGTTATATTTTATTATTATCTGATCTTGAGGTTCCACTTGAATGTGAATGGCTGAAATACTACGTCATGGTTTACTGCTGCACATCTCTTCCTAACTCCACATTCAGTGACATCACACTGGGGGCCTGAAATCACTCATGTTGGACACATCACTTGTGCTGTGTGCTCCGTTGCTCAGTCGTGTCTGACTCTTTGCGACCCCATGGACTGTAGCCCACTAAGCTCCCCTGTCCATGGAATTCTCCAGGCAAGAATACTGGAGTGGCTTGCCATGCTCTCCTCCAGGGGATTTTCCCAACCCAGGGACTGAACCTGGGTCTCCTGTATTGCAGGTGGAATCTTTACCATCTGAGCCACCTGAAAAGCCCATGGAAATCTGCAAATGCTGTAAAGTAGGGCTTCCCCCACCCAGTTGTTGAACTGGCATCTCCCTCCACCTGCATGTGTTGCAGAAGAACTCTCCTCTAACTGCTATGCATTGTTCTGTATTTTTCTCTCCTGACTTCATTCTGCTATTGAGTCCTAGAAGTGGAATACATGGATCATCACACTCACTTGCACAGAAATGTGACATTAGATCCTGAGCTGAGAAGAGCCCAGTTCCTGACTGGTTTCAGGGAGATCAGCAGTTTTGCTGCAACAGGAAAGAGGAACTTGATGATAGGTTTAGTAGGGGAGTAGTGGTTTTAAACCAGGAAGAGAAGGAGGTCAACTAGGGGCTATTGTAGGTATCAAAGCAAATGCAGAGAGAATTCTAGAATAACGGCACCAGCATGACACTGCATGACTATGCAGCAGCTTAGCACAAAGTCCCACATACTGTCTTTAAAAAACCCTCGCAAATCTACAAAACAGCAGCTTTTAAAGCACAAAGTCCCACATTAGCCATTTAAATGTGCAGGTGAAGAATGCCCTTCTCCAAGCCGATCTACACTGGTGGTGGGCTGGAGTCAACTCCAGGCACTGCCTCACAAAAACCCACTGTGAAATCCCAGGAATTGTGTGAGCCAGTTGTTAAACATAGTTAATATTAAAAATTAAAGTACATAATGCTACAGTTAAATACATTACATTGTTAACTCATCACTTATTAATTGTTATATTTTATTATTATCTGATCTTGAGGTTCCACTTGAATGTGAATGGCTGAAATACTACGTCATGGTTTACTGCTGCACATCTCTTCCTAACTCCACATTCAGTGACATCACACTGGGGGCCTGAAATCACTCATGTTGGACACATCACTTGTGCTGTGTGCTCCGTTGCTCAGTCGTGTCTGACTCTTTGCGACCCCATGGACTGTAGAATGCCAAGCTCCCCTGTCCATGGAATTTTCCAAGCAAGAATACTGGAGTGGCTTGCCATGCTCTCCTCCAGGGGATTTTCCCAACCCAGGGACTGAACCTGGGTCTCCTGTATTGCAGGTGGAATCTTTACCATCTGAGCCACCTGAAAAGCCCATGGAAATCTGCAAATGCTGTAAAGTAGGGCTTCCCCCACCCAGTTGTTGAACTGGCATCTCCCTCCACCTGCATGTGTTGCAGAAGAACTCTCCTCTAACTGCTATGCATTGTTCTGTATTTTCTCTCCTGACTTCATTCTGCTATTGAGTCCTAGAAGTGGAATACATGGATCATCACACTCACTTGCACAGAAATGTGACATTAGATCCTGAGCTGAGAAGAGCCCAGTTCCTGACTGGTTTCAGGGAGATCAGCAGTTTTGCTGCAACAGGAAAGAGGAACTTGATGATAGGTTTAGTAGGGGAGTAGTGGTTTTAAACCAGGAAGAGAAGGAGGTCAACTAGGGGCTATTGTAGGTATCAAAGCAAATGCAGAGAGAATTCTAGAATAACGGCACCAGCATGACACTGCATGACTATGCAGCAGCTTAGCACAAAGTCCCACATACTGTCTTTAAAAAACCCTCGCAAATCTACAAAACAATGATAAAAATAATCTTTAAAAAATAACATGGAGAGTTTTTTATGACATGAAATGTTTCATAAAAGGACTGTTCTTTATTCAGGAATCATAGGTTAACATCTCAAGAGTGATTATATATATCCATAGTATATATCATATGAATTATTTTGTCCCCAAAGTTCATTTTTTACCCATTTTTACCTTGTGTTAGAGAATACTTTTATATATATATATATGTATAAATTAATGTTATAAATGGTCATCAGGTTTCCAGCCTAGACCAAAAGAACAAATCCCAGTATTCTGGTAGTTGAGTCATAGAATTCATCTTGCTGACCTGAAGTCTGCATGGTGGGGAAAAGGGTAGTCTCACAGGGATAAAGAAGGACAGAAGAGAAGAAAAACGTAAATCTTTTTCTTCTCTGGAGCCAACAGATGGTACACTAGGAAAATCGGGAGCAGTTAAGTTTGTCCCCTCACCTCCCTGTACGCCTTGCTCTCATAGAACTGGATATCCCTTCTCACTGGCTCCCATTCCCTTATGATCTTCTGCATTCTCCACCATGGTACAGCCAAAGGCCTGTCTGAACTGCTGAAGTGCTCCAAGTCCCAAACACAACTGGTTCCTTCCTGCCCTCAGCCATAGCCCATCCATCCATTTTTCCAGAACAGCTGGTCTGAAGTGTCATGGGACAAGTTTACACAAATGTGTGAATGGCTGAGAGTCCCTAATTTTCCAGAACCATTTGAATTTTTAGGAGCAGATTTTGAAAACATGGAAAAGACTAAAGTTTAAAAAATGACAAATGTGTGAAGGCTGAGAGTAATTTTGCCAGAAATGTGACATTAGATCCTGAGCTGAGAAGAGCCCAGTTCCTGACTGGTTTCAGGGAGATCAGCAGTTTTGCTGCAACAGGAAAGAGGAACTTGATGATAGGTTTAGTAGGGGAGTAGTGGTTTTAAACCAGGAAGAGAAGGAGGTCAACTAGGGGCTATTGTAGGTATCAAAGCAAATGCAGAGAGAATTCTAGAATAACGGCACCAGCATGACACTGCATGACTATGCAGCAGCTTAGCACAAAGTCCCACATACTGTCTTTAAAAAACCCTCGCAAATCTACAAAACAATGATAAAAATAATCTTTAAAAAATAACATGGAGAGTTTTTTATGACATGAAATGTTTCATAAAAGGACTGTTCTTTATTCAGGAATCATAGGTTAACATCTCAAGAGTGATTATATATATCCATAGTATATATCATATGAATTATTTTGTCCCCAAAGTTCATTTTTTACCCATTTTTACCTTGTGTTAGAGAATACTTTTATATATATATATATGTATAAATTAATGTTATAAATGGTCATCAGGTTTCCAGCCTAGACCAAAAGAACAAATCCCAGTATTCTGGTAGTTGAGTCATAGAATTCATCTTGCTGACCTGAAGTCTGCATGGTGGGGAAAAGGGTAGTCTCACAGGGATAAAGAAGGACAGAAGAGAAGAAAAACGTAAATCTTTTTCTTCTCTGGAGCCAACAGATGGTACACTAGGAAAATCGGGAGCAGTTAAGTTTGTCCCCTCACCTCCCTGTACGCCTTGCTCTCATAGAACTGGATATCCCTTCTCACTGGCTCCCATTCCCTTATGATCTTCTGCATTCTCCACCATGGTACAGCCAAAGGCCTGTCTGAACTGCTGAAGTGCTCCAAGTCCCAAACACAACTGGTTCCTTCCTGCCCTCAGCCATAGCCCATCCATCCATTTTTCCAGAACAGCTGGTCTGAAGTGTCATGGGACAAGTTTACACAAATGTGTGAATGGCTGAGAGTCCCTAATTTTCCAGAACCATTTGAATTTTTAGGAGCAGATTTTGAAAACATGAGCTATTTATAATTGACAGTATCTTGTGAAATATTTTTTAAAAGTTATTAAAAAGAAACAGAGTAAGAGTCAGGGAAAGAGTGTTGGAATGGGAAGGAATGAGGCACAGAGCACACTGTCAGCTAGTTGCTTAATCCTTTAAAATGTGTTTGTGATTTTCACAAACTCCTCCCTTTGACCTACAGATTTTCCTTAACTGGCCAAACTTGGATTTGAATTAATCCTTGTTCTGGTAATTACCCACTAATACAAGCAGCCCCAGACTAACAAGTGTTCTAAGATTAAACATTACAATTCTCTACATTTTTTTCAGATTCATACTTGAAAGGCTCCACATTTCCCACAGGGGTTTTTTATGGGAACTATGGCATTTCCAGCCATAGAAGGGGGATGGTGTTTGTGTGCAATGCACACATATGTGCTGGAGTAGCCTGCAGATGTATGGGTGCTTACACAAGCTATTTATCATCTTCCAAGAAGAGCTCAACATATAATATATCAATGACTAAACATGCAACAGCTTCTAGCCTTGCCTAATTTAGGAGATGTCTTTGTCAGATCTAAAATCCAAACTCACATTTCCAATTCCTCTGTCCAGCCATTCCCTCCTCAGGCCAAAGTCTTCTTGCTATGCTTACTATGTATATTCTATTTATAATTATAATCTCATTGCTGCTTTTTCCTTAGTTAAAAGTATACTTACTGCCCTATGCTCTGCAAAAAACAGGTGTCCTCTGGTTTTAAACTGCCTTTTGATCTAATATTCAGAGTTACCAGCACTTTCCATTCCTATACCTCAAGCAACCATTACTCATTAGCAATAAATGTTCACTAATTAGCTATGGTTGTTCATCTATTGATATAAACCTAAACAGTGTCATCACAAATGTTGATAGACAACCTCCAGGTGTAAACAGAAAGGAGCTTGCACAGACGATGATCACTGTAGGACAGGTCTTTGTCTTGCATCCATAATGGGTAAGGAGCCACACAAAACACAAAGTGACATGACCTCTGGCCCTGAGGAACTGAAAATTAAAAAAAATATATGAGTGCCTCTCTCATTTCACCACCGGGAAATTCACCAGAGAAAGGGGGAAACTGCAGTCATTTGAGTTAAAGTTAGAAGTATTTTTGAAATGGAAATTGTGTGGGCTGGGTTGAAAAGCAACAGAGTCTAACTACTTGTCACTTATATTTTCATCTAGACTGCATCTTATTACTCTTTCACTCTAGAGAATGGTTGTTTGATAGGAATATTACATGAACCATGTATGTACTTTAAGATGCTCTAGTACCCACATTAAAAAAGACAAACAGGTGAAACAAATACTAACAATCTATTTTTAACCAAACACACTAAAAATATTGGGCTTCCCCAATGGCTCAGCAGGTAAAGAAGCCACTTGCAACGCAGAAGACATTTGTTCAATCCCTGGGTGGGGGAGATCCCCTGGAGTAGGAAATGGCAACCCACTCCAGTATTCTTGCCTAGAAACCCCATGGACAGAGGAGCCTGGCGGGCTATATAGTTCAAAGGGTCGCAAAGAGTCAGACACGAGTAAATAACTGAGCACAAGCATGAGTCAAAATATCTTTTCAACATATAATCAAATACAATTACTAACTGGATAGCTTATACCTTTTTTTTTCCCCCACGTGCTAAGTCTTCAAAATCAATGTGTATTTTACATGGACAACATGCCCCCATTCAGACTAGCCACACTTCAAGTGCTCAACAGCACCTGTGTCTAGTGGCTACGTACTGGACAATGCAGGGCTGCTCTCCTCTCCAGAGCCTGCTCCATGTCTACTAAAGTTCATATTTATTGAGGAAGGGACACTTCGCTTTCTAGTTCTGTTTCCATCTCCTACAGTCAAAACTTGGTTGGAGGCAGAAAAGGAATAAAGCAAATCATTTTTGAAGGTTTCTGAGGAGTGGTTTAGTGATGCTTGTTATCATCCCAAGGTATTTAGGGACAGAAAACCATTCTTGGTCAAAAGCAGACTTTCTTTGTGATGCATCAGAAGAATTCCCTGCATTCTAGGGAGTCTGATTTATGTCCTTGCAGGCTCACCACCCACAGGCCTGGCCCTGCCTTTTTGCACAGTCTCCTCTGTGGTTTGGGTTGAGAGGAATTCCCTGATTCATACTATCTTTCCTATCTGGGACTACCCAAAGATAATTCACCCTGGAGGCATTTCCTTCTGTCTCTGGTCTTCTTTTAAAATGCCAGGGCTCTGCTCCAAGGGACTGTAACTGATACCAACAGCTCCCACCTCTCTGATGCTTGGGCCTTGCAAAGCAATGTCAAGGGTGCTATGGTGCCTTATCTTTACCTAAGTTTGTTAGGACTGGCACTTCAAATCCACATTTCTGAAAAAAAAAAAAAAAAAAGATCATACTGGCTTCTTGAATTGTCTCTAGCAAATATTTTCAAATTTCAAGGTGCGCAGAAAGCTTCAAGCGTGTTTACTACTATTGATCCCAGGGCCCCTTGAGAGTCAGGTCCGTGCTGAGCTCCACTTTTATCAGTCAGAAGCATTGCAGATAATTCTGAGCATGTGGCTTGGCACTCTATGGTTTACAAACACTGGTGAGTATTTGAGTCCAGGGTTCCTATACATGGAGGTCACTGCTCTGTGTCCTTAGCTGTACTATATCAGGAGGGAACACAATAAATCCTTTGTATTTTCATATGAAATTATGTTGCAAATCCTTTTCGCCCATTGGGTTTCCCTGGCAGCATAAAATTCTGTGTCCTTTTGGGGAAAGGAGCTGCCTGACATTTTTTTTAAGACAATAAAATAGATGAATAGAAGCTAAATAAGAATCAAATATCACCTAAGGTGATACTAGATTTGCCACTGACTGACTTATTTTTATTTCCCATCCTTGATAGGCTTTTTCTCTTATTAATTTTGTTACTTGATTAGTAAGACTCTCTTTATATAGTGTGAAAATACAGATAAAATGAAAAGAAAGTTACCCACAGATCCATCATTCAAAAATGTTTACTTCTTTTTCACGAAATGAATTCCTAAATAAACATAGATTCTGTCTGTATCTGCCTTTTCATCCTCCATTTTAACCTTATAATTCATTTTAAGTTTTAAAATGTCTTCATCCATACTGTTGTTTCTGATGATAGCTTCTTTTCCAGTATGCCATAATTTCATCAACCTTCTACGCTGAAAGTTTCGCGTTTTTAAAAAATAGATCTTAGTTCTTAGAACAGTTTTAGGTTCACAGTTAGATTCAAAGGAAGGCACAGAGACTTCCCATGCACTCCCAGCCTCACACATGTACAGCCCCCATTATCAACATTCCTCCCAGTGGTGCATTTGTTACAACTGATGACCTACTTTGACACATAATGACCACTCAAAGTCCATAACTTACATTAGGCTTCACACTTGCAATTGTGCACTCTCTAGATTTGGGCACAGGTATAATGACATGTATCCAGTATTACAGGATTATACAGAGTGGTTTCACTGCCCCCAAAATCCTCTGTGCTCTCCTATTTATCCCTTCCTCACCCAGTGCCTAGCAACCCCTGATCTTTTTACTGTCTTCACGGCTTTGATTTCTTTCAGAATGTGATATAATTGGAATCATACACAACGGAGTCTTTCAGATTTTTCTTTCTCCTCCTCTTCTTCCTTCATCTTCCCCTTTTTTTCTTTAAACAAAGCTATGGTAAAGATTCTTTATATGCTTCTTTTGGGGAGAAGGGCTTGAATTTTTACTAAATGAAAACATAGAAAGCAAAAACTAACACCCATTTTCCACTACCCATAATTAACTACTATTAACGTTTCAAGTATTTGCCAGCCTTTCTGCACATATAAATATCTGAAAACTATACAAATATTCTTTTTATTAAAAAAAAAAAAAGTGAGACCGTTCTAAGTAAAATGAAAAGTGCCGCTGGCTATCATTTTCTAATCTTGTTCCCCTTCTTCCTCTGCAGATGAAATAACCATGATGAGACTGGTGCATATGATAATTCATTTTTATAAACAACATACATATCTAAAAGGGTTTCCCTGGAGGCTCACTGGTACAGAATTTGCCTTCCAGTACAGGAGGCTGATTCTCTCCTTGGGTCAGAAGATTCCCTGAAGAAGGAAATGACAACCCACTCCAGTATTCTTGCCTGGGAAACCCTATGGATATTGTAGCCTGGAAGGCTATAGTTCACGCGGTTGCAAAAGAGTCAGACACAACTTAGTGACTAAATAACAAAAACAATTTATCTAAAAACATTAGTAACATCTTGTGCACTTTTACATATTAATATTGCTCTGCACATATCATTCTGGAGTTTGCTTTTCTCATGCAGAAATATGTTTTTGATATCTGTTCCCATGTTGTTGTTGTTGTTTAGTCACTAAGCTGTGTCATACTCTTTTGTGTTAGCTCACCAAGCTCCTCTGTCCATGGAATTTCCAAGGCAAGAATATTGGAAAAAGGTCTTAATGACCCAGATAAATACAATGGTATGGTCATTCACCTAGAGCCGGACATCCTGGAAAGTGAAGTCAAGTGAACCTTAGGAAGCATCACTATGAACAAAGCTAGTGGAAGTGAGAGAATTCCAGCTGAGCTATCTACAATCCTAAGAGATGATGTTGGTAAAGTGCTGCACTCAATATGCTACCACGTTTGGAAAACTCAGCAATCCCAAAGAAGGGCAACACCAAAGAATGTTCAAACTACTATACAGTTGTGCTCATTTCACATATTAGCAAATTAATGTGCAAAATCTTTCAAGCTAGGCTTCAAAAGTACATGAACTGAGAACTTCCAGATGTACAAACTGGATTTAGAAAAGGCAGAGGAATCAGATACCAAATTACCAGCATCCATCGCATCAAAGAAAAAGCAAGGGAATTACAGAAAAACATCTACTGCTCTTTCACTGACTACATGAAAGCCTTTGACTGTGTGGATTACAAGAAACTGTGGAAAATTCTGAAAGAGATGAGAATACCAAACCACCTTACCTGCCTTCTGAGAAACCTGTACGCAGACTAAGAAGCAACAGTTAGAACTGGACATGGAAAAACGGACTAGTTCAAAACTGAGAAAGCAGCACGTCAAGGCCGTATATCATTACTTTGCTTGTTTAACTTATGTAGAGTACATCATGCAAAATGCCAGGTTGGATAAAGCACAAGCTGAAATCAAGACTGCTGGGAGAAATATCAACAACCTCAGATACCCAGATGATACCACCTGATAGCAGGAAGCAAAGAGGAGCTAAAGAGTCACTTGATGAAGGTGAAGAGGAGAGTGAAAAAAATCCAGCTTAAAATTCAACATTCAAAAAATGGAGATCATGGGAAGCAGTCCCATCACTTCATGGGAAATGGATTGGGAAAAAGTGGAGACAGTGACAGACTTTATTTTCTTGGGCTCCAAAATCACTGTGGATTGTGACTGCAGTCATTAAAAGATGCTTGCTCCTTGGGAGAAAAGCTATAACAAACCTAGACAGTGTATTAAAATGAAGAAATATCACTTTGCCAACATAAGTCTGCGTAGTTAAAGCTATGGTTTTTCCAGTGGTCATGTACAAATGTGAGAATTTTATCATACAGAATGCTGAGCATTGAAAAATTGATACTTTTGAAATGTGGTGCTAGAGAAGACAATCGAGTCCCTTGGACAGAAAGGAGAGCAAACCAGTCAATCCTAAAGAAAATCAGCCCTGAATATTCATTGGAAGGACTGATGCTGAAGCTGAAGCTCCATTACTTTGGCCACCTGATGCAAAGAGGTGACTTATTGAAAAGTCCCTTATGCTGAGAAAGATTGAGGGCAGGAAAAGAAGTGGGTGATAAGAGAATGAGATAGTTGATGGCATCACTGAAAGAGTTTGAGCAAGGTCCGAAGATGGTGAAAAGGAAGTGGGTGCTCTTTCAAGCTAGGCTTAAAAAGCATGAAAGCCTTTGGATTTAGAAAAGGCAGAGGAATCAGATACCAAATTACCAGCATCCATCGCATCAAAGAAAAAGCAAGGGAATTACAGAAAAACATCTACTGCTCTTTCACTGACTACATGAAAACCTTTGACTGTGTGGATTACAAGAAACTGTGGAAAATTCTGAAAGAGATGAGAATACCAAACCACCTTACCTGCCTTCTGAGAAACCTGTACGCAGACTAAGAAGCAACAGTTAGAACTGGACATGGAAAAACGGACTAGTTCAAAACTGAGAAAGCAGCACGTCAAGGCCGTATATCATTACTTTGCTTGTTTAACTTATGTAGAGTACATCATGCAAAATGCCAGGTTGGATAAAGCACAAGCTGAAATCAAGACTGCTGGGAGAAATATCAACAACCTCAGATACCCAGATGATACCACCTGATAGCAGGAAGCAAAGAGGAGCTAAAGAGTCACTTGATGAAGGTGAAGAGGAGAGTGAAAAAAATCCAGCTTAAAATTCAACATTCAAAAAATGGAGATCATGGGAAGCAGTCCCATCACTTCATGGGAAATGGATTGGGAAAAAGTGGAGACAGTGACAGACTTTATTTTCTTGGGCTCCAAAATCACTGTGGATTGTGACTGCAGTCATTAAAAGATGCTTGCTCCTTGGGAGAAAAGCTATAACAAACCTAGACAGTGTATTAAAATGAAGAAATATCACTTTGCCAACATAAGTCTGCGTAGTTAAAGCTATGGTTTTTCCAGTGGTCATGTACAAATGTGAGAATTTTATCATACAGAATGCTGAGCATTGAAAAATTGATACTTTTGAAATGTGGTGCTAGAGAAGACAATCGAGTCCCTTGGACAGAAAGGAGAGCAAACCAGTCAATCCTAAAGAAAATCAGCCCTGAATATTCATTGGAAGGACTGATGCTGAAGCTGAAGCTCCATTACTTTGGCCACCTGATGCAAAGAGGTGACTTATTGAAAAGTCCCTTATGCTGAGAAAGATTGAGGGCAGGAAAAGAAGTGGGTGATAAGAGAATGAGATAGTTGATGGCATCACTGACTCAAGGGACATGAGTTTGAGCAAGGTCCGGAAGATGGTGAAGGACAGGGACGCTTGGCGTGCTGCAGTCCATGGGGTCTCAAAGAGGCAGATATGACTTAACAACTGAACAACAACAATTATGACTTCACTATCTCTTATTTATCTGTTCCCCATGTATGGAAATTTAGGCATTTCCCACATCTTTCTTTTTGTCTATTGTGAAGAGTTTGTGAAGATGCATGTCCTTATGTGTTTCTCTTCGTGGATGTGTATCTTTTTCTTTAGGTTAAAGACCCAAAAGTAGAATCACTGGGTCACAGTACAAACACAGCACTTTTTTTAAAAAAAGAGAGACAGTGTGAAATTTGTCTTCCAAAGTGAATATACCAGGGCTTCCCTGATGGACCAATGGTTAGAAATCTGCCCGCCAATGCAGGGCACACAGGCTCTATCCCTGGTCCAAGGAAGATCCCATATGACATGAGGCAACTAAGCCTGCCCTCTAGAGCCTATGAGTCACACCTATGGAGCCTGCACACCTAGAGTCTGCTCCACAAGAGAAGGCACTGCAATGAGAAGCCCATGCACTGCAACAAAGACTCAGCCCAGTCATAAATAAATAAATAAATAAATAAATAAATAAATAAAAATTTTCTAAAAATGTGGATATATCGTTAGTTTTCTATCAGCAATACATATCTATACTATCAGAAACTTGACAACTCTTAACATTAGAAACATTTAAAATTCTCGAGTCTCATAAATGAAAAACAGTACATTATTTTGAGTTTCTCAGGTAAGTAGTGAGGTTAAGCATATTTTCAATGTTGATCAGTTAAACATATAGTTATGTACAACTACTTGATTATATTCTCAGGAACAAACCATCCTAAAGAAAATCAGCCCTGAATATTCATTGGAAGGACTGATGCTGAAGCTGAAGCTCCATTACTTTGGCCACCTGATGCAAAGAGGTGACTTATTGAAAAGTCCCTTATGCTGAGAAAGATTGAGGGCAGGAAAAGAAGTGGGTGATAAGAGAATGAGATAGTTGATGGCATCACTGACTCAAGGGACATGAGTTTGAGCAAGGTCCGGAAGATGGTGAAGGACAGGGACGCTTGGCGTGCTGCAGTCCATGGGGTCTCAAAGAGGCAGATATGACTTAACAACTGAACAACAACAATTATGACTTCACTATCTCTTATTTATCTGTTCCCCATGTATGGAAATTTAGGCATTTCCCACATCTTTCTTTTTGTCTATTGAGAAGAGTTTGTGAAGATGCATGTCCTTATGTGTTTCTCTTCGTGGATGTGTATCTTTTTCTTTAGGTTAAAGACCCAAAAGTAGAATCACTGGGTCACAGTACAAACACAGCACTTTTTTTAAAAAAAGAGAGACAGTGTGAAATTTGTCTTCCAAAGTGAATATACCAGGGCTTCCCTGATGGACCAATGGTTAGAAATCTGCCCGCCAATGCAGGGCACACAGGCTCTATCCCTGGTCCAAGGAAGATCCCATATGACATGAGGCAACTAAGCCTGCCCTCTAGAGCCTATGAGTCACACCTATGGAGCCTGCACACCTAGAGTCTGCTCCACAAGAGAAGGCACTGCAATGAGAAGCCCATGCACTGCAACAAAGACTCAGCCCAGTCATAAATAAATAAATAAATAAATAAATAAATAAATAAAAATTTTCTAAAAATGTGGATATATCGTTAGTTTTCTATCAGCAATACATATCTATACTATCAGAAACTTGACAACTCTTAACATTAGAAACATTTAAAATTCTCGAGTCTCATAAATGAAAAACAGTACATTATTTTGAGTTTCTCAGGTAAGTAGTGAGGTTAAGCATATTTTCAATGTTGATCAGTTAAACATATAGTTATGTACAACTACTTGATTATATTCTCAGGGAAAACTCCTGTCTGGTCAAAGACTATGTTTGAAAACTTCTGGAATACATTTTCAAATTTCCATATAAAATTTTTGTAACTATTTACATTCTTGTCAAAACCATGTAAAATATCTATTTTACACACTCAAGAAACTGGATTATTCATTTTAATCTTTGCCAGTCAAACAAACAAGAAGTATATCTTGTTTTATTTTTTTATTTCTTTGATTACTGGCAAAGTCGAATATTTTTCCTTTTTAAAAAATACATAATATTTCTTTTATAGACCAGAGTCTATGACGTTTAGCCAACTTTTGGATTAATTTTTGTTTTTCTTATTAACCAGCTATCATAAAATTTATAGTTATCTCCCCATTTTGACATTTCTTTTAACTTTATGATAATTTATTTATATTCACATATTTTTAATATTTTAAGTATTTAAATCTTAATGTATTTTTTATTATATTTTCTGCTTTCTCTTTTAAATAATGGTTTAAATTTCTTATCTCAAGATTCATGTCATTATGAAAAACTGTTGAAGTTGAAATAAATTAAAAGAAGAAAGTAAAACCCATGTAACTTTACCACCTAGAGATAAGAATTACTCTTTAAAGTATATCCCTCTAGACTATTTCTATGTAGATATAATGTTAACATTATGATTCAAAAAGAATCATTAAGAACACACCATCATAATTTTGAAAATTCAAATGACATTAAATATTCTTAAGAATTATAAATTCTAGTGCTGTAAGGTATTACATTTGAGGATGCACCCTCAGTTATTTAGCCAGTCTTATGTTTTTAAATATTTAGATTGCTTCTACATATGATTACTTTCAAAAGAGAATCTCTCTGCTCCCTTCATAGGATAAGCAATCTTTCACATACAGTCTCTTTTCAAGGGGTGAAATCACATGTTTTAGATAAGCGTCAACTTATTCTAGGACTGAAGATTTTCATTGTTCTGTTACACAGATGATTATACTTTCTTCCCTTTAGGCTCAGGCTTGCTCCTGGAAATCCTAATCAGTAAAGTAAATGTGTGGGCTGCCCCCTACCCCTCCAGTCCTCAGTTAGCAGGGTCCTGGCCATCTACCCGAATGGTGGCTCTAGAAGTGTACACTGCCAAGCTATCTGCACAGTCAGAAGAGGTGGTCCAGCACCAGTGTGGCTTGTCCACTAGACCGTTAGGCCTAAGATTCAAAATGTGGGATCTGCACTTTTCCATAAACCTGCTGAGTTTGTGATTAGGGATAATGCTCTAGTCCCATAGTCCTCTGACTTCCTACACATCAGGATAATCTGAAGGCACTTGTTTAAATAGAGGCGATTGGACCCTATGTCCACGATTTCTGGTTTAATCATTCTGTGAGGGGACCCAAGAATTTGCATTTCTGACAAGTTCCCTCCCAGGTGATGCGGATGCTGCTGGTCTGGTGACCACAGCTTGAGAAGCAGTTAGGCTCCCTCTCGCCACACTGCAGTCACTTCTCAACTTAAACCACTTTTACGGTTTCCTTCTGTCTACAGGACCAAGTCCAGATTGCTTGGCAAGGCGCACACCTCTTTTATGATCTGGCCCTGAGCTGCTTCCTCTCCAAACCCACTTGCCCAGCTATCCGCCCCAGGAGGCTGCCCTGTGTGGACTCTCTCAGTAGGTTTTGTGCTCTGTACCTTCTGGATCAGCTGACAGGATACTGGAGGGTGGGGAGAGAAAGTCCCAGTATTCTCGCCCTGGGCTTCTTCCCTCCATGGTATGGCAGTGGCTGTACCCCTCTACCTAAAGTCCATGCTGACCGGATTCTTTCCTACAGCCTCAGCTCTCACTGAGGTCTGGTTATTTTTCCCTCCAGTGGACCGCTAGGCCCAAGCATCATAAGGACTGCAGTTGTAGCTGGTCTCAGGAGGGTTTCACCATCCCTTGGGGTCCCTTTAATTTCGCATACACTCCTGTGGGCAATTTTCCTGTTATGCTCTCTTTTGTTACCTCCTCCCCCTTCTGATTGCTCCTCTTCTTTCTTGCTGAGACTATGGCTGATTCAGACCCTCATTTTACTTTCCAGTCTCCTTTCCCACTAACCTCCTTCTAGGCATGCACTGACCACACACTCCCCAAACACCATGTGACTCACAATTCCTTGCTTGTCCCTCTGGCTAGAAAGTCTCTATGTAAAAATCTACTCATTCTTTTATCCATACATCAAATGTCATTTTCTTCATAAAGTTGTTCCTTTCTCATTCAGACCTACCCCATATTTCTGAGGCTTTAAAAATATATACAGATACTTTGAGAGATAAATACTACATAACACAAAATTCGCTCAAAGTGTATAGTTCAGTGGCTTTTAGAATATTCCTAGAATTATGCACCCACCCCCACAACCTGATTTCAGAACATTCCAACACCCCTGAAAGAATTCCTGTACACATACATTATAGTCACCTCCCTTCTCTCAGTCGGCTGATCTACTTTCTTTCTCCATGGTTTTTCCTGTTCTGTATATTTCACATAAATAGAATCATACAGTAAATGATCTTGAGTGGATATCAAAGGGAAGAGGAAAAGGAGGAGACATAAATTAGGGTATGAAATTAATAGATACAAACTACTATATAAAAAACTAAGCAGTGAAGATCTACTGTATAGCATAAGAGTGGTTCAGATGGTAAAGAATCTGCCTGTAATGCAGGACCCAGGTTTGATCCCTCAGTTGGAAAGATCCCCTGAAGAAAGGAATGGCAACCCACTCCAGTATTCCTAACTGGAGAATCCCATGGACAGAGAAGCCTGGAGGCAGGCTACAGACTATGGGATCATAAAAGAGTCGGACATGACTAAGTGACTAACACAGACACACATAGGGAATTATACCCACTATCGTGTAACAACCTATAAGGAGAATAATCTGCAAAAATACTGGATCACTATGCTACACATCTGAAACTGTATTGTAAATCAACTATACATCAATAAATAAAATACTTTTTTCAGATATGTAGAAAATAACACAAACAGGGGCTTCCCTGGTGGTCCAGTGAGTAAAGAGTTTGTCTTGCAGTGCAAAGGGCATCGGTTCGATCCCTGGCCCAGAAAGACTCCAAGTGTCATGGAACGGCGACATGGGTGTGTCCAATTACAAGCCAGCGCTCTAGAGCGCATGCACCCAGAGCCAGTGCTCTGCAATGAGAGAGGTCACTGCAATGGGAGGCCCACACAGGCCAAAGAATAAAGATCAATGAAAATAAATAAATAAAAAGCTAATAAAAAAGGCCAACATTTAAAAAAAGAAGAAAATAACACAAACAGAACTATATCTCTATCATGAATGAGGAACCTTTTTTTTGGTCTTGAATAACAAAGTTATAATAAAGTCAACATGGAGCACAAAAACTTTTCTGGTAAGGCACAGGATTTTTATTAGGCAGATTACACTTAAAGAATGACCCTTTATGTTTTGGCAAATGCATTAATCATTAAAAAAATAATAACAGAAAAGAGCAAGGCCATCAAAACGAGCAATTATTACTAGGATTTTTAACACAGTTCACAGCTTATTTTTAGATTCAGATATTAAAAACTAAGGCAAATAAAATTCAGTTTCCAAGTTTTTTTCCTTCAGATTCATTCCAACATTCATTTTTTTACTATAAATGTCTAGTACTTTTGAGTTCTCTCTAGAACAAATTACAATATTTTACTGTTTCCCTCATTATTAGTAACTTAAGTAAAACTTTTCGGATGTCTTTATATTTGTGTGAATCATTATTTTATTCTCTCATAAAAATAATTCTTTAACAGATGAGACATTGGGAACAGAGTCTCGTCATGTTCTGCCATATGATTTTGTGGCCAACAGCTCTCACAGGATGGGGGATAGTAGTTTTCCTTTCTAGACTGAGGAATAGAAATTAGTTCATTTCACTCTGAGAACAGCAACCTTAGGGTATCATCAGCTATTTCAGAATCAGCTGTTTGGGTATTAGAAACAATTCTAGTACATACTTATATGAAGTTTCTTTTGTTTTGTCCATATTAAACATCAGATTAGGGCTTTCCTGGTAGCTCAGCAGTAAAGAGTTCGCCTGCCAATGCAGGAGACACAAGTTGGATCCCTGATTCGGCAAGATCCCACATGCCGCGGAACAACTGAGCCCATGAGCTACAACTATTAAGCCTGTGCTCTAGAGCCTCGAGCAGCAATTATTAAGCCCTTGTGCCGCAACTACTGAAGCCCATGTGCCCTGGAGCCCAAGTTCCACAACAAGAAAAGCCGCTGCAACAAGAAGATACTACATGCTGTGGAGCAGATAAGCTCATGAGCCACATCTATTGAGCCTGTGCTCTAGAGCCTCAGAGCTTCAACTACTGACCCTTGTGCCTCAACTACTGAAGCCCGGGTGCCCTGGAGCCTGAGTTCTACAACAAAAGAAGTCACCACAACAAGAAGCCTGCTCACCTCAACTAGAGAGTAGCCCCCACTCCCTGCAACTAGAGAAGAGCCTGTGGTAGCAGTGAAAACCCAGAAGAGCCAAGAAAAATGTCAGAGTATTTTATTTTTTCTCTGTTTTTTCCTCTACATCTTAACTACTTTAAGCTTGCTTTCAAGATTTTCATTTCTAAGAGTTTTTAGTTATTGCAGTCTTTACATTTTTTATAGCATCCTGTTCTTGTTTTATGGGCACAATAGCTTCCCTAATCTTGATGAAGATATTAATACTGATTTTTTTTTTTTTAAAAAGAGTTCTTCCTGTCTTATTTTTATTTCTTCAAAGCATTTTCTGTGAGTTTTTATTTGTTTGCTTTTAGTTCTGGGTTCAGTCTTTCATTTTTCTGTTAGGAGTTTTCCTCAGAGAGTGACACTGTCTGACTGCTCAGGACTGACAGTAGGAGCCTGAAAAATCCCTGGAAGCTCTAGGTGTGTTGTATTTATCTGGCATTTCTTCCTTCCCATTCCCCACTTCCTAACACACCATCTCCACTCTCTCCTACTCTCCATCCTACCCTCAATCTCTCTTTTCTTTCAAGATTCAACTCAAGCATTACCTTCTTTAGGAAGTGGTTTGAGTGTCCCATTCTACCCCAGTTCTACTTTCCCATACTCCTAGACCACCCCACATAGACTGAGGACAATCTGGCTCCCAATATTGGTGCTGCTGTACACGGCAAGCTATTGTAGAATGAATGTATGAATCCTACATCTAAGACACACTTCATATGCATTACTTCTTTTTGAAATGAGATTTGTTGTTGTTTAGTTGCTAAGTTGTGTCTCATTCATTGTGACCCCATAGGCTGTAACTCACCAGGCTCCTCTGTCCATGGCATTTTCCAGACAAGAATAATGGAGTGGGATGGCGTTTCCTTCTCTAGGGGATCTTCCTGACCTAGGGATTGAACCTGCATCTCCTTATTGATAGGCAGATTCTTTACCACTGAGCCACTGGGGAAGACCATGGCTTCTTTTTATCCTTATAATAACTTTGTACCATTCCGCTTTTTTACAGTTCTTTTCTATTGTGGAAAAAGTAGGATATTTGCAACATATAAAATGTTGAGTAAATCAACATACCTGCAAACAGAAGGAATAACCTTCATATTGCCATGCAGACTTAAAGGAGAGAAGTAAGTACTGTGGAAGTGACATTAATAAGGAAGAAGAAAGGTCTAACATGTACCTGGTATTGTGCTGAGCAAGCGTTTGCATACTTTAAACTACTTCTTGAAACAATGCTGTGATTTATACACAAGAAGCTGGGCTCAGAGAGACTAAACGATTTGCCCAAATCACACATCTATTTTAAATCAGGTCCCTCCAGGGTGTCTCTGGGGGAATCTAGACAGGTAGGATGTTGGCTTTGGTGGGGCTTTTGGTACACTGATGAGACAAGCTCTGCCCCAGCCTACTGAGCTCCCTGGCGCCCACCCTTCGTGTGCTTAGGTACTCTTATTTAGAAGGCTGCTGTGCTTTGGGGTTGAAGCATTCAAAAGATCCAGGAAAGCAGCCTTTCTAAGTTACTGGTTACTGAAACTCCTGCTTGGGTTTCCTGTGTCCAGGCTCGTGAATGTCTGAACGGCTCAGGGCATTTCTTCCTTCCCATTCCCACTTCCTAACACACCATCTCCCTCTCTACTCTCCATCCTACCCTCAATCTCTTTTCTTTCAAGATTCAACTCAAGCATTACCTTCTTTAGGAAGTGGTTTGAGTGTCCCATTCTACCCCAGTTCTACTTTCCCATACTCCTAGACCACCCCACATAGACTGAGGACAATCTGGCTCCCAATATTGGTGCTGCTGTACACGGCAAGCTATTGTAGAATGAATGTATGAATCCTACATCTAAGACACACTTCATATGCATTACTTCTTTTTGAAATGAGATTTGTTGTTGTTTAGTTGCTAAGTTGTGTCTCATTCATTGTGACCCCATAGGCTGTAACTCACCAGGCTCCTCTGTCCATGGCATTTTCCAGACAAGAATAATGGAGTGGGATGCCGTTTCCTTCTCTAGGGGATCTTCCTGACCTAGGGATTGAACCTGCATCTCCTTATTGATAGGCAGATTCTTTACCACTGAGCCACTGGGGAAGACCATGGCTTCTTTTTATCCTTATAATAACTTTGTACCATTCCGCTTTTTTACAGTTCTTTTCTATTGTGGAAAAAGTAGGATATTTGCAACATATAAAATGTTGAGTAAATCAACATACCTGCAAACAGAAGGAATAACCTTCATATTGCCATGCAGACTTAAAGGAGAGAAGTAAGTACTGTGGAAGTGACATTAATAAGGAAGAAGAAAGGTCTAACATGTACCTGGTATTGTGCTGAGCAAGCGTTTGCATACTTTAAACTACTTCTTGAAACAATGCTGTGATTTATACACAAGAAGCTGGGCTCAGAGAGACTAAACGATTTGCCCAAATCACACATCTATTTTAAATCAGGTCCCTCCAGGGTGTCTCTGGGGGAATCTAGACAGGTAGGATGTTGGCTTTGGTGGGGCTTTTGGTACACTGATGAGACAAGCTCTGCCCCAGCCTACTGAGCTCCCTGGCGCCCACCCTTCGTGTGCTTAGGTACTCTTATTTAGAAGGCTGCTGTGCTTTGGGGTTGAAGCATTCAAAAGATCCAGGAAAGCAGCCTTTCTAAGTTACTGGTTACTGAAACTCCTGCTTGGGTTTCCTGTGTCCAGGCTCGTGAATGTCTGAACGGCTCAGGGCATAATGCCTTATAAATGTCAGTTTTGTATTTATCAGCACAGTTCTTAGTTATAGCAATCAATAAGACATACCCTTCTTTTGCTAATGGCTGCATTAAATGGCATCTGTCCCTTTGATTAAGAAATCACATTTTACTTGTCTGCCAATGGGCCAAAATGAAAAGAGCATTACCAGCAGCTTTTTTCACTGCCACTGCTTTTCTTTGGGGCTTAATACTAAAAAGCAATTGAGATGAGCAGAAGGAGGCTCCTGGTATCTTCGCCTTGCCCACCCCTGACATGGGCACTGACCATGTAACTAAACCATGAAATTTTCAAGCCTAAATGTCACATGCACCACTTCAGACATACAGGAAGGTTCCAGGACTCTTGTATACAAGCCATTTCTCAACTTAGTAGGGTCAGAGAACTCACCCAACCGAAGAGACCGAGCCCAAGGGACTGAGGAAATGTAACATTTGTGGTATGGGTCATCATTTCTAACATTTTTCTTTTTAAAAGCAAGTTTTTTTTTATTATTATTATTTCTTAAGTGCATTGCTTCTTCTTTTTTTAAAATTTTATTTATTTGTTCATTTTTGGATAGTCTGTGTTTTCACTGCTGCCACAGGCTCTTCTCTAGTTGCAAGGAGTGGGGGCTACTCTCTAGTTGAGGTGAGCAGGTTTCTTGCTGCAGTGACTTCTCTTGTTGGGGAACTCAGCTCTAGGGCCCACGGGCTTCAGTTGTTGCAGCACATGGGCTCAATAGTTGCGCCTTCGAGGCTCTAGAGCACAGGCTCAATAGTTGAGGCTCACGGGCTTAGCTGTTCCGCAGCACGTGGAATCTTCCCAGATCAGGAATCGAACTTGTGTCTCCTGCACTGGCAGGTGAACTCTTTACCACTGATCTACCAGGGAAGTCCCATTTCTTACAATTTTTAATTTCCAGATCATTGAATTTAGGTCCACCCTAATTTGGGTAGGCCCAGAACCATATGACACAGTGATAATCTTCATTAGCAAGGCAATATTGTGTATTTTTCCCACATCTGATTAGTGAATTATTTTCTTATACATATTGTACCTTTCTCTATGTTTTTCAAGTCATTAATCACTTAATCTTTCCTTCAGGCACTGCAACAACACCTTAGTTTTCTGATTTTTTGGAGTATTCTTTCAACAAAGTTAAATCATAAAAGAAAAAATGTATCCATTCTCTTTTCAATTTGTGGATCTGAGCCACCATAAAGCATTCTGACTGCATAAAGAAAGGAACTGTGTAAAAACCAAGGGCTATTAATGTATTACTTCCCCTGGGCACATTTGCCAATCAAAATATTAAGTTCCCTTTAAAGAAATGCTTGGGAATGATTAGTTTACCGCTCAGTTAAAGGTTTATGTGTGTGGAAATATTCCAACCAAGCTTAATACGCTTGGTAATGTTATGTCATATGCAGTTTTCCAAAAGGGATATTTTGGGATTTGCAATTTCTCCTGTGGGGTTGTGACCTAATTTTTCTTAATTACTGGAATGCCAGAAAAGTGTGCTTTTAGTGTATAGGCCAGTCTTGGATATAACTGTCTCTTTATGTTGAAATTATAAATGCCCAAATGGAATAGCCTTTATTTACCTTTTCTGTTTAAACATGTTGCCCATGTCTGCTACAAAAATAGATGAAATAAGCCAAAATGCTTATTTAAACCCAAATAAAAATCATTGGTTCAATTTGTTCAACATAAGTGATCAGAGCGTTTTAGCTTTGCTTCCTTCTTCTATTCTGCTCTCTTCCTCTTTGCTTTGAACTCAACACCTGAAAAATCATCCATCTGTTTTGGGTGTAGAATTGGAAGACACGCCCCTCCCACCTTACACCCTGCACCAGCAAGGTTGAGTTTGTGGTTGGGCAACGCAGGGCCTGGCCCCTCTGTGCTCCTAGAGAAACACCGCTCACAATGGTGTGACAGCTGGCACAGACTAGTCCCTTTCCTTCCCAGCAAAGGGGTGGGGGCGGGGGCTGAGTCTAACCACACTGGGCATCAGCTCTTTCCCTAAAAGGGCAGATAGCCTTAATGTAGCCTGTCTCCAGCTCACCCTTTTCCTCCTCGTTTGCCCATTCACAAGCTGTAGGTTGGTCACTTGAGGCTTTGGAGGTGAAATATGATGCAGAAGGAGGCAGGGAAATCTTACACATGGAACAAAGCCATTTGAGAACGGTGGTATCAGCTCTGCACTGTGATTTTGCCCGTTTGCCTCTTTAATGCTAGTTACTATAGCAACCACGAGCAACAGATAGGAAGGTGATAATGGAACCAGGCAGTGTCTTTTCAGGAGCGGTGTGTATCACATTTTCATTTTGAGCTTTACTTGCACTGAATGTTAAGTCAAGGATACCTACTTTAATTAATGGTTAAATTGGAATAGAAAATGAATCATAATTAGCCACATGACACTGATCCTCTGAAGCCTCAGAGTAATATTTCCAGTATTCCAATTTTCTGCAGATATAAAAGTATGCATCTCACAGACCTAATCAGGCAGAGAGTCTCATAAATCTAAGGCTTATTAATATCATTATTTACTTTGATTCAAAGGCCTAATGTCAGATATATACTGTTAAATTTAAATTATAGAAACAGGGGCTTCCTTTGTGGCTCCATAGTAAAGAATCTGCCTGCAAATGCAGGAGACATGGGTTCATTCCCTGATTTGGGAAGATCCACATGCTCTGAAGCAACTAGGTGTGAGCTCTGTAGCTACTGAATCTGTGCTCTAGAGCCTGTGCCCTGAAACAAGAGAAGCCATTGCGATGAGACGTCCATGCACTACAACTAGAGAGTAGGCCCTGCTTACTACAATGAGAGAAAAGTCTGGTTAGAAATGAATTGTTTATTATAATTTTAATAAATAAAATTGTTTCAATAATAAATTGTAGAAACAATTGATAGCCATTTCCCTTCTCTCTGATCTTCTTAAATCATTAAATGAGAATTTTCCTATGTCATTAGACATTGCAAAGATTTAAGTGTATGAACCAAAGAGTCTCTCACAGCAGTAAAAAACACACTATAAAAGCTGAAGATCAACTGCAAAACTTTATGGTTTTAATTACTCACAATGGTGTGACGGACGTAGTCCCTTTCCGTCCCAGCAAGGGGGTGGGGGCGGGGGCTGAGTCTAACCACACTGGGCATCAGCTCTTTCCCTAAAAGGGCAGATAGCCTTAATGTAGCCTGTCTCCAGCTCACCCTTTTCCTCCTCGTTTGCCCATTCACAAGCTGTAGGTTGGTCACTTGAGGCTTTGGAGGTGAAATATGATGCAGAAGGAGGCAGGGAAATCTTACACATGGAACAAAGCCATTTGAGAACGGTGGTATCAGCTCTGCACTGTGATTTTGCCCGTTTGCCTCTTTAATGCTAGTTACTATAGCAACCACGAGCAACAGATAGGAAGGTGATAATGGAACCAGGCAGTGTCTTTTCAGGAGCGGTGTGTATCACATTTTCATTTTGAGCTTTACTTGCACTGAATGTTAAGTCAAGGATACCTACTTTAATTAATGGTTAAATTGGAATAGAAAATGAATCATAATTAGCCACATGACACTGATCCTCTGAAGCCTCAGAGTAATATTTCCAGTATTCCAATTTTCTGCAGATATAAAAGTATGCATCTCACAGACCTAATCAGGCAGAGAGTCTCATAAATCTAAGGCTTATTAATATCATTATTTACTTTGATTCAAAGGCCTAATGTCAGATATATACTGTTAAATTTAAATTATAGAAACAGGGGCTTCCTTTGTGGCTCCATAGTAAAGAATCTGCCTGCAAATGCAGGAGACATGGGTTCATTCCCTGATTTGGGAAGATCCACATGCTCTGAAGCAACTAGGTGTGAGCTCTGTAGCTACTGAATCTGTGCTCTAGAGCCTGTGCCCTGAAACAAGAGAAGCCATTGCGATGAGACGTCCATGCACTACAACTAGAGAGTAGGCCCTGCTTACTACAATGAGAGAAAAGTCTGGTTAGAAATGAATTGTTTATTATAATTTTTAATAAATAAAATTGTTTCAATAATAAATTGTAGAAACAATTGATAGCCATTTCCCTTCTCTCTGATCTTCTTAAATCATTAAATGAGAATTTTCCTATGTCATTAGACATTGCAAAGATTTAAGTGTATGAACCAAAGAGTCTCTCACAGCAGTAAAAAACACACTATAAAAGCTGAAGATCAACTGCAAAACTTTATGGTAATATTTCCCTATTTTATAATCTATTTTCTCTTCAGAGGGCTGCACGCTATCTAAACAGTTATTACAAATTCTTACTTCCTCTAGTACTGAATCACTAGCTTTATAGTCAGAGGTGAAATTTTGCTTTGATAAAGCCTGCACTGCAAAACCAAACAACAAAGAGACTTGGAAAACTTCTCCTTGAACTTACCAGAAAAGCAATAAGTAAAACCACTTCTTTGCTCCTGATGGAAATGATTATCAATTCAAGATTACCCACAGAGAAGCCTCTCTCCAAGATGCATGGAAAAGTTTCCAGAATATAATCTAATAACAGCAAAATAAATAGAAATACTAAATAAACTAGTCTGACAAACCCACGGTTCACATCACAGATGGAAATTCAGAGTGCTGACAGTGTGCAAGTTTTTCCTGTGACCCGGAGACTGTTAAGAGGTATGCAGCCAACCTAGGTGATATCATATGGAGGGGTGGAATGTCACTGTGCTTCTCCATGCAGAAAAAGTGATGTACAGAAGAGGGATATGGCTCACCCAAGGTTATCTTGCCCAGAAGCGAGTCTTTTATGGACTCAAACATTGTCTTGTTCAGCTGAGGCTTGTTATTCTAATCCATTGCTTTCTCTAGCACCTACACTCTCTTTTCACTGTGAAGGCTTATTTATGCTTTCCTTAAGTCTCATGGAGTGGCAACCCACTCCAGTATTCTTGAATGGAAAATCCCATGGACAGAGGAGTCTGTGGGCTAAAGTTCATGAGGTCGGAAAGAGTCAGACACGACTAAGCACACACACACACACATAAATCTCATGGAGCCTAGTGTAATGGTCAGAAAATAATTAATTTTAACAACAACTTTTAAATATAGGCCAGTCAGTCTTTTTCATTCATTATGGAAAAACTGAAACTATAGTCAAGAGAAAAGAAGGAAATACAACCAACTGTAATTCTATCACTTGCATTTTAGACACTTGCACATTATCCTTTTAGACATTTTCCATAGCATATTCATAGTATATATATAATAAATATCTAGTCTTATTTTTATCAACATGGGATTGTATAATACATAGTTTTTAATTTTGCTATACACCTAGATCACTAAATATTAAACACGTTAATACATATTCTTCTACAAGTTTGTTTTTAATGGCTAAAGAGTGTTCTGTTATATAGCATTCCATAATTGTGAACCTTATGGGTTGGGCATTTATTTGTAGGTATTTAATGAGAAATTTTATTAAGTAAAAACACGAAAAATGTGGGTGTGAATATTTTTTAGTTAATATTTGTACACATTCTTAATTACAAATACATAACTGTTAGTTGATCAACATTAATCTAATGGTGCTTTTAAGCTCAACAACTTAGAGATCTGTGCACCATAAAAGCACATTCCTTCTGAAGAATTCATATCCTACCTGCCTAAGGCACCACACAAATAGTTACCAGTTCAAAGTGACCTTGAACTTTACAGTCATTTCTACCTTGGCTCTATAGGCAGGCAGAATGTTAGCACTGGGGAGAGAGGAGAGATGATGAAAAGCTGGAAGTTCTGATTAAACAGAGTCTTCATTAGTGGAAGAACTCACTGCCATCCCATATGGCAAATTTTGAACAGAAATGTTCTCTAAATGCCAAGTGATAGGAACTATTAATACTATCCATGCAAAAGGGACAAACTGTGGGCAATAAACTGAGAAGGTCAGATTATCTTCTAAGAAGCCACATGGAGAAAGAAAGCTCCTGATGACAGAATCCCATCAGCCAGCTGATCAGCCCTGAAATATGAACTTTCATGGGATATCATGAATCTTTCTAGGAACTGCAAGTTTCCTTGATCTTTCTGCCTGGAGTGTTTTGGAGATGTTTACAGTAAAACTGTAACCTAAGACTTGCCTTTCAGGAAAAGAATAACTGGTAATCCGATCCTAGAAAGCTTTCTGCACTGGGTTTTTTAAAAAGTCAGGGAGTGAAAGGATTTCCCTCCCACCATGACTCACAAGGGAAAGGAGATGGAAACCTAATAAGTTCTCAGTCACTTCTATGAGCCAGTTCCTATGCTAAATATTTATTTTATGTGCATTAGCTCATTGATCCAACAGCCTCAATAGTGATTCATTATTATGCCATTTTATGTAAGATTCAGAGAAGATTAAAAAATATACCCCAGTCATATAGTTGGCTAGTGGCAAAGACTAAATTTGTCCAAACTGCAAGTCATATGCCTTTTCTACCACACTTAAATACTTTAAAAAAGTATTTACTACGTCTCACTCAGATCTTTGCAGTAAAACTCAGTCAGTTTAGTGAGTGTGGTCTTGGAAGTCTGACTGGAGCCAATGTCCTGGATCTTCGCTTAGATATACTGAAAATAGAATGTAACCCAACATGCCCCTTTGGAAAAGAAATAAGATTTGTGTGTAAAGGACACCAGTTCACAATTTCAAAACTTATAAAATCTGCAACTATTAAAAAAATCCCACTACCTTGGCTTTTTAAAACTCAACTTTATGTTTGTCCCAGTGAGTTCTTTTATAGCTGCACATTAAAAGAAATGCTAACAACACACTCTGGGGCTGGTTTTGAACTGTATTCAACAAAAAGTTGACACACACTTTCAAAGCTGGCCTTTGTTTTCCAAAAAGGCTTTTAAGAAAGTAGTTTAATTTATGTATAACTGAAACTTACAGAAGATTGTGATTATTTATTTAGTTTTGGATTCCCAGGTTACTGACAATACCTAAAAAGAGAAAAATTAATCTCTGGAAAGAGAAGACAACATAGCTTTCTTCTTATAAGTGATGGAAAAACATGCAAAAGGGACAAACTGTGGGCAATAAACTGAGAAGGTCAGATTATCTTCTAAGAAGCCACATGGAGAAAGAAAGCTCCTGATGACAGAATCCCATCAGCCAGCTGATCAGCCCTGAAATATGAACTTTCATGGGATATCATGAATCTTTCTAGGAACTGCAAGTTTCCTTGATCTTTCTGCCTGGAGTGTTTTGGAGATGTTTACAGTAAAACTGTAACCTAAGACTTGCCTTTCAGGAAAAGAATAACTGGTAATCCGATCCTAGAAAGCTTTCTGCACTGGGTTTTTTAAAAAGTCAGGGAGTGAAAGGATTTCCCTCCCACCATGACTCACAAGGGAAAGGAGATGGAAACCTAATAAGTTCTCAGTCACTTCTATGAGCCAGTTCCTATGCTAAATATTTATTTTATGTGCATTAGCTCATTGATCCAACAGCCTCAATAGTGATTCATTATTATGCCATTTTATGTAAGATTCAGAGAAGATTAAAAAATATACCCCAGTCATATAGTTGGCTAGTGGCAAAGACTAAATTTGTCCAAACTGCAAGTCATATGCCTTTTCTACCACACTTAAATACTTTAAAAAAGTATTTACTACGTCTCACTCAGATCTTTGCAGTAAAACTCAGTCAGTTTAGTGAGTGTGGTCTTGGAAGTCTGACTGGAGCCAATGTCCTGGATCTTCGCTTAGATATACTGAAAATAGAATGTAACCCAACATGCCCCTTTGGAAAAGAAATAAGATTTGTGTGTAAAGGACACCAGTTCACAATTTCAAAACTTATAAAATCTGCAACTATTAAAAAAATCCCACTACCTTGGCTTTTTAAAACTCAACTTTATGTTTGTCCCAGTGAGTTCTTTTATAGCTGCACATTAAAAGAAATGCTAACAACACACTCTGGGGCTGGTTTTGAACTGTATTCAACAAAAAGTTGACACACACTTTCAAAGCTGGCCTTTGTTTTCCAAAAAGGCTTTTAAGAAAGTAGTTTAATTTATGTATAACTGAAACTTACAGAAGATTGTGATTATTTATTTAGTATTGGATTCCCAGGTTACTGACAATACCTAAAAAGAGAAAAATTAATCTCTGGAAAGAGAAGACAAAACGAAGTAACAATAAAGCTTTCTTCTTATAGTCCGTTTGGGTTTTTGAGGAAACAGTTCACGGTGGTAGGTGAAATTGTAATTCTTTCTGAGATCTACATAAGTTCATCTAAGCATAGTAATATATTTGAAAGGCTGAGACTAGCCAGTCAGAGAAAAGTGGAAGGTATACAGGAACATGGAAAGGTATTCTTTTAAAGATGGGGTACTCAGGTATTCTTCCTGGTCACTTGTCATAGAGAAGTAGACAGCCATGGAGGGCCACTGAGAACTCTATTTTGTTCTCTTTCTTTCCATATTTAATTTAACATGTTCCTATTTCACAATGTAATATTAATATGAGCTATTAGCTACATTTTCTTAATTTGTAGCTAAAGAAAAATTTTGAAATGCAGTAGTGAAAATAAGAATGGCAGTGTTTTATATCTTTTACTTTGCATGTTATTTGGTGAGGGTGCTGGGGTGTGAAACCTAAGAGGGATTTTAATAAGAGTTTGCACAACAAAGAGCAACTTGGGGAAGCTCAATATAGAGACTGCAGTGAAGATGGCAGGCCCAGGGTTGATAAGGAAGCAAAAAGGTACTGAAAACAAGCTTCTGGTTACTCAAGGAAAATGTTTTAGGTCTCTAGGGTCAGAGGTTCCACAGCTCCCCACTTGGCCTGTCACCATAAACACCTCACCCTACCATCAACTCTTTGAAGAATATACCTGGAAAAAGGCAGAAAAAATCATGAAGAGCATTTATTTTTAGATTATGAAAGTAAGATTAATGATAGACGAACAAGATATATCAAATGTTGGTTACATACAAGTTGTTATTGATGTTAGAAATGCAAAGTAACTGGATTTTAAAAAATTAAATGGAAGCACCTTTTCCTTTAAGTGTAAATATGTAAATATCTAGTGCAAATGTGGCTGGTTCATTTTTAAAAAATGAACAAATAGAGTGAGTGACATCCTCTAGTTTGACTGAAATAGCAAATATAATTGAGGCCCAAATCAGTTTATTCAAAGTTAAATCTATTTAGATAATCAATTATTCCCTTACTCCAAATGTTAGGTCAGGCCCATGTAACAATAAAGCTTTCTTCTTATAGTCCGTTTGGGTTTTTGAGGAAACAGTTCACGGTGGTAGGTGAAATTGTAATTCTTTCTGAGATCTACATAAGTTCATCTAAGCATAGTAATATATTTGAAAGGCTGAGACTAGCCAGTCAGAGAAAAGTGGAAGGTATACAGGAACATGGAAAGGTATTCTTTTAAAGATGGGGTACTCAGGTATTCTTCCTGGTCACTTGTCATAGAGAAGTAGACAGCCATGGAGGGCCACTGAGAACTCTATTTTGTTCTCTTTCTTTCCATATTTAATTTAACATGTTCCTATTTCACAATGTAATATTAATATGAGCTATTAGCTACATTTTCTTAATTTGTAGCTAAAGAAAAATTTTGAAATGCAGTAGTGAAAATAAGAATGGCAGTGTTTTATATCTTTTACTTTGCATGTTATTTGGTGAGGGTGCTGGGGTGTGAAACCTAAGAGGGATTTTAATAAGAGTTTGCACAACAAAGAGCAACTTGGGGAAGCTCAATATAGAGACTGCAGTGAAGATGGCAGGCCCAGGGTTGATAAGGAAGCAAAAAGGTACTGAAAACAAGCTTCTGGTTACTCAAGGAAAATGTTTTAGGTCTCTAGGGTCAGAGGTTCCACAGCTCCCCACTTGGCCTGTCACCATAAACACCTCACCCTACCATCAACTCTTTGAAGAATATACCTGGAAAAAGGCAGAAAAAATCATGAAGAGCATTTATTTTTAGATTATGAAAGTAAGATTAATGATAGACGAACAAGATATATCAAATGTTGGTTACATACAAGTTGTTATTGATGTTAGAAATGCAAAGTAACTGGATTTTAAAAAATTAAATGGAAGCACCTTTTCCTTTAAGTGTAAATATGTAAATATCTAGTGCAAATGTGGCTGGTTCATTTTTAAAAAATGAACAAATAGAGTGAGTGACATCCTCTAGTTTGACTGAAATAGCAAATATAATTGAGGCCCAAATCAGTTTATTCAAAGTTAAATCTATTTAGATAATCAATTATTCCCTTACTCCAAATGTTAGGTCAGGCCCATGTATCATTACGGAGTTTCTTAACCCTATCCTATACATGAAGGTTTACTTGTAAATACCTGATAGTTATCTGTGCTTAGAAAACTCCTCTGTCCTTATAACATTATCAATAAGTAAGAGTCTGATGTAAGTTCTACAAACAAATAAGATCAAACCACCTATTCCTCTGTTGGTGACAATATCCCTCAGCCTTGGGCAAGAATGTGATCAACATCATCAAATATTTACCAGATATCTGCAGGAGTGTTGTTTCTATGCTGGGCTCCATGCTTACTCTCTTTTGGTGGCCAAATAGAGTTGAAACTTCAATCCCTCAAAGAAAATTCTAGAGTTCACTTGTACACTGAGCTCTAAAAATGAGTACTTTCACATAATTACATCAATTGTATAACCCACTTACATTGGAACCAAACCAGAAAAGTCTAAGACCTCCAAGAGAAGGTAGACTTGCTCTTTTAAACTAATTATGTGATTGAGAGCTTTTCAACTATTATCTGTTTTCTAAGTAGAGTTGAGATGAGTGTTTGGGCTTAAGGGAGGCACTCAGGACTCTGGATAGTCATATTTCTACCTTCAATTTTTTATATATATATATACACACACACACACACATACATACATACATTTGGGGCTTCCCCAGTGGTTCACCAGGTAAAGAATCCACCTACAATGCAGGAGACATGGGTTCAATTCTTGGGTTGAGAAGAGTCCCTAGAGAAGGGCATGGCAACCCACTATAGTACTCCTGCCTAGAGAATCCCATGGACAGAGGAGCCTGGTCGGGTACAGTCCATAGTGTTGCAAAGAGTTGGATATGACTGAATTAACTGAGCACGCATGCATAAATACATTTAAACATATATAAACACATGTATTTAACCTTTAGCTGATTCTTTTGTAGTTACATTGTCAGGATTTTAATGAGGGGAGGGGTATTAGATTCCTTCAAAAATAGTGTTAGTTTCATATTATGTTCATCAGCAGTATGTAATGACACATCTTCACCAGGCTAAGTGAAATCCAATTTTTTTAAAAAATGAATTGCAAAGGCCATTTTAAAAATGAACAAATAGAGTGAGTGACATCCTCTAGTTTGACTGAAATAGCAAATATAATTGAGGCCCAAATCAGTTTATTCAAAGTTAAATCTATTTAGATAATCAATTATTCCCTTACTCCAAATGTTAGGTCAGGCCCATGTATCATTACGGAGTTTCTTAACCCTATCCTATACATGAAGGTTTACTTGTAAATACCTGATAGTTATCTGTGCTTAGAAAACTCCTCTGTCCTTATAACATTATCAATAAGTAAGAGTCTGATGTAAGTTCTACAAACAAATAAGATCAAACCACCTATTCCTCTGTTGGTGACAATATCCCTCAGCCTTGGGCAAGAATGTGATCAACATCATCAAATATTTACCAGATATCTGCAGGAGTGTTGTTTCTATGCTGGGCTCCATGCTTACTCTCTTTTGGTGGCCAAATAGAGTTGAAACTTCAATCCCTCAAAGAAAATTCTAGAGTTCACTTGTACACTGAGCTCTAAAAATGAGTACTTTCACATAATTACATCAATTGTATAACCCACTTACATTGGAACCAAACCAGAAAAGTCTAAGACCTCCAAGAGAAGGTAGACTTGCTCTTTTAAACTAATTATGTGATTGAGAGCTTTTCAACTATTATCTGTTTTCTAAGTAGAGTTGAGATGAGTGTTTGGGCTTAAGGGAGGCACTCAGGACTCTGGATAGTCATATTTCTACCTTCAATTTTTTATATATATATATACACACACACACACACATACATACATACATTTGGGGCTTCCCCAGTGGTTCACCAGGTAAAGAATCCACCTACAATGCAGGAGACATGGGTTCAATTCTTGGGTTGAGAAGAGTCCCTAGAGAAGGGCATGGCAACCCACTATAGTACTCCTGCCTAGAGAATCCCATGGACAGAGGAGCCTGGTCGGGTACAGTCCATAGTGTTGCAAAGAGGTGGATATGACTGAATTAACTGAGCACGCATGCATAAATACATTTAAACATATATAAACACATGTATTTAACCTTTAGCTGATTCTTTTGTAGTTACATTGTCAGGATTTTAATGAGGGGAGGGGTATTAGATTCCTTCAAAAATAGTGTTAGTTTCATATTATGTTCATCAGCAGTATGTAATGACACATCTTCACCAGGCTAAGTGAAATCCCAATATGTGGTTCTTTTCTTCATAAGAATAGTTTGAGTATATTTGTCTCCCTCTGGTTATGAGATAGAAATTGGTGGCTTGGGATGGTTGTTGAAACATGGTAGCATAGGATCAGATGCAAAGAGAGGCGAGCCTAGAAGGAGATGTGCCTCTAGAAAGAGTGTCAACGGTAAGAGGTAGACCTTGCATCAGGGCCTGGCAGGAGATCCAGGTAAGCAGAATGCATAATTTAGAGTGGCAGTCTTCAAACATGAGTATTCATGAAGACCACTAGGACAGCTTGTCGTAAACATGGAATTTGGGACCCCATCACTAGGAGTTCTGATTCAGTGGGGTTGGGTGTGACAAAGTAAATGATATTTTGAAACAATACCCCTGCCTTATTCTGCTACAGGTGATCTGTGGACAACACTTTGAGAAATTGTTGCAGGGGGTTGCAGAGTGGGTAACGGGTGATAGTCAGGGATAGTAATTGGCAACAGGAATGTTGCATCCTGGGAGTGGGCTGCCTTGGAAGATGAATAGGGCCGTGGCTGAAGAACTCAGATACAGAAGGTATTTTGAGAGCTGAACTGGCACAGGGTGGTAGTAGGAAAGTCCCAAAGATTCCATTTCCCAACCGAAACAAGTCTCTAGCCTTTGTAATGAGAACTATTAAGGATAATGCAGTGCTGCATCCTGGAGAGCAGAGGCTCAGACCAAGGAACAAGGCTGCTGTCCGAGCCAGCGCATGCGGAGGAGACAAGGACTTAGGAATAAACCCTCTACTGATTTGAACTGTGTCCCTCGAAAAAGATATATTGAAGTCTTGATCCCCCAATTTCTCTGAATATGAACTTTCTTGGAAACAAGGTCATTACAGAAGTGATCATGCTAAAATTAGGTCATTAGGGTGGGCTTTAATCCAACATAATTGGTGCTATAAAAAGGGGAAATTTGGACAGAGACACACACAGGAAGAAAATGGTCTGGTGACCGGGGCAGTGCTTCTGCAAGCTGGTACTGCTGGCAAATGTCAGAAGCTACAAGAGTCAGGAAAGATTCTCTGCTAGAGGTGTCAGATGAGCCAAGGTGCTGACCTCAAACTTCAGACTAACCACCCTTTTCTCCCCAAACTGTAAGAGAATAAACACCTGTTTTAAACCAACTAGTTTATGGTACTTTGTTACGGCAATCCTGGAACATCAATACCACTCTTACACTCCTTCCCATCTTCATTGTCACTGCCCTGGCCTTCTGCACCTGACCCTGCCCATTTCCCTGTCCTCATATCTTATGATTTACTCTGTTTTTCTTACCTTTCACCCACTCTACCCTCCAAAATGAGCACTTAGTTCTTAGAATATGTTGTCATTTCTTTTCTTTTAGGCTTGGTGGATACTAAAACATCAACTTAGGTCAGCTTGTCGTAAACATGGAATTTGGGACCCCATCACTAGGAGTTCTGATTCAGTGGGGTTGGGTGTGACAAAGTAAATGATATTTTGAAACAATACCCCTGCCTTATTCTGCTACAGGTGATCTGTGGACAACACTTTGAGAAATTGTTGCAGGGGGTTGCAGAGTGGGTAACGGGTGATAGTCAGGGATAGTAATTGGCAACAGGAATGTTGCATCCTGGGAGTGGGCTGCCTTGGAAGATGAATAGGGCCGTGGCTGAAGAACTCAGATACAGAAGGTATTTTGAGAGCTGAACTGGCACAGGGTGGTAGTAGGAAAGTCCCAAAGATTCCATTTCCCAACCGAAACAAGTCTCTAGCCTTTGTAATGAGAACTATTAAGGATAATGCAGTGCTGCATCCTGGAGAGCAGAGGCTCAGACCAAGGAACAAGGCTGCTGTCCGAGCCAGCGCATGCGGAGGAGACAAGGACTTAGGAATAAACCCTCTACTGATTTGAACTGTGTCCCTCGAAAAAGATATATTGAAGTCTTGATCCCCCAATTTCTCTGAATATGAACTTTCTTGGAAACAAGGTCATTACAGAAGTGATCATGCTAAAATTAGGTCATTAGGGTGGGCTTTAATCCAACATAATTGGTGCTATAAAAAGGGGAAATTTGGACAGAGACACACACAGGAAGAAAATGGTCTGGTGACCGGGGCAGTGCTTCTGCAAGCTGGTACTGCTGGCAAATGTCAGAAGCTACAAGAGTCAGGAAAGATTCTCTGCTAGAGGTGTCAGATGAGCCAAGGTGCTGACCTCAAACTTCAGACTAACCACCCTTTTCTCCCCAAACTGTAAGAGAATAAACACCTGTTTTAAACCAACTAGTTTATGGTACTTTGTTACGGCAATCCTGGAACATCAATACCACTCTTACACTCCTTCCCATCTTCATTGTCACTGCCCTGGCCTTCTGCACCTGACCCTGCCCATTTCCCTGTCCTCATATCTTATGATTTACTCTGTTTTTCTTACCTTTCACCCACTCTACCCTCCAAAATGAGCACTTAGTTCTTAGAATATGTTGTCATTTCTTTTCTTTTAGGCTTGGTGGATACTAAAACCTCAACTTAGGACTCTTTCCCCTGCCTCTTTGGCTCCTTAATTCATGCCACGCTCTAGCACTTATCATGGAGGTCATTCTTTTGACACTTGGGCTTGATATCCTTCTCAGTATCCATAGTACCAATTGCTGCCCACATCAGAGCACTTACAGTCCTTGGATGTCACTGGCTTCTTACTTATTGGTGCTTGACCCATGAAGGCAGTGGTGGCTTATCTCCATTATGAGAGGATGTGGGTGGCAATCTGGCTATAAGAAAGGCTAGAAATTTATTTGGGGTGAGGTGGAAGGACTAATGGAGAATGTGGGGTGTCTGAAGTCTCTTCAAATTATTTGCTGCATTGCCTTTGGCAGGCACCGTGCTTACATGGTTCACTAATGTGCCTGGCACATAATAGATACTCAAATCTGTTTGAACAAGTGAATGACCGACTGAATATGTAGTAAGATTGATGGTTATTTCTTGTGCTCAAGGTCAGAGCCTGATTCTTCTTTGTTTTTTTTTTTTTTTTTTGAGAGCCTGATTCTTAAGTGGATCTAGAATATCTTAAAATCCTTCCTGTCTAAGGTCAGGATGTCAATGGCTCAAGGCTGTTGGAAGAGGAAAGATGCAGACACTGGGAACCAGGCTAAGCCCCATTCTGGGAAAGACTGCCTAGTCATTCCATCCTCAGTTCCTCTGGCCTGTACCGGGGCAGTGCTTCTGCAAGCTGGTACTGCTGGCAAATGTCAGAAGCTACAAGAGTCAGGAAAGATTCTCTGCTAGAGGTGTCAGATGAGCCAAGGTGCTGACCTCAAACTTCAGACTAACCACCCTTTTCTCCCCAAACTGTAAGAGAATAAACACCTGTTTTAAACCAACTAGTTTATGGTACTTTGTTACGGCAATCCTGGAACATCAATACCACTCTTACACTCCTTCCCATCTTCATTGTCACTGCCCTGGCCTTCTGCACCTGACCCTGCCCATTTCCCTGTCCTCATATCTTATGATTTACTCTGTTTTTCTTACCTTTCACCCACTCTACCCTCCAAAATGAGCACTTAGTTCTTAGAATATGTTGTCATTTCTTTTCTTTTAGGCTTGGTGGATACTAAAACCTCAACTTAGGACTCTTTCCCCTGCCTCTTTGGCTCCTTAATTCATGCCACGCTCTAGCACTTATCATGGAGGTCATTCTTTTGACACTTGGGCTTGATATCCTTCTCAGTATCCATAGTACCAATTGCTGCCCACATCAGAGCACTTACAGTCCTTGGATGTCACTGGCTTCTTACTTATTGGTGCTTGACCCATGAAGGCAGTGGTGGCTTATCTCCATTATGAGAGGATGTGGGTGGCAATCTGGCTATAAGAAAGGCTAGAAATTTATTTGGGGTGAGGTGGAAGGACTAATGGAGAATGTGGGGTGTCTGAAGTCTCTTCAAATTATTTGCTGCATTGCCTTTGGCAGGCACCGTGCTTACATGGTTCACTAATGTGCCTGGCACATAATAGATACTCAAATCTGTTTGAACAAGTGAATGACCGACTGAATATGTAGTAAGATTGATGGTTATTTCTTGTGCTCAAGGTCAGAGCCTGATTCTTCTTTGTTTTTTTTTTTTTTTTTTTGAGCCTGATTCTTAAGTGGATCTAGAATATCTTAAAATCCTTCCTGTCTAAGGTCAGGATGTCAATGGCTCAAGGCTGTTGGAAGAGGAAAGATGCAGACACTGGGAACCAGGCTAAGCCCCATTCTGGGAAAGACTGCCTAGTCATTCCATCCTCAGTTCCTCTGGCCTGCTGCTCATCAAAAGTATAACTCTCCTTATCAACTCCTCACCAGCTGCTTTCTTTTTTGCATCAAAATAAAAGGGTACCCTTTCTCCAAGATTGAGGATGTATGTAAGAATCATTTTACTGACCTCTAAAGATGCCACATAGCAGCTACCCTCATATTCTTATTTAATGGACATGGCCATTCAGAATCCCATACATTTTTTTCCCCTTTGGGACTGGCAACAGTTGCATTAAAAAGGGACATTAAAATAGAAAGAGATAATACAAAAACTACTAGAACTAATAAGTGAATTCAGCAAGGTAGTAGAATGCAAGATTAACATATAGAAATCAGTTGCGTTTTTTTACACTAACAATAATTTGTCAGAAAGGGAATGTAAACAAACAATCTCTTTTAAAATCACATCAATAACACCCACAGGAATCAGACTGACCAAGGAGGTGAAAGACTTATATGCTGAGAATTATAAAACCCTAATGAAGGAGATTGAGGAGAACTCAAAGAACTAAAAAGGTAGCCCATGCTCTAGGATTGGAAGAATTAATATTGTTAAAATGACTATATCACCCAAAGCAATCCATAGATTTAATGTGACTCCTACCAAATTATCCATTATTTTTTCACAGAACTGGAACAAATAATCCTAAAATCTATATGGAACTATAAAAGACCCAGAATTGCTAAATAAATCTTGAGGGAAAAGAATAAAGCAGGAATCATAACCCTCCGAGATTTCAGACAATACTACAAAGCTACAGTAATCAAAAGAGTATGATATTGGCACAAAATCAGACATATGAATCAGTGTAATAGAATAGAGAAGCCAGAAATAGAGCCACATACCTATGGAGAACTAAAATCTGACAAAGCAGGCAGGAAAATACAATGAAGTTTCTTCAGCAAGCAGTGTTGGGAAAACTGGATAGCTACATGTAAATCAAAGTTAGAACATATTCTTAAACTATACACAAAAATAAACTTAAAATGGCTTAAAGACTTAAAAATAAGAGCTGATACCATAAAACTCCCAGGAGAGAACATAAGTAAAACATTCTCAAATATAAATCATATTAAGGTGTTTTTAGGCTAGTTTCCCAGTGCAATATTAATAAAAGCAAAAATAAATAAATGGGACCTAGTCAGACTTACAAACTTTTGTATAGCAAAGGAAACCACAAGGAAAATAAGAAGAAAAACTACAGACTGGGAAAAAATATTTGAAAATAATGTGACCAACATAGCTTAATTTCCAAAATGTACAAACAATTCATACAACTCAATAACAAAAAGAAAAAAAAAACCACAAGCAACCCAATGTAAAAAATGGGCAGAAGACCCAGACATTTCTCCTAAGAAGACATGTAGATGACCAATAGGCACATGAAAAGATGCTCAGCATCACTAATTATAAAGAAATGTGAATAAAAACTACAATGGGGTATCTCTTTACACTACAACTAACAAATGCTGGAGAGGTTGTGGAGAAAATGGAATTCTCCTACACTGTTGGTGGGAATGTAAACCAGTTCTACCAATTAACGAGGGTGAGGGAGAACACTATATATATGTATACATTTTTCATCCCTGTTCTAGGTCATTGGCTGATACCTGAGTATCCTCTGAAATGTCCAGTTTCAACTTCCTTCCTAGCTGTAAGCGGGTAGTTTGTGCCTCTAGTCGGATTTAGGAAAGGCAGAAAAATCAGAGATCAAACTGCCAACATCCTTTGGATCACAGAAAAAGCAAGAGAATTTCAGAAAAACATCTAATTCTGCTCCATTGACTTTGCTAAAGCCTTTGACTATGTGGATCACAACAAACTGGAAAATTCTTAAAGAAATGGGAATACCAGATCACCTTACCTGCCTCCTGAGAAACCTGTATGCAAGTCAAGAAACATTAGAACTGGTCATGGAACAATGAACTGGTTCTACACTGGAAAAAGAGCATGTCAGAGCTGTGGATTGTCAACTTGCTTATTTAACTTATATGCAATGAACATCATGCAAAATGCCAAGCTGGATGAAGCCCAAGTTAAAATCAAAATAGTTGGGAGAAATATCAGTAACCTCAGATATGGAGGTGACATCACCCTAGTGGCAGAAAGTGAAGAGGAACTAAAGAGCCTCTTGATAAATGTGAAAGAGAATGAAAAAGCTGGCTTAAAACTCAACATTCAAAAAATGAAGATCATGGCACCCAGTCCTATCACTTCATGGAAATAGATGGGAAAAAAGTGGAAACAGACTTTATTTTCTTGGGCTCCAAAATCACCGTTGGTGACTTCAGCCATGAAATTAAAAGATGCTTGATCCTTGGAAGAAAAGCTATGACAAACCTAGGCAGTGTATTAAAAAGCAGAGACATCAATTTGCCAACAAAGGTCCGTTTAGTCAAAGCTATGGTTTTCCAGTAGTCATGTACAGATGTGAGAACTCGATCAGAAAGAAGGCTGAATACCAAAGAACCGATACTTTTGAACTGTGGTGCTGGAGAAGACTCTTGAGAGTTCCTTGGACTGAAAGGAGATCAAACCAGTAAATTCTAAAGGAAATCAGCCCTGAATATTCATTGGAATGACTGATGCTGAAGCTAAAATCTCCAAGACTTTGGATACGTGATATGAAGAGCTGACTGACTAGAAAAGACTCTAATGCTGGGAAAAATTGAGGACAGGGGGAGAAGGCGACAAAAGAGAATGAGATGGTTGGATAGCATCACCAACTCAATGGACACGAATTTGAGAAAACTCTGGGAGATAGTGAAGGATGGGGAAGTCTGGCATACTGTAGTCTCTGGGGTAGTAAAGAGTCAGACATGACTGAGCGACTGAACAGCAACAAAAGACATTCTAATGAGATGGTAGTTTTGTCTTCTAGGTTGAAAAATAAGAGATTCATAAATAAGAGATTCAATTAAAAGTGCACAGATGCTTCAATAAGATTGCTCATTAATAGTCAAAGTTATTAAAAGAAGTTAAAAATACTCCTTCACAATCTACTTAAAGATGAAAGAAAAAAGAAAATCCAGGAGAATGTGCAGTGTCATACAACACTAAACAGAATGCAATTTGGTGTAAGCTTTCTGGAAAGTCATTAGAGAATATATAATCAAGAGCCCAAGATGGGGGCTTCCCTGGTAGCTCAGTGGTAAAGAGCTTATCTGCCAATGTAGGAGACATGGGTTCAATCCCTGATCCGGGAAGATCCCACATGCTGCGAAGCAACTAAGCCCGTGAGCCTCAACTATTGAGCCTGTGCTCTAGAGCCTCAAAGCTGCAACTGTTGAGCCCATGTGCTGCAACTACCGAAGCCCGTGTGCCCTAGAGCCTGAGTTCCACAACAAGAGAAGTCACTGCAACAAGAAGCCTACTCACCTCAACTAGAGAGTAGCCCTTACTCCCTGCAACTAGAGAAGAGCCTGCAGAAGCAGTGAAAACCAAGATTAGACAAAAATAAATAAATAAGCTATATATAAAGAGCCCAAGATGCTCAAATCCCTTTACTCAGTGATTTTAATGGCCCAAATTTATCTTAATCATATCAATTTGCTAAGAATTTCTGTTCAGATTTTTTTTGGGGGGGGCCACTTCTATTGGTCTTTCATTTATTTATCTTTGTTCTTTGGCCTGTGTGGGCCTCCCATCACAGTGGCCCCTCTCACTACAGAGCACTGACTCTGGGCGCATGCACTCCAGAGCTCCAGCTCAGTAGTTGGACACATCGGTCCAGCCGCTCCGCGGCACACGGGATCCTCCCAGGCCAGGGATTGAATCAGCGCCCCCTGCACTGCAAGGCCATGTCCTTACCCACTGGACCACCAGGGAAGCCCTGTTCAAAGATATTTAATTCAGCAGTTTTTAAAGAGAAAAAAGTTAAAAATAACCTAGATATCTAATAAGATGGGAGTGATTACATAAATAATGTTAAGTGCATTAAGTAGAATAATGGGGAGTCACCCCAAATCCTCATGGATTATTACATATAGGCTATAAAGCACTAAATATAGTACGATTGTAACTCACTGAAAACATATTTTTCTTCCTTGTCGTTGTGGTTGTTGAGTCGCTAAGTTGTATTGGACTCTTTGCGATCTCATGGAGTGCCATGAAAGAAAAAGAAAATCCAGGAGAATGTGCAGTGTCATACAACACTAAACAGAATGCAATTTGGTGTAAGCTTTCTGGAAAGTCATTAGAGAATATATAATCAAGAGCCCAAGATGGGGGCTTCCCTGGTAGCTCAGTGGTAAAGAGCTTATCTGCCAATGTAGGAGACATGGGTTCAATCCCTGATCCGGGAAGATCCCACATGCTGCGAAGCAACTAAGCCCGTGAGCCTCAACTATTGAGCCTGTGCTCTAGAGCCTCAAAGCTGCAACTGTTGAGCCCATGTGCTGCAACTACCGAAGCCCGTGTGCCCTAGAGCCTGAGTTCCACAACAAGAGAAGTCACTGCAACAAGAAGCCTACTCACCTCAACTAGAGAGTAGCCCTTACTCCCTGCAACTAGAGAAGAGCCTGCAGAAGCAGTGAAAACCAAGATTAGACAAAAATAAATAAATAAGCTATATATAAAGAGCCCAAGATGCTCAAATCCCTTTACTCAGTGATTTTAATGGCCCAAATTTATCTTAATCATATCAATTTGCTAAGAATTTCTGTTCAGATTTTTTTTGGGGGGGGCCACTTCTATTGGTCTTTCATTTATTTATCTTTGTTCTTTGGCCTGTGTGGGCCTCCCATCACAGTGGCCCCTCTCGCTACAGAGCACTGACTCTGGGCGCATGCACTCCAGAGCTCCAGCTCAGTAGTTGGACACATCGGTCCAGCCACTCCGCGGCACACGGGATCCTCCCAGGCCAGGGATTGAATCAGCGCCCCCTGCACTGCAAGGCCATGTCCTTACCCACTGGACCACCAGGGAAGCCCTGTTCAAAGATATTTAATTCAGCAGTTTTTAAAGAGAAAAAAGTTAAAAATAACCTAGATATCTAATAAGATGGGAGTGATTACATAAATAATGTTAAGTGCATTAAGTAGAATAATGGGGAGTCACCCCAAATCCTCATGGATTATTACATATAGGCTATAAAGCACTAAATATAGTACGATTGTAACTCACTGAAAACATATTTTTCTTCCTTGTCGTTGTGGTTGTTGAGTCGCTAAGTTGTATTGGACTCTTTGCGATCTCATGGAGTGCCGCATGCCAGGATTCCCTGTCCTTTACCATCTCCTTTAAAAGTGTATATTAATTGTATTTATAGTGTGTCACAAGAACACGTAAACACAAGACTGAAAGGTAGTAGCCCAAATATCAACAGTAATAATTTCTGGATTTGTGGGTGAATTTAAATTATTTTTAGCCTTTTGTACTTGCTTTCCAAATTTTTTTCACACTGAAATGTAAAACAGAGAAAGAAGATAATTGCTTCTTAAAAAATTAACAACACTCTAAGTTACTCCTGGGTGGTCATGGTCTAGCCTCTCTATTTATCTCCAGCCAAAACCAAATAGAATTCTCTACCATAGCTTGTTGCTTTGGCATGTATGGTACAAAGCATGCTACAAATGATTCCCCGCTCCACTTTCTATAGACAAAGAGACTGAAACACTGGTGTGAAGAGAGGACATAAATAATTAAGGTAAAGTCAGGCTGCAAGACATTGGCAAAACCTTAAAGAAAATTCGAGACTCCAGTTTCCCAGTCCCACACTTAAATCTCTCCACCACACTGTGTGCCATTGTTCAGATCCATTTGGTTGTCACATGCCTGCTAATCAGTTAGAATTCAGTCTTTGCAGAATTGGATCATGGATTAAAAGTTTTTTTTTTCCTTTTGTCTTAGCTGTTGTTGAAGTCTTCTCTGAGGCCTCCAAACTAACTGACTTTCTAACCTCAAAGAGCCTTTCTATTTCAGTGACTAAAGGATATTTGCAGCTGGAGGTATTTCATGCAGCCATTCTTTCCCAGGGAGCATCAATATTTACTTTATTAACATGATAATATTGATCTATATTATTTGTCATTGGCACTTGTAATTTTGAGGCACTAGATACTTCTAGATACTATTGAGCTCTTTATCTTGCTGGTTACTATAAATGAAAATGACAAAAGAACTTCTTTTAACCAAACAGCACAATTAATTCCATCAGATTGGTAGCACTAAAGGGTATAGAGGCAGCCTATAAAAAAATAGTGAAAATGACAAAGACTAAATATAGTACGTTTGGGAAAAAATTTTTCTTTGGGGGGATTTTTTCCTTTTTGGAGTGCCGCATGCCAGGATTCCCTGTCCTTTACCATCTCCTTTAAAAGTGTATATTAATTGTATTTATAGTGTGTCACAAGAACACGTAAACACAAGACTGAAAGGTAGTAGCCCAAATATCAACAGTAATAATTTCTGGATTTGTGGGTGAATTTAAATTATTTTTAGCCTTTTGTACTTGCTTTCCAAATTTTTTTCACACTGAAATGTAAAACAGAGAAAGAAGATAATTGCTTCTTAAAAAATTAACAACACTCTAAGTTACTCCTGGGTGGTCATGGTCTAGCCTCTCTATTTATCTCCAGCCAAAACCAAATAGAATTCTCTACCATAGCTTGTTGCTTTGGCATGTATGGTACAAAGCATGCTACAAATGATTCCCCGCTCCACTTTCTATAGACAAAGAGACTGAAACACTGGTGTGAAAGAGAGGACATAAATAATTAAGGTAAAGTCAGGCTGCAAGACATTGGCAAAACCTTAAAGAAAATTCGAGACTCCAGTTTCCCAGTCCCACACTTAAATCTCTCCACCACACTGTGTGCCATTGTTCAGATCCATTTGGTTGTCACATGCCTGCTAATCAGTTAGAATTCAGTCTTTGCAGAATTGGATCATGGATTAAAAGTTTTTTTTTTCCTTTTGTCTTAGCTGTTGTTGAAGTCTTCTCTGAGGCCTCCAAACTAACTGACTTTCTAACCTCAAAGAGCCTTTCTATTTCAGTGACTAAAGGATATTTGCAGCTGGAGGTATTTCATGCAGCCATTCTTTCCCAGGGAGCATCAATATTTACTTTATTAACATGATAATATTGATCTATTATATATTATTTGTCATTGGCACTTGTAATTTTGAGGCACTAGATACTTCTAGATACTATTGAGCTCTTTATCTTGCTGGTTACTATAAATGAAAATGACAAAAGAACTTCTTTTAACCAAACAGCACAATTAATTCCATCAGATTGGTAGCACTAAAGGGTATAGAGGCAGCCTATTTGTAATGTAACACAGGAGAAAAAAGTAGGCCTAGAAGCACAGAAGCCTGGAAGAGGCTTAGAAGGCCTAGAAGCCATCTTTTGCCTGATTTAATCTCTAACTTGCTTATAACTCAAATTGGTTTTTTTACTGTCTCAGAGACCCAGTGTCTCAACTGTAAAACAGAATAATTTATGGCATTCACATGAAACACAGGGTTTAGGTAGGCATCCCACTTTAAAGTAGAGATTAGTTTAAAGTGATACAAATACCTTACAAGTTCAGTCAGCTTCTTAAAGAAGCATTTCAAATAATATTATTAAACTACTCTAATATTTGATTAAAAGTAATGATATGTCTTACATTTATATAGAATGTTTTTATTAAATAATATGGCAAAGTAAAAATGTATTTTCAGTTAAATGTGTCAAATATAAACTTTTTTTTTTTTTGGTGGGATGGGATGGGGAGGGAGGGGGGCGGGCCACTTCTATTGGTCTTTCATTTATCTATTTTCATCCATCTTTGTTCTTTGGCCCGTGTCGGCCTCCCATCGCGGTGGCCTCTGTTGTGGCAGAGCACTGGCTCTGGGCGCATGCGCTCTAGAGCTCCGGCTCGGTAATTGGACACATTGGTCCAGCTGCTCCGTTGCACGTGGGGTCTTCCCAGGCCAGGAATGGAACTAGCACCCCTTGCACTGCAAGGTGGTGTCCTTACCCACTGGACCACCAGGGAAGCCCCAAATATAAATTTCTAAAAAGCCTTTTTAGGTATTTAGCATATAAAGTAGCATTATTTAATATAAACAATATAGCTATAGTTTAGGTGAACTTAAATTATCTGCATTAAAATAGCACAATATAAAAATAAAGTTTTCTTTAATGCACAGAACTTGAGGTGAGACTCCCCAAATTAAAAATGTATGACAAACCATGTGACTTCAAAATGGTCAGGCCTAGTGGGTTATTGATTCTTCATTTTAATCATTTAAGGAAACAGAAGTACATGCTCTCTCTCATCAGAACTAATCCTGAATAACACAGGGCTTAAGATAAATATGAGCCCTGAATTTATCAAAGTCCCCAGGCCTCTATCCTTCGCATAGCACACTCTTGTTTCTCACATTAAAAACAATTATAGGATGCCAGTATTTATTACCTTGAATGACTTTCAGTTTAATTTTGTATTTAGATAAAAAATTAGATCAAACAATGTCAGCAGTTTGAAACTGGTTAGACACACCATCTATATTTGCGAGATCATCAAAGCCATAGTGAGACTTCTCCAGCTTCCATCAGTAAAGTAGTTGATTCCTAATCCTGAACAGGCTCTGATGACACTAAATGACACTGACTTACAGTGTGCTAATAGCTTTCTATTGGCTAAATCCAAAGATCTATATTTGGACCTCTTTTGCTTGGCTTCCCTATATTATTTGCTTCCCGAAACCCTTCCCTTTGTTTCCTGAATACAGCTCTCTACAGTTCTCTTACCACTCAGCACTCTGCTCTGTCTTCTGCTTGTTTCTCCTTTTCTGCCAATAAATGTCGGTATATCCATGGGGTTCAAGCTATTGGTCTTTTCCTCTTCTAACTCTATAAACTCTCCTTGTGTGATTTCAACCGTTCCCCTGACTTTAGCCTCCAACCACATACTCATGACTCCTACCTATGACTATCTATAGCTCTGCACACCTAATTAAGTAGCTTAGGCACCCAAATTGAATTCTCTGTCCACTGTCTTCATCAACTTGTTTTTGGCTTTTTTATCTTCCTATATTCCATCTTTCTTTCAGGTCATCACTCAGGTTCCAAGCTAGAAGACAAAATCATCCCCAGTAACTCCTTCTCCTTTACCACTTACTATCCTGTTTCTCATCCATCATTAGTGATTCTATTATAAAACTATATTTTAAATTTGATTCCTCTTCTTCATTTCCACAGTTACTGTATTAACCAGGTTTCCTTGTGTCCTCAGCCTGCTGTAATAGCATCTTAACCTGTATCCTGGCCACTAATCTCTTCCTCTATATAGGTGACCCCCATACCACTGCCAGTGGGAGTTTTCTAAAAACAAACAAACAAAAAAATAAGGCTGCTCATGCTTTAAAACTTCCAAGGGCTCTCTGATCAATAGAACTACTTGAATAAATGAAAAATGAATTTCTTTAGTAGAGAGCTAGTTTTGCATAATGATTAAGAGTCCAGATTCAGGAGTCAGACCTAATTTGACTCAGAAGTTTATCATCTGAGTATCTTGGGCACTATCTCTAAGTTTTAAGTTTGGCATTGCCTACCCAAATGAGTTTCAGAAGTAAAAGATGATTTCCAAATGAGTGAAATCAACTGAAAGCTGCAGTAATTTTTCTTCATGAGTATCTACACTTTCAGTCACAATATGTATTCACTTCCAAAAGGCTGAGCAAGATGAGAAATGTTCATACATTTGGTTACAACCTTTACAAGGGCTTAGTTATTTCTCAGAGGACTGCCAACACTTATTGAGACTCTAGATCATCTCTCAGCTTACTCCTGCTCTGTCTTCTGCTTGTTTCTCCTTTTCTGCCAATAAATTGCCCCCGGTTTTTTTTTTTAAAATTCCCATGGGGTTCAAGCTATTGGTCTTTTCCTCTTCTAACTCTATAAACTCTCCTTGTGTGATTTCAACCGTTCCCCTGACTTTAGCCTCCAACCACATACTCATGACTCCTACCTATGACTATCTATAGCTCTGCACACCTAATTAAGTAGCTTAGGCACCCAAATTGAATTCTCTGTCCACTGTCTTCATCAACTTGTTTTTGGCTTTTTTATCTTCCTATATTCCATCTTTCTTTCAGGTCATCACTCAGGTTCCAAGCTAGAAGACAAAATCATCCCCAGTAACTCCTTCTCCTTTACCACTTACTATCCTGTTTCTCATCCATCATTAGTGATTCTATTATAAAACTATATTTTAAATTTGATTCCTCTTCTTCATTTCCACAGTTACTGTATTAACCAGGTTTCCTTGTGTCCTCAGCCTGCTGTAATAGCATCTTAACCTGTATCCTGGCCACTAATCTCTTCCTCTATATAGGTGACCCCCATACCACTGCCAGTGGGAGTTTTCTAAAAACAAACAAACAAAAAAATAAGGCTGCTCATGCTTTAAAACTTCCAAGGGCTCTCTGATCAATAGAACTACTTGAATAAATGAAAAATGAATTTCTTTAGTAGAGAGCTAGTTTTGCATAATGATTAAGAGTCCAGATTCAGGAGTCAGACCTAATTTGACTCAGAAGTTTATCATCTGAGTATCTTGGGCACTATCTCTAAGTTTTAAGTTTGGCATTGCCTACCCAAATGAGTTTCAGAAGTAAAAGATGATTTCCAAATGAGTGAAATCAACTGAAAGCTGCAGTAATTTTTCTTCATGAGTATCTACACTTTCAGTCACAATATGTATTCACTTCCAAAAGGCTGAGCAAGATGAGAAATGTTCATACATTTGGTTACAACCTTTACAAGGGCTTAGTTATTTCTCAGAGGACTGCCAACACTTATTGAGACTCTAGATCATCTTTCTTTACTTCACTCCCCTCCAAATTTCTTGCACATAGCTCTGTAGTCATAAATCATTCTGAATATCCCAAACCTGGACTCTCCAGTGCTATAGATCATCATCTGAACATAATTCTCAAGTCTCTGGGTGCCACTCTGCATATTCTAGTCCTGCATTGCTTTGGCCTCTCCTTTGATGTTCAGAAGTTGGTGTCCTCATATGTACATTCTCAGTGATCCCTTGTTCTCATTTTTAGAGAGAGATTTCTTAATGTAGACCAATAGCATTTCTTTTTCAGCACTTTTTATTCATAAAATATTCTGAGGCATCCACATTTCTGGCATAATCTGTCAATGAACTAAATTAGAATCATAAAAGAGCAGAGCTAGAAGGGTTCTTATGAGACCATCTGATCTAGGCCTTTGCCCTTTATGAGCTCTCATAGCCTTTTCTCTCTGGGGCAAATTGAATGATTTATTTGTTTTTGTCACACCTAAGGAACATGAATTTAGTGTAAAAAGGATTTAAACTAGTTTGAGACAAGAAAGTTGGTCAAAGAAAAGGCCATACTCTTTACGTCAAAGGAAAAGGATGTTGGGAGGAGGTGAGCATATATCACTGACTCTGAACAATAAGTCTCCCCAGGGTGGACTGGAATTCCAGTGGTTCATGATCCTGTCAAGATCAAGTGGCAGAAAGAAATGGACTCCAGATTTCCTCCACTGCAGCTGAAACTTACAGATGCTAGTCAGTTCTAAAATGAGAAATATTAGGACCTTTGTTTTCTCTCATATAAATTATTATACTACTCATGGTAGTAGAGAGCTAGTTTTGCATAATGATTAAGAGTCCAGATTCAGGAGTCAGACCTAATTTGACTCAGAAGTTTATCATCTGAGTATCTTGGGCACTATCTCTAAGTTTTAAGTTTGGCATTGCCTACCCAAATGAGTTTCAGAAGTAAAGATGATTTCCAAATGAGTGAAATCAACTGAAAGCTGCAGTAATTTTTCTTCATGAGTATCTACACTTTCAGTCACAATATGTATTCACTTCCAAAAGGCTGAGCAAGATGAGAAATGTTCATACATTTGGTTACAACCTTTACAAGGGCTTAGTTATTTCTCAGAGGACTGCCAACACTTATTGAGACTCTAGATCATCTTTCTTTACTTCACTCCCCTCCAAATTTCTTGCACATAGCTCTGTAGTCATAAATCATTCTGAATATCCCAAACCTGGACTCTCCAGTGCTATAGATCATCATCTGAACATAATTCTCAAGTCTCTGGGTGCCACTCTGCATATTCTAGTCCTGCATTGCTTTGGCCTCTCCTTTGATGTTCAGAAGTTGGTGTCCTCATATGTACATTCTCAGTGATCCCTTGTTCTCATTTTTAGAGAGAGATTTCTTAATGTAGACCAATAGCATTTCTTTTTCAGCACTTTTTATTCATAAAATATTCTGAGGCATCCACATTTCTGGCATAATCTGTCAATGAACTAAATTAGAATCATAAAAGAGCAGAGCTAGAAGGGTTCTTATGAGACCATCTGATCTAGGCCTTTGCCCTTTATGAGCTCTCATAGCCTTTTCTCTCTGGGGCAAATTGAATGATTTATTTGTTTTTGTCACACCTAAGGAACATGAATTTAGTGTAAAAAGGATTTAAACTAGTTTGAGACAAGAAAGTTGGTCAAAGAAAAGGCCATACTCTTTACGTCAAAGGAAAAGGATGTTGGGAGGAGGTGAGCATATATCACTGACTCTGAACAATAAGTCTCCCCAGGGTGGACTGGAATTCCAGTGGTTCATGATCCTGTCAAGATCAAGTGGCAGAAAGAAATGGACTCCAGATTTCCTCCACTGCAGCTGAAACTTACAGATGCTAGTCAGTTCTAAAATGAGAAATATTAGGACCTTTGTTTTCTCTCATATAAATTATTATACAGGAAGGAGAATAAAGATTACTGAACATTGGGTTACAGCTTCAAAAGGAACAGGTGTGTTCTGTGGAGAAATCAGTTTGATTTTGTGGGGAAAACAGCCCATCCAGGGAGCAAAGGTGATAATACCACTAAGCCACAGGGTAACAGAAAGCAAACTTGTTAGCCATATGGGATCAGTCAAAAAGAATCTGATTGTTTTGTAAAGGTCTTGGTGTCAGTCCAGGACTGTTTGATAGGGGCTCTGGTACCTGAGGTCTTTTATGTGTTTCTTGCACATTTACCATCTGCTTGAGCTTATGTTTTTGGAATTGATTTATTTTGCATATTATTAGACCTGGAAGAAGCCTTACAGGTTATCTAGTTTCTTGGTGGCCAATTCATGTGCACTAAAGGGCCAGGTACTAATGTACCTGTTTGTGCTGCTAGGCATGGGTGAGAGAGAGTTGTGGGAACTAGGGTGAACTAGAGAGTGGAATACATACCACCCCTCCCCCAAACACACAAACACTATGCCTGTCAAAGAATATACAGGGCCAGATCTGACCCACGGGACACACTTTGCAACTGCGAAGTCTCTAATCTCCTTATTTTATAGAAGAGGAAACTGAGGTTCCCTGGATGATTGATGGCAAAGCTATGTTTAGAATCTGAGTCTCTGTTTCCTAACCCAAAACTTTGGGGCAATGTATTCCTATTCACACATGAAAGGCCGTGTCACCAAGAAATGCCATCACTTGGCGTGACTCGAGTGTAGGCTTCAGAGTGAGAGAGGAAAGTGATAGGAGATGGGGCTGGGCCACGAAAAGCATCCTCTGCTATTCCAATGAAATAAGATCCAATCTCTTGAAAATGGAAAATAAAACCCCAAATTCAGTGAGCCACAAAGTTACAGTACAACAACTTGTCCTTGAGAAAAATGCTATAAGGAGGGCCATACCTTCAATGGGGTGGGAGTCCCTTTGAGAGAAAAGTGCTATTTTCCCTACTTCTGAGTACAGTTGACTAACCAACTGAGTGGTTCATGATCCTGTCAAGATCAAGTGGCAGAAAGAAATGGACTCCAGATTTCCTCCACTGCAGCTGAAACTTACAGATGCTAGTCAGTTCTAAAATGAGAAATATTAGGACCTTTGTTTTCTCTCATATAAATTATTATACAGGAAGGAGAATAAAGATTACTGAACATTGGGTTACAGCTTCAAAAGGAACAGGTGTGTTCTGTGGAGAAATCAGTTTGATTTTGTGGGGAAAACAGCCCATCCAGGGAGCAAAGGTGATAATACCACTAAGCCACAGGGTAACAGAAAGCAAACTTGTTAGCCATATGGGATCAGTCAAAAAGAATCTGATTGTTTTGTAAAGGTCTTGGTGTCAGTCCAGGACTGTTTGATAGGGGCTCTGGTACCTGAGGTCTTTTATGTGTTTCTTGCACATTTACCATCTGCTTGAGCTTATGTTTTTGGAATTGATTTATTTTGCATATTATTAGACCTGGAAGAAGCCTTACAGGTTATCTAGTTTCTTGGTGGCCAATTCATGTGCACTAAAGGGCCAGGTACTAATGTACCTGTTTGTGCTGCTAGGCATGGGTGAGAGAGAGTTGTGGGAACTAGGGTGAACTAGAGAGTGGAATACATACCACCCCTCCCCCAAACACACAAACACTATGCCTGTCAAAGAATATACAGGGCCAGATCTGACCCACGGGACACACTTTGCAACTGCGAAGTCTCTAATCTCCTTATTTTATAGAAGAGGAAACTGAGGTTCCCTGGATGATTGATGGCAAAGCTATGTTTAGAATCTGAGTCTCTGTTTCCTAACCCAAAACTTTGGGGCAATGTATTCCTATTCACACATGAAAGGCCGTGTCACCAAGAAATGCCATCACTTGGCGTGACTCGAGTGTAGGCTTCAGAGTGAGAGAGGAAAGTGATAGGAGATGGGGCTGGGCCATGAAAAGCATCCTCTGCTATTCCAATGAAATAAGATCCAATCTCTTGAAAATGGAAAATAAAACCCCAAATTCAGTGAGCCACAAAGTTACAGTACAACAACTTGTCCTTGAGAAAAATGCTATAAGGAGGGGCCATACCTTCAATGTGGGAGCACCCCAGAGAGTGGGGCGGCAAAGTCACAGGAGGCCAGTGTTTGAAAGTGATTTCTGTGCTTCACAGACTTTTCTCCAAGCCAGTGCTCAGTGCATTTCCATCTGTGGCAGCTGAGTCAGAGAACCCATTGCACAAGCAATCTCCCTTGTAATAGTGTAGGGCATAAATGTTGCTGAGGGATGAGAGTATCAGTGATCACATTCTTGAAATTTGAAGCAAAACGACTTTAAAGGTTATTGGTCTTTAGGAGATGACCGATCTGAATAATTTACTGACTAGACATAAAAATTCTCCTAAATTCATTTCCTAAGACCCTTATTATCTGAAGTCTTTCTGTCTCCCTCCTAAAATAATGTTCTCTTTTCAGGAATCACTTAACACCAAAAACTTATAAAATGGAAATGTGTGAATTGAATAAGAAAGTCACAACTTTTCCTCTTTGTTAGTATTCCTGTCTTCCAGTTTGGAAAGGAAGAAACCATGAAGGCTCGTGGTGAAGTGACTGAAAGGTCTCGGCAGGTCCAGTCTTCAGTGTAAGGACAGCCTTCTCCCTACTGGTTTCCTCTTTCAATGCTTAAAGTTTGTTGGCTCTTTGTTCACAGAAGACATCTGTGAGAAATGGAGGAAAAGCTCATCACCTCTATGAGCAGCATCATGTGACATAATCCATCTTTGGAAACGTCAGTGTTTAATTATAATCAAAGAAATGATGAGCATATCTGGGCCATAACTTACCCCCTCAAAAAGCAGCTTTCTCGGAGATTACATATTTTTTTCTCCTCTACAAAAAGTTATGATGAGAATGAATATGCACTCTAAATTTGCTCAATTCAAAACTGCTATCAGCACTCTTTCTACACAGGACATGTTATTTGACTTCTGAGGGACCTCCTATATATTGATCTCTGTATAGACAATCTTCAACTTAGGATAGTTCAACCTAGTATCTTCTAGATTTACTATGGTGCAAAAGCAATACACATTCAGTAGAAATTGCCCTTGTAATTTTCAATTCTAATCTTTTCCCAGGCTAGGGATATACAGCGCAGTTTTCTCTCCTGATGCTGGGCAGCAGCAGCTCCCAGGCAGCCACACAATCATGGGGGTAAACAACCAATACACCTACAACTATTCTGTATTTCACTTTCAGTACAGTATTCAATAAATTACATGAGGTATTCAACTCTTTATTCTAGAGTAGGCCCATGTCAGATGATTTTGCTCAACTGTAGGCTAATTTAAGTGTTTCGAGCATGTTTAAGGTAGGCAAGTCTGTGCTATGACATTCAGTCGGTTAGGTGTATTAGAAAGACATTTTTGACTTAAGATTTTTCAACTTACAATGGGCTTATTGGGACATAACCTCATTGTAATTCAACGAAGATCCTTATTATCCCTGTCTGTGAGATTCTGTGTCTTTACTCCTTTCTCTAATCTGGTTTAGATTTCACTGCCCATCAGTTTAATCTCTCCCTTGCTAACTCACTGGCCAGTCTGTCTACAGCCACACCGAGTGAATGAATGGCTGCTGAGAGCTACACATCACTGTAGAACTTCCTATAAACTAGAGGGATATACAGACCAATCATCAGGATTATCGAACCAGAGCCCTGGGATATAGACTATGCATGGATGTGAATGCTTCTAAAAAATTTCAGTGTGATTCTGACACAAACTCTGAAAAACCACTGTTCTTACCAAAATCCCATGCTGGCTAATCTAGCGATCTGTCTTTTCTGTGATTGCATCAGGCAACTGAGAAGTGCAAAGAAATATCACATAACATGATGATCATTATCACTACAGTTTAATGATTGCCAGTCTCAGCTGGGAGCTCAACACTGCCCATGCATCCTGCCAAGTTTCCCCTGACAGACCCACCTGCTCTTCCAATATTGTTTTCATCAGCACTTCAAAGCGTCACACTCTAAAAAGCATTTGACATGTTATTTGACTTCTGAGGGACCTCCTATATATTGATTTCTGTATAGACAATCTTCAACTTAGGATGGTTCAACCTAGTATCTTCTAGTTTTACTATGGTGCAAAAGCAATACACATTCAGTAGAAATTGCCCTTGTAATTTTCAATTCTAATCTTTTCCCAGGCTAGGGATATACAGCGCAGTTTTCTCTCCTGATGCTGGGCAGCAGCAGCTCCCAGGCAGCCACACAATCATGGGGGTAAACAACCAATACACCTACAACTATTCTGTATTTCACTTTCAGTACAGTATTCAATAAATTACATGAGGTATTCAACTCTTTATTCTAGAGTAGGCCCGTGTCAGATGATTTTGCTCAACTGTAGGCTAATTTAAGTGTTTCGAGCATGTTTAAGGTAGGCAAGTCTGTGCTATGACATTCAGTCGGTTAGGTGTATTAGAAAGACATGTTTGACTTAAGATTTTCAACTTACAATGGGCTTATTGGGACATAACCTCATTGTAATTCAACGAAGATCCTTATTATCCCTGTCTGTGAGATTCTGTGTCTTTACTCCTTTCTCTAATCTGGTTTAGATTTCACTGCCCATCAGTTTAATCTCTCCCTTGCTAACTCACTGGCCAGTCTGTCTACAGCCACACCGAGTGAATGAATGGCTGCTGAGAGCTACACATCACTGTAGAACTTCCTATAAACTAGAGGGATATACAGACCAATCATCAGGATTATCGAACCAGAGCCCTGGGATATAGACTATGCATGGATGTGAATGCTTCTAAAAAATTTCAGTGTGATTCTGACACAAACTCTGAAAAACCACTGTTCTTACCAAAATCCCATGCTGGCTAATCTAGCGATCTGTCTTTTCTGTGATTGCATCAGGCAACTGAGAAGTGCAAAGAAATATCACATAACATGATGATCATTATCACTACAATTTAATGATTGCCAGTCTCAGCTGGGAGCTCAACACTGCCCATGCATCCTGCCAAGTTTCCCCTGACAGACCCACCTGCTCTCCATAGTTACCACTTCAAAGCGTCCACACTCTTTGGCTTCTCTTTTCTCAGTTTTCTCAGATTCATTTTGCCTCTGATTGGGGACAGTCACAATTTATTTGCAATACCTGTACAAACCTACCCATTCTCTTGTTTCAGAGTAGGAGGAATCTCTTGCCCTGCCAAAGGTTAATTCTTTCCCATGCCTTCTGGATATCATCCCTTCCCACCTGTCCTAATAGACAGGAGGTGGAATTCAACCGACATATTTTTTCCTCATCACCTTGACTTTTTGGAGTGCGTTACACAGTTGGCCATTCCGTCCTTCTTAAGCTACTCTTTCCCTTCGTTTTTGTGATACCACACTCTCTTGGTTACTTCTGTACCTCTCTCTCTGCCAAATCATCTTTACTAGTTTTTCCTATCTAACTTTTTTTTTTGCCCCCTCTCCTTCTCTCCTATCTAATTTTTAAATGTTGAAGGTCCTCAGAAATATGCCATCCCACTTTGTGTTCCACTCACCATTTTCTTCAAGTCTCCATCTTTGTGTTGTAGTGTGTGTCTGTGTGTGTGTGTCAGTTCAGTCATAGGAACTCAAGTGTACAAAACTGTAATACCCCTCTCCAAAAACGTTTCTCATGTTTTTATTTTTGCTGATGATGGCAATTCTGTCACTTTGGCTCAGGGTTTCTCACCCTCAATACTACTCATAATTCTTTATTGGGAGAGCTGTTCTGCATATTATAGGGTGTTTAGCTGCATCCCTGGCCTCTGCCAACTGCCAACACTTTGACGTTCCCTCCCCCTCTACTAACCAAAAAACATCTCCATACAGTTTCAAATGTCTCTCAAGGAACAAAGTGAATTCCTGGTTAACTCCTGGAGGAATCTATAATCATTTCCTCTTTCATCCCTTCTCCCTTCTGCTTCTAATCTCCCCAGGAGAGGTCATGGGCTCTGAGGGATAATTTTGGCATTGAAAGAGAAACCTTAGGGTGCCATCACTTGTCTGCTGCCATCCACTGTTGATGTGAGGCAAAGATAGTCATCTCAACAGGCTCACATCAGGGCAGTTGCTCTTCTGGATTCAGCCTTCTACTCTGTGGAGTCTGCTGGGGTCCAGTGAGCTTCTGAAAGTCAGCAACATTTCCCATCTCATCTCCAACTCTGGTTGCCTACCCTGCAGCCTCTCCCATGAGAGTTCCCCTTTCTCTTGTTCAGTCCTGTGCTTTAGTTGTCTTTGAGCTCACTCAAGTCCTTCCTTCAGGTACTGCAGCTACTGAAGGAGACTACAGGTATCATCTAGGTGATGTGGGTAACCTACCCATTCTCTTGTTTCAGAGTAGGAGGAATCTCTTGCCCTGCCAAAGGTTAATTCTTTCCCATGCCTTCTGGATCTCATCCCTTCCCACCTGTCCTAATAGACAGGAGGTGGAATTCAACCGACATATTTTTTCCTCATCACCTTGACTTTTTGGAGTGCGTTACACAGTTGGCCACTCCGTCCTTCTTAAGCTACTCTTTCCCTTCGTTTTTGTGATACCACACTCTCTTGGTTACTTCTGTACCTCTCTCTCTGCCAAATCATCTTTACTAGTTTTTCCTATCTAACTTTTTTTTTTGCCCCCTCTCCTTCTCTCCTATCTAATTTTTAAATGTTGAAGGTCCTCAGAAATATGCCATCCCACTTTGTGTTCCACTCACCATTTTCTTCAAGTCTCCATCTTTGTGTTGTAGTGTGTGTCTGTGTGTGTGTGTCAGTTCAGTCATAGGAACTCAAGTGTACAAAACTGTAATACCCCTCTCCAAAAACGTTTCTCATGTTTTTATTTTTGCTGATGATGGCAATTCTGTCACTTTGGCTCAGGGTTTCTCACCCTCAATACTACTCATAATTCTTTATTGGGAGAGCTGTTCTGCATATTATAGGGTGTTTAGCTGCATCCCTGGCCTCTGCCAACTGCCAACACTTTGACGTTCCCTCCCCCTCTACTAACCAAAAAACATCTCCATACAGTTTCAAATGTCTCTCAAGGAACAAAGTGAATTCCTGGTTAACTCCTGGAGGAATCTATAATCATTTCCTCTTTCATCCCTTCTCCCTTCTGCTTCTAATCTCCCCAGGAGAGGTCATGGGCTCTGAGGGATAATTTTGGCATTGAAAGAGAAACCTTAGGGTGCCATCACTTGTCTGCTGCCATCCACTGTTGATGTGAGGCAAAGATGGTCATCTCAACAGGCTCACATCAGGGCAGTTGCTCTTCTGGATTCAGCCTTCTACTCTGTGGAGTCTGCTGGGGTCCAGTGAGCTTCTGAAAGTCAGCAACATTTCCCATCTCATCTCCAACTCTGGTTGCCTACCCTGCAGCCTCTCCCATGAGAGTTCCCCTTTCTCTTGTTCAGTCCTGTGCTTTAGTTGTCTTTGAGCTCACTCGAGTCCTTCCTTCAGGTACTGCAGCTACTGAAGGAGACTACAGGTATCATCTAGGTGATGTGGGTCTGCCTCCCATCCCTTTTCTCCTGCACCTGCCTTGTCCTTCCCCTTCTACTGTGGCTATGCCACATGGGCACCCAGGAAGGCAGTTTACACACAGCACTCCAGAAAGGACACAGGGCACAGCTCCCTTCCTGTCTTGTCTTCCTACATCTTTCTGGGGGTTTCCATCAAGCCTTTCCTCCAAGAGATGTGGACCTAGAGGCAGCAGCATTAAACGGCTCTTTTACAAAGACCTTCATCAGTTATACCCTTTAAGTCTTTTCATCCCCATATCTCTCTGGCTTCCTTCTGCAAGTGTTCTCATTTTTTCTTTGTGTTTCAGGAAAACAACACTGAACTTTATCACATAAACAGCATGTTCTGAGTACTTCTTGTTTTTTTTCCCTTCTGGAGCTCAAGAAAACTTTTCTGTTTGTTTGTTTTCCTCTTTTGAATCTGCCTCTGTCAAAGGTTAAAGAATCTGTTTTTAAAATTCAGTATGGGATTTTGAGCCTATGACTCGATTCTTTTGTTCATCCTGGGATTTTTGGTGCCCTCTCTTCACTGGAGCAATAATTAATGTCAACATCAATGTTCATTATAAGTGATAGAAGGACTGGAGAATAAAAGAATATAGATTACCAAGAAAAGAGATAAAAAAAAAAAACCCATTATTCCCACTACACGTTTGCTTTTCTAACCTTTGCACTTCACTTTGTAAAAGCTTCTTGCAGGGCTCATCTCTTGCGAGGTGGAGGATGATGCTACCAACTGCTGGCCTTGAATGATTCAGGGTTATAAAGACCTGACCACTATCCCCTTACTCCAAACTTTGGAGTGATCAACCATAAAATAGTTTCGATCATCAGGAGCCAGCTCTGTGAGGTAACACTGGCATAGAACTTTCAGTCTATGGATTCAGCCTTCTACTCTGTGGAGTCTGCTGGGGTCCAGTGAGCTTCTGAAAGTCAGCAACATTTCCCATCTCATCTCCAACTCTGGTTGCCTACCCTGCAGCCTCTCCCATGAGAGTTCCCCTTTCTCTTGTTCAGTCCTGTGCTTTAGTTGTCTTTGAGCTCACTCAAGTCCTTCCTTCAGGTACTGCAGCTACTGAAGGAGACTACAGGTATCATCTAGGTGATGTGGGTCTGCCTCCCATCCCTTTTCTCCTGCACCTGCCTTGTCCTTCCCCTTCTACTGTGGCTATGCCACATGGGCACCCAGGAAGGCAGTTTACACACAGCACTCCAGAAAGGACACAGGGCACAGCTCCCTTCCTGTCTTGTCTTCCTACATCTTTCTGGGGGTTTCCATCAAGCCTTTCCTCCAGGAGATGTGGACCTAGAGGCAGCAGCATTAAACGGCTCTTTTACAAAGACCTTCATCAGTTATACCCTTTAAGTCTTTTCATCCCCATATCTCTCTGGCTTCCTTCTGCAAGTGTTCTCATTTTTTCTTTGTGTTTCAGGAAAACAACACTGAACTTTATCACATAAACAGCATGTTCTGAGTACTTCTTGTTTTTTTTTCCTTCTGGAGCTCAAGAAAACTTTTCTGTTTGTTTGTTTTCCTCTTTTGAATCTGCCTCTGTCAAAGGTTAAAGAATCTGTTTTTAAAATTCAGTATGGGATTTTGAGCCTATGACTCGATTCTTTTGTTCATCCTGGGATTTTTGGTGCCCTCTCTTCACTGGAGCAATAATTAATGTCAACATCAATGTTCATTATAAGTGATAGAAGGACTGGAGAATAAAAAGAAATTACCAAGAAAAGAGATAAAAAAAAAAAACCCATTATTCCCACTACACGTTTGCTTTTCTAACCTTTGCACTTCACTTTGTAAAAGCTTCTTGCAGGGCTCATCTCTTGCGAGGTGGAGGATGATGCTACCAACTGCTGGCCTTGAATGATTCAGGGTTATAAAGACCTGACCACTATCCCCTTACTCCAAACTTTGGAGTGATCAACCATAAAATAGTTTCGATCATCAGGAGCCAGCTCTGTGAGGTAACACTGGCATAGAACTTTCAGTCTACGTGGACATAATCAATAAAAGTTTTGAAGGGAGTGTAAAATGTATATATATGTGCTTTAAAAGTTACTGGCAATGCCTGGTTGTTTCACTGCCAGTAATGGCCATTCACATTTCCCCCCCATAATTCTGTTCAGATTCATTCTGGACTCACTCAAATAGGAAGCCGACACGATGTCTACCAAAAATCATTTTAATCTCCAAGTCCCATAAAACAGTATAAGACACTTGTATAACTCATTTTCCTGGAATGAAGGTTGAAGCAATGAAAGGGCTTCCAATTTTATTTTTAGAAACTGGTTCATGCACTTTACATCAGATGAAGTCTCATTCCTTTCTGTGACAGTTGAGGAATTGTTTTAAATATCAGCCAGTGGGTAAAGGACAATTTGTTTCTGATTTAGATTTTCACTTTAAAGAGACCATTGGCTCTATTAGCAAGACAAATTCGGCTTTTGTTTCCTTGAGAAGCCATAATCTATAGAGTTTCTGCCCTGTGATTTGACAGAAAATGAATTGTGATAAAATAGATTATGTATTACAACGAGTTGGCCTGACATGGAGCCAAGGGACTGGTCCCGAGGAGTGACAATCACATTTACTTCATTCTAGAGCCAAAATGCTTGGCAGTCCCTGCCCACAAGTGCTTCTTCATGGAATTCCCAAGGCTTTGCAGGTCCTCATGCAACAGATAATCTATACCTCAGCTGGTTCCTAAACCTCAAAATTACTGCCCACAGACAAAAGCATAATTTAGAAAAGAAACTCTCATAAAAACACACAGATGAAATATAGGATCAAAATAGTATATAATTACTGGTACATTACTGATCATTACTGATGCATTAGGAGCTCGCTCTGATTAAAGAGACAATAAATCTTCAAGGAAATAAATATTGCTAAAAGACAGAGAGACAGTTAATGATGGATTTCTATGTCCTACTGGGAAAAAACTAAAAAGTACATTTAAAATGTGGGAGGTCATTTTATTTTTTTAAAGTTTCTCAAAAGACAGGATAAATATCAACTATCATTTTTGGTTCAAATATGGAGATTGAATAATAAGTAAATCTTTAGTAAATGCCTTGCAGTCTAGAATTGGCTCAGAAAAAACAGACAATTCAGAAAAGCCACAGGATAAGAGTCATTGGCTGACAGACAACAGCCACCAAAGTATAGCTGCTGAAGAGGTTATGTGCAAACCTCTGACCACTTGTATTAACTGATTGGCTCTCAGCATATCCTACCGATTGATCATTTGTACCCTGCCTGGTAACTTCTAAAATTAACATTGTTTTTAGGTTTATACTTATTATTTCCCTCAACTTTTTATTTTGAAAACTTCAAACCTATAGAAATGTTGAAAGAATAGTAGGATATCATTCACCTAAGTTCACTAATTGCTAGCATTTTACGACATTTGTGATAAATTTGTGCTCTTTGTTCACATCTCCCCAAACTATCTACTAGTAAATCGCATCCCTGTATATGTCTTAACAGCAAGGACATTCTTCCACATAAACAACCACAATACTATGATCACACAAACTTATGGTTTTTCCAGTAGTTATGTATGGATGTGAGAGTTGAACCATAAAGAAAACTGAGCACCGAAGAATTGATGCTTTCAAATTGTGGTGCTGGAAGAGACTCTTGAAAGTCCCTTGGACTGCAAGGAGATCAAATCAGTCAATGCTAAAGGAAATCAACTCTGAATATTCACTGAAAGAACTGGTGCTGAAGCTGAAGCGCCAATCCTTTGGCCATCTGATGTGAAAAGCCAACTAAGTGGAAAAGACCCTGATGCTGGTAAGGATTGAGGGCAGGAGGAGAAGGCGACAACAGAGGACGAGATGGTTGGATGGCATCACCAACTCAATGGACATGACTTCGAGCAAACTCTGAGAGATGGTGAAGGACAGGGAAACCTGGCATGCTGCAGTCTATGAGATCAGAAAAAGTCGGACACAACTGAGCAACTGAACAACAGATAAAAATTCTATCTTGGACTTCCTGGTGGCCCAGTGGTGAAGAATCCACCTGCCAATGCAGGGGGCATGGGTTTGATTCCCAGTCTGGGAAGATTCAACATGCCACAGGACAACTAAGCCTGTGAATGCCTCAATTATTGAAGCCCACCTACATGCCCTTGAATCTGTGCCTTTCAATGAGAGAAGCCACCACAGTGAGAAGTCTGTGTGCCGCAGCTAGAGAATAGCCCCTGCAACTAGAGAAAGTCCAAGCAGAGCAACAAAGATTCCAAAAATAAATAAATACATTCTGTATAATTCTCTGATTATACAGAACATACTCACATTTTCCATATTGTTTCCAAAATGCCCTTTGTAGCATTTTCTTCTGATCTAGGTCCAATTAAGAATAATGTCTCATCTCTGATTGTCTGATGCTTTTTGTTGCCTTAAATTTAGAACAATGGTCAGCATTTTCTGTAAGAGATCATATATACATACAGATATTTATATATAAGTAACATATGATAGTAAATTAATAACACAAATATATAAACATAAATATTTCAGGCTTTACAGGTCATACTGCTTCTTTCCCAACTAGTCAACTTGTTGTAGCATCAAAATAGGCAATATGCACAGGAAAGGATGCGGCTGTTTCCATAAATCCTATTTATGGGTATCAAAAATTGAAATTCATATAATACTCAAAATAATATTATCTTTGGTTTTTTTTTTAAAGCCATTTAAAAATAAACATGCCATTCATAGCTCACAGGTTGTAAAAATCCAGTAGGTAGCAGAATCTGTCCCAAAGACCATTATTTGCCAACTTCATTACAGAACAATTCTCTACCTCTTTTTCTTTTTTTAAAGCAAACCTTTTATTGAAGTATTGAAGGAAATCTATACAATTTCAAGGATATTGCTTCATGATTTTTCACAAAGTGAACATACTAAGACTCAGAGTAAGAAATACCTGTGACTTTATTATTTTTAATTTATTTTTAAATTAATTTTTATTAGAGTATAGTTGTTTTACAATGTTGTGTTAGGTTCTACTGCATGGTAAAATGAATGAGCCTTACATATACATATATCCCCCTCCCTTTAGGACTTCCTTCCCATTCAGGTCACTATAGTGTATTAAGTAGAGTTCCCTGTGCTACACAGTATGTTCTCATTAGTTATCAATTTTATACATAGTATCAATAGCATATGTGTGTCAATCCCAGTTTGCTTCCATCTCCGCTTTCCAGCTTGGTATCCATATATTTGTTCTCTACATTTGTGTCTCCATTTCTGCTTTGGAAATAAGATCATCTACACCATTTTTCTGTGGAATCTATTTTCACCCCACAGAATGGGAGAAGATACTTGCAAATGAAACAACTGACAAAGAATTCATCTCCAAAATATGCAATCAGCTTATATAGCTCAAATAAGAAAACCAATCCAATCAAAAGATGGACAGAAGATCTAAGTAGACATTTCTTCAAAGAAGATTTACAGAGGGCTGACAAACACATGAAAAGATGGTATCACTGATGATTGCTGAATGTCAGTTGTGTCCAACTCTTTGCGACCCCATGAGATTTCCCTGACAAGAATACTAGAGTAGGTAGCCATTTCTTTCTCCAGGGGATCTTTCTCACCCAGAGATCAAACCCAGGTTGCCAGCATTGCAGTTTATCATCTGAACTACCAGGGAAATCCTATCACTGATTATTACAGAAATATAAACCAAAACTACAATGAAGTATAATCTCATACTGGCCAGAATGGCCATCATCAAAAAATCTACAAATAATAAATGCTGGAGAAGGTGTGGAGAAAAGGGAACCCTCTTACATTGTTGGTGAGAGTGCAAACTGATACAACCACTATACCAAATAGTCTGTTTCTTAAAAAATTAAAAATAGATCTACCATATATGACTCAGCAATCCCACTCCTGGGCACGTACCCAGAGGAAAATATAATTCAAAAAGATACACGCACCTCAATAGTCAGGACATGGAAGTGGTCTAAATGACCTGTGACTTTACTGGTGCCACACAGGTTGACCCAGAGGTGGTTAGCACCAAGTCCAGGTACTCAGCTATACATTCCTCCTAGAAACATATTTGACGGTTATCAGAGTCTTTACCCTCTGTCTACACAGCAAGGGGATTTTCAATGAACCACATGCTTCAGTCTTGACAAATGGCCTGCCTGTTGGGCCAGCTCATCGTCACATTTGGAGCCATTTCATTAGGTCTGATGGCTCCTTTAATTTCCATTGACTTCTTCACTCTCTTCTCTGGCTCTCTTCCAGCTCTGTGTATCACCTTGGAGTGCATCCAGGCAGGAAAGTACCATTTTAAGAATGAACTCAGCAAAGGGTAGAGATCAGCATGACCCACAGTCTGTCAGGTCTGGGCTAAGTGAAGTTCACTGTTACCAACCTAACTCCCATGAAGATTCAGGACCATGTCATAGTCTGGCTGGAGGGGAACCATCATTCCTGACAGTTAACTGGCTGACGAAACCACTAAGGCAGTTATTGTGTCTCGTGTGCTACATTTTATGTACTGTAGGGTGCAGAAATCTCTCAGCTTCATAAAAACATAACTTGAAAAGGCTCCTTTAGGGGGCTTCCCTGGTGCTCCAGTGGGTAAGGACACCGCCTTGCAGTGCAAGGGATGCCAGTTTGATCCCTGGCCTGGGAAGATCCCACGTACGGCGGAGCGGCTAGACAGATGTGTCCAATTACCGAGCCGGGGCTCTGGAGTGCATGCGCCCAGAGCCAGTGCTCTGCGACAACAGAGGCCACTGCGATGGGAGGCGCACACGGGCCAAGGTACAACGATGGATGAAAAATAGATAAATGAAAGAGAAGTGGCCCGCCTAAACCCTCTCTCTCCCTAACGCGCTCCCCCCCATCCCCACTCCAGAAAAAAAGGAAAAAAAAAAAAGAAAGAAAAGGTTCCTTTGGACATGGAAATGGTCTTGAGTGGCTCATGGGATCTCCCCCTGAAACACAAATAAGCCGCCTCACAAGTTCCCTCTGGTGGGTCCCAGATTTCCTATTTACTCTGGACATTGGAAGTCTGTTATAGGGATTATTCTTAGTGTGAAGAGAGGATTAATGCAGTTTTTCAAGACACAGAGCCCAGTTTTCAGCTTCTCTGAAGATGGCAGAATTGCCTGGATGGCTGTTTAGGAAGCATTCCTTAATTTGAGAGCTGTGCAAATACATGATGGTCCAGCCTTGAGCCTCAGCACGTGGGCTCAGTTACCCTGTTTTACAGGAGCAATTCTGTTTGCAGAAGCTTAATACCAGGGCTACATCCACTGCAGAGCTTTAATAATCTCCTAGGGAATCTCACACTCACATTCTAAAATAAAGACTGCATTCGAGAGGCCCAGCATCCACACTAAAGAACTGAGCAGACTAGGAGGCCAGTTTCACTCCTAAAGTCCTCAAGTCCTTCCTGTTTCAGTACTCTCAGATCTAATATTATGTTAATCTCCAGCACCTCTACTCCTACCAACTATTTTCATTAGATTGAAGGCATTTAATTATTAAGCTCTTCAATTTTATTAAAACTTATTTTCTATGCTTACATTCAAAGTAGTAAAATGGCACAATTAAACTAGCAACATGGCAGGAAATCCCCAATAAAGAAAAGAAACTGATTAGAAACTATGTATTAGAGAATTAATAAAAAAAAGAAAGAAAAATTTTAAAAAAGATGTGATGAGTCCTGGTAGCTTCTTTTTAGGTTTATTTATCACACTGCAACTTGAAGAGATGATCAGCTTACTTCTTTTTATTTATGATTTGACAGGGTTGTGGCTGTTTGGTTAATCCCATTCTCTGGCTTTCCCACTTAGCTCATGTTTCCAGCTCAAAGCATCATAAATAACCAATGAAGAAAAAAAGAATACTGCCTAAACATTAGGAGACAATTTCCACAAATGTTCCCATTAAAAATGCATGATTGATATGAAGACTTAATTTTAGTCACAGCACAATTTCTGTGTTTTCCTGCAGTCATATTTTTTCTTTGCATTGTCTGTCTGAGTTATTTAACTTTGAAGCCCACTATAGATGAAAAATGGGCATTTATAGCACAGGTGCATATGATTTTAGTGGTTCAGTTGCTGACTTGCATTTCCCTCACTGTAGCATCAGCAATTGTGTTCTCAGCTATGAGCTTCAGTAAAACAATCTCAGACCTGAGAGAGGGTGGAGAGTAGAGGAGACATGGGTGTTTACTGATGGTACAAAATGTGACTATATTATTTATTTTGCTTGTAAATAAGCAAACACACAACTAACTCTCTTTCTACTCCACCTATGTGAATTCTAGAGCTGTGCAATGTTTTGCCAGAGACACTCACTGAGATTGATGAGCTTTCTGAGTCAGAGCCTAGTAACAAGATACAGTATTCATACAGAAATCTTTATTTCATGGAAACCAATTAAGAGCCTTAGTGTGATGCACAGAAGGACCTAGAACAGGCTATTAATTACTATTACTGCTGTTGTTGCTTAAGCAAGCTAGGGGCTTCTAGCTAATTAGTATTTTTTGTCATAACATGCCAGTAAATGCAGATTGTGAAATAGTTAAAGTTGGGAGTACAAGCAATACAAGTCCTTTTTTTTTGCTTTTAAAATTCTTGGCTATCAAACTTTTGTTAAGTTTGGGTATACTGCTGAGGTTTCTGTGGGAAATACCATGTTGGCCTTGGGAGGACTGCAAGGCTCAAGTCGGGCACAATCCTGGATCTGGGAGTCTGGAGCTGTTTGGCAGCCTGGGAAGAAGTGTTGAGAAAAGTCCCCTTTATTTCCACTGGGAAGGAACCATGCCAAGACCTATTTTCTCTTCCTTCCAGCACCAAAAATGTAAGGGGTTGAGATATTTCAAGCCAAACAAGTAAAAGTGGTGAAGAAAACATAGCCATGGTAGGCTAAGGATAAAGAAAGACCCTTTTCTCTGAGGAGAAGAGATGTAGGAGCATCTAGCTAGATTGGGGCCAGAATTTTAAAACAGAAATTTTGATCACTTGATGAATAAAGTTCTTCCAGAGTATATTCCAAACTTTTTAAGGTTGAGGCTTTTCACAATTTCCACAAATGTTCCCATTAAAAATGCATGATTGATATGAAGACTTAATTTTAGTCACAGCACAATTTCTGTGTTTTCCTGCAGTCATATTTTATCTTTGCATTGTCTGTCTGAGTTATTTAACTTTGAAGCCCACTATAGATGAAAAATGGGCATTTATAGCACAGGTGCATATGATTTTAGTGGTTCAGTTGCTGACTTGCATTTCCCTCACTGTAGCATCAGCAATTGTGTTCTCAGCTATGAGCTTCAGTAAAACAATCTCAGACCTGAGAGAGGGTGGAGAGTAGAGGAGACATGGGTGTTTACTGATGGTACAAAATGTGACTATATTATTTATTTTGCTTGTAAATAAGCAAACACACAACTAACTCTCTTTCTACTCCACCTATGTGAATTCTAGAGCTGTGCAATGTTTTGCCAGAGACACTCACTGAGATTGATGAGCTTTCTGAGTCAGAGCCTAGTAACAAGATACAGTATTCATACAGAAATCTTTATTTCATGGAAACCAATTAAGAGCCTTAGTGTGATGCACAGAAGGACCTAGAACAGGCTATTAATTACTATTACTGCTGTTGTTGCTTAAGCAAGCTAGGGGCTTCTAGCTAATTAGTATTTTTTGTCATAACATGCCAGTAAATGCAGATTGTGAAATAGTTAAAGTTGGGAGTACAAGCAATACAAGTCCTTTTTTTTGCTTTTAAAATTCTTGGCTATCAAACTTTTGTTAAGTTTGGGTATACTGCTGAGGTTTCTGTGGGAAATACCATGTTGGCCTTGGGAGGACTGCAAGGCTCAAGTCGGGCACAATCCTGGATCTGGGAGTCTGGAGCTGTTTGGCAGCCTGGGAAGAAGTGTTGAGAAAAGTCCCCTTTATTTCCACTGGGAAGGAACCATGCCAAGACCTATTTTCTCTTCCTTCCAGCACCAAAAATGTAAGGGGTTGAGATATTTCAAGCCAAACAAGTAAAAGTGGTGAAGAAAACATAGCCATGGTAGGCTAAGGATAAAGAAAGACCCTTTTCTCTGAGGAGAAGAGATGTAGGAGCATCTAGCTAGATTGGGGCCAGAATTTTAAAACAGAAATTTTGATCACTTGATGAATAAAGTTCTTCCAGAGTATATTCCAAACTTTTTAAGGTTGAGGCCTTTTGCTTCTCTGTCTTCCACATGCAACTTTCAGCAAGGAACCTTCCTCATTATAATGGTTCAATACACCTATGGACAGACTTTATTTTCTTGGATTCCAAATCACCGTGGATGGTGACTGAAACCATGAAATTAAAAGATGCTTTCTCCTTGGAAGAAAAGCTATGACAAACCTAGACAGCTTATTAAAAAGCAGAGACGGGGCTTCCCTGGAGGTCCAGTGGCTAAGGCTCTGTCTCCCAGTGCAAGGGGCCTGGGTTCAGTCCCTGGTCAGGGAATTAGATCCCACATGCCACAACTAACAGTTTACATGCTGCAACTATGACCCAATCTAGCGAAATATATAAATAAAACAAAAGATAGTTTTTTTAAACAAAGCAGAGACATTACTTTGCCTACAAAGGTTCGTATAGTCAAAGTTATGGTTTTCCACTAGTCATATATAGATGTGAGAGCTGAACTATCAAAAAAGGTTGAGCACTGAAGAATTGATGCCTTTGAACTGTGATGCTGGAGAAGACCTTTGAGAGTCTCTTGGACAACAAGGAGATCAAACCAGTCAATTGCAAAGGAAATCAGTCCTGAATGTTCATTAGAAGGACTGATGCTGAAGCTGAAGCTCCAATACTTTGGCCACCTGATACAAAGAGCTGACACATTGGAAAAGACCCTGAAGATGGGATAAGACTGGGGAAGGGCACAAATTGAAGCATCACGGGTATACTGCTGAGGTTTCTGTGGGAAATACCATGTTGGCCTTGGGAGGACTGCAAGGCTCAAGTCGGGCACAATCCTGGATCTGGGAGTCTGGAGCTGTTTGGCAGCCTGGGAAGAAGTGTTGAGAAAAGTCCCCTTTATTTCCACTGGGAAGGAACCATGCCAAGACCTATTTTCTCTTCCTTCCAGCACCAAAAATGTAAGGGGTTGAGATATTTCAAGCCAAACAAGTAAAAGTGGTGAAGAAAACATAGCCATGGTAGGCTAAGGATAAAGAAAGACCCTTTTCTCTGAGGAGAAGAGATGTAGGAGCATCTAGCTAGATTGGGGCCAGAATTTTAAAACAGAAATTTTGATCACTTGATGAATAAAGTTCTTCCAGAGTATATTCCAAACTTTTTAAGGTTGAGGCCTTTTGCTTCTCTGTCTTCCACATGCAACTTTCAGCAAGGAACCTTCCTCATTATAATGGTTCAATACACCTATGGACAGACTTTATTTTCTTGGATTCCAAATCACCGTCGATGGTGACTGAAACCATGAAATTAAAAGATGCTTTCTCCTTGGAAGAAAAGCTATGACAAACCTAGACAGCTTATTAGAAAGCAGAGACGGGGCTTCCCTGGAGGTCCAGTGGCTAAGGCTCTGTCTCCCAGTGCAAGGGGCCTGGGTTCAGTCCCTGGTCAGGGAACTAGATCCCACATGCCACAACTAACAGTTTACATGCTGCAACTATGACCCAATCTAGCGAAATATATAAATAAAACAAAAGATATTTTTTTTAAAAAAAGCAGAGACATTACTTTGCCTACAAAGGTTCGTATAGTCAAAGTTATGGTTTTTCCACTAGTCATATATAGATGTGAGAGCTGAACTATCAAAAAAGGTTGAGCACTGAAGAATTGATGCCTTTGAACTGTGATGCTGGAGAAGACCTTTGAGAGTCTCTTGGACAACAAGGAGATCAAACCAGTCAATTGCAAAGGAAATCAGTCCTGAATGTTCATTAGAAGGACTGATGCTGAAGCTGAAGCTCCAATACTTTGGCCACCTGATACAAAGAGCTGACACATTGGAAAAGACCCTGAAGATGGGAAAGACTGAAGACTGGAGGAGAAGGGGACCACAGAGGATGAGATGGTTGAATGGCATCACTGAGTCCATGGACATGAGTTTGAGCAGGCTCTGGCAGATGGTGACGTACGGGGAAGCCTGGTGTGCTATAGTCTATAGGGTCGCAAAGCGTCAGACATACCTGAGTAACTAAACAACACCTATGGATTCATATGCTGCTTAAAAAAATACCTTTCTTGTATTTTGCCTGTGTATATTTTGAACATGGGCTTCCTTGGTGACTCAGCTGTAAAACCTGCCCGCCAGTACAGGAAACATGGGTTTGATACTTGAGTCAGGAAGATCCCCTGGAGAAGGAAAATGGCAACCCATTCCTGTCTTCTTGCCTGGGAAATCCCAGGGACAGAGGAGCCACAGGGTTGGAAAGAGTCAGACATAACTTAGTCACTAAACAACAAGTTTTTAAAATATTATTGAGATGATGAACTCTGAAGTAGAGCTAAGTCACATTCTGGATGCCTAAGAATTAAATGTAAAATAAGTTTAGAAATAGGCCACACCTCCTTTCTGTCCTCAATGAGTCAAGCTGTCTGATACGAAAAGTTTGGAGAAGCAACACTGCCACCTTCTGGTAGATATGTGTCATCTTTCTTTCCCACTGGTGACACTCCTGCCCTTTCACAGTTCTTATTTATGTCAGTAAAGATTTAATTGTGCTTTGAAGTTTTGCAAACTTAAAATCAAGTTTTTATAATATCTTAAATAAGAGGGATAAATATTAAAGGCCTGGAAATATGGTCCTTGACTTGGAGAAGGATGCGGTGTAGATACAAAAGAGAATCTTATTCCAGGCTCACTGTAATGTCAGTTTGTAGACCTACTGCATTACTGCGGTATTCTCCTAGACCTTTAGCATGACCAAGAATGTTCTGACATTAGCGCTAGTGATGATAGGACTGGGTAAAAGGAGACTATGTGAAAAATTCACAGCCAAGTTTAATAGTCATGAAAAAAATTGGAATAGTATGGTGGTCAGACAGCCCACATAAGTGGTGAACAGATGAACAAGATTCTCCACACTGTGTGTTCAGATTTGCAGCTTATCTTACTTGGAGTTAGATGTTTTCAGATACAAGAGTAACTGTGACTGTAACTATAACTTCCAGGAGATGATTCCCCGGAATCTCATGTGGATTCATACCTTCCCTGGCGATGGACATATAGCTGGTACCAATGAGAATCAATTTCCTGAATGAATGGCTGAAAATATCTTTGCTTTATAATTTGTCTCTGAAATACTCTGCTGGTACTGACATTGAAGAGAAAATAGTTAACTTTTCTAATCTTTCTTACTGATTCTCGAATCCAAACCCAATGGCAAGTCATAAGGCAAAGCAAAGTGCTCATAGATCGATCCTATTCATTTATCTTCTTCTTGATCCATGTAAGGAAACACTGAAGACATTGGAATAAATACACAAGATTAATACACACTACACCGAAATGTTGTAGAAACTACATTTCAAAGGAATGCTGTAAAAAACGAGATTATTTGCCTATAGGACTATATTCGTCTTTGACTAGGTTGTTTTATAATTCTGCAGAAATTAAAACAGTAGAAAACTGAGAGCAATACAGATATGTTAATAAACATACATACAAATTTTTGCCCAGTGGGGAGCTAATTGATTTTCTTCCCCTCTCCCTGCAAAAAGCACCAGTTTTTTGTTTCCATTTGCAAATTATTTTCAGTATTCCTGGATTACATGATTGTGAAAGTCACTCAGTCCTGTCCCGCTCTCTGTGACCTCATGAATGAGTCATGGTATTCTCCAGGCAAGAATGCTTGAGTGGGTAGTTATCCCCTTCTCCAGGGGATCTTCCCAACCCAGGGACTGAACCCAGGTCTCCTGCATTGCAGGCAGATTTTTTACCAGCTGAGCTACCAAGGAAGCCCTTCCAGTATTATCAATGTTTAACTTTCAATATCCAGTAGAAGCCTGAGCGTTGAAAATTTTTGTAGACCTACTGCATTACTGCGGTATTCTCCTAGACCTTTAGCATGACCAAGAATGTTCTGACATTAGCGCTAGTGATGATAGGACTGGGTAAAAGGAGACTATGTGAAAAATTCACAGCCAAGTTTAATAGTCATGAAAAAAATTGGAATAGTATGGTGGTCAGACAGCCCACATAAGTGGTGAACAGATGAACAAGATTCTCCACACTGTGTGTTCAGATTTGCAGCTTATCTTACTTGGAGTTAGATGTTTTCAGATACAAGAGTAACTGTGACTGTAACTATAACTTCCAGGAGATGATTCCCTGGAATCTCATGTGGATTCATACCTTCCCTGGCGATGGACATATAGCTGGTACCAATGAGAATCAATTTCCTGAATGAATGGCTGAAAATATCTTTGCTTTATAATTTGTCTCTGAAATACTCTGCTGGTACTGACATTGAAGAGAAAATAGTTAACTTTTCTAATCTTTCTTACTGATTCTCGAATCCAAACCCAATGGCAAGTCATAAGGCAAAGCAAAGTGCTCATAGATCGATCCTATTCATTTATCTTCTTCTTGATCCATGTAAGGAAACACTGAAGACATTGGAATAAATACACAAGATTAATACACACTACACCGAAATGTTGTAGAAACTACATTTCAAAGGAATGCTGTAAAAAACGAGATTATTTGCCTATAGGACTATATTCGTCTTTGACTAGGTTGTTTTATAATTCTGCAGAAATTAAAACAGTAGAAAACTGAGAGCAATACAGATATGTTAATAAACATACATACAAATTTTTGCCCAGTGGGGAGCTAATTGATTTTCTTCCCTCTCCTGCAAAAGCACCAGTTTTTTGTTTCCATTTGCAAATTATTTTCAGTATTCCTGGATTACATGATTGTGAAAGTCACTCAGTCCTGTCCCGCTCTCTGTGACCTCATGATGAGTCATGGTATTCTCCAGGCAAGAATGCTTGAGTGGGTAGTTATCCCCTTCTCCAGGGGATCTTCCCAACCCAGGGACTGAACCCAGGTCTCCTGCATTGCAGGCAGATTTTTTACCAGCTGAGCTACCAAGGAAGCCCTTCCAGTATTATCAATGTTTAACTTTCAATATCCAGTAGAAGCCTGAGCGTTGAAAAATTGATGCTTTTGAATTGTGGTGCTGGTGAAGACAATTAAGAGTCCCTTGGACTGCAAGGGGATCAGACCAGTCAATCCTAAAGGAAATCAACTCTGAACATTCACCGGAAAGACTGATGCTGAAGCTAAAGCTCTAATACTTTGGCCACCTGATGCGAAGAGCTGACACATTGGAAAAAACCCTGATGCTGCGAAAGATTGAGGGCAGAAGAGGATGGCAGAGGATGAGATGGTGAGATGGCATCACCGACTGAGTGGACATGAATTTGAGCAAACTCAGGGAGAAAGTGAAGGACAGGGAGGCCTGGCATGCTGTAGTCTGAGGGGTCGCAAAGAGTGGGACGTGACTTAGTGACTGAACAACATCCAGTAGAGGGCATGAAAGGAATTGTTTGGCTCACTGTTTGAAGACAGGATTTGAATACTGAAATGAAAATGCTCATGGATTATATATTGCAATTTTCAGATGGGAAACAATAAGCAGTCTTTAATATCAACCTAAATTATCTCCCAAACTTTGCTTTTCTTATTTCCTATCTATATCCTTTATTTAAAATAAATACTTGCCTCATTTTCTAGAATTATATCTATGATATTTATAAAGTGCATATGAAATAATTATATAAAATATCAGTGATTTAGAATGGATTAACAACAAGATCATATTGTATAGCAAAGGGAACTATATTCAATATCCTACGATGAACTACAATGGAAAATAATATGAAAAGAATATATATGTATAACTGAATCACTTTGCTGTACAGCTGAAATTGACACATTATAAATCAACTATACTTCAATAAAACATGCATGTTTCAGTAATTTGTACTTAGATCTATTACAGACAGATGAGGAAAATACACATAACTTCAGCCTCTGATAACACAGTATCCACAAGAAGCGAAGTTCCACTTTCTGATGGAAACTGTTCTTTAGAATACTGTGCTATGCCCAGGGTCCCTGAACTCCGAACTCCTGTCCCGAAATGCAATCCATGGTGCACAGGCTTCTTTCTGGATCATCTGTGTCATACCCATAGCAGCAAGGAGAATGGATGGAGATGTACAGATGCTCAGCTGCTTGCTAGGTCCTAACCATGAAGCCTTTGGCCTCTGATCCAGGAACATCATGGTGTTTTTTTGTTTTGTTTTGCTTTGTTTTTTTTAACCAGCATCCACAAAATCGTAGCAGACTAACTTTTTATATTTTAAGTAAACTATACTTTCAGACCCTTCACAGCTCTTGACAATATATAAAAGTACATTTACCACAGGCTCAGTACTTCTTTCCTTAACCCAAGTGCTTGTCTGATGAAAAAAAAAATTTTTAACAATGACCAAGGAAAGAATGACTCCTATGGTATATGGCAATTTTAAAAGGAAGTGGGAAGACCTGGCATGCTGTAGTCTGAGGGTCGCAAAGAGTGGGACGTGACTTAGTGACTGAACAACATCCAGTAGAGGGCATGAAAGGAATTGTTTGGCTCACTGTTTGAAGACAGGATTTGAATACTGAAATGAAAATGCTCATGGATTATATATTGCAATTTTCAGATGGGAAACAATAAGCAGTCTTTAATATCAACCTAAATTATCTCCCAAACTTTGCTTTTCTTATTTCCTATCTATATCCTTTATTTAAAATAAATACTTGCCTCATTTTCTAGAATTATATCTATGATATTTATAAAGTGCATATGAAATAATTATATAAAATATCAGTGATTTAGAATGGATTAACAACAAGATCATATTGTATAGCAAAGGGAACTATATTCAATATCCTACGATGAACTACAATGGAAAATAATATGAAAAAGAATATATATGTATAACTGAATCACTTTGCTGTACAGCTGAAATTGACACATTATAAATCAACTATACTTCAATAAAACATGCATGTTTCAGTAATTTGTACTTAGATCTATTACAGACAGATGAGGAAAATACACATAACTTCAGCCTCTGATAACACAGTATCCACAAGAAGCGAAGTTCCACTTTCTGATGGAAACTGTTCTTTAGAATACTGTGCTATGCCCAGGGTCCCTGAACTCCGAACTCCTGTCCCGAAATGCAATCCATGGTGCACAGGCTTCTTTCTGGATCATCTGTGTCATACCCATAGCAGCAAGGAGAATGGATGGAGATGTACAGATGCTCAGCTGCTTGCTAGGTCCTAACCATGAAGCCTTTGGCCTCTGATCCAGGAACATCATGGTGTTTTTTTGTTTTGTTTTGCTTTGTTTTTTTTAACCAGCATCCACAAAATCGTAGCAGACTAACTTTTTATATTTTAAGTAAACTATACTTTCAGACCCTTCACAGCTCTTGACAATATATAAAAGTACATTTACCACAGGCTCAGTACTTCTTTCCTTAACCCAAGTGCTTGTCTGATGAAATTAACAATGACCAAGGAAAGAAGTAGGTGGCTTGATCAGGATCACAGAGCTAGTTCCAAGCTGAATCTAGAACCCTGGACTCATGACTCCTAGCCCTCTGCTCTTTTCTTCAGGCTTTGGATCTTCATTAAACATCCCAGGAAAAGAATATAGAAAAATGACATAATTTTATAAGGATAGCTAGACTATCTTGCAAAAGAAATGCTTTCTATTGGGCCATTGAACCTTGAACCAAGTCATCCTTAGGCATCTCCTCTAGAAGCTTTCCCAGGAAAGATTTACAGACTGTGCTTCCTCAGCATCATTTTCATAGGCAATTTGACTTTATGAATTGTCCAATGATACATAACACATATGAAGGAAAACAGAGTAGAAACTACACTGCCAGCAAGTCTTGGGACAGACAGATGTACTGAGCTGGTACAAAAATGAGGAATTCTGCACAGGAATGTCAGGCCATGGCCTTCGTAGGTAACCAGTGATGGACTATGTGAGACAGGCTAGATTATATTTGGTGTAGATGGTGGCAGGGGGCAAAATTGGAAGAGGACTACAAGAAGTAATTCTGTTCAAAATACTATTGCCTTATCAGCTATTTAGTGCCTCATGGTCAGTGAAAGAAAAACTTAAAATTTTGAAAGTGAAAACAGCTGGAGAACATTAAGCAATCATCAAGAGTTAGCAGACCGAGGAAGCAAGAGGTTGGAATAGAGTCTCAAAAACTAAGGGCACTTCATTGTGAGAATCCTGCTAGGAAACTTGACTTGGTTTTGGACATTGATTCTACTTAGGCTGGGCTTCCCTGGTGGCTCAATGGTAAAAAAAATCTACAATCCAAAGCAGGAGACACAGGTAAATCCCTCAGTCAGGAAGATCCCCTGGAGTAGGAAATGGCAACCCACTCCAGTATTCTTGCCTGGAAAATTCCATGGACAGAGGAGTCTGGCGGGCTATAGTTCATGAGTTTGCAATGAGTCAGAAATGAATTAGTGACTGAATATGCACACCTACTTAGGTATCAGAGTTCCAGTCAATAAAATACATGCATATACTTCACTTTGGCCTAGAGTATTATTGTGCCAGTAACATCTCTGGGAGGACACGGAGAGTTGGTTCTTAGACTAGTTCATGAGGCATCTTTAGGGTCAAGCCTGAGCAGACACAGAGAGGACAAATGGTGCAGAGTGTTTCTGTCCTTAAATAGCTCACAGTTTGGTAGGAAAGACGGGTATACAATAACCAGAGTGAGATATGTGCAATAATACAAATATACAGGAGGTCATGGGAGCATTAATTCTCTCCTTTAAAGTGAAAAGGCTCCACAGTTTGGTTTTAGTAAAGCGGTTTCGCAAAAGATTGCTCCTCTGAAAAACTGTGCTTCCTCAGCATCATTTTCATAGGCAATTTGACTTTATGAATTGTCCAATGATACATAACACATATGAAGGAAAACAGAGTAGAAACTACACTGCCAGCAAGTCTTGGGACAGACAGATGTACTGAGCTGGTACAAAAATGAGGAATTCTGCACAGGAATGTCAGGCCATGGCCTTCGTAGGTAACCAGTGATGGACTATGTGAGACAGGCTAGATTATATTTGGTGTAGATGGTGGCAGGGGGCAAAATTGGAAGAGGACTACAAGAAGTAATTCTGTTCAAAATACTATTGCCTTATCAGCTATTTAGTGCCTCATGGTCAGTGAAAGAAAAACTTAAAATTTTGAAAGTGAAAACAGCTGGAGAACATTAAGCAATCATCAAGAGTTAGCAGACCGAGGAAGCAAGAGGTTGGAATAGAGTCTCAAAACTAAGGGCACTTCATTGTGAGAATCCTGCTAGGAAACTTGACTTGGTTTTGGACATTGATTCTACTTAGGCTGGGCTTCCCTGGTGGCTCAATGGTAAAAAAAATCTACAATCCAAAGCAGGAGACACAGGTAAATCCCTCAGTCAGGAAGATCCCCTGGAGTAGGAAATGGCAACCCACTCCAGTATTCTTGCCTGGAAAATTCCATGGACAGAGGAGTCTGGCGGGCTATAGTTCATGAGTTTGCAATGAGTCAGAAATGAATTAGTGACTGAATATGCACACCTACTTAGGTATCAGAGTTCCAGTCAATAAAATACATGCATATACTTCACTTTGGCCTAGAGTATTATTGTGCCAGTAACATCTCTGGGAGGACACGGAGAGTTGGTTCTTAGACTAGTTCATGAGGCATCTTTAGGGTCAAGCCTGAGCAGACACAGAGAGGACAAATGGTGCAGAGTGTTTCTGTCCTTAAATAGCTCACAGTTTGGTAGGAAAGACGGGTATACAATAACCAGAGTGAGATATGTGCAATAATACAAATATACAGGAGGTCATGGGAGCATTAATTCTCTCCTGTGTTAGACAGTAGTGAAAAGGTTCACAGAATTGCCACTAAGTCATTGAGACTTTGGTTCATTCTTTCAATTTGATCTAAAATGGTCTGGTTTTCCCCTAACAGCATGCTCTTTTTATATAAATAAATAAAATGGATGGTGTCTTTCTTTATCCCACCTCATGGAGAACTAATTTAGAGACCATCATAAGTTGTTTACCCCTTTGAAATGTTTTCCAACTATACAGAGATACAGATCAGATCCTTTATATAGCTGGTGTCAGAATTACTGAATGACTATGTAATAAGACACTGCTAATTTTGTCATAACTATACTGAGGACCAGTTCACTCATTCACTTCAGATCTGAATTCAGCTTAACTGAACTAGCTATGGAAGACCTGGTGACAGCGAATGAGGTACAACATCTTCCGAACCTAAAGGCTCACATTGAGAGGACCCTCTGATCCTGAGGCTGAATGCTTATTTGGAGCATTTAACACAGGAATGTCATAGCTGATAGTTTTTCTTGTCATTTTAGTCAGCCCAGTTTCATCTGCTAGGTTCTTTGTGATGGTGTTTACTATTTTCAAGGCAGTCTTCCCCTGGTTTTTAGGAATGTCTTCTGGGCAAAATGTTCAGACACTTGGACTTCATGTCTTGAAAGTTCTTTTACTTTTTCCTGAGAACTTTAAACATAGCAGAGACCTTTTTATTTCCTGCTTTAACTTTCTTCATAATTTTTTGTTCTAAAAGAAAGGATTTGTCCATTTAGTGTTAAAGGTTGACTGGTTCTCCTGGGAGTTTATGGCTACTGGGGGAAGGCTGGAAAAAGTATTCCAAGTGGAGGAAACAGGATGCACATAAATATAAGGAAGTTTGAAAGAATAAGGCATTCACTATCAGAGGAGAACAATGTGTAAGAGCAGGAGAAAAAGAGCGGGAAGTGGGCAAGGGAGAGAGGCAGGGAGAGAAGGGGGAATTTAAAAGCTATTTACAAAGGGAGAAGTAAATATTATTTCATGAAAGAATTGACATAAGAGGTAAATAATGGGCAGGTAGAAAAAGGTTTCTGATTTTGGTGATTCACTGAATGGGGAAAACATAAGAAAGAAGGAACATAGGAGGAGGTGCAGGTTTGAGAGACAAGTATAAGCTTGACATTATTGCAGAATGTCTAGTTGATATTCAGAGGAATGGAAATGCAGATATGAAATAGGGAACTTTGATAATATATAGTCAGTGGAAAATTAGCAGTAGAGAACATATGAAGAGACACTCTCAGCTACTGAGCTAAACATCAATATCTCCTCCATCCAGTCTCTGCCTTCAGCAGCTGTGTGTCTGCCATTAATTCACCATTCACTTGACAAATGCTTTTTGAGTACGCATTATCGTACTACAAGCTAGGAAATCGAACCTGAATATTCACTGAAAGGAATGTCCAATACTTTAGTCACCTGGTGTGAAGAGACAACTCATTAGAAAATACCCTGATTTGGGGGAAAATAGAAGGCAAAAGGAGAAGGGGACAACAGAGGACGAGAGGGTTGGATGGCATCACTGAGTCAATGGACATGCGTTTGAGCAGCTTCTGGGAGATGGTGAAGGGCAGGGAAGCCTGGCGTGTTGCAGTCCAAGGGGTCACAGAGAGTCAGACACAACTGAGCAAATGAACTGAACTGAACAAGCAAGAGTGGTCATAGGGTGAACAGAACACACAGGTCTCTGTTTCATGGAACTCCCATTCCAGTTCATTAGTGGCCAGCGGGAAGAGCATATGCCGTGGCGCTTAGGCAGGAAGAAACATGCTTTACAAACTTCATCATGAAATGAAATTAAAGAGGCAAGCAGGCTAGACCCTGTGGGGCCTTGTAAGTTATGGTAAAGAGAACAAAGTTCTTCCTAAATTTTGAGGCTTTGTTACCAGGGTGTATCGATATCTGACTTATCATGTCCTACTTCCAACTACAGTGGATTGAATTGGGAGTGGGGTCCATCTGAGGCTGAGAAAGTCTAATGCAAAATCAGCTGGACCAATCAGGAATCTTTCTTTCAGGAGCTGGTGCTGATATACATGGAGGAAATGAGCTAATTGATAGGAGTTGCTGAGGCTGAAAAAATATTACAAGATAAAGAAAAATGATGATATATGAGAAACTGTTACAAGATAAAATGATGGCCTGAGTACCAACTATAACTCATGAGGAAGTCAAAATCATAATGTAGCATAAGTGATGTGGCAGAGGAAATCAGAGCACACGCTGTTCTTCTATTCCATTCAGAGACCTTTGCCCTTTATGGCCTTAAGCGTATCATTGTAGTAACTCTTCCTCGTTTAAATCTGCTTGTGTGAACCTCTCTCTCTTAAAACTGAAAAGATCTGAGTAAGATACCCAGAAGAGAAAGTAAAGAGAGGACAGGGTTCACTGTTTGACCCCTTGAGGCCTTGCGGGCAAGTCACTTGTACACATTTTTATTGTAGCACTTAAGTATAGATTAGATTACACTTGTTTATTTGTATGCCGCTCTCATTATTTCCATGTCTTACTCATCTTTACATATACTGCATTGATCATTATGCCTAGTGGATTAACTAGCACCTCCACCTCCAAAACCTTGTTGAATTGAACTGAGGAAGGAACCTTGAAAAATATTTGAAGGTTGAACTCAGTTGGAGGAAGTGGAAGATAAGTGCACAGAGCAGATTTAGAAGAAGGAACTGCAGCAGTGAACTAGAAAGATGGGGGTGTCCTAAGGTGACCGAGTGACCCAGGGCTTTATAGAGTGTAAAATAATGAAGATGCAGAACTTCCTTGGTGGTCCAGTGCTTAAGAATGCACCTTGCCATGCAGGGGATGTGCGTGCTGCAGCTAAGACCCAATGCAACCAAATAAGTAAGTATTTTTAAAAATGAGGGTGCAGAGGGCTTCCCTGGTGGTCCAGTGGGTAAAGAGTCCACCTTGTAGTACAAGGGACATCAGTTCGATCCCTGGCCTGGGAAAATCCCACGTGCAACAGAATGGCTGGACTGGTGTGTCCAATTATGAGCCAGTGCTCTGGAGCACATGTGCCCAGAGCTGGTGCTTTGCTACGAGAAAGGCTACTGTAATGGGAGGCCCACACAGGCTGAAGAATAAAGATGGACGAAAATAAATAAATAAAAAACCAATAAAGGGGCTTCCCCTGGTGGTCCAGTGGGTAAGGACACCACCTTGCAGTGCAAGGGGCACTGGTTCGAGCCCTGGCCTGGGAAGATCCCACGTGCCGCGGAGCGGCTGGACTGATGTGTCCGATTACCGAGCCCGAGCTCTGAAGCGCATGCGCCCAGAGCCGGCGCTCTGCAACGACAGACGCCACCGCGATGGGAGGCCCACAGGAGTCAAAGAACAAAGACGGATGAAAATGGAGAAATGAAAGACCAATAGAAGTGGCCCGCCTGCTCCCCTCCCTCCCCAACCCGACCCCCGCCCAAAATAAATAAATAAATAAATCTTAAAAAAAAAAACACAAACCAATAAAAGAGGCCAAAATTAAAAAAAAAAAAAATATATATATATATATATATATATATATATAAAATTAGGGTGCAGATAAAGTTCCAAATGGGTTAACCAACAATTTTATTACAGAAATGGAAGGAAAGATCACATACTGTTATCCACTGAAAAGGGTGTTCAATACATCATCACAACATATACTGATCTTGTTGATTTTCTGTAATCAGATATTACAAACTTCCATTCCTATGTCATCATGAACAAAAGGATAAATCCTTGGTCACTGAAAAGAGATAAAGAGATGCGTAATGTTTGCTATCACAAACAAACCCTTAAAGCTTCAATACACTCCAGTTGATAGATATACTCACAGTTTTTTAAAAAGCAAGAATAATAATTTGATCTCTCACTTCATAAAATGGAAATTTGAAATTCCTCCTGACAGTATGAAGACATCAGCCTATTAAGTGCTACATATGAAGTTTCATTTAGAGAGATGTGTAACTGTCACATATAAGGGAATTCACAAAATAAATCAAAGTGTTTACTGATACATGTTTCAAATAGAAGGCAGTCTTAGGTTTTCAAATTAAGTAGGGTTGCATTGGCTTCCCTGGTGGTTCAATGATAAAGAATCTGCATGCAGTGAAGGAGACACAGGAGACACGGGTTCAATCCCTGGGTCAGGAATAACCCCTGGAGAAGGGAATAGCAACCCACTCCAGTATTCTTGCCTGAAGAAGTCAAAGACAGAGGAATCTGGTGGGCTACTGTTATGGACAAGTAAAGACATGTTCACTTCTTACAGGAAAAATTAAGAAAAGATATCTGGGCTGAACAGACAATTGTCTCCCTAGCTAAGGATAAGTGCTGCCTGCAAGCCTCCCTTCTCTGAGACTTCCTCCAAGGAAGATTAGGTAGCTAGTTACTGATAAAAAGCCTGGGCCAGAATAGCTCCACTCATAAGATTAGCAGTTTCAAACTATTACCTTTAGCAAACATCCATAGAAGTGCTAATACAGAGCACAAAACCTCTTCCTCTTACCCCTTTTCAATGCTAAGGAAACACGCTTTTAGCAACTCTGGTTCCCTTGGTAACTAAGAATTGTAAGAATGTTTTTTCTATAAACAAATGTTTCCCCTGGAGAACAAGGTGTTGGTAGAGGAGCAAAAGGCTCCGGTGATGACCTCTTTTACACCTCTAGAGAGACAAAAAGCTTCTTCATGATTATTAATTAGCTTGAGATTTCTAGTTGGAAAAAATAAAAAGGGCGGAGAAAGATTGTGCGGAAAGCTTGCTCAGGCAACTCAGCTGTGACTGAGATGGGAAGCTCTCCAGCTCTGGGGTAAGAACATCTGTTTGCATTTGATTGAGTTCTGATTATTTCTGATTACTTGTGCTTGCTTTTATTTGATGATTAATAAACCCACTCTTGGTTTGACAATACTTGAGACCATGTAATAAACCCACTGCTTAATGTTTGCTATCACAAACAAACCCTTAAAGCTTCAATACACTCCAGTTATAGTACTCACAGTTTTTAAAAGCAAGAATAATAATTTGATCTCTCACTTCATAAAATGGAAATTTGAAATTCCTCCTGACAGTATGAAGACATCAGCCTATTAAGTGCTACATATGAAGTTTCATTTAGAGAGATGTGTAACTGTCACATATAAGGGAATTCACAAAATAAATCAAAGTGTTTACTGATACATGTTTCAAATAGAAGGCAGTCTTAGGTTTTCAAATTAAGTAGGGTTGCATTGGCTTCCCTGGTGGTTCAATGATAAAGAATCTGCATGCAGTGAAGGAGACACAGGAGACACGGGTTCAATCCCTGGGTCAGGAATAACCCCTGGAGAAGGGAATAGCAACCCACTCCAGTATTCTTGCCTGAAGAAGTCAAAGACAGAGGAATCTGGTGGGCTACTGTTATGGACAAGTAAAGACATGTTCACTTCTTACAGGAAAAATTAAGAAAAGATATCTGGGCTGAACAGACAATTGTCTCCCTAGCTAAGGATAAGTGCTGCCTGCAAGCCTCCCTTCTCTGAGACTTCCTCCAAGGAAGATTAGGTAGCTAGTTACTGAAAAAAAGCCTGGGCCAGAATAGCTCCACTCATAAGATTAGCAGTTTCAAACTATTACCTTTAGCAAACATCCATAGAAGTGCTAATACAGAGCACAAAACCTCTTCCTCTTACCCCTTTTCAATGCTAAGGAAACACGCTTTTAGCAACTCTGGTTCCCTTGGTAACTAAGAATTGTAAGAATGTTTTTTCTATAAACAAATGTTTCCCCTGGAGAACAAGGTGTTGGTAGAGGAGCAAAAGGCTCCGGTGATGACCTCTTTTACACCTCTAGAGAGACAAAAAGCTTCTTCATGATTATTAATTAGCTTGAGATTTCTAGTTGGAAAAAATAAAAAGGGCGGAGAAAGATTGTGCGGAAAGCTTGCTCAGGCAACTCAGCTGTGACTGAGATGGGAAGCTCTCCAGCTCTGGGGTAAGAACATCTGTTTGCATTTGATTGAGTTCTGATTATTTCTGATTACTTGTGCTTGCTTTTATTTGATGATTAATAAACCCACTCTTGGTTTGACAATACTTGAGACCATGATACTTTATCGTCGAGGTCCGAGGCTCATGCCCTGAGGGGACCACGCCGTGTTAGCGGAAAAGTCTCTGAGCTATTCAATATAGTTTCTCTTAGTGAGGACTAGTGAAAATAGTAATCAGAGTAAGCTCCAACACGGTGCCCACGACACTACAGTCCACAGGGTCGCAAAAAGTTGGAGAAGACTGAAGTGACCTAGCATACAGACAGGGTTTGCACTATTTTTCATGGTCTAGATTAATATTACACATAGCATATTTCAATTAAACTTTTTAATTCTGAAGTGGAGTAGAGGCAAGTGATAGTTGCTTAAAACAGTTTTTCCAGGTAACTTAATTTTCACTGAAAGAGATTAAACACCTAGGAAATTAGTCTGCTAGTTAATTCTAGTCATGTGTGCTTTAAATGTCACAGTGACTGTCTCCTAATCCTGGCAAGCCCTCTCCTCCCAAGGAGTCATTCGATGATAGCCCTATTAGATCACACAAGCTTACTAAAAAAATTTTTTTTGGTCTCTCCCTCCCCTCTCGTTTATGTGCTATCTGAATCCTCACTCACTTGGTTTCCTTTTTAAAGTATTCAGTTTTCTTCTAAATGCCATCAGAGAGTTCTGGGGGAGAAAGTTATGGAGATCAGCAGTCTATGGGCAGAAAACTGAACTCTGGACATTGAAAAACACTGAGACTCTAACTTTGTGTTTTTGGCAGACTTCTACCTCGATTTTAAGGCAGGTGTGGTTGTGTCTGAATGCCAGAGGGGCCCCTGTGGCTGTGATCTCACTCCAGAGTCACCACCTATAACCGGTGTCTTTTCTTGGACCTTATTGCGGTCTTTTGAGGTCTTCCCCTGGAGAACAAGGTGTTGGAAAAAATGGACCTCTTTACACCTCTAGAGAGACAAAAGCTTCTTCATGATTATTAATTAGCTTGAGATTTCTAGTTGGAAAAAATAAAAAGGGCGGAGAAAGATTGTGCGGAAAGCTTGCTCAGGCAACTCAGCTGTGACTGAGATGGGAAGCTCTCCAGCTCTGGGGTAAGAACATCTGTTTGCATTTGATTGAGTTCTGATTATTTCTGATTACTTGTGCTTGCTTTTATTTGATGATTAATAAACCCACTCTTGGTTTGACAATACTTGAGACCATGATACTTTATCGTCGAGGTCCGAGGCTCATGCCCTGAGGGGACCACGCCGTGTTAGCGGAAAAGTCTCTGAGCTATTCAATATAGTTTCTCTTAGTGAGGACTAGTGAAAATAGTAATCAGAGTAAGCTCCAACACGGTGCCCACAACACTACAGTCCACAGGGTCGCAAAAAGTTGGAGAAGACTGAAGTGACCTAGCATACAGACAGGGTTTGCACTATTTTTCATGGTCTAGATTAATATTACACATAGCATATTTCAATTAAACTTTTTAATTCTGAAGTGGAGTAGAGGCAAGTGATAGTTGCTTAAAACAGTTTTTCCAGGTAACTTAATTTTCACTGAAAGAGATTAAACACCTAGGAAATTAGTCTGCTAGTTAATTCTAGTCATGTGTGCTTTAAATGTCACAGTGACTGTCTCCTAATCCTGGCAAGCCCTCTCCTCCCAAGGAGTCATTCGATGATAGCCCTATTAGATCACACAAGCTTACTAAAAAAATTTTTTTTGGTCTCTCCCTCCCCTCTCGTTTATGTGCTATCTGAATCCTCACTCACTTGGTTTCCTTTTTAAAGTATTCAGTTTTCTTCTAAATGCCATCAGAGAGTTCTGGGGGAGAAAGTTATGGAGATCAGCAGTCTATGGGCAGAAAACTGAACTCTGGACATTGAAAAACACTGAGACTCTAACTTTGTGTTTTTGGCAGACTTCTACCTCGATTTTAAGGCAGGTGTGGTTGTGTCTGAATGCCAGAGGGGCCCCTGTGGCTGTGATCTCACTCCAGAGTCACCACCTATAACCGGTGTCTTTTCTTGGACCTTACTGCGGTCTGACTTTTCAGTTTTTAGTTGTTTGCTTGCTTTGCTTCCTTTTCTTCACTGTCAGCCACAAAGAACTCCACATTCTATGCAGAATTGCAATTCTGGATGCCATTTCTTCTCTGCTATGGCTTTGCTATTTTGGGGGGCTTTGTATCCCAAACATGTCTCTGTTGAATTTTTCTTCTCCTCATGATAAAATGGTCAAACACTTGGATTCCTATCAAAGACACCCTGAAATCATGGCAGGTGCTTTTCTCGTCTGAATGCTGTGCTGTGAGAGAAATGGCCCTCAGCCATCAGCATCCTTTGCAGAAATTTCAGGTCTGTTGTCAGATGACTCTAGTACTACTCATGTCTTGCTGGGCCTTTCATATTTTTCCTATACTTCTCTGTCTTATGTCACATAAGCAGAAATGGTCTATCTCACCACACTTAGCTAAGAGGTAGTGGTCTCTTGTGGCTACCATTTGTAAATAGACAGGTAAGGTTGCCCAACTATACACAAGAAGAAGCTGTTTATCTTTCCTACATTTTTCCCCTCTCTCTTCATAAGCCAGGCTAAAAGACAAAGAAATCTTCCACCATTTCAATGAGCCCCTATGGTCTGGTGTAGGAGACCTTTGCAGTCTAGTTCCTAATCCTGTCCGCAAGGACAAATTTGACACCATTGTCCACTGCCATCAGCATCTCAATAAATTTAGCCACAAAGAAGCAGCAGTTGTGAGCGCATGCAGGGTTAAAGGAGAATATTACCATTGGGAAGATTTGAACTGACCTGCCAACTGAAAGAATCCAACAGAGAGGAAGAGCTGAAAGCAGGAAGAGGCCCATCAAAAGGGTCCCTGCCCCAGGCCTCAACCTGATCTAGCAGTTGACGCCTAACTTTCTGCCCCATCACACAGCAATGATCTTTTGCCCTTATTGATATTTTTATTACCATGACTACTACTACTATTTGGGTGAGTTTGGGAGATTTAATGGAGATTATGGGGTGGGAAATACAATTTCTCTAGCCACTTCAAGGTACCATGATTGAAACTTTTAATCATCTGCCTTGACTTTGGCATGTATCCCCCTCTTTGACTGGGCTCCCATAGTCATCATTGTTCATATGGATGCCCATACAACCCTTGATGTCTTTGTTCCTTGACAGCCTCATCTCCAGGGACCTCATTCACTCTCCCTAGCCACCTCTACCATGCACTTGCCTACAAGACTGTTGGGATGACCTAGCTCTTGAACACCCCCTCATTAGCACCTTGTAGCTGTCTACCACCACATTCTCTGTGTCTCTCCCCTTTCCCTCTCCAGTCTTATTAAACTTCTTTCAGTTCCTCTAAATTGTGCTGCTTCCTAGCTTAAGGTAACACCTGAGAGAACACATACATTTATCCTCCTGAAATACTTTCTCCCTGCAAGTTGGATCCTAGCTATTCACCTATCTTCTGCCTACTCACCCAAAATTAATTCTTCGCCTACCCTACATTTTGAAGGCTCTTATGTCACATAAGCAGAAATGGTCTATCTCACCACACTTAGCCAAGAGGTAGTGGTCTCTTGTGGCTACCATTTGTAAATAGACAGGTAAGGTTGCCCAACTATACACAAGAAGAAGCTGTTTATCTTTCCTACATTTTTCCCCTCTCTCTTCATAAGCCAGGCTAAAAGACAAAGAAATCTTCCACCATTTCAATGAGCCCCTATGGTCTGGTGTAGGAGACCTTTGCAGTCTAGTTCCTAATCCTGTCCGCAAGGACAAATTTGACACCATTGTCCACTGCCATCAGCATCTCAATAAATTTAGCCACAAAGAAGCAGCAGTTGTGAGCGCATGCAGGGTTAAAGGAGAATATTACCATTGGGAAGATTTGAACTGACCTGCCAACTGAAAGAATCCAACAGAGAGGAAGAGCTGAAAGCAGGAAGAGGCCCATCAAAAGGGTCCCTGCCCCAGGCCTCAACCTGATCTAGCAGTTGACGCCTAACTTTCTGCCCCATCACACAGCAATGATCTTTTGCCCTTATTGATATTTTTATTACCATGACTACTACTACTATTTGGGTGAGTTTGGGAGATTTAATGGAGATTATGGGGTGGAAATACAATTTCTCTAGCCACTTCAAGGTACCATGATTGAAACTTTTAATCATCTGCCTTGACTTTGGCATGTATCCCCCTCTTTGACTGGGCTCCCATAGTCATCATTGTTCATATGGATGCCCATACAACCCTTGATGTCTTTGTTCCTTGACAGCCTCATCTCCAGGGACCTCATTCACTCTCCCTAGCCACCTCTACCATGCACTTGCCTACAAGACTGTTGGGATGACCTAGCTCTTGAACACCCCCTCATTAGCACCTTGTAGCTGTCTACCACCACATTCTCTGTGTCTCTCCCCTTTCCCTCTCCAGTCTTATTAAACTTCTTTCAGTTCCTCTAAATTGTGCTGCTTCCTAGCTTAAGGTAACACCTGAGAGAACACATACATTTATCCTCCTGAAATACTTTCTCCCTGCAAGTTGGATCCTAGCTATTCACCTATCTTCTGCCTACTCACCCATTAAGTTTGAGCTTCAGCAATGCTCTCTCAGGAAAGCCTTCACTGACACAGATGACAGAATGAGGTCTCCCTGCTTTACATTTTGAAGGCGTTAGACATTTTTCCATTGTAACTTAGCTCACAACTTCGATGAACTGGTTTGGTGGCATAGTGACTGGCAGATACTACATGCAGCAAATTGTTGCTGAATAACCAAATGAATGAATGAAGAGTCTGAAGAGGAAATTCAGTGTCTTTTTTAAAACATTAATACAGTCTATCAACTTTATTCAGGTTTCACTAGTTTTGCATGTACTTTGTGTGCATGTATAGTTCTATTCAATTTTATCACATTTAGATCTTTGTGGCAGCTGATGCAATAAAGATAAAGAACAGTTTCATCACAAAGATCCCTCATGCCATCTTTCATGACCAAAGTCATCTTCCTCACTCCCTTACTCCTATTTAACCAGTGGTAACACTAATCTATTCTCCATCTCTATTTTTGTCATTTTAAGAATACTATATTAATGAAATATAAAATGCAAAGTTTTTAAATAGGCCTTTTTTAAAAAAAAAAAAAGATTTATTTACTTATTTATTTTGGGCGGGAGTCGGTTTGGGGAGGGAGGAGAGCGGGCGGGCCACTTCTATTGGTCTTTCATTTCTCTATTTTCATCCATCTTTGTTCTCTGGCTCCTGTGGGCCTCCCATCGTGGTGGCGTCTGTCGTTGCAGAGTGCCGGCTCTGGGCGCATGCGCTCCAGAGCTCCGGCTCGGTAATTGGACACATCGGTCCAGCCGCTCTGCGGCACGTGGGATCTTCCCAGGCCAGGGCTTGAACCGGCACCCCTTGCACTGCAAGGCGGTGTCCTTACCCACTGGACCACCAAGGGAAGCCCAAATTGGCCTTTTTTTCACACAGTATAATTATTTTTCAATTCATCCAAGTTGTTATGTTTACCAATAGGTTATTTTTTTAATTGTTAAGTAGTATTCTGTGGTATAGATGCACCACATCTTAATTATTTACCTGCTGAAGATGTATAGTTTGTTTCTTGGTTTTGGCTATTACAAATAAAGTTGCAATGAATATTCATGTACAGGTTTGGTATAAACCTAACTTATCTAGAATAATCACCTAAAAGTGAAATTGCTGAATCAGATGGTAAGCACATATATATACATATAAAAAACTGCTTAGTCACCAATACATGTATAGTTGATATTTTGCTTAATCTTGCTAGTGGTAGTGTGACAGTGGTACTGGTTTAGTTGCTAAAGTGAACTCTTTGCGACCCATGGGTAGATGGTTCAGCAAAATGGACATTTTGGTGGATTCAGTGTCTTTTTAAAACATTAATACAGTCTATCAACTTTATTCAGGTTTCACTAGTTTTGCATGTACTTTGTGTGCATGTATAGTTCTATTCAATTTTATCACATTTAGATCTTTGTGGCAGCTGATGCAATAAAGATAAAGAACAGTTTCATCACAAAGATCCCTCATGCCATCTTTCATGACCAAAGTCATCTTCCTCACTCCCTTACTCCTATTTAACCAGTGGTAACACTAATCTATTCTCCATCTCTATTTTTGTCATTTTAAGAATACTATATTAATGAAATATAAAATGCAAAGTTTTTAAATAGGCCTTTTTTTAAAAAAAAGATTTATTTACTTATTTATTTTGGGCGGAGTCGGTTTGGGAGGGAGGGGAGCAGGCGGGCCACTTCTATTGGTCTTCATTTCTCTATTTTCATCCATCTTTGTTCTTTGGCTCCTGTGGGCCTCCCATCGCGGTGGCGTCTGTCGTTGCAGAGTGCCGGCTCTGGGCGCATGCGCTCCAGAGCTCTGGCTCGGTCATTGGACGCATCGGTCCAGCCGCTCCGCGGCACGTGGGATCTTCCCAGGCCAGGGCTTGAACCGGCCCCCCTTGTACTGCATGGCGGTGTCCTTACCCACTGGACCACCAGGGGAAGCCCAAATTGGCCTTTTTTTCACACAGTATAATTATTTTTCAATTCATCCAAGTTGTTATGTTTACCAATAGGTTATTTTTTTAATTGTTAAGTAGTATTCTGTGGTATAGATGCACCACATCTTAATTATTTACCTGCTGAAGATGTATAGTTTGTTTCTTGGTTTTGGCTATTACAAATAAAGTTGCAATGAATATTCATGTACAGGTTTGGTATAAACCTAACTTATCTAGAATAATCACCTAAAAGTGAAATTGCTGAATCAGATGGTAAGCACATATATATACATATAAAAAACTGCTTAGTCACCAATACATGTATAGTTGATATTTTGCTTAATCTTGCTAGTGGTAGTGTGACAGTGGTACTGGTTTAGTTGCTAAAGTGAACTCTTTGCGACCCATGGGTAAGCCATGGAATTTTCCAGGCAAAAATATTGGAGTATTCTTTCACTTCTCCAGGGGATATTCCCCACAGGGATCAAACCCAGGTCTCTCATATTGCAGGCAGAGTCTTTACCAGCTGGACCGTGAGGGAATCCCACTAGTTGATAAGTCACATTCAACTCTTGAGACCCCATGGCCTGTCAGGTTCTTCTGTCCATGGGATTTCTCAGGCAAGAATACTAGAATGGATTGCCATTTCCTTCCCAATCCAGGGATTGAACCCATGTTTGCTGCATTGTAGGCAAATTCTTTACTTCCTTCACACATCTGGATATTTTTATATGTGAAGGAAGCTAGTATTTCATAAAAATTAAATTGTACCAAATGCAGTCTTCTGGGACTTTTTTTTTTTTTTTCCACTCAACATTAAATGAAAAGGTTTCTTCACCTTTTTTTTTTTTTTTTGGTTGAGGGGGCTTTCCAGGTAGTGCTAGTGGTAAAGAATCTTCTTGTCAATGCAAGAGACACGGGTTTGATCTTTGGGTGGGAAAGATCCCCTGGAGAAGGAAATGGCAACTGACTCCAGTATCCTTGTTTGAAAAATTCCATGAGTAGAGGAGCCTGATGGGCTACAGTCCATGGGGTGGCAGAGACTTGAACATAACTGAGCGCACAATCCAATCCTCCACATTTTTACATATAGCCATAATTCATTCATTTTTATTGCTGTACAAATATTTCCCTCTTTGTCCATATTACAGTATCTAATCAAATATGGAACATGTTATACCATTTTATGAATAAAAATGCATCATTTTATGAATAAGGTATTGATATGCAAAAGTTTCTTTGGGCATATTCCTAGGAATGGGGTTGCTGGGTGTTAAAGAATTTGAATGTTTAACTTTTAGAAAAGATGAAAAACTCTATTGGCTTTCTAGGACTGCTTTAATAAGTAATCACAGATTCACCGGCTTAAAACAACAGTTCTCACCTCTGACATTTTGGAGGCCAGAAGTTTAAAATCAAGGCATCAGCAGTGTTAGTTTCTTCTAGAAGATCAGATGGAAAAGTCTGTTTCATGCCTCTCTGCCAGCTTCTGGTGGTTGCCAGCAATCAGAGTTCCTTGACCGGTAGGCACATCACTCCAATCTCTGCCTCCATTTTTACATGGAATTTTCCTCTATGTTAGCTGGGGATTGTTAATGGAACAAAAACATAGAGGTGGTAGAAAGGATATGACTTACAAACAGGGGTCGGAGGACACACTGTGCGGTGTGCCATGGTTTACATAAAGTGTTCACATTATCTCAACTGATCCTCAAATCAACCCTGTGTGATATATATTAACTTTATTTCTGTGGTTAAAAGCTGGAAAATTTCCAGAGGTGGAGTTAGGGCCCAGGTTGTCAGAACCTAAATCTGAGCTTTTTCCAAGTTGGATAACTTCCATGTACATGAAACTTAGACCTGTTCTGATGAATTGCCATCTGGATATTTTGATATATGAAATATCAGGTAATATTAACTGTTTCAAAATAGATTTTGCCCATTCCCGCATTTGGGTTAGAAATCTAACATTCCTTTAAGTCTGTTTGCTGACAATTTTGAAAGTGACCACACTAAGCACATTTTAATTAAAAAATGCAGACTTGAAACCGAGATTGTATCAAAGAGACGATAGACCTGTAGAGAGCGGAGTTTCCCTGTTGGAACGCCTTGTTTCACTTCTAAATTTTCTCATTAAGGACTTGATTTACCTCATAGCTTTTGCCAAATGTGTGATTCATCTTGTAGTTACTTAATTTTATTGCCAGATAGGTGAGGAGCAAACTCAATTGCCAACCATGAAGAATTTTTCGTTTTCTCTCAAACAACACCAGTCTTTAAATGATCAGGTTTCATTGGTTCAGTGAATTCTGCCATTATTACTTAAAATATATCATTTTAAACATAGTTTGTAAATTACTGTAGATTGCAGTACATAATTTCAAATTGTTAAATGAGGCTAACAAAATATTCAAACATTTCTGAAGTCTTTGAAGGAAATACCTCTGATTTCTTCAACTTCAGAAACGGTGACAAACTAATTTGATGATGCAACACAAGGGTAGTAGAAGGAGCCTGTGGCTAGTTGTTCCCTATCTGGCTTTGGGTTCAGGCATTTATTGCTTCAAAAGAGTAATCATGAGAAACCCATGCACCATAACCAGAGAGTAAACCTGACACTGTTCACTTACTTTTACTTTACAGAAGGCAGAGAAACTTCTAATAATAGAGTTTATATGATGTTCTCTTAGGAACAACTGAAATTTTTATATGGTTAATCATGGCATCAAGTGGTCTAAAGTCCAAGGACAGTCCAGGTCCTCCCTTTTTGGTTCTCTGCTATTTTGTCATGATTTTCTTCATCTTAGTTCTTCTATGCTACTAGTTCATTGAGACTTTGAAGGGACAGAAAACCAAAGCTTTGCCTAGTTTACCTTAAACCTGACATTTATCTTTTCATAAAAATGTATTTATTTATTATTTTTGGCTGCTCTGGGTCTGTGGTCTGTGTGCAGGCTTTCTTCAGTTGCAGCAAGTCAGGGCTACTCTCTGGTTACAGTGAGTGGGCTTCTCACTGTGATGGCTTCTCTTGCTGCACAGGCTCTAGGGCACATGGGTTTAGGTGCCTCAATGCATGTGAAATCTTTCCAGACCATGGATTGAACCCATGTCCTAGCCCATGACATTTATCTCTAAAATAACTTTTTAACATTCAAAAATTTTGTTTACTTATTTTCATCCATCTTTATTCTTTGGCATGTATGGGCCTCCCATTGCAGTAGCCTCTCTTGTTGCAGAGCACCCGGGCTCCTAGGGACTTGCATGGCACTTTTGCCATGAGATTCTGGGCCAGGGATTGAACCAGTGCCTTGCTTTTCAATAGTCTAATTTCAATTGCCAACCATGAAGAATTTTTCGTTTTCTCTCAAACAACACCAGTCTTTAAATGATCAGGTTTCATTGGTTCAGTGAATTCTGCCATTATTACTTAAAATATATCATTTTAAACATAGTTTGTAAATTACTGTAGATTGCAGTACATAATTTCAAATTGTTAAATGAGGCTAACAAAATATTCAAACATTTCTGAAGTCTTTGAAGGAAATACCTCTGATTTCTTCAACTTCAGAAACGGTGACAAACTAATTTGATGATGCAACACAAGGGTAGTAGAAGGAGCCTGTGGCTAGTTGTTCCCTATCTGGCTTTGGGTTCAGGCATTTATTGCTTCAAAAGAGTAATCATGAGAAACCCATGCACCATAACCAGAGAGTAAACCTGACACTGTTCACTTACTTTTACTTTACAGAAGGCAGAGAAACTTCTAATAATAGAGTTTATATGATGTTCTCTTAGGAACAACTGAAATTTTTATATGGTTAATCATGGCATCAAGTGGTCTAAAGTCCAAGGACAGTCCAGGTCCTCCCTTTTTGGTTCTCTGCTATTTTGTCATGATTTTCTTCATCTTAGTTCTTCTATGCTACTAGTTCATTGAGACTTTGAAGGGACAGAAAACCAAAGCTTTGCCTAGTTTACCTTAAACCTGACATTTATCTTTTCATAAAAATGTATTTATTTATTATTTTTGGCTGCTCTGGGTCTGTGGTCTGTGTGCAGGCTTTCTTCAGTTGCAGCAAGTCAGGGCTACTCTCTGGTTACAGTGAGTGGGCTTCTCACTGTGATGGCTTCTCTTGCTGCACAGGCTCTAGGGCACATGGGTTTAGGTGCCTCAATGCATGTGAAATCTTTCCAGACCATGGATTGAACCCATGTCCTAGCCCATGACATTTATCTCTAAAATAACTTTTTTTTAACATTCAAAAAAATTTTGTTTACTTATTTTCATCCATCTTTATTCTTTGGCATGTATGGGCCTCCCATTGCAGTAGCCTCTCTTGTTGCAGAGCACTGGCTCTGGGTGCATGCACTCCAGAGTGCTGACTCATAATCAGACACACTGGCCCAGCCGCTTTGTGGCACATGAGATCTTCCTGGGCCAGGGATTGAACCAGTGCCCCTTGCATTGCAAGGCGGACTCTTTACCCACTGGACCACCAGGGAAGCCCCTCTAAAATAACTTTCAATAACATACTTTTATTTGTAGTCCCATTGGTTTAGCAGGTATTTCAGGCCTTCTTTATATAAGTGAGACATTAATAATACATATCATCTTTGACCTTCCATCCCTACTTCCCCCTATCACCTGTTGGAAGAGATACCTTTATATTGATAATATATAGGTTTAAAATTTTACCTTATGTTACACACCTCCACAGATGTTCTCATCATTTGGAAAGGAAAAATAAATAAGCAAATTATTGGTGAAGTGAAAAGAGAGTAGATTGTTTATTGGTTACTCTGGGTTTTTTTTTTTTTTTCCCTCCCCTCACTTGTTTCTACTTTCTGCTTCTGTACCCATTGCCTAGCCATTTTCTCTTTATCTTTCTAGTCTGAGTTAAACTATATTTCTTTAAGATGGCCATTTCTAACACTGGATCTTAATTTTGACCCCTGCTGTTATAGTAACTGTTCTCACTGAGGGCACCCACCATGTGTTGTCATTATATGTTTCCTTGTGTTCAGTTTTCTCTATCCCTTTCCCTAGACTGTAAGCTCCATAAGACACAAATCCTGTATATTCTGTTCACCATTGTAAACCCAGTGCCTAGCAGAGTGTCTGGTAACGAAAAATGTGTATTGAAAAAAATAAAACTTGGGTCAGTTGCAGCAAGTCAGGGCTACTCTCTGGTTACAGTGAGTGGGCTTCTCACTGTGATGGCTTCTCTTGCTGCACAGGCTCTAGGGCACATGGGTTTAGGTGCCTCAATGCATGTGAAATCTTTCCAGACCATGGATTGAACCCATGTCCTAGCCCATGACATTTATCTCTAAAATAACTTTTTTTTAACATTCAAAAAAATTTTGTTTACTTATTTTCATCCATCTTTATTCTTTGGCATGTATGGGCCTCCCATTGCAGTAGCCTCTCTTGTTGCAGAGCACTGGCTCTGGGTGCATGCACTCCAGAGTGCTGACTCATAATCAGACACACTGGCCCAGCCGCTTTGTGGCACATGAGATCTTCCTGGGCCAGGGATTGAACCAGTGCCCCTTGCATTGCAAGGCGGACTCTTTACCCACTGGACCACCAGGGAAGCCCCTCTAAAATAACTTTCAATAACATACTTTTATTTGTAGTCCCATTGGTTTAGCAGGTATTTCAGGCCTTCTTTATATAAGTGAGACATTAATAATACATATCATCTTTGACCTTCCATCCCTACTTCCCCCTATCACCTGTTGGAAGAGATACCTTTATATTGATAATATATAGGTTTAAAATTTTACCTTATGTTACACACCTCCACAGATGTTCTCATCATTTGGAAAGGAAAAATAAATAAGCAAATTATTGGTGAAGTGAAAAGAGAGTAGATTGTTTATTGGTTACTCTGGGTTGTTTTTTTTTTTTTCCCTCCCCTCACTTGTTTCTACTTTCTGCTTCTGTACCCATTGCCTAGCCATTTTCTCTTTATCTTTCTAGTCTGAGTTAAACTATATTTCTTTAAGATGGCCATTTCTAACACTGGATCTTAATTTTGACCCCTGCTGTTATAGTAACTGTTCTCACTGAGGGCACCCACCATGTGTTGTCATTATATGTTTCCTTGTGTTCAGTTTTCTCTATCCCTTTCCCTAGACTGTAAGCTCCATAAGACACAAATCCTGTATATTCTGTTCACCATTGTAAACCCAGTGCCTAGCAGAGTGTCTGGTAACCAAAAATGTGTATTGAATAAATAACTTAAAACTGAGACTTGAAATATTAATGGTGTGAAGCTGTTTGGGGCTGATGTTGAGACCATTACGACTGAAGCGGCAACGTTGACTCCATCCCCCTGGCCACTGTGTCACAGCAATGCAGTCTGGGGAACTGGCCTCTACTTCCAGGAGACATATAAATTGGTCTAAGCCACATTCATGCACCCACATCCTTTGTCACAGATGACATGCCTTCTGTGCCAATTACATGTTCAGCAGTGGAGAGTCCCTGACTTTAACCGGCCCAAACAAACTGAGGGAAAAAATGTTGTTCCCTAGTTGGTGAAAAACGTTTACTCTGTCTTCAGCCAGAAGTGAAAAAGGAAGCATGTTGCCACATTACACTGATACTAGCAGCCATCTTATACATACTAGGCTATATAATTTTTTACATGTATAACAGAAATTTATGGTGACATTTTCCTCATTGAAGATATTTGAAATAGATTTAAATGTATCAATATTTTATGAAAAATAACTAGTAAAAGAATTTATATAATACCTGTAATATGCATGATTTGATGCCAGATATCCATTCTTTTTAATTTCAAACATTATTTTTTAAAAAGCATTATTCACATATCCTGTGTTTTCGAAATTTTAATTCCATTTGTTCTTTTCTCAGTCATACATGGTAGTGGTATTTGTAGCTGTTTTTTGAATGGTCAGAGTATCCATTTTCTATTCCTTAACAGTGATATTCAAGCCTTCTTTCTCAGATTCTTTAAGAAGATCCTTCATGCTGAGTTTAGATAGTAATTGAGGCTCTGGTCCCGAAAGTGGTGAACAATTACAGATCTCTCTAATTATGAAAGCCTGAGGGCTGAGTCTATCCAAGTGCTCATTTGGATAGACTGATTTCCACAAGAAGGATGTGTGAATCACCATCCTGGCAACTCAGGATGACCGTGGAGGCTATTTGCAAATTCCACCCACTGCCAAAACACTGAACAGACTCTCAGGGCCACACAAGCTGTGGTCCAGTTTTTTCTGCTTCAGCCTCTAATGTTCTATTGTCTGGTCTATCAAAAATATACTTCTGGGGCTTCCCTGGTGGTCCAGTGGCTAAGGACACTGCCTTGCAGTGCAAGGGGCGCTGGTTCCATCCCTGACCTGGGAAGATCCCACGTGCCACGGAGCAGCTGAACCAATGTGTCCAATTACTGAGCCGGAGCTCTGGAGCACATGTGCCCAGAGCCGGCGCTCTGCGACAACAGAGGCCACCGCGATGGGAGGCCCACACGGGCCAAAGAACAAAGATGGATGAAAATGGACAAATGAAAGACCAATAAAAGTGGCCCGCCTGCTCCCCTCCCTCCCCACCCCACCCCCACCAAAATAAATAAATGTTTAAAAAAAAAAAAAAAATATATATATATATATATATATACTTCTGCAATTTAAACTATATCTACTGGCCCCAAGGAAAAGTGGCCCAAATCATGGTGAGAAAAATCAGACCTAGCAAATCTAGTAAGCTAGCCTTTTCTGCAGCATGCCTAAGTACTGCATGTGCTAGTTCAGGGCCCAGAGGGATGAACTGCATCTGTGCATGTCACAGCAGAGAGCACAAAGAGCCTTGGGTCTTTGATGATATCATGAGACATCACATCAACAAGTTCTGATACCTGACCTGTCTCAGAGAAGCAGATAGAGAAAGAATGTTCTGAACAGAAGGAACTGGTGAAGAAGGGCCACATATTTGAGAAACAGAAAGAAGACTGTTGTAACTGGACTACTAACCTGTGGAAGAATTTCCTGAGATGAAGCTAGAAAGATGATGAAGGATCAAGTCATACAGAAGCTTGTGGTCATACTAAGTACTAGTTAAGAACTCAATCATTGGAAGTGAGTTAAGTCCAACTCTCTAATTTCCAGCTAGGTAAGCTTGGGAAAGCAACTTAATCTCCTCTCTAAACCTCTGTTTCCTCTCTTGTAAATGAATGGCAATATATAAGCTTTTCTATAGTTCTTAGGTAGAGCAAATAAAATACTGCAGAGAACTTAGGAGGTTGATAAATGAGCCAAATAAATGAAATAAAAAGCAACTACAGTTATTGTTTGGGGGCAGAATTTTGTGTTAGTTGCTTAGTTGTATCTGAGTCTTTGAGACCCCATGGACTGTAGTCTGCCAGGCTCCTCTGTCTAATGTTCTATTGTCTGGTCTATCAAAAATATACTTCTGGGGCTTCCCTGGTGGTCCAGTGGCTAAGGACACTGCCTTGCAGTGCAAGGGGCGCTGGTTCCATCCCTGACCTGGGAAGATCCCACGTGCCACGGAGCAGCTGAACCAATGTGTCCAATTACTGAGCCGGAGCTCTGGAGCACATGTGCCCAGAGCCGGCGCTCTGCGACAACAGAGGCCACCGCGATGGGAGGCCCACACGGGCCAAAGAACAAAGATGGATGAAAATGGACAAATGAAAGACCAATAAAAGTGGCCCGCCTGCTCCCCTCCCTCCCACCCCATCCCCACCAAAATAAATAAATGTTTAAAAAAAAAAAAAAAATATATATATATATATATATATACTTCTGCAATTTAAACTATATCTACTGGCCCCAAGGAAAAGTGGCCCAAATCATGGTGAGAAAAATCAGACCTAGCAAATCTAGTAAGCTAGCCTTTTCTGCAGCATGCCTAAGTACTGCATGTGCTAGTTCAGGGCCCAGAGGGATGAACTGCATCTGTGCATGTCACAGCAGAGAGCACAAAGAGCCTTGGGTCTTTGATGATATCATGAGACATCACATCAACAAGTTCTGATACCTGACCTGTCTCAGAGAAGCAGATAGAGAAAGAATGTTCTGAACAGAAGGAACTGGTGAAGAAGGGCCACATATTTGAGAAACAGAAAGAAGACTGTTGTAACTGGACTACTAACCTGTGGAAGAATTTCCTGAGATGAAGCTAGAAAGATGATGAAGGATCAAGTCATACAGAAGCTTGTGGTCATACTAAGTACTAGTTAAGAACTCAATCATTGGAAGTGAGTTAAGTCCAACTCTCTAATTTCCAGCTAGGTAAGCTTGGGAAAGCAACTTAATCTCCTCTCTAAACCTCTGTTTCCTCTCTTGTAAATGAATGGCAATATATAAGCTTTTCTATAGTTCTTAGGTAGAGCAAATAAAATACTGCAGAGAACTTAGGAGGTTGATAAATGAGCCAAATAAATGAAATAAAAAGCAACTACAGTTATTGTTTGGGGGCAGAATTTTGTGTTAGTTGCTTAGTTGTATCTGAGTCTTTGAGACCCCATGGACTGTAGTCTGCCAGGCTCCTCTGTCTACAGAATTCTCCAGGCAAGAATACTGGAGTGGGTTGCCATTCCTTTTTCCAGGGAATCTTCCCAACCCAGGGACTGAACCCTCATCTCCTGCACTGCAGACAAATTATTATTATTATTATTGTTATTTTTATCATCTCAGCCACCAAGGAAGCCCATAGAATTTAGTCTGCAAAGTGGATACACGAGAAAGGGGCCAGTGTAGAGATGGTAGCAGTGGGAGACCAGACAGGAGAAGCTATTGCATATTTCAGGCAATGATACTGGAGGTCTGAACTAAGATAAAGGAAGTTAAGATGGAGAAAAAAATAGATTGATTGGAATTACTCAGGAGGTAGAACTGGCAGAATGTGGCAACCGAATATGAGGGATGAGGTAGAGGGAAGAGATATAATCAATTCAAAAGCTTCAGGCTTTGTGCATTTCTTAAGTCAGGGAACCCTGAAGGAGTGGGTTGTATGTGAGTGTCTGGGGGAGTGGTGGGAGCATCTGGGAACTTCAGTTGTGGACCTGATGAGTATGAGCTACCTGTGAGCCATGGAGAGAGAGTCTTGGTCAGCAGTTGAATATATAAATATCTAACCTTTAGAGGAGAAGTCTGGTCTAGAGATATAATTTTGGTAGTGAATACATAAATGGTTACTTGAGCCATGGGGATGGATGAAAATTGGAAAGACAAAGAACAACTAGTTACTAGACAAAATCTAAAGATCAAAAACCAGTCAGTGAGTCAGAAATGAGTTTGGTTGCAAATACTAGCAATCCAGGCTGGCTTGAACAGTAAAGGGCTATAACATAAGAGCACCCAATGGCAACGTGGGCTTTGGTGCTGATTAGATTCAGCTGTTTCATCATGGTAGTCATCACGCTCTCACTTTTTTCCCACTTCTGGGTGCTGTCTTGTGTGGTGGTTAGCTTTCTTCCAAGACTAAGTCTTTTTTCCATCTCAGGATGGCTACATACAGTATCTGAGGCTACATGCATCTTTTCCGCAAAGAAAAAGGAGAGGAAGTCTGTTATTTTCTCAGAGGAAAGGGAAGCTTTTCCCTCTGGAGCTCCCTAGGAAAAGCTCTTCTTCCATTGTTTGGAGTTGGGTCATATGCCTATCTCTGAGTTAAAATTTGGTAAACCTCAGAATGGGATTATGGTGATTAATCTGAAGCATGTACAATCCATATAAATGTTGACAGTGAAATCCAGTTCTCCATTACTCATTGGTTGTGAGCCTGAGGCTTGAATATCTTGATTCAGCACTGATTCAATTATCAAAATAAAAGAGCCTTGCACTTCTCTGGTGGTCCAGTGGTTAAGAATCCACCTGCCAGTTCATGGGACATGGGTTTGAGCCCTGGTTTGGGAATATCCCACATGTTGAAGGACAACTATGCTCATGTACCGCAACTACTGACCCTGCAAGTTCTCCAGGCCAGGTGTGTGAAGAGTTCAAGAATTCCACATGTGCTGTGGCAGGTCAGGAGAGAAATCCCTGTGTAGGAGGAGAGAGAGAGGGGGTCCTAGCATGGGTTAAAGACTTGACTTTGAGAGGGCGGCATGCCTCCTCCACTGTGGTGGGAAGAGAAGAAAATGAATTTGGTCATGTAAAGTTGAGGAGTTTTCTCCTGGCGATTTATATTTTACCTAAAGAAGGAGGTAACTGCTGTTGAGAGATGAGAAAGAAAGGGATTTGGGAGCTTGAGGTGCTTGGACAAGGTTTGAGAAGATGAGAATCTAAAGATCAAAAACCAGTCAGTGAGTCAGAAATGAGTTTGGTTGCAAATACTAGCAATCCAGGCTGGCTTGAACAGTAAAGGGCTATAACATAAGAGCACCCAATGGCAACGTGGGCTTTGGTGCTGATTAGATTCAGCTGTTTCATCATGGTAGTCATCACGCTCTCACTTTTTTCCCACTTCTGGGTGCTGTCTTGTGTGGTGGTTAGCTTTCTTCCAAGACTAAGTCTTTTTTCCATCTCAGGATGGCTACATACAGTATCTGAGGCTACATGCATCTTTTCCGCAAAGAAAAAGGAGAGGAAGTCTGTTATTTTCTCAGAGGAAAGGGAAGCTTTTCCCTCTGGAGCTCCCTAGGAAAAGCTCTTCTTCCATTGTTTGGAGTTGGGTCATATGCCTATCTCTGAGTTAAAATTTGGTAAACCTCAGAATGGGATTATGGTGATTAATCTGAAGCATGTACAATCCATATAAATGTTGACAGTGAAATCCAGTTCTCCATTACTCATTGGTTGTGAGCCTGAGGCTTGAATATCTTGATTCAGCACTGATTCAATTATCAAAATAAAAGAGCCTTGCACTTCTCTGGTGGTCCAGTGGTTAAGAATCCACCTGCCAGTTCATGGGACATGGGTTTGAGCCCTGGTTTGGGAATATCCCACATGTTGAAGGACAACTATGCTCATGTACCGCAACTACTGACCCTGCAAGTTCTCCAGGCCAGGTGTGTGAAGAGTTCAAGAATTCCACATGTGCTGTGGCAGGTCAGGAGAGAAATCCCTGTGTAGGAGGAGAGAGAGAGGGGGTCCTAGCATGGGTTAAAGACTTGACTTTGAGAGGGCGGCATGCCTCCTCCACTGTGGTGGGAAGAGAAGAAAATGAATTTGGTCATGTAAAGTTGAGGAGTTTTCTCCTGGCGATTTATATTTTACCTAAAGAAGGAGGTAACTGCTGTTGAGAGATGAGAAAGAAAGGGATTTGGGAGCTTGAGGTGCTTGGACAAGGTTTGAGAAGATGAGAATGAAAAGATAAGAGAAACCAAGTAGGACTCTTCAGCTATGGTGCCTTCACATGAGAAGCTAGAGATCTTGAATGTGTAGAGGGACAGATTTTCCTGGTTGTGTGATTTTCTTCAGCAATATTCATTTGTGTCCAGGAATAGGGAAGTCTAACAGTTAGTTATCCTAGGCCATTTATTTAGGGTCTAATGAGAAGACAAAAAGTCAGTAGAATTAGGGGAATACATAATAAGAAGAATTGAAATGAAGGACCCTAAAATCTAAGCTCGATATTCAGAAAGTGAAAACAAGGAGGAGGTATATAGACAGTGAATTGATGGCCATCTTCATGGTTAAAAAACAGTTGCAATGGTAGTGGATGAGCAAGCAGAAGGATGGGCAAGAGGATGAGAAGAAAATAAAAATACTTAAGTTACTGATTTTGGTGATAGAAAAGTTTCAGCTTCTGACAGCACTCTGTGCATGACTCTTACAGTGACTGGCTCAAGTGAGGTGGGGGCAAAGTTTCATCAGAAATGAAGAAAGTCAGAAAAGACTTGGTTGCTACAGGGGCATCTTTGGATGCTAAAGTCCCTCAAGAGGATGGGAGGATACAGAGACAAAGATTTCAAGAGCCCACGACCAGGGTTAACCCTGAATAGCATAACAATAAAGGAAAGATCACTGAGCCCAAAGTCCAGAGAGCTGAGTATTCATCCCATTGTGGTCATTGTCATTCTAAGTAACTTTGGGCTAGGAGCTTAATGCCTACAGGTGTCTATTTGCTCACAGAACACTAAGGAATGACGATCCCTAAGGTTCCTTCCAGTTCCATAATTTCATTTTAACAATCTGCTGGTCTTGAGTGAAAATCATATTGGCTGTGGCAGGTCAGGAGAGAAATCCCTGTGTAGGAGGAGAGAGGGGTCCTAGCATGGGTTAAAGACTTGACTTTGAGAGGGCGGCATGCCTCCTCCACTGTGGTGGGAAGAGAAGAAAATGAATTTGGTCATGTAAAGTTGAGGAGTTTTCTCCTGGCGATTTATATTTTACCTAAAGAAGGAGGTAACTGCTGTTGAGAGATGAGAAAGAAAGGGATTTGGGAGCTTGAGGTGCTTGGACAAGGTTTGAGAAGATGAGAATGAAAAGATAAGAGAAACCAAGTAGGACTCTTCAGCTATGGTGCCTTCACATGAGAAGCTAGAGATCTTGAATGTGTAGAGGGACAGATTTTCCTGGTTGTGTGATTTTCTTCAGCAATATTCATTTGTGTCCAGGAATAGGGAAGTCTAACAGTTAGTTATCCTAGGCCATTTATTTAGGGTCTAATGAGAAGACAAAAAGTCAGTAGAATTAGGGGAATACATAATAAGAAGAATTGAAATGAAGGACCCTAAAATCTAAGCTCGATATTCAGAAAGTGAAAACAAGGAGGAGGTATATAGACAGTGAATTGATGGCCATCTTCATGGTTAAAAAACAGTTGCAATGGTAGTGGATGAGCAAGCAGAAGGATGGGCAAGAGGATGAGAAGAAAATAAAAATACTTAAGTTACTGATTTTGGTGATAGAAAAGTTTCAGCTTCTGACAGCACTCTGTGCATGACTCTTACAGTGACTGGCTCAAGTGAGGTGGGGGCAAAGTTTCATCAGAAATGAAGAAAGTCAGAAAAGACTTGGTTGCTACAGGGGCATCTTTGGATGCTAAAGTCCCTCAAGAGGATGGGAGGATACAGAGACAAAGATTTCAAGAGCCCACGACCAGGGTTAACCCTGAATAGCATAACAATAAAGGAAAGATCACTGAGCCCAAAGTCCAGAGAGCTGAGTATTCATCCCATTGTGGTCATTGTCATTCTAAGTAACTTTGGGCTAGGAGCTTAATGCCTACAGGTGTCTATTTGCTCACAGAACACTAAGGAATGACGATCCCTAAGGTTCCTTCCAGATATAAATATACTACTGTTCCATAATTTCATTTTAACAATCTGCTGGTCTTGAGTGAATCATACTTTTCTCTCAAGTACTGAGCAGATTAAGAAATAGATGTGGGAATAAGAAAGCAAAACAACAGCATGATTACTGGTAGAGTCAGACTGGAGAACGTAGCTTGGACCAGGAACCAAGAGATCATTCTCACCTAGTGCCTTGAATTGCACTTTCCTGCCTGGTCCTGGCAAAGCAGCTGGGCAAGCATGGCTTTTGCCTGCAAGGGCAGGTCCTTTCTTCCCCATTGGGTCCAGAGTGTAGAGGGGAGGTGGGCATAAGCAGAGAGAACAAGAGACCGCACATGGGCACCGGTTGCTGCTTAACAGGGGGCAGGTCTGTTCATTAGTTTAGGTCGCTTTCCTCCCTGGAAATGAGGAAATGAAGGTGAAAGGTTTCTTTCAAATGCCACTGATTTAGTGCAATTGTCTGTTTTATCATCTGAGGGACTAGGGAAAAAGAGGAAAGTGTTTCTGCTTTCATGACACATGGATTAACAACCAAAATTATAGTTTTAAATTACATCTATGCAACTGTACATGTATATGAGAAATATGCAGCGTTAACATGGAAAAAAGTTTCTTGAGTGGTGCTAGGGTTCCAAGAACATTTTTCTATAGTTTTCAAAATGTTCCATGTGGAACTTGGAGTCAAGTCAGAGTTAGGAAGTTTCTAAGCAACTGACCAGAGACAGTAAACAAGACTTGGTTGCTACAGGGGCATCTTTGGATGCTAAAGTCCCTCAAGAGGATGGGAGGATACAGAGACAAAGATTTCAAGAGCCACGACCAGGGTTAACCCTGAATAGCATAACAATAAAGGAAAGATCACTGAGCCCAAAGTCCAGAGAGCTGAGTATTCATCCCATTGTGGTCATTGTCATTCTAAGTAACTTTGGGCTAGGAGCTTAATGCCTACAGGTGTCTATTTGCTCACAGAACACTAAGGAATGACGATCCCTAAGGTTCCTTCCAGATATAAATATACTACTGTTCCATAATTTCATTTTAACAATCTGCTGGTCTTGAGTGAATCATACTTTTCTCTCAAGTACTGAGCAGATTAAGAAATAGATGTGGGAATAAGAAAGCAAAACAACAGCATGATTACTGGTAGAGTCAGACTGGAGAACGTAGCTTGGACCAGGAACCAAGAGATCATTCTCACCTAGTGCCTTGAATTGCACTTTCCTGCCTGGTCCTGGCAAAGCAGCTGGGCAAGCATGGCTTTTGCCTGCAAGGGCAGGTCCTTTCTTCCCCATTGGGTCCAGAGTGTGGAGGGGAGGTGGGCATAAGCAGAGAGAACAAGAGACCGCACATGGGCACCGGTTGCTGCTTAACAGGGGGCAGGTCTGTTCATTAGTTTAGGTCGCTTTCCTCCCTGGAAATGAGGAAATGAAGGTGAAAGGTTTCTTTCAAATGCCACTGATTTAGTGCAATTGTCTGTTTTATCATCTGAGGGACTAGGGAAAAAGAGGAAAGTGTTTCTGCTTTCATGACACATGGATTAACAACCAAAATTATAGTTTTAAATTACATCTATGCAACTGTACATGTATATGAGAAATATGCAGCGTTAACATGGAAAAAAGTTTCTTGAGTGGTGCTAGGGTTCCAAGAACATTTTTCTATAGTTTTCAAAATGTTCCATGTGGAACTTGGAGTCAAGTCAGAGTTAGGAAGTTTCTAAGCAACATGACCAGAGACAGTAAACAAGGCTTGAGTCACTGTAAAATAAATAGCTCTCTTGTCGTCCTAACTCTACCCAAGTTGGATGAGGTGTGGATTTCATTTCTGTGACCCACTTAGGTGATGTTAACAACAGCAATAAGCTTGAGAAAGAGCAGGTTGTAAGTCAGTGAGAAAAATGTGATGAATGTTCAAACACAGCTCCCTGGCTACTACTTTCCTTAAATGGTATTCTGTTAAGCCGATTTTCTTGCTACTCCTGGTCCCAAGATTCTAGTAGGGGGAACCATGAAAACAACTAGCCAAATAGACCACAAATCCCAATGACAATGAGAGTTACCTCTGTACATTGCAGGATGCTGCCAGGACCTGTCTTGCACAGAAGTCTGCAGGTTCTTTCAGGGTAACCACAGAGGGATATCTGGAAAGTTCTGTTTTTCCTTCAAACTTTCCCCCTATTGATGCTTCCAAAAGTCCACTATCCAATGCTTATATGGAGGTGTTGAAGAGAGGTTAAAACACTGTTGGAGGAATACTAGTTTCACTTTGAGTTTGTTATGTGGAAGAAATTACATACTAAGTTAGCTGTTCATCTCTAAAACCTTAGTGTGAATTAACCTTGGCAAATCTCATCCCATAGGCTAACTAGCAGAGAGCAGGCTCCCTAAGAAAGGGGGATGACAACATGTATTTTGAATGGCTGGGCATGGGAATGGTTGAAGGGGACGAGGAGCAAGGTTTAGGAATGACAACCCAGAGGGAAGAAGCACCCCAGGGATACCAGGAGAGGCGTACCAACCAGATAAGGAAAATGGTGCTACTTGGGCAGATAGGAATACCAGGCAGCAAATATGCCAGCAGACCCTGATTTGCTTCCAGAGTGAAAATATGCATTATTCTTTTTCACTAAAGTCAATGTGTGGCCCCTCCTGATACTCACTTCTGACTACCACTTGGGGAAGCTGCACTTTGATCTTGTTCTACCAAGTGAAGTGCTGCCACATGAAGAGACCAGAGAGGCCTGGGGCCCTGGAAAACCCCAGTTAATGGAAGCTCAATGAATTAGGGCTTCCAGTTCAATAGATAATTTTTTTTGGTAGTTTTCAAAACAAAAAACTATGAAAGAGCATTGATACATGGATTTCAACGTTTCAAAAAACATTCCCACATCAAGTAAAAATCTGGTGAGAATAAGTAGATGACTGTGGAACAGAATTTCTGTGGAGTTGGAGGCACGAATCCCTTTTCCTCAGGACTCCTTCTCAGAAGATGTTTTGGGCTCTGCAGAGAGGCTCTGGAAGCAGCAGGGTCAGGCCAGTCCCTTGAGTGCACTGGACCACAACTCAGAGGCCACATGAGATTTAGAATTATTGTTATATAACGAATTTAATTGTATTAAATTCTTTGACATAGTACGTATCATCTGTAATATTAAATTCCTTAGAATTAAAAGAGATTTTTAAAATTCACCATGCTCTGCTTATTGAGGCAGGAAAGTGGGTGCACTAAGACTAATGACTTTATAAAGTGTTCTGCTTTTCATATAAAATCATGAGAGACAGAGAGGGAATGAGAGAAAAGAATTTGCTAGTATTTTTTTTAACAAATCAATTTGTTTTTTAAAAATTTCATCTATGTACTTATTTTGGGCTGTGCTGGGTCTTTGCTGAGGTTTGGGACTTTTCTCTAGTTGTGGAGAGCAGGGCTACTGTCCAGTTGCAGTGCTTGGGTTTCTCACGGGTGGCCATTCCTGTTGCTGAGCATGGGCTCTAGGGCTCGAGGGCTTCAGTAGTTGTGGTTGTGGTGGGCCTTTTGTTTTTTTGCCCATAGGCTAACTAGCAGAGAGCAGGCTCCCTAAGAAAGGGGGATGACAACATGTATTTTGAATGGCTGGGCATGGGAATGGTTGAAGGGGACGAGGAGCAAGGTTTAGGAATGACAACCCAGAGGGAAGAAGCACCCCAGGGATACCAGGAGAGGCGTACCAACCAGATAAGGAAAATGGTGCTACTTGGGCAGATAGGAATACCAGGCAGCAAATATGCCAGCAGACCCTGATTTGCTTCCAGAGTGAAAATATGCATTATTCTTTTTCACTAAAGTCAATGTGTGGCCCCTCCTGATACTCACTTCTGACTACCACTTGGGGAAGCTGCACTTTGATCTTGTTCTACCAAGTGAAGTGCTGCCACATGAAGAGACCAGAGAGGCCTGGGGCCCTGGAAAACCCCAGTTAATGGAAGCTCAATGAATTAGGGCTTCCAGTTCAATAGATAATTTTTTTTGGTAGTTTTCAAAACAAAAAACTATGAAAGAGCATTGATACATGGATTTCAACGTTTCAAAAAACATTCCCACATCAAGTAAAAATCTGGTGAGAATAAGTAGATGACTGTGGAACAGAATTTCTGTGGAGTTGGAGGCACGAATCCCTTTTCCTCAGGACTCCTTCTCAGAAGATGTTTTGGGCTCTGCAGAGAGGCTCTGGAAGCAGCAGGGTCAGGCCAGTCCCTTGAGTGCACTGGACCACAACTCAGAGGCCACATGAGATTTAGAATTATTGTTATATAACGAATTTAATTGTATTAAATTCTTTGACATAGTACGTATCATCTGTAATATTAAATTCCTTAGAATTAAAAGAGATTTTTAAAATTCACCATGCTCTGCTTATTGAGGCAGGAAAGTGGGTGCACTAAGACTAATGACTTTATAAAGTGTTCTGCTTTTCATATAAAATCATGAGAGACAGAGAGGGAATGAGAGAAAAGAATTTGCTAGTATTTTTTAACAAATCAATTTGTTTTTTAAAAATTTCATCTATGTACTTATTTTGGGCTGTGCTGGGTCTTTGCTGAGGTTTGGGACTTTTCTCTAGTTGTGGAGAGCAGGGCTACTGTCCAGTTGCAGTGCTTGGGTTTCTCACGGGTGGCCATTCCTGTTGCTGAGCATGGGCTCTAGGGCTCGAGGGCTTCAGTAGTTGTGGTTTGTGGTGCAGGGACTTAGTTACTTCACGGCATCTTGAACCCTCTTGGACCAGGGATCAAATCCATATCTCATGCATTGAAATGGGGATTCTTTATCCCTGAGCCACCAGAGTAGTCCCTGCTCGCATTTTCTAAAGCATCCTTCAGCTAACCCGGAGATGACCATGATATTTTTTTTCTCTAAGCACTTTAGCTAGCTGTAGTTCTATTGTACAGATCAAACACAGTATTTGTTTTATTCAGCATAGCATGGCTACTGCATATGTACAATATATTCATTTCTAGGACACTAGGAAGTCTCAGGAGCCTACATGGGTGGGCTGCAGAGAGAAAATTTATGGTGTTGAATTTCGATGTCACTAAATTTTCTAAGCTATTTAATCACATCTCTCAAATAGGCAAATCATCACTCTCTTTGGATGACTCATACAGGAAATCAAACCTTTTTGCTTCAGTTCAGTTTGTATTTTCTTCAGCTTAATGGTCTTAGTCACATAGCCTCTTACTCCCAGACCAGTTTCTGTTGGTGTGTTAGTCGCTCAGTCATGTCTGACTCTCTGCGACCCCCATGTTCTATAGGCCTGCCAGGCTTCTCTGTTCGTGCACTTCTCCAGGCAAGAATATTGACTGGGTTGCTGTGCTCTCCTCCAGGGGATCTTCCCAACCCAGGGATCAAATCCTGGTCTCTTGCATTGCAGGCCGATTCCTTATAGCTAAACCACCAGGGAAGGCCAGTCTCTGTTGTAGCACTTAATCAATATGGTCACTGACAGGAAAGGTCCCAGATGTGCTTCAGAGTTGATTCCAAGTTGCACTAAGACTAATGACTTTATAAAGTGTTCTGCTTTTCATATAAAATCATGAGAGACAGAGAGGAATGAGAGAAAAGAATTTGCTAGTATTTTTTAACAAATCAATTTGTTTTTTAAAAATTTCATCTATGTACTTATTTTGGGCTGTGCTGGGTCTTTGCTGAGGTTTGGGACTTTTCTCTAGTTGTGGAGAGCAGGGCTACTGTCCAGTTGCAGTGCTTGGGTTTCTCACGGGTGGCCATTCCTGTTGCTGAGCATGGGCTCTAGGGCTCGAGGGCTTCAGTAGTTGTGGTTTGTGGTGCAGGGACTTAGTTACTTCACGGCATCTTGAACCCTCTTGGACCAGGGATCAAATCCATATCTCATGCATTGAAATGGGGATTCTTTATCCCTGAGCCACCAGAGTAGTCCCTGCTCGCATTTTCTAAAGCATCCTTCAGCTAACCCGGAGATGACCATGATATTTTTTTTCTCTAAGCACTTTAGCTAGCTGTAGTTCTATTGTACAGATCAAACACAGTATTTGTTTTATTCAGCATAGCATGGCTACTGCATATGTACAATATATTCATTTCTAGGACACTAGGAAGTCTCAGGAGCCTACATGGGTGGGCTGCAGAGAGAAAATTTATGGTGTTGAATTTCGATGTCACTAAATTTTCTAAGCTATTTAATCACATCTCTCAAATAGGCAAATCATCACTCTCTTTGGATGACTCATACAGGAAATCAAACCTTTTTGCTTCAGTTCAGTTTGTATTTTCTTCAGCTTAATGGTCTTAGTCACATAGCCTCTTACTCCCAGACCAGTTTCTGTTGGTGTGTTAGTCGCTCAGTCATGTCTGACTCTCTGCGACCCCCATGTTCTATAGGCCTGCCAGGCTTCTCTGTTCGTGCACTTCTCCAGGCAAGAATATTGACTGGGTTGCTGTGCTCTCCTCCAGGGGATCTTCCCAACCCAGGGATCAAATCCTGGTCTCTTGCATTGCAGGCCGATTCCTTATAGCTAAACCACCAGGGAAGGCCAGTCTCTGTTGTAGCACTTAATCAATATGGTCACTGACAGGAAAGGTCCCAGATGTGCTTCAGAGTTGATTCCAAGTTCCCCAGAGGACACAGAATGGGTTAGAACCAAGTGTTTGGAGTTAACTCCCACCTCGTTTTATTCTGACAACTTAGTTTGTACTTTTATTTATACACACTTAATGTCTCTTAGGGAAGTAGGAAGAGGACCTCTAGCTCTGACAGAAATTGTGGAAGCTTAATTAGGTGAAATATTTATGTCCTCCCCCCACCCTCCATGCATATTTTTCCTCTCCCAGATGTGTTAATATTACTTAGACCAGCTGGAAGTCCAGTCTAGGAATCTTTGTAGTGTGGAAAGCACAATTACCAGAAACTTTTCCTATTTTTCACAAAACTTCAAGTCCATTAATGAGATTATGCTGACTTGTTCAGAAAGAGAGAGAGGGGAAAGAGAATGTTCCTGAGAGAGCATGAGGAGCCTGCTGGGGATTGGGAAGAAGTAGGAGAGAGTCCTGGGGACCAGGAAGGATGAAGGACTGGGTACCCTGCACATTCCTCGCTGCCCATCTTTGTGGGGGCATTGATATGCGACTTCCAAGAAGAAGTACAAGAGAAGAGGCCACAGCCAGGTCTGACTGCACAGTGTATCCAGGTAGCCAGGCCCCAGATAGCAGACCAAGATTTAAGGACCTACCATATGATCCCACTCCTAGGCATACACCCTAGGAAAACTATAATTCCAAAAGACACATGGACCCCAATGTTCATTGAAGTACTATGTACAATACCCAGGACATAGAAGCAATCTAAATGTCCACCAACAGATGAATGGATAAAGAAGATGTGGTATGTGTATATGTGTGTAAATATATATATATATATATATATATATATATATATATATATAAAGTGGAGTATTACTCAGTCCATAAAACAGAATGAAATTGGGTCATTTATAGAGATGTGGATGGACCTAGAGACTGTCATATAGAGTGATGTAAGTCAGAAAGTGAAAGACACATATCAAATATGAATGCAGGTATGTGGAATCTAGAAAAATGGTATGAATGAAACTATTTGCAGAGCAGGAATAGAGACACAGACATAGGGAATAGGCATATGGGCATGTGGGGACGGGAGGGGATAGAGGGATGATTTGGGAGATTGGAATCAACATAAATACCCTCCTTTGTGTATAATAGATAACTAGTAGGAACTTTCTATATAGCCACGCAGCTCAACTCAGTGCTCTGTGATGAACAAGGGGGCTAAGATTCAGGAAGTGGGAGGGTGGTTCAAGAGGGAGAGACATGCACAGCTGATTCACTTCGTTGTACAAAAGAAACCGACACAACATTGTAAAATAACTATGTGGAAGTCACTCAGTTCATGTCCGACTCTTGGCAACCCAATGGACTGTAGCCTTCCAGGTTCCTCTGTCCATGGAGTTCTCTAGGCAAGAATACTGGAGTGGGTAGCCATTCCCTTTTTCAGGGGATCTTCCAACCCAGGCATTGAACCCAGGTCTCCTGTATTGCAGGCAGATTCTTTACCATCTGAGCCACAAGGGAAGCCCAAAGTAACTATACACCAATTAAAAAAGATTTAAAGACTTAGCATTGTTGAGGCAGTTTGTGGAGGAGATAAAGTGAGACGGGATCTTCCTGCTAGTACCCTTTCACTTCTGGTCCTGGCTTTTACCCTTCCCTCAGCCTCACTCTATGAAGAGCCTTCTACTTACAGGGATCTTACTTTGCATTCATGGTCAGTTCAAGTCTTATCTCCTCTGTTAAGTCTGTTCCATCCACTCTAGTCCACTTTTTCTGCTCCTCCCCCTTACAGATTAGCCCATGCAAGATTTAAGGACCTACCATATGATCCCACTCCTAGGCATACACCCTAGGAAAACTATAATTCCAAAAGACACATGGACCCCAATGTTCATTGAAGTACTATGTACAATACCCAGGACATAGAAGCAATCTAAATGTCCACCAACAGATGAATGGATAAAGAAGATGTGGTATGTGTATATGTGTGTAAATATATATATATATATATATATATATATATATATATATATAAAGTGGAGTATTACTCAGTCCATAAAACAGAATGAAATTGGGTCATTTATAGAGATGTGGATGGACCTAGAGACTGTCATATAGAGTGATGTAAGTCAGAAAGTGAAAGACACATATCAAATATGAATGCAGGTATGTGGAATCTAGAAAAATGGTATGAATGAAACTATTTGCAGAGCAGGAATAGAGACACAGACATAGGGAATAGGCATATGGGCATGTGGGGACGGGAGGGGATAGAGGGATGATTTGGGAGATTGGAATCAACATAAATACCCTCCTTTGTGTATAATAGATAACTAGTAGGAACTTTCTATATAGCCACGCAGCTCAACTCAGTGCTCTGTGATGAACAAGGGGGCTAAGATTCAGGAAGTGGGAGGGTGGTTCAAGAGGGAGAGACATGCACAGCTGATTCACTTCGTTGTACAAAAGAAACCGACACAACATTGTAAAATAACTATGTGGAAGTCACTCAGTTCATGTCCGACTCTTGGCAACCCAATGGACTGTAGCCTTCCAGGTTCCTCTGTCCATGGAGTTCTCTAGGCAAGAATACTGGAGTGGGTAGCCATTCCCTTTTTCAGGGGATCTTCCAACCCAGGCATTGAACCCAGGTCTCCTGTATTGCAGGCAGATTCTTTACCATCTGAGCCACAAGGGAAGCCCAAAGTAACTATACACCAATTAAAAAAAAAAGATTTAAAGACTTAGCATTGTTGAGGCAGTTTGTGGAGGAGATAAAGTGAGACGGGATCTTCCTGCTAGTACCCTTTCACTTCTGGTCCTGGCTTTTACCCTTCCCTCAGCCTCACTCTATGAAGAGCCTTCTACTTACAGGGATCTTACTTTGCATTCATGGTCAGTTCAAGTCTTATCTCCTCTGTTAAGTCTGTTCCATCCACTCTAGTCCACTTTTTCTGCTCCTCCACAGAACACTTACAGATTAGCCCATGCAGAGAAACATTTGATGATCGATTATCCTAAAGTCTTCTCTCATTCCTTCATTGCACAGGAATTGAACTCCTGCTGCATATGCCATGTCTGTTCTAGGTACTAGGGAGACCACTCTGTCCACCAGGATGAGGACCCTGGCCTCATGGTACTCACATTTCAGGAGGAAAAGAAAGAATGACCACTCCTGCTCTTGAGTGTGTGCCAGTCTGTTGCCTCAATTTAATGTAAAGTCATAAGGAGGAAAGAGTCACAGACATGTAGGTGGGCACAGCTCTCAGACCACTCTTCAAGAAGAAGTGATACATTGCAAACGCTCTGGAATATACTGGAGTATCTAGGCATTAGAGCTAATTAAGGAAGATGGCCCACAGATTAGGTAGGATTCTATAAACCCCTAATCTCAGACACAGTGAGATCTCAGATTTTTTTTCTGTTAAAATTTGTATATTTTATTGTTATTAAAGACACATCCGTGTAAATACTGACTTTTAGATGTGTTTCCATTGACCTTAGGTTTGAGTTTAGAATCTCCTACAGCTCAGTAAAAACGCTGATAGTAATTTCTGAGGTGCTCATAGAGCAGATGACCCTTCATCTACAAGGACTGTCTTTTTTGATCCAACCTGATTGCATCCAGTGGCTAAAGGAATTTCTTTTTATTTTTACTCAGAAGTTGGCATATTCATTATGGTTAAATATTTTCCCAGGCCTAAGTAAGATAACTAAGATATTGTTTTGAAAACTTGGCTATCTTGCTAAAAGAAAGATAAAACATAGAAGTAAATTAAGAGTGGGTGGTCTTTTTCCAAATTACTTGCAATGTGAAAAAAAACTTACATTGAAGATTTAAAGATAGAGTGAGGCGGGAATAAAGTGAGACGGGATCTTCCTGCTAGTACCCTTTCACTTCTGGTCCTGGCTTTTACCCTTCCCTCAGCCTCACTCTATGAAGAGCCTTCTACTTACAGGGATCTTACTTTGCATTCATGGTCAGTTCAAGTCTTATCTCCTCTGTTAAGTCTGTTCCATCCACTCTAGTCCACTTTTTCTGCTCCTCCACAGAACACTTACAGATTAGCCCATGCAGAGAAACATTTGATGATCGATTATCCTAAAGTCTTCTCTCATTCCTTCATTGCACAGGAATTGAACTCCTGCTGCATATGCCATGTCTGTTCTAGGTACTAGGGAGACCACTCTGTCCACCAGGATGAGGACCCTGGCCTCATGGTACTCACATTTCAGGAGGAAAAGAAAGAATGACCACTCCTGCTCTTGAGTGTGTGCCAGTCTGTTGCCTCAATTTAATGTAAAGTCATAAGGAGGAAAGAGTCACAGACATGTAGGTGGGCACAGCTCTCAGACCACTCTTCAAGAAGAAGTGATACATTGCAAACGCTCTGGAATATACTGGAGTATCTAGGCATTAGAGCTAATTAAGGAAGATGGCCCACAGATTAGGTAGGATTCTATAAACCCCTAATCTCAGACACAGTGAGATCTCAGATTTTTTTTCTGTTAAAATTTGTATATTTTATTGTTATTAAAGACACATCCGTGTAAATACTGACTTTTAGATGTGTTTCCATTGACCTTAGGTTTGAGTTTAGAATCTCCTACAGCTCAGTAAAAACGCTGATAGTAATTTCTGAGGTGCTCATAGAGCAGATGACCCTTCATCTACAAGGACTGTGTTTTTTGTTCCAACCTGATTGCATACAGTGGCTAAAGGAATTTCTTTTTATTTTTACTCAGAAGTTGGCATATTCATTATGGTTAAATATTTTCCCAGGCCTAAGTAAGATAACTAAGATATTGTTTTGAAAACTTGGCTATCTTGCTAAAAGAAAGATAAAACATAGAAGTAAATTAAGAGTGGGTGGTCTTTTTCCAAATTACTTGCAATGTGAAAAAAATTTTCCCCACAATATTGAAAGCCAAGCAGGTCTCTGGAGAGTGGGGCCTTGGATCCACAAGGAATAGTGACAAGAGACCAGTAGATTGATGGTTTCTAGGAAAAGCAATTTTCTTACATTTGGTATTAGAATCACTAGTTCGGAACATTACTTATGAGCCAGTGTTCCTACTGATTATCATTTTGTAAGGCAGAGACCTCAACTATGGAATTAGAAATTATCTTACTCATTTTTTTTTTACAATGATGTGCCAATAGTAAAGAATAGTCTGGGAGAGGTAGGGTGTTGGAAAAGAGATATTTGTAATCATTTTCATGGGAAAAAAAAATAATTACAGGTCTCAAAGGTACCCTTGAGGATACCAGATGTTACCAGCAATTGAGAGGAAACCTGGCTGGCTGTGCACGTGAAATAAGATATCTCCTTGCCAATGCCACTCTTGGCAACTGAGGAGTCAGGAAGGAAAATTAGGGCTTTCAGAGCTTTGCCTGTAAGCTGGCATGTAGTATTTTGTTTTAAAAGAGGGAGAGGGATCTAAAGTATAAAAAGACATGCAGAAAGTGTCCTGCTAAGGAAATAAAACTAAGATGGACATCCCATTTTAAGAAAAAAGAAGAAAAAGTCAACTGCTTAAGACTACTAGCAAAAACAAAACAAAACAAATCCATTTTTTCAGTCCTTTTTGGAAAGCTGACCCAAGAAGAACTGCATCCTTCAGTCACTTTCAGACACCATATGAAAAGATCATACTAGAATGGCAAAGATGATAGTATAATGCCACTTTTATCCCAACTTTACAAAATACGTGATGTTTTACAGCTACACTTTGGGGTCCTTGTGCTTCCTCTGGCCCTGTGTAAATTAACCACATTAGTGAATTCATGGGACCTCATTTTGAAAGTGTTTTCCTGTCATTTGTTTTTCGGTTTTCTCTAAAACATGAGCATCTGAATTGAAGGGGTACACTTTTCAGAATTTCGTCTCTCCAATTACATATATATATGTAATTGAAGATTCTGTTCCTTGATAGGGACAGAAGTGGAGATAGCATGTGTTTTTGTTTAAGTGGAATGAATGACAGGACTAATGCAATGGATACAGCAGAGTCCAAGAAAGGCCAGCCCTTCTGGAATGTATCACTCCTGCCCTGGCAGAATAACACTAAGTTTTCTTGGGTGATCTTGTCACACTTCTGTCTCTGCTGGGTGACACGATGGTGCATACTCTTTGTAGATTTCTCACAGATGCTCCTCTTGTTTCAGCCAAAAGCCATTATTCAAAACTACTATGCTAATGACTGAGAACTATTTACAAAAATTGAACTAGACAATAATAAAAACTAGAACAAGACCAGATGATGTTAACTAAAAAGAGCATGAGTCACAGAGTACAGAGGTAATTTAAGTATTGTGAATTTACAGACCCTCAAATAGAAAACAAACACATCATTTGCTTGGGGAAAATCGGGAAGAAGGAGAAAATTTTGCATTGTTGTAATTATTTGCTACTATGAAGTAGTGGTTTCAACTATTCTGGGATTGCTAACATTTCACAAATAAGGCGAATTCCAAGGCAGATAGTTAACAGCATAACTTTCTGTCTCTAAAACATAATACAAACCATTTATTTCTATGTACTGCTCAATACATGTTCACAGCAGCTAATAAAATAACTATTGGGGCAAACAAGAAAATAGTTGTGTGCGGCATAGTGTTCTGCAGGGGCCTGTTTGGTCATTTTAGGTTTGTCCCTATCTGACACTGCTAGCAAGTCTTCCATTCCCATGTGTGTCTGTGTGACAAGGTGAACGCTTACCTGGTTATTAATGCTACCTGTCACCACAGTCCGTACTAAATTAAGGAATTATATTTTATTTTTAATCTTATCTTCAAATATTTGTTTGTGACCAATATGAGAAAATTGGTGGGATTTTATACCCCCTCAGTTTCAAATCTTGTTTTTGAATAACTGGTCAGAAGTAAATTATACACATTTATAAAACCGAATTATTTTTCCTCCTCCTATCATTTGTGGTCTTTCTTTATGAAGTTGTGCCTTTATGAACAAATTATAAAACAGGCACAGAGCAGATTCTGTGAATCTGATTCTATTGTTCATTATATTGTTCTAGACAAGATGAGAAAACATGCCAAAATTAAATACATAAAATAACGTTCACCCCCTAAACCAGTTGTCAAGGCATTAACTCAGGGAACATATACAATAAGTGTCAATATCCTGGAAACAAGTCAGGTAGGATTTCCCGGTTACTTTTGTCCTGTCTCCTAATGACCATTTTTAAATCTTAAAAGCGATTTTATTCTGTCTACCTGATCATGCTGCAAAATTACACTGGTGGGCCTGAAGTCTGGGCCTGTAAAGGGAGGTTGTGTCTGGGAAACTGACCTCTTATTCCCTCATCTCAAGTGAATATTCAGAAATGTGCTGGGCTTCTGTGTGTCTCTTTCCCGCACCCAGTGAACAGGTTGTGTTCAGAGCAGTTAGAAGCAGGTAGAGAAGAATGGTGGGAGAAGGAGCGGACGGAGGAATGAAGAAAAACTTCCTAGGCCTGCTGGAATCCTCTCAGTGCTGGTGCTAATCCCTGTGGGAATTTGGGAAGCCGTACCTCAGTTTGAGAGCATGCTGGGTTGTCTCTGGCTCTGTGCAACCACCTCCATACATTTCTATATTCTTTGCTATTAAGACACTTCACTGGGTCTGCTGGAATTTTCAGTTGGATGACAAGAGCATAGGTACCATCCTGGGACCCAAGGAAAAACTCCAAAGCAATATAGTTTGTATGAGATAATCTACACAGTTTTCATATCCTGTGGTTTGACCCTAAGTTCTAAAGTATAATTGAATTGACCTTACTTGTATGCACCATGTGAATAAATACAGGCAATATGCTTTGTTATAAATGTTGATAAAAACAAGGCCATAATATACCACAATATGAAGCCTAAAGGTCCCTGTATGATTAGTAATGTTAATGAACAAGAACAAGCATTTCACACCTAAAATTGCTCCATTTCTTTGCCACGCTCCGTTATCATTTCTTCGAGAAGTATGGAACAAGACGGGTGACCCCACCTGACACTGGGCACTGGGTAAACATTGTTGCCTTTCAGGATAACCTATCTCTGTCTGAGTTCTAGACTACCACAAGTATAAAGCACACATATTTATTTTATTCCTCTTTCATATTCCAAATAAAGCTACTACCCTCTGACTTACCCATGCTGATGGGGGAGAACAGAGCCATTCCCTAACACTCAGAACGTAAGTGAGTGGAATGTGCTCAGTGAAATGAAGGCTAGTTGAACTAGATGCAAGCATATGAAAAGTAAAATGTTTTGGCTTCATTATTGGTTGCAGCTATATAAATGCAACAAACTTTAAAGTTTAAGATTTTTTTCTTTTGATTTGAGAGTGCTTCAGGTATACTTTAATGGCTGCTTTCAGTTCCTTTGTCAGTGAATCAGATTTTTGTTCGGTATGAACTTGTGTTTTTTCACGTCTGGTTTTTAAACTTCCTGGTTTTCTGAAATGATGTGGGGACTACTTAGCTTGAGAGGAAGGAGGAATAGTGTTTTAGGGGAGAAACCCTTGCTTGATTCTAACCAAAGCAGCTTTGCTGTTTCTCATTTATTGGAATTTCATGTAATGCTTTTCAGTTATGGAGAGGAAGATTTTCACTGCTTAAAAATGCTCTTGAAAAGAGTTTGTGGGGGGCTTCTCTGGTGGCTCAGTGGTAAAGAATCTACCTGCCAATGCAGGAGACACAGGTTCAGTCCCTGATCTGGGATGATTCCATAAGCTGCAGAGCAACAAAGCCCATACACCATAAAAATTGAGCCTGTGTCTAGAGCTTCGAGAACTGCAACTATTGAAGCCTGAGTGCCCTAGGACCCAGCTCTGCTACTAGAGAAGCCACCACTATGAGAAACCCATGCACCACAACTAAACCCTGTTTGCTACAACTAGAGAAAGCCTGCACGCAGCAACAAAGACCCAGTCAGCCATAAATAAATTATTTAAAATATTTTAAAAAGGTCTGTAGAGTGTATTGTGCTGAAACCTCAAAATCTCTGTGTAGTTAAAGGAAACCACCATAAGATGCATTTTAAAAATGGAAGTTAATACTTCTTAAGGCCCTTGGAGATGAGCCAAAGTTAGTAAAGTGTATGACCAAGGAACACAAAGCCAAGAGGTCCTGATGATGAAGGCAGTGAAGGTGTTTGGAAAAGCAGTTCACAGGTGGGGAAACCTGCTCCACTGTGCGTGGCAAATCCACAGAAAGGTCTTCGTTAACTCCAGGTCCCTTCTAAACAATGGCAATGTTGATCTTGCTTGAATGCTACCTCTAAAAGTGTTTCATTTAACTAAAGTATCTTTCACTTGAAACCAGTTAAAATGTAATATAGAACCTGAAGCACTCGTTATGGATAAGTCCATTATTAGGTTTGACCTGTAGATTATGACCCAAGGATTACTGCTTTTGAGGAGGGACTTGTCTTAATGAAATAAAGCATCAACTTTGTATGTTTTGTATTCTTGGATTTAAAGGGAGTGCATTTGGGGTTGAAAAAGATTGAAAAATAGATTTCTAGTTATTAATGGACTATTCTAGGGCAAACTTGGTCCACACATATTTTTAAAAGTCAAAACCAAAGGAACATCTTTGTGTATTGGGTGATGAAAAGGTACATTCCCCTTTGATCTGTTTCTATAAGAAAGACTGCCAAATTATTTTACGAACAGACTTGCCCAGAATATTCCTATATGGGAATACATCCTCAGAAAGAATTAAATCATCACATGAAGAGAAGAGGGTAGCATGAAATGGTTGCTGGGAGTACTGATATGTTGGGTCTGGTGGCATGAAGACAGGAAGCTGTCTTGCCCCAGAGCACAGCTTCCAGCTCTGGTCTGGTGCCTTAGCCCAAAAAGGGGATCTCAAAGATGTATGATGTCATCATCAAAGGGTCCATCTGCTAAGGGAAGATGTGGACTGAAACTATTTAGTTTAAACCTTAAAAGGAAATGTGAACTTATTTTGTACCTCCAAACTGGCAGACTGGGACCTAACAGTTGTCCATTTTTTTTTTTTTTTTTACAAATAAGGGGATGAAATTTGCTAAGTACACATACAAAGAAGATGCTGAGATAAAGTGCTGTAAAATGAGATGAAATGGTATAATAAAAGTCAAGAATGATTAAGATTAGGGAAAAAACCCTCAGTAATTATAAAAACAAAATTTTAATTACATCAAAAATATGGAGATTGTATAAATAACAATAAAAATAATTAGTTTAAGGAATATTCCAGATAGTACTTGATTTTGTATCCTTCTAGATACTCCATAAAACGGTATAACATCATATAGTTTTACTTGCAAGCTGTTTTAACTTAAAATTTTACCAGATGTATATTTTTAAATGTAATATAGAACCTGAAGCACTCGTTATGGATAAGTCCATTATTAGGTTTGACCTGTAGATTATGACCCAAGGATTACTGCTTTTGAGGAGGGACTTGTCTTAATGAAATAAAGCATCAACTTTGTATGTTTTGTATTCTTGGATTTAAAGGGAGTGCATTTGGGGTTGAAAAAGATTGAAAAATAGATTTCTAGTTATTAATGGACTATTCTAGGGCAAACTTGGTCCACACATATTTTTAAAAGTCAAAACCAAAGGAACATCTTTGTGTATTGGGTGATGAAAAGGTACATTCCCCTTTGATCTGTTTCTATAAGAAAGACTGCCAAATTATTTTACGAACAGACTTGCCCAGAATATTCCTATATGGGAATACATCCTCAGAAAGAATTAAATCATCACATGAAGAGAAGAGGGTAGCATGAAATGGTTGCTGGGAGTACTGATATGTTGGGTCTGGTGGCATGAAGACAGGAAGCTGTCTTGCCCCAGAGCACAGCTTCCAGCTCTGGTCTGGTGCCTTAGCCCAAAAAGGGGATCTCAAAGATGTATGATGTCATCATCAAAGGGTCCATCTGCTAAGGGAAGATGTGGACTGAAACTATTTAGTTTAAACCTTAAAAGGAAATGTGAACTTATTTTGTACCTCCAAACTGGCAGACTGGGACCTAACAGTTGTCCATTTTTTTTTTTTTTTTTACAAATAAGGGGATGAAATTTGCTAAGTACACATACAAAGAAGATGCTGAGATAAAGTGCTGTAAAATGAGATGAAATGGTATAATAAAAGTCAAGAATGATTAAGATTAGGGAAAAAACCCTCAGTAATTATAAAAACAAAATTTTAATTACATCAAAAATATGGAGATTGTATAAATAACAATAAAAATAATTAGTTTAAGGAATATTCCAGATAGTACTTGATTTTGTATCCTTCTAGATACTCCATAAAACGGTATAACATCATATAGTTTTACTTGCAAGCTGTTTTAACTTAAAATTTTACCAGATGTATATTTTTAAACCAACACATATAGATCTACATAATCTCTTTTAAAGGCTGTATAGGATTCTATTGTATGCTGTAGTGAACAAATTTCACATTCTGATTGTGGGGGTTTGACATGTGGGCTGGGACCATGATGGTAAACAGGAGTCTGTCCATAAGGGGGAAATTTCCTTGGCAGATACTTTTGCTTTTACTGTAAAAAAAGCAGCAATCAAAGCCACACACTTATTTAGAGGTAAGATAATGGAAATTCTCATGAATTAAAAGATATTTTGTGAAGGCCAGAAGAAACTTGGAAGAAGGATACTCTAATTTATTAGACTTGTATTCAAGTGTTTGATAAACAGTTTAGCCAATGTTAGTTTGAAACACCCCCCTCTTCCTGAGTGTTAAAGTGAAATATATACCAAAGAGACAGCTACAAAACTGGACATGGAGCAACAGACTGGCTACAAATTGGGAAAGGAGCATGTCAAGGCTGTGTTTCATCACCTTGCTTATTTAATTTATAGGCAGAGTACATCGTGTGAAATGCCTGCCTGGATGAAGCACAAGCTAGAGTCAAGATTACTGGGAGAAATATCAATAACCTCAGGTATGCAGATGACACCACCTTTATGGCAGAAAGCAAAGAGAAACTAAAGAACTTCTTGATGAACATGAAAGAGGAGAGAGAAAAAGCTGGCCTAAAACTCAACATTCAAAAAATGAAGATCATGCATTCAGTCCCATCACTTCATGGCAAATAGATGGACAAACAATGAAAACAGTGACAGACTTTATTTTCTTGGGCTCCAAAATCACTGCAGATGGTGACTGCAGCCATGAAAGTAAAAGATGCTTTTTTTTTAGAAGCAAAGCTATGACCAACCTAGACAGCATATCAAAAAGCAGAGACATCACTTTGCTGACAAAAGTTCAAACAATCAAAGGTATGGTTTTCCTAGTAGTCATGAATGGATGTGAGAGCTGGACCAGAAAGAAGGCTGAGCACTGAAGAACTGATGCATTTGAACTGTGGTGTTGGAGAAGACAGTCTTCGACTAGCCTGACTATAAAACGATACATATAGACTTGCAAGCTGTTTTAACTTAAAATTTTACCAGATGTATATTTTTAAACCAACACATATAGATCTACATAATCTCTTTTAAAGGCTGTATAGGATTCTATTGTATGCTGTAGTGAACAAATTTCACATTCTGATTGTGGGGGTTTGACATGTGGGCTGGGACCATGATGGTAAACAGGAGTCTGTCCATAAGGGGGAAATTTCCTTGGCAGATACTTTTGCTTTTACTGTAAAAAAAGCAGCAATCAAAGCCACACACTTATTTAGAGGTAAGATAATGGAAATTCTCATGAATTAAAAGATATTTTGTGAAGGCCAGAAGAAACTTGGAAGAAGGATACTCTAATTTATTAGACTTGTATTCAAGTGTTTGATAAACAGTTTAGCCAATGTTAGTTTGAAACACCCCCCTCTTCCTGAGTGTTAAAGTGAAATATATACCAAAGAGACAGCTACAAAACTGGACATGGAGCAACAGACTGGCTACAAATTGGGAAAGGAGCATGTCAAGGCTGTGTTTCATCACCTTGCTTATTTAATTTATAGGCAGAGTACATCGTGTGAAATGCCTGCCTGGATGAAGCACAAGCTAGAGTCAAGATTACTGGGAGAAATATCAATAACCTCAGGTATGCAGATGACACCACCTTTATGGCAGAAAGCAAAGAGAAACTAAAGAACTTCTTGATGAACATGAAAGAGGAGAGAGAAAAAGCTGGCCTAAAACTCAACATTCAAAAAATGAAGATCATGCATTCAGTCCCATCACTTCATGGCAAATAGATGGACAAACAATGAAAACAGTGACAGACTTTATTTTCTTGGGCTCCAAAATCACTGCGGATGGTGACTGCAGCCATGAAAGTAAAAGATGCTTTTTTTTTAGAAGCAAAGCTATGACCAACCTAGACAGCATATCAAAAAGCAGAGACATCACTTTGCTGACAAAAGTTCAAACAATCAAAGGTATGGTTTTCCTAGTAGTCATGAATGGATGTGAGAGCTGGACCAGAAAGAAGGCTGAGCACTGAAGAACTGATGCATTTGAACTGTGGTGTTGGAGAAGACTCTTGAGAGTTCCTTCGACTATAAGGAGATCAAATCAGTCAAGCCTAAAGGAAATCAACCTGAATGATCATTGAAAGGACTGATACTGAAGTTGAAGCTCCAATACTTTGGCAACCAGATACTAAGGGACAACTCATTGGTAAAGACCCTGATGCTGGGAAAAATAGAAGAGTCAGATATGGTTGAGCAACTGGACTGAACTGAATACCAAAGACAGATAATGCCCCTGCTTTTTCTGGTGTAATAACTTTGAACAAGTTTCAAAAGGCTCTCAATTCTGGTGGACAGGAACCTGGGGAGACACTGTAAATTCTGCAAGTTCTGGATTCACTAGGGCTATTGCAGTCAGTATTGCCTTTATCCTACTTGGATGAAACCCTGATCAAACCTTTCCTTTTAGATCATTCTAAGTTGAAAAGCTTGTAGACTTATGTAGATGACCTATGACCCAGGAGGAAAAACACATTCATTCTGAAGGGAAACATATGTGAATCCATGGGTATTGTTTCTCCAGAAATCAGAATGAAAGAGTTTGTAGGAGTGGCGAATATCACTTACAATAGCTGTAGCTTACATTTTGTTCTAAGAACAGACTTAGAATTATTTTCCATTTTAAATGTTGATGGTAAAAAGATCTCAAAACAGTTGCATTATTCAGTGAGTTTAAAGAAAAGTGAAATAGACTGGTTGCATCATAATTCACTTGGTCGGTTCTTTATGGATAGACATTTAGTCTTTTTTGGCTCTTTTTAGTTTCTTGGCCTGCAAATACCCTGGCACATATATCTTCTCACATTTACTTGATTACACCCTTATGGTAACTGCAATTGTTGAGTAAGAGTTTATAAAACTTTAAATTCTTTTGATAGGTTTCCTGCCAGAAAGATAATAATTTATACCTCTATAAAAGCATATGAAAATAGTTGCTTTCTTAGTAATACTGTCACCAATACTACATATTAAAATTATAATTTAAAACAATTAAAAAAAACTGTTTAATCTGGAATGTGAAATGGTATATCCTTTTTTAAAGGTTACTTGTGAGAACAATGAAAATGATCATTATTATACTAGGATTTATTTAAGACTTATGGTGTGACCAACCACTGTGATAATCTAGCATCTTATTTTTTTCTCAGAATAGTGCAATGAAATAACTGCTATTAATTCATATATCCATTGACCATTTATAATTTTTCTTGCTGAATCTGTTTTTTTCTGTTGCCTATTTTTGGGGGGGTTAGAAATGTACTTTAAATGGTAATAAAATCCACCTTTTTTCTTATAACTTCCTATTCTGAGGGATGTGTCTTCGTTGTTCTTTCCATTGGCCAAAAAAAATTGATAATAAGGTACATGGGGACAACACTGAAATCAGATATAGGCAGAAACAAATGAATCTCAGCATGTGTCAAAATGATAATATAACTGCACAGAACAAAAATAATCCAAGTTAATTTTGAATATAGTATTTTGAACACACACCCTTAGTGAAATATATTCCAATGACAAATAAGACTATAAAGAAATACTAAACTTTACTTAATAGTAGTAGAGGTATTGATGTAGTCATTCTGAAATTATTTGTGTATACTTTAGAATTGAGCATATGAGGATAGATAGACAGACAGACAGACCTGTTGATGTTGTTGGGAATCAGACTTTTTCTGAAAAATTAAGGTGGTACAAACATAGAGTGGGATAAGATGAAGGATCTTGTGGTGCTTGATTGGAATTAGAAGTATGAGTATGATGCATATGTAGTACCTGCCTCTCTAAGCAACCTCCAGACTTGTAAACATGCCCCAACAGGAAGCAAGCTGCACAAATAAGTTGTGTGGTCCCCACAAAGTGCTTTTTCTCCCATGCTCTTCAGATGTGGTTGCAGGGGTTGGTGGAAAAGAAATTACACCTTCCTGAATTAGGAGTCTTGGACACTAGGGAGTTCCTCTCAGAGCCAAATCAGGATGTTGATCCCTCACCAGGTCAGGGATCTTCAGGATCCCCGACTTTTTTTTTAAATTCTTTTGATAGGTTTCCTGCCAGAAAGATAATAATTTATACCTCTATAAAAGCATATGAAAATAGTTGCTTTCTTAGTAATACTGTCACCAATACTACATATTAAAATTATAATTTAAAACAATTAAAAAAAACTGTTTAATCTGGAATGTGAAATGGTATATCCTTTTTTAAAGGTTACTTGTGAGAACAATGAAAATGATCATTATTATACTAGGATTTATTTAAGACTTATGGTGTGACCAACCACTGTGATAATCTAGCATCTTATTTTTTTCTCAGAATAGTGCAATGAAATAACTGCTATTAATTCATATATCCATTGACCATTTATAATTTTTCTTGCTGAATCTGTTTTTTTCTGTTGCCTATTTTTGGGGGGGTTAGAAATGTACTTTAAATGGTAATAAAATCCACCTTTTTTCTTATAACTTCCTATTCTGAGGGATGTGTCTTCGTTGTTCTTTCCATTGGCCAAAAAAAATTGATAATAAGGTACATGGGGACAACACTGAAATCAGATATAGGCAGAAACAAATGAATCTCAGCATGTGTCAAAATGATAATATAACTGCACAGAACAAAAATAATCCAAGTTAATTTTGAATATAGTATTTTGAACACACACCCTTAGTGAAATATATTCCAATGACAAATAAGACTATAAAGAAATACTAAACTTTACTTAATAGTAGTAGAGGTATTGATGTAGTCATTCTGAAATTATTTGTGTATACTTTAGAATTGAGCATATGAGGATAGATAGACAGACAGACAGACCTGTTGATGTTGTTGGGAATCAGACTTTTTCTGAAAAATTAAGGTGGTACAAACATAGAGTGGGATAAGATGAAGGATCTTGTGGTGCTTGATTGGAATTAGAAGTATGAGTATGATGCATATGTAGTACCTGCCTCTCTAAGCAACCTCCAGACTTGTAAACATGCCCCAACAGGAAGCAAGCTGCACAAATAAGTTGTGTGGTCCCCACAAAGTGCTTTTTCTCCCATGCTCTTCAGATGTGGTTGCAGGGGTTGGTGGAAAAGAAATTACACCTTCCTGAATTAGGAGTCTTGGACACTAGGGAGTTCCTCTCAGAGCCAAATCAGGATGTTGATCCCTCACCAGGTCAGGGATCTTCAGGATCCCCGACAGGAAGGACTTGATTACTGCTATTATTACTGTGCTGTGTTTCCTTGACCTCCCTTTTCTGTTCCAAATCTATCACTGTGGGGTAGGAACAGAACTTTTCTTACACTTTAGGTGATCAGAGCAAAAGGAATTACATAATGGAGAGAACTTCCAATCGCCAAGAGACCCTGGACTATGAACTTGATGATATCTTGGATGGGACTGTGGGAGTATCTTCTGTGGGAAAAGGTAAACAAGCTATGAGCATTTGGATGTTTAGGTGGCTAAAGTGACAGTCTGTGGAAGAGATTGCTTTCTAGCTGTCCTGAATAACCATTCTCTTCTTCCTCTATAATAAGAGAGATCTTGAACTTTTACCAAGTCCCAGCAAGCCTTGCACTTAGATGTGGCCATGAGACTAAACTCTGGGCAGTGGTATATAAATGATGTTGTTGTATACAAATTTAGGCTTGTACCTCTTAAAGTGCTCTACTCTGACCTTTTATCTACCTTGCTTTAACTGTGCATAAAGTGCTGAGCCATTATGGGCTATAAGAGTAAGTGGAGCATCCTAGACACGGTACAACAGAGAAAGTCTGGGTCCCTGAGTGACCTTATGGAGTAGATCTGATAAATCAATATTACACCATTTACTTTGTATGGTGAAAGAGAGAGAAATAAACTCATAACTAACTTATTCAAGGATCCCTGTTATGTAAAGCTGAACTTGTATTCTAGTTAACATATGTAAGATTATATATTGGTGATTTTGCCATGCTACAGTTCTGAAATGTATAGAAATTATATCATTTCTATATAAATTTTTTGAAAAACAAAAGTATTAGTTAGTCCAAAAATATGTAGTACCTGCCTCTCTAAGCAACCTCCAGACTTGTAAACATGCCCCAACAGGAAGCAAGCTGCACAAATAAGTTGTGTGGTCCCCACAAAGTGCTTTTTCTCCCATGCTCTTCAGATGTGGTTGCAGGGGTTGGTGGAAAAGAAATTACACCTTCCTGAATTAGGAGTCTTGGACACTAGGGAGTTCCTCTCAGAGCCAAATCAGGATGTTGATCCCTCACCAGGTCAGGGATCTTCAGGATCCCCGACAGGAAGGACTTGATTACTGCTATTATTACTGTGCTGTGTTTCCTTGACCTCCCTTTTCTGTTCCAAATCTATCACTGTGGGGTAGGAACAGAACTTTTCTTACACTTTAGGTGATCAGAGCAAAAGGAATTACATAATGGAGAGAACTTCCAATCGCCAAGAGACCCTGGACTATGAACTTGATGATATCTTGGATGGGACTGTGGGAGTATCTTCTGTGGGAAAAGGTAAACAAGCTATGAGCATTTGGATGTTTAGGTGGCTAAAGTGACAGTCTGTGGAAGAGATTGCTTTCTAGCTGTCCTGAATAACCATTCTCTTCTTCCTCTATAATAAGAGAGATCTTGAACTTTTACCAAGTCCCAGCAAGCCTTGCACTTAGATGTGGCCATGAGACTAAACTCTGGGCAGTGGTATATAAATGATGTTGTTGTATACAAATTTAGGCTTGTACCTCTTAAAGTGCTCTACTCTGACCTTTTATCTACCTTGCTTTAACTGTGCATAAAGTGCTGAGCCATTATGGGCTATAAGAGTAAGTGGAGCATCCTAGACACGGTACAACAGAGAAAGTCTGGGTCCCTGAGTGACCTTATGGAGTAGATCTGATAAATCAATATTACACCATTTACTTTGTATGGTGAAAGAGAGAGAAATAAACTCATAACTAACTTATTCAAGGATCCCTGTTATGTAAAGCTGAACTTGTATTCTAGTTAACATATGTAAGATTATATATTGGTGATTTTGCCATGCTACAGTTCTGAAATGTATAGAAATTATATCATTTCTATATAAATTTTTTGAAAAACAAAAGTATTAGTTAGAGCACACAGTTTCCCAGCTCAAAAGCTCATCCTAATCACTAAAAAACACAAACAAAACAAATTTAATTTAAAGTAGCACCTTAGATGAACTGATTGAAATGAGAAACATTATATATCAACATCTTTTTATTTTTCATGCAAAAAATGTTACACATATCCTTTCAAACAGAAGTCTGAAAAGATGTTTTTACTCCTTTTATAAATAGAAGCTTTATACTCTCAAGTATTTTAATTGGTTACTTGGAAAGTATCTTTTCCAAACAGAAACATTTTGAATCCTAGAGACTTCCAAACACCATCTAAAAACCCATATGGCTTACATTACATCCACAGAGTTATAAGTTTAGCATTCTTTTTGAAAGCTCAAGAACTTATTTTCAAAAGCAAATAAGCATTAGCATACACATCACATATTAAACAGAAATAATTAAACAAAATGGCATACATGCAACCAATGAAGACATGAAATTTGCCTGCCTTGTTGTTTAGTAACTAAGCCATGTCTGACTCTCTGTGACCCCATGGACTATAGCCCCCCAAGCTCCTCTGTCCATGGGATTCCCAGACAAGAACACTGGAGTGGGTTACCACTTCCTTCTCCAGATTTTCCCAACCCAGGGACTGAACTCATGTCCTGCGCTGCAGGAGAATTCTTTACCCCTGAGCCACCAGGGAAGAACATTCCCCCTTGTCTTGAGATTTAAAAATCAACCTTTTCTTTCATATCTTTGAAATCTAACAAAAGAAACGATACCAGTTTCGCTTCAGTTGATTATGAGGCAAATAAGGAGTAAGTGGAGCATCCTAGACACGGTACAACAGAGAAAGTCTGGGTCCCTGAGTGACCTTATGGAGTAGATCTGATAAATCAATATTACACCATTTACTTTGTATGGTGAAAGAGAGAGAAATAAACTCATAACTAACTTATTCAAGGATCCCTGTTATGTAAAGCTGAACTTGTATTCTAGTTAACATATGTAAGATTATATATTGGTGATTTTGCCATGCTACAGTTCTGAAATGTATAGAAATTATATCATTTCTATATAAATTTTTTGAAAAACAAAAGTATTAGTTAGAGCACACAGTTTCCCAGCTCAAAAGCTCATCCTAATCACTAAAAAACACAAACAAAACAAATTTAATTTAAAGTAGCACCTTAGATGAACTGATTGAAATGAGAAACATTATATATCAACATCTTTTTATTTTTCATGCAAAAAATGTTACACATATCCTTTCAAACAGAAGTCTGAAAAGATGTTTTTACTCCTTTTATAAATAGAAGCTTTATACTCTCAAGTATTTTAATTGGTTACTTGGAAAGTATCTTTTCCAAACAGAAACATTTTTGAATCCTAGAGACTTCCAAACACCATCTAAAAACCCATATGGCTTACATTACATCCACAGAGTTATAAGTTTAGCATTCTTTTTGAAAGCTCAAGAACTTATTTTCAAAAGCAAATAAGCATTAGCATACACATCACATATTAAACAGAAATAATTAAACAAAATGGCATACATGCAACCAATGAAGACATGAAATTTGCCTGCCTTGTTGTTTAGTAACTAAGCCATGTCTGACTCTCTGTGACCCCATGGACTATAGCCCCCCAAGCTCCTCTGTCCATGGGATTCCCAGACAAGAACACTGGAGTGGGTTACCACTTCCTTCTCCAGATTTTCCCAACCCAGGGACTGAACTCATGTCCTGCGCTGCAGGAGAATTCTTTACCCCTGAGCCACCAGGGAAGAACATTCCCCCTTGTCTTGAGATTTAAAAATCAACCTTTTCTTTCATATCTTGAATAAAGTGATATTATCCTAACTGTATATAGAAAGCAGTTATCTAACATCAGTTTGAGGCAGCTAGTTTCAACTGAGAATCTCTACAACTTCCTAGATATTTTTCAAGGGCTTTGTTATTTTCTCAAACAGCAAAAATAAGAAATCCACTGAATTTCAGTTAATTTATTCCCTTGAATTTCAAGTTCCTGCCTAAAAATGAACAACCAAAATTATCACTAGAACTATTTTTATTGTTGAGGATCTGTAATCTTTATAGTCACATCAAATATGCTAAAAAATGAATGTGTACTTCCCATTCACAAAGGAGTACAAAAACACAGTCAGACTGATGATTTAAACTCAACATGAGGTTTTCTTGGTCAGGGTTGGAATACAATGGGTGTGTGTGTGCATGTGTGTGCGTGTGTGTGTGTGTGTGTGATCAAACACAAAAAGAAGATAATAAAGATGGGAGCCTTGTCAATAATTCCACTGTGTACAGACCAAGTCCCTACCAAAGATATGACTTCCAATCACTAAGTCCTTGAGAAGGTGAGTCAGAACTGGCAGACAGGAGCACTGGTCTGGAGAATTCAGAAGCTGGGCACCAGTAATTGCACAGATGTGACCCTGATTCCTAGCTAACTTCACAGAGGATGACTTGCTACAATGTAGTAAGACTCACTCAGCATTGTACACTTACATTTAATCTTCACCCTATTCATCTTTTTTCCCCAGGACTAGGTCTAGCAGATCTAGTTATCAAAACATGGGCAACATGATCCTGGACCTGAGTTAGACAGATGACAGGCAGCTTCACTGACAGCCTAAATAAAGCTTTCAAAGAGCCTTTTGTCCTGGAGACTGGCATCAGGAGACACAGCAATGAGAATTCCGTCCAAGGGCTCATTACATGAGTCACAGTCCCTTTGAGACAATACAAAAGCCTAAATGCAAACATAAAATAAATACAATTTTATATCCTTCCTTTTCTATTTTACATACTAATATACCTTTCCATGTCATATAGATTTATCATGTTTTAAAAAGTCTGCTAGATTCCATTTACTAACCCACGTTTTATAGATTATGCTGTTTTGATTTCTCACCATTATTAGCAATGCTCCTGGTAAGATTATCCTTTCTGAGCTTTAATTCTTTATCAAAATATGAGAGATAGCCAGAGATAGAGACTCTGTATGGATGCAGATGTGGCATGGCACAACTCCAGGGGATGCCATTCACACTAGAGTCTCTGTAGATGGTGGGCTCTGGAGCTGAGTCATTTACAATCTTCCAGACTGTGTGTGATGGCCTTGGCTACAGAATCTTATATCCTTTTAAGAAGATAACCTCTCCCCCAAGCAAAGACATCACTTTGTCAACAAAGGTATATAGTCATAGCTATGGTTTTGCCAGTAGGCATGCACTAACGTGATAGTTGGACCATAAAGGCTGAACACTGAAGAATTGATGCTTTTGAACTAGTGCTGCTGAAGAAGACTCTTTTTTCTTTTTTTTTTGTCGGGCGGGTTTGGGAGGGAGGGGGGCAGACAGGTCACTTCTATTGGTCTTTCATTTATATGTTTTCATCCATCTTTGTTATCTGGCCTGTGTGGGCCTCCCATCGCAGTGGCCTCTGTTGTCGCAGAGCACCGGCTCTGGGTGCACGCGCTCCAGAGCTCTGGCTCGGTAATTGGACACATTGGTTCAGCCACTCCATGGCACATGGGATCTTCCTAGGCCAGGGATCAAACTGGCGCCCCTTGCACTGCAAGGTGGTGTCCTTACCCGCTGGACCACCAGGGGAAACCCTGCAGAAGACTCTTGAGAGTCTCCTGGACTGTAAGGAGATGAAACCAGCCAATCCTAAAAGAAACCAACTCCAAATATTCACTGGAAGGACTGATCCTGAACCTGAAGTTCCAATCTTTTGGCCACCTGATGCGAAGAGCTAACTTATTGGAAAAGACCCTGATGCTGGAAAACACTGAGGGCAGGAGGAGAAGGGGATGACAGAGAACAAGATGGTTACATGGCATCACCAACTCAATGGACATGAGTTTTTTCCCAAACTCCAGGAGATGGAGAAGGACAAAGAAGCTTGGTGAGCTGCAGTCCATGGGGTCACAAAGAGTCATACACGACTAAGTAACTGAACAACAACAGCTCCTGGGGAAAGTTCTCCACTCCCACTTTCCCAACATTCCTCATTTGACTCTTTCAAGTTTTCTAATAGGCAAGTCTCAAGGAGGACACCACAATTGCATTGATTTTCCTCCTTCTTGAAGACTAAGGAAGACCAATAATGTCAAGAGACTAAGAAACCACTATGATGGATTCTATTGTTTATCAGATGGTGGGCTCTGGAGCTGAGTCATTTACAATCTTCCAGACTGTGTGTGATGGCCTTGGCTACAGAATCTTATATCCTTTTAAGAAGATAACCTCTCCCCCAAGCAAAGACATCACTTTGTCAACAAAGGTATATAGTCATAGCTATGGTTTTGCCAGTAGGCATGCACTAACGTGATAGTTGGACCATAAAGGCTGAACACTGAAGAATTGATGCTTTTGAACTAGTGCTGCTGAAGAAGACTCTTTTTTCTTTTTTTTTTGTCGGGCGGGTTTGGGAGGGAGGGGGGCAGACAGGTCACTTCTATTGGTCTTTCATTTATATGTTTTCATCCATCTTTGTTATCTGGCCTGTGTGGGCCTCCCATCGCAGTGGCCTCTGTTGTCGCAGAGCACCGGCTCTGGGTGCACGCGCTCCAGAGCTCTGGCTCGGTAATTGGACACATTGGTTCAGCCACTCCATGGCACATGGGATCTTCCTAGGCCAGGGATCAAACTGGCGCCCCTTGCACTGCAAGGTGGTGTCCTTACCCGCTGGACCACCAGGGAAGCCCTGCAGAAGACTCTTGAGAGTCTCCTGGACTGTAAGGAGATGAAACCAGCCAATCCTAAAAGAAACCAACTCCAAATATTCACTGGAAGGACTGATCCTGAACCTGAAGTTCCAATCTTTTGGCCACCTGATGCGAAGAGCTAACTTATTGGAAAAGACCCTGATGCTGGAAAACACTGAGGGCAGGAGGAGAAGGGGATGACAGAGAACAAGATGGTTACATGGCATCACCAACTCAATGGACATGAGTTTTTCCAAACTCCAGGAGATGGAGAAGGACAAAGAAGCCTGGTGAGCTGCAGTCCATGGGGTCACAAAGAGTCATACACGACTAAGTAACTGAACAACAACAGCTCCTGGGGAAAGTTCTCCACTCCCACTTTCCCAACATTCCTCATTTGACTCTTTCAAGTTTTCTAATAGGCAAGTCTCAAGGAGGACACCACAATTGCATTGATTTTCCTCCTTCTTGAAGACTAAGGAAGACCAATAATGTCAAGAGACTAAGAAACCACTATGATGGATTCTATTGTTTATCAGTTCCCTAAGACCCTATTCTCTTTCAACTCTCACCCTGTGAGAAGCTCAACTCTGTGAGTTCATTCCTTGTCACTCTGATCCTTACCTGGTAGAATACCTTGTCAGGCTCTAGGAATGACATGAGCTACAGGCAACATTTGGTGGGGTTACAGCTGTTGTCCAGATGTGGAGTGATGTCACGAAGCTGAGCACAAATAATTAATTTGGGAGGTGAATCTGAGAAATACTTGTAAGGGAGTATAGAAATGAGACTGAGAAGTGAAAGAAGACCATTAGGGATGCATTTCCAAGCTTGTTAATATTGTGGGCAACTAAGGCTATGTCCCATGAAAGAATTTGTGAGACCATGCAGGGCATGTCTAAGGGTCATCCTCTCTGAGAGGTGAGAAAGCTAGAGGAGTTATTCACCAGTTCCCCATGTATCACTGTTCTATGACTTCTTTCAGATACATTCATTCTTTGACACCATTGTCTTGCCCTGCTTGATGGCTGTGCCTGCTCTAGTTGAAAGTCCTCAGAATTTTACTTACAGAGAGACACATGATTGAAAAAGTTCCGATGTCTGCCCCATGGGCCATTCAGGCCTAGATTTTTCAGGTATGTGATCTAATACATTTCTTATTTTTGTTTGAGAAAATCTGAGTTGGGCTTTTAACCAAATGAATCCTGACTAATCCATATAGCAGACATATGCTACTTATTTGTATATAATATACATAATGATATATAATCACTAAGAATCACTATAAATTATTAAGAGAAATATATCAAGGCAAATAAGATCCAAGACCCATATCAAACATAATAATTACTGTGATTAGTAATAATTACCACTTATTATCTTTTGATGAACACACAGTTTTCATTATAGTCAAGTTCAACTTAATTTTTTTTTCATGGGTTATATATAAAAAGTCATCACCAAACCCAAGGTTAAATAGATTTTCTCATAATGTCATTTTTTTAAACTGAGGTAATATTGCTTTATAATATTATTTAAGCTTCATATGGACATTATATTTTGATTTCTGCATACTCTATTGTGTGTTCACCACCAAAAGTTCAATTTTCACCTGTTACTACACAGTTAATTCTCTTAACCTGTTTCACCCTCCTTTTTCTCTTTCCCTTTGGTAACCACTACTCTGTTCTCTGTATCTATTTCTTTCTTTTGGATGTAAAGCATGGCTTATAGGATCTTAGTTTCCTAATCAGGATTGAACCTGGGTCCATAGCACTGAAAGCACTAAGTCCTAGCCACTGCACCACCACCAGGGAATTCCCTCTATATGCTTTTTTTGTTGGGTTTGTTCATTTATTCTGTTTGTTTTTTACATCCACACATGAATGAAATTACACAATAATTGTCTTTTTGTATCTTACATTACATTGGTGTAATACCCTCATTGTACATCCATGATTTTTCAAATGGCAAGATTTCACCTTTTATATGGCTGAGTAGTGTTATAATGTGTATATGTATGCACACACACATGTACACACACACACACACACACACATTTGGCCTTGGAGTACAAAATGAAGCAGGGCAAAGGCTAACATAGTTTTGCTAAGAGAACACACTGGTTGCAGCAAACATCCTGTTCCACAACATAAGAGGTGACTTGTGGACATCACCAGATAGACATCACCAGATGGTCAATACTAAAATCAGACTGATTTTATTCTTTGCAGTAAAAGATGGAGAAGCTCTATACAGTCAGCAAAAACAAGACTGGGAGCTGACTATGGCTCAGATTATGAAATTCTTATTGCAAAATGCAAACTTAAATTGAAAAAAATAGAGAAAACCACTAGGCCATTCAAGTATGACCTAAATCAAATCCTTTATGATTATATAGTGGAAGCAACAAATAGATTCAAGGGATTAGATCTGATAGACATGGTGCCCAAAGAACTACAGACAGTGGTTCATAACTGTACAGGAGACAGTGATTGAAATCAACCCCAAGAAAAAGAAGTGCGAAATGGAAAAATGGTTTTATCTGAGAAGGCCTTAAAAATAGATGAGAAAAGAGAAGCCAATGGCAAAGGAAAAAGGAAAGATATACCTACCTGAATGCAGAGTTCCAGAGAATAGCAAGGAGAGATGAGAGCCTTCCTAAGTGAACAACATAAAGAAATAGAAAAACAATTGAAGACTAGAGCTTCACTCAAAATTAGATACGCAAAGGGAACATTTAATGCAAAGATGGGGACAACAAAGGATAGAAACACTATGGATCTAACAGAAGCAGAATATATTAAGAAGAGGAGGAAAGAATATATAGCACTATACAAAAAAGATCTTAAAGACCTGGATAACTGTGATGCTGTAATCACTCACCTAGAGCCAGACATCCTGGAGTGTTAAGTCAAGTGGGCCTAAGGAAGCATAACTTCAAACAAAGCTAGGGGAGGTGGTGGAATTCCAGCTGAACTATTTCAAATCCTAAAAGACGATGCTGTTCAAGTGCTACACTATGCCAGCAGATTTGGAAAACTCAGCAGTAGCCACAAGACTGGAAAAGGTCAGTTTTCATTCCAATCCCAAAGAAAGGCGATGTCAAAGAATGTTCAAATGACCATACAATTGCACTCATTCCACCTGCTTAAGGTCATGATCAAAATCCTCCAAGTTAGGCTTCAACAGTATGTGAACTGAGAACTTCTAGATGTACAAGTTGGATTTAGAAAAGGCAGAGGAATCAGAGATCAAATGGTCAACATTAATAACCTCAGCTTTACAGATGACACCATCCTTATAGCAGAAAGCAAAGAGGAATTTAAAAAAGCCTCTTGATGAAGGTGAAAGAGCAGAGTGAAAAAAGCTGGCTTAAAACTCAACACTCAAAAATTAAGATCATAGCATCTGGTCCCATATCTTTATGGCAAATAGATGGGCAAACAATAGAAACAGTGATGGACTTTATTTTCCTGGGTTCCAAAACCACGGTGGACAGTGACTTCAGTCATGAAATTAAAAGATGCTTGTTCCTTGGAAGAAAAGCTATGACTAGACAGTGTATTAAAAAGCAGAGACATCACTTTGTCAGCAAAAGTCTATATAGCCAAAGCTATGGTTTTCCCAGTATATGAGAGCTAGACCATAAGGAAGGCTGTGTACTGAAGAATTGATGCCTTTGAACTGTGGTGCTGGAAAAGACTCCTGGGAATCCCTTGGATTAAAAGGAGACCAAACCAGTCAATGCTAAAGGAAATCAATCCTGAATGCTCATTGGAAGAACTAATACTGAAGCTGAAGCTCCAATTCTTTGGCCACTTCTGGTTCAGATTCCAATCTATTTAACATAAGAGACAGCACCCTCAACCATACCACCCTATGGTACGGAAGGCACATTTGAAGGTTGTATGCTAGAGGAAGGAAGATGATTACAAGATTGTGGCAGTATAGGTGGAGATCTTGGAATTACTCTAGTACTTTTATGAAGGAAAATCAAAAAGGCTAGGTGGCATCTCTCTCTCACCGTGGTGGGAGAGGTTGGGGTGGTATAAATAAAGAATGAAAGGAGTCAAGAATGACTGAGGTTTCCAGCTTTCCTGTTGGGGGTTTCTTCTATTCCCAACTACCTCATTATCGCATATGATTCTCACTAAGTGAGTTATTAGAATTATTATTCTAATAATATGAACAGATAGCGTTTGCCCAGGATAGGAGATATGAAGGGTTTTGAAATGAGTGCCTTTTATTGGTTCATAGAAACTATGCATAGGGCAATTGAGAAGTGGACAGTCTTGGTCCTAACAGATCTTCCCTTCTCTTCCAAGTTGGTAGATGACTGGTTCTTGCCAAACTTTTATTATCAACATATTGAGTTGATGAGTTTAAACAGAGGAAACCACAGGAGGGATCAGCCTAAGAAGTACTCTCCCTGGGACTTCCCTAGTGGTCCAGTGGTTAAGAATCTGCCTGCCAATGCAGGAAATATGGGTTCGATCCCTGGTCTGGGAGGATTCCACGTGCCTGAGGAAAAAACTAAGCACTCAAGGTGTAACTACTGTAGCCATGGTTTTCAACAAGAGAAGCCACTGCAATGAGAATCCAGTGCACTGTACTTAGGGAGTAGTCCCCACTTGTAATTAGAGAAAGCCCATGCATAGCAACAAAGACCAAGTATAGCCATATATAAATAAATACATAAATAAAAATTTTTCAAAAGAAGTGCTTCCCTATTTTATGATCTCTGTGCAAATGGCTAGGAACAGGAGAGGAAACATGGTGCGTCTGATGTCTTCCAGCCCTACAATTAATTCTGATTGAAAAATTTATTGACTTTCTCTCTTATGAGATGTTCATTCATTGTTACCTCCTTAATACAACAAAAAACTTTTTCTCTTTCTAAAAAATGCCTATCCTTATCATTGGAAATATGAAATCATTGAGATAAACCAAAAATGGCTAAGTCCCTTTAGCCAAGTACAAGAACTCCATACTGGCCACAATGCTTTGGATAAAGTTCATTACTTAACCAACCTGTTTACAAAAGCAAAGCATCTCCTTCTAACTTTTTAGATTATCTTCAACCACACCTTTAGCTTTTTTTTTTTTTTAATTTTTTTTTTGGAGGGTGGGGTGGGGAGGGAGTGGGATGGGCGGGCCACCTCTATTGGTCCTTCATCCGTCCAATTTCATCCGTCCTTGTTCCTCGGCTCCTGTGGGCCTCCCATCGCGGTGGCCACCGTCGTCGCAGGGCACCGGCTCTGGGCGCACGCGCCCCAGAGCTCCGGCTCGGTAATTAGACACATCGGTCCAGCCGCTCCGCGGCACGTGGGATCCTCCCAGGTCAGGGATCAAACCGGCGCCCCTTGCACTACAAGGCGGTGTCTCCACCCACTGGACCACCAGGGGAAGCCCATACCTTTAGCTTTTAAGGTATTTTGACATGTCACTGAAGGTCTGCCAATGCTTTAGAGAAAGTACTAGAAGCAAAGGCTGAGTTCGGAAGAGCATCATTAAATCAAAGTTTAGGACTTTCTTTGCTAAATGTTACAATGCATTTTATTTTATTTATTTATTTTTATTTTACTTTTACAGAGTTTTGTTGTTTACAGATATGTATGATCCCAGATTAGTCATATGTATATCCCCCCCACCCCACCCCTCCAGGCCATCGCACAGCACCCCTGCAGGATCCCCTTTTCTCACAGCGCAATGACAATAGCTATTTTTTTTTCACATATGATAGTATAGGTTTTCATGCTACTTCCTTTACGCCTCCCACCCACTGTTCATTTCCCACAATGTCCGTATGTCTGTTCTCTATATCTGTGTTTTCATCGCTTCACTGTGTGTGTTATCATCGCTTCACTGTGTGTGTTATCATCACCATCCTACTAGATTCCATATATATGTGTTAGTATACTGTACTTGTCCTTCTCTTTTTGACTTACTTCACTTTTTATGATAGGTTCCAGATCCAGCCACCTCATTAAGACTAATTCTTCTGCTACAATGCATTTTAAATTTAGCTGTAGAACTGTGCATTTGGGACATTAAAAAAAAAATTTTGGCCTCTTTCATTGGTCCTTCATTTATTTATTTTCATCCATATTAATTCTTTGGCCTGTGTGGGCCTCCCATTGCAGTGGCCTCTGGTTGCAGAGCACCAGCTCTCCACCCGTGCACTCCAGAGCGCTGGCTTGTAATCAGACACACCTGTCCAGTCGCTCTGCAGCCAGTGGGATCTTTCCGTCACAGGGATTAAACCGGTGTCCCTTACACTGCAAGGAGGACTCTTTACCCACTGGACCACCAGGGAAGTCCCCGTTTGGGGCAGTTTTAAAAGGGCTTTAGAGTCACATGCCCCTTATACTTTTGGTGGCTCTTATTAAAGAAATTTTGAATGCCAAAATAGTTAAAATACTTGAAGAATAACATGTCTACAGTTAATAACTTAATACTTTTAATACAGAAATATAGTGTAACAGACTCATACTATTTAGAAGATAATTGCATTTCCCAAAGTTACATATTCATAATTCATGATGGGGATGGACTATCATTTAATGGGACACAAGCATGAAGATGTGGGATGAACATCACTGTTTTTCTATGTGTTCAGTGTATCCCATTTGGAGACCAACATCTGAGTTCCTTCACAAATGTGGATTTCAAGTAAAGGGCCTGAGATCCTCATGAGGACAGAACTGAGCACAACTCACTTGACCCAAGAAAGTACCTTCATAAATAGGTCTCAGCTTCATTGGCAAGTGAGGGTATTATTTCTGAGACACTCCTGTCCACTTCTATCAATCATCCTTCTAAGAAACATTTTTAGTAGTTATTTTTGGTGTTTATAACTTAGGCAGTTGTATAATTCAGCTCCTTGTGGGAATGACCCAGAGAGCTTCATTTTTTTCACAAGAATTTCTTTTGATTCCATTGAACAGATTCCCAGCTGCAGAACCTCTTCAAGCAGGGTCAATTGGGTTCTGGAGTCACACAGATGTGGGATCAAGTTCTGCTCTGCCACAACTCATGACATAACCTTGAGAAATTACCAGCCTTCCTGAGCCTGCATCTCAGCTGTAAAATGGGGATAATCATAGTCGTATTTCATAGAGTGGTCTGAAGATGAAAGGACTTGTTACAAGTAAAGCACACTGCCTAGCATCTAACCGATACTCAAGAAATGTTAGCTAAGCCACAGGTACTATTATTCTTTTCTCAAGTAACTGAGCTCTATGTACAAGACACCAAAAACATTCAAAACAAAGTATTTTTTCACTAGTTTTTGATACTTTAAATATTTCAGTTGTTTTAGTTATTTTTAAACATTAGTGTTTTATGTCCATTATCATTTGGTGATTATAAATGCATATCCAAATTATTTAAACTTACTTTAAAGAAGAATAGAGGTACGAATTGATTGGATGAAATGTGTAATTTTGGTACTATTTACGTAGTACCAAACTTGGCCTCCAGATGTCAGTATGAACTCAACTGATTGAGACAGTTACCCTCAAACAGGAGGATGGTTACCAGCTTTGGTACTCTCAGGCATTAAATAACATTGAAAATATACAATAGCCATTCTTCAATATTAGAAGTGTAATAAACAGATCAGCTTCTCTGAGTTATCCCATTTGGAGACCAACTTTCTGGGGGATGTCCAAACTGAAGATGTGGGATGAACATCACTGTTTTTCTATGTGTTCAGTGTATCCCATTTGGAGACCAACATCTGAGTTCCTTCACAAATGTGGATTTCAAGTAAAGGGCCTGAGATCCTCATGAGGACAGAACTGAGCACAACTCACTTGACCCAAGAAAGTACCTTCATAAATAGGTCTCAGCTTCATTGGCAAGTGAGGGTATTATTTCTGAGACACTCCTGTCCACTTCTATCAATCATCCTTCTAAGAAACATTTTTAGTAGTTATTTTTGGTGTTTATAACTTAGGCAGTTGTATAATTCAGCTCCTTGTGGGAATGACCCAGAGAGCTTCATTTTTTTCACAAGAATTTCTTTTGATTCCATTGAACAGATTCCCAGCTGCAGAACCTCTTCAAGCAGGGTCAATTGGGTTCTGGAGTCACACAGATGTGGGATCAAGTTCTGCTCTGCCACAACTCATGACATAACCTTGAGAAATTACCAGCCTTCCTGAGCCTGCATCTCAGCTGTAAAATGGGGATAATCATAGTCGTATTTCATAGAGTGGTCTGAAGATGAAAGGACTTGTTACAAGTAAAGCACACTGCCTAGCATCTAACCGATACTCAAGAAATGTTAGCTAAGCCACAGGTACTATTATTCTTTTCTCAAGTAACTGAGCTCTATGTACAAGACACCAAAAACATTCAAAACAAAGTATTTTTTCACTAGTTTTTGATACTTTAAATATTTCAGTTGTTTTAGTTATTTTTAAACATTAGTGTTTTATGTCCATTATCATTTGGTGATTATAAATGCATATCCAAATTATTTAAACTTACTTTAAAGAAGAATAGAGGTACGAATTGATTGGATGAAATGTGTAATTTTGGTACTATTTACGTAGTACCAAACTTGGCCTCCAGATGTCAGTATGAACTCAACTGATTGAGACAGTTACCCTCAAACAGGAGGATGGTTACCAGCTTTGGTACTCTCAGGCATTAAATAACATTGAAAATATACAATAGCCATTCTTCAATATTAGAAGTGTAATAAACAGATCAGCTTCTCTGAGTTCAGAATACCTTGCTCCACAAAACTAGTAATGAAAAATATGCATCAAGTGCACGAATCTGAAAGTGCCATTATAAGAAAGCTGGACACCTTTAATCACAAAATATAAAAAGAGGGTTATATTTAACACTTGCTCTAGGAAAAAAGTATTAACATGACTGTGGTATGTAGTCTATGGGTCTTCAAAAATTATTCAAGAGAGTCAGTGGACGTATCTAACATTTTCTACATTCTACTCTTGAGCAGTACACGTTTGGGTCCATTTCCACTAGAAAGGTAAATCAGATAAAACAATGGTCCCATGCCTGTGAAAAGCAAGTAAATCAGTATATAAAATGATCCAGATTTATTACGGACGTTACCACAGAAACTTCACGAAGTTTGCTCTTAGAGGGCACTATTATCCATTTTACTCAATCAATAAATACTTATTGAGCACCTACTATATTTTAAGCAAGTTTTATTATTATTATTTTTTAAATTTTATTTATTTATCTTTTGGGGGCTGGGGTAAGGAGGGAGGGTGATGGGTGGGCCATTTCTATTGGTTTTTCATTTCTCTGTTTTCATCCGTCTTTGTTCTTTGGCTCCTGTGGGCCTCCCATCACGGTGGCCTCTGTTGTCGCAGAGCACCAGCTCTGGGTGCATGCACGCCAGAGCTCCGGCTTGGTAATTGGACACATCGGTCCAGTCGCTCCGCGGCACGTGGGATCTTCCCAGGCCAGGGATTGAACCGGCACCCCTTGCACTGCAAGGTGGTGTCCTTACCCACTGGACCACCAGGGGAAGCCCATTTAAGCAAGTTTTAAATGTTGAGAACAGAGCTGTAAACAAAGCAAACAAAATCCCTGCCTTTATGTGGTTTTCTGTTTAGGAAAGAAAGAGAGCTCAAAAACTGAGATCCACTGCTCGGCTGATTGCTTATTTCTCTAAACAGTTAGATCAAACCACTAAGGAATGGAGACTTACAAGGAGGAGCTAGTGGTAAAGAACCCACTCGTCAATGCAGGAGACATAAGAGACACGAGTTCAGTCCCTGGGTCAGAAAGATCCCCTGGAGGAGGGCATGGCAACCCACTCCAGTATTCCTGCCTGGAGAATTCCACCAGGCAGAGGAGCCTGGTGGGTTGTACCCACAGTGTTGCAAAGGGTCAGACCCAACTGAAGTGACTTAGCATGCATGCACACACTAAGGAATGGACTTCTTGCCCATGGGAAGTAGCAGCTACTACAACCCTAAAAGAAGTTAAAAAAGTCAGTATTTGGTCAGCCAGTCACTAAATGGACTTCACACCAGATTCAGGCTTTAGTAAGTTCTGAGAGAACAGAGTGGCTATCTCCTAGAAGATTGATTCAAGTTGAGGCCATGCTTTTAGAGTACCCAGTGGTTACCATAAAAACCTGTCAAACACTGAATCTTTCTACTCTGCTACCCGTAGAAATGGGTCTGCTGGCACATGACTGTACAGAGCTCATAGACACAATTTATTCCAGTAGCCTTGACCTGGAAAATGAACTTCTCCCAAATGCCAAAGAGAAATGGTTCACAGACTGCAGCAGTTTTATCAGAGAGGGGGAAAGGCTGGCAGGATACACAGTAACCTCACAGACCTCAGTCATAGAAAGAAGAAGGTTTTTTTGTTTGTTTTTTTAAAGATTTATTTATTTATTTATTTGGGTGGGGGTGGGGGTGGGGAGGGAGAGGAGCAGGCAGGCCACTTCTATTGGTCAGAAAGAAGTTTGACCCCTAGATATTTCTGCCTAAAGCACAAAGCAGATGACCTTCCCCTGAACCTTAGAAATCAGGACAGGGAAAAAAATGTTTACAGACTCCCAGTAGGCATATGCCATTCTACACACACATACATGGGGCTATTTGGAAGAAGAGAGAGATATTTACTGCAGAGAATAAACAGATGAAACATGGCTTAAGCATACTGATGCTTTTAGAAGTAGTACAGCTTCAAAAAAAAAAAAAGTGGCAGTGATTCATGGGAAGTAAGAAAGGGAAACAATGGGCTTTCCAGGTGGTGCTAATGGTAAAGAACCTGCCTGCCAATACAGAATTGGAAGCAAAGTGGACAAAACTTTTCAAAAATGGCCACTAATGGCCCTCAAATCAGAAATTGGCCACTACCCTCACATCTTGAAAGCCAGATCCATCCAATTATTCCCCATTCCACATAAAGGAACCTCAACAAAGCCAGATCCACCAATATCCCTTCCACAAAGGAAGGTGAAAGCCTGAAAAGGAGGCTTCAACAGAGCCTAAGCCATGGGAAGTAGCAGCTACTACAAACCTAAAAGAAGTTAAAAAAGTCAGTATTTGGTCAGCCAGTCACTAAATGGACTTCACACCAGATTCAGGCTTTAGTAAGTTCTGAGAGAACAGAGTGGCTATCTCCTAGAAGATTGATTCAAGTTGAGGCCATGCTTTTAGAGTACCCAGTGGTTACCATAAAAACCTGTCAAACACTGAATCTTTCTACTCTGCTACCCGTAGAAATGGGTCTGCTGGCACATGACTGTACAGAGCTCATAGACACAATTTATTCCAGTAGCCTTGACCTGGAAAATGAACTTCTCCCAAATGCCAAAGAGAAATGGTTCACAGACTGCAGCAGTTTTATCAGAGAGGGGGAAAGGCTGGCAGGATACACAGTAACCTCACAGACCTCAGTCATAGAAAGAAGAAGGTTTTTTTGTTTGTTTTTTTAAAGATTTATTTATTTATTTATTTTGGGCTGGGGTCGGGTGGGGGGGGAGAGGAGCAGGCGGGCCACTTCTATTGGTCAGAAAGAAGTTTGACCCCTAGATATTTCTGCCTAAAGCACAAAGCAGATGACCTTCCCCTGAACCTTAGAAATCAGGACAGGGAAAAAAATGTTTACAGACTCCCAGTAGGCATATGCCATTCTACACACACATACATGGGGCTATTTGGAAGAAGAGAGAGATATTTACTGCAGAGAATAAACAGATGAAACATGGCTTAAGCATACTGATGCTTTTAGAAGTAGTACAGCTTCAAAAAAAAAAAAAAGTGGCAGTGATTCATGGGAAGTAAGAAAGGGAAACAATGGGCTTTCCAGGTGGTGCTAATGGTAAAGAACCTGCCTGCCAATACAGAATTGGAAGCAAAGTGGACAAAACTTTTCAAAAATGGTGGCCCTCAAATCAGAAACTTGGCCACTACCCCTCACATCTTGAAAGCCAGATCCATCCAATTATTCCCCATTCCACATAAAGGAAGGATCAGACAAAGCCTGAAAAGGAGGCTTCAACAGAGACCTAGCAGGCCATGTGTGGCTTGTTAGTGAATGTGGGCGATGTTGCTCTCCCCAAGCTGCAGCTCATTATGCCATCAGGGAGGCTCATCAAGAAACTCACTGCATGAGGGAAGCCCTAAATAACTGGTTAGTTGAGGTCATGGTAACACCTGGCGTGAAAAGTATAATCAGTTGGGACATGCCCATCTACACAATGAACCACCCCAACCCTTGATCCCTAGAGGCCCCCAGAGAAGACCCACCCAGACCGGAGAGACATATGCTGGGGAAGACTGGCAGACAGGGTTCACACGCCAAGGATACCAGGCAACTGCAGCTAGTAGACATTGCTACTTGGACAGAAACATTTCCTGCTAGAACTGAAGAGACAGCTGAAGTGGCTACGGCTTTACTAAGAAATATTCTCCAGTCTGGGGTTCCCAGGAACCCTACAAAGCAGTAATGGCCCAGCATTTGTGTCTCAAGCGAAAAGGGGATAATGAGTGCCCTCGCCATAACACAGGGCTTGTGTTCAGCCTGCAGACCCCAATCACTGCAGAAAATAGAGATCCAGCCAGACCTTAAAAAGGGCCTCCGCCAAGCAATATAAGGAAACTCAAGAAAATTGTATTCAGTTACTTCCCATTGCCCTGCTTTGCATGAAGTTAGGCTCAAGAGATAAGTGCATTTGAATTCATTATGGTAGACCCATTCTGCAATTCAGACAAAACAGACACTTTAACTCCTTTAAAATGGAAAAACTCAAGTGTGCTCTCCAGGTAAGAGCAATCACCAAAGCCCTCAACGATGCTTTTAGAAGTAGTACAGCTTCAAAAAAAAAAGTGGCAGTGATTCATGGGAAGTAAGAAAGGGAAACAATGGGCTTTCCAGGTGGTGCTAATGGTAAAGAACCTGCCTGCCAATACAGAATTGGAAGCAAAGTGGACAAAACTTTTCAAAAATGGTGGCCCTCAAATCAGAAACTTGGCCACTACCCCTCACATCTTGAAAGCCAGATCCATCCAATTATTCCCCATTCCACATAAAGGAAGGATCAGACAAAGCCTGAAAAGGAGGCTTCAACAGAGACCTAGCAGGCCATGTGTGGCTTGTTAGTGAATGTGGGCGATGTTGCTCTCCCCAAGCTGCAGCTCATTATGCCATCAGGGAGGCTCATCAAGAAACTCACTGCATGAGGGAAGCCCTAAATAACTGGTTAGTTGAGGTCATGGTAACACCTGGCGTGAAAAGTATAATCAGTTGGGACATGCCCATCTACACAATGAACCACCCCAACCCTTGATCCCTAGAGGCCCCCAGAGAAGACCCACCCAGACCGGAGAGACATATGCTGGGGAAGACTGGCAGACAGGGTTCACACGCCAAGGATACCAGGCAACTGCAGCTAGTAGACATTGCTACTTGGACAGAAACATTTCCTGCTAGAACTGAAGAGACAGCTGAAGTGGCTACGGCTTTACTAAGAAATATTCTCCAGTCTGGGGTTCCCAGGAACCCTACAAAGCAGTAATGGCCCAGCATTTGTGTCTCAAGCGAAAAGGGGATAATGAGTGCCCTCGCCATAACACAGGGCTTGTGTTCAGCCTGCAGACCCCAATCACTGCAGAAAATAGAGATCCAGCCAGACCTTAAAAAGGGCCTCCGCCAAGCAATATAAGGAAACTCAAGAAAATTGTATTCAGTTACTTCCCATTGCCCTGCTTTGCATGAAGTTAGGCTCAAGAGATAAGTGCATTTGAATTCATTATGGTAGACCCATTCTGCAATTCAGACAAAACAGACACTTTAACTCCTTTAAAATGGAAAAACTCAAGTGTGCTCTCCAGGTAAGAGCAATCACCAAAGCCCTCAACGAATATGGTAACCAAGTATGGCCATGCACCCATTCCAGCCAGGAGACTGGGTGAACCTAAAAACCTGGAAAACCGCAACCCACTTGCTGACCCTAACCACTCATTCTGCCCTGGAGCTGTAGGGGTCACTCCACAGGTGCATCACATTTGAGTGAAGAGGCCCCTGGGCCCCGACCTCCAGAAAGACAACCTGGGGCAAGAGACCTCCCTGACTACTAGTGTGAACTTCTCTCTGATCTGAAGCTTCTCTTCTGAAAAACAACGTAAATGTGACCAGGATACTCAGGCCAGAGCAGTGAGCCCCGACAGCCAGACAGACACACCTGTGCCTTCAGACAAAAGACCGACATGCTTCTGTTTTCAGAAAAAAATTGACTTGTGACCATTATTCTCTCGCTAATAGATGGGCCAAGCATCTGAAATGGTCTGGTGTCCTCTGTCTCTGAAAAGTTAACCAATAGTTGTTGCTCAGGGATAGAACAGCTTGGACTAAGCCCTGGGGACCATCACACACATCTGAAGGCATTTGGGGAGAAGCTCTGCTCCTCCACTAGGGGTTCTGACAATGCCCAAACGCAGTAGGAAGACAGACGCGTGCCCCACAGCACCCTCAAGAAAGAGGAGCATGACAAGAGGCAGAGGAGGAATTTGTCACCAACAAAACCCAGGAAATAATAATACTCAGGAAATAAAGAAAAAATTAAGTCTAACCTTTTTTTTCCCTTTTCCTTGGTGCCTCTTCTAGTTTCACTTGCTCATGGAGTGCTGTGTGCAGGGGCCTGGTACCTGGCCCTGCAGAAAATAGAGATCCAGCCAGACCTTAAAAAGGGCCTCCGCCAAGCAATATAAGGAAACTCAAGAAAATTGTATTCAGTTACTTCCCATTGCCCTGCTTTGCATGAAGTTAGGCTCAAGAGATAAGTGCATTTGAATTCATTATGGTAGACCCATTCTGCAATTCAGACAAAACAGACACTTTAACTCCTTTAAAATGGAAAAACTCAAGTGTGCTCTCCAGGTAAGAGCAATCACCAAAGCCCTCAACGAATATGGTAACCAAGTATGGCCATGCACCCATTCCAGCCAGGAGACTGGGTGAACCTAAAAACCTGGAAAACCGCAACCCACTTGCTGACCCTAACCACTCATTCTGCCCTGGAGCTGTAGGGGTCACTCCACAGGTGCATCACATTTGAGTGAAGAGGCCCCTGGGCCCCGACCTCCAGAAAGACAACCTGGGGCAAGAGACCTCCCTGACTACTAGTGTGAACTTCTCTCTGATCTGAAGCTTCTCTTCTGAAAAACAACGTAAATGTGACCAGGATACTCAGGCCAGAGCAGTGAGCCCCGACAGCCAGACAGACACACCTGTGCCTTCAGACAAAAGACCGACATGCTTCTGTTTTCAGAAAAAAATTGACTTGTGACCATTATTCTCTCGCTAATAGATGGGCCAAGCATCTGAAATGGTCTGGTGTCCTCTGTCTCTGAAAAGTTAACCAATAGTTGTTGCTCAGGGATAGAACAGCTTGGACTAAGCCCTGGGGACCATCACACACATCTGAAGGCATTTGGGGAGAAGCTCTGCTCCTCCACTAGGGGTTCTGACAATGCCCAAACGCAGTAGGAAGACAGACGCGTGCCCCACAGCACCCTCAAGAAAGAGGAGCATGACAAGAGGCAGAGGAGGAATTTGTCACCAACAAAACCCAGGAAATAATAATACTCAGGAAATAAAGAAAAAATTAAGTCTAACCTTTTTTTTCCCTTTTCCTTGGTGCCTCTTCTAGTTTCACTTGCTCATGGAGTGCTGTGTGCAGGGGCCTGGTACCTGGCCCTTCAGACAAGAGTTGTTGGTGTGAATCAGCTCTGCTCTCAGGGCTGGGGTGCAGAAGTGCTTTGTCCTGCACTGCCAAATGGAGCCTGGGCAGCGCTCAACTGTGCTCCCAGTGGGAACTCCGCCCCTTCCTCCTGCTAATGAGACCCCTAAGAAGTAGCCCCGCCCTCAGCCAGGGAAAGAGTGTGCTCTAGGGAGTAAAGCTTTCTTTAGCTTCTGAACCAAACTGCCCTAAGGAGAAATGCTGGGCTAGGCATTGTTCATCAGTCATAGATAGGTGAATAGGTAGGTCTGGGGACTCCTACAACCACTGCTCTCCATTCTGAGAAAATGAATATACAAACAGACAATGACCAGACCTCTTAGGACAGTAGGACTTTGACCCATAACCTCTGCAGCAACTAGTCCAGAGTGGTCAGACTTTGACCAATGACTGCTGACTTTGTCCACCCTGCTTTCAACTTAGGACCAATCAGAGTAAGACAAACATGCTGCCCCAAAGCAATCACAGGAGATGCCTTGCTTCTAATTAGCCTGCCTACACCTCCCATACCCACAGTCTTTAATCAGAGCACACCTGAAGTCTACACCTCTTTTCAATATCAGGTGTCTTCATTTTCCTTGCTTGCCTTTGAGACTTTGCCAAACATAAGTAATGGTAGATGAGTCCCTTGTTCTAGTAAACTCTGAATAGACAACTTATTTGTCCTGAGTAGTCTTTATTTTCACAATTCATGTTCGTGAGGCAAGAGATTGGTGTTTTTTTTTTATTTTGGGTTTTTTTTTTTTTTTTTTTTTTTCTGGCTATTCTGGGTTTTCAACTGCTGCCACATGCTTCTCTCCAGCAGCAGGGAGTGGAGGCTACTCTCTAGTTGAGGTGTGCAGGCTTCCTGCTATGGTTACTTTTCTTGTTGTAGAATTTGGGCTCTAGGGCACATGGGCCCAGTAGTTGCGGCACAAGGACTCAATAGTTGTAGCTCTGAGGCTATAGAGCACAGACTCAATAGTTGTGGCTTACAGGCTTAGTTACTCCACGGCATGTAGGATCTTCCTGGATCAGGGATTGAACTCATGTCTCCTGTATTGGCAGGCAAACCCTTTACCACTGAGCTACCAGGGAAGCCTGAGATTGGGTTTTAATAGAAACAAACAACCGTGTTTAGGTGCCAGGCATTCTGGCAGCCATTTATGAAGCTGTCTGGAAACACAGCTGCCTAGCATCCGGGGATGTTACGGAAAGTTGCAACCCCTCCTGAAGATGGGGGCGGTATAGGGGAGGCACATTCTGGTAGAAGGGAGAATTTCAAACCCTGCCCTAAGGAGAAATGCTGGGCTAGGCATTGTTCATCAGTCATAGATAGGTGAATAGGTAGGTCTGGGGACTCCTACAACCACTGCTCTCCATTCTGAGAAAATGAATATACAAACAGACAATGACCAGACCTCTTAGGACAGTAGGACTTTGACCCATAACCTCTGCAGCAACTAGTCCAGAGTGGTCAGACTTTGACCAATGACTGCTGACTTTGTCCACCCTGCTTTCAACTTAGGACCAATCAGAGTAAGACAAACATGCTGCCCCAAAGCAATCACAGGAGATGCCTTGCTTCTAATTAGCCTGCCTACACCTCCCATACCCACAGTCTTTAATCAGAGCACACCTGAAGTCTACACCTCTTTTCAATATCAGGTGTCTTCATTTTCCTTGCTTGCCTTTGAGACTTTGCCAAACATAAGTAATGGTAGATGAGTCCCTTGTTCTAGTAAACTCTGAATAGACAACTTATTTGTCCTGAGTAGTCTTTATTTTCACAATTCATGTTCGTGAGGCAAGAGATTGGTGTTTTTTTTTTATTTTGGGTTTTTTTTTTTTTTTTTTCTGGCTATTCTGGGTTTTCAACTGCTGCCACATGCTTCTCTCCAGCAGCAGGGAGTGGAGGCTACTCTCTAGTTGAGGTGTGCAGGCTTCCTGCTATGGTTACTTTTCTTGTTGTAGAATTTGGGCTCTAGGGCACATGGGCCCAGTAGTTGCGGCACAAGGACTCAATAGTTGTAGCTCTGAGGCTATAGAGCACAGACTCAATAGTTGTGGCTTACAGGCTTAGTTACTCCACGGCATGTAGGATCTTCCTGGATCAGGGATTGAACTCATGTCTCCTGTATTGGCAGGCAAACCCTTTACCACTGAGCTACCAGGGAAGCCTGAGATTGGGTTTTAATAGAAACAAACAACCGTGTTTAGGTGCCAGGCATTCTGGCAGCCATTTATGAAGCTGTCTGGAAACACAGCTGCCTAGCATCCGGGGATGTTACGGAAAGTTGCAACCCCTCCTGAAGATGGGGGCGGTATAGGGGAGGCACGTTCTGGTAGAAGGGGAGATCCTTTATTCTCTGTTATCTTAGTATCCATGCTACCTGGGCCTAAGTTCCCAAGGTCCCTATTGGACAAATTTGCTTGTTGTACCCTAGTTGCCTTCTTGTTATGACCATGTAGGTAGGGGGAACCATAGGGCTTTCTAAACATGTCTGAAACCACAAGACAGAAGCTTGTTGCTTCTACTCCCCCCACCCCCCCCAAAAAAAAGAGAGAGGGCTGCAAGGCTCCTCCATGTGGGCAACAAGGCCTCCGGTTGGCATTCTGGTCAGACTTGTGTCTCAGTCCACATGACTGCTATAACAAAATATCACAGACTAACTGCGGAGAGGGTTATAAACCCCATAGATTTTGTTTCTCCCGGCTCTGGGAGCTGGAAGTCTGAGCCCAGGGTGGCAGCATGGTCAGGTGATGACCTTCCTCCTGATCTGCAGCCAGCACCATCTTGCCCTGTCCTCACAAGGTTGAAGTGTTCCAAACCTTTGGAGTTAATCCCTAACAAGGCTTCTCCAGACTGGTGTTACTCAAGCCAATAGAATGAGACCAGATTTGGTTCAGCAGCAAAGGCAACATTCTTAGATCAAAGAATGAAGAGGTCCCAGATCCCTCAGCTCTAGAGCACAAGCCTTCCTGGATGGGTCGTGGGCGGGACTGCCTTAGGCTCTCCGCAGTGGGGAGGGAGAGGGGCAGCATTCTCTCGGGATCTGCACAGCTGTACTGCTCAGGCTTCAGCTTGGAGTGCCCAGTGCAGTGCATCACTACACGTGGCCCACGGAGCTGTGGTGCTGGTGCAGTCATTTTGCACTAGGAACTTTGGTCTGAAGGGTCAGGTGCAAGGACTCTGCATGCAGCAGCCTGTAGGGGAGTGAAACTAGACTAAACACAAAGAGACTAGCCATGGTTCTATCAGAGCACTGATCACAAAGTAATCACCTCCCAAAGCCTTCCCTACTCTCACCTTTGGAGGTTAAGAAGTTCAATTTATGAACTTGGGGGAGGGCACAAACATTCAGAGCATAGTGTCATGATTGTAAAGGTTATAGTTGAGGGTGGTTTTTAACAAGGCCAATGACAATGGTTGTGTACCAAGCCCAAATCAGAAGTACACTAGGCACCATGTGGGCCAAGAACCCAAATAAAATCCTATTAGACTCTAGAGTGTTTGGGATGCTCACTGCCTCTCTCAACATCAGTTATTCCCTTGGGGCTGCAGAAGTGAACTGAATCCTAGTCTTAAGATCTCCTGTGGGCCAAAGGAACCCAGATCCAAGGAGAGGGGATTCTGACACCTGTATTAGAACCAGCCTTGCAGGAAGCACAGGAGGCCTTGGGGAGTTTCTTTAAGCAATTCTGAAATGCAGTTTTCAATCATTCTCAATTTTTGACTCAGAGTACTTGAGGCTCTGCATTATAGGGCTAAGATGAATAGCCCTTGTCTCTAAAGACAATTGAATTTCCTTCTCCCCAGGACCCCAGTCCAATATCTTTTGGGTGACATTCTCTTCTTCTTGGGATGATTTCCAAATGTCTTCTATCCCTAAACCTGTTCTGGACCGCCAAGTCCGGGGCACCATCTTTGCCCCCTTGTCCTCACAAGGTTGAAGTGTTCCAAACCTTTGGAGTTAATCCCTAACAAGGCTTCTCCAGACTGGTGTTACTCAAGCCAATAGAATGAGACCAGATTTGGTTCAGCAGCAAAGGCAACATTCTTAGATCAAAGAATGAAGAGGTCCCAGATCCCTCAGCTCTAGAGCACAAGCCTTCCTGGATGGGTCGTGGGCGGGACTGCCTTAGGCTCTCCGCAGTGGGGAGGGAGAGGGGCAGCATTCTCTCGGGATCTGCACAGCTGTACTGCTCAGGCTTCAGCTTGAGTGCCCAGTGCAGTGCATCACTACACGTGGCCCACGGAGCTGTGGTGCTGGTGCAGTCATTTTGCACTAGGAACTTTGGTCTGAAGGGTCAGGTGCAAGGACTCTGCATGCAGCAGCCTGTAGGGGAGTGAAACTAGACTAAACACAAAGAGACTAGCCATGGTTCTATCAGAGCACTGATCACAAAGTAATCACCTCCCCAAAGCCTTCCCTACTCTCACCTTTGGAGGTTAAGAAGTTCAATTTATGAACTTGGGGGAGGGCACAAACATTCAGAGCATAGTGTCATGATTGTAAAGGTTATAGTTGAGGGTGGTTTTTAACAAGGCCAATGACAATGGTTGTGTACCAAGCCCAAATCAGAAGTACACTAGGCACCATGTGGGCCAAGAACCCAAATAAAATCCTATTAGACTCTAGAGTGTTTGGGATGCTCACTGCCTCTCTCAACATCAGTTATTCCCTTGGGGCTGCAGAAGTGGACTGAATCCTAGTCTTAAGATCTCCTGTGGGCCAAAGGAACCCAGATCCAAGGAGAGGGGATTCTGACACCTGTATTAGAACCAGCCTTGCAGGAAGCACAGGAGGCCTTGGGGAGTTTCTTTAAGCAATTCTGAAATGCAGTTTTCAATCATTCTCAATTTTTGACTCAGAGTACTTGGAGGCTCTGCATTATAGGGCTAAGATGAATAGCCCTTGTCTCTAAAGACAATTGAATTTCCTTCTCCCCAGGACCCCAGTCCAATATCTTTTGGGTGACATTCTCTTCTTCTTGGGATGATTTCCAAATGTCTTCTATCCCTAAACCTGTTCTGGCTCTTCTGTCTTTCAAGAACTTTTATAGATCCAACCCTGATCTTTACATGAGGTTTTGTATGTCTCTGACCCTCAAAGGCGGGGATAGATGTTCTAGAAAATATGACCCATGGCCAGAAACTAATTTTTCTGAGAGTCTCTGTTCCCTGCAGAGCAGACTGTCTGCAGGCAGCTACACTCTCACTATGGTTATTTTACTTTCAATTCAGAGTCTTAGAGAAGTCACCTTGGCCCCCATGCATCAAATTCAATAACATGTCAGGAAGGTCTGTATCCTTTTGGTTAGTCTCTCTAGCAATGTACCCTACAATAAAGAACCTAATGGATGTCATTCTTCATTACATAACAGAGAATCTCGTTATTTCTAAGCTGTGTCAGGATCAACTCTAAGGGAGTAAAGTTGTCTTTTTCTGATAGATTACTTTTGTTATCTGTATGAGATTTTCCCCCTCAAATTCTCATGGGGTGTCTGAGCAATTAAAGCCTTCAATGAAACTCTGTATAAGGTCAACTCTTTTCCTGGGGTGCCAGCCGGTAGGGTAGCAATTTTAGATTATATATATATATATATATATATATATATATATATATATATATATCCATGGACTGACTTCTATGGGATGAGCTTGTATCTCACATATCCTTATCCAGAAAGAGCTGGTCTACTGAACGTGAGATCACCCATGGACCTGAAGATTTTATCTGGAAACAAGTCTTCTCCAAAGTTGTCTTGTCAATGCAGTGTGTGTTCTGAACTCAAAACCTAATGCTCATCAAAACACAATCCAAATTAAAACTGAGCATAAGACTTAAATAGACATTTTCCCAAAGAAGATGTACAGATGGCTAATAGGCATATATAAAGATGCTAAACATCATTAAGCATCAGAGAAATGAAAGTTCAAATAACAATAGGATATCAACTCACACCTTTCAGAATGGCTATCACCAAAAAAAAGAGAAAAAAATACAAAATAATAAAATATCAGTGGGAATACAAATTGGAGCAGACACTACTGAAAACATTATGAAGGCTTCTCAGAAAACTGAAAATAGAATTATACGACCCAGAGATTCCACTCCTGAGTATATATCCTCCAAAAGTCAAAAACATTAATTCAAAAAGATACAGACACCCCAATGTTCACAGAAGTATTACTTAAAATTGTCAAGATATGGAAGAACGTTAAGTGTCCATAACCAGACGAATGGATAAAGGGGATCTAATATATCTATATCTATCTATCTATCTATTTATGATGGACTACTACCCAGCCATAAAAAAGGATGAAATTTTTCCATTTGCAGTATGTAGGGACTTCGGGTGTATCATGCTAAGTGAGATAAGTCAGAAAGAGAAAGACAAATACTATATGATATCACTTATATGTGGAATCTAAAAATTACAACAAGATAGTAAATGTATTAATAACAAAAAAGGAACTCACAGATACAGAGAACAAATTAATGGTGATGAGGGGTTACCAGTATAGGGAACAAACTAGTGGTTACTAGTGGGGAGAGGGAAGGTGAGAGGGGCCAGATATGGTTAAATGATTAGGAAGTACAAACCATTACATATAAAGTAAGCATTCTACAAGGATATATTGTACAACACAGGGACTATAGCTAATTTTTCATAATAGCTATAAATAGAATATAATAAAATTGTGAATTGCTATATTGTAATCCTAAAACTTGGGCTTCCTCAGTGGCTCAGTGGTAAAGAAGTTGCTTGCAGCACAGAAGACGCAGAAGATGTGGGTTTGATCCGTGGGTCAGGAAGATCCCCTGGAAAAAAGGAATGGCAACACACTCCAGTATTCTTGCTTGGAGGAACCCATGGAATTAGGAGCCTGGTGGTCTACAGTCACAGGTCACAGCCCTAGTCAAAGGTCACAGGTCTAGGATCACAAAGAGTTGGACATGACTGAAGCGAGTTAGCATGCATGCATGTCTGTATAGAGATAATTCATACTTTGTTTTTAAAAAAGTCATAATAAGCAATATTTTATAATGTCAAAATCTAAATTTCTTTTGTTTTCCATAAAAAGATATTGTTATAATATACAGATCCTACCTTTGAAAAAAATCTCCGAAGCCATTCTTTTGGATTAATTACTTTTTGTTTGATGGATCTAAAAGATGTATAAAATACAAAGAAACTCTGGACTGATAATTAGGAATAATATGTATAAGAATCAGAACCCAATGAAAATAACTATGTATCTGCACATTTTATACATGCCAACTTCTTTTATTAAAATACATAATAGGTAAAAAATATACCTTTCAGATTAAGCTTCTACTGTATACAAATGCCAGCTTGAATCCAAACATGGGATGAGACTGGTATAGGGAAGAATACGTATAGAATTGCATTAAATTTTAAAATCATTTAAAATGACAATACAAAATTAAAATAAATAAAGTTCAGTGTGTAAATGGAACTCACACAGGAGATTTATGAACAAACAACTGGTTGTTTTTGTTTTTCTCCTTCCTATTCTGACACTTTTGAAAGGGCTCTGTGGAAACTCTGCAGTTCAGTTGGAGGAAATCAGTACCCTAAGAGTACTGCTACTCAGATCTTGACTCCTTTTCTTCTTCAGCTTCTGTTTCAACTGTGCGTCTATTCAGCCTTGATTCCATTTCTTGAAAAAAGTTGGCTATCAAACTAAAAAGAAAAGCAATCCAGGCAAGACCATAAATATTCCAAATTAATAACAAGATTTAGTAAGTCATGTCCTGATTGTCTTTCATAGGATTTGAATCTAAAGACAAGGAGCAAAGAACATACAAATAATCAGATAGTGACTTTTCCCCATAACATTTTCTTTCATTCAGTAATACCTAGGAAAATGCCTTCTTTTATAATCTGATCCTAAGAACAAATTAGAAATTAAAATAAAGCATATCTACGGGAACCGAGTAAATTCTTGCTTGGAGGAACCCATGGAATTAGGAGCCTGGTGGTCTACAGTCACAGGTCACAGCCCTAGTCAAAGGTCACAGGTCTAGGATCACAAAGAGTTGGACATGACTGAAGCGAGTTAGCATGCATGCATGTCTGTATAGAGATAATTCATACTTTGTTTTTAAAAAAGTCATAATAAGCAATATTTTATAATGTCAAAATCTAAATTTCTTTTGTTTTCCATAAAAAGATATTGTTATAATATACAGATCCTACCTTTGAAAAAATCCCCGAAGCCATTCTTTTGGATTAATTACTTTTTGTTTGATGGATCTAAAAGATGTATAAAATACAAAGAAACTCTGGACTGATAATTAGGAATAATATGTATAAGAATCAGAACCCAATGAAAATAACTATGTATCTGCACATTTTATACATGCCAACTTCTTTTATTAAAATACATAATAGGTAAAAAATATACCTTTCAGATTAAGCTTCTACTGTATACAAATGCCAGCTTGAATCCAAACATGGGATGAGACTGGTATAGGGAAGAATACGTATAGAATTGCATTAAATTTTAAAATCATTTAAAATGACAATACAAAATTAAAATAAATAAAGTTCAGTGTGTAAATGGAACTCACACAGGAGATTTATGAACAAACAACTGGTTGTTTTGTTTTTCTCCTTCCTATTCTGACACTTTTGAAAGGGCTCTGTGGAAACTCTGCAGTTCAGTTGGAGGAAATCAGTACCCTAAGAGTACTGCTACTCAGATCTTGACTCCTTTTCTTCTTCAGCTTCTGTTTCAACTGTGCGTCTATTCAGCCTTGATTCCATTTCTTGAAAAAAGTTGGCTATCAAACTAAAAAGAAAAGCAATCCAGGCAAGACCATAAATATTCCAAATTAATAACAAGATTTAGTAAGTCATGTCCTGATTGTCTTTCATAGGATTTGAATCTAAAGACAAGGAGCAAAGAACATACAAATAATCAGATAGTGACTTTTCCCCATAACATTTTCTTTCATTCAGTAATACCTAGGAAAATGCCTTCTTTTATAATCTGATCCTAAGAACAAATTAGAAATTAAAATAAAGCATATCTAAAACTATCACTGCTTTCAAGGAAAGAATATAATTTAAATTACAAATAATCAGATTCTATTCGTTTTTAGAACACATCTGGAGGTTGAGAAATTCTCTTCCCCTTTAAACATTATTGCTTTCTTACACCATAGTAAGTGTAATATTTTGCAATGAGGTAATTTATCATTACCACAGCCAGAAACCTTTTAAAATGAGAGAAGGAAAAGATAAATATATTACACAGAAGTCTTTAAAATGGGATTCAGATTTTGTTAACAAAGATACAGTATATTTCCTTGTACCAGGTATCTGTATTTCTGAGTTTAATATTCTATGAATTCATTGCTTTGTAATTAGAAATCCTGAGAGAACTCTGAAGAAAGGAACAAAAATCACTAATGATTAAAATCATCCTAATATCGTAATACTATAACTTTTACACTCCCTTCAGGTCTTGTCATTTATTTTTCATGACTGCAATTACTTGTATGAAGAGGTATAGCTGAAAGAGCACAAACATTGAAATCAAAGAGAAGTAAGCAGAGACAAATAACACAATAAACACATTGTGATTTATCACAAGAATGCAATTTAACTATGTTCATTAGAGCATGAAATAAGAAATATTTAAAATTATCAGACATTAAATGATTTGATATTTATCTATCATGAATTACCCAGCAAACATTTTGAAGCATAATGATCAGAGAACAAACTGAATAAGCATCATTGGAAGGCTACACTCACTTTGGGTTTAAAATGCTATTTGGTTTATTGTCTCTGACATAGCTTCTTCCAAACACTGCCTCTCAAAATACATGTGTGTAAGCACACCTACACACACACACATAAACACATACTCACACACATACCCAATAATAAACTATCCTAAGCTGAGATTTGAGTATATTGACATAAACTGAGTATTTTACTAACTAAAAATCGAAGTATGGAACTTTTGTATTAGTATGTAGAAAACACAACAAATGGTCATATCCACACTAACACAGAAAAAAAAAAAAACCTAGATACACTACAAAATCATAGTTTTATTACACAAAAGAGAGAGAGCTGTAAATATTAAAAAGACTCAAACAAACTAACTTTTTGAAAGTGGTAAGCCCTTGCTAGAAGAGAAGACATTCATGGCTTGCTACCTATAGTGATACCCACTGTGGTTGTTCCAAGTGCAAGAGACGTTCACTTCCACTGAAATGAGGAAGGGAACAGTGTGAATCTGCCTTCAGCACACTGGCCCTTCACTGAGTGAAGGCAGTCACTAGCAAAGGGGAGAAGCTAGGGACTGGAGAACAAAGAGAACACCCAGGAACCCAAATAGCTATAACCAGGCTGTAGACTAGAGAGAGATCTCTCATGATTATCTATAGCCTCACTGGTACTCAGCATCTAAGCCTTGGTGAAGGGTATATCTTCATTCAATCCTCAAAGTATTCCAAGCCAGTGCTGTGCTCAAACTAACTAAAACAGCAACAAACCCAAGACCCAGACCATTGGGAGTCAATAGCTTCACTTCACACCCACATTGCCAGCCTAGACTAGTACCTGGAAATCTCAAATGATTTTATATCCCATTGTTTCAAAACTAGCTCGAATTATCAGATTTTTTTTTAAGCCATTGAGAGCCTTCCTGCTTTGCATATCCTATGAAATTGTACCTTACATCTGGGAGCCATGCGTATAAGATAAACCCTAGAGCTGTCAAGGACTCCAAGCCACTGCTGCTCTTTGGAACACTCTGACCCAGAGACTCCCTGTCAAGTTGTGGTATGATACCACCTAGATCCCAAAGCCTCTCTGATTCTCTTCTGCCTCCAAAAGTTCAAAATCCATCTCTTCTTCTGTGGAGCGTTCTCCATGCTATAACCTCTATATGATCTCATGCTGTGTGGGATTTACCCTACACACCAACATGTCAAAGTGTGATATGAATAACGTTCATGCATGCTGCTGGAACCTCATGGTCATATCCTTTTCCTTAATCAGCTCTCAGATCTCCTGAACTCACTACAGGGGTTGATTGTAAAGGATTATAAGCATACTTTTGAGGTAGTGGCAAATAATAAAATCTAATTTTTGGACAGAAAAAAAACCTAGATACACTACAAAATCATAGTTTTATTACACAAAAGAGAGAGAGCTGTAAATATGAAAAAGACTCAAACAAACTAACTTTTGAAAGTGGTAAGCCCTTGCTAGAAGAGAAGACATTCATGGCTTGCTACCTATAGTGATACCCACTGTGGTTGTTCCAAGTGCAAGAGACGTTCACTTCCACTGAAATGAGGAAGGGAACAGTGTGAATCTGCCTTCAGCACACTGGCCCTTCACTGAGTGAAGGCAGTCACTAGCAAAGGGGAGAAGCTAGGGACTGGAGAACAAAGAGAACACCCAGGAACCCAAATAGCTATAACCAGGCTGTAGACTAGAGAGAGATCTCTCATGATTATCTATAGCCTCACTGGTACTCAGCATCTAAGCCTTGGTGAAGGGTATATCTTCATTCAATCCTCAAAGTATTCCAAGCCAGTGCTGTGCTCAAACTAACTAAAACAGCAACAAACCCAAGACCCAGACCATTGGGAGTCAATAGCTTCACTTCACACCCACATTGCCAGCCTAGACTAGTACCTGGAAATCTCAAATGATTTTATATCCCATTGTTTCAAAACTAGCTCGAATTATCAGATTTTTTTTTAAGCCATTGAGAGCCTTCCTGCTTTGCATATCCTATGAAATTGTACCTTACATCTGGGAGCCATGCGTATAAGATAAACCCTAGAGCTGTCAAGGACTCCAAGCCACTGCTGCTCTTTGGAACACTCTGACCCAGAGACTCCCTGTCAAGTTGTGGTATGATACCACCTAGATCCCAAAGCCTCTCTGATTCTCTTCTGCCTCCAAAAGTTCAAAATCCATCTCTTCTTCTGTGGAGCGTTCTCCATGCTATAACCTCTATATGATCTCATGCTGTGTGGGATTTACCCTACACACCAACATGTCAAAGTGTGATATGAATAACGTTCATGCATGCTGCTGGAACCTCATGGTCATATCCTTTTCCTTAATCAGCTCTCAGATCTCCTGAACTCACTACAGGGGTTGATTGTAAAGGATTATAAGCATACTTTTGAGGTAGTGGCAAATAATAAAATCTAATTTTAGTTTTGGTATTTGACTGCTGATTGGTTCCAAACAAACCTCAACTCTCGTTTCCCTCATCTCACCCCAGAAAACCTACAAGGAAGCTCACATACTCCTTCACTCGGTGACTGTGGGAAATTCAACCATGCAAGCTCTGGTTCAATCATGGGAGCTCTCATCCCTTTCCCATAGCCTAATCACAATAAAAGTCAAAGCCAGTTACTCCTCTTGCTCCCTCAAGAAATTTTCAGGCCTGCTTGAAAGTCACCCTGCTCTACATATCATACTACAGCAATAATACACACATATACTGTTGGTGTGTGTGTCTCTGTGAGTATGTTTGTGTGTGACAGATAGAGACAGAGAGACAAAGAGACAGAGGGGGAGACCCTCACAACCTCTAAATCAACTTTGGTTGCAAAGTTTATCCTGATTCTGTAGAGTGGCCACAACAGGGACATACTCTGTTTTTTGAGTGCTTGCACTGAGATAAACATTAATCAAATCTCATCAAAGTGAATACTTATGATCCATGTATTTCACTATAAGTAAAGTAATCTCAGGTCTGAAAGAGTACACATTTATAAAGGCCAGTTTATGATATTGGCAGTCATGGATATTTGGACAAGCTTTCCTTGCAGAAAACAAATAAATATATTTGATTACATGTTTTTTTTTTAACATTTATTTTTTATTTATTTATCTTTTGGGGCTGGGTGGGAGGGAGGGGACGGGTGGGCCACTTCTATTGGACTAAGCACCCCCTTTTGACCCAGAGACTCCCTGTCAAGTTGTGGTATGATACCACCTAGATCCCAAAGCCTCTCTGATTCTCTTCTGCCTCCAAAAGTTCAAAATCCATCTCTTCTTCTGTGGAGCGTTCTCCATGCTATAACCTCTATATGATCTCATGCTGTGTGGGATTTACCCTACACACCAACATGTCAAAGTGTGATATGAATAACGTTCATGCATGCTGCTGGAACCTCATGGTCATATCCTTTTCCTTAATCAGCTCTCAGATCTCCTGAACTCACTACAGGGGTTGATTGTAAAGGATTATAAGCATACTTTTGAGGTAGTGGCAAATAATAAAATCTAATTTTAGTTTTGGTATTTGACTGCTGATTGGTTCCAAACAAACCTCAACTCTCGTTTCCCTCATCTCACCCCAGAAAACCTACAAGGAAGCTCACATACTCCTTCACTCGGTGACTGTGGGAAATTCAACCATGCAAGCTCTGGTTCAATCATGGGAGCTCTCATCCCTTTCCCATAGCCTAATCACAATAAAAGTCAAAGCCAGTTACTCCTCTTGCTCCCTCAAGAAATTTTCAGGCCTGCTTGAAAGTCACCCTGCTCTACATATCATACTACAGCAATAATACACACATATACTGTTGGTGTGTGTGTCTCTGTGAGTATGTTTGTGTGTGACAGATAGAGACAGAGAGACAAAGAGACAGAGGGAGAGACCATCACAACCTCTAAATCAACTTTGGTTGCAAAGTTTATCCTGATTCTGTAGAGTGGCCACAACAGGGACATACTCTGTTTTTTGAGTGCTTGCACTGAGATAAACATTAATCAAATCTCATCAAAGTGAATACTTATGATCCATGTATTTCACTATAAGTAAAGTAATCTCAGGTCTGAAAGAGTACACATTTATAAAGGCCAGTTTATGATATTGGCAGTCATGGATATTTGGACAAGCTTTCCTTGCAGAAAACAAATAAATATATTTGATTACATGTTTTTTTTTTAACATTTATTTTTTATTTATTTATCTTTTGGGGGCTGGGTGGGGAGGGAGGGGGACGGGTGGGCCACTTCTATTGGTCTTTCATTTCTCTATTTTCATCCATCTTTGTTCTTTGGCTCCTGTGGGCCTCCCATCGCAGTGGCCTCTGTCGTCACAGAGCGCCGGCTTTGGGTGCATGCGCTCCAGAGCTCTGGCTCGGTAATTGGACACATCGGTCCAGCCGCTCCACGGCACGTGGGATCTTCCCAGGCCAGGGATCGAACCAGCGCCCCTTGCACTGCAAGGTGGTGTCCTTACCCACTGGATCACCAGGGGAAGCCCTACATGTTTTAAAATTGTGTTAAAGTCATCAGAAAACACAGACATTTGGGAAAATACTAGACCAAGAGGATCTAAGTCACTTTTTTCCTTAAAGGCATTTTCCTATTGTAGAATACTCAGGGGTTGGTTTTGGGAGCCTCCGGTGGTGTGGTGAAAGTAACAAAAAACAATCTCCAGTATGAAATCCTCACATTAAGCTGGGGTCCCAATGGGCTATAACTTTGGAGAATATTTAACTCAGAAATAGTCTCGTCAGGCTTCCCTGGTGGTCCAGCGAGTAAGGACACCGCCTTGCAGTGCAGGGGGCGCCAGTTCGATCCCTGGCCTGGGAGGATCCCACATGCTGCGGAGTGGCTGGACCCACGTGTCCAATTACTGAGCCGGAGCTCTGGAGCGCAGGCGCCCAGAGCCAGTGCTCTGCGACAACAGAGGCCACTGTGATGAGAGGCCCACAGGAGCCAAAGAACAAAGATGGATGAAAAATAGATAAATGAAAGACCAATAGAAGTGGTCCACCTGCCCCTCCTCCAACCCACACCGCCCAAAAAAACCAACCAACCAAACAAACAAAAGAAATAGTCTCATCAGACATGCAAAGACATTTTAGAAAGCACAGCTAGGTGTAAATAAACAGAAAAAAAATATATGACCTTAGAAAAAATTATAATCTTCTGATACAGTGTTATCTGAATTATATGGTTTTTGTTTTTTTTTAAAAAAAAATCAGGGACTTCCCTGGTGATCCAGTGGTTAAGAGTGTGCACTCCCAATGCAGGGGGCACAAGTTCAATCCCTGGTCAGGAACTAAGATCCTGAATGCCACTTGGTATGGCCAAAAAAGTTTTTTTTCTTTTTCACTTACTTGACATCATTAGTGTACATAATTTTGTTTCCTTTTTATGTGGCTTTATATTATCAAGCTTTCCCTAAGTCATCAAAAGCTCTTCGTAACTTGAAATGTCACGCTTTCTAAAATTTCTTCAATGAGCAATGGAAGCTTATTCCTTTAAAAATATTTAAAATTTTTGATTATCATTCCTTTCACTAATAAGAGAATGTGATATTTTAACAGATGCATTGTAAGTTTCATAATATAAGATGAAATTTTTTATTGTAAAATTTGAAGCAAATTTCTGTGAGAATGCCAAGGACATACTATCTCTACTCTGAGAATCCAGAAAAATGTAACAGAGACTCTTTAGAGTGATATTTAAATATGGTTTTAGATTTTAGGTATGTATTCTTAAAATATATATTTATTTATATAAAATTATCCATCTATATATTAAATAATAATTTAATTTTAGTCCTATTTAGATAAGAAATAAATATGAAAAGAACACTATTATTTCTGGGTAGGATGGAGTCACTTGTGATGGAAAAATCTTCCAGCTGAAAACAACCAGAGAAGTCAGATAAATTGAAAGCAAAATAAAACAAAATAATGTTTAAAGGCACAAGAGAGTTACTAAAGCAATCAAGACTAGAAGGGCTTGCAATTCTACTAGGTTCTAGGTAGGAGAGAGAGAAAGTCTATAGCTTCTTTTTCCCTTGGGCTTTTTTTGTGGTGGTTCTTTTTCCAAAGTCTGGGTGTAGGCGAAAGGCTGTGCATCTGGGCCAAGTAGAAGGGCACTTCAAGCAGTAGAGAAAATGGCAGAGCTTTTGGTTGCCCTTCTTAGTTGGATTGACACAATTATAGATCTGAAGAACTTCAAACCTATAGCTTGATTCCCACTCCAATACACTGCCAAATTCTGAAGCCAAATGAAGCTAAAGGCTAAAAAAGGCAAGCTACAAAATTTTTAAGAAGCAGAGTTTCCAACAAATTCAAAGTGCAAGAAAACAAAGAATTGACTTTGAGAGCAAACTAAGAGTGTGGTCTTGTGAATATAGAGCGTGGTCTTGTGAATATACCAGGTTTTCATCGTTTAAAGTTTGTAAAGAACTATAATTTAGGAAAAGGAAGAAACCAAAGGGAAATTAAGGCTTTACCAAATCTGTAGTCTAGTCTCAAATGATATCATTCTCTGACTAGATTAGGTATCCAGTTACCCTCTCCACCCTCCTATATCTCTATATGCCTAGCAGGGGAAAGAGTAAAACATCTCTGGAGGAAGATGACATCTCCTGGAGTATCTGTAACTTTCAAAATAGACAACAACTAGCATGAAACCCCAAATTACCAGGAATGCCAAGAGACAGAACCATATGACCAAACACCAAAGGGAAGAACTATAAAAGAGACCCACAGATGCCCCCAATATGGAAATAAGAGAATAACTTCAAAATAACTGCCAATATGATGCTTTTAAAAATATGGTATGAGGCTTCCCTGCTGGTCTAGTGGGTAAAGAGTTTGCCTTGCAGTGCAAGGGGCACTGGTTTGATCCCTGGCCCAGGAAGATCCCACATGCCATGGAGCAACTGGACTGGTGTCTCCAATTATGAGTCAGTGCTCTGGAGTGCAGGCATCTAGCACCAGTGCTCTGCAGTGAGAGAGGCCGCTGCAATGGGAGGCCCACACATGCCAAAGAATAAAAATATGGATGAAAACAAATACAAAATTTAAAAAGGGGGCATGATGGTGAAAAGGAAAAAAAAAAACAGCAAAAAAAGAGAAGTTTGTCTGGAGAAATATCAGTAACCTCAGGTATGCAGATGATACCATCCTTATGGCAGTAAACAAAGAAGAACTAAAGAGCCTCTTGATGAAGAAGGTGAAAGAGGTGAGTGAAAATGCTGGCCTAAAACTCAACATTCAAAAAATGAATATCATGATATCTGGTCCCATCACTTCATGGCAAATAGATTGGCAAACACTGGAAACAGAGACAGACTTTATGTTCTTGGGCTTTAAAATCACTGTGGATGATGACTGCAGTCATGAAATTAAAAGACACTTGCTCTTTGGAAAAAAAGCTATGACAAACCTAGACAGCGTATTAAAAAGCAGTGACATCACTTTGCTGACAAAAGTCCGTACCGTAAAGCTATGGTTTTCCCAGTGGTCATGTAAGGATGTGAGAGTTGAACCATAAAGAATGCTGAGAGCCAAAGAACTGATGCTTTTGAACTGTGGTGTTAGAGAAAGCTTTTGAGAGTCCCTTAGACTGCAAGGAGATCAAATCAGTCAATCCTAAAGGAAATCAACTTTGAATATTCATTGGAAAGACTGATGCTGAAGCTGAAGCTCCACTACTTTAACCACCTGATGTGAAGAGACAACTCATTGGAAATGACCCTGATGCTGGGAAAAATAGAAGACAGAAGGAGAAGGGGAAAGACAGAAGATGAGATGGTTGGGTGACATCACTGAGTCAATGGCTATGAGCTTGAGCAAACTCCAGGAGATGGTGAAGGACAGGGAAGCCCGGCGTGCTGCAGTCCATGGGGTCGCAAAGAGTTACACATGAGACTGAGAGACTGAATTGAACTGAACTAAGGAGGTCTTACATCAATGTAATTAGAGTCCCAGAAGTAGAAGAGAGAAAACAGGAATAATTTATATTTGAACAGACAGAAGCTGAGACTTTTTTTCAGAAGACTTGAAAGATTTCAGTTTTTCACTTTAACCATTTCTGTGATCCCCAAGCAGAATCAGTAAAAAGCAAATCACACTGAAGAAGATAATAGTTAACCTACTGAAAACTAAAGACACAGACAAAAGTTGAAAAGCAGGTGGAGCAGGGATTGGGGGAGTGTAAGGGGAAGGTTGCTTTTTTCAAATAATCAACAATAAAACTGACAACTGACTTATCATCAGAAATGATGAAATCCAGATAACGGACTAGGTTTAACGTACTGTAGAAAAGTAACTACCCATTTATAATTTTATAACACCCTCAATAATTTAAGCATTATTTTATTCTTGATTCACAGGTATTTAAAAAACATACCTAATGTCTGCATGAGTCTATCCCTCTTCTTTTCCATCTTTATTTTAGAGAAATTTAAAATAACTTTTCTGGCTTTAAAATCACTGTGGATGATGACTGCAGTCATGAAATTAAAAGACACTTGCTCTTTGGAAAAAAAGCTATGACAAACCTAGACAGCGTATTAAAAAGCAGTGACATCACTTTGCTGACAAAAGTCCGTACCGTAAAGCTATGGTTTTCCCAGTGGTCATGTAAGGATGTGAGAGTTGAACCATAAAGAATGCTGAGAGCCAAAGAACTGATGCTTTTGAACTGTGGTGTTAGAGAAAGCTTTTGAGAGTCCCTTAGACTGCAAGGAGATCAAATCAGTCAATCCTAAAGGAAATCAACTTTGAATATTCATTGGAAAGACTGATGCTGAAGCTGAAGCTCCACTACTTTAACCACCTGATGTGAAGAGACAACTCATTGGAAATGACCCTGATGCTGGGAAAAATAGAAGACAGAAGGAGAAGGGGAAAGACAGAAGATGAGATGGTTGGGTGACATCACTGAGTCAATGGCTATGAGCTTGAGCAAACTCCAGGAGATGGTGAAGGACAGGGAAGCCCGGCGTGCTGCAGTCCATGGGGTCGCAAAGAGTTACACATGAGACTGAGAGACTGAATTGAACTGAACTAAGGAGGTCTTACATCAATGTAATTAGAGTCCCAGAAGTAGAAGAGAGAAAACAGGAATAATTTATATTTGAACAGACAGAAGCTGAGACTTTTTTTCAGAAGACTTGAAAGATTTCAGTTTTTCACTTTAACCATTTCTGTGATCCCCAAGCAGAATCAGTAAAAAGCAAATCACACTGAAGAAGATAATAGTTAACCTACTGAAAACTAAAGACACAGACAAAAGTTGAAAAGCAGGTGGAGCAGGGATTGGGGGAGTGTAAGGGGAAGGTTGCTTTTTTCAAATAATCAACAATAAAACTGACAACTAACTTATCATCAGAAATGATGAAATCCAGATAACGGACTAGGTTTAACGTACTGTAGAAAAGTAACTACCCATTTATAATTTTATAACACCCTCAATAATTTAAGCATTATTTTATTCTTGATTCACAGGTATTTAAAAAACATACCTAATGTCTGCATGAGTCTATCCCTCTTCTTTTTCCATCTTTATTTTAGAGAGAAATTTAAAATAACTTTTGGAAAAGTTACATACAAGGTATAAGATATAGGGTTTATTCTTTAATTCTAGTGTTTTTATTGCATATGCCTTTTGCTTTCCACATGTGATCAAGCAGAGATACTTAGTTTAAAAGGAATTATTCTATATCTTATTCCTATAGTCAGTGATCACTGTGGGGTGAGGGGACAGAGAGGTGACAGAAGTGGGTTTATTTATACGTTGAGTTTTTCTTTAAAAGGGCTTGACTTTTATCTTATCTCTCAAAGAAATTCATTAACATTTCTATTTGATTATTTTACATCCTGCTTCAATCTGTCACTCTGACAGCAAATCTTATTTCAGGACTCACCTACTGTATAGTCTCCAAACCCAACAGCGCTGGTACTGAATAAATAATAAATTTCTTCAATATAACTCTACTTCTTTAATGAGATTAAAACAAATGATGGAAACCAAGATAAAAAGTGATCCAATTACAGCAAAAAATAAGTTCTCCCAGAAATAAACATTTTTCTAAAATGTATTAGAAAAGGTACAATGTTAGCAGTTATATCATAAACCAGCAGCATTAAAAAAGCTATTGTTCGCTCCATTAGTTCAAGCTTTATCTACTCCTTCAGTTCTCAAAGAGATGGAGCCCAATAAAAAGATCCTTCTTCGTAATAATCCTGTTCCTAGGAGTATGTCCGGGCTCTATGCTCTACTTCCTGTCATCCTTTGTCCTGCCATCTGCTGTTTTCTCTCCTTTCTTTCCTATTATCTACATCTGGACCTTGATTTAAGACTGATTTCCCTGTGACACTTTTACCCTAAAGCCTTCTAAGATGACTCTTGCCCAGATATCAGGCTTCAACTCCTCAGTGCTCTAGGCTCTGCCCATGTACTACTCCCAGCTCAGCTTAGACTCCCCATCTGGACACAGCCCCAAGTCTTCAGACCTACTTGCATAATAAGATAAGTGAGATATTTGCAGCTTGCAGCAGGTGGGACCCTAGTTACCGCACCAGGGATAAAACCCACATCCCCTACATTGGAAGCTGAATTCTTAGCCACTGGATCACCAGGGTGGTCCCCCATGGCCCCCCACGTACAAGTGTCTGTGGACATATGCTTTTGTTTGAGTAAATACCTAATAGTGAAATAAGAATCATAAGTTTGATGTAAGTTTTTTAGGGAAATGGTAAAAAATGTTTCTCAAGATGACTGTACCATTTTTACATTCTTATTGAGAGTGTATGAGAGTTCCAGCTCCTCTTCATTCTCACCACCACTCGTGTGATCAATAGTTTTTCATTCTTAGAGGTACAGAATTTATTTAACTTCTTAAAGGGCTTGACTTTTATCTTATCTCTCAAAGAAATTCATTAACATTTCTATTTGATTATTTTACATCCTGCTTCAATCTGTCACTCTGACAGCAAATCTTATTTCAGGACTCACCTACTGTATAGTCTCCAAACCCAACAGCGCTGGTACTGAATAAATAATAAATTTCTTCAATATAACTCTACTTCTTTAATGAGATTAAAACAAATGATGGAAACCAAGATAAAAAGTGATCCAATTACAGCAAAAAATAAGTTCTCCCAGAAATAAACATTTTTCTAAAATGTATTAGAAAAGGTACAATGTTAGCAGTTATATCATAAACCAGCAGCATTAAAAAAGCTATTGTTCGCTCCATTAGTTCAAGCTTTATCTACTCCTTCAGTTCTCAAAGAGATGGAGCCCAATAAAAAGATCCTTCTTCGTAATAATCCTGTTCCTAGGAGTATGTCCGGGCTCTATGCTCTACTTCCTGTCATCCTTTGTCCTGCCATCTGCTGTTTTCTCTCCTTTCTTTCCTATTATCTACATCTGGACCTTGATTTAAGACTGATTTCCCTGTGACACTTTTACCCTAAAGCCTTCTAAGATGACTCTTGCCCAGATATCAGGCTTCAACTCCTCAGTGCTCTAGGCTCTGCCCATGTACTACTCCCAGCTCAGCTTAGACTCCCCATCTGGACACAGCCCCAAGTCTTCAGACCTACTTGCATAATAAGATAAGTGAGATATTTGCAGCTTGCAGCAGGTGGGACCCTAGTTACCGCACCAGGGATAAAACCCACATCCCCTACATTGGAAGCTGAATTCTTAGCCACTGGATCACCAGGGTGGTCCCCCATGGCCCCCCACGTACAAGTGTCTGTGGACATATGCTTTTGTTTGAGTAAATACCTAATAGTGAAATAAGAATCATAAGTTTGATGTAAGTTTTTTAGGGAAATGGTAAAAAATGTTTCTCAAGATGACTGTACCATTTTTACATTCTTATTGAGAGTGTATGAGAGTTCCAGCTCCTCTTCATTCTCACCAGCACTCGGTGTGATCAATAGTTTTATGCTGAGCCATTATGTTAGGTATGTACTGGTTTCTGATTGTGGTATTACCTTGCATTCTCCTAATAAGTAATACTTAGTATATTACTAAGTATTTAATCTTCTCTATATATCATTGTTTGTAAACGATTTGCTTAAACCATTTTCCCATTAAAAATATTATCATATTTTTGAATTTTAAGAGTTATAATTACTCTGAATGAAGTCCTTTTATAGGCTATATAATCAACAGATATTTTCTCCCAGTCTGTAGCTCATCTTTTCACTCTTCTAATTGTTTCTTTTCAAGAGCAGTACTTTTTAAAGTTTAAATCTTGGTGAAGTATTATTAGGCTTTATGTCAGTGTTTCTCCAATGTTAGCACACATCTTAATCTCTTGCAGGGTTTGTTAAAAACAGATTGATGGGCCCCATCTCCAGAGTTCCTAATTCAGCACTCAGGGATGTGGGCTAAGAAACTGTATGCTTACCAATTCCAAGGTGACATTGATGCTATTATTTCTAGAACCATTCTTTGAGAACTGTTCGTCCAGATCAATTTCTCAGCCTTGATACTGATATTTTGGACCCAGTGATTCTTTGTTGTGAATGCTTGTCTTATGCATTGTACAATGTTTAGGAGCATCGCTGGTCCCTACCCACTAGATGCCAGTAGCATTCTCCTGCTGAAGTGAACACAGCCCAATATGCCGCTAGACATTGCCAACAACCTCTGTGAAGGCAAAATCATTCCATTTGAGAAACACTGGCCTAGATCTATGGTTCTCAACCCAGTTGCACAGTGAAGTTGCTTAGGGAGTTTTAAAAACCGTTGAGGGTGCCATCCTCAAAGACATAGATCAGAGTGGTCTGGTGTAGGGTATGGGTATCAGGATCCAAGTGATTCTTATGTGCAACTGAGGTTGAGAGCCACAGAACTAAACTCTAATTAGAACAGAAGAACAGAGTCTATTGCAATTATAGACCTCCAAAAAGAACACAAAGAAATAACAAAAAAAGTGATGCTCAACAGAGGAAGGACCAGTTGATCACATCAACCACCAATAGGATTCTCTCTCATCTAGCCCATTTGCTCCCAAGGGCTTCCAGAATCTCTTCTTTATAATCCTTCATAACAAAGTAGCTTCTTGAAGAATGCTTACAACTCAATTTTGTAATAAATTCTCAATCATTTTAATAAAAAACTGTATTTTAATTTTTTTAAAAGGGCAAAGCCTGTGCTAATTACTCAACTGACTGTACACATGATTGAACATATGTGGACATAGTCTTGGTCCAAACATCTCTAGGGGTTGTGCCAGCAATACTACTAATTCTCTGGGTGATCTTGGGCAAGTCAAACAGCCTTTAAGAAATGTTCTCCTGTTTTATAAAATAAACAATTTGGCAAGCTCACTTAGGAAACACAGACCTATGAGAATTGTCTATACACAATTCACCACTGCTCATCTTCCAAATTCAATGACTAGAGGCAAAGTATCTAAGAGGAAATAGTTTCATGAACAATGGATTTTTTCACATCTGCCTTAGAACACAGACGACTTGCTTTTCCTACTTACACAAATTCAACATGAATTCAGTAAGTATTTATAAAGTGTTATATGTCTAGTCAACCTAAAGTTGTGAATCCACGATTAAAAAAAAAAGAACTTTTCTACCAAATGTGTGTGTGTATGATTATGTGGAAAGAGAAAGAGAATTTACCTCATTTAATCCCTTATGTTGAAGGTATCTTCCAAAAATTTCAAATGGCAGCGAAACTAATATACGAATATATTTAAATATGATAGAGGTATCTTCCAAATTGTCCAAAAAAAAATAGACAGTTGCCAACAACCTCTGTGAAGGCAAAATCATTCCATTTGAGAAACACTGGCCTAGATCTATGGTTCTCAACCCAGTTGCACAGTGAAGTTGCTTAGGGAGTTTTAAAAACCGTTGAGGGTGCCATCCTCAAAGACATAGATCAGAGTGGTCTGGTGTAGGGTATGGGTATCAGGATCCAAGTGATTCTTATGTGCAACTGAGGTTGAGAGCCACAGAACTAAACTCTAATTAGAACAGAAGAACAGAGTCTATTGCAATTATAGACCTCCAAAAAGAACACAAAGAAATAACAAAAAAAGTGATGCTCAACAGAGGAAGGACCAGTTGATCACATCAACCACCAATAGGATTCTCTCTCATCTAGCCCATTTGCTCCCAAGGGCTTCCAGAATCTCTTCTTTATAATCCTTCATAACAAAGTAGCTTCTTGAAGAATGCTTACAACTCAATTTTGTAATAAATTCTCAATCATTTTAATAAAAAACTGTATTTTAATTTTTTTAAAAGGGCAAAGCCTGTGCTAATTACTCAACTGACTGTACACATGATTGAACATATGTGGACATAGTCTTGGTCCAAACATCTCTAGGGGTTGTGCCAGCAATACTACTAATTCTCTGGGTGATCTTGGGCAAGTCAAACAGCCTTTAAGAAATGTTCTCCTGTTTTATAAAATAAACAATTTGGCAAGCTCACTTAGGAAACACAGACCTATGAGAATTGTCTATACACAATTCACCACTGCTCATCTTCCAAATTCAATGACTAGAGGCAAAGTATCTAAGAGGAAATAGTTTCATGAACAATGGATTTTTTCACATCTGCCTTAGAACACAGACGACTTGCTTTTCCTACTTACACAAATTCAACATGAATTCAGTAAGTATTTATAAAGTGTTATATGTCTAGTCAACCTAAAGTTGTGAATCCACGATTAAAAAAAAAAGAACTTTTCTACCAAATGTGTGTGTGTATGATTATGTGGAAAGAGAAAGAGAATTTACCTCATTTAATCCCTTATGTTGAAGGTATCTTCCAAAAATTTCAAATGGCAGCGAAACTAATATACGAATATATTTAAATATGATAGAGGGATTCCAACTGTAGCAAAGACAACACAGAACATCTGCCCATACGTAGTTTAAGGCAAAATTAGTCCATAACCTGTTAAGAGAGAAAAAAATAAATGCAGTGCGCCTCAATACGACAACTTGGTACAATTTGTGCATCTAACATTGGTCTTTTATGACAAATTTTCAGTTCATAGTCTAAGAACACACAGTATCTGCTTAAAAAACAAAATACTGGGCTTCCCTTGTGGTCCAAGGGATGAAGAGTCTGCCTTGCGGTGCAGGGGTCACCAGTTCGATCCCTGGCCCAGGAAGATCCCACATACCACTGCATGGCTGGACCTGTGTATCCAATTGTGGGCCAGCCCTCTGGAGCTCATGCACCTGCAGCCAGTGCTCTGTAGCAATGGAGGCCACTGCAGTGGAAGGCCCAAACAGGTCAAGGAATGGAGATGGATGAAAATTAAAAAATAATAATAACAAAAATTAAAAGAAGCCAAAACAAAATACAATGAGCCCGACAATCTTATCCTAAGAAAATGATCAAGAAATGTGAATTAAAACAAAAAAGAGGGCTTCTCTGGTGGTCCAGTGGGTAAGGACACTGCCTTGCAGTGAAAGCGGAGCCAGTTGGATCCCTGGCCTGAGAAGATTCTGCGTGCCACAGAGCAACTGGAGCGATATGTGCAACTACCAAGCTGGAGCTCTGGAGGGCACATGCCTAGAGCTGGTGCTCTGCAACAAGAGAGGCCACTGCGATGGGAGGCCCATACAGGCAAAGGACAAAGATGGAAAGAAATGAAAGACCAACAGAAGTGTCCAAAAAAACAAAAAAGATGTAGACAAAACAAAAAAAAGATTTTTTTACAGAATCACTATTTCAAATTTTGAAAAACTGTAAACAGCATAAATGAATAATTCAAGGTACTGCTTATACATGATATGGTGTATATCATTAAGAATTATAGTCAAGAATTTACCTCATTTAATCCCTTATGTTGAAGGTATCTTCCAAAAATTTCAAATGGCAGCGAAACTAATATACGAATATATTTAAATATGATAGAGGGATTCCAACTGTAGCAAAGACAACACAGAACATCTGCCCATACGTAGTTTAAGGCAAAATTAGTCCATAACCTGTTAAGAGAGAAAAAAATAAATGCAGTGCGCCTCAATACGACAACTTGGTACAATTTGTGCATCTAACATTGGTCTTTTATGACAAATTTTCAGTTCATAGTCTAAGAACACACAGTATCTGCTTAAAAAACAAAATACTGGGCTTCCCTTGTGGTCCAAGGGATGAAGAGTCTGCCTTGCGGTGCAGGGGTCACCAGTTCGATCCCTGGCCCAGGAAGATCCCACATACCACTGCATGGCTGGACCTGTGTATCAATTGTGGGCCAGCCCTCTGGAGCTCATGCACCTGCAGCCAGTGCTCTGTAGCAATGGAGGCCACTGCAGTGGAAGGCCCAAACAGGTCAAGGAATGGAGATGGATGAAAATTAAAAAATAATAATAACAAAAATTAAAAGAAGCCAAAACAAAATACAATGAGCCCGACAATCTTATCCTAAGAAAATGATCAAGAAATGTGAATTAAAACAAAAAAGAGGGCTTCTCTGGTGGTCCAGTGGGTAAGGACACTGCCTTGCAGTGAAAGCGGAGCCAGTTGGATCCCTGGCCTGAGAAGATTCTGCGTGCCACAGAGCAACTGGAGCGATATGTGCAACTACCAAGCTGGAGCTCTGGAGGGCACATGCCTAGAGCTGGTGCTCTGCAACAAGAGAGGCCACTGCGATGGGAGGCCCATACAGGCAAAGGACAAAGATGGAAAGAAATGAAAGACCAACAGAAGTGTCCAAAAAAACAAAAAAGATGTAGACAAAACAAAAAAAAGATTTTTTTACAGAATCACTATTTCAAATTTTGAAAAACTGTAAACAGCATAAATGAATAATTCAAGGTACTGCTTATACATGATATGGTGTATATCATTAAGAATTATAGTCAAGTATATATGACATAGAAAATCCTAATGACATATCAGTCTGACAAAGCAGTCTAAATCTATATACTGACTGATAAATATCATGAACTTTTTTTTCTTTTTTTGGCCACTTCTATTGAGCTTTCATTTATTTCCATCTTTGTTCTTTGGCCTGTGTGGGTCTCCCATCGCAGCAGCCTCTCTCATTGCAGAGCAGCAGCTCTGGGCGCATGTGCTTCAGAGCGCTGGCTCAGTAGTTGGACATATCAGTCCAGCCACTCCATAGGCATGTGGGATCTTCCCAGGTCAGGGATCAAACCAGTGCCCCCTGCACTGCAAGATGGTGTCCTTACCCACTGGACCACCAGGGAAGCCCTATCATGAACTTTTTATGAGTAAAGCTTAAACGGTTATTGTGTGTGGAGCAGTGAGCTGTTAATAGTTTAAAAATCATGTTTTTAAAGTTTTCTACATTCTCTTCCTTTAATTATACAAACTAAGAACATGTACTTTGAATCAACTAATTTTAAGAATGCATGCTGTAGCTTATGCTCTTGGGCCCTCACTTAGATTCCCTTGACCCTTCTGGTACACCCACCTACAGCCTCTATTAGTGCTAAGGCAGTTGCCTCCTCCTGAGAATTGCCCTTAGCCTAGGGGAGCTGCCTTACCTGGAATGTTTCCCCACACCTTAACTTGGAAGGTGCTAGTACCAACAGCTGATTAACACAGGGATATAAAAAGCTAGATTCCAAATCCAGGGTGGGACCAATTTTGTGGTAGAATTTCTGCTTCAGAGCTAGCCTGCTGAATCATGTTACATGATATAGGCCTTTTTTGATTTTGATCCGCTTTTAATATAAACGATAGGGATTCAACTGCAGTAATCAAAAATGCAAGCGCCACTGCATGGGAGGCCCATACAGGCAAAGGACAAAGATGGAAAGAAATGAAAGACCAACAGAAGTGTCCAAAAAACAAAAAGATGTAGACAAAACAAAAAAAAGATTTTTTTACAGAATCACTATTTCAAATTTTGAAAAACTGTAAACAGCATAAATGAATAATTCAAGGTACTGCTTATACATGATATGGTGTATATCATTAAGAATTATAGTCAAGTATATATGACATAGAAAATCCTAATGACATATCAGTCTGACAAAGCAGTCTAAATCTATATACTGACTGATAAATATCATGAACTTTTTTTTCTTTTTTTGGCCACTTCTATTGAGCTTTCATTTATTTCCATCTTTGTTCTTTGGCCTGTGTGGGTCTCCCATCGCAGCAGCCTCTCTCATTGCAGAGCAGCAGCTCTGGGCGCATGTGCTTCAGAGCGCTGGCTCAGTAGTTGGACATATCAGTCCAGCCACTCCATAGGCATGTGGGATCTTCCCAGGTCAGGGATCAAACCAGTGCCCCCTGCACTGCAAGATGGTGTCCTTACCCACTGGACCACCAGGGAAGCCCTATCATGAACTTTTTATGAGTAAAGCTTAAACGGTTATTGTGTGTGGAGCAGTGAGCTGTTAATAGTTTAAAAATCATGTTTTTAAAGTTTTCTACATTCTCTTCCTTTAATTATACAAACTAAGAACATGTACTTTGAATCAACTAATTTTAAGAATGCATGCTGTAGCTTATGCTCTTGGGCCCTCACTTAGATTCCCTTGACCCTTCTGGTACACCCACCTACAGCCTCTATTAGTGCTAAGGCAGTTGCCTCCTCCTGAGAATTGCCCTTAGCCTAGGGGAGCTGCCTTACCTGGAATGTTTCCCCACACCTTAACTTGGAAGGTGCTAGTACCAACAGCTGATTAACACAGGGATATAAAAAGCTAGATTCCAAATCCAGGGTGGGACCAATTTTGTGGTAGAATTTCTGCTTCAGAGCTAGCCTGCTGAATTATGTTACATGATATATGCGGTTATCTATCCATATGTTGATTTGTCCATTTTAGATCCGCTTTTAATATAAACGATAGGGATTCAACTCCAGTAATCACCTCCTTCCTTCTCTTTTCCACTTCTGATATTTATATCATTACTTTTTTTTTTTTAATTTTGGTCTCTTTTATTGGTCTTTCATTTATTTATTTTCATCCATCTTCGTTCTTTGGCCTGTATGGGCCTCTCATTGCAGTGGCCTCTATCGCTGGAGAACACCAGCTCTGGGTGCATGTGCTCCAGAGCACTGGCTCGTAATTGGACACACCAGTCCAGCCGTTCTGCGGCATGTGGGATCTTCCCAGGCCAGGGATTGAATTGGTGACCCTTGCACTGCAAGGTGGACTCTTTATCCACTGGACCAGGAGGGAAGCCCCTATATCATTACTTTTTATTCTCTTATATTTGCTTTCATACTTTTTTGAACAGTATTCTTAAACCTGTGTTTAGATGTTTATAAATTCTTAATTCCTGACACTGTATGATAAAATTGTTACACCCCTTATTATTTCATTCCTCTCTCCTCTACCTCTTCATAATTCTACATTTTGGTTTCTTTTTTGTATCATCTATATGATAACATTTACACTCTGTTCCGTAACTGTGGCTCAGTCAAGAATCTACCTGCAATCAAGCAGGAAGTTTCCTTGGAGAAGAAAATGGCAACTCACTCCAGTATTCTTTGTCTGGAAATTCCCATGGACAGAGGAACCTGGCGGGCTACAGTCCATGGGGTTGTAAAGAATTGGACATGACTGAGCTACTAAACCTCTATCACTACAACTACAAGCCATGCCTTTTGAGAGCTTCTTACTCTAAGAAATTTTTTTCTTCAATCACAGACCCTCTTTGGCCCAAGGGTTGGTTTTTCCAAGTGAAGTAAGTCTCCCTTTGGACTATTAGTGCTCATTGCCCCTAGGGGGAGCTGCCTTACCTGGAATGTTTCCCCACACCTTAACTTGGAAGGTGCTAGTACCAACAGCTGATTAACACAGGGATATAAAAAGCTAGATTCCAAATCCAGGGTGGGACCAATTTTGTGGTAGAATTTCTGCTTCAGAGCTAGCCTGCTGAATTATGTTACATGATATATGCGGTTATCTATCCATATGTTGATTTGTCCATTTTAGATCCGCTTTTAATATAAACGATAGGGATTCAACTCCAGTAATCACCTCCTTCCTTCTCTTTTCCACTTCTGATATTTATATCATTACTTTTTTTTTTTTAATTTTGGTCTCTTTTATTGGTCTTTCATTTATTTATTTTCATCCATCTTCGTTCTTTGGCCTGTATGGGCCTCTCATTGCAGTGGCCTCTATCGCTGGAGAACACCAGCTCTGGGTGCATGTGCTCCAGAGCACTGGCTCGTAATTGGACACACCAGTCCAGCCGTTCTGCGGCATGTGGGATCTTCCCAGGCCAGGGATTGAATTGGTGACCCTTGCACTGCAAGGTGGACTCTTTATCCACTGGACCAGGAGGGAAGCCCCTATATCATTACTTTTTATTCTCTTATATTTGCTTTCATACTTTTTTGAACAGTATTCTTAAACCTGTGTTTAGATGTTTATAAATTCTTAATTCCTGACACTGTATGATAAAATTGTTACACCCCTTATTATTTCATTCCTCTCTCCTCTACCTCTTCATAATTCTACATTTTGGTTTCTTTTTTGTATCATCTATATGATAACATTTACACTCTGTTCCGTAACTGTGGCTCAGTCAAGAATCTACCTGCAATCAAGCAGGAAGTTTCCTTGGAGAAGAAAATGGCAACTCACTCCAGTATTCTTTGTCTGGAAATTCCCATGGACAGAGGAACCTGGCGGGCTACAGTCCATGGGGTTGTAAAGAATTGGACATGACTGAGCTACTAAACCTCTATCACTACAACTACAAGCCATGCCTTTTGAGAGCTTCTTACTCTAAGAAATTTTTTTCTTCAATCACAGACCCTCTTTGGCCCAAGGGTTGGTAATGTAGCTTCTCGGGAAGTGGAAGAAGAAAATAAGTCTCCCTTGACTTATTTGGGAATGTTTTTCTATATTTAAAATACTTTTTGTTGAAATGGAGTGAGGGGGCAGCTTTTCTTATGTTCATGCTTTCTGGTTTTAAGAAAATCTTCTCAAGCCAAATGGATCCATAGTGTAAGGGAGAAGAAAAATTGTCCTTTTCATAGGGAGCCAAGAATATTGCCAGCTTCCTTTCTTTGTCTTTGCAGCTCTTGTTCTGGATGCCCCTTAAATTTAATGCCCCTTAAATTATCCACCTTATTTCATTAAATCTAATATATATAAATGTATAAACAGAACCTCATGCAAATCATTCATAAAATATTCAGCATTCCAAGTGGGAAAAAAAAGCACACACCTACCTATGTGGATAGGGTGATTATACAAATTATAAAAGAATTTGTAAAAGTCCAAAAGAAAACATTAGTCTTATTTCCTGTGGGAGATATCCCAGATAATATGAGAGATGTCATTGTCTATAAATTAAAACAAGAGAAAAAAACAGTTGGATCAAATTGAAATTTTTCCTTAGGATCAAGTGAAATAGAAATGCTATGATAATAGCTTATAATGGAGAAACTTACTTGTTTTATGTTCAACCCCTAAAAGTTATCAGCCCCTTTGGAAGTTGTATATGGGTTGGATATGTGACTATAACAGTATTTTTGAAGAAAATTTGTGACACTGATATGTAATTGATCACAGTGAATAAACTGTTATATAAGTTCAATTATTTTCAAATGATTAGCAAACATGGGTTGAAGATAGTTGCAGAGAGACTTTGCATTTAGGCAAAGGGAAAGGATGAGATATATATGAGGAAAGTGAAGGTGTTAGTTGCTCAGTTGTGTCCAAGTCTTTGTGACCCCCATGGACTGTAACCTACCAGGCTCCTCTGTCCCTGGGATTTTCTAGGCAAGAATACTGGAGTGGGATGCCATGTCCTTCTCCAGAGGATCTTCCCAACTCACCTGCATTGCAAGCAGATGCTTTATCATCTGAGAGAGATGCATATAAGGAAAAACACAAAAGACAGTAATTTTATCACATCATGAAAAAATAAGGAAGAAGTTAATGAGAAGAACTTCAAATTCTGGCAAGTTTAAAATACATAGAATTCTTCTGATGAAAGAGCCTCAGCCAAAAAACTTCACCATCTATACAGTAATAGTAATAATCTGCTCAAGATACTGATATCTTTATTCCCTGAACACCACTCCTTCCCTTCTGCCTGCCCCAAGAAACTCAAATATAAAGTCAGGAGGAAAGGAAGATGGTAGTGGAAAGTCATACGATGCGCAGAATAATAAAAGTTGCTTTTCTATGCTTTTGAATTCTTCATAGAATTCTGGAATGAATATATTAAAACCAGGCATGAATAGCACAGGAATAAGGAAGGAAAGAAGGGGAAGAAAGGGAGGAAATTACAGAGTTCCTATAAAATATTGAGTCCCCAATTCTAAATAAAATATCAAGTCCAACAGAGCTATAAAAGAACATATTCTGGCTATAGGAATTCAATGCTGGTAGAAAATCACACAAAAATAATAGAGATAAAAACTTACATATTGATCACCTCAATAAATACAAAAATAGACAAAATGAAATAATTTTAGGAAAATATTAAAAGTTAGAAATAGGAACAAGAAGTTTTAATTTGATATAGAGTAGCCATAATAAATCTTAGCAGCTTCAAGCTTAATAGTGAAACATTAGCGGCATTCTAATTAAAGTCATAAGCAAGATAGGAATGCCACTATAAGAATCACAGCAGAATTAACATCCTAAAGACTTCAAAATATTGAGTAATTGGACACGTACTATAAAATATGTCTAAAATGTTCATAAATCACATATATTCTAAAAGCATAAAGAGAACTTTTTAAAATAAAAAATAAAACCATTGGGCTTCCCCTGGTGGTCCAGTGGATAAGGACACCGCCTTGCAGTGCAAGGGGCGCCGGTTCGAGCCCTGGCCTGGGAAGATCCCACGTGCCGCGGAGCGGCTGGACTGATGTGTCCAACCAGCGAGCCGGAGCTCTGGAGCGCATGCGCCCAGAGCCGGCTCTCTGCGACAACAGACACCACCGCGATGGGAGGCCCGCAGGAGCCAAAGGACAAAGACGGATGAAAACAGAAATGAAAGACCAGTAGAAGTGGCCCGCCCGCTCCCCTCCCTCCCCAACCCGACCCCCGCCCAAAATAAATAAATAAATCTTTAAAAAAAAATAAAAAATAAAAAAAATAAAACCATTGAAATTAAAAATTTAAAACTCAGATAAAGTGGAGCCTAAGAGAAAATAAGTAAATGGCATGAAAGGTATATCTTTATGGATTACTCAAAATATACTACAAAGGGTAAAATAGTAGAGAATATAAAAAAAGGGTTAAGAGATACAGAAGAAAGAAATGATAGGAATTAATAGTCCAGCATTTCCTAGAACTGATATGAGAAACTAATACAGGAAGCAAACCTCAAGGAAAATAAAAACAAAAGTCACATCAAGGTTGTTGAATTCATGAGGCAAAATATCAAGTCCAACAGAGCTATAAAAGAACATATTCTGGCTATAGGAATTCAATGCTGGTAGAAAATCACACAAAAATAATAGAGATAAAAACTTACATATTGATCACCTCAATAAATACAAAAATAGACAAAATGAAATAATTTTAGGAAAATATTAAAAGTTAGAAATAGGAACAAGAAGTTTTAATTTGATATAGAGTAGCCATAATAAATCTTAGCAGCTTCAAGCTTAATAGTGAAACATTAGCGGCATTCTAATTAAAGTCATAAGCAAGATAGGAATGCCACTATAAGAATCACAGCAGAATTAACATCCTAAAGACTTCAAAATATTGAGTAATTGGACACGTACTATAAAATATGTCTAAAATGTTCATAAATCACATATATTCTAAAAGCATAAAGAGAACTTTTTAAAATAAAAAATAAAACCATTGGGCTTCCCCTGGTGGTCCAGTGGATAAGGACACCGCCTTGCAGTGCAAGGGGCGCCGGTTCGAGCCCTGGCCTGGGAAGATCCCACGTGCCGCGGAGCGGCTGGACTGATGTGTCCAACCAGCGAGCCGGAGCTCTGGAGCGCATGCGCCCAGAGCCGGCTCTCTGCGACAACAGACACCACCGCGATGGGAGGCCCGCAGGAGCCAAAGGACAAAGACGGATGAAAACAGAAATGAAAGACCAGTAGAAGTGGCCCGCCCGCTCCCCTCCCTCCCCAACCCGACCCCCGCCCAAAATAAATAAATAAATCTTTAAAAAAAAATAAAAAATAAAAAAAATAAAACCATTGAAATTAAAAATTTAAAACTCAGATAAAGTGGAGCCTAAGAGAAAATAAGTAAATGGCATGAAAGGTATATCTTTATGGATTACTCAAAATATACTACAAAGGGTAAAATAGTAGAGAATATAAAAAAAGGGTTAAGAGATACAGAAGAAAGAAATGATAGGAATTAATAGTCCAGCATTTCCTAGAACTGATATGAGAAACTAATACAGGAAGCAAACCTCAAGGAAAATAAAAACAAAAGTCACATCAAGGTTGTTGAATTCATGAGGCAAAATAACAGAGATAAAAAGATCGAAAAATCAGAAAAGGATCTGGGAACATACATGTCTGTGAACAACAAAAATCTGTAAAAACTTAAAAAAAAAAGAATCAGAAAAGGCCTAGGATCCCAGAGAGAAAAGGTAAGTTATTTACAAAGGCGAGACCATTAGATTAACAGGAAGCTTCTTACAGACACTATTTCCACAAAATAGTGAAATAATAATCTTCCATCTTCTAAAAAAATCAATTGTCAATACATACTGCATACTCTAGTATATCTTTCAAGAAGATGAACATACTTTTAGATCAAAACAAGATTAAAAAAGAGTATTTTCAGAAGCAGATTGCCATGATATAAATTCATCACAGATATATTTTACAAGGAGGAAAATTATTTCTGAGAATTTGAGATGAAGAAATCTTAGAGGAGTTTTAAAAGTGAGATTGAATAGAAATGCCCTTGGATGACATGTTAAATGAGGATGGGGTGATGGTGCATGTGTGTTTTGTTGCTTCAGTCGTGTTCGACTCTTTGCAGCCCCACAGACTGCAGCCCCCCAGGCTCCTCTGTCCATGGGATTCTCCAGGCAAGAATGCTGGAGTGAATTGCTGTGTCCTTCTCCAGGGGGTCTTCCTGACCTAGCGAACCATACTGCAGGCATATTCTTTACTATCTGAGCCACCAGGGAAGCACTATGCAGAAATCTGCATAGAGGTATTTTGAGTCTTTAGCTTAAAGACATTCTGCACATGAAAAGAGTAAAACTCTATGAGGCTAATGAGAAACAATCAAAGCGGATCCCATGGTCTGGAGTTCATGCACTTGGTAAACTCCTTCTGAGTGTGAATCTGGCCTATGACTTTTCTCTAGCCACATATGTCACTATGAGTATATCAAAGTTGACAGGACGTGACTCCCTGTTATATAAGACTAGTGCTATCTTGCTAGGGTCTAACTCTCCCTTGCTGATGTTGAAGGAGAAGGCTGCCCTGCTATGATATCCCCAGGAAAAGGGCCATGTGGCAGGAACATGAATGTAGTTTCTGGCCAATAGCTAATATGAAACTGAGGTCCTTGGTCTAACAGCTTGAAAAAATGAAATGCTGCTAGAAACCCATATGAGTTTGCCAGTAGATTTTCCCTCAGTTGAGCCTCAGGTGAGACCACAGTCCTAAGACACCTTGATTGCAATCTTGCAAAGGACCTAGCTAAAGTTGTGCTCAGATCAGACTCCTATCTATAGAAATTGAGGATCCCAGAGAGAAAAGGTAAGTTATTTACAAAGGCGAGACCATTAGATTAACAGGAAGCTTCTTACAGACACTATTTCCACAAAATAGTGAAATAATAATCTTCCATCTTCTAAAAAAATCAATTGTCAATACATACTGCATACTCTAGTATATCTTTCAAGAAGATGAACATACTTTTAGATCAAAACAAGATTAAAAAAGAGTATTTTCAGAAGCAGATTGCCATGATATAAATTCATCACAGATATATTTTACAAGGAGGAAAATTATTTCTGAGAATTTGAGATGAAGAAATCTTAGAGGAGTTTTAAAAGTGAGATTGAATAGAAATGCCCTTGGATGACATGTTAAATGAGGATGGGGTGATGGTGCATGTGTGTTTTGTTGCTTCAGTCGTGTTCGACTCTTTGCAGCCCCACAGACTGCAGCCCCCCAGGCTCCTCTGTCCATGGGATTCTCCAGGCAAGAATGCTGGAGTGAATTGCTGTGTCCTTCTCCAGGGGGTCTTCCTGACCTAGCGAACCATACTGCAGGCATATTCTTTACTATCTGAGCCACCAGGGAAGCACTATGCAGAAATCTGCATAGAGGTATTTTTGAGTCTTTAGCTTAAAGACATTCTGCACATGAAAAGAGTAAAACTCTATGAGGCTAATGAGAAACAATCAAAGCGGATCCCATGGTCTGGAGTTCATGCACTTGGTAAACTCCTTCTGAGTGTGAATCTGGCCTATGACTTTTCTCTAGCCACATATGTCACTATGAGTATATCAAAGTTGACAGGACGTGACTCCCTGTTATATAAGACTAGTGCTATCTTGCTAGGGTCTAACTCTCCCTTGCTGATGTTGAAGGAGAAGGCTGCCCTGCTATGATATCCCCAGGAAAAGGGCCATGTGGCAGGAACATGAATGTAGTTTCTGGCCAATAGCTAATATGAAACTGAGGTCCTTGGTCTAACAGCTTGAAAAAATGAAATGCTGCTAGAAACCCATATGAGTTTGCCAGTAGATTTTCCCTCAGTTGAGCCTCAGGTGAGACCACAGTCCTAAGACACCTTGATTGCAATCTTGCAAAGGACCTAGCTAAAGTTGTGCTCAGATCAGACTCCTATCTATAGAAATTGAGGAAATAAACATTTTAAGCTATTAAGTTGATGGAATGTTTTTATGGAGCAACCAATATATTGGGAGAAAAACAGTAACTGTGGACTGTAAGCAGAACAATTCTTATAGTTCACAGCTGGCTAGAAACTGAGTTTCTATCTAGAGTACACAGACCCCATAATATGTTCATGACATTCAGTGAAGAACCCACAAAAAACCATACCTGAAAAGTGCAGCAAAGTTAGCCCTAGAAAAAAAAAGGGTTACTTTAAGCCTGGAAGGAGTTGAAAACAGATCTTGAAATGATTAAAGTAATATTTAAGTAATTAACTTAATCACCTGTCAGAGAATGCCCAAAGAATTTAAAGGAACATACTTAAACCAAGAACTCTCAAATAACTCATAATGCCCATATTCCATTGTTTTTTAAAAAATTAACAGACATACAAAGAATCAAGAAAATGTAACCCATTATCAGAAGACAAATCAGTCAAGAGAAACAAATTTGTAAATAACAATTCCATTAAAAGGAAGAAATTAATAGAATGTGATATTAAAAGGGCTAATAAAAATATGTTCAAACATGTAAGGAACATTAACACAATGAGGAGAAAAATAGAATGTGCAAGACATAAGCAAGTGGAAATGCCAGAAATGAAAAATATAATATCCAAAAAGGAATAGATGAGATTATCAACAGAAGAAAATGCTAATTAACTTAAAGATATAGCAGTAAATGATATTCAGACTGAAGCACACAGAGGGGGAAAAATAGACATCAAGTGTGTGTACTGGGAGAAAGGAGCCAGAGGAAAGGCAGAATCAGGATTGAGAATTTTCAAATTTGATGAAAATGAGACACACAGAGTCACAAGAAACTCAATGAATCATAAGCAAGATAAACACATGAAACACACATCATAACCACATTACTAGAAACCAGTGATCTAAAATGTAACCTGCTAGAAACCCATATGAGTTTGCCAGTAGATTTTCCCTCAGTTGAGCCTCAGGTGAGACCACAGTCCTAAGACACCTTGATTGCAATCTTGCAAAGGACCTAGCTAAAGTTGTGCTCAGATCAGACTCCTATCTATAGAAATTGAGGAAATAAACATTTTAAGCTATTAAGTTGATGGAATGTTTTTATGGAGCAACCAATATATTGGGAGAAAAACAGTAACTGTGGACTGTAAGCAGAACAATTCTTATAGTTCACAGCTGGCTAGAAACTGAGTTTCTATCTAGAGTACACAGACCCCATAATATGTTCATGACATTCAGTGAAGAACCCAGAAAAACCATACCTGAAAAGTGCAGCAAAGTTAGCCCTAGAAAAAAAAAGGGTTACTTTAAGCCTGGAAGGAGTTGAAAACAGATCTTGAAATGATTAAAGTAATATTTAAGTAATTAACTTAATCACCTGTCAGAGAATGCCCAAAGAATTTAAAGGAACATACTTAAACCAAGAACTCTCAAATAACTCATAATGCCCATATTCCATTGTTTTTTAAAAAATTAACAGACATACAAAGAATCAAGAAAATGTAACCCATTATCAGAAGACAAATCAGTCAAGAGAAACAAATTTGTAAATAACAATTCCATTAAAAGGAAGAAATTAATAGAATGTGATATTAAAAGGGCTAATAAAAATATGTTCAAACATGTAAGGAACATTAACACAATGAGGAGAAAAATAGAATGTGCAAGACATAAGCAAGTGGAAATGCCAGAAATGAAAAATATAATATCCAAAAAGGAATAGATGAGATTATCAACAGAAGAAAATGCTAATTAACTTAAAGATATAGCAGTAAATGATATTCAGACTGAAGCACACAGAGGGGGAAAAATAGACATCAAGTGTGTGTACTGGGAGAAAGGAGCCAGAGGAAAGGCAGAATCAGGATTGAGAATTTTCAAATTTGATGAAAATGAGACACACAGAGTCACAAGAAACTCAATGAATCATAAGCAAGATAAACACATGAAACACACATCATAACCACATTACTAGAAACCAGTGATCTAAAATGTAACCAGAGGAGAGAAAAAGACACAACAAACCTAAGAAGAACAGCAGACTTCCTAGCATAAGCAATGCAAACCAGAGCCTGTGGAACAACATTTTTAAAGTGTCAGACTAGATTTACATAGCCTATGAGAATGTCCTTTAAAAAATGGCAAAACAGACTTTTTCTGAGAGGCTCTGTCACCAGATTTTTGTAGTTCTTCCTATGCTGAGTACTTTTGGATTGTATCTTCTACATTTTGAATACTAACTAATCTTCAAGACTCTGAGTCTTATTTACCTCCTATGGAGACTGTTCTGCTCCCTGAAGCTGCAGTTTCAAAGTTAGGGCCAAAGTCTTTTATTCTTTTCCTTCTTTCTCTCTCCTCCTATGATTTGGCCCCAGATGTAGTGTCATTATGGAAGTACTGGCTGTTTTCTGGCTAGAAGACTGAAAAGGGGAGCCCCCAAGAACAAAACAGTAATGCGATCACAGAGAGGGAGCTCTTTGGGGAAGTGACCCTATAAAATTGCTTAGAACTCTGACATACTGTTGATGGGCTTGTAAAATGACATAACCACTCTGGAGAAATCTGTTGGGTAGTTTCTTATAGAGTTATACACACTATTTCACAGAGCAACTCCACTTTTAGACATTTACCAAAAAGAAGTAAAAACATGTTTCCCTACAAAGAAAATATTTGTAGCAATTTCATTCATGATAGACATAAACCTGAAAACAACTCAAAGCTCATCAATGTGAATAGATAAGCAAATTTTGGTTTAGATATACCATATAATACTATTCAGCAGCAAAAAAAATTACATACTGACAAATGCAACAATATAGCTGAATGTCAAAAACATCATGCTAAGTGGAAGAAGTCACTCACAAAAGACTATGTATTATATGATACGTTTGTACTGATTCTGTGTTTAAGAGTGCTCAATATCATCACATAATAATTCTCCAAATTCAAAGAAATTTCAATCAAAACCTCAGCAGGGTGTATTATGAAATATGACAATCTGATCTTGAAATTCATACAAAAGGATAGGAAGGTTCATTTCAGGACTTACTGTAAGGCTATTGTCATTCTGACAGAATGGAACAGAATCAAAAGCCCAGAAACAAATTTATGGACATAAGAAAACCTGGAATGTGATAGAGATAACACTAAAAATTGATGGGGAAATATGAATCAATCAATGAACTGTTCTGGAACAATGGACTCTCTATATGGAAAAATACATAAAATTAGAACCTACTTCACATGGACACATAAAATGCACACACATGCACATACACACACATGCAATCCAGGATGAATTACTGATTATTTTTATTATAAAAGAAACAAATTTTACAAGCTTCTAGAAGAAAGTTTAAGAAAATATCTCTATGACCTCGAAGATGTAAAAGACTGGCATAAGTTGTACAAACTCTAAAGGAAAAGAATATGAATGACTGCCTTAAAATTAACTTTTCTCAACTACAAAAGATATTATAAGGGAATGTTTAAGGACAATATGCCCAGAGTTTAGAGCATGACAATATTTGGAAAAAGTGGAAGGGAAATAAGCCACCTTTCCTGCCAGATTCTTATCTCCTTTGCAGAACAGATTTCTGAACTTCACATGGAATAATGAAAAAGACCACTTCAATCAGAACATTTTCAGCCTTTATGGTCATTCAGTAATTGGATTGTAATTTGTCCTCTGTCACTTTTACCTCCTTCCACCTTGTATCATCTACTGCCTTCCTTTTTGTTCCCACAAACAAAAAAAAAAGAAGTAAAAACATGTTTCCCTACAAAGAAAATATTTGTAGCAATTTCATTCATGATAGACATAAACCTGAAAACAACTCAAAGCTCATCAATGTGAATAGATAAGCAAATTTTGGTTTAGATATACCATATAATACTATTCAGCAGCAAAAAAAATTACATACTGACAAATGCAACAATATAGCTGAATGTCAAAAACATCATGCTAAGTGGAAGAAGTCACTCACAAAAGACTATGTATTATATGATACGTTTGTACTGATTCTGTGTTTAAGAGTGCTCAATATCATCACATAATAATTCTCTCCAAATTCAAAGAAATTTCAATCAAAACCTCAGCAGGGTGTATTATGAAATATGACAATCTGATCTTGAAATTCATACAAAAGGATAGGAAGGTTCATTTCAGGACTTACTGTAAGGCTATTGTCATTCTGACAGAATGGAACAGAATCAAAAGCCCAGAAACAAATTTATGGACATAAGAAAACCTGGAATGTGATAGAGATAACACTAAAAATTGATGGGGAAATATGAATCAATCAATGAACTGTTCTGGAACAATGGACTCTCTATATGGAAAAATACATAAAATTAGAACCTACTTCACATGGACACATAAAATGCACACACATGCACATACACACACATGCAATCCAGGATGAATTACTGATTATTTTTATTATAAAAGAAACAAATTTTACAAGCTTCTAGAAGAAAGTTTAAGAAAATATCTCTATGACCTCGAAGATGTAAAAGACTGGCATAAGTTGTACAAACTCTAAAGGAAAAGAATATGAATGACTGCCTTAAAATTAACTTTTCTCAACTACAAAAGATATTATAAGGGAATGTTTAAGGACAATATGCCCAGAGTTTAGAGCATGACAATATTTGGAAAAAGTGGAAGGGAAATAAGCCACCTTTCCTGCCAGATTCTTATCTCCTTTGCAGAACAGATTTCTGAACTTCACATGGAATAATGAAAAAGACCACTTCAATCAGAACATTTTCAGCCTTTATGGTCATTCAGTAATTGGATTGTAATTTGTCCTCTGTCACTTTTACCTCCTTCCACCTTGTATCATCTACTGCCTTCCTTTTTGTTCCCAGTCTGCATGATTTCCTTATGTTCATCTTGCCTGTCTCATAGATAACCTAAAATACCCTGCTTGATAAACTATATTTAGTCCTAATGAAGGAAATTATTTTACAGAATTTTCACACTAAAAGGGTTCTCTGCATAGACAGCAGTATCCTGACTCTGAAAATATCCACTTCTTCATCTCTTATCTGCACAAACTTTGGACATCTTCCTTAGTCATACTGGGATGATTTTGTAGAAAATCGCTTTTCGCCTTGACTGCCAAATGTTGCTGCTATACCTCAAAGTCTCTCTCCAAGGCTCCAAATACTATTGCCCAAGCATGATAAATGATATATAGACAAGCAGTATGATGCCCCTTTGGACTTTGGTGCTTGTTTTATCTTCATCTAGTGGAAAAACAGAGAATCAGAAGACTATAATGCAGACTGTAATGTTCTCTCGAAAGAAACCCAAACCAACACAGCAAAACAAAATTCCCAGAAATAGGATATGAATTCTCTTTTATTAAAAATTTTTGGCCACTTTTATTGGTCTTTCATTTATTTATTTTCATTCATCTTTGTTCTTTGGCCTGTGTGGGCCTCCCATTGCAGTGGCCTCTCTCGTTGCAGAGCACTGGCTCTGGGTGCATGCGTTCAGAGCTCCGGCTCAGTAGTTGGACACATCAGTCCAGTCACCCCATGGCACATGGGATCTTCCCAGGCCAGGAATTGAACTGGTGCCCCTTGCACTGCAAGGCTGTGTCCTTACCCACTTGACCACCAGGGAAGCCCTCTCTCTTATATCTTAAGATACCTTTAAACAACTATAGAAAAGAGATCAATTCCTAAATAGTCTTGGAAGTGGAAAAACAATTCAACTTCATTCCTAACTACAAAGTTCCTTTTTTCTTTAATAATGAATTGTGTTATTTGGGGAGATAGAGAAATATTGCAAGGTCAAAGTTAGCCAAATGATTCAGTTGTTCACTCAATTTCCTTAGTGCAAATTTTATTGCAGACTTACATTTTGGAGTACCTTCAGTGAATATTTTCAAAAGAATATAATGTTAAGGCTTTTACCAGCTGATAAAATGGGTTAATTAGACCATTTACACCCTCCAATGACTAGTGGTGTAAATTTAGGCCAGTCAAGTATCTGGCTGTGTTTTAGATTCTTCATCTACCTTTTATAAAATGAAGACAATAATAGCTACTTGATTAGGTTGTTATAAAGATTAAATGAGTTATATAGTTAAGCACTTAGAATGAGGCCTAGACAAATAAGAAACACCCTACAAATCCTAGCCAGTAGCTAAGCAGTTGGTTTGCGGTAGTAGTAGTAATAGCAGTAGTATGAAGCGGAGAAGGTAGAACTCAAGTCTCTCCAAGGCTCCAAATACTATTGCCCAAGCATGATAAATGATATATAGACAAGCAGTATGATCCCCCTTTGGACTTTGGTGCTTGTTTTATCTTCACCTAGTGGACAACACGAGAATCAGAAGACTATAATGCAGACTGTAATGTTCTCTCGAAAGAAACCCAAACCAACACAGCAAAACAAAATTCCCAGAAATAGGATATGAATTCTCTTTTATTAAAAATTTTTGGCCACTTTTATTGGTCTTTCATTTATTTATTTTCATTCATCTTTGTTCTTTGGCCTTTGTGGGCCTCCCATTGCAGTGGCCTCTCTCGTTGCAGAGCACTGGCTCTGGGCGCATGCGCTCCAGAGCTCTGGCTCAGTAGTTGGACACATCAGTCCAGTCACCCCATGGCACATGGGATCTTCCCAGGCCAGGAATTGAACTGGCACCCCTTGCACTGCAAGGTGGTGTCCTTACCCACTGGACCACCAGGGAAGCCCTCTCTCTTATATCTTAAGATACCTTTAAACAACTATAGAAAAGAGATCAATTCCTAAATAGTCTTGGAAGTGGAAAAACAATTCAACTTCATTCCTAACTACAAAGTTCCTTTTTTCTTTAATAATGAATTGTGTTATTTGGGGAGATAGAGAAATATTGCAAGGTCAAAGTTAGCCAAATGATTCAGTTGTTCACTCAATTTCCTTAGTGCAAATTTTATTGCAGACTTACATTTTGGAGTACCTTCAGTGAATATTTTCAAAAGAATATAATGTTAAGGCTTTTACCAGCTGATAAAATGGGTTAATTAGACCATTTACACCCTCCAATGACTAGTGGTGTAAATTTAGGCCAGTCAAGTATCTGGCTGTGTTTTAGATTCTTCATCTACCTTTTATAAAATGAAGACAATAATAGCTACTTGATTAGGTTGTTATAAAGATTAAATGAGTTATACAGTTAAGCACTTAGAATGAGGCCTAGACAAATAAGAAACACCCTACAAATCCTAGCCAGTAGCTAAGCAGTTGGTTTGCGGTAGTAGTAGTAATAGCAGTAGTATGAAGCGGAGAAGGTAGAACTCATTTCTCTCTCTCAGCTCCTTTTTCCTTTTATCCTTCAAGTGAGGGGCAGAAACAAGGAGCCTGGCTGCTGGCATGATGCAGGAGACACTTATCTGGATGAGGTCAGATTGTAATACTAAGAAAGGTGGAGCCCTGTGTGTTTCACAGGACTCTGGGACGATGCCTGGGCAAGGCATCTAACTGAAGTGGCAGCGCTCTCCACTGGAACCTGCCTCCTCACAGCCTCTCCCACTGTAGGGTAAAGGGCAGAGCTCAATAGCATGGACCCTCAGCACTTGGGTGAACTTTCCCAATGGGATTTTAAAAGTGAAAGCACATGATTATAGGTTTTATATGTAACATTTGGCACGATAAGAAATAGTTGTAAGAACAAGCACATTTTTACAAAATTTTGGCCTATTTTATTGGTCCTTTTTTAATTAATTGATTCTCATCCATCTGCATTCTCTGGCCGCAGTGGCCTCTCTAGCTGCAGAGCACTGTCTAGCAAACAGACACACCGGTCCAGCCGCTCTGTGGCACATGGAATCCTCATGGGCCAGGGATTGAACTGGTACCTCTTGAACTGCAAGGCGGACTCTCTACCCACTGGACCACCAGGGAAGCCCCACAAACACATTTTAAAGCCAACAGGGTTAAAGCATCTAAAATCCACCTTAATAAAATAATATACAATTAAACATGTCACAGTCACATTTATTAAAGTACATTTCCAGTGTTAAATGATAAATTTAATCATACTACATGTAAATAATTCAGAATAACAATAAAACAGTACAGTCTTACCTAAAGAGCCATTTTATTTTGAATTTTTACCAGGATAATAATATGGTTTTATTATCTTCTATGCTTACATAATGAATATTGTAACTTAAAAAAAGATACCTGAGTTAAACTGCCACAGAGTACAGTCTTTCTTAGGTTTCCCTGGCTTCAATAAAACACTGAAATGGGAGCAATCAAGTCATTATATTGCATGCCTAAAAACAAACAATGCTCTATGTCAATTATATCTTAATTAAAAAGGTAAAATACTTTCAGGAACCATTCGTTAGTTGAGCATTAAAAACATATTTGATTTGGTCACATGTTACAAAAAAGACTTCATTGATAATGTTGGGTTAAGACTTTCCCTACACTTGGAATATTTAAAATTTTTCACCAACATGCCAACATTTGGGGGGTACATTCTGCAGTCATCAGTTCAGATGCTCAGTCATGCCTGATTCTTTGCGACCCCATGGACTGCAGACTACTAAGTCTCTCTGTCCTTCACCATCTCCCAGAGCTTGCTCAAACTCATGTCTATTGACTCAGTGATGCCATCCAACCATCTCATCCTCTTTCGTCCCCTTCTCCTTTTGCCCTCTATCCTTCCCAATATCTAAGGCTGCTTTTCTAATCACTCTCACCAAAGAACAAATTCTGCTCTACTGAAGCCATTTCCAAGCAATCCTACCTCTTAGACAAAAGTTTTGGAAATCCAAACTGTAAGAGAGTTGACTGAAAAGGGACATTTTGAGCCTGTCTACATGATCTCATCACTATCCCAAGTTCTATCTCGAATTTTGGGGGTGGGGCCAGTTCTACACCCTGTCATCTCCCCATTATTACCATATCCCTTACACACCCCAACTTGCTACCTTTCTGCTGTGATCTTCAGTTCCACTCTCCTCTCCCATCAGTCCCCTGCTGATCCCTTTCCTGGCAATGATGTAACTCTCAATCTGCGGCCACCAAACTTATGTTTGCCCTTTCAGTTCATTTGCCCCTTTGGTTTACTTGCCTCCTCATCTCTTGCCCCTTCAGATTCATGCTCAATACTACGTGAAGCCTCTATGACATATAGATATAAGTCCATGCCTCTCCACTTGCCAAAATGCTCCTTAGCCTTCCAGACTCAATATCTGACATCAGCTCTGATCGCCTCTCTGGTTCCCTCTATTAGAAAGATAGCTGATAGCAAAGAAGCTTTCTAACCACATCTTAAACAGGGGATCTCTATTTTCAATTCAGTTACAGCATTTATTTGTACTATATTTAAGTGCAACCCCCAAGAGAAGACAGACAGATTCTACCCTTTTTTGAGTTGTTATACCTCCTTTGAACACCTGACAGGATTTTACATTCTTAATAAATGTTTCTTGGATACAACTGAATAATTTCCATATAATTTGTATTACTGACAAAATTCATATTTTCTCATTTAGATTATAATATCCAGAGACAATATAAGCTCTTGAAAAATCATAGATTTCAGATTTATTTTTTTTAATTTTGGCCTCTTTTATTGGTCTTCATTTATTTATTTTCATCCAACTTAATTCTTTGGCCTGTGTGGGCCTCCCATCGCAGTGGCCTCTCTTGTTGCAGAGCACTGGCTCTGGGCACATGCGCTCCAGAGTGCTGGCTCGTAATTGGATACACCAGTCCAGCTGCTTCTCAGCATGTGGGATCTTTCTGGGCCAGGGATTGAACTGGCGCCCCTTGCACTGCAAAGTGGACTCTTTACCCACTGGACCACCAGGGAAGCCTTGATTTCAGATTTGATGGCATTGGGTTTGAGTACTAGATCAGTCATTATCTAGTTTGTGACCCTGGATACCTAAACTCTGTGAATTTGTTTTCTTATTTGTAATGTAGATTTCATAATCTCCTTGCATTGTTATTGTTTTGGATTTGAGCTATTGTGTAAATTGTCTGACACCAGATGAATTTCTCAGTAAACAGTTATAATTTTTATGACTAGTTGTAATAATTGACTTCAGGCTGAATGAATCTTCATGGCATATTTTATGATGACTTGCTTTTTTTCTTTTAAAATGTTTGCTGCATGAATGGGAAATGTGGCAATGAACAAATGGAACCTTGGCCAGAAGAAGTTTCTGGGAATTAATCTGTGAGAAGTATGACTGGATCATTTCCTCTTCTCCTTAACCCAAGGAACCAAGTGAGATTCTTTCTTGGCGACCGTGAACTAAGAACAAGACAGCTATTTTGAGTGTATGAACCAAGAATGTGGCCCCAAAATACTCTATTAAGATGCATCAGACTTTCTAACCACATCTTAAACAGGGGATCTCTATTTTCAATTCAGTTACAGCATTTATTTGTACTATATTTAAGTGCAACCCCCAAGAGAAGACAGACAGATTCTACCCTTTTTTGAGTTGTTATACCTCCTTTGAACACCTGACAGGATTTTACATTCTTAATAAATGTTTCTTGGATACAACTGAATAATTTCCATATAATTTGTATTACTGACAAAATTCATATTTTCTCATTTAGATTATAATATCCAGAGACAATATAAGCTCTTGAAAAATCATAGATTTCAGATTTATTTTTTTTAATTTTGGCCTCTTTTATTGGTCTTCATTTATTTATTTTCATCCAACTTAATTCTTTGGCCTGTGTGGGCCTCCCATCGCAGTGGCCTCTCTTGTTGCAGAGCACTGGCTCTGGGCACATGCGCTCCAGAGTGCTGGCTCGTAATTGGATACACCAGTCCAGCTGCTTCTCAGCATGTGGGATCTTTCTGGGCCAGGGATTGAACTGGCGCCCCTTGCACTGCAAAGTGGACTCTTTACCCACTGGACCACCAGGGAAGCCTTGATTTCAGATTTGATGGCATTGGGTTTGAGTACTAGATCAGTCATTATCTAGTTTGTGACCCTGGATACCTAAACTCTGTGAATTTGTTTTCTTATTTGTAATGTAGATTTCATAATCTCCTTGCATTGTTATTGTTTTGGATTTGAGCTATTGTGTAAATTGTCTGACACCAGATGAATTTCTCAGTAAACAGTTATAATTTTTATGACTAGTTGTAATAATTGACTTCAGGCTGAATGAATCTTCATGGCATATTTTATGATGACTTGCTTTTTTTCTTTTAAAATGTTTGCTGCATGAATGGGAAATGTGGCAATGAACAAATGGAACCTTGGCCAGAAGAAGTTTCTGGGAATTAATCTGTGAGAAGTATGACTGGATCATTTCCTCTTCTCCTTAACCCAAGGAACCAAGTGAGATTCTTTCTTGGCGACCGTGAACTAAGAACAAGACAGCTATTTTGAGTGTATGAACCAAGAATGTGGCCCCAAAATACTGAAGAAAACACTGGAGCTGTCCCAGGTTCTAGGTTTTTTTGAATATGAGTGACCTTACACTTGGACCACATCCAGGACTGTCTCAGACGGCAGAAGGAGCCCACGGTGTCCCAGTATTCACCCAGCTGCCCTAGTGCGGCATGACCCTGGTGGAGCAGAGCAGTGCAGTGCTTGGTGAGTTGGTGTGTGACCTGCTCTGCTACCTGAGCTGCTAAGGTGAGTCAGTCTGTTGCACTTGGAGGCTCCCAGATGCTTTGTGGGTGAAGCAGCAAGTTGGAACACTGGGAAAGGAAAATGATGAGGCTATGCTTCTTACTTCAAAATAGCAGTAAGCAAAACAAAACAAAACAAACAAACAAAAAATAGTAAGAAGAAGAAATGGAGGGTGGGGGAGGGTAGAGAGAGGGTGAAGAAAAGGAAGCTTTGTTAAGTGCTTTTTATGCACCAACTACTGTTCTAAACATTTAATTATGAGAGAACCTCTCTGAGTTCACCCTACAAACCAATTACTTCTAATTCCTCTCTTCTACAGATAAAGGAACTCAGGCCTAGAAAAATTTAAAAAATTGTCCATGATCACAGAGCTATTGTGACCTCAATAAGCTGAGATTCAAACCAGTGTCTAATTAGCCCCAAACTTATTCATGCCTTTCCCTGCTATTCATACATTTTAAAAATATTAATTGAGTACTTACTGTTTCTATGTTAATAAATGATATAGCACATAAGACATAACATATATGAAACATACAAAAATTTCTGCTGTCACATTTTATTTGATTTTTTGCATTGTTATTGTTTTGGATTTGAGCTATTGTGTAAATTGTCTGACACCAGATGAATTTCTCAGTAAACAGTTATAATTTTTATGACTAGTTGTAATAATTGACTTCAGGCTGAATGAATCTTCATGGCATATTTTATGATGACTTGCTTTTTTTCTTTTAAAATGTTTGCTGCATGAATGGGAAATGTGGCAATGAACAAATGGAACCTTGGCCAGAAGAAGTTTCTGGGAATTAATCTGTGAGAAGTATGACTGGATCATTTCCTCTTCTCCTTAACCCAAGGAACCAAGTGAGATTCTTTCTTGGCGACCGTGAACTAAGAACAAGACAGCTATTTTGAGTGTATGAACCAAGAATGTGGCCCCAAAATACTGAAGAAAACACTGGAGCTGTCCCAGGTTCTAGGTTTTTGTGAATATGAGTGACCTTACACTTGGACCACATCCAGGACTGTCTCAGACGGCAGAAGGAGCCCACGGTGTCCCAGTATTCACCCAGCTGCCCTAGTGCGGCATGACCCTGGTGGAGCAGAGCAGTGCAGTGCTTGGTGAGTTGGTGTGTGACCTGCTCTGCTACCTGAGCTGCTAAGGTGAGTCAGTCTGTTGCACTTGGAGGCTCCCAGATGCTTTGTGGGTGAAGCAGCAAGTTGGAACACTGGGAAAGGAAAATGATGAGGCTATGCTTCTTACTTCAAAATAGCAGTAAGCAAAACAAAACAAAACAAACAAACAAAAAATAGTAAGAAGAAGAAATGGAGGGTGGGGGAGGGTAGAGAGAGGGTGAAGAAAAGGAAGCTTTGTTAAGTGCTTTTTATGCACCAACTACTGTTCTAAACATTTAATTATGAGAGAACCTCTCTGAGTTCACCCTACAAACCAATTACTTCTAATTCCTCTCTTCTACAGATAAAGGAACTCAGGCCTAGAAAAATTTAAAAAATTGTCCATGATCACAGAGCTATTGTGACCTCAATAAGCTGAGATTCAAACCAGTGTCTAATTAGCCCCAAACTTATTCATGCCTTTCCCTGCTATTCATACATTTTTAAAAAATATTAATTGAGTACTTACTGTTTCTATGTTAATAAATGATATAGCACATAAGACATAACATATATGAAACATACAAAAATTTCTGCTGTCACAGAGCTTACATCCTAGTAGGGGATTCAAATAATAAACAAATGGGTGCGATACAGAAGGTCAGGTGATGAGGAGTGCCCTGGAAGAGAGAAGAAGCAAGAAGGGAGATGGGGCTGCCATTTTAAATGGAGCAATTAGGGAATACCAAATGGGCCAAGACCTAAAGGATTAAGGGAGGGAGCAATGGGAATCTGGGCATAGGGAATGGCAAGTGCAAAGGCCCTGAGGTTGGGATACTTTTAATTTGTTTTAATCTGAGTGAACAACAACAAGGGAGCCAGAGTAGCTGGAGCAGATTTACTGGTGGAAGAGTGGGACCCTTAAAAATCAGAGTGTAGGAACAAAGGAGAGACAGTATGGAAAATGTGGATCAAAGACATTATGTGGAGCATATAGGATCTGCAGAGGAAATTCATAAGAGAAATAAATGTACAGAAAATGTGTACTATTTACCTCCAAAGAGTGAACTGGGAGTAAGAAAAAGGATAGGGTGGAATTAATACTTTTCATTTAATGCACTTATCTACTTATTTTTATACCAAGTATGCATTTCAGTTTTAAAATCTAATTAAAGGAATTTATATTCTATAAATGTGCCTAAATATTAATATATGCACAAGAATGGTTACTGCTTACGAAACAACCAGTAGAGACCTGATTTTAAATATTGGACTGTCTGTATAAGGATATCCAGAGATATGCATAAAGCAGATCTACATACTGACTCAGAAAGAGGTCCATGATCTAAGACTCAAAGCACTGCAGTATGAAGTATACATTATGGATATAATTGAATACCTGTGCCCATTTATTTATATGCTATTATACAAAGTTCCTCCAAGGAGGTGCTTATACAACAATAGCAAAAAAATAATGGAAACCATATGTTTGCAATTATGGAACTGAAAAAAAATGATAGAGCATTCAAATGCTAAACTATTAGTCATTTAAAATTATTGCATATATCTATATTTAGCATGAAAATACATGTAATGTACATTTAAAATTAATAAAAAGCAAGGTTTTTACATGTAAATTTCAGGTGTGGAATTACCTCATTTTTTGATAAAAGATACTAGAATATAATTCCATGAAAGGAGGAATTTATTGTTCTCAGTGTCATGTTTCCTGGTTCCAAGAGTGTGGGTCTCACACGATTGATAACTGTTGAATATCAAAATAATGAATAAAAGTAGATATCCACACACAAAACCTAAAGGACCAATCACAATATATTAACAGAATTTATCTTTAGGCAATAACATTTAAATGGTTTTTATTTTTCTACATACTTACCTGTATTTCCTAGTTTTTAACGAAGTAATACTTTCATTTAATGCTTATTTAAAGGGTTATAAGTTTTAGTATGTTTCAAGACTAAGTACTTAGAAAACATCTATTTCTGGGAATGATTATAATTCATCATTACTCAGCTCGGGAGCCAGGGTTCAAGTGCAAACAGCATGGACATCAGCTCTATCTGGGTAGATATGGAAGTTCTTATAGGAGGCTGAGAAGGAGAGACTGAACAAATCAAAGTGAAGTCCAAAGTATTTGCTGCATCCTAGAAGGCACATGGGAGCAGAGTCCTAATCATTAGGGAATTTGACTCATACCAACTCACGATTTATTTTTGGACGCTCCACTTGCAAATTCGGTAGCTGCCCTTGTGAACTACACAGTTCGGATTCCCCAGGCGTGTGTGTGATTTGAACGTGATTCAATCAATTATGCATTTCTCTTTTGAAAATGATGCCTTCATTAAAAGTGAGAACAAAATGCAGACTTGTAGATATGTCTGAGCAAGACCAAGGCAGAGGTTTTGCATTTCTACTGGGGTGAGGAAGGAAGAACAATGGGAGCTGGGCCAAAGCTAGTTGGCAGTTTCTTTGACAGAAGGTTAAAAGGAAAAGTTTGAAGATGCTTATATTCAGCATCAAGCTATAAAAAACCCTTTCTAACTTTTTAGAATTACCTAAAAAATTTTAAATGCTTACTGGCCTTCTGAAACTACCACAACCTGAAGAGCTGTAAGTTAAAGTCATGTAAACCCCAAACTTCCTGAAGCCGTTTCTTCTACTTTTCTTTTCATCTTGCTTTAAGTATGTGCATTTAATTGAATTTATTATATCATGACATTTCACCTTTTTGTTCTCTTGTTTCCTTTTATTCCTTACTCATGTACCTGCTGGTAAAGTTTATTTTCTCCCTTTATTTTACAGCCTTTAGTGGCTTATTTACCTATTATATGTATTCTTTATATTATATTATTTAAAAATATTTTACCTCACCATATCATCTTAATGTCATCTCATTTCACATGCTAGCAAGGTAATGCTCAAGGCAACAGATAGAACCAGATGTGGAACAATGGACTGGTTCCAAATTGGGAAAGGAGTACGCCAAGGCTGTGTACTGTCACCTGGCTTATTTACCTATATGCAGAGTACAGTTACCTTATATGCAGGTCAATTTCTATTTAATACATCATCCAGAATGCAGATAGTAGTCATTGCCTATCAAAGGCCATTCCCTGTTTTCTCCTCTTTTGTTGGTACGCAGGCCTGACCAATAAGCACGAATGGGAATGTACCCAGAATAAGAAGAAATGTCCATGGGGGAAGCAACTTTTCATATGTGTTGAACGTATTATGTCTACATGTGATGCCTGGGACTACTGCAGCCCTCAGGAGGCAATGAGGGAGATATTGTCAACAAACTGAGTATATTTGTGAGGGGAAAGACAGAAAAGTACCAGTGTTCATCACTGCATTAGGTTGTTAAACCAAACCTGGAACCATTTGCCTCTGGACTTCTTATGAGATGTAATAAGTATCCTTACTACCTAAGTCCATTTTGTTCAAGCATTGTGCCACTCATAGCCCAAAGTGCCCTAACTGAAACATATGGTCCCTCTGGGAAGGTTCACAGGCTCAGGGGTCATCATGCTAATCTCATCTCTCTTCTACTCTCATGGCGATTGTCTTTTACAGACATCAGTTGCATTTCACTGCAACTGAAAGCCACTACAGCTCTCCCAGTTTCAGAGGCTATGAACCACTGACAGAAGGAAACAGATTCTTCTTTACCTCCCACCAAAAGTTTGGGCTGCTTATGCAAATTTGCCTACAAATTCCTAAGCAACTGTCAAGTTCACTGTACCAGATTTTTCGTAGAGAACAATAGGGAGATATTGTCAACAGCCTTCACTATACACCTGCTATAGAATAACTTTCTTCATAATTATAGAAGCAAATTATGTTCATCTCTCTTCTGCTCTCATGGCGATTGTCGTTTAGAGGCAGCACCTGCATTTCACTGCCACTTAATTAAAGCCACCAGAGTTAAATCTTCTCCAACAGTTTCAGTGGAGATGAATCACTGATAGCTTTCTAAAGAACTGGAAAATACCAGAAAAAAAGATTTTTAAAGAAAATTTCAATCTATTATTCAGAACTATGTTATCATTTCAGTGTATTTCTTTTGAATCTTAAACAATTGAGGTCATACTGCATGTGTAATTTGGTATCCTAGTTTACTCACTTACTCTAATCTTGCACTACTATTCTTCAAAAGCATGACGTTTAAATGCAGATAGTAGTCATTGCCTATCAAAGGCCATTCCCTGTTTTCTCCTCTTTTGTTGGTACGCAGGCCTGACCAATAAGCACGAATGGGAATGTACCCAGAATAAGAAGAAATGTCCATGGGGGAAGCAACTTTTCATATGTGTTGAACGTATTATGTCTACATGTGATGCCTGGGACTACTGCAGCCCTCAGGAGGCAATGAGGGAGATATTGTCAACAAACTGAGTATATTTGTGAGGGGAAAGACAGAAAAGTACCAGTGTTCATCACTGCATTAGGTTGTTAAACCAAACCTGGAACCATTTGCCTCTGGACTTCTTATGAGATGTAATAAGTATCCTTACTACCTAAGTCCATTTTGTTCAAGCATTGTGCCACTCATAGCCCAAAGTGCCCTAACTGAAACATATGGTCCCTCTGGGAAGGTTCACAGGCTCAGGGGTCATCATGCTAATCTCATCTCTCTTCTACTCTCATGGCGATTGTCTTTTACAGACATCAGTTGCATTTCACTGCAACTGAAAGCCACTACAGCTCTCCCAGTTTCAGAGGCTATGAACCACTGACAGAAGGAAACAGATTCTTCTTTACCTCCCACCAAAAGTTTGGGCTGCTTATGCAAATTTGCCTACAAATTCCTAAGCAACTGTCAAGTTCACTGTACCAGATTTTTCGTAGAGAACAATAGGGAGATATTGTCAACAGCCTTCACTATACACCTGCTATAGAATAACTTTCTTCATAATTATAGAAGCAAATTATGTTCATCTCTCTTCTGCTCTCATGGCGATTGTCGTTTAGAGGCAGCACCTGCATTTCACTGCCACTTAATTAAAGCCACCAGAGTTAAATCTTCTCCAACAGTTTCAGTGGAGATGAATCACTGATAGCTTTCTAAAGAACTGGAAAATACCAGAAAAAAAGATTTTTAAAGAAAATTTCAATCTATTATTCAGAACTATGTTATCATTTCAGTGTATTTCTTTTGAATCTTAAACAATTGAGGTCATACTGCATGTGTAATTTGGTATCCTAGTTTACTCACTTACTCTAATCTTGCACTACTATTCTTCAAAAGCATGACGTTTAAAGGTTTGAAAATATCCTATCATGGGGATAGGATACCAAAATGTATTTAACCATTTCATTACAGAGAAAGAAGTCATATGACACAATGTTAACACTATGTATTTTAGAGCAAAAAACTCAACTCCACTTTTTATTGAACAAGTTGTTTAACCTCTTGTAGCCTGGGTTTCCTTATATATAAAATATGTATAATAATAACAGCAGTCTTCTAGGCTTATTGTGAGAAATGGTATGAAAGGTTAAAATAAGATCTGGCACAAAGCTATTACTCCATAAAGGTGTATTATTATTATGAAAATGTTGGGTTATTTTTAAATTTTATCAAATATATATATATATATATATATATATATATATATATATATATATATATATAAAGAACTTATGTCTTAAAACATCTCTGAGCATACATTACTTTTCGTATCTTTGATTACTTGGAGGAATTATTTCCTAGGAAGGGAATGTCTGGTTAAGGCCTAATTGGTTCTGATAGTTTATCAGAATTTTATAAAAATAAGAAAGCAGGGAAGTCAGGCCTCCAGAGCCAATAGTGAGAAGAATATATACATTCCCTGAACACAATAAGTATTTTCCATTTTAGTTAGTCTTCCAGTAACCCTCCCAACATCATACTAAGATAGATTCACCCATTTTCTCCAAAGTTGAGCTTTTTTACCCTCAAATTGAAGCAATCTAGTCCATTCACAGAGCATAAAAATAACAACAGATCTATTCTGCAGACCACTCAGACAACTTAGAGGATGGTATCATATTTTACAGTTAAGAAGTCTCATTTTCCTTTTTGAAGAAAAATGTGATTTAAACAAAAATCTAGGCTTTTCTACCATACAATTCTTGATAACTCATAGGAGTACAAAGAATGAGTAAAGACTCTTTCCTGAAGGGAGCTTCATTGTAACCCTCAAGATAATTTTAATTAAGTAGTTTAATACTTAATTAGGCAATTAAGAAGCTTCATCAAACAATTATCAATTTCCTCAGATATACTTTCTTTCTTCTTTTAAAGATTTATTTATTTATTTGAGGGGGGTGGGGTGGGGAGGGAGGGGAGCAGGCGGGCCACTTCTATTGGTCTTTCATTTGTCCATTTTCATCCATCTTTGTTCTTTGGCCCGTGTGGGCCTCCCATTGCGGTGGCCTCTGTTGTCGCAGAACACGGGCTCTGGGCATATGCGCTTCAGAGCTCTGGCTCGGTAATTGGACACATGGGTCCAGCCTCTCTGCTGCACGTGGGATCTTTCCAGGCCAGGGCTCGAACCAGCACCCCTTGCACTGCAAGGAGGTGTCCTTACCCACTGGACCACCAGGGAAGCCCTCCTCAGATATACTTTCATTCCTCCTAAATCCTGCTTGCCACTTTTTCAAAGGCCACAGTATCTGTCCCAGACACTTAGTTACTTGTCTTAGAATTCTCTATCCTTCATGACAAAGAAAAAGGAATGAAAGGAAGAAGGCATATTTTGTTTTTACCTGTTCTTTCAGAAAATTCTTTCACCAGACTCACTTCTTCTACTTACTCTTTGAATCTTTAAATTGAATGTGAAAGCTTTATGGATTATATCATATGAATCATTAAGACATATTTCATTGGCTTTCAGTAGTTTTGTCTGAATTCTGTGAAAGATTCCTATCTTTAAAAATGTGTTTGCAGGGCGGGAATAGAGATGCAGATGTAGAGAACAGACCTGAGGACTCAGAGCAGGAGGAAGAGGGTGGAATGCCCTGGGAGAGTACCACTGACACCTATACACTACCATGAGTAGACCAGAGAGGAGAAGCTGCTGTACAGCACAGGGAGCTCAGCTAAGTGCTCTGTGATGATCAACAGGGAGGGCATACATGTATACACACAGCTCCCCAGATGCAGTAGTAAAGAATCCACCTGCCAATGCAAGCAACACATGAGACACAGGTTCCATTCCTGAGTTGGGAAGATCGCCTGGAATAGGAAATGGCAACCCACTCCAGTACTCTTGCCTGAAAAATTTCACAGACAGAGGGACTTGATGGGCTAGAGTCCATAACATCACAGAGTGGGACAGAGCATGCTCACTTATAGCTGATTCACTTTGTGTACAGCAGAAACTAAATCACAACATTGTAAAGCAATTGTACTGCAATAAAAATAAAATAAAACCGTGCCAAAAGAAAAAAAAAAGAACTCCAAAACCCCAAACAAACAAAACCCGTTTGCGGTTCACGAAAGGAAGTTGTAGTTACATGAGGCTTTTGCTGCCCTCCAGTGGCTGTCCTGGATCCTAACAACTTGTACTGCTTTTTGTCCAGCTGCCTGGCTTCAGCCTTTGTTATCTGCTTTCTATGACCTTTAGCCTCCTTCTTCCTCTCATCAGCAGTATCTGAAGAAACGCAGCCACTCAATGACTCATCCAGACTCATGGCTTCCTTTTGACCCCAAGACTGCAATGTTATCCTCCGCTAGATTGTCTCCGTTTTGGCACTGGTTCTCCCATGTGTGACTAAATGATCTCTTCTGCTTTGATGGGGAGGATACATTCTCTGTAATGGTGCATCAGTTAAGTGGTCCTTTGTTTCAAAATTATATGCTCAGTCCTTAATTATACTATGGCCCTTCATCAGCCAGATGATCAGGCTGGCCACATCTGTGAGCAAAGTTTGGCTTGTTCACTAAGTATTTTATAGGCATTTCTGGGTCTACTCATTCTAGGTGGGCCTTTTCCCTACGTTTTTGTCTCTTCTTACCATCCAGTCAAAAATGCCTTTTCCTGGTTCAGAAAACCTCACAAAGATTTTATCTCCAGTGCAAGGAAAATGTCCAGTGCAATGTCTGAGTCATTTGCCAAAATGAAATGCCTGATGCACTTTATGGGAAATTAAAAAGTAGACCAGAGAGGAGAAGCTGCTGTACAGCACAGGGAGCTCAGCTAAGTGCTCTGTGATGATCAACAGGGAGGGCATACATGTATACACACAGCTCCCCAGATGCAGTAGTAAAGAATCCACCTGCCAATGCAAGCAACACATGAGACACAGGTTCCATTCCTGAGTTGGGAAGATCGCCTGGAATAGGAAATGGCAACCCACTCCAGTACTCTTGCCTGAAAAATTTCACAGACAGAGGGACTTGATGGGCTAGAGTCCATAACATCACAGAGTGGGACAGAGCATGCTCACTTATAGCTGATTCACTTTGTGTACAGCAGAAACTAAATCACAACATTGTAAAGCAATTGTACTGCAATAAAAATAAAATAAAACCGTGCCAAAAGAAAAAAAAAAGAACTCCAAAACCCCAAACAAACAAAACCCGTTTGCGGTTCACGAAAGGAAGTTGTAGTTACATGAGGCTTTTGCTGCCCTCCAGTGGCTGTCCTGGATCCTAACAACTTGTACTGCTTTTTGTCCAGCTGCCTGGCTTCAGCCTTTGTTATCTGCTTTCTATGACCTTTAGCCTCCTTCTTCCTCTCATCAGCAGTATCTGAAGAAACGCAGCCACTCAATGACTCATCCAGACTCATGGCTTTCTTTTGACCCCAAGACTGCAATGTTATCCTCCGCTAGATTGTCTCCGTTTTGGCACTGGTTCTCCCATGTGTGACTAAATGATCTCTTCTGCTTTGATGGGGAGGATACATTCTCTGTAATGGTGCATCAGTTAAGTGGTCCTTTGTTTCAAAATTATATGCTCAGTCCTTAATTATACTATGGCCCTTCATCAGCCAGATGATCAGGCTGGCCACATCTGTGAGCAAAGTTTGGCTTGTTCACTAAGTATTTTATAGGCATTTCTGGGTCTACTCATTCTAGGTGGGCCTTTTCCCTACGTTTTTGTCTCTTCTTACCATCCAGTCAAAAATGCCTTTTCCTGGTTCAGAAAACCTCACAAAGATTTTATCTCCAGTGCAAGGAAAATGTCCAGTGCAATGTCTGAGTCATTTGCCAAAATGAAATGCCTGATGCACTTTATGGGAAATTAATCATTTAGCTTTTCCTGGCATTTTCTCAAGTTTTTGGAAATGATTTCCTCTCTTTTCCCAATGGATACAGCCTTTAACAAGTAAAAGCTTGAACTACTTACAACTGAAAACACCAAATTTCATTAAAAGACAAAACCAACACTAAAAGTGAGCTAACAAATTGGATGGCATCAAGATCTCGGGTTAAGAATAGTTATTTAACTCATTGTCTCTTAACTAAACACACAAGTACTAAAATGCAGGTGAACAATGCAGGCTACTGGACTGACTGTACAGCGATTTAGTGATTAAGAGGAGTATTCTCTACCTCTGTGAGGTTACCTGACTCATTGTTGCCTCAGTTCACGCATCTTTAAAGTAGAGGTAATAATGCATAATTTTCTGGGCTGTTATAACAAACCACTGTGATAGTTTTATGACATTTAAATCAAGACATGAATATAAAGTATTATTATTTATATCCTTCTTTTGGAATAAAATTAAAAGGAAAACAACGTTAAAACAGCCAACCAACAAAGATGCTTCCCAATGGGTCCTTTATAAATAGTAAGCACATACAAGTACCTAGAAGCTGGTGATTCATAAAAATAAATTCTATTCTAAGGATAGTTTCCCCTGTTTGTCTATTATAAATATGAGAACATTTGTAGTTTAATAGCTGATAGTTTATTCCATTAAAACAAACCTCCACACACAGATAGACATTAGGTTGAAATTCACAAAGCAATGATTCTGGATTTTTAGGACTAAATGATCTCTTCTGCTTTGATGGGGAGGATACATTCTCTGTAATGGTGCATCAGTTAAGTGGTCCTTTGTTTCAAAATTATATGCTCAGTCCTTAATTATACTATGGCCCTTCATCAGCCAGATGATCAGGCTGGCCACATCTGTGAGCAAAGTTTGGCTTGTTCACTAAGTATTTTATAGGCATTTCTGGGTCTACTCATTCTAGGTGGGCCTTTTCCCTACGTTTTTGTCTCTTCTTACCATCCAGTCAAAAATGCCTTTTCCTGGTTCAGAAAACCTCACAAAGATTTTATCTCCAGTGCAAGGAAAATGTCCAGTGCAATGTCTGAGTCATTTGCCAAAATGAAATGCCTGATGCACTTTATGGGAAATTAATCATTTAGCTTTTCCTGGCATTTTCTCAAGTTTTTGGAAATGATTTCCTCTCTTTTCCCAATGGATACAGCCTTTAACAAGTAAAAGCTTGAACTACTTACAACTGAAAACACCAAATTTCATTAAAAGACAAAACCAACACTAAAAGTGAGCTAACAAATTGGATGGCATCAAGATCTCGGGTTAAGAATAGTTATTTAACTCATTGTCTCTTAACTAAACACACAAGTACTAAAATGCAGGTGAACAATGCAGGCTACTGGACTGACTGTACAGCGATTTAGTGATTAAGAGGAGTATTCTCTACCTCTGTGAGGTTACCTGACTCATTGTTGCCTCAGTTCACGCATCTTTAAAGTAGAGGTAATAATGCATAATTTTCTGGGCTGTTATAACAAACCACTGTGATAGTTTTATGACATTTAAATCAAGACATGAATATAAAGTATTATTATTTATATCCTTCTTTTGGAATAAAATTAAAAGGAAAACAACGTTAAAACAGCCAACCAACAAAGATGCTTCCCAATGGGTCCTTTATAAATAGTAAGCACATACAAGTACCTAGAAGCTGGTGATTCATAAAAATAAATTCTATTCTAAGGATAGTTTCCCCTGTTTGTCTATTATAAATATGAGAACATTTGTAGTTTAATAGCTGATAGTTTATTCCATTAAAACAAACCTCCACACACAGATAGACATTAGGTTGAAATTCACAAAGCAATGATTCTGGATTTTTAGGGAATAAATAGGACAATAGATCTCATCACTAATGACTCTGGTCAGTCTCTGAGTCCAGTTGATTTTAAGGCACAAGTATGACCTGAAACAATCAAAATGGCTACCTTACTAGAAAGAACATGGCCTAAAATGTAAAGGCATCATTCTGGAATCAAGGAAATTGTCTAAATAACTCAGAAAAAGCAATCAGGAAAGGCTACCTATGAGGAGCAGCTTTCCCCAGTCATGTTGCTTTTAGCTTCACCCTGGAGCCAGAGTGTTTCTTCAGCCTTCATTCTGCACAACTGGTGACTTTTGCTCACTCCCTTGGGACTTAAGAAAGTCTTAAATGTCATGTTAAGAGTTAGATTCCATAATGGTTTGATGTAAACACTATAGTTATTTTTGGCACAGTAGCCTATGCCAGATAATTTTTTTCTGAAAGGAGCAGAACGTCTTTTAAAACCCATCCTCACATTGAATTCCTGTTTGTGAAAGAGTTCAAAGAGAAGCTGTTCAAGCTGAAATGGGAGTGGGGACATGCCCAGCTCTCTTTGAGAGCCTCCTTTAGGCCTCCCTCCAAACTTCTGATAGTGGCTCCCAGGCCACCTTCATGGATCTTTAAAACTCTAAAAAATAGAGTGTAAAAACATTGGCCTATGCTAATCTGATGATTGGTTTTCTAAGTAAAAAACTAGGATAAACTGCTAACAACTAAAAGCATAATGAGAGAAATCAAATCAGTCTCTAGAGAGGAGAATGTCTGAGAAAGGGAACAGAGAACTTTTTAGGGTAATGATGCCCTGTAACTTGACAAAGGTATGAGTTTTACACGTATAAGCATGGGTCACAACCAAACTGTATCCTTAGGAACTGTGATATCACCAAACATGCCTCCATAAAATAACTGAAGGCTGGAGTTGGGCTGAATCTGATCCATAGATTAGCTCACAGATAAATATTGAGCCCCATTCTCTTAACTAAAAAGATGCCCTGCAACTTCAATGGGCTTCATACGTAAAGATCGGGCTCTAGTTTAAGGAGCACTATCTAGTTTGGGCCAGTTAATAGTATAACTCCAAATCAAGTAACACAGACCAATGGCATCAGTTCAATGGTTGCAATATGTGCCATTGTTGAATCTGTAGTCCTAATTTATCCTTGATAAAGATAAAAAAAAAAAAATGATGCAACTACCCTTATTAAATTGATTAGTACTCTGTATCACAATTACAGTTAGTGTTAATACTGTAGCATTACTCCTAGAAAATACATGATTCCAGAAAAACATCCTAATTTCAGCTTAAACTGAAGTGTTAATTCTCAAGTGATACTAAGAGTCTTATTCCAAATCAGTGGTTCCTGTACATTTTAGTTCTTATACATCCATGTGAGTCTGCTGAAATATAAACCTTCTCCTTCAGATATGTGTGTAAGCACATGGCAACATACACATATAGATACATGAGCATACACACACACAAATATTGGATATAATTCAGAAACTTTCTTCTCTTAAAGCCTATCTACGAATTCCAGCTAAGGATCCCTTCTCTGAATATTTTCTCAGCTTCAGAAAGATCTGAGAAAAATCACAATAATATGGTCTTAGAAGACCAATGGATCAAGGCCAAGATGGCCAAGATGGCAGAGTAGAAGGATGTATGCTTATCTTCTGTGAGAACACAAAAATTGCAACAAGCTATTGAACAACCATTGACAGGAGGACATTGGAACTCATCACGGATAATGGAGAAGACACAACAAGATGGTAAGAGGGGTGCAACCACATTAAAATCAAATCCCATACCCACTGGGTGGGTGACCCACAAACTGGAGAACAATAATACCGAAGAAGTTTTGCAGTGTTGTGAAGTTTCAAGGTCCCACATCAGGCTTCCCAATCTGAGGATCCAGAAAAGGGACTGGGAATCCCAAGGGAATCCTACTTTGAAGGACATCAGGATTTAATTACACAACTTCCACAGCACTGGGAGAAACAGAGGCTCTTGGAGGACACAAACAAAATCTTGTGTGCACTAGGACCCAGGGGAAAGTAGTGACCCCACAAGAGACTAAGTCAGACCTGCCTGTGAGTATGTGGGGGTCTCCCGTGGAGGTGTGGGTTGGCAGTGGCCCTGCCACAGGGACAGGGGCACTGGTAGCAGCAGTCCTGGGGGATTCATCTCAGTGTAAGTCCTCTTAGAGGTCACCAGTAGCCTTACCATAGAGCCTGTTGACTCTAGGACTGGATTGCCTCAGGCCAAACCCCTAACAGGGAGGGAGCAAAGCCCCACCCATGGGCAGACAACTGGATTAAAGATTGACCAAGTACGGCCCTGCCCACCAGAGTAAGACCCAGTTATACATCCTAATTTCAGCTTAAACTGAAGTGTTAATTCTCAAGTGATACTAAGAGTCTTATTCCAAATCAGTGGTTCCTGTACATTTTAGTTCTTATACATCCATGTGAGTCTGCTGAAATATAAACCTTCTCCTTCAGATATGTGTGTAAGCACATGGCAACATACACATATAGATACATGAGCATACACACACACAAATATTGGATATAATTCAGAAACTTTCTTCTCTTAAAGCCTATCTACGAATTCCAGCTAAGGATCCCTTCTCTGAATATTTTCTCAGCTTCAGAAAGATCTGAGAAAAATCACAATAATATGGTCTTAGAAGACCAATGGATCAAGGCCAAGATGGCCAAGATGGCAGAGTAGAAGGATGTATGCTTATCTTCTGTGAGAACACAAAAATTGCAACAAGCTATTGAACAACCATTGACAGGAGGACATTGGAACTCATCACGGATAATGGAGAAGACACAACAAGATGGTAAGAGGGGTGCAACCACATTAAAATCAAATCCCATACCCACTGGGTGGGTGACCCACAAACTGGAGAACAATAATACCGAAGAAGTTTTGCAGTGTTGTGAAGTTTCAAGGTCCCACATCAGGCTTCCCAATCTGAGGATCCAGAAAAGGGACTGGGAATCCCAAGGGAATCCTACTTTGAAGGACATCAGGATTTAATTACACAACTTCCACAGCACTGGGAGAAACAGAGGCTCTTGGAGGACACAAACAAAATCTTGTGTGCACTAGGACCCAGGGGAAAGTAGTGACCCCACAAGAGACTAAGTCAGACCTGCCTGTGAGTATGTGGGGGTCTCCCGTGGAGGTGTGGGTTGGCAGTGGCCCTGCCACAGGGACAGGGGCACTGGTAGCAGCAGTCCTGGGGGATTCATCTCAGTGTAAGTCCTCTTAGAGGTCACCAGTAGCCTTACCATAGAGCCTGTTGACTCTAGGACTGGATTGCCTCAGGCCAAACCCCTAACAGGGAGGGAGCAAAGCCCCACCCATGGGCAGACAACTGGATTAAAGATTGACCAAGTACGGCCCTGCCCACCAGAGTAAGACCCAGTTATACCCACAGCCAATTCCTCCCATCAGGAAGCTTGCACAAGTCTCTTATCCTCATACATCAGAGAACAGACAGAAGAAGCAAGAACTACAATCCCACTGCCCTCAGAACAAAGACCACAATCACAGAAAGCTAACCACAATGATCACATGGATCACAGCCTTGTGTAACAAGATGTAGCTACGAGCCATGGCCTGCAGGGCACCCCAAATGGATGGGTGATGGTGGAGAGTTCTGTCAAAACGTGGTCCACTGGAGAAGGGAATAGCAAACCACTCCAGTATTCTTGCCTCAAAAACCCCATGAATAGTATGAAAAGACAAAAGAGTTACGACACCCCCACCTCCAGGTCAGTAGGTGTCCAACATGCAACTGGGGAAGATGGAGAAATAACTCCAGAAAGAATGAAGCAGCTGGGCCGAAGTGGATATGATGCTCAGTTGTGGATGTGCCTGGTGGTAGTGAAAGTAAAGTTTGATGCTGTAAAGAACATTATTGTATAGGAACCTGGAATGTGAGGTCCACGAATCAAGGTAAATTGAACATGATCAAGTAGGAGATGGCAAGAATGAATACTGACATTTCAGGAACCAGTTAACTAAATGGACAGGAATGGGCAAATTTCATTCAGATGATCATTATATCTACTACTGTAGGCAAGAATCCCCTAGAAGAAATTGAATGCAGAGTTTCAGGGAAGAACAAGGAGAGATAAGAATGAAGCAAACAAATAGGGGAAAACAGAATGGGAAATACTAGAGATTGCTTTAAGAAAATTGGAGATACCAAGGGAACATTTCATGCAAAGATGGGCACAGTAAAGGACAGAAACAGTAAGGATCTAACAGAAGCAGAAAAAAACTAAAAAGAGGTGAAAAAACACACTGAAGAACTATACAAAAAAGCTCTTAATGATGCAAAGAACTATTATGGTATGGTTACTCACCTAGAGCCAGACATCTTGGACAGTGGACCTTAGGAAGCATAACTATGAACAAAACTAGCGGAGGTGATAGAGTTCCAGTTGATTTATTGAAAATCTTAAAAGATGATGCTGTTAAAGTGCTGTACTCAATATTCCATCAAATTTGGAAAACTCAGGAGGGGCCCCAGGACTGGAAAAGGTCAGTTTTCATTCTAATCCCAAAGAAAGGAAATGCCAAGAATGTTCAAATTACTGTACAATTGTGCTCATTTCACATACTAGCAAGGTAATGCTCAAAATCCTTCAAGCTAGGCTTCAACAGTACGTGAACTGAGAACTTCCAGATGTACAAGCTGGATTTAGAAAAGGCATAGAACCAGAGATCAAACTGCCAACATCCACTGGATCATGGAAAAAGCAAGGGAGTTCCAGAAAAACATCTACTTCTGCTTCAATGACCATGTTAAAGCCTTTGACTCTGTGGATCACAACAAACTGTGAAAATTTCTTAAAGAGATGGGAATACTGGACCACCTTACCTGTCTCCTGAGAAAACTGTATGCAGGTCAAGAAGCAACAGTTAAAACCAAACATGGAAGAATGAACTGGTTCCAAATTGGGAAAGGAGTATATCAAGACTGTTTTACTGTCACACTGCTGTAAAGGAACATTATTGTATAGGAACCTGGAATGTGAGGTCCACGAATCAAGGTAAATTGAACATGATCAAGTAGGAGATGGCAAGAATGAATACTGACATTTCAGGAACCAGTTAACTAAATGGACAGGAATGGGCAAATTTCATTCAGATGATCATTATATCTACTACTGTAGGCAAGAATCCCCTAGAAGAAATTGAATGCAGAGTTTCAGGGAAGAACAAGGAGAGATAAGAATGAAGCAAACAAATAGGGGAAAACAGAATGGGAAATACTAGAGATTGCTTTAAGAAAATTGGAGATACCAAGGGAACATTTCATGCAAAGATGGGCACAGTAAAGGACAGAAACAGTAAGGATCTAACAGAAGCAGAAAAAAACTAAAAAGAGGTGAAAAAACACACTGAAGAACTATACAAAAAAGCTCTTAATGATGCAAAGAACTATTATGGTATGGTTACTCACCTAGAGCCAGACATCTTGGACAGTGGACCTTAGGAAGCATAACTATGAACAAAACTAGCGGAGGTGATAGAGTTCCAGTTGATTTATTGAAAATCTTAAAAGATGATGCTGTTAAAGTGCTGTACTCAATATTCCATCAAATTTGGAAAACTCAGGAGGGCCACAGGACTGGAAAAGGTCAGTTTTCATTCTAATCCCAAAGAAAGGAAATGCCAAGAATGTTCAAATTACTGTACAATTGTGCTCATTTCACATACTAGCAAGGTAATGCTCAAAATCCTTCAAGCTAGGCTTCAACAGTACGTGAACTGAGAACTTCCAGATGTACAAGCTGGATTTAGAAAAGGCATAGAACCAGAGATCAAACTGCCAACATCCACTGGATCATGGAAAAAGCAAGGGAGTTCCAGAAAAACATCTACTTCTGCTTCAATGACCATGTTAAAGCCTTTGACTCTGTGGATCACAACAAACTGTGAAAATTTCTTAAAGAGATGGGAATACTGGACCACCTTACCTGTCTCCTGAGAAAACTGTATGCAGGTCAAGAAGCAACAGTTAAAACCAAACATGGAAGAATGAACTGGTTCCAAATTGGGAAAGGAGTATATCAAGACTGTTTTACTGTCACACTGCTTGTTTAACTTATATGCAGAATATATCAGGCAAAACTCTGGGCTGGATGAATCACAAGCTGAAATCAAGGTTGCTAGGAGAAATATCAACAACCTCAGATGTACAGATGATACCATCCTAATGGCAGAAAGTGAAAAGGAACTAAAGACCCTTTTGACGAAGGTGAAAGAGGAGAGTGAAAAAGCTGACTTAAAACTCAGCATTCAAACAATGAAGATCATAGCATCTGGCCTCATCACTTCAGGGCAAATAGATGGACAAACAATGGAAACAGTGACTGATTTTATTTTCTTGGGCTCCAAAATCACTGTGGATGGGGATTGCAGCCATGAAATTAAGTGATGCATGCTCCTTGGAAGAAAAGCTATGGCCAACCTAGATGGCATATTAAAAAGCAGAGATATCACTTTGCTGGCAAAGGTCTGTATAGTCATAGTTTTTCCAGTAGTTATGTATGGCTGTGAGAGCTGGACAGTAAAAAAGGCTATGCAATGAAGAATTGATGCTTTCAAACTGAGATGCTGGAGAAGAGTCTTGAGGGTCCCTTGGACAGAAAGGAGATTAAACCAGTCAATCCCAAAGGAAATCAACCCTGAACATTCATTGGAAGGGACTGAGGCTGAAGTTGCAGCTCTAATACTTTGGCCACCTGATGTGAATAGATAACTCACTGGAAAAGACCCTGGTTCTGGGAAAGATTGAAAGCAGGAGGAGAAGGGGGTGACAGAAGATGAGACAGTTGAATAGTATCACTGAGTCAATGGGCATGAGTTTGAGCAAACTGTGGATAGTAAAGGACAGGGAAGCCTGGCATGCTGCAGTCCACGAGGTCACAAAGAGTCAACATGACTGAGTAACCGAACAACAACCCAAATCCTCCACTGCCTCCTTATAGGCCTGAGATCTGCACTGCAATCTGAAGGCTCCCTTCTCCTTTCATCCCTCACAAGCATTGCTCCCAGTGAATCTCTTGGCACCTTACCTGTCTCCTGAGAAAACTGTATGCAAGTCAAAAAGCAACAGTTAAAACCAAACATGGAAGAATGAACTGGCAAAAGGAGTATATCAAGACTGTTTTACTGTCACACTGCTTGTTTAACTTATATGCAGAATATATCAGGCAAAACTCTGGGCTGGATGAATCACAAGCTGAAATCAAGGTTGCTAGGAGAAATATCAACAACCTCAGATGTACAGATGATACCATCCTAATGGCAGAAAGTGAAAAGGAACTAAAGACCCTTTTGACGAAGGTGAAAGAGGAGAGTGAAAAAGCTGACTTAAAACTCAGCATTCAAACAATGAAGATCATAGCATCTGGCCTCATCACTTCAGGGCAAATAGATGGACAAACAATGGAAACAGTGACTGATTTTATTTTCTTGGGCTCCAAAATCACTGTGGATGGGGATTGCAGCCATGAAATTAAGTGATGCATGCTCCTTGGAAGAAAAGCTATGGCCAACCTAGATGGCATATTAAAAAGCAGAGATATCACTTTGCTGGCAAAGGTCTGTATAGTCATAGTTTTTCCAGTAGTTATGTATGGCTGTGAGAGCTGGACAGTAAAAAAGGCTATGCAATGAAGAATTGATGCTTTCAAACTGAGATGCTGGAGAAGAGTCTTGAGGGTCCCTTGGACAGAAAGGAGATTAAACCAGTCAATCCCAAAGGAAATCAACCCTGAACATTCATTGGAAGGGACTGAGGCTGAAGTTGCAGCTCTAATACTTTGGCCACCTGATGTGAATAGATAACTCACTGGAAAAGACCCTGGTTCTGGGAAAGATTGAAAGCAGGAGGAGAAGGGGGTGACAGAAGATGAGACAGTTGAATAGTATCACTGAGTCAATGGGCATGAGTTTGAGCAAACTGTGGATAGTAAAGGACAGGGAAGCCTGGCATGCTGCAGTCCACGAGGTCACAAAGAGTCAACATGACTGAGTAACCGAACAACAACCCAAATCCTCCACTGCCTCCTTATAGGCCTGAGATCTGCACTGCAATCTGAAGGCTCCCTTCTCCTTTCATCCCTCACAAGCATTGCTCCCAGTGAATCTCTTGGCACATCTGATCTCTTCTTGGTCTGCTTCTCAGAGCCAGTGAACTGCCAAAACATGCTGCAGTTCACAAGATCACAAAGAGCCAAACACGATTTAGCGACAGAACAACAGCAAGAATAACCAAAATGTTTTCCAGGGGTGATGATTCATTGCTCCATTCCTGAGTGGGTTTTCTTTTATTAATTAAGAAAGTTATTTTCTCCAAATTGGTTCATATCTATTAAAAGAATATTTAAGATACATGCAGCACTGTTTGATTTTTCAGAGCACCAGCATATGATACCATATGACTTACCTTGGGTCTTTTGCATAATATATATCTATTGAATTAAATTTTAAACCTATGTGATCTTCCCAACAATTCTAGTAGGTTGCAGCCTCATTAATGGAGGTCCTCTGTAACCTCAAATACAAAGATATCCATGAGGAGTTGGCAAGTCAGCGTGAGAATGACTGAGACTCAGAATTATTATTCTGGTATCAGTCCCTTTTCTTTGGGCTATGTTGACAACCAGAGCTTAAAATAATCAGCAACAACAATAGTAAAATATTTATTATTTGTTGCGCAGTTCTAAGCATTAAGCTAAAACATGATAAAAAACATTCACTTTGAACCATGAATTTCAAACCAGAATTTTAAATGTGGATTTTCTCTGAATGCTGACTTTTTTTTTTTTAATTTTGGCCACTTTTATTGGTTTTTATTTATTTATTTTCATCCATCTTCATTCTTTGGTCTGTGTGAGCCTCCCATTTCAGTGGCCTCTTTTGTGGTAGAGCACTGGCTCCAGGCGCATGCACTCTAGAGCACCAGCTCGCAATTAGACACACCAGTCCAGTTGTGCCATGGCACGTGGGACCTTCCCTGACCAGGGATTGAACTGGTGCCCCTTGCATTGCAAGGCAGACCCTCTACCCGCTGGACCAGCAGGGAAGCCCTGAATGCTGACTTTTTAAAAATAGTATGAACATAGTTTTTCATCATCTGGTGATTGTCCTAACACCGAGTACTGCTACTTCATTTTAGTGTTCAAGTTTGCATTAATGCCTTCCATTGTGAAAGCCAAATAATTCCATGGCATCCCACAGCAAGAGAGGTTTCTGGCAGTTCAAATGGAGAAATGTGACCACAGATCTGTGTTCACAGGGGACACAGTAGTTTGAGAAATCTGCTCAATAAATGCTTGTTGTTGACTCAATACTTTGTTTTGAAAATAATATTTAACTTTTCTTCCAGAATGTTATAAGTATAAAGAAATTATTTCCTCTTTCAGAAATAAATGGATTAAATTTCCACTTAATGTAGATTTTAATTCCCTAAAAATACTACCTCAGTGCTAATATTTAGCAATTAATTAAAATTGGCAGGTAAGAATTTCTTGCTGGAAGAATTTTGATAAATTATGAGGTCTGACTAACCTGAATTGTCAAACAAATCCTTGGTATTTTAAATTAATTTAAAATTTCATCTTGTATAGCATATTTATGCAAGTTTCTCTCTTTGGCATTGGAAACTGTTAAGCCAAAATGCTGAAAGTTATAGAAGATGACGTGAAACCTCATTGTGTTCATTTAAATTCAACATCAGTGATTTACTGTTGGCAAACAACATAATCTATCATGTTAAATGAATACTATTAACATACACTGTGTTTTTATTTGATTTGTGCTCATCTTGATTTTTAAATATTTACTATTGAATAAAGCCTACAAGTGTGAACAACTTATTTCTTTATTTAGGTTTATATATTTTAATAACATTATAATAAAATTTTAAATCAATATTGTGTAGATCTATGAGTATATATTTCCCTTAAAAGGCATCTACACATTCCTCCAGTCTGAGAAATGCTGGTCCAGATTAGCAGTGATTAATTTACCAGTATTCTTGAGATACATTTTTGTCACTTAATTATCCAACTTCTTAAGCTTATTTGCAAGGATGTCATGACAAAATCTGTCAAATACCCTGTACCCTGATGGAGGCAACACATGTTGGGTGTCTTTTTAGCATTTCTGACCCCTTTTTAACAGTTTTGACATTCTCATGGTCCATTTATTTAATAATGCAATAATGAGTAGTGAATTTAAAATACTTGTAAACCCTTTTGTTCATGATCAAAGTCTGCTACTTCATTTTAGTGTTCAAGTTTGCATTAATGCCTTCCATTGTGAAAGCCAAATAATTCCATGGCATCCCACAGCAAGAGAGGTTTCTGGCAGTTCAAATGGAGAAATGTGACCACAGATCTGTGTTCACAGGGGACACAGTAGTTTGAGAAATCTGCTCAATAAATGCTTGTTGTTGACTCAATACTTTGTTTTGAAAATAATATTTAACTTTTCTTCCAGAATGTTATAAGTATAAAGAAATTATTTCCTCTTTCAGAAATAAATGGATTAAATTTCCACTTAATGTAGATTTTAATTCCCTAAAAATACTACCTCAGTGCTAATATTTAGCAATTAATTAAAATTGGCAGGTAAGAATTTCTTGCTGGAAGAATTTTGATAAATTATGAGGTCTGACTAACCTGAATTGTCAAACAAATCCTTGGTATTTTAAATTAATTTAAAATTTCATCTCGTATAGCATATTTATGCAAGTTTCTCTCTTTGGCATTGGAAACTGTTAAGCCAAAATGCTGAAAGTTATAGAAGATGACGTGAAACCTCATTGTGTTCATTTAAATTCAACATCAGTGATTTACTGTTGGCAAACAACATAATCTATCATGTTAAATGAATACTATTAACATACACTGTGTTTTTATTTGATTTGTGCTCATCTTGATTTTTAAATATTTACTATTGAATAAAGCCTACAAGTGTGAACAACTTATTTCTTTATTTAGGTTTATATATTTTAATAACATTATAATAAAATTTTAAATCAATATTGTGTAGATCTATGAGTATATATTTCCCTTAAAAGGCATCTACACATTCCTCCAGTCTGAGAAATGCTGGTCCAGATTAGCAGTGATTAATTTACCAGTATTCTTGAGATACATTTTTGTCACTTAATTATCCAACTTCTTAAGCTTATTTGCAAGGATGTCATGACAAAATCTGTCAAATACCCTGTACCCTGATGGAGGCAACACATGTTGGGTGTCTTTTTAGCATTTCTGACCCCTTTTTAACATTTTTGACATTCTCATGGTCCATTTATTTAATAATGCAATAAAGAGTAGTGAATTTTGGAAAAAAATTTGGGAGTCACTTGGTCTATCTGGAGAGTCAGTGAAAACCCTATTTGTTCTATGTGATCCACTTTGAAGCCCATTGAGTGGATACAGAAGCCAAAAGGAGATTTAAGTAGATTTGGTATTATTACATGGCAAAGAAGGCAAAAGTAGAAGGGGACAACAGAGGATGAGATGGTTGGATGGCATCACTGAGTTAATGGACATGAGTTCAAGCAAGCTCCAGAAGATGGCCAAAAATAGGGAAGCCTGGTGTGCCACAGTCCATGGAATCTCAAAGAGTTGGACATGACTGAGCAACTGAACTGAACTTAGGACATGGAAGCAATGTAGATGTCCATCAACAGATGAATGGACAAAGAAGTTGTGATATATATATATACAATGGAATATTACTGAGCCATAAAAGGAATGCATTTGAGCCTGTTCTAGTGAGGTGAATAAACCTAGGACCTTTATACAGAGTGAAATAAGTCAGAAAGAGAAAAACAAATTTTGTATATTAATGCATATACATGGAATCTAGAAAAATGGTACTGATGAACCTATTTTCAGGGCAGGAATAGAGATGCAGACATAGAGAAGTGATTGTGGACAAGGCAGGGGAAAGAGAGGGTGGGATAAATTGAGAGAGTAGCATTGAAACATATACATTACCATATGTAAAATGAATAGCCAGTGGGAATTTGCTGTATGATGCAGGGAAATCAACCTAGTGCTCTGTAACAACTGAGGGGTGAGGTGAGGTGAGGAGTCGAGGCGGGGGGAGGGGAGGTTCAAGAGGAAAGGGACATATGGCTGATTCACACTGTTATACAGCAGAATCCAACACAATATTGTAAAACAATTACCCTCCAACTAAAAATAAATTTTAAAAATAAATCTCTAAGTATTAATAACATTGCTCACTTTAATTCTCATTTCAAATAAATTTTACAGAATGAAGGTCTATGATTATGACAAAACTTTCAAATTTCTACTAGAATTTCAGATTACTCTCCAGGAATCAAGGACCTTTTCATACCAGAAAGAACTTATTTCTTTCCACAAAAGGTCACATTCATCAAATAATGGCATATGTGAGGAGAGATAGCATAACTAGAAAGAGAATGGCTAATAACACCTAGCCAATATCTAAGCTTAAAATAAAAATTGTCACATTTTCAGTATCCCATTATGTGCTCATATGACAGCAATGTTTATGGTCCCACATCACTCTTCATCAAGCAGTAGAATCTATTTTTTCTCCCCTTGGCCTTGAGTTGAACTTTGTGACTAACTGCCCAAACAAATAGAATATGCTGGATACAGTACTGCATACTTCAATGCAAAGTTGTAAGAGTTCCACCCAGCTTTCTCGCTAAAGATGACATCATGAGGAAGCCCAGGTCACATGTAGTGTTCTGGTCTTCAGCGAAAATCTCAACCGTCAGCAGCAACCCCATCAGAGCTATGAGTAAGCAAGACTTCACATCATCCCAGGCTTCACCTTCAAGCCACCCCAAATAAAGCTGTGTGGAGCAGAAATAACTGTTCCCACCATGACCTGCCTGAACTATACCTCAGTAGCAAAATAACCGTTTTGGTTACATTAGACCATGAGGTTGAGCATGTTTGTTGGGCAGTAACAGACAACCAGGAGTCAAATACTGTTATCGGATTCAGTACTCATAATCATCAAAAGGTAGATATGATTAACTTTCTGTTGCTGATGAATAAACAGGCACTGTGTTAAGCCATGGAAATACGCTGGTGAACATGGCAGACATGGTTTCAGCCTTCAGCAAGCTGTAGGGCAGAGTAACCGCATTCCTTTCCTGTAGAACTATATGGCATAAGCCATCTGAGGCACTGCTGACCCTTCATTACACCTATGAGAACAAAAATGTCTTTCCCTAGACATTGTCTTAGTTGCAATATTCTCCAGCAGAACTAAATCAATCATATGTTTCTTTTGGCTTCAGATGTGGTGTATGTGTGCATCCATGTGTATGTGACAACGGGTCTTGTTCTTGCCTTAGAATTTTAAACCATGAAACAGCAACTGAAATAACAAAAAATTAATCTCCAAAATCTACAAGCAACTCAGACAACTCAGCACTGGAAAAATGAACAACCCAATCAAAGAATAGGAAAAAGACGTAAAGAGATATCTCATCAAAGAAGACATACAGATGGCCAAAAAACACATGAAAGGATGCTCAACCTCATTTATTATTAGAGAAATTCAAATCAAAACTAGAATGAGATATCACCTCACACCTGTCAGAATGGCCATCATCAACAAATCAACAGACAATAAATGCTGGAGAGGGTGCGGAGAAAAGGGAACCCTCCTGCATTGCTGGTGGGAATGTAAATTGATACAGCCTCTATGGGAGACAGTATGGAGATTCCTTAAAAAAACTAAAAATAGAAGTACCCTATGACCCAGCAATCCCACTATTAGGCTTATACCCTGATGAAATCAAAACTGAAAGAAGCACCTGTACCCCAATGCTCATTGCAGCTCTCTATACAACAGCCAGAACATGGAAGCAACCTAGATGTCCATTGACGAATGAATGGATAAAAAAATTCTGGCACATATGTACAATGGAGTACTTCTCAGCTGTAAAAAGAAATGCAGAAGAATCAGCCCTAATGAGGTGGATGGATCTAGAACCCATTATAAAAAGTGAGGTAAATCAAAAAGAGAAAGTACAGTATACTAACACATATATTTATGGAATCTAGCAAGATGGTAATAACACACACAGTGAAGCAATGGAAAAGCAGACATAGAGAACAGACATATGGACATTGTGGGGAATGAACAGTGGGTGGGAGGCATAAAGGGAATAACATGGAAACCTATACTATCTAGGCGAAAAAGATAGCTGTCGTCATTGCGCTGTGGGAAAAGGGGATCCTGCAGGGCGCGGTGTGACGACCTGGAGGGACGGGACTGGGGAGGACTGGGAGGGGGGTGGAGGGGGCAAGGGATATGCATATGACTGATCTGGGAGCATATATGTCTGTGAATAACAAAAATCTGTAAAAATATAAAAAAATAAACAAATAAATGAATTTTAAACTATGATGGTTGGCTTTCTTTCATTTGATTCTTTCAAATATTTTTTCTGAACTTTCTTATTATTCAAGTACTATATATTTAATGAAGGGAAATTAGAAAATATAATTAATAAAAAGTAAATTATCCAAGTGTCAATATAGACAGATACCTCTATTAAACACTTTTAAAAAAATCTTTTCATATATATATATATATATATATATATATATATATATATTTAAATTTTTGCCTCTTTTATTGGTGTTTTATTTATTTATTTTCATCCATTTTTATTCTTTGGCCTGTGCGGGCCTCCCATTGCTGTGGCCTCTCTTGCTGCAGAGCACTAGCTCTGGCGCGTGCACTCCAGAGAGCTGGCTCATAATTGGGCACACAAGTCCAGTCACTCCGCAGCACATGGGATCCTGCTGGGTCAGAAATCAAACCGGTGTCCCCCTGCTCACCCCCCGCCACCAAACTGCAAGGTGAAATCTTTACCCACTGGGCCACCCAGGAAGCCCTCTATTAAACATTTTAATAAGTAAGCTTCCAGGAAATTGCTATGCCTATATATGTATATCTCCTTTCACTCCTACTCTAGCTGTTCTGTCCTTACATTTGAGTTGCTGCATCATTTCCATTCTAGAGTGATTCCTTTAAGCAATCACATTTACAACGCTCCAGGCTTCACATCAAAGCAAACCTCACAGCATACTTGAGCAATACACCTAGCACCTAAATCAGCTAACTCTATTAACATCTTGCATCCTGTCTTGCTTTCTGGGATGAGCATTTTTGGATAATAATGCTGTTAATTTCTTCATTTCACCTCTCAGTTTTAATGTATGACTTCAATCTTCTAGTTAGGGTTTTGGCCTCTACCTACTGCCTCTGTCCTTGCAATCCACACGTAAACAACCCTATCAGCTTGACCTGACCTGAGACCCATTCTACCGAGACAGTGCACCTACCTAACACATCTGTGCCCTGTGGGGACCTTTCAGGCATCAAATTCATTCAGCCAACCTTCACCACTAAGGAAGAGGGCGCAGTAAAGTAACACATGTTAATCAGATGTCAGACTTCTGCTGAAGGCACACTAAATTTTATAATTTCTTACAAAAATGCCAATTCCAAATGACTAATGGACCCCTAATGTTTATTGCAGCATTATTTTATAGTAACCAAGCTATGGAAGCAACCTAGGTGTCCACTGATAGGTGAATGGTTAAAGAAGAATAGAACATTACTCAGTCATAAAATAATAAAATCTTGCCATTTGTGACCACATGAATGGACCCAGAGGGTATTATGCTAAGTGAAATAAATCAGAGAAAGACAAATACTGTTTGATTTGCTTATACATGGAATCTTAAAAAAAATCAAATGAACACAGCAACACAGAAATAGATTCCTATAAACAAACAGGTGATTGCCAGAAAGGGGCTGAGGAGGAGGAGTGAAATAGGTAAGACAGATTAAGAAGTACAAACTCCCAGATACGAAATAAATGAGCCATGGGGGCGAATGTACAGTGTAGGAAATAGACGCAATTCTATTAAGATAAATGTGTATGGTGACAGAGGATAACTAGACTTTGGGATGATCATTTTTGTAATGTATAGAAAAATCAAATCACTATGTCATACACCTGGAATTAGCACAATGTTGCAGGGAAATTATACTTCAACAGAAAACTTTTTCAAGTAAACATTTTTTAAACTTTTATAATTTCTTACATTTTGACCTTATTCACATTGGTACTAGAAGTGAAATGATCACTTATCATGCTTCTCAAAGCCAAGTTGATTTTACTCACTTGAAATCATTGTTAGTAAAATCCACCTGACTTTGAAAAAACACACTGAGTTTAGAGAGGACTCCTTTCAACTTTTTTTTTTTTTTTTTTTAATATTCTTTCACTTTAGGAAAGTAAGGTCATTGAACTAAACACAGAGTAACTTCAGTGTTTAAGGACTCCTCAGCCTTTGGGCTCACATATGTTCCTGTGTATTTACAATGATCTCAGTTTCCAGGGTCATTACACATTGGCTGTGACTTTGAAGCCTTGGCTATGAAGCTGTACTACTCCCATTAGCAACATCCCACATTCTTGAATGGCTACCTCTGAAGCCTGGTTTTAGCTGATTGTGGCAATCTGGGTTTCATTATTTAAGAGAGATAAGATGACATATTGGGCTGGTTCCAACTATCTCAGAATAGCAGCCTTAAGTATTTGGAAAATGTAAACATTAAAATATTTAGGGATTTGAAGAGTGTAGGTTATTTGCTGACTGGCTGGAAGAGAAAGAGCAGAAGCTTATCGCCCAAACTATGTTGATATTGGGTTTTATCTTCCTGCAACAAGCAGACTATAGTTGACTCTTGCCATTTACCATGAAACTGTGGATTTACTCATATCTCTTGCATCTCTCATTTATTTTTAGTCTCCTGTTTAGACAGTAACAGTGGAATCTGTGTGCCAACATGGTTTTAGCAAATACTGTCCAGATCTTCCAGTGATTTTAGCTGTGGCCATATGAAGACACAAAACAGGAAAAGTGATAAAGAGAAAAGCAGCTCTGAATGAAGGAATGTTTAGAAAGATTTCACAAGTCAGAGTTCAACTGTGTCTATGAATTTCTGTTTATTGCTCCTTTTGTTTTATATCTTATAGTACTCATGTCTGAAGAAATGTTCCTGGGGGAAAAAGCACTTTGGAGTATATTATTCATCACATGGAGAGATACTTTTAATAGCCAATGGACTCGTATTTTGGAATCTTCATTTCTAAAGAGACAGACATCTATTTGCAGCTATCAAACACTGTTTCTAAGAGACAGTCTTCCCTCATTAATGAATAGAGGTCACACACATCAGAACTTCTCAGATGCTAGAGTGATGATCAGTCCTTGGGAAGCCTGGATAAGCTGGGTTTTCCAGGCTGGAGTTTTGGGAGCAATTAAAATTGCATTACTGGATGTAGCTTTCACTTGAGGTCCACATTCTGGCTATCCTCATATGATATTCTACATTTAAATTAGACCACCCAAGTGGAATTGAAATGTGACCAGAAGTTATCAGCATAGTTGAAAATATAAAGCCAAAATTTTAGTTTTCCTTTTTTTGTGCAAAAAAAAGTACTAAAGAAAGGAACCCGAAAAACGGCATATGTTCCTGTGTATTTACAATGTAGCACATAAATGGGGAGAGCCTTGGCTATGAAGCTGTACTACTCCCATTAGCAACATCCCACATTCTTGAATGGCTACCTCTGAAGCCTGGTTTTAGCTGATTGTGGCAATCTGGGTTTCATTATTTAAGAGAGATAAGATGACATATTGGGCTGGTTCCAACTATCTCAGAATAGCAGCCTTAAGTATTTGGAAAATGTAAACATTAAAATATTTAGGGATTTGAAGAGTGTAGGTTATTTGCTGACTGGCTGGAAGAGAAAGAGCAGAAGCTTATCGCCCAAACTATGTTGATATTGGGTTTTATCTTCCTGCAACAAGCAGACTATAGTTGACTCTTGCCATTTACCATGAAACTGTGGATTTACTCATATCTCTTGCATCTCTCATTTATTTTTAGTCTCCTGTTTAGACAGTAACAGTGGAATCTGTGTGCCAACATGGTTTTAGCAAATACTGTCCAGATCTTCCAGTGATTTTAGCTGTGGCCATATGAAGACACAAAACAGGAAAAGTGATAAAGACAAAAGCAGCTCTGAATGAAGGAATGTTTAGAAAGATTTCACAAGTCAGAGTTCAACTGTGTCTATGAATTTCTGTTTATTGCTCCTTTTGTTTTATATCTTATAGTACTCATGTCTGAAGAAATGTTCCTGGGGGAAAAAGCACTTTGGAGTATATTATTCATCACATGGAGAGATACTTTTAATAGCCAATGGACTCGTATTTTGGAATCTTCATTTCTAAAGAGACAGACATCTATTTGCAGCTATCAAACACTGTTTCTAAGAGACAGTCTTCCCTCATTAATGAATAGAGGTCACACACATCAGAACTTCTCAGATGCTAGAGTGATGATCAGTCCTTGGGAAGCCTGGATAAGCTGGGTTTTCCAGGCTGGAGTTTTGGGAGCAATTAAAATTGCATTACTGGATGTAGCTTTCACTTGAGGTCCACATTCTGGCTATCCCTCATATGATATTCTACATTTAAATTAGACCACCCAAGTGGAATTGAAATGTGACCAGAAGTTATCAGCATAGTTGAAAATATAAAGCCAAAATTGAATGGTCCAAGATATATTTGCTCTTTGTATTATCTGCTTTCTCGTGTGCATAAATAAAAGTACTAAAGAAAGGAACAGAAGCCCAGATTAAACAGCTGGAAAACTGTACAAGTCTACAGTCCATTCACCTTCTAGTTTCATTCCACTTCTTTGTACCTACAAATCCCAGTTTTATAGCACTGCACAGACTTATGGAAGAGACTCATTATCATTCTCTGTGACACTGACTCACAATGGGGTGAACAGGCACTGAGATTGAAGAAGGTTACAACAGTTGAACAAAGAAAAGCAAGTCCAATATACTTCTTTCTTATCTGAAGGGGCATTTTAATGTCACTGAGAACAAAGAATTATTTTATTCTCTCCTTTTCTTACCTCTGACCCTCAAGGAAGACTTAGAAATGCTATTGTAACTGTGACTTACATTTTATCATTTTTTGACACTCTGGAGTATCAAAAATGAAAAGATAATGTTTTACCTTGAATGACTGAAATGGAAAAACCTTCTATTCATGGGCTCTCTCTGGAATGTAGTGATTTGTGTGATTGCAATCACAGAATCAGCTAAAATAGCATATAAATTCTCCAAAGTCTTCTTTCTGTCAAAAGGTACATTTCCATAAAACTACCTTTACTGCCTGGAATGGCTGTCTGCTTTCCAAAAAGAACTCTAAATAGCTATTAAGCACCCAGTCACTTTGTCTAAATGGAGAGCAATTAGAACCATTTTCAAAGTTTTGAAAGATTATTCTAACCTCTCTCCTTCCTTTGCCAAGATTAGAAGGAATCAAGAAAATGAGTAGCTTGGAGTTGAAGCACTTGGTGGAGGTTTCCTTAGAGACATAAATGAGTCAGCTTTATGTTTGAAAGTGAAATGCATCTGCACCTTTAGAGCAGTTTTTGAATTTTTAATTATTATGTTTAACTGGGGGTAGAGCAATCACAGAATATCTGCCTATTCAGAAAAAGCACACAAAAAGCCAAAAACCTCTCAGGTTCAGTGTTGAACTAGCCCTATTTGTCTATGTAGGGCACATCATTATGCATCCATGCAAGGCTCATCATTTTTTTGTTATTTTTCTGCACTTGATTCCTTATTTCCACTTCCATACTCTATATTATAGCCCTTCTTCAAAGCAGCTCATATACATCCATATGTATGGATAAATAGTAATAAATATATATTGTGTCTATTAGCACATTGATGGCATTGTGGTATAGATGCTGTTTTGTTTTTCATCTTTGGGACAATACCATGCATTTACGATCTACCCCTCTTGCTCTATGAGTATCAAATGCACCATTTCTGACTACTGTAGAATCCGGAGTGTGCATCTGTCATGTTCTCTTTATCATTCCCCAATACAGACACTTAAGTGACCTGTAACTATCCAACCCTAAAAGCAACACTATCATAAATATTCTCTTACTGTCCTTCATAGACCTGTAAGATTGTTTCCCTAGGGTATGAATTTGGAGTAAGATTTCATGGTCACATATGTATACCAAACTTCACTCAGTATTCTAGGAACTACTTGAGTTCTCTAGGGCAGCCAGGCCAGCTTACTCTACCACCAACAGAACATGGGACTTTTTGCTTCTCCACATTCTAATATTTGATGATTTCTTTTTAATTTTTGATAATTTAATGGGTATAAAGCAGTACCTTGTTGGTTTAACAATGTTGAGACCGTGGCATATCCTTTTGGGTTGAGGGGGGCGAGTTGAAAACATTTTGTTTGTATGAGTGTGGCTATATTAGGTAGGAACATGCAGTTGCTTCAGAATTTGAGAATGGGGAGAGAGTATGATGGATACTGAGCTGAAGGAGGTACTGGAGGCAGACATAAATGCTCATCTTAGTCTGTTTTATCAGCCCTCCCAATGATTCAGTGAACTATGCATCAAACTTAAAAAAAATCCCTTTTAGCTCAAAGCAGAGAGGGTTCTGTTGCTGGCAACTAAGAAGGCTGGTCTATGCAGTAATTGGTACCATTAGCAAACCCTCAAGGGATAAAATGGAAATTTAGGATTGGCTACTCACATGGATTAAATTTGAAGCCAAAACCTCTCAGGTTCAGTGTTGAACTAGCCCTATTTGTCTATGTAGGGCACATCATTATGCATCCATGCAAGGCTCATCATTTTTTTGTTATTTTTCTGGACTTGATTCCTTATTTCCACTTCCATACTCTATATTATAGCCCTTCTTCAAAGCAGCTCATATACATCCATATGTATGGATAAATAGTAATAAATATATATTGTGTCTATTAGCACATTGATGGCATTGTGGTATAGATGCTGTTTTGTTTTTCATCTTTGGGACAATACCATGCATTTAAGATCTACCCCTCTTGCTCTATGAGTATCAAATGCACCATATCTGACTACTGTAGAATCCGGAGTGTGCATCTGTCATGTTCTCTTTATCATTCCCCAATACAGACACTTAAGTGACCTGTAACTATCCAACCCTAAAAGCAACACTATCATAAATATTCTCTTACTGTCCTTCATAGACCTGTAAGATTGTTTCCCTAGGGTATGAATTTGGAGTAAGATTTCATGGTCACATATGTATACCAAACTTCACTCAGTATTCTAGGAACTACTTGAGTTCTCTAGGGCAGCCAGGCCAGCTTACTCTACCACCAACAGAACATGGGACTTTTTGCTTCTCCACATTCTAATATTTGATGATTTCTTTTTAATTTTTGATAATTTAATGGGTATAAAGCAGTACCTTGTTGGTTTAACAATGTTGAGACCGTGGCATATCCTTTTGGGTTGAGGGGGGCGAGTTGAAAACATTTTGTTTGTATGAGTGTAGCTATATTAGGTAGGAACATGCAGTTGCTTCAGAATTTGAGAATGGGGAGAGAGTATGATGGATACTGAGCTGAAGGAGGTACTGGAGGCAGACATAAATGCTCATCTTAGTCTGTTTTATCAGCCCTCCCAATGATTCAGTGAACTATGCATCAAACTTAAAAAAAATCCCTTTTAGCTCAAAGCAGAGAGGGTTCTGTTGCTGGCAACTAAGAAGGCTGGTCTATGCAGTAATTGGTACCATTAGCAAACCCTCAAGGGATAAAATGGAAATTTAGGATTGGCTACTCACATGGATTAAATTTGAAGACAATTACAATTTGGTTTCTATTATAAGACAGGCCATTGCAGGATTTTAACAGTGGACTTCTTTCTATATACATTTTAGAATCAATGTTATAAGAGCCTCAAAGATACTCTAGAATTTTTATTAAGATCATATTGAAGCACCTGTACCCCAATATTCATTGCAGCTCTCTATACAATAGCTAGTACATGGAAGCAACCTAGATGCCCATCAACAAACGAATGGATCCAAAAGCTCTGGGACATATATACAATGGAATACTATACAGCTGTAAAAGAAATGCAGAAGAATCAGCCCTAATGAGGTGGCTGGATCTATCATAAAAAGTGAAGTCAGTCAGAAAGAGAAGGACAAGTACAATATACTAACACATATATATGGAATCTAGTAGGATGGTGATGATGGCACATACAGTGAAGCGAAGGAAAGAGAGACATGGACAGTGGACATATGGACATTGTGGGGAAGGAACAGTGGGTGAGAGGTGTAAAGGAAGTAGCATGAAGGTCTGTATTATCATATGTGAAGAAAATAGCTATAGTCATTGCTCTGTGAGAAAAGCAGATCCTTCAGGGGTGCTGTATGACAGTCTGGAGTTGTGGGGGGGGGATATACATATGACTAATCTGGGAACATACATATCTGTAAACAACAAAACTCTGTAAAAGTTAAAAGTAAAATAAAAGCTTTTTTTTTTAAAAAAAAAGATCATATTGAGTTTATAGACTGACTTTGAGGTAACTGATATTATAATATTCTTCTCCATTGGTGAACATGGTATGACTTTCCAGTATCTCCTTATTTCACATCTTAAAAGAATACTTTTACAACTTCTCCAAAAAAGTTATGTAAATTTTGTTGGACTATTTCTACTTTTGGGGACTATTCAGTACAATAACAACCCTGTGTTGGCATCTAGGAAATTATGGACTACACTTTAATACTAACCATTACAACCACATTATATGACCACTATAAATATGGAAATAACTAAGAAGGTTGGTCTATGCAGTAATTGGTACCATTAGCAAACCCTCAAGGGATAAAATGGAAATTTAGGATTGGCTACTCACATGGATTAAATTTGAAGACAATTACAATTTGGTTTCTATTATAAGACAGGCCATTGCAGGATTTTAACAGTGGACTTCTTTCTATATACATTTTAGAATCAATGTTATAAGAGCCTCAAAGATACTCTAGAATTTTTATTAAGATCATATTGAAGCACCTGTACCCCAATATTCATTGCAGCTCTCTATACAATAGCTAGTACATGGAAGCAACCTAGATGCCCATCAACAAACGAATGGATCCAAAAGCTCTGGGACATATATACAATGGAATACTATACAGCTGTAAAAGAAATGCAGAAGAATCAGCCCTAATGAGGTGGCTGGATCTATCATAAAAAGTGAAGTCAGTCAGAAAGAGAAGGACAAGTACAATATACTAACACATATATATGGAATCTAGTAGGATGGTGATGATGGCACATACAGTGAAGCGAAGGAAAGAGAGACATGGACAGTGGACATATGGACATTGTGGGGAAGGAACAGTGGGTGAGAGGTGTAAAGGAAGTAGCATGAAGGTCTGTATTATCATATGTGAAGAAAATAGCTATAGTCATTGCTCTGTGAGAAAAGCAGATCCTTCAGGGGTGCTGTATGACAGTCTGGAGTTGTGGGGGGGGGATATACATATGACTAATCTGGGAACATACATATCTGTAAACAACAAAACTCTGTAAAAGTTAAAAGTAAAATAAAAGCTTTTTTTTTTTTAAAAAAAGATCATATTGAGTTTATAGACTGACTTTGAGGTAACTGATATTATAATATTCTTCTCCATTGGTGAACATGGTATGACTTTCCAGTATCTCCTTATTTCACATCTTAAAAGAATACTTTTACAACTTCTCCAAAAAAGTTATGTAAATTTTTGTTTGACTATTTCTACTTTTGGGGACTATTCAGTTCAATAACAATCCTGTGTTGGCATCTAGGAAATTATGGACTACACTTTAATACTAACCATTACAACCACATTATATGACCACTATAAAATAGAAAGGAAATGGTGGAAATAACAATTGTTTATTATATAAAATAATTATCATATATAATAATATAATAGATATATACATAATATAATAATATACTGTACTAATATAATAGCTATTATATATAATAATTTACAGGTTTTTAAATGCTCTTGTGAATGATGCCTGGATTCCTAGAATGCATTTTCTAGGTGGTTGTGCTGTATAAAGAAACAGGATGGGTGAAGGAAACTTGCTACTGTCTCTCATTAGTTCTCAATTTCTCAGTTGATACAACTTTTATAAAAAATGTAGATTATCTTATTTCCAATGATGACTGTTAGTTTCTTCCCTTCCAACCCTTAACCTGTTATTTATTTTATTGCTATATTTTCCTATTTCCATATATTGAGGCAAAGCACTATGTTGAATAGAATCAATAACATCAATGTTAGAGAAAGCCTCTTCTTGTCCCAGTCTTGACAGGAAAGCATGAAGGGAGAAAGATAGAAAGACTTTGCTGTCTGGGCTCCCAATTTGCCACCAATCCCCTCACTGCCACGTGCCCATCCCTGTACTCCACTATTCTCCTTTTCTGAGAGCCATCTCCCTCAGCTGCAAGTAATAGTTCTTGGGATGTGTAGTGGGAGAGAGGTTGAAGAGGTGGAAAAGCCCAGGGCCTGCTCAATTGCCTACATTTATTCTATTCCTCCCTGTCTTTCCTGGGCTCAAAGGTTATGGCTGTGGTACTAATCTGGGCTTCTCTTTTTATGCCTCAAGTTGTGACAGAGAAAGTAAGATCCATTCAGGGCTCCCTTTACACCCTACCCCCCCTTTTTTTTATTCTAAAATCTCCCTGTCTCTTCAAACTGTATATTATAATATTCTTCTCCATTGGTGAACATGGTATGACTTTCCAGTATCTCCTTATTTCACATCTTAAAAGAATACTTTTACAACTTCTCCAAAAAGTTATGTAAATTTTGTTTGACTATTTCTACTTTTGGGGACTATTCAGTTCAATAACAATCCTGTGTTGGCATCTAGGAAATTATGGACTACACTTTAATACTAACCATTACAACCACATTATATGACCACTATAAAATAGAAAGGAAATGGTGGAAATAACAATTGTTTATTATATAAAATAATTATCATATATAATAATATAATAGATATATACATAATATAATAATATACTGTACTAATATAATAGCTATTATATATAATAATTTACAGGTTTTTAAATGCTCTTGTGAATGATGCCTGGATTCCTAGAATGCATTTTCTAGGTGGTTGTGCTGTATAAAGAAACAGGATGGGTGAAGGAAACTTGCTACTGTCTCTCATTAGTTCTCAATTTCTCAGTTGATACAACTTTTATAAAAAATGTAGATTATCTTATTTCCAATGATGACTGTTAGTTTCTTCCCTTCCAACCCTTAACCTGTTATTTATTTTATTGCTATATTTTCCTATTTCCATATATTGAGGCAAAGCACTATGTTGAATAGAATCAATAACATCAATGTTAGAGAAAGCCTCTTCTTGTCCCAGTCTTGACAGGAAAGCATGAAGGGAGAAAGATAGAAAGACTTTGCTGTCTGGGCTCCCAATTTGCCACCAATCCCCTCACTGCCACGTGCCCATTCCTGTACTCCACTATTCTCCTTTTCTGAGAGCCATCTCCCTCAGCTGCAAGTAATAGTTCTTGGGATGTGTAGTGGGAGAGAGGTTGAAGAGGTGGAAAAGCCCAGGGCCTGCTCAATTGCCTACATTTATTCTATTCCTCCCTGTCTTTCCTGGGCTCAAAGGTTATGGCTGTGGTACTAATCTGGGCTTCTCTTTTTATGCCTCAAGTTGTGACAGAGAAAGTAAGATCCATTCAGGGCTCCCCTTTACACCCACGTTATCTTCCATCTGTGGCTCCTTGCCTCTTCCTGTCTAGGCTCTCGTTGCAGAAGAAATCTGGAACTCAGTCAACTTCTGTCTCTTCAGAAACTTGTCAGTCTTTTCAGTATTAAAAAAAAAAAAAATCCATCATTTTCTCTCTCTCCCTTCTGTGGCATCTTCAGGACTGGATTTAATGTAGAGTTCCAGAAATTCCCTCAAATAACATCCTACATTTTTGCTATCTGAGACCACTGTCTAAAAGAGATGAAACTTGACTGACATTGAAATAGGAGAAACATGGCCTCTTGTGGCCGCCTGTGCTAGCCCACACCTCTGCAAACCTTGAACTAAAAATATATTTCTCTAAACTTTGTGTCATAATCCTGAAAGGCATATCCCAGTCTTTTTTAGAGGGAGACTACCAGGGGAGCTGGCGGTAGTTGAAGAGGAAAATGTACTCATATTCTATTTCCACACACCTAAAAATCTAACTTTTAATCTGTGGAGCTAGAGGTTGTGAAATTGCATAAGAGAAGAAGAGAAGCTGGCGATGGGCAGATCAAAGCACAGAAAACCTGTGGCCAGGCATCTTTGCTTTTGAATGCCAGAAGCTGAGAGAAACACATCCCTGGACATGGGAAACACATTGATGAGAGGGCATGCAAGATAAACGTCCAGCAAAGCTCTGGTCTACCGTGCCTCCTGCTTCTTCTTCACATTACTCTCTAATTGGAAATAAGTACTTCTTAATGATAAACATGAAGCAAAGCAGTGCTGACACTGGTGGAGATATCAGATATAAGTAGACAGGAGGAGGGGAATGTAAACAAATGATAACAGCTTACCTCAGAAACACTTAAAATGAAGACATAATTGAGGCAATAGTTTATTATTTCAGAGCAGTTACAAATATTGGTAACTTTTATACTTTGGTGTTGGTACCGTGGCCCCCTTCTCCTTTGAGAGTCTTGTCCTGGGAAAGGGGGGGCCCAGGGCCTGCTCAATTGCCTACATTTATTCTATTCCTCCCTGTCTTTCCTGGGCTCAAAGGTTATGGCTGTGGTACTAATCTGGGCTTCTCTTTTTATGCCTCAAGTTGTGACAGAGAAAGTAAGATCCATTCAGGGCTCCCCTTTACACCCACGTTATCTTCCATCTGTGGCTCCTTGCCTCTTCCTGTCTAGGCTCTCGTTGCAGAAGAAATCTGGAACTCAGTCAACTTCTGTCTCTTCAGAAACTTGTCAGTCTTTTCAGTATTAAAAAAAAAAAAAATCCATCATTTTCTCTCTCTCCCTTCTGTGGCATCTTCAGGACTGGATTTAATGTAGAGTTCCAAAAATTTCCCCTCAAATAACATCCTACATTTTTGCTATCTGAGACCACTGTCTAAAAGAGATGAAACTTGACTGACATTGAAATAGGAGAAACATGGCCTCTTGTGGCCGCCTGTGCTAGCCCACACCTCTGCAAACCTTGAACTAAAAATATATTTCTCTAAACTTTGTGTCATAATCCTGAAAGGCATATCCCAGTCTTTTTTAGAGGGAGACTACCAGGGGAGCTGGCGGTAGTTGAAGAGGAAAATGTACTCATATTCTATTTCCACACACCTAAAAATCTAACTTTTAATCTGTGGAGCTAGAGGTTGTGAAATTGCATAAGAGAAGAAGAGAAGCTGGCGATGGGCAGATCAAAGCACAGAAAACCTGTGGCCAGGCATCTTTGCTTTTGAATGCCAGAAGCTGAGAGAAACACATCCCTGGACATGGGAAACACATTGATGAGAGGGCATGCAAGATAAACGTCCAGCAAAGCTCTGGTCTACCGTGCCTCCTGCTTCTTCTTCACATTACTCTCTAATTGGAAATAAGTACTTCTTAATGATAAACATGAAGCAAAGCAGTGCTGACACTGGTGGAGATATCAGATATAAGTAGACAGGAGGAGGGGAATGTAAACAAATGATAACAGCTTACCTCAGAAACACTTAAAAATGAAGACATAATTGAGGCAATAGTTTATTATTTCAGAGCAGTTACAAATATTGGTAACTTTTTATAGACTTTTGGTGTTGGAGGCCCCCATTTTGTGGAACTCCAGGTCAGCTCTCTCTTGCTGGATCCACATCTACTCCAGGGAGACCATTCTCCTTGCCCAGCTCATGGTGGGAGCCTGTCACCACCTGTTCTCAACTTTTCTGCCCCTCCCCCAGTGTGAACTAGCCCCTGGTCCAGTGTGTTCCCCTGCTGCAGGGCATATTTCAGACATCCGAAAAATCCAAAGGATGCTCTCCTCCCCACCTCTCCCATCAAATTCTCTTTTGGAAGTAGAAGAGCTACCAAGTAAGTATTTTGTACGACAAAGAAAGATTACATTTTGTATGAATTAAAAAGCAAGAAGGATACTTCTACATGTATATGTAAATATCTTTTTTCCATAGCATTCAGCTTTCTTTTTCATAACTGTGGTAAAATATACATGCTATAAATTCTACCATTTTAACCATTCTTAATTGTACAGTTCAGTGGCATTGGGTATATCCCCTTTGTTTTGCTACCATCAGCACCGTCCATCTCCAGGACTTTTTCTTCTTCCCAAACTTCTACCAATAACTCTCAATTTCCTTTTCCCTCCAACCCCTGGAAATCATTATTCTGTTTTTATCTCAATGAATTTAAGTACTTCAGGCACCTCATATAATCAGCCTTTAACATTCTTTTTTTTTTTTTTTTAAATTTATTTATTTATTTGGGGCGGGAGTCGGGTTGGGGAGGGAGGGGAGCAGGCAGGCCACTTCTATTGGTCTTTCATTTCTCTATGTACATCCCTCTTTGTTCTTTGGCTCCTGTGGGCCTCCCATCGCGGTGGCGTCTGTCACTGCAGAGTGCCGGCTCTGGGCGCATGCGCTCCAGAGCTCCGGCTCGGCGATTGGACACATCAGTCCAGCCGCTCCGTGGCACGTGGGATCTTCCCAGGCCAGGGCTCGAACCTTGCACTGCAAGGCAGTGTCCTTACCCACTGGACCACCAGGGGAAGCCCCTCAGCCTTTAACATTCTTTTAAGCATTCATTTAGTATTCTTAAAATCAAATAAGTCACCTATAGGAGTCTTATGCTAACCTCAACTTTGCACATTCTTATTCTCCAAACTGATCCAAGCAAGATTCATTTTAAGCCAGAACTTGTTTTGATGTAACAATGCCACATTGTTTTTTGTCTTTCCTGGGATGATAAAACACGTCTCTATGAACTTAAAAATTTATTCTATACAGAGAAATAAAATTGAAGGAGAAAATGAGGACAAAAGAGTTACAGAGAAAAGGATTCCAGAAAATATCCAAGTGAATTCAGTGACTCAGTTGGTTGTATAAGTTTAATTCAATCAATGAGTAAGTTTACCAGTTGGTTTAAAACCACAGAGCTGAATATATATATATATATGTCCTAGGCTGAAATAGGAGGCAAGGCATTTGGCTTTGGTTCACCACATAAGCACATTCCTATTTCAGAAAAAGAAAATATAATAAGGCATTTGTTCTGATCCTTGGTTCGGAAACTTTTAAATACTGGAACTGTTAAGAGACAGTAAGATAATATTCCTGAGATTTAAAATGGATTCACTGGCTCTTTATAATAGATACTGTCTTCATATTTATTATTCCATGATTGCCTTTTGTAATTAAACTTTGCTTAGATAAAATTCTGAAAGGTATCATTCACCAATCATCAATCTTTTAATGAATTTCTACCTTATTTCAGGTTCTGCACTGGGCACTGAGGAATAAATGATACTATATTCAAATGGTTTATGATGGAATAGCTATAGGTAGGTAGTAGGTAGGTAAGTAACTAGCTGGCTAATTAGCTAGTGAGAAGGGAGAGGAAAAGAGGGAGAGACAAAGGAAGAAAGGGAAATTAAAAAAGCATAAAGTGGCAAACCAGGAAATCTAAGAAAAGGATAAGTAAGAGTTCTCTGTACTCTTTTTACAATTTTTCTATGAACACAAAGTTGTTTTTAAATTGTTACAAAAAGAATAAGAAAATAGAATATGTAAGTGACTTTAGTTCATTTAGAAAGTTATATTATGAAAGTGTCTTCTAATCTTATTTTTTAAAGGAATGATTTTTCATGATGTTAATGGGCATTTTGAGAAAAATGGTGTTGTATGGTAGTAAGTTTGCAAAATATCTACTACTCATGTCTCATAGATGGCTCTAGTGTACATTTTAGCATGTTCAAGGATCAGAGTTCCCTAGGAAACTGATCCAAGCAAGATTCATTTTAAGCCAGAACTTGTTTTGATGTAACAATGCCACATTGTTTTTTGTCTTTCCTGGGATGATAAAACACGTCTCTATGAACTTAAAAATTTATTCTATACAGAGAAATAAAATTGAAGGAGAAAATGAGGACAAAAGAGTTACAGAGAAAAGGATTCCAGAAAATATCCAAGTGAATTCAGTGACTCAGTTGGTTGTATAAGTTTAATTCAATCAATGAGTAAGTTTACCAGTTGGTTTAAAACCACAGAGCTGAATATATATATATATATGTCCTAGGCTGAAATAGGAGGCAAGGCATTTGGCTTTGGTTCACCACATAAGCACATTCCTATTTCAGAAAAAGAAAATATAATAAGGCATTTGTTCTGATCCTTGGTTCGGAAACTTTTAAATACTGGAACTGTTAAGAGACAGTAAGATAATATTCCTGAGATTTAAAATGGATTCACTGGCTCTTTATAATAGATACTGTCTTCATATTTATTATTCCATGATTGCCTTTTGTAATTAAACTTTGCTTAGATAAAATTCTGAAAGGTATCATTCACCAATCATCAATCTTTTAATGAATTTCTACTTTATTTCAGGTTCTGCACTGGGCACTGAGGAATAAATGATACTATATTCAAATGGTTTATGATGGAATAGCTATAGGTAGGTAGTAGGTAGGTAAGTAACTAGCTGGCTAATTAGCTAGTGAGAAGGGAGAGGAAAAGAGGGAGAGACAAAGGAAGAAAGGGAAATTAAAAAAGCATAAAGTGGCAAACCAGGAAATCTAAGAAAAGGATAAGTAAGAGTTCTCTGTACTCTTTTTACAATTTTTCTATGAACACAAAGTTGTTTTTTTAAATTGTTACAAAAAGAATAAGAAAATAGAATATGTAAGTGACTTTAGTTCATTTAGAAAGTTATATTATGAAAGTGTCTTCTAATCTTATTTTTTAAAGGAATGATTTTTCATGATGTTAATGGGCATTTTGAGAAAAATGGTGTTGTATGGTAGTAAGTTTGCAAAATATCTACTACTCATGTCTCATAGATGGCTCTAGTGTACATTTTAGCATGTTCAAGGATCAGAGAAGTTCCCTAGGAAAGAAACCCAACTACTTTATTCTGATGGTGAGAGCTGCTCAGCCATGTCTGACACTTTGTGACCCACGGACAAGTCATGGGATTCTCCAGGCAAGAACACTGGAGGGGGTAGCCTTTCCCTTCTCCAGGGCATCTTCCCAACCCAGGGATTGAACCCAGGTCTCCCACATTGCAGGGGGATTCTTTACCATCTGAACCACCAGGGAAGCCCAAGAATACTGGAGCGGGTAGCCTATTTCTTCTCCATGGGATCTTCCTGACCCAGGAATCAAACTGGGGTCTCCTGTGTCGCAGGTAGATTATTTACGAGCTGAGCTACAGAGGAAGCCCTTACCACAGGATATCCCAATGTATTTGACCATGGAACTCTTTTTTTCTTATAGTAACACTCATTAAAATAGAGAGTTCATAAATACCACCAGAAGATAAGAAATATTATCTCAACATAGGTGCATTCAAATTGACTTGCAAGAAGGAAGCTGTTTGTAATGCTGCTGTGTCACTAGGTTCATGCAGACACACTTCTAGTTGGTTCTCAGACACCTTCATGTGTAGAGACATATGCCCCCCGCTCCCCCTTTAATTGGAAACTCTTATCCTTAATGTGGTATTGAACCTCATGCTGAGATAAATAGTTTTTGTTTATGTAATTTCCCAGGACTAATTGCCAAGTTTTTAGAACTGCCTTTCACTAAGCTTTAATGAGTACAATTAAATGAACCACTAAGATAAAACAAACCATCAGTTCAGCTGCCTATTGTGAATCAGTTGATCTTGAAGTACATGATGCAAACGTAAGATTATTGGCCTTTTGCCTGAGACTGCTAAAGGCAGCAACAGTCACCAGATAATTTCTTCTTGTTACCTTTGAGTCTTTTCTCAAAATTATCCAAGAGTACAGGATGACTTTGGAAATGTAACATCAGCTTTTTCTTTTCACTAATAATGACGCTTTGGTTACACAAATTCTCACTCTATGCTTCTTTAGTAAAAAAGGGTTGCATCTGAATACATCAAAAAGTTCTAAGAAACAGTAGAAGACAATTTTTCTTTCATTGAAAAAAAAAATTCAGTAAAAATCTCCAATAAGATGTATTTCTTAAGTGAGAAAAAGACTTCATAGAAGTGAACTTAGAGAATGCTAATTTTTAAAGTGCATAAGTCAAATGTGTATTCAGGTGTTACTGATTAACTCCAATATTCTGTTTTCTTCTATATGTACATTTAGACAAAAGTCTGATACCATATCAAAATTGGAATATAGCAATTCAATTTTATAAGGATATAATGAATTGTCTCCATTACACTATGTAATCACTAGCAGTCACAAAAATATTTCCTAACTAAAGTACGTTTTCTTCATAATTACACATGTAACTTCATGGAACAGAATACAGTGATGCTTAAAGGGCAGGTATCATCTAATAATGCAACAATCTTCATTCAATTAATCGACTATGTTGCTAAAAAAAGGAAGCACATTAATGTGAAACATTAAGTAGATAAAAAAAAAAGATAATGCCAGACAAAGTTTCAAAGTGTCAAACTGTCATTTTTCAATGATATTCCTAACAGGCATCTTTCTTCATTGTTCTTTACACCTATGCTCAACACACTATGTAAACTGTCATTTAACTATGTTAATTTGTTTTTTTGATTTTTTGGACTAACTTTGTGCTTAGATTATACAAAAGAATGAAAAGTAAGAAAAGGAAGGGTTTCTCTGGTGGTCCAGTAGTAAAGATTTCGCCTACCAAAGCAGGAGACATGACTTCGATCCCTGGAGAAGGAAGATCCCTTGGAGAAGGAAATGGCAACCCACTCCAGTATTCTTGCCTGGGAAATCCCATGGACAGAGGAGCCTGGTGGGCCACAGTCCATGAGGCTGCAAAAGAGTAGCTCATGACTTTGTAACAAAACAACAGCAAAGAAAAGAAACACAGAAGGACTAAATAAAGATAGACAAAGAAGATCTGAACATGTCCTACTGACCCAAGAGACAGCTTTTCTATTAAAATATAAAATGACATAAATTACAAATGACTGAATTATAAAATGACATAATTTTCATTTCTGGTGATAAGTTGCTATGCAGAAAATGTTTATTACTTTTTTCTTGGTTAGATCAAAGGTAAAGAAGATAAGTTTAAATTACTTACAAAAGAACAAAAAGTGAGCTTAGTTCAATTCATTGCCTTATTACCTATTACTCTTTCATTCACGCATACATTTAATCCTAGAATTTGTAAACTGCAGCCCTGGCCAGTCACCAGGGTTTATAAATAAAGTTTTACTGGAACAAAGTCCATGTCTATTCCTTACAGTTTCTATGGTTGCTTGCACACTAAAACAGTAGAATTCAGTGGTTATAACAAAGACTTTATGGTCCACAAAGTCTAAAATATTTACTACTGGGTTGTTTACAGAAAAACTTTGCTGACTTATGATTTAATCAGGCATTTAGTTACTTGTTATCATTTAATATATTTTGCAGAGTCCAACAGTTATTTGTCTCAGTGTTAAGAATAAATCAATGAACATTCATTGGTAGTCTCTACACCCATGGAGTTTATAGTCTAGCAAAGAAAATGATTAAATAGCAATAATATCAAGAGTCGGATCCAGTCTAGAAAAGGAAAAGAGCAAACTATGGGAACACAGATCAAAGGCACCAAAACCTAGAAGGAAGAGGGGGTAAAGGAAGGGTGATCCTGGAAGAAAATGATATCTAAGCAGAAGTCCGAAGTATGAATAAGAGTTAGTTAGGAAAATAAGACGCAGGGCTGTGAGGAGAAGGAAAGAGTCAGAGGTGGCTTGCAGGGTTACAAGGAGAAAGACAAATGCTGTGTGTAGGGATAAAAGAAAGTGTGGCATGGGTGATACCCAGTCTGATCCAGTATGAGCACAGATTTCTAGGGGAACATGGTAAAAAGAAAGCTATAAAAGTAAGCAGGATCCAGATCATGGTGAATCTTATAAAAAGATTATTTTAAGGAAAATGGAAAGCCATGGAAGCCTTAAAATTACGGAGAGATACGGTTATATTTGTATTTTTAGAATAACCATTTATATTTCAGTATAAATTTGGAAGGAAAAAGGCTACCTTTGTAGCCTTTGTAGATATATTTCCTGGCTATAGCAAAGTAAAAAGATTGGCAAATCCTTTCCTCTTCAAAGCAGCTATAAATCTGGACATGTGTGTACATGCTGACTCACTCCAGTTCTGTCCAGATTACTTTTTCTTGGTTAGATCAAAGGTAAAGAAGATAAGTTTAAATTACTTACAAAAGAACAAAAAGTGAGCTTAGTTCAATTCATTGCCTTATTACCTATTACTCTTTCATTCACGCATACATTTAATCCTAGAATTTGTAAACTGCAGCCCTGGCCAGTCACCAGGGTTTATAAATAAAGTTTTACTGGAACAAAGTCCATGTCTATTCCTTACAGTTTCTATGGTTGCTTGCACACTAAAACAGTAGAATTCAGTGGTTATAACAAAGACTTTATGGTCCACAAAGTCTAAAATATTTACTACTGGGTTGTTTACAGAAAAACTTTGCTGACTTATGATTTAATCAGGCATTTAGTTACTTGTTATCATTTAATATATTTTGCAGAGTCCAACAGTTATTTGTCTCAGTGTTAAGAATAAATCAATGAACATTCATTGGTAGTCTCTACACCCATGGAGTTTATAGTCTAGCAAAGAAAATGATTAAATAGCAATAATATCAAGAGTCGGATCCAGTCTAGAAAAGGAAAAGAGCAAACTATGGGAACACAGATCAAAGGCACCAAAACCTAGAAGGAAGAGGGGGTAAAGGAAGGGTGATCCTGGAAGAAAATGATATCTAAGCAGAAGTCCGAAGTATGAATAAGAGTTAGTTAGGAAAATAAGACGCAGGGCTGTGAGGAGAAGGAAAGAGTCAGAGGTGGCTTGCAGGGTTACAAGGAGAAAGACAAATGCTGTGTGTAGGGATAAAAGAAAGTGTGGCATGGGTGATACCCAGTCTGATCCAGTATGAGCACAGATTTCTAGGGGAACATGGTAAAAAGAAAGCTATAAAAGTAAGCAGGATCCAGATCATGGTGAATCTTATAAAAAGATTATTTTAAGGAAAATGGAAAGCCATGGAAGCCTTAAAATTACGGAGAGATACGGTTATATTTGTATTTTTAGAATAACCATTTATATTTCAGTATAAATTTGGAAGGAAAAAGGCTACCTTTGTAGCCTTTGTAGATATATTTCCTGGCTATAGCAAAGTAAAAAGATTGGCAAATCCTTTCCTCTTCAAAGCAGCTATAAATCTGGACATGTGTGTACATGCTGACTCACTCCAGTTCTGTCCAGCTCTTTTGACTCTATGGACTTCCACCTGTCAGGCTCTTCTGTCCATGGGATTTTCCAGGCAAGAATATTGAGCAGGTTGCCATGCCCTCCTCCAGGGGGTCTTCCCAACCCAGGGATTGAACTCATGTCTCCTATGTCTCCTGCATTGGTGGGCAGGTTCTTTACCACTAGTGTCACCTGGGAAGCCCATAAATCTGGACAAAACTGGCCAAAAAAAAGGAAAGATAATTTTTCAACAGTTTGCAAATGAACAAGAGCATTTAACAACTTGAGAAGCATTTGTAGTTAAAAATCTGCCTAACTTCTCAGTAAGGAACACTAGGAACCTATAGTGTTCTGACCTGGAGCTGCTCCTGCGCCTCCCCCCGTCACCCAGTTGACAAAGAGGTTTTCCAGAGTAGGGTGGACTTTAAGGACCAGGAGCTTCTCTCTGACTGTTAAAGTGGCTCCTTCAGGTTGGTGTGGTCAGCAAAGCCTGAACTCAGCAGTGCTGTTGGTGATGATCATCACAATGCTGATGTGAGTAAGAAGATCTATAGCTTCATTAGCCTGTGGTTGTGGTCATTGTTGGAGAAGGCATATTACTTGCTAGACTTTGTAAATGTGCAGCAGACCCTGGAGAAAACGCAAATGAGTTACAGATGCCTGACCAACCAGAGAACTGAACGCATGTGCAGAGGAGACACAAAACGGAACAGCAGAAAGTAAAAAGCCTGGGCATACTTGAAAATGACCTGAACTTTGAATGCCACACACCCCCTCTCACCCACATACATGTCTTATCAATGGAAGACAGAAGGCTTACTGGTTTTAAATAGTTGAACACAACCTCTGTCCCACCTAGATCTGACCCAAGAGATGCCAACACAGGGATGACATCAAGCAATAGACACTATTTTAAGAAACAAAAGACTGTAAGCAGAGACATCATCAATCACAAACCACAGAGGACACATATTCCACAGATCTAGTCAGGGAAATTCCGAAAAAGAAAAATAAATAAAGAAAACTGCAATAATAATGTTCAAAATTGAGAGAGCTGCTTTAGTTTGTTACCTATAATGTCCAGATTTCGATAAAAACTGAAAGGCACATAAAGAAACAGGAAAACATGACCAATACTCAGGAAATAAAATAATCAATAAAAATCTATCACTGAGGTAAATGCTTCGGCAGGTCACAGGCTCCGAGAAGCAGATATGAGGGGTCTTCCCAACCCAGGGATTGAACTCATGTCTCCTATGTCTCCTGCATTGGTGGGCAGGTTCTTTACCACTAGTGTCACCTGGGAAGCCCATAAATCTGGACAAAACTGGCCAAAAAAAAGGAAAGATAATTTTTCAACAGTTTGCAAATGAACAAGAGCATTTAACAACTTGAGAAGCATTTGTATTTAAAAAATCTGCCTAACTTCTCAGTAAGGAACACTAGGAACCTATAGTGTTCTGACCTGGAGCTGCTCCTGCGCCTCCCCCCGTCACCCAGTTGACAAAGAGGTTTTCCAGAGTAGGGTGGACTTTAAGGACCAGGAGCTTCTCTCTGACTGTTAAAGTGGCTCCTTCAGGTTGGTGTGGTCAGCAAAGCCTGAACTCAGCAGTGCTGTTGGTGATGATCATCACAATGCTGATGTGAGTAAGAAGATCTATAGCTTCATTAGCCTGTGGTTGTGGTCATTGTTGGAGAAGGCATATTACTTGCTAGACTTTGTAAATGTGCAGCAGACCCTGGAGAAAACGCAAATGAGTTACAGATGCCTGACCAACCAGAGAACTGAACGCATGTGCAGAGGAGACACAAAACGGAACAGCAGAAAGTAAAAAGCCTGGGCATACTTGAAAATGACCTGAACTTTGAATGCCACACACCCCCTCTCACCCACATACATGTCTTATCAATGGAAGACAGAAGGCTTACTGGTTTTAAATAGTTGAACACAACCTCTGTCCCACCTAGATCTGACCCAAGAGATGCCAACACAGGGATGACATCAAGCAATAGACACTATTTTAAGAAACAAAAGACTGTAAGCAGAGACATCATCAATCACAAACCACAGAGGACACATATTCCACAGATCTAGTCAGGGAAATTCCGAAAAAGAAAAATAAATAAAGAAAACTGCAATAATAATGTTCAAAATTGAGAGAGCTGCTTTAGTTTGTTACCTATAATGTCCAGATTTCGATAAAAACTGAAAGGCACATAAAGAAACAGGAAAACATGACCAATACTCAGGAAATAAAATAATCAATAAAAATCTATCACTGAGGTAAATGCTTCGGCAGGTCACAGGCTCCGAGAAGCAGATATGAGATGAAATCAGACGTGCCAAGAGATTCACTGGGAGCAACACCTGTGAAGGATGAAGGGAGAAGGGAGTCTTCTGATTGCAGTGCAGGTCTGAGAGCAGGTCTGAGAACTATGAAACAAACAGGCAATGAAGGATTTGGGTGGAAAGATCCTAACGGTAGCACGGTTCTGAGAAAGTCTCTGACAGCTGACTAGTAGAGGTGGCCAGCATTGGGCAGGCTCAGTTTTGGTACCCACACTACATACGCTTAGTCACTGGCTGGAAACAACCTGAGGGAAGTGTGGCCTCAGTGTGAACAGAGAGATCTGAAAATGGAGCAGCTTGAACATAAAATCTCCCATCTTCCCATACTGTATCCATTCCTGCACACTAACCTCCATTAGCCTCTTCATTCTGCTTCTCTCTCCTTTTTGATTTTCTAGGATCATTCAGGCCTTTCCACTGTACTTGGCCATCACTGTCTCTAGCCTTCTAAGAACCACCCTGAAAGTGAGTCTTCCTGATCCTCTAGGGCCGCACCTGAATATTAAACGATGTGCCATGAGAGAGAGCCCCAAAGTTAATGAATTCTTGCTTAACCATCCTTTTGTTCCAACCTTATGGGCCAAGCACTCTCAGAATCCAGTGCTCGGAGTAATCCTCTCATTCTTCATGGTCCATGCCAGCTAATTCTGAAAACTCTCACAGAGTGCCATTTCTTCCTTCCCCAGCTTATCCCCAGCCAGGGCCTGTGGAGATTTAAACTTTGTTTTCCAACAGCCAGGAAAGGAGGCGGAGCAGCTCCTGAGGGAACCCCTGCTGTCTTGCAGGAGAAAGGTCTCTTCCTGCTTCCTCACTTCCTAGCAGGAAGTGACAGCTCCCTTCCACAGCAAGCTCTGAGCATTTAGGGTCCCAGATTTCTCCAACGAGGTCCTGACTTCAGCATGAAAGACCTGCCTTATCTATTTAAAAATCTCTTGACTCTATCATACTAACAGCTTCTCTCTGCGGTAGAGCTGTTTTACACTTCCAATTTAGAAGATAAAAATCCTTTCTTAAGCTGTCAGAGAGACCCTCTGGCTCTCATACTTAGCCTTTAATGGTTTGTTAACTGCTCTCAATTTCTCATTATCCCATCATAGGACGTCAATATAGTTTGTTAATAATAAGGCAACTCCACTCCTCATAAGAATTAATCCCCGCTATCTTTCACATGCCAGAATTACTGCACTGCCGAGGGCATTTCTCACATTGGGACATCTTCCAAGGTCACCACTGGGGGAGGTTTCAGCAAGCAGGCTCTCAGCTTGTGCCAGACAGTCATCATGCTGCCCCGACTCCACTCACGAAAGGACCCCTTATATCAGCTAGGCAGTGAGTGACCAGACTCAAGGCCCATTTGACAGTCAGTTTTCTCAGTCCCTACTCTCAATACCACCCATCTCCATTTAGGACCTACAAGAAACAGACACTGAAGTGTGTTAGGCATTAGTGTGTTAGATTTTCTGGGACAAGGATAAAGGCAAGGCCACAGGAATAGGCATGAAGAACCTTCAAGACTGAAATGCAGGTGCCGGGGTGACTCTTGTAAAAGGAGAGCAGAAAGGAAGGATTGGGTAGGAAGAGGCTTAGACATCCGTGCAGTTCACTCAGCCATGTGCAGTTCACTCAGCCATGTGCAGTTCACTCAGCCATGTCCAATTCTTTGCGACCCCATTGGATGAGCCATGGCATTCTCAAGGCAAGAAGACTGGAGTGGGTTGCCATTCCCTTCTCCAGGGGATCTTCCCAACCCAGGGACTGAACCCAGGTCTCCCACATTGCAGGTAGATTCTTTACCATCTGAGCTACCAGGGAAGCCCTCACAGAAAGAAAATCTTGGCAAGATGGATGGAGAGTCTCTGAGAAAAGAGAACCATTAGAAGAGTCCTGCATCAGGCAGGCATGGCCTAGCTCCAGAACCCACACTGTCTAGTCATTGGCTCAGTCAGTGGCTGGAGCAGCCAGGGAAGCATGACTTGGGTATGAATGCCAGGTGAGCTCTAAGCTGGAAGTTGACTATGATCCACAGGTGAGGGGTCTTTCATACTAACAGCTTTTTTCTCTCCCCGGTAGAGCTGTTTTACACTTCCAATTTAGAAGATAAAAATCCTTTCTTAAGCTGTCAGAGAGACCCTCTGGCTCTCATACTTAGCCTTTAATGGTTTGTTAACTGCTCTCAATTTCTCATTATCCCATCATAGGACGTCAATATAGTTTGTTAATAATAAGGCAACTCCACTCCTCATAAGAATTAATCCCCGCTATCTTTCACATGCCAGAATTACTGCACTGCCGAGGGCATTTCTCACATTGGGACATCTTCCAAGGTCACCACTGGGGGAGGTTTCAGCAAGCAGGCTCTCAGCTTGTGCCAGACAGTCATCATGCTGCCCCGACTCCACTCACGAAAGGACCCCTTATATCAGCTAGGCAGTGAGTGACCAGACTCAAGGCCCATTTGACAGTCAGTTTTCTCAGTCCCTACTCTCAATACCACCCATCTCCATTTAGGACCTACAAGAAACAGACACTGAAGTGTGTTAGGCATTAGTGTGTTAGATTTTCTGGGACAAGGATAAAGGCAAGGCCACAGGAATAGGCATGAAGAACCTTCAAGACTGAAATGCAGGTGCCGGTGTGACTCTTGTAAAAGGAGAGCAGAAAGGAAGGATTGGGTAGGAAGAGGCTTAGACATCCGTGCAGTTCACTCAGCCATGTGCAGTTCACTCAGCCATGTGCAGTTCACTCAGCCATGTCCAATTCTTTGCGACCCCATTGGATGAGCCATGGCATTCTCAAGGCAAGAAGACTGGAGTGGGTTGCCATTCCCTTCTCCAGGGGATCTTCCCAACCCAGGGACTGAACCCAGGTCTCCCACATTGCAGGTAGATTCTTTACCATCTGAGCTACCAGGGAAGCCCTCACAGAAAGAAAATCTTGGCAAGATGGATGGAGAGTCTCTGAGAAAAGAGAACCATTAGAAGAGTCCTGCATCAGGCAGGCATGGCCTAGCTCCAGAACCCACACTGTCTAGTCATTGGCTCAGTCAGTGGCTGGAGCAGCCAGGGAAGCATGACTTGGGTATGAATGCCAGGTGAGCTCTAAGCTGGAAGTTGACTATGATCCACAACTGTTCCTTTTGAATGATGATGTGGGCAGTGCAACTCCATCTACTGCTATCTGTGTCTTTTGCCAGGGTTTTTGAGGATCCCTGGACTAGACTGCTTGCATTCCAAGGTCTCCTTTTGTCTTGAATTTCTGCTCTTAGTTAAGTACTCTGTCTTCTCTGGTGATCTCACCACCACTTCTAGTTTGCTCAGTGTCCTCTTGGCACCTATACACCAAATTTGAAGACCTCCACTTTATTCCCCAAAGTAGCCACCCTACCTCAGTGCTATGATAGATGTCTAACATGTGAAAGATCTGGTGATAATGGGGAAAGTTCCAAGAAAGAGAGAGAAAGAGCTGAAATTTTAAGTGTCATCATGTTTAAAATCCACTGGCCTTTCTCAGCCACAAGGAATTTCTTACTTTTTTCCCATCCTTTTGTTATCTTAGCTTCAGTTCTCAAAATGACCCTTCTCTTGGATTGTCAGGAAGGAAAAAAAAAATTACTAGTCCTCTGTTTTGCATCCCTGTATGTAGTGTGTGGACAGTCTATCTTTTAGGTCCACTGTTATCTAACTGGAGTCCAATTGATAACTTGCATAACTGAAAATGGGTTAATTAAGGTGTAGGCAATCCTAGATTTCTGGCACTTTCTTATATCTTGGTTTTGTCTGCTTTTGACTGTATTTTTATTTGTTAACAAATTATTAAAAACTCAATCTCAGATTAAACAGAAAGTTATGATAAATGTAATGCAAAGATATAAGAAAACAAAGCCATAGCCTTTTCTATGCAATTCTTTATCTCAAGTTCATTTTCTAATCTATTGATATTTTTATCTTTGAAAATGTTCAGTAATGTCAAATGTGCACAAAAAGACTACATATCAATTTATGAACAGATGTAGGCATGTAGCCAACATGTATAAAAGGAAAATTGTTTAAGGAGCTGATTCTTTGATGTGAAGTTTCCTTTATAAGAATTTTCTTTATCTCCCCCATAATAATAAAAAAAATAAGTAAGAGCCTAGTTCAAAGCACAATCAGTCTTTCATGGCAAAGACAATGGATGGAAGCAATTTGAAGCAAATGCCCTTTGATTAAATAGATGACTACTTGACTTCTTAATAAATAATCAACATCAAAATAAAAGTCTAAATCTTTTCAAGTTCACACGGATATGGTTTATTTTAGCAGAATTGAAATGGTCTATGCACTTTGAACTCTGTAGCTTAAATATTTAAAAAACACTCCTTGGAAATAATTTAAAAATAACCCAACTTCATTCATGCACCAAAGCATGGAAAACTGAAAGCAAATCAAGATCCCTAGAATATATATTTGCCTTTCAGCATCACCTTGTACCTGTAGCTTTGATTCCCAAACTGCCATTGCATGTGTTTGTTTTGAAGTCACTTTTGATGGGGGAGGTATGTGCTGCAATACATAGATAAGCAGGAAATGAACCATAGGAGAAAGAAGCTATTAGTTCCAAAACTCACAGAGAGTAATTGCCCCAGCCCTGCATGTTTTCCCCTTTTCCAATGTAAAAGTTTCTCTCTTCCAAATAATGCCACAGCCTATTCTGTACTTGTATAAGTTTATGAGTACAAATAATTTTTTTTATCTTACCTTCAAGTTCCAAAGAAAAGCTATCCTTGTTCACAGGTGTTCTCTCCTGGGATGCCCCAGCAATGGCAGCTCTGGTCCCTCCGCAGGAAGACTGGTTGCTCTTCTGTTGACAAAGCCTGCTGGTTCTTGCTTCCATCAGAGTTGTTCCTTTAAAAGTCAGTTGTATTTTCTCACTGGGGGTCAAGACAAAATGGTGTTCTCAGTGAGTTGGATATCCTTTCTTCTTAAACACACACAAAGCATAAAAATACAAAACAATAGGTCTGCTACATCCAAGCTTAAATCTCATTATGTAGTTCTCTAAGCAGGTTTTAGGTGATTAAAAAAAGAGACTTTCTGTGTTCACAATCTACTTGTTCTCTGCCTATGACAAAGAAGAGAGATTTATGACATGAAGAAAATTACTAAATCTGGACTAGTCATATCCACCTGGAACCCCAGAATGTGGTCCTATTTTCTGGTGAAGTTTCCTTTATAAGAATTTTCTTTATCTCCCCCATAATAATAAAAAAAATAAGTAAGAGCCTAGTTCAAAGCACAATCAGTCTTTCATGGCAAAGACAATGGATGGAAGCAATTTGAAGCAAATGCCCTTTGATTAAATAGATGACTACTTGACTTCTTAATAAATAATCAACATCAAAATAAAAGTCTAAATCTTTTCAAGTTCACACGGATATGGTTTATTTTAGCAGAATTGAAATGGTCTATGCACTTTGAACTCTGTAGCTTAAATATTTAAAAAACACTCCTTGGAAATAATTTAAAAATAACCCAACTTCATTCATGCACCAAAGCATGGAAAACTGAAAGCAAATCAAGATCCCTAGAATATATATTTGCCTTTCAGCATCACCTTGTACCTGTAGCTTTGATTCCCAAACTGCCATTGCATGTGTTTGTTTTGAAGTCACTTTTGATGGGGGAGGTATGTGCTGCAATACATAGATAAGCAGGAAATGAACCATAGGAGAAAAAATCTATTAGTTCCAAAACTCACAGAGAGTAATTGCCCCAGCCCTGCATGTTTTCCCCTTTTCCAATGTAAAAGTTTCTCTCTTCCAAATAATGCCACAGCCTATTCTGTACTTGTATAAGTTTATGAGTACAAATAATTTTTTTTATCTTACCTTCAAGTTCCAAAGAAAAGCTATCCTTGTTCACAGGTGTTCTCTCCTGGGATGCCCCAGCAATGGCAGCTCTGGTCCCTCCGCAGGAAGACTGGTTGCTCTTCTGTTGACAAAGCCTGCTGGTTCTTGCTTCCATCAGAGTTGTTCCTTTAAAAGTCAGTTGTATTTTCTCACTGGGGGTCAAGACAAAGTGGTGTTCTCAGTGAGTTGGATATCCTTTCTTCTTAAACACACACAAAGCATAAAAATACAAAACAATAGGTCTGCTACATCCAAGCTTAAATCTCATTATGTAGTTCTCTAAGCAGGTTTTAGGTGATTAAAAAAAGAGACTTTCTGTGTTCACAATCTACTTGTTCTCTGCCTATGACAAAGAAGAGAGATTTATGACATGAAGAAAATTACTAAATCTGGACTAGTCATATCCACCTGGAACCCCAGAATGTGGTCCTATTTGGAATGTGATTAAGGTAAGGAGCTTGAAATGAGATCATCCCAGAAGAGGGTAGGGCCCTAAAGTCAATGATGAATTCCCTTATAAAAGACCGAGAAGAAGATATACAGAGAGAAAGCCATATGAAGACAAGGGCAGCAACAAGAATGACGCATCTCTAAGCCAAAAACACTAAGGATTATCTGCAGCCACCAGACCCTGAAAAGAGGCATGGAAGAGATTCTCACTCAGAGCCTCTGGAAGCAACCAACCCGGCTGACACCTTGATCTCAGACTTCTGGCTTTCAAAACAGTGAGAGAAGAAATTTCTGTTGATTTAAGTCACCAAGTTTGTGTAATTTTTTATGGAAGTCCTAGGGAACAGATACAGTGCATGGGTGTATACTAAGTCACTTCAGTTGGGTCTACCTCTTGGACTGTAGCCTGCCAGCCTCCTCAGTTCATGAGATTCTCCAGGCAAGAAACTGGAGTGGGTTGCCATGTCTTCCTCTAGGGGATCTTCCTGACCCAGGGATTGAAACTGGGTCTCCTGCAATGAAGGCAGATTCTTTACTGAGTGAGCCACCAGTGAAGCCCAGGAAACAGATAAAGTATATAATTATTTTTACATGTACATGTGCACACACAAATTATTATTATCTTGGAAAGTTTCTATAAGGATCAGTGGTTCTCACTGAATGCTGAATTGCCCATATAGAAATATATGACAGTGGTTTGAGTTTCAAATGATTGGAGGATGCTATGGGCATTGAGTCAGCTACCATCATCCTGATCCCACACAATAAAACACTGTTTGGCCTTTTGCACAACTTTTGAATACCACCAATCATTCCTTTAAAAGTCAGTTGTATTTTCTCACTGGGGGTCAAGACAAAATGGTGTTCTCAGTGAGTTGGATATCCTTTCTTCTTAAACACACACAAAGCATAAAAATACAAAACAATAGGTCTGCTACATCCAAGCTTAAATCTCATTATGTAGTTCTCTAAGCAGGTTTTAGGTGATTAAAAAAAGAGACTTTCTGTGTTCACAATCTACTTGTTCTCTGCCTATGACAAAGAAGAGAGATTTATGACATGAAGAAAATTACTAAATCTGGACTAGTCATATCCACCTGGAACCCCAGAATGTGGTCCTATTTGGAATGTGATTAAGGTAAGGAGCTTGAAATGAGATCATCCCAGAAGAGGGTAGGGCCCTAAAGTCAATGATGAATTCCCTTATAAAAGACCGAGAAGAAGATATACAGAGAAAGCCATATGAAGACAAGGGCAGCAACAAGAATGACGCATCTCTAAGCCAAAAACACTAAGGATTATCTGCAGCCACCAGACCCTGAAAAGAGGCATGGAAGAGATTCTCACTCAGAGCCTCTGGAAGCAACCAACCCGGCTGACACCTTGATCTCAGACTTCTGGCTTTCAAAACAGTGAGAGAAGAAATTTCTGTTGATTTAAGTCACCAAGTTTGTGTAATTTTTTATGGAAGTCCTAGGGAACAGATACAGTGCATGGGTGTATACTAAGTCACTTCAGTTGGGTCTACCTCTTGGACTGTAGCCTGCCAGCCTCCTCAGTTCATGAGATTCTCCAGGCAAGAAACTGGAGTGGGTTGCCATGTCTTCCTCTAGGGGATCTTCCTGACCCAGGGATTGAAACTGGGTCTCCTGCAATGAAGGCAGATTCTTTACTGAGTGAGCCACCAGTGAAGCCCAGGAAACAGATAAAGTATATAATTATTTTTACATGTACATGTGCACACACAAATTATTATTATCTTGGAAAGTTTCTATAAGGATCAGTGGTTCTCACTGAATGCTGAATTGCCCATATAGAAATATATGACAGTGGTTTGAGTTTCAAATGATTGGAGGATGCTATGGGCATTGAGTCAGCTACCATCATCCTGATCCCACACAATAAAACACTGTTTGGCCTTTTGCACAACTTTTGAATACCACCAATCATTTATGTAGGTGAAAAACTGATTTATAATTATTTGAGGCAAGAACCATATGTTAGTGAATACAAAGTACTTTTGCATAGTTTCAATATACATGCATTTCCTGATATTCTCAAGAAATACTGTAAATTGAGGGAAGTTTGTATTTGCTTTGAATCATACCAATACAACTGTGTTGATCTGTATTTGTAGATGTTGCCTAAAAGCACTAACAGCATTATCTTTCCTTTCAATTTCATTGTGCCTGAAAACTTACGTAATGAAACAGATATTGTATTTCTCCTTTTTTGTTTTTACTATTACTAAGAATATCATGGAGAATACCCTCATACATATATCTTTGCACATTTTACAATATTTCTGTATAATAGATTCTTCAAGAAAGATTTCCTCAGAAGAGTATGCACATTTAAAATGTTGATAGGCACTTTAGCAGTGGGTTTCGAGACACAAATTGTTTCTTCAAGGGAAATTATATACTGTGGTTAAAAAATGTTGCCTGCCATATTGGTAAACAAAAGACACTGCAGCCATCAAGCTATCAGCTGTTGCGGACACCCCCAACTGTGCATCCTTAGGGGATCTGGAGATGGAGCAAAGCAGAATACTGCTCCTAGAGAGTTAAGGTGCATATCAAAAGAATGATTTCAATGAGCCCAGACTCTTGTATCATCCCATACACAGAAAAATTCATTGAATTCATTAACTTGAGATGTCTGGTTTTCTTTAATTAACAGTAACCCCTTGATGTTCCTACCTCCTGGTTTTTGCTGCAAAACTTCTAGATATCCTGGTTCCTTCCTTACTTCTTCAGAGATGTTCCTCAGAGCCCGAGCAGCTGTCTTCTGGGCTTAAGTCCTCAGTCTCCTGCAATGAAGGCAGATTCTTTACTGAGTGAGCCACCAGTGAAGCCCAGGAAACAGATAAAGTATATAATTATTTTTACATGTACATGTGCACACACAAATTATTATTATCTTGGAAAGTTTCTATAAGGATCAGTGGTTCTCACTGAATGCTGAATTGCCCATATAGAAATATATGACAGTGGTTTGAGTTTCAAATGATTGGAGGATGCTATGGGCATTGAGTCAGCTACCATCATCCTGATCCCACACAATAAAACACTGTTTGGCCTTTTGCACAACTTTTGAATACCACCAATCATTTATGTAGGTGAAAAACTGATTTATAATTATTTGAGGCAAGAACCATATGTTAGTGAATACAAAGTACTTTTGCATAGTTTCAATATACATGCATTTCCTGATATTCTCAAGAAATACTGTAAATTGAGGGAAGTTTGTATTTGCTTTGAATCATACCAATACAACTGTGTTGATCTGTATTTGTAGATGTTGCCTAAAAGCACTAACAGCATTATCTTTCCTTTCAATTTCATTGTGCCTGAAAACTTACGTAATGAAACAGATATTGTATTTCTCCTTTTTTGTTTTTACTATTACTAAGAATATCATGGAGAATACCCTCATACATATATCTTTGCACATTTTACAATATTTCTGTATAATAGATTCTTCAAGAAAGATTTCCTCAGAAGAGTATGCACATTTAAAATGTTGATAGGCACTTTAGCAGTGGGTTTCGAGACACAAATTGTTTCTTCAAGGGAAATTATATACTGTGGTTAAAAAATGTTGCCTGCCATATTGGTAAACAAAAGACACTGCAGCCATCAAGCTATCAGCTGTTGCGGACACCCCCAACTGTGCATCCTTAGGGGATCTGGAGATGGAGCAAAGCAGAATACTGCTCCTAGAGAGTTAAGGTGCATATCAAAAGAATGATTTCAATGAGCCCAGACTCTTGTATCATCCCATACACAGAAAAATTCATTGAATTCATTAACTTGAGATGTCTGGTTTTCTTTAATTAACAGTAACCCCTTGATGTTCCTACCTCCTGGTTTTTGCTGCAAAACTTCTAGATATCCTGGTTCCTTCCTTACTTCTTCAGAGATGTTCCTCAGAGCTATCTGAGCAGCTGTCTTCTGGGCTTAAGTCCTCAGTCTCTTCTGCCAGATAAAACACAATTCTCAGCTTTCAGGGTGTGCTTGTTTTTTTTTTTTTTTTCAATCGACAATACCAATGACTATAAAACAGATATAAGTAAAGATGCATTTGGAAAAGAATGGAAATCCAAGAAGCACCACCCATTCCTTTCTTAGCCAAGGCAATCCCTGGGCATCTCTCCAGAGCTCCTCAGGCTTCAGGAACATAGCCTGAAAACACTGGCCCTGAGATGCAGTTTACCCCTTCTTTGGTGTCTTAGGCTCTGTAAGGTTGTCTGCCCTATGAGACACCTTGATAGCTTCTTCTCACTCTCCCTGACATCTAGGTTTTTATCTTAAATTTGAGCCTATACATCCATTGTATAGACCAACCCTCTAGAATCCCCATGCTGTCTTCATTATTATTATGATTTACTTTTTGGAAATGTTTTAAATACATATACTGAAAAGTCCATAAGCATACAGCTTAACAAAATAGCAAAATACACATACTAATGTAGCCACTACCACAATAAAAGTATAAAACAGCACCCCAGACACAACCACTTCACTCTTCACCAAAGGTAATCACCATACTGACATTCATAGTTATCATACCCTTGCTTTTCCTTGTACTTTTACTCTAGCATATACTAAATATAAGTAAATACACTACAGCTATTTTTTTGCCTGCTCAGGAAGTTCGTATCACTGAGCTAATAGAGTATGCATTTTCTGTTCTTTGGTGCAATATTATTTTTGTGAAATTTATACGTGCTGGTGTGTATGGCTGCAGTTTTTTTTTTAATTTGTATTGCGATATGGCATTCAATTCTATGAATATATCACAATTTATTCATCCATTCCATTGCTAATAAGCATTTGATTATTTTTCAGTTTAAGGTGAGTATAAATAATGCTGCTAAGAACTCTTTATATATATATATATATATATATATATATATATATATATATATTCTGGTTCCCATAGTCTTGCATTTCTATTTCACATATTACTGGAGATAAAATTGATGGAACACGTGATATAAACCTGACCTTTCTATTAAATAAACAAACAACTCTACTGATTAGTTTGAAAAAGTATTCATTCCATGTATAATTGCAATCATCATTTTCTCCAATATTCCTTGTAATATTTTATAAAATTTAGGATTATATGGAATTTCTTTTGGGTTGATGAAAATGTTCTAAAATTAAGCATTAGTTATGGTTGCACAACTCTAAACACACTAAACCCCTCTGGACTGTACACTTTAAAAGGATGGAATTTATGGCATGGGAATTATATGTCAATTTTGCTGTGTATGTGCTAAGTCACTTCAGCCATATCCAATTCTGTGCAACCCTATGGATTGCAGCCTGCCAGACTCCTCTGTCAATGGTTCTCACTTGACATCTAGGTTTTTATCTTAAATTTGAGCCTATACATCCATTGTATAGACCAACCCTCTAGAATCCCCATGCTGTCTTCATTATTATTATGATTTACTTTTTGGAAATGTTTTAAATACATATACTGAAAAGTCCATAAGCATACAGCTTAACAAAATAGCAAAATACACATACTAATGTAGCCACTACCACAATAAAAGTATAAAACAGCACCCCAGACACAACCACTTCACTCTTCACCAAAGGTAATCACCATACTGACATTCATAGTTATCATACCCTTGCTTTTCCTTGTACTTTTACTCTAGCATATACTAAATATAAGTAAATACACTACAGCTATTTTTTTGCCTGCTCAGGAAGTTCGTATCACTGAGCTAATAGAGTATGCATTTTCTGTTCTTTGGTGCAATATTATTTTTGTGAAATTTGTACGTGCTGGTGTGTATGGCTGCAGTTTTTTTTTTTTAATTTGTATTGCGATATGGCATTCAATTCTATGAATATATCACAATTTATTCATCCATTCCATTGCTAATAAGCATTTGATTATTTTTCAGTTTAAGGTGAGTATAAATAATGCTGCTAAGAACTCTTTATATATATATATATATATATATATATATATATATATATATATTCTGGTTCCCATAGTCTTGCATTTCTATTTCACATATTACTGGAGATAAAATTGATGGAACACGTGATATAAACCTGACCTTTCTATTAAATAAACAAACAACTCTACTGATTAGTTTGAAAAAGTATTCATTCCATGTATAATTGCAATCATCATTTTCTCCAATATTCCTTGTAATATTTTATAAAATTTAGGATTATATGGAATTTCTTTTGGGTTGATGAAAATGTTCTAAAATTAAGCATTAGTTATGGTTGCACAACTCTAAACACACTAAACCCCTCTGGACTGTACACTTTAAAAGGATGGAATTTATGGCATGGGAATTATATGTCAATTTTGCTGTGTATGTGCTAAGTCACTTCAGCCATATCCAATTCTGTGCAACCCTATGGATTGCAGCCTGCCAGACTCCTCTGTCAATGGAATTTTCCAGACAAGAATACTAGAGTGGGTTGCCATGCCCTTCTCCAGGGGATCTTCTGGACCCACAGACCAAACCTGGGTTTCCTGCATTGCAAGGAGATTCTTTACTGCTGAGCCACTGGGGAAGCCTCCATATGTCAATTAGGCTGTTATAAATAAATAAGCTTTTTTAAAAAAATGACAGTAAGAATTCAGGATTGTTGATGACAGAAGCAGTATAAGTAGGGGACTCTCTCTAGCTTCAACCATCCTACTAGGAAGTATTGTGGGGAAGGGGAGAAGCAAGGAGCAGGAGAATGTCACGGGGAGGTAGAGAAGGAGAGAGAACAGTAAGAAGCTGGTAGGTTTAGATGGCAGCTTAGGAAAATATTATGGTCATCTGTATTATCTGATTATGGGAAATAAGAGAAAATAGAATAAAACTGATTAGGGTTCTTTATGTATTGAAACATAACATAATACTGTCTCTCTATATGCTATAAAGTGTTAATTTTCATTCATAGAATATAGGAAGGAAAGGGAGTCGCAGAGATGGAACTCAGGGTCTCGGGGCTGACATCATGGAGATAACAATAGCTACATCATAGCTAATACTATTCTTGTATACGTATTTTTTACTTATCATAAGGTTTCCAATGCTGGATATACCATTTTCTATCTGGGTAGCATTGAGCAAGTGACTTAGCTTGTGTTGACCTTACTTTCTTCATCCAATAAATTAACATTGTGCATTTTAGCTCTGACTTAGCTTTTGTTGACCTTACTTTCTTCATCCAATAAATTAACATTGAGCATTTCAGCTCCAGAAATGGTGTCATGGCAATTGTCATGGTCTCCCCACTTTAAAGGAGGATGTGAAGTTATAGATGGGCCAGTTAGAATGCGTGCACACGTTGCCCTGCCCCCACACACCCCTGACATAATCATCTTAATGAGGTAAGACTGTTGGCCCCAGACAGGCCCATCCCTGTGTCAAGAGAATGCAGAAAACTGTCTCTCTGCTTGAAATTAGAGAGAAAAGGGGAGAATAATGTTTAAGTAAGTCATCCTGTCACACAAGCATCCAACCAGCTGAAGAATTCTAAGCAGCATAACTACTAAAGCCCTTGCTCAAATTGTGTGGTATTCTGGGCCTCTGAAGACATGGGGTGAGAAACTATTTTTTTTTTAATCCACAAATGATTCTTTGAAATACATTTTTATTTATTTGTATATTTTTGGATAGCGAATAAGTTCATTTTTGTTAACAAACACGTAAGTAACACAACTTAGGCATCCGTTTTGTTCATTGAGAAGATATGGGGCCATGTAAAAGTGCTCAGAAAATTCCAATAGGCCGTTGTTATAAAATGAAGCAGGGCAGCCACTTCAGCAGTTGAGTATCACTCTCTATAACACTTTTTCTCTATAAATGAAGGCCTTGTTTTATAACTGGCCTGGATGCTCCTGATTTTATTGGAACTATACTAAGAAGTTGGTTTGCTGTGAATTCCTTCCTTGTGGCTAAAGGTGCATGAATTCAATACAGTGTCTGAGCCACCCCTAGGTCTCACACCGCTCACGTCCCAGGTGGAATTAAATGTCCTCGAGCAGGCCGCTTTGAAATTCTAGTTTTAAAAGCATGCTTTTCAGAGCAGCAAAGCACAAATGCCTATGTATATATTTACTGCACTTTATGCATCCTGTGTATAAAAGCTGTATTGAACATTTATGAGGCTTCCCCTCTGAAAAATTACAGATCATAATAGAAAGTATGCTTTTGCATTTTTACCAAAACCTCAGACTCGAATAGACTGAGGACTTGATGGAGCCAAGAAATAAAAAGAGGGAGCTGATTACCACAACATATAGCTTTCCTGGCACAGACAGATCTGATTCACTCATTCAGGCCCTGAGGCAAAGGAATCAAAGAAGGTAGGTGGTTCCAACAACCTTTGCCCACATCTGCCCATGTTCTGCCCTTTTTCTCCACAGAGAGGGAGGGGAGGGGAGGCAGGTAGTACCCAAGAGTTATGAAAACTAGGGTAAATGGAGATGCTGGGGGCCCTTTTCATTCTCCCCCATCACATATCTAATACATTTTCCTTGACTTTCAAATTTTTGGATGACCATACATCATTCAAACAGCAGAAGTCTAATTATAATAGCCTCCAAATGTTTGCATTAAGTAAGTTGACTTGTTTCCAAGGTAATCTAGAAACAAACATCCACTGCGTTTATTGTTTGAAAAGTATTTAAACATGCTCGATTTCCTCCCAACTGTCTATAGGGAATAGTCAGGGTCCAACAATGAAACCACTTTATCATTTCTTAATACAGGGAAATCAATGCAGGGAAATAAAAGAAGAGCTGAGAGCCAAATAGGAGATAGCAAGAGATGCGCAATAGCAGAAGTGAGCAATAGCAGAGAGGAACAACAACAGAGAGAGCCAAAGAGGTAGCGGGGCTTCCAGAGCCCAAGCCAAGGTCATGGTACAGTAGCTGGCACATCAGTGGACCTGTCCACAGGCAGCTGAGTCCTAGGGTGTATGTAGCCATGCTGGAGAAAGCACTCATAGTAGAGAGCTGTCTTGTGGGCTCAACCCCTAACCTCTCACCGTTCTCATGTTGCCCAAAACCAGAAGCCAGCCAACACAGGAGGCTGGGACTCAGCCTGTAGGCAGGTGTCAGCTCCACTGCCATACAGAGCGGAACAAGGGGGAGAGAAACGAATCTGAGATCATGGATCACAGCTTCCTTGGCTATGCATTGACTTCTTAAACAAAAGAAAAAATACTGAAATGAAATCTCTAACTTATTGGACAATGGGAAAGATTAGGTTTTGAAGGCTGCAGCAGCCAAACAAACTTCACCTTACCCTCACCTGCTTTTTAATTCACTGTCTAGGTTTGTCATAGCTTTTCTTCCAAGGAGTAAGTCTGGCATGCTGTAGTCCATGGGGTTGCAAAGAGTCTGACACGACTTAGAGACTGAACAACAATAACGCTCACCGGCAAGCTCAATATACCTCACTCATCGTAGCATCAGTCATGACAGTTCTTCCAGCAGAGGTTCTATCCAATAGAACCCATCACAGACTCAAGCAAGGGACCAGTTTCCTTTTTCTTGATTTTCTTGAAATGATCATGTCGCGTTTTATGAGCTTCCACGAGGGGAAATGACTGTGTAATGAGTCCCTGGCTGACAGAGTGTTTTCACCACATGCCTTCCATAGCTTGGAGGCACAGGAAGAGAAAAGGAGAGAAAATGTAATGTGAATGAGTGGTGAGTTATATCTCCTGTACTTTTTGGGAAGTGGCTACAATAGAATTGCCTTTCCCTTTCTTATTCTTTTCTTCTCTTTTTTAAGGAGAAATAAACACACCTCTTTAAGAGAACTATTCCGGCTATCTAAGGGCTGAGAACAAGAGCAGTTAGAAGGAAACAGCTGGAATGTGTCTGCAGAGGGAGTGGACAAAAACACTCTTTCTGAGCCATCCGTGAATCACTGCTGTGAGAAAGTTGAAACAGAAACCTCTTCCTCGCCAGCACAATTCTCCCTGAGGCCAACCCCCAGCTTCCCATGCACATCCGGGACACTTCCCAGCTGTCTGACAGTGCTGAGTGCTTCTTGACTGATCAGCACCTCGGATCACAATGGAAGTTGATGTGTCTAAGGGACCTTGGCACCCAGAGGGACACGGGGGGTCTGGGCAAGCTCTGGAGATAAGGCATTACACTGCCTAACGTGAAGAAAGAGGAGAAGTGTTGTCTCTAACATAAGTGATGTAATTGTCATCTCCTGAGCTCTTGAGTATGCCAAGTTCGCTGTTACCCTGTTGAATCTTGCCAGCAACCCTCTGTGATCACCATTCTTGATGCTCCCAATTCACAGATGGGGATCCTGAGACTTTGAGTTTGAGTTATCTGTCCAGTGTCATCCAGCTAGAAAATGAAGATTTGAGACTCCAGACTAGGTGTGTCTCTCTCCTCACATCCAAAACTCTTCCTCACTGTGCTACTCTGTATAATCGGTTATGAGGGAAACTCAGTAAGTAGACAGTTTGTATGTTCAATGCATTCACAGACCTTTCACCAATGATTTATGGAAGAGATAGTGAAGCAGAATCATTACTGTTCATTCCCTCTGTGTAATGTCTGAATGCAAAGAATCAGTGAACTTTTGTTATCTATTTAGTTTAAATGACTGAGTCCTATCGTATCTGCTGATGCTCTAGAAGCTACCAAGTTCTGAATCTCTTCAGCTAGAAGACCCTAGAAAAGAAATGCTCTATTCCTACAACATTTCTTCCCATACCTTCTCAGATGGAATCACCAAAGATAGGACTCTTTAGGTTCAGATCCTGGTCAGTTCTGGAGTGATTCCTAACTTCACCATCAGATGAGGGAGACTCATGCCCATCCTGGCCTCCTCTTTTCCACCTCACATGCACAGACCTACATGCATGGACCATATACATGCGGTTCTCATCTCTACTGCACCGCTGGAATCCAGCTGTCATCTCTACTGCGTAGACCTTTCTCCCTGGAAGCTGACCATGTGCCTTGAATTCATACAAAATTTATAGAACTGGAACAGCATGAAATGACAAATACATTGCACATATATTGTCAGTTTCCTTTCCTGCACCCACAGAGTTAGGGTGATCATTTGTTACCAAGACTAGGACGCATTGAGAGTGAACAGGAGGACTAAATTACATGAAGACATCAGGTATGAGCTCGGGAAGTCCCATAAGAGCATTGCTCATTGATCGTATCCTTCTTATTGGTGATCCTGGCAGTCCCTCAGAGATAAAAACTATGCATAATCATATAATTGGCACTTTAGGACACTTCACTGCTCACATTTATGTACATGATAATTATTTTGTTTTAGTATGAAATAGTGGAGTGCCTACTCTGCAAATTTCCAGGCAAGGAGCAATCTACTCTTCAAAGAAAAGGAAGCCATAATCTCTGCTCACAAACAAATTATAATCCAATTTTGAAGCAAATGCAACATGAACACATGTATAAATAAGTGTACTTTATGAGTGAAAATGTTCTGTTCCATAACTGAATTTTCCAGGGCGACTGAGAAGACAGGCAAGCAATCTGCAAGGCTACTTAGTCTGGAAGGTAAACACTGCACTATTTCACTAGGGGTTGATAGAGAACACAGCTCAGATTTTAGATTTAAGAAGTCCTGTGTAATGTCTGAATGCAAAGAATCAGTGAACTTTTGTTATCTATTTAGTTTAAATGACTGAGTCCTATCGTATCTGCTGATGCTCTAGAAGCTACCAAGTTCTGAATCTCTTCAGCTAGAAGACCCTAGAAAAGAAATGCTCTATTCCTACAACATTTCTTCCCATACCTTCTCAGATGGAATCACCAAAGATAGGACTCTTTAGGTTCAGATCCTGGTCAGTTCTGGAGTGATTCCTAACTTCACCATCAGATGAGGGAGACTCATGCCCATCCTGGCCTCCTCTTTTCCACCTCACATGCACAGACCTACATGCATGGACCATATACATGCGGTTCTCATCTCTACTGCACCGCTGGAATCCAGCTGTCATCTCTACTGCGTAGACCTTTCTCCCTGGAAGCTGACCATGTGCCTTGAATTCATACAAAATTTATAGAACTGGAACAGCATGAAATGACAAATACATTGCACATATATTGTCAGTTTCCTTTCCTGCACCCACAGAGTTAGGGTGATCATTTGTTACCAAGACTAGGACGCATTGAGAGTGAACAGGAGGACTAAATTACATGAAGACATCAGGTATGAGCTCGAAGTCCCATAAGAGCATTGCTCATTGATCGTATCCTTCTTATTGGTGATCCTGGCAGTCCCTCAGAGATAAAAACTATGCATAATCATATAATTGGCACTTTAGGACACTTCACTGCTCACATTTATGTACATGATAATTATTTTGTTTTAGTATGAAATAGTGGAGTGCCTACTCTGCAAATTTCCAGGCAAGGAGCAATCTACTCTTCAAAGAAAAGGAAGCCATAATCTCTGCTCACAAACAAATTATAATCCAATTTTGAAGCAAATGCAACATGAACACATGTATAAATAAGTGTACTTTATGAGTGAAAATGTTCTGTTCCATAACTGAATTTTCCAGGGCGACTGAGAAGACAGGCAAGCAATCTGCAAGGCTACTTAGTCTGGAAGGTAAACACTGCACTATTTCACTAGGGGTTGATAGAGAACACAGCTCAGATTTTAGATTTAAGAAGTCCTGGATTCTAGTTCTGAAACTATATTTTCTAGCTGTGTGAAAAGGCCAAAGGTGGAAAATAGAAAACAAGTAGGAGGGGAGTAGTCCTGGAGGACTGAGCCCTTAACCTGTGGACTCTGGTGCTCTCTTGCCCCTCCTTCCAGTTTGGAGAGATTCAGGTGAGCTGGGCTGTAGGATACTCTACTACATCAGAGGATTGCCTGATGGTGTGGGGAAACCAACTGCCAATGTTCCCGCCACCACACTAGAATCCGGAGGACCAGAATCACTGGTACCTGAACCTCATCGAGTGCCCAAATCAGGAGAATGGGAATGCGAAAGGAAGATTTCCTAGAATGAGAGTCTAGGTGGCCCTTAAGAGACGAACTCAATTTTAAAAGGCAGAACAAAGTCCTCAGGGGAGAACTAAATTTTTTCAGATACTTTGAAACACACGACACTATATAAGGCAGGTATTCTGTGAAAAGTAACTAGTTTAGCAAGATTCCTCTAAGCACCACATTAGTACCTGGAGACCAGTTTAATGTGAATTAAACTGCAATGAATACTTTCAAACCAGACAAACCGTCTGCAAGATTACTGAGAACCGTAGAGTGGTATAATGAACCAGAAGCAGAGGCCCAGAGGCACTGGTAAGGAGCTTGTGTAGAGCTGGTCTCTCGGGAAGATTCAGACATAGGGTTAAAATTTTATGAAGAATTATGATTCTCAGTGATGAATGAAGAAATCTAAAGCAAATGCACTCTGCCAAAAATGAAAGTGGGTCTTAAAGACTTGACAACAGTGGCAATTCTGCCTGCCAATGTTGTGGAATAATTTATGAACCATAGAGTAACTGAGTGGTTTAACAACAATTACCAGATGATGAATGTATACTTGGAAACGTTACTGTTTCTGCAATAATATATGGATATCAAATTAACAAATTCTAGTTTACTCCTATTTCTGATAGTTTGAAGAGACAATTAAAAATGCACAGGTATAACTCTGACCTGTTGAAGACCCCAATGATCCATACAGACTTTATGAGTAAGAATTTTCTATGTTTGGAAACATGTAGAATCTACATGACTCAAGGATGGATTGGTCTGGTTTTATATTTATTTAGTGTGGTAGGAAGAATAATGACCCCCCAAGGACATCCAGGTCCAAATCTCCAGGACTTGTAAATATGTTACCTTATGTGGCTTACGGGATGTTGCAGATTTAATCAAGTTAAAGATCTTCTGATGAGGAGTGTATCTTGGATTATCTCAGTGGGCCCCATGGAATCACAGGAGTCCTTCATCAACAAAGAATGAAGTGAGAGAGTCAGAGTCAGAGAAGGAGATGTGATGACAACAGAAGCAGAGGTTGGAGTTTAAATATGGGACCATGAGCCAAGGAATGCAGATGGTTTTAGAAACTGGGAAAAGGCAAGGAAATGGATTTCCCCTAGAGTCTCAAGTCGGAACTCAATTCTGCCAACTTTTTGATTTCAGCCCAATAAAACCCATTTTGGACTTCTGACCTCCAGAACTGTACCAAAATTAATGTTTTAAGACGCTATATTTGTGGTAATTTGTTATAGCAGCAATAAAAAAGACATCTAATATATTTCACTATTATTTTCTTTATTTCTTTGCCTTATAAATTCAGAACCCAATAAGGCAAGTCCAATACTGAAGGAAAATTCAACAAAGCATGAGAAAGATATAGATCCAAATAAAAACCACAGATCTAAATAAAAGCAAGAGAAATACGGAATAATACTGTAAGCTTTATGCCATATTAGCCTAGATTCATCTTTTGTTAGTTGGTAATTCAACTTGTTTAAATATTTTCAATGTCTCTTACAGATTATGTTAAATCTACCACACACCTCTTCCGTGAAGGCTCTCTTCACAGAAATTTCTTCCACATATTTCACAGAAACCTGAATATTTTAAAGGCAATACATTTAAAATGTAAAGATTTCAAAAAATTATATTTATATGTCATGAAAGATCCTTTTGAATATTCTCCTCTGATTTCTCTGATAACTTCCACCTCTTTGGGAATTGCCCCTTGATCCATAGGGCCTAAATGTAATCCTTTCCTCCAAAATTAAAAATGCACAGGTATAACTCTGACCTGTTGAAGACCCCAATGATCCATACAGACTTTATGAGTAAGAATTTTCTATGTTTGGAAACATGTAGAATCTACATGACTCAAGGATGGATTGGTCTGGTTTTATATTTATTTAGTGTGGTAGGAAGAATAATGACCCCCCAAGGACATCCAGGTCCAAATCTCCAGGACTTGTAAATATGTTACCTTATGTGGCTTACGGGATGTTGCAGATTTAATCAAGTTAAAGATCTTCTGATGAGGAGTGTATCTTGGATTATCTCAGTGGGCCCCATGGAATCACAGGAGTCCTTCATCAACAAAGAATGAAGTGAGAGAGTCAGAGTCAGAGAAGGAGATGTGATGACAACAGAAGCAGAGGTTGGAGTTTAAATATGGGACCATGAGCCAAGGAATGCAGATGGTTTTAGAAACTGGGAAAAGGCAAGGAAATGGATTTCCCCTAGAGTCTCAAGTCGGAACTCAATTCTGCCAATTTTTTGATTTCAGCCCAATAAAACCCATTTTGGACTTCTGACCTCCAGAACTGTACCAAAATTAATGTTTTAAGACGCTATATTTGTGGTAATTTGTTATAGCAGCAATAAAAAAGACATCTAATATATTTCACTATTATTTTCTTTATTTCTTTGCCTTATAAATTCAGAACCCAATAAGGCAAGTCCAATACTGAAGGAAAATTCAACAAAGCATGAGAAAGATATAGATCCAAATAAAAACCACAGATCTAAATAAAAGCAAGAGAAATACGGAATAATACTGTAAGCTTTATGCCATATTAGCCTAGATTCATCTTTTGTTAGTTGGTAATTCAACTTGTTTAAATATTTTCAATGTCTCTTACAGATTATGTTAAATCTACCACACACCTCTTCCGTGAAGGCTCTCTTCACAGAAATTTCTTCCACATATTTCACAGAAACCTGAATATTTTAAAGGCAATACATTTAAAATGTAAAGATTTCAAAAAATTATATTTATATGTCATGAAAGATCCTTTTGAATATTCTCCTCTGATTTCTCTGATAACTTCCACCTCTTTGGGAATTGCCCCTTGATCCATAGGGCCTAAATGTAATCCTTTCTAGCCAGCATGGACTGGAACAAAGAAGGGCCAAGAGAAATTCCTGGCCCAAGCTAGGCCAATTATTTCTCCTGAGAATCTAGAATTTTAACTGTGAGATTCACAATCTGGGAATTAGAAACAGAATTACCTTCATGTCAGAAATTTAGAGAGAAGTCTGTGCTTATTTGGGGGCGGGGGTTGAGGAGGGAGGAGGGGAGGTGGGCCACTTACATTGGTCTTTCATTTATCTATTTTCATCCATCTTTGTTCTTTGGCCCATGTGGGCCTCCCATCACGGTGGCCTTTGTTGTCTCAGAGCACTGGCTCTGGGCACATGTGCTTCAGAGTTCCGACTCAGTAATTGGACACATCAGTCCAGCTGCTCTGCGGCACGTGGGATCTTCCCAGGCCAGGGATCGAACCAGTGCCCCTTGCACTGCAAGGTGGTGTCCTTACCCACTGGACCACCACGGAAGCCCCAAGTCTGTGCTTATTAACATTCACATCTGAACGTTCTGCCTTCGTAGGCTGGTTGTTAGACTCTTCCTTGAATTCTGTAAGATACTCTATGTGGCAAAATATTTGTGTAACTAGCCCCAATCCTCACCCCCTCTCTGGGCCAGTATGACTTGTAGCTCCTACAGTGGTAGAATATGTTTTCCTGTCTCTTGAATCTGGGATGACCTTCTGACCTGTACTAAACAATGGGATGTGGTCAAAATGATGTGTAAGTTTCTACACTTCTTCTGTCTATCTGTCTCTCTTCCTGTCTGTCTCTCCTTCCTCTTCACTGTGCCCTATGAGAACAAGTTCAGCATAGACTTTAGGATAATCAGAGACCTGTTACCCACTCATTACCTTAGTTCCCATGAAGAACCAGTCTATCACCATTCATGGGAGCGACTCACTGAAGCTATACCAATCCTGCCATCCAATCACAATGCATCAGCAAACCTGGCCAAAGTCAGCCAAGCCTGACCCAGAGCAGTAATCCATCTATTCATCTCATAGGTGTACAAGCAATAATACGTTCATGTTTTAAGTCAGAATTTAGGGTAATTTACCATGAAGCAATGTCTAATGATATATCCTAATTTTTTGCCTAATCTCTTATGAGTCTTTCCTGGTGGCTCTAAGAAATATTTGAGTCTCTAATAAATACCATCTAAGTTCTTATGCTAAGAATATGAAATTAGTGTTATTACTGTGCTCTCAAAACACATTCTCATAAAACAAAGCCTCTATTCTCAAAAAGCTAGCATTCTAGAGAGCACTGTATAGAAGATAAGAAGATAAACAATTGGAGAGTAAAAATATGGAATAACAAATGGAAAAGAACAAAACGGGGTTAGGAAAACAGGGAGTGTGTTATCAGGGGAAAAAACTGGAATCCTATAAAGGATAGAGAGAAGGTATCTCTCTAAGATGACATTTGAGCAGATACCTCGGTGTAGTGAGTGAGTAACCCATGGAATTATCTGGAGTATCAAAAAAAAAAAAAAAAGATTTGAGGCAGAAGGGACAGCAAAATGCACAGACTCTGAGGAGGAAAGAGAAACATAAGATTTGTGTTTCTGGAGCAGCGAGGTGAGGCAGAATAGAGGCCAGAGGAGAGGTCGGTGAGGTGAGGGAGAATAGGGGCCACAGGAGAGGTCACAGCAATGGCTAAGGGTCAGACCTTGGGAAGTTCCAGTGTAATAATAGGAACTGTGGCTTCTACTCTGAGTAAGATAGAAAACAAAGAGCTTTGATCCAATAGTTAAGTGAAAGGAATCACATTTTAGAATGCTCATCCTGGCTAAAATCTGAATAAACTCCAGAAGGGTAAGTAGGGAGCCAGTTAGCTGACAACTAGAGGAACAGGCAATGGAAATGGAGGTGGGGGAGGATTTAGAGAAACCAGGCATTTGGTTTTGGACATGTTATGTTCAATAGTGTTCTCAGACAGTCTTAAGGATAACATCAAGTAGATAGTTGGCTGTATATATATGGAGTTGCTGTCAGAGACATGAATTTAGGAGTGGTTTGTGGAAAGTTGTATTCAAAAGACTGTGAGCCTCAGGGAAATGCTCCAGGGAGCATAGATGGAAAAGAAAAGCAGCCATGGGGCTCCCTAATGATTATATCCAGGGAGATAGAAAGAGTCAGCAAGAGCTGAGAAGGGAGACAGGCAGATACAAAGAGAATCAAGTAGGGTTTCTGCCAATCAGCTTCTTTCTTTTCTTTTCAACCTAGATGAAGCTGGTTTCTGTTTTTTCTTTCTTTTTTTTTAATGTAATGGGATAATACATGGAGATTGTCCTTTCTGAAAAGGATCTCTGTTGCCTCTCAGCTCTCCTCGCACTGGATCCAGGGTGTTCCTGGCTGCACAGGGAGGGAAGAAATGGAGACAAAGAATTCCACTAACTTCATGATTTTTTTTTTAAGTCATGGCATAAAACCAAAGCATTTTTTTTTATTTGTGAAAGCTAAGAGCATAAGAGAGTAGCAGGGTTTTTTCTTTCTTTCTTTCTTTTTTTAATTCCTAAAGGGGCTGAGTGGGTAGAACATAGAGCTTTGAAGGATATAATTCTGGATAAGGAATAACTGACTTCCTAGGTAGTGCTAGTGGTAAACAACTCACCTGCCAATGCAGGAGACATAAGAGATGCAGGTTCTATCCCTGGGTTGGAAACATCCCCTGGAGAATGGAATGGCAACCCACTCCAGTATTCTTTTTTTTTTTTTCATTCAACATATTTAATTACAAGGCTGGATAATTAGAAAAGAATTTTCCATTACAAAGTTTCAGAGTTAGAACGTAATATATTAGTTAACAGCTTATGACTCTTACCAATGTGTTAAGCTAGATTCGATGCTGGTTCAGAAATCCATTTATAAACCAATGTAAAAATTAAAAACACCTCCATAAAATGGAGGTTTCCCCAATCATCAGTTTTTCATAAAACAGACAAGTAAATCTTGCACTAGTCAGAAATGTTTCCATCTTAGAAACTTCAGTGAACCGGTTCTTTCAATAGGCAGACAGTGACCCCTCATTCAAATGAAGCTGACTTCATGTATAAGTAGATAGTTGGCTGTATATATATGGAGTTGCTGTCAGAGACATGAATTTAGGAGTGGTTTGTGGAGAGTTGTATTCAAAAGACTGTGAGCCTCAGGGAAATGCTCCAGGGAGCATAGATGGAAAAGAAAAGCAGCCATGGGGCTCCCTAATGATTATATCCAGGGAGATAGAAAGAGTCAGCAAGAGCTGAGAAGGGAGACAGGCAGATACAAAGAGAATCAAGTAGGGTTTCTGCCAATCAGCTTCTTTCTTTTCTTTTCAACCTAGATGAAGCTGGTTTCTGTTTTTTCTTTCTTTTTTTTTAATGTAATGGGATAATACATGGAGATTGTCCTTTCTGAAAAGGATCTCTGTTGCCTCTCAGCTCTCCTCGCACTGGATCCAGGGTGTTCCTGGCTGCACAGGGAGGGAAGAAATGGAGACAAAGAATTCCACTAACTTCATGATTTTTTTTTTAAGTCATGGCATAAAACCAAAGCATTTTTTTTTATTTGTGAAAGCTAAGAGCATAAGAGAGTAGCAGGGTTTTTTTTTTCTTTCTTTCTTTTTTTAATTCCTAAAGGGGCTGAGTGGGTAGAACATAGAGCTTTGAAGGATATAATTCTGGATAAGGAATAACTGACTTCCTAGGTAGTGCTAGTGGTAAACAACTCACCTGCCAATGCAGGAGACATAAGAGATGCAGGTTCTATCCCTGGGTTGGAAACATCCCCTGGAGAATGGAATGGCAACCCACTCCAGTATTCTTTTTTTTTTTTTCATTCAACATATTTAATTACAAGGCTGGATAATTAGAAAAGAATTTTCCATTACAAAGTTTCAGAGTTAGAACGTAATATATTAGTTAACAGCTTATGACTCTTACCAATGTGTTAAGCTAGATTCGATGCTGGTTCAGAAATCCATTTATAAACCAATGTAAAAATTAAAAACACCTCCATAAAATGGAGGTTTCCCCAATCATCAGTTTTTCATAAAACAGACAAGTAAATCTTGCACTAGTCAGAAATGTTTCCATCTTAGAAACTTCAGTGAACCGGTTCTTTCAATAGGCAGACAGTGACCCCTCATTCAAAAATGAAGCTGCTCAGCTGCTCATTGACTTCATTACGATTCAATCTACAGGATTCTGGTTAAGATCATCATGTTTTAACCAAGTCATTTTCCAGCCAATATTCTCAAATAGCCCTCTGCATCGTAGCATCTCCACACAACAGTTCTGCTACACTGAGAGCCATTGTTTCATAAAGATACTACCAGCTCACAAGTCCTGACAAAAAAAGCCACTTCAGCATTCTTGCCTAGAGAATCCCACGGACAGGGGATTCTGGCAGGTCCATAGGATCACAAAGAGTCAGACGTAACTGAAGCAACTTAGCACAGCACACACAAAGAGGACTCTAAAGAATTCAGGAATGCCCAGCACAAGGCCCCTAAGCAGGTTGAAAATCCTCTGCTAAAGGACTTGGCTCCCCACTTCCCATCCTGAGTGCTAAAGGCACTAACTCACAATGCATCTCATGTTAACTTGGGAGAGTGACAATTGAGTGAACCTGGTAGTCCTGAGCATTTAGGCAGAGAAAGCCCAGGCCACTAGACACCTCCCCTGGCCCCTTCTGAATTCTGCAAAATCAGTATAATGCACAGTTAGATTTAAAGACTTCTTCATGCCCCAACAGGGGATGTAGAAGGTGGCTAAGGTTGATGCCTGCAGTCCTTCCAAGGAGTTGCCAAGACCGTAGGCAAGTCCCAAAGATCTGGGGTGAAGAGTTTAAAGCTGAGGCTCAGAGAAGTAGAAGGGACAGTGAGACCAATAGGAGGCCACTGTGCTTTGACCCTGTAGGTTACAGAGAAATTCAGTTACATTTGAGCTACAGTGACAATTTTTTTTTTAGAGTTATCCTTGCAATGGAAAGATCTCTATTTAATTTAGACATCAAACTTATCAAACTTATAAAAATTTTGAAAAATCTGGGTGACATTTTGTTACTATTAATATGAGCAGTCCCCAACTGGTGGCTTGAACTTTTTTCCATTTCAATAGGAAACCAATGTAAAAATTAAAAACACCTCCATAAAATGGAGGTTTCCCCAATCATCAGTTTTTCATAAAACAGACAAGTAAATCTTGCACTAGTCAGAAATGTTTCCATCTTAGAAACTTCAGTGAACCGGTTCTTTCAATAGGCAGACAGTGACCCCTCATTCAAAAATGAAGCTGCTCAGCTGCTCATTGACTTCATTACGATTCAATCTACAGGATTCTGGTTAAGATCATCATGTTTTAACCAAGTCATTTTCCAGCCAATATTCTCAAATAGCCCTCTGCATCGTAGCATCTCCACACAACAGTTCTGCTACACTGAGAGCCATTGTTTCATAAAGATACTACCAGCTCACAAGTCCTGACAAAAAAAGCCACTTCAGCATTCTTGCCTAGAGAATCCCACGGACAGGGGATTCTGGCAGGTCCATAGGATCACAAAGAGTCAGACGTAACTGAAGCAACTTAGCACAGCACACACAAAGAGGACTCTAAAGAATTCAGGAATGCCCAGCACAAGGCCCCTAAGCAGGTTGAAAATCCTCTGCTAAAGGACTTGGCTCCCCACTTCCCATCCTGAGTGCTAAAGGCACTAACTCACAATGCATCTCATGTTAACTTGGGAGAGTGACAATTGAGTGAACCTGGTAGTCCTGAGCATTTAGGCAGAGAAAGCCCAGGCCACTAGACACCTCCCCTGGCCCCTTCTGAATTCTGCAAAATCAGTATAATGCACAGTTAGATTTAAAGACTTCTTCATGCCCCAACAGGGGATGTAGAAGGTGGCTAAGGTTGATGCCTGCAGTCCTTCCAAGGAGTTGCCAAGACCGTAGGCAAGTCCCAAAGATCTGGGGTGAAGAGTTTAAAGCTGAGGCTCAGAGAAGTAGAAGGGACAGTGAGACCAATAGGAGGCCACTGTGCTTTGACCCTGTAGGTTACAGAGAAATTCAGTTACATTTGAGCTACAGTGACAATTTTTTTTTTAGAGTTATCCTTGCAATGGAAAGATCTCTATTTAATTTAGACATCAAACTTATACTTAAACATGCTGCATTGCTTAGGTAACAACTGTAAATTATACTGAAAAAATCTGGGTGACATTTTTGTTACTATTAATATGAGCAGTCCCCAACTGGTGGCTTGAAATTTATTCTACCATAAAAATGGTGCTATAAAAAGTGGTTAGTTTCCCATATTAGATCACTAAGTGCAGGTTATCTATAACTGAGTTATGACAGTCTAGTTGGTGCCAGAATAGTACAGTAAAAAGAGGGTTTTAGGGGCTTCCCTGGTGGTCCAGTGGGCAAAAAGTCTGCCTTGCAGTGCAAGTGGCACTGGTTCAATCCCTGGCCTGGGAAGATCCCACGTTCCAAAGAGCGGCTGGACCGGTGTGTCCAATTACGAGCCAGCACTCTGGAGAGCATGTGCCCAGAGCTGGTGCTCTACAAGAAAGTCCACTGCAATGGGTGGCTCACACAGGCCAAAGAATAAAGATGGGTGAAAAATACAAAAACTAATAAAAAAGAAGCCAAAATTTAAGAAAAAATTTCCTTAAAAAAAAGAGGGTTTTAAATCCCTAGCACAACTTAGTCATAGTGCACCCTTAGCTATATGCTTAGTTTTTCTAGGCCTCAGTTTCCTTATATGTAGAATGGGTTTAATAATATCTTTCCTTGTAGGTTTGTTGTTAAGAATTAGTAACAATTTTCATAAGGCACTCAAATCTTCAGTGTAACTGATTGATCTTGGCTAGGGATTAGAAATGGATGTATCACAAGCTGGAATCAAGATAGCCAGGAGAAATATCAACAACCTCAGATATGCAGATGATACCACCCTAATGGAAGAAAGTGAAGAGGCACTAAAGAGCCTCTTATGAGCGTAAAAGGGGAGAGTGAAAAAGCTAGCCTAAACCTCAACATTCAAAAAACTAAGATAATGGCATTTAGTCCCATCACCTCACAGCAAATAGATGGAGAAAGTGGAAACAATGACAAATTTTATTTTCTTGAACTCCAAGATCACTGCAGACAGTGACTGCAGCCATGAAATTAAGACACTTGCACCTTGAAACAAAAGCTATGACAAACCTAGATGGCATATTAAAAAGCAGAGACGTCACGTTGGTATCAAAGGCCCTTTTACTCAAAACTTTTCCAGTAGTCATGTACAGTTGTGAGAGGTGGGCCATAAGGAAGGCTGAGCACCAAAGAATTGATGTTTTTGAACTGTGGTGCTGGAGAAGACTCTTGAGAGTCCCTTGGACTGCAAGGAGATTAAACCAGTCAATCCTAAAGGAAATCAATCTTAATATTCATTGAAAGGACTGATCTGAAGCTGAAGCTCCAATACTTTGGCTCCTGATGTGAAGAGCCTACTCACTGGAAAAGACCCTGATGCTGAGAAAGATTGAAGGTAGGAGGAGAAGCAGGTAACAGAAGATGAGATGGATGGATGACGTCATTGACTTAATGGACATGAGTTTGAGCAAACTGCGGGAGACCGTGGAGGACAAGGAAGCCTGGTGTGCTGCACTCCATGGGGTCACAAAGAGTTGCACATGGCTTAGCAGTTCAACAGCAAGAACAAAGGTTAAGTGCAGTCATCAAAGAATGATCCTAATTTGAATCTCTTCCTCTCTGTACTTGCACCCACCCAAGAAAGGCCAGGTAAGCTCACACCAAGAAGGTGTTTATCTGCAAGCCAGGAAGAGAGCTCTCATCATGAATGGACCGTGCTGTCCCCTTTATCCTGATGCCTCCAGAACATTGTGTCTAAGTCACTAGAATTTTTTCATGACAGCCCAATTAGACTAACATAGCTCCCTCCTCTGAGGTCTGTTTCTAGCCTCACGGCACTCCTTCTCCACCCCATTCCTTTAGTTCTTCCAGACCCAGGAATGGGAGCTGCCTTCATCAGTTGCCAGCTTTCTGATAATTTATGTTCTATCTTTCACCTTTTCATTTCTTCAACATCTAGTCAATTCTTCATGGTAAGGTTTTTTGTTTGGTTGGCTGGTTTGGGGTTTTTGGTTTCATTTAAAATTCGTAAGTGATGGTGGTTTCTGATGGTCAACTAGACCTTGACTGGCACAATATGAGCAGCTGTGGGATTCTTCCAGGTGTGGCTACAGACACTTTCACAGAAGTGTCCATCAGCAGTGCTCTTCTCTACTCTCATCTATCCCCAAGCACCCTACCAAACTCCACCTGCCACTTGACACCTCTGCTCGTTCCTGGACTCCATTTGTACCTCTCAATGGTGCTATGTCTAGATTCTTCCTCCCTCTTTATCCAGCTGGATGATATACATGGGCTTTGGTTCCCTTCCTCCAAAACCAAAGATTTATTTGAACTGTGGTGCTGGAGAAGACTCTTGAGAGTCCCTTGGACTGCAAGGAGATTAAACCAGTCAATCCTAAAGGAAATCAATCTTAATATTCATTGAAAGGACTGATCTGAAGCTGAAGCTCCAATACTTTGGCTCCTGATGTGAAGAGCCTACTCACTGGAAAAGACCCTGATGCTGAGAAAGATTGAAGGTAGGAGGAGAAGCAGGTAACAGAAGATGAGATGGATGGATGACGTCATTGACTTAATGGACATGAGTTTGAGCAAACTGCGGGAGACCGTGGAGGACAAGGAAGCCTGGTGTGCTGCACTCCATGGGGTCACAAAGAGTTGCACATGGCTTAGCAGTTCAACAGCAAGAACAAAGGTTAAGTGCAGTCATCAAAGAATGATCCTAATTTGAATCTCTTCCTCTCTGTACTTGCACCCACCCAAGAAAGGCCAGGTAAGCTCACACCAAGAAGGTGTTTATCTGCAAGCCAGGAAGAGAGCTCTCATCATGAATGGACCGTGCTGTCCCCTTTATCCTGATGCCTCCAGAACATTGTGTCTAAGTCACTAGAATTTTTTCATGACAGCCCAATTAGACTAACATAGCTCCCTCCTCTGAGGTCTGTTTCTAGCCTCACGGCACTCCTTCTCCACCCCATTCCTTTAGTTCTTCCAGACCCAGGAATGGGAGCTGCCTTCATCAGTTGCCAGCTTTCTGATAATTTATGTTCTATCTTTCACCTTTTCATTTCTTCAACATCTAGTCAATTCTTCATGGTAAGGTTTTTTGTTTGGTTGGCTGGTTTGGGGTTTTTGGTTTCATTTAAAATTCGTAAGTGATGGTGGTTTCTGATGGTCAACTAGACCTTGACTGGCACAATATGAGCAGCTGTGGGATTCTTCCAGGTGTGGCTACAGACACTTTCACAGAAGTGTCCATCAGCAGTGCTCTTCTCTACTCTCATCTATCCCCAAGCACCCTACCAAACTCCACCTGCCACTTGACACCTCTGCTCGTTCCTGGACTCCATTTGTACCTCTCAATGGTGCTATGTCTAGATTCTTCCTCCCTCTTTATCCAGCTGGATGATATACATGGGCTTTGGTTCCCTTCCTCCACAGAGCGTAATTTTTTACATTCTTATCTTAGAATTGGGCTGCACCACTTCCTTAAACCTGGCTCCAGCATTACATGTTTTTCAGGATGCAATAAGGATCATGACCTAAATTTATACACCCAAACCAACTCCCAATCAAGTTGTTATTTTCTTTTTCAAAGCTATAGAATTTTCCACTTATGTAGCCTACAAGTCCTCCAAATAGTTCCAGTTTGTTCTCCTGATGGCAGCAAAGGGAATTCCACAGGTAGATGGGACACTTAAGTGAGAAAAAAAATGACTGTGTTAGTGAGGCAGGCATTTTAGACTGGGGGCAATAATAACTTTCTACTTAGCTGTACACTTATAGGGTAATTTCCAAGCAATACCTAACATTCACACATTTCCAGGTTGCTTTCACATTCTCAAGATTTATTTTTCTGCAACATCTTTTTAATGTTTTATCTAAATTGTTTGTTTGTTTTCATTTATTGGATGCACACGGAACAATACAAACTCTTTAGAGAGTTTTCCTTTTCTTTCACAGCAATATCTTTTCTGTTTCTGTCATTAGGATATCTGGTTTAGTTTAACAGACTCTCCTTTATCTATCACCATAGATGCCACTATCACTGAAAAATGCTAGGGAACAAATATAAAGTACTCTTTTAAAGAGCCCTCCTATCAAGTTATTTTGTAGAAGATAATAACATTTTTAGGTCCTAGTCACATCAAGAATCTTGTGTGCCTGAAGAATACTTCTTGTAAACATGTTTTTGTAGCCTTAGGTATGGGTGAGGAGGAGGCTAGAGAACTATTCCCAGATATAAATTCTCTTGCTTTCTCTGTGGCTGAAGAAAATTAAAATCCTCACCTGTGTTCTAACATGGAAAGCTAAACTGCAATAGGAAGACATTTTAAAATTACCTCAATTTCGATGTGGGGACCTCCCCAAGGGCACCCTACCAACCTCCACCTGCCACTTGACACCTCTGCTCGTTCCTGGACTCCATTTGTACCTCTCAATGGTGCTATGTCTAGATTCTTCCTCCCTCTTTATCCAGCTGGATGATATACATGGGCTTTGGTTCCCTTCCTCCACAGAGCGTAATTTTTTACATTCTTATCTTAGAATTGGGCTGCACCACTTCCTTAAACCTGGCTCCAGCATTACATGTTTTTCAGGATGCAATAAGGATCATGACCTAAATTTATACACCCAAACCAACTCCCAATCAAGTTGTTATTTTCTTTTTCAAAGCTATAGAATTTTCCACTTATGTAGCCTACAAGTCCTCCAAATAGTTCCAGTTTGTTCTCCTGATGGCAGCAAAGGGAATTCCACAGGTAGATGGGTCACTTAATTGCGAAAAAAAATGACTGTGTTAGTGAGGCAGGCATTTTAGACTGGGGGCAATAATAACTTTCTACTTAGCTGTACACTTATAGGGTAATTTCCAAGCAATACCTAACATTCACACATTTCCAGGTTGCTTTCACATTCTCAAGATTTATTTTTCTGCAACATCTTTTTAATGTTTTATCTAAATTGTTTGTTTGTTTTCATTTATTGGATGCACACGGAACAATACAAACTCTTTAGAGAGTTTTCCTTTTCTTTCACAGCAATATCTTTTCTGTTTCTGTCATTAGGATATCTGGTTTAGTTTAACAGACTCTCCTTTATCTATCACCATAGATGCCACTATCACTGAAAAATGCTAGGGAACAAATATAAAGTACTCTTTTAAAGAGCCCTCCTATCAAGTTATTTTGTAGAAGATAATAACATTTTTAGGTCCTAGTCACATCAAGAATCTTGTGTGCCTGAAGAATACTTCTTGTAAACATGTTTTTGTAGCCTTAGGTATGGGTGAGGAGGGAGGCTAGAGAACTATTCCCAGATATAAATTCTCTTGCTTTCTCTGTGGCTGAAGAAAATTAAAATCCTCACCTGTGTTCTAACATGGAAAGCTAAACTGCAATAGGAAGACATTTTAAAATTACCTACGAAGCCTCAGGACAAATAATGATCACAATGATTCAACACAGTAATCATTGTAGTCTCTGCCAATTTCTGCTTTTCCACTACACCTTGAGAAACCTGGCAGTTTTACCAATGGGTGGCTGTAAGTTTTTAAACCAAAGTACAAAACATACCATCAAATCAGTATAAATTTTCTCATGTATATATATGGGAACAAGAGGAAATAACAATAGACAGGATGTCCCAGGAAATTGTACTATGGCTGCTCTATCCACACAAGATGTGCAAAACACACCAGGCAAACCAACAGAGTATTTGTGGAAGCATTGTCCTGTTTTAAACCCACAAGATTGGCCTACTTCTTCTGTAAGAGTCTAAAAAGCAAATATTTTAGGTTTTGTGGACCACAAGGTCTCTGTTTCAACTACTCAGCTCAGTTGTTGTACTATAAAAGTAGTCATGATTAGTGTGCAAACAAACTAGCCTGACTGTGGTCATTACCACTTTTTTTTTTTTCCTAACAAAACAGGCAGAGGGCCATTTTGGCTCATGGATCATAATTTGTCAATCCCTGTTCAAGAGTGTCCAACAATACTCATGTGTATAAAAGCAAACATGACACTAAAAAAAGCCCTATACCACTTTCTTAGTATTCCATGAAACAACCTACACATTATGCCTGTAAAAGTACTTCCCAGATGGTGTAGTGATAAAGAATCCTCCTGCCAATGCAGGGGACACAAGAGATGAGGGTTCGATCTCTTGGTTGGGAAAATTCCCTGGAGGAGGAAATGGCAACCCACTCCAGTATTCTTGCCTGGAAAATCCCATGGACAACTGCAGTTCATGGGGTTGCAAAGAGTCAGACATGATTGAGTGATAGCATGCATGTATACCTATTAAAACACATACAAGAATGTTGTCCTTTTTCTTTCAGCTTGCTGAAGTGAAGCAATGAATTTTCACTTTCATAGAAAAAGGCATTTAGTGCCATTTCGTCATTGCCTGTTTACTAGGGTTGTATATCAGGGCAAATCATTATAACTAATGGATCATTAATGGGCAAGGCTTGGGTTATGATATATTCTCTTCCAAAAGGATAAGTGTAAGAACTATTCCAGACCATTATAAACCAAATAACCCAGTTAGGACAACTGAAGGCTAATGCCTTTAATGGTACTGAGGAAAATCATTCAGCCAAGACAAACAGAGAAGGCTGTCAAGGCTATGTTGACAAACCAGTGGGTGGTGTATTAGAAAGGAAGTGGGTGAGGGGAATATTTGGAAGAGCAATAGAGGATGAAATTCTTTCCAGACCCTTGAGGCAAAGGTTGAGGGGTTAATGGGGTCATGTATATATATGGGAACAAGAGGAAATAACAATGGGTCCCAGGAAATTGTACTATGGCTGCTCTATCCACACAAGATGTGCAAAACACACCAGGCAAACCAACAGAGTATTTGTGGAAGCATTGTCCTGTTTTAAACCCACAAGATTGGCCTACTTCTTCTGTAAGAGTCTAAAAAGCAAATATTTTAGGTTTTGTGGACCACAAGGTCTCTGTTTCAACTACTCAGCTCAGTTGTTGTACTATAAAAGTAGTCATGATTAGTGTGCAAACAAACTAGCCTGACTGTGGTCATTACCACTTTTTTTTTTTTCCTAACAAAACAGGCAGAGGGCCATTTTGGCTCATGGATCATAATTTGTCAATCCCTGTTCAAGAGTGTCCAACAATACTCATGTGTATAAAAGCAAACATGACACTAAAAAAAGCCCTATACCACTTTCTTAGTATTCCATGAAACAACCTACACATTATGCCTGTAAAAGTACTTCCCAGATGGTGTAGTGATAAAGAATCCTCCTGCCAATGCAGGGGACACAAGAGATGAGGGTTCGATCTCTTGGTTGGGAAAATTCCCTGGAGGAGGAAATGGCAACCCACTCCAGTATTCTTGCCTGGAAAATCCCATGGACAACTGCAGTTCATGGGGTTGCAAAGAGTCAGACATGATTGAGTGATAGCATGCATGTATACCTATTAAAACACATACAAGAATGTTGCCCTTTTTTCTTTCAGCTTGCTGAAGTGAAGCAATGAATTTTCACTTTCATAGAAAAAGGCATTTAGTGCCATTTCGTCATTGCCTGTTTACTAGGGTTGTATATCAGGGCAAATCATTATAACTAATGGATCATTAATGGGCAAGGCTTGGGTTATGATATATTCTCTTCCAAAAGGATAAGTGTAAGAACTATTCCAGACCATTATAAACCAAATAACCCAGTTAGGACAACTGAAGGCTAATGCCTTTAATGGTACTGAGGAAAATCATTCAGCCAAGACAAACAGAGAAGGCTGTCAAGGCTATGTTGACAAACCAGTGGGTGGTGTATTAGAAAGGAAGTGGGTGAGGGGAATATTTGGAAGAGCAATAGAGGATGAAATTCTTTCCAGACCCTTGAGGCAAAGGTTCAAGTTCAGGGTTGAGGTTAATGGGGTCATGGAAAAGAAGCTTCATCTACTAGAGTTCAATGATCCAACTCTTACGGGATTCTTCTTTTCTTTTTTTTTTTTTGTTGATAAATCACCGAAGCTTTAAAACTCAACCTTAAAAGAATTGTGCTTAAAGTCCTCAGAATAAGGAAAATAATATTAATAACTAATATCTGAATATTTATCATGCTATAGTTTTATATATCAGCATATTTAATATTTATTATTATTTAGTATTTATTATTACACCCAATGTATAGGTGAGGAAACAGGTTCAAAATGGTTAAGGACATTTAGATATTAAGAGGCGGGGCTAAGGCTTGTAAGTGGATCTGACTTGGAAGCCCACATTCTCAGTCTTTACATTGTAGTAAGTTATTATCTCCCCTCAATTTTTGTTGGTAGCTAAATCTTCAAGTCATAAAGGATATTGAAAGTAATTTTAAAATAAATGGTAAAGTAAGCTCTAACTCTCATGTTTCAAGGACACCCAAGATCAGATTTTCTTCCCACTGAGTTGCTTGAAGTTCTGTTACTAAGATGATGTCTTAAATTGGGAAGTTTTTATCCTGAGTCAAAAAGGAGAAAAGAAAGGAAAGAATTGGCAAGAGAAAGAGTTTAGTAAGCTTAATATTTAATTTTTATAAAATATTGTGTTAATTTTTATAAAATGTTGTATTTAATTAATACGTTTCCATGAAGGTTTGGACAAAGTATTTTAAGGACAGTTCATTGATGAAATTAAAATAGAAAACATCAGTTTACATAAGGTGCATGATGGTGGAGAGAGAATTTCTCTCAGTCAGATGTAAATAATGAACAATCTAAAAAATAAATATATACAAATGTGTGTGCATGTGTGTATCCATATATGTATATTTTAGTCACTAAATCATGTGTGACTCTTTTGACTTCATGGACTGTAGTCCACCAGGCTCTTCTGTTCATGGGATTTCCCAGGCAAGAATACTGGAGTGGGCTGCCACTCCTTCTCCAGGGGACCTTCCCAACCAAAGATCATACCCAAAGAAGCCCATACACACACACACACACACACACACACACACACACGGGGTTATATCACCTCATTCTTTAAGGGGGTTTTCATCTCTGACAGATATATCCTGCTACTTCCTTTTTATCATAGAATTTAACATCTTTATGTGACACTAAACCTGAAGTCCACTGATTCCCCCACCCCCAATTTGGTCTTTGTTACTTTATCCTGTGGGTTTGGTCCATGGATGATTCCTTTTTTTTCTTCTCCTCGGCCCTCCCTCCCTTTCACTACAGAGGTTACAAAGCTGAGAGCAGGGAGGGGAGAGCCTCAGGAAGATGGTTTCTTACATGCTAGTTACAACATGCAGGCTTTGTTATTTATTTATTTAATTGCTTTTTTTTTTTTTGGCTGAATAAAGTCAAATAAAGGAAGTCTAAGGAAAAACATCTCTCTCTGGGACCTCAGCTTCAGCTGTTTCTCCTTGTTTTAATGAAATCATTTTTGATTCTGAATTATTTTTGCTTCCAGAGAACTTTCCAGAACCAAGTTGATTTTGAAACGTTTGGCATATTTCAGGACCCAAGACCCCAAGGAGTTAAACTGTCTGCCGATTACTTAGACCACCCACCTGCAGTAGATGCAAGGTCTGTCCAAACTCCACCAAAATGCAAAAGCCTACCTCTGACTATCTCTACAAACAGTGCCCAGGAGGTTTTGCTCCTCTTTAGAACTGCTGAGCTAGACAGAAATTTCACCCCTCTGGCCCAGTGTCCCTTGCAGGTGGAGAGAAAGGGAAATTAAGACACAAATTGCATTGCTAGTGAATAAATGTTGGACCCTGGAGACCACTCTATCTAAAACTGGGGAAGGAAACATTGGGCTTCACATACTTATGCACTTGTGCATCCATTCAAATGTTTCTTTTTTGTTCTTTTTTCTCCCAACATGAATGTTCCCATGAAGAGCATTCCCTTTTCAGTAGCATAATCAAATGTGAAAACTTCCATGCTGAAATTAATGTCAGATCTTCTTTATGAGTCATGCGAACAAAATGCTCATAGTACTTTATATTCAAATCCATTTTTAAAACAAAAACTTGATGCCTCATTTTCTTCACTAAGTGACTTTCAACTGTATCCAAAAGAATGGATCCACTCAAACTCTGACACTACTGGTGGCATTTAAAAGAATGAAGACAGTGCAAATGTGGTAGGCAGAATTCTAAGAATAGCCCCTAAAGACTGTCACATTTGTGTGATTCCCTCCCCTGTGAATGTGATGGGATATCACTCCGATGGTTATGCCCATCATATGGCATAAGGGCTTTCACAGATGTAATAAGGGTTGCTAATTGTTTGGCCTTAAAATAAGAGATTACTTGGTAAACTGGGTCTAATTACATGATGCCTTTAAAGGCAGAGAATTTCCTCTGGCTGGTGGCAGAAGAGGAAGTTAGAGAGACTGCCAGCAAAAGAACCAGATACACCATCAATTGTGTGGAGGTGGAAGGGCCACGTGATGAGGAATGGGTGCAGCCTCTAGAATTATAACCCCCTGGCCCGGCGGGGCTGGATTTGGGTGCCACTAAGGAAAAACATCTCTCTCTGGGACCTCAGCTTCAGCTGTTTCTCCTTGTTTTAATGAAATCATTTTTGATTCTGAATTATTTTTGCTTCCAGAGAACTTTCCAGAACCAAGTTGATTTTGAAATGTTTGGCATATTTCAGGACCCAAGACCCCAAGGAGTTAAACTGTCTGCCGATTACTTAGACCACCCACCTGCAGTAGATGCAAGGTCTGTCCAAACTCCACCAAAATGCAAAAGCCTACCTCTGACTATCTCTACAAACAGTGCCCAGGAGGTTTTGCTCCTCTTTAGAACTGCTGAGCTAGACAGAAATTTCACCCCTCTGGCCCAGTGTCCCTTGCAGGTGGAGAGAAAGGGAAATTAAGACACAAATTGCATTGCTAGTGAATAAATGTTGGACCCTGGAGACCACTCTATCTAAAACTGGGGAAGGAAACATTGGGCTTCACATACTTATGCACTTGTGCATCCATTCAAATGTTTCTTTTTTGTTCTTTTTTCTCCCAACATGAATGTTCCCATGAAGAGCATTCCCTTTTCAGTAGCATAATCAAATGTGAAAACTTCCATGCTGAAATTAATGTCAGATCTTCTTTATGAGTCATGCGAACAAAATGCTCATAGTACTTTATATTCAAATCCATTTTTAAAACAAAAACTTGATGCCTCATTTTCTTCACTAAGTGACTTTCAACTGTATCCAAAAGAATGGATCCACTCAAACTCTGACACTACTGGTGGCATTTAAAAGAATGAAGACAGTGCAAATGTGGTAGGCAGAATTCTAAGAATAGCCCCTAAAGACTGTCACATTTGTGTGATTCCCTCCCCTGTGAATGTGATGGGATATCACTCCGATGGTTATGCCCATCATATGGCATAAGGGCTTTCACAGATGTAATAAGGGTTGCTAATTGTTTGGCCTTAAAATAAGAGATTACTTGGTAAACTGGGTCTAATTACATGATGCCTTTAAAGGCAGAGAATTTCCTCTGGCTGGTGGCAGAAGAGGAAGTTAGAGAGACTGCCAGCAAAAGAACCAGATACACCATCAATTGTGTGGAGGTGGAAGGGCCACGTGATGAGGAATGGGTGCAGCCTCTAGAATTATAAGAGCGCCCCCATCTGGCAGCCAGGGCTGGGGCTGGATTCTCCAACAGCCCAAATGGCTTAGGAGCTGATTCTTTCCCCACAGTTTCCAGATAAGAACCCAGCCAACTCACAGGATTTCTGACCTACAAAACAGTGAGCTAATGGATGGGTGTTGCTTTTAGGTCACTAAAATTGTGGTAATTTACTTGGCAGCAGTAGAAAAACTCATACGAAAGGAGATGAAGAGGGTCTTGAAGGGGATGAGGAGCCCCGGAGGCATTCAGAATCATCACAGCATTCCTGGAACAAACATCCTCCTTTCAAGGAGAGGAGACGCCTAGAGCTGGAAATAAAGTTTGAGCAGATGGATACATTCTGAGGTAATTCTTAATATGTTATTTTATAGCCATGTTCCATCTGTTGTTTTTGAATCTGGTCCTCAGAACCACTCCTCCACTCCAAACCCACCCTGGGAAGAGGATGAGGAGATCAGTGAGCCTCCATGACCAGGCCGGTATCACACGGGGGCAGCACATTGGGCACATCTGTCCCTTCCTGTCCCATAAGCGTCCCTCTGCCCTTAAGGAAGAGGGCTATGCCACTGAACTCTCTTGGACACCTGGTCTTGCCACACCATTCGTCAGCCCTGACTGGCTCCTCCAGCCCCACTAAACAGGCTGCCCAACCACCTGTTAATCAATGGGTCATTTTCTCCTCTCCCCAAAGAGGCAGAAAGTGGGATGGTCCAGAGAGGTTCTTACTTGGAAGCTCCTTATTAGACAATTGGAAGTTATTCTGAGGAAAAGCTGAGATCCATGACCAGGAGGTCCAAACAGAAAAACACCAAAAGTAGCCAAAAGGCAGGAGTTAGAATAATAAACAACAGGAGATGTTGAGAGAAATATAAATATATAGACTGGTCCAACTTCATTATGTTGGGAAGAGTCACACTGGCTTGAGTCATTTTAAGAAATTAGACACATACCTATAGGAGCTGGCACTATGATCTCATTTACCACTCTGAAATGCCACTGATTTGAGCGTCAGTCTTTTCTTCTCAGTCTTACTCTGTTGATTTCTTTGCAGTACTGTCACTCTCTCTTAACTTCTTGAAACTTCTCCCTTAGCTTTCCTGATACTAGTCTCTCCTGTTCTTCCTACTGCATCTCTGGCTTCTTCTCTCTTTTTAAGACCATGCGCCTCTACTCACCAGAAAAAAATGGTATGTCCTAATAACTCATCCTTGACCAGCTTCTCACCCTCTACATTCATCCTAGGTTATTTTGTTCACTCCTATGGTCTGGTTTCAACATCCCCATATGCTGATGATTTCTAAATGTCTATCCCAAATCCATTCCTATGACTTGAGCTCTAGAGATGCGCATACTGTCTCTTGGACACTGCAAGCTAGATGTTCCATTGGCACCTCTAACTCAACATATCTGTTCCCCAAATCATATTCTTTTTCCCTGAACACTTATCTGGTTTAGTAAGAACATCATGCAACAAATGTTAATTATAAATCTACCTTCTATGGGTGTCAAATGCTCATTCTCATGCCCTAAGATTCAAGTTAACAGTTAATGAGGAACAATAAATAGTTAACAATTAACAGTCAACAAATTATTCCTTAGCTTCAGGAGAAAAATAAAGATAGCAGGACAAGGAAAGCCAGTTCATTAGTTGGCAGGGATGTTAAGTGGACAGTGTTTCCTTAATCAAGTCTATATGCCAACAGGAGCACAGTTTTCATAGGGAAACCTGCTTTAGATGAGACAAGGATAATCCTCTTCTAAAAATTATCTCAACCTAGTTATAGGAGCTCATGCTTCTCCCTAAACTATAAAAGCTTAATGCTTTGAGGATTCAAGTCAGAATCCTGGCAGTCTCCTTACTTGAATGACTAACTCCCTCATAGCTTTAGCTTCCTATTGAGGCGCAAGCATTTTTTGGAACAAATAGCCCATAGAGAGGGCTTCCCCCACTGCTTCAGGTCCACTTTCACACAAGCCAAGAAGATAATTTACACATACCTCTTGTTACTATTCCATTTAATTATAATATAATCCTACATATGCAAACATGAAAACAGCAATCATGTTTTATTCCAAGTTCTAATTGCATGTAGCAATCATGTGCTTTCACTAAATTATTTCCATCAAGCACACATAGCACCATTATTTCCAGTATGCCAGAAAGACCCACCTTCAGCATCCCACTCCCATCAGAAAAGCCAATTCAAATTTCACACATTTGCTTTGCAGTTTCATACAGTGGCCCTCCCCCTTAGACACACACACATTCCTCTACAATCTCAAAACTGTGTGAGTTCAAGTTCTTTGTTGTACTTTCCTTTCCTACCAGCATCAAAGACTTTTAGATGCTAAGGATTCTCCACCACTCTTCTTTCTTTTGTGCATGGGGACATTCTCAGTTGGCTGTTCTCCATAGCCATTTCCTTTTCCTTTAACATGTCAATTTCTTCTACTCACTGGCAGAGCCCTTGTTCATCTCTTTTCTTCTTCAATAACCCCTAAACTCGCCTTATAAGCATCACTCAACAGTTAATCTTTCTTATTTTTTAAAGAACAACAGAAATAAAAAAAATTTAAAAAGGGGTAAGAAGAACATTCATTTTCTGTGTTCATGTTGAAGTTCATTTCTTACTCTAAGAATTGTGCATTCTCTGCCTTATTCCCTCCCAACTCCCTTTTTACATCACATCATTGGAAAGAAGCCTAGAAGCTAGTTAAGTCATGTATATAAAAATGAAATCTAGAGAAAGAAAACATGCGATAGTGAGGTGGTGAATTACTAAGCACTAGAGTCAGCAAACGCTTGACGTTTTGCTTCTGCTCTTCAAAGTTTCGTGCTATTGGGTACATTCCAAGCTAGGCCTCAAGCTATTACCAGAACGGTCATCTCAGTAGGTTTTTCTTTTACTTTTTCCAAAGATGTTATCAATCAAGCTTTCCCAAAGGTTCACAGGCTATTAGCAAAGCAAAAGGGAGCCTCAGTGTCTCAGATACAGGATTACCATCTGCCGCAGGAAGCAGGAATTAAACCAAGAGGATCTGGCCTTGCACTGGGCCTCTGTGCTCAAGAAAAAGCCCGAGAGAGCTCTAAGGACTTGACAACACCCAGCATGACTTCACCATTAGAAAAGAAACCTTGGAGTGTTCCAGAAACATGAAGACAAGCTCAATACTGAGCAGCCAGCAGAGGTCACTCCTCTGGGACTAGCTCATGGAATTGAGAGAAATGACTTTTGAGAATTGGTTCCCTGAGAACCATCAGGGACTTCTTTTTTTCCCCTTTTTTAAAATGCATGATCACTTGTCTTAAATACAAAGGTTGAATATAAACAAAACAAAAAGTACTATTTTCCAACTGTCTCCATGTGGCCAGCTGCCAATCTGCCTAGCCTGGGTAGCGATTCTTGTCCTAACAGAGAGATGGACTATGTGTTTGTTGTGTTGTTTTTTTCAATTAGTGCTGCATTTGAGTTATTTTAGTTGTGAAAGGCTTTGAAGTTTAACAAGGACAACTGATTACAGTCAAAGTTTAGGATTATAAACTCATTTTACTATTCAACAGATGCAAAAAAGGCACACAGTCTCTCTTAGCCTCAGTTTCCTGATTTAGAAAGTAAAAACATAACAATTCTGCCTCAAAGCTGGTTTCTTACTGTTATTGCAGCCCTGCTTTAAACATTACCTCCTCACAGAAAACTATCCTATCCAAAGTGTCTCCCTCCAACCACACAATCACTTTCTGTCACACCACTCAGTTCCAATTCCTTCCCCAAACTCTGCTTTTTTATTTGTTGCCTCTCTCCTTCAATTAGAATACAAGGACTCTGAGAGTAAAAGGACATTTGTCTTTGCGTCTTTGCTGATTCATTCAACAAGTATTGCTTAGTGGCTTCTGGGTGGCAGACACCATTCATTGGGATGGAGATGCATCAGTCAAGTTAGGTGATAAAGAGCCTGTTTTCTGATAGATAAGTCAGGCCTTGACAAATAAGCAAAGACCGTATAATGCGTCCAGTGGTAACAGAGGCTTTGAAGAATGATAAAGAAGGGTAGGGCTTCCCAGGTGGCTCAGTGGTAAAGAATTTGCCTACCAATGCAGGAGATCCAGGACACATGAGTTTGATCCCTGGGTTCAATCCCTGTGTCAGGAAAGATTTAAAAGGCTCCAAGAGGATCGCTCACTTTTGAGAAAAGCCGAGAGAGCTCTAAGGACTTGACAACACCCAGCATGACTTCACCATTAGAAAAGAAACCTTGGAGTGTTCCAGAAACATGAAGACAAGCTCAATACTGAGCAGCCAGCAGAGGTCACTCCTCTGGGACTAGCTCATGGAATTGAGAGAAATGACTTTTGAGAATTGGTTCCCTGAGAACCATCAGGGACTTCTTTTTTTCCCCTTTTTTAAAATGCATGATCACTTGTCTTAAATACAAAGGTTGAATATAAACAAAACAAAAAGTACTATTTTCCAACTGTCTCCATGTGGCCAGCTGCCAATCTGCCTAGCCTGGGTAGCGATTCTTGTCCTAACAGAGAGATGGACTATGTGTTTGTTGTGTTGTTTTTTTCAATTAGTGCTGCATTTGAGTTATTTTAGTTGTGAAAGGCTTTGAAGTTTAACAAGGACAACTGATTACAGTCAAAGTTTAGGATTATAAACTCATTTTACTATTCAACAGATGCAAAAAAGGCACACAGTCTCTCTTAGCCTCAGTTTCCTGATTTAGAAAGTAAAAACATAACAATTCTGCCTCAAAGCTGGTTTCTTACTGTTATTGCAGCCCTGCTTTAAACATTACCTCCTCACAGAAAACTATCCTATCCAAAGTGTCTCCCTCCAACCACACAATCACTTTCTGTCACACCACTCAGTTCCAATTCCTTCCCCAAACTCTGCTTTTTTATTTGTTGCCTCTCTCCTTCAATTAGAATACAAGGACTCTGAGAGTAAAAGGACATTTGTCTTTGCGTCTTTGCTGATTCATTCAACAAGTATTGCTTAGTGGCTTCTGGGTGGCAGACACCATTCATTGGGATGGAGATGCATCAGTCAAGTTAGGTGATAAAGAGCCTGTTTTCTGATAGATAAGTCAGGCCTTGACAAATAAGCAAAGACCGTATAATGCGTCCAGTGGTAACAGAGGCTTTGAAGAATGATAAAGAAGGGTAGGGCTTCCCAGGTGGCTCAGTGGTAAAGAATTTGCCTACCAATGCAGGAGATCCAGGACACATGAGTTTGATCCCTGGGTTCAATCCCTGTGTCAGGAAAGATTCTCTGGAGGAGGAAATGGCAACCAGCTCCAGTACTGTTCACTGGAAAATTTCATGGACAGAGGAGTCTGGTGGGTTACAGTTTATGGGGTCACAAATAGGCAGACATGACTGAATGAGCACACATTCAAAGCAAGAATAAAATGTAAAGGAATATAATGTATCATTAGGGAGATGCAATTTATATAGGGTCCTCAGGGAGGGCTTCTCTGAGTAGATCACATATTAAAAGAGACCTGGAAGAAGTACGTGAGTGGGGCCTGCAAATATGTGGTGTGTTCCAGAAAGTGGGAGTTCTTAGAGCAACACCCCACCCCCTTGGCTTTAAGAACAGCAAGGGATGTGTGCTCACAGCAGTAAGTGAGGGGCTCAATGGGAGAAGATGGAAAGGGAGCCCAGCTCATGGAAGGACATGTAATTCACAGTAAGGACTTTTGATTTTTCCTTTTTTTTTTTTTTTTTGACCACTTCTATCGGTCTTTCATTTATCTATTTTCATCTATCTTTATTCTTTGGCCTGTGTGGGCTTCCCATTGCAGTGGCCTCTCTCACTGCAGAACACTGGCTCTGGGCGCATGTGCTCCAGAGCTCCGGCTCAGGAGTTGGACACATGGGTCCAGCTGCTCTGCAGCATGTGGGATCTTCCCAGGCCGAGGATCAAACCAGTGCCACTTGCACTGCAAGGCAGTGTCCTTACCCACTGGACCACCAGGGAAGCCCAGGACTTTTGATTTTAAGTGAGGCAGAAAGATGGGCTGGTTTGAGGCGAAGACATGACTTTGATTTTCTGAGGCTCATTATGCGGCTGCATGGAGAAGATAAAATGAAGAAGTGCTGGGATAAAGAGCCTTTTGAAAAAAATAAGCAAAGACCGTATAATGCGTCCAGTGGTAACAGAGGCTTTGAAGAATGATAAAGAAGGGTAGGGCTTCCCAGGTGGCTCAGTGGTAAAGAATTTGCCTACCAATGCAGGAGATCCAGGACACATGAGTTTGATCCCTGGGTTCAATCCCTGTGTCAGGAAAGATTCTCTGGAGGAGGAAATGGCAACCAGCTCCAGTACTGTTCACTGGAAAATTTCATGGACAGAGGAGTCTGGTGGGTTACAGTTTATGGGGTCACAAATAGGCAGACATGACTGAATGAGCACACATTCAAAGCAAGAATAAAATGTAAAGGAATATAATGTATCATTAGGGAGATGCAATTTATATAGGGTCCTCAGGGAGGGCTTCTCTGAGTAGATCACATATTAAAAGAGACCTGGAAGAAGTACGTGAGTGGGGCCTGCAAATATGTGGTGTGTTCCAGAAAGTGGGAGTTCTTAGAGCAACACCCCACCCCCTTGGCTTTAAGAACAGCAAGGGATGTGTGCTCACAGCAGTAAGTGAGGGGCTCAATGGGAGAAGATGGAAAGGGAGCCCAGCTCATGGAAGGACATGTAATTCACAGTAAGGACTTTTGATTTTTCCTTTTTTTTTTTTTTTTTTGACCACTTCTATCGGTCTTTCATTTATCTATTTTCATCTATCTTTATTCTTTGGCCTGTGTGGGCTTCCCATTGCAGTGGCCTCTCTCACTGCAGAACACTGGCTCTGGGCGCATGTGCTCCAGAGCTCCGGCTCAGGAGTTGGACACATGGGTCCAGCTGCTCTGCAGCATGTGGGATCTTCCCAGGCCGAGGATCAAACCAGTGCCACTTGCACTGCAAGGCAGTGTCCTTACCCACTGGACCACCAGGGAAGCCCAGGACTTTTGATTTTAAGTGAGGCAGAAAGATGGGCTGGTTTGAGGCGAAGACATGACTTTGATTTTCTGAGGCTCATTATGCGGCTGCATGGAGAAGATATTGAAGAAGTGCTGGACTAGAAGCTTGACCTGTGGAGGTTAAAGCAATGATCCAGAGAAGAAATAAAGGTGCTTTGAATGGATAGTACCAACGGTAGTAGTGAGAAAGATTTCAGTTCCAGATATATATTTTAAGGTAGAGGCCACAGGATTTCCCGACAGATTAAACGTAGGTAGGAATGGAGGAAAAGAGAGAGAAATGAATGTCTCTCGGGTTTTGACCTGATCAACTGGAACAGAGATGAGGAGCTCACTTGAGGGGAACAGTAACATGAGAAGGAGGGAGACAAGGATGAAAAATTTGTTTTTAGACATGCTGGTAAACTTTGAGATACATATTAGAAATCCAAGTGGAAATGTTGAATAAGTTAGATAAACTGACTCAGAAGTTCAAGGGAAGATACAAAGGCTGGAGATATAAACTTGGGTAACATTAGTAAATACATAAAATTCAAAACCATCTTTCACCATTGTACCTTTGGTACCCAACACAGTATGGATACTTAGTAAATATTTGTTGAATCAATGAATAGTATGAGGATCAAACAAGATAATAGGTATGAAAGTATTTTTCAAACTATAAATTCCTCTGAAAAGAAAAGGTCATATGCAATATTATAGTATGATTATCTTACAAACAGAAAACCTTCGAGTGAGCAGTAAAGATTTAGCAAAAGTTGCAACTATGAATCTTGCCTGTAACAGAAACAAATCCCAAATGGCTTTTTTCCTCCTCCCCCTTTTGACATTTAAAGTTGATACTGTCTTATACTATAATTAAGGGAGGTAAAGAACCATAAACAAATGAATGTTAGTGAAATACAGCAGTATTTTTTCCTAATAATGGCTCTTCAAATTGTCGAAAAGATTTTCACAACTTTTTGAGTTGTGAAAAGCCAGTGTTCTGGGACAACCCAGAGGCACAGGGTGAGGAAGGAGGTGGGAGAAGGGTTTAGGATAGGAGGGACACATATATACCCATGGCCAATTCATGACGATGTATGCTAAAAAACCATCACAATATTATAAATTATCCTACCATCAAAATAATTAAAAAGGTAATTCTAAAACTGAATGAGTTTTATATGGACTTTACTACACTAGATCACTCCATAACTCTAAATTCAATTCACATTATTTTGAGCTAAATAAAAAATAGCCTTGACATCACAGTCTGATATTTTCATTAAAAAAAAAAAAAAAAAAAGATGCTTGATGAATCTTATTGGGCAAAATATTGCCTTGGGGCTTAAGTAAACATCCCAGTAATATTTTCTAATAAACTTTACATGATGGAAATTAAAAATTGCAACTGATATTTTCTGTATTGCTTATGGAACTATAACAAGGATAAGGGATTTCTGTTTATGAAAGCTAAGTGTTGTGATCTGAAGACTTAAATTCTTTCCTGGAGCAAGAAAGGAGATAGGTAGGTAGATGAACAGATAAGTGGGTGGGTGAATTTATTTACAAATGAACTTATTTACAAAACAAATAGAGTTACAGATGTAGAAAACAAACTGTGGTTACCAAGGGGGGAAAGATAGGAGAGACAAATTGGGAGATTGGGATGGACATATGCCCAACTATATGTATAATAGATAACTAAGCGTAGATGGATCATCAATGAATAGTATGAGGATCAACGATAATAGGTATGAAAGTATTTTTCAAACTATAAATTCCTCTGAAAAGAAAAGGTCATATGCAATATTATAGTATGATTATCTTACAAACAGAAAACCTTCGAGTGAGCAGTAAAGATTTAGCAAAAGTTGCAACTATGAATCTTGCCTGTAACAGAAACAAATCCCAAATGGCTTTTTTCCTCCTCCCCCTTTTGACATTTAAAGTTGATACTGTCTTATACTATAATTAAGGGAGGTAAAGAACCATAAACAAATGAATGTTAGTGAAATACAGCAGTATTTTTTCCTAATAATGGCTCTTCAAATTGTCGAAAAGATTTTCACAACTTTTTGAGTTGTGAAAAGCCAGTGTTCTGGGACAACCCAGAGGCACAGGGTGAGGAAGGAGGTGGGAGAAGGGTTTAGGATAGGAGGGACACATATATACCCATGGCCAATTCATGACGATGTATGCTAAAAAACCATCACAATATTATAAATTATCCTACCATCAAAATAATTAAAAAGGTAATTCTAAAACTGAATGAGTTTTATATGGACTTTACTACACTAGATCACTCCATAACTCTAAATTCAATTCACATTATTTTGAGCTAAATAAAAAATAGCCTTGACATCACAGTCTGATATTTTCATTAAAAAAAAAAAAAAAAAAGATGCTTGATGAATCTTATTGGGCAAAATATTGCCTTGGGGCTTAAGTAAACATCCCAGTAATATTTTCTAATAAACTTTACATGATGGAAATTAAAAATTGCAACTGATATTTTCTGTATTGCTTATGGAACTATAACAAGGATAAGGGATTTCTGTTTATGAAAGCTAAGTGTTGTGATCTGAAGACTTAAATTCTTTCCTGGAGCAAGAAAGGAGATAGGTAGGTAGATGAACAGATAAGTGGGTGGGTGAATTTATTTACAAATGAACTTATTTACAAAACAAATAGAGTTACAGATGTAGAAAACAAACTGTGGTTACCAAGGGGGGAAAGATAGGAGAGACAAATTGGGAGATTGGGATGGACATATGCACACTACTATTAATCTATATGTATAATAGATAACTAACAAGAACCTACTGTAAAGCACATGGAACTCTACTCAATATTCTGTAATGATCTATATGAGAAAAGAATCTTTAAAAATGTGGGTATAAGTATACCTCACTTTGCTGTACGGCAGAAACTAGAACAACATTGTAAATCAACTATACTCCAATAAAAATTAACTTAAAAAAATTAAGTATGGAAAAACTAACATGGAAACCTACACTACCATATGTAAAAGAAACAACCATTGTGAACATGCTGTAAGACTAAGGGAACTTATACGGGGCTGCACAAAAACCTGCAGGGGTGGGAGGGGAAGGGGCTGAGAGGGGGGCTTAGGTGGGAGAGGTCAAGGGTTTGGGTTTATGTATAAATGTAAACAACAAAACCTTGTAAAAGTAAAATAAAAATAATTATATAATTAAAAAATAATCAAAATAAATAGTACTATGGTAAAAAAAAAATTTAAAAAGTAAAAGTTGCACGTTTATTTCCACTATTGCTCATGGAATTATAATAAGGCTATGGGTTTTTTGTCTATGAAAGCTGAGTGTTGTGAGATTAGGAATACAAAGTTTTCCTTGGAGCAAGAGAGAGGACAGGTAGGTAGAGGAACGGACAAATAGGTTGGTGGTGGGATGGATACTGAATGAAGAGAAGTGAGGGTAGGAGAAAGACAGGCAGGCAGACATGAAAGAATGAAGAGGAAAAGAAGATATTCTGACTTTTACAAGGAGCCAAAATAATTGAATAAAATAAAGCTAGTCTTCTAAAATTGATTGGTATAAATGACACCACTATTGGAAAAATAAACCTTAAAGTTAATCTCACATGATACACAAAAGTTAACTTGAAATGGATCACAGAAGTAAGTGTAAATCCATAAACTGTCTAAAAGAAAAGATGGGAAAAACATTTATCTTTGCTTCAGGCAAAGAGTATGTATGACACCAAAAGCATGAACCATAGAAGGAAAAAAAACCTTACATATTAAATTTCATCAAAATTTAAATATTTTCTCTTTGAAATCACTAGTAAGAATTAAAAAGTCACATCAAAGACTGGGAGAAAATACTACACATGATAAAAGACTTTCTATTTAGAATACACAAAGAAATCTTAACAGCTCAAGAATTTTAAAACAGGCAAAATAATACAACACACATTTCAGCAAAGATAATACAAGAATGACGCCTCCACCTGCCAAAAAAAGTCGGTGAGAAGATGTTCAACATCATTAATCATCAGGGAAATGCAAACTAAAACCGCAGTGAAATTCTACCACAGGTAAAACAGCCAAATTTAAAACCTACACTACTCATATTTGTAAAAAAGAAACAACCATTGTGAACACTTTGCTGTAAGACTAAGGAACTTATACGGGCTGCACAAAACCTGCAGGGGTGGGAGGAAGGGGCTGAGAGGGGGGCTTAGGTGGGAGAGGTCAAGGGTTTGGGTTTATGTATAAATGTAAACAACAAAACCTTGTAAAAGTAAAATAAAAATAATTATATAATTAAAAAATAATCAAAATAAATAGTACTATGGTAAAAAAAAAATTTAAAAAGTAAAAGTTGCACGTTTATTTCCACTATTGCTCATGGAATTATAATAAGGCTATGGGTTTTTTGTCTATGAAAGCTGAGTGTTGTGAGATTAGGAATACAAAGTTTTCCTTGGAGCAAGAGAGAGGACAGGTAGGTAGAGGAACGGACAAATAGGTTGGTGGTGGGATGGATACTGAATGAAGAGAAGTGAGGGTAGGAGAAAGACAGGCAGGCAGACATGAAAGAATGAAGAGGAAAAGAAGATATTCTGACTTTTACAAGGAGCCAAAATAATTGAATAAAATAAAGCTAGTCTTCTAAAATTGATTGGTATAAATGACACCACTATTGGAAAAATAAACCTTAAAGTTAATCTCACATGATACACAAAAGTTAACTTGAAATGGATCACAGAAGTAAGTGTAAATCCATAAACTGTCTAAAAGAAAAGATGGGAAAAACATTTATCTTTGCTTCAGGCAAAGAGTATGTATGACACCAAAAGCATGAACCATAGAAGGAAAAAAAACCTTACATATTAAATTTCATCAAAATTTAAATATTTTCTCTTTGAAATCACTAGTAAGAATTAAAAAGTCACATCAAAGACTGGGAGAAAATACTACACATGATAAAAGACTTTCTATTTAGAATACACAAAGAAATCTTAACAGCTCAAGAATTTTAAAAACAGGCAAAATATTTCAACACACATTTCAGCAAAGATAATACAAGAATGACGCCTCCACCTGCCAAAAAAAGTCGGTGAGAAGATGTTCAACATCATTAATCATCAGGGAAATGCAAACTAAAACCGCAGTGAAATTCTACCACAGGTCCATTAAAACAGCTCAAATTTAAAACCCTGACAGTGACATCTACTCTCCAGCCATGAGAGAGACCAAACCGTAAACCAAACATCCATCAACTGGTAAATGGATAAACTGTGGTGTGTTCACACACATATACCTACATACCCTCACTTAGCCATAAGCTAACATATTAACAGCTGACAGACACTAGAACATAGAAGAATCTCAAAAGTATTATGCTAAGCGAGAGTAGGCAAACACAAAAGATTTTTCTGCTTAATTTTGTTTATATATTACTTATTTTTTTAAGACAAAACTGCAGTGACATAAATAGGTCAGTAATTATCAGAAGTGGAGTGTGTAGGAGGGAACTGAGAGCAAAAAGGTGAGAGAGAACATTTGGGGTGATAGAAACAATCTATATCCTCACTGATGAAACTGTCTGTATACATTTGTCAAAACTCATAGAATTATACACTTAAAATTGGCAAATTTTATTGTCTGTCATTAAATCTATATAAAACTGATCGGTTTAAATATACTCATTTGATGGGGTTTGAAACGTATTAAGTTTCAACCGGAAAGAATTAGTAAACTAAAAGGTAAATCAATAGAATTTATCCAAAGCACAAAGAGAAGTAAGATTTCAAAAATGAATAGAACCTCAGTGACTTATGGGCCAGTATCAAACTATTTGACATAGATCTACTTAAAGACTCAGAAGCAAAGAGTGAATACAGGAGATAAAAATATTTGAACAAATATTTGGTCAAAAGTATTCCAAAGATACTTAAACATATCAATCAACAGATCTAATCAGTTTAGTGAACTTCAAACAGATAAATACAAAGAAAACCAAAACAAGGCACACTATAACCCTGCTGAAGCCCAAATAAAATAGCAGAGAAAAAAGATGTACTACATACAGAGGAGCAACATTAAAAAGTAGAGAAAATATAAGCCCAAAGAATAAACCTTTCAAATGCTAAAAACAAACAAAAATTTTAAAACAGGCAAAATATTTCAACACACATTTCAGCAAAGATAATACAAGAATGACGCCTCCACCTGCCAAAAAAAGTCGGTGAGAAGATGTTCAACATCATTAATCATCAGGGAAATGCAAACTAAAACCGCAGTGAAATTCTACCACAGGTCCATTAAAACAGCTCAAATTTAAAACCCTGACAGTGACATCTACTCTCCAGCCATGAGAGAGACCAAACCGTAAACCAAACATCCATCAACTGGTAAATGGATAAACTGTGGTGTGTTCACACACATATACCTACATACCCTCACTTAGCCATAAGCTAACATATTAACAGCTGACAGACACTAGAACATAGAAGAATCTCAAAAGTATTATGCTAAGCGAGAGTAGGCAAACACAAAAGATTTTTCTGCTTAATTTTGTTTATATATTACTTATTTTTTTAAGACAAAACTGCAGTGACATAAATAGGTCAGTAATTATCAGAAGTGGAGTGTGTAGGAGGAACTGAGAGCAAAAAGGTGAGAGAGAACATTTGGGGTGATAGAAACAATCTATATCCTCACTGATGAAACTGTCTGTATACATTTGTCAAAACTCATAGAATTATACACTTAAAATTGGCAAATTTTATTGTCTGTCATTAAATCTATATAAAACTGATCGGTTTAAATATACTCATTTGATGGGGTTTGAAACGTATTAAGTTTCAACCGGAAAGAATTAGTAAACTAAAAGGTAAATCAATAGAATTTATCCAAAGCACAAAGAGAAGTAAGATTTCAAAAATGAATAGAACCTCAGTGACTTATGGGCCAGTATCAAACTATTTGACATAGATCTACTTAAAGACTCAGAAGCAAAGAGTGAATACAGGAGATAAAAATATTTGAACAAATATTTGGTCAAAAGTATTCCAAAGATACTTAAACATATCAATCAACAGATCTAATCAGTTTAGTGAACTTCAAACAGATAAATACAAAGAAAACCAAAACAAGGCACACTATAACCCTGCTGAAGCCCAAATAAAATAGCAGAGAAAAAAGATGTACTACATACAGAGGAGCAACATTAAAAAGTAGAGAAAATATAAGCCCAAAGAATAAACCTTTCAAATGCTAAAAACAAACAAGCAAACAAAAAAGAGCAACAACAACAAAAAACCTTTCAAGTCAGATTGACTCATTCAGTGGAAATATTCTTCAGAAAGGAAAGCAAAATGAAGACATTTCCAGATAAATGGAAGCTGACAGAATATGCTGGCAGCTGACTCACACAATGAGAAATGCTAAAGGGAGTTATTCTGGGAGAACAGAAATAACTAGCCTTATAGGAGTAACACAGTATACACTAAAGACAGTAACTGTGTGACTAAGTATAAAGACCATTTTTAAATTAAATTCTTTAAAAGATAAATGACTGTGTAAAGCAAAATAACAACACTGTAACACATGCAGTATATTCATACCAATAAATAGACAAAGTTAATGAAACAAAGATGTTAGGAAGGTAAACAGAATAGGTGAATATTGTAATCGCTACAGCAACCTCTAAAAAGCTAAGAATACAAAAGTTGTAGTTAAAAATCCAATAGAGGAGATATAATACAATACAGAGTAATATTTTATTAACCCAAACGAAGGCAAGAAATCAGGAATAAAGAATAGACAAATAAGAACCAAAAAGATTTCTACTCAGCCATATCAATAATTATATTAGATGTAAGTAGACTAAACACTCCAATTAAAGACAGAGTTTATCTTGCTGAATAGAAAACACCAATGCACATTTTTACAAATAATGCACTTTATAAAGACAGATAAACCAGAGAAAACACAAGTTTCAGGTATTAGGATGATAAAAGAAACATCTCTACAAATCCTGCTGATATGTAAAGGAATATGTTGGGACATTCATACTGAAGCCTCATAATCTANCATCCCACTGGCTTTTACAAATAATGCACTTTCATGAATATTAAAAAAAAGATCAAAAAATTTTGGTCAAAAGTATTCCAAAGATACTTAAACATATCAATCAACAGATCTAATCAGTTTAGTGAACTTCAAACAGATAAATACAAAGAAAACCAAAACAAGGCACACTATAACCCTGCTGAAGCCCAAATAAAATAGCAGAGAAAAAAGATGTACTACATACAGAGGAGCAACATTAAAAAGTAGAGAAAATATAAGCCCAAAGAATAAACCTTTCAAATGCTAAAAACAAACAAGCAAACAAAAAAGAGCAACAACAACAAAAAACCTTTCAAGTCAGATTGACTCATTCAGTGGAAATATTCTTCAGAAAGGAAAGCAAAATGAAGACATTTCCAGATAAATGGAAGCTGACAGAATATGCTGGCAGCTGACTCACACAATGAGAAATGCTAAAGGGAGTTATTCTGGGAGAACAGAAATAACTAGCCTTATAGGAGTAACACAGTATACACTAAAGACAGTAACTGTGTGACTAAGTATAAAGACCATTTTTAAATTAAATTCTTTAAAAGATAAATGACTGTGTAAAGCAAAATAACAACACTGTAACACATGCAGTATATTCATACCAATAAATAGACAAAGTTAATGAAACAAAGATGTTAGGAAGGTAAACAGAATAGGTGAATATTGTAATCGCTACAGCAACCTCTAAAAAGCTAAGAATACAAAAGTTGTAGTTAAAAATCCAATAGAGGAGATATAATACAATACAGAGTAATATTTTATTAACCCAAACGAAGGCAAGAAATCAGGAATAAAGAATAGACAAATAAGAACCAAAAAGATTTCTACTCAGCCATATCAATAATTATATTAGATGTAAGTAGACTAAACACTCCAATTAAAGACAGAGTTTATCTTGCTGAATAGAAAAACTCCAATGCACATTTTTACAAATAATGCACTTTATAAAGACAGATAAACCAGAGAAAACACAAGTTTCAGGTATTAGGATGATAAAAGAAACATCTCTACAAATCCTGCTGATATGTAAAGGAATATGTTGGGACATTCATACTGAAGCCTCATAATCTAGCATCATGTCCCAACTGGCTAAATGTTCATCCAGAGTAGTGACCAGTTGTTACCATAAACCATGGTTTCGGTTAAATAGTTCATGTGTATCCTTTCAGTCTTCCCATAACACTGTAGTGCAAATATATTTTTGTTCATATTTAAAAAAAATTTTTTTTGGCCACTTCTATTGGTCTTTCATTTATCTATTTTCATCCATCTTTGTTCTTTTGGTCTGTGTGGGCCTCCCATCACAGTGGCCTCTCTTTGTCACAGAGCACTGACTCTGGGCACATGCACTCCAGAGCTCCGGCTCGGTAGTTGGACACATCCGTCCAGCCGCTCTGCGGCACGTGGGATCTTCCCAGGCCAGGGATTGAACTGGTGCCCCTTGCACTGCAAGGTGGTGTCCTTACCCACTGGACCACCAGGGAAGCCCTGTTCATATTTTGCAGATGAGAAACTCAAAACCTACAGAGAGTAATTGACCTGTCCAAGGTCCCACACTTTGTTAGTAGCAGAACCACTTACTGGATTCACATATTGGGAATATTCTTAGTCTCATAACTGTCTCATTAGAATGAATCTAAATGAATATATTATGTTTTAAAGGAAGAACAATTTTTTTCTTCACTGAAAGAATTTTATAGCCTGAAGGTCATGAAGGAAGAATGGAAAAGCTACTCACTGAATTGCTGCCACTGTTGCCATGGAAACCTGAAAAGAGATTACATACACATCAGTTTTACAGCTCCATCTTTTAATAGGTGCAGAACATAACCACAGGCTGCTGATTCCTCACGGAAAACTCCCTGAAAAATCCATTTAATCAAAAACCTCCTCAGCTTTTTCTCTAATACAAAAATCCCAATTCACACAGTAAGCTGAATCTTACCAGATAGGTGGATAATGATTCTCTTTTTCAGAACTGCTGTCCATCCTCTTCCCACTGAGACATGAACCAAGACCAAAACAATTTTAAATACTACTGAAAAACAAGAACAAGAGGTTAAAGTACATAAGACGCCTCTATCTTAAGGATCAGATCACGAGGTGTTGAGAGGATATGTTGGACATTCATCGATATCTAGCATCATGTCCCAACTGGCTAAATGTTCATCCAGAGTAGTGACCAGTTGTTACCATAAACCATGGTTTCGGTTAAATAGTTCATGTGTATCCTTTCAGTCTTCCCATAACACTGTAGTGCAAATATATTTTTGTTCATATTTAAAAAAAATTTTTTTTGGCCACTTCTATTGGTCTTTCATTTATCTATTTTCATCCATCTTTGTTCTTTTGGTCTGTGTGGGCCTCCCATCACAGTGGCCTCTCTTTGTCACAGAGCACTGACTCTGGGCACATGCACTCCAGAGCTCCGGCTCGGTAGTTGGACACATCCGTCCAGCCGCTCTGCGGCACGTGGGATCTTCCCAGGCCAGGGATTGAACTGGTGCCCCTTGCACTGCAAGGTGGTGTCCTTACCCACTGGACCACCAGGGAAGCCCTGTTCATATTTTGCAGATGAGAAACTCAAAACCTACAGAGAGTAATTGACCTGTCCAAGGTCCCACACTTTGTTAGTAGCAGAACCACTTACTGGATTCACATATTGGGAATATTCTTAGTCTCATAACTGTCTCATTAGAATGAATCTAAATGAATATATTATGTTTTAAAGGAAGAACAATTTTTTTCTTCACTGAAAGAATTTTATAGCCTGAAGGTCATGAAGGAAGAATGGAAAAGCTACTCACTGAATTGCTGCCACTGTTGCCATGGAAACCTGAAAAGAGATTACATACACATCAGTTTTACAGCTCCATCTTTTAATAGGTGCAGAACATAACCACAGGCTGCTGATTCCTCACGGAAAACTCCCTGAAAAATCCATTTAATCAAAAACCTCCTCAGCTTTTTCTCTAATACAAAAATCCCAATTCACACAGTAAGCTGAATCTTACCAGATAGGTGGATAATGATTCTCTTTTTCAGAACTGCTGTCCATCCTCTTCCCACTGAGACATGAACCAAGACCAAAACAATTTTAAATACTACTGAAAAACAAGAACAAGAGGTTAAAGTACATAAGACGCCTCTATCTTAAGGATCAGATCACGAGGTGTTGAGAGGGAGATGTGGGTACTGATATAAAGGAGTGGTAAACATCACTGAGATAAATAGGCAAACATAAATTAGCCTCTCTCTTACAATGGAGAGACTACATTACATCCCTTACAATGCAGCATCCTTCACTAGAAACAAAATGCTCTCAGGCAGCACAAACCTATTCCTAAGTATTTCTGTGATACTGAAGTACAGACGTGCACGTGTGTGCTAAGTCAGCTCATGTCTGACTCTTTGAGACTCTATGGACTGCAATCTGCCAGACTCTTCTATCCATGGGATTCTCCGGGTGAGAATACTGCTGTGGGCTGCCATGCCCTCCTCCAGGGGATCTTTCCAACTCAGGAATCAAACACAAATCTGTAATGTCTCCTGTACTGGCAGGCAGCTTCTTTACTACTAGCGCCACCTGGGAAGTCTGAAGTATAGACACTGTCAACTCAACTAAAAGCCAGGTGTGACAGTAAAGCTCAAACAGGATAAGACACAAGTCTGTTTACAAATAGTGATGTCCCTGTGCATCTAAATTGAGGCCAGTTAATGTGCCTTTACTCAAACTGATTTAAAAAGTAGTAAAAGAAAACTTAAGCAAGAACAGTAAGTACAGAAAGTAAGACGTTATTTGCCTTTCTTCTTTTTTTCATGATATTGACTCAGGTTCAGCTGGAAGAAATGATTTAGTAAACATCTTATTTAGGATTTGGTTTGGTTGCAAATGGCAGAAACCCCAAAGTAACAATGGCTTGAACAACACAGAATTTTATTTTTCTCACATTTAAAAGTCTTCAGAGATCATCTAGGGTTGTTATGGTAGCTCTCTCACTGGAGACCCAGGCTCCCCCAGTTTGTCATCCCACCATACTCTGCATGTGAGTTCCAACCCATGCTCCGAGGTGAGTGCTCCCACTGCAGCCCACATATTCACAACAGAGGCAGCATAAAGGAGAAATCTAATACAAAAATCCCAATTCACACAGTAAGCTGAATCTTACCAGATAGGTGGATAATGATTCTCTTTTTCAGAACTGCTGTCCATCCTCTTCCCACTGAGACATGAACCAAGACCAAAACAATTTTAAATACTACTGAAAAACAAGAACAAGAGGTTAAAGTACATAAGACGCCTCTATCTTAAGGATCAGATCACGAGGTGTTGAGAGGGAGATGTGGGTACTGATATAAAGGAGTGGTAAACATCACTGAGATAAATAGGCAAACATAAATTAGCCTCTCTCTTACAATGGAGAGACTACATTACATCCCTTACAATGCAGCATCCTTCACTAGAAACAAAATGCTCTCAGGCAGCACAAACCTATTCCTAAGTATTTCTGTGATACTGAAGTACAGACGTGCACGTGTGTGCTAAGTCAGCTCATGTCTGACTCTTTGAGACTCTATGGACTGCAATCTGCCAGACTCTTCTATCCATGGGATTCTCCGGGTGAGAATACTGCTGTGGGCTGCCATGCCCTCCTCCAGGGGATCTTTCCAACTCAGGAATCAAACACAAATCTGTAATGTCTCCTGTACTGGCAGGCAGCTTCTTTACTACTAGCGCCACCTGGGAAGTCTGAAGTATAGACACTGTCAACTCAACTAAAAGCCAGGTGTGACAGTAAAGCTCAAACAGGATAAGACACAAGTCTGTTTACAAATAGTGATGTCCCTGTGCATCTAAATTGAGGCCAGTTAATGTGCCTTTACTCAAACTGATTTAAAAAGTAGTAAAAGAAAACTTAAGCAAGAACAGTAAGTACAGAAAGTAAGACGTTATTTGCCTTTCTTCTTTTTTTCATGATATTGACTCAGGTTCAGCTGGAAGAAATGATTTAGTAAACATCTTATTTAGGATTTGGTTTGGTTGCAAATGGCAGAAACCCCAAAGTAACAATGGCTTGAACAACACAGAATTTTATTTTTCTCACATTTAAAAGTCTTCAGAGATCATCTAGGGTTGTTATGGTAGCTCTCTCACTGGAGACCCAGGCTCCCCCAGTTTGTCATCCCACCATACTCTGCATGTGAGTTCCAACCCATGCTCCGAGGTGAGTGCTCCCACTGCAGCCCACATATTCACAACAGAGGCAGCATAAAGGAGAAAGGGATGAAGAGGGGCAATCTCTTCCCCTTTAAGGGCACTGTTCTCCACTTTCATACACTTCCTGCTTACATTGCATTGACTTTCCCCCACATGACTTCGTCTATCCGTGTGTGCCACAGACAAGCAGAACCTCTGAAACCACCAAAGAGGAAGGGAGCAGTTGTTTTCTTTTTCTTTTTTTAAAGATTTATTTATTTATTTCGGACGGGGGTCGGGCTGGGGAGGGAGGGGAGCGGGCGGGCCACTTCTATTGGTCTTTCTCTATTTTCATCCATCTTTGTTCTTTGGCCTGTGTGGACCTCCCATCGCAGTGGCCTCTGTTGTGGCAGAGCGCCGGCTCTGGACGCATGCGCTCCAGGGCTCCGGCTTGGTAAGTGGACACATCGGTCCAGCTGCTCGGCAGCACGTGGGATCTTCCCAGGCCAGGGCTCGAACCGGCACCCCTTGCACTGCAAGGCGGTGTCCTTACCCACTGGACCACCAGGGGAAGTCCGGAGCAGTTGTTTTCTACATGGTCCAGGGAACCATAGGAGTCAAGGCTAGACTGAGTCATTCATCTGTTTATATATTCCTTCAAGACCCAATTATTAGTCATATGACATGTTTCAGATTTTAGAAACAAGAAAGACAATACAACACATAAGTAAACATCATTTAGTGATGTCCCTGTGCATCTAAATTGAGGCCAGTTAATGTGCCTTTACTCAAACTGATTTAAAAAGTAGTAAAAGAAAACTTAAGCAAGAACAGTAAGTACAGAAAGTAAGACGTTATTTGCCTTTCTTCTTTTTTTCATGATATTGACTCAGGTTCAGCTGGAAGAAATGATTTAGTAAACATCTTATTTAGGATTTGGTTTGGTTGCAAATGGCAGAAACCCCAAAGTAACAATGGCTTGAACAACACAGAATTTTATTTTTCTCACATTTAAAAGTCTTCAGAGATCATCTAGGGTTGTTATGGTAGCTCTCTCACTGGAGACCCAGGCTCCCCCAGTTTGTCATCCCACCATACTCTGCATGTGAGTTCCAACCCATGCTCCGAGGTGAGTGCTCCCACTGCAGCCCACATATTCACAACAGAGGCAGCATAAAGGAGAAAGGGATGAAGAGGGGCAATCTCTTCCCCTTTAAGGGCACTGTTCTCCACTTTCATACACTTCCTGCTTACATTGCATTGACTTTCCCCCACATGACTTCGTCTATCCGTGTGTGCCACAGACAAGCAGAACCTCTGAAACCACCAAAGAGGAAGGGAGCAGTTGTTTTCTTTTTCTTTTTTTAAAGATTTATTTATTTATTTCGGACGGGGGTCGGGCTGGGGAGGGAGGGGAGCGGGCGGGCCACTTCTATTGGTCTTTCTCTATTTTCATCCATCTTTGTTCTTTGGCCTGTGTGGACCTCCCATCGCAGTGGCCTCTGTTGTGGCAGAGCGCCGGCTCTGGACGCATGCGCTCCAGGGCTCCGGCTTGGTAATTGGACACATCGGTCCAGCTGCTCGGCAGCACGTGGGATCTTCCCAGGCCAGGGCTCGAACCGGCACCCCTTGCACTGCAAGGCGGTGTCCTTACCCACTGGACCACCAGGGGAAGTCCGGAGCAGTTGTTTTCTACATGGTCCAGGGAACCATAGGAGTCAAGGCTAGACTGAGTCATTCATCTGTTTATATATTCCTTCAAGACCCAATTATTAGTCATATGACTTGTTTCAGATTTTAGAAACAAGAAAGACAATACAACACATAAGTAAATACATCATTTCAGCACAATGTGTGAGGAATCTCATAGAGGCAAAAGATAGCCAACTTTGTTGCAGTTCAAGGAGAGTTCTTAAGGAAACTTTCACAGAGGAAACCCATGTAAAGTCTTCAAAACACACACACATATATATGTATGTATATGCATCACTTTGCCAACTATACTGGTGGAAGAGAGCTGGGGGTGGACGAGGGAGGCAAGATTCATCAGAGAGGGTCGAAAAATGGAGGCCTTCCAGGCAGAAGGAAGAACAGATGTAAATGTGACAAAATATGGGAAAGCGTGGCTTGCTGGGGAGCTCTGTGCAGCTCCACAGGACTTGGAATGGGGATGGGGAGGAGGAAGGAAGCCAGGGAGAAGTGGTAGATGACACTGAGATGCAGACAGGCTGGAGAGCTTGCAATCATTCCGTGCTCCGTGGGAAGCCACAGGAAAGGTCAAGGAACGAGAGGGTCACAGTGAGTTTGTGTTCAGAACTGGAGAGTGGAAATGTGGGAGATGAATGGGCGTAATTGAAAGCAGGAAAACTGTTCATTTATCAAGCATTTGCTGAGCATCCAGTATGTGCCAGGCCCTGTGGCATGTGCTAAGGATACCACATGGAGTGCAACTGAAACAGGAGCCCTCAAGGACCCACGGCAGAGGAAGAGACATGAACCAGTGTTTTACCAGTTTTCTGTGACTTTCATGACCGCAAGAAGGCAGAGGGCACCTAACCCTCCTGGGATGACACAGAAAGCTGCAGAGAAACCAAATTTTAGATTTGTAAAATCTGAGCTGAAGTCTGACAGGTGGTCAAGGACTGCAAAGAGCATTTTTGGCAGAGCATGTGGTGCCTGCAAATTTAACAAGGCAGAAGAAAAACTACAAGCAGTTCCATGGAGAGGTTCAGGGTACAAGTGTGGAAGTGGTAGAAAACTAGGCCCAGAGTAGGAGAGAGACACTATGCCCGTGATTAAGGCCTGATAAGAGTGCTCAGTTGTATCTGACTCTTTGTGATCCCATGCACTGGAGCCCACCAGGCTCCTCTGTCCCTGGGATTTTCCAACCAAGAATACTGGAGTGGGTTACCATTTCCTATGCCAGGGTAAGAGGTTACTTTATAGGAAATGTCTAGGTAGCAGGAGATGAGAGCCTTATTTAGAATGGGGGAAATCACTGATCTCCCATTTGCTCCCCAATCTACTCAGTGTCCTTCCCCAATTTTCTCATTGTCCAGGAGGCTGATCTTCTTGGTTGCCAACAACTGGCTGTCTTGTAGTCGGGTGTGGCCAGAACAACAGAAGGAGACAAATGGGGAGGAGGACTTGAGAGAGTGAGGTCAGGAACAAACTTATTCTCCTGGTCCCCTGTCCGTGGAGTTATTCAGGGTCGTCTGATCTCCACAGAGCTCTTGTGTCTTCCCTCTCTCTCCTAATGGCCTCATTTTCTCTTCTTCTCCTGGTTTACAGATCCACTTCCTGCCCTTCCCCACTTAGGCATGAGAGCAGTCACAGCAATCCACGACCTGCAGGTATTACACTATTTCTGTGGTTTCCCTACACTATGCCCTTTATAAATAGTTCCTCTATTAGATTCTCAATTATACAATAGGTGTGCTGTTTCCCGCCAGGAATCTAATATAATCACCACCTTCATTGAAACTCCATTTCTTCCTAACTGCTGTGACTTTTCTGTGTAATCTGGAGCCCCCAATTTTCTAGGAGGAATGATCAAGCCCCCAAGTGGTTCAAAGCTCTCACATCTCTTGGTTGATAGGTCAAAGATCATAATCCATTGTGCTCAGGTGACATCGGACCAATAAAACTAAAATTTCTTGCTACCAAAAAGTTTACAAGTTAGCAGGGAAGATATACATAAGTAACAGTAAAACTCACCTAACTTATCTTTGGCATATTTTCCTGGGCATGGCATAGTTTAAGCACATAGTCTGGATCAAATTAAAACCATCATTTCAATGAGGAGGTATTGAGCAAAGGGTATAAACTTCCAGTTATAAGATTAACAAGTTCTGGGGATCTAATGTACAGCATGGGTATTATGATTAATAATATTGTATTGTATATTTGAACACTGGTGGAAAAATAAGTTTTAAATGTTCTCAGGACCAAAAAAACTGGTAATCATGTTATGGAATAGGGATGTTACCTAATGCTAAGGTAGTAATCATTCTCCAATATATAAATGTATCAAACCAACACTAGTGCACCTTAAGTTTACACATTGTTATATGGACAATCATATCTCAACAAACTCAGGGGGAAAAGGTTGACAAAAAAAAAAAAAAAACTAGTTTAAAACAAGGAAATGAAGACTCAGGGAAGCAATGGAGCTTGTACAAGACCTCCAGCTGGTCCACTGGAAGGATTTGAATTCAGTTTTAGATGTGCTGCCTTTCACTGCCTATTTATTTATTTATTTTTTACAGCTATTCAAGAACAGTAGTAGGATTCCTTGGTGGCTCAGCAGTGGAAAAAAAAAAAAAAAACTCTGCTCACTGATGCAGGATACACAAGTTCTATCCCTGGTCCAGGAAGATCCCACACGCCTTGGAGCAACTAAGCCACAAATACTGAGTGTGTGCTTTAGAGTCTGGGAGTTGCAGCTACTGAAGCCCGCACACCCTCGAGCCTCTGCTCCATAACAAGAGAAGCCACTGCAATAAGAAGCCCACACACAACAACTAGAGAGTAGCCCCCATGCACTGCAATTAGAGGAAAGCCTATCCAGCAATGACGACCCAGCAGAGCCAAAAATAAGTAAATTAATTAATTTTTAAAAAGGAGCGTAGCAAATTTATGTTCCACTCCATCTCTCTCCCATGCTAGAATGCCATATCTCGGAACGTGCTCAATAAATATCTGTTCAATAATTTTTTAAAGATTATCATTTCCAATTCCCCATTCCAGGGTAAGTGGATACTATCCAATTTGAATATCCAAAGTGAGCGTTCAGTATGTATGTATGGTATGTGAGTATTCAGTTCTAATCCAATCGGGTGGCTAAAATTTCTTGCTACCAAAAAGTTTACAAGTTAGCAGGGAAGATATACATAAGTAACAGTAAAACTCACCTAACTTATCTTTGGCATATTTTCCTGGGCATGGCATAGTTTAAGCACATAGTCTGGATCAAATTAAAACCATCATTTCAATGAGGAGGTATTGAGCAAAGGGTATAAACTTCCAGTTATAAGATTAACAAGTTCTGGGGATCTAATGTACAGCATGGGTATTATGATTAATAATATTGTATTGTATATTTGAACACTGGTGGAAAAATAAGTTTTAAATGTTCTCAGGACCAAAAAAACTGGTAATCATGTTATGGAATAGGGATGTTACCTAATGCTAAGGTAGTAATCATTCTCCAATATATAAATGTATCAAACCAACACTAGTGCACCTTAAGTTTACACATTGTTATATGGACAATCATATCTCAACAAACTCAGGGGGAAAAGGTTGACAAAAAAAAAAAAAAAACTAGTTTAAAACAAGGAAATGAAGACTCAGGGAAGCAATGGAGCTTGTACAAGACCTCCAGCTGGTCCACTGGAAGGATTTGAATTCAGTTTTAGATGTGCTGCCTTTCACTGCCTATTTATTTATTTATTTTTTACAGCTATTCAAGAACAGTAGTAGGATTCCTTGGTGGCTCAGCAGTGGAAAAAAAAAAAAAAAACTCTGCTCACTGATGCAGGATACACAAGTTCTATCCCTGGTCCAGGAAGATCCCACACGCCTTGGAGCAACTAAGCCACAAATACTGAGTGTGTGCTTTAGAGTCTGGGAGTTGCAGCTACTGAAGCCCGCACACCCTCGAGCCTCTGCTCCATAACAAGAGAAGCCACTGCAATAAGAAGCCCACACACAACAACTAGAGAGTAGCCCCCATGCACTGCAATTAGAGGAAAGCCTATCCAGCAATGACGACCCAGCAGAGCCAAAAATAAGTAAATTAATTAATTTTTAAAAAGGAGCGTAGCAAATTTATGTTCCACTCCATCTCTCTCCCATGCTAGAATGCCATATCTCGGAACGTGCTCAATAAATATCTGTTCAATAATTTTTTAAAGATTATCATTTCCAATTCCCCATTCCAGGGTAAGTGGATACTATCCAATTTGAATATCCAAAGTGAGCGTTCAGTATGTATGTATGGTATGTGAGTATTCAGTTCTAATCCAATCGGGTGGCTCACAGTACAAACATGGGTATCCACAATTCAGCGCTCTGAAGGAAAGGGATATTTTCAGAGAACCTGACCTGGTACAGGATGGGCAGACATCACTAAAAGCATCTATCACAGCAAAGAGCAGGCTCTGTCAGTGTTTCTTTAAATGGATCATTTCCATAAGGTAGATTATGATGTGCCAAGAAAGACTGATTTAAAGTCTATCTTGCCATAAGGTATTTGAGTGTTTCTTTTTTGAAGAGAAGGGATAATAGCATATTTACAATTCAATTATATTTCTATTATTCTTGTTCTAGTCAAATTAGGCGTTCCTTAGTTCCACAGTGATTTTTCACAGGGAGGAGTATTGTCACACCTGCTACACAGCTGGGTCTAAGAACTGCCTGCATGCTACCAGTATGCTCTGGGGTTAGTTTCCATGCCAACCAGTCTAGGAGTGTTTCCACCCTATCTCCCCACTCCAGGACAGACATTAATAGAATAGACATGTATGAGGAAGAGTGAGGACAGGTTGAATAAGTGTATGCAATTATTTTTATAGCACTGAGGTCCTAAATTATTCCTTATGCTAGTCCTCTTTATAACACAAGATAAAAAGAGACAGATTACAATGTCTTTCATGCTAAGTGTTCACAGCTCTTTCAAATATGCCATCATATTCTCTTCAGAGCATCCCTAAAAGATAAGAAAGGCCTTATTTTGCAGGCTGGGAAACTAAGGCACAGAACAGCAAAATGTTCATCTCACACATCCAGGATGATGCAATTCTAGCATTAGAATAAAATTCAAGAATACTATCTGTAAAATCTGCATTTTCACTTACATTTTTACTCCCCTGTCTCCATCAGCTTAGACTCCAGAGCAAATCAATTCAATATAGGTTTAACATATCACCCTCATCCTAGCTAACTGTACAAACAGCCAAAGTGGTGGGGGGTAGTAAAAATAGCCAAATGGTGGGGGTGGTTACTGGGAAGGAAAACTGGGTAAACTAGTAAAGAAAAAAGCAATAAATACAAAGGTGGGGTTACAGGAAAGCAAATATTAAAGTTTAACTTAAAATATCTCACCTAAATTTTCTTTCAAGGAAAAGAAATGATTTGACTTTGATGAGGCTTGGATGAAACAATAATATGACATCAAATATGACCAAGATCATCAAGAGATACCTCAGAGAGTAAGGGGGAAACTTAAGATGTGCCCGAACAAAACATGTAAAGAATTAAAATGTTGTCAGTCTCCGTTTCATCTATTTTAGAGATCCTGGTTAGCCTCAGCAGCCTTAGGGAGAGGAGACCAGGGGAGCAACCTGGGAAGAGATAAAAACATGCTTTGTGTGACGGAGGCTGAGGACACTTTAAATCCGATTGAAGTACTGACTCCGTTGTCTCAAACACCCCATCTCACCTCCCTACTCCACGCACAAAGGTATAACCAAAAAAGGCAGCATTCTAGGCAGTAAATGCAGAAATGCCAGAATATAACTTTAGGCCCTTGACGTTTGTCCAAAGCAAAAACCAATCACTTCAAAAGCATGTCAAATGTTAACAGCCAGTGACATGCTAGTGTCAGACATTTAATGTACCCAGAGATTTGAGTACCCAGGATACATACATATGTGTCAGACATTTAATGACCCATTTTAGAGTCCTAAATTATTCCTTATGCTAGTCCTCTTTATAACACAAGATAAAAAGAGACAGATTACAATGTCTTTCATGCTAAGTGTTCACAGCTCTTTCAAATATGCCATCATATTCTCTTCAGAGCATCCCTAAAAGATAAGAAAGGCCTTATTTTGCAGGCTGGGAAACTAAGGCACAGAACAGCAAAATGTTCATCTCACACATCCAGGATGATGCAATTCTAGCATTAGAATAAAATTCAAGAATACTATCTGTAAAATCTGCATTTTCACTTACATTTTTACTCCCCTGTCTCCATCAGCTTAGACTCCAGAGCAAATCAATTCAATATAGGTTTAACATATCACCCTCATCCTAGCTAACTGTACAAACAGCCAAAGTGGTGGGGGGTAGTAAAAATAGCCAAATGGTGGGGGTGGTTACTGGGAAGGAAAACTGGGTAAACTAGTAAAGAAAAAAGCAATAAATACAAAGGTGGGGTTACAGGAAAGCAAATATTAAAGTTTAACTTAAAATATCTCACCTAAATTTTCTTTCAAGGAAAAGAAATGATTTGACTTTGATGAGGCTTGGATGAAACAATAATATGACATCAAATATGACCAAGATCATCAAGAGATACCTCAGAGAGTAAGGGGGAAACTTAAGATGTGCCCGAACAAAACATGTAAAGAATTAAAATGTTGTCAGTCTCCGTTTCATCTATTTTAGAGATCCTGGTTAGCCTCAGCAGCCTTAGGGAGAGGAGACCAGGGGAGCAACCTGGGAAGAGATAAAAACATGCTTTGTGTGACGGAGGCTGAGGACACTTTAAATCCGATTGAAGTACTGACTCCGTTGTCTCAAACACCCCATCTCACCTCCCTACTCCACGCACAAAGGTATAACCAAAAAAGGCAGCATTCTAGGCAGTAAATGCAGAAATGCCAGAATATAACTTTAGGCCCTTGACGTTTGTCCAAAGCAAAAACCAATCACTTCAAAAGCATGTCAAATGTTAACAGCCAGTGACATGCTAGTGTCAGACATTTAATGTACCCAGAGATTTGAGTACCCAGGATACATACATATGGGCTTCTCTGATAGCTCAGATGGTAAAGAATCCATCTGCAATGCCAGAGACCTGATTCAATCCCTGGGCAAGGAAGATTCCCCTGGAGGAAGGCATGGCAACCCACTCCAGTATTCTTGCTTGGAGAATCCCATGGACAGAGAAGCCTGGTGGGCTACAGTCTATGACATCACAAACAGTCACAGCTGAGTGACTGAGCACAGCATAAACACATATATATGTGTACACACATTTATATTTTTTTCTTCCCTCTCTTATTCCCTTATCATACAACATAAGATGTATCAACTTTATATCCCAGTACATAAGTGTTGCTAACTTTGCATAATATTTCAGTTATGGGATATCAAGGAGAGGAGTAACCATGACTCAAGAATCTACCTCCTCTTCTGCGAGAGGAAACAGTGCATTTTTAGTTTGTAGGATAGCTGTATTATGCTAGATGGAATTATGACCCTGTCCCTGTCTTTATTTGGAGATTAAGTATGATCTACTGAGATGTGTATGGGTGCCAAGTTGACGAGAGGTGGATTCATGATGATTAATTTTATGTGTTAAGATAACCAGGTCACTAAGTGCTCAGGTATCTGCTTAACTATTTCTGGCTGTGTATGTGAGGATTTTCTAGAAGAAATTATCATTTCAATTGGTGGAGTAAAGCAGATTGCTCTCAACGTGGGTGGGCTTCCTCTAGCCCACTGAGGGCTAGTTTCCCTGGACTTCTCAAATTCTGGACGTGGCAATCTCACTCATGTGACTACACCCTTTGTCCACAATCTTGTTGGCCTAGAACTCAGGAAATTCCTCAGGAAACCACTTTGCTCCTTACTACCAAGCCTAGGAAGTTTACATTGCCTATTTGACTTGGGGCAATGAGCCCAGATGACTCCCTGTCCGCTTCCATCCCCAGGGAGGGCAGTAGGGCTCTGGAGTGAGGCTTAAGAAGTTCAAATCTGGTCCCACAGTGAGCATTTTGCTGATCAGTAACACTCATAATGAGTGAATATCGACAATGCTATTAATACTTCTCTCTGACCTTCAGTAGTTCCTATCTGTAAACTATGAATATTAACAACACCAAATGCATAGGGTTATGGTGAGCATTAGTAAGACAATCCACACCAAGTTCTAGCTGAGTGCCTAGAACATAGTTAGCACTCAATAACTGTTAGCTATTTATTAAAATGTCTCCTGCGGTCTCTCACCAAGGAACCTCTGCTCATCAGACAGACCTTTCTGTAACAGTCAAGGAGAATAAACACAGAGGAGAGCAAGGAAAAACTAAAACTGGAAAACGGTGAGGCTGTGAAAGCAGCCAGTCAGGAAAGGCCGATTATATAGTTGTCCAAAACACGTATTAACATTAAGGGTCTCTCTAGACAGAAAGGAGTATAGTGTGCATAAAAGGATTGATTGGGCACAGTTTAAGCTTCTTTGGGAAAATGTAAGAAGGGACATATAAGCATATTCATAAAAATAGACAGACTTTGTAAATATACTTAATTAAATGAAAATTTTGCACTGAAAACTTTCTCCCCAGCTGGTTAGAGTGGAAAACCAATGATGCCTTAACAGATTTAGAGTGTTGCTTTTTTAGAGTGGACAACTAGGAGACCTGAACAACTGAATACATGCAGTAAATCTATGCCATGTCTACACCTCAAACAGAGCTAATGCTTTTTGGGTGATGAAAACGTAGATTCTGCAGGAGAATTCAAGAGATACAGATGACATATTTAAAGTATTCCAAGCATATTCCCCCCTCCCCCTAAAAAAAGACTTATTCTTTGCTGCTTTCAGTATGCTGCTGCAAGCAAGAATAATCTCTTCCTTACATCTCTGGTACACTCTACTTTCCCTTATTAACATGCTGTCCTTCAGCTGACACACAAAGACATTTGTAATATGCCATAAACAGAGACACTCCCCATGCAGTATAATGATAAACTAGCTGTTACAAAAAAAGAGCTTAGAAGCCAGACACAGTGTTCCTACATATCTAACCCAAGTTATTTTCTGTGGCTTAACATATTTTCAATAGCAGTTCAACCACATGCTTAACTCTAACATAGGATTCCTTTCACCAGCTACAGAAAAAAATAATCAAAGAGACTATTGCTTCTGTGGAAGTTCTTGTACATGACTCCAGGGGAATTATTCTTTCTCTCCCTCATTCCAACGTGCTTTATGAGGTTGCCCCAACCTGGTTACCCTAAAACCCTGAGATGTACAAGCTTGTGCGCACACAGTCACGGAGGCTGGAAGAGTCCCAAGGGCCTCAGAAAGAAAAGAAAGAATGCTTAAAAGCCCTGAGAGCATTAATTATCCTGCTGAACAACTAAACTGGTGAAGGAGTTCCTTCCCTAGTCTGCATTATCCAAGTCCTGTTCAAAGTACCATTTTCCAAAACTGACAGTCATCATTCTTGAGACCTTCCAAATATCCTTTGCCCTTCTACCTGGATCAGTGAGCTTCTGAACCAAGAGACCAGTGGCAAAATGCCAGCAGGGAAGGACCGGACACAGGAAATGGCCTGCATGCCCTCAGGCTCAGCCTAAGGCTGCCTCATTAAGTGATTAAGAGTGGATTTAAGGTAGCAGGAACTAGGTTTAAATTCCAGTTTCACCTATTGTTAACTCTGAGAACTTGGGCAAATTATTTACCTTTTCTGAGCCTCGATTCTTCATCTATCCACTAAAGAGTATAATGTACCAGGAGTTGGTTGGGGGGAAAATTCAATAATTTATGTAAAGAATTCAATAAACACATTAGCTATTGTCATAGACTGCTACCTTGGAGATGGTAAAGGAAAGAAAACCATTCACAGAGCCTCATCAGCCACTTCCGTGTGAGCCCCGAAGGGCAAACAACATGTAAAATTCCAAATTTGAGGAAACCAGTACAGTTAAAGAAATCCATCTCCTTTTATTCCCAGATTATTTCTCTTGACCCCTAAGAATTATTCCACCAGGCTATTGGGCCCAGTCACTCTGGGCTCAGTCACTTGAAAACCAGAAAGAAGGTCAATCAGTAATTTATATAAGCTAAATTACCAATAAACACATTAAAAAGTTTAACCTTACTACTAAAACTAACCCATGGTAACATGATACCTATGCAAATTGTAAACAGTTTTCAATGATAATATTCAGGGTCATCAGCAGCAGTGTGAGATACGCTGATGAAAATGTAACTTTTTGGAGAGTACTTTATTAAAATTTATAAAGACTTTCCCCCAAAACTTCATGCCTTTTGTCCTAATAATTCAACTTCTGCAAGTTGCCCTGAGGAAATACACAGAAATGCAAACAAAAATGTATAAAAGTATTATTTTAACAGAAAAAATAGCAATAAATGCTTAACAGTATGGAATTGCATAAATTATAATAACTTAATACAATAAAATACCATGTACCCACTAAAAATAATGTTTTCAAAGAATATTCAATGATATGGGAAAGCCCTTGAAGTTTAATGCTATTTTTAAAAATTAGGCATAAAACTTCTTAAACATGCAGAGAAAATTACTTAGAGGAAATATGGTAAAAATGTTAACAGTAAATATCTGTAATAAAGGAAGGAAAGAAAGTATTTTCTTTTGTATAATTGTTATAGTCCAAATTCTCTGTTATGAGCATGCATTTCATTTACAATCAGATTTTTGTGTCTCTGTGCAGCCCAGTTTCTTAAAGATTTGATTTCTGTAAATTTGAGTCATGGAAACCCATGCCAATATTCTTGCCTGGAGAATCTTGTGGACAGAGGAGCCTGGTGGGCTACAGTCCACAGGGCTGCACAGAGTTGGACATTACTAAAGTGAGTGAGCATGCATGCATGCATGCAAAAGAAGCCTTCCAAAGAACAAATCTGTAGCCCCAAAGAATAATCCTACTCTAAAGCCATTGCACTAATGCTCTCTGGCAGATGGACGAGATATTTGTGATAGACAGTCTCATCCTTCTTCACTTCACCCTATTCCAGCCATAGTGGGTGGGAGGGAAGCCTCACAGGCCTCAGGCTCAAACAGGGATGGGAAAGTGACAAAGTAGCTGAGACCAAGCAGGCACAGCTGCCTCCATCAGAGACCAGCTCTGGTCAGCAGGCTGTCACTGAGTCAGCTGCAATAATAGTGATTTATTTCTGTACAAACAACACACTGCTATGCAAACAATTAAAAAGTTTAACCTTACTACTAAAACTAACCCATGGTAACATGATACCTATGCAAATTGTAAACAGTTTTCAATGATAATATTCAGGGTCATCAGCAGCAGTGTGAGATACGCTGATGAAAATGTAACTTTTTGGAGAGTACTTTATTAAAATTTATAAAGACTTTCCCCCAAAACTTCATGCCTTTTGTCCTAATAATTCAACTTCTGCAAGTTGCCCTGAGGAAATACACAGAAATGCAAACAAAAATGTATAAAAGTATTATTTTAACAGAAAAAATAGCAATAAATGCTTAACAGTATGGAATTGCATAAATTATAATAACTTAATACAATAAAATACCATGTACCCACTAAAAATAATGTTTTCAAAGAATATTCAATGATATGGGAAAGCCCTTGAAGTTTAATGCTATTTTTAAAAATTAGGCATAAAACTTCTTAAACATGCAGAGAAAATTACTTAGAGGAAATATGGTAAAAATGTTAACAGTAAATATCTGTAATAAAGGAAGGAAAGAAAGTATTTTCTTTTGTATAATTGTTATAGTCCAAATTCTCTGTTATGAGCATGCATTTCATTTACAATCAGATTTTTGTGTCTCTGTGCAGCCCAGTTTCTTAAAGATTTGATTTCTGTAAATTTGAGTCATGGAAACCCATGCCAATATTCTTGCCTGGAGAATCTTGTGGACAGAGGAGCCTGGTGGGCTACAGTCCACAGGGCTGCACAGAGTTGGACATTACTAAAGTGAGTGAGCATGCATGCATGCATGCAAAAGAAGCCTTCCAAAGAACAAATCTGTAGCCCCAAAGAATAATCCTACTCTAAAGCCATTGCACTAATGCTCTCTGGCAGATGGACGAGATATTTGTGATAGACAGTCTCATCCTTCTTCACTTCACCCTATTCCAGCCATAGTGGGTGGGAGGGAAGCCTCACAGGCCTCAGGCTCAAACAGGGATGGGAAAGTGACAAAGTAGCTGAGACCAAGCAGGCACAGCTGCCTCCATCAGAGACCAGCTCTGGTCAGCAGGCTGTCACTGAGTCAGCTGCAATAATAGTGATTTATTTCTGTACAAACAACACACTGCTATGCAATCAATCCACATTGCTATGAAATGGGAAGGAGACCATGGTCTGAGAATATTTTTAAATCAGCCTTTCTCCAGAATGGCCTGGTTTCAAAAGAGAAGCATGGCAGAATAAGCGTGGTTCTTTGAAGTTACACTTTGAGTTACTATCCAGTAATGGCCCAGGATGTAAAGGACAAAAGATATACATATTGTGCTAGACTTCATGGCTTATGAAGGCACGTTCTATCAACTTTGTAAAACTGTTGTACTGTTCATTGCTATTATTTAATACTCACAGAGCATTCTATTATTCTCAGGTATCTTGCCAACAATAGTTAGTAATTTTTAACATCACTCTGAAGAGAAAATTCAGTATTAATAGTATCATTATCCTCTGAAATATACAAGAACATTATGAAAGCTGATGCCACAGCAGTTACTAGCAAAGTCAAAATGAAACTTGTTTCCTGGCTCCTTGATTAATATAAGTTTCACAGAATACAGAATTTCCTAGTAGAAAGAAAAAGAACATTATTTATTTGTGGAGTAAGTCAATGGTTGTAATTCACTCTCATCTCAATCATAACAAACTGTGGATATTTCTTAAAGAGATGGGACTACCAGACCACTTAACTTGCCTCTTGAGAAACCTGTATGCAAGTCAGGAAGCAACAATTAGAACCACACATGGAACAATGGAATGATTCAAAATTGGGAAAGGAGTACATCAAGGATGTATATTGTCACCCTGCTTATTTAACCTCTCTGTAGAGTACATCATATAAAATTCCAGGCTGGATGAAGCACAAGCTGTACTCAAGATTGCCAGGAGAAATATCAACAACCTTAGCTATGCAGATGATACCACACTTGTGGCAGAAACAAGTTCCAAAGTGGAACTAAAGAGCCTCTTAATGAAGGTGAAAGAGAGTGAAAAAACTGGCTTAAAACTCAAAATTCAAAAAACTAAGATCATGGCATCCAGTCCTATCACTTCCTGGCTAATAGATGGGGAAAATGGACATAATGATAGACTTTATTTGGGGGGCACTTCAAAATTACTGCAGATGGTGACTGCAGCCAGAATAGTGATTTATTTCTGTAGAAACAACACACTGCTATGCAATCAATCCACATTGCTATGAAATGGGAAGGAGACCATGGTCTGAGAATATTTTTAAATCAGCCTTTCTCCAGAATGGCCTGGTTTCAAAAGAGAAGCATGGCAGAATAAGCGTGGTTCTTTGAAGTTACACTTTGAGTTACTATCCAGTAATGGCCCAGGATGTAAAGGACAAAAGATATACATATTGTGCTAGACTTCATGGCTTATGAAGGCACGTTCTATCAACTTTGTAAAACTGTTGTACTGTTCATTGCTATTATTTAATACTCACAGAGCATTCTATTATTCTCAGGTATCTTGCCAACAATAGTTAGTAATTTTAACATCACTCTGAAGAGAAAATTCAGTATTAATAGTATCATTATCCTCTGAAATATACAAGAACATTATGAAAGCTGATGCCACAGCAGTTACTAGCAAAGTCAAAATGAAACTTGTTTCCTGGCTCCTTGATTAATATAAGTTTCACAGAATACAGAATTTCCTAGTAGAAAGAAAAAGAACATTATTTATTTGTGGAGTAAGTCAATGGTTGTAATTCACTCTCATCTCAATCATAACAAACTGTGGATATTTCTTAAAGAGATGGGACTACCAGACCACTTAACTTGCCTCTTGAGAAACCTGTATGCAAGTCAGGAAGCAACAATTAGAACCACACATGGAACAATGGAATGATTCAAAATTGGGAAAGGAGTACATCAAGGATGTATATTGTCACCCTGCTTATTTAACCTCTCTGTAGAGTACATCATATAAAATTCCAGGCTGGATGAAGCACAAGCTGTACTCAAGATTGCCAGGAGAAATATCAACAACCTTAGCTATGCAGATGATACCACACTTGTGGCAGAAACAAGTTCCAAAGTGGAACTAAAGAGCCTCTTAATGAAGGTGAAAGAGAGTGAAAAAACTGGCTTAAAACTCAAAATTCAAAAAACTAAGATCATGGCATCCAGTCCTATCACTTCCTGGCTAATAGATGGGGAAAATGGACATAATGATAGACTTTATTTGGGGGGCACTTCAAAATTACTGCAGATGGTGACTGCAGCCATGAAATTATAAGACACTTGCCCCTTGGAAGAAAAGCTATGAGAAACCTAGACAGCATATTAAATAGCAGAGCCATCACTTTGCCAAACATGGTCTATATAATCAAAGCTATGGTTTTTCCAGTAGTCATGTACAAATGTGACAGCTGAACCACAAAGAAGGCTGAGCACTGAAGAACTGATGCTTTCAAACTATGGTTCTGGAGGACTCTTGAGAGTCCCTTGGACTGCATAGAGATCAAACCAATCAATGCTAAAGTAAATCAACCCTGAATATCCATTGGAAGGACTGGTGCTGAAGATGAAGCTCCAATACTTTGGTTACCTGATGCAAAGTGCTGACTCACTGGAAAAGGCCCTGATGCTAGGAAAGATTGAAGGCAGGAAGAGAAGGGGACAACAGAAAATGAGATGGTTGGATGGCATCATCGACTCAACGGACATAAGTTTGAGCAAGCTCTAGGAGATGGTGAAAGAGAAGGAAACCTGGTGTGCCACACTCCATGGGGTCGCAAAGAATTAGACATGACTTGCGAATGAACAACTCTCCAAATTTAGCATCTTAAGAAAATATTTATCTCAGTTACTGAGGGTCAGGAATTTGGGAGTGGTTTAGTTGGGTGGTTCTGGCTCAGTATCTCTTATGAGGTTGTACCCAGCTGTCAGCAGAGGCTGTGACCATCAGCAAACAGAGCTTGACTAGGGCTGTGACTGTTGACAGTTGGCCTTAGTTCTTTGATGGCTAATGGAAAAAGTCTCAATCCTTGCCACATGGGCCTCTTCATGGGGCTTCCCCAAGAGTGAATGACCCAAGACAGAGCAAGCTTGCAAGACAAGAATCAAAGTGAAAGTCACATAGTCTTCAACAACCTATTCTTGAAAGTGATGTATCATTGCTTCTATCATATTCTTTTGGACACATGGACCAACTCCCATAAAATATGGAAGGGAGCTATATGATGGCATGTCCATTAACAGAGAAAGATTGCTGGAGGTTATTTTGGATACTGCCTACCAAGATTTTCAAAGAAAAGTATAATTTATTTGTCCAATAAATTCTTTTTGTATCAGGTCAAGGTTTTTGACATGCTTCTAAATCCTAACCAGCAGGATAATAACCATGGAAATGCATTTAAGTACAATCTTTCAAAATAAATCTGGCAGAAGTTAAACTTCTTTTAAATTCAAATAAATGTATGACCCTTTTTACCAGTTTTACTGACCATGAGATAGTGCATCTGTCACACTGGTATTATTAGTATTTTGGATATCTTTTTCCTTAATTGGATTTCCAGGAGAAAACAGTAACATGATTCTAATAGTAAAAGATATTTGAAAGACTAGAATGGCAACAAAATATAGCAATTAAGACTCAGGTCAGGGCTTCACTGGTGGCTCAGTGGTAGAGAATCTGACCACTAATGCAAGAGATATGGGTTCAACCCGTGGTCTGGGAAGATCCCACAGGCTGTGAAGCATCTAAGGCTGTGTGCCACAACTATTGAGCCCTTGCTCTAGAGCCCAAGAGCCACAACTACTGAAGCCCACACACCATACAACTTGAAACAAGAGAAGCCACTGCAATGAGAAGCCCAAGTACTACAACTAGAGAGTAGCCCCCCACTGCCAAAATTAGAGAAAAGCCTATGAAGCAATGAAGATCCAACACAACCAAAAATAAATAAATAATAAAATATTAAAAAAGGAACCTCAGGTCAGTCATATCAGCCTGTATGCAAATCCTAGTTCTGCCTTCACTAGTTGTTTGAGATTGGACACACTGAGCCTCACAGTGTCAGTTTTCTCATCTATAAAATGAACATACAAATAGGAACTATTTGTGAGCTTCGTTGCAGGAAAATCAGGAAAGTGCTTAGGCAACTGTGATCACTGTCAATAACGAAGATTTCGTGTTTGTGCATGATACCCACGTGGGGCAAAAAGGTCTTTGGGGGAATTTTTCCCAAAAACCTCATTCATTTCTCTCTTCTTTCACACTAAGGAAGTTATTTAGTCCTCTTTCCTTTTTATAGGAGGTCACATACCAACATTTATTGCCCATTTTGAAAATAAATTGGAAGGAGCTATATGATGGCATGTCCATTAACAGAGAAAGATTGCTGGAGGTTATTTTGGATACTGCCTACCAAGATTTTCAAAGAAAAGTATAATTTATTTGTCCAATAAATTCTTTTGTATCAGGTCAAGGTTTTGACATGCTTCTAAATCCTAACCAGCAGGATAATAACCATGGAAATGCATTTAAGTACAATCTTTCAAAATAAATCTGGCAGAAGTTAAACTTCTTTTAAATTCAAATAAATGTATGACCCTTTTTACCAGTTTTACTGACCATGAGATAGTGCATCTGTCACACTGGTATTATTAGTATTTTGGATATCTTTTTCCTTAATTGGATTTCCAGGAGAAAACAGTAACATGATTCTAATAGTAAAAGATATTTGAAAGACTAGAATGGCAACAAAATATAGCAATTAAGACTCAGGTCAGGGCTTCACTGGTGGCTCAGTGGTAGAGAATCTGACCACTAATGCAAGAGATATGGGTTCAACCCGTGGTCTGGGAAGATCCCACAGGCTGTGAAGCATCTAAGGCTGTGTGCCACAACTATTGAGCCCTTGCTCTAGAGCCCAAGAGCCACAACTACTGAAGCCCACACACCATACAACTTGAAACAAGAGAAGCCACTGCAATGAGAAGCCCAAGTACTACAACTAGAGAGTAGCCCCCCACTGCCAAAATTAGAGAAAAGCCTATGAAGCAATGAAGATCCAACACAACCAAAAATAAATAAATAATAAAATATTAAAAAAGGAACCTCAGGTCAGTCATATCAGCCTGTATGCAAATCCTAGTTCTGCCTTCACTAGTTGTTTGAGATTGGACACACTGAGCCTCACAGTGTCAGTTTTCTCATCTATAAAATGAACATACAAATAGGAACTATTTGTGAGCTTCGTTGCAGGAAAATCAGGAAAGTGCTTAGGCAACTGTGATCACTGTCAATAACGAAGATTTCGTGTTTGTGCATGATACCCACGTGGGGCAAAAAGGTCTTTGGGGGAATTTTTCCCAAAAACCTCATTCATTTCTCTCTCTTCTTTCACACTAAGGAAGTTATTTAGTCCTCTTTCCTTTTTATAGGAGGCTGTTTCTTCAGAGATTCTCTATTTTCAATTTTTAAAGACTCTGGAGCAGAAAGGGAAAGGAGTGAATGGGTGTTTTGTTTAATTTTTAAAATTAATTTCAGAACTCTGTTGGGCAGAGGCAGACATTCTGAAGCTAGACTGTTGTGACTTTGCAGCTTATTCCTCACCTTTCCCTTACTCTGGGCCCCACACCCAGAAGTTGATACGTGACCTGAATTGAGCTGGCAGCTTTCCTGTGCAGAGCTAGGATGTGGAGCTCCCAGGAGAGGGGAGGTGGCTGGAGTGCAATCAGAGGCATCTATTTGTCACCAACTGTACCAACTCACTCTGCTTAAGTCCTGAACAAGGTCATTATTCTCAGCCTGCGACGCCCGAGTGCACAGCAGGCTCAGCTGACAGTGCATATTCCATTAGTATTCGGCATGTTCCATCGGCTCAGTTTGCTATTGCGTTTAGAATGTTTCTGATTGCATATTTTTTTTAATATTCCCAGCCTCCTCAGAGAAACAAATACCACTGTTAGTGATCTGCATTTAGAATGTTTCTGATTGCATATTTTTTTTTAATATTCCCAGCCTCCTCAGAGAAACAAATACCACTGTTAGTGATCTGCCAGGCAGCCGAACACTCAGTGATGCATTTGTCATCAAACTAAGGAGGAAAGTTATTAAAACACTTGGCTGTCACCCATAAACTCAGAACCATTTAAGTTATAAAAGTACTTTTACATGCAGGAGCCAAAAATAAAAAAAATAAATCAAGGAAGAACTGTGGAGAGAAAAAAAATTTAACAAGTTAGAATACACCAAAAAGACTGTCTTTCCTCTATAATTACATCCAAATAAAAGTAAATGAATGCAGATTATTTTTTACCAGGCTACAACATCAGTATTTGGCTGCTGAAATTGATTTCTACTAAAGGCACACTCAGCATCACATACTTTGCAAACTTCAGAAATTACATGTTTTAAAGCATGTATCTTTTAAAAGAGAATTAATGTTTATATTTAATTATGCTTTTCTTGGTATTTCTTAGACACACTGGACCAGAAGACATCTCAATTGCTCCCTCACAAAAGAAATAAATGAGGAGCATTATTTCATGGGCCATGAAAGGAAGGTACAATTTGTACTCCTATCAGCAGAGCTACTAAAAAATGGAAATTTATGATTTTTTGCCCCCCAGAAAAATCTCATTACGCTCCTTGAAGAAATGGAAACCTCATGAGCAGTAATCAAAGCATACGAAGCCTCCTGAGTGGTTAACAGAGCCCACTTCATCAGACAATTCCACTGGGGATAGAGTTGCCCAAGGACATGCTTCTCATGGAATGTATTATGAATTGAAATTCAAATGCAGAGAGCGACTGACCTGAATTGAGCTGGCAGCTTTCCTGTGCAGAGCTAGGATGTGGAGCTCCCAGGAGAGGGGAGGTGGCTGGAGTGCAATCAGAGGCATCTATTTGTCACCAACTGTACCAACTCACTCTGCTTAAGTCCTGAACAAGGTCATTATTCTCAGCCTGCGACGCCCGAGTGCACAGCAGGCTCAGCTGACAGTGCATATTCCATTAGTATTCGGCATGTTCCATCGGCTCAGTTTGCTATTGCGTTTAGAATGTTTCTGATTGCATATTTTTTTTAATATTCCCAGCCTCCTCAGAGAAACAAATACCACTGTTAGTGATCTGCATTTAGAATGTTTCTGATTGCATATTTTTTTTTAATATTCCCAGCCTCCTCAGAGAAACAAATACCACTGTTAGTGATCTGCCAGGCAGCCGAACACTCAGTGATGCATTTGTCATCAAACTAAGGAGGAAAGTTATTAAAACACTTGGCTGTCACCCATAAACTCAGAACCATTTAAGTTATAAAAGTACTTTTACATGCAGGAGCCAAAAATAAAAAAAATAAATCAAGGAAGAACTGTGGAGAGAAAAAAAATTTAACAAGTTAGAATACACCAAAAAGACTGTCTTTCCTCTATAATTACATCCAAATAAAAGTAAATGAATGCAGATTATTTTTTACCAGGCTACAACATCAGTATTTGGCTGCTGAAATTGATTTCTACTAAAGGCACACTCAGCATCACATACTTTGCAAACTTCAGAAATTACATGTTTTAAAGCATGTATCTTTTAAAAGAGAATTAATGTTTATATTTAATTATGCTTTTCTTGGTATTTCTTAGACACACTGGACCAGAAGACATCTCAATTGCTCCCTCACAAAAGAAATAAATGAGGAGCATTATTTCATGGGCCATGAAAGGAAGGTACAATTTGTACTCCTATCAGCAGAGCTACTAAAAAATGGAAATTTATGATTTTTTGCCCCCCAGAAAAATCTCATTACGCTCCTTGAAGAAATGGAAACCTCATGAGCAGTAATCAAAGCATACGAAGCCTCCTGAGTGGTTAACAGAGCCCACTTCATCAGACAATTCCACTGGGGATAGAGTTGCCCAAGGACATGCTTCTCATGGAATGTATTATGAATTGAAATTCAAATGCAGAGAGCGACTGAGCTAGAAAGTCTGCACAGCAGAATGTATCCACGAGAATCTTTCCTGGGAACATATTGGTCTTTTATCATTGTCAAACTTCCAGGAACCATAAGCAAACAAGAGATAGATTGATGTGCTCCGTTCAGGGCAAATCCATGGATAGAATGCTGTAGACAGAGGCATGGAAGGCCTGACTCCCGGAGGCCTAAGTTGCTGTACATCACAGCTTCTCAACACAAGGCAGTGTGATTCAGAACCACAGTCTGTGCGTGTGTCAGTCTGTCTAAGCATGCCTGTCCTGTTTCCATTCATTGTTCACACAGAGCCTAGATGTTATTAGCCAGAGGAAAGATCCTATAGAAAACATACTAAAAGTACTTTGATTCTCAGAGCACATTATAGGAGCTTGTATTAGTTTCCTAAGGCTGTTGTAACAAAGTACCACAAGATTTAAACTTCAGATTTAAAAAATTGTCTCACAGCTCTGCAATCAAGGTGTTCGCAGGGTCATGCTCTCTCTGAAATCTCTAGCTTCCTTGCCTCTTCCAGCTTCTGGCCATCCCTGGCATTCCTTGACTTGGAGATATATGACTCCAATTTCTGTCTTCACGGTCACATGGCTTTCTTTTCCCTGTATGATTTTATCTTCACGAAGTGTTTGCTTTTCCTATAAGGACACTGGTTATATGGGATTAGGTGCTATCCTAATGACCTCATCTTAGCTTGATTACATTGGCTAGGACCCATGTATCTTTTAAAAGAAGAATTAATGTTTATATTTAATTATGCTTTTCTTGGTATTTCTTAGACACACTGGACCAGAAGACATCTCAATTGCTCCCTCACAAAAGAAATAAATGAGGAGCATTATTTCATGGGCCATGAAAGGAAGGTACAATTTGTACTCCTATCAGCAGAGCTACTAAAAAATGGAAATTTATGATTTTTTGCCCCCCAGAAAAATCTCATTACGCTCCTTGAAGAAATGGAAACCTCATGAGCAGTAATCAAAGCATACGAAGCCTCCTGAGTGGTTAACAGAGCCCACTTCATCAGACAATTCCACTGGGGATAGAGTTGCCCAAGGACATGCTTCTCATGGAATGTATTATGAATTGAAATTCAAATGCAGAGAGCGACTGAGCTAGAAAGTCTGCACAGCAGAATGTATCCACGAGAATCTTTCCTGGGAACATATTGGTCTTTTATCATTGTCAAACTTCCAGGAACCATAAGCAAACAAGAGATAGATTGATGTGCTCCGTTCAGGGCAAATCCATGGATAGAATGCTGTAGACAGAGGCATGGAAGGCCTGACTCCCGGAGGCCTAAGTTGCTGTACATCACAGCTTCTCAACACAAGGCAGTGTGATTCAGAACCACAGTCTGTGCGTGTGTCAGTCTGTCTAAGCATGCCTGTCCTGTTTCCATTCATTGTTCACACAGAGCCTAGATGTTATTAGCCAGAGGAAAGATCCTATAGAAAACATACTAAAAGTACTTTGATTCTCAGAGCACATTATAGGAGCTTGTATTAGTTTCCTAAGGCTGTTGTAACAAAGTACCACAAGATTTAAACTTCAGATTTAAAAAATTGTCTCACAGCTCTGCAATCAAGGTGTTCGCAGGGTCATGCTCTCTCTGAAATCTCTAGCTTCCTTGCCTCTTCCAGCTTCTGGCCATCCCTGGCATTCCTTGACTTGGAGATATATGACTCCAATTTCTGTCTTCACGGTCACATGGCTTTCTTTTCCCTGTATGATTTTATCTTCACGAAGTGTTTGCTTTTCCTATAAGGACACTGGTTATATGGGATTAGGTGCTATCCTAATGACCTCATCTTAGCTTGATTACATTGGCTAGGACCCAGTTTTGAAATAAGGTAACATTCACAGGCACTAGCAGTTGGGCCTTTGACAAATCTTTTAGGAGATACTATCACCCATAGAAGACCATTTGGATTGAAAAATGCTGAAGCAATGCATCTAGATGAATAGGATACAAACTATGAGAGAACTGATTGCAAAAGACAAAGTAAGAGATTGTTAGAAGAGTGTGGCTGAGAAAAGTGGACTGATCAAATTAAGACATTAAGTAAAATAAAGACTAAATATACTTGAATTAACAGCAGGAAGGTTTATATCTACAGAGTGGTGAAGTCTAGGATATTGCAATGATTAACAGAGTGAGCAACAAATATGGGCATGAAAACCAGATGTGTATAAGCCTCTTAGGACATTTAGTTGTGCAGAGATAAGTGACAAGAAAACTCTTGAAGAGAACACTGTGATGCTAAGCCAGGTCTTCACTGTCAAGAATATGGAAGCTCCTAACATTTACTGCTGCTTCTCCATATTGTATAGCCACTGGTTCATAAACCTTCTGTAGATGAGGACACTGAACACTAGCACCTCCCAGATAGTGGCAAAGACTGCATTTGGGAGCATGTTGCTCCCTGTTTATAATGGGATGGGCAAGGTGTGTGAAGAGGCAATTCAATTGGGAGGCACTTGCTAAACATGCTGCAATGATGAGGGTTCTTTCTTCTATAAACTGTCATGAAAGCTTACTGTTGGCAACTAGACTCAGCTAAGTCCATGACACCTGCTTGCATCAAGAACCCAGTAATTCTCTGGTGATTTGTAAGGCACTTGTGTCTACCTTTCCTTCGACAAGGTACATAAAACAGATTTAAGAATTGGTTCACAGGATTGTGGGGACTGGATGTGTGTCTGATTAAACAGAGGACTATAGCCTAGTCAATTTGACACAAGAAACCAACCATCACATCCTTTTCTAAGGACCTCAAAGAGGCCACAGCTTTTGAAAGGGCATACAAGTTCTGGTCACAGCAATCAGGTATCTACTTTTCAGGTGGAGGTTTGGATTTAGGCATTTACAGGGATTAGGTGCTATCCTAATGACCTCATCTTAGCTTGATTACATTGGCTAGGACCCAGTTTTGAAATAAGGTAACATTCACAGGCACTAGCAGTTGGGCCTTTGACAAATCTTTTAGGAGATACTATCACCCATAGAAGACCATTTGGATTGAAAAATGCTGAAGCAATGCATCTAGATGAATAGGATACAAACTATGAGAGAACTGATTGCAAAAGACAAAGTAAGAGATTGTTAGAAGAGTGTGGCTGAGAAAAGTGGACTGATCAAATTAAGACATTAAGTAAAATAAAGACTAAATATACTTGAATTAACAGCAGGAAGGTTTATATCTACAGAGTGGTGAAGTCTAGGATATTGCAATGATTAACAGAGTGAGCAACAAATATGGGCATGAAAACCAGATGTGTATAAGCCTCTTAGGACATTTAGTTGTGCAGAGATAAGTGACAAGAAAACTCTTGAAGAGAACACTGTGATGCTAAGCCAGGTCTTCACTGTCAAGAATATGGAAGCTCCTAACATTTACTGCTGCTTCTCCATATTGTATAGCCACTGGTTCATAAACCTTCTGTAGATGAGGACACTGAACACTAGCACCTCCCAGATAGTGGCAAAGACTGCATTTGGGAGCATGTTGCTCCCTGTTTATAATGGGATGGGCAAGGTGTGTGAAGAGGCAATTCGAATTGGGAGGCACTTGCTAAACATGCTGCAATGATGAGGGTTCTTTCTTCTATAAACTGTCATGAAAGCTTACTGTTGGCAACTAGACTCAGCTAAGTCCATGACACCTGCTTGCATCAAGAACCCAGTAATTCTCTGGTGATTTGTAAGGCACTTGTGTCTACCTTTCCTTCGACAAGGTACATAAAACAGATTTAAGAATTGGTTCACAGGATTGTGGGGACTGGATGTGTGTCTGATTAAACAGAGGACTATAGCCTAGTCAATTTGACACAAGAAACCAACCATCACATCCTTTTCTAAGGACCTCAAAGAGGCCACAGCTTTTGAAAGGGCATACAAGTTCTGGTCACAGCAATCAGGTATCTACTTTTCAGGTGGAGGTTTGGATTTAGGCATTTACAGAGTACTATTTTCATAGAAAGATATCTATAAAGTGAATGGAGTTAGTCACCACAAATAAAACTACTTAAGACAATTGGGTTATAGGGTTATAGGTGCATCCTTTTGCATTCTTTCTGAAAGAAAAATCTGAATGATGATGTGCTTTGCTTACTCATGGCATAAAGACACAAGACCCATCCTGTGGCAATTAGCTCATTATCTTATAGTAACACTACCTATTACTATTTGGGGTTGTCATTAACCTCCTTTCTCTTTAGAGAAGAATTTAATACAAGGCAGAGCTGTCTTTCTTAACATTCAGTGGAGCATTTAATTATCAAAGGATCAAAAACATCTTGTTATAATGTTGCTGTGCAGCGTGGACTCAGAGGTAATTATGAAGAACAACCTAAGTGTAACTTCCTGAAAAAAGGGCTAACAAAAAATCAGAACACAGAGGACGGCTTCAGAGCCATAACATGTCTCTTTCCATGTTCCTATTAGAGAGAACTCTATTAAGATTACTTACAATAGAAGAAGTATCCAAACAAAGTAAGGATACTTCTCATATACATAAACTGAGCATTTGAAAGTGGCACCAAAGGTGCTTACTCAAGAATGGAAATACTGTTATTAGCCTTTAACATTTTAGTTCAAGTCATGGATCAAAAGCCGGTGGTCGATGGTGAAGCACAGATACAGACACACACACACACATACACACACACGTGAGCTTCTCCAAACTTCTGCAATTAAAAGATCCTTCATTTCCTAATCATATTCCTTCCTTTCAGAGACGATTTTATTACAGCATCTGTAGAGGTGCTTTTTTTAAATTGAAATGACATATATGCCAGGCAGAAGATAGAAAACTCACAGCTGAATATAGAAAGTGTCATTTATAACTCATCCTTCCAAGACAAGACCAGCTTGCCTTTGTAGAAAATCTTGATGGATTTGTGCAGTGGTTAAAACAATACAGTCAGCCATTTAACATGAGTAATAGGAAAGAAATTCTGCAGTGGCCTTTCCTGTTTACTCCCCTACACAAGAAACCAACCATCACATCCTTTTCTAAGGACCTCAAAGAGGCCACAGCTTTTGAAAGGGCATACAAGTTCTGGTCACAGCAATCAGGTATCTACTTTTCAGGTGGAGGTTTGGATTTAGGCATTTACAGAGTACTATTTTCATAGAAAGATATCTATAAAGTGAATGGAGTTAGTCACCACAAATAAAACTACTTAAGACAATTGGGTTATAGGGTTATAGGTGCATCCTTTTGCATTCTTTCTGAAAGAAAAATCTGAATGATGATGTGCTTTGCTTACTCATGGCATAAAGACACAAGACCCATCCTGTGGCAATTAGCTCATTATCTTATAGTAACACTACCTATTACTATTTGGGGTTGTCATTAACCTCCTTTCTCTTTAGAGAAGAATTTAATACAAGGCAGAGCTGTCTTTCTTAACATTCAGTGGAGCATTTAATTATCAAAGGATCAAAAACATCTTGTTATAATGTTGCTGTGCAGCGTGGACTCAGAGGTAATTATGAAGAACAACCTAAGTGTAACTTCCTGAAAAAAGGGCTAACAAAAAATCAGAACACAGAGAGGACGGCTTCAGAGCCATAACATGTCTCTTTCCATGTTCCTATTAGAGAGAACTCTATTAAGATTACTTACAATAGAAGAAGTATCCAAACAAAGTAAGGATACTTCTCATATACATAAACTGAGCATTTGAAAGTGGCACCAAAGGTGCTTACTCAAGAATGGAAATACTGTTATTAGCCTTTAACATTTTAGTTCAAGTCATGGATCAAAAGCCGGTGGTCGATGGTGAAGCACAGATACAGACACACACACACACATACACACACACGTGAGCTTCTCCAAACTTCTGCAATTAAAAGATCCTTCATTTCCTAATCATATTCCTTCCTTTCAGAGACGATTTTATTACAGCATCTGTAGAGGTGCTTTTTTTTTTTTTAAATTGAAATGACATATATGCCAGGCAGAAGATAGAAAACTCACAGCTGAATATAGAAAGTGTCATTTATAACTCATCCTTCCAAGACAAGACCAGCTTGCCTTTGTAGAAAATCTTGATGGATTTGTGCAGTGGTTAAAACAATACAGTCAGCCATTTAACATGAGTAATAGGAAAGAAATTCTGCAGTGGCCTTTCCTGTTTATTTTTCTCATCTCCAACCTACATACGTGATTAGAAGATATCACTCAATTACATTTCAATTTTTCTGTCAGCTGCATTCATTACAAAATTTTGCAGTAATGTTCTTGAAAGGATAATTTATTGAATAGATGTTGAATTTGCCATTAGACATTGACAAGTATCCAGAACATTTTATTCTCTGTCAGAGATCATTTATTTCAGGATTTTGTGTTTTTGATAAATGGGCTGTGTTTGGGTTTTTAGTGCATCACAGAAAATATAATAATTCCTACTTACAGAGATTTAAATGCCTTTATTACTAGGTCCTATCAAGAACAAAAATGTGGTTTATATTACTGAAGTGGATTATTTTTATTACATAAATATTTTATGATATCTATTTTCCATTTCTTTCCCTGACACTTTATTACCACCGACTCTTATTAATTCCTTGCTTGGTATAAATTAAATGAGAGATTTGGATGTGTGTAGCTGCAGGGCCTTGAGGGCACAGAGTCTCTTCTCTGAGATTACAATGACTTAACTTCTCCTAGGATTAATCTGCCTAACCACAGTCCCTGAGCTATCCAAGAGACAGATAATTTGGAAATGGAGCAGCAGGCTTCAGATGTGATAACTCATAACCTTCTATTTACACAGTCTGTGGGAACTCAAAGACAGAGTTTATCAGGAGACATTTTATAAGGGACTTGTGAAACTGAATACAGCCAATCCCTCCATTGCTCAGAGGCTGGGACTCTTGTCTAGGGGCTTCATTACTTGCTAGTATCTCTGTGTGAGGTTAGTTCGGGCTCTGGGCTCTGGACTCCGGAAGGTGGGGAAACTCGTCCACACAGGGTTCCTACTCATTAGCAGCTCCATGGCCACGGCAGTTTAAGCAGGCTCTGCTTCCCCTGGGACAGCACAGGCTTTCCCCACCTCGGTTATTATCACTAAACTGACCAGGCTATGATTCTTTTCCCAAGTTCCATAAGGAAAAAGAACAAAGGTATAAATGCTTACATGAACAGTATATGATTTAGGAAGAATGATGACAGAGTTGTAGGGCAATTCTACATTTCAATTCTTTCTGTTGGCCAGTGGCCTTTCCTGTTTATTTTCTCATCTCCAACCTACATACGTGATTAGAAGATATCACTCAATTACATTTCAATTTTTCTGTCAGCTGCATTCATTACAAAATTTTGCAGTAATGTTCTTGAAAGGATAATTTATTGAATAGATGTTGAATTTGCCATTAGACATTGACAAGTATCCAGAACATTTTATTCTCTGTCAGAGATCATTTATTTCAGGATTTTGTGTTTTTGATAAATGGGCTGTGTTTGGGTTTTTAGTGCATCACAGAAAATATAATAATTCCTACTTACAGAGATTTAAATGCCTTTATTACTAGGTCCTATCAAGAACAAAAATGTGGTTTATATTACTGAAGTGGATTATTTTTATTACATAAATATTTTATGATATCTATTTTCCATTTCTTTCCCTGACACTTTATTACCACCGACTCTTATTAATTCCTTGCTTGGTATAAATTAAATGAGAGATTTGGATGTGTGTAGCTGCAGGGCCTTGAGGGCACAGAGTCTCTTCTCTGAGATTACAATGACTTAACTTCTCCTAGGATTAATCTGCCTAACCACAGTCCCTGAGCTATCCAAGAGACAGATAATTTGGAAATGGAGCAGCAGGCTTCAGATGTGATAACTCATAACCTTCTATTTACACAGTCTGTGGGAACTCAAAGACAGAGTTTATCAGGAGACATTTTATAAGGGACTTGTGAAACTGAATACAGCCAATCCCTCCATTGCTCAGAGGCTGGGACTCTTGTCTAGGGGCTTCATTACTTGCTAGTATCTCTGTGTGAGGTTAGTTCGGGCTCTGGGCTCTGGACTCCGGAAGGTGGGGAAACTCGTCCACACAGGGTTCCTACTCATTAGCAGCTCCATGGCCACGGCAGTTTAAGCAGGCTCTGCTTCCCCTGGGACAGCACAGGCTTTCCCCACCTCGGTTATTATCACTAAACTGACCAGGCTATGATTCTTTTCCCAAGTTCCATAAGGAAAAAGAACAAAGGTATAAATGCTTACATGAACAGTATATGATTTAGGAAGAATGATGACAGAGTTGTAGGGCAAAAGGAAAGGAAAGATAGGTTAGGTCAGATGTCGAAGAGACATACGAAGCTAAAGAGCATGGGTGTTTTCTGCAGGTCTCAGTTTCAGTGGTTTGCAGACTTCCTTTTAAAGGAAACAATTACCCCTGATCCCCAGTGTTAACTTAACCATGAGATACTGATAGATATACACATCCATGAGTATATACACATACCCATGTGTTTTACATGTGTGTATATATATGCATATATAAAAGTTTCCCACTTGTATGTGTTCTTTATGGTTTGTTGAAGCCCTTGGTTCTATATAATTCTCATTCTAGGGTCCAGGCTGAAGAAGCAATTCCTTTTGGTAATATTGCTGAGCTCATGCCAGAAAGAAAACAAGGGAGAGGGTCACACATGCAGTGGCTCTGAAGGCTTCCACTCGAAAATGGCAGGTATTGTTCCCACTCACATTCTATTTGTGAATCAAGTGGTTCAGCCAAACCTAAAGTCAGGAGGGTAGGAAGTATAATTTTTCCATAAGGAGGAAAAACATAGGGAGAGACAGAAAATATTTTGCTAAAATAAGATAATTTATATATGAAATAGAAAACTAGGTTTATGTACTTTATAGATTTTATGTGAACCTAAAACCATGACAATTAACTCCACAGGAAATATATAAAACTAACAAAGATCAAACTAATGTTTTTCAGCATAAACCCATTAGAATCAAATGGGTCCAAGATACAGACCAGACCTTGATCCTCAGTCAGCAAGCTAAATGACACACCCAGAGGCACAATGACAGTTCCACCCCTTCCCTAAAAGAACTGGAATAATCCTCCCATTCAGCATATGGAATTACCCAGCCTATAAAAGCTAAGAACACCATGTTTTCGGGGCCACTGGATTTGTTCTGCCATAGCCCACACTCTGTCTGTGGAGTGTGCTTTCTCTGAATCTGAATAAATCCATTTCTTACCTATTAAAAAAAAACTAAACTAATATTTTTGTGTCAAATGTTTTACCGATATTACAACACACTGCCCACTATGAAGAAATTGTTACAAAGAGCTAAGGCTCTTCTGATCTGGTTTGATGGTGGCTGTTGTTGATATTTGTGAATTAGTCAGTCTAATATGATGTGAAGAAACTACATACTCCCCGCACTTTTCTCCACTGGAGCCACTGAACAGAGAACCTGTATTCAATTTGCCATCACTGTATTTGGCCTTCATGTGAATCAGACTCATCTTTGCAGATTAAGTCCACTTCTATTCATTTTTCATTAACTCACGACACTTAAAGTTATACGTGTTGGTGCCAAAAAGATCATAAAGATATATGCAACACAGATGAATTTTATGACAATGGTAAGATAGTCATTTGAATGATCCAGAATATACTTATATTATTTTTTAAAGATATTTTTGATTGAGATTAAAGCTCAAAATTCAAGGAAACTCATATACAACTTAAGCATGACCTCCCTATCCCCACAAGAATGTCATTCCAGAGGTTGGGGGACCGACTATAGATGAAAGGGAGTCACTGAAGAAGTCAAGGCCATGGGCTTTAAAAATCAAATTTATTTGCTTAAGGAACCAATGGACATGAGTTTGGAGGCCTGACAAAAAAATTGGGAAAGAAACGTGAAGATCTAAAAATAAAGGTGGTTTGAATAAAATGAAATGATGGCTCACCAACACAAAAAGTTAACAAATCAACTTGAAATCTGGAGAAGAAAACTGAGAAGCAGAAGGAGTTGAAGGAGAAAAAGTAAGCCCAATCTCTGGTTCTGAAAACTTTCATGCCAGTCTCTCAAAACAAGAGATCAAACTAATGTTTTCAGCATAAACCCATTAGAATCAAATGGGTCCAAGATACAGACCAGACCTTGATCCTCAGTCAGCAAGCTAAATGACACACCCAGAGGCACAATGACAGTTCCACCCCTTCCCTAAAAGAACTGGAATAATCCTCCCATTCAGCATATGGAATTACCCAGCCTATAAAAGCTAAGAACACCATGTTTTCGGGGCCACTGGATTTGTTCTGCCATAGCCCACACTCTGTCTGTGGAGTGTGCTTTCTCTGAATCTGAATAAATCCATTTCTTACCTATTAAAAAAAAACTAAACTAATATTTTTGTGTCAAATGTTTTACCGATATTACAACACACTGCCCACTATGAAGAAATTGTTACAAAGAGCTAAGGCTCTTCTGATCTGGTTTGATGGTGGCTGTTGTTGATATTTGTGAATTAGTCAGTCTAATATGATGTGAAGAAACTACATACTCCCCGCACTTTTCTCCACTGGAGCCACTGAACAGAGAACCTGTATTCAATTTGCCATCACTGTATTTGGCCTTCATGTGAATCAGACTCATCTTTGCAGATTAAGTCCACTTCTATTCATTTTTCATTAACTCACGACACTTAAAGTTATACGTGTTGGTGCCAAAAAGATCATAAAGATATATGCAACACAGATGAATTTTATGACAATGGTAAGATAGTCATTTGAATGATCCAGAATATACTTATATTATTTTTTAAAGATATTTTTGATTGAGATTAAAGCTCAAAATTCAAGGAAACTCATATACAACTTAAGCATGACCTCCCTATCCCCACAAGAATGTCATTCCAGAGGTTGGGGGACCGACTATAGATGAAAGGGAGTCACTGAAGAAGTCAAGGCCATGGGCTTTAAAAATCAAATTTATTTGCTTAAGGAACCAATGGACATGAGTTTGGAGGCCTGACAAAAAAATTGGGAAAGAAACGTGAAGATCTAAAAATAAAGGTGGTTTGAATAAAATGAAATGATGGCTCACCAACACAAAAAGTTAACAAATCAACTTGAAATCTGGAGAAGAAAACTGAGAAGCAGAAGGAGTTGAAGGGAGAAAAAAAGTAAGCCCAATCTCTGGTTCTGAAAACTTTCATGCCAGTCTCTCAAAACAAGAGAAATCCAACACTAATAAACATCTGAGTATGTGATTAATCACAAAAATTAGAAAGAACAATGGACAGCGTTAAAAGTTCTGAGTTCCTGTTTTAGCTTTGCCACTTTCCAGCTATGTCCTTCTGGGCAAAGAACAATCTGAGTTTATAAAAAGAAGATTCATAAGCTGCCTGGCCTTTTTCAGAAGTTTTTTAGATAGTATTAAAGATGAAATACATTGAAGCAGTTTTTAATTCAGTACAATCACTTAATAGTTATCTATTATATTTATGGAGGAATTGGAATTGTAAAGTGTTACACAATGCCAAAGAATGTCCAAACTACCGCTCTACTGAATTTTCACATGCTAGCAAAGTAATGCTAAAAATCCTCCAAGCTAAGTTTCACCAGTATGTAGACCAAGAACTTCCAGATACACAAGCTGGATTTGGAAAAGGCAGAGGAGGGGCTTCCCTGGTGGTCCAGTGGGTAAGGACACTGCCTTGCAGTGCAAGGGGTGCTGGTTTGATCCCTGGCCTGAGAAGATACCACGTGCCACAGAGTGGCTGGACCCATGTGTCCAATTACTGAGCCGGAGCTCTGGAGTGCATGCGCCCAGAGCCAGTGCTCTGCGACAACAGAGGCCACTGTGATGGGAGGTCCACACGGGCCAAAGAACAAAGATGGATGAAAATAGACAAATGAAAGACCAATAGAGGTGGTTCGCCTGCTCCCCTCCCATCCCACTCCACCCATCCCCTCCAAAATAAATAAATAAATCTTTGAAAAAAAAAAAAGAAAAGAAAAGGCAGAGGAACCAGAGATCAAATTGCCAACATCCACTGGATTATAGAAAGAGCAAGGGAATTCCAGAAAAACATTTACTTCTACTTCATTTACTACACTAAAACCTTTGACTGCGTGGATGACAACAAACTGTGGAAAATTCTGAAAGAGAGGGGAATCCCAGACCACCTTACCTGCCTCTTGAATAAACTGTATGCAGGTCAAGAAACAACAGTTAGAACTGGACATAGAAAAATAGACTGGTTCCAAATTGTGAAATGAGTATGTCAAGGCTGTATTGTCACCTTGCTTATTTAATTTATATGTACAGTACATCATGCAAAATGCTGATCTGGATGAAGCACAAGCTGGAATCAAGACTACCAAGAGAAGTATCAATGACCTCAGGTAAGCAGATGGCACCACGCTTATGGCAGAAAGCTAAGATGAGCTATAGAGCTTCTTGATGAAGGTGAAAGAGGAGAGTGAAAAAGCGGGCCTAAAACTGTAAAATGAAGATCATGGTGTCCAGTCCCATGACTCAGTGACAAATAGATGTGGAAAAAATGTAAACAGTGACAGACTATATTTTCTTGGGCTCCAATATCACTGTGGATGGTGATTGCAGTCATGAAATTAGAAGACACTTGCTCCCTGGAAGAAAAGCTATGACCAACCTAGATAGTGTCTTAAAAAGAGAGATATCACTTTGCTGACAAAAGCCTGTATAGTCAAACTTATGGTCTTCCCAGTAGCCATGTATGGATTTGAGAGCTGGACCATAAAGAAGGCTGAGCACCCAAAAATTGATAGGGTCCCTTGTACAGCAAGGAGATCAATCCAGTCAATCCTAAAGGAAGTCAACCCTGAATATTCACTGGAAGCACTGATGCTGAAGCTGGGGCTCCAATTTTTTGGCCACCTGATGTGAAGAGCTGACTCACTGGAAAATAGCCTGATGTTTGGAAAAATAGAAGGTAAAAGGAGAAGGGGATGACTGAGGACAAGATGGTTGGATGGCGTCACTGGGTCAATGGACTTGAGTTTGAGCAAGCCCCAGGAAATGGTGAAGGACAGAGAAGCCTGGCGTCCTGCAGTCCATGGGGTCATAAAGAGTCAGACACAAGTGGGCAACTGAACTGAACACAAATATGTTATCATTTGGTGACTGACATAAGTTTTCTCCCCTATTCCTTCTTTTCCTACCCCTATTCCTTCTTTTCCTAGAGCTTGAGGAACCCAATAATAATGTAATAGAGGGAAAGCCCTTTTTGTTGTTCTTAAGCGGGAAAGTTTTATATGGAACTCAAGTCTGAGCAGGAGCCAGACATGCTTTTAGTATAATGAGGTAGAGAATATACACTAGAAAATAACTTTTAAAGACAAGCAGTCTGATTTTCCTTTACACCTTTTCCTTTTCCATCACATCCTTTGTGCCTGGGCTTGCACTTGGTCCTGTCAAAGCTCAGAGCAGACAACGACCACCTATGCCAGTGTCTGTAACAGAAGAGGATAAACATGCTTTAAAAACCGGCCACAAGGCCAAAGGACTGAGCTGAGGAGGCAGAAAAGAAATGAGGGCAAAAGTCAAAGGGGAATGCTGTCTGCTACTGAGGCATCTAGACAGTCCATAAGCAGAGACCCCAGACCTGTGGAAAACACGTAGGGAAGGAACCCTCTGCACTGATAGGTTTATGTCACTAGAACCTGAGGTGAAGAACTGTGTGAACATTCTTTGGGGAACTATACTGTACCTTCTCAGTTAAGAGAAAACTTAGCCCATTTCTTTCATGCCTCCCAGTCACCAGTAGATGCCTGGATGCTGACAAAAGCAAGGATCAGAAATCAAGTAAATCACAAGGGATCAATCCCTGGCTGACTAGCAAGATGTTCTTTTGGCCCTCCCACTCCATCCCACTAAGACAAAGAACACAGTGTCCACCTTATACTATTACTTCAATTCCACCCCTTAGAGCAAGCTTGTTAGACTACTCCCCAGTAAAGTTCAGACATCCTTACCCACTGACAGAAGCAAAGAACGAAATACTTCTTGTGGGAAAGCAGGTCTTAGACTAGCATTATGATTTATCACTGTTTGATAAGCTTGATCTTCTACATTTTAATTCATGGCTTTTCTAAAGTTTTCTGAGGCTTTTAACACTAAAAGTAAAATGTAGGTTCTTGGCTACTAAGCCTTGTTAAAGGAAGTATTAAAAGAAACTGTGGTTAAGCTACTGGTCTTCCATCTCACAGAGGGCAATTCAGCTACAAACAAGGACACATTGTGGACTTAAAGTAAGTCAGATTCAACCCCTTTTCAAACATAAATTTGAAATCTGTAAGGGGAGCCAGGGGACCTGAAACACTGGAGAATTTTGAGGCAGACTCAGAAATCATAATATTTATCAAAATCTTATGTCACCTTACCCTTTAAGTCCAAAGGTCATATTATATTATCCTCTAGCAAGAATGTTATTAGACATCAGAAATGAAATATCAGTATGGTTATACTACTTGGCAGTTTTTGCACTTGGTCCTGTCAAAGCTCAGAGCAGACAACGACCACCTATGCCAGTGTCTGTAACAGAAGAGGATAAACATGCTTTAAAAACCGGCCACAAGGCCAAAGGACTGAGCTGAGGAGGCAGAAAAGAAATGAGGGCAAAAGTCAAAGGGGAATGCTGTCTGCTACTGAGGCATCTAGACAGTCCATAAGCAGAGACCCCAGACCTGTGGAAAACACGTAGGGAAGGAACCCTCTGCACTGATAGGTTTATGTCACTAGAACCTGAGGTGAAGAACTGTGTGAACATTCTTTGGGGAACTATACTGTACCTTCTCAGTTAAGAGAAAACTTAGCCCATTTCTTTCATGCCTCCCAGTCACCAGTAGATGCCTGGATGCTGACAAAAGCAAGGATCAGAAATCAAGTAAATCACAAGGGATCAATCCCTGGCTGACTAGCAAGATGTTCTTTTGGCCCTCCCACTCCATCCCACTAAGACAAAGAACACAGTGTCCACCTTATACTATTACTTCAATTCCACCCCTTAGAGCAAGCTTGTTAGACTACTCCCCAGTAAAGTTCAGACATCCTTACCCACTGACAGAAGCAAAGAACGAAATACTTCTTGTGGGAAAGCAGGTCTTAGACTAGCATTATGATTTATCACTGTTTGATAAGCTTGATCTTCTACATTTTAATTCATGGCTTTTCTAAAGTTTTCTGAGGCTTTTAACACTAAAAGTAAAATGTAGGTTCTTGGCTACTAAGCCTTGTTAAAGGAAGTATTAAAAGAAACTGTGGTTAAGCTACTGGTCTTCCATCTCACAGAGGGCAATTCAGCTACAAACAAGGACACATTGTGGACTTAAAGTAAGTCAGATTCAACCCCTTTTCAAACATAAATTTGAAATCTGTAAGGGGAGCCAGGGGACCTGAAACACTGGAGAATTTTGAGGCAGACTCAGAAATCATAATATTTATCAAAAATCTTATGTCACCTTACCCTTTAAGTCCAAAGGTCATATTATATTATCCTCTAGCAAGAATGTTATTAGACATCAGAAATGAAATATCAGTATGGTTATACTACTTGGCAGTTTTTTTTTCAAATATTATTATAACAACATTGTTCTCTTGTTAAGATTCACACAATTCTTCCATCCCTTAGATACATAACTTAAAGGACCAGTTTGTCTCAGTACCTTCCAAGACCGTGAGACACTTCCCCCCCAACTGTCTTGGCTTCAGTTTTTCCTCCAGAAACCTAAAAATACAAAACTTCTGATTACTATCTGAAATAGTGCATGAGCGCCTTAATCTCATGAATGTTTAACCCACCATGAAGCAAGTCACTGGCAAATAGTTACTTTCCATTCTCTAAAAGAGAAGACTGAGTTCAGAGAAGTTGAGTGTATTGCCAAAATAACTGAGCAGTTATTGAGATGTGAGCAGTTTTAATTGTATGCTTCCCAGACTGGTATTTTATCTACAGAAAGAAATCATAGCTCCATCATGAAACTACATGTTAAACAATCAGATGCCAGAACAGTGAATGGAGATACAATTATCTATACTGAAATGGGAAGATTTCTAACAGACAAAAACATTTCAGATCCCAAAAGAGACAGGGGAAGAAATCAAAGTGAATCCAATAAATTTAACTAGGGTGAGACTGCTGCTGGCTAAGTAATATGGGTCTCACTATGGTATGCATGTATATTTCACTTCATGGTAATCTGTCCCCTGAAAAATTTTATGGATATAATTTTTTTAATTTTATAAATCAAGTTTTATTTTAGATGTCCAAGGAAAACTCACTACTGAAGGAAGGAAGCCTGTGTAAATCTTCTGTACATGCATAACCTTTTGGCAGTGCAAATAACCTCTCTCATTTGGGGTTTGTATAGTCTCAAATTCAATACATTTGTGTTTCCTGATGGCAGGGCTTACCCAAAGTTTGAATTAATAGGAAAAAATTATCTTGTGACAGTTTGCTTTTGACAGATGAATGAAAAGCTGAATATATTCATGAAAGACTTTTATTTGTACTGTAGGCAACGGATGGGAGCAGCAATTGATACCAAGGCAACATTCTTTTTTCTTCCTAAATAAAATCGCATAAACACATTTTTAGACTATGCCCATCTGCTCCCATGGCCTTAAATTGTTAGGCATATCTTATAAGCATGGGTTGGCTCTCAGAGAGTTATCTTTTTCACAGATATCTGTCTAATTGGTAGCAGCTGTTAATCAAGCACATTGTCACAAATCCCATAGAGTAGCATTCATCTTAAAGGTTTGTGGGGTTTTTTTACATTTTGAAGGAAAGCCATATGCCTTAGGCAGCAGGAGTGGACCAGTTTGTCTCAGTACCTTCCAAGACCGTGAGACACTTCCCCCCCAACTGTCTTGGCTTCAGTTTTTCCTCCAGAAACCTAAAAATACAAAACTTCTGATTACTATCTGAAATAGTGCATGAGCGCCTTAATCTCATGAATGTTTAACCCACCATGAAGCAAGTCACTGGCAAATAGTTACTTTCCATTCTCTAAAAGAGAAGACTGAGTTCAGAGAAGTTGAGTGTATTGCCAAAATAACTGAGCAGTTATTGAGATGTGAGCAGTTTTAATTGTATGCTTCCCAGACTGGTATTTTATCTACAGAAAGAAATCATAGCTCCATCATGAAACTACATGTTAAACAATCAGATGCCAGAACAGTGAATGGAGATACAATTATCTATACTGAAATGGGAAGATTTCTAACAGACAAAAACATTTCAGATCCCAAAAGAGACAGGGGAAGAAATCAAAGTGAATCCAATAAATTTAACTAGGGTGAGACTGCTGCTGGCTAAGTAATATGGGTCTCACTATGGTATGCATGTATATTTCACTTCATGGTAATCTGTCCCCTGAAAAATTTTATGGATATAATTTTTTTAATTTTATAAATCAAGTTTTATTTTAGATGTCCAAGGAAAACTCACTACTGAAGGAAGGAAGCCTGTGTAAATCTTCTGTGCATGCATAACCTTTTTGGCAGTGCAAATAACCCCTCTCTCATTTGGGGTTTGTATAGTCTCAAATTCAATACATTTGTGTTTCCTGATGGCAGGGCTTACCCAAAGTTTGAATTAATAGGAAAAAATTATCTTGTGACAGTTTGCTTTTGACAGATGAATGAAAAGCTGAATATATTCATGAAAGACTTTTATTTGTACTGTAGGCAACGGATGGGAGCAGCAATTGATACCAAGGCAACATTCTTTTTTCTTCCTAAATAAAATCGCATAAACACATTTTTAGACTATGCCCATCTGCTCCCATGGCCTTAAATTGTTAGGCATATCTTATAAGCATGGGTTGGCTCTCAGAGAGTTATCTTTTTCACAGATATCTGTCTAATTGGTAGCAGCTGTTAATCAAGCACATTGTCACAAATCCCATAGAGTAGCATTCATCTTAAAGGTTTGTGGGGTTTTTTTACATTTTGAAGGAAAGCCATATGCCTTAGGCAGCAGGAGTGGAGTAAATTTCAAGTAATTATATTGAGTCGATGTAATTTGGCCTGAAATATCTGATGTGAATGTTTATGTTGATCAAACTCCCTGGGAAACTGTCAGTTTTTATCAACACTTTGTGCAGTTCGCACATAACCTAAAAGGAAATATTCCTTTAGTGTTCTGGTTACAGCCCTGGGAACAGAGAATTGAAAGGTGGCATGAAGAATTTGGCTTCGGCACACTGGGATTTGAATCCATGCTCTACCATTAACTCTTCAAATTACTCAACAGTCTTTATGTGTCTGGATACACACATGTAACACTGTGCTAGAGGCTGGGATACCAAAGTGAACAAGGGCAGAATCTTGGCCTCAAAGGCTCCCCTCTACTGGGGAATGCTTCAATCTGCAGGGCATGTCAAGACCAGGCTGATGCTCCAAAATACCCAGACTCAAAGGTCCCTATATCCTCCCCTATAATCCTCCAAGATTTCTACCCTGAAATCTCCGAGACCTGGTTAAAACTACCACAAGTTCATGGAGCTAAGACACCCAACCATTGGATCCATTGCCCACCTTCCAACAGAGACTGCCAGGACATAGAACATTCATATTCTAATGCCTGTTCTTATCAGTCAACTCTAAAAGTCTAATTAAGCTTCTTGCTCATTTGATCTAGTCTCCAGGCACTACCTTTACCTCAGTACTTTGTCCTTTCTTATGCTCAAATTGATAACCTAATCCCTTCCTCCCTTGAACTCCTGAAGTCCCCACTCTATTATAAGACTGCTGCCTAGCACCTCACCCTCCTCTCCCAGGATTTGCTTTACCTGCCTGCATTGACAGAAAGTTGGCTCTCTTCAAGAATACCCACTCCCATACAGTTCCCGCAGATAAGCCTTTTTTTTTTTTTATAACATACCTAAGTAGGTGATGTACTTTTTGCTCTCCAATGGCATGCCTCACCCTGTCAGCTATAGCAATATCCCTCATTCCTACTGTTGCAACTTTGCCTCAAAGACAGGAATTCCTTCATCCTCAGTAAGTGTACCTGTGTCTACATAATCTTGCTTCTGATTGGGGCCTGAGCAGCAGGAGTGGAGTAAATTTCAAGTAATTATATTGAGTCGATGTAATTTGGCCTGAAATATCTGATGTGAATGTTTATGTTGATCAAACTCCCTGGGAAACTGTCAGTTTTTATCAACACTTTGTGCAGTTCGCACATAACCTAAAAGGAAATATTCCTTTAGTGTTCTGGTTACAGCCCTGGGAACAGAGAATTGAAAGGTGGCATGAAGAATTTGGCTTCGGCACACTGGGATTTGAATCCATGCTCTACCATTAACTCTTCAAATTACTCAACAGTCTTTATGTGTCTGGATACACACATGTAACACTGTGCTAGAGGCTGGGATACCAAAGTGAACAAGGGCAGAATCTTGGCCTCAAAGGCTCCCCTCTACTGGGGAATGCTTCAATCTGCAGGGCATGTCAAGACCAGGCTGATGCTCCAAAATACCCAGACTCAAAGGTCCCTATATCCTCCCCTATAATCCTCCAAGATTTCTACCCTGAAATCTCCGAGACCTGGTTAAAACTACCACAAGTTCATGGAGCTAAGACACCCAACCATTGGATCCATTGCCCACCTTCCAACAGAGACTGCCAGGACATAGAACATTCATATTCTAATGCCTGTTCTTATCAGTCAACTCTAAAAGTCTAATTAAGCTTCTTGCTCATTTGATCTAGTCTCCAGGCACTACCTTTACCTCAGTACTTTGTCCTTTCTTATGCTCAAATTGATAACCTAATCCCTTCCTCCCTTGAACTCCTGAAGTCCCCACTCTATTATAAGACTGCTGCCTAGCACCTCACCCTCCTCTCCCAGGATTTGCTTTACCTGCCTGCATTGACAGAAAGTTGGCTCTCTTCAAGAATACCCACTCCCATACAGTTCCCGCAGATAAGCCTTTTTTTTTTTTTATAACATACCTAAGTAGGTGATGTACTTTTTGCTCTCCAATGGCATGCCTCACCCTGTCAGCTATAGCAATATCCCTCATTCCTACTGTTGCAACTTTGCCTCAAAGACAGGAATTCCTTCATCCTCAGTAAGTGTACCTGTGTCTACATAATCTTGCTTCTGATGAAGGAGGCCTCTCCTTCTGAGGACAGCCCTTCTCCTTATAGCCATCCATTCTCTTCTCATTCCTGCATTTCCAGCTTGCCTGCTCTAATAGATCCTTCCAAATACCAACAGTATTTTAAAAGTCTCATGCTTTTTTCAACTTGAAGAACAAAAGTTTTCTTGAAGTGCTCTATCTCAAACACAGCCTCCCTTCCTAGCCATATTTGTTGAGTTGTTTTTCATTGCCTTTTCCATTTCTTCACTTCCTTTCCACTCCTCAGCCTGTCCTGTCTGGTGTTTGTTCAATCACTGCACCAAAATAGCACTTACAAAAACAAATAAGCAGCACGGACCTCCTACTGTATAGCAGAAGGAACTATATTCAGTATCTTGCAATAACCTATAGTAATGGAAAAGAATCTGAAAAACAATATTCATAGCATATTATATATATAACTGTATAAAATGAATCACTTGGCTGTATACCTGAAACACTGTAAATCAATTATATCTCAATTTTTAAAAAAGCTAGAAAAATCACACAAAAAAAGCACTTACTGAGGTCAACATAGACCTCTATGACACTCATTTTAGAAGACAGATATTAGTCTTTGTTGTAAATGGCACCAGAACTAGAGGCATAGTTTTAGGAGTAAAAAATGAGACTAAGGATGATACAGGGAAAACCCTGAATATAGAGAAAGAGACAGAGAAGAGAGAGAACACTGAGAAAAGAACTCCAGAGAATGCCAATGCACAAGGGAGAACAAGAGAAAGAAGTCTAAAGAAAAGGCTGAGAAGGCACAGTTATGAGATTAAAAAAAAAAAAAAAAAAAAGCCAGTAAGGAGGAAAATATTATGAAAGCCAAAGGAGGCAAAATAATAAAATATTATTCCCAGTTGATAATAATACCATATGTTGCTGCTCCTGTATATTCATGTAGTTTTATACACGTATGTTCTATGACTGGAGACCAAGCATTTATGTATAACCACTGGATTTAGGAATTCAAAGGTTTCTATGGACTTAGCACCATAGAATAGTGAGGCAAATGCCCCCAAAAGAACAGAGGAATGGAGACACTCTTAAGAAGCTTGCATATAAAAGAGAGAGAGCAGGCAGCAACTAGAATGCTCTCTGCACCTGTTTCCAATTCTGTTAAACAGAGACAGTAATAACTAGTTTGGAGAGTTGCTGTGAGGACTAAATAGGATGAGGCATAGACAGTGTACGGCATGTGGCGCAGGCTCTGCAAATAACAGCCTTTATTATTAAAGGATGAACATGAGCAATTGAGTATAATCCTAGACTAGCAGGAAGAAATTAATGGGGGGGGGTAGATAACGCATGTAAGACAAAATTGATAAACAAAGGTCCTGAGGCCAGACTAAACAAAGTCAAGCAGCTAGGTTGAAAAGTTGGACTTGACCAGGAAGAAGGGAATCTCATGGTCCCAGACTGGAGAGAAGGCGAGAGATACAAGTGTGGATATAGAAGCTTGTCTCTGGAAGGAGAAGAGCTGTGAAACTGATGGAATCCATGATTGAAAATCATGGTATACCAGGGAAGTGTGAGGGGAGATGATCTGATGATAGTTAAGTGTGTTGGGACAAGATGAGGGGGTCTAAGTACTTGTCACAAGGAGTGGGAGACTGCTGAACAAAGACGCTGTACGCAGTATTGCTGAGGGCCTTACTGAAGCCATAGATGTGCATTGGCTCCCACTTGTCCAGCAGTGTGCTTTTCTCTCATTAGACTGAGTTGATTTATGTATTGACCCATCTCCCATCACAAAAATTAAAACTCCTCAAGAGCGTCTGTGTTGATCTTATTCACCACTATTTCTAGTGATTGGTGTTCAATAAATTAAATCACTATAGAATCAATTAATGAATGCAGAAATGCAAAAGGAAAATCATAAAAGTTGCATGAGTTACAGATATTTAGAATGGGAATGTTAGGAAGGAAAGAACTGAGGCAATGTATAGAAAAATTATGGAAGTACACAAGTGAATCCGAGTGGGGAGTGGGAATGAAAAATATCACAAGAAAACTATTAGACTAAGACAGAATGGCCAGAAAAAGAAGATTCAGTGGAATAAGAGAGATACAAGATATCTGGACTGGCTTTTAGCATTTGAAAAGTGGAGCTATTACTAGGGGTTTATCTAGGATGTGTCCAGGGGTTTGAAATATATATTTTGAAGGAATGGAGACAAAAGTCAATGGGACTGAAGGTCAAGGAACTATAGAATTAATTAAAACTATAAAAAACTATAAAAATGTTTTCATTATATTTTTATCTTTAGGGCCATGAAACAGACTGAAAATAACTGGATATCACTCTTCCCAGGGTCATCTGTGCCCTTCCCACCTCCCTGGAAGGTAGAAGCTATATCATAGTCATTTTAGAACAATGGTTTGTATATAGATGGAACTTCACTGGAGTAAGCGAAAGAAGGGAGAATTGTCTACTTCCTTTCACTTGTACACATACTGTCAATCAAAAGCAACTTGATGAAAATCTGTCTAATTCATGTTCCAAGTGATGCTAGCCAAATGTTAAAGAAAATAGGAGATAAGCAATTAACTTAGCAGTAGAGATGATATCAATGACAGATTGCCTCAAATACCAGTTCAATCATTTCTCCCTTTAATGACTCTTAAAACATGAAGTTGATTCAAAATCTAAAGGTTTACAGAAATCTAATCAAAAAGACGCTCCTAGGATGCCTTTTAAAGTCCCTGGCCATCCTCCTCTGTGATTTGGTTTTCTAATGTGCAACAACACAGGGGATAATAACATCTCCTTTTTCTAGGAGGTTTGAATGATTAAATGAGAAGAGATTTATATGCAAAGACTTGGCACATAATAAAAAATTTAAGAGTTATAGCTAGTTATCCATGAAAATGAAGCAAACCTCAGGCCTGCTACCGTAACTTCCCTAGTTAACCATCCACAGATATAGCAGCTCAAAAGTAACTCTTGTCTTCCAGTTAAGATGGAAGACAGGAAATATGCCTTATGTTCCCCTTCCAGAATCCTACTGAATCACAGTTAAGAAGTCTATGAAGCCATTGTTTTATAAAAGCTCCAAGAATGGGAAGCATATTAGTCTTCCAGGGCTGCCATTAAGAAAGTATCTTAGACCGATGGCTTAAACAATAGAAATTTATTTCCTCACTCTTCTGGAGGCTAGAAGCGTTGGTTTCATCACAGAGCCTCTATCCTTGACTTGTAGATAGCCTTCTTCTTCTTTTTTTTTTTGGCCACGTCTTTTGGTCTTTCATTTATTTATCTTTGTTCTTTCGCCCGTGTGAGCCTCCCATCACACTGGCCCCTCTCGCTGCAGAGCACTGGCTCTGGGCACATGCGCTCCAGAGCTCCAGCTTGGTAGTTGGACACATCAGCCCAGCCGCTCCACAGCACGTGGGATCTTCCCAGGCTAGGGATTGAACTGACGACCCTTGCACTGCAAGGTGCTGTCCTTACCCACTGGACCACCAGGGAAGCCCTGTAGATAGCCTTCTTATCCCTGTGTCTTCACATGGTTGTCCCTTTATTGTCTGTCAGTGTCTAAATTTCCTTCTCTTATAAAGACACCAGTCAAAACACACTAGGGCCACCCTAATGACCTCACTTAACCTTAGCTACCTCTTTAAAGATCCTATCTCCAAATACAGTCATGTTCTGAGGTACTGGGTATTAGGACTGTGAGACATGCATGAGTTTGGGGGGATTCAGCTAATAAGAGGAACATGGGCAAGAAACAACAAAAGAGCTAGATGAATTTTTGAAAAACAAAATATAATTGAAAACAACTGGTAGATACTGCAGAGAGGGTGAGGCTAGAGATTCAGAGATAATTCACAGGGGAGGAAATAAGACAAAGTCAAAAAGAAATAAATGTGGAAACAGAAGAAAAATTTTAAGGGAATAGTGGAAGGAAACCAACTACAACAGTCAACAGTGTTCTAATAGGAGTTCCCGAAAAAGAGTAAGGAATCACAGAAAACATATAGAAGAAACTGCTTCCAAAACAGTCTTCAGACTGACAATATCAGACACTACTACACAGAACGGAATAAAAAGGCTCACATAACTCCAAAACATCAAAAAGAATAAAAAACTTATGTTCCCCTTCCAGAATCCTACTGAATCACAGTTAAGAAGTCTATGAAGCCATTGTTTTATAAAAGCTCCAAGAATGGGAAGCATATTAGTCTTCCAGGGCTGCCATTAAGAAAGTATCTTAGACCGATGGCTTAAACAATAGAAATTTATTTCCTCACTCTTCTGGAGGCTAGAAGCGTTGGTTTCATCACAGAGCCTCTATCCTTGACTTGTAGATAGCCTTCTTCTTCTTTTTTTTTTTGGCCACGTCTTTTGGTCTTTCATTTATTTATCTTTGTTCTTTCGCCCGTGTGAGCCTCCCATCACACTGGCCCCTCTCGCTGCAGAGCACTGGCTCTGGGCACATGCGCTCCAGAGCTCCAGCTTGGTAGTTGGACACATCAGCCCAGCCGCTCCACAGCACGTGGGATCTTCCCAGGCTAGGGATTGAACTGACGACCCTTGCACTGCAAGGTGCTGTCCTTACCCACTGGACCACCAGGGAAGCCCTGTAGATAGCCTTCTTATCCCTGTGTCTTCACATGGTTGTCCCTTTATTGTCTGTCAGTGTCTAAATTTCCTTCTCTTATAAAGACACCAGTCAAAACACACTAGGGCCACCCTAATGACCTCACTTAACCTTAGCTACCTCTTTAAAGATCCTATCTCCAAATACAGTCATGTTCTGAGGTACTGGGTATTAGGACTGTGAGACATGCATGAGTTTGGGGGGATTCAGCTAATAAGAGGAACATGGGCAAGAAACAACAAAAGAGCTAGATGAATTTTTGAAAAACAAAATATAATTGAAAACAACTGGTAGATACTGCAGAGAGGGTGAGGCTAGAGATTCAGAGATAATTCACAGGGGAGGAAATAAGACAAAGTCAAAAAGAAATAAATGTGGAAACAGAAGAAAAATTTTAAGGGAATAGTGGAAGGAAACCAACTACAACAGTCAACAGTGTTCTAATAGGAGTTCCCGAAAAAGAGTAAGGAATCACAGAAAACATATAGAAGAAACTGCTTCCAAAACAGTCTTCAGACTGACAATATCAGACACTACTACACAGAACGGAATAAAAAGGCTCACATAACTCCAAAACATCAAGAATGAGGAGATGAGTTTTGAGAAATAAAAACCAAGCTACTTATAAAGGGAAGAGAACTGGATGGACTGATACTTTCTATCAGCAGCCTTCCAATTTAGAGAAAGATGGACCAAGGCCTCCAAAGGTCAGAAAGATAATGATCTTAAATCTAGAATTCTATATGGAGAAAAATTCTGATTAACTGTAAAGAAAAATACAGACTTCCAAACATATATATACTCAAAATATCCTTCCATGGATCTTTTCTCTAAAAAATGATTTTTAAAAGATGAGGATGTATTTGGACAAAACACAACAAAGAATAAAAAGAATAGGCAGGGAGGAGTAAAGAAGAGAGAGCACTGTAGGAACAATGAGTTCCAGATGTCTGTTTTAAAAGTTCTGTGTGTAATAAGTCAAGATATAGATGCTTAATTATATAATTTGAAAGTTCCCAATAGAATATCTAAAAATAAAAACACAAGAACAGAATTGAAAGTGAGATATGATTACTCTTAGCTAAATTTTCCAATTCAAAACAGGCAGATAATAAAGGCAACTGTCTATTATATGGCCTGGTTCAATTAACTTCCAAAAGGAAAAGACACAAGAACAGTCAGAAGAGGCTAATTTAGTACAAAACCTCAACACTCCCAGAGTCAACGCACCTCCCAAATATGCAGTTAGCAGGAAACTTTGACATGTGACAACACTGAGGCCTTTACAACATCAGCAGGTTCATCTGAAAAATGGGAGTGGCAATAGCACTCGCCCTGTATGTGCTTGTGAGATATTCATGGCTTAATAAATGTAGACTAGCACCTGGGACATTAGAAATAGTCAATGCACTTTTACTGTTGTCAAGGCCTCAGTGAGAGGTCTTTAATGATATTGAAATTCCAATAGTAGCTAGCATTTCATGAGTCCTTTTGTGGGCCATACACTGTGTCAGGCACTTTATTTTGTTTAATCCACACAATCACTTCATGAAAGAGAGGAAACTGAAGCTTAGACAGGATAAAAAAATGTGGCCTTGGTCACACAGGGCAAGAGTCAGAATTCTACCCCATACCATTCAAAGTCTTAAACCTGCCCTTCTCACTTATACTTTTTATTTGATTCTGTGTTTGACTCAGTCCTGTTCTGACAAAAATGTCAGACAAGGAAATAACTGATCTTCACAGCAGCCTTCCAATTTAGAGAAAGATGGACCAAGGCCTCCAAAGGTCAGAAAGATAATGATCTTAAATCTAGAATTCTATATGGAGAAAAATTCTGATTAACTGTAAAGAAAAATACAGACTTCCAAACATATATATACTCAAAATATCCTTCCATGGATCTTTTCTCTAAAAAATGATTTTTAAAAGATGAGGATGTATTTGGACAAAACACAACAAAGAATAAAAAGAATAGGCAGGGAGGAGTAAAGAAGAGAGAGCACTGTAGGAACAATGAGTTCCAGATGTCTGTTTTAAAAGTTCTGTGTGTAATAAGTCAAGATATAGATGCTTAATTATATAATTTGAAAGTTCCCAATAGAATATCTAAAAATAAAAACACAAGAACAGAATTGAAAGTGAGATATGATTACTCTTAGCTAAATTTTCCAATTCAAAACAGGCAGATAATAAAGGCAACTGTCTATTATATGGCCTGGTTCAATTAACTTCCAAAAGGAAAAGACACAAGAACAGTCAGAAGAGGCTAATTTAGTACAAAACCTCAACACTCCCAGAGTCAACGCACCTCCCAAATATGCAGTTAGCAGGAAACTTTGACATGTGACAACACTGAGGCCTTTACAACATCAGCAGGTTCATCTGAAAAATGGGAGTGGCAATAGCACTCGCCCTGTATGTGCTTGTGAGATATTCATGGCTTAATAAATGTAGACTAGCACCTGGGACATTAGAAATAGTCAATGCACTTTTACTGTTGTCAAGGCCTCAGTGAGAGGTCTTTAATGATATTGAAATTCCAATAGTAGCTAGCATTTCATGAGTCCTTTTTGTGGGCCATACACTGTGTCAGGCACTTTATTTTGTTTAATCCACACAATCACTTCATGAAAGAGAGGAAACTGAAGCTTAGACAGGATAAAAAAATGTGGCCTTGGTCACACAGGGCAAGAGTCAGAATTCTACCCCATACCATTCAAAGTCTTAAACCTGCCCTTCTCACTTATACTTTTTATTTGATTCTGTGTTTGACTCAGTCCTGTTCTGTTATTTTATGAGGCACACAAATATGGGAATTTAAAAAAATATGAAATATAAAAAGGATATGAGGCACAGTGATTGATGGCCTCACGATTCAAAATAGAAACCAAATTAAACATGGCAGCCTGGAGTGAAGATCTGAAGAAGAGAACAGAGAACATCATGTCATCCATTTCTGCTTCACTGACTACATTAAAGCCCTTGACTGTGTGGATCACAACAAACCGTGGACAATTCTTACAGAGATGGGAGTACCAGAGACCCATTACCTACCTCCTGAGAAACAGAAATGGGATCTGGTTCCATGACTCTATAGCAAATATATGGGGAAAAAGTGGAAACAGTGACACATTCTATTTTCTGGCTTGGAAAATTCCATGGACAGAGGAGCTGATGGACTATCGTCCATGGGGTCACAGATAGTTGGATGTAACTGAGTGTGTGTGTGTGCATGCACAGATATAAAGAGAAATATAAACTAAACTTGAGACAAAGGTTGTGGCTGCAGAGGAAAGTGTGGGGAGGGGCAGAGTCCTGCACTGAGGGGCAAAACCAGAGATCTGATAGTCCAATAAGGTAGTTGAGCACTCTCTAAAACTCTGAGCACAAGGAGAAGAGTATGCATTGCATCATATGAGAGACTTCAGGGAAGTGGAGAGTTTAGCTCAGGAGTTGGGAGGCACTAGTTGTTGTTCAGTCACTAAATCGTGTCCAACTCATTGCAACCCAGATGACTGCAGCGTGCCAGGCCTCCCTGTCCTGCACTATCTCCCAAGAGTTTGCCACTTTTACTGTTGTCAAGGCCTCAGTGAGAGGTCTTTAATGATATTGAAATTCCAATAGTAGCTAGCATTTCATGAGTCCTTTTGTGGGCCATACACTGTGTCAGGCACTTTATTTTGTTTAATCCACACAATCACTTCATGAAAGAGAGGAAACTGAAGCTTAGACAGGATAAAAAAATGTGGCCTTGGTCACACAGGGCAAGAGTCAGAATTCTACCCCATACCATTCAAAGTCTTAAACCTGCCCTTCTCACTTATACTTTTTATTTGATTCTGTGTTTGACTCAGTCCTGTTCTGTTATTTTATGAGGCACACAAATATGGGAATTTAAAAAAATATGAAATATAAAAAGGATATGAGGCACAGTGATTGATGGCCTCACGATTCAAAATAGAAACCAAATTAAACATGGCAGCCTGGAGTGAAGATCTGAAGAAGAGAACAGAGAACATCATGTCATCCATTTCTGCTTCACTGACTACATTAAAGCCCTTGACTGTGTGGATCACAACAAACCGTGGACAATTCTTACAGAGATGGGAGTACCAGAGACCCATTACCTACCTCCTGAGAAACAGAAATGGGATCTGGTTCCATGACTCTATAGCAAATATATGGGGAAAAAGTGGAAACAGTGACACATTCTATTTTCTGGCTTGGAAAATTCCATGGACAGAGGAGCTGATGGACTATCGTCCATGGGGTCACAGATAGTTGGATGTAACTGAGTGTGTGTGTGTGCATGCACAGATATAAAGAGAAATATAAACTAAACTTGAGACAAAGGTTGTGGCTGCAGAGGAAAGTGTGGGGAGGGGCAGAGTCCTGCACTGAGGGGCAAAACCAGAGATCTGATAGTCCAATAAGGTAGTTGAGCACTCTCTAAAACTCTGAGCACAAGGAGAAGAGTATGCATTGCATCATATGAGAGACTTCAGGGAAGTGGAGAGTTTAGCTCAGGGAGTTGGGAGGCACTAGTTGTTGTTCAGTCACTAAATCGTGTCCAACTCATTGCAACCCAGATGACTGCAGCGTGCCAGGCCTCCCTGTCCTGCACTATCTCCCAGAGTTTGCCTAAATTCGTGTCCATTGAATCACTGATGCCATCAAACCATTTCCACCACAAGAAGTGACTTTAAATATTTGGAGAACTAGCTATTGTACATAAATAGAATTAAATTCAGAGAGGTAATCTACTATTAACAAATATATTTTAAAGAGGAGGCCAATTTGGTTGAGCAGAAGGAAGCTCCTACAAGCAAAGTTCAAAGTGCAAACTGTAGTTGTAAGTCTCCTCCTCACCTGGAGTATTCAGACACAGGCCTCATGGCCACCTACTAGGAATGAGGAGAAAGTAAATGTGTGGATTGGGTAGGGGATCAAAGGAAGACCATCTGTTCTAAGTTTATTTTTAAGTAGACTTTCTATGATTCCATGAAATGGACATCAGTACCTCTAGCTGGGAGGTAAGGAAAAGGAGCCAGGACATCAGAAATGGGAAAACATGAACAAGATAAGTAACTGTAGGAAGCTCCATTTCTATCAATCCTAGACTGCTATCCACTAGTGGATCTGCTGAGAAAAGGGAGAATTCAATGTTGGTTTATCTTTCTCGGGAATTGCACTTTTGCCTAACAAACTGTCAACCCGATTATTAGGCTGTAAATATGTTTCTACTTGTATTGCGAAGTAAAGGTACATTTTGATAGATGTCAGTAATGAATGGAACATATTGGCCCCAAACAACTCCTGGCTGTTGGAGGAAAGGAATCTCAGAAAAAGTGGGCGGCCACTGGAGATTTGGAAAGAAAGAAAACACCTTAAGCATGCCTGGAATCTGGCCTTTGGACAGCTGTCAAAATTATACCTTTGAAATGTAAGAATTCTACCAGGCTTTTAGTTTTGTTCACTTTCAGTCACTACAACAAAAAATTAAGACCATGTACCACAGTAATGAAAGACTATAATTTGCATAGTACTGTCTAGCATTTTTGACACTACAGTGTCAATAAAATCACACTTGTGTATGAATGTGGTCATACTCACACACACACACCCAGAATGCCTTCCACATTGGAAACACACGTAGCCGCGTTCTGCCTAGTAAGGAACTAAACGTCTCTAGGCTTTGTCTCTATACTTTTCTGAGTACACATTTTCTTTGCTCCACTTGTGCCACATATTTCTGAGTACAGCAGGGAACTCACACTGTAAAACAAAACAGATATCCCTGCAAATGTTCTTACCATATGACCAGAGGCCATGTTAAAGCATATTTCCTCTAACCTTCTTCTTTTGTGGTTTTGGAATCACATTTTGCCACTAAGTAATTAACTCAGATCTCCTTTTGTGATCTGTCCTTCTTTGTCTGGATCAGGAGAAATGACTTACATCAAGTATGGTTATGATTCGAGCTAACTTGTGTGTCATACAGTCTTTGTTGTGCTCTCACCACATGGTAACTGGCAAGCAAAAGGAGGCCAATAAAAAGTGGCACTCAAATTTGATGGCAATATCAATGCCCCCAATGAGGCTTATTTGTCACGAAATAAACGAGTACCTAGACCTGCAGTGAAGGTGAAATATGATACGTATAAAGTACCTCAGTTCTTGGCACATAATATACACTCAATAAAAGATTTATTGTTAAAGTCAACAATTGGGTTGGGTGTCCTTGTTTTACATGTTCATGGACTTGATCTCTGTCACACAGCTCATTACACTAATGTGCTTTACTTTTGTTTACTTATCTGTCTCCCCATGTAACTAGACTTGCTATCTTTATCCCAACCATAAATCAATGTAATTTGTTGAGCTATGAAATGCAGAACACTTGCTTTTGGATTTTAACTTAATCGTTAGTGCCACTGCCATCAAACACTATTGTTTTCTAAAAGATTAGCACTTTTCCTGATCACATTTTCTGGTCTTCTTATCAAAATTTATTTGGATATAATTAAACTCTTTTGGATCTCTCATGCAATTATAATTAGTATTTGGAAAGAAAGAAAACACCTTAAGCATGCCTGGAACGGGGAAGCTGTCAAAATTATACCTTTGAAATGTAAGAATTCTACCAGGCTTTTAGTTTTGTTCACTTTCAGTCACTACAACAAAAAATTAAGACCATGTACCACAGTAATGAAAGACTATAATTTGCATAGTACTGTCTAGCATTTTTGACACTACAGTGTCAATAAAATCACACTTGTGTATGAATGTGGTCATACTCACACACACACACCCAGAATGCCTTCCACATTGGAAACACACGTAGCCGCGTTCTGCCTAGTAAGGAACTAAACGTCTCTAGGCTTTGTCTCTATACTTTTCTGAGTACACATTTTCTTTGCTCCACTTGTGCCACATATTTCTGAGTACAGCAGGAACTCACACTGTAAAACAAAACAGATATCCCTGCAAATGTTCTTACCATATGACCAGAGGCCATGTTAAAGCATATTTCCTCTAACCTTCTTCTTTTGTGGTTTTGGAATCACATTTTGCCACTAAGTAATTAACTCAGATCTCCTTTTGTGATCTGTCCTTCTTTGTCTGGATCAGGAGAAATGACTTACATCAAGTATGGTTATGATTCGAGCTAACTTGTGTGTCATACAGTCTTTGTTGTGCTCTCACCACATGGTAACTGGCAAGCAAAAGGAGGCCAATAAAAAGTGGCACTCAAATTTGATGGCAATATCAATGCCCCCAATGAGGCTTATTTGTCACGAAATAAACGAGTACCTAGACCTGCAGTGAAGGTGAAATATGATACGTATAAAGTACCTCAGTTCTTGGCACATAATATACACTCAATAAAAGATTTATTGTTAAAGTCAACAATTGGGTTGGGTGTCCTTGTTTTACATGTTCATGGACTTGATCTCTGTCACACAGCTCATTACACTAATGTGCTTTACTTTTGTTTACTTATCTGTCTCCCCATGTAACTAGACTTGCTATCTTTATCCCAACCATAAATCAATGTAATTTGTTGAGCTATGAAATGCAGAACACTTGCTTTTGGATTTTAACTTAATCATTAGTGCCACTGCCATCAAACACTATTGTTTTCTAAAAGATTAGCACTTTTCCTGATCACATTTTCTGGTCTTCTATGGATACAACCTAAACAAAAGTCAAAGTTTTCAAAATTTATTTGGATATAATTAAACTCTTGGATCTCTCACATATATTAGTAAATATTCAAAGATCGATTATTCTGGAACTCACAGTACAGTTCTGCAATGTATAAAGTATACAGTAGTGGACCATGTACACTGAGACAACCCATCCAACCACTGAACCAGAGAAAAAAGATTGTGAATGAGAGACTTCTATTGTGGTCAGGTCTGGAGAGATCTTGGAAACAATATTCATAAAGCCACAGAGACTGGAAAACAGCTTATAGGGAAACTAAGACCAAAGCCTGAGACTCAACCTTCTAGTTATTATTCATAACCCAGTGGCAATAAATAAATAAACTGTTAAAGTACCATTCTCAGGGTGTGAGAGAGCTCAAGAATGTCTGGAAAAGCCTTGATGACTCTACCATTTGCTAAGCCCACAGCTCTTCCCAAAAGCCAAGTGGAAAGCAAGCGTCACTCAGAGGGGATGAAGAGGGCAAAGCTTTATTAGATGAAAGCACCAACTCTAATTTCCTGAAATACCAATAGGGAAGGGTAAATCTCATAAAATGTGACAGATTCAGAATGTATGCAGTGGTGTTGAAGCAGATGTGGGGAGGGGTGTGACTGGGATCACAAAGGTCCTGGTTAGGTCAATAAAACACCAGTCCCACTTAGCTCTCACATGCCATTAAAAAATTCTAAAGGAAAAGTATATATTTTCTCCAAGTGTAAGAACTGAACCTGAATTCTTGGGCCACAGGTTTCTTAATGACTTCAAATAAGAACAATTGCCTCTTTCTGATGATAATAATATCATAGTTTCCATGCTGCCACTCACAGCCTTGCCTTAGCAGAAAAACAGACCTTATTCTACATGTCCAATACTATTACCCAAGTCCTTATTCATAAATAGAACTACACAAGAAGAATTTTAGTCTTTGGTGGACTAACATAAGTGCATCATAAACATAAAAATGTTTCTAATTTGAGTGTTCTCCTAACATTTTTTTAAAAAATCAAAATACCTATACAATTTATATTCAGTTAGTCATGTGTAATTTAATTGCCTGTCACAAAAAGAAGATTGTGTTCTTGAAATGCAATTTCCAGAGGATTACAAAGTATGGCAATATGTCAGTCACTGAATCTTTTCCTCAGTAGCCAGTAGCAGGCTCAAGATTTTTAATGGAAAATACTGCTTCCAAAGGCCAGTCACCTACCCCATAGAAAAGCCTGCAACAGAGGATAAAAAGACTTAGCTAGTAAACTTCAGTAGATTAGTGAATGCTGTCTACAAGGTGTTAAAATTTGCCTGTGTATCAAAATCTTAATAATAATGTTCTTTCACATTCTTCTCACAGAGTTGAGAGGACTCTCTTCCTTTCTCTGGCCAAGTGAGATTAGGCCATAAAACTCAAACCATTAGGTAGGGCTGATGGAGGGGAGAGGAAGGAGTAGAAATATATTTTCAGAGCAACTGCTGGTTGCTCCTAAAGCAACAAACTGTCAACAGAGTATATTATGATCAACAATTCTCAACAAATACTCTAGACCTTTTCTTCTCTTTTAAACCATAGGGAACTCTATGATGAACTCATTTTTCAATACCATGCTAAACAAGCAAAAATAGTATGAAAAGTATATGACCAAAAGCAATTAGAAGAGGACTCCACAGATTCAAAAGTGTCAAAAAATAGGCTGCTTTCAGAATTAACTGAATTGAAAATTAAGGAAAACCCCAAAGATAATACATGGAAAATTTTTTTATACTTAAGCACAAACAATATAAATCATGTCCAACTCTTTGTGACACATTGACTGCAGCCTGACAGGTTCCTCTATCCATGGAATTTTGCCAGGCAAGAATACTAGAGGGAGTTGTCATCTCCTACTCCAGGGGATCGTCCCAACCCAGGAATCAAACCTACATCTCTTGCATCTCCTGCATTGGTAGGTAGATTCTTTATATCACTGGCACCACCCAGGAAGCACAAAAAGTGAGTAACAATAAATCTGCTCTTGAGAGGTTAGGTGTAAGATGGTTACAGGGAAGTATTAAAAAGAGAAGTTGATGAACACTTATCTTGCTTCTCTTTTACTTTTTAGAAGGATGATCTTCAGATGGAAAATGAAAGCAAAAATATCAACTAAGAGAAAAGAAGACCACTGCAGATGGGGCACACCATAAGAGAGTTATTAACTCCAATGAGTCTTTCCCAGGGTACTCTGTGATTAGGCGTGATCATCCCAACTCCAACTGATGATTTTGAAGTACAGAGCAACCTAAGCCAGGTTACCCAGAAGCAGGTCAAAGATCAGGATTTCAGTACAAGTGCTTTATCTGGGAGGTGATTCCAGAAAGCAAGAGCCAGGTCAGGAAGTATGAAAGAGAGAAAAAAGGAGGGAAATATAAAATGGGCACTGAGCAGGTGATCTCTACAGGCAACTTGGGTTCAGTTCTTCCTTTCTCTGGCCAAGTGAGATTAGGCCATAAAACTCAAACCATTAGGTAGGGCTGATGGAGGAGAGGAAGGAGTAGAAATATATTTTCAGAGCAACTGCTGGTTGCTCCTAAAGCAACAAACTGTCAACAGAGTATATTATGATCAACAATTCTCAACAAATACTCTAGACCTTTTCTTCTCTTTTAAACCATAGGGAACTCTATGATGAACTCATTTTTCAATACCATGCTAAACAAGCAAAAATAGTATGAAAAGTATATGACCAAAAGCAATTAGAAGAGGACTCCACAGATTCAAAAGTGTCAAAAAATAGGCTGCTTTCAGAATTAACTGAATTGAAAATTAAGGAAAACCCCAAAGATAATACATGGAAAATTTTTTTATACTTAAGCACAAACAATATAAATCATGTCCAACTCTTTGTGACACATTGACTGCAGCCTGACAGGTTCCTCTATCCATGGAATTTTGCCAGGCAAGAATACTAGAGGGAGTTGTCATCTCCTACTCCAGGGGATCGTCCCAACCCAGGAATCAAACCTACATCTCTTGCATCTCCTGCATTGGTAGGTAGATTCTTTATATCACTGGCACCACCCAGGAAGCACAAAAAGTGAGTAACAATAAATCTGCTCTTGAGAGGTTAGGTGTAAGATGGTTACAGGAAGTATTAAAAAGAGAAGTTGATGAACACTTATCTTGCTTCTCTTTTACTTTTTAGAAGGATGATCTTCAGATGGAAAATGAAAGCAAAAATATCAACTAAGAGAAAAGAAGACCACTGCAGATGGGGCACACCATAAGAGAGTTATTAACTCCAATGAGTCTTTCCCAGGGTACTCTGTGATTAGGCGTGATCATCCCAACTCCAACTGATGATTTTGAAGTACAGAGCAACCTAAGCCAGGTTACCCAGAAGCAGGTCAAAGATCAGGATTTCAGTACAAGTGCTTTATCTGGGAGGTGATTCCAGAAAGCAAGAGCCAGGTCAGGAAGTATGAAAGAGAGAAAAAAGGAGGGAAATATAAAATGGGCACTGAGCAGGTGATCTCTACAGGCAACTTGGGTTCAGTTCTTTCAGGGAGAATGCCAAGTAGTCCTGTCCAGGGTACAAGGATAGGGCATTTTCCACAATTCTGAAAGCTCCTTCTGGGTCCTTATGTCTCCACCATTTCAACCTTTCCTGCTGCTGGGAAACCTGGGGTGGGGGATCATATCAGAAATGGTGAGAGTTAAGGGGAGTTAGCTCTACAATAAGTGGAAAGGAGGAAATGAGCAAGACACTGGTGAGCAAGTAATGCAGAACTTGTTTTCAAAATAAGAACATTCTATAAATGACCTTGGAGATCTTGACATGAATGTGAAGGCAACAGACATACCATTACAAGGATAGTTTGAAGTACTTAAAAGCAGCAGCAGAAGTGATGGGAACCAAACAATCTTATCTGATTAGCTTCATATCTCTTTTTAACAAGGTGACTAGGTTGGGAAATGAGGGAAATATGAGAGACCAACATTATGCACACACGCACACATACACACACACATGTATATCCAGTTTACTTGGATGGCAGGAAAACAGCTGAGCTCAACCACAGTTGGCATAAAGAAATGGCCTACTCAATGTCAGGTTGCACAACTACAAAGAAGGCAATTTACATAGCATTGTGGGTAAATATTGCCCCTGAACAGAATGTAGGATATAATATGACTAGTGCCTTCTGCAGTGGTGTAATATCACTGACAGAGACCACAAAAGGATATTCTGCATCCAGAAAAGGCTTCCACTCCTCCCTCAGAGAGACTGGCAAGTCTAGAGCAGGCAAGCCAAACAAGACAGCCAACATTTCTCAAGTTCATGCAGTCCCTCTTAAAAAACCCTTCAAAGTGTACAAGGTAAGTAGGATGCTCTTCAATGTACCAAAATGTATCTAAACAAATACAACCTGTTTATGCCCATGGACACCCATGAATATTAATCTACAGAAAAATTTTATGGATTCCCAAAAGGATCCTACCAAGATTTTTATTAATAACTTAAGTGTCTGTCTATATTCTCTCTTCCTCTCTATTACACACACAGACACACACACACAATATACTCACTCACCTGAAGATACATAACATCATATTTGTGGATCAATACATTTGGGCATTGATAGATACTGCGGGTTAAGGTTTTTAATCTCCATTTCACCTCCTTGCTGGCTGAAGATGGAGAGCTTGAACAAACATACAAACAAACAAAACAAAACCAACATCTCTTATAATTAGGATTCTGGGTGCAAACTGCATTACAAAAATTAAAAGTTTTTGTAAAATCTGTAAGGTAGAAATGAGGCGGATCCCATTTTCTGCCCCCTTTTGCTATTTCTAAGCCATACAAGACTGTGGAGATGCAACGTTCTTCTGAAGCAGCATTACAGCACCTCTTTTAAGATGTCGGAGTTACAATGGTTTTAGAGATGGTAGCATCTTCATTCCTAGATTGCAGCTAGGACTCTGTGCTCTTGAACTCATAACTTCAGAAGTGACCTCAAAGGTAGGAGCAAATTTGTTGGGTCACTTATTTAACATATGACGAGTTATTTCTGAGGATTTGACTTAGAATCTATTCTTTCACTTCCAATGATTTTTTTTTCAAGGGCCTAATTGTTTGCATTAAGTTCCTTCCTGCTGAAATACCTAGAGAACTTTCTATCTCCTGTATTGGATACTAACTGCCATAGAATAGATGATAAACATGTTAGATGATACAATTAGGGTGAAAGGCAAAGGCAACATGATTTAATTGAATAAGGATAAATGTCAAAGTTCTATTCTGACATCCAAAAAGTAATCACACATTCATAGGCTAGAGGGAGTATAACTTAATGGCTACATATTAGATAAAGCTTAGAGAGAGGCCACGAAAGACACTAATATGGTATCCAGAAAAAAACAGAATTACAGACATGCTCTATTGGTCTGTTCTAAAACCACAATTACAGAATAGTGATTAATCCTAGCGAAATGGTACACTAAGGGATGAGTTCAAACATAACATCATATTTGTGGATCAATACATTTGGGTATCTAAACAAATACAACCTGTTTATGCCCATGGACACCCATGAATATTAATCTACAGAAAAATTTTATGGATTCCCAAAAGGATCCTACCAAGATTTTTATTAATAACTTAAGTGTCTGTCTATATTCTCTCTTCCTCTCTATTACACACACAGACACACACACACAATATACTCACTCACCTGAAGATACATAACATCATATTTGTGGATCAATACATTTGGGCATTGATAGATACTGCGGGTTAAGGTTTTTAATCTCCATTTCACCTCCTTGCTGGCTGAAGATGGAGAGCTTGAACAAACATACAAACAAACAAAACAAAACCAACATCTCTTATAATTAGGATTCTGGGTGCAAACTGCATTACAAAAATTAAAAGTTTTTGTAAAATCTGTAAGGTAGAAATGAGGCGGATCCCATTTTCTGCCCCCTTTTGCTATTTCTAAGCCATACAAGACTGTGGAGATGCAACGTTCTTCTGAAGCAGCATTACAGCACCTCTTTTAAGATGTCGGAGTTACAATGGTTTTAGAGATGGTAGCATCTTCATTCCTAGATTGCAGCTAGGACTCTGTGCTCTTGAACTCATAACTTCAGAAGTGACCTCAAAGGTAGGAGCAAATTTGTTGGGTCACTTATTTAACATATGACGAGTTATTTCTGAGGATTTGACTTAGAATCTATTCTTTCACTTCCAATGATTTTTTTTTCAAGGGCCTAATTGTTTGCATTAAGTTCCTTCCTGCTGAAATACCTAGAGAACTTTCTATCTCCTGTATTGGATACTAACTGCCATAGAATAGATGATAAACATGTTAGATGATACAATTAGGGTGAAAGGCAAAGGCAACATGATTTAATTGAATAAGGATAAATGTCAAAGTTCTATTCTGACATCCAAAAAGTAATCACACATTCATAGGCTAGAGGGGGTATAACTTAATGGCTACATATTAGATAAAGCTTAGAGAGAGGCCACGAAAGACACTAATATGGTATCCAGAAAAAAACAGAATTACAGACATGCTCTATTGGTCTGTTCTAAAACCACAATTACAGAATAGTGATTAATCCTAGCATGGTACCTTAAGGGTTATTGTTGTTCAGTCACTAAGTTGTGTCCACTCTAGGAGTTCAAGATCAAATGGACAGCATGGTCCGTTTCTGATGAGAGCTCTCTTCCTGACTTGCAGATAGCCATATTTTTCCTGTGTACTCACATGGCCTTTCCTGGGTGGGTGCAAATGCAGAGAGGAAGAAATTCAAATCAGGATCCAACCTTTATGACTGCACTTAAACTTCGTTGTTATTGTTCAATTGGTAAGCCATGTCTGACTCTTTGTGACCCTATGGACTGCAGCACACCAGGCTTCCATGTCCTTCACTATCTCCTGCAGTTTTCTCAGACTCATTGAGTCACTGATTCCATCCAACCATCTCATCCTCTGTTGCCCCTTTCTCCTCCTGCCCTCAATCTTTCCCAGCATCAGGGTCTTTTCCAGTGAATCGGTTCTTCACACAAGGTGGCCAAAGTATTGGAGCTTCAGCCTCAGCATTAGTCCTTCTAATGAATATTCAGGGTCAATTTCCTTTGGAATTGACTAGTTTGATCTCTTTGCTGTGAGTTCAGCTAATCTGGGTTCAAATCCTAGCCCAGCTTCTTTTAACCACTTGACTGAAAGTATCATCTGTAAACTGGGAACTTCAGTTCTCTTACCAGTAAAATGGGGTCAACAAAAGTAGGTCATGAAGTCTGGTAAGGACAAAATCAAATAATATAATAATTCTAGCTACTTGATTTTTTTCAAGGGCCTAATTGTTTGCATTAAGCCTTGCTAAAGGAACTTTCTATCTCCTGTATTGGATACTAACTGCCATAGAATAGATGATAAACATGTTAGATGATACAATTAGGGTGAAAGGCAAAGGCAACATGATTTAATTGAATAAGGATAAATGTCAAAGTTCTATTCTGACATCCAAAAAGTAATCACACATTCATAGGCTAGAGGGAGTATAACTTAATGGCTACATATTAGATAAAGCTTAGAGAGAGGCCACGAAAGACACTAATATGGTATCCAGAAAAAAACAGAATTACAGACATGCTCTATTGGTCTGTTCTAAAACCACAATTACAGAATAGTGATTAATCCTAGCATGGTACCTTAAGGGTTATTGTTGTTCAGTCACTAAGTTGTGTCCACTCTAGGAGTTCAAGATCAAATGGACAGCATGGTCCGTTTCTGATGAGAGCTCTCTTCCTGACTTGCAGATAGCCATATTTTTCCTGTGTACTCACATGGCCTTTCCTGGGTGGGTGCAAATGCAGAGAGGAAGAAATTCAAATCAGGATCCAACCTTTATGACTGCACTTAAACTTCGTTGTTATTGTTCAATTGGTAAGCCATGTCTGACTCTTTGTGACCCTATGGACTGCAGCACACCAGGCTTCCATGTCCTTCACTATCTCCTGCAGTTTTCTCAGACTCATTGAGTCACTGATTCCATCCAACCATCTCATCCTCTGTTGCCCCTTTCTCCTCCTGCCCTCAATCTTTCCCAGCATCAGGGTCTTTTCCAGTGAATCGGTTCTTCACACAAGGTGGCCAAAGTATTGGAGCTTCAGCCTCAGCATTAGTCCTTCTAATGAATATTCAGGGTCAATTTCCTTTGGAATTGACTAGTTTGATCTCTTTGCTGTGAGTTCAGCTAATCTGGGTTCAAATCCTAGCCCAGCTTCTTTTAACCACTTGACTGAAAGTATCATCTGTAAACTGGGAACTTCAGTTCTCTTACCAGTAAAATGGGGTCAACAAAAGTAGGTCATGAAGTCTGGTAAGGACAAAATCAAATAATATAATAATTTTGCCTAGCTCACAGTGGATGCTCAATAGCCATTCACTAATAATAATAATTTTGGTAAAAAAAACAGTAATGATATTGATGAAGGCACAATGTATGCAGAACATCAACCTAAAACATTAATGCTATTGACCTTATCATGAGGTAGTTTCATCCTGGATCTATTGTAGTATTCTTGGTTAAATTGAGTTTAGATATCTACACTCTGTGCTCCTATTGTGATTCACTAAGTTGTGTCCAATTCTTTGTGACCTCCATGAACTGTAGCCTGCCAGGCTCCTCTGTCCATGGGATTTCCCAGGCAAGAATACTGGAGTGGGTTGCTATTTCCTTCTCCGGGGGATCTTTCTGACCGAGGGTTTGAACCAGCATGTCCTACACTGCAGGTGGATTCTTTACCACTGAGACTCCTAGGAATCCTACATTGACTGACACATCTCTTTTTTTATAGCTACACTATACACTGATTTCTAATGGCCTTCACTGTTCACAAAGGTGCCAAAGACTAGTCATAACCTAATCTAGCATGCTCATGGCTACGGATCTATCTGGGAGGCTAGTTATCAGGGAAGCTGGGAAAACACTATTTCTTACTGGCAGCATTAACTTTATAAACCTCCCAGGGGAACAATAAAAATGCAATAGACAGCAATCTTAATGAGGACATGCTCAGAAATCTGATGCTTAGCGCTCTATGGAACTCAAAGGAATTTGACTTAGCAACATTAGATTTGTTTCTTAAAATATTAACAATACAATTTGCTATAGTTGTTTCCTATTTTAGCATCAGGGTCTTTTCCAGTGAATCGGTTCTTCACACAAGGTGGCCAAAGTATTGGAGCTTCAGCCTCAGCATTAGTCCTTCTAATGAATATTCAGGGTCAATTTCCTTTGGAATTGACTAGTTTGATCTCTTTGCTGTGAGTTCAGCTAATCTGGGTTCAAATCCTAGCCCAGCTTCTTTTAACCACTTGACTGAAAGTATCATCTGTAAACTGGGAACTTCAGTTCTCTTACCAGTAAAATGGGGTCAACAAAAGTAGGTCATGAAGTCTGGTAAGGACAAAATCAAATAATATAATAATTTTGCCTAGCTCACAGTGGATGCTCAATAGCCATTCACTAATAATAATAATTTTGGTAAAAAAAACAGTAATGATATTGATGAAGGCACAATGTATGCAGAACATCAACCTAAAACATTAATGCTATTGACCTTATCATGAGGTAGTTTCATCCTGGATCTATTGTAGTATTCTTGGTTAAATTGAGTTTAGATATCTACACTCTGTGCTCCTATTGTGATTCACTAAGTTGTGTCCAATTCTTTGTGACCTCCATGAACTGTAGCCTGCCAGGCTCCTCTGTCCATGGGATTTCCCAGGCAAGAATACTGGAGTGGGTTGCTATTTCCTTCTCCGGGGGATCTTTCTGACCGAGGGTTTGAACCAGCATGTCCTACACTGCAGGTGGATTCTTTACCACTGAGACTCCTAGGAATCCTACATTGACTGACACATCTCTTTTTTTATAGCTACACTATACACTGATTTCTAATGGCCTTCACTGTTCACAAAGGTGCCAAAGACTAGTCATAACCTAATCTAGCATGCTCATGGCTACGGATCTATCTGGGAGGCTAGTTATCAGGGAAGCTGGGAAAACACTATTTCTTACTGGCAGCATTAACTTTATAAACCTCCCAGGGGAACAATAAAAATGCAATAGACAGCAATCTTAATGAGGACATGCTCAGAAATCTGATGCTTAGCGCTCTATGGAACTCAAAGGAATTTGACTTAGCAACATTAGATTTGTTTCTTAAAATATTAACAATACAATTTGCTATAGTTGTTTCCTATTTTAGCCAGTGACATTGAAAATTACAAGTGTCATTATGGCATCGTTTATAATTCAGAGATATTACCACAAGAATCTGCCTTTCAGTTGCTGGCAGATGCAAGTAAGTTTGCCTTTGTTAATACAGCACATGCCAGTTTTTCCCTTAAGGCTCCTAATCAGAGTGTTACATATATCAGGATGCATGAGCCTATTTCTGCAGAACAGTTTAAATGGCAACCTTTGCCATATCATTATCAATTTTAAAATGAACCTGTATCTCTTTCACTCAAAAAAGAACTTTCATTATTTCCCCGTATTTTTTTCTCCAACAACCCCAAAATCCCTCAGTATTGGGATGGTCTTATTGACTTTTAAATTAAAATCAGTCAGGAAAAAGAAGTATGAGAAATGTGCTAGTCACTTCAAGAACTCCCAGATTCCACTTCTCAGGCACTATTGTCCTTGGACTTAGAGGTAATAATAGAAATGATCATCACTCCCAAGAGATATTATCACAGGCAATGCCAAAGGATAGCTGGGAGGGGGTACAGGAAAAGGGAAAGTTTGGGATGACTATTAGTAACTGCCACCAGATGAAAGAACATTTAGCAGCTGTTCCAAAGGCATGAAGATCAGTTTCAAAAGAGATCATCATCAACTTGAATATGTTCTAATTGGAGAATAACTTGGGGGAAATTTTCAAAGTAATTATCTGACAAGTAAAAAATATCTCCTACAGTCACTTGAACATAAAAACTAATCACTCAGCATGTGGGTCTATCAATTGAGTTTATAGGGCTTACACTATACACCTGATTTCTAATGGACACATCTCTTTTTATAGCTACACTATACACTGATTTCTAATGGCCTTCACTGTTCACAAAGGTGCCAAAGACTAGTCATAACCTAATCTAGCATGCTCATGGCTACGGATCTATCTGGGAGGCTAGTTATCAGGGAAGCTGGGAAAACACTATTTCTTACTGGCAGCATTAACTTTATAAACCTCCCAGGGGAACAATAAAAATGCAATAGACAGCAATCTTAATGAGGACATGCTCAGAAATCTGATGCTTAGCGCTCTATGGAACTCAAAGGAATTTGACTTAGCAACATTAGATTTGTTTCTTAAAATATTAACAATACAATTTGCTATAGTTGTTTCCTATTTTAGCCAGTGACATTGAAAATTACAAGTGTCATTATGGCATCGTTTATAATTCAGAGATATTACCACAAGAATCTGCCTTTCAGTTGCTGGCAGATGCAAGTAAGTTTGCCTTTGTTAATACAGCACATGCCAGTTTTTCCCTTAAGGCTCCTAATCAGAGTGTTACATATATCAGGATGCATGAGCCTATTTCTGCAGAACAGTTTAAATGGCAACCTTTGCCATATCATTATCAATTTTAAAATGAACCTGTATCTCTTTCACTCAAAAAAGAACTTTCATTATTTCCCCGTATTTTTTTCTCCAACAACCCCAAAATCCCTCAGTATTGGGATGGTCTTATTGACTTTTAAATTAAAATCAGTCAGGAAAAAGAAGTATGAGAAATGTGCTAGTCACTTCAAGAACTCCCAGATTCCACTTCTCAGGCACTATTGTCCTTGGACTTAGAGGTAATAATAGAAATGATCATCACTCCCAAGAGATATTATCACAGGCAATGCCAAAGGATAGCTGGGAGGGGGTACAGGAAAAGGGAAAGTTTGGGATGACTATTAGTAACTGCCACCAGATGAAAGAACATTTAGCAGCTGTTCCAAAGGCATGAAGATCAGTTTCAAAAGAGATCATCATCAACTTGAATATGTTCTAATTGGAGAATAACTTGGGGGAAATTTTCAAAGTAATTATCTGACAAGTAAAAAATATCTCCTACAGTCACTTGAACATAAAAACTAATCACTCAGCATGTGGGTCTATCAATTGAGTTAATAGGCAAAAAAAAGAAAAACACTGCATAGAAGTAGATTATCTAATTGAGAGTCACACCCAGTGATCTCACTTATTCAGAATATAATTGAGGTACTCGAGCCTATAAAGGCAGCCCCTCTGAGCAGTCAAATTGGATGTGTGCCTCAAAGCACCTGCACATTGAGTAGAGTCCTTAACTGCTCTCTGTTTTGGTTTCCTCACCTGTAAACAAAGATACAGATACAAAGCACATAATTAAGATGCTTAAAAACACTGTTGTGAACTTAACTGTTATCGTTGTTATTATCACTGTTGTTTGCATTGCTGTTGTTTAGTCACTAAGTTGTGTCTAACTCTTTGGGACCCCATGAACTGGAACCCCTCAGGCTTCTCTGTCCATGGGATTTTGCAAGCAAGAATGCTGGAGTGGGTGGCCATTTTCTTCTCCAAGGGAATCCTCCTGACCCTGAGATCCAACCCACATTTTCCAAGTCTCCTGCATTGGCAGGCAGATTCTTTACTGTTAAGTCACAGGGAAGCCTTTCTCAATATGAGACAAGATAATTGGTAATCATTTATAAACTGGAGGTGGTGGGTCAGGTTATTTTCTCCAGGTGCTGAGTCTCATTAGCAGACTCCTGAGTTCACAACTTACTCCAGGTTTGCTCACCTTCACAAAGGCCATGAAGACATTCCCTCTGGGCCACAGGCTGCAGTTTCACAGAGCTTCATGGTGAGTGAGATGTAGGTCATGAGTAGAAAGTAATTGGATTTCAACACAGGGAGCCCAAAGTGCCACTTTGGACAGATACCCTCTTATTATGTCCAAGTGTGCCTCTGAGACTAACGGCATTACTTCTCCTTAAGGGAGTTCATCTAGTCTCCACTGAAAATCACATGGACCCAAAGGTGAGAGGAAAGGAGACCCCTTCCCAGCTGTCTTCACAGTTCTATTCTCACAGGCCACAGATTCAGGGGTGAGAGAATTCCCTGGGCTCAGAGCTGGGCAATCACAACCGTGTGAGCAGTCAGGAGGGCCAAGACTCAATTGCTGTGGTGTAGAGAATTCAGCACAAAGAGATTAATTGGGGCTCTGTTCTAAGAGGAGACAATTGAGTTAATAGGCAAAAAGAAAAACACTGCATAGAAGTAGATTATCTAATTGAGAGTCACACCCAGTGATCTCACTTATTCAGAATATAATTGAGGTACTCGAGCCTATAAAGGCAGCCCCTCTGAGCAGTCAAATTGGATGTGTGCCTCAAAGCACCTGCACATTGAGTAGAGTCCTTAACTGCTCTCTGTTTTGGTTTCCTCACCTGTAAACAAAGATACAGATACAAAGCACATAATTAAGATGCTTAAAAACACTGTTGTGAACTTAACTGTTATCGTTGTTATTATCACTGTTGTTTGCATTGCTGTTGTTTAGTCACTAAGTTGTGTCTAACTCTTTGGGACCCCATGAACTGGAACCCCTCAGGCTTCTCTGTCCATGGGATTTTGCAAGCAAGAATGCTGGAGTGGGTGGCCATTTTCTTCTCCAAGGGAATCCTCCTGACCCTGAGATCCAACCCACATTTTCCAAGTCTCCTGCATTGGCAGGCAGATTCTTTACTGTTAAGTCACAGGGAAGCCTTTCTCAATATGAGACAAGATAATTGGTAATCATTTATAAACTGGAGGTGGTGGGTCAGGTTATTTTCTCCAGGTGCTGAGTCTCATTAGCAGACTCCTGAGTTCACAACTTACTCCAGGTTTGCTCACCTTCACAAAGGCCATGAAGACATTCCCTCTGGGCCACAGGCTGCAGTTTCACAGAGCTTCATGGTGAGTGAGATGTAGGTCATGAGTAGAAAGTAATTGGATTTCAACACAGGGAGCCCAAAGTGCCACTTTGGACAGATACCCTCTTATTATGTCCAAGTGTGCCTCTGAGACTAACGGCATTACTTCTCCTTAAGGGAGTTCATCTAGTCTCCACTGAAAATCACATGGACCCAAAGGTGAGAGGAAAGGAGACCCCTTCCCAGCTGTCTTCACAGTTCTATTCTCACAGGCCACAGATTCAGGGGTGAGAGAATTCCCTGGGCTCAGAGCTGGGCAATCACAACCGTGTGAGCAGTCAGGAGGGGCCAAGACTCAATTGCTGTGGTGTAGAGAATTCAGCACAAAGAGATTAATTGGGGCTCTGTTCTAAGAGGAGACATTTGAGAAAGACCTCAGGATGACAAGGTAACACCTGTGTCTCAGTCTTCCTAGGCCCTAAGGCCAAAAGCAAAAACAGTTGCCTTCAGAGTACCCAGAATATAAGAGGTAGCTCTAAACGAGGTGCCAGGCTAGTGTGCAATCCCCAGAGGGGTTTCTACTTCTGTTCTCCAGCCACAGGCATGGTATCACAATAGGAAACACAAGGAGATTCAGCTTAACTCACATTTTAGGATCAATTCTAGTGTTATTTCTAGCGTGACTATTTTAAAACTATAAAAACAGTACATTTCATCGTAGGAAATACAATAAATAAAAGATAAAAATCACTCATGATATCAAGAATCAGAAATAAGTAATATTTTTAAGACTATTCTTCCAGTGAGTATGTGTATATGTGTGCATAAATATTTGTACATATAACTACATATATATTTTTCTTTTCACATATTTTTCTCCATCCTCTTAAAATGGGGCTGTGCCAATATATAGTCTTGTAAGCCTCTTTTTTTTACTTAACAGTATATCAAAGACATTTTCCAAAGTCATTAAAAAATCCTTCAACATTGTTTTTTTTTTTTTTTTTTTGTCGTTCTTGAAATGAAAGAGAAACCTTTATTTTCAACGAAACTGCCCAGGAGAGATGGCTCACTGACCCACTAGGAAAGAGGCTCTCACCACGTACAGCACCAAAATATATATTTAAAAAATTAAAAAACATACAGTCCGCCCTGCATACACGCACACACACACCCATCTCCCCCAAAGCCACACAACCCAGACCAAACAGGAAGACAAACCAGATTCAGTGCCCTCGGACATGAAGTCTTTGAATTGGGATTTACAAATTTATAGTCTTTCCTATGAAAAAAACAAATCAAAAATCAAAGTGGGAAAGAAAACACTTCTACACGCGGGCCGGCTGAGACACGAGAAGATGAGGACACGCTGTCCACCTAGACGCCAGCAGAGCGAGACGGCCATCAGTGCCGCCCCGGCACTCAGAGTGGGGCCTCAGGGTGGACCCGCAGCCCTCAGGGGCACCTTCGGGAGACGAGGCACCCAGAGTGCTGAGCACAGGCCCTGGCACAGTCGTCGCTGGCCTTCCAAAAGAGACGGTGCCTTTCACTGGGAGTTTTCCAGTGCCTTACAGGGCCACTTTTCCCTTTCAAAAAGATGCTAGGGCAAAAAAAAAAAAAAGTAAAAGAAGGGGAAGAGAGTTCTTTGCTGCAGTAAAAATCTCCAGTCCTGGGAGGTGCCCTTGGGCCCAGGCTGTGCAGCGGGGCCCCACACAGCCTACTTGGGCTCCTCGATCACACCTTTGCTGAGGTCTGTCATTTTGGGGTATTTCACTTTCTTCTGGTCCAGCTCATTCTGAGCCCAAAGGAGCAGTTTCAGCAGCTTTGCCAGCTTGGGAGTTGACTCGCGGTTCTCATAATCCAGGACCGCTTGGTTCACTTCACTCCACACCTTCTGCCTCTGCATCATGTTGAGCAGGTCCCCGAAGGGCGAGTCTTCGGGGCTGTCAAAGGCCAGCAGGGCCAGCGTGCGCTCCATCTCCGTCAGGCACTCACGGCTCTCCTCGCCCTGCTCGGCCAGCTGGGTCTGCGCGAACTCCAGCGCGGCCCGCTGGCGGATCAGCTCGATCAGGTGCTGTTGTTGGAGGTGGAAGTAGAGATAGCGGTTTGTGTCCAGCAGCTCGGGGTGAAGGCTGTTGATGAGCGCAATGGCCTCCTGAATCTGGCCTTTCAGGATCATCTCACGGATTTTGATTCGCTCATCAAGTGTTTCCAGATCAACACTGGGTTCAATCCCAGATTCCATCCGAAACTTCTCAGCAGCTTCCTTGAAGCCCTCTGTGACCAAGTAGTTCATGATGAGACGGTTCATGTCTGCTCGCTGGACATGTAAGTTATTGAGCTTTTCCATCCACTCATCCTTCGTGATTTCATCGGGCTTTTCTGTATAACTCATTCTGATTTATTTCGCGCGGATCCCGCCTGCCGCGACGCGCGGTCTCCGAGGCGGCTCGAGGGCCGGGCGGGAGGACACGGGCCGGCGGAGGCGGGGGCGGGGAACGGGAGGGCACACGCACCGGCGGCCGCCCCCTCTGCCCCAACATTGTTTTTAGTGAATTCTAAGTATTCAAAGAAAAATTTTACTTAAAAACATACCTGCATCAATCTAATCTTGTTTGCAAGCCATCACTGGACAGGATATAGAGGCTGGTCAGGTACTACTGCAGTCTGATAGGCCCTGATATTTGGGGTAGAAACTGCTAAAACCTCTTCATAATTCTGTGCTTTAGACAGTATATTTACCTAAAGCACAAGGCTATCTGAGATCTTTCATGTCCAGCAAATAGTAATAATAATGTATAATTCGGGCTTGCCCTGGTGGTCCAGTGGGTAAGGACACCGCTTTGCAGTGCAAGGGGCGCCGGTTTAATCCCTGGCCTGGGAAGATCCCACGTGCCGCGGAGCGGCTGGACAGATGTGTCCAATCACCGAGCCGGAGCTCTGGGGCACATGCGCCCAGAGCCAGCGCTCTGCGACGACAGACGCCACCGCGATGGGAGGCCCACAGGAGCCAAAGAACAAAGACGGACGAAAACAGAAAAATGAAAGACCAACAGAAGTGGCCCGCCCCCTCCCCTCCCTCCCCAATCCCCGCCCAAAAATAAATAAATAAATAAATCTCTTTTTTTAAAAAAAAAGTATAATTCTTTTGTAGTCACCATGTGCCAAGCACTGCACTAAGCAATCCCCATGTATTGTTTCATGTGATTTAATCAACACCCTTTAACCCTGGACTGTTCTTTTCCTGACTTTTCCTGTATGGATACTGAGACTTAGAGAGTATACAACAGACCTAGGGCTCAACCGTAGTTAATCTAGAGAACTGGACACTGTATGTAATTCATCTCATGTTTTCCCAATAATAATTTCTACTTCCTAAGAAATGCAATGCTGCCATTAACTCCTTATTGCATTGCACAATCACAATTTATTCAACAGTAGTCATAAAGTGGCAGAATCCTGCATAATTCTTCCCCTCTGTTAGTGACCTATGGTCCTTAACCTTATGTTTTTCAAGCAAATAATGAAAGAAAAAAAAAGCCTTTGTTCCAAGTGACTTCCAGGATTTGAAAAGTAGTCTCAGGTGTAGATTTTGTCATAGGACAATCTCCTTTACAACTGCACTCTGCATTTCAGTGAGAGGACTACCTCTCCTATTTGGCCTCAAGTTCAGGGCAGGTAAGAAGGCCAGCCTCTGCAGGGTAGGTAATTTACACACGATGACTGTATCCTGCTAAAAGCCATCGCTGGACAGGATATAGAGGCTGGTCAGGTACTACTGCAGTCTGATAGGCCCTGATATTTGGGGTAGAAACTGCTAAAACCTCTTCATAATTCTGTGCTTTAGACAGTATATTTACCTAAAGCACAAGGCTATCTGAGATCTTTCATGTCCAGCAAATAGTAATAATAATGTATAATTCGGGCTTGCCCTGGTGGTCCAGTGGGTAAGGACACCGCTTTGCAGTGCAAGGGGCGCCGGTTTAATCCCTGGCCTGGGAAGATCCCACGTGCCGCGGAGCGGCTGGACAGATGTGTCCAATCACCGAGCCGGAGCTCTGGGGCACATGCGCCCAGAGCCAGCGCTCTGCGACGACAGACGCCACCGCGATGGGAGGCCCACAGGAGCCAAAGAACAAAGACGGACGAAAACAGAAAAATGAAAGACCAACAGAAGTGGCCCGCCCCCTCCCCTCCCTCCCCAATCCCCGCCCAAAAATAAATAAATAAATAAATCTTTTTTAAAAAAAAAAAAAGTATAATTCTTTTGTAGTCACCATGTGCCAAGCACTGCACTAAGCAATCCCCATGTATTGTTTCATGTGATTTAAACAACACCCTTTAACCCTGGACTGTTCTTTTCCTGACTTTTCCTGTATGGATACTGAGACTTAGAGAGTATACAACAGACCTAGGGCTCAACCGTAGTTAATCTAGAGAACTGGACACTGTATGTAATTCATCTCATGTTTTCCCAATAATAATTTCTACTTCCTAAGAAATGCAATGCTGCCATTAACTCCTTATTGCATTGCACAGTCAGAATTTATTCAACAGTAGTCATAAAGTGGCAGAATCCTGCATAATTCTTCCCCTCTGTTAGTGACCTATGGTCCTTAACCTTATGTTTTCCAAGCAAATAATGAAAGAAAAAAAAAGCCTTTGTTCCAAGCGACTTCCAGGATTTGAAAAGTAGTCTCAGGTGTAGATTTTGTCATAGGACAATCTCCTTTACAACTGCACTCTGCATTTCAGTGAGAGGACTACCTCTCCTATTTGGCCTCAAGTTCAGGGCAGGTAAGAAGGCCAGCCTCTGCAGGGTAGGTAATTTACACACGATGACTGTATCCTGCTAAACACTTGATAGTTTTTGCTTAAAGAATGATTTCTAGGCACTACAGAAAAATCGTACTTCTCTGAAATAAAAGTCACAAGCCTTAAATTTCTGAAAACATAACCCTTATCATTTGCTTCAATTATTGTTTTTCTTCTCCTGAAAGATATAGCCTAAATTAAGACATAGATGATCAGATCAAGTAGCAGCCCTTAATCTGTAAATAATCTCCCTGACTTCATGGCAATCAGGAAAACAGTGGGAAACAGCCGGTTTAAGATGAAAGTGACAACCTATTAGCATTCAGAGAGAAATGATTTCTCTCATCACCTTTCCTGGAAGATGCTGTTGCTGTGGCAACTAGTCCCTGCATTCATCCCATATCCAATTGCTGAGATGACAACGAAGCTGGTCAGGCTGAGACAAGACCATTCACACTATCCCTTTTAAGTGACAACCAATAAGATCTGTAAGGGAATCTCTTACATGAATCCAGCACTTTTCACTGCAGTGAAATATTGCTTGACCAAGCTTCCATAATGTGAGTCTTTGGCTAAAACTTAAGAGTTATATTTGAACTACTAGACATTTAACTTCATGAACTATGACCTGACTTTGGGACATTTTACATGTTCTTTATTCTGGGCATTGCTACATAAAGTATGCATGCAGAGAACATGACACATTCCTACGGGGTACAAAATGCTCTAGACAGAGATATTCTGCAGTTGGGTTTATGACAGGTGTGGGGCCACAGCTGTTTTCTCGCAACATGGCAGTCTTCAAGTGGAGGCTAAAATGCCTACCATGAGACTGTCTGAGATCTTCCTCCTCTGTCAAAAACTCACTTGTACTCTCAAAAAGCCCCGGACTATTCACTTAAATGACAAATGAGGGCACCCATGTACTTTGTGGTGGCCGGGCTTGCTAAAAGATCACCCAGAGACTTCACTTTTCTCTTCATCTGGAAACACAAGTGCTTCTCAAAGAAACAGAGCAGTGCAGCAGAAATAATTTAATTTTATTTCCTGAAGGAACTGACTCTTTTGGGTGACCACCTCAGCTGATTTTTGGAGCACTTCAACATCATACTGTCCTTCATTACACCTTTTGTAAAGACAGAGGACCTACGTTTGCCATCTCACTTAAATAATAAATGCATAGCTTTTAAAAGTTTCATGTGAGCTGGAAACCAAATGTTCTTCAGAGAACATCCTCATTCATAAACAAGCAGTTTCTGTATGTGACTTTTGCTGTGGTAGGCTTGCAGAGAAGAATGAAAAAGAACATTTCCAAAACTATACAGTCAAGTGCCCACTGACAGCTCTTCCATTCCAAGGTGGTCATGTCCAGTCCCTCTCTACTAGAACCTGACTTTTCTGGGACCTCACAACCAGTATCTCTTGTCAGGTCTGTGCCCCAAACAAAAACATGCCCTTGTCTTTTTCCATTTGTGAGGGAAGCTCTCGTTGGCTTCTTTGGAGACTTGCTAAGCAGAAGAGAGGTCAAGCAGTAGCAGAAATATGTCCCTTTGGACTTGTAGCTATCACCTAGGGAGAACTGTCACTTTATTGATCCAGAGCTCTCATGAGACACAGGGTGGCCCATACATATAAAAAATATAATATGTTTAATTATAGCTAGTATTCATTGAGCATATACCAAATGTTATTTAAAATACAATTTGCACACACAGTCTCCTCAGGTCTTCCCCAACACCATACCAACTAAGTAAATGTTATTACTGTCATCATTCTGAGGTTTAGAGAAGTTTAGAGACTTTTTCAAAATTGTATGACATAGAGGCAGAAAAACGCGGGTCTTACTAAGGCCAAAGCCTCACATCACCTTTATCTAATCCCAACATATTTATTTTTCAGATGCCCTTAAGTACACTAGTAAATTCATTCATCTCTCTCCTAGGTTAAAGTCAATCATAATTGATTTGCTCTGTTACTCAGCACAGTGTTTGGCACAGGCTGGTGCGTGAGAAGCAAAAACTCACTTGTACTCTCAAAAAGCCCCGGACTATTCACTTAAATGACAAATGAGGGCACCCATGTACTTTGTGGTGGCCGGGCTTGCTAAAAGATCACCCAGAGACTTCACTTTTCTCTTCATCTGGAAACACAAGTGCTTCTCAAAGAAACAGAGCAGTGCAGCAGAAATAATTTAATTTTATTTCCTGAAGGAACTGACTCTTTTGGGTGACCACCTCAGCTGATTTTTGGAGCACTTCAACATCATACTGTCCTTCATTACACCTTTTGTAAAGACAGAGGACCTACGTTTGCCATCTCACTTAAATAATAAATGCATAGCTTTTAAAAGTTTCATGTGAGCTGGAAACCAAATGTTCTTCAGAGAACATCCTCATTCATAAACAAGCAGTTTCTGTATGTGACTTTTGCTGTGGTAGGCTTGCAGAGAAGAATGAAAAAGAACATTTCCAAAACTATACAGTCAAGTGCCCACTGACAGCTCTTCCATTCCAAGGTGGTCATGTCCAGTCCCTCTCTACTAGAACCTGACTTTTCTGGGACCTCACAACCAGTATCTCTTGTCAGGTCTGTGCCCCAAACAAAAACACGCCCTTGTCTTTTTCCATTTGTGAGGGAAGCTCTCGTTGGCTTCTTTGGAGACTTGCTAAGCAGAAGAGAGGTCAAGCAGTAGCAGAAATATGTCCCTTTGGACTTGTAGCTATCACCTAGGGAGAACTGTCACTTTATTGATCCAGAGCTCTCATGAGACACAGGGTGGCCCATACATATAAAAAATATAATATGTTTAATTATAGCTAGTATTCATTGAGCATATACCAAATGTTATTTAAAATACAATTTGCACACACAGTCTCCTCAGGTCTTCCCCAACACCATACCAACTAAGTAAATGTTATTACTGTCATCATTCTGAGGTTTAGAGAAGTTTAGAGACTTTTTCAAAATTGTATGACATAGAGGCAGAAAAACGCGGGTCTTACTAAGGCCAAAGCGTCACATCACCTTTATCTAATCCCAACGTATTTATTTTTCAGATGCCCTTAAGTACACTAGTAAATTCATTCATCTCTCTCCCTAGGTTAAAGTCAATCATAATTGATTTGCTCTGTTACTCAGCACAGTGTTTGGCACAGGCTGGTGCGTGAGAAGCTTTTGCTGATTAGAAAAAAGGTTTTGATTCCAGACTGAGAAAGGTCATTTTAAAGATGCACTGTACTACTGACATAGGCTGTTCCAGGGGTCTTTGGACATGCCGTCCTACATACGTCTTTTGCTTGAGCGCCTGTCTCTTTTCCTGACTTGCCACACAGTGATGCTTATTTTCGTCTACTGGACTTACAATTTTGAGAATTTCTTTTGTAACTGATGACACTGAAGAACCAACATGCATGTTGTCCAACTCTTTAAACCAATATGGATCAGTCCTGGGCAGTTTTAGAAGAAGATGAATTTGTTTATCAAAATTAAATAAAATTATAGTGTTTAAAAAGGAAAGCTGTCTGATGTAAATACATGTGGCAGGGTTTCCACCCTTTGTTAGCAAGGCTGTCAGTAATTGCTACAGGTTGCCCCACCTCATTTCATACCTTAGAGAGCAGAACAGGTGTCTGTTCATCATCCCATGGAAGTCTTCCTGCCCCGGGGGTGCAGAGGTCATCTCTCTGCTAATAACAGACACTCTAATGTACCAAAGGACAGCAGAGCAAGTAGTGCCAAAGCAAGTGGCCACTGAATACATGGGACAGAGCCAACTGACGTTAACTTTGGTGTTTTTTTAGTTTTGAAATTCAGATATAATAAACAAAAATTATACTTGGCTTATGTAGAAATTTTCAAAATACAGATACATTGAAAGAAAATTAAAAGTGTTTGTAATTCTACTCCACAGAGATAATATTTACTGTATGATTTTCTAGATTTTTTCTATTTTTTAAGAAAAATGATTTATACTGAATCTACCATTTTTGTAAATCTAATATATTGCCCATAATCACTTTGCTGTTAATTAGTAGTGGTATGGCTCATCTGATAGGATTAAATCACAATGAATTTAACCAAAGTCTGTTGTTAGACTCTGAGTTGCTCATATAAATACTAATGATTCTTAAATCCCAAATTTATTTTTCAGATGCCCTTAAGTACACTAGTAAATTCATTCATCTCTCTCCTAGGTTAAAGTCAATCATAATTGATTTGCTCTGTTACTCAGCACAGTGTTTGGCACAGGCTGGTGCGTGAGAAGCTTTTGCTGATTAGAAAAAAGGTTTTGATTCCAGACTGAGAAAGGTCATTTTACAGATGCACTGTACTACTGACATAGGCTGTTCCAGGGGTCTTTGGACATGCCGTCCTACATACGTCTTTTGCTTGAGCGCCTGTCTCTTTTCCTGACTTGCCACACAGTGATGCTTATTTTCGTCTACTGGACTTACAATTTTGAGAATTTCTTTTGTAACTGATGACACTGAAGAACCAACATGCATGTTGTCCAACTCTTTAAACCAATATGGATCAGTCCTGGGCAGTTTTAGAAGAAGATGAATTTGTTTATCAAAATTAAATAAAATTATAGTGTTTAAAAAGGAAAGCTGTCTGATGTAAATACATGTGGCAGGGTTTCCACCCTTTGTTAGCAAGGCTTTCAGTAATTGCTACAGGTTGCCCCACCTCATTTCATACCTTAGAGAGCAGAACAGGTGTCTGTTCACCATCCCATGGAAGTCTTCCTGCCCGGGGCTGCAGAGGTCATCTCTCTGCTAATAACAGACACTCTAATGTACCAAAGGACAGCAGAGCAAGTAGTGCCAAAGCAAGTGGCCACTGAATACATGGGACAGAGCCAACTGACGTTAACTTTGGTGTTTTTTTAGTTTTGAAATTCAGATATAATAAACAAAAATTATACTTGGCTTATGTAGAAATTTTCAAAATACAGATACATTGAAAGAAAATTAAAAGTGTTTGTAATTCTACTCCACAGAGATAATATTTACTGTATGATTTTCTAGATTTTTTCTATTTTTTAAGAAAAATGATTTATACTAAATCTACCATTTTTGTAAATCTAATATATTGCCCATAATCACTTTGCTGTTAATTAGTAGTGGTATGGCTCATCTGATAGGATTAAATCACAATGAATTTAACCAAACTCTGTTGTTAGACTCTGAGTTGCTCATATAAATACTAATGATTCTTAAATCTACATCTTTACAAGCTTATTTACTTAAGATAAATTCCTACAAGCAGAATTGCCAGATCCAAGGGTATATAAACTTTTAGGGCTTCAGATACATACTTTCAAAATGCTTTCTAAAAATTCCAAATCAATTTACCCTTCTACCAACAGTGATTCAAAGTATCTTTCCTTTTTCTAAATCAATGTCTCAGAGTTAAATATAAATGCTCTTTGGTAGGTTACATCATTGTTTGCTCCATTAACATCAGTATTCACAATGAGAGGTCTCCCTGGTGGCTCAGTAGTGAAGAACCCACCTGCCAATGCAGGATTGTGTGATCTTACACAAGTTATTTGTCCTTTTGTTCCTCAGTTTCCTCATGTGTAAAGTGGAGATAACATATTATAGGATTTCCATGATGATTAGGTGATGTATTTGCTTAATTGACTTATGTAAAATGATATCTGAGACTTAAAAGCTCAATGAATGGCAGCTATTATCATTACTTTTATGTAGTTGGGCACTGGTTGGAAACTGGAGACATGAAGATGCACATCCCTTGGTTTTCAAAGGCTCCTCATGGATGGAAAAGGAGAACATGTAACCAAATCATTAAGACAGTGTGCTGTGTGTGATAATGTAGATGTGAAGAAGGCACAATGGCATCATGAAGATGGAAGTATTTAACTTGACCTGGGAATGCTGGAAAAAGCTTAAATATTTGGTTTTCTGGGAGTGTGAGTCTCCAGGGAAGTTGGAATTTGCCAAGCAGAAAAGGAGAGAAAGGGCACTGGAGGTAGCAGGCTGCACAGGTGAACAAGAGGAGCAAAGCACGGGAGAACATGATGAAGTCAGGTGAACTGGGACACTAGTTGGTAATGGGAGTCAGGGGAGCAGATCAGGGAAATATCAGTAGAGCTCAATCCATCATGTCCACCATCTTTCATGCTACAAGTTCCAACTTTATCCTGTAAAGCCTCCCTTTATCTCAACCTCAAGCCCTAGAAGGAAGGATATGCTGAGGGGCACTTCCAGCCTGATGTGAAGAGCTGACTCGAAAATAGCCTGATGTTGGGCAAGACTGAAGGCAAGAGGAGAGGGGGACGACAGAGGATAAGATGGTTATATAGCATCACCAATTCAATGGACATGAATTTGAGCCAACTCTGGAAAACAGAAGAGCCTGGCATGTTACAGTCCAAGGTGTTGCAAAGAGTCAGACATCAAGTCCTCTTTTTGTTATTTCCCAGTATTCTATACAATAACAACAACACTTCCAACCTTAGAAGCATAGTTTACTCAACAGCAGGTATGACAACCCACAGCACTATTTTCCTACCAAAAAAAAATCAGATATTGTAGAGTAGACTGTAAAGTTTGCCTAATTGGAACTTCTAGTGGAAAGCTTTGGATGGTACTCTAAGGCCCCCAAGAGTAGGCAATTATTCTCTTCTGACAATCAGGTCCACACGAGGAAAAAGAGTAAAAGATAACTTTTCTGAGAAAAGCAGATGAAACTTGTGCCATGTCTCATTCAAATATAGCATTGCATAAGTACTAGGGAACTACGGAAGGATTTGAAGGAGGGAAGAGTTATAAGTATTGTAGATTTATCCTGAGAAGGATCACTCTCAATGTGTCTCCAGTGTCTCTCTAAAGAAGTAGTAGCAACAACAGAAACCAGAGAGGCCAGTAAGGAGGCTATTTTTATAACTTGAATCCAAAATATTCAGCTTCTCTTTTTGTTATTTTCTAATATTCTATACTTCTCTTGCCTAATATTTGATATTTTATTCAATGTATGGCCTTCTCATTAAACTATAAACCCCAGGAAAGGATAAGCTATATATGTTATTCACTGCTATATCCAGATGCCTTGTACTATACCTGGTATACACCAGTTAAAAATGAATGGTTCTTAAGTCAAAGAACAAACAAATGAAACTAAATGAAATTACTACCAAATTATTTTAGTAGGCCAAACATTTTTTTCTCTGAAATAGGCTGAAAAAAAATATGTCTAGCTACTCTAATAATCTGAAGTTCCTTTCTATTCCTAGAATTTAAATTTATAAGAATGATACTCATTGAATTCACCCAAAGATTATTAATATTATTTGTTGGTTCTAAATACATCATCCTTTACACAGATAAGGGACTGAGAAGCTCAGGTCATACAGTTGTTAAGGCAGAAAGAATTTGAATCTGGGCCTGACTAGCATAAGCCCATGCTCTAACCCACTGTGCTAGAAATTTAGACTGGATGGGCCAATGAGGGAAAGTTCTCTGGAAGTCCAGACATTTGATCTGGTTCTTAACAGGATGGTTTTTGTTGTTCAGTCACCAAGTCCTGTCTGACTCTGCAGCCTCATGGACTGCAGCACTCCAGGCTTCCCTGTCTTTCACTATCCCTTGGAATTTGCTCAAACTCACATCCATTGAGTTGGTGATGCCATCCAACCATCTCATCCTCTGTAGGACATTCCAATTCCAGAAGGAAAACATGAGCAGAACCATTGTCCAAAGAATTCTTAGTACCCTAGGAGAAGAGTGAATAAACCAACGTGGCTTAGATACACAGAACTTGGAGAGAAAAGGAAGAGTTAAAAGTGAAAAATCCAGAGACTTCCCTGGTAGCGCAGTGGTAAAGAATCTGCCTGCCAGTGCAGGAGACATGGGTTCAATTCCTGGTCCAGAAAGATCCCACATGCCGAGGAGCAACCAAGACCATGTGCCACAACTGCTGAGCCTGTGCTCTACAGCCTGGGAATCGAAAATATGAGCCCATGAGCTGCAACTACTGAAATCTGAGTGCCGTGGAGCCTGTGCTCTGCAACAAGAGAAGCCACAGTCATGAGAAACCTGCTCAGCACAACTACAGAAATGCCTGCCTAGCAATGAAGACCCAGCACAGCCAAAAATAAATATTTTGCTTTTAAAAAACAGTAGAAAATCCAATCATAAAAATGGCTTAGAGCCAAACATTGTCAGGCTTGTGCAGTCCAGGAGAAAGGGGAGACCCTGTAGGTTTCTAACTAAAAAGAGAGCACAGTTTGAGCCAAATGATTTGCCTAAGGCTCGAGCTTTAAAGGTAACCTTGGGAAAGTCAACCTCTTTGCTCATCAGTTTCCATACCTTTAAAAGAACTGCATATATAATTCTGTTAAATTTATAAGAATGATACTCATTGAATTCACCCAAAGATTATTAATATTATTTGTTGGTTCTAAATACATCATCCTTTACACAGATAAGGGACTGAGAAGCTCAGGTCATACAGTTGTTAAGGCAGAAAGAATTTGAATCTGGGCCTGACTAGCATAAGCCCATGCTCTAACCCACTGTGCTAGAAATTTAGACTGGATGGGCCAATGAGGGAAAGTTCTCTGGAAGTCCAGACATTTGATCTGGTTCTTAACAGGATGGTTTTTGTTGTTCAGTCACCAAGTCCTGTCTGACTCTGCAGCCTCATGGACTGCAGCACTCCAGGCTTCCCTGTCTTTCACTATCCCTTGGAATTTGCTCAAACTCACATCCATTGAGTTGGTGATGCCATCCAACCATCTCATCCTCTGTAGGACATTCCATTTCCAGAAGGAAAACATGAGCAGAACCATTGTCCAAAGAATTCTTAGTACCCTAGGAGAAGAGTGAATAAACCAACGTGGCTTAGATACACAGAACTTGGAGAGAAAAGGAAGAGTTAAAAGTGAAAAATCCAGAGACTTCCCTGGTAGCGCAGTGGTAAAGAATCTGCCTGCCAGTGCAGGAGACATGGGTTCAATTCCTGGTCCAGAAAGATCCCACATGCCGAGGAGCAACCAAGACCATGTGCCACAACTGCTGAGCCTGTGCTCTACAGCCTGGGAATCGAAAATATGAGCCCATGAGCTGCAACTACTGAAATCTGAGTGCCGTGGAGCCTGTGCTCTGCAACAAGAGAAGCCACAGTCATGAGAAACCTGCTCAGCACAACTACAGAAATGCCTGCCTAGCAATGAAGACCCAGCACAGCCAAAAATAAATATTTTGCTTTTAAAAAACAGTAGAAAATCCAATCATAAAAATGGCTTAGAGCCAAACGTTGTCAGGCTTGTGCAGTCCAGGAGAAAGGGGAGACCCTGTAGGTTTCTAACTAAAAAGAGAGCACAGTTTGAGCCAAATGATTTGCCTAAGGCTCGAGCTTTAAAGGTAACCTTGGGAAAGTCAACCTCTTTGCTCATCAGTTTCCATACCTTTAAAAGAACTGCATATATAATTCAGGTTCACTAACTTGTTAGAAAAATAGTCTGATTAATTACCACAACTAAACTGAAAGAGTGACCCCAAACAACAGCACTTATTCTTCCAGCAGATTTCCCTTTCTCAACTTCAAAATCATCAGTGTATTTAAAAAATAAAATTGGCTTTCTTCACTGGCTTTATCTGCTTCTGCCTTTTATGAATTTCATATTAGTATTTACTTAAGGCCATAACTCTAGTACATGAAATCACACTCTGGATGTGATTTCATTGCTCTCTTCAATAGAAGACCAGAAAAAGATGCATCTGGCCTTTTTGGTTTCTATCTGACATTAGATTCATCTTGGTTCAGGATTCACTCTCTGTTGTGGATCTTGGTGGAAAAGTTGGAAGCCTGCTATGGTGTCAAGTGAGGTTTGATATTGGGGGTAGGAAGATACTCAGCTCCTACCACTTTACTCCTCTCTCCCTCTTCTTCTTATGTTAGACATTCACAAAGCTTGCCTGGATAGAGATCGCAAGCCCCAAATACCACACATTTGGCTGAAGTCTGGAGCTCAGAACATCAGTGCAGGCAAACAGCAACCACCTCCAGCCCTGTCCTGAGGATTTTGACATCCACATTCCCATGTCCACACATATATGATACAGCAATGTCCTGAACATCAAATGATAGCTATGGAAACAATATGGAAAACACTCTTTGTGCTTTCTAAAACATGCTAACTGAAACCAGACTTTGTATCCTCATTTCTTCTAAATCCAGGTGAAAGTTCCTTATCCTTACAAAGAAATGAATATGAGCAAAGTATTTTTCTTAGACTTGGAAAATACTGCTCAGAATCAGCTACATCTTGTCTCTGAATTCCCACTCTGCCCCTACATCCCACAGATTTTCCTTCCCACTTTTTCAAAGTCTGCATCACTCACTGTCCTTCCTGACTGCCCTGCCCTGTCCCTGCTCCCAGCTGTGGGACCTGCAGAGACACACTAGGGTTATTTCCTCAGTGAGCTGGTCTTTTGATAATGTTAAACTGTTCAAGTTGGAGCTGTGGCCTGACTTTGTCAAAAGCCATATGGTGCTGAGGCAAAACTACAGAGAAGAGACACAGCCAAAATTTGCAAGATCTGTGACTAACCAAAGCTGTGAGTCTAATGAGGAAAGGAGATTAAGGGCGTTCTGGCTTTTTTGGCAAAAGCTGCAGTTGAACACAGGCATGCCCAGAGGCAAAAACAACTCAACCTACAATAAATTAATAAAAATAGCCTATTGATTCTGGCTTTGTTGTCAACACAGTAGACTGAAGCCACTTCTCAACTTCCAGGAAATAAGTGCTCTCATGCCTCCCAATCTTACACTTAAGCATATGCCCCATCTCCAGGGATCCCAGAGGATGAATGGCTCTCCAGGTGTTTCTTTCTCAGTGATGTATTAAACCGGTGACATGAAGAATTCATGGCAATGTTCCCTTCCCTTTGTGAAAGAATTTTTACTTTCTTCCTAAGAAAAGGTCCACTGTTTCAGTGGGATAGTCAATATAAAATTATACTGTGAATAAAAAAGCGATATAGCTTTCACTAGAAAGGCAAACAGTCTCCATTTTCCCTTAAAAATCTACCGTGAATGAAAAAGTAAAAGAGTATTTTTCACAAGTTAAAATTCACAAAAGTCATTCATCCTCTTTGATTCAGTCATCACATAGAATCAAAATATGCTTATTCAAATGGAAATGCTATTCAAAGTTTTTTGACATGGAGTTAGGCTTATAACTTCACAATATTCTACTTCTAACTTTAAAAAAATATTTTAATGACTCTGAAAGACAGAGAAAGTGAAAAAACTATTTGTACTTAATAATATAATAAGGTGATTGCATTTATCTCAAGGCAAAGCTAACAGAGCCTTAATAGTTTTGAATGCCCCTACATAGGTCAGTGCACTGGAAAGAATTATATAGTTGCATATTGGGTAAGTTCCTTATGGGTTCTTACATATAAATAAAGTCCCTAACTGAGCCAGCATGAACTGACCTCCTCCTTTGGTAGGCGAGTCTGCATCACTCACTGTCCTTCCTGACTGCCCTGCCCTGTCCCTGCTCCCAGCTGTGGGACCTGCAGAGACACACTAGGGTTATTTCCTCAGTGAGCTGGTCTTTTGATAATGTTAAACTGTTCAAGTTGGAGCTGTGGCCTGACTTTGTCAAAAGCCATATGGTGCTGAGGCAAAACTACAGAGAAGAGACACAGCCAAAATTTGCAAGATCTGTGACTAACCAAAGCTGTGAGTCTAATGAGGAAAGGAGATTAAGGGCGTTCTGGCTTTTTTGGCAAAAGCTGCAGTTGAACACAGGCATGCCCAGAGGCAAAAACAACTCAACCTACAATAAATTAATAAAAATAGCCTATTGATTCTGGCTTTGTTGTCAACACAGTAGACTGAAGCCACTTCTCAACTTCCAGGAAATAAGTGCTCTCATGCCTCCCAATCTTACACTTAAGCATATGCCCCATCTCCAGGGATCCCAGAGGATGAATGGCTCTCCAGGTGTTTCTTTCTCAGTGATGTATTAAACCGGTGACATGAAGGATTCATGGCAATGTTCCCTTCCCTTTGTGAAAGAATTTTTACTTTCTTCCTAAGAAAAGGTCCACTGTTTCAGTGGGATAGTCAATATAAAATTATACTGTGAATAAAAAAGCGATATAGCTTTCACTAGAAAGGCAAACAGTCTCCATTTTCCTTAAAATCTACCGTGAATGAAAAAGTAAAAGAGTATTTTTCACAAGTTAAAATTCACAAAAGTCATTCATCCTCTTTGATTCAGTCATCACATAGAATCAAAATATACTTATTCAAATGGAAATGCTATTCAAAGTTTTTTGACATGGAGTTAGGCTTATAACTTCACAATATTCTACTTCTAACTTTAAAAAAATATTTTAATGACTCTGAAAGACAGAGAAAGTGAAAAAACTATTTGTACTTAATAATATAATAAGGTGATTGCATTTATCTCAAGGCAAAGCTAACAGAGCCTTAATAGTTTTGAATGCCCCTACATAGGTCAGTGCACTGGAAAGAATTATATAGTTGCATATTGGGTAAGTTCCTTATGGGTTCTTACATATAAATAAAGTCCCTAACTGAGCCAGCATGAACTGACCTCCTCCTTTGGTAGGCGTAGGGAGTTAAACACAATTTACATCAAATACACCAGTCTAGGGGCTCCCCTGGTGGTCCAGTGGGTAAGGACACCGCTTTGCAGTGCAAGGGGCGCTGGTTCGATCCCTGGCCTGGGAAGATCCCACGTGCCGCGGAGCGGCTGGACTGATGTGTCCAATTACTGAGTCGGAGCTCTGGAGCGCATGCGCCCAGAGCCGGTGCTCTGCGACAACAGAGGCCACTGCAATGGGAGGCCCACAAGAGCCAAAGAACAAAGATGGATGAAAATAGAGAAATGAAAGACCAAAAGAAGTGGCCCGCCCATCCCCCTCCCTCCCCACCCCCCCAAAAATAAATAAATAAATAAATAAAAAACACAACAGTCTAAGACTGAAAGCAGTGGTAACATCAGCTAACACAGAGGGAGAGAGCGAAGAAAAGAGTGATCACATAAGTATACTCTGAATAAGAGATCTAAACACCTGAGTGGGAAAGCAGGCATTCTAGAAGCGCCAAGAGAAAGAGGAACTGTGGAAGTTTAGGTGGGCTAAGTGTCGATGTCTTCCCCAATTCCCTCAGCAATCTGAAAGGCATGCATGGTCAGCAGATGGAAATCCTGAAGCAGAGACAATGGATAAATATGGCAACTGAGGCAGGAAGGCAAAAGGAAGGAACTAAGAAGGGCGGAGTGGGAACTTCCCTGGTGGTCCAGTGATTAAAACTTCACTTTCTAAATAGGGATGGGGAAGCATGGAGGGAGTAACATGGAAACCTATACTGTTATGTGTGGAAAAGATAGCTAGTGTCATAGAGCTAAGGGAATAGGAGTGCTTACAATGGCTTGGGGCGAAGGTCTGGAGGGGCGGGAAGGGGGAAACTGGAGGGGTAGGGACCATGGATATGCATATGACTGATCTGGGAACATACATGTCTGTGAACTACAAAACTCTGTAAAACCATTAAAATAAAGAATAAAATAATAATAATAAAAAAAACTTAGTCCTCCTTAAAAAAAAAAAAAAAAAAAACTTCACCTTCTGATGTAGAGGTCATGGGTTTAAGCCCTGGTCGGGAAGCTAAAATCCTACATGCCTAAGGAGGGTGGAGGGACAAAACACATAGAATGGAAGCAATATAGCAACAAATTTAATAAAGACTTTTAAAATGGTCCACACCAAACATATATATATATATTTTTTTTTAAAAAAGAAGGGCAGAGTGGCCCAGAAAAAAGCCAAGCAGAACAGGCCAGTTGGTCAATTTTGTCTCCCACAGAGGCTTCAGCAGAAGATAAGAAAAGCCAAGGCACATCAGTAAAGGCAGAACAACAGGAAGGCTTTGGGGTGGAGATTTGTAGTATAAATTCACTCACCGTTGATAAGAACAGCTCCCCAGAAAGAGATAGTGAGGTAGAAACTCCGGTTATTAGTGGACTCAGTGTGAACTCAGGAGTGTCATTTGTAATCATGTAAATTCCAGGAAATAGAAGAGCTCCAAATCATCAACATAACTAGATTATTTAAAGCCTATCTCAGAGAAAAAGACTGAGTTTACAAAGATAATTTTTGTAGCAATTCTGTTTAGAGGCCAAGGCTAAAGATCTGGTTCTTCATAAATGATAATGAAAACAAGCTCTTTGTGCTCAGATAAAAGGACATTCTGAAGTTTTAACAGTTTCGGGAATAGTAACAACACATTTGAAATGTATATGTGGAGAATACACATGAGAAAAACGTACTGCAGGGAGGGAGGGATTAAATACCCATGACGTACTTTTCAATCAGAAACAAGAAGGGTATGATGAGACAGCTAAAGAAAGGACAGAAGAATGAATGGAAGATGGATGGGGAAGCATGGAGGAGTAACATGGAAACCTATACTGTTATGTGTGGAAAAGATAGCTAGTGTCATAGAGCTAAGGGAATAGGAGTGCTTACAATGGCTTGGGGCGAAGGTCTGGAGGGGCGGGAAGGGGGAAACTGGAGGGGTAGGGACCATGGATATGCATATGACTGATCTGGGAACATACATGTCTGTGAACTACAAAACTCTGTAAAACCATTAAAATAAAGAATAAAATAATAATAATAAAAAAACTTAGTCCTTCTCCTTAAAAAAAAAAAAAAAAAAAACTTCACCTTCTGATGCAGAGGTCATGGGTTTAAGCCCTGGTCGGGAAGCTAAAATCCTACATGCCTAAGGAGGGTGGAGGGACAAAACACATAGAATGGAAGAAATATAGCAACAAATTTAATAAAGACTTTTAAAATGGTCCACACCAAACATATATATATATATTTTTTTAAAAAAAAGAAGGGCAGAGTGGCCCAGAAAAAAGCCAAGCAGAACAGGCCAGTTGGTCAATTTTGTCTCCCACAGAGGCTTCAGCAGAAGATAAGAAAAGCCAAGGCACATCAGTAAAGGCAGAACAACAGGAAGGCTTTGGGGTGGAGATTTGTAGTATAAATTCACTCACCGTTGATAAGAACAGCTCCCCAGAAAGAGATAGTGAGGTAGAAACTCCGGTTATTAGTGGACTCAGTGTGAACTCAGGAGTGTCATTTGTAATCATGTAAATTCCAGGAAATAGAAGAGCTCCAAATCATCAACATAACTAGATTATTTAAAGCCTATCTCAGAGAAAAAGACTGAGTTTACAAAGATAATTTTTGTAGCAATTCTGTTTAGAGGCCAAGGCTAAAGATCTGGTTCTTCATAAATGATAATGAAAACAAGCTCTTTGTGCTCAGATAAAAGGACATTCTGAAGTTTTAACAGTTTCGGGAATAGTAACAACACATTTGAAATGTATATGTGGAGAATACACATGAGAAAAACGTACTGCAGGGAGGGAGGGATTAAATACCCATGACGTACTTTTCAATCAGAAACAAGAAGGGTATGATGAGACAGCTAAAGAAAGGACAGAAGAATGAATGGAAGATGGATGGGTAGATGGATAGGTAAGTAGGTCAACTGATCCATGGATAAAATCAAAAGATAAGGCAATGTACAGAAAAATCTAGTAAGGTATTTGAAGAGAACAAGTCCTAGTTTTGCATCTTTTTAAAAACAGAATGTTATACAATCTTTGCAAGGACAAAACTAAAACATGTTTATGTAAACGGTCCAGTTCACAAGAAAATGAGATGAGACCTACCCAGCTGGGCCACTTAACATGAATGAACAACTGAGCCAGTAACATCTGCCAAGATGAATTGAGAGAAGGCTCCAGAGAGGCTTTCAGAGAAAATGAGAAAAGTAGAGAAGGTGAATTTATGATTTGAGAGTGAGTGTAGAGGGATCAGAGAGTGAAACAGGTAGAATAACAAGAAACTAATAAATGCAAGGGGGAAAAAAAAAAAAACTAGCAGCAATTACAGAGTTCAGGAAACAAACAGGAGATGCATGAATATAAATTGTACAAACAGGAGATGCATGAATATAAATTGTAGAACTGAGGATTTTTTTAATTGTTATTTTGTATTGGGGTATAACTGACTGAAGACCTTCCAGCCTGTGGACCAAAGATGGTAGTGACCACTGGCTTTGCCGTACAGTCTTTGCATGTGCTGATGTGTGGATCCAGCCAGCTGATGGGTCTGGTCTTCAGTCTTGCAAGTTCAAAAGCACTAGGACAGGGTCCAGAGTCGCAGCTCACATAAATCTATAAACCAGAAGAATGTCGATGTACACATACACACACAAGCATACTCTTCCTCGCAGGTTGACTCCAGAGGGGGAAAAGAAACAAATAACAACTGGTGACCACTTGGAGGATAGGGGATTGACCCAAGAGAAGTTCTGGAACACTGAGATCAAATGCCTAGACAACAGTATAGGGGTGGCTCTTGCTGGCTTTGTTGTCTTGGGCATTTGATTTAATCTCTCAGCATCATCAATTTTCTCAGCTACATATGTGGAGAAAAAAAAACGTACTGCAGGGAGGGAGGGATTAAATACCCATGACGTACTTTTCAATCAGAAACAAGAAGGGTATGATGAGACAGCTAAAGAAAGGACAGAAGAATGAATGGAAGATGGATGGGTAGATGGATAGGTAAGTAGGTCAACTGATCCATGGATAAAATCAAAAGATAAGGCAATGTACAGAAAAATCTAGTAAGGTATTTGAAGAGAACAAGTCCTAGTTTTGCATCTTTTTAAAAACAGAATGTTATACAATCTTTGCAAGGACAAAACTAAAACATGTTTATGTAAACGGTCCAGTTCACAAGAAAATGAGATGAGACCTACCCAGCTGGGCCACTTAACATGAATGAACAACTGAGCCAGTAACATCTGCCAAGATGAATTGAGAGAAGGCTCCAGAGAGGCTTTCAGAGAAAATGAGAAAAGTAGAGAAGGTGAATTTATGATTTGAGAGTGAGTGTAGAGGGATCAGAGAGTGAAACAGGTAGAATAACAAGAAACTAATAAATGCAAGGGGGAAAAAAAAAAAAACTAGCAGCAATTACAGAGTTCAGAAAACAAACAGGAGATGCATGAATATAAATTGTACAAACAGGAGATGCATGAATATAAATTGTAGAACTGAGGATTTTTTTAATTGTTATTTTGTAATGGGGTATAACTGACTGAAGACCTTCCAGCCTGTGGACCAAAGATGGTAGTGACCACTGGCTTTGCCGTACAGTCTTTGCATGTGCTGATGTGTGGATCCAGCCAGCTGATGGGTCTGGTCTTCAGTCTTGCAAGTTCAAAAGCACTAGGATAGGGTCCAGAGTCGCAGCTCACATAAATCTATAAATCAGAAGAATGTCGATGTACACATACACACACAAGCATACTCTTCCTCGCAGGTTGACTCCAGAGGGGGAAAAGAAACAAATAACAACTGGTGACCACTTGGAGGATAGGGGATTGACCCAAGAGAAGTTCTGGAACACTGAGATCAAATGCCTAGACAACAGTATAGGGGTGGCTCTTGCTGGCTTTGTTGTCTTGGGCATTTGATTTAATCTCTCAGCATCTCAATTTTCTCAGCTACAAAATGGAACACTCCAGTTATCAATTTCTATGTAACAAATCACTCCAAAATTTAATATTTTAACACAAGTCTTCTTTTTTTAAAAAAATTCTGAATCTGCCATTTGGTAGGACTAGGCAGAGGCAACTCAGAGATGTTCCATGTGACATTAGCTAGGGTAGCTCAATGTGGGACTGAAGGATCTATTTACAAGATGACAAATCGATACTGACTACCATCTAGGGGCTCAGCCAGGACCACAGCCCTTGGGGCTGAGGTCCTCAATGGGAACCTTTCCATAGGCTTTTGACGCTTCCTCAAACTTGGATTCCAAGAGCAAGCATGCCTAGGGACAAGCAAATAAGAGCTGTCCGTTTCTTAAGGCTTGTGCCCAAAGACTGGCACATGCCATACTCTACTGGTCCAGAAGCCACAGTCCACAGATTCAGTAAAGGTCAAAGGGCCACACACATCACTCAGTGGAGAACATGTCAAAGACCTGCAGGGCCATGTTTTAAACCTTCAAAATATCTGCTCTCTGGTCACAAATAACTTACTACATTCCTCTCAGATGCAAAATACATTCTCTCTCGCAAGACCTTTGTTAACCTGAAGCCTCTTTTTCTGTTTTGTACTGTTTCTGTCTCTCTCTCTCTTTTTTTCATAAAGTTATTTATTTACTTGAATGTAATAGGTCTTAGTTGCAGCATGCTGCATCTTTTAGTTTTGGCATTTGGGATCTAGTTTCCTGACTCAGGATGGAACCTGGGTACCCTGCGATTGGAGCACAGTGTCCTAGCCACTGAACCACCAGGGATTCCCTATTTCTGTCTCTTTAAGCCAAGCTAGTGATAATTTCATTAGAACAATTCTCTTGAAAACTTGGTGGGTTTTGAATAAATCATGCTAGGGTCATTCCAATAGATAAAACCAGTTAATCAATATGATATACCATATCAACAAATTGAGAGACAAAAATCACATGATAATCTCAATAGATGCAGAAAAAGCCTTTGACAAAATCCAACACCCATTTATGACAAAAACTCATCAAAAAATGGGCACAGAATGATCCTATCTCAACATAGTGAAAACCATATATGAGAAGCCCACAGCGAATATTATCCTCAATGGTGAAAAACTCAAAGCATTTCTTCTAAGATCAGGAACAAGACAAGTGTGTCCACTTTCACCACTCTTATTCAACATAGTCCTAGAAGTGCTAGCAAAAGCAATAAGAGAAGAGAAAGAAATCAAAGGAATCCAGACTGGAAAGGAAGAAGTCAAATTCTCTCTATTTGCAGATGACATGATATTATACATAGAAAATCCCAAAGCCCCAATAATCACGCAGAAGTCACAGGAAAAAAAAGAAAAAATCCTAAAACAGGAATCAAAGAGACAGGTCCTCAATGGGAACCTTTCCATAGGCTTTTGACGCTTCCTCAAACTTGGATTCCAAGAGCAAGCATGCCTAGGGACAAGCAAATAAGAGCTGTCCGTTTCTTAAGGCTTGTGCCCAAAGACTGGCACATGCCATACTCTACTGGTCCAGAAGCCACAGTCCACAGATTCAGTAAAGGTCAAAGGGCCACACACATCACTCAGTGGAGAACATGTCAAAGACCTGCAGGGCCATGTTTTAAACCTTCAAAATATCTGCTCTCTGGTCACAAATAACTTACTACATTCCTCTCAGATGCAAAATACATTCTCTCTCGCAAGACCTTTGTTAACCTGAAGCCTCTTTTTCTGTTTTGTACTGTTTCTGTCTCTCTCTCTCTCTCTTTTTTTCATAAAGTTATTTATTTACTTGAATGTAATAGGTCTTAGTTGCAGCATGCTGCATCTTTTAGTTTTGGCATTTGGGATCTAGTTTCCTGACTCAGGATGGAACCTGGGTACCCTGCGATTGGAGCACAGTGTCCTAGCCACTGAACCACCAGGGATTCCCTATTTCTGTCTCTTTAAGCCAAGCTAGTGATAATTTCATTAGAACAATTCTCTTGAAAACTTGGTGGGTTTTGAATAAATCATGCTAGGGTCATTCCAATAGATAAAACCAGTTAATCAATATGATATACCATATCAACAAATTGAGAGACAAAAATCACATGATAATCTCAATAGATGCAGAAAAAGCCTTTGACAAAATCCAACACCCATTTATGACAAAAACTCATCAAAAAATGGGCACAGAATGATCCTATCTCAACATAGTGAAAACCATATATGAGAAGCCCACAGCGAATATTATCCTCAATGGTGAAAAACTCAAAGCATTTCTTCTAAGATCAGGAACAAGACAAGTGTGTCCACTTTCACCACTCTTATTCAACATAGTCCTAGAAGTGCTAGCAAAAGCAATAAGAGAAGAGAAAGAAATCAAAGGAATCCAGACTGGAAAGGAAGAAGTCAAATTCTCTCTATTTGCAGATGACATGATATTATACATAGAAAATCCCAAAGACACTATTACAAAACTACTAGAGTTAATCAGCGAATTCAGCAAAGTCACAGGATACAAAATCAATATACAGAAATCACTGGCATTCCTATACACAAACAATGAAAAATCAGAAAACGAAATCAAAGAGACAATCCCCTTCATCACTGCAACCAAAAGAATCAAACACCTAGGAATAAACCTACCCAAAGAAATCAAAGAACTGTACACAGAAAATTACAAGACACTCATGAGAGACATTAAAGAAGAGTTAAACAGATGGAGAGATATTCCATGTTCCTGGGTCGGAAGAATCAATATCAATATTGTGAAAATGACCATACTACCAAATGTCATCTATAGATTCAATGCAATCTCTATCAAACTTCCAATGACATTCTTCACAGAACTAGACCAAAGAATAACACAGTTCATATGGACACACAAAAGACCTCAAATAGCCAAAGCAATCCTGAGGAAGAAGAATGGAGCTGGAGAGATCAGCCTCCCCAACTTCAGACTCTACTACAAAGCAACAGTCCTCAAGACAGTATGGTACTGGCACAAAAACAGAACTATAGAACAATGGAACAAGATCGAGAACCCAGAGATAAACCCACGCACCTATGGGTACCTTATTTTTGACAAAGGAGGTGAAACTATACAATGGGACAAAGACAGCCTCTTCAACAAGTGGTGCTGGGAAAATTGGACAGCTACATGCAAAAAAATGAAGTTGGAACATTCCCTGACACCATGCACAAAGATCAACTCAAAATGGATTAAAGACTTAAATGTAAGGCCAGAAACCATCAAACTCTTAGAGGAGAATATAGGCAAAACCCTCAAGGACATAAATCAAAGCAAGATCTTCCCTGACCCACTTACTAGAATAGTGGAACTAAAAAGACAAATGAACATGTGGGACCTAATGAAACTTAAAAGCTTTTGTACAGCAAAAGAAATCACAAAAAAGCTGAACAGACAACCCACAGAATGGGAGAAAATCATAGGATATGAAACAACAGACAAAGAATTAATCTCCAAAATCTACAAGCAACTCAAACAACTCAGCACCGGAAAAATGAACAACCCAATCAAAAAATGGGAAAAGGACCTAAACAGACACCTCTCCAACAATGACATACAGATGGCCCCAAAACATATGAAACGATGCTCAACTTCACTTATAATTAGAGAAATGCAAGTCAAAACTACAATAAGATATCACCTTACACCCATCAGAATGGCCATCATCCACAAATCGACAGACAATAAAATGCTGGAGAGGGTGCGGAGAAAAGGGAACCCTCCTGCATTGCAGGTGGGAATGTAAATTGATGCAGCCTCTATGGAAGACTGTATGGAGATTTCTTAATAAACTAAAAATAGAAGCACCCTATGACCCAGCAATCCCACTATTAGGCTTATATCCTGATGAAATCAAATCTGCAAGAAGCACCTGTACCCCAATGTTCATTGCAGCTCTCTATACAATAGCTAGAACATGGAAGCAGCCTACATGTCCATCGAGGAACGAATGGATACAAAAGTTCTGGGACATATATACAATGGAATACTACACAGCTGTAAAAAGAAATGCAGAAGAATCAACCCTAATGAGGTGGCTGGATCTAGAACATATCATAAAAAGTGAAGTCAGTCAGAAAGAGAAGGACAAACACAGTATACTAACACATATATATGGAATCTAGTAGGATGGTGATGATGGCACATGCAGTGAAGCGACGGAAAGACAGACATGGACAGTGGACATATGTACATTGTGGGGAAGGAACAGAGGGTGGGAGGCATAAAGGAAGTAGCACGAAGGCCTGTACTATCATAAGTGAAAAAAATAGCTATAGTCATTACTCTGTGAGATAAAGGGATCCTTCAGGGGTGCTGTGTGATGGTCGGGAGGGGTGGGAAGGAGGGGATATACATATGACTAATCTGGGAGCATGCATACCTGTAAAGAACAAAACTGTAAAAGTTAAAAGCAAAATAAAAGTTTTTTTAAAAAAAAAAAAACAAAAAACAATTACCTATCTCTTCAGGTTAAGTCCTTGTCCATGTGAGGCAGGGGTGGAACAAACATCCTTAAGATACTTAGAAGCCTTTGTTTTCAATGAGGCATTTATAGGCATCCCTACAGACCCTTAGCAGAACTTGTGTCAGTCTTAAAAGCTCTACTAGGCACTGCCTTAAATGTCTCTGAAGTCTTAATAAAGGGTTTGGCGATACCATCCTGATTTGACCTTTGGCCTGAGGCCCTTTCCTAATTCGAGAATTGTACCCATCTGGAAAAGCTAAGAGAGAACAGTTTTGTTTTCAAATCCAGCAAGTCCTACCTTCTTTATATTCAATATTTCATTCTTTAGCTCCTCTGTCTTCTCTCACTTTTTACCATAAACAGTGATTCCTGAAAAAATCTCCTTCGCTAAAACCTTCAGAGTACATTTCCTAGTTTCCACACTATTTCAGGCAATAATGCTACAAAACCTTCCACTACTACATGACAAGGATCTCCTCTCTTCTAGCTTTCAATAACATTATTTTTAAACTTCTTTCTGTTCTCACCAACAATTTCCTCCAGTACTCCAGGCTTCTGGAAACACTGTCCTAGAGGCCTAGCTACCTCCTACCCTCAATGTGGTCTCAAACACATGTTTTAAGATTTTGATGTATAGAACCCCACCTCCAGGTACCAAACTCATTTGATGTATAGAACCCCACCTCCAGGTACCAAACTCATTTTGGTTTCTTATGAACCAATTTAACGTGGACTTCACTAATGTCCTTATAAGGTTGTTGTGAAGACCAATTTACTTAATGTATATAATGTGATGAAGACATATAATAAAAACTCAGTAAGATTTTCTGTTACCTAAATCCTTATAATATATACTTGATGTATTGCTTCAGAATATTTGATAGTGCTGTAGACAGCAAGAAGACAAATAAGATGCATGATACACATATATATTAACTATATAGAGCTGACCTTTGAACAAAACAGGGGTGAGAGACTCTGACCTTTCACAGAGTTGAAAATTTCTCTAAAACTCACAGTCAGTTCTCCATATTCTTATTTCCTCTGTATGTGTGGTTCTGCATTCAAGAATTCAACCAACTGTGGATTGTATACTAGCACTGTATACACTAACTATTGAAAAAAATCCATGAAGAAGTAGATTCTCACAGTTCAAATCCATGTTATTCAACTGAATATATATATATAGTAACCTACACAATGTATTTAGACACAAAAAATGTAAGTTGAACATAATGAGTATTCAATAGGACTTATTTAGAAAAAATAGGATGAAAGATAAAAGGATGGAAGGACCTAGTAAAATTAATATTCATGATATGCTAAAATAAGAGATACAGGAGACACTCAGTGTTCACTAGGGCTAATCTGACCAAGCCAAGAGTGACATCCATCCTGGCCCCTGGTGTCCTCTTCCCATAGCTGCTCAGTAGGCTAAGTGACAAGCTACCATTATGTGTGATAAAATAGGTGTTTGTCATTGAACCCAGACATCTTCTGTTTGATTGGACCTCCCATTCAAACCTAAACTCTGTTGCTTATAACCACACCATCAGTGGAGAAGGCTAATGTGACAGAGAAGGGGACAGTCATGTCATTGTATAACTTGGGAATCAAGTGATGTGGTCTTCCCACCACCTCACACACTAAGTGTGCTAACCAATTCCATTTCTTTCCCATTGTGCTGTAGGTTGAATTGTGTCCCCCGACCCCAACTGAAATATCTAACCCCAGATACCTGTGAAGGTGACCTTTTCTTGGAAGGAGGATCTTTGCAGATATAATCAAGTTAAAATTAAGCTGGGCCCCTAACTCTAATCAGTAGTGTCCTTATAAAAAGGACACACAGATATAGACACACATACAGGACAAATGCCACGCGTAGATAGAAAGATGATGCATCTATTAGCCAAGGAACGCCAAGGATTATCAGCAATTCACAGCTGCTAGGATAAGGCAAGGAAGGATCCCACTCCAGAATCTTTAGAGGAAACATGGCCCTGCCAACAGAGTTGTTTCAGACTTTTAGCCTCCAAAAGTATGAGAGAATAAATGTCTGTCATTTAAAGCCACCCAGTTTATAGGACTTTGTTACAGCAGTCCTAGGAAATTCAGATACTTTGCTTATTTTTTTAAAAAAATTTGGCCTCTTCTTTTATTATTTATTTATTTTCATCCATGTTTATTCTTTGGCCTGTGAGGGCCTCCCATTGCAGTGGTGCCTCTCGTTGCAGAGCACCGGCTCTAGGTGCATGTGCTCCAGAGCACTGGCTTGTAATTGGACACACTGGTCCAGCCACTCCATGCCACATGGGATCTTCCCAGGCCAGGGATCAAACTGGTTCCCCATGCACTGCAAGGAGGACTCTTTACCCACTGAACCACCAGGGAAGCCTGATACCTTGCTTCTTGCTGTGAGGTTTAAATTAATCTATACAAATAAATCAGGTTATTAGAGTATCTTAATCCTGTCTGTGAGCCTCTCTGATCTGTGACTCCTGGCAGAGTATGTGGTAGTAAACTTGGGACTGCCGCTGCAGCCCCATGTCTGTCTCATGTGCCAAGACAGATACAATCATGCCTGCCTTGGAGAGTACTTGGAGGAGCACTGCCAGCTTCTGGCCCCTGGAGTTTTCGTGTTCTGTCCTCTGGTTAACTGGTTTTCAACTCTTTGCATCACCTAGGGGGCGTGTTAATTTTTTTACTATGATACATTTGAAATACAACTATGTGCACATTAAGGTATACAATATGTTCACTTGACACGCTTTTATATTGTAAAATGATTGCATCGTGATGTTAGTTACATCTCCTTGATCTTACATAATTACCATTTCTTTTTTGTGATAAGAATACAGAAGATCTACTCTCTTAGCAACTTTCAAGTATAGAGCACAGTTAAATATAATCACCATGCTGTATATTAGATCCCCAGAATTTACTTATTTATAACTGGAAGTTTGTGCACTCTGACCAACATCTCATTTCCCCCCACACTTGGTAACCACAAGTCTACTCTGTTTCTACGAGTTTGGTTTTTTCAAGAAAAACTGCATGTAAGATCAAATAATATTTGCCTTTGTCTGATTTGTTTCACTTAGCAAAATGCCTTCAGGTTTTGTCTATATTGTCACAAAGATAGGCTTCCCTTCTTTCTCGGGGTTGAATAGTATTCCCTTGTATTTAAAGCCACCCAGTTTATAGGACTTTGTTACAGCAGTCCTAGGAAATTCAGATACTTTGCTTATTTTTTTAAAAAAATTTGGCCTCTTCTTTTATTATTTATTTATTTTCATCCATGTTTATTCTTTGGCCTGTGAGGGCCTCCCATTGCAGTGGTGCCTCTCGTTGCAGAGCACCGGCTCTAGGCGCATGTGCTCCAGAGCACTGGCTTGTAATTGGACACACTGGTCCAGCCACTCCATGCCACATGGGATCTTCCCAGGCCAGGGATCAAACTGGTTCCCCATGCACTGCAAGGAGGACTCTTTACCCACTGAACCACCAGGGAAGCCTGATACCTTGCTTCTTGCTGTGAGGTTTAAATTAATCTATACAAATAAATCAGGTTATTAGAGTATCTTAATCCTGTCTGTGAGCCTCTCTGATCTGTGACTCCTGGCAGAGTATGTGGTAGTAAACTTGGGACTGCCGCTGCAGCCCCATGTCTGTCTCATGTGCCAAGACAGATACAATCATGCCTGCCTTGGAGAGTACTTGGAGGAGCACTGCCAGCTTCTGGCCCCTGGAGTTTTCGTGTTCTGTCCTCTGGTTAACTGGTTTTCAACTCTTTGCATCACCTAGGGGGCGTGTTAATTTTTTTACTATGATACATTTGAAATACAACTATGTGCACATTAAGGTATACAATATGTTCACTTGACACGCTTTTATATTGTAAAATGATTGCATCGTGATGTTAGTAACATCTCCTTGATCTTACATAATTACCATTTCTTTTTTGTGATAAGAATACAGAAGATCTACTCTCTTAGCAACTTTCAAGTATAGAGCACAGTTAAATATAATCACCATGCTGTATATTAGATCCCCAGAATTTACTTATTTATAACTGGAAGTTTGTGCACTCTGACCAACATCTCATTTCCCCCCACACTTGGTAACCACAAGTCTACTCTGTTTCTACGAGTTTGGTTTTTTCAAGAAAAACTGCATGTAAGATCAAATAATATTTGCCTTTGTCTGATTTGTTTCACTTAGCAAAATGCCTTCAGGTTTTGTCTATATTGTCACAAAGATAGGCTTCCCTTCTTTCTCGGGGTTGAATAGTATTCCCTTGTATATGTAAACCACATCTTCTTTATCCCTTCATTCACTGATAAATGTTTAGGTTGTTCCCTTATCTTGGCTACAGTAAATAATGCTGCCATGAACATGGGAATGCAGGTGTTTCGTCAAGAACATGATTTCATTTCAGTTGACTGTGGGCCCAGAAGGGAGATTTCTGAGTCACATGGTAGTTCTGTTTATTTTCTAAGGAAGTTCATCCTGTTTTTCATAGTGGCTGTACCACTTCAAACGTCCACCAACGCTGCACAAAGGCTTCCTTTTCTTGAGGAGCTTATTTAAGTGCTCATTTCCTCCCCATGAACTCACACATACACTCAAGTCCAGGCTCAGCAGAAGTTGAAGACATTACTGGTGCTCACCCACATACCTGACTGTCTCCTCCTTTCTGGCATAAGGGAGACTACCCTTACTAACTCCTTTGGAATCAGGCAGGGCTATATGTCTGGTTCTAGGTTATGAATGTGATCAGAAGTGGCATGAGGTGCTCATTTAGGTAAAGACAGCGAGAAACCTGTGTATTTCTCCATTAGGTCCTCTTCCCCTGCTGGCATAAAGGGGTAGAGGGGCCCCAAGATTAAAGCACTCTGGATGAATGAGTCACTGAATGGAGGTAGGCCATTTGGAGAATTGCCATGCTTCTGAGTTTGGATGAGCAAGAACTGAACTTTTAGAGTATCAAACCACAAAAATTTGGGGGTTGTTTGTTACCATAGCAGAATCTCTCCAGTCTGACTAGGAGGTCTAAGGTGGAGTCCAGAAATAATACCCCAAGGTTTACTTTTTGTTTTGTGGGTCCATAGGCCACATTTTGAGAAATGTTCCCTTCAGCTGACCATACACCATTTTCTATCATGATGTTTTCCAAACAGGGAGCAACACAGTCTAAGGATTCTCTTAAAATTCTCTTAGAATCATGCTGCAAATCAGTTTTCAGATTATTTCCATACACATTTTGCCTTTGTCTGATTTGTTTCACTTAGCAAAATGCCTTCAGGTTTTGTCTATATTGTCACAAAGATAGGCTTCCCTTCTTTCTCGGGGTTGAATAGTATTCCCTTGTATATGTAAACCACATCTTCTTTATCCCTTCATACACTGATAAATGTTTAGGTTGTTCCCTTATCTTGGCTACAGTAAATAATGCTGCCATGAACATGGGAATGCAGGTGTTTCGTCAAGAACATGATTTCATTTCAGTTGACTGTGGGCCCAGAAGGGAGATTTCTGAGTCACATGGTAGTTCTGTTTATTTTCTAAGGAAGTTCATCCTGTTTTTCATAGTGGCTGTACCACTTCAAACGTCCACCAACGCTGCACAAAGGCTTCCTTTTCTTGAGGAGCTTATTTAAGTGCTCATTTCCTCCCCATGAACTCACACATACACTCAAGTCCAGGCTCAGCAGAAGTTGAAGACATTACTGGTGCTCACCCACATACCTGACTGTCTCCTCCTTTCTGGCATAAGGGAGACTACCCTTACTAACTCCTTTGGAATCAGGCAGGGCTATATGTCTGGTTCTAGGTCATGAATGTGATCAGAAGTGGCATGAGGTGCTCATTTAGGTAAAGACAGCGAGAAACCTGTGTATTTCTCCATTAGGTCCTCTTCCCCTGCTGGCATAAAGGGGTAGAGGGGCCCCAAGATTAAAGCACTCTGGATGAATGAGTCACTGAATGGAGGTAGGCCATTTGGAGAATTGCCATGCTTCTGAGTTTGGATGAGCAAGAACTGAACTTTTAGAGTATCAAACCACAAAAATTTGGGGGTTGTTTGTTACCATAGCAGAATCTCTCCAGTCTGACTAGGAGGTCTAAGGTGGAGTCCAGAAATAATACCCCAAGGTTTACTTTTTGTTTTGTGGGTCCATAGGCCACATTTTGAGAAATGTTCCCTTCAGCTGACCATACACCATTTTCTATCATGATGTTTTCCAAACAGGGAGCAGCACAGTCTAAGGATTCTCTTAAAATTCTCTTAGAATCATGCTGCAAATCAGTTTTCTGTACTTCCTTTCAGATTATTTCCATACACATTTTGCTTGCTCTCCAAAGCAGGTATTTGTGATCTTTGTTCACTCAACTGTTTAAATGTTGTGGTTAATTTATTTGAATCTAATTATCATTTTTATTGTCTGTTTTTATGCATTTATTTATATCTTTCTGAATAAAAAGATCATAATGTACAATGAACAGCTTATATTTAGAGTATAAAAAACTGATATGAGTTGACATAAGTATACTCCTCTGAAACCTCCACTACAGACCATGAAAATGAACATGGCCATCAACTCCTATTTCCTCATACTGTTCTGTAAGCTCCCTCTTCTTTACAACCAGCCCTGTCCCCAGACCACCAAAAATACAAAACTGTCATACTTTTCATTTTTTAATTTGTTATAAAATCACAATCCACTGCTGCAATGTTGGCCTTAAATACTCAGTTTTCTTGTAAAGGTATGTAAAAAAATAAGAGGAAGAGTATTTTATATTTATCATCATATATACTCCATTTCCTCTCTTCTGATGTATCAGCTACACACTGGTGTATAACAAACTACCCCCAAACCAAGTAGCTTAAAACAACATGTATTATTTCACAGTTTCTGTGGATCACGGTGCAGCTTAGTCAGGTTTTATCTCAGGACCTCTAACAAAGCCACAAGAAAGGTGTTCAGAACTTCAGTCAAAACAAGGCTTAAACGGACAATCCTCTGCTTCTATGTTCATGCACAGGACTGCAGTACTGGTACTCTCAAATGGTAAAAGGAATATGTTTACAAAAGAGGAAATGGAGAAGGTAAAAACCGTTCAAATGCAAAAAAAAAAGTTAAACAGGACATTATGCTAGTCAAGAACTGAACTTTTAGAGTATCAAACCACAAAAATTTGGGGGTTGTTTGTTACCATAGCAGAATCTCTCCAGTCTGACTAGGAGGTCTAAGGTGGAGTCCAGAAATAATACCCCAAGGTTTACTTTTTGTTTTGTGGGTCCATAGGCCACATTTTGAGAAATGTTCCCTTCAGCTGACCATACACCATTTTCTATCATGATGTTTTCCAAACAGGGAGCAACACAGTCTAAGGATTCTCTTAAAATTCTCTTAGAATCATGCTGCAAATCAGTTTTCTGTACTTCCTTTCAGATTATTTCCATACACATTTTGCTTGCTCTCCAAAGCAGGTATTTGTGATCTTTGTTCACTCAACTGTTTAAATGTTGTGGTTAATTTCTTTGAATCTAATTATCATTTTTATTGTCTGTTTTTATGCATTTATTTATATCTTTCTGAATAAAAAGATCATAATGTACAATGAACAGCTTATATTTAGAGTATAAAAAACTGATATGAGTTGACATAAGTATACTCCTCTGAAACCTCCACTACAGACCATGAAAATGAACATGGCCATCAACTCCTATTTCCTCATACTGTTCTGTAAGCTCCCTCTTCTTTACAACCAGCCCTGTCCCCAGACCACCAAAAATACAAAACTGTCATACTTTTCATTTTTTAATTTGTTATAAAATCACAATCCACTGCTGCAATGTTGGCCTTAAATACTCAGTTTTCTTGTAAAGGTATGTAAAAAAATAAGAGGAAGAGTATTTTATATTTATCATCATATATACTCCATTTCCTCTCTTCTGATGTATCAGCTACACACTGGTGCATAACAAACTACCCCCAAACCAAGTAGCTTAAAACAACATGTATTATTTCACAGTTTCTGTGGATCACGGTGCAGCTTAGTCAGGTTTTATCTCAGGACCTCTAACAAAGCCACAAGAAAGGTGTTCAGAACTTCAGTCAAAACAAGGCTTAAACGGACAATCCTCTGCTTCTATGTTCATGCACAGGACTGCAGTACTGGTACTCTCAAATGGTAAAAGGAATATGTTTACAAAAGAGGAAATGGAGAAGGAAATAAAGAAAGCATCCCAAAAAAGTAATAAAGGGACAGACAAATGCAGGTAGGAATTATAATTATAGAAAGAAAAGGTAAAATATAAAAATTTGCTGAGTATAGATCTTACGGTAAGTGTTCTTATGGTAGAATAATAATGCACAAAGTGGGTAAGAGGAAACTTGGAGGTGATGGATATGTTTATAGTATAGATTATGAGAAGGGTTTCATGGTTTCATCTCCAAACTGATCAAGTTGTATACATGAAATACACACATGTTTTTTTATGCTAACAGTACCTCAATAAAGTGAGCTTTTTAAAGTAAAATAAAACCTGACAAGTGGAAGGTAAGATAGGAAGAATCAAAAGGGGTAGGGACAAAGAAAATACAAAGAACAACCTAAAGGAACAAATTAAATCCAAGCAACAGAATGTAAACCCAGAAGGCCATTAATAACATATAATCATGATAACACTAATAACAGCAGCTCCCATTTATGGAGCATCTGACAAAGCTGTGGATTGTGCCTTGCATTCTTTATTTCATTTCCTTTCATCCTTACAAAGACTACAGGGTACATTTTCTTAACACTAATATGAAAAAAATGGACTAACATTCAGTGTTTTATAAGGGGTCACATAGGATAATAAATGACAGACCCAGGTTCAAAATCATTTCTGTCTTCCCCCAAAGCTTTGATCTTCTCCAGCATATCACACAGTCTTCTAATCACACAAATGAGAAAGCAGGGCTCAATATAAATAAGGAAGTCTACTGTAAGTAAAAGGCCTGAAAAAAAAGAGCTCCATTATTCTAGTCAACACAGAATAAGGCTGGAAGATAGGTTTCTTTCTTTCTTTTTTTCTCTTTTTAAATGTACAATCTGGAAGATTAAAAGATAAGACTTGCATGAGAACATGTGTGATCACGAGAATAAATTGAAAAGGAAAAGAAAGAGTACTGACTCCCATTTCCTACAAGTGACTCTAAGAGCGGTGGCAGCAAGAAGGAATTTCAGAGGAGACTTTGGAGAAGGAAATAAAGAAAGCATCCCAAAAAAGTAATAAAGGGACAGACAAATGCAGGTAGGAATTATAATTATAGAAAGAAAAGGTAAAATATAAAAATTTGCTGAGTATAGATCTTACGGTAAGTGTTCTTATGGTAGAATAATAATGCACAAAGTGGGTAAGAGGAAACTTGGAGGTGATGGATATGTTTATAGTATAGATTATGAGAAGGGTTTCATGGTTTCATCTCCAAACTGATCAAGTTGTATACATGAAATACACACATGTTTTTTTATGCTAACAGTACCTCAATAAAGTGAGCTTTTTAAAGTAAAATAAAACCTGACAAGTGGAAGGTAAGATAGGAAGAATCAAAAGGGGTAGGGACAAAGAAAATACAAAGAACAACCTAAAGGAACAAATTAAATCCAAGCAACAGAATGTAAACCCAGAAGGCCATTAATAACATATAATCATGATAACACTAATAACAGCAGCTCCCATTTATGGAGCATCTGACAAAGCTGTGGATTGTGCCTTGCATTCTTTATTTCATTTCCTTTCATCCTTACAAAGACTACAGGGTACATTTTCTTAACACTAATATGAAAAAATGGACTAACATCCAGTGTTTTATAAGGGGTCACATAGGATAATAAATGACAGACCCAGGTTCAAAATCATTTCTGTCTTCCCCCAAAGCTTTGATCTTCTCCAGCATATCACACAGTCTTCTAATCACACAAATGAGAAAGCAGGGCTCAATATAAATAAGGAAGTCTACTGTAAGTAAAAGGCCTGAAAAAAAAGAGCTCCATTATTCTAGTCAACACAGAATAAGGCTGGAAGATAGGTTTCTTTCTTTCTTTTTTTCTCTTTTTAAATGTACAATCTGGAAGATTAAAAGATAAGACTTGCATGAGAACATGTGTGATCACGAGAATAAATTGAAAAGGAAAAGAAAGAGTACTGACTCCCATTTCCTACAAGTGACTCTAAGAGCGGTGGCAGCAAGAAGGAATTTCAGAGGAGACTTTGGAAAAGGTGATAGCATCAGAAGTAAATTAAAGTGACTCAAAAACACAAACATTTAGAATCCCTCAATAAAAGAGATATTAGAAGTTGCTTGTTTAAAGGCATTGGACCAGGAAAGCTTAAGAGCTATGCAAGAAATAGAGCTACTTTATTAATGATATGGAAATAACTGAAAATAATTTATCAAAATGAGGGATATTCTACAGAGCTAGATGGCAGGAAATCAAATTTTCTTCAAACAAGAAGAAATAAATATATCAGAGGAATGTTCAACCTGATGAAAGGCCTTCTGGCTTTGGAAAGGATAAGAGGATGGCGGGGCAAGTTTAAAAAATGATACAAAGAAAACTCAAAGGAAGGAAGAAAGCCAAAGTCCTTCTAAAAAACAAATAAATGTTCCCAGCTGTGGTAATGGCTAATGAAAAGCACAAAGAAAGGGGAAAAGATGGAAATCAAAGCCAAAAAAACAAATAAATGAACAAATGAGAAATGTTTGAGACACAGTCAAGGTAATGAGAGAAGAAAAGGAGATCAAGACTGAAATTTCTTCTAATGAACATTTCAGCATTCAAAAAGCAGAAAGAGTGGTGATGGCTTAAGAGAGAGATAACAAAGGACCAGTCAGGAGGCTGAGTTTAAAAGTTAACCCCATGGGGTTTTCATCCAAACCCCATGCCTTAAGCCAAATTGCTTTTCTTTCTTTTTTTACAGAACTTTCCTAACCTCTCTGTGCATCAGTTTTTCTTTACATGTAAAAGTGGAGGAAAAGGAGATTTTTATCCATGTGCCATCATCTCTACCTTGGGCTTTTATGAGGAGTAAAATGGGATGATGAGTATGAAGCTTTTAACATAGAGCCTGCTCATCAGGAAGAGTCAATACACGTCCATGATGATGATTAATTATTCATGAAAACTTATAAATAAATAAATGCCAGAAAATTGCAGTTTCTGGAAGAGAAACTGCAGCTAGAACATAGAATATCTGTGAGGAACTATTTCAAGGTCAAAACAGAAATTCACGTAAGGATGTAGACTAATGTTTAGAGAGACCAACAAAAGAAAGTTGTTTATTTGCTCAGTCACATCTGACGCTTTCACGACCCCATGCACTGTAGTCCGCTAAGCTTCCTCTGGTGATGGGATTCTCCAGGCAAGAATACTGGAGTAGATAGCCATTTCTGTCTCCAAGGGATCTTCCTGACTCAGGGATCAAACCTTAGTCTCTGAATCTCCTGCACTGCGGGCAGATTCTTTACCACAGAACCACCAGGGAAGTCCCAAATAAAAGAAAGGACAGCCCTCAATTTATTTAACAACTACAACTCCAAAAGTAAACTGTCCTGTTTTTGAAGGGAAAGGAGGCCTGGGTCTAGCAGACTCACTGCCAGGTTCTTATAAGACAACTGAGAATGTCCAGGATCCTGCCTTTAATGAAAAATGAGAGAGACTGAAATGAGAGTCATGATAAAATAATGAGAAGTAACAATAGCTTCTGGAGGAGAGGAAACATATGGACAATTTGAGGTCACATCCTAAATGCCCATCAATAAATAATAGCTAAATAAATTATGGTACATCGATATCCTGAGCAACTGTTACAAAGAATGTAATGGTCCTATCTGTGGTGATTTGAGAAACCCTTTTGTATGGTATATAGCAATAAAGTACAGAGCATTGTACATATTAAATTATCCTATTTTACAAGAATACTTTATATGATTATGTGTACATAAATGAGTCAGGTACAAAGCAAGATCTGGAAAATGAGGCTGTACTGTGGAAGGAACGTTCCCTTTTTTATTATTACTCAGAAGAAGGCAAAATGGTATACCCAGGGTCTGCAGGTCTAGCAAAACCATGTGCCATCATCTCTACCTTGGGCTTTTATGAGGAGTAAAATGGGATGATGAGTATGAAGCTTTTAACATAGAGCCTGCTCATCAGGAAGAGTCAATACACGTCCATGATGATGATTAATTATTCATGAAAACTTATAAATAAATAAATGCCAGAAAATTGCAGTTTCTGGAAGAGAAACTGCAGCTAGAACATAGAATATCTGTGAGGAACTATTTCAAGGTCAAAACAAAAATTCACATAAGGATGTAGACTAATGTTTAGAGAGACCAACAAAAGAAAGTTGTTTATTTGCTCAGTCACATCTGACGCTTTCACGACCCCATGCACTGTAGTCCGCTAAGCTTCCTCTGGTGATGGGATTCTCCAGGCAAGAATACTGGAATAGATTGCCATTTCCATCTCCAAGGGATCTTCCTGACTCAGGGATCAAACCTTAGTCTCTGAATCTCCTGCACTGCGGGCAGATTCTTTACCACAGAACCACCAGGGAAGTCCCAAATAAAAGAAAGGACAGCCCTCAATTTATTTAACAACTACAACTCCAAAAGTAAACTGTCCTGTTTTTGAAGGGAAAGGAGGCCTGGGTCTAGCAGACTCACTGCCAGGTTCTTATAAGACAACTGAGAATGTCCAGGATCCTGCCTTTAATGAAAAATGAGAGAGACTGAAATGAGAGTCATGATAAAATAATGAGAAGTAACAATAGCTTCTGGAGGAGAGGAAACATATGGACAATTTGAGGTCACATCCTAAATGCCCATCAATAAATAATAGCTAAATAAATTATGGTACATCGATATCCTGAGCAACTGTTACAAAGAATGTAATGGTCCTATCTGTGGTGATTTGAGAAACCCTTTTGTATGGTATATAGCAATAAAGTACAGAGCATTGTACATATTAAATTATCCTATTTTACAAGAATACTTTATATGATTATGTGTACATAAATGAGTCAGGTACACAGCAAGATCTGGAAAATGAGGCTGTACTGTGGAAGGAACGTTCCCTTTTTTATTATTACTCAGAAGAAGGCAAAATGGTATACCCAGGGTCTGCAGGTCTAGCAATTAAGTAACCTTGGGCAAGTTACTTAACCCCTCTGTACCCAGTCTTCTCGTTGTTGTTTTTCAGTTGCTAAGTTGTGTCTGACCCTTTGCAACTCCATGGACTATAGCCCTCCAGGCACCTCTGCCCATGGGGTTCCCCTGCCAAAAATACTGGAGCAGACTGCCATTTCCTTCTGCACCGTGTCCAGTTTATTGTGTAAAATGAGGATGATTAGGTGGTTGAATCAAGATGGTGGAGTGAGGAAATGGAGCTCACCTCCTCCTAGAAAAATCTACATGTGGAGTAATTCTCACTGAAAACTAAGCCGGCAAAAGGACTCCTGCATAATCAATGCTATAAGAAAAATAAGTGATTTTTAGATAGGAAGGGAAGAAAGGTGATTGGGTCAGAACCTGTGACTCTGAGAAGATTCAGAGGAAAAGAAAGGCTCCACATGTGACATCTGCCTGGGGGAATGATGGGTCAAGCCACAGGTGGGACACTCTAGTATTGCAGTACTATGCATGGGAGATAAGTCTGCAAATAACAGAACAAGGCCTAGTCCAGAGGACTGCTGTGGGAAGCCTGCCTTCAGGTTGTGAGGAGCACACACAGGTTTGCCCATGAAGCAGGGCAGAGAGAAGTCCTCTCTACAACTGCCCTGAGGAGCAATTCCATAAAGAGAGGGCAGCAGAAGCTGAGGGCAGTGATTGGCTAAGAGGGACAAAGAGGACTTGCACCTGAGGCTGCATCTGAGTGGAGCACTGGGCATCTGCACAGTTGTCTTCAGCCAGCACAGGCCAGGAGCTCACACAGGACCCACTTGCTTCAGTGCTCCCCACCTCTGCAGCAAGGGTCTCAGTGCTGCAAGAAGGGGGAAAAGCACACACATAAGTCCCTTATGACTTAAAAGGAACAGAGTTACTCTGGTTCAACCCTCAGGGCTTCTGCTCCAGAAACTTGGGACCAGACCCTACCCCTGATAAGGCAGGGCTCGCCACTGAGCAGAGGGGAGGTCCTGTCTCCCCACCGGTAGCAGCTCTAGCCTCTGCATCTCCAGCTTCATCCCTTACCAGGGTGAAAACTGCCAGCACATCTTGAGGGAAAATGGTATTTGCATTCACATCAAACACAGATTTCCCACCAAAGATATGGGGTACCTGCAGTCTGTATAGGTACACTCCTATATAAGAGTGCTGTGTGATGGTCGGGAGGGGAGGGAAGCGGGGGATATACATGTGACTAATCTGAGAACATGCATGTCTGTGAACAACAAAACTCTGTAAAAGTTAAAAGTAAAATAAAGGTTTAAAAAAAAAAAAAGAATGAAGATAAGTGATATAGAAAAATGTAGAAGCGATCTGAAAACTAAAATAATATAAATTAATCAGGACAGAAAAATGAAAAACAAATTTTAAAAATGAAAACAACTTAAGATATCTCACTGATATCTCTGTGATAACATTAAGCATATCAATGTTCACATTATAGGGGGCCCAGAAAGAGAAGAGAGACAAAAGGTGACTGAAAATGTATTTGAGGAAATTATGGCTGAAAACTTCCTAAACCTGAATAAATGGATATTCAGGGACAGGAAGCACAGAGTGAACAAGATGAACCCAAACAGACTCACACCAAGACACACCATAATTAAATCGACAAAACTTTAAAATCAAGAGAGAATCCTAAGGGTAGAAAGAGAAAACGGTCAAATACAAGGGAACCCGTATAAAGCTATCAGCTGATTTTTCTGCAGAAACTTTTGATGGCCATAAGGGTGTGACATAATATTTCAAAGTGCTAAAAGGGAAAACCCTGCAACCTAGGGTATGATACTCAGCAAGATTACAATTTAGAATAGAAGGAAAGACAAAGGACTTCTCAGACAACACTGAAAAGTTCATTAATTATAAATCTTCCCTAAAAGAAATATTAAAGAATATTCTCTAAGTGGAAAAGAAGTAATCTATAGGAAAGGCAAATATATATATAGGACTAAGGATCAACCACTTAAATAAACCAGTACAAATATTAAAAGTCAAAAAGTTGTAAAAAAAAAAACAACTGTAACTACAGTAAACGTTAATGGGTAAGGATTAAGATATAAAAATATGACATCAAAAACACAAAATGTTGAGGGAGAGACTAAAAATGTAGGTCTTTCAGAATGTGCTTAAACTTAAATGACTACCAGTTTAAAGAAGTACATAGTTATAGATCAACATACATCAATCCCATGGCAAATACAAATAAAAAACCTATGAAACACAAAACTAAAAAGAAGGGAACACAAACATATGACTAAAGAAAATCATAAAACCACAAGGGAAGAAATGAGAAGAAGAAATGAACAGAGAAGAGCTATAAAAACAAATGGAAACAAGTAATAAAATGACAATAAGTACATACCTATCAATAATTACTTTAAGTGTCAATGGAGTAACACTTCAATCAAAAGACATAAGGTGACTGACTGGACAAAAACCAAGACCTTCAAAATGGTGCTTACAAAAGTCATTTCGGAACTAAAGACACACATAGACTGAAAGTCAGGGAATACAAAAATGGAAAAAAAGTTTTCACATGGAAAAAAATAAGAACATGGTGGTACAATCCTCGTGTCAGACAAAACAGACTTTAAAACAAAGGCTATAACAAAAGACAAAGCAAGGTATTATGTTATGATAAAGGGGGTGGTACAACAAGTAGCATGCTTGTTAATAAATATGCACCCAATACAGGAGCACCTAAATATATAAAGCAAATAATAAAAGACATAAAGTGGAAATTGACAATAATACAATAGAAATAGGGGACTTTAACATCCTGTTTACATTTCTGGACAGATGATCCAGATAAAAAATCAATAAGGAAACTGTGGACTTACATGATGCAGTAGGCCAGTTAGACTTAACAGATATTCACAGGATATTATATCCATAAATAGCAGAACACATTTTTTCCCCAAATGAACATGGAACACTTAAAGGTCTGTAGAGTCAAAGCTCCAGCTGGTTATGAAAAGTGGAAAGTACATTCTGGAGTACAAGCAAACTCTGAAAATGATCGGACAAGGCAAAGTTAAACTGGTCATCCTAGCCAACAACTGCCCAGTCTTGAGGAAATCTGAAATAGAGTACTATCCCATGTTGGCCAAAACTGGTGCCTATCACCACAGTGGCAATAATATTGAACTGGTGACAGCATGTGGAAAATGCTTACTGAGTATGCACACTGGCTATCATTGATCCAGGTGATTCTGATATTATCAGAAGCATGCCAGAACAGACTGGTAAAAAGTAAATCATGTACAATTTTTCTTTAATTAAAACTGGCAAGAGCTCATTAAAAAAAAAAAAACTACTGGTTTTTGCAGTAGTCATGTATGAATGTGACTGTTGGATCATAAAGAAGGTTGTGCACCAAAGAACTGACCCTTTTGAGTTGCAGTGCTGGAGAAGACTCTTTAGAGTCCCTTGAACATAAAGGAGATGAAACCAGTCGATCCTAAAGGAAGAAATACAAAAAAACAAATGGAAACAAGTAATAAAATGACAATAAGTACATACCTATCAATAATTACTTTAAGTGTCAATGGAGTAACACTTCAATCAAAAGACATAAGGTGACTGACTGGACAAAAACCAAGACCTTCAAAATGGTGCTTACAAAAGTCATTTCGGAACTAAAGACACACATAGACTGAAAGTCAGGGAATACAAAAATGGAAAAAAAGTTTTCAAATGGAAAATAATAAGAACATGGTGGTACAATCCTCATGTCAGACAAAACAGACTTTAAAACAAAGGCTATAACAAAAGACAAAGCAAGGTATTATGTTATGATAAAGGGGGTGGTACAACAAGTAGCATGCTTGTTAATAAATATGCACCCAATACAGGAGCACCTAAATATATAAAGCAAATAATAAAAGACATAAAGTGGAAATTGACAATAATACAATAGAAATAGGGGACTTTAACATCCTGTTTACATTTCTGGACAGATGATCCAGATAAAAAATCAATAAGGAAACTGTGGACTTACATGATGCAGTAGGCCAGTTAGACTTAACAGATATTCACAGGATATTATATCCATAAATAGCAGAACACATTTTTTCCCCAAATGAACATGGAACACTTAAAGGTCTGTAGAGTCAAAGCTCCAGCTGGTTATGAAAAGTGGAAAGTACATTCTGGAGTACAAGCAAACTCTGAAAATGATCGGACAAGGCAAAGTTAAACTGGTCATCCTAGCCAACAACTGCCCAGTCTTGAGGAAATCTGAAATAGAGTACTATCCCATGTTGGCCAAAACTGGTGCCTATCACCACAGTGGCAATAATATTGAACTGGTGACAGCATGTGGAAAATGCTTACAGAGTATGCACACTGGCTATCATTGATCCAGGTGATTCTGATATTATCAGAAGCGTGCCAGAACAGACTGGTAAAAAGTAAATCATGTACAATTTTTCTTTAATTAAAACTGGCAAGAGCTCATTAAAAAAAAAAAAACTACTGGTTTTTGCAGTAGTCATGTATGAATGTGACTGTTGGATCATAAAGAAGGTTGTGCACCAAAGAACTGACCCTTTTGAGTTGCAGTGCTGGAGAAGACTCTTTAGAGTCCCTTGAACATCAAGGAGATGAAACCAGTCGATCCTAAAGGAAGTCAATCCTGAATATTATTGGAAAGACCGATGCTTAAGATGAAGCTCCAATACTTTTAGCCACCTAATGCAAAGAGCCAGCTCATTGGAAAAGACCCTGATTCTGGTAAAAATTGAGGGCAGGAGGAGAAGGGATGATAGAGAATGAGATGATTGGATGGCATCATCGACTCAATGAACATGAGTATGAGAAAACTCCAGGAGATGGTTAAGGACAGGGAAGCCTGGCATACTGCAGTTCATGGGGTCTCAAAAGAGTCAGACACAACTAAGTGACTGAACCACAACAACAATGGAACATTCTCCAGGATAGATCAACACGATGTCACAAAAGAAGTTTCAACAAATTTGAGAGAAATTAGCATATTTTTTCTAACTGCAATGGTATGAAACTAGACTACAGAGAAAGGAAAATGGGAAAAGAGCAAGCACAGGGAAAATAAATAACATGCTACCAAAAAACCCATGGGTCAATGAAGAAATAAAAGAGGAAATCAGAAAATATGTCAACACAAATGAAAATGGAAACTCCAATACCTTAGGCACCTGATGCAAAGAACCGACTCATTGGAAAAGACCTTGATGCTGGGAAAGACTGAGGGCAGGAGGAGAAGGGGGCAACAGATAATGAGATGGTTGGATTGCATCACTGACAGAATGGGCATGAGTTTGAGCAAACCGTGGGAGATAGAAGGACAGGAAAGCCTGGTATACTGCAGTCCATGGGGTCTCAAAGAGTCGGACACTACTGAGTGACTGAACAACAACAATGGCAAAGTAGTTCTAAGAAAGAAGTCTATAGCAATATAGGCCTTCCTTAAGAAATAAACATGTGTGCATGCTCAGTCACTCAGTTACGTCCTACTCTTTGTGACCAGATGGACTGAAAAAGCCAGGTTCCTCTCTCCATGGAATCTTCCTGGCAAGAATGCTAGAATGGGTTGCCATTTCACTCTCCAGAGAATCTTTTTGACCCAGGGATCAAACCTGTGTCTCCTGCATCTTCTGCACTGGCAGAAGGATTCTTTATCACTAAGACACCTGGGAAGTCTGTCAAGAAACAAGAAATATCTCAGGTAAATGACCTAACCTACCACTTAAAAGTCTTAATAAATGAAGAAAAAACAAAGCCCAGAGTCAGCAGAAAGAAGGATTCATAAAGATCAGAGAGAAAATAAATAAAATAGAGGTTAAAAAGAAAAAAACGGAAAAGATGAAATCGAGAGCTATTTTTTTGAAAAGATAAACAAGATTGATACATCTCTAGCCAGGCTCACCAAGAGAATGGACACAAAGGAACAAAAGAAGAAATGAAAGAGGCAGAACAACCAATACCAGAAAGATAGAAAAAAATCATAATACTATGAGCAGTTATATGCCAACAAGTTGGACAACCTAGAAGAAACCGACAAATTTCTAGAAACAGACAACTTGCCAAGATCGAATAAAGAAGAAACAGATAATATAAATAGATGAATCACTAGTGATAAAACTGAATTTGTAAGGAAAACAAAAAACTCCCAGCAAAAAAACCTATATTACCAGACAGCTTCATAGGGCAATTCTACCAAATGTCTAAAGAGGAACTAATACTTATCCTTCTCAAACTATTCCAAACAATTCAAGAGGACCTGACATGCCTAAATTCATTCTACAAAGTCACTGTTACTCTGTTACCAAAACCAGACAAAGGCACTACAAAAAGGAAAATTAAAGGTCAATATCTTTGGTGAGCATCTATGCAAAAATCCTCCACAAAATCTTAGCAAACTAAATCCAACAATATATGAAAAGGATCATACACCATGATCAAATAGATTGCTTCCAGCAAAACAAGGATGATTCAACATTCACAAATCAATCAATGTGATACACCACATTAACAAAGAAAGGTTAAAAATCACATGATCATCTCAATAAATGCATGAAAAACAGTTGATAAGTTTAAACCCTCATTTATGATTTAAAAAGCTGTCATCAAAACTGGCACAGAGGGTACACATCTCAATATAATAAACACCATTTCTAACAAGCCCTTAATTAACATTATACTCCACAATGAAAAGCTGAGAGCTTTTTCTCTAAATTCAAGAGTAAGACAAGGATGCCCTCTCTTGCCACTTCTTTTTAACATAGTATTGGAAGTCCTAACCACAGCAATCAGATAAGAAAAAGAAAGAAAAGGCATTCAAATTGCAAGGGAAGTAGTAAAGCTGTCACTATTTGCAGATGACGTGATAATTTATATAGAAATTTTTAAGTCTATTTCCCCAAACCACTAGAACTAATAAATGAATCCAGTAAAGTGGCAAGGTACAAGATTAATATACAGAAATCTGTTACATTTTTACATACTAATAATGAACTATCAGAAAGAACAAGTTTTTAAAAATCACAGAAAAATTACAAATAAATTTAACCAAGAAGGTGAAAAACCTATCATCTGAAAATTACAAAATACTGACAAAAGATTCTGAGGATGATACAAAGAAATAAAATGCCTTGTGCTCATGGATTGGAAGAATTAATATTGTTTAAGTGCTCATACAAAGTATAGATTTAGGGCAATTCCTATCAAAACATCCATGATATTTTTCACACAACTAAAACAAATAATCCTAAAATTCACATGGACCCACAAAAGCCCAAATCGCCAAAACAGTCTTGATAAAAAGGAACAAAGCTAAAAATAGTACATTCCTAGACTTCAGACCATACTACAGAGCTACAATAATTAAAACAGCATAGTACTTGAACCCCCCAAAAAGACATATAGATCAATGGAACAGAATAGAGAGCCTGAACAATAACCTATATTCAATTCACAAAGGCACTACAAAAAGGAAAATTAAAGGTCAATATCTTTGGTGAGCATCTATGCAAAAATCCTCCACAAAATCTTAGCAAACTAAATCCAACAATATATGAAAAGGATCATACACCATGATCAAATAGATTGCTTCCAGCAAAACAAGGATGATTCAACATTCACAAATCAATCAATGTGATACACCACATTAACAAAGAAAGGTTAAAAATCACATGATCATCTCAATAAATGCATGAAAAACAGTTGATAAGTTTAAACCCTCATTTATGATTTAAAAGCTGTCATCAAAACTGGCACAGAGGGTACACATCTCAATATAATAAACACCATTTCTAACAAGCCCTTAATTAACATTATACTCCACAATGAAAAGCTGAGAGCTTTTTCTCTAAATTCAAGAGTAAGACAAGGATGCCCTCTCTTGCCACTTCTTTTTAACATAGTATTGGAAGTCCTAACCACAGCAATCAGATAAGAAAAAGAAAGAAAAGGCATTCAAATTGCAAGGGAAGTAGTAAAGCTGTCACTATTTGCAGATGACATGATAATTTATATAGAAATTTTTAAGTCTATTTCCCCAAACCACTAGAACTAATAAATGAATCCAGTAAAGTGGCAAGGTACAAGATTAATATACAGAAATCTGTTACATTTTTACATACTAATAATGAACTATCAGAAAGAACAAGTTTTTAAAAATCACAGAAAAAATTACAAATAAATTTAACCAAGAAGGTGAAAAACCTATCATCTGAAAATTACAAAATACTGACAAAAGATTCTGAGGATGATACAAAGAAATAAAATGCCTTGTGCTCATGGATTGGAAGAATTAATATTGTTTAAGTGCTCATACAAAGTATAGATTTAGGGCAATTCCTATCAAAACATCCATGATATTTTTCACACAACTAAAACAAATAATCCTAAAATTCACATGGACCCACAAAAGCCCAAATCGCCAAAACAGTCTTGATAAAAAGGAACAAAGCTAAAAATAGTACATTCCTAGACTTCAGACCATACTACAGAGCTACAATAATTAAAACAGCATAGTACTTGAACCCCCCAAAAAGACATATAGATCAATGGAACAGAATAGAGAGCCTGCAACAAATCTATACACCTATATTCAATTTTACTTTAATAAAGGAGGTAAGAATATACAATGGAGAAAAGACAGTCTCTTCAACAAGTGGTGCTGAGAAAACTGGACAGTCACTTAAACAATGAGATTAGAACATTCCTTGCAACATACACAAAAATAAACTCAAATGGAAAAAATCTGAATGTAAGATTTGAAATCATAAAAATAATATGAAGAGAATGTAGAACATTCTTTGACATAAATCATAGCAATATTTCTATGTTTCCCAAGGTAAAAGATATAAAAGAAAAAATAAACAAATCAGACATCATTTAACTTAAAAACTTTTGTACAGTAAAGGAAACCACTGACAAAATGAAAAAACCTACAGAGTTGGAGACAATATTTACAAATGATATGACAAATAAGGGTCTAATATAAAAACATGTAAACAGTTCATATAACTATCAAAAAAAGAAACAATCCAATCAAAAAATGGGCAGAAAAGGACATATATAGACCTTTTTCAGAGACACCCAGATGAATAACACAGACATGAAAAGATGTTCAATATGAGCAATCATTAGAGAAATGCAAGTCAAAACAATGGGATTATCACCTCACACATTTCTGAACAGTCATCACCAAAATCTCTACAAATAAACACTGGAAAGGGTGTGGAGAAAAGGGAACCCTTCTACACCAAAGTAAAGTGGTGTAGCCACTATGGAAAACAGTATGGAAGTTTCTCAAAAGGCTAAAAATTTAGAGCAATCGTATAAACCAACAATTTCACTCTTGGGTATATATCCAGAAAAAAAAAAAAAACACATTAATTTGAAAAGACACATGCACTACAATGTATATGATATCACTATTTACAATAGCCAAAATAAAGAAGAAAACCATTTTCCCATCAACCAATGAGCAGTTAACAAAGAGGGATGGGATATTACTTGGCCATAAAAAAAAACTAAATTCTGCCATCTGCGGTAACATGGATAAACCTAGGTAATATTGTCCTTAGTGAAATAAGTCAGAGAAAGACAAATGCTGTATGATATTATTATATGTGAAATCTAAAAAATGATACAAACAAATGTATATAGCAAAACAGAAACACACTAACATAATCTGGGAACATACATATCTGTAAAGAACAAAACTCTGTAAAAGTTAAAAGTAAAATAAAAGTTAAAAAAAAACACACACACACTAACAGAAACAGAAAACAAATCAGTGGTTAACAGAAGAAAGTGCAGAGGGTAAGGGTATGTTAGGGTTATGGAATTAACGGATACCCGACTCTTTGCAACCCCATCCACCCCATCAACTACAGCCTGCCAGGCTCCTCTGACCAGGGAATTCTCTGGGCGAGAGCACTGGAGTGGGTTGCCATGCCTTTGGATGTATTACATATAGCATAGGGAAAGACAGCCATTTTCTTATTATAACTTAATGAAGTATAAACTGTAAAAATACTGAATTACTGAGCTTTATACCTAAAACAATATAATACTATAAATCAACTACACTTCAATAAAATCAATGCAATGAAGATACTTGCCTGATAAGACTGTCATAGGATAAAATGAGATCATCAGCAAGGACTAGTGTCTAGAACTCTCTTTCATTATCAGAGATGAGTATCATTATTATGCCTCTGTAATGTTTGCAATCATTTTACCACAAGCCTGAGTCACTTCTGTTAGGCCTTTAAGAGCCTAAATGGGGAGCATTTTAAAAACTGATAAGATCATAAAAATGAAGAGGAGTTTCTTGGCCCTTTTTAAAAAATTTAACTATAGTCGCTGTACAATATTGTGTTAATTTCAGATGTACAGCATAGTGATTCATTCTTCACATTAGGACATGGTCACTATGACACATCTGTAACCACCTGTCCCCACATAAAGTTATACTATAGTGACTATAAGCCCAATGCTGTATATTACAACACTGTTACTTATTTATAACTTTTGGAAAAATTTTCCCATCAACCAATGAGCAGTTAACAAAGAGGGATGGGATATTACTTGGCCATAAAAAAAAACTAAATTCTGCCATCTGCGGTAACATGGATAAACCTAGGTAATATTGTCCTTAGTGAAATAAGTCAGAGAAAGACAAATGCTGTATGATATTATTATATGTGAAATCTAAAAAATGATACAAACAAATGTATATAGCAAAACAGAAACACACTAACATAATCTGGGAACATACATATCTGTAAAGAACAAAACTCTGTAAAAGTTAAAAGTAAAATAAAAGTTAAAAAAAACACACACACTAACAGAAACAGAAAACAAATCAGTGGTTAACAGAAGAAAGTGCAGAGGGTAAGGGTATGTTAGGGTTATGGAATTAACGGATACCCGACTCTTTGCAACCCCATCCACCCCATCAACTACAGCCTGCCAGGCTCCTCTGACCAGGGAATTCTCTGGGCGAGAGCACTGGAGTGGGTTGCCATGCCTTTGGATGTATTACATATAGCATAGGGAAAGACAGCCATTTTCTTATTATAACTTAATGAAGTATAAACTGTAAAAATACTGAATTACTGAGCTTTATACCTAAAACAATATAATACTATAAATCAACTACACTTCAATAAAATCAATGCAATGAAGATACTTGCCTGATAAGACTGTCATAGGATAAAATGAGATCATCAGCAAGGACTAGTGTCTAGAACTCTCTTTCATTATCAGAGATGAGTATCATTATTATGCCTCTGTAATGTTTGCAATCATTTTACCACAAGCCTGAGTCACTTCTGTTAGGCCTTTAAGAGCCTAAATGGGGAGCATTTTAAAAACTGATAAGATCATAAAAATGAAGAGGAGTTTCTTGGCCCTTTTTTAAAAATTTAACTATAGTCGCTGTACAATATTGTGTTAATTTCAGATGTACAGCATAGTGATTCATTCTTCACATTAGGACATGGTCACTATGACACATCTGTAACCACCTGTCCCCACATAAAGTTATACTATATTGACTATAAGCCCAATGCTGTATATTACAACACTGTGACTTATTTATAACTGGAGGTTTGTGCCTCTGAGCTCTTTCACTTATTTTGCCCTTTCCTCCATCACCCTCCCCTTTGGCAACCATCCAATTGTTCTCTGTATCTATGAGAATGCTTTTAGTTTGATTTGTTTGTTCACTGTATCTATGAGAATGTTTTCAATTTGATCTGTTTTGTTTTTAGATTCCATGTATGTGGGATCATTTATCTTTATCTGACTTATTTCACTTAGCATAAAATGTTTATTCCTGTAGGAGAGCATCACCAGCATTTTGCTAAATTTTCCTCAAAGTTCTGTGACTGTTTTAATTGGTACTGTACTAAATTTATGGATGTATTGAGAGATAACAGACAGCTTCACACTGAGCCTTCATATCCAAGATCAAGGCATGTCTTTGAGCTTCTTCTTATGCTCTCAGTATAATTTAAAGTTTTCCTTTATATGAGTCTATATATTTTTGTATTTGTTTCAAATTCTTTTTTTTACTAATATTGTAAATGGAATATTTTCTTCCATTATATTCTCTTACTTGATCTTGTCTATACATAGAAAAGCTATGAGGTAGATAAGCTTTACCAGATAATAAAATCTATTAAGGAACTACAATATTTAAGAAGAGTTTGATGTTGAAGAGCAAATAAGAACATCAAAGGAATCCAGAAATAGACTCTAATTCACATGAGAATTTAGCATATTAAAATCAAAGTGTGAAAAATGAATTAATCTGTAAGTTACAGCAGGAAAACTAGCTAACCATTTAGGAAAAGATAAATGCCTTTCTCAGTCTTCATCCCAAATAAATCCACTTTAATCAGAGATTTATTAACTGAGACCACAAAATCTGATTGATCATGATTTAAAAATAATAAACCTATGATAGGAACAGAAGAAAATATAGATCCATTTAATCATAATCTTAGAATAAGAAATGCTTTCTAAGCAATATTTATAAAGCCTATACACCATAAAGGAAATTAAAGTGTCTGCATGGTCAAATTCATCCAAACACTTGCTTGGATATAAAGACATCAAAAATAAAGTCAAATGACAACAGACCCAGGAACATAAAAAAGACCAATTTTCCAAAGAGTTCAAATAAATCATTTAGGAAAAAAATCTGACAAACCAGTTGAAAAACAAAAATTAAAGAAGGCAATCAGATCATGAACACAACTGGTAGGAATGAAGCTCTACTGTCTGATACAGTTCAGGAGTAAATGCAGGAGCACAAGTCTCAACCATCAGGCAGGACCTCAGGGAGGCCAGAGAGGGTGGGAAGACCGGACACCTTACCCAGCAGGATACAGACCATGGATTATTCATGGACTGTGCAAGCTCACAAGCTGTAACCCACAACTTTTCTGGGCTTTCTTTTCTAGGAAGGTAATTTTGAATGGCTTTCACGTCAACATGGTAAAGCAAGTCAAACTCATCTGTGTTGGGTATGAAAAATGGAGAATCACTTAACTGTTAGGAATTTCTTTTTAGTTTGGTGTTTTTAATTTTCAATTTTAAAAATAATTTTATCCTGGTGTAGTTTTTGCCTAAACCTGATTTTCTTCTTTCCTGTACACTTCTGTTGATAAGAACTCTATCTCATGTAGAGAAATGTCACTCTAACAGCTTTATAAAACTACATGTTCTGAAAAACACCTCTACTGTAGCTCGTAATTCTTTCTGAAAACTCTTAAGGTTCTTTGAATGCCCCTATTCTCTGCTCTATCACTTTTTTCTTTTGATAAGTACAGGCTCTCTCTGATAATTCTATACACAGGGTTTTCCATTTCTTTTCTAGATCCTTGGCCTTCATATAACACTATGGCACATTTGTCACAATAACCTTTTCATCTGCAACCCTGTTTCTATATTTGAAAATTTTTCTTCTTAGGAGACCAACAACTTCTTTCAACATGAAAGCTTATGTATGCTGCAATTACTGATGACACTATGTCTTCTTAAAGTTGGTATTCTAAAGCACAAAACTATAAAAAACACTTCTAAAGTAAAATAATTCTCTCACTATTCTCTGTTCCCTGTGAAACATCCTGCCTGATGTTCTGGTTCTTCTCTCAAAGGCTAATGGAATGGGTGCCTCTGCCACCAGTTATTCAGGGATCAATACATGGGAGCAGGTCAGTTGCTCTAGTATTTAGTTATGTGTAATTGTATTTAAAAGAAACCAACTAAATAAAAGAACGCTTCCTGCAGAGACCCTTTCATTTCCTGCAGTTAGGAAAGTGATTTGCCAGACAAACACGAAGAAACTTGATACACAAGTAACTGCAGGACCATTAGTACTCCCATCAGCCACTACTTTGGCAATTATACAAATGCAATTAAACATAGATACACATAACATATCTATATTCTGTACACCCATCAGATAGTACACAAATATATGTTTTACAAATTGCATAAGTATATACATTGGACTGTGCAATACTACATATGTAAAACATCTAACACTTATGAAACATTCAGTCTGTGATGGATGCTGTTGAGCACTTGATATATATAGTGTTCACAGCTACTTTATTTGATTAGTACTGTTATGATCAGCATTTTTAGTTGATTAAAAGGGGCCACACATTCTTCAGGCTTCTTTCCAGTGAGGAGGCTGCAGTTCTCTCCCCTGAATATGGGCAAGCACTGTGACTGCTCTGGCCAGGAGCGTGTGGAGGAGAATGGTACAGTGCCAGTTTCCAGGCCCAAATCACGAGAGATGCTCTTTCCCATCTCTTGTACACTCACAGTCAGAGTCCAAAGGCCCCACTGCCATAAGCCCAGCTGCCCTGCAGGAGACAGCTCCTGGAGAGATTCTAAGCCTCGAGCAGGAAATGGGCACAGCTGAGCCCAGCCTTCCGACCATCCCTGGGGAGGTGCCAGACTCTCAGGGAATTCTTCTTGGACCCTCTAGACCAGAGCAGCTACCTGCGGAACACCACCAAATGACCCTGTCCATGCCACATGGAGCAAGAAGTGCCAGGAGTCTCCTGCCTAAATTTCTGATTCAAAATCAAGAGATTTAATAAAAAATAAAAAGGTCCTTGCTATGTTGTACAGTAATAGATAACTAGAACTCTATCTTCTTGGTGTAAAAGCAAAATCACATTGAATGAAGTAACATGTTCTGAATCATAGATCTAATTAACAGTGCAGCTGAGATTCCAACTCAAGCAGCCTGCTTCAACAGCCCATAATCTTAGACACTCTATTGAATTATTTTAAAATTATAATTAGCTTCAGGAGATAGGGCGTATATAACATCTTGATGTTTCTTAGCATCTACTCTAATTCCTATCTAATGAAGAATTTCTGCCAAAGGCATATATCCTTTCTCTATTCAGAGTTATCTATTTGTACTTATTTCACATCCTTTCAATTTTCAAAATGTGATGAATTCCTCCAACAGATCTGCCTGTGTTTATTTTAAGACAGTAGGCTAGAGGTCCCCATTTCTCTTCTGCCTTTAGCATGGATCATATCAGCCGTGCTGCTTAATACCAAAAGGGCAGGCTCATTTGGGGATTCAGGAAGTTATTTCTATAGTATTAAATGTGGTTTAGTAATTTTCCAAGGAGACAGTGATCCTGAGGTCTTGGCAGTTTCCTTGATAAGCTATCATCCTATCTATTTTATATTAGGATGTAATGTTTACTGAAAAGGGGGCAGGAGTCGGACAAAGAAGAGACTCAGTACCAACTTCCTGATAGCGAATAGCCCTGTACCTGCAGCCTTCCTGGAGCCAGAAAGGTCAGGGGTCGAGGAATCAGAGATACTGATGAAATCAATGGACTTCAGCTAATTAAACACTTGAGCAATATGTTGTGCAACGTAGACACTACTGTTTTCAAGACAGAAGAGATAACACAATGGGTGATACCAAGGAAAGCAAGTTCTCTGTGAAGTGCGATCCTCTGGTTGTTGAACATTTTCACCATAAATAATCAACAAAGCCCAACTTATTTTCTTTGATGTCACTTCCAAAACATATTGATTTCAGCCTCCCAGAGACAATCTTGCTGAGAAAGAGAGCCTGGCAATCACAGGCACAGAGTTATCAACAAAGTTTCCCAGAAGCACACTATGAAGTAACATGTTCTGAATCATAGATTTAAAATAAAAGGTCCTTGCTATGTTGTACAGTAATAGATAACTAGAACTCTATCTTCTTGGTGTAAAAGCAAAATCACATTGAATGAAGTAACATGTTCTGAATCATAGATCTAATTAACAGTGCAGCTGAGATTCCAACTCAAGCAGCCTGCTTCAACAGCCCATAATCTTAGACACTCTATTGAATTATTTTAAAATTATAATTAGCTTCAGGAGATAGGGCGTATATAACATCTTGATGTTTCTTAGCATCTACTCTAATTCCTATCTAATGAAGAATTTCTGCCAAAGGCATATATCCTTTCTCTATTCAGAGTTATCTATTTGTACTTATTTCACATCCTTTCAATTTTCAAAATGTGATGAATTCCTCCAACAGATCTGCCTGTGTTTATTTTAAGACAGTAGGCTAGAGGTCCCCATTTCTCTTCTGCCTTTAGCATGGATCATATCAGCCGTGCTGCTTAATACCAAAAGGGCAGGCTCATTTGGGGATTCAGGAAGTTATTTCTATAGTATTAAATGTGGTTTAGTAATTTTCCAAGGAGACAGTGATCCTGAGGTCTTGGCAGTTTCCTTGATAAGCTATCATCCTATCTATTTTATATTAGGATGTAATGTTTACTGAAAAGGGGCAGGAGTCGGACAAAGAAGAGACTCAGTACCAACTTCCTGATAGCGAATAGCCCTGTACCTGCAGCCTTCCTGGAGCCAGAAAGGTCAGGGGTCGAGGAATCAGAGATACTGATGAAATCAATGGACTTCAGCTAATTAAACACTTGAGCAATATGTTGTGCAACGTAGACACTACTGTTTTCAAGACAGAAGAGATAACACAATGGGTGATACCAAGGAAAGCAAGTTCTCTGTGAAGTGCGATCCTCTGGTTGTTGAACATTTTCACCATAAATAATCAACAAAGCCCAACTTATTTTCTTTGATGTCACTTCCAAAACATATTGATTTCAGCCTCCCAGAGACAATCTTGCTGAGAAAGAGAGCCTGGCAATCACAGGCACAGAGTTATCAACAAAGTTTCCCAGAACTTAGAGCACAGTTAGCATATAAGCACAAAACTCTGCTGAGTGCACTAGTTTAATGATTCTCATTAAATTGGGCTTTTTGAGCTATACTCTAAAAATATCTAGCATAAAATCATAGAAATAGACTTCTGAGACTTTAGAGATCACTCAAGCAAATTTTTTTTTTATTTTTGGCCTATTTTTACTTGGACTTTTATTTATTTATTTTCATCCATTTTTATTCTCTGTCCTGTGTGGGCCTCCTATTGCAGTGACCTCTCTCGCTGCAGAGCACTCCAGAGCACACGCTCCAGAGCACTGGCTCCTAACTGGACACACCGGTCCAGCCACTCCGTGGCACATGGGATCTTCCTGGGCCAGGGATCGAACTGGTGCTCTTTACACTGCAAGGCAGACTCTTTACCCACTGGACCACCAGGGAAGTCCCAGGCAAATAGTTTTTAAGAGTGACCTCTTAAATCTTTCCTTCAGCTTCTAATAAAAGTAAAAATCACAAGGTAAAACAAATGGTTCATGTACCAGGTGCTATTTGAAGCTCTATACAATTTACCTTCATAATCACTCTGTGAAGTGAATATTATTATTATCCCCATTTTATAGATGAGGAAATCGAAGCTTAGAAAGATTAAAAACCTACCTAAAATAATTCCATGAACAGAGGAGCCTGGCAGGCTACAGGCCATGGGGTAGCAAAGAGTCAGAGATGACTAAGCGACTTTCCCTTCACTTCAAGATTATGCAGAAATGGGGGAGCCTGGAAATAAACCAAAGTGGGCACACTCCTACACTATTCTCTCTCCTTAATTTCGAAACCAGAAAAGCTCCACTTATTTATGTGTATACATCAGATTAAGAAATATATGATGGGGCTTCCCCTGGTGGTCCAGTGGGTAAGGACACCGCCTTGCAATGCAAGGGGCACCAGTTCAAGCCCTGGCCTGGGAAGATGCCACGTGCCGAGGAGCAGCTGGACTGATGTGTCCAATCACCGAGCCGGAGCTCTGGAGCGCATGTGCCCAGAGCTGGTGCTCTGCAACGACTGACGCCACCGTGATGGTAGGCCCACAGGAGCCAAAGAACAAAGACAATAATTCAAAAAGCCCAACTTATTTTCTTTGATGTCACTTCCAAAACATATTGATTTCAGCCTCCCAGAGACAATCTTGCTGAGAAAGAGAGCCTGGCAATCACAGGCACAGAGTTATCAACAAAGTTTCCCAGAACTTAGAGCACAGTTAGCATATAAGCACAAAACTCTGCTGAGTGCACTAGTTTAATGATTCTCATTAAATTGGGCTTTTTGAGCTATACTCTAAAAATATCTAGCATAAAATCATAGAAATAGACTTCTGAGACTTTAGAGATCACTCAAGCAAATTTTTTTTTTATTTTTGGCCTATTTTTACTTGGACTTTTATTTATTTATTTTCATCCATTTTTATTCTCTGTCCTGTGTGGGCCTCCTATTGCAGTGACCTCTCTCGCTGCAGAGCACTCCAGAGCACACGCCCAGAGCACTGGCTCCTAACTGGACACACCGGTCCAGCCACTCCGTGGCACATGGGATCTTCCTGGGCCAGGGATCGAACTGGTGCTCTTTACACTGCAAGGCAGACTCTTTACCCACTGGACCACCAGGGAAGTCCCAGGCAAATAGTTTTTAAGAGTGACCTCTTAAATCTTTCCTTCAGCTTCTAATAAAAGTAAAAATCACAAGGTAAAACAAATGGTTCATGTACCAGGTGCTATTTGAAGCTCTATACAATTTACCTTCATAATCACTCTGTGAAGTGAATATTATTATTATCCCCATTTTATAGATGAGGAAATCGAAGCTTAGAAAGATTAAAAACCTACCTAAAATAATTCCATGAACAGAGGAGCCTGGCAGGCTACAGGCCATGGGGTAGCAAAGAGTCAGAGATGACTAAGCGACTTTCCCTTCACTTCAAGATTATGCAGAAATGGGGGAGCCTGGAAATAAACCAAAGTGGGCACACTCCTACACTATTCTCTCTCCTTAATTTCGAAACCAGAAAAGCTCCACTTATTTATGTGTATACATCAGATTAAGAAATATATGATGGGGCTTCCCCTGGTGGTCCAGTGGGTAAGGACACCGCCTTGCAATGCAAGGGGCACCAGTTCGACCCCTGGCTTGGGAAGATCCCACGTGCCGAGGAGCAGCTGGACTGATGTGTCCAATCACCGAGCCTGAGCTCTGGAGCGCATGCGCCCAGAGCCGGCGCTCTGCGACTACAGACGCCACCGTGATGGGAGGCCCACAGGAGCCAAAGAACAAAGACGGATGAAAATAGAGAAATGAAAGACCAATAGAAGTGGCCGCCCGCTCCCCTCCCTCCCCAACCCGACCCCCGCCCAAAATAAATAAATAATTTTTTTTTTTTAAAAAAAGAAATATATGATGGATTTGTGTTTTGAAAAGTTATTTGAAACTCACTATTTTAATTTAATCATAGTTTAGGTCTGTGAAGCAAGAGAAGTGCCTGCACAGTTTTCATATCTGTCCACAAAGGATTGAGGCTGTGCTGGATGAGGAACCAGACCTCCTCCTGGTCCACAGTTTAAGATTTTTCTCAGTATATTCAGCTGTTCTTGAGTCACCATAAATTAGACTGAATATCTTTAATCTCCCTCAACTCCTTTTATCTCTCTATATGAAAACATACCATTGATGGGGGAAAAGAGATTTATTTTAACCCAGTCCCACTTCTAAAATGCAAAGGACACCATGAGAATGTTACTGCCCTGAATTTAAGTGCATGACATTGTTAAACAACTAGTAGGGAGCCAGAAGGAACTGAGCCTCCATAACTCTCTGTGCTTCCCACAACAGCAGACTATCAGTGGAGGAAGCCTGAAGCTGTATATTTCTCCCTTTTTACAGAGGCCTTGAGGATCTTAATGAGGACAGTTTGGAGCACAGAGAAGGTTTTAGATCCATATAGGATAGTGGGTCAGAGTTTAGCCTCTGGATTCAGACAGAGCTGAATCTGAATTCCAGATTTCCACAATTTGTGCAACCTTGGGCAAGTTACCTAAGCTTCCTAAGCATTAGTTTACTCATTTGTAAAAGGTAGTTCAAAACAGCTTAAAACACATTCTTTTTTTTTTTTCTTTTGGCCACTTCTATTGGTCTTTAATTTATTTATTTTCATCCATATATGTTCTTTGTCCTGTGTGGGCCTCCCATCGCAGTGGCCTCTCTCGCTGCAAAGTACTGGCTCTGAGCGCATGCACTCCAGAGCTCTGGCTCTGTAGTTGGACACATGGATCCAGCTGCTCCACAGCACGTGGGATCTTCCCAGGCGAGGGATTGAACTGGTGCTCCCTGCATTGCAAAGCTGTGTCCTCACCCTCTGGACCACCAGGGAAGCCCACATTGCATTCTTATAAGGGTTAAACGAAACAACTCCTGGTCCAACAAAAGAGTTTTGAAGAATTATTTAAAACTGTGCTATTTACCAGAAATAGAAACAAACCATAAATAAATAAAAGCGATAAAAACATGATAATGCTATTAAATTCTCACTGCAAACAGTTGCCTTCTTAAGACTCAGAGCCTGAGGTTAGCTCACTCTTTTTTCAAAAAAAGAGTTTAAAAGATATATTAAAGACATATTAGAACTAAACCGATTCATATCTGTCCACAAAGGATTGAGGCTGTGCTGGATGAGGAACCAGACCTCCTCCTGGTCCACAGTTTAAGATTTTTCTCAGTATATTCAGCTGTTCTTGAGTCACCATAAATTAGACTGAATATCTTTAATCTCCCTCAACTCCTTTTATCTCTCTATATGAAAACATACCATTGATGGGGGAAAAGAGATTTATTTTAACCCAGTCCCACTTCTAAAATGCAAAGGACACCATGAGAATGTTACTGCCCTGAATTTAAGTGCATGACATTGTTAAACAACTAGTAGGGAGCCAGAAGGAACTGAGCCTCCGTAACTCTCTGTGCTTCCCACAACAGCAGACTATCAGTGGAGGAAGCCTGAAGCTGTATATTTCTCCCTTTTTACAGAGGCCTTGAGGATCTTAATGAGGACAGTTTGGAGCACAGAGAAGGTTTTAGATCCATATAGGATAGTGGGTCAGAGTTTAGCCTCTGGATTCAGACAGAGCTGAATCTGAATTCCAGATTTCCACAATTTGTGCAACCTTGGGCAAGTTACCTAAGCTTCCTAAGCATTAGTTTACTCATTTGTAAAAGGTAGTTCAAAACAGCTTAAAACACATTCTTTTTTTTTTTGGCCACTTCTATTGGTCTTTAATTTATTTATTTTCATCCATATATGTTCTTTGTCCTGTGTGGGCCTCCCATCGCAGTGGCCTCTCTCGCTGCAAAGTACTGGCTCTGAGCGCATGCACTCCAGAGCTCTGGCTCTGTAGTTGGACACATGGATCCAGCTGCTCCACAGCACGTGGGATCTTCCCAGGCGAGGGATTGAACTGGCGCTCCCTGCATTGCAAAGCTGTGTCCTCACCCTCTGGACCACCAGGGAAGCCCACATTGCATTCTTATAAGGGTTAAACGAAACAACTCCTGGTCCAACAAAAGAGTTTTGAAGAATTTTTTTAAACTGTGCTATTTACCAGAAATAGAAACAAACCATAAATAAATAAAAGCGATAAAAACATGATAATGCTATTAAATTCTCACTGCAAACAGTTGCCTTCTTAAGACTCAGAGCCTGAGGTTAGCTCACTCTTTTTTCAAAAAAAGAGTTTAAAAGATATATTAAAGACATATTAGAACTAAACCGAGATACTCTCCCTTTCTTAATAACTAAATAATAGTACTAACACTTTCTTCTTTCTGAAAACGAAGATAATTTTTCTTTGTTTGAAATAACTGTATTTCTTTAATTGTTCCTTCTGAACTTACAGAGAACCTGTATGTTCAGACCAGCACTATTCAAAATAGTAAAGACATGGAAACTAAATGTACATCAATAAATGAATGGATAAAGAACATGTTGTACATATACACAGTGGAATGCTAGTCAAAAAAAAAAAAGTCCCAGGTGACACTAATGGCTAAAAAATAAATAAATAAAAATAAAATTAAAAAAAAACATAAACCACCTGCCAGTGCAGGAAGCATAAGAGATATAAATTCAATCCCTGGGTAGGGAGGATCCCCTGGAGGAAGTCATGGTAACCCACCCCACTATTCTTGTCTGGAGAATCCCAACGACAGAGGAGCCTGGTGGGCTACAATCCATAAGATCACAAAGAGTAGATACAACTGAAGCAATTTAGCATGCACGCATACACACAAGGCCATTTGCAGCAACACAGATAAAACTAGAGATTATCTTACTAAGTAAAGTAAGCCAGAAAGAGAAACACCTTCTGATATAACTTATATAGAGAATCTAAAATATGACACAAGTGAACTATCTATGAAACATAAACAGAATCAGGGACATTCTGAATAGAATAGACTGGTAGTTGCCAAGAGGGGAAGGGATTTGGAGTTTGAGAGTAGCAGATGGAAATTGATATATATATATGTATATGTATATATATATATATAGAGAGAGAGAGAGAATGGATAAATACAGTATAATTATCATATTGCACATGGAACTATATTCAATACCATAGATAAGCCATAATGGAAAAAATATGAAGAATGTGTATACTATACATATAACTGCGTCACTTTGTTGTACAGAAATAAATCACACAACATTGTAATTCAACAATATTCCAATAAAAAAGACATTAAAAATAACTTACAGAGAAACTCCAGATTCTCCTAACTGGTTCAGTAGGTCTTCCAGGGATCAATTTTGATGGGGGGAAAAATCACCTTAATTTTCTTCAGAAAGACAGAGCAAACCAGTGCCTATGAAGAGACAAGGAAAAATACAAATAAATTTTATGTGCAATAATAAAAAACTATACTATCATATGTTAAATGTCAACTCAACCTATAATAGACTATTCAACTCTAGAATTTTGAAACGAATATTGCTTTTCATGACTTCCTGACTCTTCCAAAATCTGGCTTCAACATGCACAGTGGGTACCTCCATGAGTCCTCATCTATACCCAGAACGCTGGGTAGCTGATAAGAGCTGATGTAGATCTCAGGTTTAATAGCTTTTTTTCTATGAAAACTCACAGGTGTAAGATTTAGGTCTGCAGGAGGTAGCTACCAGGCTTGATTCAAACAAGAACCAGTCCTCTGGGGTTATGTTAAGACTTCGTAGGATGAGGAAATTAAAAACCAGTGCTACAGTACACAAACAGAGGAGGCCCTGGGCAAAAATAGTAAAATACACATGCATGTATATGCAATACGTAAAATAATAATAAGAATAGTTTTCCACCAAGGATGCATAAATTATTCAAGGTAGTCTCTGAAGTTTATAAACCAGGCTGTAAAAGAGAAAATTTCACACTTCTATTTTTTAAACTTTGGTTGTTGTAGAACATATATTCAGAGTATGGTACCAAGTGCACACATCTGTGAAAAAGAGAAATAACACAGTTCACCAAAAAATGAGCATGGAATCCATGCTGTCAGCATTTTAAAACATAGCTCTTAAAATAATATCTAAATATAGGCTTTCCATGCCAAAGTGGAGACAGATGTGTTTTAATATAATATCCTGATGTTTGTCTATTTCCTGAAGACCCTTAGACTTCTAGGGTGGGCTTCTATTTTTGCCTTTGAAACAGATGGTGGTAACTGTCTATTTCAAAACCAACAATCCTGGTCTATAGGAAATCCAATTGGTTTTTTCCTTCCTTCTTTCAAATTTGCATTAGCCAGATCCCATTCTTTGTCAGTAGATATGACCATAGACTATAATCAGAAAGTGAAGTAAAAATACTATGACAATTCAAAATGAAAGCTTTAATTTCAAACATCTATAACACAGTAACCTAAACATAGTGCAAGAGCCAACTCAAGAAAAGCGTAATTTTCCTTTTATCCCTCCAAAACTGGATATTCAATAAATGCTGCTTTATACAAATATGTGTAGTAACTGGGCTAACCAAATGTTGCCTAGCAAAAGTTAATAAATTACATATGTTTTCACTACTTACTAACTCTAGAATTTTGAAACGAATATTGCTTTTCATGACTTCCTGACTCTTCCAAAATCTGGCTTCAACATGCACAGTGGGTACCTCCATGAGTCCTCATCTATACCCAGAACGCTGGGTAGCTGATAAGAGCTGATGTAGATCTCAGGTTTAATAGCTTTTTTTCTATGAAAACTCACAGGTGTAAGATTTAGGTCTGCAGGAGGTAGCTACCAGGCTTGATTCAAACAAGAACCAGTCCTCTGGGGTTATGTTAAGACTTCGTAGGATAAGGAAATTAAAAACCAGTGCTACAGTACACAAACAGAGGAGGCCCTGGGCAAAAATAGTAAAATACACATGCATGTATATGCAATACGTAAAATAATAATAAGAATAGTTTTCCACCAAGGATGCATAAATTATTCAAGGTAGTCTCTGAAGTTTATAAACCAGGCTGTAAAAGAGAAAAATTTCACACTTCTATTTTTTAAACTTTGGTTGTTGTAGAACATATATTCAGAGTATGGTACCAAGTGCACACATCTGTGAAAAAGAGAAATAACACAGTTCACCAAAAAATGAGCATGGAATCCATGCTGTCAGCATTTTAAAACATAGCTCTTAAAATAATATCTAAATATAGGCTTTCCATGCCAAAGTGGAGACAGATGTGTTTTAATATAATATCCTGATGTTTGTCTATTTCCTGAAGACCCTTAGACTTCTAGGGTGGGCTTCTTTTTTTGCCTTTGAAACAGATGGTGGTAACTGTCTATTTCAAAACCAACAATCCTGGTCTATAGGAAATCCAATTGGTTTTTTCCTTCCTTCTTTCAAATTTGCATTAGCCAGATCCCATTCTTTGTCAGTAGATATGACCATAGACTATAATCAGAAAGTGAAGTAAAAATACTATGACAATTCAAAATGAAAGCTTTAATTTCAAACATCTATAACACAGTAACCTAAACATAGTGCAAGAGCCAACTCAAGAAAAGCGTAATTTTCCTTTTATCCCTCCAAAACTGGATATTCAATAAATGCTGCTTTATACAAATATGTGTAGTAACTGGGCTAACCAAATGTTGCCTAGCAAAAAGTCTATGAAAGCATTAATCAAAAAGAATGACTTCAAGCTAGCATGTTACAACTTCTGCATAAGCATTGTTAGCCTCTACAGGAAACTAAAATGGCAGTTTGTCTTTAAATTACTACTTTTTAGATGCTTGAAAACACTTTGGTTCTCTTCAATACACAATCATTTGCTTTTGGAATTTCGTTTGTAGTCTTGTTAACCAGCTTTTATTTTCTCTCAAATAATTTTTTGCAAAAAAAAAAAACCAACTTCATGACCTCTGTAAAAATACCACAAATTCTAATTATTCAACTACAAACCAAGACAATTTTACTATAATGTTTCTAAGATGTCCCCTTAGAAAATTATTAATAAATCAAACACATTTTTTAAAATCCCATCAGGCACTCATTAGAAGAAATCTCAATCATTCCAAGAATTTTTGACCATGCAGAAAATTATCCTTGAGTGGATTCTTAAATTCAGACTTTTTAGCAGTGGATTATTTTTAGCAATATGTTATTTTAAAATGGGCATCCCTGTAATTTTGACTCAGGAAGACATCATACATCTACTTGTTTATTTTTAATGAAACACTCTATGAATAGCAAAAGAATACTTTGAAAACTTCAAATATTAGAATACAATAAAAAGATAATCATGCACAAAATTCTTTTTTTAATTATAATTTTGAAAAACTAAAGATTTCACACTGTTAAACTGTTACAGCAGAGAGGATAGAGATCATAATCCTGATGTTTGTCTATTTCCTGATGACCCTCAGACTTCTAGGGTGGGCTTCTATTTTCCTTTTGAAACAGAGGTTGGTAAATGTCTATTTCAAAACCAACAATCCTGGTCTATAGGAAATCCAATTGGTTTTTTCCTTCCTTCTTTCAAATTTGCATTAGCCAGATCCCATTCTTTGTCAGTAGATATGACCATAGACTATAATCAGAAAGTGAAGTAAAAATACTATGACAATTCAAAATGAAAGCTTTAATTTCAAACATCTATAACACAGTAACCTAAACATAGTGTAAGAGCCAACTCAAGAAAAGCGTAATTTTCCTTTTATCCCTCCAAAACTGGATATTCAATAAATGCTGCTTTATACAAATATGTGTAGTAACTGGGCTAACCAAATGTTGCCTAGCAAAAAGTCTATGAAAGCATTAATCAAAAAGAATGACTTCAAGCTAGCATGTTACAACTTCTGCATAAGCATTGTTAGCCTCTACAGGAAACTAAAATGGCAGTTTGTCTTTAAATTACTACTTTTTAGATGCTTGAAAACACTTTGGTTCTCTTCAATACACAATCATTTGCTTTTGGAATTTCGTTTGTAGTCTTGTTAACCAGCTTTTATTTTCTCTCAAATAATTTTTTGCAAAAAAAAAAAAAAAACCAACTTCATGACCTCTGTAAAAATACCACAAATTCTAATTATTCAACTACAAACCAAGACAATTTTACTATAATGTTTCTAAGATGTCCCCTTAGAAAATTATTAATAAATCAAACACATTTTTTAAAATCCCATCAGGCACTCATTAGAAGAAATCTCAATCATTCCAAGAATTTTTGACCATGCAGAAAATTATCCTTGAGTGGATTCTTAAATTCAGACTTTTTAGCAGTGGATTATTTTTAGCAATATGTTATTTTAAAATGGGCATCCCTGTAATTTTGACTCAGGAAGACATCATACATCTACTTGTTTATTTTTAATGAAACACTCTATGAATAGCAAAAGAATACTTTGAAAACTTCAAATATTAGAATACAATAAAAAGATAATCATGCACAAAATTCTTTTTTTAATTATAATTTTGAAAAACTAAAGATTTCACACTGTTAAACTGTTACAGCAGAGAGGATAGAGCTTGCTATTCCTAAAGGTTAATTTTATACCCTTTAAAAAAAAAATCTCACTGAACCAAGAGTGCCGTATATTTTGGCCATTTATTTAACTAGGGTTTTTGTACTTGTTTTTTCTTTTATATTTTTTTAAAACTAAAAACTAATTAAGAAGTCAAAAGAGAGTAAAACTTTCCTGAACAGGGAATATGATAAGAAGAAATAATTATCTTACAGGTAAAAACAAAATTTGAGGACTCCTCAATTCTAATGAGGTGGATGAAACTAGAACCTATTGAATAGAGTGAAGTAAATCAAAAAGAGAAAGATAGGGCTTCCCTGGTGGTCCAGTGGGTAAGGATACCGCCTTGCAGTGCAAGGGGCACAGGTTCAACCCCTGGCCTGGGAAGATACCACGTGCCGCAAAGTGGCTGGACCCATGTGTCCAATTACTGAGCCAGAGCTCTGGAGCGTGTGCGCCCAGAGCTGGTCCTCTGCCACAACAGAGGCCACCGCGATGGGAGGCCCACATGGGCCAAAGAACAAAGTTGGATGAAAATAGATAAATGAAAGACCAATAGAAGTGGCCCGCCTGCCCCCCTCCCTTCCCAACCTGCCCCCAAAAAAGCTTTTTTTAAAAAAGAGAAAGATAAATATTGTATACTGAGACATATATATGGAATCTAGAAGGATGGTGCTGATAAATGTATATGCAGAGCAGCAATGGAGAAACACACACAGAGAACAGACTTAGGGACACTGAGGTGAGGGAGAGGAAAACGCTGTGGCACTAAGGGAACTCATACAGGGGCTCAGTGGTGACCTGGAGGGGTGGGGTTGGGAGGAGAGAGGGGAGGTGGGGTGGGGCATATGTATACCTATGGCGAATTCAGACTTTTTAGCAGTGGTTATTTTTAGCAATATGTTATTTTAAAATGGGCATCCCTGTAATTTTGACTCAGGAAGACATCATACATCTACTTGTTTATTTTTAATGAAACACTCTATGAATAGCAAAAGAATACTTTGAAAACTTCAAATATTAGAATACAATAAAAAGATAATCATGCACAAAATTCTTTTTTTAATTATAATTTTGAAAAACTAAAGATTTCACACTGTTAAACTGTTACAGCAGAGAGGATAGAGCTTGCTATTCCTAAAGGTTAATTTTATACCCTTTAAAAAAAAAATCTCACTGAACCAAGAGTGCCGTATATTTTGGCCATTTATTTAACTAGGGTTTTTGTACTTGTTTTTTCTTTTATATTTTTTTAAAACTAAAAACTAATTAAGAAGTCAAAAGAGTAAAACTTTCCTGAACAGGGAATATGATAAGAAGAAATAATTATCTTACAGGTAAAAACAAAATTTGAGGACTCCTCAATTCTAATGAGGTGGATGAAACTAGAACCTATTGAATAGAGTGAAGTAAATCAAAAAGAGAAAGATAGGGCTTCCCTGGTGGTCCAGTGGGTAAGGATACCGCCTTGCAGTGCAAGGGGCACAGGTTCAACCCCTGGCCTGGGAAGATACCACGTGCCGCAAAGTGGCTGGACCCATGTGTCCAATTACTGAGCCAGAGCTCTGGAGCGTGTGCGCCCAGAGCTGGTCCTCTGCCACAACAGAGGCCACCGCGATGGGAGGCCCACATGGGCCAAAGAACAAAGTTGGATGAAAATAGATAAATGAAAGACCAATAGAAGTGGCCCGCCTGCCCCCCTCCCTTCCCAACCTGCCCCCAAAAAAGCTTTTTTTAAAAAAGAGAAAGATAAATATTGTATACTGAGACATATATATGGAATCTAGAAGGATGGTGCTGATAAATGTATATGCAGAGCAGCAATGGAGAAACACACACAGAGAACAGACTTAGGGACACTGAGGTGAGGGAGAGGAAAACGCTGTGGCACTAAGGGAACTCATACAGGGGCTCAGTGGTGACCTGGAGGGGTGGGGTTGGGAGGGAGAGAGGGGGGAGGTCCAGGAGAGTGGGGGCATATGTATACCTATGGCGAATTCAGGTTGATGTGTGGCATTAAACAAGAAAACTGTAAAAAAATTAATTTAAAAAAGTTTTGAGGACTCCTCAGAAAAATGAAAAACCATGTTACTGCATGATCCAGCAATTCTACTTGAGACTATATCCCCCCAAGAAACTGAAAGCAGGGACTCAAAGAGATATTGAGCCATACCCAATGTTCTCAGCAGTATTCTTCAAAATTCAAAAGGTAGAAACAATCCAGATATCCATCGACAGATGAATAGATAAAACATGGCATATAAATACAATGGCGTATTATTCAGCTTTTAAAATAAAAGAAATTCTGACACACATAGATGAACCTCAAGACATTATGGTGAGTAAAATAAGCCAGTCTCAAAATGACAAACTTTATACGATTCCACTTACATAAGGAATACAGAGAACCTAGAGGAGCCAAATTCATAAAGACAAAAACCAGAATTGTTGTTGCCAAAGGCTAAGCAATCAGGGACTGGGAACTGTTCACTGGGCACGGACTTTCACTGTTGCAAGATGAAAAGAGATGTGGAGATGAATGGTATGATAGTTTCCTAACAATGGTAGTACTTAAAGCACTGAACTGCATTTCCAAAAAAATGGTCAAAAAGGTAAATTTTATGTTGCATATATTTTACCACCACAACAAAAATTTGCAGCATTTTCATCTGTGATGAAAATAATTAGTGATTTTTAGATTGTAGTTGGATTTCAAGAAAATGCAGATTCCCCAAAAGTGGTCAGCACAGAGTCACAGAAAAGTGCCAACCCTCAGCAGACCCGCCCTGATGTCCAAGAAATTAGGAGTACTACCTTGTGAAGCTGGACTAGGCAACACCTCAAAGGGGTTAATTTTATAATTCATCCTGGCCTTTTTCTTAGCAGAAGACCATTCTACATGTGGTTACTTCTTGGCAGTGAGTATTTGAATAAACTCGATGTACCCCCTGATTTTTTTTTTTACTATAACACTGCTTTTAAAAAGAAAGGAATCTGCCTCCTTAGCACAGTAGGCAGGGTGTCAGCCTCATATAAAGAAAGAAAAGAAGAAAACAGGAAGGAAGGGAGGGAGGGAGAAGAGTGAGGAAAAGAAGGATTACTCAGAAGACAGTTTAGATTTAATAAAATGCTAGCCATTTAATAAAATGCCAGGTAAGGGAAGGGAACTTACATGTATATTCAGGTAAAGGGCAAGAAACAAGATCATTTGTACTTTAATTCCAAAAACTCAATTATAATTATTCAGTGACATAGAAGAATGTAAGTTTAATCAAGGGTCTTAAATTCTGTGAAAAAAGAAAACTGACAGGTCATTATATTCTCATATGTAAGGGAAGTGAGACATTTAAGCTAAATATGGATATTAAGTTGAAAATATGACCTTATCACTTCATACTAAATATTGAGTATTCTCATAACATAATGTCAATTGATGAATATGAAATTTAAAGTAACAGAAAATAAGCTGAAAGATAGCCTAGCACAAAGAGAAAGAAACTTTAACACTAGATGATTAGATATATAAGGACCATGATTTTGCAAAATGTCTAGAGGCTATTTTGGATAAATTGGAAGAAAAACTCTAGTCCAAAACAATAGTAGGCAGTTGAACACATGAAAAAGAAACTGCAGTCGACTCTGATTTTTAAACCTGCAAGGACAGAGAAAAATGAGGCTGACAATATAGATGGAGGAAATCTCATGATGCTTCATGAATGAACACATTAAACTATTTACAACCCATCATTTGGCATCAGAAAGTCCCAAATTACATGAAGAGCAATTCTGAACCAGTGAGCACAAAAATAAACCTAAAGAAAACCTGTACATGGTGATTATATTAATCCTCACACTGAAGAAAGCCACCTAAGAAATCTTGACTTTTAGTAATATTCGAAAATGGAAATTGCAGAGAATATACACCACATGTATGAAATGAGTGACCACATTTTTAAAAAGCTATTATACTAGGTTCAGTCATTTCAAAATCTGACTTTAAAAGCAAAACTGAGGGTTAACTTGAAACTTATTACAAGTAAAAAACACAGCAATAACATATAATTCTCAACTCTTAAAGGTGGGGAAAAAAATCACTGGAAAGAAATTGCTATCCCTATATAGGCATCAATTTTAAAAGAATTATCTAATTCTTTAAATTGGTACAAAACTGATGTTTGTAAATTGCAAATTCTTGATTAAAGGGAACTGTGTAGCTCACATATTTTTTTAAAGCATAAGAAAAGTGAAAACTATAACCTTCAAAACACTATTCCAAATGCAATTATTAATTTAAGACAATTATTCTGATGAAAAGTAATTTTAAAATCCCAAGCAATAGCAAAGCAATTCAAGCATTTATTAAAACAAATTGTTCCAGATAAAACAGAATAACTGCTCTTGGCAAAATTATAAAGTTTGCTTCGGAAACAGTAAGAGTTATATGGGGGAGGGCATTAACATAATTCTGATATAGCATTTAATAAAATGCTATCTGAAGCAAATTTAAATTAGCTTAAAAATAAACATTATCAAATAAATTAAGTATTGGCTAAACTATTTTAAACAAAGAAAATTGATCAATGGCCCAGTATCCAGTTGAGACAATATACTTGGCAGAAAGTCTATCCTTTCTGGTATCAATAAAAATTTTATTAATGACTTGGAATAGAGAATGAGCATCAGGTTATTGATATTAGTGGAAGTTTTGTTTTGAATAGGGAAAGATTGTGCTCAAATATGCAAAGATCTGAAAGGATTGGATCTAAGGACAAAAATGATAAGCTACAGTCAGCTTAGAAAAATGGAAGCTACCAAGCATAAGAAAAAGAATTTGAAACTAATTTAATTCCATTAGAAAGCATGGGAATTGGTAATGTCAGAGGCTCTAGAGGGAATAGCAGAATAGTAAGTAACCACTTAAAGAATGATAGGAAATAAAAGTGGGCCAAAGTTCTCTAAGTGCCACATCTGTCTCCTACTCGTGGCAGTCTGCCATAAGCAGATGGCAAGGACTAGCCACCTAAGAAATCTTGACTTTTAGTAATATTCGAAAATGGAAATTGCAGAGAATATACACCACATGTATGAAATGAGTGACCACATTTTTAAAAAGCTATTATACTAGGTTCAGTCATTTCAAAATCTGACTTTAAAAGCAAAACTGAGGGTTAACTTGAAACTTATTACAAGTAAAAAACACAGCAATAACATATAATTCTCAACTCTTAAAGGTGGGGAAAAAAATCACTGGAAAGAAATTGCTATCCCTATATAGGCATCAATTTTAAAAGAATTATCTAATTCTTTAAATTGGTACAAAACTGATGTTTGTAAATTGCAAATTCTTGATTAAAGGGAACTGTGTAGCTCACATATTTTTTAAAGCATAAGAAAAGTGAAAACTATAACCTTCAAAACACTATTCCAAATGCAATTATTAATTTAAGACAATTATTCTGATGAAAAGTAATTTTAAAATCCCAAGCAATAGCAAAGCAATTCAAGCATTTATTAAAACAAATTGTTCCAGATAAAACAGAATAACTGCTCTTGGCAAAATTATAAAGTTTGCTTCGGAAACAGTAAGAGTTATATGGGGGAGGGCATTAACATAATTCTGATATAGCATTTAATAAAATGCTATCTGAAGCAAATTTAAATTAGCTTAAAAATAAACATTATCAAATAAATTAAGTATTGGCTAAACTATTTTAAACGAAGAAAATTGATCAATGGCCCAGTATCCAGTTGAGACAATATACTTGGCAGAAAGTCTATCCTTTCTGGTATCAATAAAAATTTTATTAATGACTTGGAATAGAGAATGAGCATCAGGTTATTGATATTAGTGGAAGTTTTGTTTTGAATAGGGAAAGATTGTGCTCAAATATGCAAAGATCTGAAAGGATTGGATCTAAGGACAAAAAATGATAAGCTACAGTCAGCTTAGAAAAATGGAAGCTACCAAGCATAAGAAAAAGAATTTGAAACTAATTTAATTCCATTAGAAAGCATGGGAATTGGTAATGTCAGAGGCTCTAGAGGGAATAGCAGAATAGTAAGTAACCACTTAAAGAATGATAGGAAATAAAAGTGGGCCAAAGTTCTCTAAGTGCCACATCTGTCTCCTACTCGTGGCAGTCTGCCATAAGCAGATGGCAAGGACTAGATAAAGTGAGGGTGGCAGGCACCACCTAATACACAGCCAGACCACCACCATCACAAACAGTGAAAGAGAAATGGTGAAATGTATAGCAGAAGCCCATGGTTGCTGAGCCCTGCCTCACACCAACATCTGATTTTCCTGTTTTAATTGAGGATCCACAGAGACAGAAATGAATTCTGTTGCTACTGATAATAATACAGTGAGATAGGGCTTCCCTGGTGGTCCAGTGGGTAAGGACACCGCCTTGCAGTGCAAGGGGCACCAGTTCGCTCCCTGGCCTGGGAAGATCCCATGTGCAATGGAGCGGCTGGATTGATGTGTCCAATTACCGAGCAGGAGCTCTGGAGCGCACGCGCCCAGAGCCGGTGCTCTGCGACAACAGAGGCCACTGTAATGGGAGGCCCACGTGGGCCAAAGAACAAAGCTGGATGAAAATAGAGAAATGGAAGACCAATAGAGGTGGCCTGCCACCCCTCTGCCTCCCCAACCACCACCCCCCACAAAAACAGGAATACAGTGAGATAGGGTTGATGGAGTACCAGGCTGGGAGTCAACAAATATTGCACAGAGCAGCCTGCACTTCTTCCTTTGCACAATGAAGAAGTTGAACTGGAATACTCCTAAGGTCCTCCCAGCACTAAGTCTACTAGGTGGACACTTCAGTCTTCAGAAAATAAGCTGTATATAGAACAAAAACTCTGTAGTAAATCTGTAGACTATATTACTCTGATAGAAAAGGCTGAACATATAAGCAGACTTAAGAAAAAATTTAAGCCTTTGAGTTCCTATTAATAGTTAATACAAATTGAGAGTTGCTAGGCACTGTGCTAAGTACTTTATATGGATTAACTCACCAAATGCTTAGAATAATTCTTCAACATAGATGTGATTATTATCTCCCCTTTACAGACAGGCCCATTGGATCTCAGAAGTTAAATAACTTGCCCAGAGTTGCACAAGTATTGATACCAAGTGGTAATACTCCTGGTCAAAGTCTTCATCAGTCCCTGATAAACTAAGAAAAATAAGAACAATGGCATTCAATAGATATTTATTGAATAAAGAGAATGACAACAGCCACACACCTAAAACTATTTAAAAATTGAAATACAAGGGAAAGTGAGGGTGGGGCAGGCACCACCTAATACACAGCCAGACCACCACCATCACAAACAGTGAAAGAGAAATGGTGAAATGTATAGCAGAAGCCCATGGTTGCTGAGCCCTGCCTCACACCAACATCTGATTTTCTTGTTTTAATTGAGGATCCACAGAGACAGAAATGAATTCTGTTGCTACTGATAATAATACAGTGAGATAGGGCTTCCCTGGTGGTCCAGTGGGTAAGGACACCGCCTTGCAGTGCAAGGGGCACCAGTTCGCTCCCTGGCCTGGGAAGATCCCATGTGCAATGGAGCGGCTGGATTGATGTGTCCAATTACCGAGCAGGAGCTCTGGAGCGCACGCGCCCAGAGCCGGTGCTCTGCGACAACAGAGGCCACTGTAATGGGAGGCCCACGTGGGCCAAAGAACAAAGCTGGATGAAAATAGAGAAATGGAAGACCAATAGAGGTGGCCTGCCACCCCTCTGCCTCCCCAACCACCACCCCCCACAAAAACAGGAATACAGTGAGATAGGGTTGATGGAGTACCAGGCTGGGAGTCAACAAATATTGCACAGAGCAGCCTGCACTTCTTCCTTTGCACAATGAAGAAGTTGAACTGGAATACTCCTAAGGTCCTCCCAGCACTAAGTCTACTAGGTGGACACTTCAGTCTTCAGAAAATAAGCTGTATATAGAACAAAAACTCTGTAGTAAATCTGTAGACTATATTACTCTGATAGAAAAGGCTGAACATATAAGCAGACTTAAGAAAAAATTTAAGCCTTTGAGTTCCTATTAATAGTTAATACAAATTGAGAGTTGCTAGGCACTGTGCTAAGTACTTTATATGGATTAACTCACCAAATGCTTAGAATAATTCTTCAACATAGATGTGATTATTATCTCCCCTTTACAGACAGGCCCATTGGATCTCAGAAGTTAAATAACTTGCCCAGAGTTGCACAAGTATTGATACCAAGTGGTAATACTCCTGGTCAAAGTCTTCATCAGTCCCTGATAAACTAAGAAAAATAAGAACAATGGCATTCAATAGATATTTATTGAATAAAGAGAATGACAACAGCCACACACCTACAAGCACACTGACTTTTGGGAGACAACACAATGAGGAAAATGACAGAACATCTGATGACTGCTGAATGCCAGGAACCACAAATAACCCATCTGAGCCTCACAATAACATTCTGAGATAGTCATCTTCATTCTATAGGTGAGTGAGTAGAAGTCAGTCTTTCATTGCTGTGATTCCCACCTTGACAGCTACATCCAGAAATGTGGCATTGGAGACTAGGTCCAGAACAGAGGGGAAAAGTAGAGACCTTCTTCCAGGAAGAAGGCTATATGGATGTGCGACAGTATCCCAGGCCCCCGTGGCTGAGTAACGAAGCATATGGTTGACTCGAATCACTCTTTGGTCTGACAGCCTTCAACTTCCTACTGTCTTCCTGTTTGCCCTCCAATCACGCTTCTGGGAGAACCTTCATGTTTGTATGGTCGTGGTGAGATGGGAAAACTGCCACCATGGATGTTAATGAACACTATGGATGTTAAAAAGGCAGTCAGTCCCTCCTCTCCCTCAGCCTTGTGCAGCCCTCTCAGGCAGGAAGTTAGGCTGAGCCAAGCGAATGTTTACACCCAGAGCTCTGAATCCTGAGGCCGTGAGCAAAGACTGGGGTGGTTGAGGTCCCACATCTCACAGCTGTGCAGGCCGTAGGCAGAGTAGCCTGTCTGGCAGGGGACCTGACATGCTGAAGTTCTGTTGTCTGTCTTGAGGAGACTGATTGCATCTCATTCTTCAAGTTTGTCCTTCAGCTTTCCATTGATTTTGTGAGTCCAGAGATTCTTCTAACAAATGCCCTTTGGGTTTAAAATAAATAGAGCTGGTTGCTGCTGCTTACAACCAAGAAGCCTAAATGGCACAGATTGTGGGTTGAAGCAAAGGCAGGTGTTCACAGAACATTTAAAATCCATTCTTGTCAGAGTACTCTCTCAAATGACGGCTCTGTCCTCTGGCTTCCCAGGTCCCAGAGAATTACTGCCTGATCTGTGACTGAACATTGGCACCAATTCACATCATCTCCCCGAATTCCTCAAATTTCTCCTCTCATTTCCGCCAGTTTTAAGGTGAATGTTGTAGAAAACCACAGGCTCACCATCCAGTTCTGTAGTGTGTGTTATTTAGGTCATTGACACCCTTAAAATGAATTCCTTTAGTGAGAAGGTAGTGAAAAAAAGGATGTCTGAAATGCTGTTATGGATATTACATGCACTGATACAGAAGATAATGCTTTTTAAATCAGCTCCATAATTATCTTGCATTAAAAATAACTGCCCATGCCTGAGATAAGTCATTAAATTTCCCCGTTTTTTCTATCATCTACCTACACAGATACATGCACACACTGACTCAAACAAATTCCCACACAACCACACACCTCACATTCTTTTTTCACCCAGATCTAAAGAGAATGGCAAAGCCACCCCTATACTAACAGTAGGCACTTTTCTCCCCAATTGAATAGAGAAAAATTCATTCAGAGTTTTCTTGCTATCTATGCATTAGAAGAAAATCTGCCCCAGGTTATTCTGAACTTTTCTTCATGTAGGTCTCCACCTAAGTGGAAAAGCGGGATGAGATCTCTGAGATAAAACGAGGCCAGGACTGTGAGGTGGGTCATGGAAAGAGTGGACACGCCATGAGAGGCCCAGGAGGGAAAACCTGAGACCAGCACTTTAGGCTGGCTGTCCACAGGGAAGGTGATGCTACCCATGTGCCTGTGGTTAAGATGGGAGAAACAAGGGTGAAGAAGAGCCCCGGGATAAAAACCAGGAAAGAAGCAATCTGCAGAAGACTGTTCTCTAAGAGCATGTGGAATAAGAAATATAACACATTTCTTTCTGAAATTTACTATTCCTGAGAATGCTTCTTAGAGCATGAACTCATGAAGAATTACAGCTGGATTTTCTCTGACTGATTTTCCATGGATTCTAATATATGCCAATAGAAAAATGCTTATATAAACAGAATAAAATAGCATTTCATTCTACAATGAACCAGTCCATATAATTAAAAAAAAAAAAAAGAAAAAAATCTTCTCTTAGTTGCCTATTTGCATTAAGCATATTTTTGCCCTCATTTTGCCTGGTTACAAGCCAGGATCTCTGCAAACCTCCGACACTGATTTTCATAGCACTTATTACAAAGTACTCTATTGTAGGACCCTGGAAAATCTAGTATAACCCAAAGTCAATAGTAGGTTCTTTTGGCTTTTGAAAATCCAGGAAAAAACGGCTTGACTCTTCAGATTCTATGGTCTACAGCAGTCCAGATTCCACCCTCAGTGTTTTCACAAAGACCTTTCAGGGCCCAAATCTTGCGATGGCCTCCTCACATCCCACTGCTGCAAGGTGGCTTTGTGTCACCTGTTCCTGAACCCCAGGTCCTCCTCTGGCCAACCCGCCCAACACCTTCTTTACTGAAGGTATTGGGCGGGGGATGGAGGGAGCAGTTCCATCTCAGAAACTCGAATGGAAAATCTGGCATTACATTTCCTAAATGTGCTGCAGTCCTGCCATCTCCAGAACCCAGGCCCTTCACCCCACACTTCCAGTCTGCAGACCTCTTGCTCTGGTGCTCTTCCCTGCCCATCTGTCACCATTTCTCTTGCCTTCCTTGACTGGCACCAGCTTTCTCCCAAGTCCTGCACCTCATCTTTTGCCTATAACTGTTACCAAAACCACGGCACCTTTTCTCAACAGAGTTACTTCATAGGGTTACCTGGTTGCCCAGTGGTTAGGACTCTGCATTTTCCCTGTTGAGGGCCCAGGTTCAATCCCTGGTCACAGAACTAAGATTCTGTAAGCTGTGTGGTATGGCAGAAAAAGATGAAAAAGAAAAGAGAAAGACAAAGAGAGACAGAAAGTTATTTCATGAAGAAGAAATTGAGTGCCAACCATTAAGATTAAAAAAATTTGTTTCCTTTATTAGAGGAAAGAAACCAGGGTAGCAAACATTACAGAAGGAACAGGAGATGACTGTAGGAAGTTGGGGAACTTCTGGTCACCATCCTTTCACGTAAACTTAAGTTGGACTGAACAGGCCTGAATTAACCAGGGCCTGAAAGGATGTTAAATGAGATGCAGACATTGAAGGTTTTCTCCTGACTCAGAGCAATCAATCCAAAGCCACTACCTTATGCCCAAAGGCCTGTGCTACAGACATTTTTTTAGGAGAGAAACAAGGCTCTCAGACCTTTTTCTCTGCCTATTCTAATCTTTGATTTGCTATGCAGTTCGACACAAGGTGTTGCTCTTCTAATACATCAAACCCACTGCAGCAATTATCAACATTTAGAATAGTTTCGAAAAGTACTAGGCATTATGGCAAGGATTTATAAGGAACTGGAAAGATGGTAACTATCTGCTAAAAGAGAGAAAGAAACAGAAGAGATAGAAAGAGAAAGAGAGACAGAGAAAGAGGGGAACACCTCAAAAAAAGATAATGCCCTCAAAACAATAGCACCCAAACTTCAAATAGCAGTGCACTGCCTTCTAATTTCAATCTGGTGTATGCAGAATTCTTTCTTTTCCAATGCCAAATCCTGAATGAAACATGCAATGAAAATTACTGCCTGAAACATGGTGATAGCATTTAATCCTCTGGCAACACATTAGAAAGGCTTTCAGCTTTAAACCGAGGACTGCCACACTGCAGCTTTGCTCATGAAATTATTTATTCATGCCTTGGTTTATAAAGTCCTCTTTTATATGCTTTCTATCAGCTAATAATGGGCTGGAGCATTTATGTTCTCAGCCTGACAGAGTCCACATTATGAGGCTGGAAGTTTGACGCCTGGCACAGAATTGCTGCCTGGAGGGAGCCGTGCCATCCGCTTGAGTGGTTTCAGCATCAGGAAGCTGCAGGGACTGTGGCAGGTTGGGGCACCTCGGTGTCCAGAGCGACAGTGTGTGGGGAAAGGAGATGAGGGAGAAAGGTGATATTAGAGCATTTGGAAGCTCCTGGCAACTGGGTCCCAAATGTCTAGGGCAGTGTGTACAGGAGGGGAGAAGAGAATGCAGGATAAGTCTCTTCATAAATCAATGTCAGTGATCTTTAATTAGTAGCAATATGTGCACACCAGAGCTGACTTCTCTTTTGTGAAGGTGAAAAGGTGAGGGAGAGGATATTGATTTGCTGAGCAAATTAAAATTAGAAGCAGATTACAAAGGAAAACTTCTGGGACCAAATCAAGGCATTTTAGTATGTATTTATGCATGCAGTACATTGAGGTTTTCTCCTGACTCAGAGCAATCAATCCAAAGCCACTACCTTATGCCCAAAGGCCTGTGCTACAGACATTTTTTTAGGAGAGAAACAAGGCTCTCAGACCTTTTTCTCTGCCTATTCTAATCTTTGATTTGCTATGCAGTTCGACACAAGGTGTTGCTCTTCTAATACATCAAACCCACTGCAGCAATTATCAACATTTAGAATAGTTTCGAAAAGTACTAGGCATTATGGCAAGGATTTATAAGGAACTGGAAAGATGGTAACTATCTGCTAAAAGAGAGAAAGAAACAGAAGAGATAGAAAGAGAAAGAGAGACAGAGAAAGAGGGGAACACCTCAAAAAAAGATAATGCCCTCAAAACAATAGCACCCAAACTTCAAATAGCAGTGCACTGCCTTCTAATTTCAATCTGGTGTATGCAGAATTCTTTCTTTTCCAATGCCAAATCCTGAATGAAACATGCAATGAAAATTACTGCCTGAAACATGGTGATAGCATTTAATCCTCTGGCAACACATTAGAAAGGCTTTCAGCTTTAAACCGAGGACTGCCACACTGCAGCTTTGCTCATGAAATTATTTATTCATGCCTTGGTTTATAAAGTCCTCTTTTATATGCTTTCTATCAGCTAATAATGGGCTGGAGCATTTATGTTCTCAGCCTGACAGAGTCCACATTATGAGGCTGGAAGTTTGACGCCTGGCACAGAATTGCTGCCTGGAGGGAGCCGTGCCATCCGCTTGAGTGGTTTCAGCATCAGGAAGCTGCAGGGACTGTGGCAGGTTGGGGCACCTCGGTGTCCAGAGCGACAGTGTGTGGGGAAAGGAGATGAGGGAGAAAGGTGATATTAGAGCATTTGGAAGCTCCTGGCAACTGGGTCCCAAATGTCTAGGGCAGTGTGTACAGGAGGGGAGAAGAGAATGCAGGATAAGTCTCTTCATAAATCAATGTCAGTGATCTTTAATTAGTAGCAATATGTGCACACCAGAGCTGACTTCTCTTTTGTGAAGGTGAAAAAGGTGAGGGGAGAGGATATTGATTTGCTGAGCAAATTAAAATTAGAAGCAGATTACAAAGGAAAACTTCTGGGACCAAATCAAGGCATTTTAGTATGTATTTATGTGCATGCAGTTTATATCTAAGGAAAGGTAAGACTGCAGTGGGAATAGAAGCTCATTCAGATCATTCTAGTTTACTCATTAAAGCACAACTACTAGTATATATAAAGAGTCAAACACAACTCAGCAACTGAACAGCAACTAGCATATAATACTCAAGTAGGCTATCCCTTCCCTGACCTTTCTTGACTTGGTCAATTCCTACTGTCAAGGATTTTCATTTTACCATATAACCTCTTTTCTTAGCACTTAGCACAACTAACAATTTAATTTTGTGTATCTGTGCATGTGCATACTCCAGGAGGATTCCACAAAGGATTGTATTTTCTCCCTTCTGCTACTACCTACAGAGAGCCTAGCATTTCCAACTGAAAAAATATTATGATTGCAAATAAAATTCAGTATCATTTAAATATATTAAATCAGACTTTTCACTAAATATTGGTTATAATAAAATTAGACTAAGGGGTATGGTACCTCACCAAAATAATAGTAATAACTTATTGAGAGGAAAGAATTACTCTGATAAAATAATGACAGTCATGGGCAATGTCAAGATCCTTTTGCTTTCATGAAATCAAAGATGTAATCCCATTCACCACTGCAACCAAAAGAATAAAATATCTAGGAATAAACCTACCTAGAGAGACAAAAGAACTGTACACAGAAAATTACAAGACACTCATGAGAGACATTAAAGAAGACTTAAACAGATGGAGAGATATTCCATGTTCCTGGGTCAAAAGAACCAACACTGTGAAAATGACCATACTACCAAATGTCATCTACAGATTCAGTGTGATCCCTATCAAACTACCAAGGACATTCTTCACAGAACTAGACCAAAAAATAACACAGTTCATATGGAAACACACAAGACCCTGGATAGCCAAAGCAATCCTGAAAAAGAAGAATGGAGCTGGAGGGATCAGCTTCCCTAACTTCAGACTATGCTACAAAGCAACAGTCATCAAGACAGTATGGTACTGGCACAAAAACAGAAATATCGACCAATGGAACAAGATAGAGAACCCAGAGATAAACTCACGCGCATATGGGCTCCTTATTTTTGACAAAGGAGGCAAAACTATAAAATGGGACAAAGACAGCCTCTTCAACAAATGGTACTGGGAAAATTGGACAGCTACATGCAAAAGACTGAAGTTGGAACATTCCCTGACACCATGCACAAAGATCAACTCAAAATGGATTAAAGACCTAAATGTAAGACCAGAAACCATCAAACTCTTAGAGGAGAATATAGGCAAAACCCTTAAGGACATCAACCAAAGCAAAATCTTCTATGACCCACCTACTAGAATAATGGAACTAAAACCAAAAATAAACATGTGGAACCTAATGGAACTTAAAAGCTTTCGCACAGCAAAATAAACTACAAAAATGCTGAACAGACAACCCACAGAATGGATGGGAAGCAAAACTGGGAGATAAACTGCAGCTCGCCTTACAATTTTGATTTCTGTTAGTGTCTAGTGACGGTCTTGAGTGTTATCAGTATTTTTATTTTTAATAGTGATTAGGACACTGCTGAAATCATGGAGGTAGGAAAATGTTCTTTCCATCTCTCACATCAGTCAGTCACGGCTGGCTTTCTCTGCGTTTTAGCCAGGCTGCAATAAGCAGTTGTTGGCGTTTTGAATGTGTGTGGCAGGAATGTTGAAAAGTTCTCTTTCACATATTCCTTGTGGGTACATTGGAATGCAAGAACATTTTAGAAACTGTCTAGGTTTTGGAGCTAGGATGGGAGAAAATCATAGTAAATGAAACAACGGACAAAGAATTAACCTCCAAAATCTACAAGCAACTCAGACAACTCAGCACCAGAAAAATGAACAACCCAATCAAAAAACGGGAAAAAGATCTAAAGAGACATCTCTCCAAAGAAGACACACAAATGGCCAAAAGACACACAAAACAATGCTCGAAGTCACTTGTTATTAGAGAAATGCAAATCAAAACTACAATGAGATATCACCTCATACCCGTCAGAATGGCCATCATCAACAAATCGACAGACAATAAATGCTGGAGAGGGTGTGGAGAAAAGGGAACCCTCTTGCATTGCTGGTGGGAATGTAAATTGATACAGTTGCTATGAAGACAGTATGGAGATTCTTCAAAAAACTAAAAATAGAAACACCATACAAGCCAGCAATCCCACTCTTAGGCTTATACCCTGATGAAACCGAAGTTGAAAGAGACACCTGTACCCCAATGTTCATTGCATTGTATACAATAGCTAGAACATGGAAACAACCTAGATGTCCATAGACGAATGAATGGATACAAAAGCCCTGGTACATATAAACAATGGAGTACTTCTCAGCAGTAAAAAGAAATGCAGACGAATCAGTCCTAATGAGGTGGCTGGATCTAAAACCTATAATAAAAAGTGAAGCAAGTCAAAAAGAGAAAGACAAGTACAGTATACTAACACATATATATGGAATCTAGTAGGATGGTAATGATAAATGCAGAGAAGTAACAGAAACAGACAGAGAGAATAGACTTGTGGACATTGTGGGGAAAAGGGTGGGAGGCATGGAAAGAGCTCGCCTTACAATTTTGATTTCTGTTAGTGTCTAGTGACGGTCTTGAGTGTTATCAGTATTTTTATTTTTAATAGTGATTAGGACACTGCTGAAATCATGGAGGTAGGAAAATGTTCTTTCCATCTCTCACATCAGTCAGTCACGGCTGGCTTTCTCTGCGTTTTAGCCAGGCTGCAATAAGCAGTTGTTGGCGTTTTGAATGTGTGTGGCAGGAATGTTGAAAAGTTCTCTTTCACATATTCCTTGTGGGTACATTGGAATGCAAGAACATTTTAGAAACTGTCTAGGTTTTGGAGCTAGGATGGGAGAAAATCATAGCAAATGAAACAACGGACAAAGAATTAATCTCCAAAATCTACATGCAACTTAGACAACTCAGCACCAGAAAAATGAACAACCCAATCAAAAAACGGGAAAAAGATCTAAAGAGACATCTCTCCAAAGAAGACACACAAATGGCCAAAAGACACACAAAACAATGCTCGAAGTCACTTGTTATTAGAGAAATGCAAATCAAAACTACAATGAGATATCACCTCATACCCGTCAGAATGGCCATCATCAACAAATCGACAGACAATAAATGCTGGAGAGGGTGTGGAGAAAAGGGAACCCTCTTGCATTGCTGGTGGGAATGTAAATTGATACAGTTGCTATGAAGACAGTATGGAGATTCTTCAAAAAACTAAAAATAGAAACACCATACAAGCCAGCAATCCCACTCTTAGGCTTATACCCTGATGAAACCAAAGTTGAAAGAGACACCTGTACCCCAATGTTCATTGCATTGTATACAATAGCTAGAACATGGAAACAACCTAGATGTCCATAGACGAATGAATGGATACAAAAGCCCTGGTACATATAAACAATGGAGTACTTCTCAGCAGTAAAAAGAAATGCAGACGAATCAGTCCTAATGAGGTGGCTGGATCTAAAACCTATAATAAAAAGTGAAGCAAGTCAAAAAGAGAAAGACAAGTACAGTATACTAACACATATATATGGAATCTAGTAGGATGGTAATGATAACATATGCAGAGAAGTAACAGAAAAACAGACAGAGAGAATAGACTTGTGGACATTGTGGGGAAGGAACAGTGGGTGGGAGGCATGGAAAGAGTAACATGGAAGCCTATACTATCATATGTGAAAGATATAGCTATTGTCATTGCACTGTGGGAAAAGCGGATCCTGCAGGGGCACTGTGCGATGGCCTGGAGGGACGGATGGCGGGGAGGGGGTACTGGGAAGGGGGTGGAGTAGGCAGGGGGCCAGGGATATACATATGACTAATCTGGGATTATACATATCTGTAAACTCTGCAAAAGCAAAAAGTAAAATAAAATTTTTTTAAAAAAGATCTTTTTATTTCAATAATGGCAAAATAATAAAAGAAGATAGTAAAGCTCAAATGTCTCTAACATAACAGCATAGCTATATAAACACCTTATCACATAATTCAATGAGCTAAGTTTTCACCAGAATTAAGCCAGTCTTAAATTCTTTGATCTTTATTGGCAAAGAAAATGTATTGCTTTTTTTCTCTCTTGAACTTTCTATGGAAAGAGATCGCCTGTCCACCATCCAGTACCTCTACACTCCTGCAGCTGGCTTTGCTTCAGCCCACTGCCTTCTTTCTGCTTTCTGAATACTCCAAGCCTGTCCCACCTCAGAGGATTTGCACCTGCTGTCCCCAAACGTTTGCAGAGCTTGTGCCTTTTCTTCCTTCTGGTATCCCAGTGAGGCCTTCTCTGACTAGGCTAATGATGCTTACACCTACTCACCTGCTACCAGGTCCTTGATTCACTTTCTGACTGGCTCTTACCCCTATCTAATGTTATCCAATTTGTGGGTTCACTGATTTGCAGGCTTATTTTGAGTTTCCTCCAGAAGAACACAGAGACCCTGAGAGTAGGGAACTACATCTGTCTTTACATGCCTACCATGGTGCCTGGTATATAGAAGGTGCTTCTTAAATATTTACCGAATGAGTGAACAGAAGAACAGATGAAGAAGTGAACCATTTTTATTACATAATATCAAAAGAGTTTGATAACATATTCTTGGATGGAGTGAGATAGTAGTGTGCAGATTTGATGTTAAAGTGTCAGCAGGGCCATCTGTCTAGCCATCTGATCATCAGGTCAGTGTTTATGTTGTACTTGAATGTGTGCACACATTTCTTTCCTGGGTTCTCACAACTATCCTATCAGTAGACAGGGCAAGGACAGAAGTAGGATCACTTGTGTTTTTACAGATGAAAAAACTGAGTTTAGAAAGGCCAAATTAACTTCCCATGCCACCCACATGACAGGCCACATGGCTGGATGTCCAGCCCAGTCTTTTATAGCTTTCCTGCCATACCAGCTAATGTCAGTCTCTTAGGTTTCAAAAAAAACACTTGCTTATTTAGTTATTCTTTCAAGAAACCTAAAACAGATTCATACTACTGATTGTGAGAGACTCTCTTAGGTACTATGCAGCAACAAAGCTGTATGCAGGTAATCATTTCTTTCTGGAAAAGCCAACTGTACAAGTGATTCACCAATCTTAAGATACTTAGGTGGCATGCCTTATTATCAGGAAAGCCTCAATGTTATAAAGGTAAGAAAATCTTCCAACTTGGATAATACTAGGATCATCCTCTAACAAAAAGGACTATGTTGCTCTCCCTGGAAAGGTAAATGCACTTTCAATAAGAGGAAAGAAAAGAGACGACATTCTATAAGAAAAGGTAACAGCATAAGGCAAGAAAATGCATTTTCGGAAATCAGTAAAGCTTTAAAGGAAATGTTTGAATAGAGGGGAAACAGTACAGGTAATAATGGAGTTAAAATTAAATGACAACTGCTATTTGGTGCCTTTAATACGTGAGAATGGGTTCTTGTGAGTCCTATAAAATGTTAAGTCAGTTGTCACAGAAATACAGTTGTTACTATGCCATAGAGAAAGCCAGGTACCTCAGATGGTGGTGGGGGTGAGTGGGTGCAAGAAAATGGTATCCGGGCTTCTCTGGTGGTCCATTGGGTAAGGACACCGCCTTGCAGTGCAAGGGGCGCCAGTTCCACCCCTGGCCTGGGAAGATCCCACGTTCCGAGGAGCGGTTGGACCCATGTGTCCAATCACCGAGCTGGAGCTCTGGAGTGCATGCGCCCAGAGCCAGTGCTCTGCAACAACAGAGGCCACTGCGATGGGAGGCCCACACGGGCCAAAGAACAAAGATGAATGAAAACAGATAAACGAGAGACCAATAGAAATGGCCCGCCCGCCCCCTTCCCTCCTCAACTCCCCCGCCCCCCTCCCAAAATAAAAAATAATACAAAAAAAAAAGAAAAAAAGGAAAATGGTATCCTTAAGCCCCATATTCAACTTAACAAAGGTCTGTGGCCACATATATTTATTTTTCGTTTTTTAATTTTGGCCTCTTTTATTGGTCCTTCATTTATTTATTTTCATCCATATTTGTTCTTCGGCCTGTGTGGGCCTCCCATTGCAGCAGCCTCTCTCGCTGCAGAGCACTGGCTCTGGGCACATGTGCCCCAGAGCGCTGACTCAAAATTGGACAGACCAGTCCAGCCGCTCCATGGCACGTGGGATCTTCCCGTGCCAGGGATTGAACCAGTGCCCTTTGCACTGCAAGGCAGACTCTTAGCCCACTGGACCACCCAAATATGTTCATTTTTAAAGCTTGAAATTATATGAATTAAATGCTTGGTATGGAGTCATGCCTTATTATCAGGAAAGCCTCAATGTTATAAAGGTAAGAAAATCTTCCAACTTGGATAATACTAGGATCATCCTCTAACAAAAAGGACTATGTTGCTCTCCCTGGAAAGGTAAATGCACTTTCAATAAGAGGAAAGAAAAGAGACGACATTCTATAAGAAAAGGTAACAGCATAAGGCAAGAAAATGCATTTTCGGAAATCAGTAAAGCTTTAAAGGAAATGTTTGAATAGAGGGGAAACAGTACAGGTAATAATGGAGTTAAAATTAAATGACAACTGCTATTTGGTGCCTTTAATACGTGAGAATGGGTTCTTGTGAGTCCTATAAAATGTTAAGTCAGTTGTCACAGAAATACAGTTGTTACTATGCCATAGAGAAAGCCAGGTACCTCAGATGGTGGTGGGGGTGAGTGGGTGCAAGAAAATGGTATCCGGGCTTCTCTGGTGGTCCATTGGGTAAGGACACCGCCTTGCAGTGAAAGGGGCGCCAGTTCCACCCCTGGCCTGGGAAGATCCCACGTTCCGAGGAGCGGTTGGACCCATGTGTCCAATCACCGAGCTGGAGCTCTGGAGTGCATGCGCCCAGAGCCAGTGCTCTGCGACAACAGAGGCCACTGCGATGGGAGGCCCACACGGGCCAAAGAACAAAGATGAATGAAAACAGATAAACGAGAGACCAATAGAAATGGCCCGCCCGCCCCCTTCCCTCCTCAACTCCCCCGCCCCCTCCCAAAATAAAAAATAATACAAAAAAAAAAGAAAAAAAGGAAAATGGTATCCTTAAGCCCCATATTCAACTTAACAAAGGTCTGTGGCCACATATATTTATTTTTCGTTTTTTAATTTTGGCCTCTTTTATTGGTCCTTCATTTATTTATTTTCATCCATATTTGTTCTTCGGCCTGTGTGGGCCTCCCATTGCAGCAGCCTCTCTCGCTGCAGAGCACTGGCTCTGGGCACATGTGCCCCAGAGCGCTGACTCAAAATTGGACAGACCAGTCCAGCCGCTCCATGGCACGTGGGATCTTCCCGTGCCAGGGATTGAACCAGTGCCCTTTGCACTGCAAGGCAGACTCTTAGCCCACTGGACCACCCAAATATGTTCATTTTTAAAGCTTGAAATTATATGAATTAAATGCTTGGTATGGAGTATCTGTCATTTTTTGTACCCAGAGAATCTTAATTGAAGTTTCATGAAGGCAAAAAGTAAGAGAATTATTCATATTTTTGTGGAAAAGAAAGGAACTATTTCCATGATTATTACATAGTTTGTAAGACCCTACAGCTGTATATCTAAATAGATCTACAGAGATACAGAGACCTAGGACAAAAATACCCGCCACTGCACTCCTACTGCCACATGCATATGAAAGGATAATTTAGGCCTTGACAGCATTCTCCTCATGTTTTACATAGGATCAAATTCATTCTTTACAGTACTAATAGTTCATTATCAAAGGAGTTAAACTTCTAATTCATTTACATTAGTAGAACATTTACAAGGTGATCTAAGAAGTGGGAGGTGAGAAGTTTTTACATTAGAGATATGGTTTACACAGAATGAGTAGGTGGGTCCATGTACTTTCATAGACAACACCATATTTGCATTACATTTTTTGGTGTTTTGTTAAATACCAGTGACTGAGCTACTTTATCCTACATGAAATTTTCCTATTATTGTGGTTATCAGGAGTCTGGAGTCAGAAGGAGATGAGTTCGAATTTCAGCACTGCCACGTATTGTGTGATCTGCGGAAACAATAATCACCCTCCTCACTGGATTGTTGTCAAGAGAAAATGAATTAAAATTCACATACAGTTTTTTGAATGATATCTTGCACATATTAGCCACTTAGCAATGATGCACATTAATAATAACAAAAATAATTACCTTTAAAACAACAATGATGATCACTTGAGTAACTAGTCTCTTCATTTACCTTAAATGCATTATTATTAATCTTCACAAAAACTCTCTGTGTTAGATCATATTACCCCATTTAAAAGATTAAAAAAGAAAAAAACAAGGCTTATAAAGATTCATAAAATTACCAAAATTACTCCAATGAGTAATAAATGGAGGAGCTGAACTTGGATCCGTACTTGACCTACTTTATTGTTGTCTCTTTTTTTACTGTACTGTGACTATAATACCATGAAGTATTTCAAGTGCCTCAATAAGGCTTTCTTTCCCTTTGTCTGGAATAATGCCTCATAAATATTATGACATACCAAAAAAAACCTCAAATGATGCATCATTTACTGAATAGAACTTAAGAGATATACAAAGGAACTAAAAGAATACTGTGCAAGATAAAGCTTGTGCAAGAAAGGGAACAAAGAGACAAAATAATTCTTAGCTAGTGGACCATCTGATAGTCATTCATAACTGGCACTGGTATAAATAAATGGAAAACAGATCCCTGGTTATATTATGGTTAAATTATTTGTGTACTACTATTATTGTCACTATCTAATAAGCAAGACAGTCCAAATTTGACCAAGCCAAGATGATTAAATTACTCAGTATTCATCACTGGTGAGGATAAAGACTTCTAGACTGATTTTAAAACATTACCAAATGCCAGAATTAAGAAACCTGCAAAATGTAACAGGGGGAATTACTACTTCTTCTTGATTCTTTACAATAGAGAATCAAGACCATGTAATCTTCACTTCATTGCAATTAACTTTAGGTTACTTTTAAAACCTAAGATGAATATTATGTGGCTGGCATAATTTATTCCAATAAAACCTCATTTATTTACTATGTTATTTGGAGACCAAGTGAGGCAGGACCGCCCTGAGAGGCAGTGTGTTTGGACGGTTAAGAAGACAGACTTGGGGTTGCAAGATGGCGGAGGAATGAGGGGAAGATTTCACCAGCTCCCCAACAGAATCACCAGAACTAATCAAGAAATGAAACACCACCAACAAACCAACTGCTAGACGACAAGTCCACGAGAGTAGAAGAGTGAACAGCCAGAACTTTCCCGGAGCTACTGTTCTGAGAACCCTCTATCCTAACCCCCACGCCAAACAAACGGAGAGTGAGCTAGAAAGTGCCCTAAAAGCCTGAGCAGAGTGAAAATTTCAAAAATCCAGCCGGATCGCTGGCAGAAATTAAGATGCTGCGAAGATAAGATACTGGAGCAGCGACGTACGTATCGCAGTTAGGAACTTCCCCGCGGAGTGCTGCTTAGAGACCTGGATAGACCCAAACAGGGAGTGCCCACCGCGAAAATCGCGCCGCTTGGATGGGCAAAAATCGCGACTTTTCGCCTGGCACTGGGTAAGTTCAAACACTCCTAGTGAGGGGCTTGCTGAACAGACAGGGGAAGTCACCCATGGATTGCTGACCAGGGACCAGGCTTGAGTCGGACAAGAAAGCTCGTGCCCACCCGTGGGACTTGGACGCGTAACTGGCAGTGCACGCGTGCCAGTGGCGGAGGAGCCCGTGCACCCCTATAGCTGCAGCCGCAGCGCAGGAAGCCGGGAGAAGGGCAGGTATTGGAGGCTACCAGCGGGTGCGCGGTAGACCGGGGCGCCCCCCCTACAACACGGGACTGCGCGCGCTCCGAGGCACCCCACCCGAACAACTGGGATCAGCCCGCCGCCCCGGCCAGCACCTGAGCTCGCAGCAAAGCCTTTAACTTGCTGAAAACAAAAACCGAAACCATAGCAACCCGTGCTGTAAGGGAAAGGCTACATCATCAAGACAACACCATCGAGAGACTGGCTTGCACCAGACAGATGATAGGATAAAAACCAGGGACAGTATTTAGCGTTTTTTGTTTGTTTATTTGTTGTGGATGGTTTTGTTTATTTGATTGATTGGTCAGGTTTGGGTTTTGTTTTGTTTTGTCTCTCCTTATTAAGTTTTTCTTCCCCTTTTAATTTTTAATTTCTTTTTCTTTTTGATATTTAATTTTTAATTTTTTTAATTTTAATACTTGAAAACTTCTATTTTTTTTTCCTCTTTGCCACTGCTTCCTCCCACTATGTTCTAAATATAAAACTTTCTCCTATCTACCACTGTCCTCTGGATAAATATTTCCTACCTTCCTGTCTCCACTATTCTCTTCCAGCTGCACTAAACAATACAACACACTAATCTTAGCTACATAACCCTATAAAATCCTTCCAAGACGAATCTTTTCCCTCTCATTACCCATACACTCTCCACCTCCTCACCTCCAACACATGTCTTAGTTAAAAATTGCTTTCAGTAAAATACTCCAAGCCAGGACCTTGCCCCGGATCTATTTTTCCAGGTACTATTTTAATTAATTCAGAACTTAATGGGCAAGTATCATCTTTGATTGCATCATTTGCCAGAAAAATTTCCTATGCTTTATCTCTGTAAGACTGGTTAGATGCGGTTATTGCTGTGTATGTATGTATATCTTACGACTATGTTAGAAAACATCAACATGCTTTTATGAATGCCACTCATCAGGGATACACCTCTTGTTCCTCAGATGGTAGTATTTGAACTAGTATCACGGAACACCATGGCAAACCAGACATAGAGCCTACACCCCCTGACCAATCATCAAGCCAAGGATCCTGGGGGTGGAAGCCCTGATTCCAAGACCCAACACTATCAAAGAACATACAACACTAGAGATTATTCATCTGTAAACAAGACCTAACACCACCCAAGTCACAAACCACTGAACCCTTCTACAAGGACAGAAACCCAAAGGAAGGGAGAATTCAACCAAGAAGCCTAGTGAGAAAAAGAACTCCATACACACAGACACACACAAAGAAACAAAAATTAACCTAATAATGAAACGACAGAGAAACACTGCACAAATGAAGGACCAAGCTAGAGAAATACCACTTCAAATGACGGAGGAGGAGATAGACAAACTATCTGAAAGAGAATTCAGAAAAGCTATACTAATGAGGATGCAAAACACCGAAAACAGAATATTAGAGGAAATTAGTGCATTGAGAAGAGATGTGCAAGAAATGAAAAATAAGCAAATAGAGACCACCAACTCAATTGCTGAACTCAAAAATACTATAGGAGGTCTCAACAGTAGAGTATCAGAGGCTGAAGAACGGATAAGTGAGCTGGAAGACAGAATGGTGGAAATAACTGGTGAGGAACAGAACAAAGCTGAAAGAATTAAAAGAACTGAGGATAGCCTCAGGGACCTATGGGACAATATCAAATGCACCAACATTAGAATTATAGGAGTTCCAGAGGAAGAAGAGGGGAAGAAAGGCTACGAAAAAATTCTTGAAGAGGTTATAGCGGAAAACTTCCCCAGCATGGGAAAGGAAATAGTCAACCACGTCCAAGAAGCACAGACAGTTCCATACAGGATAAACCCCAGAAGAAACACACCAAGGCACATTCTAATCAAACTAACACAGACTAAATATAAAGGCAGATTACTAAAAGCAGCTAGGAGCAAACAACAAATAACATATAAAGGAAACCCCATACGTCTAACTGCGGATCTTTCAACAGAAACCCTGCAGGCCAGAAGAGAATGGCAAGACACATTCAAACGGCTAAAAGAGAATAACCTTCCACCAAGAATTCTCTACCCAGCAAGAATCTCATTCAGAATCGATGGTGAAGTCAAAAGCTTCACAGACAAACAAAAACTAAAAGAATTTTGTACCACAAAACCAGCCCTACAGCAAGTGTTAAAGGGCCTGAGATAGCCAATAAATACAAGAGTAGAAGAAGTCCTACAAATCAAACCCCAAACTTCTAAGGAGATGACAATAGGAACATTCGTATCAATAATTACTTTGAACGTAAATGGACTAATTGCTCCAACCAAATGACACAGGCACTGAACCCTTCTACAAACCCACAGGAAGGGAGAATTCAACCAAGAAGCCTAGTGGGGCGAAAAAGAACTCAAAAAGCCCCAAAGCTAAAAAAAGAAAAATACCACTTCAAATGACGGAGGAGGAGATAGACAAACTATCTGAAAGAGAATTCAGAAAAGCTATACTAATGAGGATGCAAAACACCGAAAACAGAATATTAGAGGAAATTAGTGCATTGAGAAGAGATGTGCAAGAAATGAAAAATAAGCAAATAGAGACCACCAACTCAATTGCTGAACTCAAAAATACTATAGGAGGTCTCAACAGTAGAGTATCAGAGGCTGAAGAACGGATAAGTGAGCTGGAAGACAGAATGGTGGAAATAACTGGTGAGGAACAGAACAAAGCTGAAAGAATTAAAAGAACTGAGGATAGCCTCAGGGACCTATGGGACAATATCAAATGCACCAACATTAGAATTATAGGAGTTCCAGAGGAAGAAGAGGGGAAGAAAGGCTACGAAAAAATTCTTGAAGAGGTTATAGCGGAAAACTTCCCCAGCATGGGAAAGGAAATAGTCAACCACGTCCAAGAAGCACAGACAGTTCCATACAGGATAAACCCCAGAAGAAACACACCAAGGCACATTCTAATCAAACTAACACAGACTAAATATAAAGGCAGATTACTAAAAGCAGCTAGGAGCAAACAACAAATAACATATAAAGGAAACCCCATACGTCTAACTGCGGATCTTTCAACAGAAACCCTGCAGGCCAGAAGAGAATGGCAAGACACATTCAAACGGCTAAAAGAGAATAACCTTCCACCAAGAATTCTCTACCCAGCAAGAATCTCATTCAGAATCGATGGTGAAGTCAAAAGCTTCACAGACAAACAAAAACTAAAAGAATTTTGTACCACAAAACCAGCCCTACAGCAAGTGTTAAAGGGCCTGAGATAGCCAATAAATACAAGAGTAGAAGAAGTCCTACAAATCAAACCCCAAACTTCTAAGGAGATGACAATAGGAACATTCGTATCAATAATTACTTTGAACGTAAATGGACTAATTGCTCCAACCAAATGACACAGGCTGGATGAATGGATCCAGAAACATGATCCATATATATGCTGTCTACAAGAGACCCACTTTAGACCTAGAAACACTCATAGACTGAAAGTGAAAGGCTGGAAAAAGATATTCCATGCAAACGGAAATCAAAAGAAAGCTGGAGTATCAATCCTCATATCAGACAAAATAGACTTTAAAGTAAAGAAGATTCTAAGAGACAAGGCAGGTCACTACATCATGACTAAGGGATCCATCCAAGAGGAAGACATAACAGTCATGAATATCTACGCACCCAACACAGGGGCACCTCAGTACATGAGACAGGTACTCTCAGACATAAAAGAAGAAATCAATAATAACACAGTAATAGTAGGAGACTTTAACACTCCTCTCACATCAATGGACAGATCATCCAAACAGAAAATTAATAAAGAAACACAAGCCTTAAATGCCACACTAGAAAAGATGGACCTCATCGATATCTTTAGGACGTTCCACCCAAAAGCAGAAGAATACACTTTCTTCTCAAGTGCTCATGGAACATTCTCCAGGACAGACCACATCTTGGGTCACAAATCTAGTCTCAGTCAGTTCAAGAAAACTGAAATTATATCAACCATCTTCTTGGACCACAATGCAATGAGACTAGAGATCAACTATCAGAAAAAAAACCCTAAAAACAGGAACACATGGAGATTAAACAACACATACCTAAAAAACCAACTGTTTACTGAGGAAATCAAAGGAGAAATTTAAAAATTCCTAGAAGAAAATGACAATGAGCACACGACAGTGCAAAACCTATGGGATACCACAAAAGCAGTTCTAAGAGGGAAATTTATAGCAATACAATCCCACCTCAAGAAACTAGGAAAATATAAGCAGATGACCTAAACTTACGCTTAAAATAATTGGAGAAAGAAGAACAAAAACACCCCAAAGCCAGAAGAAGAAGAGAAATCATAAGGATCAGAGCAGAAATAAATGAGAAACAAACGAAAGAAACAATAGTAAAGATAAATAAAACAAAAAGCTGGTTCTTCAAAAAGGTAAACAAAATTGACAAGCCTGTGGCCAGACTCATTAAGAAAAAGAGAGAGAAGAACCAGATCAACAAAATCAAAAACGAAAAAGGAGAGATTACAGCAGATAATGCAGAAATCCAAAGGATTCTAAGAGACTATTATGAACAACTCTATGGCAACAAACTGGACAACCTGGAAGAAATGGACAGTTTCTTGGGGAAGATTAATCTCCCAAAACTGAGCCAGGAAGAAACAGAAACTTTGAACAACCTAATCATAAGCTCAGAAATCGAATTTGTGATTAAAAATCTACCCAAAAATAAAAGTCCAGGGCCAGATGGCTTCACAGCCGAATTCTACCAAACATTTAAATAAGAGCTAATGCTTGTCCTTCTAAAACTCTTTCAAAAAATTGCACAGGGGGCTTCCCCTGGTGGTCCAGTGGGTAAGGACACCGCCTTGCACTGCAAGGGACGCCGGTTCGATCCCCGGCCTGGGAAGATCCCACGTGCCGCGGAGCGACTGGACCGATGTGTCCAATCACAGAGCTGGAGCTCTGGAGTGAATGCGCCCAGAGCCGGTGCTCTGCAGCGACAGACGCCACTGTGATGGGAGGCCCAAAGGAGCCAAAGAACAAAGACGGATGATAATGGAGAAGTGAAAGACCAACAGAAGTGGCCCGCCCGCTCCCCTCCCTCCCCAACCCGACCCCCACCCTAAATAAATAAATAAATAAATAAATAAATCTAAAAAAAAAAAATTGCACAGGAAGGAAAACTTCCAAACACATTCTGTGAGGCCACCATCACCCTGATACCCAAACCAGGCAAAGACAACACAAAAAAGGAAAATTACAGACCAATTTCCCTGATGAACTTAGATGCCAAGATCCTCGACAAAATCCTAGCAAACAGAATTCAACGACACATGAAAAAACTCATACATCATAATCAGGTCGGGTTCATCCCAGGCATGCAAGGCTTTTTCAACATCTGCAAATCAATCAATGTGATACACCATATCAACAAACTAAGAGACAAAAATCACATGATCATCTCAATAGATGCAGAAAAAGCTTTCAACAAAGTACAACACCCATTTATGACAAAAACTCTTCAGAAAATGGGCATAGAAGGAACCTATCTCAACAGAGTGAAAGCCATATATGAGAAGCCCACAGCGAACATTATCCTCAATGGTGAAAAACTCAAAGCATTCCCTCTAAGATCAGGAACAAGACAGGGGTGCCCACTTTCACCGCTACTATTCAACATAGTCCTGGAAGTGCTAGCAACGGCAATAAGAGAAGAGAAAGAAATCAAAGGAATCCAGATTGGAAAGGAAGAAATCAAGCTCTCTCTTTTTGCAGATGACATGATATTATACATAGAAAATCCCAAAGACACAGTTACAAAGCTACTAGAGCTAATCAACGAATTCAGCAAAGTCTCAGGATACAAAGTCAACACACAGAAATCACTGGCATTCCTATACACAAACAATGAAAAATCAGAAAACAAAATCAAAGAGACAATCCCCTTCATCACTGCAACCAAAAGAATCAAATACCTAGGAATAAACCTACCCAAAGAAACAAAAGAACTGTACACAGAAAATTACAAGACACTCATGAGAGACATTAAAGAAGCTTAAACAGATGGAGAAATATTCCATGTCCTGGGTCGGAAGAATCAATATTGTGAAAATGACCATACTACCAAATATCATCTATAGATTCAATGCGATCCCTATAAAACTTCCAGTGACATTCTTCACAGAACTAGACTAACAAATAACACAGCTCATATGGAAACACACAAGACCCCGGATAGCCAAAGCAATCCTGAGGAAGAAGAATGGAGCTGGAGAGATCAGCCTCCCCAACTTCAGACTCTACTACAAAGCAACAGTCCTCAAGACAGTATGGTACTGGCACAAAAACAGAAATATCGACCAATGGAACAAGATCGAGAACCCAGAGATAAACCCACGCACCTATGGGTACCTTATTTTTGACAAAGGAGGCGAAACTTTTGACAAAGGAGGCGAAAATGGGACAAAAACAGCCTCTTCAACAAATGGTGCTGGGAAAATTGGAAAACTACATGCAAAAAAATGAAGTTGGAACATTCCCTGACACCATGCACTAAGATCAACTCAAAATGGATGAAAGACCTAAATGTAAGACCAGAAACCATCAAACTCTTAGAGGAGAATACTGGCAAAACCCTCAAGGACATCAATCAAAGCAAGATCTTCTCTGTCCCACCTACTAGAATAGTGGAACTGAAAAGACAAATGAACACGTGGGACCTCATGAAACTTAAAAGCTTTTGTACAGCAAAAGAAATTACAAAAAAAGCTCAACAGACACCCCACAGAGTGGGAGAAAATCACAGCAAATGAAACAACAGACAAAGTATTAATCTCCAAAATCTACAAGCAACTCAGACAACTCAGCACAGGAAAAACAAACAACCCAATCAAAAAATGGGAAAAAGATCTAAAGAGACGCCTCTCCAAAGAGGACATACAGATGGCCCAAAAGCACATGAAACGATGCTTAACCTCGCTTATTATTAGAGAAATGCAAATTAAAACTACAATAAGATACCACCATCACACCCGTCAGAATGGCCATCATCAATAAACCAACAGACAATAAATGCTGGAGAGGGTGCGGAGAAAAGGGAACCCTCTAGCATTGCTGGTGGGAGTGTGAACTGATACAGCCTCTATGGAAGACAGTATGGAGATTTCTTAAAAAACTAAAAATAGAAGCACCCTATGATCCAGCAATCCCACTATTAGGCTTATATCCTGATGAAATCAAAACTGAAAGAAGCACCTGTACCCCAATGTTCATTGCAGCTCTCTACACAATAGCCAGAACATGGAAGCAACCTAGATGTCCATTGATGAATGAATGGATACAGAAGCTCTGGTACACATATACAATGCAATATTACCCAGCTGTTAAAAGAAATGCAGAAGATTCAGTCCTAATGAAGTGGCTGGCTCTAGAACCTATCCTAAAAAGTGAAGTAAGTCAAAAAGAGAAAGACAAATATACTATACTAACACATATATATGGAATCTAGTAGGATGGTCTTGATAACACATGCAGTGAACTCATGGAAAAACAGACATAGAGAATAAACGTATGGACATTGTGGGGAAGAAACAGGGAGAGGGAGGCATGGAGCGAGTAACATGTAAACCCATGCTGTCATGTGTGGAAAAGATAGCTATTGTCATTGTGCTAAGGGAATAGGAGTGCTCACAATGGCTTGGGATGATGGTCCAGAGGGGTGGGATGGGGGGGAATTGGGGAGGTGGGGACCAAGGATACGCATATGACTGATTTGGGAGTATACATGTCTGTGAACAACAAAACTCTGTAAAACCTTTAAAATAAAAAATTTAAATAAAAAAAAAAAACAAAAGAAGACAGACTTGGGTCCCCATTATATTTTTTACCATTTACCAGCTGTTACATCATACACATTAGCTAACTTTCTGAGCTTCAGTCTTTTTCATCTGTGTAAAAGTGACAATAAAAGAATCCACCTCATTGGAGTTATTATAAAGATTAAGGAAGAGAATATATGAAGTCCTTATTTCAGTGCCTGGCCAGAATAAGTCTTCAATCAATATCTGTGGTTGCTCATTTTATTCTGTAAAAGTAGAAAGATACAGGAGACACATAAACGATTTGGATTAAGACAAACTTTGGATAGGATACACAAAGCCTCATTCAGTTACTTACTATTTATGGAACTAAGCAAATACCTAACTGTCCTCCAGAAACAGACTCTTGGAAAGGTTGGCTTAGTTGCTAGAGAGGTTAGAAGGGTAAAGCCAGGGTGAATATTGGGGAAGGAAGTAGAGTTTTTTTCCAGGAAAGTCATGATAATATATAAATTATCATAATAAAATTCAACCCTAGAACAGACATTCAATTTTTAAACAAGCATAAAAAGTTCCCCCCAAAGAAAAGAAAGTTGGCAGGAAAGAGATTTTTAATTCACACAGTTAATGTGTGCCACTGAGAATCACATTCAGTTGTCAGAATTGTTGATAAGCTATGACATCCTCCACACCCCAGCAAGCCTGGACTATCCTAAAAAGTGAAGTCATAGTGGCTGGCTCTAGAACCTATCCTAAAAAGTGAAGTAAGTCAAAAAGAGAAAGACAAATATACTATACTAACACATATATATGGAATCTAGTAGGATGGTCTTGATAACACATGCAGTGAACTCATGGAAAAACAGACATAGAGAATAAACATATGGACATTGTGGGGAAGAAACAGGGAGAGGGAGGCATGGAGCGAGTAACATGTAAACCCATGCTGTCATGTGTGGAAAAGATAGCTATTGTCATTGTGCTAAGGGAATAGGAGTGCTCACAATGGCTTGGGATGATGGTCCAGAGGGGTGGGATGGGGGGGAATTGGGGAGGTGGGGACCAAGGATACGCATATGACTGATTTGGGAGTATACATGTCTGTGAACAACAAAACTCTGTAAAACCTTTAAAAAAAAAAATTTAAATAAAAAAAAAAAACAAAAGAAGACAGACTTGGGTCCCCATTATATTTTTTACCATTTACCAGCTGTTACATCATACACATTAGCTAACTTTCTGAGCTTCAGTCTTTTTCATCTGTGTAAAAGTGACAATAAAAGAATCCACCTCATTGGAGTTATTATAAAGATTAAGGAAGAGAATATATGAAGTCCTTATTTCAGTGCCTGGCCAGAATAAGTCTTCAATCAATATCTGTAGTTGCTCATTTTATTCTGTAAAAGTAGAAAGATACAGGAGACACATAAACGATTTGGATTAAGACAAACTTTGGATAGGATACACAAAGCCTCATTCAGTTACTTACTATTTATGGAACTAAGCAAATACCTAACTGTCCTCCAGAAACAGACTCTTGGAAAGGTTGGCTTAGTTGCTAGAGAGGTTAGAAGGGTAAAGCCAGGGTGAATATTGGGGAAGGAAGTAGAGTTTTTTTCCAGGAAAGTCATGATAATATATAAATTATCATAATAAAATTCAACCCTAGAACAGACATTCAATTTTTAAACAAGCATAAAAAGTTCCCCCCAAAGAAAAGAAAGTTGGCAGGAAAGAGATTTTTAATTCACACAGTTAATGTGTGCCACTGAGAATCACATTCAGTTGTCAGAATTGTTGATAAGCTATGACATCCTCCACACCCCAGCAAGCCTGGTGGTGGTGGTTCAGTTGCTCAGTTGTGTCCAAGCCTTTGCAACCCCATGGACTGTAGCCCACCAGGCTGTTCGTGGGATTTTCCAGGCAAGGAAACTGGAGTAGGTGCCATTTCCTTCTCCAGAGGAAATTTCCACCTGACCCAGGGATCAAACCCAGGTCTTGTGTTTGAGGCAGATTCTTTCAAAATTATAAAGGATTAGAGATTTTACTCTACTTGGGAGCTAACAAGTTAGATGACTACACCTTCATGGATGTTGGTGGAAGACACGAGACTCCTGGCTCAGAGATGAAGGACAACTAATTACTCACAATAGCAGTTGCCAGAGAACTAGCATTCATTTGTGCCTGTTTCTCAAGTCCCATATTCCAAGTCTAAGGACATGTGAAGAGAGAGAGAATACTTGCATATGTAGTATACTGCATTACAAGAGAGCAATCCTATGCCAAGAGAATCTTTTATTGCAGGTAGAGAGAGTGCCTACCCTTTTCTCCAGAGGCAGACACAGTCTTTATTCTACTGGACAAGAAGCACGCCTGCACTTTGGTCCAGTGGGAGGCACTATCTTTCAGGTTTATCACCAACATCTTGAAAAGATTGTCCAGAACAAAGGACAACCAATGTGTCTGCTCATAAGATATATGGAAATGTGAGACCCATGGAGAATTGCTGTCCAATGATGCAACAAGACAACATATATAAAGGCTTCTCATTCAGTTACTTACTATTTATGGAACTAAGCAAATACCTAACTGTCCTCCAGAAACAGACTCTTGGAAAGGTTGGCTTAGTTGCTAGAGAGGTTAGAAGGGTAAAGCCAGGGTGAATATTGGGGAAGGAAGTAGAGTTTTTTTCCAGGAAAGTCATGATAATATATAAATTATCATAATAAAATTCAACCCTAGAACAGACATTCAATTTTTAAACAAGCATAAAAAGTTCCCCCCAAAGAAAAGAAAGTTGGCAGGAAAGAGATTTTTAATTCACACAGTTAATGTGTGCCACTGAGAATCACATTCAGTTGTCAGAATTGTTGATAAGCTATGACATCCTCCACACCCCAGCAAGCCTGGTGGTGGTGGTTCAGTTGCTCAGTTGTGTCCAAGCCTTTGCAACCCCATGGACTGTAGCCCACCAGGCTGTTCGTGGGATTTTCCAGGCAAGGAAACTGGAGTAGGTGCCATTTCCTTCTCCAGAGGAAATTTCCACCTGACCCAGGGATCAAACCCAGGTCTTGTGTTTGAGGCAGATTCTTTCAAAATTATAAAGGATTAGAGATTTTACTCTACTTGGGAGCTAACAAGTTAGATGACTACACCTTCATGGATGTTGGTGGAAGACACGAGACTCCTGGCTCAGAGATGAAGGACAACTAATTACTCACAATAGCAGTTGCCAGAGAACTAGCATTCATTTGTGCCTGTTTCTCAAGTCCCATATTCCAAGTCTAAGGACATGTGAAGAGAGAGAGAATACTTGCATATGTAGTATACTGCATTACAAGAGAGCAATCCTATGCCAAGAGAATCTTTTATTGCAGGTAGAGAGAGTGCCTACCCTTTTCTCCAGAGGCAGACACAGTCTTTATTCTACTGGACAAGAAGCACGCCTGCACTTTGGTCCAGTGGGAGGCACTATCTTTCAGGTTTATCACCAACATCTTGAAAAGATTGTCCAGAACAAAGGACAACCAATGTGTCTGCTCATAAGATATATGGAAATGTGAGACCCATGGAGAATTGCTGTCCAATGATGCAACAAGACAACATATATAAAGGCTTCTCAAGTCATCTTTAGAAGAAAAGAAAAAACCACTTAGAGAAACCTCTTTATGATTGTGAAACTATATATCAAGGCTTCATTTTCCCCACTCTCGGTTCCTGTTGTCTAAAGCTCCACTGATCACTGCAGGAGCCAGCACTAACAATTTACTTAATGTCAGTTTTGTTGAGCCAGAAAACACCCCTTCTGATCTGCCAGCTGTTTTGGATCCTGATGCTTCACATCCTCACAGCTGTCTCGATTGTGTTCTTTGTAGTAAGTGAATGATACGCTAGATAATGAAAAATGATGGGTAATTTCTTTCTCTTGAACTCTGTTATTTACCAACACACTGTGAAAAGTCAGTGGCTTATTTCAACCCCCTCTACAATTGTACCATTGTTATGGAGGTACACAGTGCCATGGTCCTAACTGGGACTCTCCACAGGGAACCCTGGCTTACATGGTTTCCCCAGGGATGGCAGCAGGAGCTCAGAAGAGGCACATCTTGCAACCTGACTTGCAGCCCCTTCCTTGAAAGTGGAAGGTTGCCACACAGAGATGGTCTATGGCTCTTTTTCAGGAATTTTCATCATTAGATTTCCCAGCCCTTTCCATCAGGAGCCATGCTTAGAAAAGCATCAGACATCCTTAGTGTGGCTCTAGGCAATCTCTTGCTTAGGTGAGGTTGGATAGAAGGAACTTGAGTTTTAAGCCCATTCTTCTAATGAAGAAATAAGTCACCGTCTCCAACTAAGAATAGTCAAAGCAAACTCTTGCATAGAATTTTTCCAGAACCAGGCACGTTTCTAAGGGCTTGGCATAAGGGCTTACCCATTCAGTCAAGGTTATTATCCTCACATTATAAATGAGGAATTTGAAGTATAGAGATATTATTAACTCCAAGGCCACACAAATAATAAATGGCAGAGCTAGGATTCGAACCCAGGTAGTCCAACAGCAGAGTCTGGGCCCTTAACCACTCACCAAGACAGCCTGTGGGATAAGAGAGTGTTATCCACATATGTCAGCTGGTGCCACCTTATATGTTGAACTCAAGTTCAATGGTAAATTAATGGCATTTTGATGTGTATGGTAGGAAACACACTTGAGTTTAGGACAGATTAAAGTCAATTCCAGCTTAAAAAAAAAAAAGAGATATAGCAAGTTTTTTCAGCCCAGATATAAGGCAACAAAAGTCACCCATCAGGGACTTCCCTGGTGATCCAGTGGCTAAGACTCTGTGCTCCAAATGCGGGAAGCCCAGGTTCCATCCCCAGTTAGGGAACTAGATCTCACATGCTGTACTTAAGATCTGGTGCAACCAATTACATTTAAAAAAAAAAAAGAAATTTTTTAATAAGTCAGTCTTTAAAATAAGTGATTAGCACAAAGATCCCTTGAAAATAAACTGTTAATAAGGTAGAGCTGAGTTTTATTTTTTCAAATATTTGAAAGTACAGGCCTAAAATAATGACAAATTACATCTCCATCAAGCACATGGTACTCAAAGCCCAAAGCTCATAAATCACCCTCAAGAGGCCACAGTGCCATATTGCACCTGGCTCATCCCCTTCTGAAGGGACAGCTGCAGTGCACCCATCCTTCCCACTTCCAAGACAGGACACTATTCATCCCTCAGAAATTATCTGAAACAAGCTGTCACAGATCAAGGGTCAGCAGCAATCAGATGGTGTTGAAATTATCTCATTTTGGAGCATCATACCTACCAATTTTCTATTGCATTTCCTTATTTTCCTGGAATGACACTTTAAAAACCCTTCTTTGCTACATTTATTGTCATTAACACCCAAAGTTAAAAAGTGACTTGAGAAAAGTTACTAAATGTTGTATTTCTAATGTTTATGTAACCATGGAGTTGGCAGCCTCCTTCAAGTGTTCACTGTCCCCAAAATTACAGTTTCTGGTTCTATTTATCATTTGTGGCCCATTCAGCATTTCTTTGGCAACAGAGGGCTTACCCATTCAGTCAAGGTTATTATCCTCACATTATAAATGAGGAATTTGAAGTATAGAGATATTATTAACTCCAAGGCCACACAAATAATAAATGGCAGAGCTAGGATTCGAACCCAGGTAGTCCAACAGCAGAGTCTGGGCCCTTAACCACTCACCAAGACAGCCTGTGGGATAAGAGAGTGTTATCCACATATGTCAGCTGGTGCCACCTTATATGTTGAACTCAAGTTCAATGGTAAATTAATGGCATTTTGATGTGTATGGTAGGAAACACACTTGAGTTTAGGACAGATTAAAGTCAACTCCAGCTTAAAAAAAAAAAAGATATAGCAAGTTTTTTCAGCCCAGATATAAGGCAACAAAAGTCACCCATCAGGGACTTCCCTGGTGATCCAGTGGCTAAGACTCTGTGCTCCAAATGCGGGAAGCCCAGGTTCCATCCCCAGTTAGGGAACTAGATCTCACATGCTGTACTTAAGATCTGGTGCAACCAATTACATTTAAAAAAAAAAAGAAAGAAATTTTTTAATAAGTCAGTCTTTAAAATAAGTGATTAGCACAAAGATCCCTTGAAAATAAACTGTTAATAAGGTAGAGCTGAGTTTTATTTTTTCAAATATTTGAAAGTACAGGCCTAAAATAATGACAAATTACATCTCCATCAAGCACATGGTACTCAAAGCCCAAAGCTCATAAATCACCCTCAAGAGGCCACAGTGCCATATTGCACCTGGCTCATCCCCTTCTGAAGGGACAGCTGCAGTGCACCCATCCTTCCCACTTCCAAGACAGGACACTATTCATCCCTCAGAAATTATCTGAAACAAGCTGTCACAGATCAAGGGTCAGCAGCAATCAGATGGTGTTGAAATTATCTCATTTTGGAGCATCATACCTACCAATTTTCTATTGCATTTCCTTATTTTCCTGGAATGACACTTTAAAAACCCTTCTTTGCTACATTTATTGTCATTAACACCCAAAGTTAAAAAGTGACTTGAGAAAAGTTACTAAATGTTGTATTTCTAATGTTTATGTAACCATGGAGTTGGCAGCCTCCTTCAAGTGTTCACTGTCCCCAAAATTACAGTTTCTGGTTCTATTTATCATTTGTGGCCCATTCAGCATTTCTTTGGCAACAGATAGAATATCATGATTGCCCAGACCTTGCTGTCACCTCCTAAATTCACACACACACACACACACACACACACACACTTGAAATTACAGAAATCAAAGGAGTCTTATAGACCAGTTTACACTACTCCTTTTTCACATGAGAAAATTGAGGTCCAGAGATATTATGTCTAGCTACTCATTGTATTAGGTTCCTTAGTTGCAAGCAATAGAATCTCATCACAGAAAAGTTTAAGCAAAAAGAAAAATTATTCTAGGAGAAAGCCTCCAGGAGCCCAAGGGCCAAAACACTGGCAGAACAGAACCAGACAAAACCAGGTATTCAAGCCCTGTCTACAGCCTCAAGTTCTTTTTCCTCTACTCCTGCTGCTCCGTTGTGCTTTTCTCTATTTCTCTCTCAACCTTCTTCCTTACTTCTGAAGAGGAAATTCAGATTCCAGGGAATAAACTCACTGATCCAGGCCAGCTCAGTTGTCTGACCAATCACTCACAGCCCAGGAACATGGTCACATTGTAATGTGACTGCTTTCCCTGAAGTAATGGGGTTGGGAAAAAAATTCCCAGAAAATGTTTATGAGACTAAGTATGCTCTGCTAATCTAGAATTTTAAACTCCTCACTCTTGGTTGAGTTGCCTTTTCTGCTCCATTTCTCTTCCCATTGTCTACAAAATCTGCCTGTACTATACTCATTCACAACTGTTGTTTATTGGGGGCCTTCAGTATATGTTGTGTACTTTACAGTTGCATAGTTGCATTGAATCCTCATGATAGCTTGGCAAAAGAGGTACTATTAACTCCATTTTACATAATCTCAGACAGACTGGATGAACAGTAGCCAAAATCCAGTAATTAAGAGGGGAAGAGAAACAAGACAAGAAGGAGCACAGAAGAGTACAGTGAGTGGCACAGGGAAATAAATTACATCTCAACTCAGAGCTTGAAGACGAGTGTGCCTGGATGCAAATATCAGCTCAAGACACCAAGACCCCTGACTCACATAAAAGAGAAAAACTGAATTTCTTAAAAAAAACAAACAGGCAAGCCAGTCTTACAGAATTTGAAGGGTAGTATTTAAATTTTCTGGGCCTTGAAATATCAATTCCATCACCATTTATTCCACTATCATTTATCATTTATCCCATGACGAGAAGGTCTAAAATATTAAGGAGAATATTTCAGAGGAAGTACAGTCATCCCTCTGTATCTATGGGGAATTGGCTCTACAACTCTCACAGATACCAAAATTTGTGGATGCTCCAATTCTTTATATAAAATGGTTTGTTTTGTTAGTTGCTCAGTCATGTCCAACTCTTTATGATCCCATAGACTCTAGCCATCAGGCTCCTCTGTCTGTAGGATTTCCTAGGCAAAAATACTGGAATGGGTTGCCATTCCCTTCTCCAGGAGATGTTCCCAGCCCAGGGACTAAACCTGGGTCTCCCACATTGCAGGTGGATTCTTTACCACCTGAGCCATCAGGGAAGCACATAAAATGGTGTAGTATTTGCATATAGCCTGTGCATATTCTCCTATATATTTTAAATCATCTCTAACTTACTCATAATATTTAATACAATGCAAATGGTATGTAAACAATTGTCAGTATGCAACACATTTAAGTTCTGCTTTTTGAAACTTTCTGGAATTGTTTTAAAAATATTTTTGACCCATGTTAGTTAAATCTGCAGATGCAAATCCTATAGATACAGGCAGACAACTGAATGTGATTATTACAGTCAATATTAGAAGCTGACAGTCTTTGTGTGACTCTGCATACACTTGGACTCTAGAATAATTAAGCAGGTTAGCCACATGTGAGTGACACACTGCTCACTCTGGGATGCTTCTACCAAGGGTGAATGGGAGCATCAGTGCACTTCAGAGAAAGTAAGGTCAAATGAGACAAAGTAAGGAGACAAATAAAATTCTCAAGTTCCACCACCATTAGATGCCAGGGAACTGGGACCAGGCCTGGGATGGAATAAAGGCCACTCCAGCCTCCAGGGAGCCATGTGCTCTCAGTGAGTGGCACAGGAAATAAACTTCAGAGCTTGAAGACGAGTGTGCCTGGATGCAAATATCAGCTCAAGACACCAAGACCCTGACTCACATAAAAGAGAAAAACTGAATTTCTTAAAAAAAACAAACAGGCAAGCCAGTCTTACAGAATTTGAAGGGTAGTATTTAAATTTTCTGGGCCTTGAAATATCAATTCCATCACCATTTATTCCACTATCATTTATCATTTATCCCATGACGAGAAGGTCTAAAATATTAAGGAGAATATTTCAGAGGAAGTACAGTCATCCCTCTGTATCTATGGGGAATTGGCTCTACAACTCTCACAGATACCAAAATTTGTGGATGCTCCAATTCTTTATATAAAATGGTTTGTTTTGTTAGTTGCTCAGTCATGTCCAACTCTTTATGATCCCATAGACTCTAGCCATCAGGCTCCTCTGTCTGTAGGATTTCCTAGGCAAAAATACTGGAATGGGTTGCCATTCCCTTCTCCAGGAGATGTTCCCAGCCCAGGGACTAAACCTGGGTCTCCCACATTGCAGGTGGATTCTTTACCACCTGAGCCATCAGGGAAGCACATAAAATGGTGTAGTATTTGCATATAGCCTGTGCATATTCTCCTATATATTTTAAATCATCTCTAACTTACTCATAATATTTAATACAATGCAAATGGTATGTAAACAATTGTCAGTATGCAACACATTTAAGTTCTGCTTTTTGAAACTTTCTGGAATTGTTTTAAAAATATTTTTGACCCATGTTAGTTAAATCTGCAGATGCAAATCCTATAGATACAGGCAGACAACTGAATGTGATTATTACAGTCAATATTAGAAGCTGACAGTCTTTGTGTGACTCTGCATACACTTGGACTCTAGAATAATTAAGCAGGTTAGCCACATATGAGTGACACGCTGCTCACTCTGGGATGCTTCTACCAAGGGTGAATGGGAGCATCAGTGCACTTCAGAGAAAGTAAGGTCAAATGAGACAAAGTAAGGAGACAAATAAAATTCTCAAGTTCCACCACCATTAGATACCAGGGAACTGGGACCAGGCCTGGGATGGAATAAAGGCCACTCCAGCCTCCAGGGAGCCATGTGCTCCTCAGTGGCCATTCTGGGCATGCCAACAGAGCAATAATAAACTCCCAACACTCATGGGTCAACTGAAGCACGTGGTACAATATCTCATTTCTGGAAACAGCCCAGAAAGGCAGCCATTCTCATCTCTGTTTTACGGAGGAAAACACTGAGGCTCAGAGAAGTTAAACTACTTGCGTAAGGTCATAAAGGCAGGAATAGTAGGGTTGAAACCTCTTGGTTTCCACAGGATCTCTCTGGGAAATGAGCAGGGCTGTCCTACCACAGTCTCACCTGTCCCCAAGAGGAGAAGGGGTGAAGGAGGGTCTCCTCATGGGCTTCTTAGTGGAAGAGAGAGAGAAAAGAAAGCAGAAGCAGAATACTCTAGAAAACTACTTCCTTGCCTTCTGGGGCCAACCTTCTGTTCCTGGTTTTCTACTGATCACTGGCTACTCTTACTGCCACAGGCAGAAGCCAGCTTATCCCTTCACACCCTACTTTTGCTCTCATGTACTCTACACAGCCTTCACTGATTCTCCTGTTTCTCTCATCTGAGCCTATTTCTGTGCCCCACCATATCCCACCTCACTGCTCTGACAAAGAACTCCAAGTTACCATGGCAGAGTGAGTGGGGCCTCTTTCTTTTGTTTTTTAAAAAATATTTGGGGGCTTCCCTGGTGGTCCAGTGGGTAAGGACACCACCTTGCAGTGCAAGGGGCACCAGTTCGATCCCTGGCCTGGGAAGATCCCACGTGCCGCGGAGCAGCTGGACCCGTGTGTCCAATTACCGAACTGGAGCTCTGGAGCGCATGCGCCCAGAGCCGGTGCCCTACGACAACAGAGGCCACTGTGATGGGAGGCCCACATGGGCCAAAGAACAAAGATGGATGAAAATAGATAAATGAAAGACCAGTAGAAGTGGCCCGCCCTCTGCCTCCCCAACCCACCCTCACCAAAAAATATATTTTTTATTTGACTGTACCAAGTCTTGTGGCATATGAAATCTTTTAGTTGCAGAAAATTCTCAAGTTCCACCACCATTAGATGCCAGGGAACTGGGACCAGGCCTGGGATGGAATAAAGGCCACTCCAGCCTCCAGGGAGCCATGTGCTCCTCAGTGGCCATTCTGGGCATGCCAACAGAGCAATAATAAACTCCCAACACTCATGGGTCAACTGAAGCACGTGGTACAATATCTCATTTCTGGAAACAGCCCAGAAAGGCAGCCATTCTCATCTCTGTTTTACGGAGGAAAACACTGAGGCTCAGAGAAGTTAAACTACTTGCGTAAGGTCATAAAGGCAGGAATAGTAGGGTTGAAACCTCTTGGTTTCCACAGGATCTCTCTGGGAAATGAGCAGGGCTGTCCTACCACAGTCTCACCTGTCCCCAAGAGGAGAAGGGGTGAAGGAGGGTCTCCTCATGGGCTTCTTAGTGGAAGAGAGAGAGAAAAGAAAGCAGAAGCAGAATACTCTAGAAAACTACTTCCTTGCCTTCTGGGGCCAACCTTCTGTTCCTGGTTTTCTACTGATCACTGGCTACTCTTACTGCCACAGGCAGAAGCCAGCTTATCCCTTCACACCCTACTTTTGCTCTCATGTACTCTACACAGCCTTCACTGATTCTCCTGTTTCTCTCATCTGAGCCTATTTCTGTGCCCCACCATATCCCACCTCACTGCTCTGACAAAGAACTCCAAGTTACCATGGCAGAGTGAGTGGGGCCTCTTTCTTTTGTTTTTTAAAAAATATTTGGGGGCTTCCCTGGTGGTCCAGTGGGTAAGGACACCACCTTGCAGTGCAAGGGGCACCAGTTCGATCCCTGGCCTGGGAAGATCCCACGTGCCGCGGAGCAGCTGGACCCGTGTGTCCAATTACCGAACTGGAGCTCTGGAGCGCATGCGCCCAGAGCCGGTGCCCTACGACAACAGAGGCCACTGTGATGGGAGGCCCACATGGGCCAAAGAACAAAGATGGATGAAAATAGATAAATGAAAGACCAGTAGAAGTGGCCCGCCCTCTGCCTCCCCAACCCACCCCTCACCAAAAAAATATATTTTTTTTATTTGACTGTACCAAGTCTTGTGGCATATGAAATCTTTTAGTTGCAGCCTGTGAAAACTTAGTTGCAGCTTGCAGGATCCAGTTCCCTGGCCAGGGAGTCTTAGCCATGGACCAGGAAGGAAGTTCCTGGGAGCTCTTTCTGACTCTCCATCCCTACTCTCTCCCCCAAACCACTCACTCCTTCCTTCCTTCCTTTACACTTCCCAGTTCTCTCTCATCTTTTTCCTCCTCTTTAGTTTCTTTAAATTCACTCTTCATGGCCATTCTCCATTTCCTTACCACAGTGATCCATTCCTCTTCCTGCTGTACTTCCTTGGAGGTTCCTCCCACTCTCCATCCCCCACCCATCTCATAGGCATGACCTCCAGCAGAGGACGGGCTGTGCATCCCAGGTCCTCACTCTCCTCCCTGTCCTGACCCACCCTTGCTTCAGGTCCATTGGAAGGTGGGTGCCTTCAAATGCTCTCTAGGATGAACCACAGTAACAAAGGAAAAATGAAACAGGAAGCCATAAAGATTTACATATACAAATGTAACCCAGAAATACAAAACGTGTGTGTTTTTTTTTTTTAAACTGACTTTGAGGACTTCCCTGGTGGTCCAGCAGGTAAGGAAACAGCCTTGCAGTGCAAGGGGCGCCAGGTCGATCCCTGGCACGGGAAGATCCCACTTGCCGTGGAACGGCTGGACCGATGTGTCCAACTACCGAGCACATGTGCCCAGAGCCTATGCTCTGCAATGAGAGGTCACTGCAATGGGAGGCCCACACAGGCTAAGGAACAAAGATGAATGGAAATAAATAAATGAAAGATCAATAGACGTGGCCAAAAAAAAAAAGTCTGCCTTGCAGTGCAAGGGGCACCAGTTTGATCCCTGGCACAGGAAGATCCCACGTGCTGCAGAACGGCTGGGCCGGTGTGTCCAATTATAAGCCAGTGCTCTGGAGCACGTGTGCCCAGAGCCAGTGCTCCACAATGAGAGAGGTCACTCCAATAGAAGGTCCACACAGGCAGAAGAATAAAGATGCATGAAAATAAATAAATAAAAAAGCCAGTGAAGGAGGCCAAAATTTACAAAAAAAAAAAAAAATTGACTCTGAAATTAAGGAAAATACTGCGTATTATGAAACTTTTATTTCCAAATTTTCATGACTTCCATAAAGATATATGAAATATTAAAATTACATGGCTACTAGGAGCCTATATTTTCCAATTATGGACATTTTTATGCTTTCCATCAAAAAATAAAATCTAGTCATTCTAATTTTCTAAGAGTTTCCTTTTTGAACAGGCTATCTGTTCCTCCTACATCACATCTATGTCATGCTCCTCTGCTTTCTTTAATCGATGTCCAAGTAGAAAAGGATGACTATTCAGAAGCAGCAGCAGCATGGGAGAGTGCAGGACATCTGATGCCTTGAATGACTTTCAGATAAAAGTTCTAGTTCAGAGCAGACTGTACTATAAAAGATCTCCCCATTTTAAAGGGGAGTTAATAATGGTAAACGTAGGTTCCCCAAATAAATGAGTTGTTCTGGTTGTTCTTTGCCATACAAAGCTTTTGCCAAAAAAAGGAAAGAAAATTTTACAAGTTTGCTACCCTTAAAAACTTAAAACAGTATTCAATTTATCACATATTCACTTGTATGCAGCTCCTGTAGATTGGAACAGCTCAAGTCCACTAGAAGCAAAGCATGAGTCAGAAAGCCCAAACCACTTATTTGTATGAAACACTGAGAGAAAATTGTTAGCTTCCTGGAAGAACACACAAGTAAAGCCAGCCTTGTGAAGAGTGTAATTTAAAGGCTGTTGTTCAAGAGCTGGTCAATAGCAGATAAAGACAGCACAGTTTACTCAACCTCACAGGGTGACAGAAAAGATGAAAAATGCTGGGTAAAGGGCTGGATTTCTGTCAAGCCACTATCAGAATACAGGCATCATGCTAGAGGTGGTGTAAATATTTGCATCACAATGATGAGGCCACATATAAAGCATGAAAGCGCAGAAAACTAGAAAGAATCTGGGTCCATGAGAGTGTCATGGATCTGTATTGCCTGCTTAGAACTGCAGACCTCAAAAACAGGAGTCTTGTTCAATATTCCAAGGCCACTCAAATATCAATCATATTGCCTAGAGTTCCCACAATACATCAGTAAAAACAGTTCTTTAATTCCTTGTTTTTTAAGCTTTTTTATATGATTCTTAAAGACTATGATTTAAAATTTCTTAAATATGCTTATCTACACCAAATTGCACCTAAATTCACTTTTTGTAGGCCACACCATGCAGTATGTGCGATCTTAGCCAGGAATCAAACCCATGTCCCCTGCATTGGCAACACGGAATCTTAACCACTGGACTGCCAGCTAAGTTCCTCACCTAATTGTTTTTTGAGAGATAGATCAGTAACCCCTGCTTTAAGCAAAAGCCTTAATTATCACTTAGAAATTTGGCAAGTAACTGACAGCCAACTGAGAGCCAGAAGCTCATGGCATCAAACAAGAGGAAATGGCCCCCATGGGTCAACAACTTCTCCACCGTATGACAGACCACCACCCCAAGCTGGAAGAACTCCCCCTCTAAAAGCTCTGAAAACTGTAGTTTGGGAGGTGAAGGTGGAATAGGAATTGTCTTAGAAAAGAGCTGACACTACAAGCAAATGTGTAAATCAACTCCCTGAGAATCCTTTGGAGCAAAATTCTACCATTTCATTACAATTTCATAAAGCATACATTCTCAGACAATGAATATCCAAGATGTGGCCAGGGCTGTTTAGAAACACTTCAGAGCATGTGGGCATAATTCCACACTGCATTATAAGGAATTCCTATGAAATGACACCCTGCATCTTTTCTGAACACTAAGGCAGTCCATCCTAAAACAGAAGCAATCTGAAATGTATCGGTAAACTGTGATTATTTTGGCTTTCTTATAACAAAGCCTTCAAAAAATAAGAATGGTCTTAAAGACTACTTTAATCAGCCAAAATAGACAGTTCGCAGTTTAAAAAAGAGGAGGTTTGTCATTAAATGGCTGGCTTGGCCAAGCACAACATTCTTTTCATCACTTTCTTTTTCACCCATTGTTTTTCTGTCTTAAACATATCACTCAATACATCTCCTAAACTTTCTCCTATTTTCTCTGCAGTAAGTCCACTAAGTCAAAAGCTACTTCTTCCAAACAAACTTATTAGCCAAAGAGGCTATTTATCAATCATATTGCCTAGAGTTCCCACAATACATCAGTAAAAACAGTTCTTTAATTCCTTGTTTTTTAAGCTTTTTTATATGATTCTTAAAGACTATGATTTAAAATTTCTTAAATATGCTTATCTACACCAAATTGCACCTAAATTCACTTTTTGTAGGCCACACCATGCAGTATGTGCGATCTTAGCCAGGAATCAAACCCATGTCCCCTGCATTGGCAACACGGAATCTTAACCACTGGACTGCCAGCTAAGTTCCTCACCTAATTGTTTTTTGAGAGATAGATCAGTAACCCCTGCTTTAAGCAAAAGCCTTAATTATCACTTAGAAATTTGGCAAGTAACTGACAGCCAACTGAGAGCCAGAAGCTCATGGCATCAAACAAGAGGAAATGGCCCCCATGGGTCAACAACTTCTCCACCGTATGACAGACCACCACCCCAAGCTGGAAGAACTCCCCCTCTAAAAGCTCTGAAAACTGTAGTTTGGGAGGTGAAGGTGGAATAGGAATTGTCTTAGAAAAGAGCTGACACTACAAGCAAATGTGTAAATCAACTCCCTGAGAATCCTTTGGAGCAAAATTCTACCATTTCATTACAATTTCATAAAGCATACATTCTCAGACAATGAATATCCAAGATGTGGCCAGGGCTGTTTAGAAACACTTCAGAGCATGTGGGCATAATTCCACACTGCATTATAAGGAATTCCTATGAAATGACACCGTGCATCTTTTCTGAACACTAAGGCAGTCCATCCTAAAACAGAAGCAATCTGAAATGTATCGGTAAACTGTGATTATTTTGGCTTTCTTATAACAAAGCCTTCAAAAAGTAAGAATGGTCTTAAAGACTACTTTAATCAGCCAAAATAGACAGTTCGCAGTTTAAAAAAGAGGAGGTTTGTCATTAAATGGCTGGCTTGGCCAAGCACAACATTCTTTTCATCACTTTCTTTTTCACCCATTGTTTTTCTGTCTTAAACATATCACTCAATACATCTCCTAAACTTTCTCCTATTTTTCTCTGCAGTAAGTCCACTAAGTCAAAAAGCTACTTCTTCCAAACAAACTTATTAGCCAAGAGGCTATTGGAAATCTGGTCAAATTTTAGACTTCAGCTCTATTTTAAGACAGAAACTATTCTTATTCTTGCCCTTAGCTAAGATCAAGACGCAGGGTTCACTTGGGAAATCCAGAAGCCTCTCTTAAGGAATTTAGCTCAGCCTTTCTGGCAAAGGACTTAGAAGACATGGTGTAAGAATCTGACCACCCAAGATGGACCACCTAACACAAGCAAAGAGAAGGGCAAAGGTGGACTGTCCAGTCATTCAGGAACAGTCTAATGAGCTCAGACTCCCCCAAAGGAGTCTGTGGACAAACAAAGTTCAACACATTAGCATGTATCTTCCAGTTTTGTTGACTCCAGTCCTGTGGACCAGTAAGAAACCTCCAGCTGCCTGAGGACTGCTTCCCATCTGTGTATTTCCAGGAGCATCCCCCGAGGGTGACTTATGAGTGCTGGTTCCCACAGCCCCCATGCTGCGTGGCTGGGTGCTGCCACCATAGGAGACACAAGAGGCCTCTGCTCCTGGCCACCCAGCACACAAGGCTGACCAAGGGCTGCAGCTGCTCATAGGTGCCCCTGGCCCTGCAGCCCTCCTGTGGAGGACAAGAGATTCCTCCTTTTGGTCTATACTCTGTTAGATGGGTCCCTATGCCGTAGATCACTGAGCTCCAATGTGCCACAGGCTGTCATGGCATGGGTTTTACTTACAGTGATCTCTCTCCTCCAAGTCCAAAAGCACTACAGGGGCTAGGCTGTGATTCGAATCTCATTCCAGCTCCAGGGCTGGAATCAGGCTCCCACCTGCTCTCTGATGAGTAAGTCTTTGACATAAAATCCTACCTACCTCGAGAGCTTTCTCACCAGATCTCGTTAGTCCTCTGCAAACAGATGGTCATCGAGTCACCCTACCTGCTGGTTCCCCCTCACATCCTTGCTGCTCAAAGCCCTTGGGGATGATCAGACAGTAATGTCAAAAGAAAATCATCTTGATCTAAGCAGCTAATGTATCACACATCATAAAGAGCAAAGAGTCTGAGGGACATAAAAAAAATCACCCTAAGCCTTAAAGCTACTTCTTCCAAACAAACTTATTAGCCAAGAGGCTATTGGAAATCTGGTCAAATTTTAGACTTCAGCTCTATTTTAAGACAGAAACTATTCTTATTCTTGCCCTTAGCTAAGATCAAGACGCAGGGTTCACTTGGGAAATCCAGAAGCCTCTCTTAAGGAATTTAGCTCAGCCTTTCTGGCAAAGGACTTAGAAGACATGGTGTAAGAATCTGACCACCCAAGATGGACCACCTAACACAAGCAAAGAGAAGGGCAAAGGTGGACTGTCCAGTCATTCAGGAACAGTCTAATGAGCTCAGACTCCCCCAAAGGAGTCTGTGGACAAACAAAGTTCAACACATTAGCATGTATCTTCCAGTTTTGTTGACTCCAGTCCTGTGGACCAGTAAGAAACCTCCAGCTGCCTGAGGACTGCTTCCCATCTGTGTATTTCCAGGAGCATCCCCCGAGGGTGACTTATGAGTGCTGGTTCCCACAGCCCCCATGCTGCGTGGCTGGGTGCTGCCACCATAGGAGACACAAGAGGCCTCTGCTCCTGGCCACCCAGCACACAAGGCTGACCAAGGGCTGCAGCTGCTCATAGGTGCCCCTGGCCCTGCAGCCCTCCTGTGGAGGACAAGAGATTCCTCCTTTTGGTCTATACTCTGTTAGATGGGTCCCTATGCCGTAGATCACTGAGCTCCAATGTGCCACAGGCTGTCATGGCATGGGTTTTACTTACAGTGATCTCTCTCCTCCAAGTCCAAAAGCACTACAGGGGCTAGGCTGTGATTCGAATCTCATTCCAGCTCCAGGGCTGGAATCAGGCTCCCACCTGCTCTCTGATGAGTAAGTCTTTGACATAAAATCCTACCTACCTCGAGAGCTTTCTCACCAGATCTCGTTAGTCCTCTGCAAACAGATGGTCATCGAGTCACCCTACCTGCTGGTTCCCCCTCACATCCTTGCTGCTCAAAGCCCTTGGGGATGATCAGACAGTAATGTCAAAAGAAAATCATCTTGATCTAAGCAGCTAATGTATCACACATCATAAAGAGCAAAGAGTCTGAGGGACACATAAGACCACCAAGGGCAAGCAAGAAAAGATCAGGAAAACAGAAAAGGGAACTTGGAGGAAGGAAACATAAAATGGGTTTGTCAAGCACATGGCTTCCTGGTGATGTGGCTGACAAGGGTCAAAGCAGTTTTTGATTCCTACAGTGATAAGCTGGTCCTTCCCAGTTGGACCAGTCCCAGGCTCCACTCCAAAGCACTCTACATGAAGGTGCATAAATGTGATGTGGCCTGCCTTTCCTGCAACCCAGGAAAACCAAGAGAGGAATAATGACAGAGTGAGGAAAATTCATTATGCTACTTACCCCCTGCAGACTCAAAGCCTCGGCTATTGAATTTTGCTGATCCTAAGAGGCTGCTATGGGGTGTTGAGGATGGCTGTAGCCTGCCAGCATTTGGATGTTTATATGGGTTTAATTATCCTCTGGTAAGGACTTCTCCTTAATTCTATGAAGAACAGATGATCAACAATACAGCCCAGGGTCCTGTGTACTGTATAGGAGAAACATACAGCTTTTTCCAAATACAGTTGATGAATGTCATAGCCACATTCTGATGGACTCACTGGAAAGCTGTAATATCAATAATAACAGTCTTTCCATTACAGATATTGGAATAAATGCTTTCCATGTGGAGCCAGAGTAATTGTTATCAATATTTGGGTGAACCAGAATACCAGTGACAGCTCCAACAGCTGCATTCAGCTTTGGCTCAGCAACAAAACACAGAAAGCTCCCCAGAGAGAAACAAGGCAGGGTTTGATGAATTTCACTCCGCTCTTCAGTTACAGAATATTAAAAGATGAATTATAAAATTGGCTCAATAATGGCCATGCACATTCTTTCTGGTCAACATCATCCCCAAGGCTCTGACTGTCACAGAAGAATCTCTAAATCAGAGAACAATTCAGGTCTAACTCAAACAGACAGTGTTTGTAAAGCTGCCATGCACCATTAGCACGTGCACTTCCCTGAGCAATCGTCCAATTACTCACCACAGACAGCCACACGCGGCTGCTAATGGGACAAAGACAACACGGGATGACATAAGGGTCTGAGCACTGCCACTTTCTAGTTCGTGGATAGGCATCTAAGAGATGGAGACAAGTAGAGACAATGCTTTCAAGGAGATATTTAACTAGAAGCCCTGGACGAAGGACAGAGTTCTACATGCTTTCTTAAGCAGACAAAAGGTTTTGACAGCAAGTTCTTACAAAACTCTAGGTGGAATTCAGCAAAATATACTGAATCTATTAGGATATTGAGTATTACCAGTGCACCACACTAAGATTTCATTACCTTTAAGATTCCCTGTTTTAGTTAGAGTTCTCCAGAAAAGCAGAATCAATAGGTGGATGGATGGATGGAGCTACAGCTATAGCTACTGATACAGATATACATAGGTTCAGGGATGGAGATGTATATCTATAGATCGATAGAGAGATATACAGAGAGAGAGATGATAGATAGAGTAGACGTATAGACAGAGAGGGGCTTCCCAGATGGCTCATTGGTAAAGAATCTACCTGCCAATGCAGGAGACACAAGAGACACAGGTTTGACACCTCAGTCAGGAAGATTCCCTGGAGGAGGCAATGGCAACCCTCTCCAGTATTCTTTTTTTTTAATTTTGGCCTCTTTTATTGGTTTTTTTTATTTATTTCTTTTCATCCATCTTCTTTCTTCTGCCTGCATGGGCCTCCCACTGCAGTGACCTCTCTCATTGCAGAGCACTGGCTCTGAGCACATGCATCCCAGAGCACTGGCTCATAACTGGACACACCAGTCCAGCTGCTCCATGGCATGTGGGATCCTCCTGGGCTGGGAATCGAACCAATGCCCCTTGCACTGCAAGGTGGACTCTTTACCCACTGGACCACCAGGGAAGCCCCTCTCCAGTATTCTTGCTGTGAAAACCCCATGGACAAAGGAGCCTGGTGGGCTACAGTCCATGACATCACAAAGAGTCAGACATGACTGAGCAATTGAGCATGCATGCATGCATATACAGAGAAAAGATTGGTGGGGGGATTTATTTTAAGGAATTGGCTCGGGAAGTGGTGAGGGCTGGAAAGTCTCAAGTCTATAGGACAGGACAGTAGGCTGGAGATTCAGCTAAGAGTTGATGTTTCAGGCTTGAGTATGAAGTCTGCAGGGCAGGCTGGCAGGCAGGAGATTGATGCAGGGATTCTACATTGTAGAAAAATCAACTGATTAGATGAGACCCACTCGCATTATGGAGAATAATAATCTGTTTAACTAGAAGCCCTGGACGAAGGACAGAGTTCTACATGCTTTCTTAAGCAGACAAAAGGTTTTGACAGCAAGTTCTTACAAAACTCTAGGTGGAATTCAGCAAAATATACTGAATCTATTAGGATATTGAGTATTACCAGTGCACCACACTAAGATTTCATTACCTTTAAGATTCCCTGTTTTAGTTAGAGTTCTCCAGAAAAGCAGAATCAATAGGTGGATGGATGGATGGAGCTACAGCTATAGCTACTGATACAGATATACATAGGTTCAGGGATGGAGATGTATATCTATAGATCGATAGAGAGATATACAGAGAGAGAGATGATAGATAGAGTAGACGTATAGACAGAGAGGGGCTTCCCAGATGGCTCATTGGTAAAGAATCTACCTGCCAATGCAGGAGACACAAGAGACACAGGTTTGACACCTCAGTCAGGAAGATTCCCTGGAGGAGGCAATGGCAACCCTCTCCAGTATTCTTTTTTAAAAATTTTGGCCTCTTTTTATTGGTTTTTTTATTTATTTCTTTTCATCCATCTTCTTTCTTCTGCCTGCATGGGCCTCCCACTGCAGTGACCTCTCTCATTGCAGAGCACTGGCTCTGAGCACATGCATCCCAGAGCACTGGCTCATAACTGGACACACCAGTCCAGCTGCTCCATGGCATGTGGGATCCTCCTGGGCTGGGAATCGAACCAATGCCCCTTGCACTGCAAGGTGGACTCTTTACCCACTGGACCACCAGGGAAGCCCCTCTCCAGTATTCTTGCTGTGAAAACCCCATGGACAAAGGAGCCTGGTGGGCTACAGTCCATGACATCACAAAGAGTCAGACATGACTGAGCAATTGAGCATGCATGCATGCATATACAGAGAAAAGATTGGTGGGGGGATTTATTTTAAGGAATTGGCTCGGGAAGTGGTGAGGGCTGGAAAGTCTCAAGTCTATAGGACAGGACAGTAGGCTGGAGATTCAGCTAAGAGTTGATGTTTCAGGCTTGAGTATGAAGTCTGCAGGGCAGGCTGGCAGGCAGGAGATTGATGCAGGGATTCTACATTGTAGAAAAATCAACTGATTAGATGAGACCCACTCGCATTATGGAGAATAATAATCTGTTTTACTCAAAGTCAACTAATAATAAATGTTTACCATATTTAAAACAATATCCTCATAGTAACATCAAGAGTGATGTTTGACCAAACAACTAGACACCATAGCTTGGATCGGGAAAATCCCCTGGGGTAGCCTAGCCAAATTGATAAAATTAACTATCACATTACTTTTTTCCAAAATATAATGCCAAAAGACAGCATTTTTCTATTTTAAGCATTCCACATATCTGGCTGAGGAAGCCTGACACCTCCTGCCTCATACTCACATACAACATCCCTTGGGACATGAAGACAGCTGGCATCCTTCAGAAGGAGCCCTAGAGAGCTGTATGGGCACAGAGCTTGAGTGAGCAGGCTGCTGTCTGTCTCCTGTCACCACCCACCCCTTCCAGACTGACCTTCCTATCATACACTGAGGGAGAAAGGAGCTTTGATTCATATCCCTGTCTACCCATCACGTTCATTGATTTCCAGACTACCTTGGGTCTCCACTTGTGTTGCTCCTGGGAATCCCATGAGGGCTAGAAGTATGGCTCTCCTCTTGACTTGAGGCTGCCTTCACCAGACTGACCTGGACAGAATCAGGAGAAGAACCGTCTTTTCCTTAGGTCCTCAACTAACACACCAGGTGGTATGGATGCATTAGACTGCTGAGAGAATGGGGACAGGTAGAAGATATTGCAACACGGGATAAAAGTAACACTGTATATTAAGCACCACTGTTCAGTATTTAAGGAAATTTATCAAGGTAAACCCTCCTTAGGATTATCAGGCTATCTCCTTACAATATAGTCCAACTCCTCATCAAGTCCCTTGTATTAAAATCCATTTTTCCCTTAACCCTTGGAGGAGAATTACTTCTTCAGTCCTTCCTAGGGTGAATCTCTGTTCCTCTCGAAAAGATTGGTGGGGGATTTATTTTAAGGAATTGGCTCGGAAGTGGTGAGGGCTGGAAAGTCTCAAGTCTATAGGACAGGACAGTAGGCTGGAGATTCAGCTAAGAGTTGATGTTTCAGGCTTGAGTATGAAGTCTGCAGGGCAGGCTGGCAGGCAGGAGATTGATGCAGGGATTCTACATTGTAGAAAAATCAACTGATTAGATGAGACCCACTCGCATTATGGAGAATAATAATCTGTTTTACTCAAAGTCAACTAATAATAAATGTTTACCATATTTAAAACAATATCCTCATAGTAACATCAAGAGTGATGTTTGACCAAACAACTAGACACCATAGCTTGGATCGGGAAAATCCCCTGGGGTAGCCTAGCCAAATTGATAAAATTAACTATCACATTACTTTTTTCCAAAATATAATGCCAAAAGACAGCATTTTTCTATTTTAAGCATTCCACATATCTGGCTGAGGAAGCCTGACACCTCCTGCCTCATACTCACATACAACATCCCTTGGGACATGAAGACAGCTGGCATCCTTCAGAAGGAGCCCTAGAGAGCTGTATGGGCACAGAGCTTGAGTGAGCAGGCTGCTGTCTGTCTCCTGTCACCACCCACCCCTTCCAGACTGACCTTCCTATCATACACTGAGGGAGAAAGGAGCTTTGATTCATATCCCTGTCTACCCATCACGTTCATTGATTTCCAGACTACCTTGGGTCTCCACTTGTGTTGCTCCTGGGAATCCCATGAGGGCTAGAAGTATGGCTCTCCTCTTGACTTGAGGCTGCCTTCACCAGACTGACCTGGACAGAATCAGGAGAAGAACCGTCTTTTCCTTAGGTCCTCAACTAACACACCAGGTGGTATGGATGCATTAGACTGCTGAGAGAATGGGGACAGGTAGAAGATATTGCAACACGGGATAAAAGTAACACTGTATATTAAGCACCACTGTTCAGTATTTAAGGAAATTTATCAAGGTAAACCCTCCTTAGGATTATCAGGCTATCTCCTTACAATATAGTCCAACTCCCTCATCAAGTCCCTTGTATTAAAATCCATTTTTCCCTTAACCCTTGGAGGGAGAATTACTTCTTCAGTCCTTCCTAGGGTGAATCTCTGTTCCCTCTCTAGAACCAATCTGATAACCAAGGACATCTGTGGGCCTCTACCTTCCTCAGCAATACCTTTCCAATCCTGGGACTGTTCATTAAGAATGCACTTTGGCCAATCATCCAGGCTGGAATTCGGTATTTCAAATATAGTCCCCTGTGGAGATCTCTCTACAGTGCGACCTGAAAGTACCATGCCCCTAGATTCTTCCTCTGGTCTTCTAGAATGTATACATAACAAAACAAGCAGGATGCAAACATATGCATCCCCAGAACAAAAATAATTCTCTGAAGTAGTACAGTTCAAATATATATGAGCAAAGAAAAACATTTTCTTCAAACAAACCAAAAAACTGCCAATCTTTTTCCTGCCCACAACAGAAAGACTACTTGATGTTCCTGTGCACACTGAACTTCGTTCCCTTTTCATCATCTCTCTATTCCTATTGACTCCTGGGAGCCCGCCCAGGCTGAGACACATGTCCTATTTATTGGCACATGTCCTAAAGTCTTTCCTAAAACAGAATTTCTTGCCCCTGAGTCATTTCCTAAGACAGTCCTTCCCAAGTTTGAAAATGGTACATAAAAAACTCACGATATGGTAAGATCATATGGTATCATGGGATACATGGACTTGGGCAAACTTACGGCAAGAGGCTGCCCCAGGCCCCATATTTGGCTTTCCAAAGGGGAGAGGAAGCAGGGTCCTGGCACCTTATCTATTATCTATACCTTATCTTATCTATATCTTATCTATTACATAGCACCCTAAAGAGCCCCAGAACACCTTTGGGATGCTCTGCCCATGCTGTGCTCATCTCCCTTGAGCTAGATCAAATTTTTAGGCAGAACTTCCTATCCCAATATCATTGGCAAGTGGCAAAAGAACAGCATAAAGAGATTCTCCCACCATCAGCAGTAAAGGCCTAGGGGCTGGACTTGGAAGCTGGGCTGCAGTTTATTAGACACATCTGTAATAATTCACCTTTAAAACTCCAAGGGAAGTTCTCTCTGACCTCACTTGTGACTATTCCCAAGTTAAAGGTAACTGGAGAGGTAACTGAAAAAGGTAACTGGAGAGGTTGACCACACATTTTATAAAGGAAAAAAAAAAGTTCTCTCAACTTACAAGATCTCTCTTTTCACCTAAAAAAAAATGAACAACAACAAGGACAGAACTATAGTCACAACCTTCTTATAAAGCAGAGTATTCCCATATTCCGGTTTGTTGACTGTCATTGAGAAATAAAGACCGTGTTTTTCTTATTTTCTGTTGTATCCCAGGTCTTAGCAGAATGTTTGGCATGAAGCAAATGCTCAATAAATATTTATTAAAACAATGTGCTCCACAAATTCCAGCAGGGGATAACGTTTAGTATATTCATCTAGAACTTAAGGAATTGAAATTCATTCCACTAGTTAATCACAGTTTAAGGAGATTATCTAGCAGGAGGCAGCTTTCTCAAAATAAGATTTCAGACAGAAAGCCATCTGTCAACTAATGATACAGATATTAAGAAATGAGAAGTCTCTAACAAAATTGCTAAGTCGGACCTCCTGCCTGTGTTGAGAAGCAGTTGAAGTGCCATTATCTGTTTGCACCGCGGGCAAGAGCCCTTCAGCTCTTTCTGTTCTCCACCTCCAGAACCTGTTGAGAAAGCAGGTATCCCCTCCCTGAAGCCAACAGGCCCTTTTGCTGTTTACACTCTATGACAGCCTGCTGGTCAAAGTCTTCTCTGAACATTCTAAGTAGTTCTACAATGCTTACTTGATACGAGTCAACAGAGGAGGGACTGTGCATGGATGAGTCAGAATAAACACAAGCACTATTAAAAATTCATTCAAAGAAACTCTTTGTTGTTGTTCTTAATAATTAGACATTAATGGGTCTGAAGTTGTTATCTTTAATATTTAGAACAAAAGAAGTTGTTTAAGCAAATACACAGTGTATACAGGTAAATATACTACTAAACTAAAAGGAGACCACATTAATCTTACTCGTGAAGACTAAATTTTTAAACACTTTTATAGTGGCTATTTATACATAAAAAAGATTTAGGCTCTTTAAAAACAAATCATGTATTTATTAAAACATGCTAATTAGATTTTTCCATCAATGTTTTGTTGTGTTTCATTTCCTTTAATGATGCACAAGAAGGGCTGACTGGATTTGCTTTCATATCCTATAGTATTTCACTTTTATAGTAGTTTAACTTAGTAGTCTAAATGAGTAAAATTTTATTCTATGAAAATATTGAGGTAAATGAGCTTATGAACACAACTACTACTGCTTAACCATGTATATGGGATTTAAAACAAAATGTTTCCCCATCAAAACATACAAACTGGGCTTCCCTGGTGATCCTGTGGGTAAAGAGTCTGCCTTGCAGTGCAAGGGGCACCAGTTGGATGCCTGGCCCAGGAAGATCCCACATGCTGCAGAGCAGCTGGATCACTGTGTCAAATTAGGAGCCAGCGCTCTGGAGCACATGTACCCAGAGCCAGTGTTCTGTGACAAGAGAGGCCACTGTGATGGGAGGCCCACACAGGCCAAAGAACAAAGATGGATGAAAGTAAATGGATTAAAAAATCAAAGAGGTCAAAAAATTGAAAAAAAAAAATACAACCTATTCTTTAATATGACCAATGCTTCATCACAGAAATAGTTGACGGAGTAACACCATGGAAAGAAGGTGAAATAAAATGTCTCTTCTCATTACTTATACTCTGGTATTTGTCTAGTTTATCAGCTGTTCACTTTACGGAGCTTGTGATCCTAAATCACAAAAAAAAGTCACAGAAAAGAAAATGAAAGCCAGACCTGTCTCGGTTAGCAGAGATAAATAGGTTTCTATCTTGGTCTTGGATTCCCAGGAAGATAATTTTCTGTACTGTTATGCAATATTTATTTTGCACATAATTAATAAAACATCTTGCCTGTGCAAACTCATGCTTCTACTATGCTTCTAAAAATGCTTTCTTCATTTGGTGACTTAAGTTAGAGAAGCCCTGAGAAGCCTCCCTCAAAGTCATTCAATTCTAAATATACTTTCAAGAAGCACATGCCAAATATGTGGCCCAGAATGAAAATAAGGCTGTCCCTGACCTCATGAACTCACAGTCTAGTGAAGGAACAGACATATAAACAAGATGCACAAGTCAAAGATTAGGCTCTTTAAAACAAATCATGTATTTATTAAAACATGCTAATTAGATTTTTCCATCAATGTTTTGTTGTGTTTCATTTCCTTTAATGATGCACAAGAAGGGCTGACTGGATTTGCTTTCATATCCTATAGTATTTCACTTTTATAGTAGTTTAACTTAGTAGTCTAAATGAGTAAAATTTTATTCTATGAAAATATTGAGGTAAATGAGCTTATGAACACAACTACTACTGCTTAACCATGTATATGGGATTTAAAACAAAATGTTTCCCCATCAAAACATACAAACTGGGCTTCCCTGGTGATCCTGTGGGTAAAGAGTCTGCCTTGCAGTGCAAGGGGCACCAGTTGGATGCCTGGCCCAGGAAGATCCCACATGCTGCAGAGCAGCTGGATCACTGTGTCAAATTAGGAGCCAGCGCTCTGGAGCACATGTACCCAGAGCCAGTGTTCTGTGACAAGAGAGGCCACTGTGATGGGAGGCCCACACAGGCCAAAGAACAAAGATGGATGAAAGTAAATGGATTAAAAAATCAAAGAGGTCAAAAAATTGAAAAAAAAAAATACAACCTATTCTTTAATATGACCAATGCTTCATCACAGAAATAGTTGACGGAGTAACACCATGGAAAGAAGGTGAAATAAAATGTCTCTTCTCATTACTTATACTCTGGTATTTGTCTAGTTTATCAGCTGTTCACTTTACGGAGCTTGTGATCCTAAATCACAAAAAAAAGTCACAGAAAAGAAAATGAAAGCCAGACCTGTCTCGGTTAGCAGAGATAAATAGGTTTCTATCTTGGTCTTGGATTCCCAGGAAGATAATTTTCTGTACTGTTATGCAATATTTATTTTGCACATAATTAATAAAACATCTTGCCTGTGCAAACTCATGCTTCTACTATGCTTCTAAAAATGCTTTCTTCATTTGGTGACTTAAGTTAGAGAAGCCCTGAGAAGCCTCCCTCAAAGTCATTCAATTCTAAATATACTTTCAAGAAGCACATGCCAAATATGTGGCCCAGAATGAAAATAAGGCTGTCCCTGACCTCATGAACTCACAGTCTAGTGAAGGGAACAGACATATAACAAATCAAGTGAATGCCACACTATCAGAGATACAACTGAGGTAGACACAAAGGAGGACCAGCCAGCTCTGTATGGGTGCTGAACACATGGAACACCACATGGAAAAAACATAGTTCATCTGGTTCTCTGAAAGGTGATGACACAGTGTCCAAAGGGGTTGTGAGAGAAAGGTTCTCCTGAAGAGAGAATGACGTGTAAGACGAGGAAAAAACAGGGGCAGATGATGCATAAGTTATATCATCAGAAAACAATGGCATGGGGCCGTGAATGCTGGAAAGGCAACTTTAAAACAAATTATGAATGATCCTGATCATTTTTTTAAGGCCAGTAGCTTTTTGTCTATTTTAAATCAAAAAAACTTCAACAAATTAAAGTTCTCCCTACAAAACACACATTCCGTATACCACATCTTCCCTGACCTCATGCTCATGTCTTTATTATTTTATCTCCAGACCTTTTGAATTCAAAGATCAGGATCTCTGTTCAGAACAATGAATATGAGTTGGAGAGTCCCAAGAGGGTGGCTTCACAGCTGAGACTCTCCTTTCCTCATTTCTCTAGCCCAGAATTTCCTACTGCAATCGATCTTTCCCACAATTCCCTATTTGCTCCTGCAGCTATCCCATGGAGATGAGTACATGTTTTAGAAGATATCTTTCTTCTGAAAGATCTCTTTCTGCCCTTCCTTCTGCAATTTCACCTTTAGTTGAACAATGACTGCCAGTATCTGTAATCATTCTCATCCAGCAAAGCCTAAGGTATAATTCTTAAATTATTTAAAGCCTCTCCTCTTTCGCACCATCTACAATTAGCTTTCACAGGTAAAGATGGGCATGATAAAATAGCTATAACTTTAATTTTTCTTTTTTTTACCTTGCTTTTCCATTTTTAATCATTTTCATGGTCCTATTCTGTACTCAAGTCTTTTTAATACAGGGATATAAGCCCAAGAGGTGATCAAGGCTGCAAGTAACAAGTTTCTTCATTTGGTGACTTAAGTTAGAGAAGCCCTGAGAAGCCTCCCTCAAAGTCATTCAATTCTAAATATACTTTCAAGAAGCACATGCCAAATATGTGGCCCAGAATGAAAATAAGGCTGTCCCTGACCTCATGAACTCACAGTCTAGTGAAGGGAACAGACATATAACAAATCAAGTGAATGCCACACTATCAGAGATACAACTGAGGTAGACACAAAGGAGGACCAGCCAGCTCTGTATGGGTGCTGAACACATGGAACACCACATGGAAAAAACATAGTTCATCTGGTTCTCTGAAAGGTGATGACACAGTGTCCAAAGGGGTTGTGAGAGAAAGGTTCTCCTGAAGAGAGAATGACGTGTAAGACGAGGAAAAAACAGGGGCAGATGATGCATAAGTTATATCATCAGAAAACAATGGCATGGGGCCGTGAATGCTGGAAAGGCAACTTTAAAACAAATTATGAATGATCCTGATCATTTTTTTAAGGCCAGTAGCTTTTTGTCTATTTTAAATCAAAAAAACTTCAACAAATTAAAGTTCTCCCTACAAAACACACATTCCGTATACCACATCTTCCCTGACCTCATGCTCATGTCTTTATTATTTTATCTCCAGACCTTTTGAATTCAAAGATCAGGATCTCTGTTCAGAATAATGAATATGAGTTGGAGAGTCCCAAGAGGGTGGCTTCACAGCTGAGACTCTCCTTTCCTCATTTCTCTAGCCCAGAATTTCCTACTGCAATCGATCTTTCCCACAATTCCCTATTTGCTCCTGCAGCTATCCCATGGAGATGAGTACATGTTTTAGAAGATATCTTTCTTCTGAAAGATCTCTTTCTGCCCTTCCTTCTGCAATTTCACCTTTAGTTGAACAATGACTGCCAGTATCTGTAATCATTCTCATCCAGCAAAGCCTAAGGTATAATTCTTAAATTATTTAAAGCCTCTCCTCTTTCGCACCATCTACAATTAGCTTTCACAGGTAAAGATGGGCATGATAAAATAGCTATAACTTTAATTTTTCTTTTTTTTACCTTGTTTTTCTATTTTTAATCATTTTCATGGTCCTATTCTGAACTCAAGTCTTTTTAATACAGGGATATAAGCTCAAGAGGTGATCAAGGCTGCAAGTAACAAGTAGACTAATTAGCAGTTCCCACATTCAGTGACCTTCCATATTACACCATCCTTCCTTACACCAGAGTGTGCCTGTTAATTCAAGCACAACTTCTGGTCCATGATATTTCCTTCTAAACATCTCAACCTGTGATTAAAAGTACAGATAGATAATCACATCCCCTTGGGAGAACAACAAATCCTGAGGCACATGTCCAAGTCAAGACATAGACATTTTCCATGGTCCTTAATCCTGCTTGGTCATGTGCTGCTTCAAATATCTTAAAGAAATCTCTAGAGTGGACTAGTTGAACCCCTGAAAGCAGATAAGATAAACTTGAGCCTGGTATATACATGGATAATAGTCAAAATAAATCCTGTGCCTTCAGAGTGAAAAGGGTCCAGTGCTACCAAGAGGCTGGATGATCTCTTCAAGTGACACTCCCTGCTTCTGCTGTTGGGCATACGCTGAAGCAGTATCTAGATCTATTGTGCTAGGTCTACTGAGTTCACATAGCCTCCATCCTTCCACCATGACTGCTCTAATCACAGGCAAGCTCCTCCCATAGGACATATTCCTTCATCACTGCTTTTCAAGGGCACCCCTTATGCACTATAGTGCAGTTGAGGTCCACTTTTTCCTTGCACTCTTTTTTTTAAAAATGGCCTCTTTTATTGATTTTTTATCTATTTATTAATCCATCTTTATTGCTTGGCCTGTGAGGGACTAACATTGCAGTGGCCTCTCACATTGCAGAGCACTGGCTCTGGGTGCATGCACTCCAGAGTGCTGGCTCCTAATTGGACACACTGGTCCAGCTGCTCTGCAGCACATGGGATCTTCCTGGGCCAGGGATCAAAGCGATTCCCTCTGCACTGCAAGGCGGACTCCTTACCCACTGGACCACGAGGGAAGCCCTGCACTCTCTTTTTGAGTCAACCCATCTGAGAACCAAGCTGAAATTAAAAGTCGCTTTGCTCCTTGGTAGGAAAACTGTGACAAACCTAGATAGCATATTAAAAAGCAGGAACTTTACAAACAAGGGTCTGGATAATCAAAGCTACAATATTTTCAGTAGTTATGTATATACGTGAGAGTTGGCTGCAAGTAACAAGTAGACTAATTAGCAGTTCCCACATTCAGTGACCTTCCATATTACACCATCCTTCCTTACACCAGAGTGTGCCTGTTAATTCAAGCACAACTTCTGGTCCATGATATTTCCTTCTAAACATCTCAACCTGTGATTAAAAGTACAGATAGATAATCACATCCCCTTGGGAGAACAACAAATCCTGAGGCACATGTCCAAGTCAAGACATAGACATTTTCCATGGTCCTTAATCCTGCTTGGTCATGTGCTGCTTCAAATATCTTAAAGAAATCTCTAGAGTGGACTAGTTGAACCCCTGAAAGCAGATAAGATAAACTTGAGCCTGGTATATACATGGATAATAGTCAAAATAAATCCTGTGCCTTCAGAGTGAAAAGGGTCCAGTGCTACCAAGAGGCTGGATGATCTCTTCAAGTGACACTCCCTGCTTCTGCTGTTGGGCATACGCTGAAGCAGTATCTAGATCTATTGTGCTAGGTCTACTGAGTTCACATAGCCTCCATCCTTCCACCATGACTGCTCTAATCACAGGCAAGCTCCTCCCATAGGACATATTCCTTCATCACTGCTTTTCAAGGGCACCCCTTATGCACTATAGTGCAGTTGAGGTCCACTTTTTCCTTGCACTCTTTTTTTTTAAAATGGCCTCTTTTATTGATTTTTTATCTATTTATTAATCCATCTTTATTGCTTGGCCTGTGAGGGACTAACATTGCAGTGGCCGCTCACATTGCAGAGCACTGGCTCTGGGTGCATGCACTCCAGAGTGCTGGCTCCTAATTGGACACACTGGTCCAGCTGCTCTGCAGCACATGGGATCTTCCTGGGCCAGGGATCAAAGCGATTCCCTCTGCACTGCAAGGCGGACTCCTTACCCACTGGACCACGAGGGAAGCCCTGCACTCTCTTTTTGAGTCAACCCATCTGAGAACCAAGCTGAAATTAAAAGTCGCTTTGCTCCTTGGTAGGAAAACTGTGACAAACCTAGATAGCATATTAAAAAGCAGGAACTTTACAAACAAGGGTCTGGATAATCAAAGCTACAATATTTTCAGTAGTTATGTATATACGTGAGAGTTGGACCATAAAGAAAGCTGAGAGCTGAAGAACAGATGCTTTCAAAGTCTGGTGCTGAAGAAGACTCTTGAGAGCCCCTTGGACTACTTATCAGTCAATCCTAAATGAAATCAACACTGAATATTCGTTGGAAGGACTGATGCTGAAGCTGAAGCTCCAAATGCTTTGGTCACCTGATGAGAAGAGATGATTCACTGGAAAAGATCCTAATGTTAGGGAAGACTGAAGACAGGAGGAGAAGAGGGTAGCAGATGATGAGATAGCTGGATAGCATTATCATTGGAAATGAGTTTGAGCAAACTCCATGAAATAGGGACAGGGAAGTTTGGTGTGCTGCAGTCCATGGGGACACAAAGAGTTGGACACAACTTAGCGACTGAACAACAACAACATTAGGTTGTCATTAAAGATTCCTCCTATTTACTGATACCTTAGGTGTAAAGTGAGGGAGAGGTGCTGGATGGCATGATAGAGAATTCTGAATCTGGGATGACAATTCAGTTATTCCTAGTTGAAGTTGGAGGTGGATCTTTATATCCCTGCATAGATGAGTGTGGGATAGCAGCTGCTCTGGGAAGGAGGTGTGACCTTGGAGGATATGACTCTCTTCAGCCAAGGCAATTCCAAAGGCATCTCACAGCCAAGAACTGCATGTCAGCAGCATTCCCAGCAGCAGACCTGAAGTGGAATTTCAGAGGCACAATGCAGAATCCATTACACAGCCTGAGTTCCAATCCAGACTCTACCAATGTTTAGGTCTGTAATTTTGTCTGTTGGTCCAGGTTATCCATCAAACAGTTACCAGACAGGATTAGACATACAAGAGATTTGTCAGGAGGACAATGCAGGTGTACTGAGTTTAGTAGTACTCCCCCAAAATTCATGTCCTCTCTGAGCTCAGAATGTGACCTTATTTGGAAATAGGGTTGTTGCAGCAGATGTAATTAGTGAAGGTGAAGTTATACTAGAGTAGTGAAAGTGTTAGTCACTCAGCTATGTCCAACTCTTTGCAATTCCATGGACTATGTCCCACCAGGCTCCTCTGTCCATGGGATTCTTCAGGCAAGAGTACTGGAGTGGGTAGCCATACCCTTCTCCAGGGGATCTTCTTGACCAAGGAATCGAACCCAGGTCTCTTGAATTACAGGCATATTCTTTTTTTTTTTAATTTAATATATATTTTTTTTTTACAGAGCTTTGTTTACTGTCACACACCGACCTGAATCACAGGCAGATTCTTTACCATCTGAGCCACTAAGATTATTCCTATGTGACTGATGTTCTGCTTAGAGGGGCAGAGACATGTGCAGAGAGAATGCCCTATGAAGAAAGACATATGAGAACAGATGCTCATGTGAAAATGGAAGCAAAGATTGGAGTCATGCAGCTGCAAGGACTACTAGGAACACCAGAAACTAAGAGAAAGGCATGGAACAGATTCCACCCTAGAATCTTCAGAAAGAAGGTAGGCCTGCTAATCCCTTGTTGCAGACTACTAGCCTCCCAAATTAAGAGAGAATGATCTGTTGCTTGAGCTATCAAGTTCTGGTACCACAATAGAACTCAGTACATACTAAGGGCTTAATATAATTTGTTTTTTAAAGAAATTATGACAGTGCCTACTACATGGTATATGTTCATTAAAAGGCAATTAGTAGTATTATTAAGTATCAATGAGTCAGTATTGCTTAACCAAAAGTTTGCTTCCTGAGTACCTGTGTCTCCCATGCCTGCCATTTGTTCTCAACTTTCCATAGAGATCTAAGGGTGTTGTAAGGCATCACAGGGATAATTAGCCCCATATTAAAGAAAATAATTAGTGAATCTAGATGGCAATTTTTTTTTTCTCAACAACAAGAAGAAAAAGTTTCTAAATGGTCTCAAACAGGAACAAACAAAGAGAAATAAAACTCAGAAGGGGAAAAGAATTATTTGGCAAACCCAGTCTAACACCATTTCAGACCCAAATTCCAAATTAATGATACCATTCCTGGGAGCTCAACAGTCATCTAATGGAAAAGAGTGCTAACAAGAGCAAAATAATTTTGCTCCTTTGCACAAATTTCTACCAGAAGTACAGATGTCAGACATCATTTTATACCAGGAATTAGTCAGTTGATCCTTGTTTACAAATTCTTGTTGAGAATCTGTTTTGCTTGCAGGCACAGCATCCCTAGCTCACGACCAAGAGAGCACCAAGCATTACATTCTGTGAACTTATTCACTGATTTAAGGGTAAGGCTGACTAGAGAGGCTAATCATGCAGCCCAAAGAACAGAAGCTTTGATTCTACGCAGAAAAAGCTCTGACTTTTCCACATGGATAACTCCAGATAACTTTCTCTTAGACTGCTGACTAGAGAATGAGATGCTTCTGAGAAGAGAACAGTCAAACAAAAACGGCCTGTATGTATATACTCCTTGTGTCCCTGTGTCCAAAATCTGATGAGAGATTGATAAATAAGAAGACCTCATTTGGTGGAAGAAAATGCAGGATTCATTTTTCTTCAATATTCAATGCATGCTTAGTCACTCAGTCATGTCTGACTCTTTGTAACCCCATGGGAGCCCACCAGGTTTCTCCATGGGATTCTCTAGGCAAGAATACTGGAGTCAGTAGCCATTCTCTTCTCTAGGAGATCTTCCCAACCCAGGGAATGAACCCCAGTCTCCTTCTTCACAGGCAGATTTTTTACCATCTGATCCACCAAGGAAGCCAATCAGAAAAAATGTCGGTAATTCCAAAATCACAGAGAACCACCACTGAAATGATTCTCTGTTACTTATCTGTCTCACAGAATCATTTCTAGGAGTGAACAGTGGTCCTCTCCTATATTTGCCTAAGAAAAAAAGTGATGACTAAGAAGATTTATATGTTTAATAAGGATTTGATTAGGATTGGTGCTCTTTCCAACTGTGGCCCCTAGCTACGTCCAGAACATGAAACATTTGCATTCAGTGACAGAGATGAAAATGAACAATCGGCACAATGAAAAATAAGGAGGCAAGTTTTTATGTGTTTAGGCACAAGGTCTATTTTGTTATAACTAATGAGTTGTAATTCCTAACCTTTTTTCTAGACCATTAAAAAAATCCCAGACACACACACACACACAGACAGATCAGCGCTATCCCCTCAAGTGAGGCGGTGTTAGTAACTGCAGTCCCAGCATGCTAGGCTGGGAACCGGCAGCCACTGGCTGATTTGTTAGAGGAGCGCTGGAGCCCAGTTTCAGAGGGACCCGGCGACAGGCTGCTGTCAAAACTAGTGACAGACAGCTACTTCTTCCCCGCTGCTTCCCCAGTTCCTGGAAAAAGAGCACCCTCTTCCAAAAGCCAGCCAGCTCAGGGAGGATGCTGCTCAATGCAGAAGTGATGCCCAATTCTGTAAGCAATATAAGAGATCCAAGGATGGGATCTTAACCAGGCCTTCTGAGGAAGTGAAAGATGCAAGTATGTGAACTAATATCACGGAACACCATAGCACCCCAGACATAGAGCCTACACCCCCTGACCAATCATCAAGCCAAGGATCCTCGGAGCAGAAGCCCTGATTCCAAGACACAACACTATCAAAGAACATACAACACTAGAGATTATTCATCTGTAAACAAGACCTAACACCACCCATGTCACAAACCACTGAACCCTTCTACAAGGACAGAAACCCAAAGGAAGGGAGAATTCAACCAAGAAGCATGGTGGCGGAAAAAGAACTCCGTACACACAGACACACACAAAGAAACAAAAATTAACCTAATAATGAAACGTCAGAGAAATACTGCACAAATGAAGGACCAAGCTAGAGAAATACCACTTCAAATGATGGAGGAGGAGATAGACAAACTATCTGAAAGAGAATTCAGAAAAGCTATACTAATGAGGATGCAAAACACCGAAAACAGAATATTAGAGGAAATTAGTGCATTGAGAAGAGATGTGCAAGAAATGAAAAATAAGCAAATAGAGACCACCAACTCAATTGCTGAACTCAAAAATACTATAGGAGGTCTCAACAGTAGAGTATCAGAGGCTGAAGAACGGATAAGTGAGCTGGAAGACAGAATGGTGGAAATAACTGGTGAGGAACAGAACAAAGCTGAAAGAATTAAAAGAACTGAGGATAGCCTCAGGGACCTATGGGACAATATCAAATGCATCAACATTAGAATTATAGGAGTTCCAGAGGAAGAAGAGGGGAGGAAAGGCTACGAAAAAATTCTTGAAGAGGTTATAGTGGAAAACTTCCCCAGCATGGGAAAGGAAATAGTCAACCACGTCCAAGAAGCACAGACAGTTCCATACAGGATAAACCCCAGAAGAAACACACCAAGGCACATTCTAATCAAACTAACACAGACTAAATATAAAGGCAGATTACTAAAAGCAGCTAGGAGCAAACAACAAATAACATATAAAGGAAACCCCATACGTCTAACTGCGGATCTTTCAACAGAAACCCTGCAGGCCAGAAGAGAATGGCAAGACACATTCAAACGGCTAAAAGAGAATAACCTTCCACCAAGAATTCTCTACCCAGCAAGAATCTCATTCAGAATCGATGGTGAAGTGAAAAGCTTCACAGACAAACAAAAACTAAAAGAATTCTGTACCACAAAACCAGCCCTACAGCAAGTGTTAAAGGGCCTGAGATAGCCAATAAATACAAGAGTAGAAGAAGTCCTACAAATCAAACCCCAAACTTCTAAGGAGATGACAATAGGAACATTCGTATCAATAATTACTTTGAACGTAAATGGACTAATTGCTCCAACCAAACGACACAGGCTGGCTGAATGGATCCAGAAACATGACCCATATATATGCTGTTTACAAGAGACCCACTTCAGACCTAGAGACACTCATAGACTGAAAGTGAGAGGTTGGAAAAAGATATTCCATGCAAACGGAAATCAAAAGAAAGCTGGAGTAACAATCCTCATATCAGACAAAATAGACTTTAAAGTAAAGAAGATTCTAAGAGACAAGGCAGGTCACTACATCATGATTAAGGGATCCATCCAAGAGGAAGACATAACAGTCATGAATATCTACGCACCCAACACCAGGGCACCTCAGTACATGAGACAGGTACTCTCAGACATAAAAGCAGAAATCAACAATAACACAGTAATAGTAGGAGACAACATCCTACATCATGGACAGACAGAATGGTGGAAATAACTGGTGAGGAACAGAACAAAGCTGAAAGAATTAAAAGAACTGAGGATAGCCTCAGGGACCTATGGGACAATATCAAATGCATCAACATTAGAATTATAGGAGTTCCAGAGGAAGAAGAGGGGAGGAAAGGCTACGAAAAAATTCTTGAAGAGGTTATAGTGGAAAACTTCCCCAGCATGGGAAAGGAAATAGTCAACCACGTCCAAGAAGCACAGACAGTTCCATACAGGATAAACCCCAGAAGAAACACACCAAGGCACATTCTAATCAAACTAACACAGACTAAATATAAAGGCAGATTACTAAAAGCAGCTAGGAGCAAACAACAAATAACATATAAAGGAAACCCCATACGTCTAACTGCGGATCTTTCAACAGAAACCCTGCAGGCCAGAAGAGAATGGCAAGACACATTCAAACGGCTAAAAGAGAATAACCTTCCACCAAGAATTCTCTACCCAGCAAGAATCTCATTCAGAATCGATGGTGAAGTGAAAAGCTTCACAGACAAACAAAAACTAAAAGAATTCTGTACCACAAAACCAGCCCTACAGCAAGTGTTAAAGGGCCTGAGATAGCCAATAAATACAAGAGTAGAAGAAGTCCTACAAATCAAACCCCAAACTTCTAAGGAGATGACAATAGGAACATTCGTATCAATAATTACTTTGAACGTAAATGGACTAATTGCTCCAACCAAATGACACAGGCTGGCTGAATGGATCCAGAAACATGACCCATATATATGCTGTTTACAAGAGACCCACTTCAGACCTAGAGACACTCATAGACTGAAAGTGAGAGGTTGGAAAAAGATATTCCATGCAAACGGAAATCAAAAGAAAGCTGGAGTAACAATCCTCATATCAGACAAAATAGACTTTAAAGTAAAGAAGATTCTAAGAGACAAGGCAGGTCACTACATCATGATTAAGGGATCCATCCAAGAGGAAGACATAACAGTCATGAATATCTACGCACCCAACACAGGGGCACCTCAGTACATGAGACAGGTACTCTCAGACATAAAAGAAGAAATCAATAATAACACAGTAATAGTAGGAGACTTTAACACTCCTCTCACATCAATGGACAGATCATCCAAACAGAAAATTAATAAAGAAACACAAGCCTTAAATGCCACACTAGAAAAGATGGACCTCATCGATATATTTAGGACGTTCCATCCAAAAGCAGAAGAATACACTTTCTTCTCAAGTGCTCACAGAACATTCTCCAGGATAGACCACATCTTGGGTCACAAATCTAACCTCAGTCAGTTCAAGAAAACTAAAATTGTATCAACCATCTTCTCGGACCACAATGCAATGAGACTAGAGATCAACTATCAGAAAAAAAAGCCCTAAAAACACAAGCACATGGAGATTAAACAACACATACCTAAAAAACCAACTGATTACTGAGGAAATCAAAGGAGAAATTAAACAATTCCTAGAAGAAAATGACAACAAACACACGACCATGCAAAACCTATGGGATACTGCAAAAGCAGTTCTAAGAGGGAAATTTATAGCAATACAATCCCACCTCAAGAAACTAGGAAAATATAAGCAGATGACCTAAACTTACGCTTAAAATAATTGGAGAAAGAAGAACAAAAACACCCCAAAGCCAGCAGAAGAAGAGAAATCATAAGGATCAGAGCAGAAATAAATGAGAAAGAAACGAAAGAAACAATAGTAAAGATAAATAAAACAAAAAGCTGGTTCTTCAAAAAGGTAAACAAAATTGACAAGCCACTGGCCAGACTCATCAGGAAAAAGAGAGAGAAGAACCAGATCAACAAAATCAAAAACAAAAAAGAAGAGATTACAGCAGATAATGCAGAAATCCAAAGGATTCTAAGAGACTATTATGAACAACTCTATGGCAAACAAACTGGACAACTTGGAAGAAATGGACAGTTTCTTAGAGAAGATTAATCTCCCAAGACTGAGCCAGGAAGAAACAGAAACTTTGAACAACCCAATCACAAGCTCAGAAATCAAATTTGTGATTAAAAATCTACCCAAAAATAAAAGTCCAGGGCCAGATGGCTTCACAGGCAAATTCTACTAAACATTTAAATAAGAGCTAATGCTTGTCCTTCTAAAACTCTTCCAAAAAATTGCACAGGAAGGAACACTTCCAAACACATTCTACGAGGCCACCATCACCCTGATACCCAAACCAGGCAAAGACAACACAAAAAAGGAAAACTATAGGCCAATTTCACTGATGAACTTAGATGCCAAGATCGTCAACAAAATTCTAGCAAACAGAATTCAATGACACATCAAAAAACTCATACATCACGATCAAGTCGGCTTCATCCCAGGCATGCAAGTATTCTTTAACATTCGCAAATCAATCCATGTGATACACCATATCAACAAATTGAAAGACAAAAACCACATGCATCTCAATAGATGCAGAAAAAGCCTTCGACAAAGTACAACATCCATTTATGATAAAAACTCTTCAGAAAGTGGGCATAGAAGGAACCTATCTCAACATAATAAAAGCCATCTATGAGAAGCCTACAGCGAACATTATCCTTAACGGTGAAAAACTGAAAGCATTCCCTCTAAGATCAGGAACAAGACAGGGGTGCCCACCTTCACCACTACTATTCAACATAGTCCTGGAAGTCCTAGCAATAGCAATAAGAGAAGAGAAAGAAATCAAATGAATCCAAATTGGAAAGGAAGAAGTCAAGCTTTCTCTTTTTGCAGACAACATGACATTATACATAGAAAATCCCAAAGACAGTTACAAAGCTACTAGAGTTGATCAAGCAATTCAGCAAAGTCACAGGATACAAAGTCAACACACAGAAATCACTTGCATTCCTATACACAAACAATGGAAATTCAGAAAGCGAAATCAAAGAGGCAATCCCCTTCATCATCACAACCAAAAGAATCAAATATCTAGGAATAAACCTATCCAAAGAAACCAAAGAATTGTACACAGAAAATTACAAGACACTCATGAGAGACATTAAAGAAGGCTTAAACAGATGGAGAGATATTCCATGTTCCTGGGTCGGAAGAATCAACACTGTGAAAATGAGCATACTACCAAATATCATCTACAGATTCAATGCAATACCTATTCAACTACCACTGACATTTTTCACAGAACTAGACCAAAGAATAACACAGTTCATATGGAAACACAAAAGACCTAGAATAGCCAAAGCAATCCTGAGAAAGAAAAATGGAGCTGGAGGGATCAGCCTCCACAACTTCAGACTATGCTACAAAGCAACAGTCATCAAGACAGTATGGTACTGGCACAAAAACAGAACTATAGATCAATGGAACCAGATCGAGGACCCAGAGATAAACCCATGCACCTATGGGTACCTTATTTTTGACAAAGGAGGTGAAACTATAAAATGGGACAAAGACAGCCTCTTCAACAAGTGGTGCTGGGAGATTATGGACAGCTACATGCAAAAAAATGAAGTTGGAACATTCCCTGACACCATACACTAAGATCAATTCAAAATGGATTAAAGACCTAAATGTAAGACCAGAAACTATCAAACTCTTAGAGAATATAGGCAAAACCCTCAAGGACATCAATCAAAGCAAGATCTTCTCTGATCCACCTACTAAAATAGTGGAACTGAAAAGGTAAGTGAACATGTGGGACCTCATGAAACTTAAAAGCCTTTGTACAGCAAAAGAAATTACAAAAAAGCTCAACAGACACCCCACAGAGTGGGAGAAAACCATAGCAAATGAAACAACAGACAAAGAATTAATCTCCAAAATCTACAAGCAACTCAGACAACTCAGCACCAGAAAAAACGAACAACCCAATCAAAAAATGAGAAAAAGATCTAAAGAGATGCCTCTCCAAAGAGGACATACAGATGGCCCAAAGGCACATGAAATGATGCTCAACCTCGCTTATCATTAGAGAAATGCAAATTAAAACCACAATGAGATACCAACTCACACCCGTCAGAATGGCCATCATGTACAAATCGACAGACAGACAATAAATGCTGGAGAGGGTGCGGAGAAAAGGGAACCCTCTTGCATTGCTGATGGGAATGTAAATTGATACAACCTCTATGGAAGACAATATGGAGATTCTTTAAAAAACTAAAAATAGAAGCACCATATGACCCAGCAATCCCACTATTAGGCCTATATCCTGATGAAAATGAGCATACTACCAAATATCATCTACAGATTCAATGCAATACCTATTCAACTACCACTGACATTTTTCACAGAACTAGACCAAAGAATAACACAGTTCATATGGAAACACAAAAGACCTAGAATAGCCAAAGCAATCCTGAGAAAGAAAAATGGAGCTGGAGGGATCAGCCTCCACAACTTCAGACTATGCTACAAAGCAACAGTCATCAAGACAGTATGGTACTGGCACAAAAACAGAACTATAGATCAATGGAACCAGATCGAGGACCCAGAGATAAACCCATGCACCTATGGGTACCTTATTTTTGACAAAGGAGGTGAAACTATAAAATGGGACAAAGACAGCCTCTTCAACAAGTGGTGCTGGGAGATTATGGACAGCTACATGCAAAAAAATGAAGTTGGAACATTCCCTGACACCATACACTAAGATCAATTCAAAATGGATTAAAGACCTAAATGTAAGACCAGAAACTATCAAACTCTTAGAGAATATAGGCAAAACCCTCAAGGACATCAATCAAAGCAAGATCTTCTCTGATCCACCTACTAAAATAGTGGAACTGAAAAGGTAAGTGAACATGTGGGACCTCATGAAACTTAAAAGCCTTTGTACAGCAAAAGAAATTACAAAAAAGCTCAACAGACACCCCACAGAGTGGGAGAAAACCATAGCAAATGAAACAACAGACAAAGAATTAATCTCCAAAATCTACAAGCAACTCAGACAACTCAGCACCAGAAAAAACGAACAACCCAATCAAAAAATGAGAAAAAGATCTAAAGAGATGCCTCTCCAAAGAGGACATACAGATGGCCCAAAGGCACATGAAATGATGCTCAACCTCGCTTATCATTAGAGAAATGCAAATTAAAACCACAATGAGATACCAACTCACACCCGTCAGAATGGCCATCATGTACAAATCGACAGACAGACAATAAATGCTGGAGAGGGTGCGGAGAAAAGGGAACCCTCTTGCATTGCTGATGGGAATGTAAATTGATACAACCTCTATGGAAGACAATATGGAGATTCTTTAAAAAACTAAAAATAGAAGCACCATATGACCCAGCAATCCCACTATTAGGCCTATATCCTGATGAAATCAAAAATGAAAGAGGCACCTGTACCCCAATGTTCATTGCAGCTCTCTATACAATAGCCAGAACATGGAAGCAACCTAGATGTCCATCGACAAATGAATGGATACAGAAGCTCTGGTACATTTATGCAATGGAATACTACTCAGCTGTTAAAAGAAATGCAGAAGACTCAGTCCTAATGAAGTGGCTAGCTCTAGAACCTATCATAAAAAGTGAAGTAAGTCAAAAAGAGAAAGACAAGTATAGTATACTAACTCATATATATGGGATCTAGTAAGATGGTCATGATAACACACGCAGTGAACTCATGGAAAAACAGAGAATAGACATAAGGACATTGTGGAGACCGAACAGTGACAGGGAGGCACAGAGGAAGTAACATAGAAACCTATACTGTTATGTGTGGAAAAGATAGCTAGTGTCATAGTGCTAAGGGAATAGGAGTGCTTACAATCACTTGGGGCAATGGTCTGGAGGGGTGGGAGGGGGGGACTGGGTGGGGAGAGGGTCCAGGGATATGCATATGAATGATCTGGGAACATACATGTCTGTGAACAACAAAACTCTGTAAAATCTTTAAAATAAAGAATAAAAAATAATAATAACAACATATACAATTTGTATGAAAAAAAAAAAGAAATCCCAGGGCTTCTGCCAGATTTCAGAAAGCCTTTCAGTACAGTCGCCACCCTGCATCCGCAGAGACAGGTATGCCTCAATACCTACAGTCCATTCCCACACTTGATTGTCCCATGAGAGAATCTTAGAATCTTAATTCTTTTGTTTTAAAATCCAAGAATGAAATTGCATTTCGGTACAAAAAAGGCCCATCCCTATTTTCTTCTCTTAATTTTCATCATACTTGAAATAAGAATATTCATCCTCCTTACCTTTGCAGTATAACTTTAATTTATAAATGCCAGAGATTTGTAATTCTGTTATCTGAAAATTTATATGCCAGACATGAGTCTATTTTTCTTCAATAGCACAGGTTTTACACTAAACTCCACTCTTCCTTAGAGGCATATAAATTAACACAGCTCAAGGCCACACTCTGGACCATGTCTAAAAATAGAAGCACCATATGACCCAGCAATCCCACTATTAGGCCTATATCCTGATGAAATCAAAAATGAAAGAGGCACCTGTACCCCAATGTTCATTGCAGCTCTCTATACAATAGCCAGAACATGGAAGCAACCTAGATGTCCATCGACAAATGAATGGATACAGAAGCTCTGGTACATTTATGCAATGGAATACTACTCAGCTGTTAAAAGAAATGCAGAAGACTCAGTCCTAATGAAGTGGCTAGCTCTAGAACCTATCATAAAAAGTGAAGTAAGTCAAAAAGAGAAAGACAAGTATAGTATACTAACTCATATATATGGGATCTAGTAAGATGGTCATGATAACACACGCAGTGAACTCATGGAAAAACAGAGAATAGACATAAGGACATTGTGGAGACCGAACAGTGACAGGGAGGCACAGAGGAAGTAACATAGAAACCTATACTGTTATGTGTGGAAAAGATAGCTAGTGTCATAGTGCTAAGGGAATAGGAGTGCTTACAATCACTTGGGGCAATGGTCTGGAGGGGTGGGAGGGGGACTGGGTGGGAGAGGGTCCAGGGATATGCATATGAATGATCTGGGAACATACATGTCTGTGAACAACAAAACTCTGTAAAATCTTTAAAATAAAGAATAAAAAATAATAATAACAACATATACAATTTGTATGAAAAAAAAAAAGAAATCCCAGGGCTTCTGCCAGATTTCAGAAAGCCTTTCAGTACAGTCGCCACCCTGCATCCGCAGAGACAGGTATGCCTCAATACCTACAGTCCATTCCCACACTTGATTGTCCCATGAGAGAATCTTAGAATCTTAATTCTTTTGTTTTAAAATCCAAGAATGAAATTGCATTTCGGTACAAAAAAGGCCCATCCCTATTTTCTTCTCTTAATTTTCATCATACTTGAAATAAGAATATTCATCCTCCTTACCTTTGCAGTATAACTTTAATTTATAAATGCCAGAGATTTGTAATTCTGTTATCTGAAAATTTATATGCCAGACATGAGTCTATTTTTCTTCAATAGCACAGGTTTTACACTAAACTCCACTCTTCCTTAGAGGCATATAAATTAACACAGCTCAAGGCCACACTCTGGACCATGTTTCCTCAAGATACTTGGCCAGAGCTATTTATATAATTTTAAATGCTTTCAAGTATTTTCTAAAATTGCAAATTTCAGTGATAAACTTCCTCTACCTTAGAACTAGCAAACTAATTTTTACAGATATGAATGTGCAAGCAGATTTTCAATGGGCCTTAGCAAAAATATTTTTGAAGACCCACATGTTTGGTCAAAGATACAAATGACAGACACTTTCAGTTCTGGCACCAAACTTCTGGTCTCCCAGTGTTTGTGACTGGCAAAATCACATTATTTTGAAAGTCAGGCTCTGAAAAACAATGCAGAGAACTTTTGATAATCTATCTTTGCTTCAGAAAAGAAGTATCAGAAAAAAATAACATACTTCACCAAAAACTGGTGTCAGTAAACTAGCTATGAGACTTTGGACTAGAGGGTTTGGCATGTTTCAGCCTCTTTTCCTTTTGAAACCATGTAGAACTCAGTTATTATTTATTTTAGAATACCTAGAAAAAAATGCTGTTATATAAATGGTTAAAAAGATTTCATCATAGTTTTCTTACACATGACTTATTTTAGTTATGCTCCCTAGGACCCAGTAAGTTATAAATGCTATGAATGGTGTGAAAGTAGAGCAAAATACAATGTGGAGAGAGAACAGTATCTCAGCTCCTCTGTTCTCAAGTCACTTTCTATATTATTTCTGTTACCCACACATAGTGCGATATTTATCTATATTATATTTCCACTAAACTAAGCTCTGGGAGAACAGAGAGCAAGCCTTGCTTTTCTTTGTTTTCCTAGGACCTGGCTCTTAGTAGGTATTCAGATAGTTATTAAATCAATATGAATCGGGTTTCCCTGGTGGTCCAGTGGGTAAAGAGTCCTCCTTGGACTGTAAGGGGCACCGGTTCGATCCCTGGCATGGGAAGATCCCACGTGCCACAGAACAACTGGACTGGTGTGTCCAATTACAAACCAGCGCTCTAGAGCGCATGCACCCAGAGCCGGTGCTCTGCAACAGGAGACACCACTGCAATGGGAGGCCCATACAGGCCAAAGAAAAACAATGGATGAAAATAAATCAATCAAATCCAAAAAGAGAGCTCAAAATTTAAAAAATAAATAAATATGAATCAAGCAATTCATTTCCTTTGTTGGTTAGTTGCCAAACAGGATTAAAATTGAGAAACATACATAAATTGAAAAACTTTTTTCTTGTCTAGTAACAAGGCAAATAAAACCCATCTCGGGAAACTATCTAGACCAGCTCTTCACAACCAGAATTCCTCAAGAGAATTAAGCCCTAAAGGAGGTGATTTGAGTAACTGCTTTCTTCCAAGGATGGCACAGTCTGGATGCATAGAAGACAAGTTAATTCATTACATACTACAGGTGCCTTAGGGAATTAGGGCTTAATTCTATTGAACTGTTGTTGAGAAGGGCTGGTATTGACTGTTACTGCACAAATTTAAACTATGAATACTAAAAGGACTTAATATCAGTTTTTAATCTGATCTTAGGAAGGACAATGTCACGTATTGATTAGACCGTCTGTTAATGAGACGGTAAAATGTTTAATGATTAGCCTAGCCTAGTATCTAAAGCCCTGATACCCTAGAAAGCAAAGCCTCCTAACTCACTGAAGGTGCCAACACTTTATTTGGGAGATGGAAGCCCAGGACAGTCAGGGAGAAAAGAAAATGAGCCCAGGAACAATGCACTGCAATGTGATGCTGTTTGCCACCTCCCCTCCCTGACACTCATAACCCTAGGAAGAGATCCAGCAGGCTCCTCAGTAGTCATGTTCACATGGCACAGGGACCTTCTCCAGAATGGCTGTAATGAGCAACTATACCCCATGGAAGATGGAATGGAGGCAGAATTTATCTTCCCAATCCCCTCTTTCATCACCACTTCCCAATTATTAAGGTTCACCTCAGTTGGCGAGCTTACACCCAGTCACTTCTTGGTTGCATAATCCAACCCTTCAGGAGTCCCTCTAGATGGGGACTCTAGATCTTCCATCTGTAGTGTTTCATTCAAGTCTAAAAATGGCAGGGCAACCAGGTGAGGGGTGGGATCGCCAAAATGTTACAAACCAGCGCTCTAGAGCGCATGCACCCAGAGCCGGTGCTCTGCAACAGGAGACACCACTGCAATGGGAGGCCCATACAGGCCAAAGAAAAACAATGGATGAAAATAAATCAATCAAATCCAAAAAGAGAGCTCAAAATTTAAAAAATAAATAAATATGAATCAAGCAATTCATTTCCTTTGTTGGTTAGTTGCCAAACAGGATTAAAATTGAGAAACATACATAAATTGAAAAACTTTTTTCTTGTCTAGTAACAAGGCAAATAAAACCCATCTCGGGAAACTATCTAGACCAGCTCTTCACAACCAGAATTCCTCAAGAGAATTAAGCCCTAAAGGAGGTGATTTGAGTAACTGCTTTCTTCCAAGGATGGCACAGTCTGGATGCATAGAAGACAAGTTAATTCATTACATACTACAGGTGCCTTAGGGAATTAGGGCTTAATTCTATTGAACTGTTGTTGAGAAGGGCTGGTATTGACTGTTACTGCACAAATTTAAACTATGAATACTAAAAGGACTTAATATCAGTTTTTAATCTGATCTTAGGAAGGACAATGTCACGTATTGATTAGACCGTCTGTTAATGAGACGGTAAAATGTTTAATGATTAGCCTAGCCTAGTATCTAAAGCCCTGATACCCTAGAAAGCAAAGCCTCCTAACTCACTGAAGGTGCCAACACTTTATTTGGGAGATGGAAGCCCAGGACAGTCAGGGAGAAAAGAAAATGAGCCCAGGAACAATGCACTGCAATGTGATGCTGTTTGCCACCTCCCCTCCCTGACACTCATAACCCTAGGAAGAGATCCAGCAGGCTCCTCAGTAGTCATGTTCACATGGCACAGGGACCTTCTCCAGAATGGCTGTAATGAGCAACTATACCCCATGGAAGATGGAATGGAGGCAGAATTTATCTTCCCAATCCCCTCTTTCATCACCACTTCCCAATTATTAAGGTTCACCTCAGTTGGCGAGCTTACACCCAGTCACTTCTTGGTTGCATAATCCAACCCTTCAGGAGTCCCTCTAGATGGGGACTCTAGATCTTCCATCTGTAGTGTTTCATTCAAGTCTAAAAATGGCAGGGCAACCAGGTGAGGGTGGGATATAGCAACCAAGAGAGAAAGAAAGCATTCGTGAAAGTCTAAGAAGCCACATAAAGTGCAATGCCTGAGAGCAGCAACTTTGCTCAGGGTGAAATGCTTACAATCTACTATTTCCCTGGAAACCAAGGGTTGCTAAGGCATATGCAAAGGGGGATCCTATTAAAATAAGAGAGGTTTCTTCTAAGACTCTGTCTTGGGTTTGCATCTTCTATGGAAATGGCTCCGGTCCAAGACACACACTCTCCTTTTACCTTATCTTGGAGAGGCCTGGGCACTAGTCCAAGCTACTATTTTACCATGTCTTCCAAAAGTTAAATTGCTGTTTCTGGACATAGGTTGAGGAAAGCACTTCAGTGAGGTGTTTAGCTATGTTTGTTTTAAATAAATCTTATCCAACTTACAATTTGCACAACTATTCAGGCAATTTGTATTAAAATCTGGTTCATCCTTCTTTCACCTACATTTAGTCCCTTGGCTAATTCACCTACTATTGTTAACTAAGTATTTCAACTTACCCTAACTCCAGGAAAACTAAGTCAGCTAAGAGTTAGTATGATCTATTAAAGTGAATAAATGACCACAACTCTCAGTTGAATTATCTCTACAAATCTTTTCTCCCACAATAAAATTGAACACCTAAGAACTAGAGACTGCAGAGATGTCCAGGAGCATTCATTTTTTTCATTAGAAACTATATTCATCAAATCTCTCCAGCCTTGGATCTATGTTGGCAATTGCATAAGCTACCTTGTGGAACAAATGTATGTGCAAATCTTGCCATTCTTTTTGTAGGCCAAATGTCAAACCCACCCAAATCAAATCTTCCACCCAGATCAGTCATACATGATGAAATACTGGTAGGGATCACAAAAGTTCACCAAAGGTTACAAGTGTTTGGGATTTACCAGCCAGTTTCATAATCTCTGGTTATGTTAACGATCTCCAGAGCAATTACCACCTTGGAAATTTTAGATGGAGGAAATACTTGTGTATCAAATCCATTAGGCTAAAGAAGTCTAAGAACATTAAGGGTTTTCTAGTTAAAGCTAAACAAACTGGAACAGTGCAGTGAACCAAGGTGCTGAGGAAGAGAAAGTCTGCTGGATACCTTGTATAAATCCATCCCTGAGTTCTCTCTCAGTGAAACCTTTTTTTTTTTTTTTTTTGGCATTAGGCTTATTTTGATTCATTAGCCTTGGTCCACTTGAAGGGCTCATGACATCATCTATGCACATTTGCAGTACTGAAGGTTTCTTTTTGTAGAACATTCAGTCATGTCGAGTCATTCATCAAAAGCAGTTGGCCTCCATCTACACCTTGATTTAGTCTGAGCTGTGCCTAAGAGCTCTGCTATCACTACAGAGATTGACTTATTAAGTTTCTGCTGAAATCTCTTCTGGGATGAGTGATTAATAGCCAAAGATTCCCGCTCTCCTTCTACAACAGTAAGTCTATTTGGTTCAAATGTTTGTAAAAGTTTATATCCATCTTAAGACAAAGACTATTGTGATGAGATAAACAAAACACGGCCTTCAGTGCCAGTCCTAGCTGGAAGGTCAACTCAACACAATTGATGCAGTTTTTAAGATTATAGTAGAACTTGTAGGTTTGATATAAATAAGCGTAGTCATACCTGTTGTCAAAATATTGAAATACTTGTATATTTCTTGGTAAGTAGCTATTCCCCCCAAGCTTCCCACTGTACTCCCATGTTCCCAGCACCCTCAATCCCCTGAACCCTCTCCCTGGATCCTCCCACCATCCAATTAGCAGTCAACCTAGTCCAGTACTCTGCAGAAGCCTTCAAGCTGGCATCCACTCTGACCCATCTGTGCCTGAGCTACACCAGTTGTTCAGTCATTTGAACAGCACTCTGAGACTATGTATACCTAGAAGCAATGGCCATAAAACTGTTTGGCCCTAAAGAATATTGAGAACAATTGATATGGTCACTCTACAGGAGATTTACTGTCCTTCTAAACATCTGTTGTTAATTTCTCTTGATTTTTGTTTTTTTGCCCAGTCCTTATTTTCACAGAGCAATTACCACCTTGGAAATTTTAGATGGAGGAAATACTTGTGTATCAAATCCATTAGGCTAAAGAAGTCTAAGAACATTAAGGGTTTTCTAGTTAAAGCTAAACAAACTGGAACAGTGCAGTGAACCAAGGTGCTGAGGAAGAGAAAGTCTGCTGGATACCTTGTATAAATCCATCCCTGAGTTCTCTCTCAGTGAAACCTTTTTTTTTTTTTTTTTTGGCATTAGGCTTATTTTGATTCATTAGCCTTGGTCCACTTGAAGGGCTCATGACATCATCTATGCACATTTGCAGTACTGAAGGTTTCTTTTTGTAGAACATTCAGTCATGTCGAGTCATTCATCAAAAGCAGTTGGCCTCCATCTACACCTTGATTTAGTCTGAGCTGTGCCTAAGAGCTCTGCTATCACTACAGAGATTGACTTATTAAGTTTCTGCTGAAATCTCTTCTGGGATGAGTGATTAATAGCCAAAGATTCCCGCTCTCCTTCTACAACAGTAAGTCTATTTGGTTCAAATGTTTGTAAAAGTTTATATCCATCTTAAGACAAAGACTATTGTGATGAGATAAACAAAACACGGCCTTCAGTGCCAGTCCTAGCTGGAAGGTCAACTCAACACAATTGATGCAGTTTTTAAGATTATAGTAGAACTTGTAGGTTTGATATAAATAAGCGTAGTCATACCTGTTGTCAAAATATTGAAATACTTGTATATTTCTTGGTAAGTAGCTATTCCCCCCAAGCTTCCCACTGTACTCCCATGTTCCCAGCACCCTCAATCCCCTGAACCCTCTCCCTGGATCCTCCCACCATCCAATTAGCAGTCAACCTAGTCCAGTACTCTGCAGAAGCCTTCAAGCTGGCATCCACTCTGACCCATCTGTGCCTGAGCTACACCAGTTGTTCAGTCATTTGAACAGCACTCTGAGACTATGTATACCTAGAAGCAATGGCCATAAAACTGTTTGGCCCTAAAGAATATTGAGAACAATTGATATGGTCACTCTACAGGAGATTTACTGTCCTTCTAAACATCTGTTGTTAATTTCTCTTGTCACTTTTCTGAACACCAGGGACTCTTTCCCCTGCTGTTATTTTGGCCCAGTCCTTATTTTCACGGTACCTATTGTGGTTAAATTATTTTCTCAAGGCAGTAATTGTATGTGGAATATAGTTAAATAAGAGCAAAGCCCTCTCTGCACTGATGTATTAAGTCAAAAAACTGCCAATCAAAATTTCTAAGACTTCTCGTAAGAATATTGAATATGGCCAAAAGAGTGTAGAGAAAAACTTGAAAGAGTAAGAATTTGAATCTGAAAGAAAAAGCTGAAAATTCTCCCTCAGACTTAGGCTACACAAAGAAGAAATGGAAAGAGCCAAGAGGTGCCAGTCCTCTGTGTAATTCAAAAGCTGCAAACTCTTCCAATTTCCAGGAACGTGGATGGCAGATCACACACTGTTCAATATGTGGTGGTGTTTGTGCTGAGAAACCCAACTCCAGAACAGACACACAAATTAAAGTCACAGGTTATTCAACAGCAAGATTTTCATAGAGCACATTTTCAAATAAAATTAATCTGAAAATCTATGGACTGTTGTACCTCACAGACATAGCAAAGAGGGTCATGAAGACAAACTGCTGAAACACACAGGCTCTTGGGGACTATAGCTCTACGGGAAAGAAATTAAAATGACCACAAACTGTGTCATCATGAGTGGCCACTGGTTTGAGTCAACTTCCAAGTCCTCACTATAAGTATTCTGAGTATTCATTCTAACTGCATCCTTAGGGAATGATCAGAAGGCATGTTCCTAGCTAGGAAGATGTGTTAGGCAAAAGCTTCCCACTGATCCTCCCACACCTCCCCTGAACCCTCTCCCTGGATCCTCCCACCATCCAATTAGCAGTCAACCTAGTCCAGTACTCTGCAGAAGCCTTCAAGCTGGCATCCACTCTGACCCATCTGTGCCTGAGCTACACCAGTTGTTCAGTCATTTGAACAGCACTCTGAGACTATGTATACCTAGAAGCAATGGCCATAAAACTGTTTGGCCCTAAAGAATATTGAGAACAATTGATATGGTCACTCTACAGGAGATTTACTGTCCTTCTAAACATCTGTTGTTAATTTCTCTTGTCACTTTTCTGAACACCAGGGACTCTTTCCCCTGCTGTTATTTTGGCCCAGTCCTTATTTTCACGGTACCTATTGTGGTTAAATTATTTTCTCAAGGCAGTAATTGTATGTGGAATATAGTTAAATAAGAGCAAAGCCCTCTCTGCACTGATGTATTAAGTCAAAAAACTGCCAATCAAAATTTCTAAGACTTCTCGTAAGAATATTGAATATGGCCAAAAGAGTGTAGAGAAAAACTTGAAAGAGTAAGAATTTGAATCTGAAAGAAAAAGCTGAAAATTCTCCCTCAGACTTAGGCTACACAAAGAAGAAATGGAAAGAGCCAAGAGGTGCCAGTCCTCTGTGTAATTCAAAAGCTGCAAACTCTTCCAATTTCCAGGAACGTGGATGGCAGATCACACACTGTTCAATATGTGGTGGTGTTTGTGCTGAGAAACCCAACTCCAGAACAGACACACAAATTAAAGTCACAGGTTATTCAACAGCAAGATTTTCATAGAGCACATTTTCAAATAAAATTAATCTGAAAATCTATGGACTGTTGTACCTCACAGACATAGCAAAGAGGGTCATGAAGACAAACTGCTGAAACACACAGGCTCTTGGGGACTATAGCTCTACGGGAAAGAAATTAAAATGACCACAAACTGTGTCATCATGAGTGGCCACTGGTTTGAGTCAACTTCCAAGTCCTCACTATAAGTATTCTGAGTATTCATTCTAACTGCATCCTTAGGGAATGATCAGAAGGCATGTTCCTAGCTAGGAAGATGTGTTAGGCAAAAAGTGCACACACCTACATAATAAGACAGTCACAAAAAAGAATACACAATGGCCAATAGCTTAATACATAAAGGTTGCTTTTTTGCTTCTGAGACAAAGCGATGTGCTTTTAGGTGGTCCCTCAGGAAATGAGATGAACCTACATCCTATATGCTGCACTTCACAGTCACCAAAGCAGTCATATCATTTAAATATTTCCTTGAGGCTTGTTTTCCCTTTCCCTCCCCTCCCTATTGCAAGTAAAGATCGATTCCATGTGAGCACATTTAAAGCCTGTCAAATGCTTCACTCCCAAATCATATTGCCAACAGGTGAATGACTGAGACATGATGTAGCAGATGATGTGATAATCATAACAATGGCAGCAACTAATAACTATCATTCATTCAGTAAACATTTATGGAATGCCTCTTACATGCCAGAGGAGATGGTGAAGGACAGAGAAGCCTGGCGTACTGCAGTCCATGGGGTCACAATGAGTCAGACATGACTTACTGACTGAACAACAATTATAGGCAATGAGGATACAGCAGTGAGGATCTGGCATTTACATTCTAGTGTGAGGGAAACAATAAAAACAACTGCGTAAATAAATGAGAAGGCAGATTAGATTGTAATACATCCTATGACAAAATTACAGAGAAAAATGTGATGGGACAGCATGTAGGAGAGAGAGATCCTCCATAAGCTGGGTTAGTCTGGGAAGGCCTCTCTGTGGTGGTGACCTTTGAACTAAGAGTTGAAGCCAGCAATGTAAAGAGACGAGAATGAAGCATGTCAGGCAGATGCACAGCAAATCCAGAAGCCCTGAGATAGGAACAAGTGTTGCTTGATTTAGAACAGGACAGAAGCCAGTGCAGCCGGAGCACCATGGTATGAAATGGGGTCAGGGATGTAGGCATGGGCCAGATTACCTAGGGCCTTAGAAGGAACTTGAATTTTCTTCTGCATAAAAAAGAAAAGCAAAAAAAGTGAAAGGCACTCAGTTGTGTCCGACTCTTTGCGACCCCATGGACTGTAGCCTGCCAGATTTCTCTGTCCATGGAATTTTGCAGGCAAGAATATTGGAGTGAGTAGCCAGAAGGAAGTCTTAAAGGATTTCAGCACCAGTTAACTGTGGATATTGAAGGTAACACCAGAAAGAAGAGGAAATCGAGTTGGGGATGATTGCCATAGGGAGACAGCAACAGAGACAGAGCAGTGGCTAGAATTAACAATTTTGCAAGCAGAATTGACAGAACACACTGATGAACCAGGACTTCCCTGGTAGCTCTGCAGTAAAGATCGATTCCATGTGAGCACATTTAAAGCCTGTCAAATGCTTCACTCCCAAATCATATTGCCAACAGGTGAATGACTGAGACATGATGTAGCAGATGATGTGATAATCATAACAATGGCAGCAACTAATAACTATCATTCATTCAGTAAACATTTATGGAATGCCTCTTACATGCCAGAGGAGATGGTGAAGGACAGAGAAGCCTGGCGTACTGCAGTCCATGGGGTCACAATGAGTCAGACATGACTTACTGACTGAACAACAATTATAGGCAATGAGGATACAGCAGTGAGGATCTGGCATTTACATTCTAGTGTGAGGGAAACAATAAAAACAACTGCGTAAATAAATGAGAAGGCAGATTAGATTGTAATACATCCTATGACAAAATTACAGAGAAAAATGTGATGGGACAGCATGTAGGAGAGAGAGATCCTCCATAAGCTGGGTTAGTCTGGGAAGGCCTATCTGTGGGGGTGACCTTTGAACTAAGAGTTGAAGCCAGCAATGTAAAGAGACGAGAATGAAGCATGTCAGGCAGATGCACAGCAAATCCAGAAGCCCTGAGATAGGAACAAGTGTTGCTTGATTTAGAACAGGACAGAAGCCAGTGCAGCCGGAGCACCATGGTATGAAATGGGGTCAGGGATGTAGGCATGGGCCAGATTACCTAGGGCCTTAGAAGGAACTTGAATTTTCTTCTGCATAAAAAAGAAAAGCAAAAAAAGTGAAAGGCACTCAGTTGTGTCCGACTCTTTGCGACCCCATGGACTGTAGCCTGCCAGATTTCTCTGTCCATGGAATTCTCCAGGCAAGAATATTGGAGTGAGTAGCCAGAAGGAAGTCTTAAAGGATTTCAGCACCAGTTAACTGTGGATATTGAAGGTAACACCAGAAAGAAGAGGAAATCGAGTTGGGGATGATTGCCATAGGGAGACAGCAACAGAGACAGAGCAGTGGCTAGAATTAACAATTTTGCAAGCAGAATTGACAGAACACACTGATGAACCAGGACTTCCCTGGTAGCTCTGCAGTAAAGAATCTGCTTGAAAGCAGGAGATACAGAAAAGGCGGGTTCAATTCCTGGGTTGGGAAGACCCCCTTGAGGAGAGCAGGGCAATCAACTCCAGTATTCTTGCATGGAAAATCCCATGGAGAAAGGAGCCTGGTGGGCTATGGTCCATGGGGCCTCCAAAGAGTTGGACATGGCTGAAGTGGCTGAACACAACACAGCACTGATGAACCAGTTATAGGGACTGAATGGAAAATACTTAACAGCACCCTCACTGTGTGTTGGGTGCTATAGAAAACAAGTATTTGCATCCACTATCACATTTAGTTTTTCTTAATGATGAGAAAACTTCAGTCAGAGGGGCAAATAAGTAAATAACTTACCCATGTTCAACAGGTTATTAAATGGCAGTGCATGCATGTGTGCTAAGTCACTGGAGTCGTGTCCAAATCTTTGGGAACCTATGGATTGTAGCCCAGCTTGCTCCTCTGTCCAGGATATTCTCCAGGCAAGAATACTGGAGTGGATTCCCATGCCATCCTCCAGGAGATCTTCCAGACCCAGGGATTGAACCCATGTCTCTTATGTCTTCTGCACTTGCAGGTGAGTTCTTTACTACTGAGCCACCAGGGAAGCCCAGTTAAGTGACAGAGCCAGGATTAAACGAAATCAGCTTGTTTCCAGAGCCCTAATTAAAAACCAAAATTTTATATGACATAATTCTAGAAATACTGATATCTTAGAATATTCTCAAAGTAGAGTCAGTATTTTCCTACTGGGCACATTGTTACACTTTTCTGTCCTTTTCCAAAGTCAAATGCTACAAATTTCTAGCCAAAGAAAGGATTATTCTCAGTTGTCCTGTAATCTCAGTCAATCATGCCACCAAATAAAAGTAATCTTTTAAACTGAGTTATTAAAAAAGCAAATTCTTCTCTTAGCAGCTAAACTTTATACTCATCTCCATTTTCATTCTCTATACTTTCTCCAGATCAGTATTAATAGAGTCTTTACTTCCTTACATCATGCATCCTCCTCAGAAAAACAACATTCAGTGAATTACTAATGTGTTATAGTCAACTTCAATGCCAGCCAAGCAGAAGTGGCTGGAATTATTTTTATATCTATCAAGCAGCTGAGCAACTCACAATGCGTCTGAAGCCAATACTAGCTGAATCTTAGGAAGATCTGTTCTCAACATCTACCACTCAAGCCACGGACTGAGTTTCACAGACCAATCACCAGAACTCTGAAGAAAGACACGAATGAGCCCAAACCTAGCAAAGAATCTGAACCCTGGAGGAAGATGAACAAGCATGAACCAGGGTTGTTTTTCATAGAACTCAAAGTAAGATGACTAATCCACACCTCCAAATTTAAAATAATCAGACAAAGCTGAGCAGATCTTGGTCAGAGCACATCTCTAAACAACCACTAAAATCTCTATCTTCAGTCTTTTGCAATGGTTGCAGAGTCTTCCAATGCCCGAGGATTAACACCTTTCCATTAAGCATGAAATAACATCTACTTTGCTCTATACTTTTCTCCCATGGAAATTTAATCTGAGCCAGCAATGTATTGTGATATGTCAGGCTGTACCATGACATACAGGACATTTCAATCAGATCTGCTATCTCAAGATCCTAAGAATTTTCAAATCTTTCTTGCATAGACCACGGGCACAGTATATGTAGTAGAGTTTCACACTGTTGCCAAATTTGCTTTATCCCCCCTCCACCCTGCTATTTAGTAATTTCAGAGGCTATTTTAACAAGAATTATATAGCCTGAGTCTTCTCTAATTTCGGAATATGTCATCTATTTTCCCCAGAAAAATAAATTAGGAATTGACAATCATAACCATAAAACTAAACTTTCTTGAAAAGTTTACACCCCTGAAATACTCAAGTCTATCAAATAATTTCTTCTCACAAAATATATGATATAATCAACTTCTAAGCTATTTTCTTCCTTCTCTTTAAAATAAATTTCAATTTTAATCCCAAGATTTAATTTCAATTAGTTGTGGCATTTATATTTCCCTAATGAATCCAGAATCTCATAGACAGATGTACATTTAAATATACATAACAACATAAATATTTCCACAACCACTTGATTCTTCTCATTACGTTTTGAAAATTAGGTTTGTGAGGAATGTACTGTGTCTGGCACAGAAGCACTGAATAAAAACTAGTAAGGAAGTTTCCCTGGTAGCTTAGTGGTAAAGAATCCATCTGCCAATGCAAGAGACATAGGTTTGATCCCTGGTCTGGGAAGATCCCATATGTCATGGAGCAACTAAGCTCATGCACCACAGCTATTGAGTTTGTGCTCTGGAGCCCACAAGCCACAACTACGGAAGCCCACACATCCTAGTGTCCATGTTCCTCAACAAGAGAAGCCATCACAATGAAAAACCCACACTCTACAATTAGAGAGTGGCCCCCACTCACCATAACTAGAGAAGACCCAGAAGAGCCAAAAATAAAATAGATTAAAACTTTAAAAAAAAACACTAATAATGGATGACAATGTTGGTAATAATGGTGGGCAATGGCAATACAAAGGTTAAAAATGATTTTATTGACACCAACTGCTCAAAGTCCAGCAGAGCAGACAGAGGTATATCTATAACAGGAGTATAAGTGGCACCACAAATACAGAAATGATACAGCCTGGATTTTTCAGAATAATGCAAACTTCATTCTGTGCCAATGACAGATACCAAGTTCAATACATCTCATCTTATTCATGATATGTGCTTTTTATAACTGCAATAAAATCACCATCAAAACCATAAGAGAACATCGAAGATGGATAGGAAACTCTTGCTTTTAGCTAATGTAGTTTTGTGGAAGAGCCTTAATAAGCACATGCAATCATTAAAAAGCAAAATCAAAGGGTACATACTAGGCTCAACTTCTTAAAACCAGACAGTAAGTGCTGAAAGGACTATAGCAATTCAGAAGAACTTACAAGAGAAATTGGACTTTGTGCAGAAACTTGACTTTGAATTCAAACTTAAAAATGGGTAGGAATTTCATACAAACAGACAAGCTTACAGGGAAAAGGCTGAGCATCATTATACTGAAGACAGGAAAAGGTCTGTTCTGGCATGAATCCAGAATCTCATAGACAGATGTACATTTAAATATACATAACAACATAAATATTTCCACAACCACTTGATTCTTCTCATTACGTTTTGAAAATTAGGTTTGTGAGGAATGTACTGTGTCTGGCACAGAAGCACTGAATAAAAACTAGTAAGGAAGTTTCCCTGGTAGCTTAGTGGTAAAGAATCCATCTGCCAATGCAAGAGACATAGGTTTGATCCCTGGTCTGGGAAGATCCCATATGTCATGGAGCAACTAAGCTCATGCACCACAGCTATTGAGTTTGTGCTCTGGAGCCCACAAGCCACAACTACGGAAGCCCACACATCCTAGTGTCCATGTTCCTCAACAAGAGAAGCCATCACAATGAAAAACCCACACTCTACAATTAGAGAGTGGCCCCCACTCACCATAACTAGAGAAGACCCAGAAGAGCCAAAAATAAAATAGATTAAAACTTTAAAAAAAAACACTAATAATGGATGACAATGTTGGTAATAATGGTGGGCAATGGCAATACAAAGGTTAAAAATGATTTTATTGACACCAACTGCTCAAAGTCCAGCAGAGCAGACAGAGGTATATCTATAACAGGAGTATAAGTGGCACCACAAATACAGAAATGATACAGCCTGGATTTTTCAGAATAATGCAAACTTCATTCTGTGCCAATGACAGATACCAAGTTCAATACATCTCATCTTATTCATGATATGTGCTTTTATAACTGCAATAAAATCACCATCAAAACCATAAGAGAACATCGAAGATGGATAGGAAACTCTTGCTTTTAGCTAATGTAGTTTTGTGGAAGAGCCTTAATAAGCACATGCAATCATTAAAAAGCAAAATCAAAGGGTACATACTAGGCTCAACTTCTTAAAACCAGACAGTAAGTGCTGAAAGGACTATAGCAATTCAGAAGAACTTACAAGAGAAATTGGACTTTGTGCAGAAACTTGACTTTGAATTCAAACTTAAAAATGGGTAGGAATTTCATACAAACAGACAAGCTTACAGGGAAAAGGCTGAGCATCATTATACTGAAGACAGGAAAGGTACAGGTCCAACGTCAGATTTTAAAAGTGTTCCCTCGGGCTTCCCTGGTGGTCCAGTGGATATAGAGTCCATTTTGCAGTGCAAGGGGTGCCATTCAACCCCTGGCCTGAGAAGATCCCATGTGCCGTGGAGCGGCTGGACCGGTGTATCCAATTGCGAGTGAGTGCTCTGGAGTGCATGCACCCAGAGCCAGTGCTGTGCAGCAAGAGAGGCCACTGCAGTGGGAGGCCCACCCAGGCTAAAGAACAAAAATGGATGAAAATAAGTAAGTTAAAAATCAAAAAAAGTGGCCAAAAATTTTTTCTTAAAAAAGCGTTCCCGGGCTTCCCCTGGTGGTCCAGCGGGTAAGGACACCGCCTTGCAGTGCAAGGGGCACCGGTTCGATCCCTGGCCTGGGAAGATCCCACGTGCCGCGGAGCGGCTGGACTGATGAGTCCAATTACCGAGCCGGAGCTCAGGAGCGCTTGTGCCCAGAGCCGGCACTCTGCGACGACAGAGGCCACTGCGATGGGAGGCCCACAGGAGCCGAAGAACAAAGACAGATGAAAATAGAGAAATGAAAGACCAATAGAAGTGGCCCGCCCATCCCCTTCCCTCCCCACCCCACCCCCTAAATAGATAAATAAATAAAATAAATGTTAAAAAAAGAGAGAGAGAGAAAACAGAGGGAAGAAAGAAACATTTAAAAAAAAAAAAAAAGCGTTCCCTCAAAGATGAAAAAGCAAATGTGCAGAGTACAGTGGAGGAAACATCTCTACTGTGGATACAATGATCAGGAGCAATGTTTTCAAACAACGTATTTATTTTCTAAAGGAGATTGAGGAAAGGAACTCACTGATTCCTGGGCAGCTAGGTTGAAACTGAAGGTATAAAAAACATTTCATTTAGTTGTGAATCCTCTTGCATTTATTCCGTACTTCCACCTTTGCAAAGTCCTTACTGTATAGTCTCACTTGAGTTTCACCTGTGACTGCAGCTAGTGACCAGGTATAAAGTGAGCTCCCCTCCAGGCCCTGGGCTATGTCTGCAATTCAGTGTGCACAGTCCTAAAACACTGACTAACCCACACCTCTACCTTGTGGAATAAGAAAGCACTGCTAATGGAATTGGGCTCTTAGGACATGTAAACTCTGCCTTGATTCAGCAATGACATTTGACTAATGTTACATAATCATCGCAAAGAATCTTCCTATGAGGCAGGAGACCTAGATTTGACCTGTGGGTTGAGAAGATTCCTGGAGAAGGAAATGGCTACCCACTCCAGTATCCTTGCCTGAAGAATTTCATGGACAGGGGAGCCATGAGGTCTCAAAGAGTTGGACAGGACTGAGTGACTAACACTTTCACTTTCACGTATTAATCACTGATTGATTGGTTTCCTTCTTAAGTTTCAGATATGATTTGAGATGATTTGAAAGCTAAATAAGAGGCCTCACATCATGAATCCCTTCCAGTCATGAGTAGTAGGCATGTAACTGTGTTCCAAATGTATCCAGAGGTAAAGAACTGAAAAGCATTAAGGGAGATTTATTGTCCAATAATATAAAACAGTAAAGGCTGTCTTATAATTGTGAAAATAGATGTACCATAATAGATGCAGCTCTCCAAGAATATGTCCTCCCATTCCCACATGTTGGAGAAGCAGAATGTTGCCCCTCTGCAAGGGCTATGAAATGTTTGGAAATGATGCATGTCTAGCAAATTTATAATATCCCCAAGTGCTCTTTAGCATTTTGGTCTATAGTAGCTACTTTTGGCAAACCAAGGAGTCTGGCTTTAAATGAAGTTAACAGAACCATGTAGACCCAGAAGAGCCCTTCATGACCATAATACTGTGCCTTTTCCCATCTGGCTTTAAAGATCACCTTGATTCTGTTCTCTTCAAGTACATTTACAGTTAAGGCTTTAACCCATTTTGCAAATCCTTCCAACTTTCTTATCATTGCTTTTCAAAAAGGTAACATAAATACTTATAGCCTAAGCAGCTTGCTCCTAAATCAGCTGGGAATGCAAGATCTGACTAAAATAGTCATTTTTGGAAGATACAAAAAGGAGTTCCTAGAATTTACAGAGTTAGGAAAATGCCTTCTTGGAGAATGAAGCCAGTAAGAATAAATGCACATCGAGTGTAGACTGCAATAGAAGCAGATGCCCCTATGAAATACTTTATTAGTATATTATTCAGGGGTGCACAGTCCTAAAACACTGACTAACCCACACCTCTACCTTGTGGAATAAGAAAGCACTGCTAATGGAATTGGGCTCTTAGGACATGTAAACTCTGCCTTGATTCAGCAATGACATTTGACTAATGTTACATAATCATCGCAAAGAATCTTCCTATGAGGCAGGAGACCTAGATTTGACCTGTGGGTTGAGAAGATTCCTGGAGAAGGAAATGGCTACCCACTCCAGTATCCTTGCCTGAAGAATTTCATGGACAGGGGAGCCATGAGGTCTCAAAGAGTTGGACAGGACTGAGTGACTAACACTTTCACTTTCACGTATTAATCACTGATTGATTGGTTTCCTTCTTAAGTTTCAGATATGATTTGAGATGATTTGAAAGCTAAATAAGAGGCCTCACATCATGAATCCCTTCCAGTCATGAGTAGTAGGCATGTAACTGTGTTCCAAATGTATCCAGAGGTAAAGAACTGAAAAGCATTAAGGGAGATTTATTGTCCAATAATATAAAACAGTAAAGGCTGTCTTATAATTGTGAAAATAGATGTACCATAATAGATGCAGCTCTCCAAGAATATGTCCTCCCATTCCCACATGTTGGAGAAGCAGAATGTTGCCCCTCTGCAAGGGCTATGAAATGTTTGGAAATGATGCATGTCTAGCAAATTTATAATATCCCCAAGTGCTCTTTAGCATTTTGGTCTATAGTAGCTACTTTTGGCAAACCAAGGAGTCTGGCTTTAAATGAAGTTAACAGAACCATGTAGACCCAGAAGAGCCCTTCATGACCATAATACTGTGCCTTTTCCCATCTGGCTTTAAAGATCACCTTGATTCTGTTCTCTTCAAGTACATTTACAGTTAAGGCTTTAACCCATTTTGCAAATCCTTCCAACTTTCTTATCATTGCTTTTCAAAAAGGTAACATAAATACTTATAGCCTAAGCAGCTTGCTCCTAAATCAGCTGGGAATGCAAGATCTGACTAAAATAGTCATTTTTGGAAGATACAAAAAGGAGTTCCTAGAATTTACAGAGTTAGGAAAATGCCTTCTTGGAGAATGAAGCCAGTAAGAATAAATGCACATCGAGTGTAGACTGCAATAGAAGCAGATGCCCCTATGAAATACTTTATTAGTATATTATTCCTGAAACTAGGGAGATGAGCAAATATCCCCAGAAAGAGAGCTGAAGTGTAGCTGAGAGAAAACTCACTAAAACCTACCTATCATGGGGCAAGGATGGGTTTGTTGAAAAGTTTTTAAAGGTGATGTAATGGTGAAAATGTCTTCCTATTTATCAAGCACTCTGAAACGAAATAACAACTCTAATTCAAGGAAACCATTCTTCAGAAATGTCCCATCTCTTTGCTATCACCTATGACATGTAAGCCTCTGATTTGCATGGAGGTACTCATCCATGCAAAGGAAGGTCTCTAAAACTATGCATAACTATGAAGAATTACTCAGACAGATGTCATTCGTACCACAAACAGGGATACTGGTTTGCATGCCAATGCCTTGTGAGTTTCATTGACCAGACCTTTTCTCCTGTCATCTCTGTGTAATTGACAGATTAAGCTTCTGGACCTGTGAAGCTGAGGACCAGTTCATCACATGTGATGCCCTCTCCAAGGTACTGATTCCCATGGGGGCCTGCCTATTGCTGCCAGACAGCTTCTTTCTGAATCTGTTCTTACCTATGACATTTTTGATTCAGTGCTTTCAAATCATCTGAGATTTTACATTTTAAAACGTAAAATTTTGTGGATTCTTAAACAAGTTATTCAGAAGCAGATACCACTTTGACAAAAGCATAATCAAAGCTATGGTTTTCCTAATAGTCATATATGGATATAAGAGTTGGACCATAAAGAAGGCTGAGTGCCAAAGAAGTGATGACTTTGAATTGTGGTGTTGGAAAAAGACTCTTGAGAGTCCCTCAGACTGCAAGGAAATCAAGCCAGTCAATCCTAAAGGAAATCAATCCTGAATATTCATTGGAAAGAATGATGCTGAAGCTGAAGCTCCAATACTTTGGCTACCTGATGTGAATAGACAACTCATTGGAAAAGACCCTGATGTTGGGGAAAATAGAAGGCAGAAGGAGAAGGGGATAACAGAGGATGAGATGGTTGGATACCATTACTGAGTTAATGGACATGAGTTTGAGTAAGCTCCAGGAGATGGTGATGGACAGGAAAGCCTGGTGTGCTGTAGCCCATGGTGTCACAAAGACTTGGACATGACTGAGCAACTAAAATGAAAAAGTTAAGCAGAAACACTATCTTTTGCTGCAGAGAAGCTAAAATGTTTCAGTTTCCTTACCTATGAAATAAGGGAGATCAATCAGCTCTTGATAGGTTTGTTCTTTTCAATCATTTATGAAGGACTGCCATAGTAGTACTATCCTGGGAAGGAATCTAAAGCTGTCTCAGGAAAGAATGACTGATTAGTAATGTCTGCCATCTGTTTAGGGTGGAAAAATCATGGCAGATATGTCACTTATTAAAAATGTTATACAGATAATATTTGAACTTCCTAATTTCCCATGAATCTTGGACTTCGTAGCAGTTTTCAGATATCTTGGGAAAGAGAAAATTTTCTTTGAATAATGAGAACAAGCTATCTAGAATCCCAATATCCAACATTTGTGAGTGTATAACAGAAACAGCTGGTAAGCCAAGACTTTTGAAAGTTCATACTTTCTCTAGGGAAAGTCCAAAAATAACACATACCTCTGGCTCACTGCCTCTGCTAGAGTGGTATTACAGCTCTGTTTGTGCAAACGGGAGTGAAAGAGATGTGTCTATCACTCTGCTAGAGTTTCCAAGAGCTGCTATAAAATAAATTAGTTACATTTTAATGAGACATGGAGAAGATCCAGGTAAAACAGAGGGACTTGTGAAAAGTTGGAGAGAAGTTCCTCTTTCCTTCTTAAATTCTTGTCAGTATTCAATTCAATTTAACATATATTAAGATCCAATAGAAACAAATCACAAATATTAATGTCATATCCATTTGATGAGATGTTATCCAGTCATCAAAATTGTTCATGAAAAAAACTGTAGCGGCAATGTGGAATACTCTTTTCTAAGGTAAGAGAAATGAGATGAAAATGTTCACAACTGTTAAAGTGTATATGTGGGGAGGGGAAAAACTGGAAGGAAACAGCCTTAAAAGATTAGCTGTTGTTTTGGAAGAATAAATCCACACATAAAATGTTTCTTAATTTTTCAAGCTTGCTACAGTAAGTGTGTATCTTTATGGCTTTTACAAAAGTCAAGAAATTATTTTTTAAAAACATTATGTTTGATTTGAAGTGATGTTTGCCTTAATTATAAAAACAAGGCAACAATATTAGGGCAAACTAAACAATAAGTTTATATTCACCAGTAGTATCATAAACACATTTTGAAGTGTGAAAAATTTAAAATTAAAGTGTCAGGAAGCTAGTGCTCTGTGCTCAGTTGTAATCATTTATGAAGGACTGCCATAGTAGTACTATCCTGGGAAGGAATCTAAAGCTGTCTCAGGAAAGAATGACTGATTAGTAATGTCTGCCATCTGTTTAGGGTGGAAAAATCATGGCAGATATGTCACTTATTAAAAATGTTATACAGATAATATTTGAACTTCCTAATTTCCCATGAATCTTGGACTTCGTAGCAGTTTTCAGATATCTTGGGAAAGAGAAAATTTTCTTTGAATAATGAGAACAAGCTATCTAGAATCCCAATATCCAACATTTGTGAGTGTATAACAGAAACAGCTGGTAAGCCAAGACTTTTGAAAGTTCATACTTTCTCTAGGGAAAGTCCAAAAATAACACATACCTCTGGCTCACTGCCTCTGCTAGAGTGGTATTACAGCTCTGTTTGTGCAAACGGGAGTGAAAGAGATGTGTCTATCACTCTGCTAGAGTTTCCAAGAGCTGCTATAAAATAAATTAGTTACATTTTAATGAGACATGGAGAAGATCCAGGTAAAACAGAGGGACTTGTGAAAAGTTGGAGAGAAGTTCCTCTTTCCTTCTTAAATTCTTGTCAGTATTCAATTCAATTTAACATATATTAAGATCCAATAGAAACAAATCACAAATATTAATGTCATATCCATTTGATGAGATGTTATCCAGTCATCAAAATTGTTCATGAAAAAATCTGTAGCGGCAATGTGGAATACTCTTTTTCTAAGGTAAGAGAAAATGAGATGAAAATGTTCACAACTGTTAAAGTGTATATGTGGGGAGGGGAAAAACTGGAAGGAAACAGCCTTAAAAGATTAGCTGTTGTTTTGGAAGAATAAATCCACACATAAAATGTTTCTTAATTTTTCAAGCTTGCTACAGTAAGTGTGTATCTTTATGGCTTTTACAAAAGTCAAGAAATTATTTTTTAAAAACATTATGTTTGATTTGAAGTGATGTTTGCCTTAATTATAAAAACAATGCAACAATATTAGGGCAAACTAAACAATAAGTTTATATTCACCAGTAGTATCATAAACACATTTTGAAGTGTGAAATTTAAAAAGGTACACCTTCTAAGGTAAAAAATGTTTGCACTTGAAGTGCTAGGCTGCAAAACTCAGGAAGCTAGTGCTCTGTGCTCAGTTGTGTCTGATTCTGTGCAGCCCCATGGACTGTAGCTCATCAGGTTCCTCTGTCCATGGAATTTTCCTGGCAAGAATACTGGAGCATGTTGTCATTTCCTTCTTCTGGGGATCTTCCTGACCCAGTGACCAAACCCACATCTCATGTGTTTCTTGCATAGCCAGGTGGATTCTTCACCACTGTACCACCTGGGAAGCCCCAAGGAAGCTAGAGGTGATTTAGAAAAAGGGTTATGCTAATACAAAACTCATTCATTTAAGTTTAGAACTTTGAAAAAATACATCAAAAATGATAACAATGGCCAGAAGACTATGCCCCTTTTTGACTGGAAAAGAACTGACACAAAAGATTCACAGTGGATTGATTCCATAAGTGATTAAAATATCCTTTTCTATTCAATTTTAAGACAGTTGCAAGGAACCAAAAGCCAGTTTTTCTCCGATGTATACAAAGACATCATGATAATAATGACAATATAAGCAACAGTTTCTCATTCACGAAGCACTTAAGTTGTTTAAATTTTCAATATCCCTGGGAGGTACAGATTCAGATACTGAATCTCAGAGACAATAACTGACTAGCCCAAGATTACAGAGTTAGAAGCAGATTTAAATACAAGTCCATGGAACTCAAATTCTAAAGCATTTCTAGTACTGCCATTAAGCAAATGTTTGGGGAAAAAACTTCATCTTGCCTATCAGAATGAAAAGGCTCTTGTCATCAACAGGTTCCTGGCTAAAGCACAGTGATCCTCAGAGGAGTGCAGAGGCTTATCAGAAATCATTGGAATGACTGTTTCAAAGTCACCATGGTACACCAACACTCCAGATTTCTCTTAGTCTTTCCTCGGGGCTTCATGCTCCCTTCGTCGAGTGAGAACCGTATCTTCTTTGCACATCAGCACTGCTGATGTGCGCTGAGGTATCCTGGTACTATGCTCTGTTCTTCGTGTGTCTTGAGACAGGAAAAATCTTTGAAAACTGTTTTTGCAGGGAAAAAACTCTAGGGAATGTAAAGCCTTGCAAGGGCTAGAGTTACGAAAGTCTTAGAGCCATAGAGCCTTTTTGAACGTACTAAGAAATGATCCAAAATCAGGTGGCTTTTAAGAGTCAAAATTCACTAGAGGGATATGGAGGAGGCTGGCTCTTCCCCATCTATGTACCACCTTAGGCCATTCTCTGTTCTCTGGCCACGCAGCTCCCCAGAGAACTGGCACTTATTTTTGTGATAAGAAATAGTATTAGTTAGATTCCTTGGTGTCCTGCAATGTTCAGCTAATGGAAAGCAAAGGCAGGAGACCAGAGAGTGGGAAAAGAGAGATGAGGGTATTTCTCCCCTGCTTGCTTCTCCCACCACCACGGACCATTCTAGCAGTGACTTGGTCCCTCCTTGACTATGGCTCTTGTCAGGCAGCTCCTGCTCCATATCCTGAACTCTCAGTGGACCCCAAAATATTGTTCCTTTCCTCCCCTCTTTTCCCCCAGGAAATAGCTTCTCATTGTTGCTCATCCCTAGTTGCTTCAGCTTTCCTTCTTGGTCTTTTTAATCCCACCTAGAGCTCTATAAATTGTCCTTTTGCTAAACTTTCTTCAAGATTTCAATTGAGTATGCCAAAGGATTGATATAAAAGAGACTGACATAATAAAAGCTCTTCGTTATGCCTAGTTATGTGTATTTCTTTTAGCCTTGCTTGAAACTATCTTTAAATGCTATGCTTCTGTGATTAGTTGACATTAATGCATTGCTATTTTATAAAAGAATATGTTTATATTTTGTTAATAACAGTTTCAATGATCTCAGCGGGGAGTTACATTCAAAGGATACACATATCAAACTTCCTAATCTTCAGACAATGCTGTAGATATCAGCTGTAGATTTTTTTTAATGGGTAATCCCATTAAAGTTTTATACAAACACCAACTAGAACACTTTTGAAATCATATCCAGACCTTTGTTTGTATTCCCCAATTGTAAGCCCAGTCTAGCTGATAAACCTTTTCCTGTTTTCTCTCATTTTGAGGCTGCCTCAACAATGCTGCTCTCTCTTTCTTCACTTGCCATGAGCACTTTCCCTGGCTTTATAGCCACGCTTGACCACCAAGACTGACTCACTCCTGGCCACTGAACTGAAGAATTGCACATCACCTCATCCTTCCTCAATTCCCTGAGATGGAAGTATGCAGTCTTCCAGGAATTCTTCTGATTTGTTTTTTAATTAATAAGTTTTATGGACAATTTATGATGAATAAAATTCTTCCTTTCACTTTGCTGAAAAATATGTTACTAGGTTAGTGCAAAAGAACCGCAATCTTTGCATTGTTGAAATTTGCCATTTGATATTGGAATACATTCTTAAATACGTTACACATCTTTTTAATGCACATTTCTCACTTCACTTTTTTTGCTAATGACTTATTACTTGCTGTCTATTTTACATTTATTTTAAACTAGGGAAATGATGTTGGACAAAAAGCAAATTCTAGTGGTTTTCCTATTCAAGCTCAAAATGGGTCATAAAGCAGCAGAGACAACTCATAAAATCAACAACACATCTTGCCCAGGAACTGCTAATGAACATACAGTAGAGAGCTGGTTCAAGACGTTTTGCAAAAGAGATAAGAGCCTTGAAGATGAGGAGTGTAGTGGCCAGCCATCAGAAGTTGACAAAGGCAGTGGAAAGATATCATCAAAGCTGATCCTCTTAGAACTACACGAGAAGATGCTGAAGAACTCAGGGTGACCATTCTATGGTGGTTCAGCATTTGAAGCAAAATGGAAAGGTGAGAAAGCTCAATAAGCGGGTACTTACGAGCTGACTAAAACCCAAAAATATCATCATTTTGAAGTGTTGTCTTCTCTTGTGCTATCCAGTAACAATGAACCATTTCCAGATTGGATTGTGACATGCAATGAAGAGTGGATTTTATATGACAACCAGCAAAAACCAGCTCAGTGGTTGTACAGAGAAGAAGCTCCAAAGCACTTAACCAAAGCCAAACTTACACCAAAAATGGTCACGGTCACTGTTTGGTGGCTTGACTCACTACAGCTTTCTGACACCATTACATCTGAGAAGTATGCTCAGCAAATCGATGAGATGCACTGAAAACTGCAACACCTGCAGCGAGCATTGGTCAACAGAAAGAGGCCAATTCTTCTCCACAACTATGCCCAACTGCATGTTCCATAAAAAGGCTTCAAAAGTTGAATGAATTCGGCTACAAAGTTTTGCCTCATCCACCATACCTGACATTTTGCCAACCGACTACCACTTCAAGCATCTCAATAACTTTTTGCAAGGGAAACACTTCCACAACCAGCAGGATACTGAAAATGCTTTCTAAGAGTTCATAGAATCCCAAAGCATGGATTTTTATGCTACAGAAAAGAACCAACTTATTTCTTTCTTTTTTTTTGGCCACTTCTATTGGTCTTTCATTTATCATCACAGTGGCCTCTGTTGTCACAGAGCACCGGCTCTGGGCACATGCGCTCCAGAGCTCCAGCTTGGTAGTTGGACACATTGGTCCAGCCACTCCATGGCAAGTGTGATCTTCCTGGGTCAGGGATTGAACCAGCGCCCTTTGCACTACAAGGTGGTGTCCTTACGCACTGGACCACCAGGGAAGCCCCCAACTTATTTCTTATTAATCTGTTGATTAATCACCTTCTTGCCAATGGTTTCTATTTTGATTAGTAAAGATGTGTTTGAGTCTGGTTACAATGATTTCAAATTCATGGTCTGAAGCCATAATTACTTTTTCATCAACCTAATACTAAGGTACCTTCATCTAAGAGGAAAGTCTTGTCCTTCAGATCTTAAGTCCATAGTCTAAACCACATGAAGTCATCTGAATACAAACATACTATGCCTCCCTTAGAGAACCTCAGTACTAAAGACAGAGTGAAGTTCTCACAAATGTGGAAGAAACACACTGATGAATGGTATCATACCCAATGTTTGTATTTTAAAAAATAATTTGTCCACTAAGGGAAAAAACCAAGATGCTTTCATTTCCTTTCTAGAAAGTAGAAGCATACATAAACATTTTTTGAAGGGACAGATAGCATCTCTCTAAATCAAGACAATATGGGAAGCATGCAGTCAAATCTATGAAGAAAGAGCCAAAAAAGAATATCAAAATCATTCAGGTCTCTTACTATAAAAAATACAAACTAAGTTATTAAGTTCTATATATTTACCTCAAAAACTAATGTCTGTTACACAGACTATGGAATAATTATATGAAAGTATACAATAGACTCTAGCCAAGAGTAATCTCATCAATTTTTAATGTCACTCTAGAGCACAAAGAGAAACTAAAGGAAAACTCATGAGCTGTACATACTTCCTCTTAAGCTTTCAGCCCTTCTTTGAAGATACCCTAATATTTTTTGCTAAGCATGAGCTGAACAACCAAGAGAGTACAGACAGACGAGAACAGCAGACTACAGGTGTCAAGCATTTAGTAAGCCAGCATCCTCCAGGAATCACTTGCACAGGGACAAATGATAAGGGAAAATGGCTCCTTTTTTAAGCCTGACTCAACATTACAACTCTGGCACATCTTCTTTTGTCTACTCAATGACAGGGAAAGAATGTGTCTGAGAAAAGATAGACCATCAAGTTAGAGATCTCTACTACTGTCTTAGCACATTTGGGCTGTCATAACGAAATGCCACATGCTGAACCACTTATAAACAGTAGAAATGTACTGTTCACAGTTCTTGGGACTGGAAGTCTACGATCAGCATGCCAGCATGGCTAGGAGAGGGCCCTTTTCCAGGTGCCAGACTTCTTGTTGTAATCTCACATGGCAGAAAGGGCTAGTGATCCCTCTCCTCTGTGGGATCTGTTTTATAAGGTTACTAATCCTATTTATGAGGACTCCACTCTCACGGCCTTATCACTTCCCAAAGGTCCAACCTTCTAACATCATCACATTGGGCATTAGGATTCCAACATTTAGGTTGGACACAAACATTCAGACCATAGCAACTGCTATAATCCTGAATAATTCACAGAGAATTCACTTTATGAGTAAGTAGCTGGACCAAGAGATGAGCCCCCAAAGATTCACTGTGCTAAGAATCTCCATCAAAAAGAACAGTGCAAAAAACAAAACTGTAAAAGTAGAAAGTAAAATAAAAATTAAAAAAAAAAGAACAGAGAACAGAGGAGACCATCAGTGGCTGACATCTTCCCATGTCGAAGAACCCAACCAATGGGAACACCTTGTCTTTTTCAGTTCCCAAAGTCTTTGAGGCAGGTGTACAGGGAAAGGGTCTTATTACAAGTGATGCAGAAAATATGGGCTGACAAAAAGAGATCTTATCAGACTAAAGGAGGGGTCTCCATCAAAGGTGGCACTCACCTTCCCATGGAGATGGAACTGGACTGAGGTGTCCTTCTGAATGGACCTTTGCAAGGTTCTCCACCTAGAACCTTACATACTCAGGAAAGCCCAGGGGGAGGAAAAGTCAGATGCAGGCTTAAAAACTTGGTCTCTGGCCTCAGAAAATCCTAGGCTTAAATCCCAGCTCCCTCAGTTACATTTCATCCTGCCCCTCTCAACCTCAGCTGTCTCATCTACAACATGTAGTTGTTGTGAGGATTAAATGAAATAATGCATAAAATGCTTAGCACAGTGCCTATAGTAAACACTCAATAAAAAAAGTGGCTCTAGCATCCTAATCCACATACTCACTTATACTTTTCTCTCCCTTCCAATATTAAATTTGCTCACCAGAACCTTTTTTAGGCTCAGAAAGGGTTGGCCTTGGAGAATCCTATCCTTTCCTCTATGGAGCTAGTTTATCGTTGTTGGCTATGAAAGCAATGATTTGACAGCCTCCCCAAACCACATCCCCTTATGCCTCACATGACAAGCCAAAGTCAGACCCAGCTGGAAAACTAGGTAAAATGTAAAAATCCATGAAGTCAGCTGTTTTCAATTATAAACATAATACAATAATCATACCCACAACCCTCTTTATAGGGAGCAATAAACTGAAGGAGAAAATTGCATATAAATCTATTACAACATGCGACGTTAAGAAAAGGATGAGGCCCATCAAAGAACTGCTATAATCCTGAATAATTCACAGAGAATTCACTTTATGAGTAAGTAGCTGGACCAAGAGATGAGCCCCCAAAGATTCACTGTGCTAAGAATCTCCATCAAAAAGAACAGTGCAAAAAACAAAACTGTAAAAGTAGAAAGTAAAATAAAAATTAAAAAAAAAAGAACAGAGAACAGAGGAGACCATCAGTGGCTGACATCTTCCCATGTCGAAGAACCCAACCAATGGGAACACCTTGTCTTTTTCAGTTCCCAAAGTCTTTGAGGCAGGTGTACAGGGAAAGGGTGTTGTTACAAGTGATGCAGAAAATATGGGCTGACAAAAAGAGATCTTATCAGACTAAAGGAGGGGTCTCCATCAAAGGTGGCACTCACCTTCCCATGGAGATGGAACTGGACTGAGGTGTCCTTCTGAATGGACCTTTGCAAGGTTCTCCACCTAGAACCTTACATACTCAGGAAAGCCCAGGGGGAGGAAAAGTCAGATGCAGGCTTAAAAACTTGGTCTCTGGCCTCAGAAAATCCTAGGCTTAAATCCCAGCTCCCTCAGTTACATTTCATCCTGCCCCTCTCAACCTCAGCTGTCTCATCTACAACATGTAGTTGTTGTGAGGATTAAATGAAATAATGCATAAAATGCTTAGCACAGTGCCTATAGTAAACACTCAATAAAAAAAGTGGCTCTAGCATCCTAATCCACATACTCACTTATACTTTTCTCTCCCTTCCAATATTAAATTTGCTCACCAGAACCTTTTTTAGGCTCAGAAAGGGTTGGCCTTGGAGAATCCTATCCTTTCCTCTATGGAGCTAGTTTATCGTTGTTGGCTATGAAAGCAATGATTTGACAGCCTCCCCAAACCACATCCCCTTATGCCTCACATGACAAGCCAAAGTCAGACCCAGCTGGAAAACTAGGTAAAATGTAAAAATCCATGAAGTCAGCTGTTTTCAATTATAAACATAATACAATAATCATACCCACAACCCTCTTTATAGGGAGCAATAAACTGAAGGAGAAAATTGCATATAAATCTATTACAACATGCGACGTTAAGAATGAACTGTTGTGCTCCACTTTTACAAAAAAAAAAAAAAAGAGGAGGGGGGATAAATCTATACCCTAGCCATGAGAATTGTGGCACAACTGAAGCAGCATGAGCTGGAATGGAATTCTTAGATGCCAGTGCATGGCTTGTTTGGAAAACTGAGCACCATCCTGCAAATCAGAACCAGCTGGACGGTTCAATCTAACTGAAGAGCACACCCTGGACCCACTTATCCAAGGCCAGGTTGACAAAGCCAGTTTGGGGCAGTTTAAGATTTTCCCTTCTGGCCATGGAAAGGGAAAATCTTAAACTGCCCCAAACTGGCTTTGTCAACCTGGCCTTGGATAAGTGGGTCCAGGGTGTGCTCTTCAGTTTCTGCTTTTTTTTTTTTTTTTTTAACTTTTCTAACTGGGTTAATTGTTCAGAGGTCTCAGTGCCAGAGCTCAGCACAATATATCAGGCCTGTGGTCCTAGCTGCCCCACCTTTTCTAGCTTGACACTAATGGAAAGGGGTATGGCTCGAGTGGGAGCTCAGTTTCTCCCTCAGGCTAAACATGGGATTTAACCCTGGCTGTCATGGGGCCTTGGCATCGGTCGGCTTATTTCACTTTTCTGTTTCTAGGTTTCCTCATTACTAAACATAGTGATGTTGTAAGGATTAAATGACTTAATATACATAAAATAGTTCTTGGTACCTTGTAAGCACTCAATAAATGTTAGCTACTGATCTTATTATTTTGATTTTTAATTAATACAGAATAATAGAATGTATTATTGTACTACAATGTATGAAAGCTGGCCTCATCCAATACTGCAGGACCTTGAATCTGAACAGGGTCCCCCTACATATAAGTAGCACCGGCTTCTAATTAACGACCCTCCAAATGCCTCCACAAATCCAGCATTTTCACTACAAAGAGAAAAAGAGGTCTAAGGTCAGTGGTTTTCAGGGAATGAAAAGTTTCCTCCCTGCATTCTCAAGAGTGCTGGCCAAACCTGTTTCAGAGAATTCTCCTCGCCCTCTGAACTTGGGGAGGTTTTTAAACATTGCTGTGTTCTAAAGTATCACAGTATGTGTTTATTCATACCACAATGCAAATGGCAAAAATTTATTCAGAGCCAAATTACAATCAGAAACAACCATTAGAAATTCAAGGATGTGCTCATAGCCAAATTGCTTCATTTTCACTTCTTATTTTTTGATGTAAAATTACCAGTGCTCTTGGAATTTATGGAAGCAGTCAGCAAAATGTGTTATAAACACCTTCTTCAGTAAGACCCCAGAGAGCCTGACTGCAGAATTTCTCACTCTGATAATCCTCTCCATGCCAGTTCTGCATAATTTTGGAGACATTCTGACACAGAAATCATTTTCCTTTCACCTGTAAGCTCAGATGGTGGGCTAGCAGGGAGATGTATCTAGAATGTTCTGCATGGAATCTGTGTCAATTACTTAGAGGTTTTGGATAAACATGACAACTATTTGATAAGTTTACACAAAGCACTGGGCGGAGGAGGAGGAGAAAAAATGACCAAAATGTGACCTTTTCTTGAAGACACTTGCACTCTGATGTGAAAGACTAAACATACAAACTTTGCTTCATGCTTATTCTCCTGAAAGCATCTCTGGATCTTATTCTCTCATCTGCCTATGAACTCCCTTTTTTTTGGCCACCATTTGTGGCTTTGGTCTATGTACTCTGTACCATGTATGGAATACACTGAATCTTGTTCTTATATTGTTCAGGCTTTACCAAGATTCCAGAAGGGTCTGGTTCCAGCGCGCTATGAGGGGTAGTCAGGGGGACACAGTGTTTGCATATGTGGGGAATGGAGTGCTTGTTGAAAAATGAATATATCATTGAGTTCTTTTCCAGAAAGTTCTTCACTCTCCCTGAGGCCACAGCTATCTCTAGTCTTAGGTTGGAGGCATGACAGGAGAATAAGAATAAATAGATTCGTTCAGACTCCTCAATCAATCCACATGGCTATCCCAAGTCTCTTAAGTTCCCAAGGTGCTCTGAGGAGATTTTCTAGCTATGGATCTGGCCTCACAATATCTGGGTATATGAGGAAAGCTAAATGGGGAGATTCTCGGGCACCTCATAACTCTGTTAAGAGTTCTTCTTCAGATGAGGAGTCTTGGTTTTGTCTGTATGTGCCCCTCAGTAAAGATGCAGGTGGGCTGAGCTAGGACAGGAAGAAAGAGGGGAAGGAAACAGGAAGAACAATGCTGTCAGCCTCAGGACCTCGTGATCTCTGAAAAACCTTTAGCTGAAGCGAGAGAAACAGAGATGGTGGGAAGGGGAGAGAGCAGCACTCAGGGCACCCAAGGGCTCCTCGCTGATCACTAAGCCCTTCCTGTGACTTTCTCCAGGCTGTACTAACTGCAACCACCTATGGCAATCATGGGGGGGGGGGGGTGTTCTGTTTCTAGAAAGAACATTTTTAAGGGCCTGAGCAGGAAGGAGCAGGGCAGGTCTGAAAATGAGCTCTGGCAGGAAGGCTAGATTGCACATGGTTAAGCACAACAGAAAGCCTTTGCACAAGTTTCTGCAGGAGCTGGGATGGTCCCTCATGGCCCTTCCTGTCCCATTCCTCATCTCCACCTGTGTTCATGCTCAGTCTACCCCCTCCCATGCCCTTTCTTTCAGACGATTCCCTTCCAATCTATGAAAACACTGTACTTGAAGGAGTGATGACAAATGTGAAAGAGGGTAAAAGAGGAGATGAAAGCATCTGCTTTGTCAAATGGACTACTGTCTTTTCACCATTCCACCTCTCAGCACTGACCGTTTTTTCACCATTCCACCTCTCAGCACTAACCGTTTGGAAGGCAAATTTAATAATAATGCCGGTGTAAGTGTGACTCAAAGATTCAAAAATGTCCTTTGCTCTGGAGAGGCCTTTTTCTAGATTCCATAGGCATTGTTTTCCTAGTTCTATAGCTTGAAAGGGAAGCAGAGCTGCCCACCTTACAACAAACGACAGACAGGCTCCTGACACTGATGCCAACACCTCTGAGGAATCTCTGTCATCACTGCCTCCAAGACTCAGCACTACAAGATCATCCATCACCGCCCCCTCGCCCCTCCCTTCTGCTCCTCTGAATTCTCTAGCAGTGGCTCAGACAGTCAGTCTCTATTTCGACCCCTCAACCAAATCAAATCACAGAAGTCAAGGTCATTATAAGAGGGCTCGTGGTGGAGGATTAGCAGGGGGAGACAGAAGACCCAGGTTTGACATAAGTGAATCAAGCTACAGTGATCCACAGAGTAGTGCTCCCAGGTCAGGGCACTTCTTTTCCTTTTTTTCCCCTAGTTTTCTTGAGATAGAATTGACAAATAGAATTGTAATGTATTCAAAGTGTACAACATAAGGATTTGATTTGATATACATAAGCACTGAGAAAGGTTTTCTACAATTAACATGTTCATCACCTCACGTATTTACCCCTTTGTGTATATGAAACCATTTAAGTTTAACCCTCTTACCATATCTTAACTATAGAGTTATCAACTACCATGTTATACAGTAGATCCTCATACCTTATTCATCTCATAACTTAGTGTGTATATCTTTTATTAACTTCTCCATATTCCCTCACATTCCATCACCATTCTAGCTATATCTCCGTGTCCCTTTTTTGCAGCAAAACTCCAACAATGGCTTGTATTAATATGTACTTGTTATTTCTACTTTTCCTGCAGTTCTTTCTTGAATTCACACCAGAATGGCTTAAATTCACCCCAATCCACAAAGACTGTCTCCAAAGACCTTCTAATGTAAAAATAAACACCCACTGGGAAGTCTTCATCACCTAATGCATCAGGAGTATTGGATTTAATTGATGCTTTCTTCTTAAAACACTTTCTTTAACTCTATTTTTAGAAAGGCTTTAGTAGTCACTCTTTCTCAGTCTCTTCTAATCTCTGATTACTGGAAGGTTTCAGACCTCATCATCAGATCTCATGTCTTCTCTATCTACATTCACTCCATCGACACTCTCTTATCTACACTCACTCTATCTACACTTCCAGAGAGTGAAAGGAAATCCAGTGAAATCAGCAAATGAATATATCACCCTGGCTTGAAATATTCTCTACTTGCTGTAGCTCCCAAATATATATCTCCAACATCTAACCTTAACACTAAGTCCATATTTCCAGTCACTTACTCAACATTTTATATGAAAAGTAAATATAAGGTTCTTTTCCACCCAAATCTGATCCTCTTTCATTGGTTCCATTTCAGTAAATGACTTTCCATTGTAACCAACTTCCAAAGCCAAAATCCATGGAGTCATCCACTCTTCCTCTCACACTAGCATTCAGTCCATCCCCACATTCTATTAACCCTCCCTCCAAAGTATATTCAGAATCTGACCGCTTCTCAGCAAATGCACCATTACCATCCTATCATAAGCCAGCATCATCCTCCCCCTTTAGAAACACAGTGGCCTCTTAACTGGTCTCCCTTCTTCTTGCCCCTGACTCTCTGTAGCCCTGACACAGCAGCCAGAGCACTTTGTTAAACCGAAAGGCCAATCCTTTTAACCCTCTGCTTAGAACCCTCCAATGCTTCCTGTCTCAAGGAGAGTATGACTCAAGGTTGCTCCATGGCCCATAAAGTGCTCTGTGGTCTGCCCCTACTCCTCTTCCTCTCCTCTCCCTCGGTTATTCCTTTCCATTTCTGTTGATCTTCTTGCTTTTCCTTAAATATGTCAAGCCTGACTGTACTTTAAATTTGCCATCTCTTTGCCTGGAATGCCCCTTCTTCAGATATCCACACAGCTTACCCCCTCAATTCTCCAGATTTCTGCACCAACGTCACCTCATTGCACTCACCTCCACCACTGCTCTACATCCCTTTTGCTTGTTTCACTTTCCTTTCCTGCACACATGACAAGCTGACTTGTACTGATTTGTTCATGGAGCATCTCTCTACCCTCACTGGATTATAAGTACCGTGAGAGGAGGGACTGGACTTGTTTTGTTTATAGGTATACTTGAGGTGGTGCTAGTGGTAAAGAATCCACCTGCCAATGCAGGAGACATAAGAGACTTGGGTTTGATCCCTGGGTCTGAAAGATCCCCTGTAGGAGGAAATGGCAACCCACTCCAATATTCTTGCTCAGAGAATCCCATGAACAGAGGAGCCTGCCATACTGCAGTCCATGGGGTGGCAAAGAGTCAGACATGACTGAAGTGACTTAGTGTGCACACACATATCTGACCATTGTAGAGAAAGAAATGGAAACCCACTCCAGTATTCTTGCCTGGAAAATCCCATGGACAGAGGAGTCTGGCAGGCTACAGTCCATGGGGTGGCTAGAGTCCCACACGACTTAGCCACGAAAGTACCACCACTGACCACCTAGTACAATGCTTAGTACCTAATACACATTCAATTCAAGTGTTTGTTGAATGAATGAGGCCACTGGTATGAAATATTGAGACCTCCCCTCCATTGAGATGAAAACAAATAAGAACATTATGCTGTTATGAGTGAATCTCTACTGCTGGTGCTTTCCATGGGAAATCAGATGACTATATAGAGTGTAAAGAAAAACAGCAACTTTCAAGATGCAAGTCTCTCTCTACAACCTCCCCTGCTTCCAACCCAAAGGAAGAATTAAAAAGACTGAAGCTTCTGCAGGGCAGCTTCTGTGAGGAGAGCTGAGGCTGAAAAATACTGCTCTGCCACCACTTTGGAGACCCTAAAATAGATCCAGTTGGTAGCCTGAAAAGTCCCTGTTATATTTACAGTGATAAATGGTGTATTTGTTTACACAGGTCCATAAACAATTCCATACTGCTTTCCTTAAATATGTCAAGCCTGACTGTACTTTAAATTTGCCATCTCTTTGCCTGGAATGCCCCTTCTTCAGATATCCACACAGCTTACCCCCTCAATTCTCCAGATTTCTGCACCAACGTCACCTCATTGCACTCACCTCCACCACTGCTCTACATCCCTTTTGCTTGTTTCACTTTCCTTTCCTGCACACATGACAAGCTGACTTGTACTGATTTGTTCATGGAGCATCTCTCTACCCTCACTGGATTATAAGTACCGTGAGAGGAGGGACTGGACTTGTTTTGTTTATAGGTATACTTGAGGTGGTGCTAGTGGTAAAGAATCCACCTGCCAATGCAGGAGACATAAGAGACTTGGGTTTGATCCCTGGGTCTGAAAGATCCCTGTAGGAGGAAATGGCAACCCACTCCAATATTCTTGCTCAGAGAATCCCATGAACAGAGGAGCCTGCCATACTGCAGTCCATGGGGTGGCAAAGAGTCAGACATGACTGAAGTGACTTAGTGTGCACACACATATCTGACCATTGTAGAGAAAGAAATGGAAACCCACTCCAGTATTCTTGCCTGGAAAATCCCATGGACAGAGGAGTCTGGCAGGCTACAGTCCATGGGGTGGCTAGAGTCCCACACGACTTAGCCACGAAAGTACCACCACTGACCACCTAGTACAATGCTTAGTACCTAATACACATTCAATTCAAGTGTTTGTTGAATGAATGAGGCCACTGGTATGAAATATTGAGACCTCCCCTCCATTGAGATGAAAACAAATAAGAACATTATGCTGTTATGAGTGAATCTCTACTGCTGGTGCTTTCCATGGGAAATCAGATGACTATATAGAGTGTAAAGAAAAACAGCAACTTTCAAGATGCAAGTCTCTCTCTACAACCTCCCCTGCTTCCAACCCAAAGGAAGAATTAAAAAGACTGAAGCTTCTGCAGGGCAGCTTCTGTGAGGAGAGCTGAGGCTGAAAAATACTGCTCTGCCACCACTTTGGAGACCCTAAAATAGATCCAGTTGGTAGCCTGAAAAGTCCCTGTTATATTTACAGTGATAAATGGTGTATTTGTTTACACAGGTCCATAAACAATTCCATAATAATGCTCTAAATGACCACAATTTGGGATAGCTGACAAAAAGATGGAGTCCATTAATAGGCTCAATCATTCTGAGTCTCTCCAGAGGTGCTCAGATTCCACAGGGCAGCTTGAGGTCAAAGGTTCTGTGGCTTCCAGAGTCAGCGTCTTAATCCAAAGGGCTACTTCTGCCTCCTTCTGGGACAGAGGAACCATGATATTAATTCCAGTTGATGATGATGTCTTTAAGGGGCTATAAATGAACCAAACCACATCCTAGGATTGACTCAACAAAACGACAAGAATGGAAAGGGGGGAAGTACTGATTACTGACTCATCAACTCAGTGGAACAAAGCTACACCTAATGATTCAAAGCATACTGGGACTTCAACGTACTTTTTTCCAGTTGACGAAGGAAGTCAACAGAAAAAAACTTGAACAGACACATTTAATCCCCAGTGAATATAGTAAGAAAAGGTTAAGGATGTGCTCAAGTCAATTCATGGTCTCAGAATTTAGTAATAAGTAAAAATAATTGTTATAAAATTTTTCCTCTGTTTCTCAAAGACTGTCATATGCATTAGAGGTTACATGATACATTTAATCTAGTTGCAAAGCAGACTCCCTTCCATGTTAATTCTTTCCAAATATTTGCTTAGTGCATGTGGCAGTGTGATACCCAGTTCTCCTCCACAATGAAGGGGCTGATTTCCAAGTTCCCAAAGTATTTTGGGTGCTGCAGGCTCATAGCTAATTCCCTTTCCCCCAAATAAGAACATTATGCTGTTATGAGTGAATCTCTACTGCTGGTGCTTTCCATGGGAAATCAGATGACTATATAGAGTGTAAAGAAAAACAGCAACTTTCAAGATGCAAGTCTCTCTCTACAACCTCCCCTGCTTCCAACCCAAAGGAAGAATTAAAAAGACTGAAGCTTCTGCAGGGCAGCTTCTGTGAGGAGAGCTGAGGCTGAAAAATACTGCTCTGCCACCACTTTGGAGACCCTAAAATAGATCCAGTTGGTAGCCTGAAAAGTCCCTGTTATATTTACAGTGATAAATGGTGTATTTGTTTACACAGGTCCATAAACAATTCCATAATAATGCTCTAAATGACCACAATTTGGGATAGCTGACAAAAAGATGGAGTCCATTAATAGGCTCAATCATTCTGAGTCTCTCCAGAGGTGCTCAGATTCCACAGGGCAGCTTGAGGTCAAAGGTTCTGTGGCTTCCAGAGTCAGCGTCTTAATCCAAAGGGCTACTTCTGCCTCCTTCTGGGACAGAGGAACCATGATATTAATTCCAGTTGATGATGATGTCTTTAAGGGGCTATAAATGAACCAAACCACATCCTAGGATTGACTCAACAAAACGACAAGAATGGAAAGGGGGGAAGTACTGATTACTGACTCATCAACTCAGTGGAACAAAGCTACACCTAATGATTCAAAGCATACTGGGACTTCAACGTACTTTTTTCCAGTTGACGAAGGAAGTCAACAGAAAAAAACTTGAACAGACACATTTAATCCCCAGTGAATATAGTAAGAAAAGGTTAAGGATGTGCTCAAGTCAATTCATGGTCTCAGAATTTAGTAATAAGTAAAAATAATTGTTATAAAATTTTTCCTCTGTTTCTCAAAGACTGTCATATGCATTAGAGGTTACATGATACATTTAATCTAGTTGCAAAGCAGACTCCCTTCCATGTTAATTCTTTCCAAATATTTGCTTAGTGCATGTGGCAGTGTGATACCCAGTTCTCCTCCACAATGAAGGGGCTGATTTCCAAGTTCCCAAAGTATTTTGGGTGCTGCAGGCTCATAGCTAACTTGCTCTCCCCAGTTGCTCTAAGCACCACCTAAAGTCACGCCCCTTCCTGGGGTAGCCCACCTCGAATGACTGGCAGTCACAGGGAAGAAGGCCTGACCCTCTACCTCAGTAAAGAACAAATACAAAAGACAATCCCATCTCCAGAACTCCTCACGAACAAGCTAAGATTCCCAAAGTGGCTGTACTCAGCTCTCCCTCCTAGGTGCTATTCTCAGAGTTCATTTCCCAGGGGACTCCACTTAGGAGATCCTAGGCTAACCTGTGAAGAAAAAGATTAGCAGAACAAGGTCTTGTCCTGTTCCAAGTAACTCATAGAATGAAATACCAAAACAACTCCAAAATACTCATGGAAAAATGGAATTTATAACAAGTAACAGCACTTGTTTCCAAACTCCACAGGGGCAGTGATGCTGGGACCCATTCTGGATGATGAGTTCAACTGGTGGAAAAAGTAGTGAGCACAGCAACTGTCCTAGGCAGATGTGGTAGCATTTGCCAAGTCAAAAATGTATGAAAGAACCTGGCTTGCTTCAAGTCACAGGAAGTCTACAATGTGGCTCAAGCAGAGTGAGGCAAGCAGGGAGACAGGAAGTGTCAGATCTGATGCCCAGAAAACAAGTAGAGGTCATATTACTAAAGAGCAAAATAGAAAGGAAAACCTTGGATTCTGGTGTCAGACTACCCATGTTTGAATATCAATACCACAACTAACCAGCTATTGTGAGCATAGGTAAGTTGCTTAACCTCAATGTTTCTTCATCTAAGAAAGAATGTAAAGCTACCACCCTCCTCATAGAGAAAGCTGTGGAAATTAAATGAGAAAAATGTACATATGTTGCTTTGTACAAAACTAGACTCAGATTGGGTATTTGAATATGTATACCTAAATCACTTTGATGTACACCTGAAACTAACACAACATCGTAAACTAACTATACACCAATTAAAAAAAAAATGTTAGCTTTCATGGACTTTCTCTGGCAGGTGATGGGGAATTATCAAATAATCAGAAATAGAATTGTGCTTTTAGAAATAGCTCTGATGAGATAGCTCCTTTCAGGAGAACCATTAAAGCTGGAGAGATAAATTTACATATACAGGTATGCTTCAGAGATTTGGCAGGTTTGGTTCCAGACCACTGCAATAAGCAATGAATATCATAACCAAGCAAGTCACATGAATTTTTTGGTTTCCTAGTGCATGTAAAATACATGTTTACACTATAGTATATTAAGTGTGCAATAATATTATGTTTTTTAAAACGTACATCCCTTAATTTAAAAATACTTCAATGCTAAAATATGCTAACCATCATCTGAGCCTTCAGTGAGTCACAGTAGGTAGTAGCATCGAAGATCACAGATTACTAAAACAAATATTAACAATGAAAAATAATTTGAAATATTGTAAGAATTACCAAAATGTGAGGCAGAGAGAGGAAGTGTGCACATGATGCTGGAAAACACAATGGCAACAGACTTGCCCTATGCAGGGCTGCCATGAACCTTCAATTGGAAAAAAGAAAAAAGGTGAAGCACAGTAAAACAAAGACTACCTGAACGTGAGAACTGAAGCCAAGAGTCTGGGATTTGAAGCACAGAGAACACAGACAGAGCAAGCAAAGAACCCTTCTAAGGAGAAGCTGAGCAGCAGCATCAAAAAAAAAAAAAAAAAACAAGGCAGAAACCAGGGCAGGCTGCTAGGAAAGTCAAGGAAGTCTGCAAGGAGGATTAGAGTCCCATTCTGAACAGTTCAGACCAAGACAGAAGGAAATGTGCTAAGAACTAAATAAATGACATTCCAAATGCTGCCACAAAACATGTGGCACAAACATTCCTAAAGAACTGCTGTTTGCTGACTACATCACTCAAAACCTTCATCCTCGAGGTTCTATATCAAACCTTATTCCTAAAAGTGCACCTCTTACTTTCTAAAACCTCTTCCCACAAAAAAGTATTATAATGGAAATTTTTGTACCAAATGAATATTAATGAACAGTGACAATAACAATTTGAAAATCTATATATATATTAAACTCAGGATCACTTAAGGCAAGTACGTATATGCTCCAACCTACTTCTAGAAAGTAAAAATTAAATTTGGAAGCCAGTCTAGGAATACTAATCAATCAAGTCTCATAAGGAGACAGTACAATACATCCACCAAAATGGCTAGAATTAAGACCGACAACACTAAATGTTGACAAGCATGTGGAACAACCAGAACTTTCATACACTGTTGATGGAGTGTAAAAAATCTCCAGACATTTAAACAATCGAAATGAAAACATATATCCACAGAAGGACTTGAATATTCACAGCAGCTTTTACAAATACTATCCAGCAACTGGAAATAGCCCAGGCCCCAAAACTGGAAAAGGAATGAAAACCTGGAATGTCCATATGACATAAACCTACTCAGTAATAGGAAGAAACAAACTATTGCTACCACGGACATCATGGAAGAACTTCAAAAACATTACGCTGATGAAAGAGATCTTACACCAAGGGAGCACAGTGTATGTATATTTATATGAAGGTCTAGAACAGGCAAACCTAACATAAGGTGATAAATAATCAGAATAGTAGTTGCTTGTGAGGAAACAGAAGTGTGTATTGACTTGGCAGGGAGGGACATGAAGGAACTCTGGGGGTAACTACAATGTTTTATATTTTGATAGGGCTTTGGGTTACATCAATGCATGCATTTGTCAGCTCAACAAACATACACCATACATGCATGTCATTGTAAGTTCTACATTAAGAGAAAAAACTGCAAATAAACATTGAACTCTAGTCACTGATACATTTACATAATGAATTAAGAGGAAGTATGCTGATGTCTTCAATTTATTTTGAAATGTGTCAAAAATAAGATGGATTGATGGATGAATAGACATATAGAATATTAATATGTTAATGGTAGAACATAGGTGTGGGTTTACCAACGTTCATATAAAAAACTATTTTAACATATTGAAAATTTAATAACAAAATATTGGAGAAGTACCTTTATTTTAGGGGAGATGGATTCAAATCAAAGGAGAGGAGCTCAGCCTCACAGCTGCCATGGCCTGTTATCACACTGGATGGATCGATTGATGCAAGTAATGGAAATTTTGTACCAAATAAAGAATAAATAACTTGATCTTTTCAGGATCACTTAAGGCAAGTACGTATATGCTCCAACCTACTTCTAGAAAGTAAAAATTAAATTTGGAAGCCAGTCTAGGAATACTAATCAATCAAGTCTCATAAGGAGACAGTACAATACATCCACCAAAATGGCTAGAATTAAGACCGACAACACTAAATGTTGACAAGCATGTGGAACAACCAGAACTTTCATACACTGTTGATGGAGTGTAAAAAATCTCCAGACATTTAAACAATCGAAATGAAAACATATATCCACAGAAGGACTTGAATATTCACAGCAGCTTTTACAAATACTATCCAGCAACTGGAAATAGCCCAGGCCCCAAAACTGGAAAAGGAATGAAAACCTGGAATGTCCATATGACATAAACCTACTCAGTAATAGGAAGAAACAAACTATTGCTACCACGGACATCATGGAAGAACTTCAAAAACATTACGCTGATGAAAGAGATCTTACACCAAGGGAGCACAGTGTATGTATATTTATATGAAGGTCTAGAACAGGCAAACCTAACATAAGGTGATAAATAATCAGAATAGTAGTTGCTTGTGAGGAAACAGAAGTGTGTATTGACTTGGCAGGGAGGGACATGAAGGAACTCTGGGGTAACTACAATGTTTTATATTTTGATAGGGCTTTGGGTTACATCAATGCATGCATTTGTCAGCTCAACAAACATACACCATACATGCATGTCATTGTAAGTTCTACATTAAGAGAAAAAACTGCAAATAAACATTGAACTCTAGTCACTGATACATTTACATAATGAATTAAGAGGAAGTATGCTGATGTCTTCAATTTATTTTGAAATGTGTCAAAAATAAGATGGATTGATGGATGAATAGACATATAGAATATTAATATGTTAATGGTAGAACATAGGTGTGGGTTTACCAACGTTCATATAAAAAACTATTTTAACATATTGAAAATTTAATAACAAAATATTGGAGAAGTACCTTTATTTTAGGGGAGATGGATTCAAATCAAAGGGAGAGGAGCTCAGCCTCACAGCTGCCATGGCCTGTTATCACACTGGATGGATCAGATGCTGACTGCAAAGTGAAGACCCTGGGTGGAAGTATGAGAGCTGGGGATCGCAGGGTGCATGGGGAATGAGGGGGTGTGAACATGTCAGCACAAAGTTTCCCTTTCTTGTTCCATCAGACATTCAGCAGACAGAGTAGAATCCCATCGCTGAATATTCTCTAGGAGACTGCATGTGCTTCCCCACCAGCTTCAAAACTTAGATCTAGCAGGCAGTCTATGTGCAACTAAAATAAATAAATTAGCCAGCAGGTCAGCAGGCCTCCCTATGGTTATGGCCTTTGCTGTGATGAGCAGTAAGTGGTCTACATATGCAGAGCAGAGGAGGTCTCAGGGGTCTTCCTCCTTCCTGTGGTACAGACAGGCGGTGCCACTGTGAAAATAAACAGACGAGACGAATCTTCACAGAACTAGACCAACGAATAACACAGTTCATATGGAAACACAAAAGACCTCGAATAGCCAAAGCAATCCTCAGGAAGAAGAATGGAGCTGGGGGGATCAGCCTCCCCAACTTCAGACTCTACTACAAAGCAACAGTCATCAAGACAGTATGGTACTGGCACAAAAACAGAAATATCGACCAATGGAACAAGATCGAGAACCCAGAGATAAAGCCACGTACCTATGGGTACCTTATTTTTGACAAAGGAGGCGAACATATAAAATGGGACAAAGACAGCCTCTTCAACAAATGGTGCTGGGAAAATTGGACAGCTACATGCAAGAAAATGAAGTTGGAACATACCCTGACACCATACACAAAGATCAACTCAAAATGGATTAAAGACTTAAATGTAAGGCCAGAAACCATCAAACTCTTAGAGGAGAATATAGGCAAAACCCTCAAGGACATCAATCAAAGCAAGATCTTCTCTGACCCACCTACTAGAATAGTGGAACTAAAAAGACAAATGAACATGTGGGACCTAATGAAACTTAAAAGCTTTTGTACAGCTAAAGAAATTACAAAAAAGCTGAACAGACACCCCACAGAGTGGGAGAAAATCATAGCAAATGAAACAACAGACAAAGAATTAATCTCCAAAATCTACAAGCAACTCAGACAACTCAGCACTGGAAAAACGAACAACCCAATCAAAAAATGGGAAAAGGACCTAAACAGACACCTCTCCAATGATGACATACAGATGGATTCAATCGGGAAGCCTCACAGCTGCCATGGCCTGTTATCACACTGGATGGATCAGATGCTGACTGCAAAGTGAAGACCCTGGGTGGAAGTATGAGAGCTGGGGATCGAGGGTGCATGGGGAATGAGGGGGTGTGAACATGTCAGCACAAAGTTTCCCTTTCTTGTTCCATCAGACATTCAGCAGACAGAGTAGAATCCCATCGCTGAATATTCTCTAGGAGACTGCATGTGCTTCCCCACCAGCTTCAAAACTTAGATCTAGCAGGCAGTCTATGTGCAACTAAAATAAATAAATTAGCCAGCAGGTCAGCAGGCCTCCCTATGGTTATGGCCTTTGCTGTGATGAGCAGTAAGTGGTCTACATATGCAGAGCAGAGGAGGTCTCAGGGGTCTTCCTCCTTCCTGTGGTACAGACAGGCGGTGCCACTGTGAAAATAAACAGACGAGACGAATCTTCACAGAACTAGACCAACGAATAACACAGTTCATATGGAAACACAAAAGACCTCGAATAGCCAAAGCAATCCTCAGGAAGAAGAATGGAGCTGGGGGGATCAGCCTCCCCAACTTCAGACTCTACTACAAAGCAACAGTCATCAAGACAGTATGGTACTGGCACAAAAACAGAAATATCGACCAATGGAACAAGATCGAGAACCCAGAGATAAAGCCACGTACCTATGGGTACCTTATTTTTGACAAAGGAGGCGAACATATAAAATGGGACAAAGACAGCCTCTTCAACAAATGGTGCTGGGAAAATTGGACAGCTACATGCAAGAAAATGAAGTTGGAACATACCCTGACACCATACACAAAGATCAACTCAAAATGGATTAAAGACTTAAATGTAAGGCCAGAAACCATCAAACTCTTAGAGGAGAATATAGGCAAAACCCTCAAGGACATCAATCAAAGCAAGATCTTCTCTGACCCACCTACTAGAATAGTGGAACTAAAAGACAAATGAACATGTGGGACCTAATGAAACTTAAAAGCTTTTGTACAGCTAAAGAAATTACAAAAAAGCTGAACAGACACCCCACAGAGTGGGAGAAAATCATAGCAAATGAAACAACAGACAAAGAATTAATCTCCAAAATCTACAAGCAACTCAGACAACTCAGCACTGGAAAAACGAACAACCCAATCAAAAAATGGGAAAAGGACCTAAACAGACACCTCTCCAATGATGACATACAGATGGCCCAAAAACACATGAAACGATGCTCAACTTCACTAATAATCAGAGAAATGCAAATCAAAACTACAATGAGATACCACCTCACACCTGTCAGAATGGCCATCATCCACAAATCGACAGACAATAAATGCTGGAGAGGCTGCGGAGAAAAGGGAACACTCCTGCATTGCTGGTGGGAGTGTAAATTGATACAGCCTCTATGGAAGACAGTCTGGAGATTTCTTAAAAAACTAAAAATAGAAGCACCATATGACCCAGCAATCCCACTCTTAGGCTTATACCCTGATGAAATCAAAACTGAAAGAAGCACCTGTACCCCAATGTTCATTGCAGCTCTCTATACAATAGCTAGAACATGGAAGGAACCTAGATGCCCATCGACGAACGAATGGATCCAAAAGCTCTGGTACATATATACAATGGAATACTACACAGCTGTAAAGAGAAATGCAGAAGAATCAGCCCTCATGAGGTGGCTGGATCTAGAACGTATCCTAAAAAGTGAAGTCAGTCAGAAAGAGAAGGACAAATACAGTATATTAACACATATATATGGAATCTAGTAGGATGGTGATGATGGCACATGCAGTGAAGGGACAGAAAGACAGACATGGACAGTGGACATATGGACATTTTGGGGAAGGAACAGTGGGTGAGAGGCGTAAGGGAAGTAGCATGAAGGCCTGTACTATCATAAGTGAAGAAAATAGCTCTAGTCATTGCTCTGTGAGAAAAGGGGATCCTTCAGGGGTGCTGTGTGATGGTCGGGAGGGGAGGGAAGGGGAGGATATACATGTGACTAATCTGAGAACATGCATGTCTGTGAACAACAAAACTCTGTAAAAGTTAAAAGTAAAATAAAGGTTTTAAAAAAAAAAGAAAAGAAAAGAAAATAAACAGATGTGTGCTGGACCTGCAGACCTGTTTGGCTAGTGCCTGGGCTGAGACCCTGCCCTCTGATCCCACGATGTTTGTGGAGCCTGAGTTGCTGTCTAGTGACGGGGTCTATTTTTCTCTCCTAGCGCGGCACAAGTGGACGCAGCTGTCTGGAGCTGATTTATAAGAGGAAGTCACCAGTATGAGTGTTGGAAGGCCCATAGTCCGGTCTTCAAATCCACTCCCCATTCATGGCAGCCATGGGGACTGGGGGGTGATCCATAAACCGGGTGATGCCTGGAGCTTTATATTTCAGGGAGACACCCCATAAGGCTGCCCAGCTGGTCATTTTCTCTGCAGCCAATTGGACTTAGATCCTGTCTGCCATGTACATGTCCCATCCTTCTTAATCCCAAGCTCCAGAGATGTTATTTCTAGGCATTTTCACGGTAGTATGTGGGGCAGGGCTTGGGATGAAAATGAAATTCTTTCTTCAGTTTCATGAAAGTAGCATTCTTATATGCTTCTGTGCCTTACTGGGATCAGCCTTGTCTTTGAAGTCCCCCATATATACAGTATATTTGGGTCTTCCCAAGAACACTGATCACATAGAAAGTATTTTCCATTCAGTTCTGTGCAATGTTTGCCTGCCGGAGGTAGCAGCTCCAGCTGACTGACAAGAAAACTGACCCCTTCTAAATAGGTTGAATGGTCTTCTTGGAGAATCACAGTTAGAAAGCCACAGTGCTTTCTGTGTGACTGTAATCCCAGTGCTGGCAGAGAGATTACCACCACGGGTCTGGGAGACATTGTTTTTCCCTGTGTTGATCCATGTTAAAAACCAGCAGAGTAAATCCTCATTAGCACAGGCTCTCAGAGGTTTCTCTCACAGACTGAGATTAAAGAGCTAATAGCGATGATAGGTTTCCCAACTGGCACAGGGGTAAAAACAAAAATCTGCCAGCCAATGTGGCAAATGCAGACACACGACTTCAATCCCTGAGTCAGGAAGACCCCCTGGAGTAGGAAATGGCAGCCCGCTCCAATATTCTTGCCTGAAAAATTCCATGGACAGAGAAGGCTGATGGGCTGCAGTCCATGGGGTCACAAAGAATCAGACATGACTGAGAGAGGGAGCACAGCAATGATGCGGTCGGCCTTAGAGCCTTTGAATCCTAGGGCCCCCTTTTTATTTTCCTTACCCAAAAATGATGTACTTATGACGGGGTCTATTTTTCTCTCTAGCCAATAGCGTGGAGCTGATTTATAAGAGGAAGTCACCAGTATGAGTGTTGGAAGGCCCATAGTCCGGTCTTCAAATCCACTCCCCATTCATGGCAGCCATGGGGACTGGGGGGTGATCCATAAACCGGGTGATGCCTGGAGCTTTATATTTCAGGGAGACACCCCATAAGGCTGCCCAGCTGGTCATTTTCTCTGCAGCCAATTGGACTTAGATCCTGTCTGCCATGTACATGTCCCATCCTTCTTAATCCCAAGCTCCAGAGATGTTATTTCTAGGCATTTTCACGGTAGTATGTGGGGCAGGGCTTGGGATGAAAATGAAATTCTTTCTTCAGTTTCATGAAAGTAGCATTCTTATATGCTTCTGTGCCTTACTGGGATCAGCCTTGTCTTTGAAGTCCCCCATATATACAGTATATTTGGGTCTTCCCAAGAACACTGATCACATAGAAAGTATTTTCCATTCAGTTCTGTGCAATGTTTGCCTGCCGGAGGTAGCAGCTCCAGCTGACTGACAAGAAAACTGACCCCTTCTAAATAGGTTGAATGGTCTTCTTGGAGAATCACAGTTAGAAAGCCACAGTGCTTTCTGTGTGACTGTAATCCCAGTGCTGGCAGAGAGATTACCACCACGGGTCTGGGAGACATTGTTTTTCCCTGTGTTGATCCATGTTAAAAACCAGCAGAGTAAATCCTCATTAGCACAGGCTCTCAGAGGTTTCTCTCACAGACTGAGATTAAAGAGCTAATAGCGATGATAGGTTTCCCAACTGGCACAGGGGTAAAAACAAAAATCTGCCAGCCAATGTGGCAAATGCAGACACACGACTTCAATCCCTGAGTCAGGAAGACCCCCTGGAGTAGGAAATGGCAGCCCGCTCCAATATTCTTGCCTGAAAAATTCCATGGACAGAGAAGGCTGATGGGCTGCAGTCCATGGGGTCACAAAGAATCAGACATGACTGAGAGAGTGAGCACAGCAATGATGCGGTCGGCCTTAGAGCCTTTGAATCCTAGGGCCTCATTCCTTACCCAATATGATGTACTTATTTTCTTAGACATATCATGGCTCATCAACATCTTTAAAAAATCACAGTGTATGTGAACACATACACACATACAGACACACATAAGAGGATGACTCCAGATGCTGTGAAATATTATCCACCTGGGGCATCTTCCAGGTACTGAATTCTAGCTTCACAACCTAGACAGTTTCTAAAATGTTCTTACATTCCAATGTACCCACTAGGAATACGTGAAAGAGAGCTTTTCAACATTCCTGCCACACGCACTCAAAACGCCAACAACTGCTTATCACAGCCTGGCTAAAACACAGAAAAAGCCAGCCATGACTGACTGATGTGAGAGATGGAAAGAACATTTTCCTACCTCCATGATTTCAGCAGTGTCCTAATCACTATTAAAAATAAAAATACTAATAACACTCAAGACCATTACTAGACACGAACAGAATCCAAATGGTAAGGCGAGCTGCAGTTTATCTCCCAGTTTAGCTTCCCACAAAGCCCGAAGTCCTTAATCACCATCACCCCATCACTCTCACTCAAACCCCAAGACAAACCCAGACCAGTCCTGTCTAGGTCACAACCCTCCAGGGGTTAAGTAGTTTTCCAGCCCTTTCCTGAATACCAATAAGGAGATTATATGTTTTAGTCTTTATATATATAATGTATAGCCTTAATACATAATTCTTACCACCTCCTTGCAAGGCAGGTATTATGATCATTTTACACATAAAGAGTCTGAGGACCAGAGTAAATCCTCATTAGCACAGGCTCTCAGAGGTTTCTCTCACAGACTGAGATTAAAGAGCTAATAGCGATGATAGGTTTCCCAACTGGCACAGGGGTAAAAACAAAAATCTGCCAGCCAATGTGGCAAATGCAGACACACGACTTCAATCCCTGAGTCAGGAAGACCCCCTGGAGTAGGAAATGGCAGCCCGCTCCAATATTCTTGCCTGAAAAATTCCATGGACAGAGAAGGCTGATGGGCTGCAGTCCATGGGGTCACAAAGAATCAGACATGACTGAGAGAGTGAGCACAGCAATGATGCGGTCGGCCTTAGAGCCTTTGAATCCTAGGGCCTCATTCCTTACCCAATATGATGTACTTATTTTCTTAGACATATCATGGCTCATCAACATCTTTAAAAAATCACAGTGTATGTGAACACATACACACATACAGACACACATAAGAGGATGACTCCAGATGCTGTGAAATATTATCCACCTGGGGCATCTTCCAGGTACTGAATTCTAGCTTCACAACCTAGACAGTTTCTAAAATGTTCTTACATTCCAATGTACCCACTAGGAATACGTGAAAGAGAGCTTTTCAACATTCCTGCCACACGCACTCAAAACGCCAACAACTGCTTATCACAGCCTGGCTAAAACACAGAAAAAGCCAGCCATGACTGACTGATGTGAGAGATGGAAAGAACATTTTCCTACCTCCATGATTTCAGCAGTGTCCTAATCACTATTAAAAATAAAAATACTAATAACACTCAAGACCATTACTAGACACGAACAGAATCCAAATGGTAAGGCGAGCTGCAGTTTATCTCCCAGTTTAGCTTCCCACAAAGCCCGAAGTCCTTAATCACCATCACCCCATCACTCTCACTCAAACCCCAAGACAAACCCAGACCAGTCCTGTCTAGGTCACAACCCTCCAGGGGTTAAGTAGTTTTCCAGCCCTTTCCTGAATACCAATAAGGAGATTATATGTTTTAGTCTTTATATATATAATGTATAGCCTTAATACATAATTCTTACCACCTCCTTGCAAGGCAGGTATTATGATCATTTTACACATAAAGAGTCTGAGGCCCAGAGAAGTGAAGTAATATACCCAGTAGCTGGTTGTACCAAGATTCACACCCCAGTCTGTGTCTCTCCTAAACAAAGGCAGTAACCCCAGTGTGACGCTGCCACCCACGTACTTGAAAATGCCATGTTTTATTTCACCCTAGAGATTTCAGTTCCCCTGCTGCTGTGCATGTGTTCACTGGAGAAGGTGAACACATAACATTCTCACCAACACCCCAAAGCCGTAAACCCTACCAACAAGGACACACTGACAGCTGTGGCCTTCATCTGGCCGCACATGTATTTTCCTGGGTCTTTTCATTGAATTAAATTTCATTTTCATTTAAAAATGAAATTTCACATTAAAATTGCAATTTCCCACTTCTCTTAAGGGGAGATTCGGCAAGACAGGACTCACGTTCCAGATGGCCAAATGCAGCTAAAGTGACAGTAACAGCTATCAACCACCACCCACATTCTCCAATTTGCCAAAGTCACCACCGCTCCCTAGTACTTCCCAGACACTCAGCCTACTCACCCATTTACTGGTCCTAAATGGACTTTTGGACTGTCAGTCTCTGCATATGTGCCCAGAGGCAAATATGTTTTGAACAAGCATTTTAGCCCCCTTTGCCAACAAGGCATAAGCTGCTATATAGGATACAAGAAGTAGGGTATGGCTCCTGCTTCCCAGAGTGGAAAGGTAAGTGAGCGTGCCTTCTAGAACATCAGCTCTAGAAGGCAGGGGCTTTTCATGTTTTGTTCACCATTGTCCCCGGCCCCTAGACAGTATCTGGCACACAGGTGTCTAATACATACTGCAATGGAAGGGAGGAGGAACGAGGAAGGGAGAGAGGAATGCTGCTTCAGTCCCTTTTAGGACATGAAGCAAGAGACGAGAGCAAGTCTGGCATATGGGGGAGCCAAAAGATGGATGTACATAGAGGAAATGACATCAAAGGTTCTAGGAATACAGAGGAAGAATATTTTTTTATGTGGGTGACCAGGAAAGACCTTTCAGGAGAGAAGACGTTTCTGGGTGTTTGGAAACATTCCTAATTATATTCTCCATCTTTGGTAACATGAACTGACTTATTAAGATTGCTTCATCTCAGGAAAGAAGTCCCAAGTCTAAACCCCAGGCACCCCCCAGACCCCCTGCCCTTGAGCAGATAGACCCTGACCAAAGGGATTGGATCAGATGTCAGGCTGCCACTCCTGTGGGTCACGGGGCAGCCAGGCCCTGAGCTTTGGCAGTGGCAGTACGTGCCAAGAAGCCTGCTGTGGTTGGGGGCAGGAGCTGCCTTACATCATCATGGAGTTTTAACAGGAACTCCCAACAAGTGCAGTGAAGGGCACTAATCCCAGACTTCAGACTGTTCAGTGGGAGTCATTCTATTTCACCCCAGCCATTCAGTGACTGGCATGGACCTCCAGCCACCCCACCCTCTGCCCTGGCCAGCTGTGCTTTTCTCTCTTGGGGCCTAACTGCTGCTCCTCAAGATAGGAGAATATCAGTCTATTCAATCTCTGAGATTCTGATTCAATTCCAACAACACACAGGGCTTTCCCGAGGCCTCCTCCTGGTAAGAAGACACTACTTATCTCCATTAACCTTTGACCCAGATAAGATGAAACAGCTCCCATCTGCAGACCTGAGGGCCCTGTCCCTGAACTAAAGCTAAATAAAGTGTGGGGTGGGGGCAGGGAGAGCAGCAACCCAGCCTGGGAGGGACTTGTGGCCTCTGTCCCCAGGAACAGATGCCTCTTTCCTCCTGGGTATATACAGCCGGGAGCATTAATAGATGATGCCCCGGGAACCCCTCCGGGTGGCCTCTGGGTTAAGAACTACATCTGGAGGAAGTAGTGCATCCTAGGAAGATGGAAAGGCCATAAACCCTCAAAGACTGTCCATGTGATTTATGTGATGACAATGGGAATGTTGCTCTCCAAAGGCAAAGCCATTCATCCAAAATTCCATCCTTGGTGTTCCCCACACCTGACTTAATAAGAACAGCCACGTTTCAATGGCTGCTCCCAAGGTCCAAGCCTTTTACACACAATATTCCACTTAATTCTCAACAGGTCAGAGAGTTGTGCTCAGTTTACAGAGGAGGAAACAAGCTTACAGGGATCTAGAGACCTTCCCAAAGGAACTACTCATTGATGAGTTGTTCACTAGCATGAAAGGCCCAGCTGAGAGTGTCCACCCTGTGTGCCTGACTCCAAAGCCTATGCTCTCTAACCGGTTCCACTCTCCCGCAACAATCACCCTGAGAGGTGCCTATTTAGGAAAGCAAGTTGGCTCACCCCAAGGTTACAAATGATATTACTTCTGCGTGTTTTAAAATCCAAATCTTACTTTATAGGGCAGTAGAATGGCTCACCCCAAAAAGTTACAAAAATAACAGGAACTCCCAACAAGTGCAGTGAAGGGCACTAATCCCAGACTTCAGACTGTTCAGTGGGAGTCATTCTATTTCACCCCAGCCATTCAGTGACTGGCATGGACCTCCAGCCACCCCACCCTCTGCCCTGGCCAGCTGTGCTTTTCTCTCTTGGGGCCTAACTGCTGCTCCTCAAGATAGGAGAATATCAGTCTATTCAATCTCTGAGATTCTGATTCAATTCCAACAACACACAGGGCTTTCCCGAGGCCTCCTCCTGGTAAGAAGACACTACTTATCTCCATTAACCTTTGACCCAGATAAGATGAAACAGCTCCCATCTGCAGACCTGAGGGCCCTGTCCCTGAACTAAAGCTAAATAAAGTGTGGGGTGGGGGCAGGGAGAGCAGCAACCCAGCCTGGGAGGGACTTGTGGCCTCTGTCCCCAGGAACAGATGCCTCTTTCCTCCTGGGTATATACAGCCGGGAGCATTAATAGATGATGCCCCGGGAACCCCTCCGGGTGGCCTCTGGGTTAAGAACTACATCTGGAGGAAGTAGTGCATCCTAGGAAGATGGAAAGGCCATAAACCCTCAAAGACTGTCCATGTGATTTATGTGATGACAATGGGAATGTTGCTCTCCAAAGGCAAAGCCATTCATCCAAAATTCCATCCTTGGTGTTCCCCACACCTGACTTAATAAGAACAGCCACGTTTCAATGGCTGCTCCCAAGGTCCAAGCCTTTTACACACAATATTCCACTTAATTCTCAACAGGTCAGAGAGTTGTGCTCAGTTTACAGAGGAGGAAACAAGCTTACAGGGATCTAGAGACCTTCCCAAAGGAACTACTCATTGATGAGTTGTTCACTAGCATGAAAGGCCCAGCTGAGAGTGTCCACCCTGTGTGCCTGACTCCAAAGCCTATGCTCTCTAACCGGTTCCACTCTCCCGCAACAATCACCCTGAGAGGTGCCTATTTAGGAAAGCAAGTTGGCTCACCCCAAGGTTACAAATGATATTACTTCTGCGTGTTTTAAAATCCAAATCTTACTTTATAGGGCAGTAGAATGTAAATGCTATACTATCTACCCTCTGAGAAATAGGCTTCACTCAAGTTAATATAGAGCCCTACTAGATACCAGGACATATTAATCAATTGTAATACCAACTATTAGTACTACAGGGGGCATTGCTAAGTATTACACAGAGAAGAGTATGTGTTTATCTTTCTCTGGAATGAACAGATTTAAATTCCCATAAGCAATCACTCTCTTTGAAGATGATAAGCAGTGATAAATAATATGAATTAAAATTAATTTAATAAAGGGAAATCAATAGGTTTTTTTTTTTTTTTCTTAATGGTCTGCTAGTCAAGGCAGTGTGCTCATCAATGGTCTTGAAATGAAAGCAAGCAGCTGACTTCAGGTGGCAGGGCAGAAATTTGAGACCATGAAAACAATCTTTGTCACTAGGCTTAACATTGTGGGGGGCTCATGGAGTAGACTGTGTCTTATTTATTTTTATATTCTGAATGCCTGATACATAATATATGCTGAATGAATGAGCCAAGGAATGAACGAATGATTTTCAGGCTTTTCCATGCAGAGGCATCATCTCCTAGGATATGCCCCAGTTGAGCGTGGCATAGCATGTAGCAGTCCCTGGTGGCTCAGATGGTAAAGACTCTGCTTACAGTGCAGAAGACTTGGGTTCAATCCCTGGGTGAGGAAGATCCCCTGGAGGAGGGCATGGCAACCCACTTCAGTATTCTTGTCTGGTAAATCCCATGGACAGAACAGCCTCAGGGCTACAGTCCATAAGAGTCACAAAAGTTGGACACGGCTGAGCAACTAACCAATGGCTGCTCCCAAGGTCCAAGCCTTTTACACACAATATTCCACTTAATTCTCAACAGGTCAGAGAGTTGTGCTCAGTTTACAGAGGAGGAAACAAGCTTACAGGGATCTAGAGACCTTCCCAAAGGAACTACTCATTGATGAGTTGTTCACTAGCATGAAAGGCCCAGCTGAGAGTGTCCACCCTGTGTGCCTGACTCCAAAGCCTATGCTCTCTAACCGGTTCCACTCTCCCGCAACAATCACCCTGAGAGGTGCCTATTTAGGAAAGCAAGTTGGCTCACCCCAAGGTTACAAATGATATTACTTCTGCGTGTTTTAAAATCCAAATCTTACTTTATAGGGCAGTAGAATGTAAATGCTATACTATCTACCCTCTGAGAAATAGGCTTCACTCAAGTTAATATAGAGCCCTACTAGATACCAGGACATATTAATCAATTGTAATACCAACTATTAGTACTACAGGGGGCATTGCTAAGTATTACACAGAGAAGAGTATGTGTTTATCTTTCTCTGGAATGAACAGATTTAAATTCCCATAAGCAATCACTCTCTTTGAAGATGATAAGCAGTGATAAATAATATGAATTAAAATTAATTTAATAAAGGGAAATCAATAGTTTCTTTTTTTCTTAATGGTCTGCTAGTCAAGGCAGTGTGCTCATCAATGGTCTTGAAATGAAAGCAAGCAGCTGACTTCAGGTGGCAGGGCAGAAATTTGAGACCATGAAAACAATCTTTGTCACTAGGCTTAACATTGTGGGGGGCTCATGGAGTAGACTGTGTCTTATTTATTTTTATATTCTGAATGCCTGATACATAATATATGCTGAATGAATGAGCCAAGGAATGAACGAATGATTTTCAGGCTTTTCCATGCAGAGGCATCATCTCCTAGGATATGCCCCAGTTGAGCGTGGCATAGCATGTAGCAGTCCCTGGTGGCTCAGATGGTAAAGACTCTGCTTACAGTGCAGAAGACTTGGGTTCAATCCCTGGGTGAGGAAGATCCCCTGGAGGAGGGCATGGCAACCCACTTCAGTATTCTTGTCTGGTAAATCCCATGGACAGAACAGCCTCAGGGCTACAGTCCATAAGAGTCACAAAAAGTTGGACACGGCTGAGCAACTAACGCTTCTAGGATTTTCTAAATGCATTTACCAGGGCAAAAAAAATCTTTGAGGGCTTTCTTTGTAGCTGCCTAAGTATACTGGATGTACATTCTCTCATTTAATACAGTGAGCCTGCGTAACATTTATTGTTGTGTACATTTTACAGTGCAGAAACTGGAGTTCATAGAGTCTGACTTACCAAAACACACCGAGCAAGAAAGCAGTGGAGCCCCAGTCCAGACCCAGTGTCCAGATCCTCAGCATGCTTCCCTTCCTCCATAGCACTCTGAAGGAATCATGTTTCCTGCTGATATAGAGACTGCCACCGCACCTCCAAGTATGTGGAGCAAAGACCCATGGCACATAACTTTACAAAGGAAAGAACTATAACCACTTCGAATGAAAGTGAGGACACTGTATCGACACTGGATGCTCCTGGACTTTTTGTTTTCAACATATCAAGCCAGCAGAGAGGAGGCTGGGCATATCCCTACTCTGCAGTATCCCCTTTAAACATACAACATCTGGAAAAGGGGAGACAAGGCCCAGCGAACCACAGATTCTTGCCTCTAAACCCAGCGAGTATTAATAAATCCCTCAATTGTTCCACACACCAGCATCTCCATCAAAGACTACAGAGGAGAAATAAATGTCTAAATAAATAAGTGGGTATTATTGCTATTTGTAACCAACTATAGGTTTGTTTCTGTTTTTAAAGAAGTGAGGGGAATTAGGAAAGTAGTGATGGAGAGGAAAGTTGAAAGGACATCATTTTAAAAGATGGTTGTAATTTTCTTTACATTTACATTAACCGTATTATCTTTTAATTCCTTGTTCTAGCAAATCTAAATTGGCTATAAGATCAGGCAGATTTGAACTGTTAATCTCATACATAAATTAACAAAAATTTTATTGTGGGGCTTCCCTGGTGGTCCAGTGGGTAAGGACACCGCCTTGCAGTGCAGGGGGCGCCGGTTGGATCCCTGGCCTGGGAAGATCCCACGTGCCGCGGAGCGGCTGGACCGATGTGTCCAATTACCGAGCCCGAGCTCTGGAGCGCATGCGCCCAGAGCCAGTGCTCTGCGACAACAGAGGCCACCGCGGTGGGAGGCCCATACGGGCCAAAGAACAAAGATGGATGAAAATGGACAATTGAAAGACCAATAGAAGTGGCCCGCCTGCTCCCCTCCCTCCCCACCCCACCCAAACAAATAAATAAATAAATCTTTTTAAAAAAATTTTTTTATTGTGTGTACTTTATTGCCCAATGCTTGGTTCACTGACTGCACAATTTGTTTGCAAAAATCTCTAAAGTCCAATGCAAGTGGAAGTTTAATGTGGCTTATAATTGAGGTTGGCAAATAACTAAATTCTTCTGGAGTAGTGTGGAATAAAGGGGGCCAGAGTGATGGTGGGGGCACAGACTGTCAAAAAGTCTGTCCACATGCATAAATTTTTCCAAGCATGGTGTGCTTTCCAAACCATTTCGTATACTTCCCAGGTGGAACGAGGGCACATCTGGGAAGAAAACATGGACGTCATGTCTCCTCCCAGAAAGTCAGCTCTTTTACCTTCTGCTCTCTGCTTCCCCTGCTGTGAACATATTTGCTGGATCAAAAACTGAGACACATGGTCCAGACATGAAAAAAAGGAAATTACGACTGCTCCAGAAAATCTAGGACATATGTTCTCCAGAGCTGTAGCAACCCAGGATTATGCATTCTATAGGTGCCTAATAAGTGTCTGCATTAACCATCATAACAGTATTCCAAAAGGCATTGAGAATTTGTGGGGTTTTTTTTTCATTTTCTTCAAAAAAATTTTATCTGCAGCTAGGTGTTTTTTCTAAGTCCTAAAATTTTCAGCTCCACCGCCCAGATCACGCCAGTTTGCTATGTGCCTTTGCCTGGTCCATTTCGCTTACTTGTTACAGTTTTCTTTTTAACATTAAAATTGAATTTGAAGCCCAAACCTTAGAGTTCCCAGTTAAATCTTGGGAACTTTAAAATATGGTTAAATATGGAATATATTTTTTCCACTTGAAAAATAAATAAGTAGTTTGATAAGTAAAGTGCTACTCCAAACATATCCCAACAATAGAATGCTCCCAATGAAGTATTAACTGTTGGTTTGTTTAGATATGAAATCCATGTAGTCAAAATCAAACTGCAATTACAGGACTTCAAAGCAAAATAATTTGGCTCAGTGATATTGGTTCCAAACTCACATCAAAAGAAGCTCTATCATAGTTGGCTTATGAAAAGAAAACAATTCTTTTCAACCAATATGAAGCATGGGAAAACAAGGATAATATTTCTTGAAAACTTCAGAGAAATAAATAGTGTCACACTGTGAAACAGACATAGCACTTCAGATTTTTTTTTTCAATGTAAGCTGTCTGGAGACATTACACTTCATGAAATAAGAAAAGGTGTAAAACCCAAAGGGAAACATTCATTTTCACTTTTAAAACTTACAGACAAGCGTATTAATGAAAGAAATTAACAAAGCTAGGATCTGTCCAGACACTTGGGAATGGGGATACAGGAGAGAAACAGAAGTGAAAAGGAGTAAGATCCTAAAATTAACCCAACCATTCCCATTCTCTGGACTTCAGAATAAAACAGTACTTCTCAAACTTTCATGCAAAACCTGCTACAAGGTAATTCTAGATCTGCAGGTCTGAGGCAGGCTCTGGGAATCTACATTCCTAACAAGTTTCCAGATGATACTGATGCTGCCGGCCCAAGGACCACACTTTGAGCAGCTAGGATGTAGAACTTTTGACCTCTGAATCCCATCTATCCATCATTCGTTGCCAAAAGCCAGCAGCCTGGCAGATCAAATGTGGCTTAGCCTGCAGCCCTGAAGGGGGTAAAGGGTATTGTAATGTGTTAAAAGACCTCCCTTAGAGTCAACACAACAATATAAAGCAAAACAAAACCAGAATTTCAATGCCAAAGATCAGTTCATTAGGAGCATATCATTATAGAGATTCAGATAAAAGGCAAATGAAGCTGGGTGAAAAGTGTGCTGGGGCTTTCACCTGAAGCTTTTGATTTCCCAGGAAAGTTTGGCGAAGAGTCACAGGGGAGGGCAGAAAAAACAGCTGGTGACCAAAGTCATTATTAGCTCTGACTTTTACAGATTGAAGAAACTCAATGTGAGTTTACACAACAAACAACTGGTTTGAGGACGGGTTCATCTTAGTGAAGATTCGGGAATGAAATGAGGAATTATAGTTATCGTAGAACCATAGATGATGAATTAACATCCAGGCCCTTAACCTTCTATCACAGTCTTCTCATCTGTAGAATGGATAAATAACTGGTTTTCCAAGGATTACTATGAGAATTAAAATGAGGTCTATTAAAGCAGTTGGAATAGTTTCCATAGCAAGTACCACATATATGTAAATTATTATTATTAGGCTTACATTACATAGATTGGGGATAGGAATCTAGTTCTAACACTAGGAAAGGGTCATCAGTTCTAAAAATATATGTGGCCTCACTAGGAAAGCCAACCACTGAAGAAAGTCAATTAATTTAAAATTGGTGACAGTCACTCAGAAAGTAGATACTACTTAACAGGAACAGATAGTTATAGTGTAGTTAGAATCTCTTAGCATCTAATTCCTTGCTTAATACAGAAATTTAAAAAATGAAATTAATTTCTTTTTCATTTTCATTTCTTCTGTGAAAAGAAGATAACAGACCTAGATTAATGAAAACTAGATGATATTTTTCAACCTTTTGTGAAGTCTATTAGAAAGTTTCTATGGTGGAGAAGAATAAACAATGATAAAGAATTCACCTGCCAAGCAGGAGACCCAGGTTCAGTCCCTGGGTTAGGAAGATCCCCTGGAGAAAGGAAAGGCTACCCACTCCAGGATTCTTGCCTGGAGAATTCCATGGACAGAGTCTGGAGGGCTACGTCCATGGGGTTGCAAAGAGTTGGACATGACTGAACAACACCTTCACAAAGAGTCTATCACTTTTACTCTAAGGATAATAAACCAAAAAACAGCAATTAAAAATCAGTATTTTCCCATCAATCTGCAGTTGAAGCCCTCACTAGCCAATGCCAGGAGTCAAAAAAAACATGGCTTTGCCATGAGATCATAAAATTCAATTTTCAAAAGAACAACTATGTCTTAATTGGGGAAAATGTCTGCCTCATTTTCCTATATAGAAGGTTCTCACACTATCAATGTGAGAAGGTCATTGCATACCTGAGCTCCAAATTTCAAGAGTGTCATTAGTCAATATAATTACTTCTTGCCTTAAGAATTTATTTCCAGTAAGGACTTGGGTCTAGAAAGTGAATATGTCACACAAAAAAAAACTAAGCAGGCACAGGGACATTTGGGAGACCCACTAAAATGTATCTCAGTGAGGGCAGGAGTTTTGTCTGGTTAGGTCTCCAAGGTGTCCATAGCAGTGAGTGAAGGAGTAAGCCTGACTGTGAAAATCTGACCACTGAATGGAGCTCACTTCTCTCACTGGTCAAATAGGGAGCTAGAACCAAACATAATCCTTCTCCAGTAACATTCATTAACATCCTTCCACTGTTAACATTTCAGGATTCTAGGACTGCTATTCTCTGTGGAAGCAATATCACTGGATATATCTTCACAAAACCTAAATAAATTCAGCAAGTCTCCTACATAAGAACCTTCAAGATGCAAACTGTCAAAGATGCGAGTGTGCATTCACATGTCCAATCATATAAGCCAGTTCACATAGCTAGTGTGCATTCACATGTCCAATCATATAAGCCAGTTCACTCTACAATTGATGATGCTCTTGTGTACTTGACTGTATAATACTGGATAGAGTACAGTCGTACAGTATCTTTATTTCAGGTCCATAACTTGTGCCATCAACCTCAGACATGAGTAAATTGGAATTTCCCTCTGTCTCCTATTGCTGACAATACTTTATCTCTACCATTTCCCACCTCCTTTCCCTCCTCCAGCCAGTAATTCTTCTTGCATGTTTGCTCAATGCCAGCCCCTCTAAGCCAGCTGTTGTACCATACTACTGTACTTTTCAAAGTACTGTACTGAATATTAAAAGTTTATTTTTGGTGTTTGTTTTTTGATGTGTTACTTGTATAAAAAGTATTATAAACTATTACAGTACAGGGACTTCCCTGGCTTAACCCAGTGGTTAAGACTTTGCTTTCTAATGCAGTTGAAGCCCTCACTGCCAATGCCAGAGTCGTTTGCCATGAGATCATAAAATTCAATTTTCAAAAGAACAACTATGTCTTAATTGGGGAAAATGTCTGCCTCATTTTCCTATATAGAAGGTTCTCACACTATCAATGTGAGAAGGTCATTGCATACCTGAGCTCCAAATTTCAAGAGTGTCATTAGTCAATATAATTACTTCTTGCCTTAAGAATTTATTTCCAGTAAGGACTTGGGTCTAGAAAGTGAATATGTCACACAAAAAAAAACTAAGCAGGCACAGGGACATTTGGGAGACCCACTAAAATGTATCTCAGTGAGGGCAGGAGTTTTGTCTGGTTAGGTCTCCAAGGTGTCCATAGCAGTGAGTGAAGGAGTAAGCCTGACTGTGAAAATCTGACCACTGAATGGAGCTCACTTCTCTCACTGGTCAAATAGGGAGCTAGAACCAAACATAATCCTTCTCCAGTAACATTCATTAACATCCTTCCACTGTTAACATTTCAGGATTCTAGGACTGCTATTCTCTGTGGAAGCAATATCACTGGATATATCTTCACAAAACCTAAATAAATTCAGCAAGTCTCCTACATAAGAACCTTCAAGATGCAAACTGTCAAAGATGCGAGTGTGCATTCACATGTCCAATCATATAAGCCAGTTCACATAGCTAGTGTGCATTCACATGTCCAATCATATAAGCCAGTTCACTCTACAATTGATGATGCTCTTGTGTACTTGACTGTATAATACTGGATAGAGTACAGTCGTACAGTATCTTTATTTCAGGTCCATAACTTGTGCCATCAACCTCAGACATGAGTAAATTGGAATTTCCCTCTGTCTCCTATTGCTGACAATACTTTATCTCTACCATTTCCCACCTCCTTTCCCTCCTCCAGCCAGTAATTCTTCTTGCATGTTTGCTCAATGCCAGCCCCTCTAAGCCAGCTGTTGTACCATACTACTGTACTTTTCAAAGTACTGTACTGAATATTAAAAGTTTATTTTTGGTGTTTGTTTTTTGATGTGTTACTTGTATAAAAAGTATTATAAACTATTACAGTACAGGGACTTCCCTGGCTTAACCCAGTGGTTAAGACTTTGCTTTCTAATGCAGGGAGTGAGGGTTCGATCCCTGGTCAGGGAGTTACAATCCCACATGCCTCAGGCCCAAAACACTAAAACATAAAATAGAAGCAATACTGTAACCAATTCAATAAAGAGTTTAAAATTGGTCCACATCAAAAAATGTCTTTAAAAAAAAGTATTACACTATAGTACTATGTCGCTAATTGTGTTAGCTGGGTACCTAAGCTAACTTTGTTGGACTTATGAACACTCTATTGGAATAGAACTCATACGTATGTAGGGATCCACTATAAACATTAGATTACTCTAGAGATTGACTTCTTGTACATGATACAGGCAAGATAAACTGCATGCGTGCCTATTAGGACCACTCTCCATAGACAAGAGACATCCAGATCCATTTTCAGATTGGACAAGTGAGAGCCTCCTATTTCCTGGGTATTTCACATTAAGGTATGCTTGAGTGTATGAAATGCTCAACTGACTTTCTGAATCGCCTGGACTTCTCAAATTTTGAGCATCTTCTGTCCAGACTAAAGAGATTAATCCCAAGTAAAAGGCATAATCCAAGGAATTTTCCAGAGAGTGCTCCTTTACTAAGCAGTCAAAGACAGCATCCCCAAATAGTCATAGGATATCCACATGCATACCTGCATCAGGTACTAGGAAGACTTCCCCAAACTCCCTAACTAGTCACAACCCCAGAGCATAAACCCTCATACCCTGCACCCCTTCTTCTGCCCTGCATTTATCCCAAGTGAAATGCCACAATTCTGTAATTATTTGATTACACCAGATCTCAGCTCCATGATCCCATGCACATTTCTGCTAGTCTTACCACTGTCTCCCTAGAGATATCTAACACATATTGAATGAATGATCCTCCTAAATTTCCCTCTGTCTCCTATTGCTGACAATACTTTATCTCTACCATTTCCCACCTCCTTTCCCTCCTCCAGCCAGTAATTCTTCTTGCATGTTTGCTCAATGCCAGCCCCTCTAAGCCAGCTGTTGTACCATACTACTGTACTTTTCAAAGTACTGTACTGAATATTAAAAGTTTATTTTTGGTGTTTGTTTTTTGATGTGTTACTTGTATAAAAAGTATTATAAACTATTACAGTACAGGGACTTCCCTGGCTTAACCCAGTGGTTAAGACTTTGCTTTCTAATGCAGGGAGTGAGGGTTCGATCCCTGGTCAGGGAGTTACAATCCCACATGCCTCAGGCCCAAAACACTAAAACATAAAATAGAAGCAATACTGTAACCAATTCAATAAAGAGTTTAAAATTGGTCCACATCAAAAAATGTCTTTAAAAAAAAGTATTACACTATAGTACTATGTCGCTAATTGTGTTAGCTGGGTACCTAAGCTAACTTTGTTGGACTTATGAACACTCTATTGGAATAGAACTCATACGTATGTAGGGATCCACTATAAACATTAGATTACTCTAGAGATTGACTTCTTGTACATGATACAGGCAAGATAAACTGCATGCGTGCCTATTAGGACCACTCTCCATAGACAAGAGACATCCAGATCCATTTTCAGATTGGACAAGTGAGAGCCTCCTATTTCCTGGGTATTTCACATTAAGGTATGCTTGAGTGTATGAAATGCTCAACTGACTTTCTGAATCGCCTGGACTTCTCAAATTTTGAGCATCTTCTGTCCAGACTAAAGAGATTAATCCCAAGTAAAAGGCATAATCCAAGGAATTTTCCAGAGAGTGCTCCTTTACTAAGCAGTCAAAGACAGCATCCCCAAATAGTCATAGGATATCCACATGCATACCTGCATCAGGTACTAGGAAGACTTCCCCAAACTCCCTAACTAGTCACAACCCCAGAGCATAAACCCTCATACCCTGCACCCCTTCTTCTGCCCTGCATTTATCCCAAGTGAAATGCCACAATTCTGTAATTATTTGATTACACCAGATCTCAGCTCCATGATCCCATGCACATTTCTGCTAGTCTTACCACTGTCTCCCTAGAGATATCTAACACATATTGAATGAATGAATGCATGATTTAAGCAGTCAGCTAAACAAAAAATGTATACATATACTGGGAAATTTCTAGAATATCTAAAGATTTCTCTTAATACTGGGAACAAAGTTCTGTGGACTTCAAATAGAACATTAACATAAGAAAGGCTATTTCAAAATCAACTGGGCATCCTTATGCCACCAAATCAAAATATGAACCCATAAATCAATCCTGAATATTACCAATTCCTGAAGATTAAGTTCCAATACTTTGGCCACCTGATGCAAAGAACCGACTCATGGAAAAGACCCTGATGTTGGGAAAAATAGAGCACAGGAGGAGGAGGTAACAGAAGATGAGATGGTTGGATGGCATCACTGACTCAATGGACATGAGTTTGAACAAACTCCAAGAGACAGTGAAGACAGGGAAGTCTGATGTGCTACAGTCCATGGGATTTCAAAGAGTCAGACATGACTGAGCAACTGAGCAATAATAGCATGCTGTATACCACATACAGATGAGTGGTCCATACCATGGCAATATAATGGTAAAAACATGTCCTCCAGATCCTTTCAGATCTTGGTTTAAACCTTGGGTTTTCCACATATCAATTCTGTGACCTTAGGGAAATTACTGAACTGCTCTAAGCTTCAGTCTTCCCAACTGTAAAATCAGACTTATCCATAAAGTTGTGGGAAAGATGAAATGAGAATAGATAGACACAGAGTGTTTAGCAAAGTGTGGGTCATTTGGTAAGTGGTCAAATGATATTTCAGTGACCTTCGAAATGTAAAATGAGAGATGATGTGATCAGGAGGTCAGGAGGCATCCCAAGTTTCCAGAGAGTCCCCAAAGAAAAGCATCCCCAAATAGTCATAGGATATCCACATGCATACCTGCATCAGGTACTAGGAAGACTTCCCCAAACTCCCTAACTAGTCACAACCCCAGAGCATAAACCCTCATACCCTGCACCCCTTCTTCTGCCCTGCATTTATCCCAAGTGAAATGCCACAATTCTGTAATTATTTGATTACACCAGATCTCAGCTCCATGATCCCATGCACATTTCTGCTAGTCTTACCACTGTCTCCCTAGAGATATCTAACACATATTGAATGAATGAATGCATGATTTAAGCAGTCAGCTTAACAAAAAATGTATACATATACTGGGAAATTTCTAGAATATCTAAAGATTTCTCTTAATACTGGGAACAAAGTTCTGTGGACTTCAAATAGAACATTAACATAAGAAAGGCTATTTCAAAATCAACTGGGCATCCTTATGCCACCAAATCAAAATATGAACCCATAAATCAATCCTGAATATTACCAATTCCTGAAGATTAAGTTCCAATACTTTGGCCACCTGATGCAAAGAACCGACTCATGGAAAAGACCCTGATGTTGGGAAAAATAGAGCACAGGAGGAGGAGGTAACAGAAGATGAGATGGTTGGATGGCATCACTGACTCAATGGACATGAGTTTGAACAAACTCCAAGAGACAGTGAAGACAGGGAAGTCTGATGTGCTACAGTCCATGGGATTTCAAAGAGTCAGACATGACTGAGCAACTGAGCAATAATAGCATGCTGTATACCACATACAGATGAGTGGTCCATACCATGGCAATATAATGGTAAAAACATGTCCTCCAGATCCTTTCAGATCTTGGTTTAAACCTTGGGTTTTCCACATATCAATTCTGTGACCTTAGGGAAATTACTGAACTGCTCTAAGCTTCAGTCTTCCCAACTGTAAAATCAGACTTATCCATAAAGTTGTGGGAAAGATGAAATGAGAATAGATAGACACAGAGTGTTTAGCAAAGTGTGGGTCATTTGGTAAGTGGTCAAATGATATTTCAGTGACCTTCTTAAGTAAATGCTGCAAGAACTGAGGGAGATGATGTGATCAGGAGGTCAGGAGGGCATTTAGTTTTACTTGGACTTTCTCAGCAGGCCCACGGGGACAACAGATAGATACTGCTGTCCTGATAATGGGCCTCCCAGCATTGATTCGCCTTCATTTCTGAGACAACAGGGCAGTTCAAACCACATTCGGTCTCTATCAACTGAAACACAGCGAGTTAGAGGGTGGCAAGATTAGTAAATTTCAAAAGGTTAGGAGGGCTGGATAAGCCAAGGGCAGGGTTGGGAATATTTATTTAAAAGCTTACAATGCTTGAAATACTCTATCCGCGCCCCCTGATCCCCCATCTTCCTTCCTCTTGACCTTTCTGTGACCTTCTCTCAACTCTTGAAGCTTCTGGCTTTGGGTCAGCTGCATTTCCAACTATAAGACCGTTTCTTGCCTAGTAAAGTTTCCAGAGACACATCCCTCTCCTCCTCCTCTTGGGGTCCCTTGAGGGTTTAAAAAAAGGAGATCAACATTTACATTGGTAAAATACACTCAGCTGTGAGGCGGGTTTAATCTTTTTTACAACCATTCCGGCAGCTGTGCTGTCTGCTTTACCCCCTGCTGGCCCTCTGCCTTCCTGGAAATAGCTTTCCCCAAAGAGCCCTGGGACACAGAGTTCCAGCCTCACTAAATATAGTTAAGCGGAGATCTCGGGCGTACTGTAACCAGATGGGACCACTTGAGTGGGGTTTCTACGTATGGACATGAGTTTGAACAAACTCCAAGAGACAGTGAAGACAGGGAAGTCTGATGTGCTACAGTCCATGGGATTTCAAAGAGTCAGACATGACTGAGCAACTGAGCAATAATAGCATGCTGTATACCACATACAGATGAGTGGTCCATACCATGGCAATATAATGGTAAAAACATGTCCTCCAGATCCTTTCAGATCTTGGTTTAAACCTTGGGTTTTCCACATATCAATTCTGTGACCTTAGGGAAATTACTGAACTGCTCTAAGCTTCAGTCTTCCCAACTGTAAAATCAGACTTATCCATAAAGTTGTGGGAAAGATGAAATGAGAATAGATAGACACAGAGTGTTTAGCAAAGTGTGGGTCATTTGGTAAGTGGTCAAATGATATTTCAGTGACCTTCTTAAGTAAATGCTGCAAGAACTGAGGGAGATGATGTGATCAGGAGGTCAGGAGGGCATTTAGTTTTACTTGGACTTTCTCAGCAGGCCCACGGGACAACAGATAGATACTGCTGTCCTGATAATGGGCCTCCCAGCATTGATTCGCCTTCATTTCTGAGACAACAGGGCAGTTCAAACCACATTCGGTCTCTATCAACTGAAACACAGCGAGTTAGAGGGTGGCAAGATTAGTAAATTTCAAAAGGTTAGGAGGGCTGGATAAGCCAAGGGCAGGGTTGGGAATATTTATTTAAAAGCTTACAATGCTTGAAATACTCTATCCGCGCCCCCTGATCCCCCATCTTCCTTCCTCTTGACCTTTCTGTGACCTTCTCTCAACTCTTGAAGCTTCTGGCTTTGGGTCAGCTGCATTTCCAACTATAAGACCGTTTCTTGCCTAGTAAAGTTTCCAGAGACACATCCCTCTCCTCCTCCTCTTGGGGTCCCTTGAGGGTTTAAAAAAAGGAGATCAACATTTACATTGGTAAAATACACTCAGCTGTGAGGCGGGTTTAATCTTTTTTACAACCATTCCGGCAGCTGTGCTGTCTGCTTTACCCCCTGCTGGCCCTCTGCCTTCCTGGAAATAGCTTTCCCCAAAGAGCCCTGGGACACAGAGTTCCAGCCTCACTAAATATAGTTAAGCGGAGATCTCGGGCGTACTGTAACCAGATGGGACCACTTGAGTGGGGTTTCTGGATCCAGGAAGAGAGCAAGGAGGCACAGAAGAGAACCTTACAGAGATAAAGCCTCCTTGAATGAGCCTGTACCCAGGGAAGGCATAGGGAGCAAAGTGCTTGGGTTAGGGAGAATTTGGGAGGTTCTCTGATGGAGGTCATGGGGAGGGGAAATAGGAAACAACCAAACTAAACTCTGAAAGTCCTCCCCTCTCCTCCTTTTAACTGATTTTTCAAGAATATGTGGCAGACAGAGGATGAATCAGCCCAGAGTTCCTGGGTAACAATTCAGTTCCAACTGGGCCCCTCTTCACAAGAGGAAAGAAAAAAAAAAAAAAACAAGAAAAAGGGGAAGAAATGGTTTAAGGGGAAAAAGTTCATTAAAAATACAAGTTTAAAGTCACCCAGAGGTCTGCTTTAAATATGCTTTAGAGAAAAGGGAAACCTAGCATTACAAAAATAAAGTATCTCTTGCAAAAACTTGGAGGTGGTCTTCACAATATCCAGAATACAATCCACATTATCACTGCTCAAAATCCTGCATGCTCACCTTCAAATTCTGTGTTATGACCTACATTTTTGTGTTCTAATAGTGAGATGTGGTTATGCCTAATTCTTAAGGAGTCACAAAATGAAATGATGATTTAGGAAAGTACAATGAGACAGGTAGGCAACAAAAAGATGGATAAAGAAGTGGTAGCAAATCCATACAACATAAATTACAGCAGTTAAAGCATTATGGACTACATGTTTCAGCATGGATAAATTCCCAGAACATAATGTTGAACAAAATGAGCAGAGTATGGGGATCATACAGTTATTTACAGAAAGTTTAAAAACATGAAAATTTTAACTACTCTGTGTCCCTGGGATCCGCATCCATGGATTCAACACAGACAGATCAAAATTACTGTTTTAAAAATTCCAGAATGTTCCAAAACTTGAATTTGCTTCAAACTGGCAACCATTTCCATAGCATTTACATTGTATTTACAATTATTTCCATAGCATTTACATTGTATTAGGTATTAAAAGAAACCTAGAGATGATTTAAAGCACATGGGAGGATTGTCACAGGTTATATGCAAATGTAGCTGTGCGATACCATTTCATGAGGCTTGAGCATTCTTGGATTTTGGTTTATAGGGGGAGGAGCAGGTTTTAGAGCCAATCCCTCACAGATGCCAATGCACAACTGTATACTATTTATGGATAAATACATATGTATATGGACACATATGCAAAGTATAAAATATGCAAGAGAGAAAATGATGAATGCCAAATTCGGAGTAGTGTTTCCTCATGGGAAGAAGGAAAAAATGGTGACAAATGCTGAGGGTGCTTCTACTTTATTTCTTTGGTTTTTCTTTTAAAAGTGATGTGAAACACATATGGCAAAATAATATTTGAGAAGCAACAATGAGTTAACAGTGTTTGTTCATTACTGCTTTATTTAATGCTTTACTGCAGGCTTGAAACATTTCATCCTAAAAATGTTAAAAATTTCAGACAAGAGTTTTCATGTGAAAGTCAGTACACAACATGGTACACTCACTGAATTCAATCACATTTCCATAAGTATCTGGAAGGACCTCAGGCAGGGTCCCTGAGGTCCACGGGATACTAGCTCCATCCAGTACAGTCCTAATCAGCCTTTGATGAGGGGTGTAGGAACCAGAGGATTCCCTTTTTAAAGTTTTTGTGAAATCATTTCACCCACAGGATTCACAAAAAAAGCAATTATTAGATATCTCAAAGATTCCATCAGGAACTGTTAAGAGGAAATGGAATTTAACAAGCCTCCTTCAGATTAAACATGGATACTTAAATTCCAGTAAAATTTACATTTAAGGATAAATTCCCAGAACATAATGTTGAACAAAATGAGCAGAGTATGGGGATCATACAGTTATTTACAGAAAGTTTAAAAACATGAAAATTTTAACTACTCTGTGTCCCTGGGATCCGCATCCATGGATTCAACACAGACAGATCAAAATTACTGTTTTAAAAATTCCAGAATGTTCCAAAACTTGAATTTGCTTCAAACTGGCAACCATTTCCATAGCATTTACATTGTATTTACAATTATTTCCATAGCATTTACATTGTATTAGGTATTAAAAGAAACCTAGAGATGATTTAAAGCACATGGGAGGATTGTCACAGGTTATATGCAAATGTAGCTGTGCGATACCATTTCATGAGGCTTGAGCATTCTTGGATTTTGGTTTATAGGGGGAGGAGCAGGTTTTAGAGCCAATCCCTCACAGATGCCAATGCACAACTGTATACTATTTATGGATAAATACATATGTATATGGACACATATGCAAAGTATAAAATATGCAAGAGAGAAAATGATGAATGCCAAATTCGGAGTAGTGTTTCCTCATGGGAAGAAGGAAAAAATGGTGACAAATGCTGAGGGTGCTTCTACTTTATTTCTTTGGTTTTTCTTTTAAAAGTGATGTGAAACACATATGGCAAAATAATATTTGAGAAGCAACAATGAGTTAACAGTGTTTGTTCATTACTGCTTTATTTAATGCTTTACTGCAGGCTTGAAACATTTCATCCTAAAAATGTTAAAAATTTCAGACAAGAGTTTTCATGTGAAAGTCAGTACACAACATGGTACACTCACTGAATTCAATCACATTTCCATAAGTATCTGGAAGGACCTCAGGCAGGGTCCCTGAGGTCCACGGGATACTAGCTCCATCCAGTACAGTCCTAATCAGCCTTTGATGAGGGGTGTAGGAACCAGAGGATTCCCTTTTTAAAGTTTTTGTGAAATCATTTCACCCACAGGATTCACAAAAAAAGCAATTATTAGATATCTCAAAGATTCCATCAGGAACTGTTAAGAGGAAATGGAATTTAACAAGCCTCCTTCAGATTAAACATGGATACTTGCGAGCTTGATCCTTGTCAGTTCCACTACTGGGAGGTATGACATCTGGCTCTCTTCCCAACTCTTACACTATGAATTATGTCATACAAGCGAATTATGTCATCTTGGCAAGACCATTCACTTCTCCAGGTCTCAGTTACTACATCTACACCAAGAAGACTCCTAGAGCCTGAGCATTAAGGGTCCATGTTCTAATCTAAGAATTAAGAAGACTGGGCAGGTGTAGATAGGCAACAAATACTTCACAACCATAATTCATTCTAGAGGTGCTGGCGGTTCTGTACGTAGCCCCGCCCTGAACACATGCCCTGTTCCCCTCAAAAGTTTCTGTAGCTCAGAAACAGAATAATCTGTAACCAAGAATACTCTACCCTGCAAGGATCTCATTCAAAATTGATGGGAAAATCAAAAACTTTACAAATAAGCAAAAATTAAGAGAATTTAGTAACACCAAACCAGCTTTACAACAAGCGTTAAAGGGACTTATACAGACAACAAGTATAAGAGAAGAAGAAGAAGATCTACAAAACAAAGCCATCATAACATTTAAGAAGATGACAATAGGATCATTTGTATCAATAATTACCTTAAGTGTAAATGGACTAAATGCCCCAACCAAAAGACACAGAGTGACTGAATGGATTCAAAACTAAGACCCATATATATGCTGTTTACAAGAAACCCACTTCAGACCTAGAGACACACATAGACTGAAAGTGAGAGGATGGAAAAAGATATTCCATGCAAACAGACATCAAAAGGAAGCTGGAGTAGCAATCCTCACATCAGAAAAATTGACCTCAAAATAAAGAAGATTATAAGAGACAAGGCAGGACACCACATAATGATCAAGGGATCGATCCAAGAGGAAGACATTACAATCATAAATACCTACACAGGTAGGTATGGAGCAGCCCAACACATAAGACAAACACTTTCAGACATCAAAGAAGAAATCAAAATACCACAATAATAATAGGAGATTGTAACACTCCTCTCACACCAATGGACAGATTATCCAAACAGAAAATTAATAAAGAAACACAAGCCTTAAATTCCACACTAGAAGAGATGGACCTCATGGATATCTTTAGGACCTTCTATCCAAGAGCAGAATACACTTTCTTCTCAAGTGCTTACGGAACATTCTCCGAGATAGACCACATCTTGAGCCACAAATCAAACCTCAGTCAATTCAAGAAAATTGAAATTATATCAACCATCTTCTCGGACCACAATGCAGTGAGACTAGAGATCAACTATAGGAAAAAAAACTGCTAAAAACACAAGCGCATGGAGATTAAACAACACATACCTAAAAGACAAACTGATTGTTGAGCAAATCAAAGGAGAAACACAAAAATTCCTACAAGAAAACAGTGCAAAACCTATGGGATACTGCAAAAGCAGTTCTAAGAGGGAAGGTTATAGCAATACAATCCTACCTCAAGAAACAATAAAAATATCAAGCAGATGACCTAAATCTATGCTTAATACAACTGGAGAAAGAAGAACAAAAACACCCCAAAGTTAGCAGAAGAAGAGAAATCATAAAGATCAGAGCAGAAATTAGTGAAAAAGAAACAATAGTAAAGATAAATAAAACAAAAAGCTGGTTCTTCAAAAAGGTAAACAAAATTGACAAACCACTGGCCAGATTCATCAAGAAAAAAAGAGAGAAGAACCAGATCAACAAAAACAAAAATGAAAAAGGAGAGATTACAACAGATAATGCAGAAATCCAAAAGATTATAAGAGACTATTATGAACAACTATATGGCAACAAACTGGACAACCTGGAAGAAATGGACAGTTTCTTGGAGAAGAATAATCTCCCAAGATTCAACCAGGAAGAAATAGAAAATATGAACAACCCAATCACAAGCTCAGAAATCAAATTTGTGATTAAAATAAATCTACCCAAAAGTAAAAGCCCAGGGCGAGACGGCTTCACAGGCAAATTCTACCAAACATTTAAAGAAGAGCTAATGCCTGTCCTTCTAAAACTCTTCCCAAAAATTACGAGGCCACCATCACCCTGATACCCAAACCAGGCAAAGACAACACAATAATAATAGGAGATTGCAACACACATCTCACACCAATGGACAGATTATCCAAACAGAAAATTAATAAAGAAACACAAGCCTTAAATTCCACACTAGAAGAGATGGACCTCATGGATATCTTTAGGACCTTCTATCCAAGAGCAGAATACACTTTCTTCTCAAGTGCTTACGGAACATTCTCCGAGATAGACCACATCTTGAGCCACAAATCAAACCTCAGTCAATTCAAGAAAATTGAAATTATATCAACCATCTTCTCGGACCACAATGCAGTGAGACTAGAGATCAACTATAGGAAAAAAAACTGCTAAAAACACAAGCGCATGGAGATTAAACAACACATACCTAAAAGACAAACTGATTGTTGAGCAAATCAAAGGAGAAACACAAAAATTCCTACAAGAAAACAGTGCAAAACCTATGGGATACTGCAAAAGCAGTTCTAAGAGGGAAGGTTATAGCAATACAATCCTACCTCAAGAAACAATAAAAATATCAAGCAGATGACCTAAATCTATGCTTAATACAACTGGAGAAAGAAGAACAAAAACACCCCAAAGTTAGCAGAAGAAGAGAAATCATAAAGATCAGAGCAGAAATTAGTGAAAAAGAAACAATAGTAAAGATAAATAAAACAAAAAGCTGGTTCTTCAAAAAGGTAAACAAAATTGACAAACCACTGGCCAGATTCATCAAGAAAAAAAGAGAGAAGAACCAGATCAACAAAAACAAAAATGAAAAAGGAGAGATTACAACAGATAATGCAGAAATCCAAAAGATTATAAGAGACTATTATGAACAACTATATGGCAACAAACTGGACAACCTGGAAGAAATGGACAGTTTCTTGGAGAAGAATAATCTCCCAAGATTCAACCAGGAAGAAATAGAAAATATGAACAACCCAATCACAAGCTCAGAAATCAAATTTGTGATTAAAATAAATCTACCCAAAAGTAAAAGCCCAGGGCGAGACGGCTTCACAGGCAAATTCTACCAAACATTTAAAGAAGAGCTAATGCCTGTCCTTCTAAAACTCTTCCCAAAAATTGCACATGAAGGAACACTTCCAAACACATTCTACGAGGCCACCATCACCCTGATACCCAAACCAGGCAAAGACAACACAAAAAAAGAAAATCATAGGCCAATTTTTCTGATGAACTTAGACACCAAAATCCTTAACAAAATCCTAGCAAACAGAATTCAACAACACATCAAAAAACTCACACATCATGATCAATTCGGTTTCATCCCAAGCATGCAAGGATTCTTCAGTATCCACAAATCAATCAATATGATACACCATATCAACATATTGAGAGACAAAAATCACATGATAATCTCAATAGATGCAGAAAAAGCCTTTGACAAAATCCAACACCCATTTATGACAAAAACTCATCAAAAAATGGGCACAGAATGATCCTATCTCAACACAGGGAAAGCCATATATGAGAGGCAAACATTATCCTCAATGGTGAAAAACTGAAAACATTCCCTCTAAGATCAGGAACAAGACAAGGGTGTCTACTTTCACCATTATTATTCAACATAGTCCTGGAAGTTCTAGCAACAGCAATAAGAGAAGAAAAACAAATAAAAGGAATCCAGATTGGAAAAGAAAAAGTAAAATCCTCTCTATTTGCAGATGATATGATACTGTCCATGAAGAACCCCAAAGATACTATTAGAAAACTACTAGAGCTAATCAACTCATTCAGCAGAGTCACAGGATACAAAATCAATATACAGAAATCACTGGCACTCCTATACACAAACAATGAAAAATCAAAAAACAAAATCAAAGATGCAATCCCCTTCGCCACCGCAACCAAGAGAATAAAATATCTAGGAATAAACCTACCCAAAGAAACAAAAGAACTGTACACAGAAAATTACAAGACACTCATGAGAGAAATTATAAAGACTTAAATAGATGGAGAGCTATCCCATGTTCTTGGGTCGGAAGACTCAATATTGTGAAAATGACCATACTATCAAATATCATCTACAGATTCAATGTGATCCCTATCAAACCACCAATGACATTCTTCACAGAACTAGACCAAAGAATAACCCAGTTCATATGGAAACACAAAACACCTCGAACAGCCAAAGCAATCCTGAGGAAGAAGAATGGAGCTGGAGGGATCAACCTCCCTAACTTCAGACTATACTACAAAGCAACAGTCATGAAGATAGGATGGTACTGGCACAAAAACAGAAATATACATCAATGGAACAAGATAGAGAACCCAGAGATAAACCCATGCACCTATGGGTACCTTATTTTTGACAAAGGAGGCGAACATATAACATGGGATAAAGACAGCCTCTTCAACAAATGGTGCTCAGAAAAGTGGACAGCTATGTGCAAAAAGATGAAGTTGGAACATTCCCTGACACTATGCACTAAGATCAACTCAAAATGGATTAAAGACCTAAATGTAAGACCAGAAACCATCAAACTCATAGAGGAGAATATAGGCAAAACCCTCAAGGACATCAATCAAAGCAAGATCTTCTATGACCCATCTACTAGAATAGCGGAACTAAAAACAAAAATTAACATGTGGGACCTTATGAAACTTAAAAGCTTTTGTACAGCAAAAGAAACTACAAAAAAACTGAACAGACAACCCACAGAATGGGAGAAAATCATAGGATATGAAACAACAAACAAAGAATTAATCTTCAAAATCTACAAGCAATTCAGACAACTCAGCACCAGAAAAATGAACAACCCAATCAAAAAATGGGAAAAGGACCTCAACAGACACCTCTCCAAAGAAGACATACAGATGGCCAAAAAGCACATGAAACAATGCTTAACCTCGCTTATTATCAGAGAAATGCAAATCAAAACTACAATGAGATATCACTTCACACTCGTCAGACTGGCCATCATCAACAAATCGACAGACAATAAATGCTGGAATAAACCTACCCAAAGAAACAAAAGAACTGTACACAGAAAATTACAAGACACTCATGAGAGAAATTATAAAGACTTAAATAGATGGAGAGCTATCCCATGTTCTTGGGTCGGAAGACTCAATATTGTGAAAATGACCATACTATCAAATATCATCTACAGATTCAATGTGATCCCTATCAAACCACCAATGACATTCTTCACAGAACTAGACCAAAGAATAACCCAGTTCATATGGAAACACAAAACACCTCGAACAGCCAAAGCAATCCTGAGGAAGAAGAATGGAGCTGGAGGGATCAACCTCCCTAACTTCAGACTATACTACAAAGCAACAGTCATGAAGATAGGATGGTACTGGCACAAAAACAGAAATATACATCAATGGAACAAGATAGAGAACCCAGAGATAAACCCATGCACCTATGGGTACCTTATTTTTGACAAAGGAGGCGAACATATAACATGGGATAAAGACAGCCTCTTCAACAAATGGTGCTCAGAAAAGTGGACAGCTATGTGCAAAAAGATGAAGTTGGAACATTCCCTGACACTATGCACTAAGATCAACTCAAAATGGATTAAAGACCTAAATGTAAGACCAGAAACCATCAAACTCATAGAGGAGAATATAGGCAAAACCCTCAAGGACATCAATCAAAGCAAGATCTTCTATGACCCATCTACTAGAATAGCGGAACTAAAAACAAAAATTAACATGTGGGACCTTATGAAACTTAAAAGCTTTTGTACAGCAAAAGAAACTACAAAAAAACTGAACAGACAACCCACAGAATGGGAGAAAATCATAGGATATGAAACAACAAACAAAGAATTAATCTTCAAAATCTACAAGCAATTCAGACAACTCAGCACCAGAAAAATGAACAACCCAATCAAAAAATGGGAAAAGGACCTCAACAGACACCTCTCCAAAGAAGACATACAGATGGCCAAAAAGCACATGAAACAATGCTTAACCTCGCTTATTATCAGAGAAATGCAAATCAAAACTACAATGAGATATCACTTCACACTCGTCAGACTGGCCATCATCAACAAATCGACAGACAATAAATGCTGGAAAGGGTGTGAAGAAAAGGGAACCCTCTTGCATTGCAGGTGGCAATGTAAATTGATACAGCCTCTATGGAAGACAATATGGAGATTCCTTTAAAAACTAAAAGTAGAAGCACCATACGACCCAGCAATCCCACTATTAGGCTTATACCCTGATGAAATCCAAACCGAAAGAGGCACCTGTGCCCCAGTGTTCATTGCAGCTCTCTATACAATAGCTAGAACATGGAAGCAACCTAGATGTCCATCAACAAATGAATGGATACAAAAGCTCTGATACATATATACAATGGAATACTACTCAGCTGTAAAAAGAAATGCAGAAGACTCAGTCTTAATGAGTGGCTGGATCTAGAACCTATCATAAAAAGTGAAGTCAGTCAAAAAGAGAAGGACAAGTACAGTATACTAACACGTATATATGGAATCTAGTAGGATGGTAATGGTAACACATGCAGTGAAGCGATGGAAAAACAGACATGGAGAATAGACATATGGGCACTGTGGGAAACGAACAGTGGGTGAGAGGTGTAAAGTAAGTACCATGAAAACCTATACTGTCATATGTGAAGAAGATAGCTATTGTCATCGCGCTGTGGGAAAAGAGGATCCTGCAGGGGTGCTATGCGATGGCCTGGAGGGTGGGATTGGGGCAGATATACATATGACTAACCTGGGATCATACATATCTGCAAACAACAACACTCTGTAAAAGTAAAAAGTAAAATTAAAAACTAAAAAATAAAAGTTTCTCTAGCTCAAATGTCCATCATCAGAGACTCCTTCAGATTAAATACCACATTATAATGATAATGACAACTGGAACCATAATCACACCTTGGTGGTAGTTTAGTTGCTAAGTGGTGTCAGACTCTTGTGACCCCAAGTGGAGCCCACTAGGCCCCTCTTTCCATGAGGTTTCCTAGGCAAGAATACGAAAGTGAGTTGCCATTTCCGTCTGGAGGGGATCTTCCCAACCCAGGGACTGAACCCAGGTCTCCTGCATTGCAGGCAGATTCTTTACTGACTGAGCCATCAGGGAATCACACCTTAATCTCACCAATATACATTATCTCTTAATTCACACACCACTTGTAACAAAGATAAAAAAACTGGGGATTAGAAAATCAAAGCAATTTACTTAAGGTAACAGTTCTTAAGTTCTCTTAAGAGGAGAGGAGAGTTGAAAAACGGTGACTTAAAACTCAACATTCAAAAAATTAAGATCATGGCATCGGCTCCCATCACTTCATAGCAAATAGATGAGGAAACAATGAAATCAGTGACACATTTTATTTTCTTGAGCTCCAAAATCACTGAAGACTGTGACTGCAGCCATGAAATTAAAAGACACATGCCTCTTTGAAGAAAAGCTATGACAAACCTAGAGAAAAAGCAGAGACATCACTTTGCTGAAAAAGGTCCATATATACTCAAAGCTATGGTTTTTTCAGTGGTCATTTATGGATGTGAGAGTTGAACCATAAGGAAGACTGAGCACCGAAGAATGGATGCTTTCAAACTGTGGTGCTGGAGAAGACTCTTGAGAGTCCCTTGGACAGCACAGAGATCAAACCAATCAATCCTAAAGGAAATCAACCCTGAATATTCATTGGAAGAACTGATGCTGAAGCTGAAGCTCCAATACTTTAGCCACCTGATGCAAAAAGCTGATTCATTGGAAAAAAACACTGATGCTGGGGAAAATAGAAGGCAGAAGGAGAAGAAAGCAAATAAGATGTTGGATAGCATCACCGACTCAATGGACATGAGTTTGAGGAAGCTCCAGGAGATGGTGAAAGACAGGGAAGCCTGGTGTGGTGCAGTCCATGGGGTCGCAAAGGTCTGACATGACTGAGCAACTGAATTGAACTGAACATGATTCTTATGGAGGAAATTCAAGCCTCAGGGTTAAATCTTCAAAATTTCAAGTTTAAATCCTTTTCATAACAAAGTGATTTCCTCAGATTAGCCTTAACAGAAGGAATGGAATCCTAAAGAAAGCAGAAGAGGGCAAGGAGGAAAGTTAAGGGAAGAGCTGTCTTAGAGTGAGATCTGCATCTGGGGAAGATGAAAGGAGAGTGAAAGGGACACAAAAATCCTGTTCCACTTTGTCATTTTGTATAAGAATAGTTCCCTTCACAGCCTGAAGTGCTGTGGGTTGTAGTATTGCAAAGATTGACAAGGGTCTGAAAACAAGCTACCAAGGTGTGCAAGCCTGTTATTACAGACAAACTGTCTTCCTCCCCAAGTCTTCCTATCACAAGCAAGCTGGAATGCAGCTGTGCAACCCAAGAGAGATGATTGGTGTCAATTGATGTGTGTATGATGTCATCACTTCATAGCAAATAGATGAGGAAACAATGAAATCAGTGACACATTTTATTTTCTTGAGCTCCAAAATCACTGAAGACTGTGACTGCAGCCATGAAATTAAAAGACACATGCCTCTTTGAAGAAAAGCTATGACAAACCTAGAGAAAAAGCAGAGACATCACTTTGCTGAAAAAGGTCCATATATACTCAAAGCTATGGTTTTTTCAGTGGTCATTTATGGATGTGAGAGTTGAACCATAAGGAAGACTGAGCACCGAAGAATGGATGCTTTCAAACTGTGGTGCTGGAGAAGACTCTTGAGAGTCCCTTGGACAGCACAGAGATCAAACCAATCAATCCTAAAGGAAATCAACCCTGAATATTCATTGGAAGAACTGATGCTGAAGCTGAAGCTCCAATACTTTAGCCACCTGATGCAAAAAGCTGATTCATTGGAAAAAAACACTGATGCTGGGGAAAATAGAAGGCAGAAGGAGAAGAAAGCAAATAAGATGTTGGATAGCATCACCGACTCAATGGACATGAGTTTGAGGAAGCTCCAGGAGATGGTGAAAGACAGGGAAGCCTGGTGTGGTGCAGTCCATGGGGTCGCAAAGGTCTGACATGACTGAGCAACTGAATTGAACTGAACATGATTCTTATGGAGGAAATTCAAGCCTCAGGGTTAAATCTTCAAAATTTCAAGTTTAAATCCTTTTCATAACAAAGTGATTTCCTCAGATTAGCCTTAACAGAAGGAATGGAATCCTAAAGAAAGCAGAAGAGGGCAAGGAGGAAAGTTAAGGGAAGAGCTGTCTTAGAGTGAGATCTGCATCTGGGGAAGATGAAAGGAGAGTGAAAGGGACACAAAAATCCTGTTCCACTTTGTCATTTTGTATAAGAATAGTTCCCTTCACAGCCTGAAGTGCTGTGGGTTGTAGTATTGCAAAGATTGACAAGGGTCTGAAAACAAGCTACCAAGGTGTGCAAGCCTGTTATTACAGACAAACTGTCTTCCTCCCCAAGTCTTCCTATCACAAGCAAGCTGGAATGCAGCTGTGCAACCCAAGAGAGATGATTGGTGTCAATTGATGTGTGTAGTCCTTGACATGATCAGTGAATGATAGTTATGATGAAAACAATGATGACAATGATGATGAAGACTGAATCAAGAAATGACCGAAGGTCACGCCATAACATCACATAGAAAATGGCGTATGCAACCTGACAGGTGCACCACTGGGCTTTCATTATTAATGATATTTTCAAAAATTAAAACTGTTTTAACATGATCCAATTCCTTTCCCTGTCCAAATTGCTAGGTTCAAAAGGGTTTTATCCTCCCAATCTCTTCTTCTAAAGGAATTTCTGAGTGAATCTGTAAGAGAAACATCAAGAAGCAAGCAGAGGGGCCTTTTCTAAGCATCATCCCACTAGTTTATCAATCTTATCTGTAAGTAGAAAGTAGGAGAAGGAACTGAAATAACATATACTTCCATATAATTAGGCAAATTAAATGAACACTTTAAACAGGAAAATAGAATTATTGTAGCCCTTTTCTTGTTACAAATGCCCTATTGTAAAGTTAACATTTTCTTTTCCCTCCCCAAGACAGTCCCTCACAAATGGAGTTGTCTTACAGTAGATTCCTTACAAAATGCTGCAAATAATAAGTTGTTTTCTCAATTATTTTATTTTGGACTACAAAGTGCTGGGGGTGAGATGGGGAAGGCACCAAAGCTTTAAAACCACCATAGTTCATGCTTGTTCAGGTACTTATAGATGTCAATATGGATGAATAAGCAAAAAAGAACTAGAAGAAAAGTAGAAATTTAACCTAAGTTTAGTCATTTATTTCAATAGGTTAAGATTTATATTTACAACTGCTGAATGTAATTAAAAATTAAAAATCAAGCCTTTAAAAATAATTTTTAAGATCAATATAGTAAGTGGCTATATTTTGGAGATCATAAATGCATAACCAAGATGACAGTAAAAACCCAGCTACCTAATATTAACCAAATACGTCAAAGTACTTGTGACTTGGCACGGTGGTTCTTATGATCACATTAAACAGGGATTCATATATGAAAACAACTGAGAAGTAAGAATGATGACCTCTAGGAATCTGTGTTAATTCACTCAAGTTTAAGTCATGAAAAGAAAAAAAACATGAGTTTGAACAGAACTGAAAAAACAAGAGTTGAACAAAACTGTTTCTGGATACTGGGTGTAGAAAATGTACTATTCTCATATTAACTTAATATTTTAGACATGTGATTTTTAAGAGAGATGAGCACCAGTGTTAAATATTATTTAATTTGACTAGTTCATCTATATTTACAAAAATATGTAAAGAATTTTTAAATTGACAAAACACTTATTTGGCTCTTAATTGTCTTTTATTCCTATATTTAGGAATACATAGCATGTAGCAGTTAAATACAATGGGACTTCACTTAAAAAGCAAAAACAAATAAATCATTCATAGCTTTTGGGAGATAGCGGAAAGTAAGAGGCAGACTGAGAAGCCTGGAGGAGGAGACTTAAAAAGCAACAGCCCATCTGCTGGAGCATCCGTAGGAGTTCCACACAGTGGCTTGGCTCTCAAGGCATCCTGGTCTCAGCATCAATTCCTAAGGGATTCTCCTTTGGAACACATTACACAATAAGATCTTTTTCCACCAATCTTGAAAGTGGCTGGCTCTTAATTAAATCACCTTTCTCCCAAATTAGGCAAGTGACCACCTGTAGAGACCAATATGGCCTGTAGAGAACATTTTGTTATGTTGTGTTTTGTTTCTAACATTCCTGAAAGACTACAGAGAGTGCATCCAATAACCATCATAAGTCAGAGGAGGAAAATATAGTCTCACTAAAGTCTGACTCTATATGTCACACTAAAGACTCCATTCTATCAAAATCATAGAAGAGGAACAAGAACAAACCCTGGAGATTGGCGATGAGACACTTCTTCCTCAAGGTAGAAAAATATCCCTTTACACATTTTGCTTATGTTTGCAATAAGAGACATTTTCTTTTAGGTCCCCAGAAAAGCTTATCAGACATTTGTCTCCAGGCTAAGTACAAAAGCTCCTGTTCCTACTGACATCAAAATAAAATTAGGTTTAAAGCTCTTAATACTTGGTGGATCTATTCAAGCGAACCAATAACTTTGACTTACAGAGAAGATCGATACATTTTCACACTTTGTTGGCATCACCACCTCCACAAGAGACATCGGAAGCTCCCCCATGACTCCACATCATATGGTCACCATTAGAGATCACAATTGAAAATCCATGTCCAGGAACTAAGAAGGCTACTAAATCATGTAGGAGAAGAAAGCTATCAGGGCTGAGAACATCACCATGAAAGAACTATCCACTATAAGCAAGTGGGTAGTGTGTTATCCTCAAGCTTAAATGTTTTTTCTTTGTTTGTTTTTGTTTTTTAATTTTGGCCTCTTTTATTGATTGATTGATTGATTTTCATCCATCTTTATTCTTTGGCCTGTGTGGGCCTCCCATTGCAGTGGCCTCTCTCGTTGCAGAGCACCAGCTCTGGGCATGGTCCAGCTGCTCCGCAGCATGTGGGATCCTCCGGGGCCAGGGATTGAACCAGTGCCCCTTGCACTGAAAGGCAGACTCTTTACCCACTGGACCACCAGGGAAGCCCTCAGTTCTGTTATTTTTTAAAGCCACAAATATATTAATAGATCCGAAATAACATTCCACATGAGATTCTAAAACCTAAAAGAATTTCTAATTTTTCTATATCTAAGTCAATAATTTGTGTGTGTGTGTGAGAGAGAGAGAGATACTATCAACTTGAGATTTTTCCATGTGATCAGAAATTTTTCAGACCTTTCAACATATAGTAGGACAGCAAAAATTAAAGCCAGACTAGTGAACCACTAATACAAAACTCCTGAAGACAGGGCAAGGAAACAAAGGATGAATGACTCCATTACATAACCTAGAATCCATCTCTTTGGGGTGATTTTCAAACCTGGGTAAATATTTTTAATAAAACTCTTAAATATTTTGTGCAACATTCAGAGCAATAGATGCATATGGAAACCTGAAATACTGATTTTCAATGAAACAGAAGCTTGTTAAGATGAGATACAACAAAGGTGAGGAAGAAATATGGAGACTTCTCAAGGGGCACTGAGATCTGGGAAAGTGAATCAAGAATACCTAGAAAATAATAGGTTGAGAAAGAAAAGATGGGAAAAATTAATTCAGTCACTGAAGAGATTAAAGTTTGGGGAAAGAGTCGTGTATCGAAATAACAATCCCAAATGATTTGGAATTCCAGAATCCCAGGCATTCAGGAATTAATTTGCCATTCAAAATCGGTTTATCCAAGAAAAGTGTTTTCTTCAAGGACCAGTGAATCCATTCTACGAATAAAGTCATGAAGTCAGGGAAGGCAGGGTTAGGTTACAAAGTTCTGACACTGTGAGACATTGCCAGGTGATACTGTCTGTGGGGCTTTGGCTCTGGCCCTGGGAATCCTCACACTTTGGAAAAGCGAATTTTTCACTGTGGATGTCTGGCTGGTGAATGATGTGCTAATGAGGCACCAGTTTTATTCTGATTAATTGGGGAAATAAACTGCAAATAGAAATTTGACCAATGAGATTCTGATTTAGGCTCTAGGCTGTATGTGCATCAAAATTTCCTGTGGCAAGAGCATTCTCATTCTTCCTTTCTAGGCTGGTCAAATCACAAAAGCTGTGGTGTTGCCTCGGTTTAGATGAAAGGAACACATCTGCCTCTTCCACCATGCTCCATGCACCATGAGCTCAGTTTCAGCTCATCTCTGAAAACTGTAACACTAATTCCTATTGAACACTAAAAAGTTCTGTTTTGTTTTTTGTTTCTTACTTTTCACTTCTGGAGTCAAATAAATTATTTTTCATTGCTTGATACAGGAAGGGGAAAATGGTGCTCCCAATTTAGAGTAATAAAAAATTTTGTCATATTTTCTTTCTAATTTCTTCATCATAATATAATCATCATTTCTTAATGTTTTACATTTTCTTCATAGTTTAACCTCAGTCTCAATTCATCATCTCCACTCACGTCCAAGGATGGAAAGGAAAAATCAAATGCATGGGCTTAAAAGACAGGTAAATCTCTGTTCAAATCTATATTCTGCCAGCTATTAGCTATGTGACATATGGAAAGTTAATTAACCTCTCCAAAAGTAATAGTATCTGCTTCACATAGTGGTTATGATTAAAATGAGATGAAATGTAAAGCATTTAGCACAGTTGCTAGCACACAATAAATATTCAATAAATGGTATTTAAAAGCTTTCTTCCTGGTTTTCATAGTCACCAGAGTGACAATTTCAAAGCCTGACAATACCAAGTGTTAAGAAGGATACATAGCAACAGGACCTCTCACACTTGACCATAAGAAATGTGTGGCAGATTTAAGTTGCAGGCCACAAATTTCACCATCTAATATATATGCATGCTAAGTCGCTTCAGTTGTGTCTGACTCTTTGCGACCCCATGGACTATAGCCTACTGGGCTCCATGGGATTCTCCAGGCAAGAATACTGGAGTGGGTTGTCATTTCCTTCTCCAATTACTGTATACATATATATTAATGTATCTGTACATACTTCCCTGGTGTCTCAGACAGCAAAGAATCCGTCTGCAAAGCAGGAGACTCAGGATTGATCCCTGGGTCACAAAGATCCCCTGGAGAAGGGAATGGGTATTCACTTCAGTATTCTTGCCTGGAGAATGTGTGTGTGTGTGTGTGTGTGTGTGTGTGTGTGAATATGATGATGAAAAAAATTAAGCAAATGAATGAACATAAAATTCAGAATTATGGTTAACTCTGTGAGAGTGGTCAGGGAGAGGTCCCCGCAAGTGTCACAGATATTTGTGGTATTCTATTTCATAAGATTCATGGAGGTAGGAGGAGAGGTTATTTATTATTATTATTTAAACCAGAGGTTGGCAAACTTTCTCTATAAAGGGCAAGATAGTAAATATTTAAGAGCCAGATACAAACTCTCCTGTATCTTCTTCTTTCAGGTTTTTCATAAGACTTTAAATATGTAAAACCACTCTTAGCTCGTGGGCTCTGCCATAAGAGGCCACATGCAAAATTCAATCCACAACCTGTAGTTTGCTAACCCTTGCTTTAAAGTGTTTATACATGTTATACTGTCTTTTGTGTACATGATATATTTCTCTCCCATCTACTTCCCTCCAAAATGAATTTAAAAATTAAACAGAAAGATTATGTGGTAGCCACAAATTATTATTATTTATTATCTTCTATCTCTTTATAGAAAAAAAATATATATTCTTCCTAAACCATCAAAACCCCATCCATTAAGCCTCCAATCTGTTGACAGCTCCTTTGCATCATTTCAACTTAAAACAAAGAAGCGCCACTTCTTTCCTAAAGGGGAAAAGGCAATGAAATGCACCGTTACTCTTATCTACACTAGACTTTGAGCAGATTCTAAATGACAAAGTCAAAATAGTCACAGTAGATCAACTGTTGCTTGGGCAGGAGGGTGGGAAATCATAGATAAAATTCCTATTTACAAATTACAAATTACAATCCTGATTACCGTTATCCAAGGAATGTTTGCCCTTCATTCTAAGCTAACATTTCCTGGGCCTCACCATGTGCCAGACAATGATCTCACACTCTATGGGTAATGTCCTTTTATTCCTCACAACAATCCCACATGGTGGATACCACTACGACCTCACTTTACCATAGTGGAAACTGAGGACTGAGAGATTAAGTCACTTGCTCAAGGTCACATACCTAGAAAGTAACAGAGCTTGAATCCACATCCAAAAGGCTGGATCCTGATCCTACACTCAGACACACATTAACTGCTAAACACATTTATCTCCCCACTGAAAATGAATTAGTATTTTTATTCCCATTCTACAGATAAAAAATGTGTACTCTGACTGGCCTTGATCCAAGAAGTTTGGCTGGAGGTTAGAACTGAAACTAATGCTGCTCCTAATGGTGACACTGTGTTTTGGCTTATTTAACGAACATTTTTAAGTTTCGGCTTGTCACTATTGAGCATAGAACTGCTAAGAAGAAAACAGGTAAAAATGAGAGGTCCAACTCGTGACAAGCTGCAGTTCTTCCTCAAGGCCATATGAAAAAGAATTCTGCTCCATCTCCATGGGCTGAAACTTGGTATTTGCAGGGAGTGACGCGGGCATGGAGGTTATTGTTGAGATAAAAAGAAAAGGTCACTCCCTCTTAAAGTGTTTATACTTTAACTGTCTTTTGTGTACATGATATATTTCTCTCCAACTACTTCCCTCCAAAATGAATTTAAAAATTAAACAGAAAGATTATGTGGTAGCCACAAATTATTATTATTTATTATCTTCTATCTCTTTATAGAAAAAAAATATATATTCTTCCTAAACCATCAAAACCCCATCCATTAAGCCTCCAATCTGTTGACAGCTCCTTTGCATCATTTCAACTTAAAACAAAGAAGCGCCACTTCTTTCCTAAAGGGGAAAAGGCAATGAAATGCACCGTTACTCTTATCTACACTAGACTTTGAGCAGATTCTAAATGACAAAGTCAAAATAGTCACAGTAGATCAACTGTTGCTTGGGCAGGAGGGTGGGAAATCATAGATAAAATTCCTATTTACAAATTACAAATTACAATCCTGATTACCGTTATCCAAGGAATGTTTGCCCTTCATTCTAAGCTAACATTTCCTGGGCCTCACCATGTGCCAGACAATGATCTCACACTCTATGGGTAATGTCCTTTTATTCCTCACAACAATCCCACATGGTGGATACCACTACGACCTCACTTTACCATAGTGGAAACTGAGGACTGAGAGATTAAGTCACTTGCTCAAGGTCACATACCTAGAAAGTAACAGAGCTTGAATCCACATCCAAAAGGCTGGATCCTGATCCTACACTCAGACACACATTAACTGCTAAACACATTTATCTCCCCACTGAAAATGAATTAGTATTTTTATTCCCATTCTACAGATAAAAAATGTGTACTCTGACTGGCCTTGATCCAAGAAGTTTGGCTGGAGGTTAGAACTGAAACTAATGCTGCTCCTAATGGTGACACTGTGTTTTGGCTTATTTAACGAACATTTTTAAGTTTCGGCTTGTCACTATTGAGCATAGAACTGCTAAGAAGAAAACAGGTAAAAATGAGAGGTCCAACTCGTGACAAGCTGCAGTTCTTCCTCAAGGCCATATGAAAAAGAATTCTGCTCCATCTCCATGGGCTGAAACTTGGTATTTGCAGGGAGTGACGCGGGCATGGAGGTTATTGTTGAGATAAAAAGAAAAGGTTGGGAAGTATGAAATGGAAAAATAATCAGTTTTAATTCAACCAGAACCAGAAAGTGGAATGGTCATTACTATGTATTCAACTATATTTTTAAGCACGCAAACTGTAAGCCAAGACCCAGGGCAGAGGCTGGGATACAAGGACAAATGCACCACAGTCACCCTCCAAGGGTCTGGAATATCTCCCCCAGGCCCTCAGTGGGATGGGGTCTTAAAAGAGTGCAAGCGGACAGAGCCAAGAGGCTGGTGGAGGTATGACCTCTCTGCCAGCCTCACCCTGTAGCCAGGGCAGAAGGTAGATTCACACCCAGCTCCAACGAACTTGCCCTGTGGGATTTCTGTTTTGGCTAGAGTTCACAATTGCCTTTTCTCCCAAGGCCTGGAGTGGGGATGAGGAAGGAAGGTAGTTGTCAAAAAGAAACAGTCCCTCAGAGGTTCAGTTTGCGGCCTGAGTGATTCAGAAGTTTTCCTTTGGTACTTGAAGCTCAGATTACATAAGAATAGCACATCTGCTCTAACTTATGATTCCTTTCCTCCATCTACACCCAGCCTGGGCCAACCCTTCAAATTTTAATGATCCAGAAAGAGGGCTGCGTTTGTTTTTATTCTTGCTATATGGATTTTATGGAGAAAGTGAGAAGAGAAAGTCATGCAAAAGGCCATCCCCAGAGAAATTACTGAAAAATCTTGTTGAAGACTCCCTTCTCCCACCAAGTTTTCCATGCTGGGGACATTTATTTCTGTACTGGAGAAATCTGGGGACTGTGAGGCTCAGATAAAGCCCCGAGGAAAAGACCAATGTACAAACCGCAGGCACAACAGTCATTGGGTAGAAATGTCCCAGAGAAGAGATGTCAAAAATGGCACCGTAGCTGCTGGCAGGTAGGTACTGGCAGGTAGGTACTGATGTATTTACACCACGATGCTGGTTTCAGGGACAGCCACCAACTGCTAGCTCCTCCTCTCCCCAGCAGCTCTACACAGGGAACCCACAAAGGACACACAATGAACACACAGTGGCACATCCAGTGGCACATCCAGAGGAGGTCTCTGAAGTGGAAAGAAATTTCTCCCTTTTTCTAGTGGAAGCAAAGTAATCCAGACTAGCCAGAAACCTTCTCTAAAGATTGCTGCCATTCTAAAACAGAGCTCCATTTCAAAACAAGGCCCCTGGTGCAGAATCCCACCCAGGCCTGTCCACCCATTTGGGCTTACAGTTCCCTTTCAAGCAGTCAGCAGGGAAAGACCTTGTTGTATCAGTGGCTATGACATCTCAATCAGGTGTCAGAATCACTTCGGGAGTTTATAGGCGGAAGCTAGACCATACCCAGACTTCCCTGGTAGCTCAGGTGGTAAAAAATCTGCCTGCAATGCTGGAGACCTGGGTTCAATCCATGGGTTGGGAAGATCCCCTGCAGGAGGGCATGACAACCCACTCCAGTATTCTTGCCTGAAGAATCCCCATGGACAAAGGAGCCAGGTGGGCTACAATCCATTGGGTCTCAAAGAGTCAGACATGACTGAGTGACTAACACTTTCATTTTCACTGTCAGGCTATACCCAGACCTATCAAATCAGAGTTTCCAAGACTGAGGACCAAGAACGTATATGTTTCAAAGCCCCTCAGGTTGAGAGCAACAACTGAGGACAAACTCAAGAACATTTGTGGTACCTTCTCATACTCAGTGGAGCCTGTGTCTCAAGGGTCTAACAACTCAAAGGATCTGAAACTAATTCACATTCAAGGTTGAATGAGCAATAAGGTTTAATCATATAGGTTCCTACATTGTTAAGTGGACTCTAACCTAAAAAAAACGGCAACCCACTCCAGTATTCTTGCCTGGAAATTTTCATGGACAGCGAGACTGGCAGGCTACAGTCCATAGGGTCACAATGAGCCAGACGTGATAGAGCATGCATGCATGCCCTAAAGAAATGACTTTTGAAGAAGGGTAATCCACTCCAGTCACAGAATTCTGATAACAATATAGATGGATAAGCACATACACACCCAAGATGTAGCTCAATCATCTCACAAATGCTGAGTTACCCCCAAGGACAGCCTTCAACGCACTCTCTAGTACAACTTTTAACTTCTACAGAGCTTTCCCTTTAACATACTCTATTTCCTATCCATCATTATTCCCACTTCCAAGGTTTTTCTCATTTCATATGAAACACTCTGCCGTTTTCCTTTCATTCAAATCCTAAACCTTCTCCAAAATACAGATGAAGCTGCACCTCCTCCATGAACCCTGGTCTCATGTCTTTATACCACTCTGTGACATCTCAGAGTGTATATTACATTCCACACACTTGATATTTTTTGTTTTGAGTTGTTTTCCTATTTCTGATTGGAATGACAAAGAACCCAGAGAAGTTAATTCATTCAGTGGAGATTTGATTTAAAATCAGAATGTGGAAATTATTTTCCTATAAAAACAATTATATGTGATTTATTAGGATATTTTACTATATTAATAGCCAACTGAGATTCTAACTGCTACCGTAACATTTTATGGGAAATGTATTTTTAGTCCCCAACGACCAGTTTACAAATAACCTTTTAGAACAAAACATGTTTATAAGTCAGATATTGCTTCTGTGAGGCAAAAGTGAGAAGAACAATTAGAAAAGTGTAGAATATGAGAAGTGGTAGGAACTAACAACTGCTTGGGAAGAAAACTGCAAGTCAGGAATTTCTTTTTTAAATTTGCAATTAAAATACAAAGCTTCTTGACCTTCTATCTCCTATAGGTAGTCAATCACAGTTGTAAGAATTTCTACTTTTTTACACTTGACTGTTAACAGTTTAAAATCTCATTAAACTTGTTTTTGTTGATTAAGTCAGTTAGTCTGTTAAACAGTAACATTTAATAGAACAATGGTAACTAGTAACACAGGTAAAAGACTCCTTCATAAAACGTGTGATGACCAGAGTGGGTCATAAGACACTGTGGGGGGGCGGGGGGCGCTTCTTTCAGTTTTCGAAGTTTCCCTCCAAACTTTTGGGGTTTGTGGACCGTGTTGAGCAAATGTTCTGAACTTGTCTGGCTACCGCTGGCCAAACCTGGTCTCTATCAGCAACACTTTCACTTCTGTCTATTAGGGTTGCCTATAACTGAGCCTAGCTAGACTTTGCCAGGAACATTCCTTGATTCACCAACGCAACCCCCTCTAGTACAACTTTTAACTTCTACAGAGCTTTCCCTTTAACATACTCTATTTCCTATCCATCATTATTCCCACTTCCAAGGTTTTCTCATTTCATATGAAACACTCTGCCGTTTTCCTTTCATTCAAATCCTAAACCTTCTCCAAAATACAGATGAAGCTGCACCTCCTCCATGAACCCTGGTCTCATGTCTTTATACCACTCTGTGACATCTCAGAGTGTATATTACATTCCACACACTTGATATTTTTTGTTTTGAGTTGTTTTCCTATTTCTGATTGGAATGACAAAGAACCCAGAGAAGTTAATTCATTCAGTGGAGATTTGATTTAAAATCAGAATGTGGAAATTATTTTCCTATAAAAACAATTATATGTGATTTATTAGGATATTTTACTATATTAATAGCCAACTGAGATTCTAACTGCTACCGTAACATTTTATGGGAAATGTATTTTTAGTCCCCAACGACCAGTTTACAAATAACCTTTTAGAACAAAACATGTTTATAAGTCAGATATTGCTTCTGTGAGGCAAAAGTGAGAAGAACAATTAGAAAAGTGTAGAATATGAGAAGTGGTAGGAACTAACAACTGCTTGGGAAGAAAACTGCAAGTCAGGAATTTCTTTTTTAAATTTGCAATTAAAATACAAAGCTTCTTGACCTTCTATCTCCTATAGGTAGTCAATCACAGTTGTAAGAATTTCTACTTTTTTACACTTGACTGTTAACAGTTTAAAATCTCATTAAACTTGTTTTTGTTGATTAAGTCAGTTAGTCTGTTAAACAGTAACATTTAATAGAACAATGGTAACTAGTAACACAGGTAAAAGACTCCTTCATAAAACGTGTGATGACCAGAGTGGGTCATAAGACACTGTGGGGGGGCGGGGGGCGCTTCTTTCAGTTTTCGAAGTTTCCCTCCAAACTTTTGGGGTTTGTGGACCGTGTTGAGCAAATGTTCTGAACTTGTCTGGCTACCGCTGGCCAAACCTGGTCTCTATCAGCAACACTTTCACTTCTGTCTATTAGGGTTGCCTATAACTGAGCCTAGCTAGACTTTGCCAGGAACATTCCTTGATTCATAGCATTTAGCTAAAAGTAGGAATAAAACCCAAATGAGTGTGGGCCGTACTCTGAGCTTGGAATAAACTATTCAGAATAGTTACATGTTTAGCAAGGTTCTCATTAAAATACCACAGTCCTTAATATATTCAGCTTATAGGAAACCAATTTTTTCCTCAAGGCACAACATGTGCTATAACATGAGAGGTGTTACTTCCTATTGTTTAGAAGGAACAATTGCCCTTATAATTTAATGGACTTGTTTCATGGAGCAAGATAAAAGTATTCCTGACTTGAATTAAGAAACATAATGAAGCAGATCATTTGAGGTTTGAGTAAAACTTAGGCTCATAGCTGGGCCCCACTGTTAGTGGCAAAGTTCATGTGTATAGCCTTTGGTAGTTCAATGGTAAACATGAAGGATTCTTCTCCATCAGTTGGTACCAGGACACTGTTCCTACTAACAACAGCAAAGCATTCAGAGCAACTTTTGCAAGACAGGCTTGTAGTTCAGATTAAAATACTAGCTTCTCCCCGACCCAGATATATCACTTTGGGTCAGGTACTTAACTTTTCTAAGCCTTCATTTCCTCATCTTTAAACTGGCCACAATAATAAAAATTTCCTTATAAGGCTTCCACGAGTTTGATTAGGTTGTGCCTTGAAGATGGAGTGACTAGAATGAAAAAGGGAACCTGGCAGAGTGCTGGCTGTTTCTTGGGTGATAATGCAGCATTAAACAGAGAAAATTAGTTTTTCCCTCCCTTAAATCTCATTAAACTTGTTTTTGTTGATTAAGTCAGTTAGTCTGTTAAACAGTAACATTTAATAGAACAATGGTAACTAGTAACACAGGTAAAAGACTCCTTCAGAAAACGGGTGATGACCAGAGTGGGTCATAGGCCACTGTGGGGGGACGGGGGGCGCTTCTTTCAGTTTTCGAAGTTTCCCTCCAAACTTTTGGGGTTTGTGGACCGTGTTGAGCAAATGTTCTGAACTTGTCTGGCTACCGCTGGCCAAACCTGGTCTCTATCAGCAACACTTTCACTTCTGTCTATTAGGGTTGCCTATAACTGAGCCTAGCTAGACTTTGCCAGGAACATTCCTTGATTCATAGCATTTAGCTAAAAGTAGGAATAAAACCCAAATGAGTGTGGGCCGTACTCTGAGCTTGGAATAAACTATTCAGAATAGTTACATGTTTAGCAAGGTTCTCATTAAAATACCACAGTCCTTAATATATTCAGCTTATAGGAAACCAATTTTTTCCTCAAGGCACAACATGTGCTATAACATGAGAGGTGTTACTTCCTATTGTTTAGAAGGAACAATTGCCCTTATAATTTAATGGACTTGTTTCATGGAGCAAGATAAAAGTATTCCTGACTTGAATTAAGAAACATAATGAAGCAGATCATTTGAGGTTTGAGTAAAACTTAGGCTCATAGCTGGGCCCCCACTGTTAGTGGCAAAGTTCATGTGTATAGCCTTTGGTAGTTCAATGGTAAACATGAAGGATTCTTCTCCATCAGTTGGTACCAGGACACTGTTCCTACTAACAACAGCAAAGCATTCAGAGCAACTTTTGCAAGACAGGCTTGTAGTTCAGATTAAAATACTAGCTTCTCCCCGACCCAGATATATCACTTTGGGTCAGGTACTTAACTTTTCTAAGCCTTCATTTCCTCATCTTTAAACTGGCCACAATAATAAAAATTTCCTTATAAGGCTTCCACGAGTTTGATTAGGTTGTGCCTTGAAGATGGAGTGACTAGAATGAAAAAGGGAACCTGGCAGAGTGCTGGCTGTTTCTTGGGTGATAATGCTATTGGCATTAAACACAGAGAAAATTAGTCATCTATTTTATTCCATCTGCAAGTCACACAGCCTGTAATTTCTGCAGAACAAGTACCAAATAAGTGAAGAAAATACTGTCCAACTTGATGACTGTCGTAACTCATTGTTTTCTTTTGGATCCTCCACTAGCTGTCAGAAGAAATGAAAGCAAGGAGGGAGGGTGTAAAGAAAGGAGAGGGAAGAAAGAAAGGCATGGAAGGGGGAAGGAGGCATCGAAGAGGAAGGAAGAAACCTAAAAGCAGTTCCTTGACCTGGCTCAAGGAGGCTCTCAGACAGACCGTGTAGTGACTCTTAAATCTTACAGCTGGAAAAATCAGGAGTCACATTTTTAGTTCCTTTGTCTCCAAACAGAATTATGTCTAATGCTAACCCTTCAAAACCAATGGGTGGTCTGTCTCAGAAATTAGGGATCCGTGGGAAGAGTCAAAGCCAGCAACTTCATTTCCCCTACTAAATCAAACTTCATGCCAACCCTGCAGTCTCAACTTAGATAAGCAATAGTATGCCTTTATTTCAAATTTCCACAGGCCACTGAAAGATGTCTACCATATGGGAAGAAAACACAGAGAAAAGTAAGAAAATTGGTTCCTTCAATTTGACAGAATAGATCATTAGGGTTTCCCAGGTGGTGCTAGTGGTAAAGAATCCATCTGCCAAGGCAGGAGACCTAAGAGATGCAGGTTCAATCCCTGGGTTGGGAAGATCCCTTGGAGAAGGGCATGGCAACCCACTCCAGTGTTCTTGCCTATAGTATTTTGCCCCTGGCAGACTGTGAAGCAGCAGCATTGATAGTCTCTGGAGTTTTGGGGGTCGGGGGGGTTGGCCACTTCTATTGGTCTTTCATTTATTTATCTTTGTTCTCTGGCCCATCTGGGCCTCCCATCGCAGTGGCCTCTCTCGTTGCTGAGCACCGGCTCTGGGCACATGCGCTCCAGAGCTCCGGCTCGGTAGTTGGACACATCAGTTCAGTGGGATCTTCCCAGGCCAGGGACTGAACCAGCACCCCTTGTACTGCAAGGCAGTGTCCTTACCCACTGGACCACCAGGGAAGCCCCATCTCTGGAGTTTTGATGAGAGCAGACGATAAATCTGTTGAGTGGCCCTATGAGTGAAAGTAGGAAGCCTCACTACATGGTAACAGCAGTCAACGGTGGTGATGGAGTTGGCAGACGTCCTTGCTTCTAACTCCACCCATTTCTCAATTCCAACCCTCATTTTGTCAGAATTTCAGCAGCAGATGCTTTACTGATCCCTCTCCATTCAAATCAGTCCTCACCAGCTCCAGAAGACACTGGCTTTGGCCCAAAGGTAAACAACTTTCCGACTCTCTTAAACTCTGGAAACATCTGTCTGACCACGCCTCTTTGAAAACACTGCCAAACTTTCCACATTGCCTTATATGCCCACCACCATATCCCACTGAGCTTTCTCTCTCAAGCTTATTCCAATGCTCATGAGATCTCAGAGAGAACAGATCTGTTGCATGCTATGTGAAGAATGAACCATACTGGCTCTTAAGAAATAAAAACTCCTGAAGATCATCCAATATTATTTTTTTAAGTTGGCCATTTTTATACCCTGCAGCTCAGCATTCCATTGCTATATATGTACCCAAGAGAAACACACATATATACCAGGAGAGAACAGTCAGAGTATTGAGCAGTGTAATACTACAAAACTAGAAATAACCAGATACCTATCAACAGTAGAATGAATAAATAATGGTAATAAGTCGACATAATGAAATGTTATACAGCAGAGAAAATAAACTACAGCTACATTCAACAACAGAAAATTTTAATATCATAATTTTGAGTGAAGAAAGTAAATTCCAAAAGATTTTCTGCCCTTTATATAAGGTTTTAAAATAAGTAACATGGACACATTTTTATAAATCAAAAAAAATATATCAAGTGAGTAAAAAATGTATCCAGGGGCTTCCCCTGGTGGTCCAGTGGGTAAAGATACCGCCTTGCAGTGCAAGGGGCGCCGGTTCGATCCCTGGCCTGGGAAGATCCCACGTGCCGCAGAGCGGCTGGACCGATGTGTCCAATTACTGAGCCGGAGCTCTGGAGCGCACACGCCCAGAGCCAGTGCTCTGTGACAACAGAGGCCACTGCGATGGGAGGCCCACATGGGCCAAAGAACAAAAAAGATGGATGAATATAGATAAATGAAAGGCCAATAGAATTGGCCCGCCCGCTACCCCTCCTCCCCAACCCGTCCCCCGCCCAAAATAAACAATAAATAAATAAATAAATAAATAAATCTTTAATAAAAAAAATGCATCCTGGAACAGGAGAAAAGGACTGAATAAGGAAGAGCAGTTGATGTAAGTTGCTGATTATGTTCGTTTTGGCACGGGTGAGGGTTTTAATAGGAGTTCATGTCACCATATAATTTTTTATAAAGGATCATGCATATAGAAATAATCATAATACATAGAATTAAAAATGAACAGTGATTACTCCAGAATTGTTCACTGAGTCTTTGCACTGAGCATGAATCTAACAGTAGCATCTTTGGAGCAGTACGAAAGATGGTTAAAAACCCCTGTAGGCTGCTTCCCCACTGTTTCTCTCACTGACATGTTCAGAATTTATTCTTCACAATAAAATCAAACTACTGTTCAGGATGATATTTCACACAGAGGGAAAAAAAACGTCCCAATAGTTCATGATCTTTTATTCATCTGTAATTTTGTCAGCCTCCAACACAGCAAAGTGGAAGATTGGTCTCTATCATTATGATGTTAATCTTGCTGGTCCTGGGCAATGCTGAGGCAAATCTCTGATTATCACTCCATAAACCCCACACTTCTTACTTGTTGCAGCAAATCAGCTTTTATATCTGCCTTCTGAGCTACTGTGGCTACCAAAGAACCAAGGAGACCTGCTCATTGTTGGCCTGGTTTGCAAAACCTAGCAGAGTAAGACCAAGGTGAGCTAACCCAAAAGGGAGCCAGGAGAAGTCCCTTTGCTGAGGAAAGCTTGCCTGGCTCCAGGTCATACAGACCCTGCCCTCTGCATCCTCCTATCTCAGATGTCAGCAAAGTCATGACTGGCCTCAAAGCTGAATGAAGAGAATTGCTTAGGAAGAAATAGTTCTGTTTCATTGAGCACTTTCAAATCACTCAAGGAAAACTAAAATTATCATTACTAAAATAATTGCCTGATTTAGGACTGTTTAGTCTGCTCTCTGCTGTGTGAAAAATGACCAATTGAACTGGTTGTGTTTCTTATACTATTTTAGTACCAAAGTAGAAATTCTTCCACTTTTCCCACTCTGTGAGGAATATAATTAGTCTGTGCCATTTAGGAGCCAACTTTTTGTTCAGAAACCTGAGATCTTGTCTCAATTAATTCCCATGAGCTTTCCAGGTTGCCAGTGGCAATACTTGCTATTTTGGAGCAAAGACACCCTGCTGGGAAAGTGAGCTTTCTGGAAGTCTGTGATTCCTAAGAAGTGGGCACAGATTCAGGTTGTCTGTACCTAAGAACTCCTTTCTCTTTGCCTTCATTTTATCTGCAAAACAAGGATCCACTGATCAAGATGCTCTGAGCATGAGCTGCTGGCACTGTAAGTTTCTTAGACAAAAGTCACTATAATGGAATGACAACTGACTCCTAGAATTCCTTTTGCAAATTCAGATAACATATGTGTAACCTCAGTGTGATCTACGTAAGTCCTTGTTATTTATTATGCATAGAACGCATATTAAGCCACTTCTCTGAAGAACCCAAATTCAGCTTGTCAGGCTTCACGCACACCTAGTTACACTGTACTGAGCAGATACTGCATTTTTCCACAAGTTGAAGGTTTGTGGCAACCTTGTATCAAGCAAGTCTTTTGGTGTCAGTTTTCCAACACCATTTGCTCACTTCATGTTATATTTTGGTAATTCTCATAATCTTTCAAACTTTTAAATTATTTTTATATTTGTTATGATGTTCTGTGATTAGTCATCTTTGATGTTACTACTGTCATTGTTTTGGGATGTCACAAACTGGCCCATATAAGACAGCAAGCTTAACCCATTCATGTGGTGAAAAGCTGAGAAAGCCCAAAAGCTAGGCCTCTTGCTCCAAACAGTAGCCAAGCTGTGGATGCAAAGGAAAAGTTCTTGAAGGAAATTAAAACTGCTACTTTAGTGAACACACAAATGATAAAAAAGTGAGACAGCCTTATTGCTATATGAAAAAAGTTTTAGTGATCTGGATAGAAGATCAAACCAGTCACAACATTGTCTTAAGCCAAACAGAATTCAGCTTTGATTCTAACTATCTTCAATGCTATGAAGGCTAAGAGAGATGAGAAATTTGCAAAAAGAGAAGTTGGAAGCTAGCAGAGGTTGGTTCATGAGGTTTAAGGGAAGAAGTCATATCTATAACAGAGAAGTGCAAAGTGAAGCAGCAAATGCTGATATAGAAGCTGCAACAAGTTATCCAGGAGTTCTAAGATCATTAATGAAGGTGACTACAATAGACAACAGATTTTAAATGTAGGCCACACAGTCTTCTATTGTAAAAAGATGCCATCTAGGACTTTCATAGCCAGACAGAAGTCAATGTCTAGCTTCAAAGGACTGGTGGTCTCTTGCTAGGGTTTCTGCAGTTGGTGACTTTGACTTGAATACCATGCTCATTTACCATTTTGAAAATCATAGGGCACTTAAGAATTATGCTAAATCTGCTCTGAAAGTGGACGTGTTAGTCGTTCCATTGTAAAAGACTCTTTGCTACCCCATGAACCCAGATCTCCCACATTGCCGGCAGATTCTTTACCGTCTGAGCCACCAGGGGAGCCCTTTGGATTAATACCTTGCTATAAATAAGCGGCTCAGTGGTAAAGAATTTGCCTGCAATGCAGGATACGCAGGTCTATCCCTGGGTCAGGAAGATCCCCTGGAGAAGGAAAAATAATACCTTGCCTTTGGTGTGTCAGTTTTCCAACACCATTTGCTCACTTCATGTTATATTTTGGTAATTCTCATAATCTTTCAAACTTTTAAATTATTTTTATATTTGTTATGATGTTCTGTGATTAGTCATCTTTGATGTTACTACTGTCATTGTTTTGGGATGTCACAAACTGGCCCATATAAGACAGCAAGCTTAACCCATTCATGTGGTGAAAAGCTGAGAAAGCCCAAAAGCTAGGCCTCTTGCTCCAAACAGTAGCCAAGCTGTGGATGCAAAGGAAAAGTTCTTGAAGGAAATTAAAACTGCTACTTTAGTGAACACACAAATGATAAAAAAGTGAGACAGCCTTATTGCTATATGAAAAAAGTTTTAGTGATCTGGATAGAAGATCAAACCAGTCACAACATTGTCTTAAGCCAAACAGAATTCAGCTTTGATTCTAACTATCTTCAATGCTATGAAGGCTAAGAGAGATGAGAAATTTGCAAAAAGAGAAGTTGGAAGCTAGCAGAGGTTGGTTCATGAGGTTTAAGGGAAGAAGTCATATCTATAACAGAGAAGTGCAAAGTGAAGCAGCAAATGCTGATATAGAAGCTGCAACAAGTTATCCAGGAGTTCTAAGATCATTAATGAAGGTGACTACAATAGACAACAGATTTTAAATGTAGGCCACACAGTCTTCTATTGTAAAAAGATGCCATCTAGGACTTTCATAGCCAGACAGAAGTCAATGTCTAGCTTCAAAGGACTGGTGGTCTCTTGCTAGGGGTTTCTGCAGTTGGTGACTTTGACTTGAATACCATGCTCATTTACCATTTTGAAAATCATAGGGCACTTAAGAATTATGCTAAATCTGCTCTGAAAGTGGACGTGTTAGTCGTTCCATTGTAAAAGACTCTTTGCTACCCCATGAACCCAGATCTCCCACATTGCCGGCAGATTCTTTACCGTCTGAGCCACCAGGGGAGCCCTTTGGATTAATACCTTGCTATAAATAAGCGGCTCAGTGGTAAAGAATTTGCCTGCAATGCAGGATACGCAGGTCTATCCCTGGGTCAGGAAGATCCCCTGGAGAAGGAAATGGCAACCAACTCCAATATCCTTGCCTGGGAAATCCCACAGACACAGGAGCCTGGCGGGCAACAGTCCATGGGGTCACAGAGTCAGACATGACTAAGTGACCGAGCACACATAAACACCCAGTAAGTCTGAGACACTCTTCAGTATTTCTCACTCTCTCTCTTCCAGAAGAGGTGAATAACTGTATAAATGACTCCTCTGGATTGTGTGACATAACTTCGGAGAGAAACAGAGACAGAGAGTGTAGGGAAATTACCTGAGAACATGGTGTCATTCAGGTTCTCCTGTTCCACTCTTTCATGCTAGGCAGACTCTCCTGACTGCTTTCTCAGGCTCCTGCTCTGCTATGCTTTGGAAACAATAATATTGCTGACCTTGGTTATGTAAGGCTGTACTAATGCATGCGTAGTGCAATGCACCTGCTGGCCTTAGACCACCTTTGTTCTGTAACCATATATAAGTTCTCCCCAAAAACCCCTGGGGACTGCTGCTAGGGAGAGACTACAAGGGGCTGCTGCTGCTGGGGAGTGACTGTGTGAGGGCTACTGCTGGTGTGAGGTGGCCCAGCCTGGAGCAAAAAAACATGTCTGCAGTTTCTACGACTCTTCGAGTGTTCTTCCAGCTTCCCTGATTGTGTCCTGTCTACCCTGGGTACCCTGCACAATATGAGAAGCACAACAGAGAGATGTGCAACAAGACCCCTAATGACAAATCATGAACAAGCAACTTCACAAGAACAGTCTGAGGGACTGGCTAAATTCAAAACTCGAAACTGAGCAGTCTTAACTTTGCCCAGGCCTCACATAAACAAGTGATGAGGCCAAGCTAAGGCAGCAGTACCCTGGGCACAATAGGTGAGGCAACAGCATAATTGTGCTGGATGAGAGGTCTGGACACAGGGCCGGGTGATTTCGGACAAGCCACCACTCCAAGTCTTCTTTAATATCTCTGGGGATAGAGTGAGAAGGGCAAACCTGCCCTGCAGCTCTGTCCTCTCCACTGTAACATCCCTCCTCCCGTCCAGGGTTCCCCATAGTCTCTCCTTATCCAACAAGACCCTCTTCCACCCAAAGGACAGTCAGCTCCCCTACTATACAAAAACGTCCTCTTTGCTTCACTAAAACTGCTACTCTTGTACAAGGGAGAAAAGGGCAGGGGGGCATTAGATTTTTCACTGATAACCATTTTTATGTGTTCTGTCACTATATAAACCATTAGTTCTTGCCAGAAAAAGAAACACTCTATGGCAGGGAGGAGGACTGGCACCACTCCACAGCTTGTTAGAAACCAGGCTGCATAGCAAGAGGTGAGCGGCAGGAAGACAGCAAAGCTTCATCCACCATCGCTCCCATTACCACCTGAACCAACTCCTCCGAATGCTCCACCCCACCCTGCCCAGGTCTGTGGAACCAGTCCTTGGTGCAAAAAGGTTGAAGACCACTGCTCTAGGGATTTCCCTGGAGGTCCAACGATTAAGAATCCACCTTACAATGCAGGGGATGTAGGTTCAGTCCCTGCTCAGGTATCTAGAATCCTACATGCCCCCAGAGTGACTAAGCCTACATGCCGCAACAAAGAGCCCTCATGCGGGAACTGAAACCTGCCACAGCCAAAAATAAAAGTGCTTTTTTTAAAAAGAAGAAACACTCTAGCTCCTCTTTGGACATGAGAGATTGCTAAGGTAGAGACTCACAAATCAAGTTCTATGATTCAATGATCCAAAACAGGGCCTGAGAAACAAGCTCTCCTCAGTTATGCTGCCTACCTCCCAGCCCCACCCTTGACTCCTCGAGTGGGCTCAAATCAGCTTCAGGTGATACCAGTTAAGAGCTGTCCACAGGTTTATCTTCCTAAAATCTGAAAGTTGAAGAGAAGATAGAGGGTCTCTTCTGCCTTCTAAAGTAAAAGATTGATGGCCTGTAGAGTTCTGAACACTCACCACCCACCAGGCAAGCTTTCCAAGAGTTCCATAAGCAATCAAGAGTGGAATATGGCTGGAAGAGAACAAATTAATCAAGGCTAGCGGAAACCTGCTTGAGTAATGGATCAACGAGTTTTCTAGAAGTTCATCAGACTAGTACAATCAATACAACACCCAAACAGAACACCACTGCAGTACTGATGACATTTTCTGAGACAAGATGACTGAGAGCTAACTTTATTTTTGACCCTTACAGAATTGCCTCACGGCTACCAGTTTTTATGGGTCCATTTAAACATAAATCAGTCACACTGGATGCTAGTCACAACTCAGCCTGTGTTCCCCAGCGTGCTGAGTGCCGGACACAAACTGTACAGATAAAACAAAACCCGAGATCCACTCCCTTGGCCCTATTTGGAGTGTGAAGAAAATCAGATCTCATTTTTTCTTTTGCTTGATGCCTCCTATAAGCAATTTTGTACATTCCCTTAAGCCCTAAATGTCATGTAGGATATTAAATGGAATTGCTTCTGAATGTAAACACCTATTTCTCAATTCTCTGTTCAAATTAAACTTTTGATGGTGGGCAAGATAACCCCAAGCTGACTCTGTTGGCCTTCAGATCAGCAGATGAGAATCTATCTTGATACATTAACTCCCAGAGTTAGTGGGGGATTCACTCAGCCTTAGGGGGATGAAGGACATTTCACCCTAAGTTTTAAAGGCAATGGTAAAAAAAAAAAATCTGAAAGGGAATGCACAGCATTTCCTCTGTGCATGTTAAGACATTAAGAAATATACAGTGAAATGAATTATTTTACAAATACAAAGTCTCCCTGTCTGGCATGATACAGACAAGGGGAAATGTGGCTTATTTATTTCTGCCCCTTGTAAATCCCTTATTTCCTTTCCTGAGAATACTCAATGGCATACCAGCTGTGACCCAGCCTCTGATGTGTGTGTATATTTCAATGGTGTGTTGGGGGTATTAAGAATTGAAGCATCCCTAAATCCACCTCACAGGAAGCCCATCCATAGCTGCTAATATTAGATTACATTCTAATTATTTATTCTATATCCCTCTTCACACCATTATCCCAAGACCAACAGATCAGGGTTTCTCACTGAATACTAATTCACCGTTCCTCTGTATTCTAGAGCTACATTTGGTGTCTCCCTAGACAGAGAGGCCAATCACAGGACGAAATGGAAAACCACACTCTCCTCATATTAGCATGTCTCTTCCAATTTAGGTCACTAAGTCATTTCCCAGTTGTCCCACATGAATAGCCCCTTTACCACTTATCAATATGGATGAAGCCCAAATTACCTACTTTATGCAAAACATAAAAGTAAATTCCTTTCAAACATAAATCCGTCACACTGGATGCTAGTCACAACTCAGCCTGTGTTCCCCAGCGTGCTGAGTGCCGGACACAAACTGTACAGATAAAACAAAACCCGAGATCCACTCCCTTGGCCCTATTTGGAGTGTGAAGAAAATCAGATCTCATTTTTTCTTTTGCTTGATGCCTCCTATAAGCAATTTTGTACATTCCCTTAAGCCCTAAATGTCATGTAGGATATTAAATGGAATTGCTTCTGAATGTAAACACCTATTTCTCAATTCTCTGTTCAAATTAAACTTTTGATGGTGGGCAAGATAACCCCAAGCTGACTCTGTTGGCCTTCAGATCAGCAGATGAGAATCTATCTTGATACATTAACTCCCAGAGTTAGTGGGGGATTCACTCAGCCTTAGGGGGATGAAGGACATTTCACCCTAAGTTTTAAAGGCAATGGTAAAAAAAAAAAATCTGAAAGGGAATGCACAGCATTTCCTCTGTGCATGTTAAGACATTAAGAAATATACAGTGAAATGAATTATTTTACAAATACAAAGTCTCCCTGTCTGGCATGATACAGACAAGGGGAAATGTGGCTTATTTATTTCTGCCCCTTGTAAATCCCTTATTTCCTTTCCTGAGAATACTCAATGGCATACCAGCTGTGACCCAGCCTCTGATGTGTGTGTATATTTCAATGGTGTGTTGGGGGTATTAAGAATTGAAGCATCCCTAAATCCACCTCACAGGAAGCCCATCCATAGCTGCTAATATTAGATTACATTCTAATTATTTATTCTATATCCCTCTTCACACCATTATCCCAAGACCAACAGATCAGGGTTTCTCACTGAATACTAATTCACCGTTCCTCTGTATTCTAGAGCTACATTTGGTGTCTCCCTAGACAGAGAGGCCAATCACAGGACGAAATGGAAAACCACACTCTCCTCATATTAGCATGTCTCTTCCAATTTAGGTCACTAAGTCATTTCCCAGTTGTCCCACATGAATAGCCCCTTTACCACTTATCAATATGGATGAAGCCCAAATTACCTACTTTATGCAAAACATAAAAGTAAATTGTCCTCTCTCAAAACAACAATAATAAAAGCAAGCAAACCAACCACTTTTTCTTTGTAAAAGCAGTAACTTCTCTAGTTTTACCCTATGTAGCTAGAATTTACTGCCAGCTTACCAACATCAGGACCAAACTGGAAACTTCCCATGGAAACAAGAAACTGAAGTTTAAGATGCAAAAGAAATGCATCTCAGGAGAGCAAAGAAATAACAAATGCCCCAGGAAAACAACAACTGCCTACTTACCTTCTCCCTAGAAAAGGGCTGCAGAGAATTTTCTGATGATAAAGCAACTGCACAAGCTGGCATGGGAGCCAGGGAGCAAGATAATCTAGATGAACTACAGGAAAGAAAGATAGCTAAGGATACAGCTGATTTTTTTAACTACCTGCAATCAGAGTTTCATGCTCAGGTTTTGGTCGGGGCCAATGATGGGCTATTTAAGTACTGGTTTTGCTGTGTTTGTCCCTGTAAACACTCCCGCAGATCAGTGAAGACACCTGGCAGGTATTATGTTTCTAATTGTGAGGCTGAGCTCCCAATTAACCACCACCTTTGTTCATTTAAGCACTCAGTGAGGATGTACTTATAGAGAGACCTAACATTTACAGAGCTCCTATTATAGTCCAGATTCTCTCCTAGGCACGTTTAAAACATTATTTCCAATAATTATCAAGAAACTCCAGAAGGTAGTTAGAACCTGTTTGTGATGGTTAATTTCATTACAGGTAAAGCCCATTAACAAATGCCAGGAAATAAAAATAGGAGCTGGGCAATAGAACAGTCAAACATTTATTTATTCTATATCCCTCTTCACACCATTATCCCAAGACCAACAGATCAGGGTTTCTCACTGAATACTAATTCACCGTTCCTCTGTATTCTAGAGCTACATTTGGTGTCTCCCTAGACAGAGAGGCCAATCACAGGACGAAATGGAAAACCACACTCTCCTCATATTAGCATGTCTCTTCCAATTTAGGTCACTAAGTCATTTCCCAGTTGTCCCACATGAATAGCCCCTTTACCACTTATCAATATGGATGAAGCCCAAATTACCTACTTTATGCAAAACATAAAAGTAAATTGTCCTCTCTCAAAACAACAATAATAAAAGCAAGCAAACCAACCACTTTTTCTTTGTAAAAGCAGTAACTTCTCTAGTTTTACCCTATGTAGCTAGAATTTACTGCCAGCTTACCAACATCAGGACCAAACTGGAAACTTCCCATGGAAACAAGAAACTGAAGTTTAAGATGCAAAAGAAATGCATCTCAGGAGAGCAAAGAAATAACAAATGCCCCAGGAAAACAACAACTGCCTACTTACCTTCTCCCTAGAAAAGGGCTGCAGAGAATTTTCTGATGATAAAGCAACTGCACAAGCTGGCATGGGAGCCAGGGAGCAAGATAATCTAGATGAACTACAGGAAAGAAAGATAGCTAAGGATACAGCTGATTTTTTTAACTACCTGCAATCAGAGTTTCATGCTCAGGTTTTGGTCGGGGCCAATGATGGGCTATTTAAGTACTGGTTTTGCTGTGTTTGTCCCTGTAAACACTCCCGCAGATCAGTGAAGACACCTGGCAGGTATTATGTTTCTAATTGTGAGGCTGAGCTCCCAATTAACCACCACCTTTGTTCATTTAAGCACTCAGTGAGGATGTACTTATAGAGAGACCTAACATTTACAGAGCTCCTATTATAGTCCAGATTCTCTCCTAGGCACGTTTAAAACATTATTTCCAATAATTATCAAGAAACTCCAGAAGGTAGTTAGAACCTGTTTGTGATGGTTAATTTCATTACAGGTAAAGCCCATTAACAAATGCCAGGAAATAAAAATAGGAGCTGGGCAATAGAACAGTCAAACATTTCTTTCTTCTTTTCCTTTGTGCTCCGTCTAGTTTCATTTGCTGATAAGGTGCAGCATGCAGAGACCTTAACCCGCACTTCAGACCAGAGTTTCTGGTGCCAAATGGCTGCAGGGGGACCTCAGGTCTGTGCAGATGTGTACAGAAGCTGCACACAGCATTCAGTTCAAGATGGCGGCACCCGGAACGGGAGCCTGAGCAGCACGCATGTGCTAAGAGAGTAAGAACTCCGCCTCCTCCCCTCCCAGCTGAAGAGACCCTCTATAAAGCAGGCACGCCGAAGCCTTCCCTTCTGTGCTGTAGCGTGTGGGCTCAGAACTCTTCATTCTTTGATCAGAAAGTAAAAAGCTTTCTGATTGGCACAAATAACTCAGCAGAAGGACACTTGGTGGAGCCTAACTGGAAAGGATCAGGCTCCAGTAAGGCATATAATAATTAATTTTATGTGCTCAGATTAGTTATTTCTGTGTGTATCTGTGAGGGTGTTTGCGGTGAGATTTGCATTTGAATTGGTGGACTCAGTAAAGTAGCTAGCCCTCTGCCATGTGGATGGGCATTATTCAGTCCACTGAGGGCCTGAGTAAAAGCAAAAGGTTGGAAAGGAGGAACTCGCCTCTTTTTTCCTGCCTCCTTGGTTAAGCTGGAACATATCTAATCTTCTCCAGCCCTTGGACTGGGATTTACACCATCAGCGCCCCTGGTTCTCAGGCTTTCAAACTTGGGCTGAATTATATCACTGGCTTTCATAGGTCTCCATCTTGCCGACAGCAGGTCGGCAGGTGGGACTTCTCAGCCTCTGTCATCATGTAAACCAATCCCTTGTAATAAATCTCCATATATATGTATATCCTACAGGTTCTGTTTCTCTGGAGAACCCTGAGGAATACATTATTATAAAGAACACTATGTGCTGTGCTAAGTCTCTTCAGTCATGTCTGACTCTGTGCGACCCCATGGACCGTAGCCCAGCAGGATCCTCTGTCCGAGAGAGTCTCCAGGCAAGAATACTGGAGTGGGTTGCCATGCCCTCCTCCAAGGGATCTTCACAACCCAGGGATGGAACCTGCATCTGTTATGCCTCCTTTATTGGGAGGTGAATGCTTTACCAGTAGTGCCATCCGGAAAACAAAGAACACTGTCTCAGAGCAACCAGTGAATTTACCTCACAGTGAGTAAGTGGCAGGGGCAGGATTGAGCCAGGCTTGCATGATTCCAAAGCCCATCCATGCTCTTGCCAAGGTACCAAAAAATATCCACAACAGTAAAGTGCGCTGAGTTCACTGGAATTTCCAGACTAATAAAAAATGAGGCAAGCCAAAAGTTAAAATCTGGATACAATGTAAAGTTTATTCCTTTCAGTAAAATGGAAAGTAAAATGGAAATTCAGACTCAGAATTAACAGCTGTTAAAACACTTATCATTCAGCATCCCAGCCTTAGCTCACAAAGGTCAACAAGGCAGAAATTAAAGCGCAAGTACATTCATCTACAGAATTTAACATAGAAGATAACAGAATAAGCTCCTAAATATTTTAATCCCTAGGTTGAGGCTAAGGAGACCTGGGTTCTACTCCTAAATAGTTGTTAAGTAATTGTGTGTGTCCCTAAGCAGTTTCTTGACTGCCCTGGCCTCAGTCCTCACCTACAAAAAGAAGGGATTTGATTCTACAAGATGTCTAAGTTCCCATCTTGACCTGTGACTAATATTTTCCAGAACTGATACTAATTCACCTCATGACATTCTGGAGAGACATGACTCATTTTTCAGAGATTCAGAAGTAGAGATTCAGAAAAGTTAGGTGTCTTACTATGTACTTCATCCTAGAGCTGAAGACTAACATCTTTCTCCTGCATTGCCAGACTCTCCTTCTTCCCCATTTTGCCTTGGAATCCTTCATTGACATTGGCTGAGGTAGGGAAGAAGGGAACCAGAATGTTCCTTTCTGCCCTTCCTAATGCTGACCATGATCCTTTACTATCTACTCTCTTGAGACTGGAGAAAGCACCATGTCCCTAACTCACCCCATGGTGGCAATCATTCCTTGATGTAGGGGGCAGCCGGGTTGTGATTTACTCCCCATCTATTAATATTTGTGTGGGTGTAATTAACAGTAGACTCACCAGTCCTCTAGATCCCAAAAAGAGTCTGTTGTTGACAGTCAGCACCTTGCCTGCCTGTTAACTGACACCTCAGCACAACCTCAGTCTCCCCTTTGGCCACTTACTTCCCACTCATTCCAGTTACCTGGGCCCAAAACCAAACCATGCTGTTCTTCTGTACAAAGATGTCGTTGAGTGAAAATTCAAAACACAAGCTTACCATGTTATATGAAGGCTTTTTAAGCCAACCTTATGTTAAATCACTTGGGTTTGGCTGTCTCTCTCTCTACACATCACACACTCATACCTCCCTGCCAATTCTGGAGAACTTTAGTTTTCCCTTCATCCAAATTTTCAGCAGTGTGCATTTTAAAAGCCCTTTTTCTCTTGTTTATCTCTTCTTTCATTACCTCAAGATATTTCATTCCTAAGTATACCTTGTTTTTCCATTCCATATTTTCTCACTCTTACTTGCCAGTTATGTTCATTCCTTCTTCTGAGTTTATTATTTTCCTTTCCTCTGACAAAAAAAAAAAAAAAACAGGAAAAAAAAACTTTCCTATTTCAGTACTCTAAGAAGTGCTCCATGGTTTGTCCTTTCTCTCTTTAACTGCATTATGCATCACTGGCTCTGAAGACAGAGGACTCCTTTGTCCTCTTGGGATTTACAAATAATAGTTTTTAAGCACCCACTAACACACCTACATGTATTGGGTGCTCTGTGCATGCTGTCTCATTAAATCTTCACAACCACCTTACAAAATAGCTCCTTCCCCAACAGTGCCTTTCTGACTCTGAAGTGCATATAAATCACCCAGTGACCTTACACTCTGATTTGAAGGTTTTAGACAAGGCCTGAGAATCTGCATATCTTGCAAGTCCCTGGGTAGTGCTAAAGATGCATGTCTGTGGACCATGCTACAGGCCTGCAGAAATTTTATGAGACCATGATGTGAAGATTCTGCTTACCAGGAGCATTTTGGTCCCTAGCGTCAAGCGCTACCCTCTTCCCACCATCCTCCCCTAAAATTAAAACATTCCTTGGAAGGTCAGCAAATTCACCATGAACAGGGAATTAGTGACAATTTCAAAATGTGCACCTAAGAGCAGTGAAACAGAGAGTGGCATTGTCCTTGATTTACTCCCCATCTATTAATATTTGTGTGGGTGTAATTAACAGTAGACTCACCAGTCCTCTAGATCCCAAAAAGAGTCTGTTGTTGACAGTCAGCACCTTGCCTGCCTGTTAACTGACACCTCAGCACAACCTCAGTCTCCCCTTTGGCCACTTACTTCCCACTCATTCCAGTTACCTGGGCCCAAAACCAAACCATGCTGTTCTTCTGTACAAAGATGTCGTTGAGTGAAAATTCAAAACACAAGCTTACCATGTTATATGAAGGCTTTTTAAGCCAACCTTATGTTAAATCACTTGGGTTTGGCTGTCTCTCTCTCTACACATCACACACTCATACCTCCCTGCCAATTCTGGAGAACTTTAGTTTTCCCTTCATCCAAATTTTCAGCAGTGTGCATTTTAAAAGCCCTTTTTCTCTTGTTTATCTCTTCTTTCATTACCTCAAGATATTTCATTCCTAAGTATACCTTGTTTTTCCATTCCATATTTTCTCACTCTTACTTGCCAGTTATGTTCATTCCTTCTTCTGAGTTTATTATTTTCCTTTCCTCTGACAAAAAAAAAAAAAAAAACAGGAAAAAAAAACTTTCCTATTTCAGTACTCTAAGAAGTGCTCCATGGTTTGTCCTTTCTCTCTTTAACTGCATTATGCATCACTGGCTCTGAAGACAGAGGACTCCTTTGTCCTCTTGGGATTTACAAATAATAGTTTTTAAGCACCCACTAACACACCTACATGTATTGGGTGCTCTGTGCATGCTGTCTCATTAAATCTTCACAACCACCTTACAAAATAGCTCCTTCCCCAACAGTGCCTTTCTGACTCTGAAGTGCATATAAATCACCCAGTGACCTTACACTCTGATTTGAAGGTTTTAGACAAGGCCTGAGAATCTGCATATCTTGCAAGTCCCTGGGTAGTGCTAAAGATGCATGTCTGTGGACCATGCTACAGGCCTGCAGAAATTTTATGAGACCATGATGTGAAGATTCTGCTTACCAGGAGCATTTTGGTCCCTAGCGTCAAGCGCTACCCTCTTCCCACCATCCTCCCCTAAAATTAAAACATTCCTTGGAAGGTCAGCAAATTCACCATGAACAGGGAATTAGTGACAATTTCAAAATGTGCACCTAAGAGCAGTGAAACAGAGAAGGAAACCAAAATGGGAAGTGACACAGGAGAGGCAACAGTTGTTGAAGATGTAAGTGATCCAGCAAGAGACTAACCTGGTAGGATAAGTTTTTAAGAAGATACCTACAGGGCTTCCCCTGGTGGTCCAGTGGGTAAGGACACCGCCTTGCAGTGCAAGGGGAGCCGGTTCCATCCCTGGCCTGGGAAGATCCCACGTGCCGCGGATCGGCTGGACCGATGTGTCCAACTACCGAGCTGGAGCTCTGGCGCGCATGCGCCCAGAGCCGGCTCTGCAACAACAGACGCCATCGCGATGGGAGGCCCACAGGAGCCAAAGAACAAAGATGGATGAAAATAGAGAAATGAAAGACCAATAGAAGTGGCCCGCCCGCTCTCCTCCCTCCCCAACCCGACCCCCGCCCAAAATAAATAATAAAATAAATAAATAAATAAATCTTTAAAAAAAAAAAGAAGATACCTACAAAGATGTCTTCAAGAAGGATGCCCTTATCAAAGGCACAGGGGTGAGTGAGATACAGACTGCCATGATGAAACTCACTGAATTCCCTCTCATGTATATTTTATAAAAAAAAGTACCTACTGGCATGAGTGTTTGCCAGGTCCTCCCTCTCTCTCTCTTTCTGACTCTCATTCTCTCTCTTTCTGTCTCTGTCTCTCTCTCTCTCTCTGTAGATATATACATATATATATGTCTATGTGTGTGTATGAATAAATATACATATATATACTTATATACAGTTTCCCATTAAATGCTCACTGCCACCTTTTGATGTTATTAGTTATCACTGTCAGTTTTATAAGTGAATAGAACTGGGGTTCAAATACGCTGGTTAACTTTTCCCAAGGTAAGTACCAAATTTCATAAATAGGGTTCAATCCACCACTTCCCACTGCAAACACAGATCTCTGTTATCACACAAGCTACCAGAACACTGGGAAAAAAATATAGGAGCCCACCAGAGTTCCAGAGGTAGAGATAAACTTCTGTCTTTGATAAAGCTTGGTTGAGGGAGAGTCGAATGTATGAATCAGAAGAGAATGAATCTGTGCTACTCATGGCTTGGGATGCAAAGGCAGAGTAAGAATCTCTAGGAATACTGCTCTGAAGAGGTTCTCTGTTGGGTGTAGCAAAACCCTTTGCACAGAATTCTTACTTGGTGCACCTCTGATCTTTCTTTCTTTTTTTTTTTTAACTGGTTTGGGAGAAGGGAGACTTTCTCTGAGACAAACCTGTCTCTGAAGGAGGAACAGTGCTCAGTCCCCATGTTTGCTTACATCCTTTCCCACCTCCTCCTAGCCTCTTGAGATTTGGGTACCACAAATCACCCTAGGTATAATTATATCATTGGGACTCCCTGGTAGCTCAGACAATAAATAATCTGCCTACAGTGCAGGAGACCTGGGTTCAATCCCTGGGTCAGGAAGATCCTCTGAAGAAGGAAATGGCAACCACTCCAGTAGGAATTCTTGCCTGAAGAATTCCATGGACAGGCTCCCACCTGGAGTCACAAAGAGCCAGACACAATATATCAGCTTCTCCCCCACTGTCGGGTTCATCTTCTCTGTCTTCTAATAAGCTCTCGATGTTCAATTTTTTGAATGAATCAATTCTATAGCCCTAGTTCCTTTTCCTTTCCTCTGTGTTCCACCCTCTTACTTCACCACCGGTTCCCCGAGAAAAGCATCTTTTTTCCTTGCCTTTACAACTGAAGTGTTCACTCACTGTTTGCAGTCCCATTGCTCTCCCAAAACTATTTCCCTCCATTGTCACCTGGAGCCACATAATTGTCTTCTCTCTGACTGCTTTATCTCATGCCTGATCCTTCTCAATTCCGTGGTACTATTTGAAGTCATTGCCCACCAACTGTATCTGGAAAAGCTCCCACTGACTTTCAAAATGCAGCAGTGTCTCAACTTTTCCCAAGGTAAGTACCAAATTTCATAAATAGGGTTCAATCCACCACTTCCCACTGCAAACACAGATCTCTGTTATCACACAAGCTACCAGAACACTGGGAAAAAAATATAGGAGCCCACCAGAGTTCCAGAGGTAGAGATAAACTTCTGTCTTTGATAAAGCTTGGTTGAGGGAGAGACGAATGTATGAATCAGAAGAGAATGAATCTGTGCTACTCATGGCTTGGGATGCAAAGGCAGAGTAAGAATCTCTAGGAATACTGCTCTGAAGAGGTTCTCTGTTGGGTGTAGCAAAACCCTTTGCACAGAATTCTTACTTGGTGCACCTCTGATCTTTCTTTCTTTTTTTTTTTTAACTGGTTTGGGAGAAGGGAGACTTTCTCTGAGACAAACCTGTCTCTGAAGGAGGAACAGTGCTCAGTCCCCATGTTTGCTTACATCCTTTCCCACCTCCTCCTAGCCTCTTGAGATTTGGGTACCACAAATCACCCTAGGTATAATTATATCATTGGGACTCCTGGTGGCTCAGACAATAAATAATCTGCCTACAGTGCAGGAGACCTGGGTTCAATCCCTGGGTCAGGAAGATCCTCTGAAGAAGGAAATGGCAACCACTCCAGTAGGAATTCTTGCCTGAAGAATTCCATGGACAGGCTCCCACCTGGAGTCACAAAGAGCCAGACACAATATATCAGCTTCTCCCCCACTGTCGGGTTCATCTTCTCTGTCTTCTAATAAGCTCTCGATGTTCAATTTTTTGAATGAATCAATTCTATAGCCCTAGTTCCTTTTCCTTTCCTCTGTGTTCCACCCTCTTACTTCACCACCGGTTCCCCGAGAAAAGCATCTTTTTTCCTTGCCTTTACAACTGAAGTGTTCACTCACTGTTTGCAGTCCCATTGCTCTCCCAAAACTATTTCCCTCCATTGTCACCTGGAGCCACATAATTGTCTTCTCTCTGACTGCTTTATCTCATGCCTGATCCTTCTCAATTCCGTGGTACTATTTGAAGTCATTGCCCACCAACTGTATCTGGAAAAGCTCCCACTGACTTTCAAAATGCAGCAGTGTCTCATTCTGTTCCAGCCTTTCTGATCTTTCTCTGACTGCCTTGAAGATTCCTTCTTCTCTTTTTACTGCTAAATGTGGAAGGCCTCTGACTCGTATCATTGCTCCATTTCCATTTCCCCTGATGCTCCCTCCTTTGATGATCTCCTCTGCTGATATTACCATATTTTGGATAGATAACTTCTTGGCTCTAGACTCACATTCCCATATGGCAACTGAGCATTTCCACCTACTATTTTCTAAGCAACAATACTACCTCAAACTAACAGTTTAACTAATCAGTGGTCTTTCCACTGATTTTTCTATTTCTATTAAGGGTATTGCTATTTTCACATTCAACTAGAGTGAATTTTTATCATCTCACAATTCTTAGCTCTTAAGATCTAAGAGATGGCCAAATACTATAGATTCTCCCCAATGAGAGTTTCTCACATTCTCTTCCCTTCTTCTCCTTCCTACCACTACCATCAGAGTTCAAATTCTTAGTGGACATTTAATCTTCTCCCTCTTTTCCATTCTCACTGACACTGTTTCAATAACCTCCCAGTATCTTCCTCCATGTCCTCCTACCTCCCATCCCTTCAAATTTTTTTTGCCAGATAAATGTTCCATAGACAGAGGTCTGGTCATGTCACTATCTAAAACCTACAGTTGCTAAGTGTTCAAATACTGAAGTTCATTCATTTTTTATACCTTATTATGCAACCACCAAACTGCTCCCTATTCCATGACTGTCCAACCATGCTTACTTACTTCTAAGTGCCTACTCATGGCTTATCTGTCTGAAATGTACCTCCCAACATCAAACTCCATTCCTTGGTTTCCAATACTAATCAGAAGTCTGTTTTCTCCAAGCTTTGAGTCTCCAGGACCAGTAGTTAAATATCTTTAATAATTTGTTCCTGAAATTACTTATAATAACTTGTATAGTAACTTGTAATAAAATGTGTGTACCTACCTTAGAATTTTTTTTTAAAGATTTTATTTATTTATTTATTTTGGTGGGGGCAGGTTGGGGGGGGGGGGGCAGGCAGGCCACTTCTATTGGTCTTTCATTTGTCTATTTTCATCCATCTTTTCCTTTGGCCCATGGGGGCCTCCCATCGGCCTCTCTCGCTGCAGAGCACCTGCTTGGGCGCATGCGCCAGAGCTCCGGCTCAGTAGTTGGACACATCGGTCTAGCTGCTCCACGGCACGTATCATTGCTCCATTTCCATTTCCCTGATGCTCCCTCCTTTGATGATCTCCTCTGCTGATATTACCATATTTTGGATAGATAACTTCTTGGCTCTAGACTCACATTCCCATATGGCAACTGAGCATTTCCACCTACTATTTTCTAAGCAACAATACTACCTCAAACTAACAGTTTAACTAATCAGTGGTCTTTCCACTGATTTTTCTATTTCTATTAAGGGTATTGCTATTTTCACATTCAACTAGAGTGAATTTTTATCATCTCACAATTCTTAGCTCTTAAGATCTAAGAGATGGCCAAATACTATAGATTCTCCCCAATGAGAGTTTCTCACATTCTCTTCCCTTCTTCTCCTTCCTACCACTACCATCAGAGTTCAAATTCTTAGTGGACATTTAATCTTCTCCCTCTTTTCCATTCTCACTGACACTGTTTCAATAACCTCCCAGTATCTTCCTCCATGTCCTCCTACCTCCCATCCCTTCAAATTTTTTTTGCCAGATAAATGTTCCATAGACAGAGGTCTGGTCATGTCACTATCTAAAACCTACAGTTGCTAAGTGTTCAAATACTGAAGTTCATTCATTTTTTATACCTTATTATGCAACCACCAAACTGCTCCCTATTCCATGACTGTCCAACCATGCTTACTTACTTCTAAGTGCCTACTCATGGCTTATCTGTCTGAAATGTACCTCCCAACATCAAACTCCATTCCTTGGTTTCCAATACTAATCAGAAGTCTGTTTTCTCCAAGCTTTGAGTCTCCAGGACCAGTAGTTAAATATCTTTAATAATTTGTTCCTGAAATTACTTATAATAACTTGTATAGTAACTTGTAATAAAATGTGTGTACCTACCTTAGAATTTTTTTTTAAAGATTTTATTTATTTATTTATTTTGGTGGGGGCCGGGGTGGGGAGGGAGGGGAGCAGGCAGGCTACTTCTATTGGTCTTTCATTTGTCCATTTTCATCCATCTTTTTTTCCTTTGGCCCATGGGGGCCTCCCATCGCGGCGGCCTCTCTCGCTGCAGAGCACCTGCTCTGGGCGCATGCGCTCCAGAGCTCCGGCTCAGTAGTTGGACACATCGGTCTAGCTGCTCCACGGCACATGGGATCTTCCCAGGCCAGGGATCGAACTGGCGCCCCTTGCACTGCAAGGTGGTGTCCTTACCCACTGGACCACCAGGGAAATCCTACCTTAGAATTCAGAAACAAAGTTAAGCATACATCCAAATAGCTGTGATCAAAGAGGTCCCATGATGACCGAAACATCTCAATTTTTTCTCCATTAGTGACCACAGAGTCAGAAACCCATGAATGTATGTGAAGAGGGACAGAAGGGAGTCATGGGGCTTCCTGGTGGTTCAGTGGGTAAGAGACCACCTTGCAGTGCAAGGGGCACCAGTTTGATCCCTGGCCTGGGAAGAGCCCACATACCAAGGAGCTGCTGGGCCAGTGTGTCCAATTACCAGCCAGTACTCTGAAGCACATGCACCCAGAGCCAGTGCTCTCCAACGAGAGAGGCCACTGCAATGAGAGGGCCACACAGGCCAAAACCACAAAGATGGATGAAAAATAAATGATGACTTAAGAGGCCCCCAAAAAAAGGTGGGGGGGGGTAAAAAATTATAAAAAAAAAAAAAAGGAAGGGAGTCACATGAGTTTTATTGCTAACAATAGTAAAATATAACTTGTTAATGAATCAAAAATATTTAGTCCTGAAAATACTATAAAAAGCAGCTCCTAAAGCAGTTTCATCAACTTTGTCTAATTAGAAGCACACAGGGGTCCTAGGCTAATCATTAATAAATGTTAGTCAAATCAATGAGAATCTGCATTTAAGAGACTAATTAGAGATTCTCAAATCATTTCATAGAGCAGAATCCCACGAGATTTATGAATAACTCAGAATCCCAGTTTTCTGAAATTACTTATAATAACTTGTATAGTAACTTGTAATAAAATGTGTGTACCTACCTTAGAATTTTTTTTTAAAGACTTATTTATTTATTTATTTTTTGGGGCGGGGGCGGGTTGGGGAGGGAGGGGAGCAGGCAGGCTACTTCTATTGGTCTTTCATTTGTCCATTTTCATCCATCTTTTTTTCCTTTGGCCCATGGGGGCCTCCCATCGCGGCGGCCTCTCTCGCTGCAGAGCACCTGCTCTGGGCGCATGCGCTCCAGAGCTCCGGCTCAGTAGTTGGACACATCGGTCTAGCTGCTCCACGGCACATGGGATCTTCCCAGGCCAGGGATCGAACTGGCGCCCCTTGCACTGCAAGGTGGTGTCCTTACCCACTGGACCACCAGGGAAATCCTACCTTAGAATTCAGAAACAAAGTTAAGCATACATCCAAATAGCTGTGATCAAAGAGGTCCCATGATGACCGAAACATCTCAATTTTTTCTCCATTAGTGACCACAGAGTCAGAAACCCATGAATGTATGTGAAGAGGGACAGAAGGGAGTCATGGGGCTTCCCTGGTGGTTCAGTGGGTAAAGAGACCACCTTGCAGTGCAAGGGGCACCAGTTTGATCCCTGGCCTGGGAAGAGCCCACATACCAAGGAGCTGCTGGGCCAGTGTGTCCAATTACCAGCCAGTACTCTGAAGCACATGCACCCAGAGCCAGTGCTCTCCAACGAGAGAGGCCACTGCAATGAGAGGGCCACACAGGCCAAAACCACAAAGATGGATGAAAAATAAATGATGACTTAAGAGGCCCCCAAAAAAAGGTGGGGGGGGGTAAAAAATTATAAAAAAAAAAAAAAGGAAGGGAGTCACATGAGTTTTATTGCTAACAATAGTAAAATATAACTTGTTAATGAATCAAAAATATTTAGTCCTGAAAATACTATAAAAAGCAGCTCCTAAAGCAGTTTCATCAACTTTGTCTAATTAGAAGCACACAGGGGTCCTAGGCTAATCATTAATAAATGTTAGTCAAATCAATGAGAATCTGCATTTAAGAGACTAATTAGAGATTCTCAAATCATTTCATAGAGCAGAATCCCCACGAGATTTATGAATAACTCAGAATCCCAGTTTTCTGAATTAGAGACTCTAATTCAGTAAATCCGAGGTAGAACACAAAAATCTGGTTTTAATCATTGTCCCTCGTATCTGATGAGGGCAAAAGAATATGCCCATGCTTCTCAAACTTTAGTGTGCATTGGAGTTACATTCAGATCTTGTTAAAGTGCAGATTTGGAATCAGTACTTCTAGGGGAAAAGAGGACAAACTGAAAGTCTACATTTCTAATGAGTTCCCAGGTTATGTCTGTGATGCTCTTCCATGGACCATATTTTGAGTAGCAAGGAGTCTCAAATGATTTGGAAAATCATTCAGTATTTTCAGCATGAGACCAACTCAATTTCTATATCATGTTTCTAGTGCTATTGGTGTGGTGCCGATTCAATTTCATCACTTCCCATTTGCATCATGAAGCCAAGCTGATACAAACATTTCCTAAAGTTTGGCTACATTTCCAGATCACTTAAAATTCACATACTCATTTCCAAATTTCCAGAGGTATTTCTTATTTGAGTGGATAGAGCTGGAATTCAGCTCAAGCATTTTCTCTTTAAATTAAGATATCCTAAGAGGGACACTTGATTATTCAGATGCACCCTGAATTCATACTCCAGTAAACAGTGCAGAAATTTAACATAGAATTCAAATGGACAGAAACTTATAATATTGGTCCATAAATGGGGTTTTATCTCTATTAAATAGTCATATATGGGGTGGGACATGTGGGAGGGGAAGATTGAAAGAGGGGAGTCAATAACCATCCAGTAAATAAACTGAGTTCCAGTACAAAAAAAAAAAAAAAAAGTCATGTAGTTCTTCAAACTTTGTGATTCTTCAGAGCTCAGAGCAGTTCAACAGTGAAAAATGAGTGTTGTAATCAGTTACCTGTGGTGTATGAGTGTGAATACACACACTTTCTAACCATATCAGAAAGTCTTTGGAGAGGTAGGGGGTTTCTCTGAAATTTCAAGTGGATTGCGTTCAGATGTCTTCCCTCATCAGTAAGAAAGTACAATCTTGTGAGTCTCTGCGATCCAGTAAAGTGGGTCTCTTGGAGCCCCTTAATCCCCAAAAAGCCCTTGATCTAAGAAAGCAACTCAGTAAATCCCATCTTTCCACCAAGTTTCCATGACCTGGCCATCTGCCTGCTGAGAAATAAACTAAGTTTCCATACCCTGAAACAACCAATTTCTTCCCAACCTCTCATAACCTGGTAAGTGTTAAGAGCACAAATGAGAAGAACATTCACAGCTCTGATCATTTCCTCCATCACATCATACAAAGAACCTATAGATTTCTTGGCACAGACTCTCCCAACAAATGATGCAATGCAAGGAGCAACCACTCACCTTCTCATATGATCTGAGCAAAATTTTGATGTGTTTCCCTCTCATTACACATGGCCCATTATGTGACCACTGGACTCAGCTTTAATTGCAAGTCTTACTGATGACTTCTTAGGGTCTTCTGATTCAAGCTGACTAACTTTATAGAAACATTTTTACTAAATATTTCTAACACACTACATCCTGTTTTTTAGAAGACCATATTTTAGAAGCCCCAAATCATGTCTTTTTTTTTTTAAGGTTTTTTTTTTTTTTTTTTTTTTTTTTTTGCCACTTCTATTGGTCCTTCATTTATCCATTTTCATCCATCTTCACTCCTTGGCCTGCATGGGTCTCCCATCACAGTGGCCTCTCTCATCGCAGAGCACCAGCTCTGGGCAAATGTGTTCCAGAGCTCTGGTCCGGTAGCTTGACACATCGGTCTGGCTGCTCTGCGGCATGTGGGATCCTCCCAGGCCAGGGACCAAACCAGTGCCCCCCGCACTGCAAGGTGTTGTCCCCACCCACTGGACCACCAGGAAAACCTTTTTTAAATTAGGTCACTATCTACATACTTTTACCTCACGTACTGCAAACATCTCTCAGAGAATAAATGGGATTCTCCTCTGATGGAGTATCTTTTCCACCATAGATGAAACCATTACCTGTCCCAATGATATGTGTACTCTATGTGTGTGTGCTCAGTCTTGTCTGACTCTGTGACCACATAGACTGCAGCCCACCAGGTTCCTCTGTCCATGGAATTTTCCAGGCAAGAACCCTGAAGCAGTTTGTCACTTCCTTCTCCAGGGGATCTTCCAGACCCAGGACTCAAACCGGTATCTCTTGCGTATCCTGCACTAGCAGACATTTTATTACTAGTGCTTTGGAAACCCCAATATATGGTAGATTCTAACTCATTTCCTTAATTATTTGACAAAAATAGCCATCCTCCCTTATTCTGATACTAGCAGAAGATTCAGAGGATTACTGATAATTCAGACGATGACTTGTTCTGAATTCTTCAATTCATTGTTGTCCTTGAGGTCTCTTAACATGAACCAAACCAGGTGAATGGAAGTAATCATCTAAAATTAGGGGAAATGGGAAGGCGGGACTCCCTTTCCATTGGGTTGCTAAGCAAAAGATATAATCCAGAGCACCTAACTGGTAACCACTTCAGCACCCATAGGAAGAGCCTATCTGAGAACAGAACTAACACTGAAGAAAGTGGAAAGTCAGATTTAGACAACATCATATGCACACCTGGTTACAAATGCCAACATATGTATTTTCTGTTTAAGTTAACTTGAAGAGGATTTCTGACATCCTGGCTGACACAGGACTTAGGAAATGATAGTGATAATAAAGCTAACCTTCACCCAGTACTTATTATATGCCAGGCACTATTGCAAGTATTTTCCATATATTAATCCATATAATCTTCACAACCTTATGCAATAGATATTACTACCATCACTATTTTGATTTTACAAATGAGAAACCAAGACAAAATCTTCCTCAACTCCCCCCGCCCCATCACCCAGCTAACAAGTGATAAAGACAGTATCCAAACATGAAGTCTGACTCCAGAGTCAGTGCTGTGAATGAGGGCTGCTCAAAGTGTGGACCAAAGACTAGTTCCAGTCTATAAACTATTAACTCTCTGAAAGGATAAATTGAAAGTACATGTATAGATCCCACAAGTTCACACCACTGCAACATTCTGTATTTATGAAGTATTGGTCTATGATGGACTGGGAATTTTTTTTTTTTTAAATTTGGCCTCTTTTATTGGTCTCTCATTTATTTATTTTCATCCGTCTTTATTTGTTGGCCTATGTGGGCCTCCCATTGCAGTAGCCTCTCTCTTTGCAAAGCACTGGCTCTGGGTGCATGTGCTCCAGAGTTCCCGGCTCATTATTGGACACACCGGTCCAGCTGTTCCACAGCATGTAGGATCTTCCCAGGCCAGGGATCAAACTGGTGACCCTTGCACTGCAAGGCAGACTCTTTACCCACTAGACCACCAGGGAAGCCCAAACTGGGAATTTTTTTAATGTATCCTTTACCACAGAGTTTGAGGAGCATTATTTAGCTGGTAGGATAAGCACTGTAATTTAGATATAAATCACAACTTTTCTTCAAATGCTCTTAGGCTTCTATAAATAAAGTCCGTGTCACTTGGCAATCCTGAAATTTATTACTTCTTGACTCAATTTCAACATTTCAAAATAGTGTTATCTGAGGTATTTTAATTTTCAAGTCTCTGAATTAGAATGGGATCCTGAGTTCTCAGTGGACCTTTTGAGATGCTAATGTATTGAGTTAAAGCTACCCTTGCACAAAGGAGCTTTGCAACAGGGTTCTTCCCAGTGAAACCTGCCCTAAGCAGACAAAGACAAAGGGGACCACAATTCTAGCCAAGGAAGAAGTCAGAAGGTCAGTCCTAGGAAATGAGTGATACCACAAAGTTGGAAGATCGGCAACAAGGCACAGAAGCTGCAGCCCTGCAGAACTTTCCTTTGCATTCTACTTTGAGAAATATACTCCCCTTATCTGCCCTCACACAAAGAAACAGTGCCTAGAATATAAACTGTGTTAGTCACTCAGTGGTGTCCAATTCTTTGTAACCCCATGAACTATAGCCCAACAGGCTCCTCTGTCCATGGGATTCTCCAGGCAAGAATATTAGAGTCAGTCGCCATTTTCTCCTCTAGGAGATCTTCTCCACCCAAAGATCAAAACTGGGTCTTCTGCATTGCAGGCAGATTCCTTACCATCTGAGCCACCAGGAAAGCACTCTAGGACATACCGCTTAGTCTGAAAAAAATAAATTAATTAAGAATTTAGAAGAATTAAGAAGACAACAAATGTTGATAAGAATGTTGAACAACTGAAACTGTCATACACAGCTGGCGGGAATGGGAAAGGAGCTGGCAGCTTCTTCTAAGACTTAAAAGGTATCCTCTGACCCAGAAATTCCACTCCTAATAGTTACCCAAGAGAAATGAAGATATATGTTCACTAGGACTTATACAAGAATAGTCATGTCCCCTGAACTGGGGATGATCCAAATAAATGTTAGCAGGAGAATGAATCAACTAATTGTGATGTATTTCCACAAAAGAATCTACTCAGCAATAAAAATGAACAAACTACTATACATGAAACAATAATGATGAATCTCGCAGACAATGTTAAATGAATAAAACTAGTCACAAGTGGTATACATTGTATGATTTCACTCACACAAAATTCTAAAATAGGCAAAGGGAATCTAAGGTGAAAATTGTCAGAATGGTGGTTGCCCCTTAGAAGGGCAGCATGGACTTCTAGGAGGGCTGCATGGGAAAGGACATGAAAGAAATTTCTGGGGAGATAGGATGTTCTATATCATTATAGAGATATAGGTTATAGAACACAATCAAGTGATAGGTATGAGGGGTAGATAAAAATATAGATGAAGCAAGAGTGGCTGAATATTGATCATTGCCCAATCTGGATGAAGGGCACATGTGTATTGTTATATTATTGTTTACTTTATATCTATTTGGAATTTTTCATAACAAAAAGCTAGAAAATTAATAAACACAAGTCTCTTGTCATTCAATCAATGTCATCAGCACACTTTATAAAAAAAAAAAATTTTATCCAGAAAACCTGCACTTAGGAACCAAATCCCATTGTAAGAACAAGTACCGAAACCATCAAACTCTTAGAGGAGAATATAGGCAAAACCCTCAAGGACATACATCAAAGCAAGATCTTCTCTGATCCCACCTACTAAAATAGTGGAACTGAAAAGACAAATGAACACGTGGGACCTCATGAAACTTAAAAGCTTTTGTACAGCAAAAGAAATCACCAAAAAGCTCAACAGACACCCCACAGAATGGGAGAAAATCATAGCAAATGAAACAACAGACAAAGAATTAATCTCCAAAATCTACAAGCAACTCAGACAACTCAGCACAGGAAAAACGAACAACCCAATCAAAAAATGGGAAAAAGATCTAAAGAGACGCCTCTCCAAAGAGGACATACAGATGGCCCAAAAGCACATGAAACGATGCTCAACCTCCCTTATTATCAGAGAGATGCAAATTAAAACCAAGAGAATGAATATATGTCGATGTATTTCCGAACTGGGGATGATCCAAATAAATGTTAGCAGGAGAATGAATCAACTAATTGTGATGTATTTCCACAAAAGAATCTACTCAGCAATAAAAATGAACAAACTACTATACATGAAACAATAATGATGAATCTCGCAGACAATGTTAAATGAATAAAACTAGTCACAAGTGGTATACATTGTATGATTTCACTCACACAAAATTCTAAAATAGGCAAAGGGAATCTAAGGTGAAAATTGTCAGAATGGTGGTTGCCCCTTAGAAGGGCAGCATGGACTTCTAGGAGGGCTGCATGGGAAAGGACATGAAAGAAATTTCTGGGGAGATAGGATGTTCTATATCATTATAGAGATATAGGTTATAGAACACAATCAAGTGATAGGTATGAGGGGTAGATAAAAATATAGATGAAGCAAGAGTGGCTGAATATTGATCATTGCCCAATCTGGATGAAGGGCACATGTGTATTGTTATATTATTGTTTACTTTATATCTATTTGGAATTTTTCATAACAAAAAGCTAGAAAATTAATAAACACAAGTCTCTTGTCATTCAATCAATGTCATCAGCACACTTTATAAAAAAAAAAAATTTTATCCAGAAAACCTGCACTTAGGAACCAAATCCCATTGTAAGAACAAGTACCGAAACCATCAAACTCTTAGAGGAGAATATAGGCAAAACCCTCAAGGACATACATCAAAGCAAGATCTTCTCTGATCCCACCTACTAAAATAGTGGAACTGAAAAGACAAATGAACACGTGGGACCTCATGAAACTTAAAAGCTTTTGTACAGCAAAAGAAATCACCAAAAAGCTCAACAGACACCCCACAGAATGGGAGAAAATCATAGCAAATGAAACAACAGACAAAGAATTAATCTCCAAAATCTACAAGCAACTCAGACAACTCAGCACAGGAAAAACGAACAACCCAATCAAAAAATGGGAAAAAGATCTAAAGAGACGCCTCTCCAAAGAGGACATACAGATGGCCCAAAAGCACATGAAACGATGCTCAACCTCCCTTATTATCAGAGAGATGCAAATTAAAACCACAATGAGATACCACCTCACACCTGTCAGAATGGCCATCATCAACAAATCGACAGACAACAAATGCTGGAGAGGGTGCGGAGAAAAGGGAACCCTCTTGCATTGCTGGTGAGAATGTAAATTAATACAACCTCTATGGAAGACAATATGGAGATTCCTTAAAAAACTAAAAATAGAAGCACCCTATGACCCAGCAATCCCACTATTAGGCCTATATCCTGATGAAATCAAAACTGAAAGAGGCACCTGTACCCCAATGTTCATTGCAGCTCTCTATACAATAGCCAGAACATGGAAGCAACCTAGATGTCCATCAACAAATGAATGGATCCAGAAGCTCTGGTACATATATACAATGGAATACTACTCAGCTGTTAAAAAGAAATGCAGAAGACTCAGTCCTAATAAGGTGGCTGGCTCTAGAACCTATCATAAAAAGTGAAGTAAGTCAAAAAGAGACAAACAAGCATAGTATACTAACTCATATATATGGGATCTAGTAAAATAGTCATGATAACATATGCAGTGAACTCATGAAAAAACAGAGAATAGACATAAAGACATTGTGGAGACCGAACAGTGGGAGGGAGGCATGGAGGGAGTAACATGGAAGCCTATACTGTCATGTGTGGAAAAGATAGCTATTGTCATTGTGCTAGGGGAATAGGAGTACCTACAACCACTTGGAGCGATTGTCTGGAGGGATGGGAGGGGGGGAACTGGGTGGGGGGGGGGTCCAGGGATATGCATATGAATGATCTGGGAACATACATGTAAAAAAATAAATAAATAAATAAATAAAGAACAAGTACCACCAACTAGATGACTCCTGAGACTGAGGCAGGCGTGTCATGACTGAGACTACAAGACAGTGTGCTTTGTTCTGGACATACACTGTCCACTACTGTTGTGCCTAATAACTGAAAAAGATGCACAACCAGAAAAAGCAGTCCCAGGGACAGAGGAGCCTGGTGGGTTACAGTCCATGGGGTGGCAAAGAGTCGGACACAACGGAGCGACGCCTCCAAAGAGGACATACAGATGGCCCAAAAGCACATGAAACGATGCTCAACCTCCCTTATTATCAGAGAGATGCAAATTAAAACCACAATGAGATACCACCTCACACCTGTCAGAATGGCCATCATCAACAAATCGACAGACAACAAATGCTGGAGAGGGTGCGGAGAAAAGGGAACCCTCTTGCATTGCTGGTGAGAATGTAAATTAATACAACCTCTATGGAAGACAATATGGAGATTCCTTAAAAAACTAAAAATAGAAGCACCCTATGACCCAGCAATCCCACTATTAGGCCTATATCCTGATGAAATCAAAACTGAAAGAGGCACCTGTACCCCAATGTTCATTGCAGCTCTCTATACAATAGCCAGAACATGGAAGCAACCTAGATGTCCATCAACAAATGAATGGATCCAGAAGCTCTGGTACATATATACAATGGAATACTACTCAGCTGTTAAAAAGAAATGCAGAAGACTCAGTCCTAATAAGGTGGCTGGCTCTAGAACCTATCATAAAAAGTGAAGTAAGTCAAAAAGAGACAAACAAGCATAGTATACTAACTCATATATATGGGATCTAGTAAAATAGTCATGATAACATATGCAGTGAACTCATGAAAAAACAGAGAATAGACATAAAGACATTGTGGAGACCGAACAGTGGGAGGGAGGCATGGAGGGAGTAACATGGAAGCCTATACTGTCATGTGTGGAAAAGATAGCTATTGTCATTGTGCTAGGGGAATAGGAGTACCTACAACCACTTGGAGCGATTGTCTGGAGGGATGGGAGGGGGGGAACTGGGTGGGGGGAGGGTCCAGGGATATGCATATGAATGATCTGGGAACATACATGTAAAAAAATAAATAAATAAATAAATAAAGAACAAGTACCACCAACTAGATGACTCCTGAGACTGAGGCAGGCGTGTCATGACTGAGACTACAAGACAGTGTGCTTTGTTCTGGACATACACTGTCCACTACTGTTGTGCCTAATAACTGAAAAAGATGCACAACCAGAAAAAGCAGTCCCAGGGACAGAGGAGCCTGGTGGGTTACAGTCCATGGGGTGGCAAAGAGTCGGACACAACGGAGCGACTTTCACTCACTACAGTTTATTATTTTTACTATAAATGCCAACAAGTGATTTTTAACCAAGTTATTTAAGATTTAAATTAGGTAAACTAAAATTCTTCTGAATGTCACTTAGAAAGTATTGGAAAAAACTTACATCTAACTACAAGGGAAAAAATGAATACATTGTCACATAATATATTCTGCAATGTATAGTTTATAAAGACTGACTTAACATGTGGTAAAATGTTTATGCTATGTCAAGTAAAAAAGAACACAAATTTACCTATAATACCAATTGTTAAAAATATGTGCATTTGCAGAGTGAAAAAAAAGCTGAAGAACATAATGACTGTTAACCTCATATTGGTATATCTCTGGAAGGTGAGGTAATGAGAATTTTGAATTTCTTCCTTAATGCTTTTCTAAATGTTCCAGTTTTCTGTAAAATTTTTTATATGACAGAAAAGCAAAACCAAAAAGTCACTTATAAGAGCAAGTACCTGATTAGTTACAAATTGAATTCTTATTTAGCTACAGTACAGAAATCAAACCCATCACTTTGTATTATCTAGATTTTCTGAGGAAGAACAATGGTGCCTGGTAAACTAGGGCTGTAACAGCTTGCTTATTAGTAAGGATCCTCTTTCCCCAAGTGCTTTAAAAATTTGTTCAAAATACCCACTTTGCTTATTTGGGTGTGGAGAAGGACAAGGCTGGCAGGACAACAATCGTTTTTCATTCTACTGCAGACATCTTTCATTCCAAATGCCCTCACCATTCCCATCCCTCCAGTGATTCCAGGAGCGATTGTCTGAGGGATGGGAGGGAACTGGGTGGGGAGGGGTCAGGGATATGCATATGAATGATCTGGGAACATACATGTAAAAAAATAAATAAATAAATAAATAAAGAACAAGTACCACCAACTAGATGACTCCTGAGACTGAGGCAGGCGTGTCATGACTGAGACTACAAGACAGTGTGCTTTGTTCTGGACATACACTGTCCACTACTGTTGTGCCTAATAACTGAAAAAGATGCACAACCAGAAAAAGCAGTCCCAGGGACAGAGGAGCCTGGTGGGTTACAGTCCATGGGGTGGCAAAGAGTCGGACACAACGGAGCGACTTTCACTCACTACAGTTTATTATTTTTACTATAAATGCCAACAAGTGATTTTTAACCAAGTTATTTAAGATTTAAATTAGGTAAACTAAAATTCTTCTGAATGTCACTTAGAAAGTATTGGAAAAAACTTACATCTAACTACAAGGGAAAAAATGAATACATTGTCACATAATATATTCTGCAATGTATAGTTTATAAAGACTGACTTAACATGTGGTAAAATGTTTATGCTATGTCAAGTAAAAAAGAACACAAATTTACCTATAATACCAATTGTTAAAAATATGTGCATTTGCAGAGTGAAAAAAAAGCTGAAGAACATAATGACTGTTAACCTCATATTGGTATATCTCTGGAAGGTGAGGTAATGAGAATTTTGAATTTCTTCCTTAATGCTTTTCTAAATGTTCCAGTTTTCTGTAAAATTTTTTATATGACAGAAAAGCAAAACCAAAAAGTCACTTATAAGAGCAAGTACCTGATTAGTTACAAATTGAATTCTTATTTAGCTACAGTACAGAAATCAAACCCATCACTTTGTATTATCTAGATTTTCTGAGGAAGAACAATGGTGCCTGGTAAACTAGGGCTGTAACAGCTTGCTTATTAGTAAGGATCCTCTTTCCCCAAGTGCTTTAAAAATTTGTTCAAAATACCCACTTTGCTTATTTGGGTGTGGAGAAGGACAAGGCTGGCAGGACAACAATCGTTTTTCATTCTACTGCAGACATCTTTCATTCCAAATGCCCTCACCATTCCCATCCCTCCAGTGATTCCAACAATGAGCCATCTCTCGGCCAAGGCACTGAGGGATACAGACCCTGGTAGGCAAACCAAGCCATCTGGGTTGAGTCTCAGTGCAGGGTACACAAGAAAAAATCTCAACTTGGTTTTCTGCCACTGAGTGCAGGGGCTGCCTGAGTATAGGAAACACTAGCTGGCCTTCTCTACCTCACTTACCAGAACCTCCAACCAGAGATAAATTAATACATTGGCAGTGTCATCATGGAGCATGCTAATGTAGACTTCAGCTAGTGAAAAAGATTTAATCACAAAACCTTTACTAAAGCTTCGGTGGAGAAGAATTTGCTCTCTCACCAAGACTCACCTCTGGACCCCATTATGATGAATTCAAATTCACTTAGCAATAGCTATTTTTATCAGGTTTTTGTTTGGTTTGTTGGTTTTATTCAATGACAGCAGGTGGGGCCAGCGGGGTCGCGGGTGGGTGGGTCATGGATCATGCTGTCATTTGTGGCTATTGTTGCTCAATTTTTAAAAATAAAATACATCTTGATTCATACAGAAGATCAGCCTACAAGGCCATGCACTAGAGTGATGCTATACAATATGGAAGCCACTATCTACATGGCACTATGGAGCATGTGAAACATAGCTAGACCAAATTGAGATGAGTTGTAAGAGTAAAATTGACATCGACTTTGGAAGATCCAGTACAAAAGAAAAAATAATATAAACTATATCAAATCATTTTAAATATTGATTGCATGGTAAAATGCTATTTGGGTTATATTGGGTTAAATAAAATACATAACCAAAACACATTAATTTCACCCATTTCTTTTATTTTTTAGTGTGGGCTACTAGCAAATGTAAAATTACATGTGCCGTACACATCGTTTTCCTATTTTGAGAAGGCTAGTTTAAAAATGATTAGTGTTCATTAAATTATTAAGCCACCCTGGAACAAATCCTTAGTGGGCTACAGCTTGCTTATTAGTAAGGATCCTCTTTCCCCAAGTGCTTTAAAAATTTGTTCAAAATACCCACTTTGCTTATTTGGGTGTGGAGAAGGACAAGGCTGGCAGGACAACAATCGTTTTTCATTCTACTGCAGACATCTTTCATTCCAAATGCCCTCACCATTCCCATCCCTCCAGTGATTCCAACAATGAGCCATCTCTCGGCCAAGGCACTGAGGGATACAGACCCTGGTAGGCAAACCAAGCCATCTGGGTTGAGTCTCAGTGCAGGGTACACAAGAAAAAATCTCAACTTGGTTTTCTGCCACTGAGTGCAGGGGCTGCCTGAGTATAGGAAACACTAGCTGGCCTTCTCTACCTCACTTACCAGAACCTCCAACCAGAGATAAATTAATACATTGGCAGTGTCATCATGGAGCATGCTAATGTAGACTTCAGCTAGTGAAAAAGATTTAATCACAAAACCTTTACTAAAGCTTCGGTGGAGAAGAATTTGCTCTCTCACCAAGACTCACCTCTGGACCCCATTATGATGAATTCAAATTCACTTAGCAATAGCTTTTTTTATCAGGTTTTTGTTTGGTTTGTTGGTTTTATTCAATGACAGCAGGTGGGGCCAGCGGGGTCGCGGGTGGGTGGGTCATGGATCATGCTGTCATTTGTGGCTATTGTTGCTCAATTTTTAAAAATAAAATACATCTTGATTCATACAGAAGATCAGCCTACAAGGCCATGCACTAGAGTGATGCTATACAATATGGAAGCCACTATCTACATGGCACTATGGAGCATGTGAAACATAGCTAGACCAAATTGAGATGAGTTGTAAGAGTAAAATTGACATCGACTTTGGAAGATCCAGTACAAAAGAAAAAATAATATAAACTATATCAAATCATTTTAAATATTGATTGCATGGTAAAATGCTATTTGGGTTATATTGGGTTAAATAAAATACATAACCAAAACACATTAATTTCACCCATTTCTTTTTATTTTTTTAGTGTGGGCTACTAGCAAATGTAAAATTACATGTGCCGTACACATCGTTTTCCTATTTTGAGAAGGCTAGTTTAAAAATGATTAGTGTTCATTAAATAAGTACCTGTGAAGAGCCACCCTGGAACATCCTACATAGAAATGTGCACAAGAGAAAGAGGTTTATCCTAAATGAAGTGTTGTATCTCAGCACATCTGCCTTATGTCCTTCCAACTGGGGTCTTATATGACCATGCTCTCCCTCTTCTCTCTCCATGGAGATTTAACACCTATGGTATGTCTCCCCCTCCAGCCGTCTCCAGGGCTGCCCGTGGTTGTCCCCATTCTGCTGCTCTTGCAAGAATGACTGTGTAGCCATCTGGGGCTCCCTGAGCATGTGTGTCCAAAAAAGCAGTCAGTCCAAAAAACCAAGTGCTGCAAGAAGGCCTGTAGGAAAGCACCACTGAATACCCTAATGAAGAAGGTAAATGCTCTGGCTCCTCCAAAGTTGGGTATGCTTCTCCCAGCTGGTACCCTGGTGAGTTTTCAAAGATTTTTGAGGAATGGAAAATTCTTAGCCAAAAGAAGCAAATAGCGATCTTGCTGATTCTGAGATAAAGAGGCTGCATAGACCCTCTAGAGAATATAGCCCCTAATCCCACCTGGATGGGTAAAGCCCATGGTTAGGCCACTAAGCTTTCCCCTCTGGCTAAATGGCTAATTATTTCTGATAATAGTGGTCTCTACTAACCCCTCACCTGCCCTACAGCAGAGCAGATCTATCAAGTGATGAGGGTGGTAATTACTGGTGATACTTGCAAACACTCATTATCTAAGCTCCTGGGTCCTTAGGAGACAGGTACGAGACACAAGGGGATCAACTCACAATACTGAAAGGAAGCTGCAGTCATTTGAAAAGCAAAATATGGTGACTGTTAATTTCTAAAAGCAAAGTCAAAGAATGTTCTATTAAAACTAAGACTCTAATGCTTCACAGTTACACATGTCTTCTGAAGTCTAAGAATTGTTTCTTGCCTCCCTTTCTTTCCCATTAGCTATTATGACTAAAGCTGAGGTTTCTGCCTCCAGAAATTGCTAATACATCTTTTCCTCTGAATCCCCTTTCGGATACCAACTTCTTACAGACAAGGGCTGTGTCTATAGCTCCCTGCACATTGTCAGATACAGAGAATATACGTGATATATACAGATAGTTGGTTATTGTGGTCTGTCAGCTGTACTGATGGTCTTTTCTTCACAACTGAATGTCTTCAGCATTTCACTAGACCAAAGTTTCATGAGCCAAACAGATAATCAGGTATAGTTAATAACATGAAATTTAAAGACCACTTGTAAACACTTAATGAATATTATATTGTGCTACAATAAGCAGTTACTGAGACTTCTTGTTATCAAGAAAGATTTATGATGCTATGAGGTTTCACTATAGAATTTATTTTAGGCTAAGGAAATATTATAGGGGATAATGCAGACAATATGAATCCAACTGTGAAATCACCTGGATGACTATTCCAAGACTCTCAGAAACACTCTCTTTTTCCTTCATGAAAGAAAGTTTATAGAGAGTCATGATGGACAGAATGGTGGAGCCTTTCCTATTTAAGACACAACTGGGGTTTAATTTTGAAAAGGAAAAAAAAAAAAAACAGATTTCAAAAGACAGACCCTGTTGGAAAGCCACCAACTTGCCAGAAACAAAAATGTCTGTAAGGGTTTGGTTTTTCTCACTCCAGCTGGGAGTTTTGTTGTTTTTCTTTTTCTATTTTCTGAATGTGTTTCTCCAATGATAAAATTTCCAATTCTACTCCTGAATAGTCTGGAAAAGAGATTCTTTTGATCCTCAGAGTCGTTGTTTTGACTTATAAGGATAAAAAGATATGAAAATTTCAAAATAATAAATCCAATATAAATATATATATGCACACACACATATATAGTAAATCTGTTTTTAAACATTATTCTAAGAAACAGTAGCTAACTAAAAAAACAAAAACTCACAAGAGAAAATTTATTAGGAGTAAAATTAAACTATAGACATATAAAATTGTCTATATCATATGAAAATCTTTTTCATAGGAATATTTTAAGAGAATTTACTCTCGATATGAGTATGGAGTCCACTAAATCTTGGCACACATGACTGATTTCATGCCATCGATTTTTTTTCTGCCTTAACCAATAGTCAAAAAGCACTTTATCAAAAATTTTTATATAAATTTATCTTTTGAAATAAAATCCCACACAGAATGCCCACACACATATACACAGTTCTGTGCATTACCAAAAGAAACAGTGGCAGATTTACTGCCATGGTCTAATGTTTAATAACTTACATCCCTTTGGCATCTTCAAATCTACATGCATTACAAAAATTCCAAGAAACCTCACCATAAAGACTCTATTACTGCATGGTTCCCACTATAAAACAGACCAGCACTTTGTAGTATTATAGCATGTTTCATGCAAGAATAGAAATACTCCTTTATGACTCCTTTGTTTTCCTCCAGAGACCCATAGAGGAAGGTCAATGTTATTGAAACTCCTGTCCAAGAAAACATAAAACCAACAGAAAAGAGTGCAACAGTGAGCCACTTGAGGTGAAGCACTCCTTTCCTGGGTTAGCGTAACTTTTCCAAAAATCTTGATTGATTGAAAATAAAAAGTTCTAATTCTACCTTAACATTATTTTTAGTGAAATATTCTTATCCCCACCATCCTATATCCAGCCAAAGGACACTCCTCACCCTAACTATTATACTTGACCCTATGTAGTCATTGAAAGGATAGAAATATGAATGCTTCTCTTATAGGGGATATCTGCAGCTTACCCAAAGCTTGGGTGTCTTGGGGCAGCTTGATGAAGGCATCTGACAGCTGAACTGCCAAGGCCACAAATGGGTCCACAAATGAGAGTAAGAACAAGATGTTACCCCAAACAAATACCTTGGTAAGTGTTTGTCCTTAACATACAGAACATTCTTAGAAAACAGGAGAGGAGTGGGAAGAAGTGGGGAAAGGATCCAACAGAAAAGAGGGAAGAGAAAAGGGAACCCTACTCCTGATATGGACACAGTTCAGAAGCCATCCAACAGATAGGGCACATTTTGGTCACTGTTAATGTTGAAAAATACCAGCCTCATTTGACTGCGCCTCAGAATAAAGTTTGTATGCCTAGAAACTAATCCTTTCCCACTTCAACTTCTCCTTTGGTGAGCTTACCAAGCAATTATCCCGTAATTTACCCAGCAAAATAACTCTATAGTCCACCATGAAAAGACTATAAAGAAAACAATAATGTGTGTGTAAAGAAAGTACTTGTATAATATACATCCAATCCTTTTTTTTTTTCAGTTTTCTGAGTAAAGTTTATGAACAGCTGGTATCTCTGAGGATAAACAGTTCTGTAATATGGACTTGCATGAGCATTTGTGGTTATCATGTTAATAAAATACAAAGCTTAAAAATCCTTGAGTGATATGTTTTTCAGAAAACAAACCCATATAGGGCTTTCCTGATAGTTCAGTGGGTAAAGAGTCCGCCTTGTAGTGCAAGGGGCACCAGTTCCATCCCTGTTCTGGGAAGATTCCACGCGCTGCAGAGCGTCTGGGCCAGTATGTCCAATTACGAGCCAGTGCTCTGCAGCGCATGCACCCAGAGCTGATGCTCTGCCACGAGAGAGGCCACTGCGATGGGAGACCCACATAGGCCAAAGAATTAAAAAAAAGATGGATGAAAATAAATATTTTAAAAAGAGGTATGATGGGGAAAAAATATTTTAATAAATAAGAAATAAATTTTAAAAATCCATATAGCTCCATATCATTCTCAGTGTCATTTCTTCTACTTACTGAAAAAGGGACCATGGCTTCCCTGGTGGTCCAGTGGGTGAGGACACCACCTTGCATTGCTAGGGCTGCCAGTTCGATCCCTGGCGGAAGAAGATCCCACGTGCCACGGAGAAGCTGGACCTATGTGTCCAACTACCAATCCGGAGTTTTGGAGCACATGCACCCAGAGCCGTCTGCAACAAGAGAGGCCAATGCGATGGGAGGCCCACACAGGCCAAAAGAACAAAGATGGAAATGAAAGACCAAAAGAAGTGGCCGAAAAAAAAAAAAAAAAAGGATCAGAGAAGAGCACCCAGTCCAGTCTCAAATAGGATGTTAAAAATGAGGCAGGGTGCGCTTCCCTGGTGGCTCAAAGGTAAAGGATCCACCTGCCAATGCAGAATGCAGGAGACACAAGTCTGATCCCTGGGTCAGGAAGATCTCACACGCCATACAGAAACTAAGCCTGTGCACTGCAACTATTGAGCCTGTGCTCTCAGACCTGGGGAGCTGCAAGTAATGAGTCCCCATACCGCACCTACTGAATGAAGCCTGCTCACCCTAAAGCCCATGGTCAGCAACAAGAGAAGACACCACAATGAGAAGCCTGTGCATCACACCTAGAGAGTAGCTCCTGATAGCTGCAACTAGAGAAAAGCCCACAAAGCAATGAAGACCCAGCACAGCAAAAAATAAATAAAATTATTTTCTTAAATGAGGTAGATGTGAAAACCAGTGCAGGATATGAAGGCCTGAGTCCATGGGTTCACTGGGCATTAGGACAAGACATTTTATGTCCATGGCTTCTGATTCCTGGCCAACCCATATAGGGCTTTCCTGATAGTTCAGTGGGTAAAGAGTCCGCCTTGTAGTGCGCAGTGTTCTGGGAAGATTCCACGCTGCAGAGCGCTGGGCCAGTATGTCCAATTACGAGCCAGTGCTCTGCAGCGCATGCACCCAGAGCTGATGCTCTGCCACGAGAGAGGCCACTGCGATGGGAGACCCACATAGGCCAAAGAATTAAAAAAAAGATGGATGAAAATAAATATTTTAAAAAGAGGTATGATGGGGAAAAAATATTTTAATAAATAAGAAATAAATTTTAAAAATCCATATAGCTCCATATCATTCTCAGTGTCATTTCTTCTACTTACTGAAAAAGGGACCATGGCTTCCCTGGTGGTCCAGTGGGTGAGGACACCACCTTGCATTGCTAGGGCTGCCAGTTCGATCCCTGGCGGAAGAAGATCCCACGTGCCACGGAGAAGCTGGACCTATGTGTCCAACTACCAATCCGGAGTTTTGGAGCACATGCACCCAGAGCCGTCTGCAACAAGAGAGGCCAATGCGATGGGAGGCCCACACAGGCCAAAAGAACAAAGATGGAAATGAAAGACCAAAAGAAGTGGCCGAAAAAAAAAAAAAAGGATCAGAGAAGAGCACCCAGTCCAGTCTCAAATAGGATGTTAAAAATGAGGCAGGGTGCGCTTCCCTGGTGGCTCAAAGGTAAAGGATCCACCTGCCAATGCAGAATGCAGGAGACACAAGTCTGATCCCTGGGTCAGGAAGATCTCACACGCCATACAGAAACTAAGCCTGTGCACTGCAACTATTGAGCCTGTGCTCTCAGACCTGGGGAGCTGCAAGTAATGAGTCCCCATACCGCACCTACTGAATGAAGCCTGCTCACCCTAAAGCCCATGGTCAGCAACAAGAGAAGACACCACAATGAGAAGCCTGTGCATCACACCTAGAGAGTAGCTCCTGATAGCTGCAACTAGAGAAAAGCCCACAAAGCAATGAAGACCCAGCACAGCAAAAAATAAATAAAATTATTTTCTTAAATGAGGTAGATGTGAAAACCAGTGCAGGATATGAAGGCCTGAGTCCATGGGTTCACTGGGCATTAGGACAAGACATTTTATGTCCATGGCTTCTGATTCTTCCTTTCAAAATGAGGACTAAAAATCCTACATGTTTTCTTAAATTTGAAGCAAGAATAAATTAAACTTAATAAACTGTGTGGGAATATTTGAAGGATGGGAAGCACAAACAGTATAAGAGAGACAAAAATAGTCACATGCACCACTAACATGCTTTCAGGAGGAAGTTGGGGGTCTGCAGTCCACATTTTGAGAAAGATATACTCAACAAACACAACTTCCCAGGTGGCAGAGTGATGAAAATTTACCTGCCAATGAAAGAAACACAAGAGATGTGTGCTCAATCTCTGGGTCGGGAAGATTCCCTGGAGTAGGAAATGGCAACCCAGTCCAGTATTCTTGCCTGGAAAATTCCTTGAATAGAGGACAAACAATGAAAACAGTGACAGATTTTATTTTCTTGGGTTCTAAAATCACTATGGATGGTGACTGCAGCCATGAAATTAAAAGACACTTGCTCCTTGGAAGAAAAGCTATGACAAACCTAGATAGAGTATTCAAAAGCAGAGACATCACTTTGCCGACAAAAGTCCATATAGTCAAAGCTATGGTTTTCCCAGTGGTCATGGATGGATGTGAGAGGTGGACCATAAAGAAGGCTAAGCACTGAAGAACTGATGCTTTTAAATGGCCAGGTAGGAGAAGTCTCTTGAGAGTCCTTTGGACTGCAAGGAGATCAAACCAGTCAATCCTAAGGGAAATCAACCCTGAATCTTCATTGAAAGGAATGATGCTGAATCTGAATCTCTAATACCTTGGCCACCTGATGTGAAGAGACGACTCACTGGAAAAGAGCCTGATGTGGGAAAAATAGAAAGCAGAAAGAGAAGGGGATGAGAGAGGACAAGATGGTTGGATGGCATCACTGAGTCAAGGCATCTGAGTTTGAGCAGACTCCAGGAGATGGTGAAGGACAGGGACGCCTGGTGTGCTGCAGTCCATGGGATTGTGAAGAGTCAGACATGACTGAGTGACTGAACTGAAGAGGACCCGGTGGGCTACAGTCAATGGGGTTACAAAAAGCTGGACATGACTGAGCACATAGCAGGGATATGCACTGTACAGCATGGTTACTGTGGTTGACAATAAACATACTGCATATTTGAAAGTTGCTGAGAGAGTAGGTTTTTAAAAAAAAAAAAAAAAAAAAACCTTTTATTTATTTATTTTTGGCTGTACTGGGTCTTTGTTGATGTGTGGGTTTAGCTGCTCTGTGGTATGTGGGATCTTCCCAGATCAGGGATCGAATCTGTGTCTCCTGCATTGGCAGACTGGTTCTTATCCACTGAGCCACAAGGGAAGCCCTGAGAGTAGGTTTTTGAAGTTCTCATAACAAGATAAAAATGTCTAACTATGTATGATGATGGATATTAACTAAACTTACTGTGGTGATTATTTCAAAATAGACACATGTATCAAATTATTGTGTTGCACACCTTAAACTAATGCACCATTACATGTCAATTATTATCTCAATATAACCAAAAAGAAAAAGATGAGGCTATTCTCAATAAATGACTAAGTGGTAGAAATAAGGGCTTGAATACTGACTCAATGGGAGAAAAAAGTTTCTTACTCAGATTTCTGGCTTGGAGTAATGAATAAAATGAAATACAGATTCACTAGGTTACAAAATCCATAAAGACTGGCCATTACATTACCATTAAGCCTTAGATCTAACTTTCTAGTTCAGTTTTTCAAATATATATATATCAGTGATTATAGTTACCTTTCAATATTTACAGTTTTATGAGACTATTTCATTCACAAATATGTCCTACAGTGCTCCCCTCCCCCTACCACACCCACGTCCCATCTGCTCTACATAGGTTATTTATAGCATAGCTCGATTAGCAGTTGGGATCATGATGCTGCTCTGTCACAGCACAAAACAAACAATGCCTCTACCATTGATTGCCAGCTCAATAAAGTGGTATATTAAGGAAAAGTTCTCAATTCTGGTCCATAAATAACATAACTAAGGTCATTCTTGAGACAATGAAATTCACATGGTGACATTTTATCTTTGAAAAGTGAATTTTTCATGGTGACAGAGTCCATCTGAAACAACCCTGGTATTTACATATGTGTTTTTCTGTTTATGAAAGTCTCCCTGCAGGATATCCTCTTTGAGCTTTGCAGCTGTTGATAATGGGCCCCTGCCCAAGTGTGGATTTACTTTACAAACACATTTATCATCTATCAAACATATTGGCTGGCAAAGGTTTTGTGTATTTAATGGTTTGTAACATTCTTGCTCCTAACTATCTTGAAATCACTGAAACACTCTCATATTGTTCTCACTTGCCCTTCAAGAAGGAACTGAAAGGCTCACTTTGTCTGGGAGGTGACAGGATTAGACGGCATTTCTGCTGAATCCACAGTGTTTAGGGAGCATGAAGCTGTTTTCTAGATGAATCAGCTGATTCTTTGTGCTTTACAAGCCAGTGGAGATACTACTTAATGAAAATGTAAGAAAACAGTTCCTCTATCGAAGAGTAGATGGCAAAGAAAGGAAAATAAAGGAGAAAACATGAGACTCTGTGACAGATATATCATCTTCTGAAGCTAGAACTTAGCTCACTTACGCCAGAACTAAACTAGGAGCTGCATTTCCAAGGAGATGGGCAAATGTGTGCTCTGAGTTCTAACTCTAGGAAGAAGCTTGCCACAGCACTACATGAGTCTCTGTCTTTAAGTCATTCCCACCAGGAGAGGCCAGAGGATGGTACTTGGGATATGAGACTGTTCCCAACAGCATCTTTCTGGACCAAAAGCCCTGCTGAAACTTGATCCATCCCAATTGGAGAGAACTTCCTCTGGCTCAGAAGATCATGGCCTGAGCTAGACCAGAACCTCAGGGAATTCCCTGGTGGTCCAGTGGCTAAGCCTCCATGTTCCCAGGGTTGGTCAGGGAACTAGAGCCGTATGCTCAAGTAAAGATCCTGCGTGCCTCAATGAAGATCCTGCACATAGCAACTAAGACCCAGCACAGCCAAATAAATTTTTAAAATTTTTTAATTAAAACAAAACAAAACCTGAACTGTGAGTGAGAGGGACAGGCTACTAGACTCATACCACTGGTGTTCATTCCTTAGCTAATCACTCATTCCAGCTGGACAGGAAATCGTGGGTTGGAACATTGCTGTTATTTTTTACTTTTTTCCCTCCTGAAGCATGAGAAGTTCTCCATTTCTTCCAAAATAGGTGAAGACTCATGTTCCCTACCTAACTTCTTTCTGGTTTCAACTGTCCTCTTCTTTTAACCTATTTCCTGCTTCGTGATCCTTGTCTTTTATTCTTTCACTTATTTTCCCATCTGCTCTTTCCTTCTTCATTGTGTTCCTTCTCTGTTCTTTCTGTTTTTAAAGTTCTAAATTTTCTCCCTTCTTCACCCAATTCACTAATTTCAAGACTTTCTTTCATTTGAGGTATCAATGTTTTACTCCTAGAAAGGTAAGTCAACCTGAAAAGTTACAACATTCAGAGAACAGGTAAGCAAGATTAAGAAATCCATCACATAGTACAGATAAGAGTTCCTTAAAGTCTGACTCAAGTATTATTAAGAAATTGTACTGGCATACATTACACAGTTTAACAAAACTACATTCAGACTTCTTCTTTCAGGCTCACATTTCTTCAGTACTCTAGTATGCCCAGCAAAGTATATCTGGTCAACAACCCTGTATTCCAAAAGCAGAAGGTGTTCACACAATGGCAGGGCCCCATTAATGTGTCTCTCTGTGATGTGAGACATATCACCAAGCCTCTTAACAACCCTCTTCCAAGCCCCCAAATCCCACCTTAGTATCAATAACAGATAAGATAACAAAGTGTCTCCAGAGTTTAGTGGGAACACCATTTCCTCTAAATCCTGTGGAACTGTTATCTAGCCAAATTAGATAGCTCGTATTTGGAGCCCAGAAACAATGAGCTGCAAGATAGGTATCTTTCACATGCTGGAGGAAGGGGCTGGTAGGAGGAGTATGGGATTATCAGACAGGACTATTGATTGCAAGTGACAGAAATTCATCTTGAACCTGCAGAAGTGAAAGGGGGATTCTTTAGACCATGAAATCCAAGGAAGAGTTGAAGGACAAACTGAGAAAAAGGCTAGGATCCAACTTGGCTTAGGAACACTTGGAACCAGAAATGAATACCCTATTTCCATCTTTCAGCTCTGCTTCTCTCTACAAAGCAGCACCATTTCTCACTGGTCTCCTCTGCCTGGCAAGAAATTCCGTGCCAAGACTCCAAGAACTCTTCTGAGCTTTACCACCCACCATTGGGACCTCCAGAGAGGGACTGACTGTCTTCTTCATTCCAAGGTTTAAAATTCCCAGGGAAGGATTCTCATGGGTCCAGAGTCAGTCAGTGCTAATTCTGGGCTAATCAGCTATGCCCATAATATATGTTCATGAAAGATGGTAACTTACAATATAATAATAATATATGTCCATATGCCTATAATATATGTTCATGAAAGACAGTAACTTTTCCTGGAACCCCACAGAAAGTAAAGGTAAGAGAAGTTCTCAAAAAATTCAGTAAGGGAGGAGGGTACTGTTCTCAGACAAGTAGAATACACTGGACTAACAGAACACTGAGTGCCCGCTCTACATAAACCTCGAATGACAGGGAGAGAAACAGTGATCAGTGAGACCAGACCAGGAGGACTGATAATCCTTGGGAGACTGATAATCCGTTCAGAGATGGAAGAGCAGAGAGCAAAGTTGTGCTTTTATCACAATTTTATAAAATACTACTCCTATCCCCAAAAGCTACTGGATCCCCAAAGAGCTCTGGACTTGCTTTGTTACAAAGTTTAAAAACCTTAAATAAAACCATCTCTGGGGCTTCCCTGGTGGTCCAGTGGGTAAGGACACCACCTTGCAGTGCAAAGGGCGCCGGTTTCATCCCTGGCCTGGGAAGATCCCACGTGCCGTGGAGCGGCTGGACCGATGTGTCCAATTACCGAGCCGAAGCTCTGGAGCGCATGCGCCCGGAGCCAGTGCTCTATGGCAGCAGAGGCCACTGCGATGGGAGACCCACATGGGCCAAAGAACAAAGATGGATGAAAATAGAGAAATGAAAGACCAATGGAAGTGGCCCGCACGCCCCCTCCCTCCCCACCCCATCCCCACCAAAATAAATAAATATTAAATTTAAAAAATTAAAAAAAAAAAAAACATCTCTTCTTTGTGAAACAATAGAAAATACATATATTGGTCTCTGCCCCTAGTTCTTGGAACAGAGCTTCTAACTCCCTTGAAATGTCCTACATGGTAGGAACACTACAAGCATCTTTAGCCCCGATATTTGGCTTCAACCCTGGTTCCTTACACAGAGCTCTTAAAGTGCTTGGAATTTCCTGGGTAATAGGAATGTCTTTTGTTCTGATGACATGACTCTTGGTGGGCTCCTGACTGGAGGTTGGTTGCCAGAAAGACAAAGCTATGAGTAGAAGCTTGGAACTTTTGGCCTTGCCCCATTTTCCAGAGAATGGAGAGGGATGGAAATTGAACTAATGATCTATTAATGATGCCTATGTGATGAAGCTTCCATAAAAATCCTCAACAGACAGGCTTCAGAGAGCTTCTGGGTTGACAAACACACCCACGTACAAAGAGGGTGACACACCCCAACTCTGTGCAGATAGAAGCTCCTGTATTAGGGATCCTTCCAGATCTTGCCCTATGTACCTCTTCATCTACATCCTTTCTGAGATCCTTTATTATATAATAAACTTCTAAACATAAGTGTTTCCCTGAATGTGGTTTCTAGTAAATTTCTAGTAAACAATTGAATCCAAGAAGGAAGTCATGGAGACTTCTCACTTGTAGATAAGTCACACAGAAATTGCAGGTACTACCACTTGTGATTGGTCTCTGGATTAGGAGGGCAAGTTTATGTGACTGAGCTCTTAATCTGTGAGGTCTGAGTTAATTCCTGTTAGTGTCAGAATTGAACTGAATTGTAGGACACACAACTAGCCTCACCGAGAATTGCTTAGTCTGGGAGAAAATACACATTTGGTGGCAGAAACACAGTGAGTATTCTACTAGTGTAAGAATAAAGGAGAAATATACAGAATTGTTTTTCCATCACTCCTAAGAATCTTAGACACCCATAGCCAACCAAGATTATACTAGAGTCAACCCAAATTCATGAAGTGGTCCCTTAAGGAGTAGAACCCATCTGTTAAGATAACACCCAGATACGGGTGCTATTTGGACAAATGCTTGCTTAAAAGTGGGATAAACCACAGACACATCAGACACTTTCAAAACCCTGCTATCTTCTTTGTGAAACAATAGAAAATACATATATTGGTCTCTGCCCCTAGTTCTTGGAACAGAGCTTCTAACTCCTTGAAATGTCCTACATGGTAGGAACACTACAAGCATCTTTAGCCCGATATTTAGCTTCAACCCTGGTTCCTTACACAGAGCTCTTAAAGTGCTTGGAATTTCCTGGGTAATAGGAATGTCTTTTGTTCTGATGACATGACTCTTGGTGGGCTCCTGACTGGAGGTTGGTTGCCAGAAAGACAAAGCTATGAGTAGAAGCTTGGAACTTTTGGCCTTGCCCCATTTTCCAGAGAATGGAGAGGGATGGAAATTGAACTAATGATCTATTAATGATGCCTATGTGATGAAGCTTCCATAAAAATCCTCAACAGACAGGCTTCAGAGAGCTTCTGGGTTGACAAACACACCCACGTACAAAGAGGGTGACACACCCCAACTCTGTGCAGATAGAAGCTCCTGTATTAGGGATCCTTCCAGATCTTGCCCTATGTACCTCTTCATCTACATCCTTTCTGAGATCCTTTATTATATAATAAACTTCTAAACATAAGTGTTTCCCTGAATGTGGTTTCTAGTAAATTTCTAGTAAACAATTGAATCCAAGAAGGAAGTCATGGAGACTTCTCACTTGTAGATAAGTCACACAGAAATTGCAGGTACTACCACTTGTGATTGGTCTCTGGATTAGGAGGGCAAGTTTATGTGACTGAGCTCTTAATCTGTGAGGTCTGAGTTAATTCCTGTTAGTGTCAGAATTGAACTGAATTGTAGGACACACAACTAGCCTCACCGAGAATTGCTTAGTCGGGGAGAAAATACACATTTGGTGGCAGAAACACAGTGAGTATTCTACTAGTGTAAGAATAAAGGAGAAATATACAGAATTGTTTTTCCATCACTCCTAAGAATCTTAGACACCCATAGCCAACCAAGATTATACTAGAGTCAACCCAAATTCATGAAGTGGTCCCTTAAGGAGTAGAACCCATCTGTTAAGATAACACCCAGATACGGGTGCTATTTGGACAAATGCTTGCTTAAAAGTGGGGATAAACCACAGACACATCAGACACTTTCAAAACCCTGCTAACTTTCAGGACATTTATGCCTCAGACAGTAAAGACTCTGCCTGCAAAGTGGGGGATTCAGGATCGATCCCTGGGTTGGGAAGATCCCCAGGAAAAGGAAATGGTTTTCTACTTCAGTATTCTTGCCTGGAGAATTCCAGGGACAGAGGAACCTGGCAGGCTATGAGGTCACAAAAAGTTGGACATGACTAAGCAACTAAAATCATTTCCAATTTTGGCCTTCCCGAAGGTGGCTCAGACAGTAAAGAATCTGCTTTAAATGTTCTTGCTTACAGAATTCCATGGACAGAGGAGACTGGTGGGCTACCGTCCATGGGGTTACAAAGAGTCAGACATAACTAAGTCACTAATACACAGAGCTGAAGTAGTTGTCATGATTCTGAAAAATGATTTTAGTAGCATAATATCATGAAAGACTGGGAACCACTGAAAGGATAAAACTGAGAATGTGTTTAAAAGAACTTGGAACACATTTAAGACCATTTCATTACTACTATTTTGTGAAGAGGTGCCTTCTCTCCTAAGCTGTTGTTTTTTAAGACGCTGTCTACCTGCCTTGCAGGAGTTAAGCTATAGCTGGCATTAGGCTCCCCTCTGAGGCAGTGTGGATAAGACATTTGTCAGGTTTATTTCTATGAAGAATTATGCTTGAGGTTATCTTGCAGTCAAATAAACTTTTTTTCTTATGGAATACACGGAAAAGGTCCGGAGGACTGGAGGGGCCCTATTTTTCATTGAACAAAGTGATTTTGTTCTGAGGTTAAGTCCTTATGACCCAAAGTACAGGCTGGTATGCAAAGAGTCATGCATTGATTTAAACAATAATAAATTGTGGGCCAGAATGCGGAGGAAAGCTGTTCTCTCATGGACTGAAGACCATACAGTTTAACTGCTATAAAACAAAATAAACCTTGTTTATACACTCCTAAGCTAGACCCTTTCAGGACCCAAATTCATGAAGTGGTCCCTTAAGGAGTAGAACCCATCTGTTAAGATAACACCCAGATACGGGTGCTATTTGGACAAATGCTTGCTTAAAAGTGGGGATAAACCACAGACACATCAGACACTTTCAAAACCCTGCTAACTTTCAGGACATTTATGCCTCAGACAGTAAAGACTCTGCCTGCAAAGTGGGGGATTCAGGATCGATCCCTGGGTTGGGAAGATCCCCAGGAAAAGGAAATGGTTTTCTACTTCAGTATTCTTGCCTGGAGAATTCCAGGGACAGAGGAACCTGGCAGGCTATGAGGTCACAAAAAGTTGGACATGACTAAGCAACTAAAATCATTTCCAATTTTGGCCTTCCCGAAGGTGGCTCAGACAGTAAAGAATCTGCTTTAAATGTTCTTGCTTACAGAATTCCATGGACAGAGGAGACTGGTGGGCTACCGTCCATGGGGTTACAAAGAGTCAGACATAACTAAGTCACTAATACACAGAGCTGAAGTAGTTGTCATGATTCTGAAAAATGATTTTAGTAGCATAATATCATGAAAGACTGGGAACCACTGAAAGGATAAAACTGAGAATGTGTTTAAAAGAACTTGGAACACATTTAAGACCATTTCATTACTACTATTTTGTGAAGAGGTGCCTTCTCTCCTAAGCTGTTGTTTTTTAAGACGCTGTCTACCTGCCTTGCAGGAGTTAAGCTATAGCTGGCATTAGGCTCCCCTCTGAGGCAGTGTGGATAAGACATTTGTCAGGTTTATTTCTATGAAGAATTATGCTTGAGGTTATCTTGCAGTCAAATAAACTTTTTTTCTTATGGAATACACGGAAAAGGTCCGGAGGACTGGAGGGGCCCTATTTTTCATTGAACAAAGTGATTTTGTTCTGAGGTTAAGTCCTTATGACCCAAAGTACAGGCTGGTATGCAAAGAGTCATGCATTGATTTAAACAATAATAAATTGTGGGCCAGAATGCGGAGGAAAGCTGTTCTCTCATGGACTGAAGACCATACAGTTTAACTGCTATAAAACAAAATAAACCTTGTACTTGTTAAGTCTGAGATTTTTAGCAAATACTAGGAACTTTTAAAATGGTTACTTAAGCCAGACCAGTCAGTTTTGATACTTATGAAACAACTCGTAGAACTCCAAATGGTTAGGCAAATAAGTAGAACATAAATCATTATAAGTAGCCAATAAAATTCAGAACTGAAGGGTCAAATAATAAATTTCAAAGTCATAAAATCTGCCCAACATAATATGGTGACTTGAGTTCATATTATCCAAGACTCAGGGGACTTTTAGCAAGATAGTTTAGGAACAGGCTCATCCTTGCAAAACCCAGAGAGCCCAAGGAGGCAGGTGTGCTGTTTAAAGAGGTAAGAATGAGTCGTGATGGTTGGCACATGAAAGATATTCTGTGATTATTTGTTGAATTAATTAATTTCTCTGGAATGGTTAACTTAGTAGAAAGGGTAAGATCATTACTACCTTCTACCAGTAAGAAGAGGAAATTCAGTAGCATTTATTCCTAGGTGGCAAATTATCAACATGGGCTCCAGGGATACCAAGCTACATTCACCACAGTCCTTTCTTTCCGGTCCCAAAATAGATCATGGGGCTTTGTCAGTTCTGCTGTTTTCCCTATAGCAGGTGTCACAGCCTTGGAGGTTATAACCAATGTGACTGCCCAAGTCACACATGCCCTCAAAGATAGCTCCCTGAGGACTTTCCGAATGTCTGATATTTCCATCAGTGGAGTAACCCTCAAATGAGTTCCTGGATAGTTAGGGAATGACACCCCAAAAGAAGGTTATCTGTGCAGCATGCTTATCCTAGAAGATCCCTTTAAGCCCTCTGATTAAAGGATAATAGCAACAACGCCTCACTAACAACAATAGTCCCTTACATTTCTCTAGAGCTTTACAGTCAGACAGTGTGGAACTATAGAGAGATGATCTGAGACAGAAGCTAAAATCTTTGTCCTGAAGTGTGCCTCATGCTGCTCTTGGCTCCTCAGAAGCCTCTCCCTCCCCAAACACACAGTTTGTGTTCCGACCCAATGCCCTCTCCGCTCTGAGACCTTCCATGCTGGGGGCTCCTCTGTCTGTGATTCTCGTGTAGTAACCCATGCCTCTCTCATAACCCTGGAGCACATTTTTCCATGTTTATAATTACCTGGATTGTCTTCCCAGTTAGTTCTGAGATTTAAGAGGGAAGGAGTTTTTGCCTGTCATTTTGTATCAGCTCAGCACAGCAAACACTCAGACATGTGCTGGATTAAATTAATTCCAAAGTGATCATTTTTAAATCCAATTTTTCCCTAATTTCATACATGTGTGGAGACACAATTCTATATAAAATGTAAAGTGAATCACTGTAAACATTAAAAAATGAAAAAGGAAATTGAGCAGCTCTTATTGAACAGGAGGTATTGGGGTAGAGCTGGTAAAGATTCAACCCATCTATTACTAGTCAATCTGCTGGTGGCAATTTGACCAGTCCACGTCAAGCAGTCGACCAATGCTTTGTGTCTCACTTTAGTCATCAGAGGGAACTTGTGCTTCCAGTGCTTTAGCCTTTCTGGGGTTACAGCACAAGTTGGGGTGCTTCTTGTTGGTTTTGATAAGATTCAAAAGTACTTACCACATTTCACATTTATTCCTAGGTGGCAAATTATCAACATGGGCTCCAGGGATACCAAGCTACATTCACCACAGTCCTTTCTTTCCGGTCCCAAAATAGATCATGGGGCTTTGTCAGTTCTGCTGTTTTCCCTATAGCAGGTGTCACAGCCTTGGAGGTTATAACCAATGTGACTGCCCAAGTCACACATGCCCTCAAAGATAGCTCCCTGAGGACTTTCCGAATGTCTGATATTTCCATCAGTGGAGTAACCCTCAAATGAGTTCCTGGATAGTTAGGGAATGACACCCCAAAAGAAGGTTATCTGTGCAGCATGCTTATCCTAGAAGATCCCTTTAAGCCCTCTGATTAAAGGATAATAGCAACAACGCCTCACTAACAACAATAGTCCCTTACATTTCTCTAGAGCTTTACAGTCAGACAGTGTGGAACTATAGAGAGATGATCTGAGACAGAAGCTAAAATCTTTGTCCTGAAGTGTGCCTCATGCTGCTCTTGGCTCCTCAGAAGCCTCTCCCTCCCCAAACACACAGTTTGTGTTCCGACCCAATGCCCTCTCCGCTCTGAGACCTTCCATGCTGGGGGCTCCTCTGTCTGTGATTCTCGTGTAGTAACCCATGCCTCTCTCATAACCCTGGAGCACATTTTTCCATGTTTATAATTACCTGGATTGTCTTCCCAGTTAGTTCTGAGATTTAAGAGGGAAGGAGTTTTTGCCTGTCATTTTGTATCAGCTCAGCACAGCAAACACTCAGACATGTGCTGGATTAAATTAATTCCAAAGTGATCATTTTTAAATCCAATTTTTCCCTAATTTCATACATGTGTGGAGACACAATTCTATATAAAATGTAAAGTGAATCACTGTAAACATTAAAAAATGAAAAAGGAAATTGAGCAGCTCTTATTGAACAGGAGGTATTGGGGTAGAGCTGGTAAAGATTCAACCCATCTATTACTAGTCAATCTGCTGGTGGCAATTTGACCAGTCCACGTCAAGCAGTCGACCAATGCTTTGTGTCTCACTTTAGTCATCAGAGGGAACTTGTGCTTCCAGTGCTTTAGCCTTTCTGGGGTTACAGCACAAGTTGGGGTGCTTCTTGTTGGTTTTCCTTCTGCTCACATAGGAGTTCAGTGTTCTATACTCTGCTAGGTTAGTTCCTGCTCATCCAACTGCTTCTATCTTTCAAATTTTATGGACATCTCTCATTTGGTGATGTTATTTCACCAGTAATCTTTGTTCTCTGGGTTTATCTCTTTTTTAATTCCTAATAACATTCTCCTTTTAATGAAGTTTCATTTAATGAAGAAGAAGAACCAATAAAGACAAGTGTATACTCAACTGTATTTAACCAGACTTCTCTGAATTATTTTGAAATATAAATTTTTAAGTTGGCATTAAGACAAAGATCAATATAAATGGTTTAGTTATTTTTAATAATTAAATATTTAATTATTTAAATATTTTTAAATAATTTTCTGTAACTTCCCCTTGATACCAGAAAAGTAAAAGGTGAAAACAAAATTAAATCCTCTTTCAACTCATAGAGAAAGGACAGTGAAAAGCTATAAGAAAACAGTAATCTTATTCTGCAGTTTCTAAATTCATTCTTACCCCATCTTTATGAATGCTGTTCTGTATAAAGAATCCATTTCTGAATAGGAAATTTTCTGAACAGACACAATTTAATTATAATTTTTTATTGTAATAAGAAATAGGCCACCATGAACAGAATATCATCCTCTTCTCAGCTTAAACAAGAAATGCAAATGTAACAGAAAATCATTGTCATACACTAAATGGTTCAAGTATAAATGAGGGTCCATGAACTAAATAATGAAAAAAATGAGTCCTGGTAAGACAGAGCAACAAGAAATCTGGGAGACTAGAGTTAGTCCTTTCTGCCACCAACCAGCTATGTCAATGTTAGCATTATGTCTTACCTTCTCTGTGCAGTCATTTTCTCTTGTGAAAAATGACGAGGTCTGACTTTATCGTCTGCTTGAATTTGCAAGTTGGCCTGACCTCCTCTGGCCCAGGCACCTGCAAACCATAAAGCACAAGGCCCCTTTCCGAAAAGGAAATTGAGCAGCTCTTATTGAACAGGAGGTATTGGGGTAGAGCTGGTAAAGATTCAACCCATCTATTACTAGTCAATCTGCTGGTGGCAATTTGACCAGTCCACGTCAAGCAGTCGACCAATGCTTTGTGTCTCACTTTAGTCATCAGAGGGAACTTGTGCTTCCAGTGCTTTAGCCTTTCTGGGGTTACAGCACAAGTTGGGGTGCTTCTTGTTGGTTTTCCTTCTGCTCACATAGGAGTTCAGTGTTCTATACTCTGCTAGGTTAGTTCCTGCTCATCCAACTGCTTCTATCTTTCAAATTTTATGGACATCTCTCATTTGGTGATGTTATTTCACCAGTAATCTTTGTTCTCTGGGTTTATCTCTTTTTTAATTCCTAATAACATTCTCCTTTTAATGAAGTTTCATTTAATGAAGAAGAAGAACCAATAAAGACAAGTGTATACTCAACTGTATTTAACCAGACTTCTCTGAATTATTTTGAAATATAAATTTTTAAGTTGGCATTAAGACAAAGATCAATATAAATGGTTTAGTTTTTTTTAATAATTAAATATTTAATTATTTAAATATTTTTAAATAATTTTCTGTAACTTCCCCTTGATACCAGAAAAGTAAAAGGTGAAAACAAAATTAAATCCTCTTTCAACTCATAGAGAAAGGACAGTGAAAAGCTATAAGAAAACAGTAATCTTATTCTGCAGTTTCTAAATTCATTCTTACCCCATCTTTATGAATGCTGTTCTGTATAAAGAATCCATTTCTGAATAGGAAATTTTCTGAACAGACACAATTTAATTATAATTTTTTATTGTAATAAGAAATAGGCCACCGTGAACAGAATATCATCCTCTTCTCAGCTTAAACAAGAAATGCAAATGTAACAGAAAATCATTGTCATACACTAAATGGTTCAAGTATAAATGAGGGTCCATGAACTAAATAATGAAAAAAATGAGTCCTGGTAAGACAGAGCAACAAGAAATCTGGGAGACTAGAGTTAGTCCTTTCTGCCACCAACCAGCTATGTCAATGTTAGCATTATGTCTTACCTTCTCTGTGCAGTCATTTTCTCTTGTGAAAAATGACGAGGTCTGACTTTATCGTCTGCTTGAATTTGCAAGTTGGCCTGACCCTCCTCTGGCCCAGGCACCTGCAAACCATAAAGCACAAGCGTGCCCACTCTTCGGAGCAATGGTCCTGGATCCGACTTGTTTTCTTCTAGCTCCTTCTTTGTTCTCCTCTCTTAGCTCTTTGTGCAGTCTCCCTCTTGCTGACATTGGTTAGGCAGTTGACTCTGCTACCCTGACTTTTGACTCTCCTAAAAGGGTGATGAGTTTGGCTCACTCTCTGCTCTGGGCCCTAAATGCTCCACTAACAGCCCAGTTGTTTTCATCTCATTCACAGAGGAAAGGAGGTAGATTCAGACAGGCATTTCTGAGTTCTCTTTCAACGCCAGAATCTCACAATTCCACCAGCATAACAAAGCCTGAGAAAATAAAGTTTCTGTGGTCAAAATAAATCTCGGTTATGTTTGACTGGCATGAAGAATGGTAAGTTCATCTTCAGCAAGAAGATGAAGATTCTTAGGGTGTAAAGGCAGAAGGAAGTCTGTCTTATTTTAGAAGGAAATCTCTTCCTTTGTTAGTGTTTTCCTGATTAATGCAAGTCAGTGTCACTGTCTATGAAATTCTTCACAGGCACTCAGTTTCAATTACTTTCATACTGAAGGGAAACTGATGCCAAATGGAAGCATAATCTCAAAAGATATTAACACCAGGCACAAAACTGCCATTGCCACACATGTCTTGGAATTAAGCCATCTTTATCAAGCCTCATTTCTTGTACATGTTTACTGATATGGAGCCTTTGACAGGAGCCAACCTGGCCAATAGCTTTTCCATGTTAAATCCCAAGTGGCTTTCACTGCTGAAAGCTCTTAATGACAAAAATGAGGAAGCTGTGTCTGCAGCAAGAGACAGATGTCTTGGGCTTGGTTTTACCTTGTCCCAGTTGGCCTCCTCTCAGTGAAGAAGGACAGTCTTGCCAATATGTACCTGATAAGGAAGGATGCACAAACTCAGAAGAAATTAAGGCATTTAAGAGTTTTATTATTAGACTCTAAAAGAGAGAGGAACTGATGTTTATTGAGCATCCAAGGGCATGAAAATTATCTCTTTAATTAAAATTATCTCTGATTCTCATGAGAATCTTACAAGACAGGTACCACTAACCCTATTTCATGGTTGAAAGTGTAAGTGAAACACTCAGGAGTGTAAGTTGGTGCAGCCACTATGGAAAAAAAATATGTAGGGTCCTCAGAAAACTAAAAATAGAACTATCGTATAATCCAGCAATCCCATTTCTGGGTATATATCCAGACAAAACTGTAATTCAAAAATATACAATAGGGCTTCCCCGGTGGTCCAGTGGGTAAGGATACTGCCTTGCAGTGCAAGGGGCACTGGTTTGATCCCTGGCCTGGGAAGATCCCACATGCCACAGAGCAGCTGGACTGATGTGTCCAACCACTGAGCCAGAGCTCTGGAGCACCTGTGCCCAGAGTCGGTGCTCTGCAGCGACAGAGGCCACTGTGATGGGAGACCCACGCAGGCCAACGAACAAAGATGGATGAAAATAAGTAAAGACCAATAGAAGTGGCCAAAAAGAAAACTTAAAAAAAAAATATATATATATATATATATATATATATATATATATATATATATACACAATAGCCAAGACATGGAAACAACCTAAATGGCCATTAACAAATGAATGGATAAAGAAGATGTGATAAATATATTTAATGGCATACTACTCAGTAGTCATAAAAAAGAATGAAACAATCCCATCTCAGCAACACAGCTACAACTAGAGGTTACTATACTAAGTGAAGTAAGTTAAAAAGAAAAAGAAAAATATCATATGATATCACTTATGTGGAGTCTAAAATATGGCTGAAATGAACCTGTATATGAAACATAAACAGACTCACAGACATAGAGAACAGACTTGTGGTTGCGAAAGGGCATGGGGGAGAGATGGACTTAGGGTTTGGAATTAGTAGATGCAAACTACTACAGACAGAATGGATAAACAACAAGGTCCTCCTATATAGCAGCACAGGGAACTATGTTTAGTGTCCTGGCATAAATCATAATGGAAAAGAATATGAAAAAGAATGTATATATGTATAACTGAGTCACTTTGCTGTATATCAGAAATTAACACAACATTGTAAATCCACTATATTTCAATAAAAAATAAATTATAAAATATTTTAAATAAAAAAAGAAGAATTTACCTCAGAAAAGTGCATAGTAGCTCAAATTCAAATAAATGGTGGGGAACTAGGATATTATCTCAAATCTATAAATTAGATTTTATACGGGAAAATAAACCATAGAATCATATAATGTTACACCTTGAAGAAACATGTTATAGATGAGGAAACAAACCCCTAGAGATTAAATAGCTTGCCCAAATTACATGATTCTAGCTGTGGCAATTGTGAAAACTTTCTTGATTGAAGTACTAGGGATTAAAATGAATGTCATCTGTAGCTGACTGCATAAGAGATATCACAAACCAGCACAAATAATAGAGGCTGTAAAAGTTCCAAATGGGAATTTCTAAGATAACCCAAGGATGCACAATATTATGGACTCTGGGAAAGCTTTCCTATCAAATCAAAGGCCTTCAAGCATAGCTGTTTGTGTGTGTGTGTGTGTTAACTCAGAGTCAAAATGTGACTGAGCAAGTCCATCTGCAACTAGAACTAGCATTGTAATCTGTTTTTTCAGAACTAGGAAATCACTCAACATTGGGTCAATAGGTTAGCAGAAACAGTGAGAAACAAGACAGGAAGGAGAAAGAGGGTAGCAGAAATAGAAAAGATCTATCCACTTCAAAACTAAGAAACAAGCAGAATCAATTCCACGGATTTCTCCAGTAGTATAGGAATAATTTGCCATACAAGCTCACATATATTTGCCTTACTTAATCATGGGTCAGAAACTCAAACAGAGATTCTCTCTGCCCAGAGAGAATTCAGTCTTAATCATCAAGAAGTTAGTCAAACTCAGTTATATTTCACAGTCAAAAGCAGAGATTTAATAGACTTCTCATCCCAAAATGCAAACGCTCTGGTGAGCTAAATATCATCCCAATTTTAAAAAGCTTAAGAAGAACATTTATGTACTGGCTTTTATGAGCTTAAACGCCAAGGTCCGAGTTATGTAAATAACAATACTCAGGAAAGGAAACTTACCTTTTGAATTTGGGCTTTTGCAAAGCTTGGATACAAATAGTGCCTGAAAGAGGAATAAACATGATTCATAAGGGCTGTCTCATGTGGCTAATCCTTGCAGGGAATGAAAGACTGGATTCTCCACAGATGTTTTTACCAACTTTTTCTCTTGGAGCATTGAAGGAGGTGTGAGGATTATTAAGCACCTGACTGAGCTGTCTGTCCATTAACCCTGGAGGACTAAGGGCAAAAGCTGCAGTTGAAAGATGATGAAGCAGCTTGAAAACTGTCAAGGAACAGTACTTGATGCACTTGATTTGTATGCAACCAACTGAGTGGAATACAATTCACTGTAAACTAACTGAAGCCTAAGATATGAAGCCATCCCACGCTTGTTTGCAATGCTTCAGGCAATAATGTTATCTCTCTTGAATTTAAGTTAATCTACTTAACAGATCATCACTTGGATGTGAACTGAAGAGGCAAGCAAATGGAAAGGAAAAATCACAAAATATAGACTAATACCATTAGTTCATGGAGTTACACAAGTTTTCTCAAAAAATATCTGGTTACATTGTGCAACAGCTTTAAGCCCTTTGACCAATACGTGCTGATGCATTCACAGTGATTAGTAACTGGCTATCTCAAAAGCCTTGATTCCACTTGTACTGAATAGGAAGCAAACCACCCCCTCTTGATGGTCAGAAGATCATTTGGGACTTGTCAAAAGATCCAGACAGGCTGCTCTCAGCCAGTCCCTTCCCAGGAAGTGCTGTTGGGATGACTAATGCAAAAAGTGGTGGGAACATCCAGTGCTGTCCACTTAGAAGTTGCACAGAATGCATGCAATGCCGCACTGTGAAAATACAAATTATTCATTTCTGGAAAACTTTCCTTGCTGTTGTCTTACCTAGAAATAGAATCTTTCCCATTCAGACAAAAGTAATAATAATAATAATTCCACTCAGAGCAAGCAGCCAACTTGAGTCTCATTTGTCTCCTTGGTTTTCATAGCAGAATTGAAAGGACATTAAGAAAAGAGTTTCATTTTTTAAAAAAAACCTTAAGTTTGGGCTTCCCTGGTGGTCCAGTGAGTAAGGACACCGCCTTGCAGTATAAGGGACGCCGGTTCGATCCCTTGCCTGAGAGGATCCCACGTGCCGCAGAGCGGCTGGACCAATGTGTCCAACTACCCGAGCCGGAGCTCTGGAGCGCATGTGCCCAGAGTCGGCACTCTGCAGCGACAGGGGCCGCTGCAATGGAAGGCCCACACAGGTCAAAGAACAAAGATGGATGAAAACAGATAAATGAAAGACCAATAGAAGTGGCCAAAAAAAAAAAAAACCCACTGAAGTTCTTTAATTCTTTTTCCTTTTGAACCTTTTATTTTGGATTGGTGTACAGTCGATTAAGTGATAGTTTTAGGTGAACAGCCAAGAGACTTTGCCACATATACATATGTATTCGTTTTCTCCCACACCCTACTCCCATCTAGGCTGCCACACAACACTGAGCAGAGTTCCCAGTGTTATCCAGTACGACCTTGTTAGTTATCCATTTTAAATATATCAATGTGTACATGACTGTTGCAAACTTCCTTACTATCCTGTCCCTCAGGCAACCATAAGTTTGTTTTGTAAGTCTGTGAGTGTCTTTCTGTTTTGTAAGTTCATTTTTATTCTTTCTTTTTAGATTCCACGTATGTCAGACTATATTTATTCCTCTGACTTATTAAGCCATTTTTATTTTTAAAGTTATTTATTTTATTTTTATTTTAAAGGTTGTTTATGTATGTCTGATTTTCTCAACCTCAGCCCTACCGACAGCTAAGCTTGTATACTCCTTGGTCCTGGGAGCTGTTCTATACACTGTAGTATGTTTAGCAACACCTCTTGCCTCCACCTTCTAAATATCTATAGCACCACCTTCCACTCCCTCCCCGACAGAGTTGTGACAAGTAAAAGTATCTCAGCATTGCAAATGTCTCTACTTTGAGAACCGCTAAATGCAAAATTTTGGTTCAAGAAATCCTATTTCATGTTTCTACAACAAAGAAATATAACTGTCAAATCAGGCAATGGAGGCAGTGAGAAGCCCACATCAGGATGATCTCATGACACTTAATTACATCTACAAGGATCCTTTCTCCAAATAAAGTAGCATTCATATTCTCAGGGATTTGGACATGGACATACCTTCCTGGTGGTCCAGTGAGTAAGGACACCGCCTTGCAGTATAAGGGACGCCGGTTCGATCCCTTGCCTGAGAGGATCCCACGTCGCAGAGCGGCTGGACCAATGTGTCCAACTACCCGAGCTGGAGCTCTGGAGCGCATGCGCCCAGAGCCGGTGCTCTGCAACAACAGAGGCCGCTGCAATGGAAGGCCCACACAGGTCAAAGAACAAAGATGGATGAAAACAGATAAATGAAAGACCAATAGAAGTGGCCAAAAAAAAAAAAAACCCACTGAAGTTCTTTAATTCTTTTTCCTTTTGAACCTTTTATTTTGGATTGGTGTACAGTCGATTAAGTGATAGTTTTAGGTGAACAGCCAAGAGACTTTGCCACATACACATATGTATTCGTTTCCCCCCACACCCTACTCCCATCTAGGCTGCCACACAACACTGAGCAGAGTTCCCAGTGTTATCCAGTACGACCTTGTTAGTTATCCATTTTAAATATATCAATGTGTACATGACTGTTGCAAACTTCCTTACTATCCTGTCCCTCAGGCAACCATAAGTTTGTTTTGTAAGTCTGTGAGTGTCTTTCTGTTTTGTAAGTTCATTTTTATTCTTTCTTTTTAGATTCCACGTATGTCAGACTATATTTATTCCTCTGACTTATTAAGCCATTTTTATTTTTAAAGTTATTTATTTTATTTTTATTTTAAAGGTTGTTTATGTATGTCTGATTTTCTCAACCTCAGCCCTACCGACAGCTAAGCTTGTATACTCCTTGGTCCTGGGAGCTGTTCTATACACTGTAGTATGTTTAGCAACACCTCTTGCCTCCACCTTCTAAATATCTATAGCACCACCTTCCACTCCCTCCCCGACAGAGTTGTGACAAGTAAAAGTATCTCAGCATTGCAAATGTCTCTACTTTGAGAACCGCTAAATGCAAAATTTTGGTTCAAGAAATCCTATTTCATGTTTCTACAACAAAGAAATATAACTGTCAAATCAGGCAATGGAGGCAGTGAGAAGCCCACATCAGGATGATCTCATGACACTTAATTACATCTACAAGGATCCTTTCTCCAAATAAAGTAGCATTCATATTCTCAGGGATTTGGACATGGACATACCTTTTGGGGGGGCCACCATCCAACCCACAATCCCTGAAATGCCTACCTCAAAACTTCTCATTTATCCTCTCCTCTCCCCCAAAATAAAAATCCTCCTTAGGTTAAGTTATCTTCCAAACTTCTGTAGCTCACAGCCAAATACATTCCCTCACTGACAGACTGCTTGACTCAGTAAGGATGTTGGAAGGACTTCAGGGAAGGATCTTGATGACTGGTTTAAACCACCTGGGTTCTGTGTGTTTGCACTTCTACAGAGAAGATCAAAATCTGCTTAAGAACCCTAGGTCACATCTCAACCTGTGACCCCAGAGTAGCAGCATTACCTGAGGTGCTTACTTAAAGCCCTGGGGTTTTGCCCTCAAAATGGGCCCGCTGTCTCAAAATCTCTGGGAATTTCCATCTCTAACAAGTCCCCTTGAAGGTTTTTATGTCCCCTACATTCCAAGCACCACTGCGGTCCTTTCTGCTTTTTATAATGTTTCTCTGCACACTGACTCCAGATTGAACAGTTAGTCTTTATCACTTAGGGTGGTTTGTCGACCTCAAATTTTATTGATTTTGCAGTTAAATCTGTTTATGCTTCATTGATTAAACAAAATCTGTGTTTCCTTAGCAATAAAAAAAAATTATCTTTCTTATATTGAGTCTTTTCAGATTTGAAAAGTTACCTGATAACCTCGTCTACATTTTATTGTGGATGCTTTGTAAAAATGTGTTCTTTTTTTAGCTACAAAGTACACAGCCCAATCATGTTATAACATCAGAGGTGCTAGCAAAAGGCAGTACCCAGTATATGATAGGATTTCTGTTTCAACAGGGAGGGCACCTTGCATTGCAGGGTACTTAAAAAATAGAACTCTAGAGGCTTCCCTGGTGGTCCAGTGGGTAAAGACTCCGCCTTGAAGTGCAAGGGGTGCCAGTTCAGTCCCAGGCCTGGGAAGATCCCATGTGCCATGGAGCAACTGGACTAGTGAGTCCAGTTACCAGCCAGCACTCTGAAGTGCATGCTCCTAGAGTCAGTGCTCTGCAACAAGAGAGGCCGCTGCAATGGGAGACCCACACATGCCAAAGAACAAAGATAGATGAAAATAAATAAATAACTAAGAAAGAGCTCGTGGCATGAAGTTAAAAAAAAAAAAAAAAAACCAGAACTCTCAGTCGGATTCATGACTCCATCGGGATTAATCAAATCCCTGGTTTGTGAGGGAGTTTATTGTACATTCCTTTGTCCCTGGTTTCTTTGATTCTTGCTTTTCAACTTCCCTCTGGAGAGCATGATGCTTGCCATTTGGGATCAGATGACAATTCCAAAGTGTGGCTCCAGACCATCCAATCACTAGTTACAAGTCCTCCATTAAGCCCCTGCAATTTTGCCATTTACCACGTGTGAAAAGAGGCATTGTCCACTTCAGCATGTACAGATAAGGGAGTGGGGACGGGGGGCAAAGCAATTTTCTGATGAGTTGGGTTCTGAGCTAGGTTTTGAACATCTCGAGCCTCCACCAATACTGGAGTCAGAGGTTGAGCTCTGAATCCTTGGGCTTCCCCTCAGAATGCAGGCTGCTGATGGAGAGTAGCAATAAACTGAAGTGGAGGGGCTACACTCACTGCAAACTGCACAGAAAAGGCCTCGTGCCAAGGAGGCGCTGATCTGAATCACAAGAAAGGTCAAAGAAAAGGATTGTTTTCTTTCCTAGAAACTGAACCACCAGAACCACACCCACCTCAAATCCCTTCCAAATCCCCTAAACTCAGCCAGCCCCAGATGGGAGGAGGGAACGGTGAGATTCCTCTGGCTTTAAAAGTGTGCTGTGACACATTAACCGCTTCCCTGCTGAGAACCTCTGCCATCTCCTGAGCCCAATCTCTGCGTCCTGTTCAAGGCCCCCAAACGACTATTTGAATATTTGTTTCCCAATGTGCTAGGATTGTTCCTCTGCCAGGCCTCCCGCCCATCAGGGACCTGGAAACCTACCGCAGAGAAACCACCACACCTGCTGATGTTTCAAATGTTGGCACACACTGCAAGGACAAGAGGCCACCTCCATGGGGCTGCACACAGGCTCCTCCTCTGGGTGTCTGGTTTCTGTTTAGAGGGCACAGAGCGGGTTAACCAGCTTTGTTCTCTCCAGGCCACCTAAGCATGCTTAGAATATGCTGCCAGAAAAACAAAGCTCCATTCCTTTCCCATTTGTATTGGGCTCTGTGTTGAGGCTGTTTTCAGCTCTGAAATTATTAGACACATTTATCTATCAAAACCCCTTTCAGAAGCTGACAGATGTCATTCTACTCAGTAATTTCTTCCTATTCTAAATCCACAAAGCATCTCACACCTGTATTATCTACATATCCTCTTGTGGGGGCTTCCTGGCTTTGTCTCTAGGTTTCTATGTCTTAACTCCCTCTCTGGTCTAAGGTCCTAGCAGGCATGTGGTATGATCTTAAACATAGTTAATGATTTATACAACATACACAAAAAAATAATAACCCAGTCAAAAAATGGGCAGAAGGGTTCCATGGTAGCTCAGTGGTAACGAAGCTGCCTGTCAATACAGGAGATGTGGGTGGTCCAGGAAGATTCCCACATGCCACAGAGCAACTAAGTCCATGTGCCACGACTATTGAGCCTGTTCTCTAGAGTCTGGGAACTGCAACTACTGAGCCCATGTGCCGCAGCTATTAAAGCCTGTGTGCCCTAGAGCCTCGGGTCTGCAACAAGACAAGCCACCACAATGAGATGCCCATGAGCCATAACTAGAGAGTAGACCCTGCTCACCACTAGCAGAGAAAAGCCCATGAAGCAACCCAGCACATCCAAAAACACACAACTAAATACAATTTTTTAATGGGCAGAATATCTAAATAGACATACAGATATCTCCAAAAGACATACAGATGACCAACAGGCTCATGAAAAGATGCTCAAAATCACTATTAGAGAAATTCAACTCAAAACCACAATGAGATATCACCTCACATGGGTCAGTGACCATCGTCAAAAAGTTTTCAAATAATAAATGTTGGAAAACAACTGGAGAAAGAAGAACAAAAACACCCCAAGGCCAGCAGAAGAAGGGAAACCTACCGCAGAGAAACCACCACACCTGCTGATGTTTCAAATGTTGGCACACACTGCAAGGACAAGAGGCCACCTCCATGGGGCTGCACACAGGCTCCTCCTCTGGGTGTCTGGTTTCTGTTTAGAGGGCACAGAGGGTTAACCAGCTTTGTTCTCTCCAGGCCACCTAAGCATGCTTAGAATATGCTGCCAGAAAAACAAAGCTCCATTCCTTTCCCATTTGTATTGGGCTCTGTGTTGAGGCTGTTTTCAGCTCTGAAATTATTAGACACATTTATCTATCAAAACCCCTTTCAGAAGCTGACAGATGTCATTCTACTCAGTAATTTCTTCCTATTCTAAATCCACAAAGCATCTCACACCTGTATTATCTACATATCCTCTTGTGGGGGCTTCCTGGCTTTGTCTCTAGGTTTCTATGTCTTAACTCCCTCTCTGGTCTAAGGTCCTAGCAGGCATGTGGTATGATCTTAAACATAGTTAATGATTTATACAACATACACAAAAAAATAATAACCCAGTCAAAAAATGGGCAGAAGGGTTCCATGGTAGCTCAGTGGTAACGAAGCTGCCTGTCAATACAGGAGATGTGGGTGGTCCAGGAAGATTCCCACATGCCACAGAGCAACTAAGTCCATGTGCCACAACTATTGAGCCTGTTCTCTAGAGTCTGGGAACTGCAACTACTGAGCCCATGTGCCGCAGCTATTAAAGCCTGTGTGCCCTAGAGCCTCGGGTCTGCAACAAGACAAGCCACCACAATGAGATGCCCATGAGCCATAACTAGAGAGTAGACCCTGCTCACTACTAGCAGAGAAAAGCCCATGAAGCAACCCAGCACATCCAAAAACACACAACTAAATACAATTTTTTAATGGGCAGAATATCTAAATAGACATACAGATATCTCCAAAAGACATACAGATGACCAACAGGCTCATGAAAAGATGCTCAAAATCACTATTAGAGAAATTCAACTCAAAACTACAATGAGATATCACCTCACATGGGTCAGTGACCATCGTCAAAAAGTTTTCAAATAATAAATGTTGGAAAACAACTGGAGAAAGAAGAACAAAAACACCCCAAGGCCAGCAGAAGAAGGGAAATCATAAAGATCAGAGCAGAAATAAATGAGAAAGAAACAAAAGAAACAATAGTAAAGATAAATAAAACAAAAAGCTGGTTCTTCGAAAAAGTCAATAAAATCGGCACACCACTGGCCAGACTCATCAAGAAAAAGAGAGAGAAGAACCAGATCAACAAAATCAAAAATGAAAAAGGAGAGATTACAACAGATAATGCAGAAATCCATAGGATTATAAGAGACTATTATGAACAACTCTATGGCAACAAACTGGTCAACCTGGAAGAAACAGACAGTTTCTTAGAGAAGATTAATCTCCCAAGACTGAGCCAGGAAGAAATAGAAACTTTGAACAAGCCAATCACAAGCTCAGAAATCGACCTTGTGATCAAAAATCTACCCAAAAATAAAAGCCCAGGGCCAGATGGTTTCACAAGTGAATTCTACCAAACATTTAAAGAACTAATGCCTGTCCTTCCAAAACTCTTCCAAACAATTGCACAGGAAGGAACACTTCCAAACACATTCTACGAGGCCACCATCACCCTGATACCAAAGCCAGACAAAGACATCACAAAAAAAGAAAATTATAGGCCAATTTCACTGATGAATCGAGACGCCAAAATCCTCAACAAAATCCTAGCAAACAGAATTCAACAACACATCAAAAAGCTCATTCATCACGATCAAGTTGGGTTCATTCCAGGCATACAAGGATTCTTCAACATCCGCAAATCAATCCATGTGATACACCATATCAACAAATTGAGAGATAAAAATCACATGATCATCTCAAAAGATACAGAAAAGGCCTTTGACAAAGTACAGCATCCATTTATGATAAAAACTCTTAAAAAAATGGGCATAGAAGCAACTTATCTTAACATAGTGAAAGCCATATATGAGAAGCCCATAGTGAACATTATCCTCAATGGTGAAAAACTCAAAGCATTCCCTCTAAGATCAGGAACAAGACAAGGGTGTCCACTTTCACCACTCTTATTCAACATAGTCCTGGAAGTTCTAGCAAAAGCAATAAGAGAAGAGAAAGAAATCAAAGGAATCCAGATTGGAAAAGAAGAAGTCAAACTCTCTCTATTTGCAGACGACATGATATTATACATAGAAAATCCCAAAGACACTATTACAAAACTACTAGAGTTAATCAGCGAATTCAGCAAAGTTGCAGGATACAAAATCAATATACAGAAATCACTGGCATTCCTATACACAAACAATGAAAAATCAGAAAATGAAATCAAAGAGGCAATCCCCTTCACCATCGCAACCAAAAGAATCAAATATCTAGGAATAAACCTACCCAAAGAAACAAAAGAACTGTACACAGAAAATTACAAGACACTCATGAGAGACATTAAAGAAGACTTAAACAGATGGAGAAATATTCCATGTTCCTGGATTGGAAGAATCAATATTGTGAAAATGACCATACTACCAAATGTCATCTATAGATTCAATGCAATCCCTATCAAACTACCAATGACATTTTTCACAGAACTAGACCAAAGAATAACCCAGTTCATATGGAAACACAAAAGACCTCGAACAGCCAAAGCAATCCTGAGGAAGAAAAACGGAGTTGGAGCAATCAGCCTCCCTAATTTCAGACTCTACTACAAAGCAACAGTTATCAAGACAGTATGGTACTGGCACAAAAACAGAAATATCGACCAATGGAACAAGATCGAGGACCCAGAGATAAAGCCACGCACCTATGGGTACCTTATTTTTGACAAAGGAGGCGAAACTATAAAATGGGACAAAGACAGCCTCTTCAACAAATGGTGCTGGGAAAATTGGACAGCTACATGCAAAATAATGAAGGTGGAACATACCCTGACACCATGCACAAAGATAAAAATCACATGATCATCTCAAAAGATACAGAAAAGGCCTTTGACAAAGTACAGCATCCATTTATGATAAAAACTCTTCAAAAAATGGGCATAGAAGCAACTTATCTTAACATAGTGAAAGCCATATATGAGAAGCCCATAGTGAACATTATCCTCAATGGTGAAAAACTCAAAGCATTCCCTCTAAGATCAGGAACAAGACAAGGGTGTCCACTTTCACCACTCTTATTCAACATAGTCCTGGAAGTTCTAGCAAAAGCAATAAGAGAAGAGAAAGAAATCAAAGGAATCCAGATTGGAAAAGAAGAAGTCAAACTCTCTCTATTTGCAGACGACATGATATTATACATAGAAAATCCCAAAGACACTATTACAAAACTACTAGAGTTAATCAGCGAATTCAGCAAAGTTGCAGGATACAAAATCAATATACAGAAATCACTGGCATTCCTATACACAAACAATGAAAAATCAGAAAATGAAATCAAAGAGGCAATCCCCTTCACCATCGCAACCAAAAGAATCAAATATCTAGGAATAAACCTACCCAAAGAAACAAAAGAACTGTACACAGAAAATTACAAGACACTCATGAGAGACATTAAAGAAGACTTAAACAGATGGAGAAATATTCCATGTTCCTGGATTGGAAGAATCAATATTGTGAAAATGACCATACTACCAAATGTCATCTATAGATTCAATGCAATCCCTATCAAACTACCAATGACATTTTTCACAGAACTAGACCAAAGAATAACCCAGTTCATATGGAAACACAAAAGACCTCGAACAGCCAAAGCAATCCTGAGGAAGAAAAACGGAGTTGGAGCAATCAGCCTCCCTAATTTCAGACTCTACTACAAAGCAACAGTTATCAAGACAGTATGGTACTGGCACAAAAACAGAAATATCGACCAATGGAACAAGATCGAGGACCCAGAGATAAAGCCACGCACCTATGGGTACCTTCTTTTTGACAAAGGAGGCGAAACTATAAAATGGGACAAAGACAGCCTCTTCAACAAATGGTGCTGGGAAAATTGGACAGCTACATGCAAAAAAATGAAGTTGGAACATACCCTGACACCATGCACAAAGATCAACTCAAAATGGATTAAAGACTTAAATGTAAGGCCAGAAACCATCAAACTCTTAGAGGAGAATATTGGCAAAATCCTCAAGGACATCAATCAAAGCAAGATCTTCTCTGACCCACCTACTAGAATAGTGGAACTAAAAAGACAAATGAACACGTGGGACCTAATGAAACTTAAAAGCTTTTGTACAGCTAAAGAAATTACAAAAAAGCTCAACAGACAGCCCACAGAATGGGAGAAAATCATAGCAAATGAAACAACAGACAAAGAATTAATCTTCAAAATCTACAGGCAACTCAGACAATTCAGCACAGGGAAAACGAACAACCCAATCAAAAAATGTGGAAGGAGCCGCCAGAACCCGCCCGCCGCGGGGAGCCGCCGGAACCCGCCCGCCGCGGGGAGCCGCGGACGCCGCGAGGAGCCGCGAGGCGGGTAAGTTCAGCCACTCCAACTGGAGGGCTTGCTGAACGGAGAGAGGAAGTCGTCCACGGGTTGCTGACCAGGGACCAGGCACGAGTTGGACGGGAAAGCTCGCGTCCGCCTTTGGTACTTAGACACATAACCGGCAGTGGTGGAGGAGCCCGCGCTCCCCTAGAGCTGCAGCAGCAGTGGAGGAAGCCGGGGAAAGAGCAGGAATTGGAGACTACAGGCAGGCGCGCGGTCAAGCCGGGGCGCCCCCCTCCAACACGGGACTGCGCGCGCCGCGGCCTCCGCCCGACTGACTTCAAACTAGACCAAAGAATAACCCAGTTCATATGGAAACACAAAAGACCTCGAACAGCCAAAGCAATCCTGAGGAAGAAAAACGGAGTTGGAGCAATCAGCCTCCCTAATTTCAGACTCTACTACAAAGCAACAGTTATCAAGACAGTATGGTACTGGCACAAAAACAGAAATATCGACCAATGGAACAAGATCGAGGACCCAGAGATAAAGCCACGCACCTATGGGTACCTTCTTTTTGACAAAGGAGGCGAAACTATAAAATGGGACAAAGACAGCCTCTTCAACAAATGGTGCTGGGAAAATTGGACAGCTACATGCAAAAAAATGAAGTTGGAACATACCCTGACACCATGCACAAAGATCAACTCAAAATGGATTAAAGACTTAAATGTAAGGCCAGAAACCATCAAACTCTTAGAGGAGAATATTGGCAAAATCCTCAAGGACATCAATCAAAGCAAGATCTTCTCTGACCCACCTACTAGAATAGTGGAACTAAAAAGACAAATGAACACGTGGGACCTAATGAAACTTAAAAGCTTTTGTACAGCTAAAGAAATTACAAAAAAGCTCAACAGACAGCCCACAGAATGGGAGAAAATCATAGCAAATGAAACAACAGACAAAGAATTAATCTTCAAAATCTACAGGCAACTCAGACAATTCAGCACAGGGAAAATGAACAACCCAATCAAAAAATGAGGAAGGAGCCGCCAGAACCCGCCCGCCGCGGGGAGCCGCCGGAACCCGCCCGCTGCGGGGAGCCGCGGACGCCGCGAGGAGCCGCGAGGTGGGTAAGTTCAGCCACTCCAACTGGAGGGCTTGCTGAACGGAGAGAGGAAGTCGTCCACGGGTTGCTGACCAGGGACCAGGCACGAGTTGGACGGGAAAGCTCGCGTCCGCCTTTGGTACTTAGACACATAACCGGCAGTGGTGGAGGAGCCCGCGCTCCCCTAGAGCTGCAGCAGCAGTGGAGGAAGCCGGGGAAAGAGCAGGAATTGGAGACTACAGGCAGGCGCGCGGTCAAGCCGGGGCGCCCCCCTCCAACACGGGACTGCGCGCGCCGCGGCCTCCGCCCGACTGACTGGGATCAGCCCACCGTCCCGGCCAGCACCCAGTATGGCAGCAAAGCCCTCATTTTGCTGAACACAAAAACAGAAACCACAGCAACCGGCACTGTAAGGGAAAGACCACGCCATCAAGACACCACCATCAAGAGCAAATTGGTTTCCAGCAGGCAGATATGAAGATAAAAACCAAGGACAGTATTTAACTTTTTTTTTTTTTCTTTTTTCATTTTTTTCTGCTTGTTTGTGGTGGACTATTTTGCTTATTCAATTGATTGGTTTGGGGCTTATTAGTTTCTTTGTTTATTGGGGGGTTTTTTATGTTTGTTTGTTTGTTTGTTTGTTTGTTTTTTGTAGTTTTCATTTGTTTGATTTATTCTATGTGTTTTTTCTTTGTTTTTCGGTCTCATTAATTTTTTTTTTTTGCTCTTTTTAATTTTTAACCTTCTTTTGACTTTTATTATATTTTTTTAACTTTAATTTTAATTCTTGAAAACCTCTAATTCTCTTTTCTCTTTCCTCTTTCCCACTGATTTCTTTCTCTATGTTCTAAATGTAAAACATCTTCCTAGCTATCAATATCCTCTAGATAAATTATTTCCTATCTTTCTGTCTGCACTATTCACTTCCAAATGCACTAAACAGTACACACACTAATCTTTGCTACCTAATCCTATAAAATACTTCCAAGACAAATCTTTTCCTTTTATTACTTATAGACTCTCCTCCTTGTCACCCCGAGCACATGTCCTAATTTAAAATTGCTTTCATTGTAATTATCCAAGCCAGGACCTTGTGCTAGATCTATTATTCAGGCACTATTTTAATTAATTCAAAGCTTAACGGGCAAGTATCATCTGTGATTGCATGAGTTGCTAGAAAGATTTCCTGTGCCTTATCTCTGTAAAACTGGTCAGTTGTGGGGATTGCTGTATATGTATGTATATCTTATGATTATGTTAGAAAACATCTGCATGCTTTTATGACTGTCACCCATCAGGGATGCACCTCTTGTTCCTCAGATGCTAGTGTGTGAACTAGTATCACAGAACACCATAGCAAACCAGACATAGAGCCTACACTCCTGACCAATCATCAAACCAAGGATCCTGGGGGTTCCAAGACCCCACCGTCCCGGCCAGCACCCAGTATGGCAGCAAAGCCCTCATTTTGCTGAACACAAAAACAGAAACCACAGCAACCGGCACTGTAAGGGAAAGACCACGCCATCAAGACACCACCATCAAGAGCAAATTGGTTTCCAGCAGGCAGATATGAAGATAAAAACCAAGGACAGTATTTAACTTTTTTTTTTTCTTTTTTCATTTTTTTCTGCTTGTTTGTGGTGGACTATTTTGCTTATTCAATTGATTGGTTTGGGGCTTATTAGTTTCTTTGTTTATTGGGGGGTTTTTATGTTTGTTTGTTTGTTTGTTTGTTTGTTTTTTGTAGTTTTCATTTGTTTGATTTATTCTATGTGTTTTTTCTTTGTTTTTCGGTCTCATTAATTTTTTTTTTTTTTTGCTCTTTTTAATTTTTAACCTTCTTTTGACTTTTATTATATTTTTTTAACTTTAATTTTAATTCTTGAAAACCTCTAATTCTCTTTTCTCTTTCCTCTTTCCCACTGATTTCTTTCTCTATGTTCTAAATGTAAAACATCTTCCTAGCTATCAATATCCTCTAGATAAATTATTTCCTATCTTTCTGTCTGCACTATTCACTTCCAAATGCACTAAACAGTACACACACTAATCTTTGCTACCTAATCCTATAAAATACTTCCAAGACAAATCTTTTCCTTTATATTACTTATAGACTCTCCTCCTTGTCACCCCGAGCACATGTCCTAATTTAAAATTGCTTTCATTGTAATTATCCAAGCCAGGACCTTGTGCTAGATCTATTATTCAGGCACTATTTTAATTAATTCAAAGCTTAACGGGCAAGTATCATCTGTGATTGCATGAGTTGCTAGAAAGATTTCCTGTGCCTTATCTCTGTAAAACTGGTCAGTTGTGGGGATTGCTGTATATGTATGTATATCTTATGATTATGTTAGAAAACATCTGCATGCTTTTATGACTGTCACCCATCAGGGATGCACCTCTTGTTCCTCAGATGCTAGTGTGTGAACTAGTATCACAGAACACCATAGCAAACCAGACATAGAGCCTACACTCCCTGACCAATCATCAAACCAAGGATCCTCGAAGCGGAAGCCCGGATTCCAAGACCCCACACTGATTATCAAAGAACATACAACACTACAGATTATTCACCTGTAAACAAGGTCTATCACCACCCAAGACACAAACCACTGAACCCTTCTACAAGGACAAAAACCCAAAGGAAGAAAGAATTCAACCAAGAAGCCTGGTGGGAATAAGAACTCCATACACACAGACACACACAAAGAAACAAAAATTAACCTAATAATGAAACGTCAGAGAAACACCGTACAAATGAAGGACCAAGCTAGAGAAACACCACTTCAAATGACAGAGGAGGAGATAGACAAGCTATCTGAAAGAGAATTCAGAAAAACTATACTAATGAGGATGCAAAACACCGAAAACAGAATATTAGAGGAAATTAGTGCATTGAGAAAAGATATGCAGGAAATGAAAAATAAGCAAATAGAGACCACCAACTCAATTGCTGAACTCAAAAATACTATAGAAGGTCTCAACAGTAGAGTATCAGAGGCTGAAGAACGGATAAGTGAGCTGGAAGACAGAATGGTGGAAATAAGTGCTGAAGAACAGAACAAAGCCCAAAGAATTAAAAGAACTGAGGATAGCCTCAGAGACCTATGGGACAATATTAAACGCACCAACATTAGAATTATAGGAGTTCCAGAAGAAGAAGAAGAGAAGAAAGACTATGAAAAAATTCTTGAAGAGGTTATAGTTGAAAACTTCCCCAGCATGGGAAAGGAGATAGTCAGCCAAGTCCAGGAAGCACAAAGAGTTCCATACAGGAGAAACCCCAGAAGAAACACACCGAGGCACATACTAATCAAACTAACGCAGACTAAATATAAAGACAGATTACTAAAAGCAGCTAGGAGCAAACAACAAATAACATATAAAGGAAACCCCATACGTTTAACTGCGGATCTCTCAACAGAAACCCTACAGGCCAGAAGAGAATGGCAAGACACATTTAAACAGCTAAAGAGAATAACCTCCAACGATGCACCTCTTGTTCCTCAGATGCTAAACCAAGAACACCATAGCAAACCAGACATAGAGCCTACACTCCCTGACCAATCATCAAACCAAGGATCCTCGAAGCGGAAGCCCGGATTCCAAGACCCCACACTGATTATCAAAGAACATACAACACTACAGATTATTCACCTGTAAACAAGGTCTATCACCACCCAAGACACAAACCACTGAACCCTTCTACAAGGACAAAAACCCAAAGGAAGAAAGAATTCAACCAAGAAGCCTGGTGGGAATAAGAACTCCATACACACAGACACACACAAAGAAACAAAAATTAACCTAATAATGAAACGTCAGAGAAACACCGTACAAATGAAGGACCAAGCTAGAGAAACACCACTTCAAATGACAGAGGAGGAGATAGACAAGCTATCTGAAAGAGAATTCAGAAAAACTATACTAATGAGGATGCAAAACACCGAAAACAGAATATTAGAGGAAATTAGTGCATTGAGAAAAGATATGCAGGAAATGAAAAATAAGCAAATAGAGACCACCAACTCAATTGCTGAACTCAAAAATACTATAGAAGGTCTCAACAGTAGAGTATCAGAGGCTGAAGAACGGATAAGTGAGCTGGAAGACAGAATGGTGGAAATAAGTGCTGAAGAACAGAACAAAGCCCAAAGAATTAAAAGAACTGAGGATAGCCTCAGAGACCTATGGGACAATATTAAACGCACCAACATTAGAATTATAGGAGTTCCAGAAGAAGAAGAAGAGAAGAAAGACTATGAAAAAATTCTTGAAGAGGTTATAGTTGAAAACTTCCCCAGCATGGGAAAGGAGATAGTCAGCCAAGTCCAGGAAGCACAAAGAGTTCCATACAGGAGAAACCCCAGAAGAAACACACCGAGGCACATACTAATCAAACTAACGCAGACTAAATATAAAGACAGATTACTAAAAGCAGCTAGGAGCAAACAACAAATAACATATAAAGGAAACCCCATACGTTTAACTGCGGATCTCTCAACAGAAACCCTACAGGCCAGAAGAGAATGGCAAGACACATTTAAACGGCTAAAAGAGAATAACCTTCCAACACGAATTCTCTACCCAGCAAGAATCTCATTCAAAATCGATGGTGAAGTCAAAAGCTTCACAGACAAGCAAAAACTAAAAGAATTCTGTACCACAAAACCAGCCCTACAACAAGTGTTAAAGGGCCTGAGATAGCCAATAAATACAAGAGTAGGAGAAGCCTTACAAATCAAACCCCAAATTTCTAAGAAGATGACAATAGGAACATTCGTATCAATAATTACTTTGAATGTAAATGGACTAAATGCTCCAACCAAACGACACAGGCTGGCTGAATGGATCCAGAAGCAAGACCCATATATATGCTGTTTACAAGAGACCCACTTCAGACCTAGAGACACTCATAGACTGAAAGTGAAAGGCTGGAAAAAAATATTTCATGCAAATGGAAATCAAAAGAAAGCTGGAGTAGCAATCCTTATATCAGACAAAATAGACTTTAAAGTAAAGAAGATTCTAAGAGACAAGGCAGGTCACTACATCATGATTAAGGGATCTATCCAAGAGGAAGACATAACAGTCATGAATATCTACGCACCCAACACAGGGGCACCTCAATACATAAGACAGGTACTTTCAGACATAAAAGAAGAAATCAACAATAACACAATAATAGTAGGAGACTTTAACACTCCTCTCACACCAATGGACAGATCAACAAAACAGAAAATTAATAAAGAAACACAAGCCTTAAATGCCACACTGAAAAAGATGGACCTCATCGATATCTTTAGGACGTTCCATCCAAAAGCAGAAGAATACACTTTCTTCTCAAGCGCTCACGGAACATTCTCCAGGATAGACCACATCTTGGGCCACAAAGCAAACCTCAGTCAGTTCAAGAAAACCGAAATTATATCAACCATCTTCTCGGACCACAATGCAATGAGACTGGAGATCAACTACCAGAATAAAAACCCTAAAAACAGGAACACATGGAGATTAAACAATACATACCTAAAAAACCAACTGATTACTGAGGAAATCAAAGGAGAAATTAAACAACTCCTAGAAGAGAATGGCAAGACACATTTAAACGGCTAAAAGAGAATAACCTTCCAACACGAATTCTCTACCCAGCAAGAATCTCATTCAAAATCGATGGTGAAGTCAAAAGCTTCACAGACAAGCAAAAACTAAAAGAATTCTGTACCACAAAACCAGCCCTACAACAAGTGTTAAAGGGCCTGAGATAGCCAATAAATACAAGAGTAGGAGAAGCCTTACAAATCAAACCCCAAATTTCTAAGAAGATGACAATAGGAACATTCGTATCAATAATTACTTTGAATGTAAATGGACTAAATGCTCCAACCAAACGACACAGGCTGGCTGAATGGATCCAGAAGCAAGACCCATATATATGCTGTTTACAAGAGACCCACTTCAGACCTAGAGACACTCATAGACTGAAAGTGAAAGGCTGGAAAAAGATATTTCATGCAAATGGAAATCAAAAGAAAGCTGGAGTAGCAATCCTTATATCAGACAAAATAGACTTTAAAGTAAAGAAGATTCTAAGAGACAAGGCAGGTCACTACATCATGATTAAGGGATCTATCCAAGAGGAAGACATAACAGTCATGAATATCTACGCACCCAACACAGGGGCACCTCAATACATAAGACAGGTACTTTCAGACATAAAAGAAGAAATCAACAATAACACAATAATAGTAGGAGACTTTAACACTCCTCTCACACCAATGGACAGATCAACAAAACAGAAAATTAATAAAGAAACACAAGCCTTAAATGCCACACTGAAAAAGATGGACCTCATCGATATCTTTAGGACGTTCCATCCAAAAGCAGAAGAATACACTTTCTTCTCAAGCGCTCACGGAACATTCTCCAGGATAGACCACATCTTGGGCCACAAAGCAAACCTCAGTCAGTTCAAGAAAACCGAAATTATATCAACCATCTTCTCGGACCACAATGCAATGAGACTGGAGATCAACTACCAGAATAAAAACCCTAAAAACAGGAACACATGGAGATTAAACAATACATACCTAAAAAACCAACTGATTACTGAGGAAATCAAAGGAGAAATTAAACAACTCCTAGAAGAAAATGACAATGAACACACGACCGTGCAAAACCTATGGGATACAGCAAAAGCAGTTCTAAGAGGAAAATTTATAGCAATACAATCCCACCTCAAGAAACTAGGAAAATATGAAGCAGATGACCTAACCCTCCGCTTAAAACAGTTGGAGAAAGAAGAACAAAAACATCCCAGAGCCAGCAGAAGAAGAGAAATCATAAAGATCAGAGCAGAAATAAATGAGAAAGAAACAAAAGAAACAATAGTAAAGATAAATAAAACAAAAAGCTGGTTCTTTGAAAAGGTAAACAAAATTGACAAGCCACTGGCCAGACTCATTAAGAAAAAGAGAGAGAAGAACCAGATCAACAAAATCAAAAACGAAAAAGGAGAGATTACAACAGATAATGCAGAAATCCAAAGGATTCTAAGAGACTATTATGAGCAACTCTATGGCGACAAACTGGACAACCTGGAAGAAATGGACAGTTTCTTGGACAGGATTAATCTCCCAAGACTGAGCCAGGAAGAAACAGAAACTTTGAACAACCCAATCACAAGCTCAGAAATTGAATTTGTGATTAAAAATCTACCCAAAAATAAAAGCCCAGGGCCAGATGGCTTCACAGCCGAATTCTACCAAACATTTAAAGAAGAGCTAATGCCTGTCCTTCTAAAACTCTTTCAAAAAATTGCACAGGAAGGAAAACTCCCAAACACATTCTATGAGGCCACCATCACCCTGATACCCAAACCAGGCAAAGACAACACAAAAAAGGAAAATTACAGACCAATTTCCCTGATGAACTTAGATGCCAAGATCCTCAACAAAATCCTAGCAAACAGAATTCAACGACATGTCAAAAAACTCATACATTATGATCAAGTTGGGTTCATCCCAGGCATGCAAGGCTTCTTCAACATCCGCAAATCAATCAGCGTGATACACCATATCAACAAGTTGAAAGACAAAAATCACATGATCATCTCAATAGATGCAGAAAAAGCCTTCGACAAAGTACAACATCCATTTATGATCAAAACTCTTCAGAAAATGGGCATAGAAGGAACCTATCTCAACATAATAAAAGCCATCTATGAGAAACCTACAGCGAACATTATCCTCAATGGTGAAAAACTGAAAGCATTCCCTCTAAGATCAGGAACAAGACAGGGGTGCCCACTTTCACCACTGCTATTCAACATAGTCCTGGAAGTCCTAGCAACAGCAATAAGACAAGAGAAAGAAATCAAAGGAATCCAGATTGGAAAGGAAGAAGTCAAGCTCTCTCTTTTTGCAGACGACATGATATTATACATAGAAAATCCCAAAGACACGGTTACAAAGCTACTAGAACTAATCAATGAATTCAGCAAAGTTGCAGGATATAAAGTCAACACACAGAAGTCCCTGGCATTCCTATACACAAACAATGAAAAATCAGAAAATGAAATCAAAGAGGCAATCCCCTTCACCATTGCAACCAAAAGAATCAAATATCTAGGAATAAACCTACCCAAAGAAACAAAAGAACTGTACACAGAAAATTACAAGACACTCATGAGAGACATTAAAGAAGACTTAAACAGATGGAGAGATATTCCATGTTCCTGGATCGGAAGAATCAATATTGTGAAAATGACCATACTTCCAAATATCATCTATAGATTCAATGCAATACCTATTCAACTACCACTGACATTTTTCACAGAACTAGACCAAATAATAACACAGTTCATATGGAAACACAGAAGACCTCGAATAGCCAAAGCAATCCTGAGGAAGAAAAATGGAGCTGGAGGGATCAGCCTCCCTAACTTCAGACTCTACTACAAAGCAACAGTTATCAAGACAGTATGGTACTGGCACAAAAACAGAACTATAGATCAATGGAACAAGATTGAGAACCTAGAGATCAACCCACGCACCTATGGGTACCTTATTTTTGATAAAGGAGGAGAAACTATAAAATGGGACAAAGACAGCCTCTTTAACAAGTGGTGCTGGGAGAATTGGACAGCTACATGCAAAAAAATGAAATTGGAACATTCCCTGACGCCATACACTAAGATCAACTCAAAATGGATTAAAGACCTCAATGTAAGACCAGAAACCATCAAACTCTTAGAGGAGAATATAGGCAAAACCCTCAAGGACATCAATCAAAGCAAGATCTTCTTTGATCCACCAACTAAAATAGCAGAACTGAAAAGAAAAATGAACATATGGGACCTTATGAAACTTAAAAGCTTTTGTACAGCAAAAGAAATTACAAAAAAGCTCAACAGACACCCCACAGAGTGGAAGAAAATCATAGCAAATGAAACAACAGACAAAGAATTAATCTCCAAAATCTACAAGCAACTCCGACAACTCAGCACAGGGAAAATGAGCAGCCCAATCAAAAAATGGGAAAAAGATCTAAAGAGACGCCTCTCCAAAGAGGACATACAAATGGTCCAAAAATACATGAAACGATGCTCAACCTCGCTTATTATTAGAGAAATGCAAATTAAAACCACAATGAGATACCACCTCACACCTGTCAGAATGGCCATCATCAACAAATCGACAGACAACAAATGCTGGAGAGGGTGTGGAGAAAAGGGAACCCTCTTGCATTGCTGGTGGGAATGTAAATTAATACAACCTCTATGGAAGACAATATGGAGATTCCTTAAAAAACTAAAAATAGAAGCAACCTATGACCCAGCAATCCCACTATTAGGCCTATATCCTGATGAAATCAAAACTGAAAGAGGCACCTGTACCCCAGTGTTCATTGCAGCTCTCTATACAATAGCCAGAACATGGAAGCAACCTAGATGTCCATCAACAAATGAATGGATCCAGAAGCTCTGGTACATATATACAATGGAATACTACTCAGCTGTTAAAAGAAATGCAGAAGACTCAGTCCTAATGAGGTGGCTGGCTCTAGAACCTATCATAAAAAGTGAAGTAAGTCAAAAAGAGAAAGACAAGTATAGTATACTAACTCATATATATGGGATCTAGTAAGATGGTCATGATAACACACACAGTGAACTCATGAAAAAACAGAGAATAGACATAAAGACATTGTGGAGACCGAACAATGGGAGGGAGTAACATGGGAACCTATACTGTCATGTGTAGAAAAGATAGCTATTGTCATTGTGCTAGGGGACTAGGAGTACCTACAACCACTTGGAGCAATGATCTGGAGGGATGGGGGAACCTGGGTGGGGCGGGTCAAGGGATATGCATCTGATTGATCTGGGAACATACATGTACAAAAATAAACAAATAAGTAAATAAATATTTGAAAAAAATGGGGTAAAGATCTAAAGAGACGCCTCTCTAAAGAGGACATACAGATGGCCCAAAAGCACATGAAACGATGCTCAATCTCACTTATTATTAGAGAAATACAAATCAAAACTACAATGAGATATCACCTCACACCCGTCAGAATGGCCATTATCCACAAATCGACAGACAATAAATGCTGGAGAGGCTGTGGAGAAAAGGGAACACTCCTGCATTGCTGGTGGGAGTGTAAATTGATACAGCCTCTATGGAAGACAGTCTGGAGATTTCTTAAAAAACTAAAAATAGAAGCACCCTATGACCCAGCAATCCCACTATTAGGCCTATATCCTGATGAAATCAAAACTGAAAGAGGCACCTGTACCCCAGTGTTCATTGCAGCTCTCTATACAATAGCCAGAACATGGAAGCAACCTAGATGTCCATCAACAAATGAATGGATCCAGAAGCTCTGGTACATATATACAATGGAATACTACTCAGCTGTTAAAAGAAATGCAGAAGACTCAGTCCTAATGAGGTGGCTGGCTCTAGAACCTATCATAAAAAGTGAAGTAAGTCAAAAAGAGAAAGACAAGTATAGTATACTAACTCATATATATGGGATCTAGTAAGATGGTCATGATAACACACACAGTGAACTCATGAAAAAACAGAGAATAGACATAAAGACATTGTGGAGACCGAACAATGGGAGGGAGTAACATGGGAACCTATACTGTCATGTGTAGAAAAGATAGCTATTGTCATTGTGCTAGGGGACTAGGAGTACCTACAACCACTTGGAGCAATGATCTGGAGGGATGGGGGGGGGAACCTGGGTGGGGGGAGGGTCAAGGGATATGCATCTGATTGATCTGGGAACATACATGTACAAAAATAAATAAATAAATAAATAAATTTAAAAAAAAATGGGGTAAAGATCTAAAGAGACGCCTCTCTAAAGAGGACATACAGATGGCCCAAAAGCACATGAAACGATGCTCAATCTCACTTATTATTAGAGAAATACAAATCAAAACTACAATGAGATATCACCTCACACCCGTCAGAATGGCCATTATCCACAAATCGACAGACAATAAATGCTGGAGAGGCTGTGGAGAAAAGGGAACACTCCTGCATTGCTGGTGGGAGTGTAAATTGATACAGCCTCTATGGAAGACAGTATGGAGATTTCTTAAAAAACTAAAAATAGAAGCACCGTACAACCCAGCAATCCCACTCTTAGGCTTATACCCTGATGAAATCAAAACTGAAAGAAGCACCTGTACCCCAATGTTCATTGCAGCTCTCTATACAATAGCTAGAACATGGAAGGAACCTAGATGCCCATCGACGAACGAATGGATCCAAAAGCTCTGGTACATATATACAATGGAATACTACACAGCTGTAAAGAGAAATGCAGAAGAATCAGCCCTCATGAGGTGGCTGGATCTAGAACGTATCCTAAAAAGTGAAGTCAGTCAGAAAGAGAAGGACAAATACAGTATATTAACACATATATATGGAATCTAGTAGGATGGTGATGATGGCACATGCAGTGAAGCAACAGAAAGACAGACATGGACAGTGGACATATGGACATTGTGGGGAAGGAACAGAAGGTGAGAAGCGTAAGGGAAGTAGCATGAAGGCCTGTACTATCATAAGTGAAGAAAATAGCTCTAGTCATTGCTCTGTGAGAAAAGGGGATCCTTCAGGGGTGCTATGTGATGGTCGGGAGCGGTGGGAAGGGGGGGATATACATATGACTAATCTGGGAACATATATATCTGTAAACAACAAAACTCTGTAAAAGTTAAAAGCAAAATAAAGGTTTAAAAATAAATAAATAAATAAATAAATGTTGGAGAGGGTGTGGAGAAAAGGAAACCGTACACTATTGATAGGAATGTAAATTGATGTAGCCCCTATGGAAAACAGCCACTTTAAAAACTATAAATAGAGTTGCCATATGATCTAGCAATCCTACTCCTGGGCATATGTAGAGAGAAAGATACATGCATGCACCCCAATGTTTATAGCAGCACTATTTACAATAGACATGGAAGCAACCTAAAGGTCCATCAACAGATAAATGGATAAAGAAGATGTGTTGTGTCATATGTATAATAGAATACTACTCAGCCACAAAAAAAAGGAATGAAAAAAATGGCATTTGCAGCAATACAAATAGACCAAAAGATTATCATATTAAGTGAAGTCAGAAAGACAAATACAAAAATCATATAGTATCACTCATATATGGAATCTAAAATATGATACAAATGAACTTATTCACAAAGCAGATTCACAGACATAGAAAACTCATGGTTACCAAAGGGGAAAGGAGGTTGGGGAGGGATAAATTAGGAGTTTGGTATTAGCAGATACTAGCTACTATATATAAAATAAACAAAGTCCTCCCATATAGCACAGGGAACTATATTCAATATCCTGTAATAAACCATAATGGAAAGGAATATGAAAAATATATCTATATAATACCTAAACACATGTGTGTGTAATTTAATCATTTTGCTGTAAACTAGATATAAATAACTAAGGGTAATAGAATCTTGGAATAAAATATCTAGTTGTCAGTAGGATACATAGCTGTAAAGAGAAATGCAGAAGAATCAGCCCTCATGAGGTGGCTGGATCTAGAACGTATCCTAAAAAGTGAAGTCAGTCAGAAAGAGAAGGACAAATACAGTATATTAACACATATATATGGAATCTAGTAGGATGGTGATGATGGCACATGCAGTGAAGCAACAGAAAGACAGACATGGACAGTGGACATATGGACATTGTGGGGAAGGAACAGAAGGTGAGAAGCGTAAGGGAAGTAGCATGAAGGCCTGTACTATCATAAGTGAAGAAAATAGCTCTAGTCATTGCTCTGTGAGAAAAGGGGATCCTTCAGGGGTGCTATGTGATGGTCGGGAGCGGTGGGAAGGGGGGGATATACATATGACTAATCTGGGAACATATATATCTGTAAACAACAAAACTCTGTAAAAGTTAAAAGCAAAATAAAGGTTTAAAAATAAATAAATAAATAAATAAATGTTGGAGAGGGTGTGGAGAAAAGGAAACCGTACACTATTGATAGGAATGTAAATTGATGTAGCCCCTATGGAAAACAGCCACTTTAAAAACTATAAATAGAGTTGCCATATGATCTAGCAATCCTACTCCTGGGCATATGTAGAGAAAAGATACATGCATGCACCCCAATGTTTATAGCAGCACTATTTACAATAGACATGGAAGCAACCTAAAGGTCCATCAACAGATAAATGGATAAAGAAGATGTGTTGTGTCATATGTATAATAGAATACTACTCAGCCACAAAAAAAAGGAATGAAAAAAATGGCATTTGCAGCAATACAAATAGACCAAAAGATTATCATATTAAGTGAAGTCAGAAAGACAAATACAAAAATCATATAGTATCACTCATATATGGAATCTAAAATATGATACAAATGAACTTATTCACAAAGCGGATTCACAGACATAGAAAACTCATGGTTACCAAAGGGGAAAGGAGGTTGGGGAGGGATAAATTAGGAGTTTGGTATTAGCAGATACTAGCTACTATATATAAAATAAACAAGGTCCTCCCATATAGCACAGGGAACTATATTCAATATCCTGTAATAAACCATAATGGAAAGGAATATGAAAAATATATCTATATAATACCTAAACACATGTGTGTGTAATTTAATCATTTTGCTGTAAACTAGATATAAATAACTAAGGGTAATAGAATCTTGGAATAAAATATCTAGTTGTCAGTAGGATACAATTAGACCCATAAGTGAATTTCTTTGAGGTTACCTGCTCTTTGAGATTAGATTGCAGCTACATCAAAGTCTCATTTTTCAAGGCTTACTCCCTGGGCCCTTCCCATCAGAAAGAAAATTAAGGTCAAATGGCTTTTTCACTAAACAATTTATCTCCCATTTCTAGGCTGTTCATTTAATAAGAGTTCGTTGAATGCTAAATATGGATGTAACACAATCATGGCTAGGCACCTGAGGCAGTGAGTCTCCAAAGACACCCCTCCAACCATGCGTTCTGGTGTTTACTCCCGTGTAGTTCCTTCGCTTTAAACATGGCCCTCACTGTCAAGACAATGACTCTCCACTACCCCGCTTTTTTTTGGACACTTTTTCATTGGTCTTTCATTTTATTTATTTTCATCTATCTTTGTACTTTGGCCTGTGTAGGCCTCCCATCACAGTGGCCTCTCTTGTTGCAGAGCACTGGCTCTGGGCGCATGCGCTCCAGAGCACTGCCTTGGTAGTTGGACACATCCGTCCAGCTGCTCCACGGCACGTGGGATGTTCCCAGGCCAGGGATCGAACCAGCACCCCTTGCACTGCAAGGCGGAGTCTTTACCCAGAGGACCATCATGGAAGCCCTCCTCTTTTTTTGTTTTTGCCTCTGAGTCATCATTTATTTTTCATCCATCTTTATCTTTGGCATGTGTGGGCCTCCCATCGCAGTGGCCTCTCTGGTTGCAGAGAACTGGCTCTGGGCGCACGCGCTCCAGAGTACTGGCTCGTAATTGGACACACCCACTCAGCCGTTCCTCAGCATGTGGAATCTTCCTGGACCAGCGATGGAACCGGTGCCCCTTGCACTCCAGGGTGGACTCTTTATCCACTGGACCACCAGGGAAGCCCCAATGACTCCCTTTTGATCAGCAAAATGTGGCTGAAGTGATGCTGCCTGATTGCTAAGTCTCTATTATAAGAAGCCTCAGAGCTTCTACCTTGATTTCTACTTTCAGATTTATTTTTAATTGGAGGATAATTCCTTTACCCCACCTTGCTCTTTTTGCATTACTTGCTCTGGGAGAAGCTGGCCAGCAGGGAAGAATCTGAAACACTCTGAGACTGTCATGCCTTGGGAAGCCCAATACAACCATGTGAAGAAGACACAGCGGGTGGAGGGGTGGGGAAGCAGACAGCCTTATGTGTTCCAGCTGTCTTATATGAGGTGTCAGACTTGTGAGACAAGAACTCATCTTAGACATTCAGTCCATGCTTTAGTCAAGCCTTCAGATAAGCCTAATCTCTTTCACTTGACTACAATTACAAGAAAGACCTCAAGCAAGAACAGTCTAGCTAACACAACACGCCAAAAATACATGAGAGAGAATAATAAATTATTGTTAGTCTCAGAGTTTTGGAGTGGTTTGTTACATAGCAGTAGAGAATAAAACCGGTCCCAAAGAAATATTTTATTAAAAAGCAAAGGCCTTGCCTTTGGAGAACTTAGATTATAGATGAAGCAGCAACACATGCACAGAAAGCAACGTAAATATCCTCCAACTCCTTCAGTCTCCTCCAACAGGGGAACAGCTTCAGGAGGCCTGCACAAGGGTCTGTAAAAGAAGAAAGTGGCGCCAGCCTTGTGAAGGAGAGCAACCAAGCTAACCCTGGCACCCAGCAAGGGGACAGCTGTCACATTTACAAAAAGAATAAAGACAGAGCCTGGAAGTGCTGAGGAAATGTAGAGCAGAAAAGTGAGCAGAGAAAGATGGCAAAACACACTGTATGAAACTGTTCAAATGTTCACACTAAAAATATAGCCAAGAGAAACACAAATTAAAGCAAGACACTGTTTTTCAACTATGAGATTGACAAACATCTCTTTTAAATGATAATATTCAGGCTTTCAGAGTTCAGTGACACCCATGTGCCCCTCTGGCAGGAGTATACTATAAATGAATCTAATCTTTCTGCAGGGCAATAGGAAGCAAAGTCTTTAAAATAATCACATCTTTGTGCTGAATTGAATTTCTATAAATTTAACCAGAGGAAATTATCAGTCATTTATTTTAAAATGTTTGTGTAAGGGCTTTTAAAACAGATTTTCTTATAATAGCCTGAGTTAAATGCAACCTAAATGTCCAACGGCAGAGAAAAGTTAATTCTGTGACGGTATAACTATAGATGATATTCATGATATTTAACAGCTGTTATGGAACAGGCACCAATTATAATTATAATCAACACACCAACCAATCAAAGCCAATAGACCAACCAATGATAATAGATACACCAGTCAATTAGACTGAATTGAAAAAGCCCAATACAACCATGTGAAGAAGACACAGCGGGTGGAGGGGTGGGGAAGCAGACAGCCTTATGTGTTCCAGCTGTCTTATATGAGGTGTCAGACTTGTGAGACAAGAACTCATCTTAGACATTCAGTCCATGCTTTAGTCAAGCCTTCAGATAAGCCTAATCTCTTTCACTTGACTACAATTACAAGAAAGACCTCAAGCAAGAACAGTCTAGCTAACACAACACGCCAAAAATACATGAGAGAGAATAATAAATTATTGTTAGTCTCAGAGTTTTGGAGTGGTTTGTTACATAGCAGTAGAGAATAAAACCGGTCCCAAAGAAATATTTTATTAAAAAGCAAAGGCCTTGCCTTTGGAGAACTTAGATTATAGATGAAGCAGCAACACATGCACAGAAAGCAACGTAAATATCCTCCAACTCCTTCAGTCTCCTCCAACAGGGGAACAGCTTCAGGAGGCCTGCACAAGGGTCTGTAAAAGAAGAAAGTGGCGCCAGCCTTGTGAAGGAGAGCAACCAAGCTAACCCTGGCACCCAGCAAGGGGACAGCTGTCACATTTACAAAAAGAATAAAGACAGAGCCTGGAAGTGCTGAGGAAATGTAGAGCAGAAAAGTGAGCAGAGAAAGATGGCAAAACACACTGTATGAAACTGTTCAAATGTTCACACTAAAAATATAGCCAAGAGAAACACAAATTAAAGCAAGACACTGTTTTTCAACTATGAGATTGACAAACATCTCTTTTAAATGATAATATTCAGGCTTTCAGAGTTCAGTGACACCCATGTGCCCCTCTGGCAGGAGTATACTATAAATGAATCTAATCTTTCTGCAGGGCAATAGGAAGCAAAGTCTTTAAAATAATCACATCTTTGTGCTGAATTGAATTTCTATAAATTTAACCAGAGGAAATTATCAGTCATTTATTTTAAAATGTTTGTGTAAGGGCTTTTAAAACAGATTTTCTTATAATAGCCTGAGTTAAATGCAACCTAAATGTCCAACGGCAGAGAAAAGTTAATTCTGTGACGGTATAACTATAGATGATATTCATGATATTTAACAGCTGTTATGGAACAGGCACCAATTATAATTATAATCAACACACCAACCAATCAAAGCCAATAGACCAACCAATGATAATAGATACACCAGTCAATTAGACTGAAGTTGTAAATAACACTACCTCTAGCTACCATGTTGCAGAACAGTAACATGGTATCAGTTGGATGCCAACCTAAAGTCCTTCCATGTAGTTAAAAATCATACAATTGTTAAAAATCATGTTTATGAATGTTTAATGAAATCACAATGGAGAGTTAAATGGGAAAAGAGAAAAGGCCTTATGTAATATATAATCTCTATATGTTTACAAACGTATGCAAGAAAAAAAGAGAAGGAAATATATCAAAATATAGTGGTTGTCTGGGCTGATGAAATTATCAGAGACTCATTCATTTTCTTTCTTTTCCTTTTTTTCTGTGTTTTCCAAATCTTCTGTGATAAGTATGCATTATTTTCTTAAGTTGTCAAAAGAGTCACATTATATATAAGGAAGAAAACACAAGTAATCAGAGAGCTGAGTTTGGTTTACATGTGTGAAGTTGGAATTGGAGTGACAGCAGAGATGAAGGGAAGTTCTGTTTGGGAACAAAGTATAAGAAACTCCAGGAACATAAAATGAGAATGGATAAAGGATGAACCAGAGGGATTTTAAGTGCTTGAACAAGGACAATGCGAGAGGGAACTGATGCTGGATAAACGTAATTCTAACTGCCAGCGGAGAGAGGAGAGAAGGGAAGAATAGAGAAAGGGCTCCTACAGTATTCCTGGCAGCTAGGCCAACATGCACAAGCATGCACACCCATGATTTATATTTCTTTCAGCCTGTTAGCACTTTGATTTTAGCAAAGTGTGTCTGCTCTTGTCATGCATCCTGAGTAATTCAATACCTATGTCATCAACAAATGAGGCTTTGGCATCTTCTCACAGTTGAGTCTCTGGGTAGAAAGAAGAAAATGGAAAGAAGTAAAGCATTTGTTCAAAGAAACCAAAAAATCAAGGTCAGTATTTTTACTTACCCCATGACAATAAAGCTTTTGACTACACAAACTCTGGATCCGACATCTAAGACATCCTTTTCTCTTTTTTCACTTTTTATTTGGAAATAATTTCAAGCCTAAAAAAAATTGCAAGTAAAGGGAAAAGAACACTTTCATAAACGTTACACAGATTAACTTATTGTACTATTAACATTTCATATATTTATTAACTTATTGTATTATTAACATTTCATCTATTTACTTTTGTCATTTGCTCTCTTTCCCTTTCTCCCTCTCACTTTATATATATATATATATATATACACACACACACACACACACACACACACACACACACACACACACACATATACACAACATATATAACATATACATGTGGTGCTAGTGGTAAAGAACACACTTGCCAATATAGGAGACACAGGAGATTGGGTTCAGTTCCTAGGTGGAAAAATGCCCTGGAGGAGGAAATGGCAACCCACTCCTGTATTCTTGTCTGAGAATCCCATGGACAGAGGAGACTGGTGGACTACAGCCCATAGGGTCACAGAGTCAGACACAATTAAAGCAACTTCGTACTCACATTCAATTTTCATCACTTAAGAATAAGTTGTGTACATCACATATATTTCCTAAAATGGTGATATTCTCTGATAAAACCACACCACAGTTGTCAACTTTAGTAATTTTAACCTCGATGCAATAACTTTGTCTAATCTATTTTTCATATTCCAATTTTTTCAGTTTATCTAATAATGTCCCTTGAAGCATTTTTTTCCTCTAATAAAGAATCAGATATTACATCTAGTTGTTACCTCTCTTTTGTCTCCTCTTATTTGGAACAAATTAATTCCAAAGATTTTTTCTAGTAGTCACACATGAATGTGAGAGTTGGACCATACAAAAGGTTTAGTGCCAAAAAATTGATGGTTTCAAATTGTGGTATTAGAGAAGACTCTCGAGAGTCCCTTGGACTGCAAGGAGATCAAACAGTATCAACCTTTGATCAATTCTAAAGGAAATCAGCCCTGAATATTCACTGGAAGGACTACTACTGAAGTTCTAATAGTTTGACCACCTGATGCAAAAGACCATCTCAATGGAAGAGATCTGATGCTGGGAAAGACTGAAGGCAAAAAGAGAAGAGGGCAGTAAAGCATTTGTTCAAAGAAACCAAAAATCAAGGTCAGTATTTTACTTACCCCATGACAATAAAGCTTTTGACTACACAAACTCTGGATCCGACATCTAAGACATCCTTTCTCTTTTTCACTTTTTATTTGGAAATAATTTCAAGCCTAAAAAAATTGCAAGTCAAGGGAAAAGAACACTTTCATAAACGTTACACAGATTAACTTATTGTACTATTAACATTTCATATATTTATTAACTTATTGTATTATTAACATTTCATCTATTTACTTTTGTCATTTGCTCTCTTTCCCTTTCTCCCTCTCACTTTATATATATATATATATATATACACACACACACACACACACACACACACACACACACACACACACACATATACACAACATATATAACATATACATGTGGTGCTAGTGGTAAAGAACACACTTGCCAATATAGGAGACACAGGAGATTGGGTTCAGTTCCTAGGTGGAAAAATGCCCTGGAGGAGGAAATGGCAACCCACTCCTGTATTCTTGTCTGAGAATCCCATGGACAGAGGAGACTGGTGGACTACAGCCCATAGGGTCACAGAGTCAGACACAATTAAAGCAACTTCGTACTCACATTCAATTTTCATCACTTAAGAATAAGTTGTGTACATCACATATATTTCCTAAAATGGTGATATTCTCTGATAAAACCACACCACAGTTGTCAACTTTAGTAATTTTAACCTCGATGCAATAACTTTGTCTAATCTATTTTTCATATTCCAATTTTTTCAGTTTATCTAATAATGTCCCTTGAAGCATTTTTTTCCTCTAATAAAGAATCAGATATTACATCTAGTTGTTACCTCTCTTTTGTCTCCTCTTATTTGGAACAAATTAATTCCAAAGATTTTTTCTAGTAGTCACACATGAATGTGAGAGTTGGACCATACAAAAGGTTTAGTGCCAAAAAATTGATGGTTTCAAATTGTGGTATTAGAGAAGACTCTCGAGAGTCCCTTGGACTGCAAGGAGATCAAACAGTATCAACCTTTGATCAATTCTAAAGGAAATCAGCCCTGAATATTCACTGGAAGGACTACTACTGAAGTTCTAATAGTTTGACCACCTGATGCAAAAGACCATCTCAATGGAAGAGATCTGATGCTGGGAAAGACTGAAGGCAAAAAGAGAAGAGGGCAGCAGAGGATGAGATGGTTAAACTGCATCACCAACTCAATAGGCATGAATTCGAGCAAACTCTGGGAGCTAGTGGAGGACAGATGAGCCTGACTTGCTATAGTCCAAGGGGTTGCAAAGGTCGGACATGACTTAACGACTGAATAATAACAGTAAGGAATCATCCTAGGATCAGATACTACATCTAGTTGCCATGTCTCTTTTGTCTCCTTTTATTTGGAACAAATTAATTCCACAGGGGGAAAAAAGTATCTATTTTAATTCATACACTAGTTTCATTTAAGTTACACATTTTCTAAATCACATTCACCAAGGAATCCCTGTCAACCCGTAGGCTCCAGATTCACTTTGAATGGCACTCAACCAGTCTGATCTTTCTTTCCAGGTAACATGATGCCTGTTTGAATAAGTATAGTTCTGTCCTCATGAAGTATTTCTTGTCTTAGCCCTAAAAGGACTCATGGAAGAAAATTGTGTTCTAATTGAGTATAAACTGGTGATCATTTATTTTAAGAGATGATATACTTCAATGCCTGATTGGTGAATGTAGTACAGACTCCTTTGTGGTGATCAATTACCAAATCACTCTATTGCCTTGACATACTTTCTCAATCCTCTCCTCTACCTGTCTCCTTCTGAAGTTCCATGACCTTTTGACAGACAGCCTGACAAGAAAGCCCATTCCTCTTCAATGTCTCCGATAAATGTAAGAACCAAGATGCTTGTGGCTGATAGGCACAAGCTAAACAACAGCTCCAGATGAGAACTTCTAATGGCTATCGTTTCCATCTGAACCTAGTAGACAGGTATTAATCCATATAAACACTGTAGTGAAACCGTATGGCTGGGGAAATGGTTTCCAAAAATTGATGGTTTCAAATTGTGGTAATAGAGAAGACTCTCGAGAGTCCCTTGGACTGCAAGGAGATCAAACAGTATCAACCTTTGATCAATTCTAAAGGAAATCAGCCCTGAATATTCACTGGAAGGACTACTACTGAAGTTCTAATAGTTTGACCACCTGATGCAAAAGACCATCTCAATGGAAGAGATCTGATGCTGGGAAAGACTGAAGGCAAAAAGAGAAGAGGGCAGCAGAGGATGAGATGGTTAAACTGCATCACCAACTCAATAGGCATGAATTCGAGCAAACTCTGGGAGCTAGTGGAGGACAGATGAGCCTGACTTGCTATAGTCCAAGGGGTTGCAAAGGTCGGACATGACTTAACGACTGAATAATAACAGTAAGGAATCATCCTAGGATCAGATACTACATCTAGTTGCCATGTCTCTTTTGTCTCCTTTTATTTGGAACAAATTAATTCCACAGGGGGAAAAAAGTATCTATTTTAATTCATACACTAGTTTCATTTAAGTTACACATTTTCTAAATCACATTCACCAAGGAATCCCTGTCAACCCGTAGGCTCCAGATTCACTTTGAATGGCACTCAACCAGTCTGATCTTTCTTTCCAGGTAACATGATGCCTGTTTGAATAAGTATAGTTCTGTCCTCATGAAGTATTTCTTGTCTTAGCCCTAAAAGGACTCATGGAAGAAAATTGTGTTCTAATTGAGTATAAACTGGTGATCATTTATTTTAAGAGATGATATACTTCAATGCCTGATTGGTGAATGTAGTACAGACTCCTTTGTGGTGATCAATTACCAAATCACTCTATTGCCTTGACATACTTTCTCAATCCTCTCCTCTACCTGTCTCCTTCTGAAGTTCCATGACCTTTTGACAGACAGCCTGACAAGAAAGCCCATTCCTCTTCAATGTCTCCGATAAATGTAAGAACCAAGATGCTTGTGGCTGATAGGCACAAGCTAAACAACAGCTCCAGATGAGAACTTCTAATGGCTATCGTTTCCATCTGAACCTAGTAGACAGGTATTAATCCATATAAACACTGTAGTGAAACCGTATGGCTGGGGGAAACTTGACTACTAGCCTGAAGTCACAGACATACTGCAAACTGAAAAGCTACACCTTACCCTCTTGTCACGGTTTAGTTGCATGCACTCCCAGCCAAATCAATATCGCCATCTTAATCGAGAGGGAATTACAGGCATCAGCAGAGAGGTAACATTGTTAGCAATTATATCTAAGCCATTTTCAGACACATTGCATGCTGAGCTGAAAGGTTTAAACAGATATGAGAAGAAAAAGAAAAAAAGAAAAAGAGGAAGAGCGCTGAGGGTTGTTTGTGCTCTGAGTGGAGTCATTGTGTTCACATTCGAACCTTAGAATAAAAGTGCTGGCTGGGAACCTAAGGCTCAGGGGAAAACACACACCGGCCACACTCTGATGTGCACACTATGAATGAAGGGGGTGGTAATCTTAAGTGAAACTATCCAGATTCCTTTTTTTTCTGTTAATCAAAATACATCATCTCTTGCATCTTTTAGGGAGGAAATTCCCGGTACAGTTGCCATGTGAGACCCATTGGGTTTGCAGCTTGCCAGAAATACAATTTGGGAAGAGGAGCACTCTGACTGGCTGTGAATGAGGTCACAGAAGCCCAGGGCAGGGCGTCCAGCTCAGGCTTCCCAGCAGCAAATAGAAACTAGGGAAAGTGGGGATCAAGGGAGAATGACATTCATTGTGCTTAAATTTTGAAAATTCTTTGAATGGCACTCAACCAGTCTGATCTTTCTTTCCAGGTAACATGATGCCTGTTTGAATAAGTATAGTTCTGTCCTCATGAAGTATTTCTTGTCTTAGCCCTAAAAGGACTCATGGAAGAAAATTGTGTTCTAATTGAGTATAAACTGGTGATCATTTATTTTAAGAGATGATATACTTCAATGCCTGATTGGTGAATGTAGTACAGACTCCTTTGTGGTGATCAATTACCAAATCACTCTATTGCCTTGACATACTTTCTCAATCCTCTCCTCTACCTGTCTCCTTCTGAAGTTCCATGACCTTTTGACAGACAGCCTGACAAGAAAGCCCATTCCTCTTCAATGTCTCCGATAAATGTAAGAACCAAGATGCTTGTGGCTGATAGGCACAAGCTAAACAACAGCTCCAGATGAGAACTTCTAATGGCTATCGTTTCCATCTGAACCTAGTAGACAGGTATTAATCCATATAAACACTGTAGTGAAACCGTATGGCTGGGGGAAACTTGACTACTAGCCTGAAGTCACAGACATACTGCAAACTGAAAAACTACACCTTACCCTCTTGTCACGGTTTAGTTGCATGCACTCCCAGCCAAATCAATATCGCCATCTTAATCGAGAGGGAATTACAGGCATCAGCAGAGAGGTAACATTGTTAGCAATTATATCTAAGCCATTTTCAGACACATTGCATGCTGAGCTGAAAGGTTTAAACAGATATGAGAAGAAAAAGAAAAAAAGAAAAAGAGGAAGAGCGCTGAGGGTTGTTTGTGCTCTGAGTGGAGTCATTGTGTTCACATTCGAACCTTAGAATAAAAGTGCTGGCTGGGAACCTAAGGCTCAGGGGAAAACACACACCGGCCACACTCTGATGTGCACACTATGAATGAAGGGGGTGGTAATCTTAAGTGAAACTATCCAGATTCCTTTTTTTTCTGTTAATCAAAATACATCATCTCTTGCATCTTTTAGGGAGGAAATTCCCGGTACAGTTGCCATGTGAGACCCATTGGGTTTGCAGCTTGCCAGAAATACAATTTGGGAAGAGGAGCACTCTGACTGGCTGTGAATGAGGTCACAGAAGCCCAGGGCAGGGCGTCCAGCTCAGGCTTCCCAGCAGCAAATAGAAACTAGGGAAAGTGGGGATCAAGGGAGAATGACATTCATTGTGCTTAAATTTTGTAAATTCTTTCATCCCTTTTTTTCCTGCTTCCTAATTTGTATTCCAGTATTTGAGAAAGAGAGGCTGTTTGAATTAAGAAAGTACAAAATGGTGTTTCTGAATGAATAAAAGTGATTTTCTCAATTTCAAGTGCAGGCAGCATCAAAGCAAGAAAGGTGCAGTGGGAGAGACACTGCTTTACTTAAAGAACAAAAATGACTTACAATTAACTCAGCCAGTAGCTTGAGCCATGCTGGCCTCACCCAGAAGGGCTTTGTTTATATGCAAATGCCTTCTCCAAAGCACTAGAAAACCCTTCCTTTCCTAGAGGAAGGACACATCTTGATATTTTTGTCTGTTCTGTTCATTTGCTTGGTTTTCCCCCCTCTTTTCCCCCTTAATATTTCTAAAGAAAACATTAACGTTAGTTCTTACTAAGAATGAACACAGATTCCATGTTAATCAATTTCCCCTGGTTAAATATTGACCTACACCTGTAGTTTTACCACCCTAGCTGTTTTGCAGTGGTGCCTTATCAACAAAGTCAGCCTGGGCATCAACAGGATGGAGATGTTGGGATTCTCAGAGCTTGCTTGGTTGGCACCAGCCAGGAGGCAGAGGAAGTTCAGTCTCTGTTCCTGCTCCTGGACACGTCTGTGAGGCCAGAGCCCAGCCCAGGTGGTCACAGAGCTACCCTCTCTGGTTGGTGCATCCTGGGCATGGTGGGGGTATGCTCAGGGTCCCCTTGGCCGAGGGTTATCCAGAAAGGAGAGGATGCCCTCTGCCAACTGCACCCTACCTCACGAAACAGAGCCTTAACCCACCTAGCCTACAAGGAGCTTCCTAATTTCTGAAGGACTTGCCAGAAATACAATTTGGGAAGAGGGGAAGAACACCCTCTGACTCCTTTGCATCTTTTAGGAGGAAATTCCGGTACAGTTGCCATGTGAGACCCATTGGGTTTGCAGCTTGCCAGAAATACAATTTGGGAAGAGGAGCACTCTGACTGGCTGTGAATGAGGTCACAGAAGCCCAGGGCAGGGCGTCCAGCTCAGGCTTCCCAGCAGCAAATAGAAACTAGGGAAAGTGGGGATCAAGGGAGAATGACATTCATTGTGCTTAAATTTTGTAAATTCTTTCATCCCTTTTTTTCCTGCTTCCTAATTTGTATTCCAGTATTTGAGAAAGAGAGGCTGTTTGAATTAAGAAAGTACAAAATGGTGTTTCTGAATGAATAAAAGTGATTTTCTCAATTTCAAGTGCAGGCAGCATCAAAGCAAGAAAGGTGCAGTGGGAGAGACACTGCTTTACTTAAAGAACAAAAATGACTTACAATTAACTCAGCCAGTAGCTTGAGCCATGCTGGCCTCACCCAGAAGGGCTTTGTTTATATGCAAATGCCTTCTCCAAAGCACTAGAAAACCCTTCCTTTCCTAGAGGAAGGACACATCTTGATATTTTTGTCTGTTCTGTTCATTTGCTTGGTTTTCCCCCCTCTTTTCCCCCTTAATATTTCTAAAGAAAACATTAACGTTAGTTCTTACTAAGAATGAACACAGATTCCATGTTAATCAATTTCCCCTGGTTAAATATTGACCTACACCTGTAGTTTTACCACCCTAGCTGTTTTGCAGTGGTGCCTTATCAACAAAGTCAGCCTGGGCATCAACAGGATGGAGATGTTGGGATTCTCAGAGCTTGCTTGGTTGGCACCAGCCAGGAGGCAGAGGAAGTTCAGTCTCTGTTCCTGCTCCTGGACACGTCTGTGAGGCCAGAGCCCAGCCCAGGTGGTCACAGAGCTACCCTCTCTGGTTGGTGCATCCTGGGCATGGTGGGGGTATGCTCAGGGTCCCCTTGGCCGAGGGTTATCCAGAAAAGGAGAGGATGCCCTCTGCCAACTGCACCCTACCTCACGAAACAGAGCCTTAACCCACCTAGCCTACAAGGAGCAATGTGAAATAAAGGGCTCTAATTTCTGAGGCATACCCAGGTGCATTTTGTATTACTTCCTGTCATTATCAATTTCTGTCAATGAAAGAGGCTATTGGAATGTGGCCAACCAAAGTCCTCCTCCATAGGAGGGATCCTGTTATTCTCCATCTGGTATTCATTGGCCTTTCCCTCTGAGGCACTAACCGCGCCCACCCCCGCCACACACACTCACCCCCGAATCAATCACTACCTCAGATATCCAGTTACCACACACTGCCTATTTTACATCTTAAAATTGTACATCTGCTCTATCTGGTCCTTGCATTCCAAATATACCTGTTCATTACCTGCCCTTTTCATAGGACTACTGAAAAACCTCCTTATCTGGACAGCAGCCTCTGACCACTACCCTTCAGTACCAAGAGTCACATGGCCCCAGAGAGAAAGAGACAGAGTCACACTACTGAAACCGTTTGACCTCAGATTGGGACTTAAACCCAAAACCCAGATTGGGAGTTGAACCCATGTGGCTGGTGCTCAAATCCAGCCAAAATGCTGTTTGGGACTTGAATCTATGTGGCTGGTTAAGCTTGGTTGTTTGTCAAATCCAGCCAAAACTCACCATACCTGGTTTCAGGACCTAACAGAGCTCAGGTTCTCCACATCTCTTTGCAGAAAAGAATTCAGTGACAGACAAACTGATAGGTAAGAAACGGATTTATTCAGATTCAGAGAAAAACACACTCCACAGACATAGTGTGGGCCATTGTAGAGTGTGAGTCCAGAGGCCCCCAAAACAAGGCATGCTTAGCTTTTATGGGCTGGGTAATTTCACATGCTAATGAGTGAGAGAATTATTCCAGCTCTTTTGGGGAAGGGGTGGAACTGTCATGGCATCTCTGGGTGTGCCATTTAACTTGCTGACTGAGGATCAAGGTCTAGTCTGCCATCTTGGGCCCACTTGATTCTAATGAGTTTATGTTGTGTCCTCGGGCTATGCCATCCTTTCAAAAAATTGTGCCCTGCCCCTTTCCCTAATTGTTACATCCCACCACCCCCCCCCCCGAGATTTTACTCCCATATTCTTATGGAAGGCAGAAGGGCAAAGGTCCATCTTCTGTAATTGTTTCAAGGCTGAGCATGGCCGTTGACCCAACTATCAGGGAGCAAAAATCTCTGGGTACCTGATCTAGGGACCCCAGGGGCAGGGCAGCTCCTAGTTTGCGTCCATATAGGTTGAAATCCCTACATAGCCATCATCTTGATATAGAGCAGTACTAACTGGGTTCCTTAGCCTTCCTATGGATCTTCTTGATGATGAGGCATATTTTGTACCAGTACCAGGGTACAGATATATCTACAAATGACAAAAGACTTAAAAGGCATGGTCAAACATCTGATTTCAGTGTACCATAAAGGTTGGTTACAATAACCAGAACTACAAACAATTACACTTAACAACATAGTAAATAACCCTAGTTAAATACTTCTCTTTGCCATATCACAGGGATCCTCTAAAATATGCCAAAGTTAGTTTTTAATCAGATAAGATCATAAGTCACCGTGAGACAATATTAATTCCCTAATCGAAACTATATAAAGATCCCCAAAGAAAGTACAAATCACTTAAAGGCAAAGAAATATACCACAGTTTGCCAAACCACAATCTGTCAAAAGCAGCATTTAACAGCTAGGGAAAGCAGCCACATGGGTTCCAGTCCCCAATCTGGGTTTTGGGTTTAAGTCCAAATCTGATGTAGAACGGTTTCACTATCCGATGACCCCAAACCCTTCAGTGGTGGGTTAATCCACTTAGGCAGCTATAACAAAATACCACACACTGGGTGCCTTAAACAACAGAAACTAATTTTCTCATAGTTCAGGACACTGGAAGCCCAAGATCGAGGGGCGGCAGGTTTGCTTTCTTCTGGGGCCTCTCTCCTTGGCTTGCCTTCTCCCTGTGATCTCACCATGGTTGCCCCTCTATGCATGCATGTGTTGAGTGCATTAACCTCTGCTTATAAGGACACTAATCATTGGCATTAGGCAGACCAAAACGATCCTATTTTCACTTAATTATTTCTTTAAAGACTATCTCTAAACACACTCATTCTGAGGTACTAGGGATTAGGGCTTTAACATATGAATTTGAGGGGTAAGCAATTCAGTCCATAACACTGCTTGACCAACAGAATATGGTGGAAGTCATGCTGTATCCATTTCCAGGCCCAGGCATTAAGAAACTGAGAGCCTCCTCTTCCTGTCTCTGTGACACTTGCCCTTGGAAACCAACAGTCATGCTGGGAAGAAGCCCAGACCACTCAGTGAGGCTGAGCAACCGTATCAGGCAAACACTACACGTCTGTAGGCGGCTGGTCTATAGCTTATTTGCTCTAGCAATTCCCCAATACGTTGCATATCTACTAACCATTTGATATAGAGCATACTAGGGTTCGCTTTATGGATCTTCTTGATGATGAGGCATATTTTGTACCAGTACCAGGGTACAGATATATCTACAAATGACAAAAGACTTAAAAGGCATGGTCAAACATCTGATTTCAGTGTACCATAAAGGTTGGTTACAATAACCAGAACTACAAACAATTACACTTAACAACATAGTAAATAACCCTAGTTAAATACTTCTCTTTGCCATATCACAGGGATCCTCTAAAATATGCCAAAGTTAGTTTTTAATCAGATAAGATCATAAGTCACCGTGAGACAATATTAATTCCCTAATCGAAACTATATAAAGATCCCCAAAGAAAGTACAAATCACTTAAAGGCAAAGAAATATACCACAGTTTGCCAAACCACAATCTGTCAAAAGCAGCATTTAACAGCTAGGGAAAGCAGCCACATGGGTTCCAGTCCCCAATCTGGGTTTTGGGTTTAAGTCCAAATCTGATGTAGAACGGTTTCACTATCCGATGACCCCAAACCCTTCAGTGGTGGGTTAATCCACTTAGGCAGCTATAACAAAATACCACACACTGGGTGCCTTAAACAACAGAAACTAATTTTCTCATAGTTCAGGACACTGGAAGCCCAAGATCGAGGGGCGGCAGGTTTGCTTTCTTCTGGGGCCTCTCTCCTTGGCTTGCCTTCTCCCTGTGATCTCACCATGGTTGCCCCTCTATGCATGCATGTGTTGAGTGCATTAACCTCTGCTTATAAGGACACTAATCATTGGCATTAGGCAGACCAAAACGATCCTATTTTCACTTAATTATTTCTTTAAAGACTATCTCTAAACACACTCATTCTGAGGTACTAGGGATTAGGGCTTTAACATATGAATTTGAGGGGTAAGCAATTCAGTCCATAACACTGCTTGACCAACAGAATATGGTGGAAGTCATGCTGTATCCATTTCCAGGCCCAGGCATTAAGAAACTGAGAGCCTCCTCTTCCTGTCTCTGTGACACTTGCCCTTGGAAACCAACAGTCATGCTGGGAAGAAGCCCAGACCACTCAGTGAGGCTGAGCAACCGTATCAGGCAAACACTACACGTCTGTAGGCGGCTGGTCTATAGCTTATTTGCTCTAGCAATTCCCCAATACGTTGCATATCTACTAACATCCCGCTTGTTCATGCCTTCATGCTTTTGCAAATGCTGCCTCAATCCAAGCATCCCAACTGCTTAGCTTCCCTCAGAGTAAGAGCTGGTTAACTTTTGTTGAATAAATGACCAGGTGACCAAAAAATCAAAGACTAACTATATTGAGGTCACTTCCTATCTTCCTTGATCTTCCCTGGACTCCTTATCAGAATCTCCCTTTCATGAAAGGAGGCAGACCTGACTCTGACCTTCCTACTTGCAACAGAGAGGGTGTTGACAACTTATATACCTTTTATTCTCCAGTTCCTTCTCCACCTGGGGGACTTGTAGCAACCTCTTTCCTGTTTCTCTGGATCACCTTCTTATTCTCTTCTTTTATCTTTCTTCTGGAAGTTCTGTTGCTTACCCCTCCATTCTTATCTTTAACAGCTTTCAGTTATTCAAAGAAGCACGGCAAGCCCTGGAGTTGACCTGGCACTGCGCTCTGCAAGTAGAGGATGCAGAGATGGACAAGCATACACGGTCCCCGCACCTTCCAGGACATAGGAACCCCTCACATTTAATACCACAATCCACTTGCAAACCAAGATGATCTGTGGATATGTGGGCCCATGCAAGTCCAGATCCAATCCTATATTTTTCACAAGTAGTCAGTCAAAACGAAAACTTTTCACAGTGGTAAATTCTTGGCTGCCTGGCTTTTCCTTCATCCCAACTGCTCAGTGACATTTAACTTGTTTCTTTGTCCTTAGATTTGAAAAAGAAAATTAAACCAATATTGTAACTAAAAAGGCTCAAATGCCAAGGCTTAGAACTCAAATGCATCTGAGGCCTGGCCCCAGCCTGTTGTCCCAAGTCCTCTCTCATAACACCCTATGTGAACCCTGGCTCCAGACAAACTCATTCTCTCATTGTCCTTCAGAATGCTGGACAGGGCTTCCCTGGTGGTCCAGTGGGTAAGGACACCGCCTTGCAGTGCAAAGGGCACCGGTTCGATCCCCAGCCTGGGAAGATCCCACGTGCTGCGGAGCAGCTGGACCGATGTGTCCAACTACTGAGCCGGAGCTCTGGAGTGCATGCGCCCAGAGCCGGTGCTCTGCGACAACAGAGGCCACTGCGATGGGAGGCCCACGCGGGCCAAAAGAACAAAGATGGATGAAACTGAATAAATGAAAGACCAATAGAAGTGGCCCGCCCACTCCCTTCCCTCCCTAACCCCCTCCCCCCCAAAAAAAGAATGCTGGACATTCCCAGGACCTAGCCTGAGGCTCAGCAAATGTCTGACAATCACACTCAATTGCGTGTACGTCAGTTGCTTTGGCTATTTATTAGACACAACCCAGATAACAGTAAACACCTTCCTTTAGTTACTGACCTTGACTTTCCTTCTGACCCTAAAAGAATGTGTAAAACTTAGCAGGATTTACTGGCCATCCACTAATGAAACAATTCACGAGGAGTTATACACTATAAATATCACCTAAAGAGATGTGGAATTCTGTTTCTAAGACAAACTATGTTTACCTTTAAACCATGACATTCAATATCCCTGGGACATTATCAAACGATATCTGAGGAACAGGCTAAAAGCACCAAAAAGAAAATCAAAATCACTTTTTTTCCCTTTATTCCACAGAACCCTGGACTTAGCATCTGTGCTGAAACCACGTAAAATTAGCAGGTCAACAAGTGTCTGACTTGAAATATTCCAAAGCTAAATTAAAAACTAAGTCAATGGGTATAACTGAGAAAGCATTCAGCTCAGGGGAGCTGAGCTCACGTCTCCCTTCATCTGTGCAGAGCAATTGCATTCTAGAAACGCTCAGCTGAATGCCAGTGAAGGGGAAAGGTGTAAACCTTAAGCAAATAGAACCAGGTTGTCAAATGTATATGCAATTAATGTAAGGATTAAGAGACAATAAGAGCCCTGGATTCTGGCTAGATTTTAAGTGGTGCTTAACAAGACTATTAAGACAGAAAAATCTGACCAAGAAGAGGCAAGTTGAGGCAAAGCTTTCCAAATCATTTTTTTAAAGCTAAATGGAGTGTTTTATAGTTGCTGGTGACCCAAAAATACAGACAACACATTATGATGTTTACATAAATGTCACTGTCCAGACACATTGAAGCGTTTCTACTGAAGACTCCCCATCTTACAGCTGATTAAGAGTGAGGTCAGGAAGCATTAAGCAAGTGACTCACAGTCACGCAGGCATTCCAAGATAAAGGGCAATAGCTTTCCTCTGCACCCACTGTCCCTAATTTACAAAGGATGCTAAGTTGTTTCAGCCGTGTCTGACTCTTTGTGACTCTATGGACTGCAGCCCACCAGGCTACTCTGTCCATGGGATTCTCCAGGCAAGAATACTACAGTAGGTTGCCATTTCCTTCTCCAGGGGATTTTCCTGGACCAGGGATTGAACTCACGTCTCATGTCTCCTGCATTGGCAGGCAGGTTCTTTACCATTAGTGCCACCTGAGAAGCCCAGTTTAACAAAAGATAAGATTCACACTAATGTGACGAAATTTTTTTCTGTTTCTAAGACAAAAAACTAATGTTTAACACGAGGAGTTATACACTATAAATATCACCTAAAGAGATGTGGAATTCTGTTTCTAAGACAAACTATGTTTACCTTTAAACCATGACATTCAATATCCCTGGGACATTATCAAACGATATCTGAGGAACAGGCTAAAAGCACCAAAAAGAAAATCAAAATCACTTTTTTTCCCTTTATTCCACAGAACCCTGGACTTAGCATCTGTGCTGAAACCACGTAAAATTAGCAGGTCAACAAGTGTCTGACTTGAAATATTCCAAAGCTAAATTAAAAACTAAGTCAATGGGTATAACTGAGAAAGCATTCAGCTCAGGGGAGCTGAGCTCACGTCTCCCTTCATCTGTGCAGAGCAATTGCATTCTAGAAACGCTCAGCTGAATGCCAGTGAAGGGGAAAGGTGTAAACCTTAAGCAAATAGAACCAGGTTGTCAAATGTATATGCAATTAATGTAAGGATTAAGAGACAATAAGAGCCCTGGATTCTGGCTAGATTTTAAGTGGTGCTTAACAAGACTATTAAGACAGAAAAATCTGACCAAGAAGAGGCAAGTTGAGGCAAAGCTTTCCAAATCATTTTTTCAAAGCTAAATGGAGTGTTTTATAGTTGCTGGTGACCCAAAAAATACAGACAACACATTATGATGTTTACATAAATGTCACTGTCCAGACACATTGAAGCGTTTCTACTGAAGACTCCCCATCTTACAGCTGATTAAGAGTGAGGTCAGGAAGCATTAAGCAAGTGACTCACAGTCACGCAGGCATTCCAAGATAAAGGGCAATAGCTTTCCTCTGCACCCACTGTCCCTAATTTACAAAGGATGCTAAGTTGTTTCAGCCGTGTCTGACTCTTTGTGACTCTATGGACTGCAGCCCACCAGGCTACTCTGTCCATGGGATTCTCCAGGCAAGAATACTACAGTAGGTTGCCATTTCCTTCTCCAGGGGATTTTCCTGGACCAGGGATTGAACTCACGTCTCATGTCTCCTGCATTGGCAGGCAGGTTCTTTACCATTAGTGCCACCTGAGAAGCCCAGTTTACAAAAGATAGAATTTCTGAAGAGGAAGGGTCCAAAGATAAAGTGTGTATATTAAGTGACCCTTAAATGTACGTTAAAAGGTTTTAACATGTTTTGTGGGTTACAAAAAGACCAAAAACAGAAAACTGGATTCTCCCCATGAGCTAAACTGATCAATTGTTCGAAGCCCCTTTTGGAGAAAGTTTTCAAAGTTGCCTCCAGGTTTGGTAGGAAAGAAGCAATGCAGTATATTAGTGATGTCTACCATGCGCAAGGAGAGGTGTGTATTCATAGCATGCATGCCACATACTTACCATTTCGACTTAAGACACTTAGCTGCTGAGCTTATTGTGAATTTCCCTGGCTCTGACTAGTATGTGGTTTCAGTCTCCATTGCAAAAGTAGTCGCTTGGGCAGGTCAGTCACCTCAGAGAAAACTGACAGAGAATATGTGGACACCTCGCATCAGGGAGAACCACCCTATTGGAAGGCTGAATCAGTGTGTCTGAATTAGTTGCTTTACAGTGTATCTCAGAGAAAACACACCAAATAAAGATTTCAATTTCCCTTGAATAAAAGCACATTGTTCATCTTGTTGGTGATTGGCAACTTAACCATGAAAGGAGGGACCATACTGTTTATAAACCACTGTATCAGAGATGATATCACACTTTTAAATATTTACTGATTTCTTTCTCCCATCATTTATCCCCTTTCCTTTTTATAACTCTCTCCCCCACTTCTGCTTCAAACTGAAAATCTGTTTTCAGTGGATGAATTTGATAAGACAAAACTAAAATCACCTGCCACACATTTGGACACATTTTGTTTACCTATTTTATTAAATATCTCTGTTGTTTCTAATTTCTGTCAATTGTGAATAATGCTACTATGAACATTTGTGTACACATTTTTGTGTGAATATATGCTTTTATTTCTCTTAATGAAGCAATCCCTGTCTTGCATCTGTTCCTCTTATCAGGGAATCCAAGATCCACCAATGTGCTTCCCCTTTGTTTCATAGGTCACAGTTTAGTGACGGTCAACTCTGTCTGTGAGATTGGGAAAAGGGTGTTTCTGGTTTATTCTTTCACAGAAGTCGAGAAAGGGAAGAAGGAGTTCGGAAAGACTATTAGAGTTATCCAGCTAACAATGTTCTTCCAATGGACGTATGCCTATTAACCATCTTCATGTGTGTCAAAGGCACCTTAGAATCAAGTCCAGCTCTCAAATTATCATCTCCTTCTTCCCACCAACCTGGTCCTGCTCCATCACAGTCTGGCTTCCTGGTCTCCTTTCTTTCCCTCACCCCTGGACCTAATCAGTCTCCAAGTCTTATTTTACTACCTAAACACCTCCCAAATATGTTTACTTCCTTCCATCTTCCTACACACTGTTTCAGAACTTTCACTTCTTTGTGCTGACACAATTGCCTGAACTCTCTCCTCCCTCCAGCCCATTCTCTACACTCTGCTCAGAACCAGAGCTTCAGATGCAAATTAGTTCATATTTTGATGAAATGTAAAATCCATTGAAGGCTTCTCGTAAAAACAACGATAACGTCTAACCGCCATCAAGTCCTTCATGATCTCTCCTGCTCCAGGTCTTTGAACCGCCCCTCAACACACCAAATAAAGATTTCAATTTCCCTTGAATAAAAGCACATTGTTCATCTTGTTGGTGATTGGCAACTTAACCATGAAAGGAGGGACCATACTGTTTATAAACCACTGTATCAGAGATGATATCACACTTTTAAATATTTACTGATTTCTTTCTCCCATCATTTATCCCCTTTCCTTTTTATAACTCTCTCCCCCACTTCTGCTTCAAACTGAAAATCTGTTTTCAGTGGATGAATTTGATAAGACAAAACTAAAATCACCTGCCACACATTTGGACACATTTTGTTTACCTATTTTATTAAATATCTCTGTTGTTTCTAATTTCTGTCAATTGTGAATAATGCTACTATGAACATTTGTGTACACATTTTTGTGTGAATATATGCTTTTATTTCTCTTAATGAAGCAATCCCTGTCTTGCATCTGTTCCTCTTATCAGGGAATCCAAGATCCACCAATGTGCTTCCCCTTTGTTTCATAGGTCACAGTTTAGTGACGGTCAACTCTGTCTGTGAGATTGGGAAAAGGGTGTTTCTGGTTTATTCTTTCACAGAAGTCGAGAAAGGGAAGAAGGAGTTCGGAAAGACTATTAGAGTTATCCAGCTAACAATGTTCTTCCAATGGACGTATGCCTATTAACCATCTTCATGTTTGTCAAAGGCACCTTAGAATCAAGTCCAGCTCTCAAATTATCATCTCCTTCTTCCCACCAACCTGGTCCTGCTCCATCACAGTCTGGCTTCCTGGTCTCCTTTCTTTCCCTCACCCCTGGACCTAATCAGTCTCCAAGTCTTATTTTACTACCTAAACACCTCCCAAATATGTTTACTTCCTTCCATCTTCCTACACACTGTTTCAGAACTTTCACTTCTTTGTGCTGACACAATTGCCTGAACTCTCTCCTCCCTCCAGCCCATTCTCTACACTCTGCTCAGAACCAGAGCTTCAGATGCAAATTAGTTCATATTTTGATGAAATGTAAAATCCATTGAAGGCTTCTCGTAAAAACAACGATAAAGTCTAACCGCCATCAAGTCCTTCATGATCTCTCCTGCTCCAGGTCTTTGCACAGGTTTCTCTTTTTGGCTGACATGTTTACCCCATCCCTTCGTCTAATTTGAATTTCTACTCATCTTCCAAAGTTCAGCTCAAGCATCCTTCCCTCTAAAAGTCTTCCCTGTTTCTTCAGACCAGAGCAAGTTTTCTTTTATATGTTTTTAAAACATGTACTTTGCCTTCACCCATTTAACACATCCACTTAACTTATATGTGACTGTGTGTTTAACACTATCTCTCCAGCATGAAATTAAGCTCCACAGGTCAGGAAACATAGCCTTGCTTTACGCTCGTTCTCCAATGCCTAACATGATACGTCACACATGGGAGGTTCTTGGATAGTTATCGAATGCATAAAAACAAGAATAAATTAGAAAATAGATGGAAAGTATTCAGAGTCAACTGCTACTACAAAGAAAACCACTGAAACAACTCTGCAGCTGAGGACCAAAGGGAGGAAGGGAAGTTTGGAGAGATCTAATTTCCTCCATGAAGTACAATACTGTCTTCCTTGCAAATAAAATCATCAGGCAGTAGCAGGCTTCAGGTACCCGATTACTAAAGCTTTCAGTAGTCTTTGCTCAGGTATTATTTTCTGATCCCTTCTTGTCTCAAGCTCATGTCAGTTGAAGGCTAGGCTAATTTTTGAGAAGTACCAAAAGAGTACTAACGTGGCATTTGGTATCTAATCAATACTTGGAGTTTAATCAAATCCAGATATCACTGAACTGAAGCACCTGTGACTTCTGGTCTCCAAGACCATTGTAAGGACAGACAGCCTTGAGGACAAGGACAGTACAATATAATCTTCCCCTTGCCTGACATATGGAGGACCTAAAAATGCCCGGTACTTTCTGGTCTCCTACGGGTCCCTCCACAGGCACTGACAGCAAACAGCCTGTCTCACCAGTCTCACTCTCATCTTACCTCTTATGATTCTCATGAAATCTCCACTTCACAGGAGAGAAAGTACCCACACCCGTATCCGAGAGAGTGACCTGCTATTCAGAGAGGTGAAATGTAAAATCCATTGAAGGCTTCTCGTAAAACAACGATAAAGTCTAACCGCCATCAAGTCCTTCATGATCTCTCCTGCTCCAGGTCTTTGCACAGGTTTCTCTTTTTGGCTGACATGTTTACCCCATCCCTTCGTCTAATTTGAATTTCTACTCATCTTCCAAAGTTCAGCTCAAGCATCCTTCCCTCTAAAAGTCTTCCCTGTTTCTTCAGACCAGAGCAAGTTTTCTTTTATATGTTTTTAAAACATGTACTTTGCCTTCACCCATTTAACACATCCACTTAACTTATATGTGACTGTGTGTTTAACACTATCTCTCCAGCATGAAATTAAGCTCCACAGGTCAGGAAACATAGCCTTGCTTTACGCTCGTTCTCCAATGCCTAACATGATACGTCACACATGGGAGGTTCTTGGATAGTTATCGAATGCATAAAAACAAGAATAAATTAGAAAATAGATGGAAAGTATTCAGAGTCAACTGCTACTACAAAGAAAACCACTGAAACAACTCTGCAGCTGAGGACCAAAGGGAGGAAGGGAATTTTGGGAGAGATCTAATTTCCTCCATGAAGTACAATACTGTCTTCCTTGCAAATAAAATCATCAGGCAGTAGCAGGCTTCAGGTACCCGATTACTAAAGCTTTCAGTAGTCTTTGCTCAGGTATTATTTTCTGATCCCTTCTTGTCTCAAGCTCATGTCAGTTGAAGGCTAGGCTAATTTTTGAGAAGTACCAAAAGAGTACTAACGTGGCATTTGGTATCTAATCAATATTTGGGAGTTTAATCAAATCCAGATATCACTGAACTGAAGCACCTGTGACTTCTGGTCTCCAAGACCATTGTAAGGACAGACAGCCTTGAGGACAAGGACAGTACAATATAATCTTCCCCTTGCCTGACATATGGAGGACCTAAAAATGCCCGGTACTTTCTGGTCTCCTACGGGTCCCTCCACAGGCACTGACAGCAAACAGCCTGTCTCACCAGTCTCACTCTCATCTTACCTCTTATGATTCTCATGAAATCTCCACTTCACAGGAGAGAAAGTACCCACACCCGTATCTGAGTGAGTGACCTGCTTTAGAAGAACTCTTGCTTAGAAGTCAGATATGGTGACTCTAAGTCACCTCAGAAGAGGTCACAATGTTCCTTCTCAACTTAAGGAAACAAGAAAAGGAGCTTTGGGCTCAAGCCCATTCTCTGCAAAGTAACGAAAAAGGTGATCTTCCCTCAGTTGTTTGGAGCATACCAGTGATTTGTTTTAATTCAGCACAGTATGCAATTGCATAATTGTCTAGTTCTATTGTCCCTAAATCTTAATACTCCAGCTTTCTCTTTGATCTAATGATCCCAGCATTAGTGCTGAAAATGTACCAGCCTCTCCAAGAGTCCTGTTCTGAGTCTGCTCTCCTGCTCAGCTGCAAATCGGAAAGCAAGGCACCATTTCAATGTGGATAGCCCCATCACAGCTGCTTAACACTGAGCTCTTGAATCACCCTGCCAAGTGGGAATAGGCTCATCGTGCTGTCTGCCTCGGGAATCTGTGCCAGGCGACCAGCTCCCCACAAATGCTCGCTGAAGAATGTCAAGGCCAGCAGAAACCTTTCCAAGAGAAGCCTGGCAGCTCTTGAAACAAATTTCAAAAAAGTGTCTGCAAAGGCAGCAACATTATGAAGGATTTTTATTCTTTGACCCCTGTCCTATAGTTTTTGAGTTTAAAAAAAAATACATTAGGGCTTCCCTGGTGGCTCAGTGGTAAAGAATCTGCCTGCTAATGCAGGAGACACAGGTTCAATCCCTGACCCAGAAAGATTCCACATGGCTCAGAACAGCAAAGCCCATGCACCACAACTACTTAGCCTGAGCTCTAGAGCCTAAGAGCCACAGCTATTGAGCCCATGCACCACAGCTACTGAAATCTGAGCATCCTAGAGCCCACGCTCAGTAACAAGAGAAACCACTGCAATGAGAAGCCCCTGCACTGCAACTAGAGAAGAGCCTACGTAGCAACAAAGACTCAGCAGAGCCAAAAATAAATAAATAAAATTATATACATATATATATATTAAAAAATTTCTCATTTCTTTACAACCAGATATCTAAATCATTTGGCATAGGATAAAACATCTAACCATTCTTTATATTATTTTACAAACAAGTTTAAAAATAGAGGAACTTTATGAGGGTGGGATTATATGCTCTACAAATAAGGATTAATCTATACAGTTTGGGGTACAAATATAAACACTATTATGTATAAAACATAAATAATCAGGACCTACTGTATAGCACAGGAAACTACTCAGTGTGTGTGTGTATATATATATATACACACATATGACTGATTCCCTTCGCTGTATAGCAGAAACTAACAACACAACATTGTAAAGCAACTATACTCCAATAAAATGTTTAAAAAATAATAATAACTCATACGAGCAACTCAGAGAGTGAGGCCGTAACAGCAGGACTTCTGATCGATCTGTGACCCAAACACCCTTTCCACTCTCTGTCCTGGAGTTACTCAGGCCCTTGAGATATCTGAAAAGTAAATCCAGTTCAGTACAGGCACAGACTGAACCTGAGTGCTGCTGGTGAGGCATGACTGATGCATCATGTCTCAAGTGCAGAGAAGCTGGGTGATCTTCCTAGTTCCCGTAGGAAACATAGAGAACAAAGTGGCCACAATGCTTTAGGACTAGGTTGTCCCCTCTCCTCATGTTTAAGTTCAATAAAGAGACCTCCTGCCAAATCAGCCAGTACCCTTTGGATTTAGGCTGTTTCATCTTCTGACTCAACTACATCTACCAGAAGTCAAGAGAAGTCAGGTGGGGAAGTTTCATAGGTCAAGTCTCACAGATGTGAGGAGATGGAAATTCAGGTGATGGTCAACTAAGAACATGCATGGCAGAGGAAGTGTCACCTGTACCAGAAGACTATCCAAAGTTGGCTGGAAGCAAGATGCCACAACTGAGACCTGAGTTCTGGCTGCTGGCTGTGAATGCTAAAGAGAATTCCTCCTGGTAGTTCTTCAAGATGCAGTGACTTCTTCCTCCTTATCAGACCCCCTCGTCAAGGACCTGAGCCCTGGTGTTACCCTTCTAGTGATCAGTCATTTTAATTCATGAAAATAGCCACTCCCCAGTAAACTAGTCCACCCCAGGAAGGCTGAGTGAGGTCAGGCTCCTACATCTAATCCATTGCTCTCTCTCGATCATAATACCAACTCAACCATGCACATTACTCCCGTGGGGCCACACAAGTGATTCTGTTAAAACATAAGGAAACAGTGCTTCAAAATTAGTTTCTCTCCTTTCTTGAATGTGAAGTCACTGGCAACTTTCTCTTCCTGAAGCAAGAAAAAGTGGTGGGAACACAGAACTGTAATCTCTGAACAAGCTCTCCTGGTACAGCAAGTCCACCACACTCAACAGAGTGGCTTTCTCTTCCAAGACCTTGTTGACAGGGTGCCACTCACTGAACATATCTGTGCCCCGGAGCACCATCTCTGTTGGTGACAGTTGATAAAATCCTGAGTAATTCTCACCATAGGTTTGTCATCCATAAGGCTGAAACTGTCTTCAACATTCTTTGACAATTTAATGTGGCTCACATCTCAAAAAAGGACTGTGAAGCACCCTTCCATTCTATGCTTTGTATTTTTTCTGTAATGGAGAAAAAAGATCTTTAATATAGGACCCTGGTGGCTCTTTTCTTGTGCAGTGAATTCCTTTATTTAAAGAGAACTCTCTGCCCTCTGAATCCTAGGGCTTTTTCCCTTTGGAGCAACTGGGCAAATACTGATACTTTAAATTGATAGCACAATTTAAAGAAGCCGGAGAGCATTGTAACTATCTTTCTTGCATTAATCTTTGCTTTGGAAACTTCAGAATACATTGCCACTTGTACAGCTGTATTTGAATCGGAATTCTTATACCCACTGGCAACTTATCAATCATCAAAGAACTTGTCAATCATTTAAAAAAGAAAATCAAAGATATACATATCTTTTTTTTTTTTTTAAAGGACCCGAAAGAGCATTTTATTTGTAAAACCTTTGCCAACTGACTTTAAGAATTAAAGAAAATAATTCTATTGCTCTCTCAGAAAGAACATCTTTTCAGCCCTCCTCCCATCCTGAGCGTCCAGGACCGCAGGATTCTGGTGCTTCGGACTCAGCCCTCCACGGTGGTGTCCATGCGCACCTTCGGTGGGAAGGAGCTCTGGGACAGGCATTAGTGGGCAGAGGGCCACGTAGAGTGCTTTCTGGCAGAAACGGCCGCGGGATGTGCGCCGTGCCAGGGTCCAGCTGTGAGGCAGGCAAGGCCGCAGGGGGCCGCCAGTGGCCCCTTCTCAGGTGGGGCAGAGGAGCGGCTCAGCCTTGACACAGTGACATTGGAGGGGGCTCAGTTGAAGGTCAGCGTCTTGGCGTCGCCAACGTGGGAGGCGGAGTTCGATGGGGGGGTGAATGCTTTCTTGCCTTCAGCGAGAGCTTTAAAATGCTGAAAGTTCTTGAATTCCGAGTAGAGGGAGAAGAGCAGATGGAGGGACTGAATCCGACTCTTGTAGACAGGGATGTCTAGGATGGCACAGATCATGTCAGTGTACTTTGCCAGGCTGCAGTCAATCTCTGCTGTGGGCAGGCTCACCTTTCCCAAAAGTTCTTCAAACTCTGGAGACCACTCCTGCATCAGCGTGTCAATATAAGGCTGAAACTGTCTTCAACATTCTTTGACAATTTAATGTGGCTCACATCTCAAAAAAGGACTGTGAAGCACCCTTCCATTCTATGCTTTGTATTTTTTCTGTAATGGAGAAAAAAGATCTTTAATATAGGACCCTGGTGGCTCTTTTCTTGTGCAGTGAATTCCTTTATTTAAAGAGAACTCTCTGCCCTCTGAATCCTAGGGCTTTTTCCCTTTGGAGCAACTGGGCAAATACTGATACTTTAAATTGATAGCACAATTTAAAGAAGCCGGAGAGCATTGTAACTATCTTTCTTGCATTAATCTTTGCTTTGGAAACTTCAGAATACATTGCCACTTGTACAGCTGTATTTGAATCGGAATTCTTATACCCACTGGCAACTTATCAATCATCAAAGAACTTGTCAATCATTTAAAAAAGAAAATCAAAGATATACATATCTTTTTTTTTTTTTTAAAGGACCCGAAAGAGCATTTTATTTGTAAAACCTTTGCCAACTGACTTTAAGAATTAAAGAAAATAATTCTATTGCTCTCTCAGAAAGAACATCTTTTCAGCCCTCCTCCCATCCTGAGCGTCCGGGACCGCAGGATTCTGGTGCTTCGGGCTCAGCCCCCCACGGTGGTGTCGATGCGCACCTTCGGTGGGAAGGAGCTCTGGGACAGGCATTAGTGGGCAGAGGGCCACGTAGAGTGCTTTCTGGCAGAAACGGCCGCGGGATGTGCGCCGTGCCGGGGTCCAGCTGTGAGGCAGGCAAGGCCGCAGGGGGCCGCCAGTGGCCCCTTCTCAGGTGGGGCAGAGGAGCGGCTCAGCCTTGACACAGTGACATTGGAGGGGGCTCAGTTGAAGGTCAGCGTCTTGGCGTCGCCAACGTGGGAGGCGGAGTTCGATGGGGGGGTGAATGCTTTCTTGCCTTCAGCGAGAGCTTTAAAATGCTGAAAGTTCTTGAATTCCGAGTAGAGGGAGAAGAGCAGATGGAGGGACTGAATCCGACTCTTGTAGACAGGGATGTCTAGGATGGCACAGATCATGTCAGTGTACTTTGCCAGGCTGCAGTCAATCTCTGCTGTGGGCAGGCTCACCTTTCCCAAAAGTTCTTCAAACTCTGGAGACCACTCCTGCATCAGCGTGTCAATATAGGGCATAGGCCTGGTGTAGTGCACAGTGGCAGGGGGCTTGGAACAGTGTAACTCAGAGATGCTCTCAATCCATGTGTCAATGGCTTTGGGATTCTTTTCTGCGTCTTCCAGGCTCTTAACTTTCATATGTTGTGTGACGTTGTGTTGTTTGGAATTCTCTGTTAACCAGAGTGAGAGCACTGTAGGGTCTGACTGCTTTGTCGAAGGCTCATCCAATACCAGTAGGCCAAGGTTGTCAGGCTTTCCATCAGGCCGTGGAACCTTTAAGAATGCATCAATATCCCCAACAGCTGGGATGAAATCAGGAATGAATGGTTTCAGTTTATGCTCCAAGTCAATCGAATAAGGTGTATACCTATTGATATACTGGAAGAGCTCCTTAATCTCAGCAGAAACTGGCAAATGCTCATAATCTGCAGGATCATAGGCTTCTTCCAGAGGGGCCTCATGCTCTTCATCATCATCATCAGAATCAGTTTTGGACGAGTTGTCGTCATCGTCGTCATTGTTCTCACAAAAGCCCCGCTGAGGCATCAGCTGTGAGGTCTCTTTCTTCTCCTTGTTATCTTCCTCTTTATACTCATTACTGTTGTTATCAGCCATACTCTTGTTAGAACGAAGGGAGGAACGAGGAACTCCTTTGCGTTTTGTGGTTGGAGAATAGACACATGTTACAACCTCTTCAGAGTCGCTACTCTCTAGACGCTCATCATAAATCTGATTTTCAACAATCTTGGTCTGCAGCCCCTCTGAATCCATCTCCTCTATATGGAGAAAACCCCAGCCTAGGGCTTGGGGTCTCACTCAAATCTCAGGTCAGGCCACTTCTGCTTGGAAGAAGACCGCGGCTTCTACTCGGAGCCTATACATATCTTTTTAAAACGTCACTCTGCTTTATCCTCCTAAGTCTATTTTCCATCCTCCGTCCTTAAGACTATATGTTCCCTTTAGGTGACCTCCTTGATGAAGCCTCTGATATCAAATCTGCCCTTAGGCCACCTTATAAGGATAGAACTTACCTACCATTCCTTGCCTCAATTACTTTTCATACAGAACCAAAGATTCGCTATACCAGTTTTTCTACTCCAGAGCTATTAACCCAGTACCCCAGGAATTTTGTAATGTGTAAAATATACTAATCATATCAAAACATTTTATCCCAGTGATGAGTGATTCTTGAAGCAATTGTCAATTGCTTATAAAATTTGATTCTGTATTCAGCTCAATTTATGTGATCTCCCACAAAACTGAAAACTAAAAGGGAACAGTTTAACCCTTAACTTTTAAGGTACAGATCAATTCTAATCCAATTATTTTAGAATAATTGGACAAGAGAATATAACTACAAGAAAGCAAATGTAAATGGAGGGAAATCAGTAGATTTTTGCCTAACCTAAAAGACAAAGATTAATGATTATGATCTTATGTGATTATATACTTAAATGATGGTTATATGATTAATGATGGAAGGAAGATGAGTCCAATAGCTTGGAATCCTCTCTGAACTAAGTTAGGCACATATAAATATGTAAATAATGGAATCAACATGGTATTGTTTGTTCTTCATCATCATCATCAGAATCAGTTTTGGACGAGTTGTCGCATCGCGTCATTGTTCTCACAAAAGCCCCGCTGAGGCATCAGCTGTGAGGTCTCTTTCTTCTCCTTGTTATCTTCCTCTTTATACTCATTACTGTTGTTATCAGCCATACTCTTGTTAGAACGAAGGGAGGAACGAGGAACTCCTTTGCGTTTTGTGGTTGGAGAATAGACACATGTTACAACCTCTTCAGAGTCGCTACTCTCTAGACGCTCATCATAAATCTGATTTTCAACAATCTTGGTCTGCAGCCCTCTGAATCCATCTCCTCTATATGGAGAAAACCCCAGCCTAGGGCTTGGGGTCTCACTCAAATCTCAGGTCAGGCCACTTCTGCTTGGAAGAAGACCGCGGCTTCTACTCGGAGCCTATACATATCTTTTTAAAACGTCACTCTGCTTTATCCTCCTAAGTCTATTTTCCATCCTCCGTCCTTAAGACTATATGTTCCCTTTAGGTGACCTCCTTGATGAAGCCTCTGATATCAAATCTGCCCTTAGGCCACCTTATAAGGATAGAACTTACCTACCATTCCTTGCCTCAATTACTTTTCATACAGAACCAAAGATTCGCTATACCAGTTTTTCTACTCCAGAGCTATTAACCCAGTACCCCAGGAATTTTGTAATGTGTAAAATATACTAATCATATCAAAACATTTTATCCCAGTGATGAGTGATTCTTGAAGCAATTGTCAATTGCTTATAAAATTTGATTCTGTATTCAGCTCAATTTATGTGATCTCCCACAAAACTGAAAACTAAAAGGGAACAGTTTAACCCTTAACTTTTAAGGTACAGATCAATTCTAATCCAATTATTTTAGAATAATTGGACAAGAGAATATAACTACAAGAAAGCAAATGTAAATGGAGGGAAATCAGTAGATTTTTGCCTAACCTAAAAGACAAAGATTAATGATTATGATCTTATGTGATTATATACTTAAATGATGGTTATATGATTAATGATGGAAGGGAAGATGAGTCCAATAGCTTGGAATCCTCTCTGAACTAAGTTAGGCACATATAAATATGTAAATAATGGAATCAACATGGTATTGTTTGTTCTTCTGCTATGAGGACAAGCACTAACAAACATTATTGGTATGTGAATCTGTCCAGTGATTTACTGAATCGATCACTGCCTCTTTTTTTTTTTTTTTTTAACTTTTTAGGAAAGTGGTTATGGGGTTTTTTTCCTTGGCCACTTCTCTGCAAGGCTGCCACAGGCTAACAGAGCTGCTACCCCAGAGATAACTGCTCCTTGCAAGGAGCATACCTTGTCACATAGCTCTCTCCTCCAGAGTCTGATTGACTGTTCACTCCCCTCACCCACTCAGGTCCAGGTCAGTAAGAGCTTGCCTTCTGCCAGTCCCATCAAGGCTTTCCCTACATTCACATTTGTAACTCATTCACTTTATAAAGAAACCCTCCCTAGTGAACTATTTTTATGTGCCATCTAGGCTCTGTTTGAATTCTGACTGATAAAGAGTGTGACTAGATAAATCACATAACCTCTCCATGCCTCCCTCTATGAAATGCAGACAATAACTTACTTCTTAGGCTTGTAAAGATTAAATGGGCTATTAATACATATGAAATACTTTAAGCACTGTCTGGCATGTAGTAAGCATGCCCAGTTTATTTTTATCACCACCATTTTCATCATTGTCATCATTAGGCAACACTAATAAACAAAGGTGACATGTCCTCGAGGAGCTAGCCTATAGCACGCTGAATTGTTTGTGGAGAGCTGCAATTTAAAGAGAGGTCCAGAAACTGACAATTCCTACAGAAAGTAGCTTAAGGAAAAGGCCCGCAAATTTCAAGATGTATTCAGCTCAATTTATGTGATCTCCCACAAAACTGAAAACTAAAAGGGAACAGTTTAACCCTTAACTTTTAAGGTACAGATCAATTCTAATCCAATTATTTTAGAATAATTGGACAAGAGAATATAACTACAAGAAAGCAAATGTAAATGGAGGGAAATCAGTAGATTTTTGCCTAACCTAAAAGACAAAGATTAATGATTATGATCTTATGTGATTATATACTTAAATGATGGTTATATGATTAATGATGGAAGGGAAGATGAGTCCAATAGCTTGGAATCCTCTCTGAACTAAGTTAGGCACATATAAATATGTAAATAATGGAATCAACATGGTATTGTTTGTTCTTCTGCTATGAGGACAAGCACTAACAAACATTATTGGTATGTGAATCTGTCCAGTGATTTACTGAATCGATCACTGCCTCTTTTTTTTTTTTTTTTGAACTTTTTAGGAAAGTGGTTAGGGTGTTTATTCCCTTGGCCACTTCTCTGCAAGGCTGCCACAGGCTAACAGAGCTGCTACCCCAGAGATAACTGCTCCTTGCAAGGAGCATACCTTGTCACATAGCTCTCTCCTCCAGAGTCTGATTGACTGTTCACTCCCCTCACCCACTCAGGTCCAGGTCAGTAAGAGCTTGCCTTCTGCCAGTCCCATCAAGGCTTTCCCTACATTCACATTTGTAACTCATTCACTTTATAAAGAAACCCTCCCTAGTGAACTATTTTTATGTGCCATCTAGGCTCTGTTTGAATTCTGACTGATAAAGAGTGTGACTAGATAAATCACATAACCTCTCCATGCCTCCCTCTATGAAATGCAGACAATAACTTACTTCTTAGGCTTGTAAAGATTAAATGGGCTATTAATACATATGAAATACTTTAAGCACTGTCTGGCATGTAGTAAGCATGCCCAGTTTATTTTTATCACCACCATTTTCATCATTGTCATCATTAGGCAACACTAATAAACAAAGGTGACATGTCCTCGAGGAGCTAGCCTATAGCACGCTGAATTGTTTGTGGAGAGCTGCAATTTAAAGAGAGGTCCAGAGAAAACTGACAATTCCTACAGAAAGTAGCTTAAGGGAAATTCAGAGGTGATTTAACAACACTAGCAGTTAAGATCAATAGTCATTACTAGTGATCCCAAAGGATTTCTACATTCAGTTGCTTGCTCTGCTTTTTCTCAAAGCCCTTTTGATGTATCTTATCCTAAATTCATAGACATTTAGTACCAAGAAGGACTCTAACTAGAAACATAACCCCTCATTTAGCACTTTATTTAGAAATGAAAACTGATTTAACCAAAATAAACCTTTAGGACATTTTAGATGCAGGCTCTGTGTATAAGAAAAATCAGTGGGAAAAAAATATGGGGCCCTTTAGTCTTGCTCAAGGGACTCTCAGCTATGCATATGCAGAGATTTATTTCTAACCAAAGTTTCCTAAATCCAAGAAAGAATATTATTGTATTCTTTCCCTAGAGAAGGGAAATGGGTCTTAATAAAAAGAAGAAAGAAAACAAAGAGAAAACGGAAGTCCCCCATCATTCTGCAGACTGATTTATAATCTCCATTAGGTTCAGTAGAATATGAATTGCTATGTGTCCAAAGCATTTGACCAGGACTTATATTCAATTCTAAGAGTGATAGTAAATGGCAGGGGGTAGGAGGTGGTTATATGTCAAAAGAAGAAGAAAATTTACAGGATATTATGTGTGCCCAAGTCAAATTGTGAGAGTCTCATTCCCTTGAGAGAGCGAAGGGCTAAAACCATCCTTTCAAAAATCAGAATCTCTGTAGGAAAAGAAACTAGATCTCAACCCTAAATATTTCATTTCATCTCTCTGAGCTTCTATTTCCTGTAAAATGAGAGGGTTGAACCAGATGGTCCCTGTGATTCCTTCTAGTTCTTTATTTCTAAAATTCAGTGAATTTTAAATTGGATATTACGTATTTCAAAGAGGCCCCCTTCCCAGCCTCAGATTCTATTACAAAGAAACAGATGAAGGCTACACCTCACTTGTGAAAGGATCAAAGTTGCTTTCTGATTTTTTCTTTCTTTCTTTTGTTTTTGCTTTAAACATCTCTGAGTGCATTTCTGATCCTCGAGTCCAAAAATTCATTTTAAGCTCACCCAATTGTTTCAAACTCCAGGTAAAAAAAAATTTAAAGGAAATTGATCTATGAGTAGCATGCTAAAGGCCACTTTATTAATATGCCCAATTAGGAAACCCACTTGGAAGACTGAATTAAAATGAGAAGGATGAAAAGATACTTTGAATAAGGTTAGAAAACATCCATAAAAAAAAAAAAAGAAAGAAAAGAAAACCAGCCATCAACTGAGAGAAGATACTTGCACCACAGATAACTAGCAAAGTGCCAGTAGGCAAAACTTGTAAAAATCTTCAAATAAGAGAACAACAATCCAATAGAATAGTGGGCAAAAAAAGTTACAAACAGTTTACAGGAGAGAAAGGGCTAATAAACATGAAAAGACATTCAGCCTCACTTATAAACAAGGGAATGCAGATAAAAAACAACAAAGACCATTTTACTCCTTTGGGTAAAATTTTAAATCACTGACAACACCAAGATTTGGTGAAGATGTGTAGACACAGGGACACACAAGACTAGTAGCAGTATAAATAACAACAAATGTTTTAGAGACAAGAGCTAATGAAGTTGAGAACATGCATACACTAAGTCCTAGTTATATTTAAAGTATATAATCCAGTGAAACATAACAGTTCATGCAGATAGCTTACAAGAATGTCTACTCTTTGATGACCTAGAGAGGTGGTGAGGGTGGGGTAGAGGTTCAAGAGTACATTCATGACTGATTAACATTGTTATATGACAGAAATCAACACTGTAAAACAATAATTCTCCAACATAAAAAAAGAACATGTTTATAACCAAAAATTGGGCACAAATGTCCATTAAGTAATAAAAAACAAATTAATATAATCCTAGTCAAAGGTTGATTTTTCCAGTAGTCATGTAAGGATGTGAACGCTGACAATATAAAAAGATTGCATACTGAAGAATTGATGTTTTCAAACTGTGATGTTAGAGAAGACTCTTGAGAGTCCCATAGTAAGGAGATCAAACCAGTCAGTCCTAAAGGAAATCAATCCTGAATATTCATTGGAAGGACTGATGCTGGACCTCCAATGCTTTGGCCACCTGATGCGAAGAGATAACTCATTGGAAAAGACCCTGATGCTGGGAAAGATTGAAGGCAGGAAAAGAAGGGGACAATAGAAAATGAGATGGTTGGATGGCATCACTGACTCAACGGACATGAGTTTGAGCAAACTCCAGGAGATGGTGAAGGACAGGGAAGCCTGGTATGCTGCATGCAGTTTATGGGGTTGCAAAGAGTCAGACACAACTGAACAACAAAAAATATAATCCTGCAACAGGATATTATACAGCAGTTAAAATGAATGAGTTGTCAAGCCATAGGAACCTACATGAATTTGTAAAAGTCTAGTTATATATATGTTCACAACATTATTTCATTCATCTAGCATTATAAAATATGTCCAAGCTATATTATTTATGAACACATATACAGGTAGTCAAGATAAAAGTCATGAACAAGAACATATACAGGACTGATATGTCTGACATCAAAATAATGGGCTGTGGTGCTGAAATCTAGCAGAGGTGGTGCCGTTGTTACTCACAATTGGGCGGCAACAGAGGTGGTGGTGGAGGCAGCACATTGCCCAGTGCTCAGGGAGCCTTGGCAGCAGCCATAGCGGAGGCACCCCTGCAGTCACAGCCCCTGCACTGCTGCCGCCACCCTTGTTTTCTCTGCTCTTCCTTGTTTCGCTCACACCATGGCTGACCAGCTGATGGAATAGCAGACTGCTGAATTCGAGGAAGCTTTCTCTCTATTTAACAAAGATGGCGCTGGCACCATCACAACAAAGGCATTTGGAAGTGTCATGAGGTCCCTGGGTCAAAACCCAACAAATGCCAAATTGCAGGATATGATCAATGAAGTGGACGCTCATGGTAATGGCATCACTGACTTCCCAGAATTGTTGTCTATGATGGCTAGAAAAATGAAAGACACAGACAGTGAAGAAGAAGAAATCTGTGAGGCATTATGAGTCTTTCACAAGAACGGCAATAGTTATATCAGTGTTGCAGAACTACTTCACATCATGACAAACTTAGGAGAAAAACTGTTAACAGATGAAGAAGTAGATGAAATGATCAGAGAAGCAGATATTGATGGAGATGGACAAGTCAACTAAGAATTCGTACAGATGATGACTGCAAAATAATCACGTACTTTCAACTCTTCTTTCCACCCTCTAGAAGAAACAAATCGAATCTTTTATTTACCTCTTGCAAAAAAAAAAAAAAAAGTTCATTTATTCATTCTGTTTCTATAGAGCAAAACTGATATCAAAAGTACCTTCCACCCACACACACCAAAAAAAATTGCATGTATTGGTTGGTTGTCCTGTCCCCTAAAGATCAAACTATACATCAGTTTTCCAATATAAATATTTGTCCTATCTTAATGATAAGGAAGCACTTAGTGGACTCCTGGTAGGTCCATCAGTGATTAACAACATTGTTTGGGCTGGTCAGTTTCTAATACATGTACCCTGACAATTGAGCACAGTCAGGCATTTATATTAAAAATGAAAAAGTGAAGAAAAACCTACTCAAAGGGGTTCTAGTTTAAATTGTTAGTATAAATTGATGTAGCTGATTTATTGAAAAGAAACATATAAAATTGGTTCACCTCAGGATGCTGTGGAGGATAACCTGTCCAGGTGTAGCCTCACTAGCAAGATGGCCCTCTTCCTTGTGTCCCAACCCACGGTGACCATGACATCCTGTGGTGGCATGCCCACGTGTGTTGGCTTAGCATTGTCTGCATTGTGCTAGAGCAGAATGGAAGCCAGGCTATCACCATCCATTCAAAATTTTAAAAAGAAACTTTTATCAAGGGAGCATCTTTGAACTGTTCTTAAAACCTTCTGAATCATGACTTGGAGCCGACACAGTAGGATTTGGCTGTGGACTTCAGCACAAACATCAACACTGCTGTTCAAGGAATTACAATTTATGTCCATTCCAAGTTGTAAATGCTACTTTTTCCCCAATAAAAAGACCAGTAACTTAGAAAAGAATAATGAAAACATCTGCTGAGGTAAACAAGGAAATTTGAATGAGAAAGTGTTCACAGGGCACAAGTGACTTCCATGTTCAATTGTTTATTTAGAAGAAGAAAGGAAGTTCTAGGGATGGAGCAGGGAAATGACAACATGAGCCTGGAACAGCTTCTGGTACCACGAAGCAAGGAAGTAGCAAAAAAAGATGGAGTGTATGGAAAGGGAATAGGAGTCATCTTGAAGGGGCTACCAGTGGCTAAATCTAAGACATTTTGAGTAACAAAATAAGGATAGTAATGAATTACAGCTTATAAAATAAGTCCACTCTGATAGAATAAAATATTAACTAGAGAAACAAATGAGTGATAAGTCATGATGGAAACCGAAAAAAAAGTCATCATTTGGCGAACGTAATCACTGCGGCCCCAGGAGTCTTCAATGGATGCTCAAGATATAGTGAAAATCTGGATATTTGTGTAGTCTCAGTATATTTCTTCAGATGGTACTCATTCGTATCTACCAATTTCGAAGGGAAAAGGAATAATTTCTCAGTGTAGAAACCTGGAAAGCACTTCTTCAGCCAAGTGATCAAAATGAACATCACCAGTAAACGGAACACATCGACATGGAGAATGTCCTAATGCAATGGAAGAAAAAGGGCATAAAGTTACTTCTGTGCTGTTCTTGATAAAACTGCATGGCATGAATCAACCTAAGAAAATGCCAGACAAACCTAAATTAAGGAACATGCTACGAAATAACTGGTCAGTATTTTTCAAAAGTGTCCAATCGTAAAGACAAAAGAAAATAAGGAGCCATCCTAGAAGCAATATAGGACTTAAGTGGGTAAAACTGAGGACATCTAAATAATGCAAAATATTTAGGTTTAAGCATTGTGCTAGAGCAGAATGGAAGCCAGGCTATCACCATCCATTCAAAATTTTAAAAAGAAACTTTTATCAAGGGAGCATCTTTGAACTGTTCTTAAAACCTTCTGAATCATGACTTGGAGCCGACACAGTAGGATTTGGCTGTGGACTTCAGCACAAACATCAACACTGCTGTTCAAGGAATTACAATTTATGTCCATTCCAAGTTGTAAATGCTACTTTTTCCCCAATAAAAAGACCAGTAACTTAGAAAAGAATAATGAAAACATCTGCTGAGGTAAACAAGGAAATTTGAATGAGAAAGTGTTCACAGGGCACAAGTGACTTCCATGTTCAATTGTTTATTTAGAAGAAGAAAGGAAGTTCTAGGGATGGAGCAGGGAAATGACAACATGAGCCTGGAACAGCTTCTGGTACCACGAAGCAAGGAAGTAGCAAAAAAAGATGGAGTGTATGGAAAGGGAATAGGAGTCATCTTGAAGGGGCTACCAGTGGCTAAATCTAAGACATTTTGAGTAACAAAATAAGGATAGTAATGAATTACAGCTTATAAAATAAGTCCACTCTGATAGAATAAAATATTAACTAGAGAAACAAATGAGTGATAAGTCATGATGGAAACCGAAAAAAAAGTCATCATTTGGCGAACGTAATCACTGCGGCCCCAGGAGTCTTCAATGGATGCTCAAGATATAGTGAAAATCTGGATATTTGTGTAGTCTCAGTATATTTCTTCAGATGGTACTCATTCGTATCTACCAATTTCGAAGGGAAAAGGAATAATTTCTCAGTGTAGAAACCTGGAAAGCACTTCTTCAGCCAAGTGATCAAAATGAACATCACCAGTAAACGGAACACATCGACATGGAGAATGTCCTAATGCAATGGAAGAAAAAGGGCATAAAGTTACTTCTGTGCTGTTCTTGATAAAACTGCATGGCATGAATCAACCTAAGAAAATGCCAGACAAACCTAAATTAAGGAACATGCTACGAAATAACTGGTCAGTATTTTTCAAAAGTGTCCAATCGTAAAAGACAAAAGAAAATAAGGAGCCATCCTAGAAGCAATATAGGACTTAAGTGGGTAAAACTGAGGACATCTAAATAATGTCTGTAAGTTGGTTAAGAGTATTATATCTGCGTTAGATTTTTGGTTTCAATACTTGTGCTATGGTTTTGTAAACCACAGAGTTAACACTTGAGAACACAAGATGAAGGGTATATTATTTTCATAATCTCTAAGTCTAAAATTATTTCAAGATAAAATGTTTTACAAATGGCTACAGCAAATACGACAAAATGGCAAAGTGATTAATGGTAATGAAGTATCTGTTATCTATACTTCTCCGTGTGTTTAAAATACTTCACAGTAAGAGGGAAAAATGAAGGATGTGTCTGTTTAAAATGTGAGTAAAAGGAATTAGGTAGTCTAAAGAGACATATTTATCACAGTTTTAAAACAATGAGTTACTGGGAATATGGGCCTAGGCTTTGTATCTGCCAGTCAGGAGCCTTGATTGAAAATGCAAAATACAAACACTGGCATATTGACAAGTCCTGATCCTCTGACTCTATTCTAAGCAAAATGCATGATGGCAGTTTCTTGCCCCCTGCCTGGTTTACTCTGGTGGCTCACGTTGACTTCATTTGACCTACCACTACTCTATCATTCTACCTGATTTCTCTCCACTTAATTCCTGACCAGCCTAGAGGTTTGAGATCCAGTTCATCTTGCAGCTTTAGAAACAACTGCCAATTTATAGGAAAAATCATCTGAATGGAAATAGGGAGATCAAGTGTGCAGACTGGTTTGAGGAGATGATGAGTTTAACTTTGAAGTGCTGAGTTTGAACGGCTTCTTCAAGACATTCACATGGAGATGTCTTGCCAATTGTTGGAAATGGTGGCTTGGAATTTGGGACTGCAATTAGGATATGATCTAGTACTATGGGATTATCCATAGAAGACATGTAACTTGATAAGACTATCAAAGTTGGGAACAGAACCCAGAAGCAGAGAAAAGAGAAACCAACCTTTACTGAGAATGTAATAAACCTTATTACCAATAGTGTTAAATTATGTTAAGAAATTCAAAAAATAGGAGAACTGAGTTAAAACTAGCAAGTTTGGGTATTAGAATGTGGCCTTCAAGGCATCAGATCCTGCAGGACAGTGTGGAGGGACAGACTGCAAGGAGCTAAGGCTAGAGTGAGTGGGAAGGAGACCAGCAGGCATAGATATATAGTGGGGAGATAAGAAGAAAGAGAATGAGTGGTAGTCTTAAGGGAAGGGTTTTAGAAAAAGAAACATGAATACACTTGAGGGAGAGGAGAAGGAGCCAATAAAGAAGGAGAAAAGGTATACGTTAGAAAGATAGAGCAGAGACTTCCATAATGATCCAGGGCTAAGATTCTGCATTCCCAGTGCAGGAGGTCTGGGTTTGATCCCTGGTAGGGTAACTAGATCCCACATGCCGCAACTGAGACCTGCCAGAGTCAAATAAATAATAAATATTTTTTAAAACAGAAAGCAAAGTCAGGGAGGTGAGAGAATACAAGTCATAGGCGATAGTTGCACCAGAAGGAAGAACTGAGCCTGCTGTCTTCAATACAGTTGTGAAAGAAAGACTGAAAGTGAGGATTTTGGAGTCAGAGAAAATAGACAGAGAGGAAGTCTTGGGTCAAAGTCACATGCTGTATAAGGAGTATTAGGGGAATACTTACTGAAGCAAAGTAAGAAGTTCCAAGGTTTCCCAGGTGGCGCAAGTGGTAAAGAACCTGCCTGTCAATGCAGGAGACCCAAGAGACGCAGGTTTGATCCCTGGGTCAAGAAGATCTCCTGGAGAAGGGAATAGCAACCCACTCCAGTATTCTTGCCTGGGAAATCCCATGGATGGAGGAGCCTGGCGAGCTACAGTCCATGCAGTCACAAAGACTCAGACATGAGTTAATGACTAAACAACATGAAGTTCCAGGGGGAAATAGCAATTTTTAAATAGCTTAAGTACAAATCCACTGTTGCCTGATTTTGTGGAAAAGGATTGATGCATACAGCATTTAACAAGGTTACTTCTGCATTTGTTTCGCAACTTTATTCCAATAAACCTTATTACCAATAGTGTTAAATTATGTTAAGAAATTCAAAAAATAGGAGAACTGAGTTAAAACTAGCAAGTTTGGGTATTAGAATGTGGCCTTCAAGGCATCAGATCCTGCAGGACAGTGTGGAGGGACAGACTGCAAGGAGCTAAGGCTAGAGTGAGTGGGAAGGAGACCAGCAGGCATAGATATATAGTGGGGAGATAAGAAGAAAGAGAATGAGTGGTAGTCTTAAGGGAAGGGTTTTAGAAAAAGAAACATGAATACACTTGAGGGAGAGGAGAAGGAGCCAATAAAGAAGGAGAAAAGGTATACGTTAGAAAGATAGAGCAGAGACTTCCATAATGATCCAGGGCTAAGATTCTGCATTCCCAGTGCAGGAGGTCTGGGTTTGATCCCTGGTAGGGTAACTAGATCCCACATGCCGCAACTGAGACCTGCCAGAGTCAAATAAATAATAAATATTTTTTAAAACAGAAAGCAAAGTCAGGGAGGTGAGAGAATACAAGTCATAGGCGATAGTTGCACCAGAAGGAAGAACTGAGCCTGCTGTCTTCAATACAGTTGTGAAAGAAAGACTGAAAGTGAGGATTTTGGAGTCAGAGAAAATAGACAGAGAGGAAGTCTTGGGTCAAAGTCACATGCTGTATAAGGAGTATTAGGGGAATACTTACTGAAGCAAAGTAAGAAGTTCCAAGGTTTCCCAGGTGGCGCAAGTGGTAAAGAACCTGCCTGTCAATGCAGGAGACCCAAGAGACGCAGGTTTGATCCCTGGGTCAAGAAGATCTCCTGGAGAAGGGAATAGCAACCCACTCCAGTATTCTTGCCTGGGAAATCCCATGGATGGAGGAGCCTGGCGAGCTACAGTCCATGCAGTCACAAAGACTCAGACATGAGTTAATGACTAAACAACATGAAGTTCCAGGGGGAAATAGCAATTTTTAAATAGCTTAAGTACAAATCCACTGTTGCCTGATTTTGTGGAAAAGGATTGATGCATACAGCATTTAACAAGGTTACTTCTGCATTTGTTTCGCAACTTTATTCCAATAAACCTGTGATATAACTAGAATGAAAATTGTTAACCCTGTTTCATCAACAAGGAAATCAAGGCTCAGTGGTTAAATGCCTACCAATATCATACATCAATCAAATGAATATTAGAATTCAGTTCTATTCACTTTGCTCTCTATAAGCACTTTGGAAGAAAGGGCTGTTTTATACAAATTATGTACAGCCAAGCAATTTTTAAAAAGCTCTTAAGAAAAGCTGCCAATATGTGCACTGTCAACAGAATCATGCCTAATAATCTTATTAGTGGAACAAGATTCTTCATTAAATTTGCTACATGGTTAGAGGGGGGTGGGTAGCAGATGGTAGATACTGAAAGGAGCTCCTTACAGCTAAAAGCTGTTGGCAAAAGCATTTAGAATATACAGTGATGGATGACATAATATTCAATTTAGGAAAGGTGACTGAGTTTAATACGGTGACCCACGGGTCAAGCTCAGGCTTAATGCTATTTAACATCTCTTAGGATTCTTGCAGCATGCATAACAACATGCTAATAGAATCTGAAGATAATCATAACTGATGAGTGATGGAAGTACTAACAAGGCAGGGGTGAAGAAAATAAAAATGAACTTGAAACAGTTTAAGGTTTAAAGTGAAGAGCATACAGAATTACATAAGGCCTAAAGAGATTTTTTTTGACCATAAAAGAAGTGCAGATATACTGTAGTAGGGTAGGGTTGAACCCCAACACTCTCAGAAAAGAACCAAGAAGAATGTAGGCGGAGGTCAGAAGGTAGGTAACAAGTGATAATACAGACAGGATGATAATGTCGCCGAAAGGTTCAAAAGGTCTAGAGTTAAAATATCAACTGAAAACAGGTATAGTCCATCCTGGAGAAGGGAATAGCAACCCACTCCAGTATTCTTGCCTGGGAAATCCCATGGATGGAGGAGCCTGGCGAGCTACAGTCCATGCAGTCACAAAGACTCAGACATGAGTTAATGACTAAACAACATGAAGTTCCAGGGGGAAATAGCAATTTTTAAATAGCTTAAGTACAAATCCACTGTTGCCTGATTTTGTGGAAAAGGATTGATGCATACAGCATTTAACAAGGTTACTTCTGCATTTGTTTCGCAACTTTATTCCAATAAACCTGTGATATAACTAGAATGAAAATTGTTAACCCTGTTTCATCAACAAGGAAATCAAGGCTCAGTGGTTAAATGCCTACCAATATCATACATCAATCAAATGAATATTAGAATTCAGTTCTATTCACTTTGCTCTCTATAAGCACTTTGGAAGAAAGGGCTGTTTTATACAAATTATGTACAGCCAAGCAATTTTTAAAAGCTCTTAAGAAAAGCTGCCAATATGTGCACTGTCAACAGAATCATGCCTAATAATCTTATTAGTGGAACAAGATTCTTCATTAAATTTGCTACATGGTTAGAGGGGGGTGGGTAGCAGATGGTAGATACTGAAAGGAGCTCCTTACAGCTAAAAGCTGTTGGCAAAAGCATTTAGAATATACAGTGATGGATGACATAATATTCAATTTAGGAAAGGTGACTGAGTTTAATACGGTGACCCACGGGTCAAGCTCAGGCTTAATGCTATTTAACATCTCTTAGGATTCTTGCAGCATGCATAACAACATGCTAATAGAATCTGAAGATAATCATAACTGATGAGTGATGGAAGTACTAACAAGGCAGGGGTGAAGAAAATAAAAATGAACTTGAAACAGTTTAAGGTTTAAAGTGAAGAGCATACAGAATTACATAAGGCCTAAAGAGATTTTTTTTGACCATAAAAGAAGTGCAGATATACTGTAGTAGGGTAGGGTTGAACCCCAACACTCTCAGAAAAGAACCAAGAAGAATGTAGGCGGAGGTCAGAAGGTAGGTAACAAGTGATAATACAGACAGGATGATAATGTCGCCGAAAGGTTCAAAAGGTCTAGAGTTAAAATATCAACTGACATGCTATCACTTCTTAACAAAGTAAAGGGGGACACATGGATTTGTGTGCTTGTGCACACACAAAATGCACATGCACACAGAATATGCATGAAAGGATATAGAAGAAAATAACCTTGGTGACCTCCTGTGAAACAACCTGGTGCCCCACAAATTAATGCCCACCTACAGATGGTTATGTTTGGCAACACACTATTACACCTTTGATTATATTTTAGGCTAAGTGTAAATTCCCCAGATTAGCATAATCCTCATTGTTCTTTAAACTTACACATTTATGTTATCTACCTCGTCCTTAGAGGGAACTGAAATGATAGCATCACACATGGCCATACACACAGTCAAAAATGTAAAGAGATAAACATAGAGAAGGGCCTATACAGATACATTTTGAAAGGTTAACAACAATGATCCCTGAACAGTTAGATTACAGGTGACTTCTTTCATCAACATTTGTAAATGCTGTCCTACTAGAAACACATTTATAAGAGACATAGTAATGGTTGTTGATCTTGTTTGAATTAACATGTTTGAATTAACATCAGCACACAGCCAAGGACAAGCATAGACCTTCCAGGGAAATGCATTGGAGAAAACTGTTCTGATAGACTTTGCTTCTGTTATTCTGTTTATACCTGTGCCTACATTTCTGTCTTCAACTCAAGCCACAGGGGCTGAATGTATACAATGGGTTGACAACACATAGTAACTGCATTGTATTCACTTTTTAATTAAAAAACAAAAAAAAAAAATTGGTTGTTGAAATCATTTTTTTATCAGTGCTAATAGAATCTGAAGATAATCATAACTGATGAGTGATGGAAGTACTAACAAGGCAGGGGTGAAGAAAATAAAAATGAACTTGAAACAGTTTAAGGTTTAAAGTGAAGAGCATACAGAATTACATAAGGCCTAAAGAGATTTTTTTTGACCATAAAAGAAGTGCAGATATACTGTAGTAGGGTAGGGTTGAACCCCAACACTCTCAGAAAAGAACCAAGAAGAATGTAGGCGGAGGTCAGAAGGTAGGTAACAAGTGATAATACAGACAGGATGATAATGTCGCCGAAAGGTTCAAAAGGTCTAGAGTTAAAATATCAACTGACATGCTATCACTTCTTAACAAAGTAAAGGGGGACACATGGATTTGTGTGCTTGTGCACACACAAAATGCACATGCACACAGAATATGCATGAAAGGATATAGAAGAAAATAACCTTGGTGACCTCCTGTGAAACAACCTGGTGCCCCACAAATTAATGCCCACCTACAGATGGTTATGTTTGGCAACACACTATTACACCTTTGATTATATTTTAGGCTAAGTGTAAATTCCCCAGATTAGCATAATCCTCATTGTTCTTTAAACTTACACATTTATGTTATCTACCTCGTCCTTAGAGGGAACTGAAATGATAGCATCACACATGGCCATACACACAGTCAAAAATGTAAAGAGATAAACATAGAGAAGGGCCTATACAGATACATTTTGAAAGGTTAACAACAATGATCCCTGAACAGTTAGATTACAGGTGACTTCTTTCATCAACATTTGTAAATGCTGTCCTACTAGAAACACATTTATAAGAGACATAGTAATGGTTGTTGATCTTGTTTGAATTAACATGTTTGAATTAACATCAGCACACAGCCAAGGACAAGCATAGACCTTCCAGGGAAATGCATTGGAGAAAACTGTTCTGATAGACTTTGCTTCTGTTATTCTGTTTATACCTGTGCCTACATTTCTGTCTTCAACTCAAGCCACAGGGGCTGAATGTATACAATGGGTTGACAACACATAGTAACTGCATTGTATTCACTTTTTAATTAAAAAAAACATTTTTTAAATTTTTTAAAGTTTTTATTTTAATAGGTAATATTTGAATAGATAGTTTTTAAATGATTAAGTAATAGCCCACTCTCCATCCAGTTATTCTTCACAGAGGCAGCCAAAGGTTATCACTTTCTAGTATATTATTTCAGGGGTGATCTATGCATATAATTAATTACAAATATATCATCTTTGGGAGGATTTTGTCCACAGGAAGTCCATTGTTTTTATCTGGGTATTATGAAGCTGACTTCGAAATGTATTTTGTTTAATAATATGAACAGAGGTCACTTTCCATTATTTGTAGAACATCACAGTGCTAGCTATGACAAGGTATATGTAAGTTTCAACAACAGTGGCCACAGAAACCAACCACTTTCTCACACTTTCTGCTTCAGGGGAAGCAAGGAGAACAATGGTCTAACCAAATATCTTAGCCCAGAGAATCTACCGTCTCAGTGCTTTTAACAGTATGCCTCAAATCTGATCATTATTATCCCATTTCTTCCCTGTTGCTGACAAAAAGCCTACAGAGAATAGCCAGTTTCAACAGTCAAATGGGCTTGATTGTGAAAATATGCAAACGTATGATTTTAGTGACAATTTATCTTAGTCAGAGCTAAGTGAATTCAAATCCAATCCATCATATTTCTGCCTTCAAACCTCCTACACGATGCTGAAAACACACGATTGTGTCTGTTTCTCCTTAAGTCATCTATCATTTTTAAAGGGAGGGGGAAGAGAATGGGGTTTCCGGCATAATTAAAAATCTAGAGTTTCGCACTGTGAAGGCTGGATTCTAACTGAGTCGGGCGTCTTAGCTGGAGGGGTTTGAAGCAGGGTTTGAAGTGTGTGTGTGTCTGTGTGTGTGTGTGTGTGTGTGTGGACAATGGCCCAGGTGAGATAAACATCCTTTTTTTAATAACATGCAAACGCCACACTCCAGGGATTAGGTAGAGGCCTCCACTTATCATCAGGATGCTTCCACATGACAGGTGACCTCTGTGACCTTGTCCTGATGGGGAGAAGAGGGTGTTTAGGAAACAGAGACCAGCTCGCCTCTCTCTCCTGCCTCTTCCTGCCTGCAATCTAAGTTGTGATTGAGGCATGCTGAAAGGTGGGCCTGTCACAAGAATCTCCCCTCTAGCAGCCTGCCAGAACGCAGAGATGTGACAGGAAGGGTCATGACACCCAAACAGAAGCCTCCCTCGTGACTTTCAGCTGTCACTATGCTGGGGAGCAAGGTTGTCTTTTACTTATTCCAGATCCTTGGGGTAGAGACTTTTCCCAGAATCCTCTTCCCAAAAGCCCCTTTTCCCCAGCTCCAAATCAGGAGCACATGTGGTCAGCTACTTAGGATGAGAGGCCACACAGTGCTAGGAATCGGTCAGGCAGCCAGGGTTAATCCTCACCCATTTTTGCTAACTCATTGTCCTTTGCCCTGGACTGACTGGCTCACTCCTTGATCATCCACAGAGCCCCAGGTCCACTGCCCTGACCTTTAGGAGCAAATCCTTAGCTTTCCTGAAGTCACTGATCCCATCCCTCAACACCTTTTTAACAAGACTGCTGGGGCATCCCTGGTGGTTAAGACTCCACGTTCCCAATGTGGTGGGAACTGGTTTGATCCCTAGTCAGGGAACTAAGATCCCGAATGCCGCCACAACCAAAACAACCAAAACAAACAATTGGAAAAGAAAAAAAAAAATTAAATAAGACTGCTCTCTCTGCCACTGTCCTTGCTCTCAAAGCTCAGCCATCTATCTTTAGCAAATCTAAAAACATATGTCCGGAAGAGATGAAAGTCAAGTGTATCTAACTGAGGAATTTGCCCATCATCTTGCACTCACCCACCCTCATTCCAATCCCACTCCGTCCCCAAGAGGCTCCAAGTCCCCAGAGCTGACAAGGGACAGGAATAGCCCAGCACAGTTCAGTGGTGGGACTCAGATACTGCCTACTTTCCACCGAGAGTGCTAGCTATTTCTATTTGTTGCAAAAATGCCTACAAAGTAGGTGAATCATCTTAGGGAGTTTTCCTTTAACCAGTTAGGGGAATAAATGTCATCTACAACAGAAAGTGGTGAGCCAGCTGTGTGAATGTATATGAACTTATATGCTTTTCTCTCATTGAATGTGGACTCACAAACAATTGGGTTGCTTTACATCCGATCCTTACTCTCAGATCTGATGATCTGCTCTTTGCAATGGCCACCTAACTATAAGCAGAGCCTAACTACCATTAGAGAGAGAAGACTATCTAGGCTGGCCTCCCAGCCAAGGGTAGTTGGGGGGGATTTTTGAATAAAGACCTCATAAAAAGATCCTTGGGTCACTATGCTGGGGAGCAAGGTTGTCTTTTACTTATTCCAGATCCTTGGGGTAGAGACTTTTCCCAGAATCCTCTTCCCAAAAGCCCCTTTTCCCCAGCTCCAAATCAGGAGCACATGTGGTCAGCTACTTAGGATGAGAGGCCACACAGTGCTAGGAATCGGTCAGGCAGCCAGGGTTAATCCTCACCCATTTTTGCTAACTCATTGTCCTTTGCCCTGGACTGACTGGCTCACTCCTTGATCATCCACAGAGCCCCAGGTCCACTGCCCTGACCTTTAGGAGCAAATCCTTAGCTTTCCTGAAGTCACTGATCCCATCCCCTCAACACCTTTTTAACAAGACTGCTGGGGCATCCCTGGTGGTTAAGACTCCACGTTCCCAATGTGGTGGGAACTGGTTTGATCCCTAGTCAGGGAACTAAGATCCCGAATGCCGCCACAACCAAAACAACCAAAACAAACAATTGGAAAAGAAAAAAAAAAATTAAATAAGACTGCTCTCTCTGCCACTGTCCTTGCTCTCAAAGCTCAGCCATCTATCTTTAGCAAATCTAAAAACATATGTCCGGAAGAGATGAAAGTCAAGTGTATCTAACTGAGGAATTTGCCCATCATCTTGCACTCACCCACCCTCATTCCAATCCCACTCCGTCCCCAAGAGGCTCCAAGTCCCCAGAGCTGACAAGGGACAGGAATAGCCCAGCACAGTTCAGTGGTGGGACTCAGATACTGCCTACTTTCCACCGAGAGTGCTAGCTATTTCTATTTGTTGCAAAAATGCCTACAAAGTAGGTGAATCATCTTAGGGAGTTTTCCTTTTAACCAGTTAGGGGAATAAATGTCATCTACAACAGAAAGTGGTGAGCCAGCTGTGTGAATGTATATGAACTTATATGCTTTTCTCTCATTGAATGTGGACTCACAAACAATTGGGTTGCTTTACATCCGATCCTTACTCTCAGATCTGATGATCTGCTCTTTGCAATGGCCACCTAACTATAAGCAGAGCCTAACTACCATTAGAGAGAGAAGACTATCTAGGCTGGCCTCCCAGCCAAGGGCTGCAGAGCTGGGTCAACACTGGAGGAGAGGCACTCAGTCTTTACCTTGGTCTATTTCTTGAAATAACCTCTCTGGGATAAAGAATGCTCTCATAAAAAGTAAAAAAAATAAAAGGAAAAAGAGAGAGAAAAACCTAATTGTTCCAAGACTAGTGCTTAGGGAATAATCTGAAATCAGGATGAAACACCCTGTCTAATGAGAACAGCAACATTTATAAAGGACTTCAGGGAAAACTGGGGCAAAGGCATTGGGTGGACGTTGCTCCTGCAGCAGCTGGGTCTCCAACACCCATAATTAGCCCATTCATCACACATACACAAAAGTCTGAATTCCACTCTTCTGTCCTCACCATGCCCTTGGCTTATTCTCTGGCCTTTCTCTGCCTGCTCCACCTCAAAGAGAAACCATCTCTCCACACTCTGCACACCATTGCAGCCACCACAAAACCTTTACAGCAGCCTGTGTTGCCAGGTAAGTCTTCCCAGCCTGCTGTCATCCAGCCCTGTTAACAGCTGTGGCTCAGGCCACAGGCTCTTCAAAGATAGCCCACACCTGAGTGATGTGGGCTGGCAAAGGCTAGCAGACCCATGAATCCAGTTCTTTGTAATTTCACCCAAACCTTATAGGAAACAATGCAAAATCGTACTAAATATAACATTTGGGGCTGTAATAACTGGATATCAATATGAAATTTCTATCATTAGGGACTCTAATAGTGGGGAAGTTGGTAGTCTATGGGAGAGGGCATCATAGGGTGACTAAAACTGGCATCCATCTGGAAGCAAAACACTTGATTAGTGTCAGAATGTGTGGTGCATACAAATTCTCTGTGTAATTATCAGACACAGACATAGTTTATTGTTATTCCGAGGCCTTGTTTTTTGTGACAGCTTCATATTATTAGAAGAGTTCTGTTCCATGCTAAAACCACTTCCAGCTGGTCAGAGATACCACCAACCTAGAGAGGAACTTGCAATTGAGGGCTGAATGCACCAGGGAGGGGAATCAAAACGTGAGGGTTTTATTCTAATGATTCTCTAGACACAAAACTGCCCATAACAATGCTCCCCTTCTCGTTATCATTTTTCTGTGCATTTAGCTAGGAAATGTCTGAAGCCATTTTCCTGATAAAAATGAAAGTTTCAGCTGACTTTCTGCTTCATCTGAAGGTTTTCATTTAACATGTAAAACAGCCAACACATAAAGCTGGCTTTACGGATTTCATTACAAAATGTGACTCCCTGCCTCTGCCTTCACGCTGTGAGCTGAGCAGCTGTCAATTATTTGAGTCACGTGTACCTGAATGCAGTAACGGTTGAGTTTAAAGCAGTTAAGTGGAAAAAATCATAATTATTTTTCTTTTGCAGTTGAAGGGCATATATTAATTTTTTTGAAAAAAAAACCAATCATGTGACTGAAAACAAAATAAGCAAGCAGTTCAGGCTCACATCTGTAAAATAGTCACTGGATGCTTTGAAGGCCAAAAGCAGCTTAGACATCATATTATTTAATTATTTTATAAAAAGCCAGCAATAAATAGATCCCTGAAGTGCAAATCTAACATAAAGACCCTCTGTCAGCTAGACAAAGCTGTAAATCTAACATAAATGCATTTTGCTAAATAACCAGCAACAAATGTACCCAAGATTTGCAAATATAATATTAAGACACTTTGTCAACTTGAGACCAATGAACACAAAAATAGAAGATGATTTAATGGCACAACATGCTTGTAAGCCTTAGACAATACCAATGTGTATAAGAAGTCCCTTCAGACACTGATTTGCCAGAAAAAAAAAATCAGAGTTTCTGTGACCCAAACCAAATATCTGCCCCCAAATAAAGAAGGGCTGGAGGCCCTTCTAGTTTATCACATTGCCGAATGACAGAGCAAACACTTGATTAGTTAAGGGAAATTTTTACACAGACATAGTTTATTGTTATTCCGAGGCCTTGTTTTTTGTGACAGCTTCATATTATTAGAAGAGTTCTGTTCCATGCTAAAACCACTTCCAGCTGGTCAGAGATACCACCAACCTAGAGAGGAACTTGCAATTGAGGGCTGAATGCACCAGGGAGGGGAATCAAAACGTGAGGGTTTTATTCTAATGATTCTCTAGACACAAAACTGCCCATAACAATGCTCCCCTTCTCGTTATCATTTTTCTGTGCATTTAGCTAGGAAATGTCTGAAGCCATTTTCCTGATAAAAATGAAAGTTTCAGCTGACTTTCTGCTTCATCTGAAGGTTTTCATTTAACATGTAAAACAGCCAACACATAAAGCTGGCTTTACGGATTTCATTACAAAATGTGACTCCCTGCCTCTGCCTTCACGCTGTGAGCTGAGCAGCTGTCAATTATTTGAGTCACGTGTACCTGAATGCAGTAACGGTTGAGTTTAAAGCAGTTAAGTGGAAAAAATCATAATTATTTTTCTTTTGCAGTTGAAGGGCATATATTAATTTTTTTGAAAAAAAAACCAATCATGTGACTGAAAACAAAATAAGCAAGCAGTTCAGGCTCACATCTGTAAAATAGTCACTGGATGCTTTGAAGGCCAAAAGCAGCTTAGACATCATATTATTTAATTATTTTATAAAAAGCCAGCAATAAATAGATCCCTGAAGTGCAAATCTAACATAAAGACCCTCTGTCAGCTAGACAAAGCTGTAAATCTAACATAAATGCATTTTGCTAAATAACCAGCAACAAATGTACCCAAGATTTGCAAATATAATATTAAGACACTTTGTCAACTTGAGACCAATGAACACAAAAATAGAAGATGATTTAATGGCACAACATGCTTGTAAGCCTTAGACAATACCAATGTGTATAAGAAGTCCCTTCAGACACTGATTTGCCAGAAAAAAAAAATCAGAGTTTCTGTGACCCAAACCAAATATCTGCCCCCAAATAAAGAAGGGCTGGAGGCCCTTCTAGTTTATCACATTGCCGAATGACAGAGCAAATACCATTCCAGAGAGACAATAACCACCTATTTGTCAAAACAGCTAGAGGAGAGGTCTCAGTCTTCCTCTGAAAGCCATAAAAATGCCTCCAGTCTCCACTGCCATCTCTCCCCATCATTCATCCAGCCTGAACCCCTTTTGCTGTGACTGGAGTCTATCCCCTCTTGGTTTATTTCTTAGTAAAGACAAAGAACATCGATCATCACCTTCTTCCACTAATAATCCATTATATCCTTACGACTGCATTATGCCCAGCAGCAGACTTTTTCTTGATGAATTATCCCTGGTTTTTAGCATCTCCTCTCAGAGATAATTTTTTTTAGCTCTTTAATCATTCCTATGGCTCTCCTTTGAAAAGGCTCTGTGTGCCCCACCGGATCTAAAGTCCACGATTGAACACCGTCTTCCAGCTGTGCAATGACAGTGCTGATGAGAATAAGGTTATACCTAACAGACCAAGCAGAGACACACAGAGAACAAAGGCTAGAGGCAGAAAGTCCCAACAGCCTTCCAGTCTCTGCTTTGAGTCTGTTACCAAGGTTCCAGGCACCCCTGTCTCTTAAATCACTTAGCTTTTTCTGTTTAGGTTGGCTCCTCCTGTTTTCTGATGCTTACAAACTTTTCTCACAAATACAACATCTTTGTCTAACAACTGCTTCCAAATTTAGCTGCTTTAAAACTGATAGAGCTCAGGTACAAAGCAAAGCAGAAAGAAGGCCTTAACGGCAAAATGGTAACTAAAGCTTGGCTATTTGATCCTGTCTGGAGACTGTGTCTTGGAAACTCACTCTTCCATCTTTGACTGACCACCACTTAAGCCTCATGACTCCTACAGACTTGGTACTCTGCTTAGAAGATTACTTCACTATTATCTTAGATAACAACACTCAACTTTCCCAACTGTGCAGCCCTAGCCCCCTTTGCAGCCCTCACTAGGGTCACAATCATCTATTCCAATGCCATCAATCCACAGATGTGGAAACAGAGGCTGAGACAGATGTAAAGTGGCAGCATCTAAATGTACAATGTGAAACATCCTGTCAATTGACTCCTGTCAACCAATCTACGATTTGACCCTCAGTCACTGAACTTCAGTAATGTCTAAATGATTAGGGACTTTGCTATACCAAATTTCAGCAATGTGATGTCCAGCAAAGTGCTTTATGGTTTTCTGACTTTGTTTCCTCATCTTTCTCTTAGGATATTTTGTTTCTCTGAAAACCAGCTCCCATGGACACATAACCTGATGCCAATGGCCTTGACTACCAAATCACAAGATTACTTTTGTCTCTGACCTCGCTTCCATTAAAAGGAAAAAAAGAAAAAAGAAAACAGGAACGTATTTTAACTCTATGACTATTAACAGGAAGAACAGCTTCCAGGCAAAAAGATTACCCCCAGCAATATGAGGCATCTTTCTCACTATCTATCTCTCCTATCAAAAATGATTCTTCTTAATCTACAGAATCCTATACAATATGTGAATTTTTTTCAAGCCTCTGCTCCCCTAGATGACAAAATTCTTTAGCAGTATGAAATATATATCCAGATAAAAATTATATTTGCAATTATTTCTCTTCCTTCCTTTCTTGCTTTTTTTCTTTCCTTCCTTCCCTTCCCTCCCTCCTAATGTTCTTTTCCTTCCTCAGGTTCACATCTCTGCATTCATCCCCTCTGAATTCTGTTTTTATTTCTATCCACTTCCCCAGTTTCCTGTTTGATATCTAAACCTGAGTCTCTGCTAGTCTGGCTACTTTTACCTTTTTCAAATTCCAGTTTTAAAGTCCTTTAGGAACTTGGGTTTTATTTTCACTTACTTTCCCATCAATCATTAAATCCCAGACTGTGTCTTGGAAACTCACTCTTCCATCTTTGACTGACCACCACTTAAGCCTCATGACTCCTACAGACTTGGTACTCTGCTTAGAAGATTACTTCACTATTATCTTAGATAACAACACTCAACTTTCCCAACTGTGCAGCCCTAGCCCCCTTTGCAGCCCTCACTAGGGTCACAATCATCTATTCCAATGCCATCAATCCACAGATGTGGAAACAGAGGCTGAGACAGATGTAAAGTGGCAGCATCTAAATGTACAATGTGAAACATCCTGTCAATTGACTCCTGTCAACCAATCTACGATTTGACCCTCAGTCACTGAACTTCAGTAATGTCTAAATGATTAGGGACTTTGCTATACCAAATTTCAGCAATGTGATGTCCAGCAAAGTGCTTTATGGTTTTCTGACTTTGTTTCCTCATCTTTCTCTTAGGATATTTTGTTTCTCTGAAAACCAGCTCCCATGGACACATAACCTGATGCCAATGGCCTTGACTACCAAATCACAAGATTACTTTTGTCTCTGACCTCGCTTCCATTAAAAGGAAAAAAAGAAAAAAGAAAACAGGAACGTATTTTAACTCTATGACTATTAACAGGAAGAACAGCTTCCAGGCAAAAAGATTACCCCCAGCAATATGAGGCATCTTTCTCACTATCTATCTCTCCTATCAAAAATGATTCTTCTTAATCTACAGAATCCTATACAATATGTGAATTTTTTTCAAGCCTCTGCTCCCCTAGATGACAAAATTCTTTAGCAGTATGAAATATATATCCAGATAAAAATTATATTTGCAATTATTTCTCTTCCTTCCTTTCTTGCTTTTTTTCTTTCCTTCCTTCCCTTCCCTCCCTCCTAATGTTCTTTTCCTTCCTCAGGTTCACATCTCTGCATTCATCCCCTCTGAATTCTGTTTTTATTTCTATCCACTTCCCCAGTTTCCTGTTTGATATCTAAACCTGAGTCTCTGCTAGTCTGGCTACTTTTACCTTTTTCAAATTCCAGTTTTAAAGTCCTTTAGGAACTTGGGTTTTATTTTCACTTACTTTCCCATCAATCATTAACACTTCCCCTAAGCATTTTCCTTCTATTTTGCATTTTAATAATTGGTCATAGAGGAGAGCTAACCTGACTTTCTTGGGCGATTTGGTTGTGCATATTTTGTGTCCTATTCTGTTTCTAGTCTCCTCTCTGTAGTCTGCTAACATTTGCTGGGCCATTATACCTAATCCATTATCCAGAAAATGGAAATATAATACTAAGTGGCTTACTGTAGCCCCCATTCCTTTCATAATGTCATAAAAATTTATAACACTTAAAAGCCAATGATCCCCGAGGTCATTTATCCTCAAGAAAGAACAAGTTTATTCCTGCAGAGCAGAATCTATGTCAGATGTAGCTCTCACATTATAAGAAATGTACCCTTAATGCACAACATCAGGGCAGCCTGCAAGCGCCCAGCATCCATTCAGTGTCCTGATGGTGCAAAACCCATTAGACAGAGGCAGGTGGGCTCTTACCATTCAGAGGTAAGGGCCCATATTTCAGCAATTCACTTCAGCCTCCATATCAGATGTGGCTTCACAGAGAGATAATGATCCCCTTCAAACAATGGGAAATAACTGATAAAAGTCATTATGTCACAGTTAAAAAATGTACTCGATTATCCAGTCCTAGCAGTTACCTAATCTGAGTTTTATTTTGAAAGGCTCCTGAGTGGGAAGGCTTAAGCATCGCACATACCTAGCTCATGAAGTAACTGCTCTCCACGGCCATCAGATAGTGGTAGCGGAATGCGGGCAACTGTGGAATGAGGGGTGAGGTAACGGGAATGAGGCAGCAACAAAAGAAGTTCTAAAGCTACAGCCAGTTACACAGAGCGTTTTCTCTACAACACCAATTGAAGAAAAAGCAAGATCCTCATCCAACAGATGAGAGCTTTGTACAAACACCAGCTGGCCTGAGAGCCATCTGCCTCCAAAGAGACCCTCACCTGGGCTCCAGGCCACTTCCTGGGGCAGCCCCAGGCTCTGAGCCACGCCACCCCCACTGACAGCCACCTCTCCAGACAGCCTCATCTGGGAGCCACCAGTTGTCCAGGTATCAGATTCAGTCTTGCAGCCTCAGGCAACTGTGTGACTAACCTTTTCTGATGACCTTCTTTCAAGCCTTCTGCTCCCACTCAGCTCCTGTGAGTCAGCAGTTCTCCTAACTTTCTAATGAAAAAAGGAGCAGCACACAGGCTTTTTCTATTACTGAAAATTGGTCCTTCCACGTTTTCCCAATAAAATGTTAGAAAAATTTACTAAGTTCTGCTAACATTTGCTGGGCCATTATACCTAATCCATTATCCAGAAAATGGAAATATAATACTAAGTGGCTTACTGTAGCCCCCATTCCTTTCATAATGTCATAAAAATTTATAACACTTAAAAGCCAATGATCCCCGAGGTCATTTATCCTCAAGAAAGAACAAGTTTATTCCTGCAGAGCAGAATCTATGTCAGATGTAGCTCTCACATTATAAGAAATGTACCCTTAATGCACAACATCAGGGCAGCCTGCAAGCGCCCAGCATCCATTCAGTGTCCTGATGGTGCAAAACCCATTAGACAGAGGCAGGTGGGCTCTTACCATTCAGAGGTAAGGGCCCATATTTCAGCAATTCACTTCAGCCTCCATATCAGATGTGGCTTCACAGAGAGATAATGATCCCCTTCAAACAATGGGAAATAACTGATAAAAGTCATTATGTCACAGTTAAAAAATGTACTCGATTATCCAGTCCTAGCAGTTACCTAATCTGAGTTTTATTTTGAAAGGCTCCTGAGTGGGAAGGCTTAAGCATCGCACATACCTAGCTCATGAAGTAACTGCTCTCCACGGCCATCAGATAGTGGTAGCGGAATGCGGGCAACTGTGGAATGAGGGGTGAGGTAACGGGAATGAGGCAGCAACAAAAGAAGTTCTAAAGCTACAGCCAGTTACACAGAGCGTTTTCTCTACAACACCAATTGAAGAAAAAGCAAGATCCTCATCCAACAGATGAGAGCTTTGTACAAACACCAGCTGGCCTGAGAGCCATCTGCCTCCAAAGAGACCCTCACCTGGGCTCCAGGCCACTTCCTGGGGCAGCCCCAGGCTCTGAGCCACGCCACCCCCACTGACAGCCACCTCTCCAGACAGCCTCATCTGGGAGCCACCAGTTGTCCAGGTATCAGATTCAGTCTTGCAGCCTCAGGCAACTGTGTGACAAACCCTTTTTCTGATGACCTTCTTTCAAGCCTTCTGCTCCCACTCAGCTCCTGTGAGTCAGCAGTTCTCCTAACTTTCTAATGAAAAAAGGAGCAGCACACAGGCTTTTTCTATTACTGAAAATTGGTCCTTCCACGTTTTCCCAATAAAATGTTAGGCAATCATAAAATAATGATACAGTTATATCTACTGACTAAAGTTCACACTAGATTAGTAAGTTGAAAATGCAGATTATAAAACATAAATTTGACAGTATTTTTAAAAAATAAATAGTTATGTGAATATATTTTTAAGGGGTTAAAATGTCTGTTAGGGCTTAATATCAAAATACGAAATATGCAAAGAAAGACAAATGTTAAAAGACATCACTTATGGGATCTAAAAAATAATGCAAATGAATTTATCTACAAAACATAAATAGATCCACAGATGTAGGAAACAAACATGACTACCAAAGAGGAAAGGGGTGGGGAGGGATAAATGAGGAGTTTGGGATTAGCAGATGTAAACTACTATACATTGAATAGATAAACAACCAAGTACTTACTATATACAGGGAACCATATTCAAGTACACCAGAAACAAACACAATATTGTAAATCAACTATATTTCAACAACCAAAAAATGGAGGCTTCCCTGGTGGTCCAGTGGGTAAAGACACCACCTTGTAGTGCCAGGGGCACTGGTTCGATCCCTGGCCATCCCACATGCCACGGAGTGGCTGGACTGATGCGTCCAACTACCAAGCTGGAGCTCTGGAGCACATGCACCCAAAGCCAGTGCCCTGCAATGAGAGGCCACGGTGATGGGAGGCCCACACAGGCCAAAGAAAGATCAACAGAAGTGGCCAAAAAAAAGGAAGAAAAAAAAAATGAACTGTGGCCAACACTGGTGAGTGGAATTACAGATGACTTTTTCTTTTGCTCACCCCTGTTTTCTAAAAATGAAACATGCCCCCCCCACCTCTCCAGGCCACTTCCTGGGCAGCCCCAGGCTCTGAGCCACGCCACCCCCACTGACAGCCACCTCTCCAGACAGCCTCATCTGGGAGCCACCAGTTGTCCAGGTATCAGATTCAGTCTTGCAGCCTCAGGCAACTGTGTGACTAACCTTTTCTGATGACCTTCTTTCAAGCCTTCTGCTCCCACTCAGCTCCTGTGAGTCAGCAGTTCTCCTAACTTTCTAATGAAAAAAGGAGCAGCACACAGGCTTTTTCTATTACTGAAAATTGGTCCTTCCACGTTTTCCCAATAAAATGTTAGGCAATCATAAAATAATGATACAGTTATATCTACTGACTAAAGTTCACACTAGATTAGTAAGTTGAAAATGCAGATTATAAAACATAAATTTGACAGTATTTTTAAAAAATAAATAGTTATGTGAATATATTTTTAAGGGGTTAAAATGTCTGTTAGGGCTTAATATCAAAATACGAAATATGCAAAGAAAGACAAATGTTAAAAGACATCACTTATGGGATCTAAAAAATAATGCAAATGAATTTATCTACAAAACATAAATAGATCCACAGATGTAGGAAACAAACATGACTACCAAAGAGGAAAGGGGTGGGGAGGGATAAATGAGGAGTTTGGGATTAGCAGATGTAAACTACTATACATTGAATAGATAAACAACCAAGTACTTACTATATACAGGGAACCATATTCAAGTACACCAGAAACAAACACAATATTGTAAATCAACTATATTTCAACAACCAAAAAATGGAGGCTTCCCTGGTGGTCCAGTGGGTAAAGACACCACCTTGTAGTGCCAGGGGCACTGGTTCGATCCCTGGCCATCCCACATGCCACGGAGTGGCTGGACTGATGCGTCCAACTACCAAGCTGGAGCTCTGGAGCACATGCACCCAAAGCCAGTGCCCTGCAATGAGAGGCCACGGTGATGGGAGGCCCACACAGGCCAAAGAAAGATCAACAGAAGTGGCCAAAAAAAAGGAAGAAAAAAAAAATGAACTGTGGCCAACACTGGTGAGTGGAATTACAGATGACTTTTTTCTTTTTGCTCACCCCTGTTTTCTAATTCTTTGATGAATGTGCATTATATGTGTTCTTTTAAAAAATAATAAGAGAAAGAAACTCAGTCTCTAATATGTGGGAGAATTTTTTGGTCCTTTTTTTAATATTAGAGACTCAGGAGACAGCAGTTGTCGAACTGGGGTAGGAAGCAGGGATGTGGAGGGTTGGGAAAGAACTAAAGTGCCCTAACTCTGGAAGAAATTTCCATTGGCCACAGGATTTCTTGAGCAGTCTGTGCCCCGTAAAAGAACAGAAAAGCCTTATAAAGAAAATTGAGGCCTTGGAGAACCACTGAATAAAAACAGAAGAACCACAGGAGACTTGAAGGGGGGAGTCCAAGTAACAAGGCTTTAAAGATTTGTTTAAAGGAAGTAAAAGCAACCTTTAAATAAAATATATTGATTTAGAAACTGTATTACTGTGACCTTTTGTTCATGATCAAAAGTAGATAGATTTTTATTCACCACCACCATGATTTTATTTCTGTATTTTTACCACCTCTACCTAATATAAAACATCTGCTACCCTTGGACTAGCTTCCAAGTCTCTCTATCACCCTCCATGTATCCAGTCCCACCCTTCAGCTATGACCCTGTTCTTAACTATATTCTTTCAGCTGGTCTCTCTGTACTTCATATCATCTGTGCAACTTGTTTGGTTTCAATAATATAAAAGCTTTACATGATTATTTAAAATTTAATATGTGTAGTTTCACATACTAAGATTTAAGTTCACCACAAGAGATTCTGGTAGTGGTCCCCAAATTACATTCTTTCCCTCTTCCAGTGTAACAGAGCTCCTGATTTTACCTAGGGCACATTGTCACTTTGTCTCTCCCTGAATTCTTTCTGCAATGAGACATCAAGATCCTGAGCTCCATTAGGTCCTGAAATCAGGCTGCAAGTGATAAAATGCTGTAAGAAATAAGACCTGAACAGTGAACCAAGAGTGGAGAGAAGATCACAGCCCTCCTTCAAGCAATCCTCTCTACCAGTGTCCCAAATCTTCTAGGTTTCAAAGACATGGTAACAACTTTCTCCATTCATAATTCTGTTGTCTGGACAAGGGATGCAGTTATGGGCTTCAAATACAAACATTTAGTTAAAGTTACTGTAAAAATAAAAAAATCACAGCTACTTTTTAAGAGAAACAAAGTTACTTGATGAACCTATTCTGCTACTATACCTACCCCTCCCCAAATTAGATAAACACATTAACAAAGCCTATTGTTGCCTTCTAAATTAGAATAAACGAAGATGAGGCCACAGTAACAGCTCAGAATAACACACTGTCGTGCTACCCGTACCATCTATGCCTCCATAATGGGGAGGTGTATACAACTGCTCTAGGAATTAAACAAGCTATTGTCTTAGAAATGGTTATTAAATATTAGCTATATTCAGCTGACAATAAATATTAACAGCTTTAAAAATAGTCATAATTTTAAATTCAACAATTCCATTTCTGGGATTCCATCCTAAGAAAATAATCCTAAGTATGAGGGGAAATTTTATTAAAAAAAAAAAAAAGATCATCCCAGAGTCATTTATAATAGGCACAAATCAGAGACCCAGTGACCTTCCCCTGCCACCCTTACTCCCATCCAATGGTGAACTGAGACCAAGCACTCTGGCTCAGGCGAGGGTTATAAACGCAGGACTAGCCAGGAAGATGCAGATGGGATTGGGAAGAGGCAGAGAAGAATTCAGAACTTGGGTCCAACTTTCTGGCGAGGCAGACTTAGCAAGAAAGAAGAGTTCAAGATGTCAAGTCCATCAGGGTAGAGTGGAGTGAGAGAGTGGAAACAAGGCTTGACCCGAGATCAAGCTGCTTGAGGGAACATTGTGTGGATATTGGAGAGATGCCCTGAGATCCGAAGGGGAAGGGGAGAAAGAACTCTCCACAGAGAATCTCAGGCACAGTTGGTGGGTGGGCCAGGAGATGCTGGGTTCTGAATAGGAACAAAATATATTTCCGTCATGAGTGGAAGGGCTAAATAAATTATTGAACACCAGAAGAATATACTATGCAAACATTACCAAATGCTGATTAGAGAGACTAGTAATCAGAGAAAAAGGCTCGGCTACTGTTAAGTACATATGTTTATGTATTTAGTACATATACTGTATTTGTTGTCATTGTTTATTCACTCAGTCTTGTCTGACTTTGGCAACCCCATGGGCTATACAACCCTTCTGTCTATGGGATTTCCTAGGTTAAAATACTAAAGTGAGTTGCCATTTCCTTTAAAAACAGTCATAGTAACAGCCACAGATCCAGGAGATCTTCCCCATCCAGGGACTGAACTCATGTCTCCTGCATTGGCAGATAGGTTCTTTACCACTGAGCCACCAAGGAAGCCTACATGCAATGTATATTTATATATTTATATGCATATAAAAATAAATATATATTTCAGTACATGTTATATGTATATAGAAATGTACATGCATGTACTTAACATACACAAATGCACTTACATTTAAGTATAAATAAGTATGTATATATACATATGTATACATGTATATGAGAGCAGCTATGGTATATGCATAGGAAAAATATTTAGAAGAAACATCAAAATGCTAATAATTGAGTCGGAGGATAAAGTAATGATGATATGCCTTTTTTTCTCTATTTTTTCCATTTTATTTAATGTGTAGATTTTAAACTTTTATATTTAAAAACTTGAATGTAAAGAAAAAAGAACACTAGGAACATTTATCTAAATGTTATAGTGCTACTCTTCCAGAAATTTGTTTCTAGAGAATAAAATATGTGCCTTAGGCAACAAGCCATATTTTCAGCCTCCTAAATCCTTTTCTCTAAATATCAACTAATGAGATTCTAGAGAAAGAATGTTCCTCCCTTGAACTACATTTGGCTCTTTGGGAATAACTGTAACTCTTTCCTGACATGTGATACCTTTTAGGGGACAAAACCCTTCCCCACTCCCCTCCAAAAAACTTGTTTATGGTATATACTCTAATGGTCAGCAATTACCTGGGTCCTTTCCAAAGGTTCTAACTTGCTCCCATGGTAAACCCTACTCAGGCATCAAACAAAGTAATACAAAAGAAAGTGAACTGCTACAAATATAAGTACTGTTATATTTCTCACATTATATATTTTCTCATTTTTATTACGAACTTCTTGATAGAATAGGAGTCATTTTAGTCCCTCAATTTGCCAGAGCACAAGTTAATCTTTGGTTCTTGTAACTCTAGAGCTGTGATCAGAATCAATTAATCTATATGCCAAGTTGACCACATGATTATCAATACCAACTATCAGGCCTGCCAAAGACCTCCCATGAATTCTCTGAATCCAGTCAGTTCAGGCAAATATTGAGAATAACATCCCTAGTAATCAAAGATTGATTTTGAATTTAATTTTAAAAATGTTTAAAAGTTCCTTTAAACAGTTGGGGAAATATGAATGTGAACTGGACATCAGACAAGATAAAAATGGATTTATTATACGTGGAAAGGTAGAGATACTTGACTCTAAAAACCAAGTGGCAAAATAGCAAGTAAGGTATAATCTCATTCTCAAGAGTCAAACATGACTTAGCAACTGAACAACAAAGGGACAAAAATACATATAAGCATAATTAGAAGGAGATCTGAAAGGATACACGATGAAATCAGCAGGAATCACCTCTGGACAATAAAAATCGTGTTTTTATATTCTTATTTTTTGCTTATTTGTGTTTTTTAGACTTCCTATAATACACATACACTGTTTGTAATAATAAAAGAATACTTTCAATGAAAAGAAAGCTCCTTCAGTTTTAAAAATAGACCTCTGCATTTTCTGGTTCTGGCTACATACAATATTTCGAACAAAATGCCAGAACCCATAGAAAGCCAGAAATGTGGGAAGCATCCTCTTAAATAAAGAATACATATTAAAAAATAAAATCTCATGGGAAAAATTTGCTTTTCCAAGAGCCCCTGCTCAAGTTTGTCAGTTCAAAGCCTTTAGCACATTTTGCACATTTTTTATAAACAAAGAGATTTTAGGATTGTTTACCAAAACCAAGTTCATACTGGGATCATTTTGATGTTACCATCATTAATCACACTCTCCCAGCAAAACTCTCCAGGTTGCTCCTCTACATCCTAGTATTTGTGCATAGCTTTCCACTCAGGCATCAAACAAAGTAATACAAAAGAAAGTGAACTGCTACAAATATAAGTACTGTTATATTTCTCACATTATATATTTTCTCATTTTTATTACGAACTTCTTGATAGAATAGGAGTCATTTTAGTCCCTCAATTTGCCAGAGCACAAGTTAATCTTTGGTTCTTGTAACTCTAGAGCTGTGATCAGAATCAATTAATCTATATGCCAAGTTGACCACATGATTATCAATACCAACTATCAGGCCTGCCAAAGACCTCCCATGAATTCTCTGAATCCAGTCAGTTCAGGCAAATATTGAGAATAACATCCCTAGTAATCAAAGATTGATTTTGAATTTAATTTTAAAAATGTTTAAAAGTTCCTTTAAACAGTTGGGGAAATATGAATGTGAACTGGACATCAGACAAGATAAAAATGGATTTATTATACGTGGAAAGGTAGAGATACTTGACTCTAAAAACCAAGTGGCAAAATAGCAAGTAAGGTATAATCTCATTCTCAAGAGTCAAACATGACTTAGCAACTGAACAACAAAGGGACAAAAATACATATAAGCATAATTAGAAGGAGATCTGAAAGGATACACGATGAAATCAGCAGGAATCACCTCTGGACAATAAAAATCGTGTTTTTATATTCTTATTTTTTGCTTATTTGTGTTTTTTAGACTTCCTATAATACACATACACTGTTTGTAATAATAAAAGAATACTTTCAATGAAAAGAAAGCTCCTTCAGTTTTAAAAATAGACCTCTGCATTTTCTGGTTCTGGCTACATACAATATTTCGAACAAAATGCCAGAACCCATAGAAAGCCAGAAATGTGGGAAGCATCCTCTTAAATAAAGAATACATATTAAAAAATAAAATCTCATGGGAAAAATTTGCTTTTCCAAGAGCCCCTGCTCAAGTTTGTCAGTTCAAAGCCTTTAGCACATTTTGCACATTTTTTATAAACAAAGAGATTTTAGGATTGTTTACCAAAACCAAGTTCATACTGGGATCATTTTGATGTTACCATCATTAATCACACTCTCCCAGCAAAACTCTCCAGGTTGCTCCTCTACATCCTAGTATTTGTGCATAGCTTTCCCTTCAAATATAACATCTAGATGAACAAGTGATATTTAAGACATCTTTTTATATTTCGGTAACCTTGAAATATTCATCTGTTATAGCTTAAAAGCAAGGTAAATTATTCATTGACCACTTCAGCTGTAATGATTCCAAAGCAGCTGTTATTTACCTGGGCAACGGTCCTCGAATTAAAATAACTCTCTGAATCAGTTCTGGGCTTCATGCTGCTACTCCTTATGTTTAACAGATAGGCTGAAGCAGTTCCAAAAAACAACCGTAGGCCAACGAGTAAATAACCATTTTCAAAGATGTAATTATATACTGTATTTATATTATAGTCAGAGACATAACAATCAGGTAAATAAAAGTGACAGGTCTGAAACTAAACAAAATGACTCAAGGAAACAAAAGACACTTTTATGCTACCTTTCAAGCAATATTCGTATGTGTAGCGAATGTTATCTTCTCAGACCCAAAGAATCAAAGAAATGACTAATTATAAAGCTCCCCTCTATCTTACAAATGAAAGGTCTGCGCCTAGGAAAAAATAAACTGACTGTGGCAATCCTAAACACACCTTCTTCCAGGTAAAGATAAAGGATTTCCTTGCTTTTAAGGACTTTAGCTATGTCATGAGATTTAAAAACCAGAAGGCACAGAAAGTCTTTGTGTTTTTCAGAGTAGGGTGGAGAATTTGGGGGAAGCATATGATTGGCTTTCCTTCAGGATTCTGATGCATCTTTGAAATCTATCCATATTAAAAATAAATGGGTCAGTGGATTCTGGTTCTGCCCATGGCAGCCTATTCTTCCTACTAACTACAACTAAAAACTCTAACAAAAATATGCAAAGAAGAAAACTACCAGAGGACTGTGAAAGTAAACAAAAGCAGTTGAATTGCGGGGTATATGCTTTCCACCCTTTTCTTTTCTTATGCAACTTCATCCTTAAAGTATTGGTCCTGGTTTCAAAGCAGCATGTGGTACAGACAGCTAAAATTCCAATAGATAGCATGTCTTTCTAGCCACAGGAGCCAAGAAATGATCACCCTATGAAGCGGACTGAGTAAGAGAAATCCCAGAGGAGAAACAAATAAAGGGGTGTCCCAATACTGTGTATGAACCCTTGGCTCAACGTAACATCTAAGCCAAGCATCCAAGGTACAGTCTCAAACCAACTAGCAAAGGCTCTGAGAATTTAAATGAGATAGGAACAACCAACCTAAGTGTCAGATTAACCCTTGAACTATGCAGGTACAGGACAGACCCAAAGCAGCACAACAAAGATTTGCGGCTCACAAAGGTGAGAAGAACTTACAGTCAGAGCCAAACCAGACTGATTGCCTGCTAAACCAAAACATCAACATTCCCCCTGAGGATTATGAATGGACTCAGAACCTATGCAGTATTACACTGACATGTTCAGGGTACAATCTGAAATTACTTGACAACCAAACAGGAAACAGGACATTTTTCCAGAAAATATTCTTAAGGGAAAAACATCAACAGATGCCAAACTCAATTTTATTAAACTATCAAAGACTTTCAAGTATATACTATAACTGTGCTCCTTAAGGAAAACACATTTGAAGTGAATGAATAGATAGAAATTCTCAGTAAAGAAATAGAAACTACAAAAATAGCAAACAAAAAATCCAAATGGAAATTCTAAAACAAAAATATAATATCCAAAATGTTCTTTAGAATTCACTAGATGGGCTGAATAGCAGAACATAGATAACAAAATAAAATGAAGATAGATCAGTAGAAATTATCCAAACTGAAGAACAGAAACTATTGGGAAAAATGAACAAGGTTTCCAGATCATTAGGACAATATCAAAAGGTCTAGGATTGGAATTATATAAAACAATTACTAAACCTAATAAAACCTGATAACTAAACATAATTTAGCATGGTTTAAGGTCCATAATGTTGTAGCTGTTGTGCTCAGTCATGTCCAACTCTTTGTGACCCCATGGACTACAGCCTGCCAGGCTCCTCTGTCTATGGAATTTCCCAGGCAAGATGGAATGTGTTGCTGTTGCCTTCTCCAAGGGATCTTCCTAACCCAGGGCTTGAATCCACATCTCTTCTATCTCCTGCACTGGAAGTAATTTTATAGGCATGAACACCCTATGAAGCGGACTGAGTAAGAGAAATCCCAGAGGAGAAACAAATAAAGGGGTGTCCCAATACTGTGTATGAACCCTTGGCTCAACGTAACATCTAAGCCAAGCATCCAAGGTACAGTCTCAAACCAACTAGCAAAGGCTCTGAGAATTTAAATGAGATAGGAACAACCAACCTAAGTGTCAGATTAACCCTTGAACTATGCAGGTACAGGACAGACCCAAAGCAGCACAACAAAGATTTGCGGCTCACAAAGGTGAGAAGAACTTACAGTCAGAGCCAAACCAGACTGATTGCCTGCTAAACCAAAACATCAACATTCCCCCTGAGGATTATGAATGGACTCAGAACCTATGCAGTATTACACTGACATGTTCAGGGTACAATCTGAAATTACTTGACAACCAAACAGGAAACAGGACATTTTTCCAGAAAATATTCTTAAGGGAAAAACATCAACAGATGCCAAACTCAATTTTATTAAACTATCAAAGACTTTCAAGTATATACTATAACTGTGCTCCTTAAGGAAAACACATTTGAAGTGAATGAATAGATAGAAATTCTCAGTAAAGAAATAGAAACTACAAAAATAGCAAACAAAAAATCCAAATGGAAATTCTAAAACAAAAATATAATATCCAAAATGTTCTTTAGAATTCACTAGATGGGCTGAATAGCAGAACATAGATAACAAAATAAAATGAAGATAGATCAGTAGAAATTATCCAAACTGAAGAACAGAAACTATTGGGAAAAATGAACAAGGTTTCCAGATCATTAGGACAATATCAAAAGGTCTAGGATTGGAATTATATAAAACAATTACTAAACCTAATAAAACCTGATAACTAAACATAATTTAGCATGGTTTAAGGTCCATAATGTTGTAGCTGTTGTGCTCAGTCATGTCCAACTCTTTGTGACCCCATGGACTACAGCCTGCCAGGCTCCTCTGTCTATGGAATTTCCCAGGCAAGATGGAATGTGTTGCTGTTGCCTTCTCCAAGGGATCTTCCTAACCCAGGGCTTGAATCCACATCTCTTCTATCTCCTGCACTGGAAGGTGGATACTTTTATCACTGTGCCACCTGGGAAGCTCTTAAAGACAATATAGGATATCAGTTGTATTCTTGTATGTATACTACCAGAAAACAATGGGAATATAAAACTCTCAAACTTCTATTTACAGTATCACCAAAAATCACAGAAGACATAGAATCTAACAACAGATGACCAAAACCTTACACTGAAAACTATAAAACATAGCTGAAGAAAATTTAAAAGACCTAGATAAATGGAAAGGCAGTCCATACTTACAAAGGGAAAGATTATTTTGATGGAAATATCTCTAGTTATCTATACTTCATGTGATACCAATAAAAACTTCAGCAGGGTTTTGTTGTTTCATAGAAATTGATAAGCTAATTCTAAAATGTAAATAATAATGCTAAGAATCAAGAATAATCAAAGGAGTTAAGAAGGAGAATGAGAAAGCAAAGTTGGAGGACTCACTCTGCCTGATTTCAGTCATTACTGTAAAGCTCCAAAAGTCAAAGCAGTTGGTACTGGTGAAAAAACAGGCATATAGATAACAAAACAGAATAGAATTCAGAAATATATATATATTGCAATGTTTTTATGAAGGTACCAATTCAGAAGTGGAAATCATTGCAATGTACAGTGCTAGACCAAACGAATTATCTGTTTGGAAAATTAAACACCTGTCTTTATTCCACATCATACACCAAAATGCACTCAGAATGTCATTTGACCTACATGTAAACCTAAAACCATAACACTTTTAGAAGAAAGCATAGAAGACCATCACAACCTTGGATTAGGTGAAGATTTCCCAGATGGGACGCCAAAACCACAAACCTAAAAGAAAAAAGAAAAAACTGGCCTTGATCAAAAATTAAAGATGTTTGCTCCTCACAAGGCCTCATTAAGAAAATGAAAAGGCCATGAACTGGGCGAAAATATTCCCAATATACATCAGAGGACTTCTGTATAAAACTGAAATAAAAAAAACCTTAGAAGCCCAACAACCCATGGACTAACTATGTGAACAAACACTTCATCAAAGAAGATAGACAGATCGCCAAAAAACACATTAAAAGGTGTTCAGCATTCTTCGTTATCAAGGAAATTCAAACTAAGACCACAACAGGATACCATTGCACATCCATTAAATTGGTTACAACTAGAAAGACTGAGCACACCAAATGCTAATAAGGCTATGAAGCAGTTAAACTCTCATTATGTTACTTGTAAGAATGTAAAATAGTACAACTCATTTGTACTGATATATTTATTCTTCACGCATAGAATCTAACAACAGATGACCAAAACCTTACACTGAAAACTATAAAACATAGCTGAAGAAAATTTAAAAGACCTAGATAAATGGAAAGGCAGTCCATACTTACAAAGGGAAAGATTATTTTGATGGAAATATCTCTAGTTATCTATACTTCATGTGATACCAATAAAAACTTCAGCAGGGTTTTGTTGTTTCATAGAAATTGATAAGCTAATTCTAAAATGTAAATAATAATGCTAAGAATCAAGAATAATCAAAGGAGTTAAGAAGGAGAATGAGAAAGCAAAGTTGGAGGACTCACTCTGCCTGATTTCAGTCATTACTGTAAAGCTCCAAAAGTCAAAGCAGTTGGTACTGGTGAAAAAACAGGCATATAGATAACAAAACAGAATAGAATTCAGAAATATATATATATTGCAATGTTTTTATGAAGGTACCAATTCAGAAGTGGAAATCATTGCAATGTACAGTGCTAGACCAAACGAATTATCTGTTTGGAAAATTAAACACCTGTCTTTATTCCACATCATACACCAAAATGCACTCAGAATGTCATTTGACCTACATGTAAACCTAAAACCATAACACTTTTAGAAGAAAGCATAGAAGACCATCACAACCTTGGATTAGGTGAAGATTTCCCAGATGGGACGCCAAAACCACAAACCTAAAAGAAAAAAGAAAAAACTGGCCTTGATCAAAAATTAAAGATGTTTGCTCCTCACAAGGCCTCATTAAGAAAATGAAAAGGCCATGAACTGGGCGAAAATATTCCCAATATACATCAGAGGACTTCTGTATAAAACTGAAATAAAAAAAACCTTAGAAGCCCAACAACCCATGGACTAACTATGTGAACAAACACTTCATCAAAGAAGATAGACAGATCGCCAAAAAACACATTAAAAGGTGTTCAGCATTCTTCGTTATCAAGGAAATTCAAACTAAGACCACAACAGGATACCATTGCACATCCATTAAATTGGTTACAACTAGAAAGACTGAGCACACCAAATGCTAATAAGGCTATGAAGCAGTTAAACTCTCATTATGTTACTTGTAAGAATGTAAAATAGTACAACTCATTTGTACTGATATATTCTTGCAGTTTCTAAAACATACACCTACCACAAGACTAACACATTCCATTTATCCAAAGGAAACAAAGACATCTGTCCACACAAAGACATGAGCATGAACATTCTTCACAGCCTTATTTGTAACATACCCAAACTGGAAACAACCCAAACATCCATCAACAAGTAAATGGGATGAGCAAATAACTATTTATCTGAACAGAAGAATACAATTCAGCAATAAAGCAGAAATGGCCTATTGAGACATGAAACAACATAGATAAACCTAAAAAGCATTACCCAGACTGAAAATTTCAGGCAAAAGAGAGTACACACTGTTTAATTTCATTTATATAGAATTTGAGAAAACACAAAGCATTCTATAGTGACAGAAAGCAGATCAGTGATTTTCTGGGAAAAGGGGTGGAGGGAGGGAGAGAGAGAGAACACAACGATCTAAAGGAAACTTTTGAGAATGATGGGCATGTTCATTGTTTTGATTGTGGTAATTACATAATTATATGTCAAAGCTGATCAAATTGTAAAGTTCATAGATGTGCATTTTATCATACTTCAGTTGTACCTTGATAATACTGTACCAAAAATAAGAGGAGGAAAGGAGAATGCAACTTACTGGCAAAGGCAATGGGTACCTCTGTGGATTCTATTTCCAACTTTTGATGGGCTAGATAACCTAATTTCACTGTAAAAAAAAGGCTAAAAATAATGAGTACACTATTAACAAACATCCTCAAAAGTGTGTATCAACTTCACTAGAAATGCACCCAAGTTTGGTCTACCTTTGGAGAGTAGAGGGATACTGGTCCCTAAAGATCTAAAGAGGGATTTCTGGTCCCTAAAGCAAAACAAACAAGAACAAGGACTTGTAGGATTTGGAACTGAGACTTCACCATATTTCTACACTCATGGAAGAGCTACACCATTAGTGAAGGGTTGTTCCAAGAGAAAATTCCACTTCCTGGCCCAGGATGAAAATAAGGAAGTCCTTCTGCTTTGGGAAATATCTCCGCTGAGAACATGTCACCAACTTACTTTCATGTGGGTTTAGGATTTGAACTTGTACTACCTCTGTAGTCAGGTAATCCCAAAACAAAGAAATGAACTTAAAAGTGATCCAGCCTGGATATGTCCTGAGACATCGGGCAGAAAAAAAGACAAAGCTTCTTGGTATGGTAAAATTCTTAATCAAGTCTAATAAGACTCCCCCAATAACACCCCCACTTAAGTGACCTCACAGTACAAAATAACAAAATACATCAAGTGAAATGCTGAACTGGATACACAAGTTGGAATCAAGATTGCTGGGAGAAGCATCAGTGACCTTAGACATGCAGATGACATCACCCTAATGCCAAAAAGCAAAGAGGAATTAAAGAACCTCTTGATGAAGTGAAAGAGGAGAATGAAAAAACTGACTTAAAACTCAACATTCAAAACACTAAAATCATAGCATCCAGTCCCATCACTTCATGGCAAATATATGGGGGTAAAAAATGGAAAGTTAAGATTTTACTTTCTTGGGCTCCAAAATCACTGTGGATGGTGATTTCAGCCATGATATTAAAAGATGCTTGGAAGAAAAGCTATGACAAGCCTAGACAGCATATTCAAAAGCAGAGATACCACTTTACCAACAAAGATCTGTATAGTCAAAGTTATGATTTTTCTGGTAGTCATGTATGGATGTGTGTGTTGGACCAAAAAGAAGGCTGAGTCCCAAAGAAGTGATGCTTTCAAACTGTGGTGCTGGAGGAGACTCTTGAGAGTTCCTAGGACTGCAAGGAGATCAAACCAGTCAATTCCAAAGCAAATCAACCCTGAATATTCATTGGAAAGACTGATGCTGAAGCTGAAGCTTTAATACTTTGGCTGCCTGATATGAAGAGATGACTCACTGGAAAAGATCCTGATGCCAGGAAAGACTGGGGGCATGAGGAGAAGGGGACAACAGAGGATGAGACAGTTGGATGGCATAATTGACTCAATGGACATGAGTTTGAGCAAACTCTGGGAGACAGTGAAGGACAGGGAAGCTGGACATGCTTCAGTCCATGGGGTTGCATAGAGTCGGACATGACTTAGTGACTGAACAACATATGAGAAGGGTAGAAAGGCAGTATGTGTGCAATGGTATAGCACTTGGGTAAAACTTCTGATGCTAAATGTAATTTTTCTAAGCAGGGCAAGTAAGTAGCCCCATAAAATCTGGTGCCCTTTTCCTCAGTGAAGAGATATTTGGAACCACATCACAAGGAGATAATTATATTCACAAAATGAAATAAGCAAGTTACAGAATAATACATATAGATTGAGACCTTGTTTTGAAGAAAATATATAAAGATAATAGATGTGCTTGTACATATAATGTGGAAATATATACACTAACATTATCGAATGGTAGGATTTGAGGAGGTTTAAGAGAGAAGAGTGAAATAAAGAGACAGAAGAGTGTAAACACCTATGTATAATCTAGTAACTTTTTCTTTTTCTGACAATGAGCATTTGTAATTTCTTTAAACAAAAGAAAATATCTTAAAGAGTTCTTCTGTTCAAAGAAATAATAGCAGGTATTTTGTCATTGAAAATAACAGACAAAATCCAATTTTCCAGTTTTCTAGCAGTACAGTTGCTAGTTACAGGGAAGTCAAGTAATAGACAGAAGTAGATAAACCCAAGGCTCTTTGAAAATCCTGTTTTTTCTTACTTCTCTTCCTTTTGTGTTCTGTCACCTAAAATTCAGAGGCTGGTTTTCAGAAAAAGTTTCCTTCTGAGGGGCTTCCCCTGGTGGTCCAGTGGGTAAGGACACTGCCTTGCAGTGCAAGGGGTGCTGGTTCGATCCCTGGCCTGGGAAGATCCCACGTGCCGCGGAGCGGCTGGACCGATGTGTCCAATTACCGAGCTGGAGCTCTGGAGTGCGTGCGCCCAGAGCCGGCGCTCTGCAACGACAGACGCCTCCGCGATGGGAGGTCCACAGGAGCCAAAGAACAAAGACGGATGAAAATAGAGAAATGAAAGACCAATAGAAGTGGCCCGCCCGCTCTCCTCCCTCCCCAACCTGACCCCCGCCCAAAATAAATAAATAAATCTTAAAAAAAAAAAAAGTCTCCTGAGAATAATGCTTACTGAGAACAACTTGGACATGATTCAAGGACTGCAGGTCATAGTTGCCTTACACAATAAACTTCATAACTTGCTCTCAAAGAGACTGGATCACAGCATTAGAAAATCATTAGAAAACAAAGGGTCTGATTATCCCCTTGTTTGTGATTGGCTTAGATTTAATCAACTTACCAAAGAAATTCTAGTCAAAGAATGACTACATATAAAAACATATGAATATGAAAAGACTAACTCTACATTTTCAAAAATTGTCTCAGATGTCTTGTTATAAAAACATGTCTTGTTGGAAAAAAAAAAGTCTTACCTGCATAAGCCTCAGGGAAATAATTTGCTATTAGTCCCAAAGTTAAAAGCTTCCTTAGAGATGAGGGAAATATAGAAAAAGAGATCTTTATCAAGACAGAATCAAAAAATAGATAGTTAAAGAGATTTTTGTTACATTGAAATATAGCATCTGAAAAATCATTTTAATGGAGTACAATTTCATAATAAATATATGAATGAGACTCGGCTGATTCCACAGTCTTCTAATGAAATTTATCTTCTCACTGGCCAAATTTGGGACATGTTGAGCATCAAAAAGAACAATACACACAAGTAATTATAAAGTATTAAATGAATAAAAATCCACAAATTCACCTTGATAGTTTGAAGAGAGAAAGGGAAAAAAAGGAAAGTTCTTTTTTTGTATAACGTCACCTTACTCAAAGTAGAAGGGAAGATATTGAGAAAACCACAATGTTGCATGCCCAAGGCAATAACTGATTCAGACAGGGATCAGCAAGGTAAACTCAAGCCATTAAGTAGAAAGCTGTGAAGAACAGTATATCCACACGGTACCAAAGAATCACTCACAAATATTAACCATCTGCAAAGAGGAAAAACAAAACCTTTACAATGGAGAAAACTCTGCTCACCAACTTGACCAAGGGATCACTCTTAAATTCAGTAAGAGTAAGGCAACCAGATGTTCTGTTTCTTGATGTCAAGCAATAAAAGTACTCAAGATCACTAGTGAAATTTTCTTGCCAGGAATGTTAAACCTTAATCTGATCAAGCCTTCACAATTTACAGGAAGTGGACTAAAACATATGAGAAGACAACATAAAGAGACAACCAAATCCAGGACAGGGCCCTTTACAAGACAACTGTGCTCACTTTCACAACCCAATGTCATTGTAAAAAAAAAATATATGGAGAGGCTATTCTAAGACTAAAAAGACTGGGGATCTATAAGCAAATGCAGTGTGTAACACTGACTGAAGGATTCTGGGAAGCTGCTATTTAAAAATCTTTAAACAAAGTGGAAAATTATTGAATAGAGATTAAATATTTTCTATTAAGAATTACTGCCAATTTCCCTTAGGTGTGATCATGGTGTTGTGGTTATATCGAAGAATCTCCTTGTTCTTAGGAAATACATGGTTACATTTTTATAGATGAAACATCGTGATGCCTGAAATTTTCTCTAAAATAATGCAGTAGTGTGGTAGGGAGAGGGAAGATTGCCAAAATGTCTCCAGCCCACAAAACCAGCCACGTGGTTTAATATATGCATAAAGAGTGTTAAAGCATGAGTGGCAAAATGTGAACTGTTCATGTGTTCATTGTATTGTCCTTTCAGCTTTTCCATGTTGACAATTTCTCATACTTAGAAGTTGGGGGAGAGAGGGGAAGTGTTCTCAGAAATATTTTCCTTAGAAGAGCTCTATCAAATGTACCTTAACCATTCTCTACAAGTGACTTGCTTTTCCTTATCTGTTATATACCATCCATTCGAATACTCCTAAAATCTGCCTTAATTATTGTAAATAATAGTCTAATTTAAACCCCACAATAATCAGCACAACATGTATAGGTGTGAACATCGGTTTTATACCGAAATAACAAACTTAACAGCAGTAAAACAAATTGTTTATTACAGCATATAATGTGTTATATTAAATTTACACAAAGATATATAAAAACACAGTTTATATCATACAGTCATTTAACATCAACAGGAATATCAAAATGAATACTACTCATGCACAAAACATGCATAATTGGTATAAAAAAGCAATTTTACACAATACTGTTTACCAAAAAAATTTTTATTAAAAAAAAAGCCCTTTCAAGACAGGGTCAATGGTCCAATCTGGACTGGATTGCACTGATATGTTTGGGCTAATGCTTAGATGGCACCGTGCTCTGACAGTAGTTCTGAGCCTGAAGCCGCACCCAAGGGTTATTTCATTTGGAGTGAATTTCTTCGTACCCAATGGCCAAAATGTTATCCCAAAGGCAAGTCTCCAAGGGAGAAACGGTTGGATCTACTGCAAATCACAGAGGAGGAGAAAGGCATTAATGTTGGGTAAATGGCCCTAGAAGGGGTTACTGTAACCAGGGCCTAGGCATCAAGTGTGGCAAAGAGTTTAGCGAATCCTTTTAAGGTATTACCAGCCTCCCTATCCAGATCACCTTCTGGATGTAGGGTCTGGTCTTCAAGTTCTGAGTCCAGTAAACCAATCAGTTCCCAGAAGAAAATACACTGGGTATACATTTAAGAAAAACAGAGCATATAAAAAATGACAGAAAACCGTGACTGCCCTTTGTATCTGCTTCACACAATTGTCTGTGATACCCTGAACAGGAAAACCCTCATGGCAACGACGCTGCCCTAAAGAACCAAGGAAGCAAATGTATGTCCTCAAGTGCCATCCATCTGACCTCCAGATCAAAAGGTCTCATCCATTTAACACGTGACATCGAAACCTGTGCTTTCACAGCTGCTCAGGCCGTTTCAAATAAAAATCATCTGATACCAGAAAATTCACTATCACCACCATTAGAAACTCAGTATTCACTTCTAACCAGCAAAAACATTCTTTACCTTCCATTAAAGGCACTAGCGTCTATACATGACGAAGATGAGACATCATTCACCCAGGTTTTCTCTAAACCAAAGGAAAGCACTCCGTGAGATTATTACACACAAAAGACGTGAGACACCACTGTGAGGCTGGAAACCAGAAGACCCCACTCTCTGCACCAAGGCTGGGCCTCAAACGGTCGTCATCAGTTTCAAAGAGCCAGACCGAAAGCGGAGGATCTTCTTCTTGAGGTTGTGCGAGGCCTTGATTTTGACGAAGGTTTTGGCGGGGTGGTGGCGAAGGTCGGGCCCCGGGACGGGCTGCAGGGGGAGCGTCTGCACGAACTGCGACCAAATCAAGCCCCCGCTCTCCTCGGAGTCGCTGGTGCTGGTGCTGTCGCCCACGAAGTCGCCCTCGCTCACGCTGGACTCGCTGTCGCCGAAGCAGTTGGTGGTGTAGTTGCTGCGCTCGTCCTCGCTGGTGTCCAGCACGGTGGAATGGAACAGAGACTCGCACTCGGCCGAGTACTCGGAGTCGCTGGCCGCGTACGCGTAGGGGCTGGCGTAGGGCGCGGCCGCGAACAGCGCCGCCGCCTCCCGCCGGCCCCGCCGCGCGCGCCGCAGCGCCTCCTCGTAGGACACCTCGGCGGCCGACCTCCACCGCCGCGAGTCGGTGCGCTTGTGCTTGGGCTTGGCCACCACCGCCTCCCGGCCGTGGCCGTGGCCGTGCGCCCGGCCCCCCGCGCGGTGGCCCGCCCCCAGCGGCCGGCCGGGGAGCCCCGCGTCGGGAGGGCCGCCCCCGCCCCGCCGCGCCTTGGCCGGGGCGCGCCGCGTTTTCTTATTTGTATCCGCGTCGTCGGGGAACCGACACTTCTTGCCGGCCGCCCGAGCCTTCTCTCTCCCGGCGGGCAGCGCGCTCTCCGGCCCGTGGGCGGCCGGGGCCCGGTGCTTCGCGGCGGAGCCCCTCGGGGCAGCCGCGGGCCGCGCACCCCGGGGCGGCCTGGCCCCCGGAGGCGGCGCCAGGGCCGGCGGCGCCTTCCCCAGGGGCCCTTCCTCCAGACTCTGAGACGAGGAGCCCTCGCTTCTGAGATCCAGGGCCGGCCGCTCTTCCGCCAGGAAAGTGGGGCACAGCAGGGCTGAAGCGGCGGACGGGGGTGCTGCCAGAGGGACGGCCTGCGGGCTGTTTTTCTGTGGCCCCTTTTTCAGTGGCTGGACCACCTTGTTCTCTTGCAGCGGAGCGAGGACCCTCCCAGGGCTCTCTTTCGGAGAGGCACGTGGGATCTGCCCGCTTTCCTTCGGGGACTCCCCTGTCCCAGCGGGGGGACACCTCGCAGCCTCCTGGGCGACGGCCTTGGCATTTGGGGGCAGATGTTTACCCTGAGGTTCAGTGGCAGCGCCTGGAGAACAGCCTTCGGGCGCGGGCAACCTCTTGCTCTCCAGAGGTTCTGGCTTTGAGTCTTTTGACCACTGTTTCGGTGGGGAGAATGTCCCGCTGTCCAAAGAGGGGATCCCGCTGGGGGGCAAAGGCACCTGTTTTGTATTCTTAAGGTTCCCACTGTTGCCCTGTGAGACGCCCCCAGTCACTCTGACACAAACACTCCCATTCCTCAGGAGCCCCTTTGTAGGATCGGCGTTCACACTGGTTCTGGGTTTGTTGGTCCGTACAGGGTGGGTTTTCTTCTGAACCAGGCTCAGAATGTAACCATCCATCTTCTTACTGGATGAAGGATGGGGAACAGACCACAAGCTGCTTGGAGATGGTAAGGACATGTCTGTCTTGAGGGTGTCCAGCTCAGATCCCGCACAAACGTCGTTGGCATGGTTACCAAGCCTCTCCTCTTCCTTCAGGGGGTTGCCGGTCAGGCAAAGGAGGAACATCGGGCTCTGCACAGCCACGGCATGAAGTGGGCTGGGGTAGCGATACACATCATTCCCATTTTTAGACACCAGATCGCACTGGTACTTGGGGTTCACATCTGCAATGATAGCAAGGGGATTAGAGTGTGATGTGGAGAGGGAACAGCCAACTGCCCCCAAGGCCTGGTCTTAACAGCAGCCTTCTTTATATTCCAACCATCCTATGAGATCTGGAAAACATTTAAAGGCACACTCTGAAGAAATAAAGTGGTCAGCACCAGCTAGACTTGGACCAATTTCTAGGAAGACAAATTCGTGGCTAGAGAGAGAATGCCAAAGAATCAACAAATACCCCACAAGCTACTCTACTATTTCACATACAGTTCATACTACTAGGTGAGGAAAAAAATAATCAACAAAGGAATCTTTAACAAGATACAATCCTGAAGGAAAAGTATTCAGCCATTAAAAATGCTTTCAAACTATTGCATAATATGGGGAAAACACTTCATTAAAGTGAAGTAAAAACCACAATACCAGGGGTTTTCCTGGTGGTCCAGTGGATAAGGACATTGCCTTGCAGTGCGAGGGGCGCCGGTTCGATCCCTGGCCTGGGAAGATCCCACGTGCCATGGAGCGGCTGGACCAATGTGTCCAACTACCGAGCTGGAGCTCTGGATGCGCTCCCAGAGCTGGTGCTCTGTCATAAGAGAGGTCACTGCAATGGGAGGCCCACACAGGCCAAAGAACAAAGATAAATAAATGAAAGATCAATAGGAGTGACCAAAAAAAAAAATCACAATACCAGACTATTGATTATAATTTTATTAAGACTAGATACAGTCAAAGAAAAAAGTCTAAAATGAAGCACACAAAGATGCTAGTAGTAGCACCTCAAAGTGGTGGGAAAGCAAGTAATGGTACATTCTTCTTCTTCTATTTTCTAAATTTTCAATAAATATGTACTGCATTTATAACTGGAAAAATAAATATGTTTTGAGCCGCTCTTTCTCTGGCCACTTTCCCTTCTGTGTTCTATTCCTGGTTTCCCTTTAAAATACTTGAGATAGGGCTTCCCTGGTGGTCCAGTGGGTAAAGAGTCTGCCTTGCAGTACAAGGGGCACTGGTTCGATCCCCAGTCCGGGAAGATCCCACATGCCATGGAGCAGCTGGACTGGTGTGTCCAGTTGTGAGCCGGAGCTCTGGAACGCATGCGCCCAGAGTCAATGCTCTGTGGCATGAGAGGCCATTACAATGGGAGGCCTACATGGGCCAAAGAATGAAGATAGATGAAAATAAATAAATTAAAAACCAACAAGAGAGGCCAAAATTAAAAAAAAAAAGAAAGAAAGAAAGAAAATACTTGAGATAAACCATACCTTCTATGAGATTTCTCCTCATTTTTTTTTTTTTGACCTAATTCCTAATGACATGTGTTTGAATATAACTGTCAGTTGAAAGGTCAGAGCAACTAATCTAATTTCAATAGAGACTAATTAAATTTAAATAATAATCACCTTGTATTTTTAATAGTGACACTAAAAAGTAAAGTATAATATTTTATGAAGGGATTCTTGATAAGGCTTTAAAAGTTTAGGAGTAGTATTAATAAATAAAATTTCCCACATCTCAAAAATATAGATGCCAAATTATAATGAAATCAAGCTTTCTTGCTTAATTAGATTATTATGATCTCTTATCTTGGTAGATATTACATATATCAAATCTCCTGATTTTAGTTACAGAAGGTCAAAAGTTTTTTCCCCTATTTAGTTTTCCATTATAATTATTCACTAAAATATTGAAAACCTGCTATATGCTAGATTCTGTGTTAACTGTTTAATTAAAGGAAAGCTCCATGAATTCCAATGATTATTAGCAGTCGGGAGGCGGGGCGTCAGCCTATACCGAGAAACAATATTCTTTTATAAACAAAAGCTTATTATAAAATAAATGTGTCTTGTCCCCAATTTCACTTATAAACAGCTTGTTGTAAGAAGGGGAACTCTCTCTAGCTAATATCTGTGTGCGTCCTTTGTCACTACCCCAAGGCCTATCCTTATTTTACTTAAAACCACATTTACCTACATGTCACCTCTCATCCCGGTTCTCTCTTTTCTATAGTTAAGGAACATAACAGACATCCCAGCCCGCAAAGGCCAGCCCAACTGTCTCAATTATGTGAAGATGTGGCATTTGGGATAGCAGGAGTCTGTCCTTAAGGAAAACCTATACCAAAGTACCTTTAATGGGTTAATAAAATTTCCCTCTGAAACCAAATCTGCAGAATGAAAGGGAGCAATTACCAATGAACTCAAGACTCAGACACTCTAGATAACACAGATTTGTGCTTCCCCAAATGATCACTGCTAACAACACACACTACAAAGACACCAGCCAATTAGCAACGTCGGTTGCTTAGTGTTATGTTTGCACTGCCTGGACCCCAGAAATTCACCCTTACACCTAAGTGGACAATACATAAAAACCAAGGCCACTTGTGCCAGAACCTACAGGCTCCTCTAATCTTTTCTGAGGAATTACACTAAATCAAAACTAGGGAAAGTGTCCCAAGTTTCAGCAACAACTCTTTCATTCAGCAAATGAGGAACCTCTGACTAAGAGTGTATAAAACCAAATTCCTTCTCTGTTCCACCTTGTATTTTTAATAGTGACACTAAAAGTAAAGTATAATATTTTATGAAGGGATTCTTGATAAGGCTTTAAAAGTTTAGGAGTAGTATTAATAAATAAAATTTCCCACATCTCAAAAATATAGATGCCAAATTATAATGAAATCAAGCTTTCTTGCTTAATTAGATTATTATGATCTCTTATCTTGGTAGATATTACATATATCAAATCTCCTGATTTTAGTTACAGAAGGTCAAAAGTTTTTTCCCCTATTTAGTTTTCCATTATAATTATTCACTAAAATATTGAAAACCTGCTATATGCTAGATTCTGTGTTAACTGTTTAATTAAAGGAAAGCTCCATGAATTCCAATGATTATTAGCAGTCGGGAGGAGGGGGGTGTCAGCCTAGACCGAGAAACAATATTCTTTTATAAACAAAAGCTTATTATAAAATAAATGTGTCTTGTCCCCAATTTCACTTATAAACAGCTTGTTGTAAGAAGGGGAACTCTCTCTAGCTAATATCTGTGTGCGTCCTTTGTCACTACCCCAAGGCCTATCCTTATTTTACTTAAAACCACATTTACCTACATGTCACCTCTCATCCCGGTTCTCTCTTTTCTATAGTTAAGGAACATAACAGACATCCCAGCCCGCAAAGGCCAGCCCAACTGTCTCAATTATGTGAAGATGTGGCATTTGGGATAGCAGGAGTCTGTCCTTAAGGAAAACCTATACCAAAGTACCTTTAATGGGTTAATAAAATTTCCCTCTGAAACCAAATCTGCAGAATGAAAGGGAGCAATTACCAATGAACTCAAGACTCAGACACTCTAGATAACACAGATTTGTGCTTCCCCAAATGATCACTGCTAACAACACACACTACAAAGACACCAGCCAATTAGCAACGTCGGTTGCTTAGTGTTATGTTTGCACTGCCTGGACCCCAGAAATTCACCCTTACACCTAAGTGGACAATACATAAAAACCAAGGCCACTTGTGCCAGAACCTACAGGCTCCTCTAATCTTTTCTGAGGAATTACACTAAATCAAAACTAGGGAAAGTGTCCCAAGTTTCAGCAACAACTCTTTCATTCAGCAAATGAGGAACCTCTGACTAAGAGTGTATAAAACCAAATTCCTTCTCTGTTCCATGAGAAGGTTGAACACAGCAATTTCTGAATTCCCTTGTTGTGGTGGAAAAACAAGGTCCTGGCAGTTAGTCCTAAGCTTGAACCCTGCCTCTGCCACTCACTCACTCACTCACTGTGTGTGTGTGTGTGTGTCTGTCTGTCTGTGTCTGTGTGTGTATAGCTTTAAGTAACTTAGCAACCCTAACCTCACCAGACCCCATTTTTCTGATACATAAAATGGTTCCTAACAACACTTGCACCTTGCAGAACTGTAGGGAGGATTCAAAGCAGATAGATGTATGCAGAGCATGCAGTAGTGGCTGACACATAGTGGAAATGCAGAAACTCTTCCAGGACCAAGAATGGCATCGAGTCTTTCCAAAGGTCACTGCAAGAATAGCCCCAAACAAGGGAAACTGTCGAGGGGCTCAGATCACATCTACCTGCTAGAAGAAGTGACAGCTGCTATCATGCAAGGTATGCTGGAGGACACGGAGGAGCCACTGCTACCAGAAATGCCAAGCAGCTCTTAAGAAGGCAGACAGAGGGCTTCCTTGGTGGTCCAGTGGGTGAGGACACCGCCTTGCAGTGCAAGGGGCGCCAGTTTGATCCCTGGCCTGGGAAGATCCCACGTGCCGCGGAGCGGCTGGACTGATGTGTCCAATTGCCAAGCCGGAGCTCTGGCGCGTGTGCTCCCAGAGCCGGTGCTCTGAGACAGCGGGGGCCGCCGCGATGGGAGGCCCACACGGGCCTAAGAACAAAGATGGATGAAAATGGACAGATGAAGGACCAATGGAGGGGGCCCGCCTGCTCCCCTCCCTCTCCACCCCACCCTCCTCAAATAGATAAATAAATAAATCTTCTTAAAAAAAAAAAAAGAAGGCAGACAGATATATTTAATCATAAGTATTGGGGGGGCGGGGGGGGGGGTAGTCACTATGTCATGTCTGACTCTTATTACCTCGTGGAGTGTAGCCCATCAGGCTCCTCTGTCTATGGAATTCTTCAGGCAAGAATACTGGGTTGCCATTTCCTTCTCCAGGGTATCTTTCCAACTCAAGGATAGACTCAAGGGTTACCTGCGTTGCAGGCAGACTCTTTTCCAACTAAGCTACCAGGAAAGCCTTAGCTTTAAATGATTAACAGAAGAAGACAACAGATCCAAAGTAGTTTTGAAAAAAAAATGCAAACAAAAGCAAAGGCTCAGAAACAGAGCTCAAGACCTATAATATTTGGACAGGATTTCTACAGATAAGCTGTCTTGCTACCATCAGATCATAAAACCAGGTGACACCCAGAAGCACTAGAACAGTGATGATCTTGATTCTAGATATGACTACGGCACTAAAGGAAGAAAGTTCTCTGAGTCTTTGTTTTTCTTCAGTAGAAGGGGCTGAAGCTAGACAACGTTTAAGGACATTTTATCCTTTCCAACTAAACATGCCTATCAATTCTGTGGATAAAGAAGCTGTAGTACATATATACAATGGAAAATCACTCAGCCATAAATAGGAACGCATTTGAGTCAGTTCTAGTGAGTTGGGTGAACCCAGAGCCTGTTATACAGAGTGATGTAAGTCAAAAAGACAAAAGCAAATATTGTGTATTAACGCATCTATATGGAATCTAGAAAAATGGTACTTAAGAACCTATTTACAGGTCAGGAATAGAGAGGCAGACATAGAGAACAGACTTTGGACACAGGGAAGGAAGGAGAGGGTGGGATGAATTGACAGAGTAGCACTGAAACAAACACATTACCATATGTAAAACAGATAGCTAGTGGGAAGTCGCTATATAACACAAGGAGCTCAAAGCTCAAAGCGGTATTCTGTAACAACCTAGAGGGGTCAGGTGGGGACATTCAAGAGGGAGCAGACATGTGTATACTTACTGGCTGATTTGTGTTGTTGTATGACAGAAACCAAGACAATATTGTAAAGCAATTATCCTCCAATTAAAGATAAATGTTTTAAAATGTGTATCAATTCTAGAAAGTCTTACCTGCAGATTTGGGGCAACCATCTGAGCCAGTCAAGGTTGCCTCCAAGGGGCTGCAGAAGCAGGTGCTGGAATGACAACTGGATAAACACTCACTGAAGACGGAGTTTGAGGAGTTGGAAAGGGATCCCGAAGCCCCATCACTCAGTTCATAAAACCCTATAAATAAAAACATCATTTGAGATTAAGATCACATCAGGCAGAAAACACAAGTTTGTGCTTAAAAGGATTAATTATATACAAAAGGTGGAAAAGGGAGAATTCGGGGGGAGGGATGCCAATTGTGGTTCGTGAAACTGAGTGTCCTCATTTTAGGCTGTCGTTTCCAGCAATCCTCAGAAAAATGCAAAGAGCCCATAACTATGAATACATTTCAAAGCCCGGGGTACACTCATTCTCAAACTGATCTTCCTCCTTGACCCCTCCTTTAAAGGTGGGCAAGGAAAGAGACTTAGATCTGTCAGAGTGTCAACTTTTTCACAAACATTTCAGAAAGAATAAGTTGAAGAGAAAAAAAAGTCTATGTAAGGAGCCAAATGGTTTAAAAGGATAAAAGAAAACTTTTGAAGTGGTCTCAGGAAGTTGAAGTGTGACTAATTTTCTAGCCCAGTTCTGACTTTCTCAAATTTCAAAGGAGGAACCCTCTTCCAGAAATTTGCATAGAAGCTTTTATTTTTAAACTCAGAGGGCTTCAGTCAGATTACCCTCATTATTAAAAATTTTTATTGTCTAATGAACTCATCTACAAAACAGAAACAGACTCACAGACATAGAGAACAGACTTGTGGTTGCTGAGGAGGGGTGGACAGGCACAGATTGGGAGTCTGGCACTGGAAGATGCAAATTATTATACAGAAAATGGATAAAAATGTTCCCCCAATGAAAAATAAATTTTTAAAAAAGGAGAAAATGAATAAACAACAAGGTCCTACTGTACAGTGCAGGGAACTATATCCAATAGCCTATGATAAACCATAACTGAAAAGAATATGAAAAAAGAATGTATATATACATGTAACTGAATCACTTTGTTGTACAGCAGAAATTAACACAACACTGTATATCAATTATATTTCAATAAAATAAATTTGTGATCTGATTTTGCTTCCCTCTCATGCAACTGAATAACAGACTTTTCTTGTTTTGTTTTATTTTCTCCGTACTGGAAACAAACCCCATTGCCCTCTGCAGATCTGGGAATGCTAAGCACAGGGGCTTGAGGTAGCACTCAGGGCTGCAGCATTCCTCTCCATGCCCCCACACTCGCCTGAGCTGGGGCGGCTGTCTGTCTCCAGGTGCTCTTCAGATGTCTTTTCCACATCCAGTCTCAAGTCACTTATCTGCTTGTCGAGTTCCTGCAACTGGTTCAACAAGCCAGCGTCTCTTCTCCTCAAACAATTCTGATTAGGAAGAATAGAGAAAGAAAAAGCAAACACATTTTGGTGACAAAGAAGCTCTACGTATTCAAACTACCATCTGAAGAATTCAATAAATCTTCCAAAACCACATTTTACTGGATGACCTGACGTAAAGAAAAACTTCAAGAATATGTCCTATGTTAAATTCTACTTTCTCACATTTTGGGGTAATATAAAGTTTCTTCATAAAAATAAGACTTGCTTTTAGTTTCAACTAATATAGATATACAAACTTAGTTTTTATAGGTAGGAATATGAAAAACCCACTCAGATTTTTTTTTAAACCTCTGTGTACAGCCTATTTATTACAATACTTCACCACAGACTCTTCAATTTGAAGTCAGAGTGTAACAGATTTCCTACAATACACTATAATCTTCTCAGGTGAGGTTTTCTGGCCAAATGTCCTGCAGAGTTTTGTTTTCTATTAGCTGCTTTGTGGGGTTTAATCAGTCTTAGGGCCTTTGAAAGTGAGAAACTAATACTAATGCAGAGGGTGGACAGGCACAGATTGGGAGTCTGGCACTGGAAGATGCAAATTATTATACAGAAAATGGATAAAAATGTTCCCCCAATGAAAAATAAATTTTTAAAAAAGGAGAAAATGAATAAACAACAAGGTCCTACTGTACAGTGCAGGGAACTATATCCAATAGCCTGTGATAAACCATAGTAGAAAAGAATATGAAAAAGAATGTATATATACATGTAAAACTGAATCACTCTGCTGTATACCAGAAACCAACACAATACTGTAAATCAATTATACTTCAATAAATTAAATTTGTGATCTGATTTTGCTTCCCTCTCATGCAACTGAATAACAGACTTTTCTTGTTTTGTTTTATTTTCTCCGTACTGGAAACAAACCCCATTGCCCTCTGCAGATCTGGGAATGCTAAGCACAGGGGCTTGAGGTAGCACTCAGGGCTGCAGCATTCCTCTCCATGCCCCCACACTCGCCTGAGCTGGGGCGGCTGTCTGTCTCCAGGTGCTCTTCAGATGTCTTTTCCACATCCAGTCTCAAGTCACTTATCTGCTTGTCGAGTTCCTGCAACTGGTTCAACAAGCCAGCGTCTCTTCTCCTCAAACAATTCTGATTAGGAAGAATAGAGAAAGAAAAAGCAAACACATTTTGGTGACAAAGAAGCTCTACGTATTCAAACTACCATCTGAAGAATTCAATAAATCTTCCAAAACCACATTTTACTGGATGACCTGACGTAAAGAAAAACTTCAAGAATATGTCCTATGTTAAATTCTACTTTCTCACATTTTGGGGTAATATAAAGTTTCTTCATAAAAATAAGACTTGCTTTTAGTTTCAACTAATATAGATATACAAACTTAGTTTTTATAGGTAGGAATATGAAAAACCCACTCAGATTTTTTTTTAAACCTCTGTGTACAGCCTATTTATTACAATACTTCACCACAGACTCTTCAATTTGAAGTCAGAGTGTAACAGATTTCCTACAATACACTATAATCTTCTCAGGTGAGGTTTTCTGGCCAAATGTCCTGCAGAGTTTTGTTTTCTATTAGCTGCTTTGTGGGGTTTAATCAGTCTTAGGGCCTTTGAAAGTGAGAAACTAATACTAATAGCCAGTGCCAAGTATAATGTGAGCTGGCAGAATCCAAAACCCTCAAGGGAAGGTCCATCAAGATTTGAACTCAACTGGGGTTTGCAAAGGTGACAGACCCTAGTGCTAACTCACAACGCCACCTAGTGCTTGCTATTGCTGGGAAAGCCAAAAAAAAAAAAGAAAGAAAAAAGAAAACTCAAAGGCATCTGGTTCAAATCACAAATGCCAAGTCTACAAATGAAAATAATACCACAAACACTGACTGGACGGGAATTCTCCTGACATGCTACCTTGTGCCTCTCCCGGGGAGAAGAGGAATGCGCCACTCACAACTGTGAGATTCATGAAGACAAGAAGGTGCTTTTGTATAAGACAATGCCCACAATGTCACTGACTAGGTATAACCAGCAAGAATTGACTCAGATCAGTGTCTGCTAACAAAAAACACAGCAAAATGCCAAAACTGAGGTACTGCACAAACCACTACTTACATACAGCCTTACAAAACAGATGCATATGAATAGCTATGCCTCCTATCTGCCCTTGAACTTAAAAAAAGACTTGGACACATAACAGGATAGTTTGTTAGAACGAGTTTCTTCAGGGGAAAAAAAAAATGAACCAAATAAATAAAATCACTTTGATGCTCAAAAAAAGAGAAAAAATATCTGAAAAGAGATAATATATGAAAACACTTGACAAATAACCACAGGGTATCTATCACTCTGTTAGTAGGAGGGACCTTATCTAGCATGTGTCTAGTTTCAGATAGTATCACATGGTCAGATAAGGAATCTTCTTTTTCTGTTTTGAAAACTACATTTTTGAGGTCACCTAAACAAAGCTGCCGCCATTTCTCTGAGGCTGGGTCAAAGCTGTTCATCAAAACATTAAGCGTCAAAGTTCTTTTTCTTTTCAGTTAATGAAGACGGCAGAGAATGTCTGAGATGCTGACACAAATCCAATATGATAAATGCTCCCTGAGAGGAGGTTTTCCCTTTGCCCACCTCAAATCACGTATGAAAGGAGGGAGCACTTTCTCCGGTCAAGTTTCCATCATGTGCATCTGTTTCAGCACCCTTATACAAAGGGCTTCTATCTGAAACTAAGCAGCACCGTACGCAGAAGCTGGCAGGCTGGGGGAGCCCGGGGAAGGGCAGGGCTCCTTGCGGCCGCTTCTCTGCGATACTAAATTCGGCCTTGGACAGTCAACCGCGCCCCAAGCCCCCTCCTCGGCTTTTGTCCCCTCTCGGCGGGAGGACGCGTAGTCAAGAAGCCCTTCAAAGAAATGCTATTTTAAATGAGGGTTTGCATTCCGGGAGAATGTAGGTATTCGTCTAACTAGAGCGACTGAAGGTTCCGACCAGACGACTCCAAGAATCCCGAAGGCAGGACGAGAGGGGACAGCAGTCAGCCTCTCCCTGCCGTCCGCGCGGGGTCGCCGGCCCCTCACCTGACACAAAGCGGGCACACGCCGGGATCGCCTGGGCGTCGGCAACACACGCGCCCCAGGGGCCCGGAGGAACCCAGGTCACAGAAGCGCCGGGCAGGGGTCCCGGGAAGCCCGAGAGTTTCCCCCAGCTTAGAGGCACTCCCCGCGGGCCACCTGCCCGGTCCCCGGCCTGTCTGCAGGGACAACCGCGCCCCACCTCCGGGAACGACCTACCAATTGCTTCCGCAGCAGCAAGATGTTCTCCTCCAAGAACTTCTCCTCCAGGCGGTTGCGCTGCGCCGCCTCCCCCGGCAGCTCCCCGGCGCGGGCAGCGGCCCCCGCGCCTCCCGCGCCGCGCAGGGCGCCGCGCACCAGCAGCTCCTGGCGCTGGCGCAGGTACTCCAGCTCCGCCAGCCCGGCCAGCGTGGCCTCCTGCCGCTCGCGGGTGCGCTGCCGCTCCGTGTCCGCCTCGCCCTTCTCCCGCCAGCGCCCCTCAGGCTCCGCCGCGCGCTGCTCGCCCCGGGCCGGCGCCGGCGGCTCCAGCTCCCTCGCCGTCCCGGCGGGACTCGGCTTCATGGCCCCCGACCCTCCCGCGCGCACCCGTCCCGGCAGCCGCGCCGCCCGGGCGGAGGAGCTGGCGCTAGGGCTGCGGCCTCGGACTCATGCCTCCGGGCGGCAGGGCGCGGCGGCGGCGGGGGCGGGGAGGGACCCGCAGCGCTCGGGACCCGCGCACGGCCGTCCGGACCCGGGCGGCGCCGTCTGCTGTCGCCGCGCGTCCCTCGCCGCGGCCCCGCAGCTGATAACGCCCTGCCCGGCGCTACGTCACGCGCGGCGGCCCGGCGAACCCCCGCCCGGCGCCCGCCCCCCGCGCCGGCCCCTCGGCGGCGAGGCCCGCTCCCCGAGGCGTCCCCCGCTAGTGTCAGGGGCGCCGCTCGCGCTCCGCGCCGGCCTCCTCCACGCCCGGCCCTCCCGCTCCTCCCTGTCTCCTCCCCCGCTCTTCCCGCGGGCCTCCTCGCCCCCTTTTAGGGTTTACGGCACCCAGTTTTTGCCTCGCTTCTTATTGGTTCTTTTCCTTCTCACAAAGCCAGAGGCGAGCAGCGCGAGCCCACAGCATCCTGTTACAGCCGGCCTCGCAGGCAGGGTCCACGAAGGGACGCAGCAGTTGGGCTCCCCAGAGAACTTTCTGAAACTCGACCGAGTTGCAGCCCACCACGTTAACCCTTTCCCCACACGCCCACGGTTTGTATCCTCTCGGGCGGGTTTAGATTTCTTTCACCTTACTAACAAGGTACTGCGAGTGTATTCAAAGACGTTTTCTTGGAGTTGGCTTTTGGGACTCCAAGTTGTAAAGGCAAGCACTACAAGGCACAGTGCAACGTTGTCCTAAAACTACTGAACACTTAGTTTTGTTGCTGTTGTTTTCATCTTTTCACGGAAGGCATTTACAATTAGGCAGGGGGATGTCGCTGTACAGCCAGCGGTTGCATCAATTCTTTGACAAGCTCCGGGCTTGGAAGGTGCGCGCGCGCGTGCGCGCTTTGGTTTTTGTTGAGTTTTCTTCTTCTTCTTCTTTTTTTTTTTTTTTTTTTCTTTTTTTAATTGTTATTTAGTCTGCAAGCACAGAAGCTCTGAAACTAGATTGGTTGAATTTGAATCCCCTTTCCAGCCAAGACTAGCTGCGCAGGCAAGTAACTTCACCTCTCGGTGCCTCCGTTTCCCCAACCATAAAACTGAGCTACGAACAGAAGATGCTTATTTTAAGAATTATAATTACAGTATATAATATATATGGGGGTGGGTGTTTACAACTAGGCAGGCACATAGATAGTAAAGCTTATGTGAGTTGACTTGTATCTTTCTTTTTTTTTCCTCCAGAGGGGCTTAACAAACTTTCTCCAGCAGCATTTGAGATATGGTCATCTCTGCTTGGGATACTGGTCTCAGGGAATTTCAGGGAAATGGGGTCTGAAAATGTCTCTAGTTGGCTTGTCTACAGAAAGCTTATGTGTTTTAAAAGCAGTACATTCAGAAGCCTCAGAAATCGAATTCAGCAAGTTGCCATTTGCTGAAGTTCAGGTACAGTGTTGTATGAAGGAGTGCATTCTCTATCATTAAGACTCTTACACCTTTGCTAAGCTTCTTACCCCTGTTAAGAATTCTTCATTTTTTCCCCTCTGTGTGGTCCAGCCTTCTTCCTTCTAAGATCTGCCTCTGACCTCCAGGCATCTCCCTGAATATTTCATTCTTACAGAATGCTGTTTGCATGGTTATTTATCTGAGTATGTACACAGACATCTATGTACATGTGGATCTTTTCTCTCCAATTATATCATTGAGGTTCCTTGAAGGCAGTAATTATTTTAATACCCTTTTAGTGTTGCTATACTCAGGACAGCGCCTTTGCAAGCATTCAAGAAACTGCAGGTTGTTTGTAAATTGTTTTTTTATTAACACACTTTCTAACTTAACACCCATTTAATTTCTGTAAAAATTAGTCAATTTGACATTTACCCCCCAAAAACAAAAACATGAGTTCTCTTGCCACTCTCCAATGAACTCCCCATTGCTGCCCTCACAGGCATAAGTGGAACTATACGACCATGATTCATAACTAGCCAGATTGTATATTAGATCTAAAAATGGAATTATGCTTGGATGTTCATCAGCATACAAAATTAATTCTATTCAGTTCATCTATTCTTTATGCCTACTGTGTGCCAAACACTGTATTTGATAATACAGGAAGTAAAATTTCCTCCTGAATTTTAGTCAAGCACTAAAGAGAAAGAACTGATCTCTCTGCCAAATGCCATACCCCCATGTCCTCTGTCATTGTCTCATGCCGTTCATTTCTAGGCTGGCTTCTTGCTTTCTAGTTCTGAATTAGATTCCTTCTGGCTGGGTCGAGTCTATTATTGTGGCCTGTGTTATGTCACACACTGACAACTATATTTATATAGTTGGGGTGGGGGGAGAGCTGAAACATGTTTTTACACCCTACTAATAAATCTTCTTAAAGCAGACAGACAAGCCGCTGTGTCTCCAAACCTCTCCACCTCCCCAGTCCCCTTCCCACCAAATGCCACTTGGAGCTGGCTCATTAGTCCAAAGCAAACCATTTGCTGTAACAGCTTGTACATCTCCATGAAAAAGTGTTCCCAGCAAGTTTAAATATTAAAACTAATGTATTCAAATGGTTCCACCAATAAAATGGTCACACATAGGAAAAAAGGTTAGGCTTTCCAAAGTATCCATTACACATTAATAAATAATGCTGTTCATTCACATGCCAATTAAAACAAACTCAGGCTGTCAAGTGAAGTTAGAAGCAAGGGGCTTGTCAATGCTGTAACTGTTTTTCCAGGAAAACTCCCAAAGTCCTCAGATTAAGTGTGCCTGGTTGGGTTGCCGCTATTCTCTTCTTAACTTTTCTCCTCTACAGTTTAGTCCTCTGGCTTCCTTTCCTGAGTCTTTGTTTCTGTTGCAGGTATTTGGGAGGCAGTTGAAGATAATTACCCACTGTCCACTGCTCCCTCCAGTGAGAGACAGGATCTCACTTCCGGAAGTGCTTTGATTTTTCTTTCCTTTTCTTTTTAAAGCTAGTGCTGGTGCTCCTTCCTCCACCAATGCTATTTTGTTATCTTGTTTCTAGTATGGCTCAGCTTTCCTCAGTTCTTTTGCTTTCCCTGAGGCTTCTGTCTTCTCAGAAATTGCTAATCGACACTCAGAAAGTGTGACATTAGAGACAGGGTGGATCTGCCACCTGGAGGCTTCCTCATTCTTTGCTTGAGCATCAGCATACAAAATTAATTCTATTCAGTTCATCTATTCTTTATGCCTACTGTGTGCCAAACACTGTATTTGATAATACAGGAAGTAAAATTTCCTCCTGAATTTTAGTCAAGCACTAAAGAGAAAGAACTGATCTCTCTGCCAAATGCCATACCCCCATGTCCTCTGTCATTGTCTCATGCCGTTCATTTCTAGGCTGGCTTCTTGCTTTCTAGTTCTGAATTAGATTCCTTCTGGCTGGGTCGAGTCTATTATTGTGGCCTGTGTTATGTCACACACTGACAACTATATTTATATAGTTGGGGTGGGGGGAGAGCTGAAACATGTTTTTACACCCTACTAATAAATCTTCTTAAAGCAGACAGACAAGCCGCTGTGTCTCCAAACCTCTCCACCTCCCCAGTCCCCTTCCCACCAAATGCCACTTGGAGCTGGCTCATTAGTCCAAAGCAAACCATTTGCTGTAACAGCTTGTACATCTCCATGAAAAAGTGTTCCCAGCAAGTTTAAATATTAAAACTAATGTATTCAAATGGTTCCACCAATAAAATGGTCACACATAGGAAAAAAGGTTAGGCTTTCCAAAGTATCCATTACACATTAATAAATAATGCTGTTCATTCACATGCCAATTAAAACAAACTCAGGCTGTCAAGTGAAGTTAGAAGCAAGGGGCTTGTCAATGCTGTAACTGTTTTTCCAGGAAAACTCCCAAAGTCCTCAGATTAAGTGTGCCTGGTTGGGTTGCCGCTATTCTCTTCTTAACTTTTCTCCTCTACAGTTTAGTCCTCTGGCTTCCTTTCCTGAGTCTTTGTTTCTGTTGCAGGTATTTGGGAGGCAGTTGAAGATAATTACCCACTGTCCACTGCTCCCTCCAGTGAGAGACAGGATCTCACTTCCGGAAGTGCTTTGATTTTTCTTTCCTTTTCTTTTTAAAGCTAGTGCTGGTGCTCCTTCCTCCACCAATGCTATTTTGTTATCTTGTTTCTAGTATGGCTCAGCTTTCCTCAGTTCTTTTGCTTTCCCTGAGGCTTCTGTCTTCTCAGAAATTGCTAATCGACACTCAGAAAGTGTGACATTAGAGACAGGGTGGATCTGCCACCTGGAGGATCTAGAGAAGAAGATAAAGTTGTCAGCATGAAAAGGAGCCTTGACTGAATATATATCACAGTTGTGTGGCTTATGCTTAAAGACACTTCCTGGGCAGTCAAGAAAGTTCCCTCAGATCACACAGTCTGACGCTTTGCCCTCGGGCAGAGCAGCTCCCAACAGCACCCTCACAAAATCTGAGCATCATTGTACAAATGCTTTATCCAGCAGTGAATATTGTTTTGCAGCCCAGCAAAGTAAGGAGCATCAGTTGAACATTTTGCTGTAGAGAAAAGCAAGAAAATGATGCCTTTCAGCTTTTATTGCAAACAAACACAAATGATGTAATTGGGAAAAGCTGTTTCCAAACAGGAGGGAAAAAAATAAAAGGACAATCCTTTGAGTTGGGGTGATGACCACCGTTTAAGGAACTGGGATCAAAGCTCCAGCCAGACATCAAAGCCCATTTCAGTCTGATGCCAGAAGAGCCACAGTGAATTAAACTTCATATATAAACTAATTATAGCTTGACCCCCACAATCAGACTTCAGTTGAGCACATGGGAGAAAGAAAGCAGACATTGAAACAAAAGATCAAGAGAAAAGAAAGTTGGTAGCAAAGCTGGGCAACCTCATGGCCCTGACCACTTTACAAATCTTTTGAGGGCAGAGGGGAACCAGGGAATGGCAGTGGAAACAGCAGCTTTTGACAATGCAGGTCTTGTCTGCAAGGCTAAAATGAAACAGATTAGTGTGCCTGGTTGGGTTGCCGCTATTCTCTTCTTAACTTTTCTCCTCTACAGTTTAGTCCTCTGGCTTCCTTTCCTGAGTCTTTGTTTCTGTTGCAGGTATTTGGGAGGCAGTTGAAGATAATTACCCACTGTCCACTGCTCCTTCCAGTGAGAGACAGGATCTCACTTCCGGAAGTGCTTTGATTTTTCTTTCCTTTTCTTTTTAAAGCTAGTGCTGGTGCTCCTTCCTCCACCAATGCTATTTTGTTATCTTGTTTCTAGTATGGCTCAGCTTTCCTCAGTTCTTTTGCTTTCCCTGAGGCTTCTGTCTTCTCAGAAATTGCTAATCGACACTCAGAAAGTGTGACATTAGAGACAGGGTGGATCTGCCACCTGGAGGATCTAGAGAAGAAGATAAAGTTGTCAGCATGAAAAGGAGCCTTGACTGAATATATATCACAGTTGTGTGGCTTATGCTTAAAGACACTTCCTGGGCAGTCAAGAAAGTTCCCTCAGATCACACAGTCTGACGCTTTGCCCTCGGGCAGAGCAGCTCCCAACAGCACCCTCACAAAATCTGAGCATCATTGTACAAATGCTTTATCCAGCAGTGAATATTGTTTTGCAGCCCAGCAAAGTAAGGAGCATCAGTTGAACATTTTGCTGTAGAGAAAAGCAAGAAAATGATGCCTTTCAGCTTTTATTGCAAACAAACACAAATGATGTAATTGGGAAAAGCTGTTTCCAAACAGGAGGGAAAAAAATAAAAGGACAATCCTTTGAGTTGGGGTGATGACCACCGTTTAAGGAACTGGGATCAAAGCTCCAGCCAGACATCAAAGCCCATTTCAGTCTGATGCCAGAAGAGCCACAGTGAATTAAACTTCATATATAAACTAATTATAGCTTGACCCCCACAATCAGACTTCAGTTGAGCACATGGGAGAAAGAAAGCAGACATTGAAACAAAAGATCAAGAGAAAAGAAAGTTGGTAGCAAAGCTGGGCAACCTCATGGCCCTGACCACTTTACAAATCTTTTGAGGGCAGAGGGGAACCAGGGAATGGCAGTGGAAACAGCAGCTTTTGACAATGCAGGTCTTGTCTGCAAGGCTATGAAACAGCTTCTTCCATCCTCACTGACTCCTGCACAACCAGAAGCATCCTTATTGCTGGAAGAAAAGGTTATCTTTTAGCTCTTCTTCAGCTGTTAGAGATGCTCCCCCTCACCCAGATTTGTCTCGAAAGGGTGAGCACAAGGTGACTCCATGAAGTTAGGTGGTGAATTCCCACCACATCTGTCTGGCAGTGCCTGACATTCCCCCCAGTCAATCACAGATGTCCCCACTGAACTTCAGTCCCTTAGCTCTGCCATTTCGGCTGGTCATCTTTATGGATGAAAGGTGTAGCACAGCAGCGATGCAAATCCTAGAACTACCTGCTCTGGTAGCAGCACCATGAAATAAGACAACTTCAGGCTTCCCTGGTGGTCCAGTGGGTAAGGACACCGCCTTGCAGTGCAAGGGGTGCCGGTTCAGTCCCTGGCCTGGGAAGATCCCACGTGCCGCGGAGCGGCTGGACTGATGTGTCCAATTACCAAGCCGGAGCTCTGGAGCTTGCGCGCCCAGAGCCGGTGCTCTGCGACAACAGAGGCTGCTGCGATGGGAGGCCCACAGGGGCCAAAGAACAAAGATGGATGAAAACACATAAATGAAGGATCAATAGAAGTGGCCCGCCCCTGCCCCCCTCGATCCCCATCCCACCCCCTGCAGAAAAAAGAAACAAGGCACCTTCATCCCCAGGCAAAATTTAAATGTGTTTCAGTAATAAGAAGCCTCTTTAAATAATTATATTGAGTGGATTTTACCCTTACTCTGATTTATTAGGACTGGTTGCCAATTACTTGAAAGTCTCAATTGCATGTACTGGTAAACCATTGCACACCTGATGTGACAATCCATAGAATATTTTCAGTCATATTTGTTTGTAGAGAAGTGTTAGTGATTTCTTAAAATCACAAAGTCCAAGTTTATTACCTGAGTCTCTTAATCAAGAGGAAAAGATTTAAAGCAGGCATTCTTTTTTTTTTTTTAAAGATTTATTTATTTATTTATTTTGGGCGGGGGTTGGATTGGGGAGGGAGGGGAGCAGGCGGGCCACTTCTATTGCTCTTTCATTTCTCTATTTTCATCCTTCTTTGTTCTTTGACTCCTGTGGGCCTCCCATCGCGGTGGCGTCTGTCATTGCAGAGCACCGGCTCTAGGCGCTTGCGCTCCAGAGCTCTGGCTCGGTAATTGGACACATCAGTCCAGCCGCTCCGCGGCACGTGGGATCTTCCCAGGCCAGGGATAGAACCAGCGCCCCTTGCACTGCAAGGCGGTGTCCTTACCCACTGGACCACCAGGGGAAGCCCTAAAGCAGGCATTCTTGAAAGATAAAAACAAATACATACCATCGTTATTACATTACACCTGTTTGATTGATTATGTATGTATCAACAAGTATTTGAGTACCTAATACATGTTTGGCACAGAGGATACAGTGGTAAACAAATCAGACATAGTACCTTTCTTCTTGGAGCTTAAGGTCTAGGAAGTAAACTGGCACTAATTAGACAATTACACACACACATACAAATATGTATATATAATGGGCTTTCCCAGTGGCTCAGAGGTAAAGAATCCACATGCAATGCAAGAGCCGCAGGAGATGTGGGTTCAGTCGCTGGGTCAGGCAGCACCCCTGGAAGAGGGCATGGCATCCCAAGCGACTGAGCATGAGCATACACACACACATGCACGCATGCACATGTGCATGAAAAGTCATTTCAGTCGCGTCTGACTCTTCCCCATCCTATGGACTATAGCCCACCAGGTGTCTCTGTCCATGGGATTCACCAGGCAAGAATGCTTCAGTCGGTTGCCAGGCCCTTCTCCAGGGAATCTTCCACTCTCAGGGATAGAACCTGCATCTCCTGATTGGCAGGCGGATTCTTTACCACTGAGCCACCAGGGAAGCCTTACTTTGAGCAATTTCCAGTGTAGTTTCCTGACCACTTCTCCATCAGGGAAGGGAAGTAATCAAGTGATGCTTTGCATCCAGCTCTGGGACTTCCCTCATAGCTCAGTTGGTAAAGAATTCGTCTGTAGTGCAGGAGACCCATGTTATATTCCTGGCTTGGGAAGATTCCCTGGAGAAGGGAATGGCAACCCACTCCAGTTTTCTTCCCTGGAGAATTCCATGAACAGAAGAGCCTGGCAGACTACAGTCCATGGGGTTACAAAGAGTCAGACAGGACTGAGTGACTCTCACTGTCATTGGGTTATTTCAGGTGAATGCAGAAGCTTCCGCTTTAGGATTTAGACAGTAGGTCCAGCTCTTTCATTTCCTTTGCTCTATGATCGAGGTCCCTCTGAGACCAGGGAGAAACTGAACCAGAACGAACAGTAAGTTTCCCCCAGTTCTGCTCCGGTGTTTGCTTCCAAGACCCACAAAGCCACTTTAATTAAGATCCCTCGGGGGCCTGGGGACCCCTGTGGAAAAGGCCAGAATGCCATTATCGCCTGTGAACAGCTGAAAGCACTGACTGTCGCTGGAGGCTTAGGTGGCCTCGCCCTGCAGGGAGCAGCTTCCTCTAATCCCGGGGCACCTCTGAGGAGCGCCCGCCGTGTGAAGAATAGCACATCCACATCAAACAGAAATTGGCCTGGGTCTGTTTGGGCTGAAGGGACGGCTGGGGGTGGTGAGCAGCTCCAGATTCAAAGAGAAGTCAGCTGGGATGACAGGTAGTGGCTCCAGCCTCCAGGGACTGAAGCAGCGACAGGAGGCCTAGGGGCTTCCATCTACCTCTGCACCCCAGGGGCCTCTCCCTCCAGGGCCAGGACTCTTTGAAGTTGGAGAGGATGGTTTTGGCAACAGATGGGACAATTCGCCTCTGTTCAGTTTGGTCCATGCAAACCAAATCCAAACAGTGGGGGAAGTTTTGCCTCCTGATAAAGAAACGCTGCCATTTTGTTACACCCAACGCTTCCCCCTTCCCAGGCCTCATGGAAGAATTTGGTTGACCTTCTGTAGCCTTTACTAGATGGTGTTTCCATAGAAGAAAGCATCCGATTCAACCATAGCACTTACTGTTGTGGTGAGAGGATGTACACCGAGGGTCAGGCCAGGCTGGATTTGAGCTCAGCTGCACCACACTCCATACCTTGGTAATGCCCAGTGTACACGGGTGTTGTCAACTTGCGCCTCTCTCAGTCTTGTTTTTCTCATCTACAAAATGGGCCTTATACCTAAACGTAAAGAGAGGTTGTGAAATGTCTAGAAATAAGTGTTGGTTATCCCAAAGTCCCAAATGTTTACTTGCATGTGCACAACCACAAAGTGAAGGCACAGTTAAGGACATTTTCTCTCAGATACAAATCATCATTAACCATTGCTTTGACAGTTTTCAAATCTTGCTTTGAAATGTTTCTTAAAGACAATAAGTTTTAGAACACTTACTGGTTTTGAAGTAGTCCCCATGTTCTGCTCCGTGTTTGCTTTCAGGTCCCTCTGAGACCAGGGAGAAACTGAACCAGAACGAACAGTAAGTTTCCCCCAGTTCTGCTCCGGTGTTTGCTTCCAAGACCCACAAAGCCACTTTAATTAAGATCCCTCGGGGGCCTGGGGACCCCTGTGGAAAAGGCCAGAATGCCATTATCGCCTGTGAACAGCTGAAAGCACTGACTGTCGCTGGAGGCTTAGGTGGCCTCGCCCTGCAGGGAGCAGCTTCCTCTAATCCTGGGCACCTCTGAGGAGCGCCCTCCGTGTGAAGAATAGCACATCCACATCAAACAGAAATTGGCCTGGGTCTGTTTGGGCTGAAGGGACGGCTGGGGGTGGTGAGCAGCTCCAGATTCAAAGAGAAGTCAGCTGGGATGACAGGTAGTGGCTCCAGCCTCCAGGGACTGAAGCAGCGACAGGAGGCCTAGGGGCTTCCATCTACCTCTGCACCCCAGGGGCCTCTCCCTCCAGGGCCAGGACTCTTTGAAGTTGGAGAGGATGGTTTTGGCAACAGATGGGACAATTCGCCTCTGTTCAGTTTGGTCCATGCAAACCAAATCCAAACAGTGGGGGAAGTTTTGCCTCCTGATAAAGAAACGCTGCCATTTTGTTACACCCAACGCTTCCCCCTTCCCAGGCCTCATGGAAGAATTTGGTTGACCTTCTGTAGCCTTTACTAGATGGTGTTTCCATAGAAGAAAGCATCCGATTCAACCATAGCACTTACTGTTGTGGTGAGAGGATGTACACCGAGGGTCAGGCCAGGCTGGATTTGAGCTCAGCTGCACCACACTCCATACCTTGGTAATGCCCAGTGTACACGGGTGTTGTCAACTTGCGCCTCTCTCAGTCTTGTTTTTCTCATCTACAAAATGGGCCTTATACCTAAACGTAAAGAGAGGTTGTGAAATGTCTAGAAATAAGTGTTGGTTATCCCAAAGTCCCAAATGTTTACTTGCATGTGCACAACCACAAAGTGAAGGCACAGTTAAGGACATTTTCTCTCAGATACAAATCATCATTAACCATTGCTTTGACAGTTTTCAAATCTTGCTTTGAAATGTTTCTTAAAGCATACACATCATATTGTTTTTAGAACACTTTATCTGGTTTTGAACTAGGTCTGAGAGACTTTTGAAGCATAGCACTATGATTTCACCTACAGGCACTTGGGGCTGCCAAGACAAAACACATGGATCCTGCCCTTAGCAACCATATGAACCAGGAGAACAAGATGGTATTCTGGAAAGAACATACTTAAGCTCTGACTAGCGTTCAACTCCTTGAAAAGTCCTTTAACCTCTCTGAGTCCCAATTGCCTCATTTGTAAAATGGGATCACAGTTAATCCACAGATAGTGTGTGAAGGATTGGCACATAGTAAATACTGAAGAACTGTTGACTTCTTTCTTAGCCTTCATCATTTGTCGGCGGTATTATTTAGGGTAATTTATTTGGCCCTTTCTTTTTTTCTGCATGAGCTCTGATTATGAAAAATTTAACAAGAATGGTAGAATGAATTCTCATGAAATTATCACCCAGGTTAACAATTATAAACAGATTATGAACAGAGCACATTTAGAAATTAATATATTGATAATTTGGGGGTCAACGGATACAAAATAAAGCTACTGATTAGGGTTTCCCTGGTGGTCCAGTGGGTAAACAGTCCGCCTTGCAGTGCAAGGGGCACCGGTTTGATCCCTGGCCTGGGAATATCCCACGTGCCACGGAGCGACTGGACCGGTGTGTCCAATTGTAAGCCAGCCCTCTGGAGTGCATGCGCCCAGGGCCGGTGCTCTGCAGCAGGAGGGGCCACTGCAATCAGGCCCTCACAGGCACTTACTGTTGTGGTGAGAGGATGTACACCGAGGGTCAGGCCAGGCTGGATTTGAGCTCAGCTGCACCACACTCCATACCTTGGTAATGCCCAGTGTACACGGGTGTTGTCAACTTGCGCCTCTCTCAGTCTTGTTTTTCTCATCTACAAAATGGGCCTTATACCTAAACGTAAAGAGAGGTTGTGAAATGTCTAGAAATAAGTGTTGGTTATCCCAAAGTCCCAAATGTTTACTTGCATGTGCACAACCACAAAGTGAAGGCACAGTTAAGGACATTTTCTCTCAGATACAAATCATCATTAACCATTGCTTTGACAGTTTTCAAATCTTGCTTTGAAATGTTTCTTAAAGCATACACATCATATTGTTTTTAGAACACTTTATCTGGTTTTGAACTAGGTCTGAGAGACTTTTGAAGCATAGCACTATGATTTCACCTACAGGCACTTGGGGCTGCCAAGACAAAACACATGGATCCTGCCCTTAGCAACCATATGAACCAGGAGAACAAGATGGTATTCTGGAAAGAACATACTTAAGCTCTGACTAGCGTTCAACTCCTTGAAAAGTCCTTTAACCTCTCTGAGTCCCAATTGCCTCATTTGTAAAATGGGATCACAGTTAATCCACAGATAGTGTGTGAAGGATTGGCACATAGTAAATACTGAAGAACTGTTGACTTCTTTCTTAGCCTTCATCATTTGTCGGCGGTATTATTTAGGGTAATTTATTTGGCCCTTTCTTTTTTTCTGCATGAGCTCTGATTATGAAAAATTTAACAAGAATGGTAGAATGAATTCTCATGAAATTATCACCCAGGTTAACAATTATAAACAGATTATGAACAGAGCACATTTAGAAATTAATATATTGATAATTTGGGGGTCAACGGATACAAAATAAAGCTACTGATTAGGGTTTCCCTGGTGGTCCAGTGGGTAAACAGTCCGCCTTGCAGTGCAAGGGGCACCGGTTTGATCCCTGGCCTGGGAATATCCCACGTGCCACGGAGCGACTGGACCGGTGTGTCCAATTGTAAGCCAGCCCTCTGGAGTGCATGCGCCCAGGGCCGGTGCTCTGCAGCAGGAGGGGCCACTGCAATGGCAGGCCCTCACAGGCTGGGGAATAAAGATGGATGAAAATACATAAATAAAAAACCAAAAGAGACGCCAAAACAATTTTTTTTAAAGCTACAGATTAGAGCTATATACCATCTTTAGTTCAAGCCAAGCATATAATAAGCACTCAATAAATGCTAGATATTATTATTATCATTATCAATTTTTTTTCTAAATGTACCCCAAAACTTTTTACAGACCTTATACAATACACCTTTCATCCAAAAGGCACAAAGCATTTCCCAGAATCCTTACACTATACCATGATGTAGGGAGATGAAGTTACCTGAAAAAAAAAAAGTGGAGTGATTCTCCCAGCCTCTCAGAACAAGACCCCAGTTACTGGTCTTGTGGTTCATGTTCTAACGCACCAATGACTTTTTCCCTTGTATTCTGTCTTGCCTGCTGAGCTTGGCAGTGAGCTTCTTAAGAGCTGGATTCATGCCTGATGCAGCTTTACCTCTCCAAAGTGCCCGGACTGGGTAAGTGCTTAATGTTCAAAGTCATACAGTCTGGAACAAAGTACTATTAGTGAAAGAACTAGGTAAGCCAAATTAGGTTGAAAATTAAAGTATCCCCAGTGTCTAGACTGAGTTTCCTTTATTTGAGTTAGAGAGCCCTTTTTCATGAACAACGAAATCTACTATGTTGCATAGATTAAAACTAATGGACCCTTTTGACCATGATACATAGAAACACTGAATCCAAGAATGCAAATTCAAAAACCCAGAATTAAATTCTTGGCTTAATTAATGTTGCCTCTTACTCAATTTGACTTTAAACTCTTCAAGGGCAGGGATAAATCCCAATTCCTCTCTAACTCCCCCAGAATAAAGTCAGATACAAAGTAGATACTCACCAAATGTTTAATTCAATCACTTTTCAAGGTGGATTGAGATGGAATCCCCCATCGGTGATGGGACTGCCTTTGGAATATTCAGTAAATAGATATTTAGAAACAAAATTCCATACTTTTTTAGTCGCTTATTTTCAGAAACATCTTTTGTAAGTTTGTGTCTTTTAGAAAAATATTGAGGAAACAGGAAAAAAAGAGAATCCATTCCATTTCTGAAAAGAAAAGAATAAGGACAAAAGGCATTTGAGGTCAGAGAGTTAAAACAAACTCAGACTGCCCAGCCTGTTTGAAGTTGACAAGAAACAGAGAATGACCCATAGGTCTATGATGGAGCACAAAGCAGCTTAATCAGCATTTCGTCAATGAGGTAGCCCAGCCAGGCCAAGTGGCACTGTGTAAAAAGCCCTGGGTATTCTTACCCAAAGAGCAGTTCTACCTGAGCACATCTTCATGTGTTTGTGTGTCCCTATCTAAGGATAAGAAATGGCAGGGGGTATCACTGGTGTGGGTTCTATGCTTTCCCATTGCTTCCCTATAATGGAATTTCTATAAATTACTAAAAAAAAATGATTTCATTTTATTTTGTCATTAACTCAAGTTTACTCCTGCATGATGGTTTGTAGCACCTCACAGAGTCTCAAGCACCTACAAGAAATTTAGTACATGTTGAAATGGGTAGGTACAAGGGGTAGAAATTGCTAACATAACATTAAACAAATGCATTTCCACTGAGTGCCCGGACTGGGTAAGTGCTTAATGTTCAAAGTCATACAGTCTGGAACAAAGTACTATTAGTGAAAGAACTAGGTAAGCCAAATTAGGTTGAAAATTAAAGTATCCCCAGTGTCTAGACTGAGTTTCCTTTATTTGAGTTAGAGAGCCCTTTTTCATGAACAACGAAATCTACTATGTTGCATAGATTAAAACTAATGGACCCTTTTGACCATGATACATAGAAACACTGAATCCAAGAATGCAAATTCAAAAACCCAGAATTAAATTCTTGGCTTAATTAATGTTGCCTCTTACTCAATTTGACTTTAAACTCTTCAAGGGCAGGGATAAATCCCAATTCCTCTCTAACTCCCCCAGAATAAAGTCAGATACAAAGTAGATACTCACCAAATGTTTAATTCAATCACTTTTCAAGGTGGATTGAGATGGAATCCCCCATCGGTGATGGGACTGCCTTTGGAATATTCAGTAAATAGATATTTAGAAACAAAATTCCATACTTTTTTAGTCGCTTATTTTCAGAAACATCTTTTGTAAGTTTGTGTCTTTTAGAAAATATTGAGGAAACAGGAAAAAAAGAGAATCCATTCCATTTCTGAAAAGAAAAGAATAAGGACAAAAGGCATTTGAGGTCAGAGAGTTAAAACAAACTCAGACTGCCCAGCCTGTTTGAAGTTGACAAGAAACAGAGAATGACCCATAGGTCTATGATGGAGCACAAAGCAGCTTAATCAGCATTTCGTCAATGAGGTAGCCCAGCCAGGCCAAGTGGCACTGTGAAAAAAGCCCTGGGTATTCTTACCCAAAGAGCAGTTCTACCTGAGCACATCTTCATGTGTTTGTGTGTCCCTATCTAAGGATAAGAAATGGCAGGGGGTATCACTGGTGTGGGTTCTATGCTTTCCCATTGCTTCCCTATAATGGAATTTCTATAAATTACTAAAAAAAAATGATTTCATTTTATTTTGTCATTAACTCAAGTTTACTCCTGCATGATGGTTTGTAGCACCTCACAGAGTCTCAAGCACCTACAAGAAATTTAGTACATGTTGAAATGGGTAGGTACAAGGGGTAGAAATTGCTAACATAACATTAAACAAATGCATTTCCACTGAAGACATACTTTGGTGAGGGCTCTTCTAACTAAAAATGGTTCCAATCCTATGATATCACTTATATGCAGAATCTAAAAAAAAAAAAAAAAAAAACAAAGGATACGAATGAACTTATTTACAAAGTTTATGGTTACCAGTGGGGAGCAGGGGAGGGATAGATTAAGAGTTTAGGATTGAAATCTCTACATTACTACACATAAAATGGATAACCAATAAGGACCTACTGTATAGCACAGAGAACTCTACTCAATGTCTTATAATAACCTATAATGGAAGAGAATATAAATATATATATATATGTATGTGTATACATATATATATATATATCACTTTGCTGTACTCCTGAAACTAACACAATACTGTAACTCAACCATAATAAAAAAAAGATTTTTTTGAATGATTTCTTTCCAAGGATGCTTGCATGTGAGCTCACTTGTCTGAGTGTAGAAAGTTTTACATTAAAAACTATTCCAAAAAAAAACAAACTATTCCAGTACCAAACCCTTCTGTCCTATCCAACCTGCCCCTGGAAAAGGCCCAGACTGACGCTGGGCTCTTCCCAGGATTGTTCCAAAGCAGCCAGAATCTTACCTTGCCAAGTGTTATGGCTGCAGCTGCTGTGTCAACACAAAGGGAGGGAAACTTGGGTCTGCTGCTTGATGGGTGTCCCTTCAAGCATCAGGCATCCCCCTGCAGCTGGGGGATTTCACTTGCTTAGGAAACAACACAGAAGAAAAGCCCAGAGTTTACAAATATACCTTTTCCCTTCCCGTTTTAGCTCATTTCCACATCAAAGAATCAAGTTTCTCTATTTCCACGAGAGCTGAGGACATTAGAATTACAATGCATACCTCTCTCTTAATCTGTACCAGTTGTGTCTTCAGACACCGTCCAAAAACCATGTCAGGCTCTCTTTTCTCTCTCCTTCCTTTTTAAATATCCCCTCTCCTCTGAGGACCCTAAATAAGCATCTTGGCAATGGAAGGCAGTAGAAATTAAAGTGGCTCTTTGGCGCAACATATCCCGTTGAAGAAACACGGAAAACTAAGAGCCATTTAGCATATGACCCAAGTGGGAACTTTGTTAATAATCCAAGAAGAGAAGCACTCAGATATGTTCTAATGTATCACTAGGTCACTGCTCGAATTCTTAGTCTTTTAAGTTTGTCATCCATTCTAATTTGTCTTCTAAGAAAGAATAAAATTAGTTCTTTACCTTTCCTCGGTCATTGCAAAGAACAAAACCCCAAAGCTAGGCAATGATGTTTTAAGTCCCTGTATATCCCCTGCTGCATGCTGTGTCCTGACTGGGAGCCCATCAGAAGAATGAATAACAGGCTCCATCTCTTATTGACCCAGCTGTTTACAAACAAAGCTCTTCCTTCTAGGACAGGCAACCATATTTAAACTGCTGCAAATTATCAGCCTCAACTCTTCTAAATTTCATTGCAGTGCTACTCATTGAGGAAATGGGAACCATGAGAAGTTTCCCTTTTTTTTTTAATTGCCTCCAGATGTGGCATACAAAGACTCTTTATTAAAATATCACGCAGTAGCCAATGCCTTACAATTTTTTTCGTCTGTCACATTGGTCAGAAGACAAGTAACAAACCACTGATCATAGAGAAAAGAGCTCTAGGTGTTGTCTGGGAACACTCAAAATTGCAAAGGCCCTCACCTGCCCCAGAGCCTCCAGCCAACCTTCCCCTGCCTAACCTTGTCTTTTTTCCATATGCTTAATACAATATTACACTGCATACTTATTTATTATGTTCATTAGTTATTGCCTGTCTCTCTTGCTAGAATGCATGTTCCCTAAAAGCAGGAATCTTTGTTTTGTTTTCTGATACACCATAGAGCTGTGCCTGGCACACTGTGGTGGCTCAAATAAATATTTGTTGAGTGAACGAACGCACGACTTAGTTTGTCAGTTTAAAAAAGAAAAACTTGTAGATGTTATTGGAGTATAGTTGGTTTACAGTGTTGTGCTTGTCAGTTCCTATTAGGTTAAACTTTCTAGGCCTCAGTTCAGAAGTGGCATTAATGTCCTGTTCCACACAAGTATCAGAAAGATAATCTCAATCTTAATTTCAGATACACTTTGTTTCACCCCCTTTATCCTGCTTTTTCTTCTGAGAGCATCTATTTTTGTCAATGATAACACAAACTACAGTCCTAACACTAAAATTCTTTCTCTGTTACACTTCCCTCTTATTTATCCCTCAGATCACCAAGTCATCAGATCCCTGAAGATACTTCCTTTCAAATCTCTCTCCAATTTGTCCCTTCCTCTCTATTCTCATTGCCTTGGTCTACACAATTATCACCTCAAATAGATTCCTAATTGACCCCTTAGCCTCTAGTCTCTCTCCCCTACAGGTTCCTTTGCACATCATAAGCATTGTTTTGATCACATCAGTCCTCTTCCAAAGTCAGCTGTGATCTGTCCCCACCCTCTCTCTCCACTGCAGCAAACCTGGCCTTCCCAAATGGTCAGGAGTTAAGTCTTAAAAAAATAGAAAGTGTTGCATAGGCAAATGAGTTATGATTCATAGGGGGTTGGGGAGAGGATCACAACTGTCAGGCTAAGGAACTTGAACTCTTTACCCTAGAGACTGACTGGAGACAGAATTACTGGTCTATTGGAAGATATTTCTGACGATTAATTCAGACCAATTATCTATTATATTTCTGGCAATGTTGAAGGTGCTGGAGATACAGAAGGGAATAGTTTTTCTTGGGATTCTAGGACAGGTGGAGAGAAAGCACCACAGACCAGATATACTTTGGTGTAACAAAGCCCCTGTTCTTCCATTTACTTGGCTCCAGATCCTGATGTTGGGAAAGATTAAGAGCAAGAGGAGAACAGGGCGACAGAGGATGAGATAGTTTCATGGACATGAGTTGGATTAAACTGCAGGAGATAATGAAGGACAGGGAAGCCTAGTGTGCTGCAGTCCATGGGGTTGCAAAGAGTCAGACACAACTCAGCAGCTGAACAATCTCACATTTAACATAAACACAGTTAGGCTAGTCATCATTGTGCCTACTCTCTTACTCAGTGCTGCTGCTGCTGCTGAAGGCATGGACACAAGTTAACAAGGAAAAATAAATATTTTCTCCAAGTGATGAGTCAACAAACTGAACAGCCAAATAGGAAACATTTTAGTCTGTGGACCTCACACTATCACAACTGTAACACCAAAGCAGCCACCAACAACACTTAGAAAACTGGGCACAGCTGTGTTCCAATAAAACTTTATCTACAAAATCAGATGGCAAATTTGGTCAATCACTGATCTCTGCTCTATTAGGATATTTCAAATCTAATGCTTTATTTTAATGAGGGAAATTATTGTGGAGGAATATAAAGACAATGAGTTTTGGAGCTCATAAACTAGAATGGAATTCTAACGTTACAACTAAACTTGGGGCATTAGGAAAATAAACTAGAGTTTCCTAATACATAAAATGAGAGGCAGGGCAGCATGGTGGCCTGTAAAGTCAGGCTGCCTGGGCTCAAATTCCAGCTCTCCCAATTTCTACTTTTGTGATCTCAGGCAAGTTTCTTAATCTCCCTGAGCTTCCATCTCTTCAGCTGTTTTCATGGGGATGAAAAATTAAACCCTCCTCATTTTGAGGATTAAGGGAGATCATGCATATTAAGTGCCTGGAACAGAGAAAGCACTTAATAACTGTTACCTATTATTATAATTATTACTACGGTTATATTACTGTGACTTTCCTAAGGAGTGGCTATTGAGACATTACACATGTATTTGTTTATTTCTTTCAGAGATTAAAAAGAGAGAGGAGTTGTTCTATTCTTACATTTGAGCATTTTTCACGCAACTATAGGAAACTAAAGTCACCTTATAAACCAGTCCCAGCTCTTTCATATGACTGCCTATAAGTGGATCTCAAATTCTAAAGATTATCGTGCATAATGTATTATGCTATGTCAGGATTAAAATTTTTCCAGTGATTTTTCTCTTGTCCTTTGTTGGACAAGACTTTGTCTCAAGAGGAGGCTGCTTTTGCTTTTTCTAAACTATGAACACAAAGAATTTCTTTCAGGCTTTTAGTGTCTTTAAATCAACTAAGGTGATTTCTGTCTCCAATTACAACCAAGTTAGTTCTCCAATACACACTAGATTCCCTTTCCCAAGTCAGACCTGAGAGTGTCCCAATGCCTTCAACACTATCAGGGGAGAACAGGACTGGATTTGGGATGTCTCCCTGCAGAGCATCCTGTCCTCCTGGCAACTGGTGCCAGAGCCTTAGGGAATCTTTTATTCCAGGATGCTGTGACCAGACTTTAATTATAATGTACGAGTAACATTTTAAAGCACAAAAATTAATAGATATTATCTGTCACGCTGTATAGCATGATCAAGAAAATAAATGCTAAAGAGCATTAAGCAAAGGGTTATGGCAAATTTGGTCAATCACTGATCTCTGCTCTATTAGGATATTTCAAATCTAATGCTTTATTTTAATGAGGGAAATTATTGTGGAGGAATATAAAGACAATGAGTTTTGGAGCTCATAAACTAGAATGGAATTCTAACGTTACAACTAAACTTGGGGCATTAGGAAAATAAACTAGAGTTTCCTAATACATAAAATGAGAGGCAGGGCAGCATGGTGGCCTGTAAAGTCAGGCTGCCTGGGCTCAAATTCCAGCTCTCCCAATTTCTACTTTTGTGATCTCAGGCAAGTTTCTTAATCTCCCTGAGCTTCCATCTCTTCAGCTGTTTTCATGGGGATGAAAAATTAAACCCTCCTCATTTTGAGGATTAAGGGAGATCATGCATATTAAGTGCCTGGAACAGAGAAAGCACTTAATAACTGTTACCTATTATTATAATTATTACTACGGTTATATTACTGTGACTTTCCTAAGGAGTGGCTATTGAGACATTACACATGTATTTGTTTATTTCTTTCAGAGATTAAAAAGAGAGAGGAGTTGTTCTATTCTTACATTTGAGCATTTTTCACGCAACTATAGGAAACTAAAGTCACCTTATAAACCAGTCCCAGCTCTTTCATATGACTGCCTATAAGTGGATCTCAAATTCTAAAGATTATCGTGCATAATGTATTATGCTATGTCAGGATTAAAATTTTTCCAGTGATTTTTCTCTTGTCCTTTGTTGGACAAGACTTTGTCTCAAGAGGAGGCTGCTTTTGCTTTTTCTAAACTATGAACACAAAGAATTTCTTTCAGGCTTTTAGTGTCTTTAAATCAACTAAGGTGATTTCTGTCTCCAATTACAACCAAGTTAGTTCTCCAATACACACTAGATTCCCTTTCCCAAGTCAGACCTGAGAGTGTCCCAATGCCTTCAACACTATCAGGGGAGAACAGGACTGGATTTGGGATGTCTCCCTGCAGAGCATCCTGTCCTCCTGGCAACTGGTGCCAGAGCCTTAGGGAATCTTTTATTCCAGGATGCTGTGACCAGACTTTAATTATAATGTACGAGTAACATTTTAAAGCACAAAAATTAATAGATATTATCTGTCACGCTGTATAGCATGATCAAGAATAATACTGCTCCAAAGTGCATTAAAGCAAAGACGGTCTTATTTGAGTGAAAATTTGTAGAACTATTTTTAATGCCTGTTGTTCTTTAACATGGATCTCAGGGAGGCTACCTTGGTGGTCCAGTGGTTAACACTCTGTGCTCTCAATCCAGGGGGCCCGGGTTCAATCCCTGGACAGGGAACTAGATCTTGAATGCTGAAGCTAAGACCTGGCACAGCCAAAAAAAAAAAAAGACTCTCTCATTCTCAGAAATTAATGGCTCTTCAAATAAAGATCCCTTGAGCCAGGGGTGTGGGCTGTTCCCTTCTGTTCATGTTATCACTCGTAAGCACAGTAGCCTTCTCCAGTCCTGCTCAAAGTGGCAGGTTGCATTTCAGGTTGTCTCAGACAATCCAAGCCACTGTATATGTCTGTCTGCTCTTTGTTAGAAGTAATCAGCCACAGGGGCAGAGGCGGTAAACAGTAATTAATATGCAAATTTGCAGGTAACTTGCCTCTTGGTGCTGAGGCTCCTTTGTTTGTTTGCGCAGTCCTGGACAAACTGGGGTTTGTCTTTGCAGTAATTAGCAGGATAAATATAAAATTATGACACTAATTGTTAGCTGGCTTTTTAAAAATGGTAGTATACCCCTGCTGTGCCTAAGATGCTGCAGCTCAGTAGGGTGTTCCTTGAAAAATGAATTTTAAAATGCAGAAATACCCATTTTAATTAAAAGGCAAACACTGAAATGAGTTTGTCACTTCAAAAATCATAGTTACCAGGCAACAAATCATCAATGCATAATATTAACAATTAGTATTTGTACATCAGTCGAACTTATGTCAATGAGTCAATTTTTCAAAAGAAAATCACCCTTTTACAATAATAAAGAAGAGTAATATTTATTAAGTGCTCTGCACCAGGCACTGTATTATTCTTGTATTATTTCAATGAATCCTTGCAGCAGACAGACAGGATGGTGCTGGTAACAACCACATACGAGGGAAGAGTGATTTTTAGGATGATTTTTTTTAGAATGATTTTTTTTAAATTTTGGCCTCTTTTATTGGCTTTTTATTTATTTTCATCCATCTTTATTCTTTGGCCTATGTGGGCCTCCCATTGCAGTGGTCTCTCCCCCTGCAGAGCACCGGCTCTGGGCACATGTGCTCCAGAGTGCTGGCTCATAATTGGACATACTGGTCCAGCCACTTCTCAGCACGTGGGATCTTCAAGGGCCAGGGATCGAACCAGTGCCCCTTGCACTGCAAGGTGGACTTTCCACCCACCGGACCACCAGGAAAGCCGCAAAGAGAGTGTTTTGAGATAGGGTTTCCTGAGTCTGCTCGTTAATCATGGTGTCCTCAAGATTATATTTGCAGCTCTCATTTCTTTTCTTTCCTGGTTGTCTCTTCTCTGAGAATTTTAACCATTTGGCTGCTTTCAGTTGATTCTTCACCGCATACTGATGATGGCCTAAACCTATCTCTAGCACTGGCCTGTCTCTCCTACATTCTAGTCCTCATCAGTCTTGTTTCTGCTACCAAGTAAATCCCACATTCCTTAGCCTAATATGCAAGGTTCCCCACCATCTGGTCAGCTGATTTCCATCTTTTATTTTCCATTTTATTCTTTCATTGTTCAACTCAGCTTCCAGTATTTGGTGCTAATTGGCAAAATTATCATATTTGTTTCTGGGGGTGAGATGGGAAGGGAAAGAGTGAAATTTTTAAAAGCACTAGTTCTCAAGGAGGTTCTGGCGAGAATTCAAAGGAAGCAATGATCAGCTTCTAAACTAAGAATGTGACTGCCCTGATTGTAGAGAAGTGGGAATAGGAATCCAGTGTCTCTTTTGTTACCACAGCCCAGCGTCTTAGGTACAGCATGTGACGTGATGCCACAAAACCCTTGGCAATGGTTTTCTTCAAACTTGACACACATATCTCTGAAACTCTTCCTTTCAAAGTCTCAGCTCTAAGTTTTCTCTTGGGAAAACCCTGCATCTCCCAGGCAGATGAAGCTTCCTTCTGCCCCATTCCCACTACAGTTTCCTTTGACAGTTACAGTATTCTGTCTACCACAGTGTGATTTCGTGTTTGCCTGGCTGTCTCTCCCACTCAACTGTGGACACCTTGAGGTCAGAAACAGGACCTTTCCCCCTTTCTATCTCCCACACCTGGGACAGTGCTGGCACCTCATTGGCACTGGTTGCTCTCTGCAAGCAGCTAGACAGTGTCAGACCTGTTAACAAAGTCAGAAAGTGCCTTCAGAGAGGAAATTAACAATTCAAAGCAGAATCCAGTGAAAAGGAGGAGTAGCTGGGGAAAAGCTACCTCCAGGTTTGCTTGAGTAAGTGATGTCCAAGCCTCAACTGATTACTGAGGGCTGGGAATGGGAGAGGCCACAAAAGAAAGGCATGGCAAAATGATTTTATAAACTGCTTCATTCCGGGATTTTCTGAAACAAAATACCCCAGGTACTGCCCTTTGAATCTGGAACTTTGGGCAGGTTTTGCACAAGTAGGGTAATATTTATTCTACTATTTTAAGAGATGGTGAAGTGCTGGTGCCATTGGAAGGCAACTCTGATAACTGCCATTAGGAGTCTGTAAAACTTGACCTCAGTGGATGCTCAAAGGGATCCACACCATCAGCCCAAGAACTGCGAGGCCTCTTTCTGGCACTGCCTGTGGCTCCATCATGAAGGACCATCTTTTATTTTCCATTTTATTCTTTCATTGTTCAACTCAGCTTCCAGTATTTGGTGCTAATTGGCAAAATTATCATATTTGTTTCTGGGGGTGAGATGGGAAGGGAAAGAGTGAAATTTTTAAAAGCACTAGTTCTCAAGGAGGTTCTGGCGAGAATTCAAAGGAAGCAATGATCAGCTTCTAAACTAAGAATGTGACTGCCCTGATTGTAGAGAAGTGGGAATAGGAATCCAGTGTCTCTTTTGTTACCACAGCCCAGCGTCTTAGGTACAGCATGTGACGTGATGCCACAAAACCCTTGGCAATGGTTTTCTTCAAACTTGACACACATATCTCTGAAACTCTTCCTTTCAAAGTCTCAGCTCTAAGTTTTCTCTTGGAAAGCCCTGCATCTCCCAGGCAGATGAAGCTTCCTTCTGCCCCATTCCCACTACAGTTTCCTTTGACAGTTACAGTATTCTGTCTACCACAGTGTGATTTCGTGTTTGCCTGGCTGTCTCTCCCACTCAACTGTGGACACCTTGAGGTCAGAAACAGGACCTTTCCCCCTTTCTATCTCCCACACCTGGGACAGTGCTGGCACCTCATTGGCACTGGTTGCTCTCTGCAAGCAGCTAGACAGTGTCAGACCTGTTAACAAAGTCAGAAAGTGCCTTCAGAGAGGAAATTAACAATTCAAAGCAGAATCCAGTGAAAAGGAGGAGTAGCTGGGGAAAAGCTACCTCCAGGTTTGCTTGAGTAAGTGATGTCCAAGCCTCAACTGATTACTGAGGGCTGGGAATGGGAGAGGCCACAAAAGAAAGGCATGGCAAAATGATTTTATAAACTGCTTCATTCCGGGATTTTCTGAAACAAAATACCCCAGGTACTGCCCTTTGAATCTGGAACTTTGGGCAGGTTTTTGCACAAGTAGGGGTAATATTTATTCTACTATTTTAAGAGATGGTGAAGTGCTGGTGCCATTGGAAGGCAACTCTGATAACTGCCATTAGGAGTCTGTAAAACTTGACCTCAGTGGATGCTCAAAGGGATCCACACCATCAGCCCAAGAACTGCGAGGCCTCTTTCTGGCACTGCCTGTGGCTCCATCATGAAGGGCCACAGACTGTCAAGACAGGAGGCAAAAGAAGGAATTATGAGAAGAAGGAAAGCATCCCCAGGTTTTCTGTGTGCCTTCAACCTGCCACTCTTCCCTTTATAAGACCTTTTCCCATCGGTCACAGAGGAACACCACAGTATCCATTATTCTCCAAGGAGAGAGAGGGAGAGTGTCTCCAGAACACACACTGAGGGGGTACAGACTGAAAAACCCTGAGCTATTCTGCTAGCACTAAGAGGACAGAGCCTGTAACCTCCCAGAACTGACCTAGACACATCTGTTGTCCCTTTTTCCATACTTACACTCTAGCTCTTTCTAAGGCCTTCATGCAGGATACTGGGCCTCATGGGTTGGGGATCCAGGAGGAGCAGAGGCTCTTTAAAAGTAGGCAATTATTGATCAGCTCCTGCCATCCAGTGAGAACAACTGAATTCCCCACCCTCCTCAACCTCTTCATCCAGGACAAGGCCACTACTATCATTTTATTTTTTGGCACTTGACAAGGAAGTTTATTTTTTTTTGTTTTGTTTTGGTTTTGTTTTTGGCTGTGCCACGCAGCATGTATGATCTTAGTTCCAGAACCAGGGATTGAACGGAAGCACAAACTCTTAACCACTGCACTGCCACGGAAGTTCCAAAATTCCTTTTTAAAAAAGAGGGAGGCTTCTTTTGCTTACGAAGAAAAATACATAAATAAGAGAAAACCAGGACTCTAACCTCAGTCATGAATCAGGCCATCAAGTTTAGCGGTTCAGAGCAAGGATTCAGAACCAAATAACCAGGTCTGGATCCTGGCTTCGTTATTTACTTGCTGTAAGACCTTGAGCAAGTTTCTTAATTTTTCTTTCCCGTTCCATGGTTTCTTTACCTTTAACATGTGATTAACAATCACACTGACCTCGAAGTCATTGTGAGGATTCAGTGAATTAATGAACAGTGTTGAGGACAGTTCTCGGACACAGCACGTGCTCTGTATCTTCTTATACTATCACTAGGATGTAGCCTCTGTGAGGATGAGAATACTTGCTGTTTTCATTTCTGCATCGCAAGCACCTAAACCAGTCCTTGGCACATATAAAGTACTCTGAATAATTGTTGACTGGATTGGATGAATCCACCGGGCTGCCATTATTCTTCACAGCTTCAAGTGTCACAGAGTGATGTCACGTTTAACCATCCCCTGGCCTCACTTCTTGCCTCACTCAGGTCCTCTGTGTCCTGCAGCCGATAAAGGAGGTGAGCGGCCTGGGAGAAGTGGCGCTGCAACGAAAAGGATGAGGCTGGTTCTGAGACCAGCTCTCTCCCTCCTACACCTGTGCTCTCCACTCTCTGAACTATAAAACGTAAGAACTGGCACCAGAAGGTCCACGTACATGTCTCAGACAGGAGACTGACCATGAAAGACAACTGACCACAGACTCGACATGAAACTGAGTGGCTTAGTGGGTAACAATAGGTAGGCTCACAGAGTCTCGCTTCCAGGAAATAAGTGTTCACTCGTAAAAATGTTCCAAAAAGCCATCATATATGACTCTTAAATTCTGTAATTCTTCTCTCGAATTATCGTATGCTGCTTCTCCATCACAACCGCTTATATGTCGTATTATGATTTTCACTCCTAGTGGATGAATAAAAAATTAGTACTGACCTGAAAACTGACCTGGTCCTCTGAAGACCTTGAAAGCCTGTGGCCTCTGTGCGGCCTCAGAAGGGAGGCTCATCACTGCCTCCCTGCTCACCTGGGGAAGGAGCAGGTCTATGGAACAGCACACTCAAGATTCATTACTGTCAGCTCAATGAATTTACATGGAGGATTAGCTTGTTGACATAATGACAATTACTAAGAGGGAACCTTGAAAGGTGTCGGTACCGTGCAAGGATTCAGAACCAAATAACCAGGTCTGGATCCTGGCTTCGTTATTTACTTGCTGTAAGACCTTGAGCAAGTTTCTTAATTTTTCTTTCCCGTTCCATGGTTTCTTTACCTTTAACATGTGATTAACAATCACACTGACCTCGAAGTCATTGTGAGGATTCAGTGAATTAATGAACAGTGTTGAGGACAGTTCTCGGACACAGCACGTGCTCTGTATCTTCTTATACTATCACTAGGATGTAGCCTCTGTGAGGATGAGAATACTTGCTGTTTTCATTTCTGCATCGCAAGCACCTAAACCAGTCCTTGGCACATATAAAGTACTCTGAATAATTGTTGACTGGATTGGATGAATCCACCGGGCTGCCATTATTCTTCACAGCTTCAAGTGTCACAGAGTGATGTCACGTTTAACCATCCCCTGGCCTCACTTCTTGCCTCACTCAGGTCCTCTGTGTCCTGCAGCCGATAAAGGAGGTGAGCGGCCTGGGAGAAGTGGCGCTGCAACGAAAAGGATGAGGCTGGTTCTGAGACCAGCTCTCTCCCTCCTACACCTGTGCTCTCCACTCTCTGAACTATAAAACGTAAGAACTGGCACCAGAAGGTCCACGTACATGTCTCAGACAGGAGACTGACCATGAAAGACAACTGACCACAGACTCGACATGAAACTGAGTGGCTTAGTGGGTAACAATAGGTAGGCTCACAGAGTCTCGCTTCCAGGAAATAAGTGTTCACTCGTAAAAATGTTCCAAAAAGCCATCATATATGACTCTTAAATTCTGTAATTCTTCTCTCGAATTATCGTATGCTGCTTCTCCATCACAACCGCTTATATGTCGTATTATGATTTTCACTCCTAGTGGATGAATAAAAAATTAGTACTGACCTGAAAACTGACCTGGTCCTCTGAAGACCTTGAAAGCCTGTGGCCTCTGTGCGGCCTCAGAAGGGAGGCTCATCACTGCCTCCCTGCTCACCTGGGGAAGGAGCAGGTCTATGGAACAGCACACTCAAGATTCATTACTGTCAGCTCAATGAATTTACATGGATTAGCATTCAGATTAGCTTGTTGACATAATGACAATTACTAAGAGAGGGAAGACTACCTTGAAAGGTGTCTGTGTGGTTGACACACGTGACTAATGAAAAACCTGCACCACACACGGAGCACGGGGTGAGCCCCTCACCCAGCACCATGAAGACCCTGAGGCAAGGCCCAAACTACTGGCAGAGTGGCAAGCGTTAGTGAACACAGAGCTAATGTCGCTTCTTGGTAGACAATCTCATGTTACTTAGGCCCAGTAAAGCATCAAATCTCCACTCTTCCCTTGCCACAAGCGAAACTTGACCTGTGGGATTAAGGTAATGACTTACTCCAAGAAACCCTCAAATCATTTTTGAAACAAACACAGCTCTGGTTTGAGCGACAGGAATGTTCCTTCAGACTAGAACTTTGGTCTTTCCTCTAAGATGTGATGGTTACACCTCGCAGGACTTCAACATGCACCCACTCAGTTCTTAGTAAAACAAAGCTACCTTCCTATCTGACACAATGTTTGCGCTTCAGCTCAAGGAAATACTAGTGGTCCAAGTGGTTTATTCTCTGAACTCAGTGAACTTTTGTTTTAACCTTGATCTAAACCCCAGTGGCTCAGTGGTAAAGAATTTGCCTTCACTACAGGAGATGTAGGAGACGCAGGTTCAATCCCTGAGTCAAGAAGATTCCCTGGAGGAGGGCATGGCAACCCACTCCAGTATTCTTGGTGGGAAAATCCATGGACAGAAGAGCCCAGGGGCAAGAATCCACAGGGTCACAAAGTGTCAGATATGACTGAGCATGCATACAAGCTGTTCTGACCTAGGTTATTTTCACATCTGGAGAACTAGTCCTTTTCTTAAAAACAAATTTTAGTTATGTGCCCTGGTTTAAGAGGAAGCCATTCAATTTGCTACCTATTGGTTTTCTAGCCTCTCTCTGAACCTCTCTCCATCTTCTCTGAACTCTACTTGGCACCTTTTGTACATTGATTCTTTCACGCAGTAAACCATCATGGAGAACCTATATAGGGTCATACATTATACATGCATTATGCACAGTGCTCAAAAACAGCGCTGATGTCTTTCTGGTGGCCACTATCTTAGCTGCTTCTCTGTATTCATCTCAATCCACCTTAACATTAGTAGTCCAACCGTTATCTCTTCATTGTTTGTATTATGTTAATAATACATACTGAAAAACAAATAAGAAAGGAAAAGACAGATAAGAAGAAAAAAAAAAGAGAACTGAAATCTGAAATAATCTAATCATTACTTTTCCTTGCCAGGTAAGCAGTTATCATAATAACAGATAAAGCATAAAAGGAGCAAATGTATTTTTGTTTCTTCATGTAACTTCTTATTAGAAAATAATTATAAACTCACAGAAAGTTGCAAAACTAGTACCCTTCACTCAATTTTCCCCATTCATCATCTTGTATAGTTATAGTGTAAGGAAACCAAAATAAACAACTTAGCAGACAAAGAGTTCAAAAACTGGCAACTAGAGTGTGATATCAAAACCAGGAAATTGCACTTGTGTATGTCTGTGTGTGTGTAGTTCTATGTAAATTTATCACTTGTGTAGATTCATATAATCACTACCACAATACACAAGATACACAACTGCTTTCATCACCATTAAGGAACTCCCTCATGCTACTTTATAGTTGCACTCACCTGTCTATAACCCTTGACTACTAATAATATGTTCTACACATCTATAATCTTGTCTTTCTGAGAATATGACAGAAATAGAATCATGCGTATGTGACCTATTGAGATTAGCTTTTTAAACTCAGGGTAATGCTCCTGAGATCCACCCAAGCTGTTACATGGATCAATACTTCATTCTTTTCTCTAGTGAGTACTATTCCATGGTAAGGATATACCACAGCTTGTTTAACCATTGAAAGATACTGGGGCTGTTTCTGACTTTTATCATTTACAAATAAAACTTCTATCTAAACATCCAGGTACTTGTCTTTGCTTGACCATACGTTTTTATTTCTCTGGGATAAGTGCCAAATATGTTGGGTTGTATGGTAAAAGCATTTATAGTTTGATAAGAAACTATTCAAACTGTTCTAAGGCATTTTTTATCACTATAAACTTTTTTTTAATTGAAGTACAGTTAATTTACAATGTTGTGCCAATCTCTGCTGTACAGAGTAAAGGCATTTTTAATAGTGAAAGTATCTCATAAAGCATGGAGATAAATATAATGAAATAACTTCCTAACTACTTTATATACATATATATAAAAACTTCTAAAATACATGTTTTACTTGATGATGTTTATATCAGATTCTACCTCGTTAAATATTACTTTAGCTTTTTTACTTAAAATGGTAATGAAAGAGCTCAGCATAGCATAGGAAGTTAAATCATAAAGTTTCACATTATAAGAATACTAACTGAAGATATTTTTGAGAGTCTGCAAGGTTTATGGGTAGATCCTAGAATATTGGTGAGCAGAGCTGTTTTCTTCATCTGTAGACTATCTCTATGGCTCATTTTGCTTGGGGCTGTCATGATTTATGCCTGTTGTCCAATATCTATGTGCTTTAGCATTTTTTTCTGAATTTTTCATTTTTAAGCAATGTATAACTAGCAATTGCTGCATTAAAATAAGCTGGAGTAGGGAGGCTTCCCTGGTGGCCCAGTGGGTAAGGACACTGCCTTGCAGTAGAAGGGGCACCAGTTCGATCCCTGGCCTGGGAAGATCCCACGTGCTGCGGAGTGGCTGGACCCATGTGTCCAATTACCGAGCAGGAGCTCTGGAGTGCATGCGCCCAGAGCCAGTGCTCTGCAGCGAAAGACGCCATTGTGATGGGAGGCCCACACAGGCCAAAGAGCAAAGATAAATAGATGAAAGATCAATAGAAGTGGTAAAAAAAAAAACCTGGAGTAGATCTGAGAGACCTGCAACGGATCCAGAGAGATGCTGGGGCTGAATGGAAACTTGAGACAGAAAGGCACACTGCTATAACATATGTGAGAGTCTGGAGGTTCAGTTCTTACATGGTGACTTGGCCACTTATTGTAAATCTGTAACTATTTTATTGATAATGTGTTTATATTGCAATAAATCCTTTTGACAGCAGTGACTTTGATAGAACTGAAGGAGTACATTTAGTGGGGAATTAAGTACTACATGTCCAAGAAAGTTGATGATGTACATGCTTCTTAGACGAAATGTTTACTGACGTTTATCATTCTCTATGGGGGTCATAGTGATATCACTGACCACTTGAGAGCCATAGGACTAAATCTAGTGAGGAAGCATAAACATCAATGCTGACTAGTTGGTTTAAGAAGAACGCACTGGGAAAAAAGTTAACCACTAACGCTTCAGAAGGTGCATTTATACTCACTCACTCTGTGAAACCATGTGTTTAGATCATATTTAAATCAAATGACAGTTCTTCTAAATATATTTCAATGTTTTCCATTTCAAGTTTTCTTCTGTACATAGGGAAAGTAAAACAAGAGATATTGAAGGCTATCTTTATTAACACAGTTGCAATTAAACAACACCCATTTATGTTGGTGTCATCATTTACTTCAAGTAGAAACATATTTTAATTGCAATATTGGTTCAATATTTTGAGAGTCTGCAAGGTTTATGGGTAGATCCTAGAATATTGGTGAGCAGAGCTGTTTTCTTCATCTGTAGACTATCTCTATGGCTCATTTTGCTTGGGGCTGTCATGATTTATGCCTGTTGTCCAATATCTATGTGCTTTAGCATTTTTTTCTGAATTTTTCATTTTTAAGCAATGTATAACTAGCAATTGCTGCATTAAAATAAGCTGGAGTAGGGAGGCTTCCCTGGTGGCCCAGTGGGTAAGGACACTGCCTTGCAGTAGAAGGGGCACCAGTTCGATCCCTGGCCTGGGAAGATCCCACGTGCTGCGGAGTGGCTGGACCCATGTGTCCAATTACCGAGCAGGAGCTCTGGAGTGCATGCGCCCAGAGCCAGTGCTCTGCAGCGAAAGACGCCATTGTGATGGGAGGCCCACACAGGCCAAAGAGCAAAGATAAATAGATGAAAGATCAATAGAAGTGGTAAAAAAAAAAACCTGGAGTAGATCTGAGAGACCTGCAACGGATCCAGAGAGATGCTGGGGCTGAATGGAAACTTGAGACAGAAAGGCACACTGCTATAACATATGTGAGAGTCTGGAGGTTCAGTTCTTACATGGTGACTTGGCCACTTATTGTAAATCTGTAACTATTTTATTGATAATGTGTTTATATTGCAATAAATCCTTTTGACAGCAGTGACTTTGATAGAACTGAAGGAGTACATTTAGTGGGGAATTAAGTACTACATGTCCAAGAAAGTTGATGATGTACATGCTTCTTAGACGAAATGTTTACTGACGTTTATCATTCTCTATGGGGGTCATAGTGATATCACTGACCACTTGAGAGCCATAGGACTAAATCTAGTGAGGAAGCATAAACATCAATGCTGACTAGTTGGTTTAAGAAGAACGCACTGGGAAAAAAGTTAACCACTAACGCTTCAGAAGGTGCATTTATACTCACTCACTCTGTGAAACCATGTGTTTAGATCATATTTAAATCAAATGACAGTTCTTCTAAATATATTTCAATGTTTTCCATTTCAAGTTTTCTTCTGTACATAGGGAAAGTAAAACAAGAGATATTGAAGGCTATCTTTATTAACACAGTTGCAATTAAACAACACCCATTTATGTTGGTGTCATCATTTACTTCAAGTAGAAACATATTTTAATTGCAATATTGGTTCAATGTTTTTCATGCAATTTATGTAATCAAAGTAGATGTTTTATATGTTGATTCCTCCATTCCTAATACTACCATGAATGTCTAAAAATTTGACATTTAAAATAAAATTTTTTTTGGTGATAATAACCTAAGTTTTAATGGAGTAGAACATCATGGTAAAGATGTTCTCCAGTGATGAAGTGATGATTTGAAATCCTGTAATTGTATTTGGGAATGTCTCATCTTGTAGGGAGTATCTTTGGATAAAATTCTTGTTTTTAACTGTTTACATTTATAGTTTATTACAAAATGGAAAGAAATTTGAGAAGGTCTACAGTTTGGGGCCATTTAAATTTGGCTATCTATTCATCAATCTAGAAAATTTTAATAAGTTTTTGGTTATAAAAATCTGTTGAAAGAGTTAATCTAAATAGAGACAAAAAAGACAGCCTTCGTGGGCTTCCCTAGTGGTTCAGTGGGTAAGGACACTGCCTTGCAGTGCAAGAGGCGCCAGTTCGATCCCTGGCCTGGGAAGATCCCAAGTCCTGCGGAGCAGCTGGACTGATGTGTACAACTACCGATCCAGCGCCCTGGAGTGCATGCGCCCAGAGCCAGTGCTCTGCAACGAGTGAGGCCACTGCGATGGGAGGCCCACACAGGCCAAAGAACAAAGATGGATGAAAATGGATAAACGCACGCGTGAAGCGACGGAAAGACAGACATGGACAGTGGACATATGGACATTGGGGGTAAGGAACAGAGGGTAGGAGGCATAAAGGAAATAGATGAAGGCCTGTACTATCATAACTGAAGAAAATAGCTATAGTCATTGCTCTGTGAGAAAAGGAGATCCTTCAGGGGTGCTGTGTGATGGTTGGGAGGAGTGGGAAGGGGGATAAACATCAATGCTGACTAGTTGGTTTAAGAAGAACGCACTGGGAAAAAAGTTAACCACTAACGCTTCAGAAGGTGCATTTATACTCACTCACTCTGTGAAACCATGTGTTTAGATCATATTTAAATCAAATGACAGTTCTTCTAAATATATTTCAATGTTTTCCATTTCAAGTTTTCTTCTGTACATAGGGAAAGTAAAACAAGAGATATTGAAGGCTATCTTTATTAACACAGTTGCAATTAAACAACACCCATTTATGTTGGTGTCATCATTTACTTCAAGTAGAAACATATTTTAATTGCAATATTGGTTCAATGTTTTTCATGCAATTTATGTAATCAAAGTAGATGTTTTATATGTTGATTCCTCCATTCCTAATACTACCATGAATGTCTAAAAATTTGACATTTAAAATAAAATTTTTTTTGGTGATAATAACCTAAGTTTTAATGGAGTAGAACATCATGGTAAAGATGTTCTCCAGTGATGAAGTGATGATTTGAAATCCTGTAATTGTATTTGGGAATGTCTCATCTTGTAGGGAGTATCTTTGGATAAAATTCTTGTTTTTAACTGTTTACATTTATAGTTTATTACAAAATGGAAAGAAATTTGAGAAGGTCTACAGTTTGGGGCCATTTAAATTTGGCTATCTATTCATCAATCTAGAAAATTTTAATAAGTTTTTGGTTATAAAAATCTGTTGAAAGAGTTAATCTAAATAGAGACAAAAAAGACAGCCTTCGTGGGCTTCCCTAGTGGTTCAGTGGGTAAGGACACTGCCTTGCAGTGCAAGAGGCGCCAGTTCGATCCCTGGCCTGGGAAGATCCCAAGTCCTGCGGAGCAGCTGGACTGATGTGTACAACTACCGATCCAGCGCCCTGGAGTGCATGCGCCCAGAGCCAGTGCTCTGCAACGAGTGAGGCCACTGCGATGGGAGGCCCACACAGGCCAAAGAACAAAGATGGATGAAAATGGATAAACGCACGCAGTGAAGCGACGGAAAGACAGACATGGACAGTGGACATATGGACATTGGGGGTAAGGAACAGAGGGTAGGAGGCATAAAGGAAATAGATGAAGGCCTGTACTATCATAACTGAAGAAAATAGCTATAGTCATTGCTCTGTGAGAAAAGGAGATCCTTCAGGGGTGCTGTGTGATGGTTGGGAGGAGTGGGAAGGGGGGGATATACATATGACTAATCTGGGAACATACATATCTGTAAACAACAAAACTCTATAAAAATTAAAAGTAAAATAAAAGTTAAAAAAAAAAAAAAGAAAATGGATAAACGAAGGAATAGAAGTGGCCAAAAAAAAAGACAGTCTTTGTGAAAATATCTGGGGTGAAATATTAAATTTGAAAATTCAAACTAAAAATTTAAATTGCAAACATATTTTACTTAGCAGAATTTGCTTGCTCTGAGCTTCACAAGTGCCTCAGCATCTGCAGAGAGTATTTCCTCAGACAAAAGCCAATTAAAAGTGTCAATGATTTTAAAATTTATTAACCTTAAAATGTAATGTTTAACATGATTATGAGCATTTGAATGTGAGTATTTAACTTAATAAGATCATACTGGAAAAGATTCATCAGAAAAATACTCTCAGCATGATTATTAGACAGAATACTATGAAACTGACGAAAACATATTTGCATCTACCAAGACTAATTATTCAGATTGTATCATTTTTAAAGTTCAGAAATAAATACCAATAACTTAGTATTTTTCTTAATGTATACTGTCATATTATTTTTATTCTATAGAAATAATTTCTTTTTTGAAAATATTTTCTGAACAGATTTTATAAGTCCACCCTAATAAAACTAACTTGTTGGTTAATAAATGCACATTTGGGTGATGAATTATATAATTAGTCTATTCATATGGCAGCATCTCATACTGAAATATGGTCCAAAAAGTGGACTGTGGCATGTTCACACATACCCAGCTCAAATACACAGATGGTTTGATAGCTCACGTGGCTTTGAATTCTGTTCTCCTAAGACTGAGTAATGGACTGACCACAGTATGTGGACCGCAACAACAATGGACAGAATGTCTCCATGGATGTCTGCCAAGGACTGGAGGATTCTTCCTTCCTTGTGGAGAAAGAAGGAAGTTCAGTAAGAGTAGCTCTGACAGTCCCATTAGGATAGGTGTTTTTCACTGTACATAGAGCATAAGGGTAACAGTGATGCTCTCCAATTCTATAGAGTTGAAGAAGGGAATCTTCAACAGTCCTTAAATTCCACATTGCCCAGGAAAGGAAGAGGGACAGTCTAACCTCCTTCCATGATAGCCCTCTGACCTCGCTTCACGTGATAATCTGACTCCAACAATCCAAAGTGTTTGGTTTTAGTGGAGCCACTGAAAGATTTATACCAGGCTGCACTCCCATAGAGATGGTCTTGGGGCTAATGTCGTGAGACTAATTTGTAATTTCTCATAAACCCTTCCAGATTTAGACAGCCATAAGCATAGTGGAAGGAATGTAAGTTTTGAAGCCAGGTATCTCACCTGCTTTGTTCTCTTGAGCATCAGAACTCCTTAAATGTGAAACGAGAATGATAATACCTTGCCTCAAAGAGAGTAATTTGCTATGTAAAATACAACTATTCTTACTTCCATTCCCAGGGAAGGAGAAAGTTTCTCACAGGAATAGGTCAAGTTTTGACCAGTAACTGGCAAATGCCTTGATGAACATCCTGGGTATGGATCATGGTTTAGAAAAATATCAGGGAAAAAAGAGGAAATTATAAATAAACTAAATTTCAGTAAATATAAACAGAAATTTGAAGGAACGATTTTATTTTGATGTTCTCTGCTGAGAGCTACTATGATCCCTAGACCCAGTGCTCTTCAATTATTACCCTAGGCACTTTAATAAATGTGTAGTTCACCTGACTGCCTTGTAGGGGTGGTATTTAGGGAAATTCTAGGACAGTACTACCTTCATGGACACATGACCTGTTCAGGCATGCCCCCAAGCTTTAGAAGGCCCACATGCTTGGTTTAATCATCTGTCACCATCCTGAAATTCTTAGTTCTTTTTTGACCAAGTGGCTCCTTTTTTTTCTCTTGCACTGGGCCCTACAAATTATGTAGACAGTCTTGTTGGACCTGTGTTCTTTTTTGGGGTCCATGGTGACAGACAAAGGATAAGCTCCAAAGGCCAGATATTAAGAGAGTAAGAATTCAGTAGGAAAAAAAAAAAAGAATTCTGTACAAAAATGAAATCAGATCTGGCAGTAACTACAAGAATCTATCCCAATTTTTCTATAAAAATTGGATTTCCACAGAAAATTAGGACAGTCAAAAGCATCAATCAGTTGATTTCAATTTTATGTAAATTTCAATGGTAGAGGAAGCCCAACATCATTTATATTACATTAACAATATTAAATTAGCAATATTGTATGCATCATGGCTAAAACATGATTATTCTCAATAAATGATTGGCATTATTATTATTTTAGGGTCATACCTGAATAGCAATGAGAAAAGTATGAAACATGCAAACATACATGCATATATGTGAACACGTGAGTGCTCCTCTAATCCTCTCTTCCAAACAGTGTATCTCTAAATCTACATTCTACAGAACCTACTGACATGCATGTTACCTATGCTGTGAAGGATACTCTTTGGTCTACCAATCTAAGATTGACTTTTTACTGAAACACCTTTGGTTTTTCCATTTGAGGCTAAAAAAAGTTCTACTAATAAACTCAGCTTTCTTTGCTCCCTAATATCCCCTGGAAAGGAACAACTGAACAACCAAAATGACCACACCTACCTTTCACCTCCACTGGGTCTGAAGTCACATTAATGTCAAAGTTGCCCAATGAGGGAAAACCCTTAACCTCTCAAAACAGGGATTTTTGACTTCGGGATATGATTCAATGATGTAATGAGATGACATAAGACATTTTCTTCAGCATTAACCTTCCTTAAAATGTCCTGAATGCATGAGAGAGTGGCTACTGGGTGCTCACTAGCATTACTTCTGTTCTTAAGAGAATGTGGTAGAAAGAATTTAAAATGACTCCCCAATGACCCACACTCTTAAGTGTCAATGGAACCTGTAATTTTCTTCTAACCAGTGGAATATGGCAAAGGCAATGGGACAACATTCCTATGATTAATGTTATATGGCAAAAATGAAGAGATTTTTCAGATGTGATTAAAGTCCATAATCAGTTGATTTCAAAATAATCAGGAGATTATCCTAGGTGGGCCTGACTAAACCAGGTGAGCTCTTTAAAAGAGCAGAGTTCAGAGATGCTAGCTTTGAGGAAGCAAACTGTCATGAATTCTATAGCTGCAAGAAAATGAACTGCTAATAATTATGTGTATTTGGAAGAGGATCCCAAGCTTCAGATGAGACCTTAAACCCAGATGTCACCTTCATTTTAGCTTTGTGAGACTGAGCAGAGAAGTCAGCTAAGCAGTGCCTGTGAGATCCTAAACGTATGTTGTTTTAAGGCACTGAGTTTCTGGTAATTTGCCACACAGTGATAGAAAACTTAATAGAGAGGGGTAGAAAATTAGGGGTGAGGACAAAATAGGGAACCCAACCTACCAAGGAAGTCACAAGCTAAATGATAATTAAAGTTAACTGCAACTGCTCAGTTGCTAAGAGCCCCAGCATGGGACTGCCTGCTTGACAGGGAAAACATAAGTGAGAAAGTAAAGCTCCTCTACCAATCTAAAAGATTGACTTGTTACTTGTGAAGGATACTCTTTGGTCTACCAATCTAAGATTGACTTTTTACTGAAACACCTTTGGTTTTTCCATTTGAGGCTAAAAAAAGTTCTACTAATAAACTCAGCTTTCTTTGCTCCCTAATATCCCCTGGAAAGGAACAACTGAACAACCAAAATGACCACACCTACCTTTCACCTCCACTGGGTCTGAAGTCACATTAATGTCAAAGTTGCCCAATGAGGGAAAACCCTTAACCTCTCAAAACAGGGATTTTTGACTTCGGGATATGATTCAATGATGTAATGAGATGACATAAGACATTTTCTTCAGCATTAACCTTCCTTAAAATGTCCTGAATGCATGAGAGAGTGGCTACTGGGTGCTCACTAGCATTACTTCTGTTCTTAAGAGAATGTGGTAGAAAGAATTTAAAATGACTCCCCAATGACCCACACTCTTAAGTGTCAATGGAACCTGTAATTTTCTTCTAACCAGTGGAATATGGCAAAGGCAATGGGACAACATTCCTATGATTAATGTTATATGGCAAAAATGAAGAGATTTTTCAGATGTGATTAAAGTCCATAATCAGTTGATTTCAAAATAATCAGGAGATTATCCTAGGTGGGCCTGACTAAACCAGGTGAGCTCTTTAAAAGAGCAGTGTTCAGAGATGCTAGCTTTGAGGAAGCAAACTGTCATGAATTCTATAGCTGCAAGAAAATGAACTGCTAATAATTATGTGTATTTGGAAGAGGATCCCAAGCTTCAGATGAGACCTTAAACCCAGATGTCACCTTCATTTTAGCTTTGTGAGACTGAGCAGAGAAGTCAGCTAAGCAGTGCCTGTGAGATCCTAAACGTATGTTGTTTTAAGGCACTGAGTTTCTGGTAATTTGCCACACAGTGATAGAAAACTTAATAGAGAGGGGTAGAAAATTAGGGGTGAGGACAAAATAGGGAACCCAACCTACCAAGGAAGTCACAAGCTAAATGATAATTAAAGTTAACTGCAACTGCTCAGTTGCTAAGAGCCCCAGCATGGGACTGCCTGCTTGACAGGGAAAACATAAGTGAGAAAGGCAGTCATAAACTGCTTTTTAGATCTGAAATACAAGCCACCACTCACTTGATGATCATCTGAAGCACATCTATAATCATCACTGGTTTCGTATTTAAGCCAAACTTCTTTTTGCAGAGCTAAAAAACAAACAAGAAAAACAGAAACATAATCTCAAGGTTATTCATTATCCTCCAAAGTGCACGTGTGAATTTGTCACTGATTCTGACTCTGGCTGTGCCTTTGAAAGATAACAGTATTTAGAGCCTATAGTGCTCTCACCAACTCTCCAATCAGCTAGAAAATCTTTAAGATTTTTTTTTCAAAAGTAATAAGAGAAAGCAGTGTGTGAATTCTGTAATCATTGAAAAGTACTGTCTGATGATTGACTTTCTATCACTCTGATACTCAATTTAGAAATGGAATGAAAGAGAACAGGAAGAGAATTGGGCTCCACTGATGTATGGAAGCACTGAAAAACCTTTAGTCATGTTTAGCATTGGAGCTTCTAGGTTAAAGGAAATAAATGAATATATATGAAATAATTTACTTGAAGCAGGTTGCTTTCTTTCTGCATTCACTCTTTTTCACTTTTAAAAGCTGTAATTTTAAGCAATTTTGTCATCAACTGAATCTCACTTTAAATGCATCAGGAGGTCAGTATTAGAAGGAATTCTACAGTAAGTCAAGGTAAAGCAAATTTAGCTTTCAGTGGTATGAAGATTTATGCAAGCTAAAACCTCTGTTGTATTGATAAGTACTTTTGATAGCAAGACTTATTAGAAGGATTCATTTGGCAAGAAAATGAACTGCTAATAATTATGTGTATTTGGAAGAGGATCCCAAGCTTCAGATGAGACCTTAAACCCAGATGTCACCTTCATTTTAGCTTTGTGAGACTGAGCAGAGAAGTCAGCTAAGCAGTGCCTGTGAGATCCTAAACGTATGTTGTTTTAAGGCACTGAGTTTCTGGTAATTTGCCACACAGTGATAGAAAACTTAATAGAGAGGGGTAGAAAATTAGGGGTGAGGACAAAATAGGGAACCCAACCTACCAAGGAAGTCACAAGCTAAATGATAATTAAAGTTAACTGCAACTGCTCAGTTGCTAAGAGCCCCAGCATGGGACTGCCTGCTTGACAGGGAAAACATAAGTGAGAAAGGCAGTCATAAACTGCTTTTTAGATCTGAAATACAAGCCACCACTCACTTGATGATCATCTGAAGCACATCTATAATCATCACTGGTTTCGTATTTAAGCCAAACTTCTTTTTGCAGAGCTAAAAAACAAACAAGAAAAACAGAAACATAATCTCAAGGTTATTCATTATCCTCCAAAGTGCACGTGTGAATTTGTCACTGATTCTGACTCTGGCTGTGCCTTTGAAAGATAACAGTATTTAGAGCCTATAGTGCTCTCACCAACTCTCCAATCAGCTAGAAAATCTTTAAGATTTTTTTCAAAAGTAATAAGAGAAAGCAGTGTGTGAATTCTGTAATCATTGAAAAGTACTGTCTGATGATTGACTTTCTATCACTCTGATACTCAATTTAGAAATGGAATGAAAGAGAACAGGAAGAGAATTGGGCTCCACTGATGTATGGAAGCACTGAAAAACCTTTAGTCATGTTTAGCATTGGAGCTTCTAGGTTAAAGGAAATAAATGAATATATATGAAATAATTTACTTGAAGCAGGTTGCTTTCTTTCTGCATTCACTCTTTTTCACTTTTAAAAGCTGTAATTTTTAAGCAATTTTGTCATCAACTGAATCTCACTTTAAATGCATCAGGGAGCTCAGTATTAGAAGGAATTCTACAGTAAGTCAAGGTAAAGCAAATTTAGCTTTCAGTGGTATGAAGATTTAGGCAAGCTAAAACCTCTGTTGTATTGATAAGTACTTTTTGTATAGCAAGACTTTTTATAGTGGAGAACTGATTTTAAAAAACTACAGTCAGTTTTCATGAACTGCAATACCCAAATAAACTAAACAATGTCATTCTCCAGCTGGATCTATAAAAATGAAGTCACTAGCCACTGCAGTCCAGTCACTGACCTTTACGTAATACCCCTTGAAAGGAATTCAGGGTGGAAATCAGGATGAGGCACTCTGTGCTTCGGAAAAAATGGGCAGAACAGGCCTTCCGATAAATATTGTCAGGAAAATTTTATGAACCCAGTTTCTTGTATCTTCTCATGCCTTGCTTGTTGTAGTTTAGTTGCTAAGTCATACCAGACTTTTTGCGACTCCATCAACTATAGCCCGCCAGGCTCCTCTGTCCATGGACTTCTCCAAGAAAGAATACTGGGGTGGGTTGCCATTTCCTTCTCCAGTCTTCTTATGCCCAGAAAGGCACTAAACTAATTAACGCAGACATCTGCTCCTCGTGACTAGCAGCAGACTTCTGAGATGTGTGCTTGATTACACTTACCCTCTTCACCAAAATAATGTATTTGCTGACCTCACCTCCTACCTATTTGGAACAGTTCTTCAGACTATCTGAGAGGTTGTCTCCTGGGCTATATTCCTCAGTGACTCCAAATAAAATTGAATTCACAGCTCTCATAATGGTTTTTTTTTTTTTTTTCCCAGTGAACAAAACCTTGGCTGATGTGGGCTAGTCCACAGGTCTTGTTAAAGACAGAATGAACAGACTGATCTGGAATACTGACAGAGAGAAGGCCGATGAGGCTATTTAAAAGTGGTGTCATCAGGAAGGCTATATATCCCAGCGGCTTCTAGATGAGATATGGACAGACCTCTAAGCCAGGTGTTAAGGGAAGAAAATTCTAGGTCTTAGGACAGTGTCTTACATTTTGCAGTGTATTCAAGTCCTAAAACCTCAGCAAACCAGCTGTGTCACCAGTGAAGGCACATAGCCACTCCGTGCCATCTTTTACGTACATAATGGAAATAATAAAATCCCAATTTCAGAGGACTACTGTGAGGATTAAATGCAATAACACAATAAAGAACCTGGTGCTTAGTCAGCTTTTCGTCATTTTTAACTGTTTTATTTGGCAGAACAGAGTTATAGAGGCTCCAGTTATTTAAAAGACCCACTAAACCTGTGGTGAAAAAAAAGATTGTGCTGAAGGAATTAACACACCATAGGACTAAAATGCTAGTTTCTCCAGCAAGAGAATGCCTCGGGCATTTACAGTTCAATGACTAGGTCTATTTCTAATCATTATCTCATTTAGAATTATAATGAGGAATGTTGGGAATAATTAACCCCATTCTGCAGTCCCAGGAGCCTGTCATTGCAGGTAGGAAGGATTAGGTACCAGCTCTGTCAGTCTTGGCATGTGAGCACGTTTATTTCCCCCAGTGATACCCTGTCATCCTGCCTCTCTTTTCAAGCGGGCTCAGAAACCCCCCACCCCCTCTTCCCCATAGTGGCAAAGAGCATTTGCCTCATGCTTGATAACACTTTTACAGTTCACAGAATAGCAGCAGCTCCTGAAACATCCAGCCCTTTTAAAAGCTTAGGAATGACAACAGCCACAAGTGAGCGGCCCTTGAGAGCCAGATGTGGTAAATCCTCTCTTGCTGAGCTGCCAGCCTGGAAGTCCACTGCCTCCTTTGTTACAAATTCAAGTCACAGAAACCTACAATAAAATGCTGCAGGCGCATCAATAAAGGATATAATGAAATCAAATGAGTCTTGTTCTTTATATTTACATGCAAAGTATATCAAAGGAACATCCAGTTTGTTCCTGAGACCAATACAATGGATTCTTTTGTGTGGGAGGAGAGAAGATATATGAAGCTGAATGAGGAAGCAATTCCAATTAAAAGGGCTGTGTTTAAGGCTCCAAAGATACTGACAGAGAGAAGGCCGATGAGGCTATTTAAAAGTGGTGTCATCAGGAAGGCTATATATCCCAGCGGCTTCTAGATGAGATATGGACAGACCTCTAAGCCAGGTGTTAAGGGAAGAAAATTCTAGGTCTTAGGACAGTGTCTTACATTTTGCAGTGTATTCAAGTCCTAAAACCTCAGCAAACCAGCTGTGTCACCAGTGAAGGCACATAGCCACTCCGTGCCATCTTTTACGTACATAATGGAAATAATAAAATCCCAATTTCAGAGGACTACTGTGAGGATTAAATGCAATAACACAATAAAGAACCTGGTGCTTAGTCAGCTTTTCGTCATTTTTAACTGTTTTTATTTGGCAGAACAGAGTTATAGAGGCTCCAGTTATTTAAAAGACCCACTAAACCTGTGGTGAAAAAAAAGATTGTGCTGAAGGAATTAACACACCATAGGACTAAAATGCTAGTTTCTCCAGCAAGAGAATGCCTCGGGCATTTACAGTTCAATGACTAGGTCTATTTCTAATCATTATCTCATTTAGAATTATAATGAGGAATGTTGGGAATAATTAACCCCATTCTGCAGTCCCAGGAGCCTGTCATTGCAGGTAGGAAGGATTAGGTACCAGCTCTGTCAGTCTTGGCATGTGAGCACGTTTATTTCCCCCAGTGATACCCTGTCATCCTGCCTCTCTTTTCAAGCGGGCTCAGAAACCCCCCACCCCCTCTTCCCCATAGTGGCAAAGAGCATTTGCCTCATGCTTGATAACACTTTTACAGTTCACAGAATAGCAGCAGCTCCTGAAACATCCAGCCCTTTTAAAAGCTTAGGAATGACAACAGCCACAAGTGAGCGGCCCTTGAGAGCCAGATGTGGTAAATCCTCTCTTGCTGAGCTGCCAGCCTGGAAGTCCACTGCCTCCTTTGTTACAAATTCAAGTCACAGAAACCTACAATAAAATGCTGCAGGCGCATCAATAAAGGATATAATGAAATCAAATGAGTCTTGTTCTTTATATTTACATGCAAAGTATATCAAAGGAACATCCAGTTTGTTCCTGAGACCAATACAATGGATTCTTTTGTGTGGGAGGAGAGAAGATATATGAAGCTGAATGAGGAAGCAATTCCAATTAAAAGGGCTGTGTTTAAGGCTCCAAAGACAATGCAGCCTTTGCTAGACACTTAGCTATTAGAAGTGTCTGGCTGCCTAGGTGGTTTTATGGTAATTAGATGAGAGCTGGGTGGAGAGGAACATAGCAATACCACCACAGGGCCCCAGACTCCAGGTCACACTGCTTCCCTCCCAACTCACTCCTGTGTGACCTCAGGGCTTTAGGACCTGCCTAAAAGGGTTGCTATGAGGATTAAACAAAAGAAAGCATCTAAACCCTCTGCAGCAGTGCAAGCACGGGCTAAGTGTTCTACAGTGTTTGCTGTTATATGAGTTTCTCTGACTCAGCGCCACATGAGAGCTGGCAGGGGCTGGAATCACCCAGATGAGAAGTGAGTGGGACCCTGGCATGGCCTGTCCTTGAGACCACTTTCTATGTGGTGAGAGGCAAGTTGTTTCCTGGAAAGAAGGCCTTGTAAAGTCAGTGAAACTTTCTTTCCAAGAGACATAGACTACATTTTGCAAATAGTGGATAGCTCAGACATGCACCAATGGAATTAGCTCGCCTGTTTTCCACACACTGTTCATGTTCTGTAGCTTTAGAATTAGAGACTTGGGAGATGGCAACTAGAAGACAAATTATTTCCTTTGGCAGATTGTCTACAATTTTTCTCCAGAATTCTCATTTGTCTTAAACGGGAGCCACCTTCTTGAAAGGGAGTACTCAGGCTGCTTCATGCCGCTCAGATCCAAGATTGGAACAGAACCACCCATTCATGTCTATGGAGGACCACACATCTATGGCATCAGGGGATTGAGCTGTTGGTTGTTTCCCCCTTGCTGAATCACCAATGTGCCTCTGAAATTCCCTTTAGCACAGAGGTCTCAAATAGTCTTGATTTTGTAACTTTAAGTGCCATTCTTCATTGACCTTATTAAAAGAGTGATAATTTTCAGTTGGGAACGTTCTTTGGGAAAGTGGAGAAATGGAAACAAATGGAACATGAGTGAAACTTTAGAATATATCAGAATTTAAAACTGAAAGAAACCATGGAACGCTGTGACAGATTCAAGGCGCCTGAGGGCTCCCACATGCCCTCAAAACAAGAAACAGCACAGTCCCCAGTGCAGTGTGAAAAAGAGGAAAAACTTTTGTTTTGTCATTGCTCTTTTCTGAGCTCTCTTACTACTCTAACTCTTCCTGATCTGCAGTCAGTAATCAAGACTAGCCTGATATGCTGATCCCTGTCAGGAAGATTCCCTGGAGAAGGAAATGGCAACCCACTCCAGTAGTCTTGCCTGGGAAACCCCATGGACAGAGGAGCCTGGTGGGCCACCGTCCATAGGGTCACAAAGACTCAGACACAACTGAGGCGACAGAGCACACACACACACATGCCTTGTAGTTCTTCTCCTTTCTTTTTACATTAGAGACAGGAGGTCACAGAACGGTTCACGAAAGACAGTGGACCCAACTACCAAGCTACCTGATGCCAGCCTATGACTATTTTTGAAACAATTCAAGAAGAATATAAGATCCTTATACCTCTGCTGCTCAGCACCAACCCCTGGCTGAGAACCCTCATCTATACATCCCCAACTTCCTCATGGAAGGGGTGTACAGTCTCTCGGTTGGCTGAGGATTAAAGCCATCTTTCCATTTCCTGCAGACTCTGTCTCCATGTTTTTTGTTAGCTTCAGTAGATAGAGAAAGTCGAGATTTTTTGCGACATCATAATGAGTCACTCTACAAAGCACAGATGCTGTGGCTGTCACCCCTCAAAGCACAAGATACGCAACTGAACACTCATTTAAAATATGAGCTTTATTATTGTAGAGATGTAAATGGGCCTAAATCACAGTCCCTCTCAGATGGGAAAGCCCTGAGGAATAAAACATATAAAGCTATCACTCTTATAGTGACATTTTAAAACTAGTCATGAGGAAGAGAGAGGCACTGGAAAGAGGAAGCTGCAAAAGGCGCTTTATTTCCATTTGTAATATTGAATTTCTGTAAGAAAAAGGACCTAATGCAATTATGGCAAAATGTAAATATTTGTTAAATCTATATGTTGAGCACAGATACTTATTAGGTCACTTTCTCTCTTGGCTGTGTGTATTTTCAAATATTTTAAATAATTGTGCAGATTTTGAAACAAAAGCAGCAGAGTTTTGGGCACCTAAGAAGAAAGGTGTCTCAGCTCAGAAAAGCACAAGGAAAACAAATAAAGTGTAAGGAGTTGCTGAAAGCTTCCTTTGAGGTGGGTTACAGAAACAGCACAGTCCCCAGTGCAGTGTGAAAAAGAGGAAAAACTTTTGTTTTGTCATTGCTCTTTTCTGAGCTCTCTTACTACTCTAACTCTTCCTGATCTGCAGTCAGTAATCAAGACTAGCCTGATATGCTGATCCCTGTCAGGAAGATTCCCTGGAGAAGGAAATGGCAACCCACTCCAGTAGTCTTGCCTGGGAAACCCCATGGACAGAGGAGCCTGGTGGGCCACCGTCCATAGGGTCACAAAGACTCAGACACAACTGAGGCGACAGAGCACACACACACACATGCCTTGTAGTTCTTCTCCTTTCTTTTTACATTAGAGACAGGAGGTCACAGAACGGTTCACGAAGACAGTGGACCCAACTACCAAGCTACCTGATGCCAGCCTATGACTATTTTTGAAACAATTCAAGAAGAATATAAGATCCTTATACCTCTGCTGCTCAGCACCAACCCCTGGCTGAGAACCCTCATCTATACATCCCCAACTTCCTCATGGAAGGGGTGTACAGTCTCTCGGTTGGCTGAGGATTAAAGCCATCTTTCCATTTCCTGCAGACTCTGTCTCCATGTTTTTTGTTAGCTTCAGTAGATAGAGAAAGTCGAGATTTTTTGCGACATCATAATGAGTCACTCTACAAAGCACAGATGCTGTGGCTGTCACCCCTCAAAGCACAAGATACGCAACTGAACACTCATTTAAAATATGAGCTTTATTATTGTAGAGATGTAAATGGGCCTAAATCACAGTCCCTCTCAGATGGGAAAGCCCTGAGGAATAAAACATATAAAGCTATCACTCTTATAGTGACATTTTAAAACTAGTCATGAGGAAGAGAGAGGCACTGGAAAGAGGAAGCTGCAAAAGGCGCTTTATTTCCATTTGTAATATTGAATTTCTGTAAGAAAAAGGACCTAATGCAATTATGGCAAAATGTAAATATTTGTTAAATCTATATGTTGAGCACAGATACTTATTAGGTCACTTTCTCTCTTGGCTGTGTGTATTTTCAAATATTTTAAATAATTGTGCAGATTTTGAAACAAAAGCAGCAGAGTTTTGGGCACCTAAGAAGAAAGGTGTCTCAGCTCAGAAAAGCACAAGGAAAACAAATAAAGTGTAAGGAGTTGCTGAAAGCTTCCTTTGAGGTGGGTTACAGAATGATGCTGAAGGTGCGGTTCATGTGAAGAAAGTGGCCAAGACTGTTTTAAGTTAAAGGAAAAACTAAAGACTGGGCAGGTGGCTTGGAGAAGGGGAACTGCTCTCGAACTTAACAGTAACTAAACTCAAAGTGTTCTCCTTTTTTCCTCTGATTTCAGTGAGGTATGGAACATAAATTTAAATGACTTAACAAATAGGCAACAACAAAAAACAATAGTCTGGATACTACTCAGTATAGACAAAACAGTTCTGAAATGGGAAGTGGCTTTGAAAACCATCTTTTTGAAAACATAGGTTGGCAGAACCAGGAAAAGTTGCCATCAGAATACAAATTCAGAATTGAATTGTTTTGTTTCTTCATGAAGGAAAAAACCATCAGAACAAAGAGGAAAAACCAACAGAGGGTGAATAAACTCAGTATTCACCCTAATCATGAAACTGCCTCCCAAAGCAGGCTCACTTAGCAAACATGGAGACTAGCCACTCTCCATGGTCAAGTGGAAGGCCAGGCTGTAAATGTATCCCCTGCACAGAAGTAGGCTGTTTTGAGGAAAATTCACACAGCTGCTGAGAGTGAAGCCAGTGGGTCTCCAGAGAAGAGGATGTGGCAAACAACCACCTATGAATTTCACTACACATTTATATTACAGAGCAGAATGCCTTCATGCAAAAATATTTATTGAATGTCTCTGAGGTTCTGGGGAGACAACAGTGAACAAAAAAGACAAAGCGCCTTCTCTCAGGAAGTTTAAACCCCACTGAGGGGGGAAGCAACAAAGAAATACTCAATGACTACCTAAAGTATCAGCTGATTATAAGTACAGTGAACAGCGGTAATGGTGTGCTCGTACATATTTAATGACCAGCTTCCTAGAAGGCATTCAAGGATTTCTGTGGTATTCTATGGTGATGGTCCACAGGGTCATAGAGAGCAGGACACAGATGAAGCAACTTAGTGTGCACACATGGTGACTTCCCAGCTCCCCGTGCGTGGACTTGGGAGGAGATGAGCTCTAGTGCACTATCGCAGAGTAGTCCCCTCATAGACAGACACAAGGGACACAAACTCAAAGCAGAGATGAGAAGAGAACATAGCAAAGAACTAGGAATTTATGAGTTTGGGGGCTCTATTATTTTGTTTTTAATATGATTAATTTCATTGTAAGTTGATTTGTTAGTGATGGCTTTGTTGGTGTTCCAGTTATATACGGCAGTTACAAACCACTTCAGGGGTTTGGAATAAGAGCTGTTCTATTACCTCTCATAATTTTGTGGACTAGATATTCCCACAGGGCCCAGATGGGGAGTCCTTCTGATCAGGGTCCAAGACGGCATTGTTCATGGGTCTGGGGCCTCAGTGGGGGCGACCAGAAGCCTGGGCTACAGCGGAACTTCCAGCTGGATTGCCTCCACGTCACCTCAGCATGGCAGCCTCAGGTAATCAAATCCAGGAAAGATGGATGAAAATAAACAAATGAAAGACCAATAAAAAAGTGGTCAAAAAAAAAATGCATACAGTTACTGAGTCCATGTTTTGACAGCCAGTTCTGACTAGACCTTCAGATATCACTTGGCCACAAGTGGAAACATTTGACAGTGGCCAGTTAGAGCCACTTGAAAGACACCAAATTTCAAAGAACCCAGGCACCTGTTCCCAGGCACCAAGTAAGGGCACAGCTGCTGAGAGTGAAGCCAGTGGGTCTCCAGAGAAGAGGATGTGGCAAACAACCACCTATGAATTTCACTACACATTTATATTACAGAGCAGAATGCCTTCATGCAAAAATATTTATTGAATGTCTCTGAGGTTCTGGGGAGACAACAGTGAACAAAAAAGACAAAGCGCCTTCTCTCAGGAAGTTTAAACCCCACTGAGGGGGGAAGCAACAAAGAAATACTCAATGACTACCTAAAGTATCAGCTGATTATAAGTACAGTGAACAGCGGTAATGGTGTGCTCGTACATATTTAATGACCAGCTTCCTAGAAGGCATTCAAGGATTTCTGTGGTATTCTATGGTGATGGTCCACAGGGTCATAGAGAGCAGGACACAGATGAAGCAACTTAGTGTGCACACATGGTGACTTCCCAGCTCCCCGTGCGTGGACTTGGGAGGAGATGAGCTCTAGTGCACTATCGCAGAGTAGTCCCCTCATAGACAGACACAAGGGACACAAACTCAAAGCAGAGATGAGAAGAGAACATAGCAAAGAACTAGGAATTTATGAGTTTGGGGGCTCTATTATTTTGTTTTTAATATGATTAATTTCATTGTAAGTTGATTTGTTAGTGATGGCTTTGTTGGTGTTCCAGTTATATACGGCAGTTACAAACCACTTCAGGGGTTTGGAATAAGAGCTGTTCTATTACCTCTCATAATTTTGTGGACTAGATATTCCCACAGGGCCCAGATGGGGAGTCCTTCTGATCAGGGTCCAAGACGGCATTGTTCATGGGTCTGGGGCCTCAGTGGGGGCGACCAGAAGCCTGGGCTACAGCGGAACTTCCAGCTGGATTGCCTCCACGTCACCTCAGCATGGCAGCCTCAGGTAATCAAATCCAGGAAAGATGGATGAAAATAAACAAATGAAAGACCAATAAAAAAGTGGTCAAAAAAAAAATGCATACAGTTACTGAGTCCATGTTTTGACAGCCAGTTCTGACTAGACCTTCAGATATCACTTGGCCACAAGTGGGAAACATTTGACAGTGGCCAGTTAGAGCCACTTCTTACTCCCCAGGTGAAAGACACCAAATTTCAAAGAACCCAGGCACCTGTTCCCAGGCACCAAGTAAGGGCTTGAATGCCAGTCAGTAGTAGAACATGACCTGAGCCCAGCTCTTCTGCCCGGATCTTCTGTACAAAAGTTCAGTGCTTCTTCTACAACTCTACGTTTTTATTTTTACAGAAGTCTTTCTAAAATCAGTGTTAGCAAATGATCTAGCATTTGACACTTTCCTTTTATAAAATACACATATTTTTTAATTAATTTGTTTTAAAATTTTGGCCTCCTTTATTGATTTTTTATTTATTTGTTTTCATCCATCTTTGTTCTTTGGCCTGTGTGGGCCTCCCATTGCAGTGGCCTCTCTCGTTACAGAGCACTGGCTCTGGGTGCATGCACTCCAGAGTACTGGCTCATAATTGGACACACGGGTCCAGCCGTTCCTCAGCATGTAGGATCTTCCCTGGCCAGGGGTCGAACTGGTGCCCCTTGCACTGCAAGACAGACTCTTTATTCACTGGACCACCAGGGAAGTCCTAAAATACACATATTTCATGTCAATAAGAATGTCAGTTCCTCAAGAGAGTCTTACTTTTACACTTCTCCAGGGCTGCTATGTACAGTTGTGCAGTTTGTACACTGCACAAGATATCTGACCAGGTTACTGCCAGGCTGTGTGCTATGAGGTAGGACTGCACTGTCCCAGAGGAATGAGCATCTTTTTCTAGTACCTACGCAAAAGTGGCACGTGGTCATCCTGTACCTTTTCTTACAAAAGTGTACATTGTATAACATAGTGCTGGGCACACCTAGAATAATTCTGGGGTGGGGCAGGGGAGATGGGTGTAGAGAGAATTGGTTGTGCTGATTAATAGCATTCAGATTCCTCCTGAAGTGTCTTTTATTGACATATTGATTTCTATTGCTGTGTAACGAACCACACAAGCCTAGCAGACTGTATATATAAATCTTCAATTGGAAACTTTTCCTGGCTTATCAACATAACAGCCATTTTATTATTGCTCACAGATACCTGGAGTCAGGAATTTGGATTGGGCAGAGCGAGGTGAATTGTCTCTGTTTCATGATGTCTGGGGCCTCAGCTACAAAACCCATCTGGGAGTTGGAATCCTCTGGAGGCTTCCATCCTCTCATGTCTGATACCTAGGTGAAAGAAGTCAAAGGTTAGCCTCCACTGGGACTGTAAACAGGAGCACATGCATGTGGCCTTCTCCTGTGACTTGGGTTTCCCACAGCATGATGGCTGACTCTGAGACAGAGCACTTCAGGAGTGATGTCCAGAAAGCAAGCCTTCAGAGAAAGCCAGCGGGGAGCCAGACAGCCTTCCCAGCCCAACCTTGCAAGTCACCACCTCCAAGACACATTACTGGCTGCAAGCATGGCACTGTGGCCAGCTTCTAGACAGGCAGGGAACTAGACTCTTCCTCTTGATGAAGACAAGCCTGTGGGGTGAGAGACATCGTCATGGCCAGCCCTGGAAAATGCAAACTGCCACAGAGCACATCTCTTCAACAGCCCAGTACCACTAAAGAAATAGAGCCATAATTGAGGGATGCAGCCGCCATCTGCCCCCATGATACTCATGGTGAAGCGCCCTCTGGGAGGGTCCAGAGGGGCCGTTTTCTGAGGCCAGCACCTGAGTTTCCAAAGGCCTCTCTTTCAAATTCATGGTCAGGAAGCTAGCTCAGCACAGGCCATGTGGGTTCTAGCACAAACAACCTGGCTGCTTTTTGCTCTTGGGCTTGGTGGTTATGCCACCAGGAAATTCTACAGACGAGCTTGACAGGTTGAGGGTTTGCCTCTTTTCAATCTGTGGGCCACCAGCTAACTGTCAGAGTTGCCAGGGCTCAGGCCAGAGCCAGATGTTCTTAACAGATGTGCAAAGTAGGCATTGTATAACATAGTGCTGGGCACACCTAGAATAATTCTGGGGTGGGGCAGGGGAGATGGGTGTAGAGAGAATTGGTTGTGCTGATTAATAGCATTCAGATTCCTCCTGAAGTGTCTTTTATTGACATATTGATTTCTATTGCTGTGTAACGAACCACACAAGCCTAGCAGACTGTATATATAAATCTTCAATTGGAAACTTTTCCTGGCTTATCAACATAACAGCCATTTTATTATTGCTCACAGATACCTGGAGTCAGGAATTTGGATTGGGCAGAGCGAGGGTGAATTGTCTCTGTTTCATGATGTCTGGGGCCTCAGCTACAAAACCCATCTGGGAGTTGGAATCCTCTGGAGGCTTCCATCCTCTCATGTCTGATACCTAGGTGAAAGAAGTCAAAGGTTAGCCTCCACTGGGACTGTAAACAGGAGCACATGCATGTGGCCTTCTCCTGTGACTTGGGTTTCCCACAGCATGATGGCTGACTCTGAGACAGAGCACTTCAGGAGTGATGTCCAGAAAGCAAGCCTTCAGAGAAAGCCAGCGGGGAGCCAGACAGCCTTCCCAGCCCAACCTTGCAAGTCACCACCTCCAAGACACATTACTGGCTGCAAGCATGGCACTGTGGCCAGCTTCTAGACAGGCAGGGAACTAGACTCTTCCTCTTGATGAAGACAAGCCTGTGGGGTGAGAGACATCGTCATGGCCAGCCCTGGAAAATGCAAACTGCCACAGAGCACATCTCTTCAACAGCCCAGTACCACTAAAGAAATAGAGCCATAATTGAGGGATGCAGCCGCCATCTGCCCCCATGATACTCATGGTGAAGCGCCCTCTGGGAGGGTCCAGAGGGGCCGTTTTCTGAGGCCAGCACCTGAGTTTCCAAAGGCCTCTCTTTCAAATTCATGGTCAGGAAGCTAGCTCAGCACAGGCCATGTGGGTTCTAGCACAAACAACCTGGCTGCTTTTTGCTCTTGGGCTTGGTGGTTATGCCACCAGGAAATTCTACAGACGAGCTTGACAGGTTGAGGGTTTGCCTCTTTTTCAATCTGTGGGCCACCAGCTAACTGTCAGAGTTGCCAGGGCTCAGGCCAGAGCCAGATGTTCTTAACAGATGTGCAAAGTAGGCAGTTCAGTTCCCTTATTACATATTTTTAAGTTGTCTGATGTTATAAAATGCCTTTTTTAGCCTAATGCAGGGTTGGACACTGCTGGCAAAGCAATTGTAGCCATTTCCTCTATTTTAGTTCACACAAAGGAACCTAGCTGTGATCCCAAACCTTTTTTTCTTTTGAACTAATTGGGTGGCCTTCTGCAGCTGGGCTATGGCAACCAAGGGAAGTTTCCAATTGAAGATTATATATGTATGCACATATATATACATATATATAGAGAGAGAGAGAGAGAGTTGTGAAATGCATTCATTCCATCCCACCCCCTTTGGGACTATCTCTCTCATCAATAATGACTTTCTTGTCTGGCATAAGTCAGAATGTAAGAAATCATCAGAAATAACTGCAAGCCCATCATAATGCTCTCTTTCTACCTCTGCCCCATCAAATCTACCTGGGTTTCATATCTGGAAGTTTTAGGGAAAAGCTTAGTAAAGCTACCGCTTAGCTACAGGGCATCACCAAATAATAAACATCAAGTCCACCCCTCCCCTCCCCTTTCCTCTGACCTGGCTTTTCTCCAGTTGTGTTGTCTGCAAAATGAGCTGTCACCAGATCAGACTTCTGCAGTTCAGAAAGGAGGGAGCTGCACCCACGGAAGAAATGCCCCGTGAACATAGGATTTGTTTCCTCTGTCAAGAGCATTTATGTGCACATAAACAAGAAAAAAGGAAGGAGCTGCACACCCTTTCGGAAGACAAGCCATAATTGAGGGATGCAGCCATCTGCCCCCATGATACTCATGGTGAAGCGCCCTCTGGGAGGGTCCAGAGGGCCGTTTTCTGAGGCCAGCACCTGAGTTTCCAAAGGCCTCTCTTTCAAATTCATGGTCAGGAAGCTAGCTCAGCACAGGCCATGTGGGTTCTAGCACAAACAACCTGGCTGCTTTTTGCTCTTGGGCTTGGTGGTTATGCCACCAGGAAATTCTACAGACGAGCTTGACAGGTTGAGGGTTTGCCTCTTTTTCAATCTGTGGGCCACCAGCTAACTGTCAGAGTTGCCAGGGCTCAGGCCAGAGCCAGATGTTCTTAACAGATGTGCAAAGTAGGCAGTTCAGTTCCCTTATTACATATTTTTAAGTTGTCTGATGTTATAAAATGCCTTTTTTAGCCTAATGCAGGGTTGGACACTGCTGGCAAAGCAATTGTAGCCATTTCCTCTATTTTAGTTCACACAAAGGAACCTAGCTGTGATCCCAAACCTTTTTTTCTTTTGAACTAATTGGGTGGCCTTCTGCAGCTGGGCTATGGCAACCAAGGGAAGTTTCCAATTGAAGATTATATATGTATGCACATATATATACATATATAGAGAGAGAGAGAGAGAGTTGTGAAATGCATTCATTCCATCCCACCCCTTGGCACTATCTCTCTCCATCAATAATGACTTTCTTGTCTGGCATAAGTCAGAATGTAAGAAATCATCAGAAATAACTGCAAGCCCATCATAATGCTCTCTTTCTACCTCTGCCCCATCAAATCTACCTGGGTTTCATATCTGGAAGTTTTAGGGAAAAGCTTAGTAAAGCTACCGCTTAGCTACAGGGCATCACCAAATAATAAACATCAAGTCCACCCCTCCCCTCCCCTTTCCTCTGACCTGGCTTTTCTCCAGTTGTGTTGTCTGCAAAATGAGCTGTCACCAGATCAGACTTCTGCAGTTCAGAAAGGAGGGAGCTGCACACCCACGGAAGAAATGCCCCGTGAACATAGGATTTGTTTCCTCTGTCAAGAGCATTTATGTGCACATAAACAAATTGCTTTTATTTTTCAACTTATAAAAGTCCACTGTTTAAAGTCTGCATTTAGCTACAGTGCACACCACCATCTGTTACAATGGGAAAGTGCACTAACATGTCCCATTTCCCACCTGCTCATATGAGAATGTACATTCAAGGTTATAAAGAGTCAAGACTGAAATCGGGTATGCATAGGTGAAGAAATAAATATAAGAGGATGTGAGAGTGACAATCAAATGTTTGTTAGGAATGAGAATGGGCTTCTTGTGGCCTGTGCTGAGCCCCAGGTTGGGAAAGGTCTAGGTAAGTGAGCTGACAGAATCCATGTGTGACTCTCAGTGGGCTCTGACTAGGCCTGTAGTGCCTTAGGACTCAGTAAGAAATAAAGCATGGAAGTCAATTTTTGTGACTAAGAGAAAGACTGCATTCCATGGTAACAAGGTGACCCCAGAGCATCAAAGCATCCCTCCTGCCACTGGCACCCCTGCCTCCAGCCTGAAAAGATGCAAAAGGCAGCAAGTCAAGGCTCAGGGCTCTTGGCTGAAGTTCCTCCATGGCTGTTAGATCCACTGAACTTCACTCCACTTCGGTCCATTAGAAGCAGACGCACAGAGCAGCCAAAGCTGCTTGTAACTGTAATGTATCTGTGTGTGTGCTCAGTAGCTCCGTCGTGTCTGACTCTTTGAGACCCCATGGACTGTAGCCCACCAGGCTCCTCTGTCTATGTAATTTTCCAGGCAAGAATACTAGAGTGGGTTGCCATTTCCTACTCCAGGGGGTCTTCCTAACCCAGGGATTGAACCACATCTCCTGCATTGCAGGCAGATTCTCTGTACCTCTTTCATCTTTTGTGAAGTAGGAATAATAATACTATCCATTTAATAGGACAAGCCAGACCAGACCATAAATGATGGTCTGGGTTTGAGGACTTGTTGAGGTTTGTTTTGTTCAATTGCTGCCTCTTATTCTGGGAACATGGGCAAAAATAATAAAGCAAGACACTCTTCTGGCCAAATGGATTTGACCAAAGCAAGGTATTTTTTTTCTAACATTCTAAGACAAAATAAACTTCATACTTGAACACCAATAACGTTAGAATAGCTTCTCTTTTAAGTTTACAAGAAAATGCAATAATACTAAATAGAGCAAATTCTTATAGTGAAGCTTATACCTACCAAAAATTCTGACTTCTAGTCCTTTGGTCAGACAACACAAAAATAATAATAAATGCCCTATACAAAGACAGATTGCTAAGTTGGGAAGGAAGTTGCACACATGGTCTTCTCTCACTGATATCCCAAGAAGGTTTTTTGTTGTTGTTGAATTAGAGTTCTTAATTGCAAACTACAGCAACTGATCTCAGAGAAAGGAACTTATTGGAAAAGTATCAGGTGACTCAAGGATAATCTATAAGGCTGGAGAATCAGCCTGGATAAATGGCAAGACTCAAGTTGGCTAGCAGGACAAAGCCATGTCAAAGTCAAAGCCATATCATCAATGGGAGAGATTCTAAGGACACCCCTGCTGACCCTGCAGCCTCCATCATCAACCTCTAGACTCTGGATGCCCCGAACATGAACTTTAAATGGTTCTGTAAGTTCACATCACCAGTTCAAGATCAAAAGACTTGAGAAGGTCCATCTGATAATGAAGCGACAAAGTGTCTGCACCCTAGTTTTAAAGGGGCTGGCAGAGAGAAATTTGGTCCTTTCTCTTATCATTGAGTTATAAGAATTTTTTGTATATATTGAGCATACGTGATTTTGTTTGTATATGTATTACAATATCCAAGATGGCTTCTTCATTCACAGGTTTGGAACCCAAGCTAGGAAAGTTAGAATACCTAGGACTGGACAGGCATCTCTCTCTCCATGCCCTCTCCACTGTGGCTAGCTGGCTAGCTTTTCAGAGTATTTGGTCCTTTTTTTTAAAAAATTATTTATTTATTTGTCTGTGCTGGGTACTAATTGCAGCATGTGGGATCTAGTTCCCTAACCAGGGATCAAACCCAGGCCCCCTGTATAGGGAACACAGAGTCTTAACCACTGGACCACCAGGGAAGTCCCTGGTCCTTGTTTTAAACAGTGGTTGGATTCATTTAGAGCAAATTTTTCAGGAGACTAAGGCATAGGCTATATAAGGCTTCTTATGATCTAGCCCTGGAGGTCAAAGAACACTACCTTCTACTGCATTACATAGATAAAAATTCAAGTTGAAGGGAATTAGACATCTTCTCTCAATAGACGATATCACAAAGACTCTGTGGCCATCAAATCTCTCAGACCTGTGGTTTAATCAGAGATCTCCACATTAGTGTCAGCTATCAACTTGTTCTCAATTGCTCAAACTCACTGAAATCCTTAAGTAACACTTATTAGCAAAAAGGATAGTTTTCAAAGCGCTAACATATATTTTATCTTATGACACCCTCACAGAACCTTCTCAGTTAAGCAGGTAGATATTGATATCCTCACTTGCTGACCCCTGAAGCCCAGGTATATCGGTGCCTTGTTCAACAGAAAAGAATCAGAACTAAAGCCCAAGATCTGTGGCTACTAGTGCAGTATTTTCTGCTATATGTCATGATGTTTCTGTGTAGGTATATCAATCCTCCTAATTCAGTAAGCCTCTTCTTTCCTAGAAAAGTCAAAGCCATATCATCAATGGGAGAGATTCTAAGGACACCCCTGCTGACCCTGCAGCCTCCATCATCAACCTCTAGACTCTGGATGCCCCGAACATGAACTTTAAATGGTTCTGTAAGTTCACATCACCAGTTCAAGATCAAAAGACTTGAGAAGGTCCATCTGATAATGAAGCGACAAAGTGTCTGCACCCTAGTTTTAAAGGGGCTGGCAGAGAAATTTGGTCCTTTCTCTTATCATTGAGTTATAAGAATTTTTTGTATATATTGAGCATACGTGATTTTGTTTGTATATGTATTACAATATCCAAGATGGCTTCTTCATTCACAGGTTTGGAACCCAAGCTAGGAAAGTTAGAATACCTAGGACTGGACAGGCATCTCTCTCTCCATGCCCTCTCCACTGTGGCTAGCTGGCTAGCTTTTCAGAGTATTTGGTCCTTTTTTTTAAAAAATTATTTATTTATTTGTCTGTGCTGGGTACTAATTGCAGCATGTGGGATCTAGTTCCCTAACCAGGGATCAAACCCAGGCCCCCTGTATAGGGAACACAGAGTCTTAACCACTGGACCACCAGGGAAGTCCCTGGTCCTTGTTTTAAACAGTGGTTGGATTCATTTAGAGCAAATTTTTCAGGAGACTAAGGCATAGGCTATATAAGGCTTCTTATGATCTAGCCCTGGAGGTCAAAGAACACTACCTTCTACTGCATTACATAGATAAAAATTCAAGTTGAAGGGAATTAGACATCTTCTCTCAATAGACGATATCACAAAGACTCTGTGGCCATCAAATCTCTCAGACCTGTGGTTTAATCAGAGATCTCCACATTAGTGTCAGCTATCAACTTGTTCTCAATTGCTCAAACTCACTGAAATCCTTAAGTAACACTTATTAGCAAAAAGGATAGTTTTCAAAGCGCTAACATATATTTTATCTTATGACACCCTCACAGAACCTTCTCAGTTAAGCAGGTAGATATTGATATCCTCACTTGCTGACCCCTGAAGCCCAGGTATATCGGTGCCTTGTTCAACAGAAAAGAATCAGAACTAAAGCCCAAGATCTGTGGCTACTAGTGCAGTATTTTCTGCTATATGTCATGATGTTTCTGTGTAGGTATATCAATCCTCCTAATTCAGTAAGCCTCTTCTTTCCTAGAAAATCTAAATTTATGGTAGTCCCTAGTTACTACTGAAATATTTATTCATAAGTTATAAGGCAGAAAGAGCCTTATTTAAATAGGTATTTAAATAAGTATTCTATTCAGTTAAATCTTACTAGAACCAGAAGTTCTGCGGTTATAAAAAATGAGAATAAATGAGTTGACTTAAAATTGAACCTCTGTTTAGTGGCATTATTATACATACAATACTGACACAGAAAGAAACCAGAGTCCATTTTAAGTGAGAGAAGCAAGTTGCAGAGCATTACTTGAACTCACACACACAAGAATATACACATACGTGCATATTTTTCACACATACATTTGTTAGCACATGTACAAAAAAATCACGTAAAAGGTTATGCTAATAGTGTTATATCTTAAGGATTCTCGACTGCTTGAATTTGAGTATATATTACTCTTTAAGTAATAACTTATTAATAAAAGATTTTTCATCTCTTCAATCCTTTCAGAAATACATAATTATCTGATTTAAGTATCTTCACAACTTTTCTAGTCCTAAGTAGGGTATAGAAATAAGCAAATGAATAAACAAAACTACAGATGGTATCATATTAAGGGCATAAATCCTATATTTGTTGATTCATCCCCCAATATAAGTTGCTGAGAAAGTATCTTTTCAGTACTCAGCACTGGAAAATGTGTGTGTGTGTGTGTGTTTTATGGCCACTTCTATTGATCTTTCATTTATTTATCTTTGTTCTTTGGCCTGTGTGGGCCTCCCAACGTAGTGGCCTCCCTCGTTGCAGACAACTGGCTCTGGGCGCACACGCTCCAGAGCTCCAGCTCAGTAGTTGGACACATCGGTCCAGCCGCTCCGCGGCATGCAGGACCTTCCCAGGCCAGGGATCGAACTGGCGCCCCTTGCACTGCAAAGCAGTGTCCTTACCCACTGGACCACCAGGGAAGCCACTGGAAAATGTGTTTTTAAATAAAGCAATACAATAATATCCTTTGAGTTAAACATAATTGTCTTTCAAAACCCCACTAGTTTGGAACTCAAAAAAATTAGGTACTTATTTCCAAACCAAAAAGTGATTGTTTTTCACAGATCTCAAAAGACAAGGAAATAGTAAACCAACTTAGACCTGCCCACATATTAAACTTTACCTAAAAAGCATCCACATTTACATTATTTAGAAACTCCAAACCAAACTGTGGCCCTACTATGTCATAAACTAGGCAAAGGAGGACACAGAAGACTGGCAAAGCTAGTTGGGTTAAAATAGGGTGAAAACTTTTTTCCTATACGTCTTCAATTTGGGAATAAAGTAGAGGTCAAAGAGCCAAAGGTCATGGTCTGGACTGGAATGCCATCTGTGGGACAGGTGCTCCAGATAGGAGCATCAAGGATCAAGCTGGCGGGGTGGGGGTGGGGGGACAGGGGGTTGGTTATCCAAATTGGTTAGGATTGAGAACTAGAGACTGTGGGGAGACACCAAACACAAACCTAATTAGTGACAGTGACCTGTCATCCACTGAGAGACAGCCATGGGGCCTTTGGGAGGACACAGCAAATAACAGTGACCTAATGCTGAAATAAATCTGACTTTGTCAAGAAGCATGACCATCAAAAGTAGATGGTGAGCAAGTAAGAGACAGGGGATCAGTCTTGGATCCGAGAAATTGCCAAAGGAGACACAGTTGAGAGAGGAAGAGGGATGATTCAAAAATATAAGACAGGAATTAACTGGTGGAGTGTAGTCACGGGTGAGTGAGGAGGGAAAGGATTCTGCACATTGAGAGAATCTTTCCTTAAAACAGATGGGGGGTATAAATAAGACTGATGATCAAGTACACATGTGAAGGGGTTTTTTAGCTATTTCTCATTGGAGATAAACAGATTCAGTGTTTTACTATTCCTATGCCATGAAGGACAGACTTGAGCCAAGAAAAAGGCACAGAATAGCAGACATAAGTTTAAGTTCCTACCTTTGCTTCTTATTCTCTGTGACCTTGTACGAAACTTCTTAGCTTTATTTTCCTTGATTAGACCACCAGAAGCCACTGGAAAATGTGTTTAAATAAAGCAATACAATAATATCCTTTGAGTTAAACATAATTGTCTTTCAAAACCCCACTAGTTTGGAACTCAAAAAAATTAGGTACTTATTTCCAAACCAAAAAGTGATTGTTTTTCACAGATCTCAAAAGACAAGGAAATAGTAAACCAACTTAGACCTGCCCACATATTAAACTTTACCTAAAAAGCATCCACATTTACATTATTTAGAAACTCCAAACCAAACTGTGGCCCTACTATGTCATAAACTAGGCAAAGGAGGACACAGAAGACTGGCAAAGCTAGTTGGGTTAAAATAGGGTGAAAACTTTTTTCCTATACGTCTTCAATTTGGGAATAAAGTAGAGGTCAAAGAGCCAAAGGTCATGGTCTGGACTGGAATGCCATCTGTGGGACAGGTGCTCCAGATAGGAGCATCAAGGATCAAGCTGGCGGGGTGGGGTGGGGGACAGGGGTTGGTTATCCAAATTGGTTAGGATTGAGAACTAGAGACTGTGGGGAGACACCAAACACAAACCTAATTAGTGACAGTGACCTGTCATCCACTGAGAGACAGCCATGGGGCCTTTGGGAGGACACAGCAAATAACAGTGACCTAATGCTGAAATAAATCTGACTTTGTCAAGAAGCATGACCATCAAAAGTAGATGGTGAGCAAGTAAGAGACAGGGGATCAGTCTTGGATCCGAGAAATTGCCAAAGGAGACACAGTTGAGAGAGGAAGAGGGATGATTCAAAAATATAAGACAGGAATTAACTGGTGGAGTGTAGTCACGGGTGAGTGAGGAGGGAAAGGATTCTGCACATTGAGAGAATCTTTCCTTAAAACAGATGGGGGGTATAAATAAGACTGATGATCAAGTACACATGTGAAGGGGTTTTTTAGCTATTTCTCATTGGAGATAAACAGATTCAGTGTTTTACTATTCCTATGCCATGAAGGACAGACTTGAGCCAAGAAAAAGGCACAGAATAGCAGACATAAGTTTAAGTTCCTACCTTTGCTTCTTATTCTCTGTGACCTTGTACGAAACTTCTTAGCTTTATTTTCCTTGCCTTTAAATTAGGATAATTATCTATATCCTGAATCCCAAGCTAATTGCTAAGTATCTAGACATTCAAACACGTTGAATCATTGGTAGAAATTAAAAAAAAAAATCATTGGTAGTTTGGAACTGGCGATGGTGTGAGCATTTACACCCTAGAGACAAATGTTACAAAGCAAGGCTTCCAAGGGCTTGCCACTGCCTGCTTCCCTTATATTAGTAATATTGTCAGACTAAAATGAGAGACTGGTTATGAAAACACTTTGCAAAGAATCAAGCTCTGTCTAATGAGGTAGCACAGCTGAGTGGTTTAAGGTGCTAGATTAAGGCTCCAGTCTCTCTGAGGGTGTGGGTTCAAGTCCCATCATTGCCAAGTGATTTTGAGGGCTTCTCTTTGTGGCTCAGACAGTGAAGAATCTGCGTGCAATGCAGGAGACGCAGGTTCAATCCCTGGGTCAGGAAGATGCCCTGGTGAAGGGAATGGCTACGCACTCCGGTATTTTGGCCTGGAGAATTCCAGGGTGAGAGGAGCCTGGCAGGCTACAGGCCATGGGGTCACAAAGAGTCAGAAATGACTGAGCAACTAACACTTTTCAAGCTCTATATAACTGTGGGGAAACAAACCAGGGGAGGTTTTCACAGTTTTGGCTGAGTCAGGTGAAAAACATTTTGGAAATGAAGGAACTAAGACAAAAACAAGTTGATTTGATTCATATGGGCTCATTAGCTGGGGTCATACTTATCAGTAACAGGTGGGAGATCTGCTGTGGACTTTGGAAAGCCAGGTCAGTGCACGTTAGAACGCTGCGTGTGCACAAAGAAAAGACTCAACTTCATGCCGGTCTAGATGCCCCCAGCTGTAGTACGTCCTTTTCATTAGGGAGAAACATAAGAAACTTACAGCATGGGGTAATTATCGATCACAGCTGTGACTAACTCCCAGCCCATACTAATATCATCCCCTGCAAACACCTGGATGCTTAAGCTCTCAATAAATGCGGACTGGTGAATATGTTCAGGGCCTTGACCCAAGAGGTCTTGAGTTCCGCCCTCCCGCCCCGATTCCCATCCTTTCTCTCTGTCTGTGTATTTCTTAATGTCTCGCCATGCCCACTATTCTCTATGCACCAGCTGATGTGCTGGGATATAATGTAAAGAGCTTTTATTATTAATGTTGACAAATGTGGCAACATGACTTTTCATATATTAATTAGAATTTCTTTTCTGTCCCCTAGCCACCATTCTTGACCTTCGTATGTTGACAAATGCTGGCCACTGCCTGCTTCCCTTATATTAGTAATATTGTCAGACTAAAATGAGAGACTGGTTATGAAAACACTTTGCAAAGAATCAAGCTCTGTCTAATGAGGTAGCACAGCTGAGTGGTTTAAGGTGCTAGATTAAGGCTCCAGTCTCTCTGAGGGTGTGGGTTCAAGTCCCATCATTGCCAAGTGATTTTGAGGGCTTCTCTTTGTGGCTCAGACAGTGAAGAATCTGCGTGCAATGCAGGAGACGCAGGTTCAATCCCTGGGTCAGGAAGATGCCCTGGTGAAGGGAATGGCTACGCACTCCGGTATTTTGGCCTGGAGAATTCCAGGGTGAGAGGAGCCTGGCAGGCTACAGGCCATGGGGTCACAAAGAGTCAGAAATGACTGAGCAACTAACACTTTTCAAGCTCTATATAACTGTGGGGAAACAAACCAGGGGAGGTTTTCACAGTTTTGGCTGAGTCAGGTGAAAAACATTTTGGAAATGAAGGAACTAAGACAAAAACAAGTTGATTTGATTCATATGGGCTCATTAGCTGGGGTCATACTTATCAGTAACAGGTGGGAGATCTGCTGTGGACTTTGGAAAGCCAGGTCAGTGCACGTTAGAACGCTGCGTGTGCACAAAGAAAAGACTCAACTTCATGCCGGTCTAGATGCCCCCAGCTGTAGTACGTCCTTTTCATTAGGGAGAAACATAAGAAACTTACAGCATGGGGTAATTATCGATCACAGCTGTGACTAACTCCCAGCCCATACTAATATCATCCCCTGCAAACACCTGGATGCTTAAGCTCTCAATAAATGCGGACTGGTGAATATGTTCAGGGCCTTGACCCAAGAGGTCTTGAGTTCCGCCCTCCCGCCCCGATTCCCATCCTTTCTCTCTGTCTGTGTATTTCTTAATGTCTCGCCATGCCCACTATTCTCTATGCACCAGCTGATGTGCTGCGGCATATAATGTAAAGAGCTTTTATTATTAATGTTGACAAATGTGGCAACATGACTTTTCATATATTAATTAGAATTTCTTTTCTGTCCCCTAGCCACCATTCTTGACCTTTCGTATTTCCCTGCCTTAGCAATTTTTGCAGGGTAGAAGGCAAAGATGCTTGAAAGCAATAGCTCTTTCAACCTTATTAAAGGACTATAGTTGCCAAAGAGATAGTATTAAGAGCAGGAAGGAAAACGGGAACATCAAAAAGGCTTCAAGGGGAAACTGAGAATAAGAGATTCCCAGTGGCCTGAGAAGACAGAGGTCAGTGGATTTTACAGGAAGCAGACGGGAACCAGGCCTGGATGTCTGACAACCCCTTGAGAGGCACAAGACCTCAGGAAATGGCTACAGAGTAGATCTGCAAAACCAACCCAGGCAGGCAGCTTCTCAGATTCAACTCAGTATCCAGATGCCCAAGACCACAGTATAGAAGATAGGAAATCCTGTCAGCAGGGCAGCAGCAATGTGCCCTTTCCCCTGGGAAGTGGCCCAATGCAACAAGTCACATGGCCACCACAGCCTCTTCTGTTTGGTTTTTCAGGTTTCCAGTGCAAGAAAATGAGACCACGTGAGGTACATGTGGGACCCCTCACCCAGTCTAAGCCCTCATCCCACAGAAGCCAGAATCTCTTGTAGCAACTCCACAGGCCTAGCTGCCCTGTGCCCAGTTTCTAGAGTCCCCGCTCTCAGTAGGCCCTGAGCTACAGCTTCCTTCAGGTACCTAGTCCTCCTGATGCAGATACAATTCACCACAAAGGCTCAATTTTGCCATAAGTCATTCTGACGCAGTACATTTCTCAGGTTTTCAGAGGAAACAGAGAAAGTTAAGAGAAAGTAAAATTCTCAGGTTGAAAGGGAAAGGGTCTTTTAAAACACTTTATTCATGGTGGGCCCACGCAGGCAGACCCAGGCACAGGGACTTCCAACGTCACCAGAGATGCCAGTGTGGCAGTGTGGCCCAGAGGCAGAGACCTTGGACATAAAACATAAAGGTCATTGTGCTGGTGATTAAAGAGAAGTCTCAGACTTCCCTGGTGGCCCAGTGGCTGAGAATCCGCTTACCAATGCAGGAGATGGTTTAGACCCCTGATCTGGGAAGATCCCACATGCCATGGGGCAACGAAGCCCAAGAATCACAACTACTGAGCCTGTGTGCTAAGGGAATGGGAACCAAAACTTTCGAAGCCCTAGAGCCCATGCTCTGCGACAAGAGAAGCCACCACAGGGAGAAGCCCAAGCGTGGCGACTACAGAGAAGCCACAACTAGAGAAAGCCTGCATACAGCAACAGAGACCAAGCACAGCCCCCAATAAATACATACATAACAATCATTTAAAACACAGAAGTCTTGTCTCCCAGACCCAACTATTCTATTGAGTGCTAAATCAATCCCCACAAAAATTACAGTGACCTCTCCCTATATCGCAGGTTACAACTGCAGCAAGAATTTATTCATGTCACTCTCGAGAGTGAACCAGTTAACATTTGCAGAACAGGCAAAAGATGAAAGATACATTAAAAGACACATTAATAACAGCACCAGGTATGTACTGGGGGCTACTCATCCTCTGGGCACTTAGCAATCACAAATCATTCAATGGCTGTTTGCAAAGTATTATCTCTCCATTCCCAGTGCAAACAACCTCCACTTTTTAAGGGAATTCTAATCCCAAACTATCCTGTCATTTAAAAACATTACTTTTCCAGATGTGGCATTATGCTGAGTTGTTCTTTTCAAAGATTAATGAGAACTCTCATAGTTTAAGGCAACTAAAAGCAAGAACTACTTTTAATAAGCATTGTGCAAAGAATTTTTTCTTTTTAGAAAAAAAACATTTAGTTACAGAAGTAACACATTAGTACAGACCCATTATAAGAAAAATCCAAACAACACACTTAAACAATACACTTAAAAGCAGAGCCTTCCTGGCCCTCTTCCCACCAAGCTTCCCTCATTGGAGGTGGACCAGGATATCAATTTTTGGTACACCCTTCTTTCCCTTTTACTCTACATTTATAATTAATGTTTTGAATTATAAATGGCTCTCAGTATAACTATTATAGTATATGATTTAGTCAGAGCTTCCTTGTCTTTTCCTCTTTTTATAAAGGCTCTAGGAAGACTTCCCTGGTGGTCCAGCGGTTAAGAATCTGCCTGCCAATGCAGGGGACATGGTTTCAGTACTTGGTCTGGGAAGATTCCACATGCCATAGGGCAACTAAGCCAGTACACCACAACTACTGAGCCCGCACTCTAGAGCTCATGTTCTGCAATAAGCCAAACCACTACAATGAGAAGACTGCACACTGCAACTAGAGAAAAACCCAAGGGCAATGAAGAGCCAGCACAGCCAAAATTAAATAAAATTATAAGGTCTCTAAACCTATCACAAGGGCCCCACTCTCATGGTCTAATCTAGTCTTAATCACCTCCCCCAAACCCCGCTGCTGTTTCCTAATACTATCCCCGTGGGGATAGGGTTCAGCATATGAATTCTGGGAGGACACAAACATGCAGTCCATAACAGTGTAGGTTTCATATTTCCTTAGAAGACATGAGATACACAGAGAAACCTTCAGGAAGTTTATCCCCTTTCCACCATGGGAGGATATGAGACCTCTGCAACCATCAGAGGGCCCTCGCACAACCCTAATCCTGGACCTGGATTTCCAGCCTCCAGAACTGGAAGAAATTAATTTCTGCTGTTTACTAATAAAAAAAAAATAAAAAGGAAGTTTATCTCAGGAAACGTTACTCTTAAAGTAACCTGCACACATGTTAGGGAAACCAAGAACTTGTTACTTTTCCCTGAAGAAACAACAGCTGTCTGCAGAATGGGAGAGGACCCTGATCCAGCAGCTTCCCTGTGTAAGCATTCCTAGCATCCAGCTTCCCTAAGCTGTTCCAGTGCCCCAGAACCCTCCTGTGACAAGCCTGGAGAGAGCTGGCATTTCCAAGCGGTGCAGTTCAAGCTCCAGAGCAGACAGAATGATGCATTCAGCTAAGCAGACGCTGTCGGCACTGCTCCGGCTGCCCTCTCCCCTCTGAAGTTTCCATTACCCACTGGCTTTGATCTGGTAAACAAATCTGAGTCCAATCACGTGGCAAAGGTTGCCTTTCTTTCACTGTCCTCTCTGTGCTTGGGAGAACCCAACAATTAACAAATAGAAAGTGCTCTGGGACAGTTCATTATTTTGTATCTGATTTTGGAAGACTGAAAACAACCCTTATAAACAGTCTCTTTTGCCAACTTCCTCCCTCCCTACCCCTTCCTAAGCCCTGGGATTCCCCTAGGGATTTTATAGAAACCAGTCCATCTGGAATATTCTGCTGACAGAATCTGCCTGCCAATGCAGGGGACATGGTTTCAGTACTTGGTCTGGGAAGATTCCACATGCCATAGGGCAACTAAGCCAGTACACCACAACTACTGAGCCCGCACTCTAGAGCTCATGTTCTGCAATAAGCCAAACCACTACAATGAGAAGACTGCACACTGCAACTAGAGAAAAACCCAAGGGCAATGAAGAGCCAGCACAGCCAAAATTAAATAAAATTATAAGGTCTCTAAACCTATCACAAGGGCCCCACTCTCATGGTCTAATCTAGTCTTAATCACCTCCCCCAAACCCCGCTGCTGTTTCCTAATACTATCCCCGTGGGGATAGGGTTCAGCATATGAATTCTGGGAGGACACAAACATGCAGTCCATAACAGTGTAGGTTTCATATTTCCTTAGAAGACATGAGATACACAGAGAAACCTTCAGGAAGTTTATCCCCTTTCCACCATGGGAGGATATGAGACCTCTGCAACCATCAGAGGGCCCTCGCACAACCCTAATCCTGGACCTGGATTTCCAGCCTCCAGAACTGGAAGAAATTAATTTCTGCTGTTTACTAATAAAAAAAAAATAAAAAGGAAGTTTATCTCAGGAAACGTTACTCTTAAAGTAACCTGCACACATGTTAGGGAAACCAAGAACTTGTTACTTTTCCCTGAAGAAACAACAGCTGTCTGCAGAATGGGAGAGGACCCTGATCCAGCAGCTTCCCTGTGTAAGCATTCCTAGCATCCAGCTTCCCTAAGCTGTTCCAGTGCCCCAGAACCCTCCTGTGACAAGCCTGAGAGAGCTGGCATTTCCAAGCGGTGCAGTTCAAGCTCCAGAGCAGACAGAATGATGCATTCAGCTAAGCAGACGCTGTCGGCACTGCTCCGGCTGCCCTCTCCCCTCTGAAGTTTCCATTACCCACTGGCTTTGATCTGGTAAACAAATCTGAGTCCAATCACGTGGCAAAGGTTGCCTTTCTTTCACTGTCCTCTCTGTGCTTGGGAGAACCCAACAATTAACAAATAGAAAGTGCTCTGGGACAGTTCATTATTTTGTATCTGATTTTGGAAGACTGAAAAACAACCCTTATAAACAGTCTCTTTTGCCAACTTCCTCCCTCCCCTACCCCCTTCCTAAGCCCTGGGATTCCCCCTAGGGATTTTATAGAAACCAGTCCATCTGGAATATTCTGCTGACAGAAAGTCAGTAATTGATGCCAGCCGGAGAAAGCACAACTTCTGCAACTGCTTTAATTCCAGAAAAGTCTTGCCTCCCTTCTAGCATTCACTTCAGCCAGGCCTTGCCTCATCTGGCTGGGTAGTCTCAAGCCCCTGAGAAGTTCTCCAGAACGCAGTGCCTAGTGGATGTTTGTCAAGCTGAATTAATTGCATTGAAGGCATTTGATCTCTCTAAACCTCATTTGAAGATGGGGAAAAACCATACATACTTCGCAGTGTAAAGATTTAACTACATTGTTTGGCTTCTCAAAAAAAAAATCTGTTGGGTCCATAATCCCTAAAGGATAAATACTGCAGCTTCTTGCAGTTAAGTGTCAGAGAGGCATGGAGTTTACTGGATGATTTCATCTCTGAGTTTTAGTTTCTTCATTTGTAAAAATGGAAAAATAATATATACTTTAGAGGGCTGTTGTGAGTAATAAATGAAGACAGTGAAGGTCATTACACAAGCACTGTCCACAGTAAGTGTTCTGGAAATGCTAACTATTAGACTCATGTGCATCTTCTGTATACTGTGGGCACATGACCAGAAGTCAGTAAATAGTAAATGGGTAAGTCAGTGACAGAACACAGCTGTTAGGAATGTGTTTGGCTGCATGTGATAGAACCTCTGCTAGAGTGACTAAACCAAGTAGCTAGTAGTTTCTCTTATGTTATATGAAGCCAGGTACAGGTGACCCAGAGCTGAGAGAACTGGTCAAAAAGTCCTCAGGGACCCAGACCCTTTCTGAGCACATGGGTCCTCATCCTCAGATTTTCTGTGTTCCATTCAGGAAGAAGTGGGGCTTCAGTTGAGTCCAATCACGTGCAAAGGTTGCCTTTCTTTCACTGTCCTCTCTGTGCTTGGGAGAACCCAACAATTAACAAATAGAAAGTGCTCTGGGACAGTTCATTATTTTGTATCTGATTTTGGAAGACTGAAAAACAACCCTTATAAACAGTCTCTTTTGCCAACTTCCTCCCTCCCCTACCCCCTTCCTAAGCCCTGGGATTCCCCCTAGGGATTTTATAGAAACCAGTCCATCTGGAATATTCTGCTGACAGAAAGTCAGTAATTGATGCCAGCCGGAGAAAGCACAACTTCTGCAACTGCTTTAATTCCAGAAAAGTCTTGCCTCCCTTCTAGCATTCACTTCAGCCAGGCCTTGCCTCATCTGGCTGGGTAGTCTCAAGCCCCTGAGAAGTTCTCCAGAACGCAGTGCCTAGTGGATGTTTGTCAAGCTGAATTAATTGCATTGAAGGCATTTGATCTCTCTAAACCTCATTTGAAGATGGGAATAACCATACATACTTCGCAGTGTAAAGATTTAACTACATTGTTTGGCTTCTCAAAAAAAAAATCTGTTGGGTCCATAATCCCTAAAGGATAAATACTGCAGCTTCTTGCAGTTAAGTGTCAGAGAGGCATGGAGTTTACTGGATGATTTCATCTCTGAGTTTTAGTTTCTTCATTTGTAAAAATGGAAAAATAATATATACTTTAGAGGGCTGTTGTGAGTAATAAATGAAGACAGTGAAGGTCATTACACAAGCACTGTCCACAGTAAGTGTTCTGGAAATGCTAACTATTAGACTCATGTGCATCTTCTGTATACTGTGGGCACATGACCAGAAGTCAGTAAATAGTAAATGGGTAAGTCAGTGACAGAACACAGCTGTTAGGAATGTGTTTGGCTGCATGTGATAGAACCTCTGCTAGAGTGACTAAACCAAGTAGCTAGTAGTTTCTCTTATGTTATATGAAGCCAGGTACAGGTGACCCAGAGCTGAGAGAACTGGTCAAAAAGTCCTCAGGGACCCAGACCCTTTCTGAGCACATGGGTCCTCATCCTCAGATTTTCTGTGTTCCATTCAGGAAGAAGTGGGGAAGGGCTTCAGTTGCCTTGTCTATAAAATGGGAACAGGCTCACTGTCTTTCTACTGAATCAAAAAAAAGAACTCGTAGACACTTGAAGATGATGACTTCTTTTAAAAAACAAAAAAACAAAACAGAAACTGGTTGGAGTTAGGTAATAGACTATTAGCTCTATAAAATTCTATAGTTTTGAATTTTTATAGAACATATATATTCATATATTACTTATCTAATAAAGTATAAATGATCATAACTATGTGATAATATAAACACAAAATGATGTATGCAAAGAGTAAAACTTGGAGAGAATTCTAGAGAAATGAAAATGGTAGCTGAGCCAGGTTGGTGAAATTATAGTAAACTTCCCTGTGTTATTGCTATGCTCATGTTCAATAAATATGATTTTACCCTCACAAGTTGTTCACATAAGACATAGGTAGCTTTCTGTAACAGTTCAAGTGGGACATTTTTTTACAAGGTAACTGGGTTTGACAGACCAGTACATCCTCATCTGGGATTCAAGTTTAACAGAGATTATTTGGGATGCTTGAAACCAAATTACTTGAACTTGATGAAAAAAAGCTGTCTCTCGAGTTTCATTTTTTTCTTTAATCTCTAGCACCAAGAGCCAAAACACAGGACAAGAACTAGAATGGTTACTGCTTTCTGGCTGAGATTCTATCCATGCTGTGGCACAGGATATTCTGTGCCCAGACTGCAGAGCTAAGCTGGTCATTACTGCCTGCAAGGAGTGGCCTAGGGAGAAAAATAATATATACTTTAGAGGGCTGTTGTGAGTAATAAATGAAGACAGTGAAGGTCATTACACAAGCACTGTCCACAGTAAGTGTTCTGGAAATGCTAACTATTAGACTCATGTGCATCTTCTGTATACTGTGGGCACATGACCAGAAGTCAGTAAATAGTAAATGGGTAAGTCAGTGACAGAACACAGCTGTTAGGAATGTGTTTGGCTGCATGTGATAGAACCTCTGCTAGAGTGACTAAACCAAGTAGCTAGTAGTTTCTCTTATGTTATATGAAGCCAGGTACAGGTGACCCAGAGCTGAGAGAACTGGTCAAAAAGTCCTCAGGGACCCAGACCCTTTCTGAGCACATGGGTCCTCATCCTCAGATTTTCTGTGTTCCATTCAGGAAGAAGTGGGGAAGGGCTTCAGTTGCCTTGTCTATAAAATGGGAACAGGCTCACTGTCTTTCTACTGAATCAAAAAAAAGAACTCGTAGACACTTGAAGATGATGACTTCTTTTAAAAAACAAAAAAACAAAACAGAAACTGGTTGGAGTTAGGTAATAGACTATTAGCTCTATAAAATTCTATAGTTTTGAATTTTTATAGAACATATATATTCATATATTACTTATCTAATAAAGTATAAATGATCATAACTATGTGATAATATAAACACAAAATGATGTATGCAAAGAGTAAAATTTGGGAGAGAATTCTAGAGAAATGAAAATGGTAGCTGAGCCAGGTTGGTGAAATTATAGTAAACTTCCCTGTGCTATTGCTATGCTCATGTTCAATAAATATGATTTTACCCTCACAAGTTGTTCACATAAGACATAGGTAGCTTTCTGTAACAGTTCAAGTGGGACATTTTTTTACAAGGTAACTGGGTTTGACAGACCAGTACATCCTCATCTGGGATTCAAGTTTAACAGAGATTATTTGGGATGCTTGAAACCAAATTACTTGAACTTGATGAAAAAAAGCTGTCTCTCGAGTTTCATTTTTTTCTTTAATCTCTAGCACCAAGAGCCAAAACACAGGACAAGAACTAGAATGGTTACTGCTTTCTGGCTGAGATTCTATCCATGCTGTGGCACAGGATATTCTGTGCCCAGACTGCAGAGCTAAGCTGGTCATTACTGCCTGCAAGGAGTGGCCTAGGGAGAATGGAGTCTGCCAGGTGACGTACTTAGTACTGTCCTGCAACTCTGGCATACCATTTCCAAATGGAAGGCCATTACCTGGATCATTAACCTTGACTCATATAAACCTAGTCACCCAAAGCAGCTCAAAATAAAGCAACTGTTTTGAGAAGACTCCAAGTAGGACACAGAAATGCTGGTCAGAGGGTTCTTGCTAGAACATTCAAAACTAGCCCCTACTCACTGACTAGGTTCCAAGCACTGGAGTGTCCACTTACAGTTAGGATCTCAGCTCATTCTCTTTGTGACATTGCAAGGTAGACAGTACACACACACACATACACACACACCCTTTTATAGAAAGTCTAAATGATTTTCTCAAGACCACATAGTTCATCATATGAAAGAGTTAAAACTCAAACCCACCGATTTTGAGGACTAGGAGACCAATCCTTTCTATCACATGCATTTGCATTTGAACAAAGACCTTTGAAACAAAGGATCCGTGCAAATTTGATGAGCATGTCTTTAACGTTGGGAGTTAGGGGGAGACTCAGAAAGTTCTCTGAATATACTCGATGAAATACTCATGAAAAAGGAGTTGAGTTTAATTCAACTCAAGTGTGTACAACACGGCCTTTGGGCAGTTGGGTGTGTTTCTCCCCCCAGCAGTATATCACCTGAGCCACAGTAGCCTGTAATGTATGGCTTTAATATATTACCAGGGGGAAATGTTCCAATGATTTACTGGGGTACACATCATTGGTATTACGAGGCAGCATTAATCAAACCTATGGAGTTGGCTTCTGAAAACCATTAGGTAAATCCCAAGCTCTATACTTAATGTATTCACCTTGGGCCTTCTGAAAACAGAGATTATTTGGGATGCTTGAAACCAAATTACTTGAACTTGATGAAAAAAAGCTGTCTCTCGAGTTTCATTTTTTTCTTTAATCTCTAGCACCAAGAGCCAAAACACAGGACAAGAACTAGAATGGTTACTGCTTTCTGGCTGAGATTCTATCCATGCTGTGGCACAGGATATTCTGTGCCCAGACTGCAGAGCTAAGCTGGTCATTACTGCCTGCAAGGAGTGGCCTAGGGAGAATGGAGTCTGCCAGGTGACGTACTTAGTACTGTCCTGCAACTCTGGCATACCATTTCCAAATGGAAGGCCATTACCTGGATCATTAACCTTGACTCATATAAACCTAGTCACCCAAAGCAGCTCAAAATAAAGCAACTGTTTTGAGAAGACTCCAAGTAGGACACAGAAATGCTGGTCAGAGGGTTCTTGCTAGAACATTCAAAACTAGCCCCTACTCACTGACTAGGTTCCAAGCACTGGAGTGTCCACTTACAGTTAGGATCTCAGCTCATTCTCTTTGTGACATTGCAAGGTAGACAGTACACACACACACATACACACACACCCTTTTATAGAAAGTCTAAATGATTTTCTCAAGACCACATAGTTCATCATATGAAAGAGTTAAAACTCAAACCCACCGATTTTGAGGACTAGGAGACCAATCCTTTCTATCACATGCATTTGCATTTGAACAAAGACCTTTGAAACAAAGGATCCGTGCAAATTTGATGAGCATGTCTTTAACGTTGGGAGTTAGGGGGAGACTCAGAAAGTTCTCTGAATATACTCGATGAAATACTCATGAAAAAGGAGTTGAGTTTAATTCAACTCAAGTGTGTACAACACAGCCTTTGGGCAGTTGGGTGTGTTTCTCCCCCCAGCAGTATATCACCTGAGCCACAGTAGCCTGTAATGTATGGCTTTAATATATTACCAGGGGGAAATGTTCCAATGATTTACTGGGGTACACATCATTGGTATTACGAGGCAGCATTAATCAAACCTATGGAGTTGGCTTCTGAAAACCATTAGGTAAATCCCAAGCTCTATACTTAATGTATTCACCTTGGGCCACATTCTGGAAGGAATGAAAACATTTCACTGCTTTTGCTTTAAATCTGCTTTCCCATTAGGAAAATTAACGTGTGTGTTTCTTGAAATTTCTAAGATGCATTTTAAGATGAACAACTATTAAAAGGGCTCTTCACCAAGAGTCTCTCTAAAGAAAGAAAGGCCAATCCCTTACACACTCCAAGGAGGGAAGCCTGCTGTGGATTTCTAGTTTAGTTGCCAACCATAAAAACCAAAATATAAAACCAGGAGTCATTCACTTTTTAAAAAGAGTTTAACAGCACTTGTTGGAGGGATAGTTTATAAATACAAAGATCCTAAAAAGCAAACTCTGATGAAAGAAGTTATAGAATAGGGACCAAGGACACCAGATGAAGAGCAGGGTCAAGGGTGCATGCTCTGCTTCTTCTCTATGAATGCCTTCTCCTCATGGACTGACTATACCCTGCTTAAAACACACACACCCACACCCACAGTCCGTTTACTCTTTCTGAAACTCCTGGCAGAGCTGTTAGTGCTGACAAGGAGAAGGGGCCCCAGGATAACGAACAAACCCTGGTGCTTTTCTGCACTTTATTTTCTCACTGTACCAAGCAGTCCCCATACAAGTGTACGAAGACTTACGTTTCTCTGCAATTTGAAATATGTTTTTATCTGAAAATGTGACAAACCAAAATAAAAGGGATAGTCACTAGAGCACCATTGCTGCTTCGGGATTTGCTCCAAAGGGCTCGTGTCTCCTGAGTCTGTCCAAGCTGCTGCAGGCCTGTGTGTGCCAGAGCTGCTCCCACCCTCCGCACCCCCATCCCCTGGTCACCACCACACCCAGAGAGAGACGAGGCCAAGGGGGGGGCAGGGGCGGCCTAGCAGAGGGAACTGTGATGAGAACGACAGTGGACAACGTCCTTTCTAGGGAAATACCTCCGACGGTGAAAAAAAAGAGGCCTACAGTCATTTGGCCTGGGCAGCTTTTTAAATCTGAGAGACAAGGAGTCCTTGCTTTCATGAAGCTAAGAGGATGAGTAGACACAAAGCAAATGAAGACACAAATAAAAGGTTAATTATCTGCCACTCTGAAGCCTTTGTACTAATCACTCTTTCCTTCAAAAGACTCCCTGGACCACACTGGGAAGTGACACTTTTCAAGAGTCCATGTCGTTAGTCTCCTTCTTCCTTCTGCAGGAACAGCCTTATCTTTATTTAGAATTTATTTCACCAGTTTACATTCTTCAAATCTGCTTTCCCAAAAACGTGTGTGTTTCTTGAAATTTCTAAGATGCATTTTAAGATGAACAACTATTAAAAGGCCTCTTCACCAAGAGTCTCTCTAAAGAAAGAAAGGCCAATCCCTTACACACTCCAAGGAGGGAAGCCTGCTGTGGATTTCTAGTTTAGTTGCCAACCATAAAACCAAAATATAAAACCAGGAGTCATTCACTTTTTAAAAAGAGTTTAACAGCACTTGTTGGAGGGATAGTTTATAAATACAAAGATCCTAAAAAGCAAACTCTGATGAAAGAAGTTATAGAATAGGGACCAAGGACACCAGATGAAGAGCAGGGTCAAGGGTGCATGCTCTGCTTCTTCTCTATGAATGCCTTCTCCTCATGGACTGACTATACCCTGCTTAAAACACACACACCCACACCCACAGTCCGTTTACTCTTTCTGAAACTCCTGGCAGAGCTGTTAGTGCTGACAAGGAGAAGGGGCCCCAGGATAACGAACAAACCCTGGTGCTTTTCTGCACTTTATTTTCTCACTGTACCAAGCAGTCCCCATACAAGTGTACGAAGACTTACGTTTCTCTGCAATTTGAAATATGTTTTTATCTGAAAATGTGACAAACCAAAATAAAAGGGATAGTCACTAGAGCACCATTGCTGCTTCGGGATTTGCTCCAAAGGGCTCGTGTCTCCTGAGTCTGTCCAAGCTGCTGCAGGCCTGTGTGTGCCAGAGCTGCTCCCACCCTCCGCACCCCCATCCCCTGGTCACCACCACACCCAGAGAGAGACGAGGCCAAGGGGGGGGCAGGGGCGGCCTAGCAGAGGGAACTGTGATGAGAACGACAGTGGACAACGTCCTTTCTAGGGAAATACCTCCGACGGTGAAAAAAAAGAGGCCTACAGTCATTTGGCCTGGGCAGCTTTTTAAATCTGAGAGACAAGGAGTCCTTGCTTTCATGAAGCTAAGAGGATGAGTAGACACAAAGCAAATGAAGACACAAATAAAAGGTTAATTATCTGCCACTCTGAAGCCTTTGTACTAATCACTCTTTCCTTCAAAAGACTCCCTGGACCACACTGGGAAGTGACACTTTTCAAGAGTCCAGTCGTTCTGTTAGTCTCCTTCTTCCTTCTGCAGGAACAGCCTTATCTTTATTTAGAATTTATTTCACCAGTTTACATTCTTCAAGAGCAGATGTTCCACTTGACCTCAGAGAGCTGCACTCACCAGTAGAGTGTTGCTATTTTGAACTGGTTACCTTGTCGTGTTCTAAAGAGGCCTACTTCAGAAACAGGTTACTAACTGGATATTTTGGAACTTAACACATCATTAAAAAAAAAAAAAAAAAACTACAACAAAGTGAGCTCATCAAGTGCTGGTGGATGTTTGAAGTGAGACTTTATTAAAGTGGCCGTGTGGCTGCCATCAATAGCTCTACATACGTCTCTTGTATTACATAATAGTGTCCTGTTAATTTTTATTTCTAGATTCTTACTCAATGGGAAGATGACCACTATGAAACATGCCTGCATTCTGGACAAAGTAACACTTAACATGTAGGCAGTGAACCTAGAAGAGGCTGTGTGTCCCCTTCATCTTCACAGACATTAAATTCTCTAATGACCTTTTCAGATGCTCCAGAAATTACTTGATTCTTTATTCGCCCAAATGCACTTCAGGAGCAGAAAATATTTATGTTGGGGGAGGAAGAGGGATGTGAAACATTTTCTTTTATAAAGTAGTTCTCTAATTGTGTCTGGCACATTGACTGCGCAGAACTGATTCATGGGCTGATCAACAGAACACGACTGTATTTCAGGTTCAGTCTGTAGCCCATTGTTCCCTGATCCCCAGTGACACCTCAGGTGGCCCCATCTTATCCACCCGCTTGCAGATGATAAGCAATAGCATGATAACATGACTAATTAGTATACACTATTAATTTACTATTAACTAAAACCACACATAATATAGGCAGGAATCATAGCTATCTACTCATTCTTAAAAGTCCACACTGAGAAAAATCCCCAAAACCCAAATAAAACAGGAATGCTTTCATGAAGCTAAGAGGATGAGTAGCACAAAGCAAATGGTGTATTTCTGCCACTCTGAAGCCTTTGTACTAATCACTCTTTCCTTCAAAAGACTCCCTGGACCACACTGGGAAGTGACACTTTTCAAGAGTCCAGTCGTTCTGTTAGTCTCCTTCTTCCTTCTGCAGGAACAGCCTTATCTTTATTTAGAATTTATTTCACCAGTTTACATTCTTCAAGAGCAGATGTTCCACTTGACCTCAGAGAGCTGCACTCACCAGTAGAGTGTTGCTATTTTGAACTGGTTACCTTGTCGTGTTCTAAAGAGGCCTACTTCAGAAACAGGTTACTAACTGGATATTTTGGAACTTAACACATCATTAAAAAAAAAAAAAAAAAACTACAACAAAGTGAGCTCATCAAGTGCTGGTGGATGTTTGAAGTGAGACTTTATTAAAGTGGCCGTGTGGCTGCCATCAATAGCTCTACATACGTCTCTTGTATTACATAATAGTGTCCTGTTAATTTTTATTTCTAGATTCTTACTCAATGGGAAGATGACCACTATGAAACATGCCTGCATTCTGGACAAAGTAACACTTAACATGTAGGCAGTGAACCTAGAAGAGGCTGTGTGTCCCCTTCATCTTCACAGACATTAAATTCTCTAATGACCTTTTCAGATGCTCCAGAAATTACTTGATTCTTTATTCGCCCAAATGCACTTCAGGAGCAGAAAATATTTATGTTGGGGGAGGAAGAGGGATGTGAAACATTTTCTTTTATAAAGTAGTTCTCTAATTGTGTCTGGCACATTGACTGAAAGAACTGATTCATGGGCTGATCAACAGAACACGACTGTATTTCAGGTTCAGTCTGTAGCCCATTGTTCCCTGATCCCCAGTGACACCTCAGGTGGCCCCATCTTATCCACCCGCTTGCAGATGATAAGCAATAGCATGATAACATGACTAATTAGTATACACTATTAATTTACTATTAACTAAAACCACACATAATATAGGCAGGAATCATAGCTATCTACTCATTCTTAGTCAACAAAAAGTTCTCTGACCACTGAGAAAAAAATCCCCAAAATCCCAAATAAAACAAATTTTTTTTCTGGCCACTCCTATTGGTCTTTCAGTCATTTATCTTTTTTGTTCTTTGGCCTGTGTGGGCCTCCCATCGCCGTGGCCTCTTTCACTACAGAGCATCAACTCTGGACACATATGTTCCAGAGCTCTGGCTCCGTAGTTGGACACATCAGTCCAGCCGCTCCATGGCACATGGGATCCTCCCAGGCCAGGGATCGAACCGGCGCCCCCTGCACTGCAAGGCGGTGTCCTTACCCACTGGTCCACAAGGGAAGCCCTCAAATAAGTATTTTTTATAAAATGGGACTTACCTGCTGGTCCAGTAGTTAAGACTCTACACTCCCATTGCAGATGGCCTGGGTTTAATCCCTGGTTGAGAAGCTAGATCCGAAGTCCCACAACTAAGAGTTTACCTGCCCCAACTAAAGATCCTGCATGCCACAACTAACACCCAAGGCAGATGAATAAATAAATTTTAAAAATCACAAAAATCAAAATGCCCAGTATTAATGTGAGAATTCTGAACTGCATTTAATGTCAAAACTTCTCCCCCCTTCACAGACCAGGGCTCTGCAGCAGGAAGACTTGTGGTGGGGAGTGTTCCTCTTTATTTCTTGTCTCCCCCAATTTTGTTCTCCTCCACTCGCTAGGCTGAAAGACTGTAGACTAGGGGAGGGCGAGTGGACAAAGGCATATAAGATCTTACTTGACTGACACCAGTATGACCTAGGGGTGGGTCACCTCTAGCTGTAGAGTTGGTTTTAAGCTGATACTCCCTAAACTGGGTGGATAGTTCAAGCTGACCATCACTTTTCTTGTGCATTTCTGAGTTCTTCAGGCATCCCAGTGGGAACATTAGACTACAGTTCTCTCCACATATGTAAAACATTGGCCTCTGTCTGGTTCTGCTTATTTCTTCCCTCAGTACCATGGAATTTCATGGCCCAACCCTGGTTGGGGTTACATCACCCCTCTAGGTAGTCCTTCTGGGAAGATGTAAAACGTCTCCAGCAGGTCTCTCTCCCACATTGCCCACTTCTGGTCCAGAAAAAAAACACTCACACATCCATGTACTTTTCCCATCCCCTTTGGTGATCTGGCCAGTCCCTAATTCATCACAGTTGCTCTCCCTCGCTCTGTCTTAATGTCTCAGGGTAACAGACACAGAACCATCCAATTATGCTCTTGAGACAGCAGTCAAGCGGGTTCCTAAAACTCCTGAAACACAACAAGGTCTTCAAGTGGTGTCCTTGAAGCTTTTTATACTGAGCCCCATCAAATTCATTACCACTCTCAAACGATCCTCCACCAAGAAGGTCTCTCTAATACCCAGCATCAGCCTTTTCTATCTTCAAAGTGGGTACTGGGGTCAGGTTATCACCACCCTCTTTGCATGCCCTCCTTAAGGGTCTAATACCTCACTATAGAATAGAGGCATACTTACCACCCATTATCTAGATTTGGATTGGGAAAAGAGTTCATCTGCTTGTTACAAGGGATTCACTTATTCCAAAGGAAGCAATTTAGCTCTCCTATATGCTATCAGTGCAGTTTCCACAACAAACTTGAGTCCCAGAATGCCTTGGTCCACTGCCTTTTTGTTGCAACTGCCAAATAACTGAATAAATAAATTTAACAAATCCCAAACCTCAAAATGCCCAGTATTAATGTGAGAATTCTGAACTGCATTTAATGTCAAAACTTCTCCCCCCTTCACAGACCAGGGCTCTGCAGCAGGAAGACTTGTGGTGGGGAGTGTTCCTCTTTATTTCTTGTCTCCCCCAATTTTGTTCTCCTCCACTCGCTAGGCTGAAAGACTGTAGACTAGGGGAGGGCGAGTGGACAAAGGCATATAAGATCTTACTTGACTGACACCAGTATGACCTAGGGGTGGGTCACCTCTAGCTGTAGAGTTGGTTTTAAGCTGATACTCCCTAAACTGGGTGGATAGTTCAAGCTGACCATCACTTTTCTTGTGCATTTCTGAGTTCTTCAGGCATCCCAGTGGGAACATTAGACTACAGTTCTCTCCACATATGTAAAACATTGGCCTCTGTCTGGTTCTGCTTATTTCTTCCCTCAGTACCATGGAATTTCATGGCCCAACCCTGGTTGGGGTTACATCACCCCTCTAGGTAGTCCTTCTGGGAAGATGTAAAACGTCTCCAGCAGGTCTCTCTCCCACATTGCCCACTTCTGGTCCAGAAAAAAAACACTCACACATCCATGTACTTTTCCCATCCCCTTTGGTGATCTGGCCAGTCCCTAATTCATCACAGTTGCTCTCCCTCGCTCTGTCTTAATGTCTCAGGGTAACAGACACAGAACCATCCAATTATGCTCTTGAGACAGCAGTCAAGCGGGTTCCTAAAACTCCTGAAACACAACAAGGTCTTCAAGTGGTGTCCTTGAAGCTTTTTATACTGAGCCCCATCAAATTCATTACCACTCTCAAACGATCCTCCACCAAGAAGGTCTCTCTAATACCCAGCATCAGCCTTTTCTATCTTCAAAGTGGGTACTGGGGTCAGGTTATCACCACCCTCTTTGCATGCCCTCCTTAAGGGTCTAATACCTCACTATAGAATAGAGGCATACTTACCACCCATTATCTAGATTTGGATTGGGAAAAAGAGTTCATCTGCTTGTTACAAGGGATTCACTTATTCCAAAGGAAGCAATTTAGCTCTCCTATATGCTATCAGTGCAGTTTCCACAACAAACTTGAGTCCCAGAATGCCTTGGTCCACTGCCTGTTGTTGGTTGAAAGTTGGGAATCCCTTAGACCAAAGCAAACCAAATAAAATGCATAACCTTCTCAGACTTCAGACAATATCACAAAGCTACAGTAGTCAAAACAGCATGGTACTGACACAAAAAAGACATTGAACAGAATACACAGCCCAGAAATAAACCCACACGCCCAGGGTCAGTTAATCTTTGACAAAGGAAACAAGAATATACAATGGAGAAGACAGTTTTTTGAGCAAGTGGTGTTAGGAAAGCTGAACAGTTGCATTTAAGTCAATAAAGTCAGAACATGCCCTCTCATCATACACAAAATAAACTCAAACTGACTTAAATATTAGACATGACACCATAAAACTCCTAGAAGAGAACAAAGGCAAAACATTCTCTGACATAAATTGTACCAATGTTTTCTTTTTTTTTTCTTAAAAAGCTTGTTTAATTTTTATTTTTGGCTGCACCTTAAGGCATATGGGATCTTAGTTTCCCCACCAGGGATTGAACCCACACCTCCTGTAATGGAAGCTCAGAATTTTAACCACTGGACCACCAGAGGAGACCCTCAATGTTTTCTTAGGTCAACCTACCAAGTCAACAGAAAAAAAACCAAAAGTAAACAAATGAGACCTAATCAAACTCACTAAGCTTTTTCATAGCAAAAGAAACCATGAAAAAAAAAAAAAAAAAGAACAGATAATCCACAGAATAGGAGAAACTATTTACAAATGATGCTACCAACAAAGGTTTAATTTCCAAAATATAGTTAGCTCATAGAGCTCAATAACAATAACAAAAATAACCCAATCAAGGGCTTCCCTGGGAATCCCTCCAGTGGATAGAGAGTCCGCCTTGCAGTGCAAGGGGCACCAATTCAATCCCTGGCACTGGAAGATCCCACATGCCACAGAGCAGCTGGACCAGTGGGTCCAATTGCAAGCCAGTGCTCTGGAGTGCATGCACCCAGAGCTGGTGCTCTGTAACAAGAGAGGCCACTGTGATGGAAGGCCCACACAGGCCAAAGAATTAAGATAGATGAAAACAAATAAATGAAGGACCAATAAAAGAGGCCAAAATTTTTTTTAAAATAGGCAAAAGGTAAACAGACATTTCTCCAAAGAAGACATACATATGGCCAAATAGCACATGAAAAGATGCTCAACATTACTAATTATTAGAGAAATGTAAATCAAAACTACAATGAAGTACCACCTCATACTGATCAGAATGGTCACCTTTAAAAAGTTTACCAACAATAAATGCTGGAGAGAGTGTAGAGAAAAGGGAACTCTCTATACTGTGGTGGCAATGTAAATTGATACAATCACTATGGAAAACAATATAGAAGTCCTCAAAAAACTGCAAAAAGAATTGCTATATGATTCAGTAATCCCACTCCTGGGCATATATCCAGACAAAACTATAATTCGAAAAGATACATGCACCACTATGTTCATAACAGCACTATTCAAAATAACCAAGGCATGGAAACAACCTAAATGCCCATCAACAGATAATGAAGATGTGGTATGTATGTATGTATGTATGTGTGTGTGTGTCTGTATATGAATTCAACTCACCATAAAAAAGAAAAATAATGCCATTTGCAGCAACATAGGTGGACCAAGAGAATGTCATACTAAGTGAGGTTAAGTCAGAAAGACAAATACCATATGATATCACTCATGTAGAATCTAAAATATGACATGAATGAACTTATCTATGAAGCAGAAACAGACTCACAGACATAGAGCACAGACTTTCAGTTGCCAAAGGGGAGGTAGGTAGGGGAGGCACAGATTGGGAGTTTGGGATTAGTAGATATAAACTATTATATATAGAATGAATAAATAATAAGGTCTTACTGTATAGTACAAGTAACTATACTTACTCATTATCCTATAACAAAACAGAATGGAAAATAATATAATAACCCAATCAAGGGCTTCCCTGGGAATCCCTCCAGTGGATAGAGAGTCCGCCTTGCAGTGCAAGGGGCACCAATTCAATCCCTGGCACTGGAAGATCCCACATGCCACAGAGCAGCTGGACCAGTGGGTCCAATTGCAAGCCAGTGCTCTGGAGTGCATGCACCCAGAGCTGGTGCTCTGTAACAAGAGAGGCCACTGTGATGGAAGGCCCACACAGGCCAAAGAATTAAGATAGATGAAAACAAATAAATGAAGGACCAATAAAAGAGGCCAAAATTTTTTTTAAAATAGGCAAAAGGTAAACAGACATTTCTCCAAAGAAGACATACATATGGCCAAATAGCACATGAAAAGATGCTCAACATTACTAATTATTAGAGAAATGTAAATCAAAACTACAATGAAGTACCACCTCATACTGATCAGAATGGTCACCTTTAAAAAGTTTACCAACAATAAATGCTGGAGAGAGTGTAGAGAAAAGGGAACTCTCTATACTGTGGTGGCAATGTAAATTGATACAATCACTATGGAAAACAATATAGAAGTCCTCAAAAAACTGCAAAAAGAATTGCTATATGATTCAGTAATCCCACTCCTGGGCATATATCCAGACAAAACTATAATTCGAAAAGATACATGCACCACTATGTTCATAACAGCACTATTCAAAATAACCAAGGCATGGAAACAACCTAAATGCCCATCAACAGATAATGAAGATGTGGTATGTATGTATGTATGTATGTGTGTGTGTGTGTCTGTATATGAATTCAACTCACCATAAAAAAGAAAAATAATGCCATTTGCAGCAACATAGGTGGACCAAGAGAATGTCATACTAAGTGAGGTTAAGTCAGAAAGACAAATACCATATGATATCACTCATGTAGAATCTAAAATATGACATGAATGAACTTATCTATGAAGCAGAAACAGACTCACAGACATAGAGCACAGACTTTCAGTTGCCAAAGGGGAGGTAGGTAGGGGAGGCACAGATTGGGAGTTTGGGATTAGTAGATATAAACTATTATATATAGAATGAATAAATAATAAGGTCTTACTGTATAGTACAAGTAACTATACTTACTCATTATCCTATAACAAAACAGAATGGAAAATAATATAATAAAAAAGAAAAAAATCTATATATACATATGTAACTGAATCACTTTGCTGTATACCAGAAACTAATATATTATAAATCAACTATATTTCAATAAAGTAAAATTTTTGAAAAAATCATAGCACAACTCATATTGCTTGGGGACAAAATTCATGTTTTTGGCTTTTCTGAAGCAGACTCCTAGAGATATCCCTGGATTGCCTTGAGAGACTTAGAAACTAAACATTCACACCAGCATACCCCTATCCACAGGGCTTACCCCTAAAAAAAACACACATAAAAATGATCCCCCTGCTGCTCCTCTCTTAGGCTTCCTCCACTCAGTTTAATGAGTTTTATTTTGGTAGAACTGCTCTGTACCAATTAAATATGCCGCCAATATCCTGAGTCAATCTTAGCCACTGAGTACCAATCATTAGAGTTTAGCTTTTATGGAAAGAAGACCTCTGAGGCCAGGTGAGCTTTAATTACACCTCTTTTGTTAGTTCAGAGCTTCATGTTACTCCAAGAAAGCATTAGCCTCATACCTTGTTTATACTAGAGAAGAATGAATGGGGTAAAATTGTTCCTTTCTCCTTGTTTCTAAATCACCCTTTTCTTAATAGGTTAAAGCTAACTTCGTATAAAACCTTAACAATGAAACATCATGCCTGAAAGAAAATCTCAGGTTCTTGGCACTGAGCATTGCCAGTCCTTCACGGTTAGATTTTCCTCTTAGCTAGCTGTTCTTTTCCTTTCAGCAGGAATGCTTTCTGGTTGTTATAGCCAAACAGGATGAGAGAAGCAAAACAGCAAGAGGTATTCATGTAGTCATGTTACATTAAATTTCTCTAACATGCAGTTCCATTAGAGTTTCCTTTCTTACTTACCGAATACCATTGTGTATACATTAGGATTTCAGTCCTCCAAAGTAGGCCTGTTCCCAGAAATAGGAGATTAAAGAACTGATTTCTCTATAGAAAGAGAAATAACATGTCAATTCTGTTTATTTGTTGGGCTACATGATTTATGCTTTCTCATGTGAAGATGGGGGACATTTTAGATTCCAAGTAACTATACTTACTCATTATCCTATAACAAACAGAATGAAAATAATTCTATATATACATATGTAACTGAATCACTTTGCTGTATACCAGAAACTAATATATTATAAATCAACTATATTTCAATAAAGTAAAATTTTTGAAAAAATCATAGCACAACTCATATTGCTTGGGGACAAAATTCATGTTTTTGGCTTTTCTGAAGCAGACTCCTAGAGATATCCCTGGATTGCCTTGAGAGACTTAGAAACTAAACATTCACACCAGCATACCCCTATCCACAGGGCTTACCCCTAAAAAAAACACACATAAAAATGATCCCCCTGCTGCTCCTCTCTTAGGCTTCCTCCACTCAGTTTAATGAGTTTTATTTTGGTAGAACTGCTCTGTACCAATTAAATATGCCGCCAATATCCTGAGTCAATCTTAGCCACTGAGTACCAATCATTAGAGTTTAGCTTTTATGGAAAGAAGACCTCTGAGGCCAGGTGAGCTTTAATTACACCTTTTTTGTTAGATAAGAGCTTCATGATACTCCAAGAAAGCATTAGCCTCATACCTTGTTTATACTAGAGAAGAATGAATGGGGTAAAATTGTTCCTTTCTCCTTGTTTCTAAATCACCCTTTTCTTAATAGGTTAAAGTTAACTTCGTATAAAACCTTAACAATGAAACATCATGCCTGAAAGAAAATCTCAGGTTCTTGGCACTGAGCATTGCCAGTCCTTCACGGTTAGATTTTCCTCTTAGCTAGCTGTTCTTTTCCTTTCAGCAGGAATGCTTTCTGGTTGTTATAGCCAAACAGGATGAGAGAAGCAAAACAGCAAGAGGTATTCATGTAGTCATGTTACATTAAATTTCTCTAACATGCAGTTCCATTAGAGTTTCCTTTCTTACTTACCGAATACCATTGTGTATACATTAGGATTTCAGTCCTCCAAAGTAGGCCTGTTCGCAAGAAATAGGAGATTAAAGAACTGATTTCTCTATAGAAAGAGAAATAACATGTCAATTCTGTTTATTTGTTGGGCTACATGATTTATGCTTTCTCATGTGAAGATGGAGCAGAGAAAAGAGGACACGTGATATTGTTTAGATAATCCCCAAAGAAAGCTGGAGTTCTTCCTTCAGGAAAAGGGTTGCCTTTCATTTAAAATATAAATGGTACTGACAGCTTATGGGTAAAAGAAAGATTTCTTATGTTCTAAGAAATGAATTCAAGATGTGTTTAATTTAGTCTCCATAGAAGGAGGCTATTTAGCATTCTAAAGGGGAAAAGCAGAGGAAGATTAAGGAAGAATCCCATAAAAACAAGGAATTTAGAGGCACCTTCATGAAACTTTATGTCCATATAGATGTAAAAAGTATCAATATAATTTGAGCTTAAAATATACATTAAAATTCTTTGTTCGCCCAAAACATTTTAATTCTTCTCCACTTCTCTTTCTTCTAATTCTCTATTTCATGCTGAAAAACATCTACTTCTGCTTCATGGACTACACTAAAGCCTTTGACTGTGTGGATAACAATAAACTGTGGAAAATTCTTAAAGAGATGGGAATACCAGACCACCTTACCTGCCTCCTATGGCACCTGTATGCAGGAGGAAAAGCAACAGTTAGAATTGGACATAGAACAATGAACTGGTTCCAAATTGGGAAAGGAGTACAGCAAGGCTATATACTGTCACCCTGCGTATTTAATTTATATGCAGAGTACATCATGCAAAATGCCAGTCTGGATGAAGCACAAATTGGAATTAAGATTGCCAGGAGAAATATCAATAACCTCAGGTATGCAGATGACACCATCCTAATGGTCTAAAATGAAAAGGAACTAAAGAGTCTTTTGATGAGGGCAAAAGGGGAAAATGAAAAAGCTGGCCTAAAAGTCAACATTCAAAAAATGAAGATCATGGCATCCGGTCCCATTACTTCATGGCAAATAGATGGGCAAACAATGGAAACAATGACAGACTATTTTCCCGGGTTCCAAAATCACTGGTCATGGTGACTGCAGCCATGAAATTAAAAGACGCTCGCTCCTTGGGAGAAAAGCTATGACAAATCTAGACAGCATATTTTAAGAAGCAGGGACATCACTTTGCCAACAAAAGTTCACCTAGTCAAAACTATGGTGTTCCCATATGGATGGATGTGAGAGATGGGCCATAAAGAAGGCTGAGAACCGGAGAACTGATGCTTTCAAACCATGGTGTTGGAGAAGATTCTTGAGAGTCCCTTGGACTGCAAGATCAAACCAGTCCATCCTAAAGGAAATCAACCCTGAATATTCACTGGAAGAACTGATGCTGAAGCTGAAGCTCTAATACTTAGGGCAGCTTATGTGAAGAGATGACTCACCGGAAAAGGGCTTGAGATTGGAAAAAATAAAAGGCAAAAGGAGAAGGGGATACAATGGAATATTTCTCAGCCATAAAAAGAAATACAGAAGAATCAGTCCCAGTGAGGTGAATGAATCTAAAACCTATTATACAAAGTGAAGTAAGTCAAAAAGAAAAGGACAAATACAGTATACTAATGCATATGTATGGAATACAGTAAGATGGTACTGACAAATGCACATGCAGAGCAGTGATGGAGAAACAGACATAGAGAACAGACCTATGGACATTGTGGGGAGGGAAGATCAGATGAGAGGTATGGAAAGAGCAATAAGGAAACTTACACTGTTATATGCAATAGAGATTACCATGGTGATTAAGCTGTAGGACTAAAGGAACCTATATGAGGAGTAAGCATCAACCTGGTCGGGTTGGAAGGGGGAAAAGGGAGGGGGGCTCAGGTAGGAGGGATCAAGGATATAGCTATGACTGTTTGGGGATCATGTATACCTGTACACAAGAAAACTCTGTAAAAACATACCACAATAACTTCGCTGTACACCTGAAGCTAATGCAACATTGTAAAACAAATATACCCCAATTTAAAAAAAAAGGAAAAAGGGATGACAGAGGATGAGATAGTTGGATGGCATCAACGAGTCAATGGACATGAGTTTGAGCAGGCTCTGGGAAATGGTGAAGAACAGGCAAACCTGGCATGTTGCAGTCCATTGCAGTCCATGGCGTGGCAAAGAGTCAGACACAACCGAGCAACTGAACTGACTAATTCCATGCAGATGATCCAATCTAATAAAACACTAAATGCTGGGCAAAAACTTTGGAAAAATCTAACATGAAAGAGAAAATATGTTATATAAAGTAGATGAATAACAGGGACTAACTGTAATAACCTATAATGGAAAGGAATCTGAAAAGGATATATAAACCATGGTGTTGGAGAAGATTCTTGAGAGTCCCTTGGACTGCAAGATCAAACCAGTCCATCCTAAAGGAAATCAACCCTGAATATTCACTGGAAGAACTGATGCTGAAGCTGAAGCTCTAATACTTAGGGCAGCTTATGTGAAGAGATGACTCACCGGAAAAGGGCTTGAGATTGGAAAAAATAAAAGGCAAGAGGAGAAGGGGATACAATGGAATATTTCTCAGCCATAAAAAGAAATACAGAAGAATCAGTCCCAGTGAGGTGAATGAATCTAAAACCTATTATACAAAGTGAAGTAAGTCAAAAAGAAAAGGACAAATACAGTATACTAATGCATATGTATGGAATACAGTAAGATGGTACTGACAAATGCACATGCAGAGCAGTGATGGAGAAACAGACATAGAGAACAGACCTATGGACATTGTGGGGAGGGAAGATCAGATGAGAGGTATGGAAAGAGCAATAAGGAAACTTACACTGTTATATGCAATAGAGATTACCATGGTGATTAAGCTGTAGGACTAAAGGAACCTATATGAGGAGTAAGCATCAACCTGGTCGGGTTGGAAGGGGGAAAAGGGAGGGGGGCTCAGGTAGGAGGGATCAAGGATATAGCTATGACTGTTTGGGGATCATGTATACCTGTACACAAGAAAACTCTGTAAAAACATACCACAATAACTTCGCTGTACACCTGAAGCTAATGCAACATTGTAAAACAAATATACCCCAATTTAAAAAAAAAGGAAAAAGGGATGACAGAGGATGAGATAGTTGGATGGCATCAACGAGTCAATGGACATGAGTTTGAGCAGGCTCTGGGAAATGGTGAAGAACAGGCAAACCTGGCATGTTGCAGTCCATTGCAGTCCATGGCGTGGCAAAGAGTCAGACACAACCGAGCAACTGAACTGACTAATTCCATGCAGATGATCCAATCTAATAAAACACTAAATGCTGGGCAAAAACTTTGGAAAAATCTAACATGAAAGAGAAAATATGTTATATAAAGTAGATGAATAACAGGGACTAACTGTAATAACCTATAATGGAAAGGAATCTGAAAAAGGATATATATGTGTGTGCATGTGTATAGCTGAATCACTTTGTTGGACACCTGAAACACTGTAAATCAACTATACTTCAATTATTTTTTATACTTCAATTTTTGAAAAAAGCAAATATATGGGACTTCCCTGGTTTCCCAGTGGCTAGGGCTCCATGATTCCAATGCAAGAGGCATGGGATCGATCCCTGGTCTGGGATGATTCCACATGCTGCATGGCATGACCAAAAAAGTGAAAAAAAAAAAGAAAAAGGGAAAAAAGTTGATAAAGTTTCTAAATAGATACTTTTTTACCCAGATGCCCTTCTATTAGAAAAATAGGTGGAAAACAAGAGTGCAATTCAAGTTCTTTTGTATAATTTCACAAGGCCTCCAATTGGTGCATATGATTATCATTAATATTAAAAATTTTGTAAGGGCTATGTATGAACTTATGCAAGGTATTATATCCTTTTTTCCTTAAAATCATCATTTCTGCTACCCAGGAAGTTACATTCCAAAAGAGAATATCCAGATGTGAATGCATAGCAAGAAAAAAGGAGAATCAGCTAAAAAACTAGTTTATTGATGGTTCTTCAAGAGAAAAATCACAACACACAAACACTTTCTCATCACTGATCAGTGATACTGCAAAAAAATTAAAGCAAAAGTGAAGATAGGGCTTCCCGTGTGGTCCACTGGGTAGAGAGTCCGCCTTGCTATGGTAGGGGCACCAGTTCCATCCCACATGCCACAGAGCTGCTGGGCTGGTGTGTTGAATTAGGAGCCAGTGCTCTGGAGCACATGTGCCTAGAGCCAGTGCTGTGCAACAAGAGAGGCCACTGCAATGGGAGGTCCACTCTTGCCAAAGAATAAAGATGGATGAAAATAAATGATGACTCAGAGGCAAAAAAAAAGTGATGATATAACGATGTATCTTCTAGAAATCTATTATTAAAGGACACCTTATACCATTTTTATCACTTAAGAGAATGGGAACCATATACTTTTATCAAGTAAGTCCTTCTGTGGATGGTTTCCCTGTCTAAACCAAATCCTCCAATGCAGTCACAGTATGAAGCTATCAATTCGTTGTGAATCATTCCTCTTTTTATTGGGAAGCCTGAAGTTCCTGAAACTTGATGTATGTTCATCTTACAAGCAAGAGATTTGTTCAGAACAATTAATAGCAAAAGGGTCGTAGGTTGATGCCAAGAGTCAGATTATTACCTCTCAAAAAATTATTCTCCCAAAAGAGATTCTTATTAAAAGAGGAGGATTTCAAAGTCACTTTAGAACTATACCTTTGGGTGTTATTTTCAGGCATCACAAAGCATTTGTATTCAGCTGTTTTTTTTTTTTCCCCCCTTTTTCCAGCTGTTTTTTGATCCAAGTAAAACACTTCTGAAGATAAGTGAGGTTTGTTTTCTGAGTTAAGGATATCTTTAAGTGACAAGCACAGGACAATAAAAGGCCTTTTTCAGAAGCACATAAACTGGAACAAGGACAAACAAATTTCAAGGCTGTTGAAAGATTGAGAAACCTAACAGGACACTTCACATTTAACACACTCTCAACAGACTGCAGACTTCCTGGCTGTTCCTGAACTAATTCCCATGAAGCAAGGCATCATATATCACTGTCAAAACACACCCTGGCTGATACTTTCCACAGCACTCTGACAAACCCTCAACAACTCAGTACAGTGGAGATGAGGGCTGTGGAAGAGAAGGTAGTTTTAACTTGTGGGAATGAGGTCTGAAAAATAAACAAAAGTGAAGATAGGGCTTCCGTGTGGTCCACTGGGTAGAGAGTCCGCCTTGCTATGGTAGGGGCACCAGTTCCATCCCACATGCCACAGAGCTGCTGGGCTGGTGTGTTGAATTAGGAGCCAGTGCTCTGGAGCACATGTGCCTAGAGCCAGTGCTGTGCAACAAGAGAGGCCACTGCAATGGGAGGTCCACTCTTGCCAAAGAATAAAGATGGATGAAAATAAATGATGACTCAGAGGCAAAAAAAAAGTGATGATATAACGATGTATCTTCTAGAAATCTATTATTAAAGGACACCTTATACCATTTTTATCACTTAAGAGAATGGGAACCATATACTTTTATCAAGTAAGTCCTTCTGTGGATGGTTTCCCTGTCTAAACCAAATCCTCCAATGCAGTCACAGTATGAAGCTATCAATTCGTTGTGAATCATTCCTCTTTTTATTGGGAAGCCTGAAGTTCCTGAAACTTGATGTATGTTCATCTTACAAGCAAGAGATTTGTTCAGAACAATTAATAGCAAAAGGGTCGTAGGTTGATGCCAAGAGTCAGATTATTGCCTCTCAAAAATTATTCTCCCAAAGAGATTCTTATTAAAAGAGGAGGATTTCAAAGTCACTTTAGAACTATACCTTTGGGTGTTATTTTCAGGCATCACAAAGCATTTGTATTCAGCTGTTTTTTTTTTTTCCCCCCTTTTTCCAGCTGTTTTTTGATCCAAGTAAAACACTTCTGAAGATAAGTGAGGTTTGTTTTCTGAGTTAAGGATATCTTTAAGCGACAAGCACAGGACAATAAAAGGCCTTTTTCAGAAGCACATAAACTGGAACAAGGACAAACAAATTTCAAGGCTGTTGAAAGATTGAGAAACCTAACAGGACACTTCACATTTAACACACTCTCAACAGACTGCAGACTTCCTGGCTGTTCCTGAACTAATTCCCATGAAGCAAGGCATCATATATCACTGTCAAAACACACCCTGGCTGATACTTTCCACAGCACTCTGACAAACCCTCAACAACTCAGTACAGTGGAGATGAGGGCTGTGGAAGAGAAGGTAGTTTTAACTTGTGGGAATGATCTCACCATCACCAGGTGTACATATGCGTCCATCTACTGGTCCATTTAAGAAATATCTGAGGCCTGGTTCTTCTAGTAGTGGTTCCTAATCGGGTCTGACCAACATCAGAACCAACCGGGCCCTTCCACCAGCTGTTGATTTGGTGGTGGGAGTGGGGTGGGGCCTGTGTGTCTTGGTTTTTAACTATCAAGAGCCAGATTTGACATCACTCTAGTGTTTTCAGGATAACAATGACAAGAGGACACTTACATGCAGAGAGAGACCATCTTTATTCTCCAAATTCTTGAGCCAACCCTTCATACCAAAAGCCTATTTTGTTTTTTTCTTTTATTTTTGAGGTGCAGGGCCATTCTAGGTGAGGGCCAGACTGATGGTAGTGAGTGAGAGAGAAGGAAGGAGGTGGTTAAAAAGTGAAAATCTGCTTACATCTCCCTCACCATTTTACTGCTGCGCCTATTCCAGCTTCTAGTAATGGTAAAGTACTTATAATAGACCAACCCTCCTGCCGGTAACAATTATAAACTCTGGACAAAATAGAAAAACCAGTCATTTGAAGGCACTGGGGAGGAAAGGCAGGCAAGGGCAAAAAACTATTACTACCCTGAAAGGAGGAAAACACTTGTTTATGTCCACACCTACCTAGGGTACTTCCCAATGTCTATGGGCATGGAGGATACATTGAAGTAAAGAGGCAGTCTTGCTGGGCTCAGGCAGTCAGGATCAGTGTTCAGAGCTCTCAGAAAGGCTGACTATTGGGCATGGAAAGTCCATAAAGAAGGGAGGCACAGATAGGGAAGAGGGCAATATGTTCATACAAGCTCTCAAATACTTAGCTGACTCCTGCACTATGTATGTGTGGGGTGAAAACCAAGGAACCAGTGGAAAGCAACAGCTGGAAATCTGAAAAAGCTGAGTAGAGATGTCAACAGTTGCCTTAAAGAGTCCTTCCAGTTGAGAGGAGCCGGGTAAACAATTTGAACATTCCACTGAAATCCCAGAAGGTCCACAGCTTAGAAATAAGAACCATCTCCAAAGGCTAAGAACTATGCTAAGTGATGCTGACCCAACTAAGATTCAAATCTATCCTGATAAACTACTGCCTCAGTTACCCAAGACTTACTTAAACCTGAAGGATCTCACATTCAATGCCATTTTTTTTTTCAAGAACATGAGCTAATTCTACTTGCACCAATTCTTGTAATATTCACATTGCTACTTAATAAGCATAATTAAAAAGGTTACTGATTTAAGACCTCAGAAAAAATCAAAAGAATTATGAGTCTTAGATTCATTATATACCTACTCCAATATTGGGTTGGCCAATAGGTTCATTTAGGTTTCTGTAAGATGTAACAGAAAAACCTGAATGAACTGTTTGACCAACCCAATACTATCTTGTTCTCCATTCCTCTCACAAATAAGTACTTTGTGGCAATGGATATGTATATAGCCTTCTTCAGGAATCAGTAGTTAAGAAGAACTGGTGCTTGCTTGCTTCATGTGCAAATACCATGGGGCTTGAGAACTTCTGGAATCGCTATCATATTTTTCTCAGTGTTCAAGTAAATCACCTTAATGAGCTCATTTTCCCATAAGAATCCACTCTGATATAGGCAGACAATTTGCTATACTCTCCTAACCTGAGTAGTTCACAGGAAGGGTTCAAATATATCTTAATAAAATTGACATTAAAAAACAAAGTATCTAGAGAAAAGTTACAACTCCACATAATTTTGGTTTACACAATTGAAAACTTGTAACTACATGATTATAAAATACTATAAAATTTGAAACTACTTTAGTCATGATCCATCTATAGGCAGACAGTCTCTTTCCTCCTCCAAAATAAAAAGTATTCCATTATATTCAAGTCCCTTAACTCAAAAACTGATTTTCAGGATTGCCCAAACAAGGGCATACTAGAACATGAATCTGAACCCTTCTCGTGGAATACTTGGGTAGAAGCTTCCCACAGTCATCTTTACACTTTGCATGTCCCTAACTGTGCCAAACCCTTCTAATTGTTCAGGAAAGGCAATGTTGCCTAATAGCTATGTTAATTTGAACATTGAACATTCCACTGAAATCCCAGAAGGTCCACAGCTTAGAAATAAGAACCATCTCCAAAGGCTAAGAACTATGCTAAGTGATGCTGACCCAACTAAGATTCAAATCTATCCTGATAAACTACTGCCTCAGTTACCCAAGACTTACTTAAACCTGAAGGATCTCACATTCAATGCCATTTTTTTTTTCAAGAACATGAGCTAATTCTACTTGCACCAATTCTTGTAATATTCACATTGCTACTTAATAAGCATAATTAAAAAGGTTACTGATTTAAGACCTCAGAAAAAATCAAAAGAATTATGAGTCTTAGATTCATTATATACCTACTCCAATATTGGGTTGGCCAATAGGTTCATTTAGGTTTCTGTAAGATGTAACAGAAAAACCTGAATGAACTGTTTGACCAACCCAATACTATCTTGTTCTCCATTCCTCTCACAAATAAGTACTTTGTGGCAATGGATATGTATATAGCCTTCTTCAGGAATCAGTAGTTAAGAAGAACTGGTGCTTGCTTGCTTCATGTGCAAATACCATGGGGCTTGAGAACTTCTGGAATCGCTATCATATTTTTCTCAGTGTTCAAGTAAATCACCTTAATGAGCTCATTTTCCCATAAGAATCCACTCTGATATAGGCAGACAATTTGCTATACTCTCCTAACCTGAGTAGTTCACAGGAAGGGTTCAAATATATCTTAATAAAATTGACATTAAAAAACAAAGTATCTAGAGAAAAGTTACAACTCCACATAATTTTGGTTTACACAATTGAAAACTTGTAACTACATGATTATAAAATACTATAAAATTTGAAACTACTTTAGTCATGATCCATCTATAGGCAGACAGTCTCTTTCCTCCTCCAAAATAAAAAGTATTCCATTATATTCAAGTCCCTTAACTCAAAAACTGATTTTCAGGATTGCCCAAACAAGGGCATACTAGAACATGAATCTGAACCCTTCTCGTGGAATACTTGGGTAGAAGCTTCCCACAGTCATCTTTACACTTTGCATGTCCCTAACTGTGCCAAACCCTTCTAATTGTTCAGGAAAGGCAATGTTGCCTAATAGCTATGTTAATTTAGCAGAGAGGATCACACCAGAACCTTGCTGCCTATTTGAACAATTTTCCTGATCTAGAGTCATAACTTACCCTCTCTGCCCACATCTGAGGGCAGCAGCAGCTTGCTGATTAAAGCTTCTGCCCTAGGCTGATGCATGCTTACTTCTGCACTAACTCTGCATTCCTCATTCTGTGCAGTCTTGGATGCTTCTAGACATTATTACTCAGCTTCTCTCAGTCAGCTGCTGTATGGCTTATGAAACTCTTCACTGTTCATATTGCAACTTAACATCATTCACATTTTGATCCCACCACTCACTTCCCCTTCCAGATGAAGAGGAATCCATGACTGTTTAGTGACACCTTTGGGATTAAGAATGTGCCTAGGTCCTATTGCATATAAACATATGCTTACCATATTATCCAGACAAATTACCCAAGAGAAATTAGTGCATCTGTCCACCAGAATACAATAATATTCATAGCAGCTTTATTCAGAAATAAAGCCACAATAATTCAAATGTCCATCAACAGTAGAATAAATTAATTGCAGAATATTTATACAATGGAATGCTCTGTGACAATAAAAATAAGCCATGTATTTATATATACATATGGATATGGAGATATATATATATATATAAACATCTGGGCTTTCCTGGTAGCTCATGGTGTTCCACATGCTGTGGAGCAATTAAGCCTGTGAGCCACAACTATTGAGCCTGTGCTCTAGAGCCTTGGAGCTGCAATTATTGAGCCCATGTGCCACAACTATTGATGCCTGTGTGCCCTAGAGTCCGAGTTCCACAACAAGAGAAGTCACCGCCAGACGAAGCCTGCTCACCTCAACTAGAGACTAGCCCCCACTCCCTGCAACTAGTAAAGAGCCTGCAGCAGTAAAAACCCAGAATAGCCAAAAATAGATACATTAATTAAAAAAAAATACCTTTAAAAAATCTACGAATCTCACAGATGTTATACTTCACAAAAGCAGCCAAAAGGAAATGACTCTCCACTGTGACTCCACTTCCATGGAATTCAAGAACAAGCAATACTGACTGGTGGTGGTAAAAGTCAGATAATGCTCTGGATGAGGAGAGCTATGTTTGGACTGGAAAGCAGGCACAAAGGAAGCTTCTGAGGTGCTAGGAAATGTTCTATTTCTAGTTGGGAGGTAGTTACACAGGTATATATTGTCATTTGTTGTTTAGTCGCTAAGTCTTGTCTGATCCATGGGATTCCTCTGTCCACGGGATTCCTTTGTCCATGGGATTTCCCAGGCAAGAATACTGGAGTGGGTTGCCATTTCCTTCCCCAGGGGATCTTCCCCACCCAGGGATGGAACCCAGGTCTCCTGCGTTGGCAGGCGGATTCTTTACCGCTGAGCCACAAGGGAAACCACAGGTATGTATACACGTGTGAATATTCATGAAGCTTTCCAGGGTCAGCACTTTTCTGTGTAAATTTTAGTAAAAAGCAAAAACTATACACACAGGAATGTCCAGGTCAAGCGCTGGTCAATCCTAATTTAAATCTATTTGTAGATGGATCTTATCTTAAAAATAACAAAGGCATTTCCTGAGCAGGAGACACTGTCACCTTGGAGTTTGCAGCCACCACAGCTGCTCCAGGGCTGACTGTTCAACCTGCCCAAGTGAATGAACTGATCTCTGGCTTGCACTCTGGCAAATGAACAAATGATAAACATTAAATAGATACATATGAATTTGGAACAGTTCATAACTTTTAGATGCTTTGGAAAAAAGCAGGACTTTCAGTTTCTTAAGATATTCTAATGAAAATGGTAAAGACATTAATGATTCACTAAAAGCTATTCAATATTGAAAAACACCTGTCAGTTAAGGTAGACACTCATTGACAATACATTCTCCCTGAAACCAATGAATGTCCTTGCTCACATTCTAAAATAAACAAGAAGCATTTATTACCCCATCTGTGAGTTCCACCAAATTGACACATATCTCCACCAAACCTGGAAGGAAAACTGGTTCAATTTAGACTCACTACAATTGACTCATATCAACCGTATCTTCATAAAAACTGTAGTGGCTATTACAGGGTCACTTTCTCCATACAGATGGGTTCTGAAAACCACCTGACAGCTGTTTGGGAGTACTACAGTCCATCCAGTGGATGGTTATTAAATTTCCCGTAATTTTTTGCATCAGGAACAAATCAAGTTCCACAGTAGATACATAATGAAAATTTTTTCAAAATTTGAGTAGGAAGCAGTAAAATTATGTCTTACCAGTACCAATATAACCCAGGTAAACAAAAGAGGGGTAATACAAAATACAGAAATTCCTTTTAAGGGCCCTTTGAACATTAAGTAAATGTATTTTATATAACTATCCAGGTCTCCAGGCTATAAAAAACATACTATCACTAGTCTGTAAGTTTTCAGGATGAAAAAACATCCATTCCTTGATGAGAAGCTGTAGATGTTATAGTTGCTAGACTGCATGTTCTGAGCACAGGGAATTCCTGCTCTCCTACCTAGTGATTTTGGAACTGAATTTGTTATCAAACATTGCCCAGTCTGTGTGCCTGATGCGCAGTAAGACTAAACAATACTAAAACACTGGAGTTTGGAACAGAGAAAGGCTTATTACCATACAAGGAGATGGGTGGCTCATGCCCTACGAACCCCAAAGTTACTGAAAACGTTCATCAAAGCAAAAGGTAAGGGATGGGTGTAGTCAGTTGTTGCAGACTTCTCGGTGAAAGATCCTTTGTTCCTGAAGTTGGGTCATGGTCAGGTGATGATGTCCCTATAAATCTCTACCAAACAAACGCTATTCTCTGCCCTGACAAGAAAGGGCAAGGACTCACAGCACAGCCGTCACCCTCCAAGGTCATGGTCCTGGCTAAGAGGAGGCAGAACTCAGTTGGCAGCTCCCTCTGGGCCAGGTTCCCACACTCTGCCCAGCAGTCATCTCTGAGGGAGCCAGGCACCCAACCCAACTGGCCCTCAGGCTTCCCATATGGTGGGGACCAGGTCCCTCAGGCTATGTCCCATGCAGACTGCCACTTCTCTTAGGTTGCAGAAAACAGGGTGGGGGGAGGTTCACTGCTGCCTCAAGGCCTGGGCAGAGGCTAGCAAAGGCCTTGGAGCCCTAGAGGACACAGCCTGTTCTCTGGGCCTCCCAGCTCACAAAGACTGGGTAGGCTAGAGGCCTCAAAGAGAAAGCCAGGGTCCACCTTTCACCTCACTCTCCACTTCAAGACCACCACTCCACTGCTATCTGATTCCCTCACTGACTGTCGCTCTTTAAGTGCTGGGCAGTCCAATGGCTGAGCAGGACCACTAAGTTGGTGAGCCCCACTGAGGCACTGACCAATGGCTGAGCAGGATCCACTGTCTGGTAACAGGGTGCCAAGTAAGGAGGCAAAGCAATGGCTGCTGTGCTAAGGGCTAAGCACACTGTGCTCTGTTACAAATTCACTGTAACAGTCATATAGAAACTCTGCAGGATTCCTCTCCTAACATAAAAACTGTATTCTTCATGCAGGAAAGGTAGAAAAGAATAAAAACTGTCCCAATCAGGGGTTGGCAAACCAAAGCCCATGGGACAAATCTGTTTTCATATGGTCCACAAATTAAAAATGTTTCTTACAAATTTTAAAAGTCTGCTTTTAAAATTAGGAGAAGGAAAAGGATATGGAATATGTGTCAGAGATCGTATTTGACCTATGCAAATTTTACTATCTGGCTCTTTAACAAAAAAACTTGCTGACTCTAAAATAGCGACAATTCTTAACCTGACCTAGCATCACTATTGTTAACGGCTCCCTTATTCAGAACTCTCACAGATTTTTTTCCATAGGACATCATTAAAGGATGTCCTATGTGATTGGGAATAACACCACCAATCATTCTATTTTGTTGCCTGCAGATCTACCTAAGAACTGTAAGAAGTCAACCTAGCATACTAAAGGAGACATTATCCACACCTATGTATGCCTCCCAGCTCAGTGATCAGATTCATGAGAAAAGACATCATTGTGTGTTAAATTGCACAAATGGCCAGAAATTCTTCCCATCCCATATGCATGCTCCTTTGCATATGAATGTAACTCTTTCCTTCAGGAGTGGGAGTCTATTTCTCTATTCTTGGAGAACTGACATGACTTGGACATGAGTTTAGTTTGGCCAAAAAGGCATTATCAACATGACACAAGCTGAGGCGTGAAAACTGCTTGCATAATGGAGCGTGCCCCTCTCTTGGTGCTCTTAGGAACCCTCAACCAATATCACGTGATGGCGCCTGGGCTAGCCTACTAGATGATGGGTCAGTGACCTCTACTGTCCTGTCGGCAGGCAGCAACTGCCGGATGTGTGAATGAGACCATCAACTATCAGTAGACTATAAATGCATGTGCTGTAAGGCCAGACAGCACCATGAAGAGCAGAGCAGAGCAAAGCTATCCCAGCCAATCCTAGATAAATAGCTCATCCACAGAATCATGAATAACTTAATGGTGGTTTTAAGCCACCCAGTTTTGGAGGCATTTTGTTTTGCAGAAAATGTTAAATGATACAGATGCAAAAACACTTAAAATTATGAAAAGGAGTCATTTCACATCCTCATGACAACATCTACCAACAGTCTACCCAGAGTGTAATGTCAAAATTTTTATGACCAATACATTCTTCATGCAGGAAAGGTAGAAAAGAATAAAAACTGTCCCAATCAGGGGTTGGCAAACCAAAGCCCATGGGACAAATCTGTTTTCATATGGTCCACAAATTAAAAATGTTTCTTACAAATTTTAAAAGTCTGCTTTTAAAATTAGGAGAAGGAAAAGGATATGGAATATGTGTCAGAGATCGTATTTGACCTATGCAAATTTTACTATCTGGCTCTTTAACAAAAAAACTTGCTGACTCTAAAATAGCGACAATTCTTAACCTGACCTAGCATCACTATTGTTAACGGCTCCCTTATTCAGAACTCTCACAGATTTTTTTCCATAGGACATCATTAAAGGATGTCCTATGTGATTGGGAATAACACCACCAATCATTCTATTTTGTTGCCTGCAGATCTACCTAAGAACTGTAAGAAGTCAACCTAGCATACTAAAGGAGACATTATCCACACCTATGTATGCCTCCCAGCTCAGTGATCAGATTCATGAGAAAAGACATCATTGTGTGTTAAATTGCACAAATGGCCAGAAATTCTTCCCATCCCATATGCATGCTCCTTTGCATATGAATGTAACTCTTTCCTTCAGGAGTGGGAGTCTATTTCTCTATTCTTGGAGAACTGACATGACTTGGACATGAGTTTAGTTTGGCCAAAAAGGCATTATCAACATGACACAAGCTGAGGCGTGAAAACTGCTTGCATAATGGAGCGTGCCCCTCTCTTGGTGCTCTTAGGAACCCTCAACCAATATCACGTGATGGCGCCTGGGCTAGCCTACTAGATGATGGGTCAGTGACCTCTACTGTCCTGTCGGCAGGCAGCAACTGCCGGATGTGTGAATGAGACCATCAACTATCAGTAGACTATAAATGCATGTGCTGTAAGGCCAGACAGCACCATGAAGAGCAGAGCAGAGCAAAGCTATCCCAGCCAATCCTAGATAAATAGCTCATCCACAGAATCATGAATAACTTAATGGTGGTTTTAAGCCACCCAGTTTTGGAGGCATTTTGTTTTGCAGAAAATGTTAAATGATACAGATGCAAAAACACTTAAAATTATGAAAAGGAGTCATTTCACATCCTCATGACAACATCTACCAACAGTCTACCCAGAGTGTAATGTCATTATGAAAATAAATTTCCAACTCAGACCAATGCACATTCCCTCCCATGACTGACTGCAAGTTGATGCTAATCAAAGAAGCCTCCAGGAGCATCTGTCTTCAAGGCACAAACAGGTTATCAGAGACCTTCTGATCAAGCAGACTACTTGAGAAGTGTAAATTCCACCAAAGACAATGAAACAAAACTAGAACTTTGTTAGAACCAATCAAATTGACTGCCTCATAATAAGACTGTTAATCTGTCACTATGAACTATTGCTTTCTTCTCCGTTTTCTATGACTGTACTACTTTTTCTTCATTTTCCCCTCCCTTTTCTGAGACAAAATATTCCCTCACCTTGTTTTCCTTCTTATTGTTATTCTTTTTAAAATTATAATTGATTTACAGTGCTGTGTTAATTTCTGCTGTACAGCAAAATGATTCTGTTATATATATGTATGTGTGTGTACACACACACCCACACACACACACACACACATTGTTTTCTATTGTGGTTCATTACAGGATACTGAATATAGTCCCTTGTCCTCACAATGTTTTTGAGTCTGACCACGGCCTCGTATACTAATCTGACCTCTTGTTGGACTTGTTACCCATTTACAACTCCAGGGGTCACTAGAATCATGGGAATACCTCTGCTTAAGCCTATTAAACAACTTGTCAAGAATAGGATCTGAACATCTCTCTATTTCAGAACACACGTTATCTCCAAACCCAGACTGGTTATTATAATTATATGGAATTATACACAGCCAATATTTTATCCAGAGAGAAAAATCACCCAATCACGTTTTAAAATACTCCTGAGTGTCTATGGTACTTTCATAACCCATGCAAATATTAAAAAAAGCTTACCAAGAAACCCCATTAAACTATGGTATAGCACCATGAAGAGCAGAGCAGAGCAAAGCTATCCCAGCCAATCCTAGATAAATAGCTCATCCACAGAATCATGAATAACTTAATGGTGGTTTTAAGCCACCCAGTTTTGGAGGCATTTTGTTTTGCAGAAAATGTTAAATGATACAGATGCAAAAACACTTAAAATTATGAAAAGGAGTCATTTCACATCCTCATGACAACATCTACCAACAGTCTACCCAGAGTGTAATGTCATTATGAAAATAAATTTCCAACTCAGACCAATGCACATTCCCTCCCATGACTGACTGCAAGTTGATGCTAATCAAAGAAGCCTCCAGGAGCATCTGTCTTCAAGGCACAAACAGGTTATCAGAGACCTTCTGATCAAGCAGACTACTTGAGAAGTGTAAATTCCACCAAAGACAATGAAACAAAACTAGAACTTTGTTAGAACCAATCAAATTGACTGCCTCATAATAAGACTGTTAATCTGTCACTATGAACTATTGCTTTCTTCTCCGTTTTCTATGACTGTACTACTTTTTCTTCATTTTCCCCTCCCTTTTCTGAGACAAAATATTCCCTCACCTTGTTTTCCTTCTTATTGTTATTCTTTTTAAAATTATAATTGATTTACAGTGCTGTGTTAATTTCTGCTGTACAGCAAAATGATTCTGTTATATATATTTTGTGTGTACACACACACCCACACACACACACACACATTGTTTTCTATTGTGGTTCATTACAGGATACTGAATATAGTCCCTTGTCCTCACAATGTTTTTGAGTCTGACCACGGCCTCGTATACTAATCTGACCTCTTGTTGGACTTGTTACCCATTTACAACTCCAGGGGTCACTAGAATCATGGGAATACCTCTGCTTAAGCCTATTAAACAACTTGTCAAGAATAGGATCTGAACATCTCTCTATTTCAGAACACACGTTATCTCCAAACCCAGACTGGTTATTATAATTATATGGAATTATACACAGCCAATATTTTATCCAGAGAGAAAAATCACCCAATCACGTTTTAAAATACTCCTGAGTGTCTATGGTACTTTCATAACCCATGCAAATATTAAGGAATACAACCAAAGGAAATAAAAATACAAAGCTTACCAAGAAACCCCATTAAACTATCCCAATGGTAGAAATACCTCCTCACTTGACACTTATTCCTAAGGTAACACCTTGTGAAAAACAGAAAAGAAAAATATATCTTTGTTCAGGAAAAGCAAACTATAAAGTGTCCATTCATATAGTTATCACTGTTTGTCATAATGATTCAGTGAGAAAGACATACACTCGCAACTCCTTACACAGAAGTCATATTGACTTGGCAGCATCAGGCCTGTTCTTTATCTGTGATCTCTATGCATACAAGAGCTATTTCTGGGATTTCTTTCCTTTCAAGATTTTAAACTCTGTCCAGTCTCACCATCTGGGTCTCTTCAGAGGCCTCATAGAAATGACCTCCCAGGAGAAGTTAGAGGAGTCTATTGATTTACTTTAGCGTTTTTACCTAGGTTAGGGGGTTCCTGAATTTAAGGAATGTATCAGTAATTTATCCCTTACCAGGGCTGAAATTATTCAGTAAGGCCATTCATGCTATAAAAACCCAGCAAAAGAGCTTTCATAATAATTAATGTACCATCAACACAGCTTTACAATATTTCTTGGCCTCATCAGGGGACATCTGCACTCTCCCTAATATTTCCTACTGTTTCTAGGTAAACACTTCAAAGAAGAAGAAATAATATCTTTAGAAAGTCAGATACAGGCTGATTACTCTCAAAGGCTTGACAGTCTAAGATGTGGAATCTAGTTTTCTGATATGAGTGAGGTCAAGTTAAAAACTGGCATCCTGCAATTTTCTGAACGAAAATGATGGGATTTCTCACTATAACATTCACTTTTCTCCAGTGCATTTTAAAGAAGAGTTTAAAAACCTACTGTACTAGGAAGAGACAGAATTCTTTGATCAATCCTTATTCTCCAGGAGTAGCAGATGACCAAAGGGAAAGAATAATGAGTCCTGAGATGACTGCCCAGACTCGGCCATAAGTATCCACATCACACTGTATGTCCTACATCCTTACAGTTAATTTTTGTTAAACAGATACATATATGATATACAGTAGAAAATAATTTTTTAGTGGGTGTCTTCTTAGCAACACCACAGAAATGCTAAAGATTCTACTCTTTATTACTGTTCAAATTACTCAGCTATATGGAAATGATACCCCCAGGACATTTTTAAAAAGTTGTTTCAAAAAATGTTTCAACTATAGAATTATTCTTGGATTGAGGGCAGTAATCCACCACCAACTAAGAAATGCCATTTTGTTTATTTTTTAGAAAAATTTTATTTTTAGTAGGAAAACTATAAAATGTATTTAAATATGTTTAATATTTAAAAGAAAAATTAAGAGACCAAAAATATGAAAGTGATTAGAAACATACTAAAGTAATCACCTTCTGAAAATAAAAACATTTATTCAAGATTCTACTAAAATGCACAAAAAGCAAATTTATTTTAAGATTTAAACCAAAGAGACATTTTAAATACTTGTTACCCTGGAGCATGTAAGCCTAATATCAGTAACATCCTTGATCTTGACAAAGTTTACTTATTAATATGCCTAATAAACAGTTCATTTCAGAAGTTGGAAATTATGAAATCAAATATAAAAATTCTAAAGTTTGTAACACTAAAAATGCCAAGTAATTTACTTTTATACACATAATTTTATTACAAAAAAATTGAAGTTCGTTGGCAGAATAATATATATAGGAGAAAGTGTAGCCAGATATAATTCTATATACAAACAAAATACTGATGATACCAAAAAATATTTTAAAATGGGAATCTCCTAATATTTCCTACTGTTTCTAGGTAAACACTTCAAAGAAGAAGAAATAATATCTTTAGAAAGTCAGATACAGGCTGATTACTCTCAAAGGCTTGACAGTCTAAGATGTGGAATCTAGTTTTCTGATATGAGTGAGGTCAAGTTAAAAACTGGCATCCTGCAATTTTCTGAACGAAAATGATGGGATTTCTCACTATAACATTCACTTTTCTCCAGTGCATTTTAAAGAAGAGTTTAAAAACCTACTGTACTAGGAAGAGACAGAATTCTTTGATCAATCCTTATTCTCCAGGAGTAGCAGATGACCAAAGGGAAAGAATAATGAGTCCTGAGATGACTGCCCAGACTCGGCCATAAGTATCCACATCACACTGTATGTCCTACATCCTTACAGTTAATTTTTGTTAAACAGATACATATATGATATACAGTAGAAAATAATTTTTTAGTGGGTGTCTTCTTAGCAACACCACAGAAATGCTAAAGATTCTACTCTTTATTACTGTTCAAATTACTCAGCTATATGGAAATGATACCCCCAGGACATTTTTAAAAAGTTGTTTCAAAAAATGTTTCAACTATAGAATTATTCTTGGATTGAGGGCAGTAATCCACCACCAACTAAGAAATGCCATTTTGTTTATTTTTTAGAAAAATTTTATTTTTAGTAGGAAAACTATAAAATGTATTTAAATATGTTTAATATTTAAAAGAAAAATTAAGAGACCAAAAATATGAAAGTGATTAGAAACATACTAAAGTAATCACCTTCTGAAAATAAAAACATTTATTCAAGATTCTACTAAAATGCACAAAAAGCAAATTTATTTTAAGATTTAAACCAAAGAGACATTTTAAATACTTGTTACCCTGGAGCATGTAAGCCTAATATCAGTAACATCCTTGATCTTGACAAAGTTTACTTATTAATATGCCTAATAAACAGTTCATTTCAGAAGTTGGAAATTATGAAATCAAATATAAAAATTCTAAAGTTTGTAACACTAAAAATGCCAAGTAATTTACTTTTATACACATAATTTTATTACAAAAAAATTGAAGTTCGTTGGCAGAATAATATATATAGGAGAAAGTGTAGCCAGATATAATTCTATATACAAACAAAATACTGATGAAAAGATACCAAAAAAATATTTTAAAGGAAAGTTCAAGGGAATTTCTTGGTAGTCCAGTGGTTGGGACTCCACACTTCCACTGCAGGGAGCACAATTTCCATCCCCCGTAGGGGAATTAAGATCCTGCAAAACATGTGGTATGAAAATACACACATACTCACGCAAGAAAAAGAAAAGTTCAAGTGCATATGGACAGAATAAATCAAAGAATATACTTCTACACTAAAAACAGAAGAGATGAGTTTTCTGTGGTAGGCTTAAAACACTACCAACATGTTTGAATAAAAAAATGCTTTTGTTAAAAAGCAGTTCTAAGTGAGTTTATATGTGAGTTTATAGTTTACGCTTACCTTATGAAAAAAAATCTCAAACAGGGCTTCCCTGGTGGTCCAGTGGGTAAGGACACTGCCTTGTGGTGCAGGCGCAAGGGGCGCCAGTTCGATCCCTGGCCTGGGAAGATCCCACGTGCCACGGAGCAGTTGGACCGATGTGTCCAACTACCGAGCTGGAGCTCTGGAGCACATGTGCCCAGAGCCGGTGCTCTGCAACGAGAGGTCACTGTGATGGGAGGCCCACACAGGCCAAAGAACAAAGATGGATGGAAATAAATAAATGAAAGACCAATAGAAGTGGCCAAAAAAAAAAAAGGTAAAAAATCTCAAATAGCCTAACCTTCCACTAAAGGAATAAGAGAAAGAACAACAAACAAAATGCAAAATTAGTAGAAAGAAATCAATCATAAGGATCAGGGCTGAAATAAATGAAATACAGACTGAAAAAACCAATAGAGAAGATCAAAGAAACCAAAAGCTGGTTCTTTGAAAAGACAAAATTGACAAATCTTTTAACAGACCCATCAAGAAAAAATAGCAAGGGGCCCAAATCATTAAAATTAGAAAGGAAAAATAAGCTATAGCCAACACCACAGAAATATAAAGGACCATTAGAGATTACTACAAGCAACTATACCCCAATAAAATGGGCAACCTAGGGCTTCCCCTGGTGGTCCAGCGGGTAAGGACACCGCCTTGCAGTGCAAGGGGCGCCGGTTCGAGCCCTGGCCTGGGAAGATCCCACGTGCTGCGGAGCGGCTGGACTGATGTGTCCATTTACCGAGCCGGAGCTCTGGGGCGCATGCGTCCAGAACCAGCGCTCTGCAATGACAGAGGCCACTGCGATGGGAGGCCCACAGGAGCCAAAGAACAAAGACGGATGAAAATGGAGAAATGAAAGATCAATAGAAGTGGCCTGCCCACTCCCCTCCCTCTCCAACCCGACCCCCGCCCAAAATAAATAAATAAAAATAAATCTTAAAAAAAAAAAAAATGGGCAACCTAAAAGATACAGACAAATGCTTAGAAAGGTACAACTTCCAAAACTGAATCAGAAAGAAATGGAAAATATGAACAGACCACTTACCAGTATTGAAACTGAATCAGTAATTTTTAAACTCCCAATGAAAGTCCAGCTTCACAGGCAATTTCTACCAAACATTTAGAGAAGACTTAACACCTATTCTTCTGAGACTATTTCAAAAAATTATAGAGAAGGAACACTTTTAACACCATTCTATGAGACCACCATCACCCTGACATCAAAAACAGACAAAAATATCACAAAAAACAACAAAATGAGGGGAAGAGCAAAAAAAAAAAAAAATTACAGGTCAATATCACTGATGAACATAGATGAAAAAACCTCAACAAAATAGTAACAAAATGAATCCAAAAATACATTAAAAGGATCATATGCCATGATCAAACAGAACTTAATCCCAAGGATAAAAGGACTTTTCAGCATTTACAAATCAATCAATGTAATACATCAATTAACAAATTTAAGAATAAAAATCATAGTCATTTCAATAGATACAGAAAAATATAACTCAAAATAACAAAGGCCATTCATGACAACCCCACAGCTAACATTATATTCAATCCTGAAAAGATGAAAGCATTCTTTCTAAGATCATGAACAAGGTAAGAATGCTTACTCTCACCATTTTCATTCAGCATATTAATAGTTTTGGAAGTTCTAGCCACAGCATTCAGAGAAGAAAAGAGAAATAAAAGAAATCCAAGTTGGAAAGGAAGAAGTAAAACTGTCACTGTTTACAGATGACACGGTACTTAACTGAAGAAAATCCTAAACAGGTCACTAGAGAACTACTACAGCTCATCTATAAAGATGGTAAAGTTTCAGTATATAAAATTAATATACAGAAATGTTGTGCTCCTGTACACTAACAACAAAATACCAAAAAGAGAAATTAAGGAAACAATTCCATTTACCATCACATCAAAAATAATAAAATATCTAGGAATAAACCTACCTAAGTAGGACCTATACTCTGGAAACTACAAAACACTAATGAAAGAAACTGAAAACCACATTAACACATGGAAAGATATACCTGGACTGGAAGATTCAATATGGTTAAAATAACCGTATCTCCAAGGCAAACTAAGATTCAATGAAATCCCTATCAAACTACAAATCATATTTTTCACAGAACTAAAAACAAAAAAATTTGTGTGTAAACACAAAAGACCTCAAACAGCCATAACAATCATAACAATGAAAGAACAGAGCTGGAGGAATCACACTCCCTGCCTTCAGACTATACTACAAAGATAGAGTCCTTCCAATGAATAGTCAGGGATGATTTCCTTTACAATTGACTGGTTTGATCTCCTTGCAGTCCAAGAGACTCTCAAGAGTCTTCTCCAACATCATAATTCAAAGGGCATCAGTTCTTTGGCACTCAGCCTTCTTTATGCAACTTGCTATCCAAGTACTGGAAAACTACTAAGCATAGACTCAAAATAAAATAAAAACAAATTTAAGAACTTAATCCCAAGGATAAAAGGACTTTTCAGCATTTACAAATCAATCAATGTAATACATCAATTAACAAATTTAAGAATAAAAATCATAGTCATTTCAATAGATACAGAAAAATATAACTCAAAATAACAAAGGCCATTCATGACAACCCCACAGCTAACATTATATTCAATCCTGAAAAGATGAAAGCATTCTTTCTAAGATCATGAACAAGGTAAGAATGCTTACTCTCACCATTTTCATTCAGCATATTAATAGTTTTGGAAGTTCTAGCCACAGCATTCAGAGAAGAAAAGAGAAATAAAAGAAATCCAAGTTGGAAAGGAAGAAGTAAAACTGTCACTGTTTACAGATGACACGGTACTTAACTGAAGAAAATCCTAAACAGGTCACTAGAGAACTACTACAGCTCATCTATAAAGATGGTAAAGTTTCAGTATATAAAATTAATATACAGAAATGTTGTGCTCCTGTACACTAACAACAAAATACCAAAAAGAGAAATTAAGGAAACAATTCCATTTACCATCACATCAAAAATAATAAAATATCTAGGAATAAACCTACCTAAGTAGGACCTATACTCTGGAAACTACAAAACACTAATGAAAGAAACTGAAAACCACATTAACACATGGAAAGATATACCTGGACTGGAAGATTCAATATGGTTAAAATAACCGTATCTCCAAGGCAAACTAAGATTCAATGAAATCCCTATCAAACTACAAATCATATTTTTCACAGAACTAAAAACAAAAAAATTTGTGTGTAAACACAAAAGACCTCAAACAGCCATAACAATCATAACAATGAAAGAACAGAGCTGGAGGAATCACACTCCCTGCCTTCAGACTATACTACAAAGATAGAGTCCTTCCAATGAATAGTCAGGGATGATTTCCTTTACAATTGACTGGTTTGATCTCCTTGCAGTCCAAGAGACTCTCAAGAGTCTTCTCCAACATCATAATTCAAAGGGCATCAGTTCTTTGGCACTCAGCCTTCTTTATGGTCCAACTTGCATATCCATACATGACTACTGGAAAAACCATAGCTTTGACTAGACAGACCATTGTTGGCAAAGTGATATCCCTGCTTTTTAATACATTGGCTAGGTTTGTCAAATTTTTCTTCCAAAGAACAAGTCTCTTTTAATTTCATGGCTGTAGTAACCATCTGCAGTGATTTTTGGAATCCAAGAACAATAAAGTCTGTCACTATTGCCATTTTCCCCCCCTTATTTGCCTTGAAGTGATGGGACCACCAAATACCATGATCTGTTTTTGAATGTTGAGTTTTAAGCCACCTTTTTCACTCTCCACTTTCACGTTCATCAAGAGGCTCTTTATTTCCTCTTCACTTTCTGCCATTAGGGTAACGTCACCTGCATATCTGAGGTTATTGATATTTCTCCTGGCAATCCTGATTCCAGCTTGAGCTTTATCCAGCCCAGCATTTCATAACTCTGCATATAAGTTAAATAAGCAGGGTGACAATATACAGCTTTGACATACTCCTCTACCAATTTGTAACTAGTCTGTTGTTTCATGTTCAGTTCTAACTGTTGCTTCTTGACCTGCATATAGATTTCTCAGGAGTCAAGTACGGTGGTCTGGTATTCCTACCTCTTTAAGATTCCCATCAGCTTGTTGTGATCCACATCGTCAAAGGCTTTAGCGTAGTCAATGAAGCAGAAGTAGATGTTTTTCTGGAATTCCCTTGCTTTTTCTATGATCCAAAAGATGTTGGCAATGCAATATTACTCTGCCATAAAAAAGAATGAAACATTGCCATTTGCAGTAATGTGGACAGACTGAGAGAAGACTATGCTTAATGAAATAAGTCAGACAGAGAAAAAGTGAAAAGTGTTAAGTCACTCAGTCATGTTCTACTCTTTGTGATCCCACATACTGTAGCCCGCCATGGCTCCTCTGTCCATGGAATTCTCCAGGCAAGAATACTGGAGTGGGTTGCCATTCCCTTTAAAAACTCCCTGCCTTCAGACTATACTACAAAGATAGAGTCCTTCCAATGAATAGTCAGGGATGATTTCCTTTACAATTGACTGGTTTGATCTCCTTGCAGTCCAAGAGACTCTCAAGAGTCTTCTCCAACATCATAATTCAAAGGGCATCAGTTCTTTGGCACTCAGCCTTCTTTATGGTCCAACTTGCATATCCATACATGACTACTGGAAAAACCATAGCTTTGACTAGACAGACCATTGTTGGCAAAGTGATATCCCTGCTTTTTAATACATTGGCTAGGTTTGTCAAATTTTTCTTCCAAAGAACAAGTCTCTTTTAATTTCATGGCTGTAGTAACCATCTGCAGTGATTTTTGGAATCCAAGAACAATAAAGTCTGTCACTATTGCCATTTTCCCCCCCTTATTTGCCTTGAAGTGATGGGACCACCAAATACCATGATCTGTTTTTGAATGTTGAGTTTTAAGCCACCTTTTTCACTCTCCACTTTCACGTTCATCAAGAGGCTCTTTATTTCCTCTTCACTTTCTGCCATTAGGGTAACGTCACCTGCATATCTGAGGTTATTGATATTTCTCCTGGCAATCCTGATTCCAGCTTGAGCTTTATCCAGCCCAGCATTTCATAACTCTGCATATAAGTTAAATAAGCAGGGTGACAATATACAGCTTTGACATACTCCTCTACCAATTTGTAACTAGTCTGTTGTTTCATGTTCAGTTCTAACTGTTGCTTCTTGACCTGCATATAGATTTCTCAGGAGTCAAGTACGGTGGTCTGGTATTCCTACCTCTTTAAGATTCCCATCAGCTTGTTGTGATCCACATCGTCAAAGGCTTTAGCGTAGTCAATGAAGCAGAAGTAGATGTTTTTCTGGAATTCCCTTGCTTTTTCTATGATCCAAAAGATGTTGGCAATGCAATATTACTCTGCCATAAAAAAGAATGAAACATTGCCATTTGCAGTAATGTGGACAGACTGAGAGAAGACTATGCTTAATGAAATAAGTCAGACAGAGAAAAAGTGAAAAGTGTTAAGTCACTCAGTCATGTTCTACTCTTTGTGATCCCACATACTGTAGCCCGCCATGGCTCCTCTGTCCATGGAATTCTCCAGGCAAGAATACTGGAGTGGGTTGCCATTCCCTTTCCAGGGGATCTTGCTGACCCAAGGATCAAGCATCGGTCTCCTCCATTGCAGGCAGATTATTTACCATCTGAGTCACCAGGGAAGCCCTCACAAAGAGAAAGGCAAATATTATATGACACCATCACTTATATGTAGAATTTTTAAAAAATAATAGAAATAAGTGTATATATAAAATAGAATCACAGACACAGAAAACAAACTTGTGGTAACCAAAGGCAAGAGGGAAGGAGAGGAGGGACAAATGAACAGATATTAGTATATATTATATAAAACAAATAAGCAACAAGGACTCACATGTACCAGTGGGAATTATACTCAATATCTTGTAATAATCTATAATGGAATATAATCTGCAAAAATACTGAATCACTATGCTGAACCCTTGAAAACAGTATAATATTATATATCAACAATATACTCATTTTTCTATTCATATTCAACTATTCACATTCATTTTCAAAAAGAAATCAATGAAAAAACATCCCAGCAGATCTCAGAGATAATTACATATCAACACAGAAACATTTAAAAATTCTTTTTTGTGCCATCTAGTATTCTGCTGTACTAACACTTTTTCAATGAATTCCTTATTGAGAGGCATTAGATTGCTCTTATAAAAATTTGGGATGAATAACACTGACTAACTTAATTTCATAACTGACTACAGATAATTATATCTGTAAACTTTTAGATCTCAAAAGCTATGACCTTTCCACTATTCCACAGCTGCCTCAGGATTCTAAGAAATAATACAGACTCATGATGTTATCTATTGAAATTCTTTTATTTAAAAATGTTACCTAAACTCCCAAATTACAGTTTCCACTTTAAAAATTTTTTTAAATTGTTTTCCTGACCATGTTGAAAGACCAAAATAGCCTGAGACATGGCTTACGCCAGAGGAAAACGACCTCTAATCCAGTAGCACAAGGACTGTATTGGCCCTCACTTCGCATTCAGAAGGTATCTGTTCCAGAGGATTCTGTGTCCCCCTGCACAGTGCCATTGCTCAGAGCCTGAGAGCACTCCTGCAAGTTCACTGAGGGTAGTGTCACAGACATCTTGGCAGACGATGGCTGAGAAGTGAAGAGTGGAACCGCTTTACCATCTGCACAAGGAGAAACTCAGTCAGCTAAACAAGTGCACCTGAGTACTTACGGGCCTTGAAACTTTCCTAAATAATACTGGGGATCAAAAAAGAGAACTGCATTTGAAGTAATTTCTTAGGGTACTCATTTCTTGTCAGAAAGACAAAATAACCCTCCTTTCCATGCCAACTTCTGGGCAATTAGAGAGAATATTCAAAAACATATGCTATGACTTAGGTCTCCCCAAAATTCCTGCATTGAAATCCTAATAACTAGCGTGGTGGTATTAAGAAGTGTGGCCATTGGGAGGTGCTCAGGTCAAGAGGATGGAGCCCTCACATACAAGATGAGTGCCGTCATGAAAGAGCCCCACAGAGCTTGCTAGTCCTTCCACCATGTGAGGACACAGAAGCCAGGAAGAGATGCCTTGTTTTGGGGCGTCCAGCCTCCAGAAAAGTGAAAAAAAAATTTTTTATTGTTTAAAAGTCATTCAGTCTACAGTATTTTGTTATAGTAGCCTGAATGGACTGAGACAGGATACAAGTGCACAAAGTCGATAAATGCTAGGTAAGACCAAGTAAGGGAGGCTTTTTTTAAAAATTCTTTTTGTCTCAAGCTATACACTTTTCAATGAATTCCTTATTGAGAGGCATTAGATTGCTCTTATAAAAATTTGGGATGAATAACACTGACTAACTTAATTTCATAACTGACTACAGATAATTATATCTGTAAACTTTTAGATCTCAAAAGCTATGACCTTTCCACTATTCCACAGCTGCCTCAGGATTCTAAGAAATAATACAGTCTCATGATGTTATCTATTGAAATTCTTTTATTTAAGAATGTTACCTAAACTCCCAAATTACAGTTTCCACTTTAAAAATTTTTTTAAATTGTTTTCCTGACCATGTTGAAAGACCAAAATAGCCTGAGACATGGCTTACGCCAGAGGAAAACGACCTCTAATCCAGTAGCACAAGGACTGTATTGGCCCTCACTTCGCATTCAGAAGGTATCTGTTCCAGAGGATTCTGTGTCCCCCTGCACAGTGCCATTGCTCAGAGCCTGAGAGCACTCCTGCAAGTTCACTGAGGGTAGTGTCACAGACATCTTGGCAGACGATGGCTGAGAAGTGAAGAGTGGAACCGCTTTACCATCTGCAAAAGGAGAAACTCAGTCAGCTAAACAAGTGCACCTGAGTACTTACGGGCCTTGAAACTTTCCTAAATAATACTGGGGATCAAAAAAGAGAACTGCATTTGAAGTAATTTCTTAGGGTACTCATTTCTTGTCAGAAAGACAAAATAACCCTCCTTTCCATGCCAACTTCTGGGCAATTAGAGAGAATATTCAAAAACATATGCTATGACTTAGGTCTCCCCAAAATTCCTGCATTGAAATCCTAATAACTAGCGTGGTGGTATTAAGAAGTGTGGCCATTGGGAGGTGCTCAGGTCAAGAGGATGGAGCCCTCACATACAAGATGAGTGCCGTCATGAAAGAGCCCCACAGAGCTTGCTAGTCCTTCCACCATGTGAGGACACAGAAGCCAGGAAGAGATGCCTTGTTTTGGGGCGTCCAGCCTCCAGAAAAGTGAAAAAAAAATTTTTTATTGTTTAAAAGTCATTCAGTCTACAGTATTTTGTTATAGTAGCCTGAATGGACTGAGACAGGATACAAGTGCACAAAGTCGATAAATGCTAGGTAAGACCAAGTAAGGGAGGCTGTTTGAAATTAAGGAATGATTAATATCTTTAAAAAACTCATATACATTTGTGTATCTACCTGCCTCTACCTTAATTCATTCCTCTAAGTTTAAAAAGCACATTGCATAAGAATATAAAGAATGTCAACTTGGTACTATTTAAGACTACAAAATTCTCATTTCAAATTTCATGGATTTACCATTTATGCGTAATAATAATAATAAGCATCTTAAAAGCAGATCATCTTAAATAATCTTAAAGACATCTCTGAGTCATAGTAATTTTTCTAAACTCCTTTATATTTTTAAAATAGTTTCAACAGTAATAAAGTGAAATTTTCCACCAATTATTTTTTACTTTTTATTTTTAATTTTGGCCTCTTTTATTGTTTTTTTATTTATTTTCATCCATCTTTATTCTTTGGCCTGTGTGGGCCTGCCATTGCAGTGGCCTCTCTCTCGGTGCAGAGCACTAGCTCTGGAAGCATGTACTCCAGAGCGCTTGCCTGTAATTGGACACACCGGTCCAGCTGCTCCATGACATGTAGGATCTTTCCGGGCCAAGGATCAAACCAGTACCCCTTGTATGGCAAGGCGGACTCTTAACCCACTGGACCACCAGGGAAGCCCTCCATCAAATTTTTAGAGATCACAGCAAAAGTAGTCAGTTCCGGAGACTTCAAGGATAACTCAATCACAGCTACCCAAGATAATCAAAATACTTGTAAAAGACAGATTTATTTCATATTCGGAAGTCTAACAAAGGCTGTTTTAACATACCATTCCTTTTTGTTATTTGTACCAATTTATTTTTTTTTCATAAAAGAGGAAAGAAGTAAGATTTTTTTCAATAAGAAAATTCCTGCATTGCCTAATAACTAGTGGTATGAAGTGTGGCCATTGGGAGGTGCTCAGGTCAAGAGGATGGAGCCCTCACATACAAGATGAGTGCCGTCATGAAAGAGCCCCACAGAGCTTGCTAGTCCTTCCACCATGTGAGGACACAGAAGCCAGGAAGAGATGCCTTGTTTTGGGGCGTCCAGCCTCCAGAAAAGTGAAAAAAAAATTTTTTATTGTTTAAAAGTCATTCAGTCTACAGTATTTTGTTATAGTAGCCTGAATGGACTGAGACAGGATACAAGTGCACAAAGTCGATAAATGCTAGGTAAGACCAAGTAAGGGAGGCTGTTTGAAATTAAGGAATGATTAATATCTTTAAAAAACTCATATACATTTGTGTATCTACCTGCCTCTACCTTAATTCATTCCTCTAAGTTTAAAAAGCACATTGCATAAGAATATAAAGAATGTCAACTTGGTACTATTTAAGACTACAAAATTCTCATTTCAAATTTCATGGATTTACCATTTATGCGTAATAATAATAATAAGCATCTTAAAAGCAGATCATCTTAAATAATCTTAAAGACATCTCTGAGTCATAGTAATTTTTCTAAACTCCTTTATATTTTTAAAATAGTTTCAACAGTAATAAAGTGAAATTTTCCACCAATTATTTTTTACTTTTTATTTTTAATTTTGGCCTCTTTTATTGTTTTTTTATTTATTTTCATCCATCTTTATTCTTTGGCCTGTGTGGGCCTGCCATTGCAGTGGCCTCTCTCTCGGTGCAGAGCACTAGCTCTGGAAGCATGTACTCCAGAGCGCTTGCCTGTAATTGGACACACCGGTCCAGCTGCTCCATGACATGTAGGATCTTTCCGGGCCAAGGATCAAACCAGTACCCCTTGTATGGCAAGGCGGACTCTTAACCCACTGGACCACCAGGGAAGCCCTCCATCAAATTTTTAGAGATCACAGCAAAAGTAGTCAGTTCCGGAGACTTCAAGGATAACTCAATCACAGCTACCCAAGATAATCAAAATACTTGTAAAAGACAGATTTATTTCATATTCGGAAGTCTAACAAAGGCTGTTTTAACATACCATTCCTTTTTGTTATTTGTACCAATTTATTTTTTTTTCATAAAAGAGGAAAGGGAAGTAAGATTTGATATCCTTATAGCAGTATCACAAACTAATGTCACTTTTTTAGGAAGAAAGCAATTCTTATATCATTTTAAATAGGAAAAGACTTCTGGAAATCTGGCTCTTTCAGAATATGATAAAAACTAAAATTGAGGAACAACAAGAACTTCTTTTAAAACAATCTTCATAGGACATAAACATTATTCAAATATTTTGACATTTTACAAAGTTGTGATGAAGACAGTCAAATAACCAAGAGCAGTATCCATGGCCAGAACTTACCTTGTCAATAAAATAAAAATCAACACAGGGTCTAACTATGGATTGGGAGCCAAATTAATGTTGAATCTGTAAAACTAAATGCTATCTCTAATCAATTAAGAAAAATTCCATTCCTTGCGTTATTCACATATCTGTCAAAAACTACACTGTTACTGGACATTCTTTTCTGCTATCCATTTTCACAAAACTGCTTTACATCTACTCTGCGTTAGATTACTGATTAGATGATTCGATGATGTAATAAGTACTATAATTTCTTTTTTCCCTTTGGATCTTGATTAAGTTTCCAAGTCTTAAGGAACATATTAAATTCATTATTATAAAGTTACTCTAATTCTTGTAATTACTATATTTATACAGCAATTAAAATTTTGCAAGAATCTGGGGGAATTCCCTGGTGGTTTGATGGCTAAGACTCTGTGCTCCCAAAGCAGGGGGCCTGAGTTTGATGCCTGGTCAAGGAACTGGATCCCACATGCTACAACTGAGACCCAATGCAGCCAAATAAATATAAGGAAAATATTTTTAAAATGGCATTCTATATCTTAAAAAAATTTTTTTGCAAAAATCTTTTCCATATCATCTTATCTCATCCAACAATAATTCTGGAAGAGAGACAAAGTAAAGGTAACTGAGGCACAGAAATGTTAGAGTGGGCTTTTCTGAAAGTATATGCCCACTAACTACACATCTATACAAGTCTAATTAATGTATTTGTGGAGCTAGGATGGTGTTGAGAAGATAGATGAAAAAGAAATGGTCCTCATCTTTAAGAAGTTTAAAACCTAGGAGTGGAAATAAACATGTAGAGGAATATTTGGTTTAAATTAAGTGAAAGTAGCAGTTGAGCACTTAAAAGATGTGGAAGGCAATGAAAAAATGACAACAAAATAAATGATGACAGAAATAAAAGAACGATAAAGTAGGGTGAATAACGACAAACTAGGGGAACACAAAGAAAGGAAGTGTTAGATAAGCAGGAGATCTAAGAGTGAAGAGTCACGTAAGGTAAGAGATGGCTTTCAAAAAAGAGTCTAGTTTAATGCATCTAATTCATACTCACTGCTTTTTGCCCAATACCAAATACCTTAATTACCCACATAAAACTTACTACTTTTAAAGATGGTTGAGAGAATTCCATTTGGTCGGGGTAGTTAAGGACAGAAGCAGTGATACAGTTTCAAGCACAAGTCAATTTATCAATAGTCAAGTCCAGGATTCAAACGAAGTCTACTGTTCAGTCACCTGGGAATGGTCCCATCCAGCCTGTCATTGTGAGGCTTTCATGCGGGAAAGAGTAAAAAGGGGAAGGGGAGGAGTAAGAACATGGACCCTGTGATACAGCAGAGTTGGTTCGTCTATTTTTTCACTCAACAAATATCAACCGAGCACCCACTACATGCCAGGCACTGTTCTAGACTCTGGAGATTTTGCCAGTGAAGAAAACAAAGCCTCTAATCTCACTGATTTCATATTTCATATAGGTGTCAGGGCAGATGACAAACTTTAAGGAAACAAGCATATACTGTGTCAGGTTGTGATGACTGCTATAAAGAGACAGGTAAGTGGTAAGAGGAAGAATGAGTAATGAGGGACTTTTAGAAAGTTACATAATTTTCAAAGCCTTTGTTTCCTCATCTACAAAATAAAGGTAACCATATCTACTTCAGAGGATTTAGTGAAGATTAAATAGGATAATGCATATAAAGTGTTTTGAACAGTGCTGGCACACAGAAAGCATTTACAACAGATAACCACTTGCTTCTAAGAAAATGCAAAGAAACTATCCTAAGAGGCTGGCTACTTATGAGAGAGGGAAAAGAATGTGTCACTGAAACACACTAAGAAAAAACCCCACAGCTCTAGAAGGCCTCCAAATAATTACGTTAATTTTAACTCAACTGTGTTTTAATCAATGAGTTAAATCAATAAAATATAGCATCTTATCTAAATATATTTGTTAATGTACATTTTGGAAAGATTTTTTTAAGTCCTCATTTACACAAGCAAAGTCACAGTTTTAGAACTTTAAAAGAGAACTTTCTAGGCTGGAAACATTTTTTAAAAACATCACGGTTAACAGGCAAAAAAAGTATAACATTCATATCCAGTTATGGTCCTCACATACCTTAATTTTCTTTAAGAAAAGACATAATATCTTAATAAATCATTGTTAAAGCAAACAAATTTTCTACCTCTATTAAATGTAGTTTGATGCTTTCAAAGTTTGACTTTTTAAATTTTCACAGTCATGTCATTACTCTATGATGTAACTGTTTCAACAGCTGTATTCAGATTTGTTTTTAAAAAAGGGAGACTATTCCCTGATTCTGTGGGTAGGCAGTACGTCATTTAACCTGGCATGCCTTTAAGCTAGAGGTGTCATTGAGTGAGACCATGTACGTGAAGTATCCTAAGACATGTTTTAATATATTTTTTAGATGTTTGAAATTCAACTTTTTGCTTTAAGAATGTTTAAAATTCATTAAAATTTTTAGGTTTTCTCTTTTATTATGGAACAGGAAATCTAATTTAGTCTAAGTAATAAAGGAATAATGCAGGATTTTTAATGTCCATGTAAGAATCTGCCTATATATCTTATGTATATTTTAAAGAATGCATAAACATAACTTTCTAAAAGCTTTTGAGGTTCAGATAATCTATTTTTTATCAGTAGGTTTTAGATTCTGACTCTAATCTTCAAACAGTTGGTAGCCCATTATGATGTCTCTGTTGTTTGCAAACTGAGAGGAATCCAAACAAAGCATTCTCTCCTAAAACAACACCAGACAAGTAGAAAAAAGAAGAAAAAAATTCCTCAGTAACTTCACACAGCACCGGACACTCCTCACTCAGGTTCAGCAACTGCATGTGGCATGAGCCACAAATAAACTTACGGGATTCTTCTATGAGTTGATGAATAGATAGTACAGTGACTTTAAATTGCCTGGATTTGGGTATTTCTACACCCAGATGAAGATGGGTTTCTTATAAACTGCACATTTAAAACTAAAAGGAAACAAATGTAATCATCTCTGATTCAAGTACATGAAGGATTTTAACCCACAGTCCATGGATGGGTGACCAGGAATCTGTGACTATCCTGAAACTGTATGCAAATTACTTTCATATAAGTACAATTTGGAAGGGAAGCAGGTAGTCAAGGCTGCCAATTTAAAAATTTTGGCTTTAAAAACATCACGGTTAACAGGCAAAAAGTATAACATTCATATTTTTCTTAAAAATTTTTTAAAAAATTCTTAATAAATCATTGTTAAAGCAAACAAATTTTCTACCTCTATTAAATGTAGTTTGATGCTTTCAAAGTTTGACTTTTTAAATTTTCACAGTCATGTCATTACTCTATGATGTAACTGTTTCAACAGCTGTATTCAGATTTGTTTTTAAAAAAGGGAGACTATTCCCTGATTCTGTGGGTAGGCAGTACGTCATTTAACCTGGCATGCCTTTAAGCTAGAGGTGTCATTGAGTGAGACCATGTACGTGAAGTATCCTAAGACATGTTTTAATATATTTTTTAGATGTTTGAAATTCAACTTTTTGCTTTAAGAATGTTTAAAATTCATTAAAATTTTTAGGTTTTCTCTTCTTTTATTATGGAACAGGAAATCTAATTTAGTCTAAGTAATAAAGGAATAATGCAGGATTTTTAATGTCCATGTAAGAATCTGCCTATATATCTTATGTATATTTTAAAGAATGCATAAACATAACTTTCTAAAAGCTTTTGAGGTTCAGATAATCTATTTTTTATCAGTAGGTTTTAGATTCTGACTCTAATCTTCAAACAGTTGGTAGCCCATTATGATGTCTCTGTTGTTTGCAAACTGAGAGGAATCCAAACAAAGCATTCTCTCCTAAAACAACACCAGACAAGTAGAAAAAAGAAGAAAAAAATTCCTCAGTAACTTCACACAGCACCGGACACTCCTCACTCAGGTTCAGCAACTGCATGTGGCATGAGCCACAAATAAACTTACGGGATTCTTCTATGAGTTGATGAATAGATAGTACAGTGACTTTAAATTGCCTGGATTTGGGTATTTCTACACCCAGATGAAGATGGGTTTCTTATAAACTGCACATTTAAAACTAAAAGGAAACAAATGTAATCATCTCTGATTCAAGTACATGAAGGATTTTAACCCACAGTCCATGGATGGGTGACCAGGAATCTGTGACTATCCTGAAACTGTATGCAAATTACTTTCATATAAGTACAATTTGGAAGGGAAGCAGGTAGTCAAGGCTGCCAATATCTCTCTCAGGGGTATGTGGACTCTAAACACTTAAGAACATGTGTGGGTGATTCATATTCTCTGTTTTTCCAGCCATGGTTGTGAAATACATGGGTTCCTCTCCTGTTAACTGGATGCCTTAATCTCTGAAGCCAACTCCACTGCAACACTTAGGAAACTGCACTGGAATTATTTATGTCTGTCACTTCCACTGGATAATACATTCCTTAAAAGCATGGACTGGGACTTGTATTACTGTTACTTGTAAGTCTATTGCTCCTGTTAAATGTGTCCCATGAGCAAAGCAACTTTGTTTTGTTTACCTCTGCATTCTACTAAGCTGTAGCATAATACTAGTAAATGTTGGGCCTAAAATGATTGCTGAACCAAACTGATTTGTTTCGGCCTAGACAGTCTGGTTCCTCACGGCTAACAGCTTGCTTGGATTCATGCTGACCAGATCTTGTCTTTAAAATGTGCCCTGAGTTCCAGCAACACAGTTGCTTCCCAGCTGTCTATGAACATGTTACTGTATTTCAGCTGTGCTTTATTGAGTTCTTGAAGCATTTTTCCTATCCACTCTGGGCTCATCTACCCTTGCTTAAATTCCTGGCTTAAGCAGCTGCTAAACTATCCTGCTGTATTCAATTATTCTCACATACTTAACCCAGTCCTGCAGGTTTTGCAATCATTAACTTCAGAGCTTGAGAGCAAATATTCCAAGTTTTGATGAAGAAGATGTCTGGTCATTTGATGTTAAGTATATAGTATGTAAAATTAGACTTGCCTCTGCTTTACAGAATTAGTCACTATTAAACACTTCTTTCCTTACTTTCATGTTTAAAAGAGTGATTTAAAATGTTGTTATAGTCTCATCTCAAAATATGTTTTAGACATATAAATCCTATTTCATTTTTTAAGTTTACTATTGCTTCTGTTTTTAAAATGAGTTGACAAATGCTTATTTTAAAATTTATAATTTAAGATAAAGATACAGCAGTTCCTATAGGAAGAATAAATGTATCGGCACCTGTAAAAACAACTCCAAATAGTTTTTTCCCCAAAAAGCAATAGTTAATGTGAAAGATTTGTTTCTTCTTATGCCAGGTTCCAGCTGCCTCACTTTGTTTAAAACTGACTTCAAAGTTTAAACAGTGTCCTGTCCCAACAAATAACCTCCCCAGATGGAATTATCTGGAGTACTAGGCTTGGTGCTCTGAATATCACACCTGCAGCCTTTTAATTCAACATTTTATAAACTTTCCAAAAGGAAATGATAGATTTTTTTTGTCCCCTAACTCATGGAGAGTTGAGTTTAGTGTATAAAGGAAGTTTATACCTGGGATGAGTTTATAGATACTTGGAAGAATAAAAAATTGGAATTATTTTCTGTACTGTGTTGATTATTATGAAAGAAGGAAGTGAAAAAAATCTAAAACTTTTAAAGTTAAAAATCTTACATGTAAATAAAGCTGTGAGGTACACACTGGGCTCAATTTGTGTCTGATCCATATCACCTGGTGAAGCTACAATTAAATTTTTTTTTATGAGAAAATCAGTTAAGCATAGAAATAATCATGATTCATTCCACTAAAAAAAAAAAAATCCCACAAACCAAATGCACTCCCATAGTTAGCTTCATAAGACAAGGCAAACAGAAGCCTGACCTTGTGGCTTTAATATAAAAAAGGAAATTAAACAGCTGAATTTTAATGACAGTCAATAGGATAATACTTCACTTAATACTTTACCTAAAGATTATTATATTTTATGCATCAAAAATTAGGGAAAGGGAAAAACAAAACCATGAGAGAATTTGCATTATTATTTGTAATAAATAAGAGAAATTCATGGGTCATTTCTTCCAAGGCTAAAATTTTCCACAGATTCTCTTAAGGATTCAATCATTATAAAAAGAAGTTTACGGTTTCCCTGGTGGTCCAGTGGGTAAGGATACCGCCTTCAAGTGCAAGGGGCTCTGGTTCAATCTCTGGCCTGGGAAGATCCCACGTGCCGCAGAGCAGCTGGACTGATGTGTCCAACTACCAAGCCGGAGCTCTGGAGCGCATGTGCCCAGAGCCAGTGCTCAACAATGAGTGAGGTCACTGTGATGGGAGGCCCACACAGGCCAAAGAACAAAGATTAATGAAAATAAATAAATGAAAGACCAATAAAAGTGGCCAAAAAGAAAACAATATATATATATATAAAGTTTATCCACCTCACCAGAACTGACTCACATTTGTTCCTTTTTATGACTAAATAATATTCCATTGTATATACGGACCACAATTACTTTATCCATTCAGCTGTCAATGGACATCTATGTTGCTTTCATGTCCTGGCTATTATAAATAGCGCTTCAGTGCACGCTGGGGTACATGTGTCTTTTTAAATTATGGTGTTCTATCGATAGAGGCCCAGGAGTGGGATTTCTGGGTTATACAGTGGTTTTATTGCTAGTTTTTAAATGAATCTCCATACTGTTCTCCGAACTAGCTGTATCAATTTACATTCCCACCAACAGTGTTAGACAGTTCCCCAGTGAGGTGGATGAACCTAGAGACTGTTACACAGAATGAAGTTAAGTCAGAAAGAGAAAAACAAATATCATGTATTAATGCATACTATACAAAAGTCCACATAGTCAAAACTACATAGTTTTCCCAGTAGTCATATATGGATGTGAGAGTTGGACCATAAAGAAGGCTGAGTGCCAAAGAATTGATGCTTTCAAACTGTGGTGCTGGAGAAGCCTCTTGAGAGTCCCTTGGACAGCAAAGAGATGAAACCAGTCAATCCTTAAGGAAATCATCCCTGAATATTCATTGGAAGGACTGATTCTGAAGCTGAAGTTCCAATACTTTGGCACCTGATGCAAAAAGACAACTCTCCTTCTGATGCTGGGAAAAATAGAAGGCAGAAAGAGAAGGGGACGATGGAGGACAAGACAGCTGGATGGCATCACTGACTCAATGGACATGAGTTTGAGCTAACTCTGGGAGATGGTGAAGGACAGGGAAACCCGGCCTGCTACAGTCCATGGGGTTGCAAAGAGTTGGACGTGACTGAGCAAGTGAACTGAACTGAACTGAACTGGTATCAATACATATATATGAGATCTAGAAAAATGGTACGGGTGACCCTGTTTGCTGGGCTGGAATAGAGACGCAGACATACAGAAGAGACTTGTGGACACAGAGGGGGAAGGAGACAGTGGGACAAATTTAGACAGTAGCACTGAAACACACATTTCCATATATAAAACAGATACCTAGTGGGAAGTTGCTGTATTTCTACAGTGGTGGGACGGGTGGAGGAGTAGGACAACATCGCAAAGCAATTACACTAAAAAATAAGTTTAAAAAATAATAAACTATATACTATATTTATATTGGCCATATGCTGAGATTATATTTTGTATATACTGAGTTAAATAAAGTCTATTATTAAAATAAAATTAAAAAAAACAACAACAACAGAATCTTCCTTCTCTCTAGGCCAGCCTGCGGCATACTGCCAACATTATCCACATGAAAAAAACAATAAAGTTGTCGGGAAGCACAGTAGAGCGCTACTGTGTTAAACCAAAGCCAAATTTTAATATTAAAAATGAAATTGGTTGGGGTAAACCTCTTTTATAGCTAGAGAGTTATAAATCTGAGAGAAGTTAAATAGCTGAAGAAAGAAACCTGTGGTACATAGAGTACTCAGGCCAACAACATATCCTGCATGCTCAAAGCATATGCTGTAGTTAATGGCATGCTGTAAACCTATGTTCTGAAATACAACCAGTAACTGTTAATCAACATTGTTTCTGTCTTAATGGACAGAATGATTCGCTAGTATTATCTGATTTTCTGCCAAAGAATTGATGCTTTCAAACTGTGGTGCTGGAGAAGCCTCTTGAGAGTCCCTTGGACAGCAAAGAGATGAAACCAGTCAATCCTTAAGGAAATCATCCCTGAATATTCATTGGAAGGACTGATTCTGAAGCTGAAGTTCCAATACTTTGGCACCTGATGCAAAAAGACAACTCTCCTTCTGATGCTGGGAAAAATAGAAGGCAGAAAGAGAAGGGGACGATGGAGGACAAGACAGCTGGATGGCATCACTGACTCAATGGACATGAGTTTGAGCTAACTCTGGGAGATGGTGAAGGACAGGGAAACCCGGCCTGCTACAGTCCATGGGGTTGCAAAGAGTTGGACGTGACTGAGCAAGTGAACTGAACTGAACTGAACTGGTATCAATACATATATATGAGATCTAGAAAAATGGTACGGGTGACCCTGTTTGCTGGGCTGGAATAGAGACGCAGACATACAGAAGAGACTTGTGGACACAGAGGGGGAAGGAGACAGTGGGACAAATTTAGACAGTAGCACTGAAACACACATTTCCATATATAAAACAGATACCTAGTGGGAAGTTGCTGTATTTCTACAGTGGTGGGACGGGTGGAGGAGTAGGACAACATCGCAAAGCAATTACACTAAAAAATAAGTTTAAAAAATAATAAACTATATACTATATTTATATTGGCCATATGCTGAGATTATATTTTGTATATACTGAGTTAAATAAAGTCTATTATTAAAATAAAATTAAAAAAAACAACAACAACAGAATCTTCCTTCTCTCTAGGCCAGCCTGCGGCATACTGCCAACATTATCCACATGAAAAAAACAATAAAGTTGTCGGGAAGCACAGTAGAGCGCTACTGTGTTAAACCAAAGCCAAATTTTAATATTAAAAATGAAATTGGTTGGGGTAAACCTCTTTTATAGCTAGAGAGTTATAAATCTGAGAGAAGTTAAATAGCTGAAGAAAGAAACCTGTGGTACATAGAGTACTCAGGCCAACAACATATCCTGCATGCTCAAAGCATATGCTGTAGTTAATGGCATGCTGTAAACCTATGTTCTGAAATACAACCAGTAACTGTTAATCAACATTGTTTCTGTCTTAATGGACAGAATGATTCAGAAAAAACTTAAGTATTATCTGATTTTCTCTAAGATTAAAATTAGTCATCTCTCAAGCTTCTTTATTTTGTGAAAATTTCAGATGAATTTCAAAGAAGGTAATTAAGTGGATAATTAAATGAAACCTAAAATAGTTCGTTAAACCAAGCAATACATTCCCACTGGTGAAAAACATTCATGTTAAACTATTACAGTTATGCTACAGGAAATATAAATTTAAATGTGAAAAAACTAAATGCATAATAGTTTGCACCTCTTAATCCCTTACATCTATACTGCTCCTCTCCTCTCCCCTATGGCAACCACTAGTTTATTCTTTGTATCTGTGAGTCTGTTTCTTTTCTGTTATATTCACAAGTTTGGTGTATTTTAGATTTCCCCATATAGGTCATATCATACAGTATTTGTCTTTCTGTATCTGACTTATCTCATTAAGCAAAATACCCTCCAAGTCCATCCATGTCATTGCAAAGGGCAACATTCCATTTGTTTTTATGGCCGAGTAGTATTCCACTCTCTGTGTGTGTGTACATGTGTGTGTGCACGTGTGTGTGTGTGTGTGTACACACATCTTTTTTATCCATTTATCTGTTGAGATACAAAACATTGCATATAAAATAAGCTACAAAGGTATACTTACAACACAAGGGATGCAGGCAATATTTTATAGTAACTATAAATGAAATATTACCTTTAAAAATTATAAATCACTATACTGTACACCTGTAACTTACATACATTGTACATCAATTATACATCAATTTAAAAAACTTAAACGCAATACAGATCAATGAAGAAAAAATAAAGCTCAAAAAGTAGTTTTATAATATAATTTTATAAGGGTATGTTTGTAGGTAAATATAAATTACTTATAGGCTGCTCATCTGAAAATTGACCCAGATTAAACACTTGACTTTGATACTTTAAAAAAAAAATCTTTAAAAGTATTAAAAATGGGGCTTCCCCTGGTGGTCCAGTGGATAAGGACACCGCCTTGCAGTGCAAAGGGCGCCGGTTTGAGCCCTGGCCTGGGAAGGTCCCACGTGCCGCGGAGCGGCTGGACTGATGTGTCCAATCACCGAGCCGGAGCTCTGGAGCGCATGCGCCCAGAGCTGACGCTCTGTGACAACAGATGCCACCGCGATGGGAGGCCCGCAGGAGCCAAAGAACAAGGACAGATGAAAATGGAGAAATGAAGGACCAATAGAAGTGGCCTGCCTGCTCCCCTCCCTCCCCAACCTGACCCCGCCCAAAAATAAATAAATAAATAAATCTTTAAAAATAAATAAATAAAAGTATTAAAAATGCTTACTTTGATGTTACTATTAGATACTATCTACAATCACTTTCCCCTCTACCTTTGAGTTTCTGAGGAGAGGACAAAAGTTACTGCTAGGCACTATTTTCAGAGTCTATAATTCACATTGTATAGAATCTGTTATACAAACACAGAAACAAAGGTATCAATACTATCTCAGAGGTCCCTTCCAATGAAGAGCCATTTGTTTGTAGCAAGTAAACTAAGTGGCAATCTTCCCTCAAGCGGCTGCCCAAAAACCCAGAATTTAAGTTTACCGACTGCGCTACAGTAAGAAATAAGCAACAGCATCCCCTTTCAGACTAAACAAAACTGGGTGGAAACTCAGAAAAAGCACCTACTTTTTTTCTGTTCACACTACACTGTGGTATGTGAGATAACAATTCTGGCAAGTTAATAACAATCAGACTCTCTTACTAGAGAGACAGCTGAAAGTCTGTGGCTGAGAGCATAAATTCAGAAGCTAAGCTACCTGAATGCAAATCACAGTGCCAACTCCCTGTGAGACCCGGGAGAAACACCATCCTGTGACGTATCACCACTTTGTGCCTCTGTCTCCTCTTTCAGCTCATAGGTTCTTATGATCGTGAACAAGAACGATAAATGTAAATCAAGTAACTTAGAATAGTGCCCATGGAGGCACTCAATAAATGGTAGTTTTATTATTATTTAGCCTATGATTATTTTCTAACTTTTCCCAATTGACAAAAGAATTGTTCTCATTAAAGCAATCTTTTCAAAATAATATTTTGACAGGGAGACTTTTTGTTTAAGAAAAAGAAAATAATGCTCACATATTAGAGCAGTAGAGCTGTAAGGGATCTCAAGTGATGATCTTATTCTTACTAATAAGGAAATCACAATTCAAAAAGGTTCACTGACAAAGAAGTCAATGTCACAACTTAGTGTTCAAACTAAAATCCATAGGAAAGGGTTCTTTTCCCATCATCTAGCAGTTTCATACTCTTCTATGAAGATGCACCTTGGTAGGTATTGAGATCATAAGAATAATCAGAAACTGTCTGTTACACTTTTTTAAAAAATTATAAAGGAAGGAAATATATAGTATGTTCAAGAGCATTGTCTTTGTTTTTGGAATTTGACTTGGTTTGATTCCCAGTTCTATCATTTAGTAACTGTGCAACCTTGGGCAAAATAAGTAACTTCTTTGAGCCTCAAGTTCCTCAAATGTAAAATTAGGCTACTGTTAATATACCTATCTAATTGGATTGATTAAAGATCTTCACAGAGTACATGACATAAAGGAAGTACACAAAGATGGTAGCTACTTCATATTGTCATTGCTATTATTACAACAATAAATAAAACTCTCCTTTGCCCAAACTTGGAGAGAAAACTTCTACAGTGATTTTCTTAATGAGGAAAAAAAGACCACTATGTCAACATCAGAGGTGACTATTGTCATGTTTTCCTATAACAAGTAGCTGACTCATAATTCTCACTTTTTGGTGTCAGGGTTTACTGAAGTGTGTATATTGTGCTCTGCAGGTGACAAGGTAGCAAACACAACCTACACCATAGCAAACATGATTTGAAAACTGTTTATCAAGTTTGTTAGTTCGTACCCTTCCTCAATCTGCCGTTCAAAATTGAAAAAACGTAACACTCATTGGTATTCACGTTCAAGAATAAGAAGAGAAAAATTTTAAATATTTTATCTATACATTTCTATGGAAATTCCGAGTGGATAGTATTGACTAAAAACTGAGTCGTCAATTATCTGTGAAAAAAATTTATCCTTTTATCACAAAAGGCATATGTTTGAACCTTTATTTACATGTTTAAAAGCACCACAAAATAAAAACAAATGATCTTAGATCTGAAAATAGAATCCAAACTGGGAACGCAAGGGTACTCCTGAAAACGCTTTAAATGACGGCACACCGAGGGCACTGAGGTTGTACTACCTGTATGCTATGCTTCTCCCATACAGTCGCTCTATTTCAGTATTTTAACTTATTTTAAACGGTCTTTCAAAATCTCATATTTATATGGTGCCAATATGAAAGTAAGTCAAGTCATATTTCTTATCAGGATAGGAACCTGGGCTTTATGTTTAACTCTTGTATTTAAGAAAAATTTTTTTTTGGTTGAATATTTGTCTTCTATTCTATAATAGTATCTTTAGTAAGAATCACCAGTATAGGGGTACTTAAATCTATAAATCATATTACTGATTTAAAAAAATTATTTATGTATTTAAGAAAACCATATATACTACAGAACTGTGAACTGCAAAACAAGGATATAAAGATGAAAGCCTCCAAAACAGGAATTTTTTAACCCACAAAATAAGAGTTTTTAAATAAGTGACATCCAAAATTCGAAAGCAAATATAACAAGGAGGAATCTAAAATGAGCAACATTCAGTGGGATGGGAGGGGGTGGGATATACATATGACTAATCTGGGATTATACGTATCTGTAAACAACAAAACTCTGTAAAAGCAAAAAAGCCAAATTTTTCAAAAAAGGCAAAAAAATAAAATAAAATTAGTAATATTCAGAGTAGCTGGAGCTTTTATGCTAACTCGAGTTCACTAAAGGAAGAAAAGGGGGGGCAATATTAGGAGTATTATTAAATACAGAAGAATTTCATACATTTTAAACAAATAAATTACTCATTGGCTGCATCTCTAATAGGCACACAACTCTTGCCAATAATAGCATTTTCAAAAATAGTATCTTGGCAGCATAAAATCTTCTATTCAACTGCCAGAAAGCTGATTGGTAATTCAGAAAATAGACAACCCACCTATCCTGAATGTAAAGTATGATTTATTTGAATAATGTACACTTAGTTACTGAAGCTCATTAAAACCATTTAAGTGCTTACTTGTGTAGTGTAATGACAAAGAGAGTTCCTGCCTTTTAGGGGCAGGAATGTCTAGAGGGACATTCCAGCATTAAAATCTGGTTGCGAACCTAGAGACTTTATGTTTTAGTAGACAACTTTATCTACAAGACACTTCCTGTTGGTTGAACAGCCCGTGAGACAGCTACTAAAACAAATTCCTCTCAGATAATTTTTTATAAAAGCACACCATAATGGCTTGAAAACTAAAGGAATCTCAAAAACTACAATAGGTCTGCCCCATAAAAGAAGCCATACATTCCATGTGATTTCATTTATTTAAAGTACAAATCCAAGAGAGCTAATCTATGCTGCTAGAAGTCAGAACAGTGGTTATCTTTTGGGGGTGCCAGCTGTGTCTGAAAGGGAACATAAAGGGACTTGGGGATGCTGGAAATATCCTGTTCCTTGAGCTACGTGAGTGTGCTCAGTTTCTGAAAGCTCTTTCAGCTGTATACTTGTGTGTACTTTTCTGTATGTATATTATACTTCTATAAGAAGTTGAAGCTAAAAAACAAGAACCAATAGCTTAATTTCGTCAATTAAAAGACGATTCTCTTACTGTTTTTGAACTGTTTTCAAATGAATGAAAATGCCAAACACCTAACCGTACTAGGTAACTTTTCACAGCAAGTTGACATCGGCAGCAGGTCACACTGCTGACTACAAACACAAAGTCCTATTTATTTTTGTAAAATCTTGAAATACCTGTGAACTAAATTATTAAGAAGCAGAAGGTAAGCTCTGGTTACTGTCACAAAAAGCCAAACTTTTCAAAAAAGGCAAAAAAATAAAATAAAATTAGTAATATTCAGAGTAGCTGGAGCTTTTATGCTAACTCGAGTTCACTAAAGGAAGAAAAGGGGGGGCAATATTAGGAGTATTATTAAATACAGAAGAATTTCATACATTTTAAACAAATAAATTACTCATTGGCTGCATCTCTAATAGGCACACAACTCTTGCCAATAATAGCATTTTCAAAAATAGTATCTTGGCAGCATAAAATCTTCTATTCAACTGCCAGAAAGCTGATTGGTAATTCAGAAAATAGACAACCCACCTATCCTGAATGTAAAGTATGATTTATTTGAATAATGTACACTTAGTTACTGAAGCTCATTAAAACCATTTAAGTGCTTACTTGTGTAGTGTAATGACAAAGAGAGTTCCTGCCTTTTAGGGGCAGGAATGTCTAGAGGGACATTCCAGCATTAAAATCTGGTTGCGAACCTAGAGACTTTATGTTTTAGTAGACAACTTTATCTACAAGACACTTCCTGTTGGTTGAACAGCCCGTGAGACAGCTACTAAAACAAATTCCTCTCAGATAATTTTTTATAAAAGCACACCATAATGGCTTGAAAACTAAAGGAATCTCAAAAACTACAATAGGTCTGCCCCATAAAAGAAGCCATACATTCCATGTGATTTCATTTATTTAAAGTACAAATCCAAGAGAGCTAATCTATGCTGCTAGAAGTCAGAACAGTGGTTATCTTTTGGGGGTGCCAGCTGTGTCTGAAAGGGAACATAAAGGGACTTGGGGATGCTGGAAATATCCTGTTCCTTGAGCTACGTGAGTGTGCTCAGTTTCTGAAAGCTCTTTCAGCTGTATACTTGTGTGTACTTTTCTGTATGTATATTATACTTCTATAAGAAGTTGAAGCTAAAAAACAAGAACCAATAGCTTAATTTCGTCAATTAAAAGACGATTCTCTTACTGTTTTTGAACTGTTTTCAAATGAATGAAAATGCCAAACACCTAACCGTACTAGGTAACTTTTCACAGCAAGTTGACATCGGCAGCAGGTCACACTGCTGACTACAAACACAAAGTCCTATTTATTTTTGTAAAATCTTGAAATACCTGTGAACTAAATTATTAAGAAGCAGAAGGTAAGCTCTGGTTACTGTCACTGTTCTAATTTGACTCTCACAAGTCTAGTCTGATTTACTACTGAGGATACCTGATGTTGCAACAATTAGCCACTCAATCTAATTGAAAGCACAAACTAATCTCATTGTAACTAATCTTGAAAACACTTCTAAAATATCAATACATTCTATAAAAGCCACTTCATTCCTTATTTTGAGTACAAAAAAGTTTGCTTTTTTAGCTTTTATCTATAAAGCACTGATATCATAACTACATTTAAACTCAACTATAACTCTTACTCATTAGTAACTTTAACCATGTGAGGCCACTGATTGTTCAGAAGGCCACTATTATCACATTCTTATAAACACTGTTTATAAAAATATGAGAATAAAAATGTTTGATAGCTACCATAGCTGAAAGCAAAGTAGGTCCCTATTAGTTATTTAACAGTTTGAATCTGAGTGCTTCTATAATTTACACATAGAAAATTTATTTTCTGAGATGGAAATTCCTTCTAATGAAAACTTCCTGCGAATTCTGTCCTGTGACTATCACTAAAAATACAGTGTATTCTTTGTATAGCCTCTGCAGTGGGTTTTTCCATGTCTAGTCATTCCTAACTAAATGAGGAAACAAAAATTAAATGTGACACAGTGACCAGTTCACTTCCTCCAAGGCAAGACCTGGTGACTTGAAAAAAAAGAGTGAAAGAATGAAAAATGAGCTTTCAAATACAGGAAGCCACTAGAAAATAAGAACAACACCATTCCATATCCTAAAATTAGAGCTTTAAAGATTTCTGTTGACTAGTAAGTTTCAGGGTGAGGGAGCAGGGAAGCAAAGGGGGAATTTCTGCTCACTGTACACACAACACCAATGGGAATAAGGGCCAGTCCAAGTTCTATGTCACCATTACACTGGGTAATCGTTCCAAGCTGTGAAGCACAGCTGTATGGGCCCTGCCAGCAAGCCCATGGCAGCAGTGCTTTGATAGCGTGGGGCCGTGAAGTGTCAGGATATAGAGAAGGCAGCAGTTGTTGGCTGTGAAAACAGTCTGATACAAACCAGATGGGAAACTTACTAGATGGGCAACACAAAGGAAAACAATCGGCTCATTCAACAAAGTCAGGCCCTGCCCCAGAGAATTCTCAGAAGACAATAACAGTCACCCAGAGTTGATGCAAACAAGAAACAGCCATGTGGTTACAGTTTAAAGAATTGTTTTTCCTCAGACTAAACAAAGTTTTGCTTTCTAATTCTTGCATTCATTAACTGCAGTTTGGTATACAGGCCGTTCTGTGAAAGACAAGTATTTCATTTATACAATAAATACTTTTGTGACATCGAGGGAAATATATCAAGACATAGAAACTAATTTTGTGCTGCTTCTTCTAAAGTGCTATGAACATAGGTTAAGCTATTTAAGAAACTGGCAAATTTAGGAAATGATTGATTATGCTGACACAACAATTAGAAAATATCCAACATAATACTTCCATGACTTCCTAGATCTGATTTGTTTTAATGTAGGCAGAATAATATGAAGGCAATAATCATAGGTTCCTGGAACTACCTTCCTACTTATGTGATCGCTTCTGACTATAATAAATGGGACAGAACTATTGTAACTATATTCAGAGCAAGTGAGCACCAAAGTTCTCCATCACCCTCACACCACCAAGCAACTGCCCATCTTAAGTTGACAGTATAAGATTAACAATTAGATTTTAAGATAACTTTTGGTGATAACACTTCACCTAAAGACTCTGTAGGCATATATCCCACAACAGAAAAGTTTATTCTGATATTTTGAAAGATAGTAAATACACTCTAGCTTAAAATAATTCACAGGTAACTGTAATTTTTCCACTGGAAATTCCAGTCACAACTTGAGCCTCTGCATTTGCTACTAGTTTAAAAAATACATCCAAGAAAGACTTATATTCGTAATCACTATTCTTAGGTAATAAACAGGGAGCGCATCAAAGAAACTGAAAATAACAGCATTTTCATGGTCTTATTTGAACATATTTCATAATTAAGTAAATATATTTTGTTCTATACATTTATAATAAAAAATGGTTTCTTATAAGAAAAGACATGAATGAATCTGTCAGGATATAGAGAAGGCAGCAGTTGTTGGCTGTGAAAACAGTCTGATACAAACCAGATGGGAAACTTACTAGATGGGCAACACAAAGGAAAACAATCGGCTCATTCAACAAAGTCAGGCCCTGCCCCAGAGAATTCTCAGAAGACAATAACAGTCACCCAGAGTTGATGCAAACAAGAAACAGCCATGTGGTTACAGTTTAAAGAATTGTTTTTCCTCAGACTAAACAAAGTTTTGCTTTCTAATTCTTGCATTCATTAACTGCAGTTTGGTATACAGGCCGTTCTGTGAAAGACAAGTATTTCATTTATACAATAAATACTTTTGTGACATCGAGGGAAATATATCAAGACATAGAAACTAATTTTGTGCTGCTTCTTCTAAAGTGCTATGAACATAGGTTAAGCTATTTAAGAAACTGGCAAATTTAGGAAATGATTGATTATGCTGACACAACAATTAGAAAATATCCAACATAATACTTCCATGACTTCCTAGATCTGATTTGTTTTAATGTAGGCAGAATAATATGAAGGCAATAATCATAGGTTCCTGGAACTACCTTCCTACTTATGTGATCGCTTCTGACTATAATAAATGGGACAGAACTATTGTAACTATATTCAGAGCAAGTGAGCACCAAAGTTCTCCATCACCCTCACACCACCAAGCAACTGCCCATCTTAAGTTGACAGTATAAGATTAACAATTAGATTTTAAGATAACTTTTGGTGATAACACTTCACCTAAAGACTCTGTAGGCATATATCCCACAACAGAAAAGTTTATTCTGATATTTTGAAAGATAGTAAATACACTCTAGCTTAAAATAATTCACAGGTAACTGTAATTTTTCCACTGGAAATTCCAGTCACAACTTGAGCCTCTGCATTTGCTACTAGTTTAAAAAATACATCCAAGAAAGACTTATATTCGTAATCACTATTCTTAGGTAATAAACAGGGAGCGCATCAAAGAAACTGAAAATAACAGCATTTTTCATGGTCTTATTTGAACATATTTCATAATTAAGTAAATATATTTTGTTCTATACATTTATAATAAAAAAAATGGTTTCTTATAAGAAAAGACATGAATGAATCTGTAGAATTGTGAGAATTACTGTGGTACCTGAGACACAGCCCAGGTTTCCCAATTCGAGGCACTATCCTGATTATTTTTATTGATGTGTCCCACCCTATAAATGGAGGCCAAACATTTAAAGACATCTTTCCTGTTGCATTAGATCCTTCATCCTTTGCAAGGTATTTCTGAAGTAAACCAGAGAAACAGAAGTAGAGCAACAGCATGGTGTGTAGCCTGATGCAGTCATCAGCATTTAAAGCCATAGGCATCCCCCTGGCCCGGCCCCTCAACTCTACTGTTCATGCACACACACTCACACACAGTTTTAAAGTCTAAACTAGTGGCAACAGTGCTGAATGACAGTTTTCACTGAATTTAATCATCAAATCCAAAAATCAGGTTGTTCTAATAAGCTGAATTCCCATGTAATAAGTATGAAAGGAAAAACTAAAAAAAAAAAAAAAAAATTGTCTTACACAGAAAGGAATTAAGCGTTAATGTGGGCTTCCTTGGTGGCTCAGTGTAAAAAAATCCACGTGCCAATACAGGAGATGCAGGTTCCATCCCTGATGAGGGCAAATCCCACGTGCCTGGGAGCAACTATGTCCAGTGCACCATAACTATTGAGTCTGTGCTCTAGAGCCTGTGAGCTGCAACTACTGGAGCCCACACGCTGTTGAGCCAGTGCTTTGCAACAAGAGAAGCCACTACAATGAGAAGCCCATGCACCTCAGCTAGAAAGTAGGCCTCGCTCTCAAGGAAAGGCCCTCCAAGCAATGTAGATCCAGCACAGCCAAAAAAAAAAAAAAAAGAATAAATGTATCAATTCTATTAAAAGTTTTTCTAAACACATGTGATCAACTCTAATAAAATGATTAATGAAGGTAGTTTGTCTTAGATTTACTAGTAAATGTATTTCTTAGACCCTGGATTAACTCGTGAAGAAAAAGAAGTTAGTGCCACTTTTATTATTAGGTATATTGATATACAGTTCCTCAGATATTGCCCATTTTTACTTTTATGGTACTTATATATAAAGATACCAACCCAGTGGACTAAATTTTATAAGAAAAAAACAGGTAATTGCATTTAGCTGATTTTTATCTAATAAACAGATCTTGAAATAATTTCTAAGAACAAGGGCCAGATCATGCAGAACTTTTTAGCATATGATGAGGAGTCTGTACTCTATTCTGGTACAAAAAGAAGTCTTTGGAGAGGTTTGAGCAAGGAGTCAAGTGATCTGATTAATATTTTTAAACAGCCACTCTTGCTTTGGTTGGATAAAAGACAATAGGGGGGCAAAAATGAACAGAGAAAGACCAACTGAGAAATTCCTCAGGATAATATTAAAGTTGAGGAATATTATGATTAAGAAAATTAACTACACAACTACAGAAAGTAAAATCTCAGGCTGATACCAAGCTATTTAAAAAAAAATTTGGTTAGCTTATTAGAACACTGAAAACTACAGTATTAAATAACAGTTTTTAATAACTTCTGTGAACAGTAAGACAAATCAAGAGTATTGAGGTTACTTAATCTCTCTGAACCTCAGTTTTCTCATCTGTATAACAATCTAATAAAAACATCCTTACAGACTCACTAGCTTGCTGTGAGAATGAAACCTACAATGCCATCAGAGCTTTTTTGTCAGCTATAAAGCATTTGATAAACATTAGTTTCACCCCTGTGGGTTTGGGGGAAGAAATAAATCTACCCTATTTGGCACTGACTGTGTTCTATCCTAGTGTAACTCTAGGCAGGATATATTGACTAAAGTGTGGTCAACTAGTAAAGAGCCTAGAAATAATATAAGGAATAGTAAAAGAAACATGGGCCTTCTCAAGTGGCGCTAGTGGTAGAGAATCACCTGCCAATGCAGGAAACACAATGCGGTTGAATCCCTGAGTGGGAAGATCCCTGGAGCAGGGAATGGTAACCCACTCCAGTATTCTTGCCTTTGGGGTGAAAGTTGCCAAAAGGTAGTTTGTCTTAGATTTACTAGTAAATGTATTTCTTAGACCCTGGATTAACTCGTGAAGAAAAGACGTTTGTGCCACTTCTATTATTAGGTATATTGATATACAGTTCCTCAGATATTGCCCATTTTTACTTTTATGGTACTTATATATAAAGATACCAACCCAGTGGACTAAATTTTATAAGAAAAAAACAGGTAATTGCATTTAGCTGATTTTTATCTAATAAACAGATCTTGAAATAATTTCTAAGAACAAGGGCCAGATCATGCAGAACTTTTTAGCATATGATGAGGAGTCTGTACTCTATTCTGGTACAAAAAGAAGTCTTTGGAGAGGTTTGAGCAAGGAGTCAAGTGATCTGATTAATATTTTTAAACAGCCACTCTTGCTTTGGTTGGATAAAAGACAATAGGGGGGCAAAAATGAACAGAGAAAGACCAACTGAGAAATTCCTCAGGATAATATTAAAGTTGAGGAATATTATGATTAAGAAAATTAACTACACAACTACAGAAAGTAAAATCTCAGGCTGATACCAAGCTATTTAAAAAAAAATTTGGTTAGCTTATTAGAACACTGAAAACTACAGTATTAAATAACAGTTTTTAATAACTTCTGTGAACAGTAAGACAAATCAAGAGTATTGAGGTTACTTAATCTCTCTGAACCTCAGTTTTCTCATCTGTATAACAATCTAATAAAAACATCCTTACAGACTCACTAGCTTGCTGTGAGAATGAAACCTACAATGCCATCAGAGCTTTTTTGTCAGCTATAAAGCATTTGATAAACATTAGTTTCACCCCTGTGGGTTTGGGGGAAGAAATAAATCTACCCTATTTGGCACTGACTGTGTTCTATCCTAGTGTAACTCTAGGCAGGATATATTGACTAAAGTGTGGTCAACTAGTAAAGAGCCTAGAAATAATATAAGGAATAGTAAAAGAAACATGGGCCTTCTCAAGTGGCGCTAGTGGTAGAGAATCACCTGCCAATGCAGGAAACACAATGCGGGTTGAATCCCTGAGTGGGAAGATCCCCTGGAGCAGGGAATGGTAACCCACTCCAGTATTCTTGCCTGGTGAAAGTTCCAGGGACAGAGGAGTCTGGCAGGCAGCAGTCCATGGGGCCACAAAGAGTTGTACACAGGCGGGAACCTGGAGCGAGAAGCCGCGGGAACCCGCCGCGAGAAGCCACAGCTGTCGCAGATAAGTTCAGCCACTCCAACTGGAGGGCTTGCTGAACGGAGAGGGGAAGTCGCCCACGGGTTGCTGACCAGGGACCAGGCACGAGCTGGACGGGAAAGCTCGCGCCCGCCTTTGGGACTTAGACGCGTAACCGGCAGTGCACATGTGCCAGCGGCGGAGGAGCCTGCTCACCCCTAGAGCTGCAGCAGCAGCGGAGGAAGTCGTTGGAGACTACTAGCGGGTGCGCGGTAGAGCCGGGGCGACCCCTCCAACACGGGACTGCGCGCGCCGCGGCCCCTGCCTGACGGACTGGGATCAGCCCACCGTCCCGGCCAGCACCCAGTATGGCAGCAAAGCCCTCATTTTGCTGAACACAAAAACAGAAACCATAGCAACCGGCGCTATAAGGGAAAGACTAGGCCATCAAGATACCACCATCAAGAGCAGATTGGTTTCCAACAGGCAGATGAGAAGATAAAACCCAGGGACGGTATTTAGCTTTTTATCTTTTTTAATTTTTATTTATTTATTTATTTTTTTGCTTGTTTATTTGTGGTGGACTATTTTGCTTATTCATTTCATTGGTCTGGTTTGGGGTTTATTAGTTTGTTTGTTTATTCTGGTTTTTTGTTTTTTGTTTGTTTTTTCATCTCATTAATTTTTTCTGCCCTTTTAAATTTTTAATTTCTTTTTTTGACTTTTATTTTACTGTATTTTTTTTAATTTTAATTTTAATTCTTGGAAACCTCTAATTCTCTTTCCTCTTTCCCACGGCTTTCTCCCTATATGTTCTAAATGTAAAACATTTTCCTATCTACCAATATCCTCTACATAAATTATTTCCTATATTCCTATCTCCACTATTCTCTTCCAAATACACTAAACAATACATACACTAATCTTTGCTACCTAACCCTATAAAATCCTTCCAAAACGAATCTATCCCTTCTCATTACCTATACACTATCCTCCTTGTCACCCCCCAACACATGTCCTAATTAAAAATTGCTCTCATTGTAATTACCCAAGCCAGGACCTTGCACTGGATCTATTTATTCAGGCACTATTTTAATTAATTCAAAGCTTAACGGGCAAGTATAATCTATGATTGCGTGCTTTACCAGAAAGATTTTCTGTGCCTTATCTTTCTAAAACTGGTCAGTTGTGGGGATTGCTGTGTATGTGTGTATACCTTACAATTGTGTTAGAAAACATCTGCATACTTGTCTGACTGTCACCCATCAGGGATGCACCTCTTGTTCCTCAGATGCTAGTATGTGAACTAATATCACGGAACACCATAGCAAACCAGACATAGAGCCTACACCCCCTGACCAATCATCAAACCAAGGATCCTTGGAGTGGAAGCCCTGATTCCAAGATCCCACACTATCAGAGAACATACAACACTAAAGATTATTCATCTGTAAACAAGACCTAACACCATCCAAGACACAAACCACTGAACCCTTCTAGAAGGGCAGAAACCCAAAGGAAGGGAGAATTCAACCAAGAAGCCTGGTGGCGGAAAAAGCACTCCACACACACACACACACAAAGAAACAAAAATTAACCTAATAATGAAACGTCAGAAACACTGCACAAATGAAGGACCAAGCTAGACAAACACTGCTTCAAATGACAGAGGAGGAGATAGACAAACTATCTGAAAGAGAATTCAGAAAAGCTATACTAATGAGGATGCAAAACACCAAAAACAGAATATTAGAGAAAATTAGTGCATTGAGAAGAGACATGCAGGAAATGAAAAATGAGCAAATGGAGACAACCAACTCAATTGCTGAACTCAAAAATACTACAGAAGGTTTCAACAGTAGAGTATCAGAGGCTGAAGAAGGGATAAGTGAGCTGGAAGACAGAATGGTGGAAATAAGTGCTGAAGAACACAACAAAACAAAGAATTAAAAGAACTAAGGATAGCATCAGGGACCTATGGGACAATATCAAACGCACCAACATTAGAATTATAGGAGTTCCAGAAGAAGAAGAGGGGAAGAAAGGCTACGAAAAAATTCTTGAAGAGGTTCTAGTTGAAAACTTCCCCAACATGGGAAAGGAAATAGTCAACCACATCCAAGGAGCACAAAGAGTTCCATACAGGAGAAACCCCAGAAGAAACACACCAAGGCACATTCTAATCAAACTAACACAGACTAAATATAAAGACAGATTACTAAAAGCAGCTAGGAGCAAACAACAAATAACATATAAAGGAAACCCCAAACGTCTAACTGCGTATCTTTCAACAGAAACCCTGCAGGCCAGAAGAGAATGGCAAGACACATTTAAACGGCTAAAAGAGAATAACCTCCAACCAAGATTTCTCTACCCAGCAAGAATCTCATTCAGAATCGATGGTGAAGTCAAAAGCTTCACAGACAAGCAAAAACTAAAAGAATTCTGTACCACAAAACCAGCACTAAAACAAGTGTTAAAGGGCCTGATATAGCCAATAAATAGAGTAGGAGAAGCCTTACAAATCAAACCCCAAATTTCTAAGAAGATGACAATAGGAACATTCATATCACTAAAGATTATTCATCTGTAAACAAGACCTAACACCATCCAAGACACAAACCACTGAACCCTTCTAGAAGGGCAGAAACCCAAAGGAAGGGAGAATTCAACCAAGAAGCCTGGTGGCGGAAAAAGCACTCCACACACACACACACAAAGAAACAAAAATTAACCTAATAATGAAACGTCAGAAACACTGCACAAATGAAGGACCAAGCTAGACAAACACTGCTTCAAATGACAGAGGAGGAGATAGACAAACTATCTGAAAGAGAATTCAGAAAAGCTATACTAATGAGGATGCAAAACACCAAAAACAGAATATTAGAGAAAATTAGTGCATTGAGAAGAGACATGCAGGAAATGAAAAATGAGCAAATGGAGACAACCAACTCAATTGCTGAACTCAAAAATACTACAGAAGGTTTCAACAGTAGAGTATCAGAGGCTGAAGAAGGGATAAGTGAGCTGGAAGACAGAATGGTGGAAATAAGTGCTGAAGAACACAACAAAACAAAGAATTAAAAGAACTAAGGATAGCATCAGGGACCTATGGGACAATATCAAACGCACCAACATTAGAATTATAGGAGTTCCAGAAGAAGAAGAGGGGAAGAAAGGCTACGAAAAAATTCTTGAAGAGGTTCTAGTTGAAAACTTCCCCAACATGGGAAAGGAAATAGTCAACCACATCCAAGGAGCACAAAGAGTTCCATACAGGAGAAACCCCAGAAGAAACACACCAAGGCACATTCTAATCAAACTAACACAGACTAAATATAAAGACAGATTACTAAAAGCAGCTAGGAGCAAACAACAAATAACATATAAAGGAAACCCCAAACGTCTAACTGCGTATCTTTCAACAGAAACCCTGCAGGCCAGAAGAGAATGGCAAGACACATTTAAACGGCTAAAAGAGAATAACCTCCAACCAAGATTTCTCTACCCAGCAAGAATCTCATTCAGAATCGATGGTGAAGTCAAAAGCTTCACAGACAAGCAAAAACTAAAAGAATTCTGTACCACAAAACCAGCACTAAAACAAGTGTTAAAGGGCCTGATATAGCCAATAAATAGAGTAGGAGAAGCCTTACAAATCAAACCCCAAATTTCTAAGAAGATGACAATAGGAACATTCATATCAATAATTACTTTGAATGTAAATGGACTAATTGCTCCAACCAAACGACACAGGCTGGCTGAATGGATCCAGAAGCAAGACCCATATATATGCTGTTTACAAGAGACCCACTTCAGACCTAGAAACACTCATAGACTGAAAGTGAAAGGCTGGAAAAAGATATTCCATGCAAACGGAAATCAAAAGAAAGCTGGAGTAGCAATCCTCATATCAGACAAAATAGGCTTTAAAGTAAAGAAGATTCTAAGAGACAAGGCAGGTCACTACATCATGATTAAGGGATCTATCCAAGAGCAAGACATAACCGTCATGAATATCTACACACCCAACACAGGGGCACCTCAAGACATAAGACAGCTACTTTCAGACATAAAAGAAGAAATCAACAATAACGCAGTAATAGGAGGAGACTTTAACACTCCTCTCACATCAATGGACAGATCATCCAAACAGAAAATTAATAAAGAAACACAAGCCTTAAATGCCACACTAAAAAAGATGGACCTCATCGATATCTTTAGGACGTTCCACCCAAAAGCAGAAGAATACACTTTCTTCTCAAGTGCTCACAGAACATTCTCCAGGATAGACCACATCTTGGGCCACAAAGCAAACCTCAGTCAGTTCAAGAAAACCGAAATTATATCAACCATCTTCTCGGACCACAATGCAATGAGACTAGAGATCAACTACAGGAAAAAAAAAAACCTAAAAATACAGACACATGGAGATTAAACAATACATACCTAAAAAACCAACTGATCATTGAGGAAATCAAAGGAGAAATTCTCCTAGAAGAGAATGGAAAGACACATGTAAACGGTTAAAGAGAATAACCTCCAACCAAGATTTCTCTACCCAGCAAGAATCTCATTCAGAATCGATGGTGAAGTCAAAAGCTTCACAGACAAGCAAAAACTAAAAGAATTCTGTACCACAAAACCAGCACTAAAACAAGTGTTAAAGGGCCTGATATAGCCAATAAATAGAGTAGGAGAAGCCTTACAAATCAAACCCCAAATTTCTAAGAAGATGACAATAGGAACATTCATATCAATAATTACTTTGAATGTAAATGGACTAATTGCTCCAACCAAACGACACAGGCTGGCTGAATGGATCCAGAAGCAAGACCCATATATATGCTGTTTACAAGAGACCCACTTCAGACCTAGAAACACTCATAGACTGAAAGTGAAAGGCTGGAAAAAGATATTCCATGCAAACGGAAATCAAAAGAAAGCTGGAGTAGCAATCCTCATATCAGACAAAATAGGCTTTAAAGTAAAGAAGATTCTAAGAGACAAGGCAGGTCACTACATCATGATTAAGGGATCTATCCAAGAGCAAGACATAACCGTCATGAATATCTACACACCCAACACAGGGGCACCTCAAGACATAAGACAGCTACTTTCAGACATAAAAGAAGAAATCAACAATAACGCAGTAATAGGAGGAGACTTTAACACTCCTCTCACATCAATGGACAGATCATCCAAACAGAAAATTAATAAAGAAACACAAGCCTTAAATGCCACACTAAAAAAGATGGACCTCATCGATATCTTTAGGACGTTCCACCCAAAAGCAGAAGAATACACTTTCTTCTCAAGTGCTCACAGAACATTCTCCAGGATAGACCACATCTTGGGCCACAAAGCAAACCTCAGTCAGTTCAAGAAAACCGAAATTATATCAACCATCTTCTCGGACCACAATGCAATGAGACTAGAGATCAACTACAGGAAAAAAAAAAACCTAAAAATACAGACACATGGAGATTAAACAATACATACCTAAAAAACCAACTGATCATTGAGGAAATCAAAGGAGAAATTAAACAGTTCCTAGAAGAAAATGACAATGAACACACGACAGTGCAAAACCTATGGGATACTGCAAAAGCAGTTCTAAGAGGGAAATTTATAGCAATACAATCCCACCTCAAGAAACTAGGAAAATATGAAGCAGATGACCTAACCCTCTGCTTAAAACAACTAGAGAAAGAAGAACAAAAACACCGCAAAGCCAGCAGAAGAAGAGAAATCATAAGGATCAGAGCAGAAATAAATGAGAAAGAAATAAAAGAAACAATAGTAAAGATAAATAAAACAAAAAGCTGGTTCTTTGAAAAGGTAAACAAAATTGACAAGCCACTGGCCAGACTCATTAAGAAAAAAAGACAGAAGAACCAGATCAACAGAATCAAAAACGAAAAAGGAGAGATTACAACAGATAATGCAGAAATCCAAAGGATTCTAAGAGACTATTATGAACAGCTATATGGCAACAAACTGGACAACCTGGAAGAAATGGACAGTTTCTTGGACAGGATTAATCTCCCAAGACTGAGCCAGGAAGAAACAGAAACTTTGAACAACCCAATCACTAGCTCAGAAATCGAATTTGTGATTAAAAATCTACCGAAAAACAAAAGCCCAGGGCCAGATGGCTTCACAGCCGAATTCTACCAAACGTTTAAAGAAGAACTAATGCCTGTCCTTCTAAAACTCTTCCAAAGAATTGCACAGGAAGGAAAACTTCCAAACACATTCTATGAGGCCACCATCACCCTGATACCCAAACCAGGCAAAGACAACACAAAAAAGGAAAACTATAGGCCAATTTCACTGATGAACTTAGATGCCAAGATCCTCAACAAAATCCTAGCAAACAGAATTCAACGACACATCAAAAAACTCATACATCACAATCAAGTCGGGTTCATCCCAGGCATGCAAGGATTCTTCAACATCCGCAAATCAATCAACGTGATACACCATATCAACAAGTTGAAAGACAAAAATCGCATGATCATTTCAATAGATGCAGAAAAAGCCTTCGACAAAGTACAACATCCATTGGAGATTAAACAATACATACCTAAAAAACCAACTGATCATTGAGGAAATCAAAGGAGAAATTAAACAGTTCCTAGAAGAAAATGACAATGAACACACGACAGTGCAAAACCTATGGGATACTGCAAAAGCAGTTCTAAGAGGGAAATTTATAGCAATACAATCCCACCTCAAGAAACTAGGAAAATATGAAGCAGATGACCTAACCCTCTGCTTAAAACAACTAGAGAAAGAAGAACAAAAACACCGCAAAGCCAGCAGAAGAAGAGAAATCATAAGGATCAGAGCAGAAATAAATGAGAAAGAAATAAAAGAAACAATAGTAAAGATAAATAAAACAAAAAGCTGGTTCTTTGAAAAGGTAAACAAAATTGACAAGCCACTGGCCAGACTCATTAAGAAAAAAAGACAGAAGAACCAGATCAACAGAATCAAAAACGAAAAAGGAGAGATTACAACAGATAATGCAGAAATCCAAAGGATTCTAAGAGACTATTATGAACAGCTATATGGCAACAAACTGGACAACCTGGAAGAAATGGACAGTTTCTTGGACAGGATTAATCTCCCAAGACTGAGCCAGGAAGAAACAGAAACTTTGAACAACCCAATCACTAGCTCAGAAATCGAATTTGTGATTAAAAATCTACCGAAAAACAAAAGCCCAGGGCCAGATGGCTTCACAGCCGAATTCTACCAAACGTTTAAAGAAGAACTAATGCCTGTCCTTCTAAAACTCTTCCAAAGAATTGCACAGGAAGGAAAACTTCCAAACACATTCTATGAGGCCACCATCACCCTGATACCCAAACCAGGCAAAGACAACACAAAAAAGGAAAACTATAGGCCAATTTCACTGATGAACTTAGATGCCAAGATCCTCAACAAAATCCTAGCAAACAGAATTCAACGACACATCAAAAAACTCATACATCACAATCAAGTCGGGTTCATCCCAGGCATGCAAGGATTCTTCAACATCCGCAAATCAATCCATGTGATACACCATATCAACAAGTTGAAAGACAAAAATCACATGATCATCTCAATAGATGCAGAAAAAGCCTTCGACAAAGTAGAACATCCATTTATGATCAAAACTCTTCAGTAAATGGGCATAGAAGGAACCTATCTCAACATAATAAAAGCCATCTATGAGAAGCCTACAGCGAACATTATCCTTAACGGTGAAAAACTGAAAGCATTCCCTCTAAGATCAGAAACAAGACAGGGGTGCCCACTTTCACCACTACTATTCAACATAGTCCTGGAAGTCCTAGCAACAGCAATAAGAGAAGAGAAAGAAATCAAAGGAATCCAGATTGGAAAGGAAGAAGTCAAGCTCTCACTTTTTGCAGACAACATGATATTATACATAGAAAATCCCAAAGACACAGTTACAAAGCTACTAGAGCTAATCAAGCAATTCAGCAAAGTCGCAGGATACAAAGTCAACACACAGAAATCACTGGCATTCCTATACACAAACAATGAAAAATCAGAAAACAAAATCAAAGAGGCAATCCCCTTCACCATCGCAACCAAAAGAATCAAATATCTAGGATTAAACCTACCCAAAGAAACCAAAGAACTGTACACAGAAAATTACAAGACACTCATGAGAGAAATTAAAGAAGACTTAAACAGATGGAGAGGTATTCCATGTTCCTGGATCGGAAGAATCAATATTGTGAAAATGACCATACTACCAAATATCATCTATAGATTCAATGCAATACCTATCCAACTACCACTGACATTTTTCACAGAACTAGACCAAAGAATAACACAGTTCATATGGAAACACAAAAGACCTCAAGTAGCCAAAGCAATCCTGAGAAAGAAAAACGGAGTTGGAGGGATCAGCCTCCCCAACTTCAGACTCTACTACAAAGCAACAATCATCAAGACAGGATGGTACTGGCACAAAAACAGAACTATAGACCAATGGAACACGATCGAGAACCCAGAGATAAACCCACGCACCTATGGGTACCTTATTTTTGACAAAGGAGGAGAAACTATACAATGGGAGAAAGATAGCCTCTTCAACAAATGGTGCTGGGAAAATTGGACAGCTACATGCAAAAAAATGAACTTGGAACATTCCCTGACACCATACACTAAGATCAACTCAAAATGGATTAAAGACCTAAATGTAAGACCAGAAACCATCAAACTCTTAGAGGAGAATATAGGCAAAACCCTCAAGGACATCAATCAAAGCAAGATCTTCTCTGACCCACCTACTAAAATAGTGGAACTGAAAAGAAAAATGAACATGTGGGACCTCATGAAACTTAAAAGCTTTTGTACAGCAAAAGAAATTACAAAAAAGTTCAACAGACACCCCACAGAGTGGGAGGAAACCATAGCAAATGAAACAACAGACAAAGAATTAATCTCCAAAATCTACAAGCAACTCAGACAACTCAGCACAGGAAAAATGAGCAGCCCAATCAAAAAATGGGAAAAAGATCTAAAGAGACGCCTCTCCAAAGAGGACATACAGATGGCCCAAAAGCACATGAAACGATGCTCAACCTCGCTTATAATTAGAGAAATGCAAATTAAAACCACAATGAGATACTACCTCACACCCGTCAGAATGGCCATCATCAAAAAATCTGCAGACAACAAATGCTGGAGAGAGTACGGAGAAAAGGGAACTCTCTTGCACTGCTGGTGGGAATGTAAACTGATACAACCTCTATGGAAGACAATATGGAGTGTCCTTAAAAAACTAAAAATAGAAGCACCCTATGACCCAGCAATCCCACTATTAGGCCTATATCCTGATGAAATCAAAACTGAAAGAAGCACCTGTACCCCAATGTTCATTGCAGCTCTCTATACAATAGCCAGAACATGGAAGCAACCTAGATGTGCATCGACAAACGAATGGATCCAGAAGCTCTGGTACATATATACAATGGAATACTACTCAGCTGTTAAAAGAAATGCAGAAGACTCAGTCCTAATGAGGTGGCTAGCTCTAGAACCTATCATAAAAAGTGAAGTAAGTCAAAAAGAGAAAGACAAGTACAGTATACTAACTCATATATATGGGATCAAAAGACAAAGACAAGTACAGTATGGACTCATCGGAAACATTGCTTAGAGAAAAGAATACCTTAGGGGCAAAAAGGGGGCCCTAAAAAGGCAAATGCAAAAAAATGAACTTGGAACATTCCCTGACACCATACACTAAGATCAACTCAAAATGGATTAAAGACCTAAATGTAAGACCAGAAACCATCAAACTCTTAGAGGAGAATATAGGCAAAACCCTCAAGGACATCAATCAAAGCAAGATCTTCTCTGACCCACCTACTAAAATAGTGGAACTGAAAAGAAAAATGAACATGTGGGACCTCATGAAACTTAAAAGCTTTTGTACAGCAAAAGAAATTACAAAAAAGTTCAACAGACACCCCACAGAGTGGGAGGAAACCATAGCAAATGAAACAACAGACAAAGAATTAATCTCCAAAATCTACAAGCAACTCAGACAACTCAGCACAGGAAAAATGAGCAGCCCAATCAAAAAATGGGAAAAAGATCTAAAGAGACGCCTCTCCAAAGAGGACATACAGATGGCCCAAAAGCACATGAAACGATGCTCAACCTCGCTTATAATTAGAGAAATGCAAATTAAAACCACAATGAGATACTACCTCACACCCGTCAGAATGGCCATCATCAAAAAATCTGCAGACAACAAATGCTGGAGAGAGTACGGAGAAAAGGGAACTCTCTTGCACTGCTGGTGGGAATGTAAACTGATACAACCTCTATGGAAGACAATATGGAGTGTCCTTAAAAAACTAAAAATAGAAGCACCCTATGACCCAGCAATCCCACTATTAGGCCTATATCCTGATGAAATCAAAACTGAAAGAAGCACCTGTACCCCAATGTTCATTGCAGCTCTCTATACAATAGCCAGAACATGGAAGCAACCTAGATGTGCATCGACAAACGAATGGATCCAGAAGCTCTGGTACATATATACAATGGAATACTACTCAGCTGTTAAAAGAAATGCAGAAGACTCAGTCCTAATGAGGTGGCTAGCTCTAGAACCTATCATAAAAAGTGAAGTAAGTCAAAAAGACAAAGACAAGTACAGTATACTAACTCATATATATGGGATCTAGTAAGATGGTCATGATAACACACGCAGTGAACTCATGGAAAAACAGAGAATAGACATAAGGACATTGTGGAGACCGAACAGTGGGAGGGAGGCATGGAGGAAGTAACATGGAAACCTATACTGTCATGCGTGGAAAAGATAGCTATTGTCATTGTGCTAAGGGAATAGGAGTACCTACAATCACTTAGGGCGATGGTCTGGAGGGGTGGGAGGGGAACTGGGTGGGGGGAGGGTCCAGGGATATATATATGAATGATCTGGGAACATACATGTTGATGAACAGCAAAACTCTGTAAAATCTTTAAAATAAAGAATTAAAAAAAAAAAAAAAGTTGTACACAACTGAGCAGCTGAGCACAAAAGGACACAGCATGCAGATTTTGGGTTAATTGTTGTTATCAAATATTTGAAAGACTGTTCCATTGAAAGGCTTGTTTCTAACATCCAACAGAACAGAACTGTAACTACTAAGTGAGAAGTTAGAAGAGGCAAATGATAACACACAAAGAATAATTAGTGCTTTCTATCCAGAAAATGTACAACAAACAATGGTGTTTCCTGATACTGTGAGATGACCATTTATTGGATCCAACGTCCTTTTTGCTGGCTCCCTCTCCTTTCTCTAACTTTAAATCTTGAATGTGTCCAGGATTTTAATCCAGGGATGCTCCCATTCTCTTTCTGTTCTTAATCTTTGGGTGATATCCATACCCACAACTTTAAATAGCATCCATACTGTCAACTTTCAGATTTATCTCTCCAGTCCCAACCTCTTCACTGAGCTCTAATAACAAACTGCCTACCATTCGGAAATTTATTAGGCTTCTCAAACTTTATGTGCTCTACACAGATGACTGGTTTTCACCTCTATCTTCCTAATCTTAATAAGCAGCACTATCATTCACCCAGTAATTTTCAGACCAGACATTTTTTCAGACCAGAAATGTACGAGTAACTAATCCTAGACTCTGCTTTCAAGTATGTTCTATACCTAATTTGCCTTATTAAGTTTTGAAATCGATGTATTCCTCAGCTCAGTTAGGTATATGCCATCAATACATCAAGCCTTCCACAGTATACTAACTCATATATATGGGATCTAGTAAGATGGTCATGATAACACACGCAGTGAACTCATGGAAAAACAGAGAATAGACATAAGGACATTGTGGAGACCGAACAGTGGGAGGGAGGCATGGAGGAAGTAACATGGAAACCTATACTGTCATGCGTGGAAAAGATAGCTATTGTCATTGTGCTAAGGGAATAGGAGTACCTACAATCACTTAGGGCGATGGTCTGGAGGGGTGGGAGGGGGGGAACTGGGTGGGGAGGGTCCAGGGATATATATATGAATGATCTGGGAACATACATGTTGATGAACAGCAAAACTCTGTAAAATCTTTAAAATAAAGAATTAAAAAAAAAAGTTGTACACAACTGAGCAGCTGAGCACAAAAGGACACAGCATGCAGATTTTGGGTTAATTGTTGTTATCAAATATTTGAAAGACTGTTCCATTGAAAGGCTTGTTTCTAACATCCAACAGAACAGAACTGTAACTACTAAGTGAGAAGTTAGAAGAGGCAAATGATAACACACAAAGAATAATTAGTGCTTTCTATCCAGAAAATGTACAACAAACAATGGTGTTTCCTGATACTGTGAGATGACCATTTATTGGATCCAACGTCCTTTTTGCTGGCTCCCTCTCCTTTCTCTAACTTTAAATCTTGAATGTGTCCAGGATTTTAATCCAGGGATGCTCCCATTCTCTTTCTGTTCTTAATCTTTGGGTGATATCCATACCCACAACTTTAAATAGCATCCATACTGTCAACTTTCAGATTTATCTCTCCAGTCCCAACCTCTTCACTGAGCTCTAATAACAAACTGCCTACCATTCGGAAATTTATTAGGCTTCTCAAACTTTATGTGCTCTACACAGATGACTGGTTTTCACCTCTATCTTCCTAATCTTAATAAGCAGCACTATCATTCACCCAGTAATTTTCAGACCAGACATTTTTTTTCAGACCAGAAATGTACGAGTAACTAATCCTAGACTCTGCTTTCAAGTATGTTCTATACCTAATTTGCCTTATTAAGTTTTGAAATCGATGTATTCCTCAGCTCAGTTAGGTATATGCCATCAATACATAGCCTGAAGCTGACCACCATAACACCTCCACCAGGGTCCAAGCTACCGCTTCCTCTCATCTGGAATACTGGGACAGTCACCCACTTCCAATTGGTCTGTTTTCACTACTGTCTGCTTATGGTCTGTTCTCCATCTAGAAGCCAGCAGACCTTTAAACAATGTAAATTAAGAGTCCATCATTCCCTAGCTTAAACCCTTCATGGGATTAACATCATACTCAGAATGAAATCCAAATTCCTTCCCAGAGTCTGCAGGGCTCAGTATGACCTGCTGCCTACATTTCCTGTCCCATTTCCCACCACAGCTCCCTTGCACACTCCCCTCCAGCCACACTGGTCCTCTTGTTATTCCTTGGCAAGTTCATTCCCTCCTTAAAAAATCTTCATTTTTCCTACTCTTTATACATGGAATATTCTTCCTCAAATGTTCACAAGATTTCTCCTTCCCTTCATTCTATGTGAAAACACCATTCCTTCAGAAAGGGCTTCCCTAATCAAATGGCCTAAAGGAGCAAACCACCTACCTTGCTTCCTTCACTATTCATCACCCTGCTTTATGTCCTTCTTAACTGATACTAAAAGAAAAACAAGTTGACATAGACATTATTTTTAAAATAAACAAAGCAATACCTTTCAAAAATGTTTTGCTATTTGGAAAGAATTTCAATCTTGAGGAAAAGTTACAAAATAATACAAAGAACTTATATTTCACTTGCCCAGATTCACAGTTGTTAACTTTTCTCTATATTTTAGGTTGGTGCAGTATTTCCCCCTGGCCACATTCAGGTTACGTACTCAGCTATCCCATCCAGAGGCACTCAGCTTTCATCTGACTCTCTATGGTGAGACCAATTTTGATCACGCCATCGGGGGACTGTCCTACGTTTCCCATTCTACTGAGGAGACACTTTAAGGCCATGATGAAAGAGGGAGGAGAGGGACAGCTCAAATGAAGACACTGAGAAAGGCACATGGAGTGGAGTGTAGGAGAGACTGGTAAATACAGTAGGGTGAGGGATGTCTATACCTAATTTGACTTATTAAGTTTTGAAATCGATGTATTCCTCAGCTCAGTTAGGTATATGCCATCAATACATAGCCTGAAGCTGACCACCATAACACCTCCACCAGGGTCCAAGCTACCGCTTCCTCTCATCTGGAATACTGGGACAGTCACCCACTTCCAATTGGTCTGTTTTCACTACTGTCTGCTTATGGTCTGTTCTCCATCTAGAAGCCAGCAGACCTTTAAACAATGTAAATTAAGAGTCCATCATTCCCTAGCTTAAACCCTTCATGGGATTAACATCATACTCAGAATGAAATCCAAATTCCTTCCCAGAGTCTGCAGGGCTCAGTATGACCTGCTGCCTACATTTCCTGTCCCATTTCCCACCACAGCTCCCTTGCACACTCCCCTCCAGCCACACTGGTCCTCTTGTTATTCCTTGGCAAGTTCATTCCCTCCTTAAAAAATCTTCATTTTTCCTACTCTTTATACATGGAATATTCTTCCTCAAATGTTCACAAGATTTCTCCTTCCCTTCATTCTATGTGAAAACACCATTCCTTCAGAAAGGGCTTCCCTAATCAAATGGCCTAAAGGAGCAAACCACCTACCTTGCTTCCTTCACTATTCATCACCCTGCTTTATGTCCTTCTTAACTGATACTAAAAGAAAACAAGTTGACATAGACATTATTTTTAAAATAAACAAAGCAATACCTTTCAAAAATGTTTTGCTATTTGGAAAGAATTTCAATCTTGAGGAAAAGTTACAAAATAATACAAAGAACTTATATTTCACTTGCCCAGATTCACAGTTGTTAACTTTTCTCTATATTTTAGGTTGGTGCAGTATTTCCCCCTGGCCACATTCAGGTTACGTACTCAGCTATCCCATCCAGAGGCACTCAGCTTTCATCTGACTCTCTATGGTGAGACCAATTTTGATCACGCCATCGGGGGACTGTCCTACGTTTCCCATTCTACTGAGGAGACACTTTAAGGCCATGATGAAAGAGGGAGGAGAGGGGACAGCTCCAAATGAAGACACTGAGAAAGGCACATGGAGTGGACTGTAGGAGAGACTGGTAAATACAGTAGGGTGAGGGATGAGAAGAAACAGAACTATGAAGTGTTTATGTCTACAACTGACATGAAAGATCACTAAGCCCACCCTCATATGATAAGAAAGAAGGAACCTTCTTATTCCACACTCATTCCCTTGCCCAGCTGCTCCTTCCCCTCTTACCCTTTCCTTCCCCTCTATTCTTTCAAAGTGGGACCTTTTCCCTTCTTCCTCTTCCTTCCCTTTCTTTCTCTGCACTCACTCTTTCTTCTCTTAGGATTAATATCTTTCTCCCTCTCCCTCTGTCAAGAGTAGAAATGAGATGTGATCCAGGTTGCAGGTGGAAAAGTTACCTTCAAGGAAGTAAAAAGCACAGGTTTTCCTTCAACCCAAAAGGAAAAAAAAAAAAAAAAAGAAAGGATTAATGTAAAGCCCTAAGAAGTTGGAGCTAGAATTGAGGGAATAAAATTAGCATTAAGGGTTTTGGAAGAAGGCCTAAAATAGGGGTTATCTGGGAACCAAAATCCATATAAAATTAATAAAAGAATTGCTGCAGAATAGTCAAAGTTCAGTTTAAACCCTACAGCACAATTTGCTAATATTGTAGGCTGGCACCGGAGAATTTTTAGGAAATTATTGGGTCCCTGGATATAATGAAATGAGTGATGATGATACAGATGATTCAGATAGTCCTCGAACCCCAGATAAGTTCTTTAGACCTATGATTCGCCCCCTGGAAAGTGAGATAAGTTCAGATAGAGAAGAAGAGTGGGTGAATATGATGATATCTAAAGGGGGGACATATGTCAATCAGAAAGGCAAGAGCATTGTATCTAAAAGAAATAAAAGAAGTTATGAACGGGTTAGTCAAAGTTCTTCTAGCGAGGAGGAATGTGTGACTCACACCCCCCCACCTGAGCTACAACCACCTTGTAAGTTTCAAAAGGTAAAGAATAAGAAGTGAGAAGGGAAATTCCCCAAAGCAATACGTTATTACTATTCAGGTATAAGGTAGTTTAAGTTTTTAAGTAAGGTAGCCTGCCCTGGTCTAACACATGTGTTAAAGTCTCTATGTGATAATTCCAAGGTTCAGGTTTTTTTTCCTTAATCATTGGTTCGAATGATCAGGAAGAAAGTTTCCTTCTGATTTTTAAAATAAAATTTATTTAGGCTCTCTTTAATGTTAGAAACTAATCGAGAGATTGTTTTTTGTTTCTTGAGTTCTGATTCATACAATACATGAGTGAATACAATGGTTAAGGGAAAGATAAAATCAACTGCTCATTGAGTTACTTCTGTAATGTGATGCAGCACTTCCATAGCCCAGAGAATTCACAGTGGGCACGAATTCAGTGGGCTAGTGAATTCTGAGATTTCAGAAATTGATTTTAGGATTGTTTTATTATAAAAGGGGCAGGAGACAGATTGTAAGAGAGCTTGCTCATGTGACTCAACTGCACTTGGGAAGCTCTCCAGCTCTGGGGTAAGAGCATTGTATTGTTGATTGAGTTCTGAGATAACTTTAGAGTTCTGATATATACTTTAAAGTTTTGAATAGAGTTCTAAAATTATTGAATTGTTAATACTATGTTGTTTAGAGTTATTAATGCACATTATGATAAATGATGGTTGATTTATATTATGTTTCAATAAATCTGATCTTGATTTGAACTCCACGCCTTTTTACTGTTGAAGTTCTATTCTCAAACTAGAGGGAGCTACAGAGTATAGGTTGAGGTTTTCTGATAGTAGTACAGAGGCAATTGAGTATTTCCTCATTTCTATTAATCAAAATAAGTAACTATACCCTGCCCACAACACTAACAGGTTATAATTTCACACAGTGCATAAACAGCATTAGAATTTCACAATCAGGGACAAAAATCAGAGATGTCCGAAGACAGGGGGAATCCAGAATGGGGATCAGCGCAAATCAAATAGACACAGAAGTCTTGGATGGTTATAAGAGAGTATTGTCATGGGTAAACCATATAGATTAGGCAAAATACAGGGCCAGAGGAAGAGCCAGTCAAAAAAAAACAGGACTGAGTAAATGCAAATATCCTCTTCTTCATTAAGGAGGCTTCCTCTAGGGCTTCCCCGGTGGTCCAGTGGGTAAAGAGTCTGCCTTGCAGTACGTTATTACTATTCAGGTATAAGGTAGTTTAAGTTTTTAAGTAAGGTAGCCTGCCCTGGTCTAACACATGTGTTAAAGTCTCTATGTGATAATTCCAAGGTTCAGGTTTTTTTTCCTTAATCATTGGTTCGAATGATCAGGAAGAAAGTTTCCTTCTGATTTTTAAAATAAAATTTATTTAGGCTCTCTTTAATGTTAGAAACTAATCGAGAGATTGTTTTTTGTTTCTTGAGTTCTGATTCATACAATACATGAGTGAATACAATGGTTAAGGGAAAGATAAAATCAACTGCTCATTGAGTTACTTCTGTAATGTGATGCAGCACTTCCATAGCCCAGAGAATTCACAGTGGGCACGAATTCAGTGGGCTAGTGAATTCTGAGATTTCAGAAATTGATTTTAGGATTGTTTTATTATAAAAGGGGCAGGAGACAGATTGTAAGAGAGCTTGCTCATGTGACTCAACTGCACTTGGGAAGCTCTCCAGCTCTGGGGTAAGAGCATTGTATTGTTGATTGAGTTCTGAGATAACTTTAGAGTTCTGATATATACTTTAAAGTTTTGAATAGAGTTCTAAAATTATTGAATTGTTAATACTATGTTGTTTAGAGTTATTAATGCACATTATGATAAATGATGGTTGATTTATATTATGTTTCAATAAATCTGATCTTGATTTGAACTCCACGCCTTTTTACTGTTGAAGTTCTATTCTCAAACTAGAGGGAGCTACAGAGTATAGGTTGAGGTTTTCTGATAGTAGTACAGAGGCAATTGAGTATTTCCTCATTTCTATTAATCAAAAATAAGTAACTATACCCTGCCCACAACACTAACAGGTTATAATTTCACACAGTGCATAAACAGCATTAGAATTTCACAATCAGGGACAAAAATCAGAGATGTCCGAAGACAGGGGGAATCCAGAATGGGGATCAGCGCAAATCAAATAGACACAGAAGTCTTGGATGGTTATAAGAGAGTATTGTCATGGGTAAACCATATAGATTAGGCAAAATACAGGGCCAGAGGAAGAGCCAGTCAAAAAAAAACAGGACTGAGTAAATGCAAATATCCTCTTCTTCATTAAGGAGGCTTCCTCTAGGGCTTCCCCGGTGGTCCAGTGGGTAAAGAGTCTGCCTTGCAGTGCAAGGGGCACTGGTTCGATCCCTGGCTGGAAAGATCCCACGTGCCTCGGAGCGGCTGGACCAGTGTGTCCAATTATGAGCCAGTGCTCTGGAGTGCATGCGCCCAGAGCCAGGGCTGTGCAACGAGAGAGGCCACTGCAATGGGAGGCCCACACAGGCCAAAGAACAAAGAGAGATCAAAATAAATAAATGAAAGACCAATAAAAGAGGTCAAAATTTAAGGGAAAAAAATTCCTCTACATTTACCATTCATTGATGACCCCTTTTAAGGTGCAAAGCTAGAGAGCAGGTGTGTAGAGATGAATGAAACAAGATCACTGCCTCTAGGAAACTGACTTTCTAGAGAAGGAAAGCAGCTGTAAGGAAATAATCTTACAAGATACAATGCAAGGGCTAAAAGTGAAATATATGCCAAACGGTACAGGCCTTTCAGGGACTCAGAGTAGACCAAAAATGCGTATTTCTAGGATAGAAAGGTGGGAGAAAGAAAACATGACTGAAGTGCCTCCATTAACTAATACACTAACCAGCTCACAACATCTGCTTCCTGTCCCATTACCCACACCAATCAGGGTAGTCAGGGGAAGAAAGAGAAAAGAAGTATTGAACTCCAAAATGAATAAGACTACCCCTACATACTCCAAGGATCACTTATTATTCCACAGCAATTTCTACTACAAGTTGAGGTTTCTAAGAAGAAAACATCTAGAGAAAATGAAAGGCAATAAAAAGTAATCTAAGAAAACTTTATTCCAGCTGATTAATACTCAACTGCTCCTGAGCAACATCATATAAGTCTAAAAGTCTTCATCTCTTCTATTCCTTAATGGAGCTGACTTTATGTTGGAAAGAAAAAGGAGAGGTAGTAACTTGAGTTCTCTCTAGACCAGCAATGAGAACTCTGTTAAAGACAATTCCCTTAACATTTTTTCTTCATAAATGCTGTTCAAAAATCAATAAAACTTGCCTAGAAAACTTCATAGTCCTAATTCTAAGTTTTGATCTGTCACTCCCATCTTCAGTTTCTATGATTCTCATTTGTATTTCTAAATCACTACAGGTTTGCTTTGGTAGAACACATCTTCGAAAGCTGCCATGAGCCTGCACTGCATGTTTACATATGAATTACATGGTTAAAAATATGGCCTTTATTTCACCAATGTTATTTGTTTTTTGTAGCAAAGGATAATCTCGAGAGACATTTCCCACTTAAAAAAAATTTTAATGATTCTTTAAATACATAAAGCTAATAGTAGTAAGTCTGCCTGGATGATGTTACACCTTTGTTTAGAATGCAGATAGTGGAAAGGCTGAGCTTAAAGGCAAAAACTGAGGGCATGTTACAGAAATAAAATCTTATTCTATATAATATCATTAATAATAGTGTCAATTGTGTTAAAAAGCAAAATTACTATGGATAAGAAACATTAAAATACTGATTTAATAAAACGAAATACGTAAGTAGAACAAAAAGAAGAAAAAATTTTGTCAAGAACATACGAAGAAGGTTCCCAGGAATGACAGTGAAATTATAGTGCCTTTTGCCATGAGAGTTGCAGGATATCTGCTTATGAAATTTAATCATTTTAATACCTTTATGTGCACCCAACAATGCCCCTAATTTTGACCCTTACTTTTAATCAGGATGTCACAGCTCATAAATGATTACTGAACTCTTTAGTTATCAGTTTCTTAGATTTAAAAATGATGGCAATATTGACAGAATGCAATTCACTAAAATACTCCCTTGTTAATAACAGGCAGGATTATCTATTGGAAATCACCCTGGTTAATAAGGTTCACTGTATTTAGTTGTCCAACATGGAAATCAATAAAAAAAAATTTTGTGAAAGAATCCAAGGTTTAATAAATAGAAATTATCTTAAATATATTCACTAAAGAGTCAAAAATTTTGATTAAAAGTCAATTTATCTTCCTAACACTACATAGAACATGTACCATCTCTAACATTGCTCACCAAAGTCCTTAAAGCTCAAGACCAGTGTAAATTCAATGCCTACCTGTTAGGGTTGATTACAACAGGTGTATTCAAAAAGAAGAAGTGTTCTGGAGAGAGTCTTTAAGAATCTTAATAATAGCTAAATTTTCATAGCTTTTAATATGTGTAAGTGCTATTTTAGGTGCACTACATGTCTTCAACCAAGACATTAACCTTCTGGAATAGATACCATATTACAAATAAGAAAAGCACAGAAAAGTTAGTGAACAGCCAACAGAGTTAGGATTTGAACCCAAGAGCTCTGACACCTGAGCACAAGCTCTATGCTGTAGTGCTTCTAATTCTTTATGGTAGAACAGACATCAGTGTGAATGTCTAGAGTCATTAAGCAATGCTTCACAAAGGGCAGTCCCTATTTCTCATCAACATGATCAGGGGTGCTAGTTTAACAGTGAGATTTCCAGGCCCCAACTCAAGAGTCTCAGGAGGAAGCTGGGTATCTGCATTTTAAATTAGAATTGCAGGAGATTAAGTCAAGTTTGAGAGACACTGTAGTAGGGACTAACAAACTATCCAAAATTCTAAAGGATTATTCTATTGATGGAAGAAAACTATCTGTAAGACACTTTTGTCAATGTAGTTAGTGTTACTTGGAGGAGGGTAGTGCATTATGGTAGAAGTACCACTACACCAGGAGTAAAAAGATCAGATGCTACCACCAGTCAGAAATACCACCTCTGATTCTTGGTAGCAGAGGGATCATTACCAGTTCAAGAGAACCAAAGGCCATTCTTTTGATTAGTGGCAGCATACAATCTTCTTACTCCTACTTCAGGATTTTCCTGATATTAAAATATAAAGACATTATCACATTTACACTTAGCCCTGTGATTATCTGGGAAGGTTAAACTTTGTTTAATGGCTGCTGAATAAAATGATGACTAACTTTAATAAATAAAATTATGCTTTACATCAATTTGATTCCTATTAAAAACAGCACAAAACTTTAAACTCACATTGCAGGAAATCTAGTCAAGAACAATGAAAGGGTTGCTGAGATTTCTGGAATACTGACACTTCAACAACGACATCCTTTAAAGAATATCAAAGTACATGTAAATTCAATGCCTACCTGTTAGGGTTGATTACAACAGGTGTATTCAAAAGAAGAAGTGTTCTGGAGAGAGTCTTTAAGAATCTTAATAATAGCTAAATTTTCATAGCTTTTAATATGTGTAAGTGCTATTTTAGGTGCACTACATGTCTTCAACCAAGACATTAACCTTCTGGAATAGATACCATATTACAAATAAGAAAAGCACAGAAAAGTTAGTGAACAGCCAACAGAGTTAGGATTTGAACCCAAGAGCTCTGACACCTGAGCACAAGCTCTATGCTGTAGTGCTTCTAATTCTTTATGGTAGAACAGACATCAGTGTGAATGTCTAGAGTCATTAAGCAATGCTTCACAAAGGGCAGTCCCTATTTCTCATCAACATGATCAGGGGTGCTAGTTTAACAGTGAGATTTCCAGGCCCCAACTCAAGAGTCTCAGGAGGAAGCTGGGTATCTGCATTTTAAATTAGAATTGCAGGAGATTAAGTCAAGTTTGAGAGACACTGTAGTAGGGACTAACAAACTATCCAAAATTCTAAAGGATTATTCTATTGATGGAAGAAAACTATCTGTAAGACACTTTTGTCAATGTAGTTAGTGTTACTTGGAGGAGGGTAGTGCATTATGGTAGAAGTACCACTACACCAGGAGTAAAAAGATCAGATGCTACCACCAGTCAGAAATACCACCTCTGATTCTTGGTAGCAGAGGGATCATTACCAGTTCAAGAGAACCAAAGGCCATTCTTTTGATTAGTGGCAGCATACAATCTTCTTACTCCTACTTCAGGATTTTCCTGATATTAAAATATAAAGACATTATCACATTTACACTTAGCCCTGTGATTATCTGGGAAGGTTAAACTTTGTTTAATGGCTGCTGAATAAAATGATGACTAACTTTAATAAATAAAATTATGCTTTACATCAATTTGATTCCTATTAAAAAAAACAGCACAAAAACTTTAAACTCACATTGCAGGAAATCTAGTCAAGAACAATGAAAGGGTTGCTGAGATTTCTGGAATACTGACACGTCTTCAAAACAATCCTGGTACATGCGCTTTTGGAGAGACAGGTTTAATATCAAAGACCTGAGAAAAATCTATGTGTTTCATATACAATGTATAATTAATTCTATAACAATAATTAAATAATTTACATAACTGAAATACTCCTACCTAGAAAAAGAAATTACTTTTAGCATCAGCAAGTGAAATATGGAAATCCTTGAATAATCTTCAGTGTCTTTTCAAATAGACTTTTCCTATCAGTTCTCTTAGCCTTAGTTATGCACACTGAGCCCAGATTATATATTACATGTGTGTATATTATATATACACACATATATACCTATTTTTAAATCAAAGATGTAAATCCTATCTTGTAGGAGCAAATGGTTGAAATAATCATCTATGCTAAAAATCCATTAACGTGCCAGCAGAGTGTCTTTTCTCATGTGACTTATTATGCCCCCACCTCTATCCAAACATTCTCACATAAAATGTAAGAAATGTATATATATATATATATATATATATATATATATAAAGACAAACAGCAAGTTGATCTAACACATTTGCTGCCATGTGTTTATCTTTCAGCCCCATAACAAAATCATTGACAAGTTAACAGTATGATTACATAAAGATGTTTGTCTTTTTGTATTTAACAGTATTTTAACAAATTATTTCTGAGATGCAGTGTTTTAAAGAAACTCTTCTTCTCAAATGACCCCTTTTCTTTCTTATCCTTTGTGAACAGATGTTTTGTCTTATTCCTTTCTCTAGCTCCAAAGCACCTTCTACAGGCCTTTACCAAAAAGGATATTAAAAAAACTGACCTAAAAATGAATGTACAATGGAATATTATTGAGCCATAAGGAGGAATGTAGTGGCATTTGTTACAACATGAATGAACTTTGGAAATAAGTTAAAGAAGCCAGACACAAAAGCCACATTTTGTATGATTCCATTTATATAAAATGTGCAGAGCAAGTAAATCCATAGAGATAGAAAGTAAACTAGTAGTTGCCAGGAACTGGGGGTTGGAGGAGACTGCAAATTAATACTTTCCTGGTACAGGGGCTGAGATTTCTGGAATACTGACACTTCAAAACAATCCTGGTACGTGCGCTTTTGGAGAGACAGGTTTAATATCAAAGACCTGAGAAAAATCTATGTGTTTCATATACAATGTATAATTAATTCTATAACAATAATTAAATAATTTACATAACTGAAATACTCCTACCTAGAAAAAGAAATTACTTTTAGCATCAGCAAGTGAAATATGGAAATCCTTGAATAATCTTCAGTGTCTTTTCAAATAGACTTTTCCTATCAGTTCTCTTAGCCTTAGTTATGCACACTGAGCCCAGATTATATATTACATGTGTGTATATTATATATACACACATATATACCTATTTTTAAATCAAAGATGTAAATCCTATCTTGTAGGAGCAAATGGTTGAAATAATCATCTATGCTAAAAATCCATTAACGTGCCAGCAGAGTGTCTTTTCTCATGTGACTTATTATGCCCCCACCTCTATCCAAACATTCTCACATAAAATGTAAGAAATGTATATATATATATATATATATATATATATATATAAAGACAAACAGCAAGTTGATCTAACACATTTGCTGCCATGTGTTTATTTTTCAGCACCATAACAAAAAAAGTGACAAGTTAACAGTATGATTACATAAAGATGTTTGTCTTTTTGTATTTAACAGTATTTTAACAAATTATTTCTGAGATGCAGTGTTTTAAAGAAACTCTTCTTCTCAAATGACCCCTTTTCTTTCTTATCCTTTGTGAACAGATGTTTTGTCTTATTCCTTTCTCTAGCTCCAAAGCACCTTCTACAGGCCTTTACCAAAAAGGATATTAAAAAAACTGACCTAAAAATGAATGTACAATGGAATATTATTGAGCCATAAGGAGGAATGTAGTGGCATTTGTTACAACATGAATGAACTTTGGAAATAAGTTAAAGAAGCCAGACACAAAAGCCACATTTTGTATGATTCCATTTATATAAAATGTGCAGAGCAAGTAAATCCATAGAGATAGAAAGTAAACTAGTAGTTGCCAGGAACTGGGGGTTGGAGGAGAGTGGAAATTAATACTATTGGGTATGGTATTTCTTTTTAGGGCAAAGAACATTTCCATAACTCTTTAAAAATATTAAAACCACTTAATTGTACATTATGAAAGGCAAAAGTTTACAATGATCTCAATTCAAAAATAAAAGAATGAATGAAGAAATGCTCACAGTATTTCTCTTCATTTAGAGTTCAAATATACTGCCCACTGACAAACATGTAACTCAATTTAACTTTCTTTACCTTTGGGCATATACTTGGCTGTCCATTCCCCTTGCTTAACTAGTATATTCTCAAAGAACAAAAAATTTTAGTCCTACAAAAAAATTACAAAACCTTTTAGGAAAGTAAAAATGACTTTAGATTATTCCATTGTGGCTGTTTGCACCAAGTCTACATTTAAAAGTATCAACTGAAAAATGATTATAACGAACTATTTTCATTTCTATTCTTTTCTTCTATCTTTTTACTAAATAACAGAATAAATGTTGGACACATCGGTCCAGTCGCTCCACGGCACGTGGGATCTTCCCAGGCCAGGGATCAAACCAGCGCCTCTTGCACTGCAAGGTGGTGTCCTTACCCATTGAACCACCAGGGAAGCCCTACACCATCGTTTTCTAAACTGTGTGCTTTAAGAAAATTTAGTTAACCTTCATGAATCTTATCCCTCTCACATAAACGGGAATAATTACTACCTGCGTGGCATGACATTATCAGGAATAAATGAGACAACATAAAGTGTCTAATAAAGCTTCAGTAAGTGGAAACTATTGTTAAGACTATGCTCAGGGCTTCTCTAGTAGCTCACTGGTGAAGAATCTGCCTGCCAATGCAGGAGACATGAGCTTGATCCCTGATCTGGGAAGATCCCACGTGCCCACAAGTCATAACTATTAAGCCTGTTCTCTAGAACCCAGGAGCCTCAGCTGCTGAGCCCATGTGCTCCAACTACTGAAGTCTGTGCACCCTAGAGCCTGTGCTCTGCAACAAAAGAAACCACTGCAACCAGAAGCCCACACACCACAACTAGAGAGTGGCTCTCATGCACTGTAACTAGAGAAAAGCCCGTGGACCAAAAAGACCCAGCACAGCCAACCACTCAAAAAAAAAAGATCATATTCAAGGTACCAAAGATCTGGAGGGTGGGGTCAGGATGAATAAGACATTTTAAATTGGAGGTTCAGAAAGGATTCGGGCTGAAGAATAAAAAGTTGCTTTCACTATAAAACTGTTAGATACATTAATCAGGGCTTAGAATCAAATAAGTGGTATGACATGATCAAAAAATATATCCAATGAATTCAATACCAAGAGCTTTACTCTGGACTCCAAAGACATCACATCTTTCAGAATTCAATTCAATTTTTCTCTTTTGTGTTAAAATCTGAAAATAATAATCAAGGGGAGAAGAGAGAGCTTTTCTTTACAGACTTTCCAGAAGCTTAGTTCTAGAATCTATGTACTACAGCATCTTCAGTCAATTGTTAATGGATGATCACTGAAACTACTGCTATTGCTAGTAAATGGCTTGGTTTCTTGAAACACACACATATATATATATATGTGAGCATATATATATATATATATGTATGTATGTATAACTACTATGTATTTCAAAGTGAAACACAAACTTCTTGAAACAGCCATAATTTGGGGTTCAAGTATTCTTAGAAGTATTTATCTTCCAGAAAAGATGTGGTTTTGATTCCCTTGTGATAAGGTGAATTTCCTTCATTATCTTCAAGGTCTTTGTGTATGAAAGATAGGATTGAATTTCTTCAAGGTCACTCAAAGTCCTGAAAGCCCTAGAGGATTATTTTGGCACTCTGACTCTCCTAGTCTCTGAAACATTTGGCAATGTATCAAAGTTTCATCAGAGGAAAAAAATAACCCACAGAATTTATGGGGAAAAAAGTCATAACTGACTATCTGGCCAAAGGAATCAAATTCATTCAAAAAATATTTAGTGGGGCGATATGTATCAATTACAGACTTACGCACTCAGCTCCTATTTAAAATGTTCTAGCTATAGCCCACTGGGTATTTGCCTTGGTTAAAGCTGATACAGGCCTGCTCCCCTAACTTCTATATTAAGATGCAAATTAAATTAAAATAATTTTGACACATATTAAATTCAACTATTATAAATTCTAAATACAACTTCCTCACTAGCTAACACATTTGTTTCTTTATTTTTTTTATATTTTTATTGACATAAAATGTTAATTGGACATTGTTTAGTGACACTGTTACAGGTCAACAAAAATTTAAACATTGCCATCTTGTGGTCAAACATTCATAAATGTCAAACTGAAAACAATGTCACCTTCCTAAAGAGAGATATTTACCTTTAAAATTTTCCCAAAGAAATTTTCCTATCAGTTGAGAAAAGTCATCATTTTATTTTATTTTATTTTGGGGAGGAGGGGGGTTGGACCACTTCTATTGGTCTTTCATTTATCTATTTTCACCCATCTTTGTTCCTTGACCCATGTGGGCCTCCCATAGCAGTGGCCTCTGTCACTGCAGAGCATGCGCTCTACGCGCATGCGCTCCAGAGCTACGACTGGGTAGCTGGACACATCGGTCCAGCTGCTCTGCAGCACGTGGGATCTTCCCAGGTCAGGGATCAAACCACCACCCATTGCACTGCAAGGCGGTGTCCTTACCCACTGGAACACCAGAGAAACCCTCACCATTTTATTATATACAATATTTTCCAAGGAGATAAAATTCATTTATAATTAATTTTTTTTCTTTTCCCCATCATGTCTCTTTTATTTACATTTATTTTCATCCATCTTTTTATTCTTTTGGCATGTGTGGGCCTCTCATTGGAGTGGCCTCTCTCACTACAGGGTACCAGCTCTGGGCACATGTGCTCCAGAGTGCTGGCTCTTAATTGGACACACTGGTCCAGCCGCTCCATGGCACATGGCATCTTTCCGGGCCAGGAATCAAACTGGTGCCCCTTGAAATGCAAGGGGGACTCTTTACCCACTGAACCACCATGAAAGCCCAAAATTCATTTATAATTTTAAGAAATTATAATTTTTTTTTAGAAAGCTAAATTAACTACACAGTCACTGACCACGAGTGGTAACAGGTTTCAGTAGGATATCAAGGCAGTCCTGGGTATTTGCCTTGGTTAAAGCTGATACAGGCCTGCTCCCCTAACTTCTATATTAAGATGCAAATTAAATTAAAATAATTTTGACACATATTAAATTCAACTATTATAAATTCTAAATACAACTTCCTCACTAGCTAACACATTTGTTTCTTTATTTTTTTTATATTTTTATTGACATAAAATGTTAATTGGACATTGTTTAGTGACACTGTTACAGGTCAACAAAAATTTAAACATTGCCATCTTGTGGTCAAACATTCATAAATGTCAAACTGAAAACAATGTCACCTTCCTAAAGAGAGATATTTACCTTTAAAATTTTCCCAAAGAAATTTTCCTATCAGTTGAGAAAAGTCATCATTTTATTTTATTTTATTTTGGGGAGGAGGGGGGTTGGACCACTTCTATTGGTCTTTCATTTATCTATTTTCACCCATCTTTGTTCCTTGACCCATGTGGGCCTCCCATAGCAGTGGCCTCTGTCACTGCAGAGCATGCGCTCTACGCGCATGCGCTCCAGAGCTACGACTGGGTAGCTGGACACATCGGTCCAGCTGCTCTGCAGCACGTGGGATCTTCCCAGGTCAGGGATCAAACCACCACCCATTGCACTGCAAGGCGGTGTCCTTACCCACTGGAACACCAGAGAAACCCTCACCATTTTATTATATACAATATTTTCCAAGGAGATAAAATTCATTTATAATTAATTTTTTTTCTTTTCCCCATCATGTCTCTTTTATTTACATTTATTTTCATCCATCTTTTTATTCTTTTGGCATGTGTGGGCCTCTCATTGGAGTGGCCTCTCTCACTACAGGGTACCAGCTCTGGGCACATGTGCTCCAGAGTGCTGGCTCTTAATTGGACACACTGGTCCAGCCGCTCCATGGCACATGGCATCTTTCCGGGCCAGGAATCAAACTGGTGCCCCTTGAAATGCAAGGGGGACTCTTTACCCACTGAACCACCATGAAAGCCCAAAATTCATTTATAATTTTAAGAAATTATAATTTTTTTTTAGAAAGCTAAATTAACTACACAGTCACTGACCACGAGTGGTAACAGGTTTCAGTAGGATATCAAGGCAGTCCTGGTTCTATCTCTTGTCCATATCATGTCATTTGCTCATATCTACATACTGTCATAATTTATTTGGAGGGGGGCGGGTTGGGGAGGGAAGGGGGCGAGCAGGTCACTTCTGTCGGTCTTTTCATTTTGTATATTTTCGTCCATCTTTGTTCTTTGGCCGTGTTGGCCTTCCATCACAGTGGCCTCTGTTGTCGCAGAGCACCGGCTCTGCGCTCCAGAGCTCCGGCTCGGTAATTGGACACATCAGTCCAGTCGCTCCGTGGCACGAGGGATCTTCCCAGGCCAGGGATCAAACCGCCACCCCTTGCACTGCAAGGCCGTGTCCTTACCCACTGGACCACTAGGGAAGCCCCCATAATTTACTTTTAAACATAATGAGGAAAATTTTACAGGCAACTTGTCAGAAGGTTCTAAAATATAGTATCAAAATAATAGCTAACATTAATGTACCACTGTTAGGTTTAAAAAAGTGGTCAGGAGGGCAAAGTTCTGAAAAGCTGGAGCAAGAGAGGAAGAGAAAACAAACAGAAAAATAAAAACATATATAACACAATCCTAAGAACATCCTCATTTAGGTCGTCCCCAAACTGCCAAGTGCCTAACCTTTACAATTATACTGGCATTCAATACACAAGATAAAAAACACAACTACACAAAGCAAAGAAAAACATTCCACTACTCAAAATATTCCTAACTCTTCTACAAAGATTGCAAAAAAAAATTTTTTAAACAGAAGGCATCTTAATTTCTACTGCTCAATTCCAGAATTTAGGTTATATAAAATTTAAATGACTAAGAAACAAGAAGGCAAAGCAACTTTGAAGAAATATAAAGACAAGATCAAAATGACTGACTGCAAAATCATTCAACCACATCATTTTGATTACCAAACAGTACAGAAAAGTTAATTCATATGATAGCATCTAACATGAGAATCCTTTGTTTTTTAAGTTGTACCTGTTGATCAAATCAACGCACAACATGAACAGCCTTTACTGCTGCCTTTATCATATTATAATTTTTTTAGAAAGCTAAATTAACTACACAGTCACTGACCACGAGTGGTAACAGGTTTCAGTAGGATATCAAGGCAGTCCTGGTTCTATCTCTTGTCCATATCATGTCATTTGCTCATATCTACATACTGTCATAATTTATTTGAGGAGGGTGGGGTGGGGAGGGAAGGGGGCGAGCAGGTCACTTCTGTCGGTCTTTTCATTTTGTATATTTTCGTCCATCTTTGTTCTTTGGCCGTGTTGGCCTTCCATCACAGTGGCCTCTGTTGTCGCAGAGCACCGGCTCTGCGCTCCAGAGCTCCGGCTCGGTAATTGGACACATCAGTCCAGTCGCTCCGTGGCACGAGGGATCTTCCCAGGCCAGGGATCAAACCGCCACCCCTTGCACTGCAAGGCCGTGTCCTTACCCACTGGACCACTAGGGAAGCCCCCATAATTTACTTTTAAACATAATGAGGAAAATTTTACAGGCAACTTGTCAGAAGGTTCTAAAATATAGTATCAAAATAATAGCTAACATTAATGTACCACTGTTAGGTTTAAAAAAGTGGTCAGGAGGGCAAAGTTCTGAAAAGCTGGAGCAAGAGAGGAAGAGAAAACAAACAGAAAAATAAAAACATATATAACACAATCCTAAGAACATCCTCATTTAGGTCGTCCCCAAACTGCCAAGTGCCTAACCTTTACAATTATACTGGCATTCAATACACAAGATAAAAAACACAACTACACAAAGCAAAGAAAAACATTCCACTACTCAAAATATTCCTAACTCTTCTACATAGATTGCAGAGAGAAAGTTTTTAAACAGAAGGCATCTTAATTTCTACTGCTCAATTCCAGAATTTAGGTTATATAAAATTTAAATGACTAAGAAACAAGAAGGCAAAGCAACTTTGAAGAAATATAAAGACAAGATCAAAATGACTGACTGCAAAATCATTCAACCACATCATTTTGATTACCAAACAGTACAGAAAAGTTAATTCATATGATAGCATCTAACATGAGAATCCTTTGTTTTTTAAGTTGTACCTGTTGATCAAATCAACGCACAACATGAACAGCCTTTACTGCTGCCTTTATCATATTATAGTTTAAAACAACTATGATATAGACTTGTACATAGATAAAAAGACACTGACTTTCAACTGTATAAGAACCAAAAACTAAGGTTATAAAAAATACTATGAGTTTTTAAAATTTTTATTTTACTTTTTAGGTTTACAGAGTTTTGTTGTTTACAGATATGTATGATCCCAGATTAGTCATATGTATACCCCCCATCCCCCTAAAATCCATTAGAAATAGTATTTACTGGTAAAAAGAACTAACAAATATACACTCAAATACAATATCAGACTCTTTATCCCAATGGACTAAAGGTGAAAAAATAGAAACAAAAAAAACCCTAGAGACAAGAAAAAGACATATAAAAGTATTCTCATTATATATTGTTCAATATCACAAAGTAGAAAACTACTATTACAAGAAAACAAATCTTACCTTGTTGCTGTGAAAGTGGAATAGCAGATTTGTTTCTTACATGTATTAAATGACCTTGAACTAGCTTGTGTTCAGCTTGCTTAATATCTTGGTCTTGCTTTGGTTGGTACTAAAGAATTTAAGACATGAAGTCATAATATTATTTTTAAGTTACTTTTAAAAGATCTGAGCAAGTATTTAGGTGTTTATTATATAAAATTTGAGGGCTTCCCTGGTGGTCCAGTGGGGAAGGACACCGCCTTGCAGTGCAAGGGGCGCCAGTTCGATCCCTGGCCTGGGAAGATCCCATGTGCCATGGAGAGGCTGAATCGATGTGTCCAATTACCGAGCCGGAGCTCTGGAGCACATGCGCCCAGAGCTGGTGCTCTGCGACAACAGAGGCCACTGCGATGGGAGGCCCACACGGGCCACAAGAACAAAGATGCATGAAAATTGATAATAAAAGACCAATAGAAGTGGCCCGCCTGTCCCCTTCCCTCCCCAACCCGCCTCGCCCCCAAAATTTGAATACTGTGCAAGCTTCCTAATTACCAAATGGGTAATGGAGTACACATTACTAAAAAAAGATATTATAAATAAAATCTTTCAAAAGATTTCAATAATATACACATTTTAAATATTCAAATAATCTCTATTTTTACTGGAAAATTCACAGCTACTTATAAATGGACTATTCCAGATACATACATGATGGATTTAGACAGGATAAAAACTTAATTTGGTTGTAAGTACTTCCATATAACCATTTTTGCATAAAATGAAAATCTGCATAATGTACTGCATTTTCAAAGAGCTTTTATATATAATAACATCATTTAATTCTCACACATGTTGAGTAGGTGTTATTATCCTCCTTTGCCATTCAAGAAATGTACTCTTGACCATAAGCCCCATCATCTTTTTTCCTTACTACAATCTAACCAAATTTAAGATTTTACATAGTCAAATTCCTTCACAATCATCCATTACAAATTGTGATGAATTTAGCCATTTTCTTTCTTTCCTTCCCTATTTTATGAGCCTAGTTATGAATGAGTTTCTAAAAACAGCTATCAGGTGTAATCTGACAGGAACTTAAGATATCTCTGAACTCTTACCAATAGTTACAAACAGAAGAATAATCTGAAACACCTATTCACACGGCCTTACACATGGACTCACATGGACTTACTAATCACTCCAGTCCTGGCAGGTACCTATTTATCTACAGGTAAAAATGAGCAGCTTTAGGCCACAGTAGTCACAAACAGCCTTAGCTCTGATCTTCTAAGTTTAGAGCCTTTGTTATATAGGTTTCTGCCCAGAAGGAAATATTATTTTGATGTGTATTTATTTCTAAGATGGGTGCTATGACTATCTTGGGCCACTTCAAGGAGAACCTTCCTACTGACTGCCTTCCTTAACCACAGAGTATTGCTGGGGCTTCCCAGCTGATTCAGTGGTAAGGAACCTTCCTGCCAATGCAAGAGACACAGAAGATATGGGTTTGATGCCTGGGTCAAGAAGATCCCCTGGAGAAGGGAAGGGCAACCCACTTCAGTATTCTTGCCTAAAAAATCCCATGGACAGAGAGCCTGGTGGGCCACGTAGTCCAGGGGGTCACAGAGAATTGGACATGACTAAGCATGCATACTGTGGAGCTAAACTGCCTGTGTTCAAACCTGGCTAAGACATTACCTAGCTTTGACCTTGGGTAAGTTACTTAGTGCCCCAATACCTCAATTTCCTCATTCATAAAATGGGGGTGATAATAGTAACTACCTCAGTGGGTTGTAAGGATTAAATGAGTTACATACATAACGTAGAACAGCATCTAGTTGAGTAAGCACTATAATGTGCTATTATTATTACTAGTCACATTTTCCTGTTAATAAAGGAAATCTAACAAAATAATTTTTCTGAAACCATTCTAATGGTAACACTTGGTAATTTTAAAACAGGCCAGTAATTAAGGAGAGAAATCTTTACCTTTTAAATATCTTTACTGAGGTACAATTGATAGATAATAAAAGGTACATATTTCAAGTATATCATATGCTAAGTTTTGACATATGTATATACCCATGAAGCCATCATCACAATCAAAATAATATAAGGAATATAGCCATCAATCTCAAAAGTTCACTCATAACCTTCTGTATTCCTTCCCATAACTATAGATTAGCGTGTATCTTCTAGAATGTTATATAAATAGAATCATAGAGTATGCACTCTTATTTAGGTGTAGGTTCTTGCTTTTTTTCCTCCTCAACATAACTTCTGTGAGAATCATCTGTTATTGTTTGTATCGGTAGTTCATGGCTTTTTATTGCTAAGCAGTATTCCATCTCATAGACGTGCCACAACTTGTACATTTAGCAATTTATTGATATCTGTGTGTGTCCAGTTTTTGTTGCTGTTTAGTCTCTAAGTTATGTCCAACTTTTTTACGACCCCATGGACAGTAGCTTGCTAGGCTCCTCTATGGAATTTCCCAGGCAAGAACACTGGAGTGGGCTACCATTTCTTTCTCCAAGGGATCTTCCCAACCCAGAGATCAAATCCAGGTATCTTGGAAGCTACTACAAATTGCTATGAACATTCATGTGCAAGTCTTTGCGTAGACATGTTTTAGTTTCCCCTTGGTAAACAAATCCTTAGGAGTGAAATGTCTGGGTCATATGGAGGTGTGCGTTTTACCTTTTTAAGAAATTTCCAAACTGTGGAGCTAAACTGCCTGTGTTCAAACCTGGCTAAGACATTACCTAGCTTTGACCTTGGGTAAGTTACTTAGTGCCCCAATACCTCAATTTCCTCATTCATAAAATGGGGGTGATAATAGTAACTACCTCAGTGGGTTGTAAGGATTAAATGAGTTACATACATAACGTAGAACAGCATCTAGTTGAGTAAGCACTATAATGTGCTATTATTATTACTAGTCACATTTTCCTGTTAATAAAGGAAATCTAACAAAATAATTTTTCTGAAACCATTCTAATGGTAACACTTGGTAATTTTAAAACAGGCCAGTAATTAAGGAGAGAAATCTTTACCTTTTAAATATCTTTACTGAGGTACAATTGATAGATAATAAAAGGTACATATTTCAAGTATATCATATGCTAAGTTTTGACATATGTATATACCCATGAAGCCATCATCACAATCAAAATAATATAAGGAATATAGCCATCAATCTCAAAAGTTCACTCATAACCTTCTGTATTCCTTCCCATAACTATAGATTAGCGTGTATCTTCTAGAATGTTATATAAATAGAATCATAGAGTATGCACTCTTATTTAGGTGTAGGTTCTTGCTTTTTTTCCTCCTCAACATAACTTCTGTGAGAATCATCTGTTATTGTTTGTATCGGTAGTTCATGGCTTTTTATTGCTAAGCAGTATTCCATCTCATAGACGTGCCACAACTTGTACATTTAGCAATTTATTGATATCTGTGTGTGTCCAGTTTTTGTTGCTGTTTAGTCTCTAAGTTATGTCCAACTTTTTTACGACCCCATGGACAGTAGCTTGCTAGGCTCCTCTATGGAATTTCCCAGGCAAGAACACTGGAGTGGGCTACCATTTCTTTCTCCAAGGGATCTTCCCAACCCAGAGATCAAATCCAGGTATCTTGGAAGCTACTACAAATTGCTATGAACATTCATGTGCAAGTCTTTGCGTAGACATGTTTTAGTTTCCCCTTGGTAAACAAATCCTTAGGAGTGAAATGTCTGGGTCATATGGAGGTGTGCGTTTTACCTTTTTAAGAAATTTCCAAACTGTTTTCCAAAATGGTTGAATCATTTTGACATTTCCACAGCAGCACAGGAGAGTTTAAGTGCTCCATACCCTAGCCAAATCTTGGCTTAGAAATCTTTTTAAATTTAGATGTTCTAATGGGTGTGTGATAGCATTTCACTGTGGTTTTCTTTTTAATTTTTTTTTTTGCCACTTCTATTGATCTTTCATTTATTCATCTTTGTTCTTTGGCCTGTGTGAGCCTCCCATCACAGTGGCCCCTCTCCTCGCAGAGCACCGGCTCCGGGCGCATGTGCTCCAGAGCTCTGACTGGGTAGCTGGACACACTGGTCCAGCCGCTCCGCGGCACGTGGTATCTTCCCAGGCCAGGGATCGAACTGCCGTCCCTTGCACTGCAAGGCGGTGTCCTTACCCACTGGAACACCAGGGAAGCCCTCACTACAGTTTTAATTGACATTTTCTAATGATTACTGATGTTTAAAATATTTTTATGTGCTCACTTCTTTAGGTAAGGTATCTATCCAAAGATTTAATCCATTTTTAAACTAGATTGAATTCTGTGTTCCTTATATAGCCTATGTATAAGCTTTTTATCAGATAAGTGATTTGCAAGTAACTTCTCCCAACCTGTAGCTTATCTTTTCATTCTCTTAACAATGTATCTCAAAGAGAAGTTCTTATTTTTGATAAGTTCAGTTTATTAATTTTTTTCTTTCATGGACAGTGCTTTGGTGTAATTTTTGCCTAACCCAAAGTCACAAATAACATTTATTATACAAGTAACTAACAGATTACTAACAGGTATTTGTTCATTATTAGTTCTTTCCTGATCACAGGAGCCAAACAGGTCACAGGTTATTAATATTAATATTAAAATTAAATGTGAAACCCTACATACTAGTCTCATCCATAAACAATCTTTATTTTATACATTTTTGGCTTTTATCTGCAACCTCCTGCAATGCAACCCAATACCATGCCATACCATGACTACTTAGTGAATAAATTAATCCACAGTGAGAAATGCATTGCTTTTACATAGATATAAAACTGCATTTAATGTAACAGGACCATTCTTTTTTTTACATTTTAGAGAGTGATTATCCTAGTTTTTCAGTACACAAGAACTCACAAATTTTAATATAATAAATATTTATTGAGTATCTACTATGCACAAGCTACTAAGCTAGCTATTGTTAGCTACTACGGAATATATAATATGCCTATCTAACTAGGTAACAGGCATTTATATATATATTATTTCTAATGTAAAGATAAGGAAATTAGGCTTAGAAAAAGTTTTTTTTTTAAAAAAGAGTCAGTTTTTTCTTTTAAAAAGAAAACAAAGGAGTCATAATGTGAGGCTGGCTGATCCAGAGACTGTGTTCTTGAGGGTGAACCATGCTAAGGCCATGTTTTTACAATTCTGATTTAAGTAGAGTACAAGTACTATTAAATAGGTACCTGAGGAACATCTTCTGCTGCTCCTGATAATTTAACATCACGTTCTTGTGCTGTCAGAAATGTTGTAGGAGAGTAAGGTGAGGATCTGGCAGCAACTCCAATTCTCCCAAACTCATTGGACCATGACTAGCACATAACTCTCATCATTGTTATGTGCTCACTTCTTTATGTATAAGCTTTTATGATTGAATTCTGTGTTCCTTATATAGCCTATGTATAAGCTTTTTATCAGATAAGTGATTTGCAAGTAACTTCTCCCAACCTGTAGCTTATCTTTTCATTCTCTTAACAATGTATCTCAAAGAGAAGTTCTTATTTTTGATAAGTTCAGTTTATTAATTTTTCTTTCATGGACAGTGCTTTGGTGTAATTTTTGCCTAACCCAAAGTCACAAATAACATTTATTATACAAGTAACTAACAGATTACTAACAGGTATTTGTTCATTATTAGTTCTTTCCTGATCACAGGAGCCAAACAGGTCACAGGTTATTAATATTAATATTAAAATTAAATGTGAAACCCTACATACTAGTCTCATCCATAAACAATCTTTATTTTATACATTTTTGGCTTTTATCTGCAACCTCCTGCAATGCAACCCAATACCATGCCATACCATGACTACTTAGTGAATAAATTAATCCACAGTGAGAAATGCATTGCTTTTACATAGATATAAAACTGCATTTAATGTAACAGGACCATTCTTTTTTTTACATTTTAGAGAGTGATTATCCTAGTTTTTCAGTACACAAGAACTCACAAATTTTAATATAATAAATATTTATTGAGTATCTACTATGCACAAGCTACTAAGCTAGCTATTGTTAGCTACTACACGGGAATATATAATATGCCTATCTAACTAGGTAACAGGCATTTATATATATATTATTTCTAATGTAAAGATAAGGAAATTAGGCTTAGAAAAAGTTTTTTTTTTAAAAAAGAGTCAGTTTTTTCTTTTAAAAAGAAAACAAAGGAGTCATAATGTGAGGCTGGCTGATCCAGAGACTGTGTTCTTGAGGGTGAACCATGCTAAGGCCATGTTTTTACAATTCTGATTTAAGTAGAGTACAAGTACTATTAAATAGGTACCTGAGGAACATCTTCTGCTGCTCCTGATAATTTAACATCACGTTCTTGTGCTGTCAGAAATGTTGTAGGGAGAGTAAGGTGAGGATCTGGCAGCAACTCCAATTCTCCCAAACTCATTGGACCATGACTAGCACATAACTCTTCATAAACAGCATCTGTTACAAACATGCAAACAAAATGTTAAATTATTTCTTAGAGAAAGAAAAATTGACTTAAATTACCAATATTTCTCACCTGCTTAATTAGAAATAGAAGTACTTCAACAGAAAATGCCTGTCACCAGGCCTTCACTGCAATTAAACCAAAGCTCATAGCAAATGCGAAGAGTATCTATATTCAAGCAAATCTGTGTTCCAGGATTCTACTCAACAAGTTGTTCATGCAGTCCCTACCCAAAACCCACTCCTTCACATCAACTCCTAACCCTCCAGATTACCACTTCTATCAGTAAAAGTCAACAGAATACTTTCTATCGAAAATTTAATCTTAAAGCAAAGGACAATTTCCTGACTAGAAAATGCTGGAATTGCTTAGCTTTGTTCTGCAGAGCAAACAATCTAGCTCCTCTTTTCCTCGTCCAAATGACGTCTGAATCAAAGCAATAAAAACAAGACAATATGAACAGAGACAAATATTTATCTAATAAGAATATCACTATACATTTATATAGCACCTCATACTCTTGAGCACTTTCACATACATTGTCTCATTTAATTTGAATCTCAGAGTCATTCTGGAAGGAACAAAGATCAGATAATTTCAAAACTGTCTTTCACTGACAAAGGTAAGGCTCAGGAAACTTAACTGACTGTCCAAAACTCAGAATTCTAGTTAAGATATGCAGAGGAACTAAACCCCTCATTTTCAACTCCTACTCACTATTCCTTATTTCGCATTTTGGCTAAATTATTTCTCAGAAAATTCTGCTTTTTCTAATTAATGGTCATCTTTTAAATAAAGCATATTATGGTCTATCTCAGGCTTCCCAGGTGGCACTAGTGGTAAAGAACCTGACTGCCAATGCAGGAAATGTAAGGGAAGAGGGTTCAACTCCTGAGTAGGGAAGATCCCCTGGAGGAGGGCATGGCAAAACACACCAGTGTACTTGCCTGGAGAATCCCATGGACAGAGGAGCCTGGTGGACTATAGTCCATGGTGTCGCAAAGAGTCAGCAACGACTGAAGCGACTTAGCATGGCACACATCGTCTATCTCATTTTTATCAACAGAAATAGACCTGAAGCTCTACAAATAAACTAAATAGTTTTAACTGAGTATTTTATCTTTTTAATTTATTTATTTTTAATTGGAGGATAATTGCTTAATAGTATTGTTCTGGTTTCTGCCAAACATCAACATGAATCAGCCTGAGGCATACAATGTAATATTTTAAAAATCCCACAGATATTATATTTTCCATTTAAAGGCAGTCTGTTGACAATTTCTTAGGTATAGCAAATAATCACTCTATATTTTTACATTAGTCTATATTTTTAGGGAAGTTTTACATAAAGTTATATGACAAACTTAGCATCTAATAGACAGGAGAAGAACTTAAGTAGGTAATTCATAGCCAACAAATATAAACTCACCAGCAGTCAGTCAGTCATATGTTCATTCTTAAACTGACGAAAATAAAAATGGCAGGATATAGAGGAAAAGTTGTAAGATATTACTAATAAAAATAAATTACTTGAAACTTTTAAGATGCCAACTTGGTGAATCTATAAACTTTTAAATACATTTTTCTTTGGAACCAATAACTATTTCTGGGAAACTATTCCCTAAATACAAAACACGGCAATATGTTAGGCTATATGTGAGTGAATATTTATTTTAGCACTGTTTATAGTAGAGAGAAAAGTTAATAAAATAAATATTCACCATTAGAGCAATGACTGAATAAACTACTGGAAAACCACACTGAAATGTTTTATGCCGTCAATAAAAAGAATGAATTTAAGTAATAATAGTTGCCCTGGAGTAATTTCTACAGGGTTTACTGGGTGAAAACAAAATGCAGGTAAATGTGCATGATATAATCTCAACTTGTAAAATAACAACAAATATATACACACCATATGTACCTATCATATATACTGTGTGTGTGTGCATATAATTATACGCAAATGGGAAAAAAACTAAAAGGTTACATATCAGAATCTTAATATGAGTTACCTGAGATAAGGCATAAAGTAGGACAGGAGAAAATGTGAGGAGGAGGAGTAGATGAAAAATATCCATGAAAAGAATCTATAACAAAGTAATTTTTGATATAATCATTTTATTTTCATATAAAACAATATGGGGGGCTTCTCTGGTGGTCCAGTGGGTAAGGACACCGCCTTGCAGTGCAAGGGGCGCCGGTTCGATCCCTGGCCTGGGAAGATCCCACGTGCCACAGAGCGGCTGGACCGATGTGTCCAATTACCGAGCCGGAGCTCTGGAGCGCATGCGCCCAGAGCCAGTGCTCTGCGACAACAGATGCCACTGCGATGGGAGGCCCACACGGGCCAAAGAACAAAGATGCATGAAACTAGACAAATGAAAGACCAGTGGAAGTGGCCCACCCACCCCCTCACTCCCCACCCTCACCAAAATAAATAAATAAATAAATATTTAAAAAAAAAAAAAAAAACAATATGCGGCTGACATATGGGGTGTAAAAAAATATATATGATAAAAGAAATCTATGAAATCTAGTATCTATGATGAAAGAAAAAAATTAAATATAGAAACCCAGAAAGTGTATAAACAAACATCTCCCCAAACCATTAAAAGTACATAATACCTTTCAGCTCATAAAACACTCTATCACTTAAACTTTATTTACTGACTATGCTACATTCTCTGCTAGATGAAAGGGCTATCACAGTGGACAAGATAAAGTCCCCATTCTCAAGTGAGATTACAAATCAGTATGATAAGAGCAACATTAAGCTGGTGACATTAGAGGACTACACAGAGTGAGTCTGTGATGGTATCTAACCCAGGGATAATGGGTCAGGCAAGGATTCCATGACAACCACCACAACAATGTTGAATTTTCTGTCACCTCTAAAAAGTATACTCATTGACTGTACTGAATGCTAGTTAGCCCTTTATAAGAGGAACACTCAAAGTATTATTCTATTCAAGTCAAATTTAATTAATCATAATCTGAAATCCCTAATTTTACTTTTCTATAATCTTACTGCTTTGAAAAAGCAGCCATAATAGACTCAGAGAAGACTAAGTCTGCTTGAATTGCCAGTGCCAGCAACAGCCTTAGTTCCTGCAAATCTAGTAAGCTATTCCATTTGAATGAAACCCAAAGGCACCTCAATTTCCACTCAATCTTATTTCCCTCCTAATTCTGTCTTTCCTCCGTATCTTCTCTCTCCCTCGGTGAATGGAAATACCAATTATCAACTCATTCTACTCAGAAACCTGGAGATTTCTTAGACCTTCCCTTCTTTCATACCTCTCATATTCAAACTAAGTCTTGTCCACTCTCCTCCTCAAGTGTCTATCAGATCTCCCTTTTTATATTTCCCTGTCGCTGAATAATGTCTCACCAGTTTACTCTGGTAACTGTCTAAGCTAGAGGCTCCTTGTCTCCAGCCTTAATCCTCTCCAGCCCATTACACTGCACCTCACATAATCCTGCCAAAGACAAAATATGATCAAGGCCACTCAGGCCACTCATTTACATATAATCCTTCATGCATCTGAATATCACAAAACATTCAGACTGACAGAAATTCAAGACTGAATTTTCCATGGGAATAAATATAAAGTAAGATTGGAATTACTTTCCATTTTACACACAAATTTCCACTATCTTAGAGTAAATTTTAAAACCACTGAACAGCACATCTACATCTAGTTGGTTTCTACTTCCTGGTCCAATTTCATTGCATCCTAAGCTCTAAATCAGTTATACTTAAATTTTCCTGCTTAAGTTTCACTTTTTTTTTTTTTAAACTCTATCCCCCTGTATCTTTGCATATTCTGCTGAGGAGGCTTTTCCTACACTTAACTACATAGCTAACATCTATGCATCATTGAGAACTCATTTCATGTAAGCTCTTCACATATGATGTCTTTATTGATTGCCCTCCCCAGAAACAACAGACCTGTACACCCATCCTATGTGAACTGCTTTACAATAACTACCTGCATGTTTTTGCCTTCTCATCTACTAACTCTACTAGAGAAAAAATTCATTATGGATAAGGCTTTACTGGATTTTATACTCCTACCTAAAATGTGCTTAGAGCAAAGCAAGCACTCAAAAAATATATTCTGAATAAGCAAATAACAAACTGGAATATGTTTATCACACTTCATTGTCTAGTTAATGCATCTAAGATTCAATTTCACATTGGCTCTTGTGAGAAACCTTCTCTGAGCCCTGTGTGGGCTGTTCCTCCTCCGTGCTCCCACAGCAGTCTGTGTTGTTGCATTTATCAACAATATTATAACTGTTATCTCACATTATCCTACATGAGTTTATAAATTTCCTTGAGAGCAGATGTTTATTACCTCTGTGTCTCAAGACCCTTATTTAGTACTAATATAGTACCGGGTACACATAGGTATTCAGAGCAAGTTTTCTGAGTAAATGAAGAGCTATAATTGGTAGTAAATCCTAGATTTCTCAGAGTTTGTTCAAAATACCAGTTTATATTTTTGGACTCTTTTTTTTTTTTTTTGATAGGTAAGAAATAGATTTATTCAGATTCAGAGAAAGCACACTCCACAGACAGAGTGTGGGCCATGGCAGAACAAATCCAATGGCCCATTTTTGGACTCTTAAGACAATTCTTCAATTCTTATTTAGCATCTTTTTGTTACTCAACCCAACTTGAGAGCCTCAGAATTAGAAAACAGGATTGTGGGTTGCAAATAGGATGCTTTCTGAAAATGAGCAGAGCTGGGGAAAGGCAAGGTAAGAACGGATGAGCCTCTGTAACAAAATTATTAACAATCAACATGAAAAGCATGAGACACAGAGCAGAAGAAATAGTGATACATGGGACTCATTCTTCTACAATAATCATAATGTAACAAAATACTTAAAACAAGAGGGACAAACTAGTTCTCTACAAGCACCTTCTTTTTAGGCAACTGTGTGTAGTTTCTGGTTCTATTAAATATATTTGAGGTTTTTCACATTCTCCAAGCATTATTAAAGAGAGTAACAGTTATCATGTGTCAAGCATCAGTCACTCAGTCATGCCCGACCCTTTGCCACTCCATGGACTGTAACACATCAAGCTTCCTTGTCCTTCACCATCTCCCATAGCTTGTTCAAACTCATGTTCATTGACTCAGTGATGCCATCCAACCATCTTGTCCTCTGCCGTACCCTTCTCCTTTTGCCTTCTGTTCTTCCCAGCATCAGGGTCTTTTCCAATGAGTTGTCTTTTCACATCAGGTGGCCAGAGTATTGGAGCTTCAGTTTCAGCATCAGTCCTTCCAATGATGTCACCTACTACCCCTAATAACCTTATAAAGTAGATACTGTTTATGGTAAGCAGCCTCCACAACTGTCCCCAAACACCTGTCTCCTGGTATTTACTCCTACAATATTATTCCAGGATTGGTCTTTGCTATCAATTGAATGTGGCAGAAGTGGTAAAATGTCACTTCTGATATTCAGTTATGAAAGACATGATGGTCCATCTTAGGTGCTCACTGTCTCTGAGGTCATCCACTCTGGGAAAAGTCAACTTCTATGTCATGAACAGCATAATAGAAAGGTTCATGAAGTGAGGAACTGAGGCATCTTGCAGTCATGTGAGTGAGCTTGGAAAATAGATCCTCCAGCCCTAGTGGAAGCCCTCAGATGATGGCAGCTCCAGCCAATAGATTAACTACACTCCCAGGAGAGATCCTGGGGACCATACATGTAAGCCACTCCTAGATTCACGACTTTAAAAACTGTAAGAGAAAATAAATGTTTCCTGTCTTACTTTTGGTACATGATAGAAAAGGATGCTTTCTGAAAATGAGCAGAGCTGGGGAAAGGCAAGGTAAGAACGGATGAGCCTCTGTAACAAAATTATTAACAATCAACATGAAAAGCATGAGACACAGAGCAGAAGAAATAGTGATACATGGGACTCATTCTTCTACAATAATCATAATGTAACAAAATACTTAAAACAAGAGGGACAAACTAGTTCTCTACAAGCACCTTCTTTTTAGGCAACTGTGTGTAGTTTCTGGTTCTATTAAATATATTTGAGGTTTTTCACATTCTCCAAGCATTATTAAAGAGAGTAACAGTTATCATGTGTCAAGCATCAGTCACTCAGTCATGCCCGACCCTTTGCCACTCCATGGACTGTAACACATCAAGCTTCCTTGTCCTTCACCATCTCCCATAGCTTGTTCAAACTCATGTTCATTGACTCAGTGATGCCATCCAACCATCTTGTCCTCTGCGTACCCTTCTCCTTTTGCCTTCTGTTCTTCCCAGCATCAGGGTCTTTTCCAATGAGTTGTCTTTTCACATCAGGTGGCCAGAGTATTGGAGCTTCAGTTTCAGCATCAGTCCTTCCAATGATGTCACCTACTACCCCTAATAACCTTATAAAGTAGATACTGTTTATGGTAAGCAGCCTCCACAACTGTCCCCAAACACCTGTCTCCTGGTATTTACTCCTACAATATTATTCCAGGATTGGTCTTTGCTATCAATTGAATGTGGCAGAAGTGGTAAAATGTCACTTCTGATATTCAGTTATGAAAGACATGATGGTCCATCTTAGGTGCTCACTGTCTCTGAGGTCATCCACTCTGGGAAAAGTCAACTTCTATGTCATGAACAGCATAATAGAAAGGTTCATGAAGTGAGGAACTGAGGCATCTTGCAGTCATGTGAGTGAGCTTGGAAAATAGATCCTCCAGCCCTAGTGGAAGCCCTCAGATGATGGCAGCTCCAGCCAATAGATTAACTACACTCCCAGGAGAGATCCTGGGGACCATACATGTAAGCCACTCCTAGATTCACGACTTTAAAAACTGTAAGAGAAAATAAATGTTTCCTGTCTTCATCTGCTAAATTTTGGTATAATTTATTACATGGCAATAGCTAACTAATACATTATTATCCCTATTTATAGATGAAGAAACTCAGGCTCAGAAAGATTAACTTACTTTCCCAAAAATACACATCTGGAATTGAAAATTATTTCTGAAATTTCAAGAGCTCAAGCTCTTAGCCACTCTGTTATAATGACTCATCTATATGCTTAATCTGATGCCACATTACTTACTATTTTTTCCAATTAAACAGAGCATCTATGATCAAACATGCACTGAACTGTAGGTAATAAGCTAGGTGGTACCATAAGGAGAGGCTGAAAAGGATATATCCTCATGGATTTTATTTCATTTAACAATTTAATAAGTACCTTTCTGTTTGTGTACCAAGCAGCTCTCAAGTGATCTGTGAGAGCCATCTAGTGTCAATTCTATTTAATCATGGTCTCCACAGTTAGCTGGATATAGATACAGAAGTCATATATCATGCTACTTTGAATCCTAATTTAAAACAAAGTAAAAAATTAATACTCTTACTATGTGCATAAAATAATTCAAATGTTACTTTACATTTATTCTTACGGAAAATTCAGCCCTAAGGGTATCAGTTCTGAATGATAAGGTGGTTTCTCAATATAAAACTGATACTCCAAATGTTGTTGTTGTTCAGTCACTAAGTCATGTCTGCCTCTGCAATCCCATGGAATGCAGCACACCCAGCCTCTCTGTCCTGCACTATCTCCCTGACTTTGCTCAAACACATGTCCATTGAGTCTGTGATGCCATCCAACCATCTCATCTTCTGTCGTCCCCTTCTCCTTTTGTCCTCAAGCTTTCCCAGCATCAGGGTCTTTTCCAGTAAGTCAATACTCCACACCAAAGTCTTTCTAACTTCAGGCATCTTCTTTTTGGATTTCTGGCAAATCTGCCCACCTCCAGAAGTTCTTTTCATTTAAGAAAATGCAGCAATGGGCATAAGAAAATCAATAAATGAGAATATAGTTGATCCTTATTACCCTGAAGCTGCCATTTCTGAAAATTCACCTGATAAAATTTATTTGCAACCCTGAAATAGACACTCAAAGTGCATTCACAGTCCTCTGTGGATCTGCACACAGCAGGGAAAACCTGAATCCCTCTAGACTCACTTCAGCAGATGAGGTTGAACCCAGGCTGCTCAGCTTTCTTCTCAACTCTTATAGTGTGAACAACTGCTTTTTTTTTTGCTGTGTATTTAGTGCCAGGCTTTGCACATTTTTATCTGTTTTGTTGGTGATTTTGTTGTTTTAAATGGCCCTCAAACATAGTGCGGAAGTGCTCTCTAGTGTTCCAAAATGCAAAAGGCTTTGATGGCCTTACAGAAAAAATACGTTAGATAAGTTTCAGTTAGGGATGAGTTATAGTGATATTGACTATGAGAATCAATGTTAATGAATCAGCAATATATATTAAACATATTGTTGATACATGTTAATATCAACAATATGTTAACAACATATATTAAATAGAAACATACATAAAACAAGGTTATGTATTGTTAAAAATGTTATACATATGTTATATAAGTGTGTATATGTGTGTGTGTGTGTGTGTATATATGTATGTTATATATAATACAGGAACCTAACCCTGTGTTTCATCTAGAAGCCGTGGCTCCGTATTTCCTAATTCAGTGTATCTGGTGACTCTATTATAGGACATTAGTATTGCAGATAATGAGAATCAACTACATACGTTAGAAACTGATATTCTTTATTCTGCTCTTATTCTCAAGGTGTTACAGGCAAAGTGTTTAGTGAATAAAGTTCCAAAATAACACTGAGTGCACTGAGCTCTGAGTCAGAAACTCCTGCAGCATCAGTAGTGAACTTCTCCAGTATCACCTAACTGAACAATGTTCTACGTAAGATCTGTTATGTCACAGTTTTGATGTGCTAGTTTTTTTACCCAGTATACATGAAAACAAATATATCACTACTATAAATTTTTAAGTGGACATACACATATTACAAAAAGTATCTCATGCTCCATCCAGAGATTCATGTACCAACACTGTTACATGAATCACGTTTGGGGAAACATTGCTATATATAGAAAAAGTCATTATCAAACTTTTCAATTATGAATACCCTTTTAATGAAAGTTTGCAAGCCTACCAACAATTTTATTGAGCGGAACACTACTGTAGATTATAATACAAGACAGAACACAGTATTCAATGTGGAAACTAAAAGAGAGTGTGATCTGCACACAGCAGGAAAACCTGAATCCTCTAGACTCACTTCAGCAGATGAGGTTGAACCCAGGCTGCTCAGCTTTCTTCTCAACTCTTATAGTGTGAACAACTGCTTTTTTTTTTGCTGTGTATTTAGTGCCAGGCTTTGCACATTTTTATCTGTTTTGTTGGTGATTTTGTTGTTTTAAATGGCCCTCAAACATAGTGCGGAAGTGCTCTCTAGTGTTCCAAAATGCAAAAGGCTTTGATGGCCTTACAGAAAAATACGTTAGATAAGTTTCAGTTAGGGATGAGTTATAGTGATATTGACTATGAGAATCAATGTTAATGAATCAGCAATATATATTAAACATATTGTTGATACATGTTAATATCAACAATATGTTAACAACATATATTAAATAGAAACATACATAAAACAAGGTTATGTATTGTTAAAAATGTTATACATATGTTATATAAGTGTGTATATGTGTGTGTGTGTGTGTATATATGTATGTTATATATAATACAGGAACCTAACCCTGTGTTTCATCTAGAAGCCGTGGCTCCGTATTTCCTAATTCAGTGTATCTGGTGACTCTATTATAGGACATTAGTATTGCAGATAATGAGAATCAACTACATACGTTAGAAACTGATATTCTTTATTCTGCTCTTATTCTCAAGGTGTTACAGGCAAAGTGTTTAGTGAATAAAGTTCCAAAATAACACTGAGTGCACTGAGCTCTGAGTCAGAAACTCCTGCAGCATCAGTAGTGAACTTCTCCAGTATCACCTAACTGAACAATGTTCTACGTAAGATCTGTTATGTCACAGTTTTGATGTGCTAGTTTTTTTACCCAGTATACATGAAAACAAATATATCACTACTATAAATTTTTAAGTGGACATACACATATTACAAAAAGTATCTCATGCTCCATCCAGAGATTCATGTACCAACACTGTTACATGAATCACATTTGGGGAAACACTGCTATAAATAGGAAAAGTCATTATCAAACTTTTCAATTATGAACACCCTTTTTAATGAAAGTTTGCAAGCTCCTACCTGAAACTAGTTATGATCTTCTTAGTTCAGAGCAGGAACACTACTGTAGATTATAATACAAGACAGAACACAGTATTCAATGTGGAAACTAAAAAGAGAGTGTGATGGGAATCAAAGCAAATTAACAGACAACACATCCAGAGGCTGTGTTTTGGTGAATACCTGTAACTGTGTCACTCTGCTGAGAGAACGGCTTGGGAGCACATATTTGACCTGAAGACTCAGCCTCAGTCACAGGTTGCTGCCTGCAGGCGGAACGCCCCATTAGGATGTTCTCTGCGGCTGCTGTCAGTTCAGGCCTCTGTCCTTCACTAAGTTCACCCACACTCTTTTCCAAGTCCTATAAAAAGTAGAAACCATTGCTACAAACATCACTCTGAAATCAAATACAAACAAGAAATATCTGTCAAATGTATCATGATGCAGACCACCTGACGGTTTGAAACAGTGTTAGAAAGTACTTATTGTGCCACATAAACATTACATGAAAGTTAGTTTAATAAGATAGTGAAGTGTAGGCTTTGTTTTTCATCTTATTTCTTATGAAGTTAAATACCCATTACCTGTTTTTCCAACCTCCAAAACAGACCGCAATAGAACACATCAGAAAAATTTTATTATTTAAAACACTAAATGCTGGCACACAACATAAATGGTCTGTACGGCTTAAAATTAGAATAATAGAAAATTCACCTCTTGTTCTTTTTGAATGAAAATTGGCCAAAGTTGTTAGCATGAACCTTATAACAAAACAATTGCTGAAAATATAAAACACTGAGCTCTGAGTCAGAAACTCCTGCAGCATCAGTAGTGAACTTCTCCAGTATCACCTAACTGAACAATGTTCTACGTAAGATCTGTTATGTCACAGTTTTGATGTGCTAGTTTTTTTACCCAGTATACATGAAAACAAATATATCACTACTATAAATTTTTAAGTGGACATACACATATTACAAAAAGTATCTCATGCTCCATCCAGAGATTCATGTACCAACACTGTTACATGAATCACATTTGGGGAAACACTGCTATAAATAGGAAAAGTCATTATCAAACTTTTCAATTATGAACACCCTTTTTAATGAAAGTTTGCAAGCTCCTACCTGAAACTAGTTATGATCTTCTTAGTTCAGAGCAGGAACACTACTGTAGATTATAATACAAGACAGAACACAGTATTCAATGTGGAAACTAAAAAGAGAGTGTGATGGGAATCAAAGCAAATTAACAGACAACACATCCAGAGGCTGTGTTTTGGTGAATACCTGTAACTGTGTCACTCTGCTGAGAGAACGGCTTGGGAGCACATATTTGACCTGAAGACTCAGCCTCAGTCACAGGTTGCTGCCTGCAGGCGGGCGCCCCATTAGGATGTTCTCTGCGGCTGCTGTCAGTTCAGGCCTCTGTCCTTCACTAAGTTCACCCACACTCTTTTCCAAGTCCTATAAAAAGTAGAAACCATTGCTACAAACATCACTCTGAAATCAAATACAAACAAGAAATATCTGTCAAATGTATCATGATGCAGACCACCTGACGGTTTGAAACAGTGTTAGAAAGTACTTATTGTGCCACATAAACATTACATGAAAGTTAGTTTAATAAGATAGTGAAGTGTAGGCTTTTTTTTTCATCTTATTTCTTATGAAGTTAAATACCCATTACCTGTTTTTCCAACCTCCAAAACAGACCGCAATAGAACACATCAGAAAAATTTTATTATTTAAAACACTAAATGCTGGCACACAACATAAATGGTCTGTACGGCTTAAAATTAGAATAATAGAAAATTCACCTCTTGTTCTTTTTGAATGAAAATTGGCCAAAGTTGTTAGCATGAACCTTATAACAAAACAATTGCTGAAAATATAAAAAATACAAATATGTTTCTTTATCAGATATATAAAACAAAAACTTAAAATGTATTAAAAATTATATGCCTTAATCACTAGCACATTTTCTGACTTAGATATATTCTAGTTAATGAGGTTACTAACCAAGAACTGAATAAAAATTCCAATATATGAAAGCTCTCAAGTTTTTTATTTAAAAGCTTAATTTCAACCAAGTCATTTTTTTTTTTAACTAGACTATATGAAGAAATCACTGCTTAAACATCTTTGATTTCTGTTGACTACAAAGTAAAATCTAACTGCTTAGCTCATCATTCATGATTTCCTACAATTTGCCCTCATTATCCTCTACAGATTTATAGCTCCCCTTATTCTATAATCTGACTTTAATTCTTAAAGAATATCAATGGCTCAGCAACTTTTAAACAGAAAAAGATTGTTTTAACAGGAAAACCTTGGAGATTCTTGGGCAGAGTTTAGAGTGATGACAGATACATTTTCCTTAGAAATTAATTAGCACAGTGCCTATATTACTCTGCACTACCATATAAACGTTGTGCAATATATAGCACCTTCTCTTTGGTGGGCCAGTTTTCTATGGCACTCTTAATTGCTGAACTATTTAACAGCTTAATACTCAATGACTCTACTGAGGATTTAGCTTCCCTAGTCACAAAATGCTCTCATATTCATAAGCATTTATCATTTTTATATTATACTCATATCTCAGACTCATGTCAACTCTTCCGTTTATCTATCAACCATAGCAGTATACCTAGCCCATCCACATAAATGTACAAAATACAGTTCTTTCATCAGACTACTCTCACTGACCTTCTGAGTAGAGTTTCAAGCACAAAAACTGACTACTATTTTTGTACCAAAGCAGTATTTTAACTTATAACTACATCATTATTGAGTTTCCCAGGTGATGCTAGTGGTAAAGAACCTGCCTGCCAATGTAGGATACATAAGAGATACAGATTCCGATCCCTGGGTCAGGAAGATCTTCCAGAGTAGGAAAATTGTAAAACACTCCATTATTCTTGCCTGGAGAATCCCATGGACAGAGAAGCCTGGCGGGCTATAGCCCATGGGGTCACAGAAAGTTGGACATGACTGAAGCAACTTCTCACAGAAGCACACACACATATCATTATTACTAGTGCTCACTACAAACAAATGTTTAAAACATAGGATAACACAATTAATGTCACTGTTAATCAGACTGGCAAAAACTTAAGATCAGAAGTATTTTATGGCACTTCCCTGGTGGTCCAGTGGGTAAGGACACCGCCTTGCAGTGCAAGGGGCGGTGGTTCGATCCCTAGCCTGGGAAGATCCCACATGCCATGGAGCAGCTGGACTGATGGGTCCAATTACCAAGTCAGAGTTCTGAAGCTCATGCACTCAGAGCCAGTGCTCTGCAGCGAGAGAGGCCACTGCAATGGGAGGCCCACACAGGCCAAAGAAGAAAGATGGATGAAAATAAATAATGAAAGACCAATATAAGTGGCCAAAAAAAAAAAAAAAAGTATCTTATGAAGTATTGGAGTCTCATAAAGTTGAAAAGCAATTTATTACTATTTATTTAAATTATAAATGCTTGTGCCTTCTGAGTAATTATCTTCTATAGAGAGGCAATTCTTCATGATGCAAAAAGGATTTCATTCTTTTTACAGTTTGGAGAGAGAAAAATTGGAATCAATCTAAAAATACTTTAATAGGAGAATAAACTAGCATATACTACATGCTGGATAAAAAGGATACGGTATATCTTTTAGGATTTATAGTCAAATTTTAAGAATGAGATAATAGAGTAACACATACACATTATCTATACATGAATCCATACATATGCATGTACATGTAAATGTTTAGATGCTTAGAAAAAAATCTGGAAAGGATAATCTTCCAGCTTCTGGGCTTCTAGTCTAGCCAAGATGGCACACTAACAAAGGCTGCCAGCTCCCTGTCCCTCAAAATGCTGGTGTAACCACAGAAATGAGAAGAAACCACGGATTCTGAGAATTAAGCAAAAATTATGAAAAACATTATGGAAATGATGTAGGGTATGTGGGAAGAAAGGGGCTCCATTCTGAGGAGCAGGGTGGTTACACGGGGGCCAGTGACAAGAACTACCGGAGCAAAGTGCTATTGCCATTCCCTCTTGCCCCATTAACTGTAAATCATCGCTGTTTGCCCCCTAACTGTAAGATCTTGGCAACAATCTGGGCCGCGGAAACCAGTGCCCCAGAGTAGCATCAGGGAGCATGAAGGCCCAGCGAGGGTGAAAAGTCTGACCAGAAGCCGATGGGCATTCATTCCTCACTCACTCACTCCCCTGCACTCCAGGACAGGAATACAAAACATTGCAAACAAACCTGTTCCTAAGAGTTTTAAAGATACCAGAAGAACTGAACAGTAGAGAACCAACAAACTGCCATGCCACCCTCAGTAGTGTCCTGTGCTGCCTGAGATGCCCATCCCTGGGTGGCTCATCCTGTCCTCTCCTCTTACATTCACTAAAATGGACTATGGCCTGATATGAGTCCTTACCCAATACTAATTCTCAGACAGAATAGCTTATTCCCACTGCCCTCACCCTGGACCCAGAACATGAGTTCATATACCATAAGAAACAGATACTCGAAGAGTAAGTGTTAAAAAGTGAAAAACATTAATCTTACACACACATACACAGGAATAATGAAAGATACTGGGGAATTTGGGGGAGAATAGATACATGTATATGTATGACTGACTCCCTTCACTGTTCACCTGAAACTGTCACAACATTGTTAACTGACTATACCCCAATATAAAATGCTTTCTTTTGGTGTTAAAATTTCTTTTAAATTAAAAAAAAAAAAGAAAGAAACTAATAATGTGAAGCAAAATATCATTTAAAAAAAGAAATAAGAATATCAGATATGAAGAATATAATAAATCAGATAAACAGTGGGCAAAGAACATATTAGTGGCTGGCAGAGCAGACTGAAGAACAATTCCAAAAGACAGTAGGAAAGAATGAAGAGACAGAAAGTCTAAGACACAAACAGAAGCAGAAGTGTTAATATCTGGAAATAACATTCTAGCCAGAGAGGGAAAAAAGATGAGAGGAAGAAAAAAATTGAAAAAGTAGTAGAGATAAATTTCCCAGCATTAAAAAGATGAAAAAGTCTGAGAAATGAATGAATAAATGAACCAATATTGCTCTTGTTGATGGTGGTCAGTAGCTCAGTCGTGTCCAACTCTTTTGTGACCCAATAGACTATAACTGGCCAGAGTCCTCTGTCCATGGCATTTCACAGGCAAGAATACTGGAGTAGGTTGCCATTTCCTTTCTCCAGGGCATCTTCTCGACCCAGGGATTGAACCTGCATTGTAGGCGGATTCTTTATCACTGAGTCCCTAGGGAAGTCCACCCAAATATTACTGATTTCCAAAAAATAGGAAAGAGGGATTAGTTAGTGGAATGTTTAAATTATGCTGACATTTCTGCTATTTGTTCCCTTTGTGGGTCTCATTTTCTCTCTCTCTCAGCCTACTGGTTTCTATACTAAGCAGCTTGGTTTCTCCAACTCTGAGAGCACTTCTTTTGAGCTTAGCAACAGTTATCACAACTGGTATCTTTCCAGTGTAATCAACGTTTGATCAATAGCTAAATAAGCTACAGAAAACTTCGTTATTTTTCAAGAAGAAAGAATAAGTTAAATTTCTATTTTTTCTCGTTACTAAGTTCCTTAGTTTGGGTGTTTTTTTTTTTTTTTTTGGCTTTTAAGTTCCTTACTTTTTATCCTCTATTTTTCCTAAGCATTTAAATTTTTAAGAAGAAAAATCAGTAGAAAATAAAGCTGTTTCCTTGGATTATGTATAGTCTTTGGATCCCATGTTCATTTAAAGGTAATTTCAAACCTGTTCAAGCAAAGACAACCAAATACACCGAAAGAATACTAAACAGAATCAAGACTACTAGTTCCACCTCTATTGTTAACCAGTCTGAGTGACCACACGGTACATTTCCACTGGGAATTTCCTTAAGTACCTTAGACTTAATGTTTCAAATCAAATTCATTATTTTCTCCACAAAACTTGGCACTCTTCTCTCTGCATTTCTAGGTGACCAACTATACAAGCACAACTTCTCTTAACCAGTGACCAAGTACTGCCAATTTGGTATTCTTAAATCTCTCTCCATTTATACTTAACTGCCTTTGTCCGTGTTCTCAGTCTGGACTCTTCCCATGATGTTCTTCATCATCATCTTTCCCTCACCTGTCCATGACTCCAAATGCCTTTTTAAACATCTTAACTTTGGGAATAAGGAAAAGAAAAGGAAATCTCTTATCTTGTGACTCCTTGCTTAAAATATCTTAAGGGTTCCATGCCCATACCCTAGCCTACAAAATTCTTTTGATCATCTGGTTCAAATTCTTTTGAAATCATAGACTATAACTGGCCAGAGTCCTCTGTCCATGGCATTTCACAGGCAAGAATACTGGAGTAGGTTGCCATTTCCTTTCTCCAGGGCATCTTCTCGACCCAGGGATTGAACCTGCATTGTAGGCGGATTCTTTATCACTGAGTCCCTAGGGAAGTCCACCCAAATATTACTGATTTCCAAAAAATAGGAAAGAGGGATTAGTTAGTGGAATGTTTAAATTATGCTGACATTTCTGCTATTTGTTCCCTTTGTGGGTCTCATTTTCTCTCTCTCTCAGCCTACTGGTTTCTATACTAAGCAGCTTGGTTTCTCCAACTCTGAGAGCACTTCTTTTGAGCTTAGCAACAGTTATCACAACTGGTATCTTTCCAGTGTAATCAACGTTTGATCAATAGCTAAATAAGCTACAGAAAACTTCGTTATTTTTCAAGAAGAAAGAATAAGTTAAATTTCTATTTTTTCTCGTTACTAAGTTCCTTAGTTTGGGTGTTTTTTTTTTTTTTTTTTTTTTTTTGGCTTTTAAGTTCCTTACTTTTTATCCTCTATTTTTCCTAAGCATTTAAATTTTTAAGAAGAAAAATCAGTAGAAAATAAAGCTGTTTCCTTGGATTATGTATAGTCTTTGGATCCCATGTTCATTTAAAGGTAATTTCAAACCTGTTCAAGCAAAGACAACCAAATACACCGAAAGAATACTAAACAGAATCAAGACTACTAGTTCCACCTCTATTGTTAACCAGTCTGAGTGACCACACGGTACATTTCCACTGGGAATTTCCTTAAGTACCTTAGACTTAATGTTTCAAATCAAATTCATTATTTTCTCCACAAAACTTGGCACTCTTCTCTCTGCATTTCTAGGTGACCAACTATACAAGCACAACTTCTCTTAACCAGTGACCAAGTACTGCCAATTTGGTATTCTTAAATCTCTCTCCATTTATACTTAACTGCCTTTGTCCGTGTTCTCAGTCTGGACTCTTCCCATGATGTTCTTCATCATCATCTTTCCCTCACCTGTCCATGACTCCAAATGCCTTTTTAAACATCTTAACTTTGGGAATAAGGAAAAAGAAAAAGGAAATCTCTTATCTTGTGACTCCCTTGCTTAAAATATCTTAAGGGGTTCCATGCCCATACCCTAGCCTACAAAATTCTTTTTGATCATCTGGTTCAATCTACTTGTCTAGCTATTTGATCAGTTACTACAGCGGAGAGTAATTATTTAAGCTCTTTTTTCCGTATAGGACTGTAAGCTGCTTAAAAATAAGGATCTTGCCTCATTCATCTTTGTTCTTTTCCGAGGTTGTGTCTGGCATATAGTAGATACTCAGTAAATGGTTGCAGAAAGAAAGAATGAATGAATGATCCTCACAAATCATTTAAAAGGGTTTCTGGTTTCTTCATCTGTAGAATGTGAGGTTTGGAACTAATGGCCTGAATTCCTTTTCCCTGAAGAACTATGGGTCCAGGTTAAAGTTACTGCAAGGTTGATCCCTAAATAAGTTGAAGTATTAGCATGCTTTAACTAAAAGTAGGAATATTTTTGTTATCTTTTTCCTGTATTTAGATCTAAAAGAAAAAACAATTAAAGTTAACAAGTACCTCTGGATAAATATAGTATAGTAACACAATATATGGAATCTAGAAAGATGGTACTGATAAATGTATATGCAGAGCAGCAATGGAGAGTCAGACATAAAGAACAGACTTGTGGACATTGTGGGGAGGGAGGAGTGGGTGAGGTGTATGGAAAGAGTAACATGGAAACTTACATTATCATATGTAAAAGAGACAACCAATGTGAACCTTCTGTAAGACTGAGGGAACTTACACAGGGGCTATGTAACAACCTGGAGGGATGGGAAGGGAGATGGGAGGGAAGTTCAAGTAGGAGGAGTCAAGTATGACTGCATGCAGTAAACAACAAAAAAGTGTATACCTATGACTATAGCAGTAAACAACAAAACTTTGTAAAGGGAAAACAAAAATAAATTAAAAAAAAAAAGTACCTCTGAATGGTAAACAGCTTGCTGCGAAACTAATGGTTCCTGGTTTTGTTTAGTGAGAAGAGAAAGAAATGCATCAGTATGAATTTTTTTATGGGGAATCCTAATCACTTCTCCTTCACTGGGAAGATCATCTTCCTAAATAAAATATAAAGATAACATGATCAAAACCAAAAATTAGAACAAAGATGGAAATAAATGAAAAAACAACAGAAGTGGCCAAAAAAATTAATCTATCAATTACATTTTTCATAATAATTTATGATTCATAAATCTTAGCAGTCATTATGAATATGATCATATTAGCACTTTACACAGAGAAGATGGACTCTATTATTATTTAGATCTCATTTCCATTCAACTACTCTAAAAATACTTTATGTTTACCTCAAATATAATCATCAGTATAAAGTAATTTGGTTACATTTGAACTGGATATTTACTATAAAAGATGAAAACTAGACCCTCTGCCCCCTGTGACTGAGTTACAATGATTCATAAACATTATATTCAGGGTTACCAAGTTTTTTCTCATGTGGATTTTGGCTTCCTGTGGAGGCAGAGCACAAAGCTGTGCCCCAGTGCGGCACTGGGAGTGAAGCACAGCACCAACAGGCAGACCACAGGCAGACCTGGACCACAGGCAAAAATGAAAGCCTGCAGAAATATGTGGAGGCACCTACGGACCTGTGACCATCCCTGTGCCTTCGTGTTGACCTTCAGTGCTTTCAAGGGAGCAGGAAGACCCAGCTTAGATTTCATGCCACCTCAAAATAGACCAGTCCCCACAACAAAGAACAGTGTAGGCCACAGAGCCAGAAACCTGGATTTCTTTGTAAATATAAGTATTAACATGATTTTATACTCCATTAATAGTATTTTTACCTAAGTCTCTTATGTTTAGTGAAATAAAGTTTGTTAACTCTGGAGCACAAGTGTTCATCCCCTAGATGTGTACACAGATAAATGCCTACTGATTCACGTCCTCAAAGTTAGCTCAGTTTTTAAAGATTGTACTTCTTAATGTGATTCTATCATGAATTTGTATCATATTTGATTTAGACTTGGTAAAAATACTGAAATGAAAGCTAAGTTTCAAATGTAGAAAAAGATGTTTTAATTTAGTCCTGGTTCGGGTCAGCGATTTACTTTAAACAAACTTAAATGTGCTTCTGCATCAAGATACAGTTCTAAGAATGTATAAAAATAATGACAGAATGATAATATGAAATAGGCCAAATGTTAGTGTAATGTTTCACTGAAAATAAAGAGTTTTCCTTTAGGCACCACCCCGCCATATTATTTTATAAAAGTGATTTCCACTCTCTTCAGAATAGACTCAACCAATTACTCATAATAATTACTGTTAGAAAAGTAACTGCCCCATTAAAACCTTACCAAAACACTCCTTTATTATTTCATACTCCTATAGACAGTAAATAAAATTAAAATATTTTATCACTTGAACATATGACTCTCCAGATTAGGCATCTTTGCATTATTTTGTACAACGCTTCATATTTACCTCAAATATAATCATCAGTATAAAGTAATTTGGTTACATTTGAACTGGATATTTACTATAAAAGATGAAAACTAGACCCTCTGCCCCCTGTGACTGAGTTACAATGATTCATAAACATTATATTCAGGGTTACCAAGTTTTTTCTCATGTGGATTTTGGCTTCCTGTGGAGGCAGAGCACAAAGCTGTGCCCCAGTGCGGCACTGGGAGTGAAGCACAGCACCAACAGGCAGACCACAGGCAGACCTGGACCACAGGCAAAAATGAAAGCCTGCAGAAATATGTGGAGGCACCTACGGACCTGTGACCATCCCTGTGCCTTCGTGTTGACCTTCAGTGCTTTCAAGGGAGCAGGAAGACCCAGCTTAGATTTCATGCCACCTCAAAATAGACCAGTCCCCACAACAAAGAACAGTGTAGGCCACAGAGCCAGAAACCTGGATTTCTTTGTAAATATAAGTATTAACATGATTTTATACTCCATTAATAGTATTTTTACCTAAGTCTCTTATGTTTAGTGAAATAAAGTTTGTTAACTCTGGAGCACAAGTGTTCATCCCCTAGATGTGTACACAGATAAATGCCTACTGATTCACGTCCTCAAAGTTAGCTCAGTTTTTAAAGATTGTACTTCTTAATGTGATTCTATCATGAATTTGTATCATATTTGATTTAGACTTGGTAAAAATACTGAAATGAAAGCTAAGTTTCAAATGTAGAAAAAGATGTTTTAATTTAGTCCTGGTTCGGGTCAGCGATTTACTTTAAACAAACTTAAATGTGCTTCTGCATCAAGATACAGTTCTAAGAATGTATAAAAATAATGACAGAATGATAATATGAAATAGGCCAAATGTTAGTGTAATGTTTCACTGAAAATAAAGAGTTTTCCTTTAGGCACCACCCCGCCATATTATTTTATAAAAGTGATTTCCACTCTCTTCAGAATAGACTCAACCAATTACTCATAATAATTACTGTTAGAAAAGTAACTGCCCCATTAAAACCTTACCAAAACACTCCTTTATTATTTCATACTCCTATAGACAGTAAATAAAATTAAAATATTTTATCACTTGAACATATGACTCTCCAGATTAGGCATCTTTGCATTATTGTGTCTTTAACAGTGTAATAATGCTATATGGCACCTTTCATTTTTTTGTCTATTGGACTTGACAAATGCCTGGCACACATACCCAGCCCCTTGCAACTTAAGCTTTAGAATTCAGACAGCCGCTATTAGAACTCAAAATTTACAGTTTTAGCTTATGTTGATAGCCTAAAACGAAAGGAAAGTATTATGTATCCACGTAAAAACAATTGTGGATTTGTCACTATATACCTATGTAACACAAACAAGAGATCTAACTCCTTCAACTCAAAGTAAAATAAGTAGTTAGATATTTTTAACAAAAGATGCATATTATCATTTGAGATGCTTTAGATTTAGGCTTCAACTGCCCATACCCATACATGCATACCACATAACCCTCATGACCTAATGAATCAACAAGAAGGAAGGGCCAAGGACACATATTTCTAAAAGCTACACCAGTGAATCTGACATTACAATCACTACTTTAAGGAAATTTCTAGTATTATGATTGTAAGGAGACAGGAAATCATGATGTTTCAAAAGAATATCAATCTCTTATTTCCAGGGCTTCCCTGGTGGTCCAGTGGGTAAGGACACCACCTTGCAGTGCAAGGGGCGCTGGTTTGATCCCTGGCCTGGGAAGATCCCATGTGCCGTGGAGCAGCTGGACCAATGTGTCCAATCACCGAGCCAGAGCTCTGGAGCGCATGTGCCCAGAGCCGGTGCTCTGCGACAAGAGAGGCCACTGCGATGGGAGGCCCACACAGGCCAAAGAACAAATATGGATGAAAATAGATAAATGAAAGACCAACAGAAGTGGCGCCGCCTGCCCTCCTCCCTCCCCAACCCGCCCCCTCGCCAAAAAAAAAAAAAAAAATCTCTATTTTCATCATGATCATATGTAACAATACAAAAAAAAAATGTTTCACTGAAAATAAAGAGTTTTCCTTTAGGCACCACCCCGCCATATTATTTTATAAAAGTGATTTCCACTCTCTTCAGAATAGACTCAACCAATTACTCATAATAATTACTGTTAGAAAAGTAACTGCCCCATTAAAACCTTACCAAAACACTCCTTTATTATTTCATACTCCTATAGACAGTAAATAAAATTAAAATATTTTATCACTTGAACATATGACTCTCCAGATTAGGCATCTTTGCATTATTGTGTCTTTAACAGTGTAATAATGCTATATGGCACCTTTCATTTTTTTGTCTATTGGACTTGACAAATGCCTGGCACACATACCCAGCCCCTTGCAACTTAAGCTTTAGAATTCAGACAGCCGCTATTAGAACTCAAAATTTACAGTTTTAGCTTATGTTGATAGCCTAAAACGAAAGGAAAGTATTATGTATCCACGTAAAAACAATTGTGGATTTGTCACTATATACCTATGTAACACAAACAAGAGATCTAACTCCTTCAACTCAAAGTAAAATAAGTAGTTAGATATTTTTAACAAAAGATGCATATTATCATTTGAGATGCTTTAGATTTAGGCTTCAACTGCCCATACCCATACATGCATACCACATAACCCTCATGACCTAATGAATCAACAAGAAGGAAGGGCCAAGGACACATATTTCTAAAAGCTACACCAGTGAATCTGACATTACAATCACTACTTTAAGGAAATTTCTAGTATTATGATTGTAAGGAGACAGGAAATCATGATGTTTCAAAAGAATATCAATCTCTTATTTCCAGGGCTTCCCTGGTGGTCCAGTGGGTAAGGACACCACCTTGCAGTGCAAGGGGCGCTGGTTTGATCCCTGGCCTGGGAAGATCCCATGTGCCGTGGAGCAGCTGGACCAATGTGTCCAATCACCGAGCCAGAGCTCTGGAGCGCATGTGCCCAGAGCCGGTGCTCTGCGACAAGAGAGGCCACTGCGATGGGAGGCCCACACAGGCCAAAGAACAAATATGGATGAAAATAGATAAATGAAAGACCAACAGAAGTGGCGCCGCCTGCCCTCCTCCCTCCCCAACCCGCCCCCTCGCCAAAAAAAAAAAAAAAATCTCTATTTTCATCATGATCATATGTAACAATACAAACGGCAAGATTAAAGTGTAGCTAGACTTCTTCCAGTCAAGATGCAGTAATAAGGACCAGATACACCCACCTGCTTAAAACAACTAAAGCATGGACAAAGTATGTGAAAAACTGCATTTCAAAACATGGTGCATCAGGTTACAAAAGATAGTGATCCCTGAAAACAAATCGGAAGAAGCCTATGACTGCTCCCGCTTATGGTCTATGTTTCCAGGCTGTGACACAGCAGCCTGTCTGAGAAGATGGAGCTGAAACTCCAGGGAGACCAAGAATGCTTCAGTTCATGAGACTGACTGCTGGAAAAGTGGAAGTTGCAGAGGGAGAGAACTCTGGACATCTGCAGATGGTCCCCTCTGAGTATTAAGCTGAATACCTATCCATGGAAGCATGTGAGGCAATTACAAGAGGCTGGAGGAACAAGCACCTGGGAAGCGACTGGATATAACAGTGCCTGGTGCTCACACGGGGCCCAGATAAAGGTTGTTTCCACTGGCTAGCTTAAAAACCTCATGTATGAAGCACTGGGTGAAACACACAGAAAAGACTTCTCTCTACAGTGGGAGATAAATAACCCTAGATTGAGTATGGCCCTGGTACTGCCTAACAAACCTTAAAAGCAAGACTCAAAGGGTAGAATTGTCTCTAAGTACTTAGTCATGTCCTGAGCAAATCTCAGAAATATTTATAGTAATATAAAACACAGAAGGCAAACGTCTACAGAAAATTTGGCATATCAAATTAAACAGCTCTTCTTAAAGATTAACATATAACTACCATATCATCCATCCATTCCACCCCTAGGTATTTGCCAAAGAGAAATAAAAGTGTACGTCCATACAAAGACTTGAACATAAGCATTCATAGCAACTTCATTTGTAATACCACCAAAATGGAATAAACCCAAATGCCCAAATCAACAGGTGAACAAATTGTGGTAGATCCACACAATAGAACACGCTCAGCAATAAAAAGCAATGAATTATGACAAAGGCTATAACACAGACAAGATAATTATTCTGAGTTAAAGCAATCACACACACAAAAAGCATACATACTATGTGATTTCATTTATATATATCTAGAAAATGCAAACTACTCTATAGTTACAGAAAGTAGATCAGTGGTTGCTAGGAGAGGCATAGAGGATCAGAAGAATGATGAGAGATGAGAAGGAGGGATTATGAAAGGACCTGAGGAAACTTTTGGGAGTGATGGATGATAAAAATGTTCATTATATTAACTGTGATAATTGCTTTACAAATATATACATATGTCAAAAACTATTAAATAAGTTTTCTTAAGAGCAACAATATTAGCAATGCTTAGCCGGGAGATCAAACCATTCAATTCTAAAGGAAATCAACCCTGACTATTCACTGGAAGTACTGACACTGAAGCTCATGCTCCAATACTCTGGCCACCTGAGGCGAAGAGCCAATTTATTGGAAAAGACCCTGATGCTGGGAAAGACTGAGGGCAGGAGGAGAGGGCCTGAAAGAGGATGAGATGGTTGGATGGCATCATTGACTCAGTGGACATGAGTTTAAGCAAAGTCCCAGAGACAGTTAAGGACAGGAAAGTCTGGTGTGCTGCAGTTCATGGGGTCTCAAATAGTCGGACAAGACTGAGTAACTGAACAACAAAAGCAAAGGCTAAAAATGAATAAGGGCTTCCCTGGTGGCTCAGATGGCAAAGAATCTGCCTGCAATGGCAGGACACCCAGAGTTCAATCCCTGGATCGGGAAGATCCCCTGGAGAAGGGAATAGCTACCCACTCCGGTATTCTTGGTTGGATAATTCCATGGACAGAGGAGCCTGGCGGGCTACACAATCCATGCAGTTGCAAAGAGTCAGAAATGACTGAGCGATTAACACACACGCGCGCGCGCGCGTGGATAAAGGTAGATGAAAGTTGAGCACAACCACTCTTCCTTGTTTCCTTGTTTAGGTGGTTTGAAAACATAAAAAGTAAAGATTTCTATTCCTTAATAGCTTTCAACAGAAAATTCCTATTATCATTTCTGTATGATACTTATATATATACCTGCAATATTATAAAGGCAGCTAAAATATTTCCAGGTGACAATGTGCACTGAGATTTTCATTATCTAATTAACTGCGTATTTCAACTACTGGAGCCACAGGTGTTGTTAATAATTTTCTATTCATTCTCACAATTACAATAATGAAATGTGCAGATATGATAACAAGATGTGTAAGAAACTTTAAATTCCTTCATGGATATGTTATTAAATTTTATGATAATAACTCAAATATTTGAGGAAAAACCCTGATCAGTTGCAACAAGTTCATCAGGATAACCTTTATGTCAGAATTCAATGTGAAGTCAATCATTTCTTACCATTTCAAGGACATCTTGCAAAGTACTGGATAAGCTATCATTTAGGTTTTTTAGACACAGTCCTTCATCTCCTAGAACTAGAAATTAAAATGAAAAAATTTAGAAAAAAGAAGAAACAAAAATTTAGTCATAAATTTTTATGACTTTATGATAAAGTCATAAAACATCATGCTTAAACTTACATAATAAAAATGCTGGCAAAGTTCATAAATCATAATTCACAAGCTATTCAATCTCACCAGTTCTTTAAAAAGTGTATTTTATAACAAAGATGAGTGAGATGTTTGCTTCACTTACCAGCTTGTCAGAAACTTAAAAGAGCTATAAATATCAACAGTAACCTTATACCTGAAACTGAAAAAGAAGAAATACTCCTATATACTATTGATAAAATTAACCACTGATTCAGCTTTCTGGAGAGCATGCTGGCAATATATTGCTATTTTAAAGGTGCCTACTCTGACTCAGCAATTCTACTTTCAGGCATGGATTTTAAGGAAGTTATCAGTTATATATAAGATATATATATTATAAGTGTGTGTATATACACACACACACACACACACAAACATTCAAGGATAGTCACTGGGGAACTATGTATGCTATGAAAACACTAAAAACAATCTAAATACCCACCATTAGGGTACCGATAGAGCAATCTAAACAACCTAAATTGAAAATGTGGTAGGACTATATGTATTAATGCAGGAAAACATCACGTCCACAACATAATTAAGGTTAAAAATTCATACTTATATATATACCTGCAATATTATAAAGGCAGCTAAAATATTTCCAGGTGACAATGTGCACTGAGATTTTCATTATCTAATTAACTGCGTATTTCAACTACTGGAGCCACAGGTGTTGTTAATAATTTTCTATTCATTCTCACAATTACAATAATGAAATGTGCAGATATGATAACAAGATGTGTAAGAAACTTTAAATTCCTTCATGGATATGTTATTAAATTTTATGATAATAACTCAAATATTTGAGGAAAAACCCTGATCAGTTGCAACAAGTTCATCAGGATAACCTTTATGTCAGAATTCAATGTGAAGTCAATCATTTCTTACCATTTCAAGGACATCTTGCAAAGTACTGGATAAGCTATCATTTAGGTTTTTTAGACACAGTCCTTCATCTCCTAGAACTAGAAATTAAAATGAAAAAATTTAGAAAAAAGAAGAAACAAAAATTTAGTCATAAATTTTTATGACTTTATGATAAAGTCATAAAACATCATGCTTAAACTTACATAATAAAAATGCTGGCAAAGTTCATAAATCATAATTCACAAGCTATTCAATCTCACCAGTTCTTTAAAAAGTGTATTTTATAACAAAGATGAGTGAGATGTTTGCTTCACTTACCAGCTTGTCAGAAACTTAAAAGAGCTATAAATATCAACAGTAACCTTATACCTGAAACTGAAAAAGAAGAAATACTCCTATATACTATTGATAAAATTAACCACTGATTCAGCTTTCTGGAGAGCATGCTGGCAATATATTGCTATTTTAAAGGTGCCTACTCTGACTCAGCAATTCTACTTTCAGGCATGGATTTTAAGGAAGTTATCAGTTATATATAAGATATATATATTATAAGTGTGTGTATATACACACACACACACACACACAAACATTCAAGGATAGTCACTGGGGAACTATGTATGCTATGAAAACACTAAAAACAATCTAAATACCCACCATTAGGGTACCGATAGAGCAATCTAAACAACCTAAATTGAAAAAATGTGGTAGGACTATATGTATTAATGCAGGAAAACATCACGTCCACAACATAATTAAGGTTAAAAAAATTCAGGTTTCATAACATTAAGCATAATATGACCCTATTTTATAAAGTAACATACAAATATATTCAGGTACCTATATATGCACAGAAAAAGAAGACTGGAAGGGTATACTCCAAACCTTTCAGTGTGCTATTTCTGGAAGGTGGGATTTATGAGGAAGACTACATTCTGAGGTTAAGATTTAGAAAAGTTAACTTGCAAAGTCCAAATTCTTTCTACTATACTATGTTCAATCTTGAAAATTAAGTAGAAACACTTTAGACAGAAAAATATTACTTAGGTATTACCATAATTTAACCAGCGAAATCAATTGATACAAGTTAACTTACTTTTAGGAGCCACTTTTTGACCACAGTTAAATAAGACCTCTCCTTCAGAAATGGGTCTATCTAAGCTTTCAGTTTCAGTGGCAGTAACGCTCAAGGTACTCTCCACTGTGGATGAATCCGAGCTTGGCAGCTGCACAGGGGAAGGAGCCTTGGTGCCAGCTGGAAGCGGCATGAGGGCCACTGGCTCTGGAGGTGCAGGCTCAGCAGGGAAATCCACGCTCTCAGGTTCTTCATCCTTGGCCACAGACATTACACTAAGAAGAAATAAACGTGGTTTGAATTTATCAGATCAGTGAAGACCTATGTTCATTTTTATATAAGAAAATAGATTCAGGGACTTCCCTGGCAATCTAATGGTTAAGACATCACACTTCGACTGCAGGGTGCACAGGTTTGATCCTTGGTCAGAGAACTAAGATCCTACAGGCCAGGTAGGATGACCAAAAATAGGAAAAAGAATACTGTCAAAAACACTGTCTCCTTCAGGCATATTTCTATATCAATATAATCTGTATTACTATAATTAACCAACAATATCTGTTTTTCTAAAATCATCTTCATGCTTTAATCTCAGACCATCCTGAAAGTTCTACCATCTTTACAATCTACATGAGAGACATTGTAATATGAAAGTTAAGTGATCACAGTAAATTAAAAAAATGTGGTAGGACTATATGTATTAATGCAGGAAAACATCACGTCCACAACATAATTAAGGTTAAAAAAATTCAGGTTTCATAACATTAAGCATAATATGACCCTATTTTATAAAGTAACATACAAATATATTCAGGTACCTATATATGCACAGAAAAAGAAGACTGGAAGGGTATACTCCAAACCTTTCAGTGTGCTATTTCTGGAAGGTGGGATTTATGAGGAAGACTACATTCTGAGGTTAAGATTTAGAAAAGTTAACTTGCAAAGTCCAAATTCTTTCTACTATACTATGTTCAATCTTGAAAATTAAGTAGAAACACTTTAGACAGAAAAATATTACTTAGGTATTACCATAATTTAACCAGCGAAATCAATTGATACAAGTTAACTTACTTTTAGGAGCCACTTTTTGACCACAGTTAAATAAGACCTCTCCTTCAGAAATGGGTCTATCTAAGCTTTCAGTTTCAGTGGCAGTAACGCTCAAGGTACTCTCCACTGTGGATGAATCCGAGCTTGGCAGCTGCACAGGGGAAGGAGCCTTGGTGCCAGCTGGAAGCGGCATGAGGGCCACTGGCTCTGGAGGTGCAGGCTCAGCAGGGAAATCCACGCTCTCAGGTTCTTCATCCTTGGCCACAGACATTACACTAAGAAGAAATAAACGTGGTTTGAATTTATCAGATCAGTGAAGACCTATGTTCATTTTTATATAAGAAAATAGATTCAGGGACTTCCCTGGCAATCTAATGGTTAAGACATCACACTTCGACTGCAGGGTGCACAGGTTTGATCCTTGGTCAGAGAACTAAGATCCTACAGGCCAGGTAGGATGACCAAAAATAGGAAAAAGAATACTATCAAAAACACTGTCTCCTTCAGGCATATTTCTATATCAATATAATCTGTATTACTATAATTAACCAACAATATCTGTTTTTCTAAAATCATCTTCATGCTTTAATCTCAGACCATCCTGAAAGTTCTACCATCTTTACAATCTACATGAGAGACATTGTAATATGAAAGTTAAGTGATCACAGTAAATGAAGATTCAATTGGGACAAAATCATATTCAATTTTATTAACAATACTATAGATCTCTTTATTTTAATGTTTCTAAGAAAAATTGATCTGTTTTCCCCCAAATTTAATCTGTTTCCCAAATAAATTTGTTTATAAAGAAAAGAGAATTGGGGTTTCCCTGGTGGTTCAGTGGGTAAAGAGTCCACCTTGCAGTGCAAGGGGCACTGGTTCGATCCCTGGCTCAGGAAGATCCCACGTGCCACGGAGCAGCTGGACCAGTGTGTCCAATAACAAACCAGTGCTCTGGAGCACATGCTCCCAGGGCTGGTGCTCTGCACCAAGAAAGACCACTGCAATGGGAGGCCCACACAGGCCAAAGAATAAATATGGATAAAAATAAATAAATAAATAAACAATAAAAGAAGCCAAAATTTGAAAAAGAAAAAAAAAAGAACTGAAGGTATAAATAAATTTGGTAAAAACTTTAAAAACATGATATATGAAACTTCTTCCTATGAAAGATTAGCTTGTGGTTTATAAATGTTTATTTATCATTTCTGATGTTTTCAGTGGGTCACTTAAGTCAACTGAAGGTGAAATGCATACTGTCTAAAAGTCAATATATTATCACTTACATGGCTCTCGAGTGAAGATCTTCTTGAAGAGAGTTGGGATTCTCTTCTTCCAGTGGCAGGTCTCCATCATCCCAGGGCTTGGGAAGCTCTGGGCATAACAGCTTCAATTTATCAGTGGAAGTTTCTGACAAAGTTGGGGTAAGCGCTGCTGCTGGAGGAGGTGTGGTCACCGGGGTAACGACTGGGGTGGTGACAAGTGTGATGGGAGGCATGTCATTTCCTAAAGGTTTTTTCAAAAAGATAAAAGAATCAATAAGAAGTCCACAGGAAGGAAAATATGTTCTTTCAGACAGCGTTTAACATTTTGGCATACAAATAATGGCAACAATAATTAATAATAATAATGATGGTGTTAATGGGAAAATTCCCAAATTGAGTAAAGTACAAAAAAATAACCTTAAAAAGACTCATCACTGTTAAGACTCATCACTATTACTTGAGACAATCTAAATATGTCTACTAGACACTTGAAAAAATGGCAACCAAATCCTCAGCTTCCCTGCCAGAAATAATGATTTCCTAAAACTGAATCAGCAATAGGTACGTGCATAGTAATCTACAAAGACTCTTATACAACAAATTAAGATATTTTATTTAACAAATGCAAAAATTAAAACTGAGTTACAGAAATAAAGTTTCTACCTTCTTCAGCAAACATTTCTTTCATGGGAAATGCTAAATCGTGCTCTGAAACGCAGGGAGAAGAATCTGGAGTTTTTACCAACGCACGCTCCTTAGGAGGTGATGAAGGCGAACGAGGAGGAGTTGGCTGTGGAGTAGCCACTGGAGCACACACTCTTGCCTAAAATAAAACAAGATAAGTAGTGCTTATAATTACCAAATGTAATTTGAAAAATAAAATGATCTCCAAGTTACATAAAATTTAAATGGATAGAGAGTAAAAAATGGAGTCCTCTATATCCTAGCTATTAGTTTCAAAACTAGCCCTAAGGAGGCCTCAAATAATCCAAACAGCTCTCCCTCTGAACTATGTCCCCCAAAAATCTAAGGTTCCCTAATCTAGTATATGATCAGACTTCCCTGGTAGCTTAAACAGTAAAGGATCTGCCTGCAATACGGGAGATCTGGGTTTGATCCCTGGAATGAGAAGATCCCCTAGAGAAGGGAATGGCAACCCACTCCAGTTTTCTTTTTTTAAGACTTTTAAAAAATTTTTATATATTTATTTTTTAATTAATTAATTTATTTATTTTGGCTATTCTGTGTTTTCACTGCTGCTGCAGGCTCTTCTCTAGTTGCAGGGAGTGGGGACTACTCTCTACTTGAAGTGAGCAGGTTTCTTATGGTGACTTTTCCCTCGTGGAACTCGGGCTCTAGGGCACACGGGCTTCAGTAGTTGCGGCACATAGGCTCAATAGTTACAGCTCTGAGGCTCTAGAGCACAGGCTCCATAGTTGTGGCTCACGGGTTTAGCTGCACCGCAGCATGTGGGATTTTCCTGGATTAAGGATCAAACCCGTGTCTCCTGCATTGGCAAGCGAACTCCTCACCACTGAGCTACCAGGGAAGCCCCACTCCAGCTTTCTTACCTGGAGAATTCCACAGACAGAGGAGCCTGGTGGGTTACAGTCTACGGGGTCACAAAGAGTTGAACACGACTGAGCAACTGACACTACACTTATCTAATATAGAGAGGAAGATTAAAAAGACAGCTGAAGATCAAATCCAAACACAATCTAAGTAGACCATATAACAGAAAGAAAGCATTTTAACCAACTGACAAAATAGCAAAAATCAGCTGGTTTTTTTGGAAACAAAAGAACAAAGCTTATGAAAAGCAATGGAAAGGTAAGAAGAAATAGTGGGGATGAAATGAAGACAGTGTACAGATGGGAAGTGTTAGAGAAGAAAAAACAAAAACTTCAATATCAATTTGTTAAATAGGTAATTCAAAATCTAAAAGTATGACGGTGAAAACTGACTCTCCTTTCTTATTCATGTCCTATCTAACTAGTTCCCTTTCCCAGAATTACCAGATACCATCTTGTCATTTTTTTATATCTAGAATATCATATTTTTCATTTTTATACATTTTTCAAAGGTTATACTAGGTTTACAGTTATTATAAAATATTGGCTATATTCTCACTGTAAATTTTTTTAAATTAAGGAATAGATGATTTACAATGTATTAGTTTCATGTGTACAGAAAACTGATTCAATTATATAAATATACATATAAATACATACATACACATATATACATGTATATATGTATACACATATATACGTGTGTGTGTATATATATATATATACACTCTTTCTCAGATTCTTTTCCATTATAGGTTATTGCAAGATACTGAATACAGGTCTCTGCTATACAGTAGGTCCTTATTTGTTTATGTATTTTATATATATAGTAATTTATATCTGCTAATCTGAAATTTCTAATTCACCTCTTCCCTACCTTTCCCCTTAACCATAAGTTTGTTTTCTATATTTGTAAGTCCTTCTGTGTTATAAGTTCATTTGTATCACCTTTTTAGATTCCACATATAAATCATATCAAAGATATTTGTCACTTTCTGACTTACTTCATTTAGTATGATAATCTCTAGTTCCATTCACGTTGCTTCAAATGGCAAAATTTTGTTCTTTTTTATGCCTGAGAATATTCCATTGTATATATAACACATCACATAGGCACTTAAGTTGCTTCCATAACTTGGTAGTTATAAATAATACTACTATGAATTCTGAGGTGCGTGTATCTTTTAAAATTAGTATTTTTGTGGTTTTGGATATATAACCAAGTGTGAAACTGCTGGGTCATGTGGTAGTTCTATTTCTAGTTTTCTGTGACTTAAGTCATTTCATGTTGTTGCTGTTTAGTCACTCAGTTGTGTCTGACTCTTTTGCGACCACATGAACTATAGCCCACCAAGCTCCTCTATCCATGGGATTTTGGGGGCAAGATTAGTGGAGTGGATTGTCACTTTCTCCTCCAGGTGACTTCCCAGCTCAAGGACTGAACCTGTGTCTTCACGTCTTCTGCACTGCAGGCGTATTCTTTACCACTGAGCCACCAGGGAAGCCCAAGTCATTTCATATATGTACTCATTTACTATGGAATAAATTCTCAGAGGTGGGATTGCTCAATTAAAGGGCTAACTGCATTCTTAATCTGAATACATACTATCAAATTGTCTTCTAAAGAGTGTCATTTTACACTAACACTAGAAGGTAGGAGAACTCATTACCAAAAGGTTTGTTGAACAATGGCATTAATCAGATTTTTAGAATGCTTCCAATTTGAATAGTAAAAATGATATTTCAATGACTTTTTTTCTTACTGTCAATGAGAATGACCACCCAAAGTGGGCCATTTGTATTTCTTTTTTCTATGTGAATTGTCTAGACATCTTTTCCCTATTTTTCTATTTGTCTTTTCATTTTCTAAAATGTATTTTTATAGTGGGTGATTGGCCCTTATGCTGTATTTCGAGTTGCAAATTGAAACATAATTTTTGGGCTTCCCTGGTGGTCCAGTGGGGAAGGACACCGCCTTGCAGTGCAAGGGGCGCCGGTTCGATCCCTGGCCTGGGAAGATCCCACGTGCCACAGAGCGGCTGGACCGATGTGTCCAATTACCGAGCCGGAGCTCTGGAGCGCATGTGCCCAGAGCCGGTGCTCTGAGACAATAGAGGCCACCGCAATGGGAGGCCCACAAGGGCCAAAGAACAAAGATGGATGAAAATAGACAAATGAAAGACCAATAGAAGTAGCCGGCCTGCTCCCCTCCCTCCCCACCCCACCCCCTCAGAATAAATTAATAAATAAATCTTTAAAACAAAAATAATTTTTAAAATCATGAAGCATATTAGAAATTCTATAGCATTGGGAATTTCCTGGCAGTCCAGTGGTTAGAACTCAAGGCTTTCATTGCCAGTGCCTGGGTTTGACTCCTGCTTGAACTAAGATCCCCTAAGCCATGTGGTGCAGCAAAACAAGCATTTCCATAGCATTGCTTACTACTTAACATATTCTTAGCTTTGTTTTTTACATGAGAGAAATACACTCTGTTCTTTTATTCTTAACTGCATAAGCCAATAGCGTAAGAGTGCTGTTTTCAAATATACTGCTACTAACTCATCATCATGAGAGATTTAAAGATATTCTACTAGGCTTGGTAATGGGTAATCACGCAGTGGCCCGAAGCCCAAGTCATTTCATATATGTACTCATTTACTATGGAATAAATTCTCAGAGGTGGGATTGCTCAATTAAAGGGCTAACTGCATTCTTAATCTGAATACATACTATCAAATTGTCTTCTAAAGAGTGTCATTTTACACTAACACTAGAAGGTAGGAGAACTCATTACCAAAAGGTTTGTTGAACAATGGCATTAATCAGATTTTTAGAATGCTTCCAATTTGAATAGTAAAAATGATATTTCAATGACTTTTTTTCTTACTGTCAATGAGAATGACCACCCAAAGTGGGCCATTTGTATTTCTTTTTTCTATGTGAATTGTCTAGACATCTTTTCCCTATTTTTCTATTTGTCTTTTCATTTTCTAAAATGTATTTTTATAGTGGGTGATTGGCCCTTATGCTGTATTTCGAGTTGCAAATTGAAACATAATTTTTGGGCTTCCCTGGTGGTCCAGTGGGGAAGGACACCGCCTTGCAGTGCAAGGGGCGCCGGTTCGATCCCTGGCCTGGGAAGATCCCACGTGCTGCGGAGCGGCGGGACCGATGTGTCCAATTACCGAGCCGGAGCTCGTGAGCGCATGTGCCCAGAGCCGGTGCTCTGAGACAATAGAGGCCACCGCAATGGGAGGCCCACAAGGGCCAAAGAACAAAGATGGATGAAAATAGACAAATGAAAGACCAATAGAAGTAGCCGGCCTGCTCCCCTCCCTCCCCACCCCACCCCCTCAGAATAAATTAATAAATAAATCTTTAAAAAAAAAATAATTTTTAAAATCATGAAGCATATTAGAAATTCTATAGCATTGGGAATTTCCTGGCAGTCCAGTGGTTAGAACTCAAGGCTTTCATTGCCAGTGCCTGGGTTTGACTCCTGCTTGAACTAAGATCCCCTAAGCCATGTGGTGCAGCAAAACAAGCATTTCCATAGCATTGCTTACTACTTAACATATTCTTAGCTTTGTTTTTTACATGAGAGAAATACACTCTGTTCTTTTATTCTTAACTGCATAAGCCAATAGCGTAAGAGTGCTGTTTTCAAATATACTGCTACTAACTCATCATCATGAGAGATTTAAAGATATTCTACTAGGCTTGGTAATGGGTAATGATGAACAATTAGTTATTGAGTATTCACCAAGTTCCAGGCACTAGATTAAGTCTTTCATACATCATTTCATTGAATTTTCCACAAAATCTTACATGATGGCTCAACAAGATACAATATTATAAAGATGTCAATTCTCCTCAAATAAACCAATCAAAACTGAATTAATTCCCACAAAAATCCCAATGAAATATTTTATAGTACTTGAAAACTAATTTTAAAACAATTATAAAAGAACAGGGCTTCCCCGATGTTCCAGTGGGTAAAGAGTCCGCCTTGCGGTGCAATGAGTGCCAGTTCGATCCCTGGCAGGGAAAACTCCCACAAGCCACAGAGCGGCTGGACGCATGTGTCCAATTACAAGCCAGTGCTCTGGAGCACATGCGCCCAGAGCTGGTGCTCCGCAACAAGAGGCCACTGAAATGGGAGGCCCACACAGGCCAAAGAATAAAGATGGATGGGAAAAAACAAACAAACAAACAATAAAGGAGGCCCAAATATATATATATATATATATATATATATATTTATCAGAGAGCAAAAGGCCAAAAAAATAGCCTGTCAATTTTGAGTATAAGGAACAATATGCCAATGGGGGAGAGGAGCTTGGCCTCTTTAATACTCAGAAGGCAGATTTTGGTAAAGTTATCATCATTTAAATTCTAAAATTTTATCTCTAGTATACAGACAAGACTAAAGTTAAGAACTGAGAGCTCAAATTCAGACCCTCCCAACTTCAAGGTCCATGCTCTTAACAATTACATAATATTCCAATTTATACTGCTTTCTGTGTTTTCTCATTAAATTACCCTCATGAGAATATATGCAATATACAAGCAGAATACAAACGTTAATTAGCAAGAGATAACCATAACCCTGACAACATCTGCACTATACACATTACCAATGAGCTAATAAATAAAGCAAAGAACAAAACTGTATACCAAATCTCTGCCACAATAATAACACCACATCAATTACATGATGTCAAAACAAGCATTTCCATAGCATTGCTTACTACTTAACATATTCTTAGCTTTGTTTTTTACATGAGAGAAATACACTCTGTTCTTTTATTCTTAACTGCATAAGCCAATAGCGTAAGAGTGCTGTTTTCAAATATACTGCTACTAACTCATCATCATGAGAGATTTAAAGATATTCTACTAGGCTTGGTAATGGGTAATGATGAACAATTAGTTATTGAGTATTCACCAAGTTCCAGGCACTAGATTAAGTCTTTCATACATCATTTCATTGAATTTTCCACAAAATCTTACATGATGGCTCAACAAGATACAATATTATAAAGATGTCAATTCTCCTCAAATAAACCAATCAAAACTGAATTAATTCCCACAAAAATCCCAATGAAATATTTTATAGTACTTGAAAACTAATTTTAAAACATTTATCAAAGATCAGGGCTTCCCTGATGTTCCAGTGGGTAAAGAGTCCGCCTTGCGGTGCAATGAGTGCCAGTTCGATCCCTGGCAGGGAAAACTCCCACAAGCCACAGAGCGGCTGGACGCATGTGTCCAATTACAAGCCAGTGCTCTGGAGCACATGCGCCCAGAGCTGGTGCTCCGCAACAAGAGGCCACTGAAATGGGAGGCCCACACAGGCCAAAGAATAAAGATGGATGGGAAAAAACAAACAAACAAACAATAAAGGAGGCCCAAATATATATATATATATATATATATATATATTTATCAGAGAGCAAAAGGCCAAAAAAATAGCCTGTCAATTTTGAGTATAAGGAACAATATGCCAATGGGGGAGAGGAGCTTGGCCTCTTTAATACTCAGAAGGCAGATTTTGGTAAAGTTATCATCATTTAAATTCTAAAATTTTATCTCTAGTATACAGACAAGACTAAAGTTAAGAACTGAGAGCTCAAATTCAGACCCTCCCAACTTCAAGGTCCATGCTCTTAACAATTACATAATATTCCAATTTATACTGCTTTCTGTGTTTTCTCATTAAATTACCCTCATGAGAATATATGCAATATACAAGCAGAATACAAACGTTAATTAGCAAGAGATAACCATAACCCTGACAACATCTGCACTATACACATTACCAATGAGCTAATAAATAAAGCAAAGAACAAAACTGTATACCAAATCTCTGCCACAATAATAACACCACATCAATTACATGATGTCAATTTCCATAAAATTCAAATATGAAACTTCATGCTTATACCTCAAATGGGTCAGTTTAAATGTTTCATCAATATAAAGTGATGTTGTTACGATTTACAGGATCAGAACGGACCATGAAGTTTTAAACAGTTGGTAATACAGAGTACATTCTGGTTTCACATAATTTCTTTTTTGGTTTTAAAAAATTTTTATATAATTTTTTAAGGTTACATCCCATTTATTACAAAAAATTCATTATATTCCCTGTGTTGTACAATACATTCCTTTATTAATTTAAAAATTTTTGATTATACGATAATTATTTTACATTATCGTAATGGTTTCTGTCTTACATCAATATCAGTCAGCATAGGTATATGTCTCCTCCCTCTTGAGCCTCCCTCCCCTTTCCCTCCCCGTCCCACCCCTCTAGCTGTCCCACAGCACTGGGTTTGAGTGCCCTTTGTCAAACAGCAAATTCCCCCTGGCTATCTATTTTACATATGGTAATGTACAATACATCCTTAAGCCTATCTTACAGCGAATAGTTTACACCTGCTGCTCTCCTACCTCTATACTTCTCCTCCCCCCATAATTTCATGCTGTTATAGATTAGAAACTATCTAATATAGAAAGGTTGCTTAAACAATAACAAAAATGCCTAAATTGTATTTTCTTTTAAAGATTAAAAATACCAGCTTACATAAGAACCAACAGCAATGCATGTGAGATTAGCTATATTCTGAATTTTTAAAAACAAGCTATAAGGCTATTTTTGGAACAACTGGAGGAATTCAAATATGGGCTCTATATTACATATTATTAACCTGTCAGTGTTAAACGCTTTTTTTCTCATTAAATTACCCTCATGAGACTAAATAATATTGACCCTCCCAACTTCAAGGTCCATGCTCTTAACAATTACATAATATTCCAATTTATACTGCTTTCTGTGTTTTCTCATTAAATTACCCTCATGAGAATATATGCAATATACAAGCAGAATACAAACGTTAATTAGCAAGAGATAACCATAACCCTGACAACATCTGCACTATACACATTACCAATGAGCTAATAAATAAAGCAAAGAACAAAACTGTATACCAAATCTCTGCCACAATAATAACACCACATCAATTACATGATGTCAATTTCCATAAAATTCAAATATGAAACTTCATGCTTATACCTCAAATGGGTCAGTTTAAATGTTTCATCAATATAAAGTGATGTTGTTACGATTTACAGGATCAGAACGGACCATGAAGTTTTAAACAGTTGGTAATACAGAGTACATTCTGGTTTCACATAATTTCTTTTTTGGTTTTAAAAAATTTTTATATAATTTTTTAAGGTTACATCCCATTTATTACAAAAAATTCATTATATTCCCTGTGTTGTACAATACATTCCTTTATTAATTTAAAAATTTTTGATTATACGATAATTATTTTACATTATCGTAATGGTTTCTGTCTTACATCAATATCAGTCAGCATAGGTATATGTCTCCTCCCTCTTGAGCCTCCCTCCCCTTTCCCTCCCCGTCCCACCCCTCTAGCTGTCCCACAGCACTGGGTTTGAGTGCCCTTTGTCAAACAGCAAATTCCCCCTGGCTATCTATTTTACATATGGTAATGTACAATACATCCTTAAGCCTATCTTACAGCGAATAGTTTACACCTGCTGCTCTCCTACCTCTATACTTCTCCTCCCCCCATAATTTCATGCTGTTATAGATTAGAAACTATCTAATATAGAAAGGTTGCTTAAACAATAACAAAAATGCCTAAATTGTATTTTCTTTTAAAGATTAAAAATACCAGCTTACATAAGAACCAACAGCAATGCATGTGAGATTAGCTATATTCTGAATTTTTAAAAAAACAAGCTATAAGGCTATTTTTGGAACAACTGGAGGAATTCAAATATGGGCTCTATATTACATATTATTAACCTGTCAGTGTTAAACTGGGGGACATAATAATGGTGTTTTGGTTATGTAATAAAGAACCTTATTCTTAGGACACACCGCTGAAGCTTTTAGATGTAAAATATCATGATATCCACAACTGTCAAATGACTTTTAAAGAATATATAGGGACATCTCTGGTGATGCAGTGGTTAAGAAGTCACCTTCCAAGTGGATGCGGGTCCCATCCTTGGTCAGGGAACTAAAATCTCATATGCCGTGGGGGCAACAAGTCCATGTGCCACAACTAGAGAGCCAGCAGGCTGCAACTACTGAGTCCATGCTCTCTAGAGTTTATACTAAACAACAAGAGAAGCCCACATGTTGCAATGGAAGACCCAGGGCAGCCAAAAGAAAAAAAAAAAATACACAACATATAAAGACAAAGAAAATGTGCCAAAATGTTATCAACTGGTAAATGTAGGTAAAGCACACACAGATGTTCACTGTATTACCATTTCTAAGGTTTTAGAGTTTTTAAAATAAAATACTGGGACAATTGTTACTATAATCATAGCTACAATAATTCTCCAGGACTCAAATGAAGAAGAGTCACACCTACCGGCAAGTGTGTTTCACTTGCTGAAACAGTCTCAGAAACACTTGTAACAATAGGGCCTGGCTTCTTTGCTTCTCTGTCACCCAGCATGACAGCAATGGTCTCAGCCAGAGCTTCATTCACAAAATGTCTAATCATGTCTGAATTCACAGGAACCCCAGCATCAACAAAAAGCTGGAGGGCACCGTTGCTTGTTCCTTCCACTAAAAAATGAAAGAATTTCAGAATAAGTATGCAGGAAACATGCTTGCATTCTGTATCTTAATTCTTATAATTTTAGAGATGCGAACATAAGTGTATGAAATGGTGTGATGAGGAATTAAATTAAAATACAAAAATCTACTTATTATACATTATAAAATCCGCTATAAAACCCAAAAGCCCTGCCCAGGCATAGGAAAAACAAAAGCGCAAACACACATGCTTTTAAAGAAAAGAGAACAGAATCTAAATACTCTCTATATTAGACCGTCTTTCCTGAAGGTTACAAAGCCTGAATTAGTTCACTGGAACCACCATCTGACCCACATGGTGGACTGCTAAGAGGACTGTTACTAGCCCTGCTTTGCACCAGCAGGACAGACTGCCAGAGAATCCAAACACTCCAAAATATGCTCTCAAGGTGTTCTGACCCAGCAATGAGGAAAAAAAGTATCTGGCAGTTTAGATAATATCCATCACAAACTGGATGAATCTTTGGAGACAACCTGTTTGCTTTCCTGGACTGGTCTTCTTGTCTTGGAACTGCTAAATAACAACTCCACAACTAGAATTCTGACCAAAAGCCATATGAGTTTCACTGCCTGTTTATTTAAGATGTATTTCATGGTCCTTTGCCTTCTCTTTAGTTTCTAGTTCTTTTTTATCTCACCTTCACTTTGGTATTTTCAATCTGTTGCTTTTTCAATAGATTTTGAAATATTCTCGGAACAACTATTTGTATGAACTGGTTTTGGTTTTCTTTCGGATTTGTATTCCTAGTTGTCTTCATCCAAAAAGTGTCTTTTAATATGACAAAATGATTCCATCACTAGGTGTCAGTTAAGAGTTATGCTCTAAATGAGAAACACCCTTAAACGTGTGAGTCATTTATAATCTAGTCACTGGGACAGATACACAAATCAATCACATACAATTTGAAAGTTACTGTAACAAAGACAAACACACAAAGTGCTACAGGAAATAACGGAGAGGCTGGAAGAATAATCTGAATGCTGAAACAGTCTCAGAAACACTTGTAACAATAGGGCCTGGCTTCTTTGCTTCTCTGTCACCCAGCATGACAGCAATGGTCTCAGCCAGAGCTTCATTCACAAAATGTCTAATCATGTCTGAATTCACAGGAACCCCAGCATCAACAAAAAGCTGGAGGGCACCGTTGCTTGTTCCTTCCACTAAAAAATGAAAGAATTTCAGAATAAGTATGCAGGAAACATGCTTGCATTCTGTATCTTAATTCTTATAATTTTAGAGATGCGAACATAAGTGTATGAAATGGTGTGATGAGGAATTAAATTAAAATACAAAAATCTACTTATTATACATTATAAAATCCGCTATAAAACCCAAAAGCCCTGCCCAGGCATAGGAAAAACAAAAGCGCAAACACACATGCTTTTAAAGAAAAGAGAACAGAATCTAAATACTCTCTATATTAGACCGTCTTTCCTGAAGGTTACAAAGCCTGAATTAGTTCACTGGAACCACCATCTGACCCACATGGTGGACTGCTAAGAGGACTGTTACTAGCCCTGCTTTGCACCAGCAGGACAGACTGCCAGAGAATCCAAACACTCCAAAATATGCTCTCAAGGTGTTCTGACCCAGCAATGAGGAAAAAAGTATCTGGCAGTTTAGATAATATCCATCACAAACTGGATGAATCTTTGGAGACAACCTGTTTGCTTTCCTGGACTGGTCTTCTTGTCTTGGAACTGCTAAATAACAACTCCACAACTAGAATTCTGACCAAAAGCCATATGAGTTTCACTGCCTGTTTATTTAAGATGTATTTCATGGTCCTTTGCCTTCTCTTTAGTTTCTAGTTCTTTTTTATCTCACCTTCACTTTGGTATTTTCAATCTGTTGCTTTTTCAATAGATTTTGAAATATTCTCGGAACAACTATTTGTATGAACTGGTTATGGTTTTCTTTCGGATTTGTATTCCTAGTTGTCTTCATCCAAAAAGTGTCTTTTAATATGACAAAATGATTCCATCACTAGGTGTCAGTTAAGAGTTATGCTCTAAATGAGAAACACCCTTAAACGTGTGAGTCATTTATAATCTAGTCACTGGGACAGATACACAAATCAATCACATACAATTTGAAAGTTACTGTAACAAAGACAAACACACAAAGTGCTACAGGAAATAACGGAGAGGCTGGAAGAATAATCTGAATGCTACAGTATGGAATAAGAGGGTGAAGGAGAAATAACTTCTGCCACAGAGAAATGAGAAGTGATACTGAAAAGAGGAGGATTTTTATCTTTTGTCAACCAAAGACTACATGAGTTCTAGAACACATAAATTCACAATGACCTAAAGGTTTTGTTTTTTAATAACAAAAAGCTAAGAGTCCATTCCCTTACCAATGTCAGAAGTCATAGGCTCACTGTCCTCACTGTCTGAGATGCTGACATTAGCTACGGCCTGCTGTTGGACTGGAAGGAGCCTAGAGATCATTCTTGACATGATTTCTTGTTCTACCCTGTGGGAAAAAAGTTAAAGAGTCCTAAATCTAGTTGAAATGTATAAATGGTTAGAAATAAAACCCTTAAAAATAACTGACAGCCAAGGACACAAACATTTACAAGTAAAAGCAGTCCTTCTTGAAAGCTGAATCTGAAAAGAAAAAAAAATCAAATATATCTCCTAGTAAAACAAACAGAATCTCTGTGTGAAAGACAGTTTATCAAATTAAAATCTTTCTGATTTGATCAGGCTAATGAGAAGTTCAAAAGACCTCATAAATTCAAATTAGGGTTTAGGCCAATGACTATCTGGCATATCATGCACCTAAAATGTTAGGTTCCCTACTCTGAAAGCACATAAAAAAAAAAAAAACCCATACGATCAAAGCTAGAAAAGAAGGCCAGATGCACTCTCTTCAAGGAAATAAATACATAGACTGCAAACAGGTAGTTTTCCTCTAAAAAGGGAAATAAAATTTATTTTAAAGTTCATTGTTAGGAATGAGAAGCAGGAGAGGAAAATGAAAGCAAATACAACGGGAGATGGCTTCTATACATTTCATTAGAGAAGCTAAACAGGCTTCTTAATTACTATTATTATACAAGTAACAGATGTTCATTGTAGAAAAATCAGAGAATATATACAAGTTAAAAAAAAAAAAAGATATAGTTCACTCACAATCCCAGATTCAGGAATAAACAAAGTTAATTAACAATTCGGTGTTATTTTCAATATTTTCCCCATGAACATCCACTTTTGAGTTAGCTCTTCTAAACTATGGTTGCATCACTGGTATCCTCCTTCACTTATGCACCAGTATGTTTGTTGGTAACTTTCTACATCATTAAATATTCTTTCAATCCAAATCTTGCTAACTGTATCAATATGCAGTTGTTTAGTTTATTCCGTAACTTCTTTTAGGCTTCTCACAAGTAAAAACAGATATAAAAATAGAATTCATAAGTTTATATATGGAACAAAACACTGCCTTGTTTGCAGTAAGCACTACAAGCACTAAATATTCTATGGCCTACTGATAGAACTGGTTATTTCCTTTGGATAAATTTCTGGAAATGAACCACTGGATTAAAGAACCCATTTTTAATGCTTTTGTTACTCAACAACAGCTTCTTTTGTCATAATAGACAGCTAAGTACAAATATTCAAGAACAGAAATAATAATACCTACAACAGTTAGTTAAACCCTCAGCATCACATCAGAGAGTGCCCTGTGACTAGTACAGCAAAGAAAACATTTAATAAATAAAAGGAGACAAGAAAGACTTTCAACCAAAACTTAATATATTCTATTTATACTTGCTACCAAAATTCTGTTCACCCCAGCATCACTGTAAACTCACCACTGAATTAAGCTATTTTCCAATGTCTCTTTTCTCTGAATTACTTTATCCAGAACATCAGTAGTGGGCTGAAAAGTAGATGCAACAGGTGGAAATGGAGGGCCATTATATTTTGTAGAAACAGCTTTCACGGTTCGGTTAAACTCCAGAACTGGTTCAGAGTATTCTGGAATTTCATCACATTCTTCCTCTTCCTGGTAATAATAAAAACAAAACTATTACATTCGTGTATCTGTTTAGCACTTACTGAGTGACAAGTATAGGTATTGAACTTAACTAGGTGAACTAACCAGCACTTCTAAATTAATCAACAGTATTTTCTAATTAGGTGGTAATCTCCATAGTCTAAAATACATATAAAATAAACAGCAATAATTCATTAGCAAAAAGAGCAAAGCAAGAAATGCACATTAAAATGATGTATAACATGACCACTTTTATTTAAGAATGTGTTCCAGCATCAAATGGCAAAGTTCAACAAGGCAAAACAGCAATTACTTTTGCACCAACCTAATATTTTACCTCCACCTTTTATTTTTCTCCTTCTATTTAACCATTTCTATAACTCTTCCTGCTATATGAGTTCTCTTGAATTTTAGACTCCTCACAATTTTTTCCCTCAATATGAACAAACTGGTAATCTTGCCAATAGTTCATCAATTAAAACAAACAAATGTAACAGAATAAAAAAAGGACAGGCTGGAGAGAGGAAAACCAAGGAAAACAAAAAGGAGTAGGACGTAGGAAGCAGGATAAATGAGATACAGGTGAGAAATAGCTAACAATCAAGTTTCATGAAGGCAGCTAGGTGATAAAGAAGATAATACTGTACTATACAATTACAATCTTATAATTTTAAATTAAATATATACTGAACTGCAAAGTAAAAGCAAGTTTCTCATAGCACTATAATGTAATAATAGTGATGATCAAAGATACTCAACCTGGGCTTCCCATCACATCAGAGAGTGCCCTGTGACTAGTACAGCAAAGAAAACATTTAATAAATAAAAGGAGACAAGAAAGACTTTCAACCAAAACTTAATATATTCTATTTATACTTGCTACCAAAATTCTGTTCACCCCAGCATCACTGTAAACTCACCACTGAATTAAGCTATTTTCCAATGTCTCTTTTCTCTGAATTACTTTATCCAGAACATCAGTAGTGGGCTGAAAAGTAGATGCAACAGGTGGAAATGGAGGGCCATTATATTTTGTAGAAACAGCTTTCACGGTTCGGTTAAACTCCAGAACTGGTTCAGAGTATTCTGGAATTTCATCACATTCTTCCTCTTCCTGGTAATAATAAAAACAAAACTATTACATTCGTGTATCTGTTTAGCACTTACTGAGTGACAAGTATAGGTATTGAACTTAACTAGGTGAACTAACCAGCACTTCTAAATTAATCAACAGTATTTTCTAATTAGGTGGTAATCTCCATAGTCTAAAATACATATAAAATAAACAGCAATAATTCATTAGCAAAAAGAGCAAAGCAAGAAATGCACATTAAAATGATGTATAACATGACCACTTTTATTTAAGAATGTGTTCCAGCATCAAATGGCAAAGTTCAACAAGGCAAAACAGCAATTACTTTTGCACCAACCTAATATTTTACCTCCACCTTTTATTTTTCTCCTTCTATTTAACCATTTCTATAACTCTTCCTGCTATATGAGTTCTCTTGAATTTTAGACTCCTCACAATTTTTTCCCTCAATATGAACAAACTGGTAATCTTGCCAATAGTTCATCAATTAAAACAAACAAATGTAACAGAATAAAAAAAGGACAGGCTGGAGAGAGGAAAACCAAGGAAAACAAAAAGGAGTAGGACGTAGGAAGCAGGATAAATGAGATACAGGTGAGAAATAGCTAACAATCAAGTTTCATGAAGGCAGCTAGGTGATAAAGAAGATAATACTGTACTATACAATTACAATCTTATAATTTTAAATTAAATATATACTGAACTGCAAAGTAAAAGCAAGTTTCTCATAGCACTATAATGTAATAATAGTGATGATCAAAAGATACTCAACCTGGGCTTCCCTGGTAGTCCAGTGGGTAAGGGCACTGCCTTGCAGTGCAAGGGGCGCCGGTTCGATCCCTGGCCTAGGAGGATTCCACGTTCCGCGGAGCAGCTGGACCCACGTGTCCAACTACCAAGCCAGAGCTCTGGAGCACATGTGCCCAGAGCAGGTGCTCTGCGACAACAGAGGCCGCTGCGATGGGAGGCCCACACAGGCCAAAGAGCAAGGATGGAAATAAATGAAATACCAATAAAAGTGGCCAAAAAATAAAAATAAAATTTAAAAAAAAAAAACAAGCTCCACATCATGTAGTCAAGGAAATGCAAATTAAAACAACAATGAGATAAGTGAAAATGGACAAAATCTGGAATACTGACACCACCAAATGCTGACAAGGATACAAAACAGCAGGAGCATCATTCATTGGTGGTAAGAGTGCAGAATAGTACAGCAACTTTGAAAGACAGGTTAGCAGTTTCTTACAAATCTAAAGATATTTTTTACCATATAAGCCAGCAATTGTGCTCCATGATAACTACCCAAAGGAGTTAAAAACAATGTCCACATAAAATCTATACACAGATGTTATAGCAGCTTTACTCATTATTGCCAAAACTTGTAAATAACCAAAATGTGATTTAGTAGGTGAGTTGATAAACTGTGATCCATTCAAATGGTGCAATATTATTCAATGCTAAAAAGAAACGAGCTATCAACTATGAAAAGATATGGAGAAAAAAAAAATATGGAGAAAACTTAAGCACGTGTATATTACTGAGAGAAAGAGGCCAGTCTGAGAAAGCTACATACTGTATGATTCCAAGTATATGACATTCTGGAAAAGACAAAACTATGAATATAGTAAGAATGTCAGTGGTTATTAGGGACTGGGGTGGGTATGGGGAAGGATGAATAGTCATAACACAGAGGATTTAGGGGTAGAGAAAATACTCCATATAACAGTACAACGATGAAAACATTCTTCCAAACCCATAGAATGTACAACATAAGGTAATCTACAGACTTTGAGTGAATATTGATGTGTCAGTGTAGATACATGAAATTAAGAAATTAAAATTGTTAGGGTATATTGATAATGGGTGTGTGTGGACATAAGGAACATATAGATAATTTCTGTACCTTACTCTCAATTTTGCTGTGAACCAAACTGCTCAAAAAAAAAAAAAAAAAAATGGGGCTTCCTTGGTGGCTCAGTGGAAAAGAATTAGCCTGCCAGTGCAGAAGACATGGGTTCGATCCCTGATCCGAGAACATCCCATATGCTGCAGAGCAACTAAGCCCATGAGCCGAAACTACTGAGCCTGTGCTCTAGAGGCTCGGAGCCACAACTACTGAAGCCCATGTGCTCTAGAGCCCAAGTTCCACAACAACAGAAGTCACTGCAACAAGAAGCCTGCTCACCTCAATTAGATAGTAGCCCTCACTCCCTGCAACTAGAGAAGAACCTGTGGCAGCAGTGAAAACCCAGAATAGCCCAAAAAAACACAACAAACAAATAAATAAATAAAATGAATTTATTAAAAAAAAATGGCTCAGGGGAATTCCCTTGTAGTTCAGTGGTTATGATTCTGCACTTTCACTGTAGGGGATAAGGGTTCAGTCCCTGGTCATAGAACTAAGATCCTGCATGTCACATGGTGCAGCAGAAAAATATATAAATAAATAAAGCTTTTTTTTTAAAAAAAAAAAAAAGACAGTCAAGTCACATAAAAAATACTAAAAAAATAATTTCACATGATTGCTAAGCTTTGTTACCTGCTTGTCCTCTAGTTCCTGGCTTCAATCAAAATGGTTTGATTCCAAAGTATTTTTGACATTCTGGAAAAAAAAAAACAAACGTGTATATTACTGAGAGAAAGAGGCCAGTCTGAGAAAGCTACATACTGTATGATTCCAGTTATATGACATTCTGGAAAAGACAAAACTATGAATATAGTAAGAATGTCAGTGGTTATTAGGGACTGGGGTGGGTATGGGGAAGGATGAATAGTCATAACACAGAGGATTTAGGGGTAGAGAAAATACTCCATATAACAGTACAACGATGAAAACATTCTTCCAAACCCATAGAATGTACAACATAAGGTAATCTACAGACTTTGAGTGAATATTGATGTGTCAGTGTAGATACATGAAATTAAGAAATTAAAATTGTTAGGGTATATTGATAATGGGTGTGTGTGGACATAAGGAACATATAGATAATTTCTGTACCTTACTCTCAATTTTGCTGTGAACCAAACTGCTCAAAAAAAAAAAAAAAAAAAAATGGGGCTTCCTTGGTGGCTCAGTGGAAAAGAATTAGCCTGCCAGTGCAGAAGACATGGGTTCGATCCCTGATCCGAGAACATCCCATATGCTGCAGAGCAACTAAGCCCATGAGCCGAAACTACTGAGCCTGTGCTCTAGAGGCTCGGAGCCACAACTACTGAAGCCCATGTGCTCTAGAGCCCAAGTTCCACAACAACAGAAGTCACTGCAACAAGAAGCCTGCTCACCTCAATTAGATAGTAGCCCTCACTCCCTGCAACTAGAGAAGAACCTGTGGCAGCAGTGAAAACCCAGAATAGCCCAAAAAAACACAACAAACAAATAAATAAATAAAATGAATTTATTAAAAAAAAATGGCTCAGGGGAATTCCCTTGTAGTTCAGTGGTTATGATTCTGCACTTTCACTGTAGGGGATAAGGGTTCAGTCCCTGGTCATAGAACTAAGATCCTGCATGTCACATGGTGCAGCAGAAAAATATATAAATAAATAAAGCTTTTTTTTTAAAAAAAAAAAAAAGACAGTCAAGTCACATAAAAAATACTAAAAAAATAATTTCACATGATTGCTAAGCTTTGTTACCTGCTTGATATCAATTACTTCATCAAAGTTAGTTCCTGGAAACTTCACCTCTTCTTCATCTGCCTTCATAAATTCCGGAGTCTAAGAAAGCATTTTCAAAAAGTTTCTGTTGTAAATTATACTGAATTTACCTAAATACCACCCATAGCATAGCTCATAATTACATGCCTCTATTTTTCATTTTGATATCCTTCTCAGAATTGATGTAATTACTAAATGGAATCCAAGCTAGTCTTCAAGTCATTAAGTTATCATTTCAATAGCTATAAAAAACTAGGTATCAGTTTTTTCTATCAAGGACTCCAACAACACAACTTAAGTCAATTGATCGAGCTAATATGATTGTGATTTCTCTGCTAAAGTTAAATAAAAAGTGTTTATATGAATAGATATATAAGTTTACACATATACAAACTCACAAAAGGGCAGATAAAGAAATAAGTAATTTATAGAAATAAAGAAAATAATTATTTTACAAATTTAGCCTCTAGGCATCACAATATATAACCTAGTCAATGAAAATCACAAGAGACAATTCCTTAGAGTAGAATGACAAACAGTCCAAAAATTATCATTTGTAATTATATGTGTTTTAATAAACTCCTAGTTAAAAAATTATTGATGAAAAATAAAATGAGGCACAAGTGCCATTCAGGGTCAGTTCTATTTTACTATTTATTTCTAATCATGAAGACCTGATGTTCTTCCTCTACTTAAAACTATATTCTCAATGATCAAATTTGCTTAAAACAGATGAAACCAGGAGAAAAGTTATAGTGCTAGTCCTAAGTTTGTCATTCAGTCACAAGCAGCAAATAAATATTACTACGAAGAAACGCATATTCTTGCATCATGTCAATAATTTGATGTCAAAGTAACATTCCAAAACATGAACTCTGTCACTATAAAATTCACATTCAGGAAAACTAACGCTGATTTAAATTCAGATTCTTCTCCAAACAGACAGAAATTCTTTCCTCACATATAAGCCTGACAACTTAAGTTACCAAAAAGTTACACCAAGGATGATCACTCAGAATGTTTATAAATGCAAAGATCTTAATCAAACTTTTTCAACTTCATAAGCAATTTCAAAAGTTTTCCTTAAAGCCTTCATAAATTCCGAGTCTAAGAAAGCATTTTCAAAAAGTTTCTGTTGTAAATTATACTGAATTTACCTAAATACCACCCATAGCATAGCTCATAATTACATGCCTCTATTTTTCATTTTGATATCCTTCTCAGAATTGATGTAATTACTAAATGGAATCCAAGCTAGTCTTCAAGTCATTAAGTTATCATTTCAATAGCTATAAAAAACTAGGTATCAGTTTTTTCTATCAAGGACTCCAACAACACAACTTAAGTCAATTGATCGAGCTAATATGATTGTGATTTCTCTGCTAAAGTTAAATAAAAAGTGTTTATATGAATAGATATATAAGTTTACACATATACAAACTCACAAAAGGGCAGATAAAGAAATAAGTAATTTATAGAAATAAAGAAAATAATTATTTTACAAATTTAGCCTCTAGGCATCACAATATATAACCTAGTCAATGAAAATCACAAGAGACAATTCCTTAGAGTAGAATGACAAACAGTCCAAAAATTATCATTTGTAATTATATGTGTTTTAATAAACTCCTAGTTAAAAAATTATTGATGAAAAATAAAATGAGGCACAAGTGCCATTCAGGGTCAGTTCTATTTTACTATTTATTTCTAATCATGAAGACCTGATGTTCTTCCTCTACTTAAAACTATATTCTCAATGATCAAATTTGCTTAAAACAGATGAAACCAGGAGAAAAGTTATAGTGCTAGTCCTAAGTTTGTCATTCAGTCACAAGCAGCAAATAAATATTACTACGAAGAAACGCATATTCTTGCATCATGTCAATAATTTGATGTCAAAGTAACATTCCAAAACATGAACTCTGTCACTATAAAATTCACATTCAGGAAAACTAACGCTGATTTAAATTCAGATTCTTCTCCAAACAGACAGAAATTCTTTCCTCACATATAAGCCTGACAACTTAAGTTACCAAAAAGTTACACCAAGGATGATCACTCAGAATGTTTATAAATGCAAAGATCTTAATCAAACTTTTTCAACTTCATAAGCAATTTCAAATTTGTTTTGAAGTTTTCCTTAAAGTCTAAATTATTAAACAATTATAATTACAATGGAAGACTTTGCATGGAATGACATTAGTTAAAATCTATAATCAGACATTGCTTAAATTTATATGATACATTTCTCAGCAATACCTGTATCCAGGATTTCAGAGGAGGAGAGGCTTCTTCGGGACTAGGAGGAGACAGACCAACATCAGCACTACCATTCGAGATGCTGTCAATATCTACATTGGGTAATAACTACAACAGAATACAACATTCAGCTTTCAGTTCATCACTTTGACTCAAATCTCTGTGAATCAATGTATCAATAACATATTTAACTTATTATTGCAAAGTCAATGGACAACAAATTTAAATCATGAAAGTCATAGTTGACACAATTGGAAAAATAAAAGGGAAACACAAAGAATCCTACTATCTTAAGACAACTTCATTTTCACTATTACCTTTATCTTTTTACTATTTTATTGGGCTCCAAAGTCACTGTGGATGGTGATTGCGGCCATGAAATTAAAACACACTTGCTCCTTGGAATAAAAGCTATGAAAAACCTAGACAGCGTATTAAACAGAAGATACATCACTTTGCTGACAAAAGTCCACAGTCAAAACTATGATTTTCCTAGTAGTCATGTATGAATGTGAACGTCACACCATAAAGAAGGTTGAGCACTGAAGAATTGATGTTTTGGAACTGTGGTATTGGGGAGACTCTTGATAAGTCTCCTGGACTGCAAGGAGATCAAACCAGTCATGTTTTTGGGAAAGAGAGTACACCTAAGTTTGTCATCGTCACAAGCAGCAAATAAAAATTACTACGAAGAAACGCATATTCTTGCATCATGTCAATAATTTGATGTCAAAGTAACATTCCAAAACATGAACTCTGTCACTATAAAATTCACATTCAGGAAAACTAACGCTGATTTAAATTCAGATTCTTCTCCAAACAGACAGAAATTCTTTCCTCACATATAAGCCTGACAACTTAAGTTACCAAAAAGTTACACCAAGGATGATCACTCAGAATGTTTATAAATGCAAAGATCTTAATCAAACTTTTTCAACTTCATAAGCAATTTCAAATTTGTTTTGAAGTTTTCCTTAAAGTCTAAATTATTAAACAATTATAATTACAATGGAAGACTTTGCATGGAATGACATTAGTTAAAATCTATAATCAGACATTGCTTAAATTTATATGATACATTTCTCAGCAATACCTGTATCCAGGATTTCAGAGGAGGAGAGGCTTCTTCGGGACTAGGAGGAGACAGACCAACATCAGCACTACCATTCGAGATGCTGTCAATATCTACATTGGGTAATAACTACAACAGAATACAACATTCAGCTTTCAGTTCATCACTTTGACTCAAATCTCTGTGAATCAATGTATCAATAACATATTTAACTTATTATTGCAAAGTCAATGGACAACAAATTTAAATCATGAAAGTCATAGTTGACACAATTGGAAAAATAAAAGGGAAACACAAAGAATCCTACTATCTTAAGACAACTTCATTTTCACTATTACCTTTATCTTTTTACTATTTTATTGGGCTCCAAAGTCACTGTGGATGGTGATTGCGGCCATGAAATTAAAACACACTTGCTCCTTGGAATAAAAGCTATGAAAAACCTAGACAGCGTATTAAACAGAAGATACATCACTTTGCTGACAAAAGTCCACAGTCAAAACTATGATTTTCCTAGTAGTCATGTATGAATGTGAACGTCACACCATAAAGAAGGTTGAGCACTGAAGAATTGATGTTTTGGAACTGTGGTATTGGGGAGACTCTTGATAAGTCTCCTGGACTGCAAGGAGATCAAACCAGTCAATCCTAAAGGAAATCAACCCTAAATATTCATTGGAAGGACTGATGCTGAAGCTGAAGCTCCAATACTCTGGCCACCTGATGTGAAAAGAAGACTCACTGGAAAAGACCCTGATGCTGGAAAAAACAGAAGGTAGAAGGATAATAGAGGATGACAGAGGATGAGATGGTTGGATGGTATCACTGAGTCAACTGTCATGAGTTTGAGCAGGCTTCTGGAGATGGTGAAGGACGGGGAAGCCTGAGCGCCACAGTCCATGGGGTCACAAAGAGTCAAACACGACTGAGTGACTGACTGAAATGAACTGAACTGATACACAGTGGCAGTGATAAAAAAAAAAAAAAAAAACCCCAACTGTCAATGCAGGAGACTTCAGAGATGTTGGTTCAATCTGAGTTGAGAAGATCCCCTGGAGAAGCACATGGCAACCCACTCCAGTATTCTTGCCTGGAGAATCCTGTGGACAGCGGGGGCTTGGCGGGCTGCAGTCCATAGGATCACAAAGAGTCAGACATGACTGAAGTGACTTAGCATGCACGCATATGCACAGCTAAAATCTAAAAGTTTCATTCCAGACTTTCCATTGTAATTAGATCATAAATACCTTACTATACTTCCACATAGACTTCATAATTATATTTTAAATGACTGTATGCATGCCTTTATTATTTAATCATTTCCTGTTTGTAAACATTCAGGATATTTCATATATATTCACTATTAGGTTGATTGATAGATAGACATATCTCACTCCAAAAACTTTCATATATATGGTAAGGGTTTGAATGATCTCATTATGCTACAGCCAGACATAAGGGTGACTTCTTGAGCAAAAAAGCACAATGATTTAAGATTCTTGGTAATTATTGCTGAAATGCAATCCAAAAGAGCTCTATTTCCACCATCAAAACCAGAACCAATTACAATTATAATCAATTATAATTCATTGAAATTAGATAATAGAAGTGTTTCATCAAGAATAGTTTTTTGTTTTTGTTGTTGTTGTTTTAATTTATTTATGGCTATTCTGGGTTTTTACTGCTGCTGCAGGCTCCTCTCTAGTTGCAGGAAGTCGGGGCACATCTCTAGTTGATGTGAGCTGGCTTCTTGTTGTGGTAACTTCTCTTGTGGAACTCAGGCTCTAGGGCACACGGGCTTCAGTAGTTGTGGCCCATGAGCTCCATAGTTGCAGGTCCAAGGCTCCAGAGCACAGAATCCATAGTTGTGGCTCATGCACTTAGTTGCTCCCCAGCATGTAGGATCTTCCCAGATCTGAGTATGACGTTGAACTGATACACAGTTCTGGAGATGGTGAAGGACGGGGAAGCCTGAGCGCCACAGTCCATGGGGTCACAAAGAGTCAAACACGACTGAGTGACTGACTGAAATGAACTGAACTGATACACAGTGGCAGTGATAAAAAAAAAAAAAAAAAACCCCAACTGTCAATGCAGGAGACTTCAGAGATGTTGGTTCAATCTGAGTTGAGAAGATCCCCTGGAGAAGCACATGGCAACCCACTCCAGTATTCTTGCCTGGAGAATCCTGTGGACAGCGGGGGCTTGGCGGGCTGCAGTCCATAGGATCACAAAGAGTCAGACATGACTGAAGTGACTTAGCATGCACGCATATGCACAGCTAAAATCTAAAAGTTTCATTCCAGACTTTCCATTGTAATTAGATCATAAATACCTTACTATACTTCCACATAGACTTCATAATTATATTTTAAATGACTGTATGCATGCCTTTATTATTTAATCATTTCCTGTTTGTAAACATTCAGGATATTTCATATATATTCACTATTAGGTTGATTGATAGATAGACATATCTCCCCCCAAAAAACTTTCATATATATGGTAAGGGTTTGAATGATCTCATTATGCTACAGCCAGACATAAGGGTGACTTCTTGAGCAAAAAAGCACAATGATTTAAGATTCTTGGTAATTATTGCTGAAATGCAATCCAAAAGAGCTCTATTTCCACCATCAAAACCAGAACCAATTACAATTATAATCAATTATAATTCATTGAAATTAGATAATAGAAGTGTTTCATCAAGAATAGTTTTTTGTTTTTGTTGTTGTTGTTTTAATTTATTTATGGCTATTCTGGGTTTTTACTGCTGCTGCAGGCTCCTCTCTAGTTGCAGGAAGTCGGGGCACATCTCTAGTTGATGTGAGCTGGCTTCTTGTTGTGGTAACTTCTCTTGTGGAACTCAGGCTCTAGGGCACACGGGCTTCAGTAGTTGTGGCCCATGAGCTCCATAGTTGCAGGTCCAAGGCTCCAGAGCACAGAATCCATAGTTGTGGCTCATGCACTTAGTTGCTCCCCAGCATGTAGGATCTTCCCAGATCAGGGATCAAACCCGTGTCTCCTGCATTGGTAGGTGAACTTTTTTCCACCGAGCTATCAGGGAAGCCCCAAGAATAGTTTTTAAATGGAGATATATTATTATTATTTTAATTTGCATTATCTTGGTAAGTAGAAAGACTTAAATTATTCAATTTGACATCTTATAAACTCTACTGCCCCTTCTGCAGTCTCACATTCTTTGAAAACTTATGGATTTCCTCTTATGATTTCTTACTTATGGAGGTTTTACTATTTAAAAATAAATCTCATATTTCTTTCATATGTTCTCACTGTATGTAGTTTCCCTTTTATTTTGAAGCTTTATACATATGTAAATTTTAGATTTTATAGACTCGATTCTGTTTTCTATCATATTTAAGTTTGCTCTCATACCCAGACTGAGTTTCAGTTTTGATAGGGATTGCATGCAATTGTCTTCTAATTCTTCCATGTTTTTATGTTTTCTTGTTATACTTTAGCCTAGTGTATATTTGGAATTCATTTGCTATAAAGTAGAAGTTTAGAGTCAAAAACTGATCTGTTTCCATACTGCTAACCAAGTTTACATTATTTCATTTAAGAGAATCCTATTTCCTACCCACTAATGGAGTATCTATTAGATACGACATTCTTTTTAAAAACTAATCCTATTTTTGAACCATAACAGTATCAAAACACTGTAAGCTTTCTCAATGTTTTGCTCTTTCAAATATCATAATGATCCTAAAATTCAAGTTAAAAAAGTCATAGCTTTTATTTTTTAAATATAATTTCTCTTAAATTATAATTAACTTAGGAAGCATTGACAATCTTTTTTTTCTTTTTATTTTGCTGTTTACTTTTACAGAGTTTTGTTGTGTACAGATATGTATGATGCCAGATTAGTCATATGTATAGCCCCCCCATTCCACTCCTCCAGGCCGAGAACTGACAATCTTAATATTTAAACTTCACATACAAGCTCTCTCCATTCACAGAAGTCCTCATATATTTTGTGTAAAGGTTAAAGTATTATTATATAAGACAAACACACTAGGCCTTTTAAAAATTATTTATATAGCTCCATAGTTGCAGGTCCAAGGCTCCAGAGCACAGAATCCATAGTTGTGGCTCATGCACTTAGTTGCTCCCCAGCATGTAGGATCTTCCCAGATCAGGGATCAAACCCGTGTCTCCTGCATTGGTAGGTGAACTTTTTTCCACCGAGCTATCAGGGAAGCCCCAAGAATAGTTTTTAAATGGAGATATATTATTATTATTTTAATTTGCATTATCTTGGTAAGTAGAAAGACTTAAATTATTCAATTTGACATCTTATAAACTCTACTGCCCCTTCTGCAGTCTCACATTCTTTGAAAACTTATGGATTTCCTCTTATGATTTCTTACTTATGGAGGTTTTACTATTTAAAAATAAATCTCATATTTCTTTCATATGTTCTCACTGTATGTAGTTTCCCTTTTATTTTGAAGCTTTATACATATGTAAATTTTAGATTTTATAGACTCGATTCTGTTTTCTATCATATTTAAGTTTGCTCTCATACCCAGACTGAGTTTCAGTTTTGATAGGGATTGCATGCAATTGTCTTCTAATTCTTCCATGTTTTTATGTTTTCTTGTTATACTTTAGCCTAGTGTATATTTGGAATTCATTTGCTATAAAGTAGAAGTTTAGAGTCAAAAACTGATCTGTTTCCATACTGCTAACCAAGTTTACATTATTTCATTTAAGAGAATCCTATTTCCTACCCACTAATGGAGTATCTATTAGATACGACATTCTTTTTAAAAACTAATCCTATTTTTGAACCATAACAGTATCAAAACACTGTAAGCTTTCTCAATGTTTTGCTCTTTCAAATATCATAATGATCCTAAAATTCAAGTTAAAAAAGTCATAGCTTTTATTTTTTAAATATAATTTCTCTTAAATTATAATTAACTTAGGAAGCATTGACAATCTTTTTTTTCTTTTTATTTTGCTGTTTACTTTTACAGAGTTTTGTTGTGTACAGATATGTATGATGCCAGATTAGTCATATGTATAGCCCCCCCATTCCACTCCTCCAGGCCGAGAACTGACAATCTTAATATTTAAACTTCACATACAAGCTCTCTCCATTCACAGAAGTCCTCATATATTTTGTGTAAAGGTTAAAGTATTATTATATAAGACAAACACACTAGGCCTTTTAAAAAATTATTTATAATATACTGTTCAATTATTTCCTTTGGAGTATCAGTCATTGGATATGAGTTCCTTTGGATATGAGTCATTGGCTTCGAAAAGGTAGCTTCAACCATGCATAACAAGGATAGTGATAGCACATTAATATCATAGTTTTAAAGAATGAAAGATTCATCATGAAAGCAAAGTCTTCATGATGCAATATAACAGATTTTAAGTACTAAAGTTATGCCCAAGACTTTATTCCTTCAATTTTTCTGTTCATGCACACTGTATACCTGCACAGAAAGCTGAGGAGGATCCTTTTTTTCTGACTTCATTTCTACAACTGCTATGTTAGGTTTCTTTACTCCAGTTTCTATTTTTCGAGATGATGGTGGAATCGAAGTTGTCACTGTTACAGGGTGTGGCTTATTTACAATTACTCCAGCAGGTGGCATCAAATCACTATTACTTTGGGTTTGTCCTAAAAGATTTGGGGGAGAAGAGTCAATCATTTCAGAAATAAAGGAAAAATTCTAATATACAACCTAGATATTTATGGTTAAATTCTCATATGAAAAGAAAGCACTATCCACAATGTCTTTCCCTCTGTCATCACTATGGTCATCATGCTCACCACACCTGCCTTTTCGCAGTGAATAACATTTATTAGGCTCTCATACGTACTAAACAGTTCACATTCACTATCTAAATTAAGCCTATGAAGAATTAATATTGGGCTTCCCTGGTGGTCCAGTGGGTAGAGAGTCCACCTTGCAGTGCAAGGGACACTGGTTCAATCCCTGGCCCAGAAAGATCTCATGTGCCACGGAGCAGCTGGACTGGTGTGTCTAATTGCGAGCCAGTGCTCTGGAGCACATGTGCCCAGAGATGGTGTCCTGCAATGAGAGGCCACTGCGATGTGAGGCCCACACATGCCAAAAAATAAAGATGGATGAAAAATAAATGATGACTTAGAAGCAAAAAAAAAAAAAAAAAAAGAATTAATATCATTCACACTTCACAGCTGAGGAAAACAGTTGTTTAGAAACATAATCTAAATTTGCCAAAGGTCATAATAGTTTGTAAGTGGCAAAGCCAAGATTAAAGTGTACTGCATTATGTTGTGTTATTTTTTATTCTCAAATCTTATAGAGCAAAAATGCACAGAAATAAAACAACAAAATGTTAGTGTCTGACTATAAGTAAATATCATGTAGGCCAACTATTTGGTAACTATCATAGCCGTTTATTAGCTTTCACTTCAAAATTTCCACTTCTTTCCCATATTTCAAAGTAAAGAGGGAGCAATGCTCTCATTAAAAGCACGGGCTCTAAAAATCACACAGCCTTGGTTTGAATCTTGGCTCCACTCTAGTTGTATGGTCTTTGACAAATTACTAACCTCTTCTGTGCCTCAGTTTCTTCATTTATAAAACCAGTACAGGGCTTCCCTGCTGGTCCAGTGGGTAAGGACACCGCCTTGCAGTGCAAGGGGCGCCGGTTCGATCCCTGGCCTGGGAAGATCCCACGTGCCGCGGAGCGACTGGACCGATGTGTCCAATTACCGAGCCAGAGCTCTGGAGCACATGTGCCCAGAGCCGGCGCTCTGCAACAACAGAGGCCACCATGATGGGAGGCTCACATGGGCCAAAGAACCAAGACGGATGAAAATAGATAAATGAAAGACCAATAGAAGTGGTCCTCCGGCTCCCCTCCCTCCCCACCCCACCCCCCCAAAATAATAAATAAATTAATTTAAAATATATATATAATAAAACCAGTACATTACCACATGCTTTATAGGATGGATTAAATAAGCAAATTTACATAAAGTACCTAGATCTGTATCTGATACACAGTAAGGACTTTATAAGTATTACATATTATTTTATTAGAAGATATGTTTGAATAGACAGCTACCAAGTTGACATGTTATTAGCCCATAATATCAAAAATAAAAATTCTCTCTTATTTTGAAAAATATTTACATTTAATAATTCATCAAAATTAAGAATTGCAATGACATTAAAAGCAGCTGACTAGATTTGAAGAACTAGGGTGAGAACAAAAATTATTTGTTCGATTTTTACAATGATGGGTCTGAAGACCTCAAATAAGTTAATAACTTATCAGAATACACAACTGTATCATTTTAACTTATCACAATCTAGTCTAAAAGTACATAAGAAGTAATTCAAAGTACTTCTCTTAAGACATGATGATATTAAACCAAACAAAATCCTCAAGTTCTTTAATCATTATGAATGTCTATGACATGTCCAAACATTATTTTAATTTCATCTACAGCAATATAATAGAAAATACCATAAGAATGCTGCCTGTGAGTAAAAATATAGCATCATTTCAGACACTCCTACAACACAAAGTAAGACATATCCTGAAGCCCCACTCACAAATATGACAACACATAAAGGAAAAGCAGGTGACTACTGTGTCAGTACATTTTATGGGTTATTAGTACTTTGCTGATTAGGATTTTTAAATTTATACCATATATTCTGTTGGGTCTTACCTAAAAGAATTGCCATAGGAATTAGATGACCTTCCAGTGTACCTGAAAAAGTAGGCATTTCCCGGCTTGGGCTGAATAAATACTGTTGATCACCAGGAGATAGTGTAGCAACGGAATGCTGCAGCTTAGAATCCACCTTAGTAGGTTTTGTTGCATAAAAGTCAGTTTGTGTTCTTATAGACTTGACTTTAGTGCCTATAAGAATCATCAATGGCAGATATTTTAAAATATTATTTGAACATCAACATATTAAATAGCAACTCTTCACAGAAAGATCTCATTCTATATTACAAGGGTGTGGGACTCCAAAATATAAGTACCATGTAAACCAGGGGCTGGCAAACTTTTTCTTTATTGGCCAGATAAAAGAAATATTTTAGCCTTATTGGCCATGTAGTCTCAGTGGCAACATTTCAATTCTGCTGTTGGGGCATGGAAGCACTCATAGACAAACAAGTAAATAAACATGTATCTCTGTTCCAGCAGAGCTTTATGTATAGAAACAGGCAGGTGGCCTTCAGGCTGTGGCTTTTCAATCTCTGAATAGATTAACAACTTGTACAATTAATAGAATAGAAAAGATACAATGACTAGGGGATTTCCCTGATTAAGACTGTATTATTAATGCAGGGAACTATGATCCCACATGCTGCATGGTGCAACGAAAAAATAAAGGCAAAAAGTTAAAAAAGAAAAAACGAAAAAAGATACAATGACTAGAAAAAAAATTGCCGAATAAAGAGTTGAAAGAATAGTCAGAATGTATTAATTAACTCATTACAATTTTTCTTATGGGTATAAAAAGTTAGTGATCATTTTTGGAACTGAAAATTTTTTTCATCCTCTCATTATTTTAAATAACCAGGCTCTATCCTTGGAATTTACGTACAGATAATCAAATTCTATACTTATTAAAGCCTTGCATAAGTTATGAAGAAGTGTAAAGGAAAAGAAACTAAAATCTTTTCCAAATAAACACCTGTCATTACTACATTTTTACTTTTAATATATGAGTCATTTTATAAATCTAGACTTTTAAATATGGTTTTATGATCCCAGGAAGAAAATTTCTAGTACCTATATCTGTATTTTTTCATCACATTCTCAAGTATTCATTCATTCAACTGAATGAATATTTTTCTTGCATGTTTATTTAAAATATACTCTCCTGGCATTTAAAATCTGTTTAGCATCACTTTAGGCAAAGGGAATATAAGTACTGAATAAATCAACTGTACCCATGTAGCTTACAGCTTCTTAATGAAAAAAACTGATGCATAGGGCTTCCCCTGGTGGTCCAGTGGGTAAGGACACCACCTTGCAGGGCAAGGAGCGCCGGTTCGATCCCTGGCCTGGGAATATCCCACGTGCTGCGGAGCAGCTGGACTGATGTGTCCAATTACCGAGCCGGAGCTCTGGAGCGCATGCGCCCAGAGCCGGCGCTCTGTGACGACAGAGGCCACGATGGGAGGCCCACAGGAGCCAAAGAACAAAGACGGATGAAAATAGAGAAATGAAAGACGAGTAGAAGTGGTCCGCTCATCCCCCTCCTCCCCCCCCCACCCCCACCCCGCAAAAAAAAAAAAAAACTGATGCATAAAAATATAACGTCAGATGGTGAAAAGTGCTATGAATAATAATAGGCAGAGCAAGGGAACAGAGAAGATTAGGTGATAATATTTTAGATGGGACGGTCAACACAGACCTCTCTGAGGAGCTAACAGCTAAGAATAGAGACTGAAAGAACTGAGAGTGAGCAATGCAAGGGTCTGCAGGAAAAGCCCTTCAGGCAGGGGAAATAATAGGCACCAAGGGCCAAAGAGGAGCCTGTGTCCAAAGGCTCTCAATCACTGCTATCATTAAAAGGGTTACTTCATACAGTGATTTTTGGCTTTGAAAGTATTTTAAAACTTTGAGTTATTTTTTGCAAAAGCTTTCCAAACCCCAAATACAAGTTAATAGCAAGCTCTAAGAAACAAGGGAACATTAGGGTAAATATCATCCATAAAGTCTACTAAAACAAAATCTATAAAATTTCTAGATAAACTGACACCCTATATGATCAGTTAACTTTTGGAAAGGAAAGGAAAAAAAGAACAATTGCCAATTCCAAGAGAAAGAATCAGAAAGGAAAATGAGTTGCCATCCAAAAGTTACAGCATAGTGTCAAAGTAGCTTACAGACTGCTAAAGCACAAGTTGAGAAACTTCAAAATGTAACCGAAGTCAACAGACTCAATATGTAACTAAGAGTTAGATTTAAATATGCTAGTGAAATGGTATGTGTGAGTCAAAATGTAGTGATAAATGAAGACATTTTTCGTTGTACATAAACATAACAAAAATTTTTTTCACCTTTGCTACCTCTGTTTAGCATCACTTTAGGCAAAGGGAATATAAGTACTGAATAAATCAACTGTACCCATGTAGCTTACAGCTTCTTAATGAAAAAAACTGATGCATAGGGCTTCCCCTGGTGGTCCAGTGGGTAAGGACACCACCTTGCAGGGCAAGGAGCGCCGGTTCGATCCCTGGCCTGGGAATATCCCACGTGCTGCGGAGCAGCTGGACTGATGTGTCCAATTACCGAGCCGGAGCTCTGGAGCGCATGCGCCCAGAGCCGGCGCTCTGTGACGACAGAGGCCACGATGGGAGGCCCACAGGAGCCAAAGAACAAAGACGGATGAAAATAGAGAAATGAAAGACCAATAGAAGTGGTCCGCTCATCCCCCTCCCTCCCCACCTCACCCCCACCCCGCAAAAAAAAAAAAACTGATGCATAAAAATATAACGTCAGATGGTGAAAAGTGCTATGAATAATAATAGGCAGAGCAAGGGAACAGAGAAGATTAGGTGATAATATTTTAGATGGGACGGTCAACACAGACCTCTCTGAGGAGCTAACAGCTAAGAATAGAGACTGAAAGAACTGAGAGTGAGCAATGCAAGGGTCTGCAGGAAAAGCCCTTCAGGCAGGGGAAATAATAGGCACCAAGGGCCAAAGAGGAGCCTGTGTCCAAAGGCTCTCAATCACTGCTATCATTAAAAGGGTTACTTCATACAGTGATTTTTGGCTTTGAAAGTATTTTAAAACTTTGAGTTATTTTTTGCAAAAGCTTTCCAAACCCCAAATACAAGTTAATAGCAAGCTCTAAGAAACAAGGGAACATTAGGGTAAATATCATCCATAAAGTCTACTAAAACAAAATCTATAAAATTTCTAGATAAACTGACACCCTATATGATCAGTTAACTTTTGGAAAGGAAAGGAAAAAAAGAACAATTGCCAATTCCAAGAGAAAGAATCAGAAAGGAAAATGAGTTGCCATCCAAAAGTTACAGCATAGTGTCAAAGTAGCTTACAGACTGCTAAAGCACAAGTTGAGAAACTTCAAAATGTAACCGAAGTCAACAGACTCAATATGTAACTAAGAGTTAGATTTAAATATGCTAGTGAAATGGTATGTGTGAGTCAAAATGTAGTGATAAATGAAGACATTTTTCGTTGTACATAAACATAACAAAAATTTTTTTCACCTTTGCTACCTAAGGCTCTTTGAGAACAAAGCAAACAGCAAGTGTCCACAGCAGTTTTATTATAATTTACAACATATGGCTTATCTTTCTGTTCATAAAGAATGTAACAGGCTAAGATTTACAAGGAATGTCTACTTTTCCTAGATTATAATTTAAACTTCTTAAGAGTCCATCATCTCATAAATTCTATCACGCTTTATCTGAAGACATCATCTAATACTAATTTTTTTTCCTCAATATTTTCAATCTGGTCTACTTTTTCCTACTCTCCTTGAAGGAAGTATTTCCATCCTTAAGCATTATATAATTTGAAATTCATTTATAAGTAATAAATAAAAAGCAAAAATTAAACTTTATATATTAAACCGATAGCACAAAAAACTAGGTTTCTTACCTTTAACTCGTTCTATTACTCTGGGTCTCTGTGGTCTGAACTTAGGAGATGGAGATGGAGAATTAAACCTGAGATATGGCCCTTTTTTAAGAGTGCTGCGATGCCCCTGATAAACTGGTTTTCCACAGATTTGTAACATGTAATCCTTGTTTTGTACAGCTGTGGTGGCTTTCAAAAATCCCTAAGTACACAAAGATATTCAACTCATTAGCAAACACTTAACTCATTTTTCTAAAACCTCCTTTTGCCAGCTTAAGTACTATATTAAGAATGATCAGGGGCTTCCCTGGTGGTCCAGTAGGTAAGGACACTGCCTTGCAGTGCAAGGGGCGCCGGTTCGATCCCTGGCCTGGGAAGATCCCATGTGCCACGGAGTGGAGGGACCGATGTGTCCAATTACTGAGCCAGAGCTCTGGAGCGCATGTGCCTAGAGCCGGTGCTCTGCGACAACAGAGGCCACTGCAATGGGAGGCCCACAAGGGCCAAAGAACCAAGATGGATGAAAATAGATAAATGAAAGACCAATAGAAGTGGCCCGCCCGCCCCCCTCCCTCCCCAACGCGCCTCCCCCCACCAAAAAACAAAAAACAAACAAAAACAACAACAACAACAACAACAACAAAAAGAATGATCAGATTAGGAAAGTCCTCTATGTTAAACGGCTCTTAAATTCTGGAGACAGTTTCCAAACTGCAATTTTGAAGTATTCAAAAGCATGAAAATTAAAGACAAAAGTCATTTTACCCAAGAAAAATCAAAGTTCTTATACTACTAAGCATATTTTCAACACCAAAAAGAAAGTTTAATGGTCTGCAAGGGTGCGATGGGGGGGATATACATATGACTAATCTGAAAACATACATATCTATAAACAACAAAACTCTGTAAAAGTTAAAAGTAAAATAAAAGTTTAAAAAAAAAAAGTTTAAATAGGGCTTCCCTGCTGGTCCAGTGGGAAAGGACACTGCCTTGCAGTGCAAGGGGTGCCAGTTCGATCCCTGGCCTGGGAAGATCCCACATGCCGCGGAGCGGCTGGACCAATGTGTCCAACTACCCAGCCAGAGCTCTGGAGCACATGTGCCCAGAGCTGGTGTTCTGCGACAACAGAGGCCACTGAGACCGGAGGCCCACACAGGCCAAAGAACAAAGACAAATAAATTAAAGATCAATAGAAGTGGCCAAAAAATAAATAAATAAAATAAAATAAAAAGAAAGTTTAAGCACATGTTACATAGGAAAGTAGTAATTCTCAAGTACAATAAAATAATATAAACCAAGTCTTTAAATAATTTTCTACATTCCTGATCTCACCTTCAATCACAATCCAAATGCCAAAGAGAAGTAGCATTTATTGAATATCTACTAAGTACCAAGCACTGAATTAGCCAGATGCTTTATTAATCTGTCCACAATCCATGCTTGGCATTAACAAAGTTATAACTTGAGCAGTCAAAAAATTTCCTCCACAATCATTGGACACTAAACAAACATTCCTTAAACTGAAAGATAACCAAACAAAAATGCACACATACACATACCAAGCTGCAATACAATTTTGAATAACATGAAGATTATGTTATTAGAAAAAGATTCTAATTAGAAAAAGATTAGAAAAATTAGAGAAAGATTCTAAATTTTGGCCTAGATGATCTCTAGAAAAACCCACTATAACTGCAATACTGTGATTTTAAGTATGATATTCCAAAAGGAAAGAACTGTATACTTTGTGCAGTAAGTCCTAAGCTACAGATACCTAAATTTGAAATATCAACAGTTTACAGATGGTTTTCATTTGTACAACCATGCAAATTTTGAAAACATTTTCTTAGTGATTTTACTGCTTTTATCTTAAAAAAACGTTCAACTACAATGCCAAATTCACATTACAAAACCGGATTGGGATCTTACTTCTTTTCTCTCTTTTTGTAAGCTGGAAGCAGGCATGCTCCTTGTAGATGGTGTTCTAAGATGCTCCTCCTTTTGTTTTTGAGAATGTCTTCTTGAAATTACAGAGTTGTTTATAGTTTTCTCTGGTGTGTTCGTTTTAATATCTTTACTCATGTTCTGAGCTCTCTTGGTTCTTTGATTCTTCTGATCATATCTCTTTTGTTCATAATCTTTTCTTCCTAGTTCATCCTTAAACAAAATTAAAATTACTTAAAATTTATCCAAGTAGTAATACTTCCACATCAAAAGTTGTTGTCATTATTCAGTCGCTAAATTGCCACCCTTGCCAAGCTCCTCTGTCCATGGAATTTCCCAGGCAAAAATACTGGAGTGGGTTGCCATTTTCTTCTCCAGGGAATCTTCCCTGATATAGGGATCGAACCTGCATCTCCTGCATTGGTGGGCAGATTCTTAACTGCTGAGCCATCAATGAAGCCCATACTTATCCTACTATTAAAGAAGATAATTTAGCAGTTATAAAAGCTTTATAAGTAAATGATACTGCTTTCCATGTGAATAAAAATTTTTTTAGAATAAACAAAAAATTCAAAAGACTAGCATTTTATGGAGCAGAGGAATGAGAAACAATAGATGACATTCAGGGGTGAGAGGGAAAGTTTCATTATAAAGCTTTTTACACTTTTTGATGTTTAAAACCACATAAATACAGTAACTGTTCAAAAATGAAATTAAAAAATAAGTTTCCAAAAAGTAAAAAATTGGTAATAAAATTCTGAGATATTCATAAATTAAAAGTTACTTGAAGGTTTAAACAAACATATTGTGCATGAAATCCAATATTCCAGACTGACATATATTGCTAGATGTCTGTAGAACTAGATACGTACTCCAAGTCTTCTAACTCGGTTCAATTTTTTTTCTGCTGTGTCACATAGAAGCTAATATAAATCCTTTATCACTGCATTAGAGGTATGTATTTTCTTTTTTAATTTTGGCCTCTTTTATTGTTTTTTTATCTACTTATTTTCATATATCTTTATTCTTTGGCCTGTGTGGGCCTCCCATTACAATGGCCTCTCTCGTCGCAGAGCACCTGCTCTGGGTGCATGTGTTCCACAGCGCTGGCTGGTAATTGGACACACCGGTCCATACTCCACGGCATGTGGGATCTTTCCAGCCAGGGATCGAACCGGTGCCCCTTGCACTGCAAGGCAGACTCTTTACCCACTGGACCAACAGGGAAGCCCGAGGTATGTATTCTTAAAACAAAAGTGTTTAAAAGTGTATTTTAGGGAGTTCCCTGGTGGTCACAGTGATTAGGATTCTGCGATTTCACTATTAAGAGCCTAGATTCAACTGTTGGTCAGGGAAGTAAGATCCCAAAAGCTATATGGTGTGGCCAAAAAAAACCCCACACATACACACAAAAACACATGTATTTTAGTGCTTACTGCTGTGGAAACAAAACTAACACTTCATCTTGCTACCACTGTGAATAAGCACTTACACATATCTTAGAGTCAAGCTAAAAACACTTTGCACCTCAACGTAAAAATGAATTACCCCTGTCTAGTTTTGCTTCTTCAAATATATAAAATTTTGAAAATTTCCCTTAATTTACTGACTCCCTAATAAAAACAAGTCTCCTGGATTTCTGTAATGCTAATGTCTGTAGATACATTAAGAAGGAGATAATTTTTTCGATTGAAAAAAGCTTTTTAAAAAAACTAGATGACATTCAGGGGTGAGAGGGAAAGTTTCATTATAAAGCTTTTTACACTTTTTGATGTTTAAAACCACATAAATACAGTAACTGTTCAAAAATGAAATTAAAAAATAAGTTTCCAAAAAGTAAAAAATTGGTAATAAAATTCTGAGATATTCATAAATTAAAAGTTACTTGAAGGTTTAAACAAACATATTGTGCATGAAATCCAATATTCCAGACTGACATATATTGCTAGATGTCTGTAGAACTAGATACGTACTCCAAGTCTTCTAACTCGGTTCAATTTTTTTTCTGCTGTGTCACATAGAAGCTAATATAAATCCTTTATCACTGCATTAGAGGTATGTATTTTCTTTTTTAATTTTGGCCTCTTTTATTGTTTTTTTATCTACTTATTTTCATATATCTTTATTCTTTGGCCTGTGTGGGCCTCCCATTACAATGGCCTCTCTCGTCGCAGAGCACCTGCTCTGGGTGCATGTGTTCCACAGCGCTGGCTGGTAATTGGACACACCGGTCCATACTCCACGGCATGTGGGATCTTTCCAGCCAGGGATCGAACCGGTGCCCCTTGCACTGCAAGGCAGACTCTTTACCCACTGGACCAACAGGGAAGCCCGAGGTATGTATTCTTAAAACAAAAGTGTTTAAAAGTGTATTTTAGGGAGTTCCCTGGTGGTCACAGTGATTAGGATTCTGCGATTTCACTATTAAGAGCCTAGATTCAACTGTTGGTCAGGGAAGTAAGATCCCAAAAGCTATATGGTGTGGCCAAAAAAAACCCCACACATACACACAAAAAAACACATGTATTTTAGTGCTTACTGCTGTGGAAACAAAACTAACACTTCATCTTGCTACCACTGTGAATAAGCACTTACACATATCTTAGAGTCAAGCTAAAAACACTTTGCACCTCAACGTAAAAATGAATTACCCCTGTCTAGTTTTGCTTCTTCAAATATATAAAATTTTGAAAATTTCCCTTAATTTACTGACTCCCTAATAAAAACAAGTCTCCTGGATTTCTGTAATGCTAATGTCTGTAGATACACCTTGAGATGTGTAGAAGTGAGAAAGTAGTAGTTTTTCCCTCTGGAACTGACTTCTCTAAACATAGTAAGCTTAGAGTAATCTTGGAGTATTTTCCTTTTAAGTAACTTTCATGTTTTAACTTTGGTAAACTAATGCTTCTAAATATGCTATATTTTTGTTTTGGTTTTTGTTTATTTATTTATTTATTTATTTTGGGCGGGGGTCGGGTTGGGGAAGGAGGGGAGCAGGCGGGCCACTTCTATTGGTCTTTCATTTCTCTATTTTCATCCGTCTTTGCTCTTTGGCTCTTGTGGGCCTCCCATTGCAGTGGCCTCTGTCGTTGCAGAGCGCTGGCTCTGGGCGCATGCGCTCCAGAGCTCCGGCTGGGTAATTGGACACATCGGTCCAGCCGCTCCGCAGCACGTGGGATCTTCCCAGGCCAGGGACCGAACCGGCGCCCCTTGCACTGCAAGGTGGTGTCCTTACCCACTGGACCACCAGGGGAAGCCCTATGCTATGTTTTTTAAAAATATATTTATTTATTTACTTGGTTGCACTGGGTCTTAGTTGCAGCATATGGTATCTTTTAGTTGCATGTGGGATCTAGTTCTCTGACCAGGGATTGAACCCAGGCCTCCTGCATTGGGAGCATGGCATCTTAGTCAATGGACCACCAGGGAAGTCCCTGCTTTTTTTTTAAGTGTACTTTTTTACAAGTATATTTTCTTTTCCGAATGCTTATGCTAAATTTCTTTGAAATCACTCATATTTTAGTTATTGTCTACAACTTTCCAGTTAACAGCCATGATGTAACTTATGAGACAAAGTATGCATTAAGTAAAAGGAAACTTACTATTAATGAGTCAAATGGGTGATAGAGTAAATTAAGACTTGTAAGTGAAATTATAAGGAATATTAGAATATCTATGATACTTATAAATTATAATCAATAGTATCTCCTGAGAATTCACCTAATTCTGTTTTTTCCAATACCTACTTGAATTTCTGCAGAAATAGTTTTAATCCAGTCATCTACTGTCTTTTTGATTCGAATCTTCTCTGATATCTCTCTACAGAAAAGAAAAGAGAATTGTCTTAGATTAACATTAAAAGTCTTATGAACATGTCTCCTATCTAGTTTTAAATCTATAGTATAACTCAATATCCTTCATCATAAAAGGAAAAACCAATGTTATTAGTTTCATCAAGTGTTTGAAGCATGTTGGAAAAGCACATGTAGACACCAGAAGATATGTACCAAATAGAGAGGGAAAAGAAAAGTGGGAAGGAAATTACCATCTGTGAAAAAGAAGAGCAATATGTATACAACCAAAGTCCAACTTTATAAGTCCACACTGTCAAAGACAATGAAGAATCTTTTCTAAACATTAAGACACATTAAAGCAAAAGAAAGTGCTTAGAAAAAAAATTAAGAGAGCCTATAAACTGGCAGTTTCATAAAAAGCCTTGGGGGCTTCCCTTGTGGCTCAGTGGATAAGAACCTGTCTGCCAATGCAGGAGACACAGGTTCGATCCCTGAACCAGGAAGATCCCATATACCACAGAGCAGCTAAACCCACACATCAACAAAGACCCAGCACAGCCAAAAATAAATAAATAAAAGTTAAAAAAAAAAAAAAAATTACTGTTCCTTGTAAAAAAAAAAAAAAAAGCCTTAGGATGCCAACATCATGTCCTACCTGTTGGTGGATAGAGCATTGATAAATGAATACATGGTAGCTCCATCCTTTGCACGAACTATAGTCTCCAGATTTTCTTCAAGTACTTTTTTATTATTTTGCACTCCTCTCAAAATCTTCTCAGCATCTTTCAATACAGATCTCGTATTTGTTATTTGAAGCTTAATGGAATTTTGCGGAAGATCAGCAAGCCTTGACATCGGAGACTCTTTTAACTTAAAAGATAAAAAGGCAAGAATGTCAAAATGTAAAATCTAAATTAAAACTTTAATTCAAAACAAGAACTGTTAATACAGTTTGGGGCATATATTACACCAATATAATCTAAGGAATCAATTTGTCAAATTGAAGAGCTATAACAGAATACTTGGCAACTAAGTTTCCTTCCATTTAGAAGTACTACAGTGAATATTCAGTGAAATAGGGCTAGGAAGCCCACAGCAGTTCAGCAGCCTATAAAAGCTCTACCTGGTAAAGAAAGCTAAAACAATGTAAGAACAAGTTGGCTCCGGGTAGGCAGGCCAGACAATGTGAACTGGATAAACAAGGGGCATTCATATTCTCCTTCTGCCTTCTTTCCTCTTCAACAGAAGCTGGAGAGCTATAGGCGGTCATATGGTTCAGTCTTAGCCAAGGAGTAGTAAGCAGAAATCACTTGATGAGGGCTTTTTGAAAAGCTCTGCAGAGGAACAGGTTGGGGTGAAGTGTCTTTCAGTGCTGTGTTTTCATCCTCCTCTTGCATTCTGTCTTGATAACTTAATTTCTTCATAATTTTTACCTCTGTTCATCATTAATTTCAATACCTTGATCCCACTTTACCTGGAGTATGCTATTTGTTTCTTTCCTCTTTTGGTCAAGTTCGTGAAGAATATCATCACACTTCGCACCATCACTTTAGTGGATAAGAACCTGTCTGCCAATGCAGGAGACACAGGTTCGATCCCTGAACCAGGAAGATCCCATATACCACAGAGCAGCTAAACCCACACATCAACAAAGACCCAGCACAGCCAAAAATAAATAAATAAAAGTTAAAAAAAAAAAAAAATTACTGTTCCTTGTAAAAAAAAAAAAAAAAGCCTTAGGATGCCAACATCATGTCCTACCTGTTGGTGGATAGAGCATTGATAAATGAATACATGGTAGCTCCATCCTTTGCACGAACTATAGTCTCCAGATTTTCTTCAAGTACTTTTTTATTATTTTGCACTCCTCTCAAAATCTTCTCAGCATCTTTCAATACAGATCTCGTATTTGTTATTTGAAGCTTAATGGAATTTTGCGGAAGATCAGCAAGCCTTGACATCGGAGACTCTTTTAACTTAAAAGATAAAAAGGCAAGAATGTCAAAATGTAAAATCTAAATTAAAACTTTAATTCAAAACAAGAACTGTTAATACAGTTTGGGGCATATATTACACCAATATAATCTAAGGAATCAATTTGTCAAATTGAAGAGCTATAACAGAATACTTGGCAACTAAGTTTCCTTCCATTTAGAAGTACTACAGTGAATATTCAGTGAAATAGGGCTAGGAAGCCCACAGCAGTTCAGCAGCCTATAAAAGCTCTACCTGGTAAAGAAAGCTAAAACAATGTAAGAACAAGTTGGCTCCGGGTAGGCAGGCCAGACAATGTGAACTGGATAAACAAGGGGCATTCATATTCTCCTTCTGCCTTCTTTCCTCTTCAACAGAAGCTGGAGAGCTATAGGCGGTCATATGGTTCAGTCTTAGCCAAGGAGTAGTAAGCAGAAATCACTTGATGAGGGCTTTTTGAAAAGCTCTGCAGAGGAACAGGTTGGGGTGAAGTGTCTTTCAGTGCTGTGTTTTCATCCTCCTCTTGCATTCTGTCTTGATAACTTAATTTCTTCATAATTTTTACCTCTGTTCATCATTAATTTCAATACCTTGATCCCACTTTACCTGGAGTATGCTATTTGTTTCTTTCCTCTTTTGGTCAAGTTCGTGAAGAATATCATCACACTTCTGCACCATCACTTTAGCTGTTCCTAGTTCTTCATAGGAAGGAAATTTCTGAGTGGCTATAGTATCAGTGCTATAAAAGATTTAAAAGTAAAGTTTTCTAAATTGCCATAAATTAAATAAACACTTGATCATGTAAATCTCTGATACATTCTTAGTTATATAAATTCTAAATGGGTCCTATTAAAATTGTATGACAGAATTAATCAATTACGTGATTAACCGTATGAAACACAAAAACTGCAATAAACAAAATTATCTGACCAGACTGGTTTAGAAGCAGTAGGAAGAGCAGAAAATGATTTTGCTTTGAAGAAACTAATGTGCAGAAGCACTTCTGGAATAGTAGAGTAATAATCTCTAAAGCTCTACTCCCAAATAAAAGTAAACAAAACACTAGTAAAAATGAACAAATTAGGTTTTTCAGAATCCTGCAAATTAAAAACAAAACTTGCAACCTGGGGAATACCTCATTAACAAAATGGCTGACAAGAACAGCAAGCTCTATGGTACTTTTTTTTTTGTTCTAACTCTGGTTATTACTACCAACCCCTCTCCATTCACCCACCTCACGCTTGAGTGCTCAGGCGTGTGACCCCATGAACTGTAGGTACCAGGCTCCTCTGTTCATGAAATTTCTCAGGCAAGAATACTGGAGTGGGTTGCCATTTCCTTCTCCATATGGTTTTATTTTTTAGCCTCTTTTATTGGTTTTTTATTTACCTATTTTCATCCATCTGTATTCTTTGGCCTGTGTGGGCCTCCCCTTGCAGTGGCCTCTCTCATTGCAGAGCACTGGCTCTGGGCCCATGAGCTCCAGAGCGCTGGCTCATAATTGGACACACCGGTCCAGTCGCCCTGCAGCATGTGAGATCTTCCCAGGCCAGGGATCAAATCAGTGCCCTTGCACTGCAAGGCGGATTCTGGACCACCAGGAAGCCCTCCATATGGTATTTTTAGCTTGCTGTATTCCCAAAGCCCTTTTCTTGATACTTAATTTCTTCATAATTTTACCTCTGTTCATCATTAATTTCAATACCTTGATCCCACTTTACCTGGAGTATGCTATTTGTTTCTTTCCTCTTTTGGTCAAGTTCGTGAAGAATATCATCACACTTCTGCACCATCACTTTAGCTGTTCCTAGTTCTTCATAGGAAGGAAATTTCTGAGTGGCTATAGTATCAGTGCTATAAAAGATTTAAAAGTAAAGTTTTCTAAATTGCCATAAATTAAATAAACACTTGATCATGTAAATCTCTGATACATTCTTAGTTATATAAATTCTAAATGGGTCCTATTAAAATTGTATGACAGAATTAATCAATTACGTGATTAACCGTATGAAACACAAAAACTGCAATAAACAAAATTATCTGACCAGACTGGTTTAGAAGCAGTAGGAAGAGCAGAAAATGATTTTGCTTTGAAGAAACTAATGTGCAGAAGCACTTCTGGAATAGTAGAGTAATAATCTCTAAAGCTCTACTCCCAAATAAAAGTAAACAAAACACTAGTAAAAATGAACAAATTAGGTTTTTCAGAATCCTGCAAATTAAAAACAAAACTTGCAACCTGGGGAATACCTCATTAACAAAATGGCTGACAAGAACAGCAAGCTCTATGGTACTTTTTTTTTTGTTCTAACTCTGGTTATTACTACCAACCCCTCTCCATTCACCCACCTCACGCTTGAGTGCTCAGGCGTGTGACCCCATGAACTGTAGGTACCAGGCTCCTCTGTTCATGAAATTTCTCAGGCAAGAATACTGGAGTGGGTTGCCATTTCCTTCTCCATATGGTTTTATTTTTTAGCCTCTTTTATTGGTTTTTTATTTACCTATTTTCATCCATCTGTATTCTTTGGCCTGTGTGGGCCTCCCCTTGCAGTGGCCTCTCTCATTGCAGAGCACTGGCTCTGGGCCCATGAGCTCCAGAGCGCTGGCTCATAATTGGACACACCGGTCCAGTCGCCCTGCAGCATGTGAGATCTTCCCAGGCCAGGGATCAAATCAGTGCCCCTTGCACTGCAAGGCGGATTCTGGACCACCAGGGAAGCCCTCCATATGGTATTTTTAGCTTGCTGTATTCCCAAAGCCCTTTTCCCAACTCTGAAATCAACAGTTTCACCACCACTGTAGCTGTGAAAACTGACAGCCTCACAACCACTAAAAGTGCAGGTCTAGTTTGGAGCTCCTCAAAAAGTCACATTCACAAGGTTTCTCCTTAGACCTGACTCCTTGGGAAATACCACCCTTACGTCATTTTTGGAGAACAGTGGCAATTTTTTAACATCTGAACTGCCTGAGGGAGTCATGCTAGTTGAGGCAAACAAGAGGGTAGATCAAAAAAACTGGGAAATGAGATGTCCCCAATGTAATTTTTTGTTTCTTTTTAGTTTTTGGCGGTACCCCGATGGCATGTGAGACCTTAGTTCCCTGACCAGGGATCCACATCTCCTGCACTGGAAAGTTGAGTCTTAACCACTAGACCACCAGGCAAGTCCCCACGGTGGAGTCTGAAAAGTTCTAATACATTACCGGGGACCTAGAAGGTCACATGCATGTACAGGGCTACATGCATACACAAGAACAACCTAAGAAGGGCCTAATCTTTCAAATCGGGTTGACCATGAACACCATACAAGGAGGAAGTTCAGGGTAAGACAGACTTATAAATTGCTGGAGCCAGCAAGTGTGCCCAGGCATGTCCATATACACAGTCCCTCAGCAAAGACAGGGAGACTTATTCAATCAAAGTTGTTAACAAAATCACCTCCAATTGTTGGTTGACTTAGCTAACCAAACAGAGACTTGCGACACATGATAAAGAATAAAAATCATAGAATTAGTCCAGGAAAATCATTAAACAGCAATAACAAGAACCACCACAACAACCAGTAATAACAACAAACCCTGGTGGGACAGTGACACTTTTCAGCAGAATCAGATTACCAGAACTGGCCTAATATACTATTTTAAAAGTCTAATTTTTAACAAAAAGTTGTGTGATACAAATAAATAGGAAAATATAGCTCAGATACAGGAAATAGAGTATCAGTAGAAACTATCCTTGAGGAACTCCCAATACTGGACTAAACTTTAAAAAAGACCTTTAATTAGCTACTACAATTATAGAAAAACATAAGACTAAAAGAACCGATCCTGAAGTTCAAGCTCCAATACTTGGCCTCCTGATTCAAAGCACCAACTCACTGGAAAAGACCCTGATGCTGGGAAAGATTGAAGGCAAAAGAAGAAGGGGAGTGGCAGAAAATGAGATGATTTGATAGCATCACTGACTCAATGGACATAAATATTTGCAAACTCTGGGAGATAGTGAAGGACAGGGGAGCCTGGTATGCAGAGTCCATGAGGTTGTAAATGTTAGATATGACTTAGTGACTAAATGAACAACAGCAACAAAAATAAGAATGAAGTCTTGGCAGTATGGTACTGGCACAAAAACAGAACTATAGACCAATGGAACAAGATTGAGAACCCAGAGATAAACCCACGCACCTATGGGTACCTTATTTTTGACAAAGGAGGAGAAACTATACAATGGGACAAAGACAGCCTCTTCAACAAGTGGTGCTGGGAGATTTGGACAGCTACATGCAAAAAAATGAAGTTGGAACATTCCCTGACCCCATACACTAAGATCAACTCAAAATGGATTAAAGACCTAAATGTAAGACCAGAAATCATCAAACTCTTAGGGGAGAATATAGGCAAAACCCTCAAGGACATCAATCAAAGCAAGATCTTCTCTGACCCACCAACTAAACTAGCGGAACTGAAAAGAAAAATGAACATGTGGGACCTAATGAAACTTAAAAGCTTTTGTATAGCAAAAGAAATTAAAAAAAGCTGAACAGACACCCCACAGAGTGGAAGAAAATCATAGCCAATGAAAAAACAGACAAAGAATTAATCTCCAAAATCTACAGCAACTCAGACAACTCAGCACAGGGAAAACGAACAACCCAATCAAAAAATGGGAAAAAGATCTAAAGAGACGCCTCTCCAAAGAGGACATACAGATGGCCCAAAAGCACATGAAACGATGCTCAACCTCGTTTATTATTAGAGAAATGCAAATTAAAACTACAATGAGATACCACCTCACACCCGTCAGAATGGCCATCATCAAAAAATCTGCAGACAATAAATGTTGGAGAGGGTGGACTAATTTAAAAGACCTTTAATTAGCTACTACAATTATAGAAAACATAAGACTAAAAGAACCGATCCTGAAGTTCAAGCTCCAATACTTGGCCTCCTGATTCAAAGCACCAACTCACTGGAAAAGACCCTGATGCTGGGAAAGATTGAAGGCAAAAGAAGAAGGGGAGTGGCAGAAAATGAGATGATTTGATAGCATCACTGACTCAATGGACATAAATATTTGCAAACTCTGGGAGATAGTGAAGGACAGGGGAGCCTGGTATGCAGAGTCCATGAGGTTGTAAATGTTAGATATGACTTAGTGACTAAATGAACAACAGCAACAAAAATAAGAATGAAGTCTTGGCAGTATGGTACTGGCACAAAAACAGAACTATAGACCAATGGAACAAGATTGAGAACCCAGAGATAAACCCACGCACCTATGGGTACCTTATTTTTGACAAAGGAGGAGAAACTATACAATGGGACAAAGACAGCCTCTTCAACAAGTGGTGCTGGGAGATTTGGACAGCTACATGCAAAAAAATGAAGTTGGAACATTCCCTGACCCCATACACTAAGATCAACTCAAAATGGATTAAAGACCTAAATGTAAGACCAGAAATCATCAAACTCTTAGGGAGAATATAGGCAAAACCCTCAAGGACATCAATCAAAGCAAGATCTTCTCTGACCCACCAACTAAACTAGCGGAACTGAAAAGAAAAATGAACATGTGGGACCTAATGAAACTTAAAAGCTTTTGTATAGCAAAAGAAATTAAAAAAAGCTGAACAGACACCCCACAGAGTGGAAGAAAATCATAGCCAATGAAAAAACAGACAAAGAATTAATCTCCAAAATCTACAGCAACTCAGACAACTCAGCACAGGGAAAACGAACAACCCAATCAAAAAATGGGAAAAAGATCTAAAGAGACGCCTCTCCAAAGAGGACATACAGATGGCCCAAAAGCACATGAAACGATGCTCAACCTCGTTTATTATTAGAGAAATGCAAATTAAAACTACAATGAGATACCACCTCACACCCGTCAGAATGGCCATCATCAAAAAATCTGCAGACAATAAATGTTGGAGAGGGTGCGGAGAAAAGGGAACCCTCTTGCATTGCTGGTGGGAATGTAAATTGATACAGCCTCTATGGGAGACAGTATGGAGATTTCTTAAAAAAACTAAAAATGGAAGCACCCTATGACCCAGCAATCCCACTATTAGGCCTATATCCTGATGAAATCAAAACTGAAAGAAGCACCTGTACCCCAATGTTCATTGCAGCTCTCTATACAATAGCCAGAACTTGGAAGCAACCCAGATGTCCATCGACGAATGAATGGATCCAGAAGCTCTGGTACATATATACAATGGAATACTACTCAGCTGTTAAAAGAAATGCAGAAGACTCAGTCCTAATGAAGTGGCTGGCTCTAGAACCTATCATAAGAAGTGAAGTAAGTCAAAAAGAGAAAGAAAAATACAGTATACAACACACATATATGGAATCTAGTAGGACAGTCTTGATAACACACGCAGGGAACTCATGGAAAAACAGACAGAGCATAGACATAGGGACATTGTGGGGAAGAAATAGGGAGGGGGAAGCATGGAGGGAGTAACATGGAAACCTATACTGTTATGTGTGGAAAAGATAGCTAGTGTCATTGTGCTAAGGGAATAGGAGTGTTCACAATGGCATGGGGCGATTGGTCCGGAGGGGTGGAATGGGGGGAGCCGGTGGGGGGTGGGGACCAGGGATATGCATATGACTGATCTGGGAACATACATGTCTGTGAACAACAAAACTCTGTAAAACCTTTAAAATAAAGAATTAAAAATAAAAAAATTTTTAAAAAGAATGAAGTCTTGGGAACTCCCCAGTAGTTAGAGATCCATGCTTTCACTGCTGAGGGCCTGTGTTCAATCTCTGATCAGGGAACTAAGATCCCATGAGTCACACAGCAAGACCAAAATAAATAAATAAACAAACAAATGAAGTCAAAGAGTATCAAAAAAAAAAGATAGAAACTACTGGACTTTCATGGTAGTACAGTGTATAAGAATCTGCCTGCCAATGCAGGGGACATGAGTTCAATACCTGGTCTGAGACGATTCCATATGCCATAGAGCAACTAAAACTCATGCACTACAACCACTGAGCGCATGCACTGTAGAGTCCACATGCTAATATGGAGCCCATACACCTAAAGACCATGCTCTGCAACGAGGGAAGTCACCACAATAAGAAGCTTGTCCACCGCAACAGAAAGTTGTCCCTGCTCACCACAACTAAAGAAAGCCAACAAGCAGCAACAAAGACCCAGTGCAGCCTGGCTAAACAGAACATTCAACTTAGCAAGAGAAAGAATCAGCAAATTAAAAAGACAGGTTAATTGAGATTATCCAGTTTGAGGAATGGGTTTCCCAGGTGGTCCTAGTGGGAAAGAATCTGCCTGCCAATGCAGGAGATGCAGGTTTGATCCCTATGTTGGGAAGATCCTCTGGAGTAGGAAATGGCAATCTGCTCCAGTATTTCTGACTGGAAAACTCCATGGACAGAGAGGAGCCTGACAGGCTATATTCCATGCGGCTGCAAAGAGTCAGACATGACTGAGCAACTGAGCACAGTTTGAGGAACAGAGGGAAAAATGAGTGGAAAACAAACCTGAGCAAAAAAGCATACCAACATCCAACATAGCTCAAGGAGAGAACAAAAGGTCAAGTGACATTTAACCAAAGAAATTGGGAACAGCACCAAGAGCTAAGGAATAGGGAGTGTTCACAATGGAAAAATGGGGCGATTGGTCCGGAGGGGTGGAATGGGGGAGCGGTGGGGGTGGGGACCAAGGATATGCATATGACTGATCTGGGAACATACATGTCTGTGAACAACAAAACTCTGTAAAACCTTTAAAATAAAGAATTAAAATAAAAATTTTTAAAAAGAATGAAGTCTTGGGAACTCCCCAGTAGTTAGAGATCCATGCTTTCACTGCTGAGGGCCTGTGTTCAATCTCTGATCAGGGAACTAAGATCCCATGAGTCACACAGCAAGACCAAAATAAATAAATAAACAAACAAATGAAGTCAAAGAGTATCAAAAAAAAAAGATAGAAACTACTGGACTTTCATGGTAGTACAGTGTATAAGAATCTGCCTGCCAATGCAGGGGACATGAGTTCAATACCTGGTCTGAGACGATTCCATATGCCATAGAGCAACTAAAACTCATGCACTACAACCACTGAGCGCATGCACTGTAGAGTCCACATGCTAATATGGAGCCCATACACCTAAAGACCATGCTCTGCAACGAGGGAAGTCACCACAATAAGAAGCTTGTCCACCGCAACAGAAAGTTGTCCCTGCTCACCACAACTAAAGAAAGCCAACAAGCAGCAACAAAGACCCAGTGCAGCCTGGCTAAACAGAACATTCAACTTAGCAAGAGAAAGAATCAGCAAATTAAAAAGACAGGTTAATTGAGATTATCCAGTTTGAGGAATGGGTTTCCCAGGTGGTCCTAGTGGGAAAGAATCTGCCTGCCAATGCAGGAGATGCAGGTTTGATCCCTATGTTGGGAAGATCCTCTGGAGTAGGAAATGGCAATCTGCTCCAGTATTTCTGACTGGAAAACTCCATGGACAGAGAGGAGCCTGACAGGCTATATTCCATGCGGCTGCAAAGAGTCAGACATGACTGAGCAACTGAGCACAGTTTGAGGAACAGAGGGAAAAATGAGTGGAAAAAAAAACCAAAGGCCTTGAGACCTGTTGGGATATAACCAAGCATACCAACATCCAACATAGCTCAAGGAGAGAACAAAAAGGTCAAGTGTACTATTTAACTACGCAAAGAAATAAGGGCCCCAGACTTCCCCAATATAACGAATGTTCATTCACTCATGCATAAGATCAACAACGTTTAGGGAGAAACTCAAAGAAATCCACGCTTAGACACATCATAATCAAACTGTCAAAAGCCTAAGACAAAGGAAGAATCCTAAAAGAGAAAAGTGATCAAACATATACAAAGTATCCTCAGTAAGAGCATATTTCTCATCAGAAATCAGGAAAACTAGAAGACAGTATGACTAAAAGACATACTCAAATCTCGAAAGAGTATCAACCAAAAATTCTACATTCAGCAAAACTATCCTTTAGAGGTAGACACTAAGACACTCCCAAGTAAACAAAACTAAGAATTCATCACCAGCAGAACTATCAATAAATCCTAAAAAGAGTCCCTGAAGGTGAAATAAAAGGACATTACACACTAACTAAAATCCACGTGAAGAAATAAAGAGTACTGGTAAAAGTTAACGGTATAGGTAAATTTAAAAGATAGTACTAATTTATTTTTGCTTATAACTCTTTTCTTCTATCTTATTTAAAAGACACTGTGAGAGTGGGACATTCAGCTTGTGAGTGGGAACCTCTCCGTCGTGCACAAAGAAAGAACAATTTTAAAATGGGTGATATTGAGAAGGGCAAAAAGATTTTTATTCAGAAGCGTGCCCAGTGCTATCCTGCGGAAAAGGGAATCAAGCACAAGACTGGGCCAAACCTCCATGGTTTGTCTGGGCGAAAAACAGGTCAGGCTCCTTGACCTCTTACACAGATGTCAACAAGAACAAAGACACCACCTGGGAAGAATCGACACTGATACAGTACCTGGAGAATCCCAGGAAGTACATCCCTGGCAGAAAAATGACCTTCGCTGGCATTAAGAAGGGAGAGGGGAAAGACTTGATAGCTTATCTCAAAAAAGCTACTATGAGTAATAGCTGGCCGCTGCCTTATTTATAATAAAACAGAAGTATCTCATGACTTTTTATGTATACCATATTTAAATTGCTCTCACACACTAGAATCCAGATCATGAACGGCTGATAGAATAATTCTGTTGTACAATCCTGATTTAAATGAGGTCAGTATGTGGCTAAATGAATATGGTCAGTTTTTTAAATTTTGACACTAATTCTGGTTCAACAAATACTATTACCGTTTTCCCATTCTAAAGTGATGATTTAACTTGAATAAGGAATATTAAACTTTTTAGGGAGATGGTGCATGCCTTCTCAATTCCTGTAAGAGAATGGTTTCATATTTAGATTTCTATAACTGGTTATATTAATACATTTAAATACTGAAAAGATCCCTTCGCTGTCTCAAAGAACAAAGGAAGATTTCAAGTGTGTTTCAAGTTGTGTTCATTAGCCTGTTAAAGCAAGGGTTGAAGATACACTGACAATGTCCATTTTATCCTTTTGGTCTTAACTATGCAAATTTAATTAAAATTATCTAAAAAATAAAAGACAACTGTGTAAAGCAGTAATTATCAAGCTGTAGAGACAAGCTTATAATGTATAAAGATATAATTACTATGACAATAATAGTAGAATGAAAGGGAGAGGGAGTCAATCTATAGAGGAATAACGTTTTTGAACCTTACAGAAATTAAAGTGGTATTAATCCTAACTACATTGTTTTAAATTAAGATGTTAACTGTAATTCCCAGGGTAACCACTGAGGAAAACATACACACACAAAAAAAATAGTAAAAGAAGCAACAAGAGTATCAAAATATTATACTAGCAAGTATCTATTTAATATTAAAAAAAATCATGAAGGAATAATTGAATAAAAAAGAGCTAAGACATATAAAAACATATGACAACATGACAGACATAAATCTTACTTTATCAGTAATTACACTAAATGCAATAAGACTAAAATTATACAATGTCTCCTTTGAGATTACACAAAAAATTTTTTGTAGTTATGACATTCAGTTTAGTTTTTACCTGGAGAATCCCAGGAAGTACATCCCTGGCAGAAAAATGACCTTCGCTGGCATTAAGAAGGGAGAGGGGAAAGACTTGATAGCTTATCTCAAAAAAGCTACTATGAGTAATAGCTGGCCGCTGCCTTATTTATAATAAAACAGAAGTATCTCATGACTTTTTATGTATACCATATTTAAATTGCTCTCACACACTAGAATCCAGATCATGAACGGCTGATAGAATAATTCTGTTGTACAATCCTGATTTAAATGAGGTCAGTATGTGGCTAAATGAATATGGTCAGTTTTTTAAATTTTGACACTAATTCTGGTTCAACAAATACTATTACCGTTTTCCCATTCTAAAGTGATGATTTAACTTGAATAAGGAATATTAAACTTTTTAGGGAGATGGTGCATGCCTTCTCAATTCCTGTAAGAGAATGGTTTCATATTTAGATTTCTATAACTGGTTATATTAATACATTTAAATACTGAAAAGATCCCTTCGCTGTCTCAAAGAACAAAGGAAGATTTCAAGTGTGTTTCAAGTTGTGTTCATTAGCCTGTTAAAGCAAGGGTTGAAGATACACTGACAATGTCCATTTTATCCTTTTGGTCTTAACTATGCAAATTTAATTAAAATTATCTAAAAAATAAAAGACAACTGTGTAAAGCAGTAATTATCAAGCTGTAGAGACAAGCTTATAATGTATAAAGATATAATTACTATGACAATAATAGTAGAATGAAAGGGAGAGGGAGTCAATCTATAGAGGAATAACGTTTTTGAACCTTACAGAAATTAAAGTGGTATTAATCCTAACTACATTGTTTTAAATTAAGATGTTAACTGTAATTCCCAGGGTAACCACTGAGGAAAACATACACACACAAAAAAAATAGTAAAAGAAGCAACAAGAGTATCAAAATATTATACTAGCAAGTATCTATTTAATATTAAAAAAAATCATGAAGGAATAATTGAATAAAAAAGAGCTAAGACATATAAAAACATATGACAACATGACAGACATAAATCTTACTTTATCAGTAATTACACTAAATGCAATAAGACTAAAATTATACAATGTCTCCTTTGAGATTACACAAAATGTAGCTCGTTTAGTTTTTATTTTTGTAGTTTTCATGACATTCAAAAAAAATTATAGTTGCTTAGATTCACTTGACTTTTTAAAAACTTTTTATAATGTAAAACTTCAAACATACACAAAAGTAGAAAGAATACTATAATGACGTCCATATACCCTTATTTAAGTACAATAATTAACTCATGGCTATCCTCATTTCATTTATACTTGCAACCCGGTTTTCCCCACCCTGCAATGGTTTATTATTGAAGCAAATCTCAGAAATCATTTCATTAGAAATGAATAGCAAATAATCCACAATTTGAGAAAATTAGATGTATTCACTGTATAATTATATTACAGAAAAAAAAGGAAAGATATATTGGCAGAAGAAAATAGTAACCAAATCTAAGACAATTTTTAAAAGCAATCTTATAAATTCATTAAAATCTCTAAAGAAATTTTAGAAATATAAACAAAGCTCTATTTAACCTAGCTTTTATTCCAATCTCTCATTTTTACCTGTTTCTTCTCTCAGGATTCCATCCCATTTTTGACCTAGTTAGTGAAGTTTTGTCTGAAGATTCACATGTACTTGTCAAAGAATCATAGTTATTCAGAATTTGTTCCAAGAATCCTACATTTCCTACAGCAGAAGAAACACAGCATCATTTTTCAAGTACTAATTTGTTTCTCTTTTATACAATAGCATACATATATTTGTACTAAATCAGTTTCATATGGTGATAATCTACTCAATTTCACTCTGCAAGGAAGACAATATATACATTCATCAAAAACTAAGTATTTATAACTCATGGAAACCACACTTGTAAAAGTTTAGGCCTGAATTTATTTTCATCACAGAAAAAAAGGAATATGAATGAGAAGTAACATCATACAAAGCCTTGTAAACAGAATTATTTTTATAAATAGTAAAAGGAGGATCTAACAGTTTCTTCACAACAACTATTGACTGAATCTTCCTTTTAGTCTCATCTTTAATGAGACTACTTATCAATTTATTTCTCAAGTGAAGTTGGCTTAATTATTAAAGATTTTATTTTTTAAGATTTTTTAAATGTGGCCAGGACAGGATTGAACGCATTTAAATAACTCCAAAAATGAAAGTTTACACTTAACATTTTTGCTTACTTTTACTAGAAATGCTATAAGTTAAGGATCTAAAACAAATTATTATTTCTTGTCACTTATAAAGGTTATCAGCAGCACTTTCTTCAACTGAACATGACAATAAGTATTAAATTTCTGAGTCTGATTATTCAAATTCACACTTTAATATAAGTAAACATGATAATCAGCTTAACTTCAACAAAGCATTATGTTTTATTTATTAATAACATAGTTTTCATTAAAGGTTTAAGTAATAACTTGTAAAAGATAGAATAATTACAAAGGTTTATCTCCAAGTCCTTCTACAAAGAATCTAAAGAAGCTTGATTTGCCTGGCACCATTTAAATAAAAACTTTAAAAACAGAGTTCCCACTTCAGTTACTACAAAGCATAGTTGCTATTGCTGTTTATTTGTGTCTGATTCTTTGCAACCCTGTGGATATAGCAAACGAAGCTCCTCTGTCTGTGGGATTTCTCAGATAAGAATACGGGAGTGGATTGCCATTCATTTTACCTGTTTCTTCTCTCAGGATTCCATCCCATTTTTGACCTAGTTAGTGAAGTTTTGTCTGAAGATTCACATGTACTTGTCAAAGAATCATAGTTATTCAGAATTTGTTCCAAGAATCCTACATTTCCTACAGCAGAAGAAACACAGCATCATTTTTCAAGTACTAATTTGTTTCTCTTTTATACAATAGCATACATATATTTGTACTAAATCAGTTTCATATGGTGATAATCTACTCAATTTCACTCTGCAAGGAAGACAATATATACATTCATCAAAAACTAAGTATTTATAACTCATGGAAACCACACTTGTAAAAGTTTAGGCCTGAATTTATTTTCATCACAGAAAAAAAGGAATATGAATGAGAAGTAACATCATACAAAGCCTTGTAAACAGAATTATTTTTATAAATAGTAAAAGGAGGATCTAACAGTTTCTTCACAACAACTATTGACTGAATCTTCCTTTTAGTCTCATCTTTAATGAGACTACTTATCAATTTATTTCTCAAGTGAAGTTGGCTTAATTATTAAAGATTTTATTTTTTAAGATTTTTTAAATGTGGCCAGGACAGGATTGAACGATTTAAATAACCCCAAAAAATGAAAGTTTACACTTAACATTTTTGCTTACTTTTACTAGAAATGCTATAAGTTAAGGATCTAAAACAAATTATTATTTCTTGTCACTTATAAAGGTTATCAGCAGCACTTTCTTCAACTGAACATGACAATAAGTATTAAATTTCTGAGTCTGATTATTCAAATTCACACTTTAATATAAGTAAACATGATAATCAGCTTAACTTCAACAAAGCATTATGTTTTATTTATTAATAACATAGTTTTCATTAAAGGTTTAAGTAATAACTTGTAAAAGATAGAATAATTACAAAGGTTTATCTCCAAGTCCTTCTACAAAGAATCTAAAGAAGCTTGATTTGCCTGGCACCATTTAAATAAAAACTTTAAAAACAGAGTTCCCACTTCAGTTACTACAAAGCATAGTTGCTATTGCTGTTTATTTGTGTCTGATTCTTTGCAACCCTGTGGATATAGCAAACGAAGCTCCTCTGTCTGTGGGATTTCTCAGATAAGAATACGGGAGTGGATTGCCATTTCCTTTTCCAGGGGATCTTCTGTACCCAGGGATCAAGTCCATGTCTCCTGCACTGGAAGGGGGATTCTTTGCTGCTAACTTCCCTGTGTCACAGGAGTAAAGAATCTGCTTGCCGGTGGAGGAGACACTAGAGACATGAGTTTGATCCTTGGGTCAGGAAGATACCATAAGGCAGGAAATGGCAACCCACTCCAATATTCTTGCCTGGAAAATTTCATGGACAAAGGAGCCTAGTGGGCTACAGTCCATGGAGTCAAAAAGAGTCGAAAATGACTGAGCACAGCACCAAGGACAGTGACAGAGTACCAGGGAAGCCTCTAATAAAAGTAGTGGGTGGTAATTATATTTGTTTTATTACCTGTACGATGTGAAATCTCCGTATTTTCTTTTTCCTCTATAGGATTTTCCCTCTTTGATATTTTATCATCCTTTGAAACAGGTACAGGAGCAAATCTTCGAGGTGCTGGTGTCTCCAAAGGAGATTTCTGTTTATCAAAACTCTTATCTTCAACCTCTCTTGAAGGTGCTTCAATAGAAAATTAAGAAAATAATAAATTTAGCTTACTTCCTAAAATAATTAAATCATATTACTCTTGTTTTAAAAATAAAACCAAAATTTTATAGAATATAATTAACAAATATGCAGAAATAATCTCATCATCACTAGAAATCAAAAGAATATAGAATATAAATACTTAAACCTAATAAATAATCAAAAAATATAACAATATTCAGTACTACTTAAGTTGTGCTGAGAATGGCATAGTCTGACACTGCTCATGGCAATGAAAACTAGTTAAGACCAGCTGGGACTAAGTATAGCAAATTTTAAAATTTTTATACACTTTGATCTAAAGATACCTCTTTTGTGAGCACAAAACATATTGTTGCTATTGTTTAGTCACTAAGTTGAATTCAACTCTTTTGCACCCCCAAGGACTATAACCCACCAGGCTCCTCATTCCATGGGACTTTCCAGGCAAGAATAATGAAATGGGTTGCCATTTCCTTCTCCAGGAGATCTTCCTGATCCAGGGACTGAACCCGAGTCTCTTGCATTGACAGGCAGATACTTTAACACAGAACCACCAGGGAAGCCCCCCAAACAGACAGGAGGCACTAGTGGTAAAGAACCTGCCTGCCAATGCAGAAGATGTAAGAGACTTGGGTTCGGGCTTCCCTGGTGGTCCAGTGGGTAAGGACACCACCTTGCAGTGCAAGGGGCGCCGGTTCGAGCCCTGGCCTGGGAAGATCCCACGTGTGGCGGAGCGGCTGGACCAATGTGTCCAATTACTGAGCCGGAGCTCTGGTGCGCATGCGCCCAGAGCTGGTGCTCTATGACAACAGAGGCCACCGCGATGGGAGGCCCACAAGGGCCAAAGAACAAAGATGGATGAAAATGGACAAATGAAAGACCAATAGAAGTGGCCCGCCTGCTCCTCCCATATTTGTTTTATTACCTGACGGTAAACTGTATTCTTTTTCCTCTATAGGATTTTCCCTCTTTGATATTTTATCATCCTTTGAAACAGGTACAGGAGCAAATCTTCGAGGTGCTGGTGTCTCCAAAGGAGATTTCTGTTTATCAAAACTCTTATCTTCAACCTCTCTTGAAGGTGCTTCAATAGAAAATTAAGAAAATAATAAATTTAGCTTACTTCCTAAAATAATTAAATCATATTACTCTTGTTTTAAAAATAAAACCAAAATTTTATAGAATATAATTAACAAATATGCAGAAATAATCTCATCATCACTAGAAATCAAAAGAATATAGAATATAAATACTTAAACCTAATAAATAATCAAAAAATATAACAATATTCAGTACTACTTAAGTTGTGCTGAGAATGGCATAGTCTGACACTGCTCATGGCAATGAAAACTAGTTAAGACCAGCTGGGACTAAGTATAGCAAATTTTAAAATTTTTATACACTTTGATCTAAAGATACCTCTTTTGTGAGCACAAAACATATTGTTGCTATTGTTTAGTCACTAAGTTGAATTCAACTCTTTTGCACCCCCAAGGACTATAACCCACCAGGCTCCTCATTCCATGGGACTTTCCAGGCAAGAATAATGAAATGGGTTGCCATTTCCTTCTCCAGGAGATCTTCCTGATCCAGGGACTGAACCCGAGTCTCTTGCATTGACAGGCAGATACTTTAACACAGAACCACCAGGGAAGCCCCCCAAACAGACAGGAGGCACTAGTGGTAAAGAACCTGCCTGCCAATGCAGAAGATGTAAGAGACTTGGGTTCGGGCTTCCCTGGTGGTCCAGTGGGTAAGGACACCACCTTGCAGTGCAAGGGGCGCCGGTTCGAGCCCTGGCCTGGGAAGATCCCACGTGTGGCGGAGCGGCTGGACCAATGTGTCCAATTACTGAGCCGGAGCTCTGGTGCGCATGCGCCCAGAGCTGGTGCTCTATGACAACAGAGGCCACCGCGATGGGAGGCCCACAAGGGCCAAAGAACAAAGATGGATGAAAATGGACAAATGAAAGACCAATAGAAGTGGCCCGCCTGCTCCCCTCCCTCCCCACCCTACCCTCCTCAAATAAATAAATAAAAAGAAAGAGACTTGGGTTCGATCCCTGGGTCAGAAAGATCCCTGGAGAAATAAACGGCAACCTACTCCAGTATTCTTGCCTGGGAGAAACCCAGAGACAGGGGAGCCTGGCAGGCTACTGTCCCTAGGGTCATAAAGAGTCAGACACAACTGAGTGACACAGCCACACAGCACATAAACAGTGAGCATGGAAACCTGAGTTCTACCTGCAGCTCTGACTCTCCCATGCTCAAGCCAGGTGACCTTGAGCAGACAGTCATAACCTTTCTGTGCTTCATCATCCTCCCTTTACAACTTAAAAACCGACTCACATTACTTCACAAAAGTTTTCTAAGACCCACCCATTTGTGGGAGACATAAAGCAGCTTGCAAGTATGGGGATGCTTTAATATGTCCTGACAAATCAAATGTCAGGAATATTGTACTACATGGACCTGTGTATCATTAAAGGGACAGGTTCTGGATTTTCACTAGTTCTTTATCCAAATATCAGTAACTTGGAGACACATTTATTGATAGAACTTAAATTCCAAAGCTTTAACACATACAAGTTATGTATTCCTTCATTACTATAAAGAGATTTTTTAAATTCCATTAAAATAGACCTACATTATTAACTATGAAAATATCCAGAAACAGTTTATAATCATTCTCAGGTGATTTCTCCCCTGACAGAATAAAGAAAAGCAGTAAATATGCAGTTTGTCAGAGTACTGGGGAACTGATAACAAGCATTTTCAATGTTGTGTGTGTCTATATAGTCACTCAGTTGTGTCTTACTCTTTGTGACCCTGTGGACAGTAGCCCTCCAGGTTCCTCTGTCCATGGGATTCACCAGGCAAGAATACTCGAGTGGGTCACCATTCCCTTCTCCAGCAGTTCTTCCCAATGCAGGGATCAAACACTAGTCTGTCAGATAAGTAAAATTTTTCTAAACTTATATAGAGGTGACAATTTATGAAAGCTATTAATTAAAACCATTAACGAGGGGTTTCCCTGGTAGCTCAGTGGTAGGGAGTTCGCTTTCCAATGTGGAAACATCAGTTCGATCTCTGGTCCAGCAGGATCCCACATGCTGCAGAACAACTGAGCCCGTGAGCCACAACTATTAAGCCTCTGCTCTAGAGTCTCAGACCCGCAACTACTAAGCCCATGTGCCGCAGCTATGAAGCCTGTGTGCCCTAGAGCCCGAGTTCCACAAGAGAAGTCACCACAACAAGAGGCCTGCTCACTTCAACTAGAGAGAAGCCCCGACTCCCTGAAACTAGAGAAGAGCCTGTGGCAGCAGTGAAAACCCAGAATAGCCAAAAATAAATAAATAAATAAATAAAATTTTTAAAAGAGCCTTCTTTACAAAAAAAAAAAAAAAAAAAAAACCATTAACTAGGACATGATCTATAACTTGACTGAGAAAGTTTCAAAATAATCTAAAAATTACTTGATTGAAAAAAATCCCTAATTTTATAAAATAAAGTTTCCTGGGCTTCCCCTGGTGGTCCAGTGGGTAAGGACACCGCCTTGCAGTGCAAGAGCCGCCGGTTGGATCCCTGGCCTGGGAGGATCCCACGTGCCGCGGAGTGGCTGGACGGATGTGTCCAATTACCGAGCTGGGGCTCTGGAGCGCATGCGCCCAAAGCCGGCGCTCTGCGACAACAGACACCACCGCGATGGGAGGCCCACACGGGCCAAAGAACAAAGACGGATGAAAACGGAGAAATGAAAGAGCAATAGAAATGGCCCGCCTGCTCCCCTCCCGCCCCAACCCGACCCCTGCCCAAAATAAATAAATAAATAAATCTTTAAAAAATAATAATAAAGTTTCCTATAACCTAGTAAATACGTTTTCTGTTTATAAACTGCAAAGAACATACATAGATGGCACTTTTTATTCACAGAGAATTACGTTTTTTTACCTTGTTTGGAAACAAAGGTGTTATGTGAAGTTAGATTACTGCTACCAAGATTCAAATGGTCTGGGTTTACAGAATACTTTTCCACTGCTCTAGAAGGAGGTACAGTAACAGGCTGGAAACTACTAGTCTTGAGTGCAGCACTAATGAAATGAGTCTAGAAAACACAAAATAACTTTGTTAACTTCAAATATCATCTGAAAAGTTAGATGGCAAGGGAGTTCGCTTTCCAATGTGGAAACATCAGTTCGATCTCTGGTCCAGCAGGATCCCACATGCTGCAGAACAACTGAGCCCGTGAGCCACAACTATTAAGCCTCTGCTCTAGAGTCTCAGACCCGCAACTACTAAGCCCATGTGCCGCAGCTATGAAGCCTGTGTGCCCTAGAGCCCGAGTTCCACAAGAGAAGTCACCACAACAAGAGGCCTGCTCACTTCAACTAGAGAGAAGCCCCGACTCCCTGAAACTAGAGAAGAGCCTGTGGCAGCAGTGAAAACCCAGAATAGCCAAAAATAAATAAATAAATAAATAAAATTTTTAAAAGAGCCTTCTTTACAAAAAAAAAAAAAAAAAAAAACCATTAACTAGGACATGATCTATAACTTGACTGAGAAAGTTTCAAAATAATCTAAAAATTACTTGATTGAAAAAAATCCCTAATTTTATAAAATAAAGTTTCCTGGGCTTCCCCTGGTGGTCCAGTGGGTAAGGACACCGCCTTGCAGTGCAAGAGCCGCCGGTTGGATCCCTGGCCTGGGAGGATCCCACGTGCCGCGGAGTGGCTGGACGGATGTGTCCAATTACCGAGCTGGGGCTCTGGAGCGCATGCGCCCAAAGCCGGCGCTCTGCGACAACAGACACCACCGCGATGGGAGGCCCACACGGGCCAAAGAACAAAGACGGATGAAAACGGAGAAATGAAAGAGCAATAGAAATGGCCCGCCTGCTCCCCTCCCGCCCCAACCCGACCCCTGCCCAAAATAAATAAATAAATAAATCTTTAAAAAATAATAATAAAGTTTCCTATAACCTAGTAAATACGTTTTCTGTTTATAAACTGCAAAGAACATACATAGATGGCACTTTTTATTCACAGAGAATTACGTTTTTTTACCTTGTTTGGAAACAAAGGTGTTATGTGAAGTTAGATTACTGCTACCAAGATTCAAATGGTCTGGGTTTACAGAATACTTTTCCACTGCTCTAGAAGGAGGTACAGTAACAGGCTGGAAACTACTAGTCTTGAGTGCAGCACTAATGAAATGAGTCTAGAAAACACAAAATAACTTTGTTAACTTCAAATATCATCTGAAAAAGTTAGATGGCAAAATACCCTGAAATTTATTTGAGGACTTGAAAACAATTAGACTTAGTAAACAATGATAATATATACATTGCATGCAAAACAGCTCACTGCAGCAGCAATGCCACTGGAAGGATACAGCAGCACAAAGACGTGTGAGGTCCATTTCTACAGTGCGGCCCTGATCATTTATTCTAAACCTTAGCTCCCTCCTTTCACCTGAGAGATGGCTCAAGAGACACTGAAGCACAGTAGGAGAGAACGAGGAGAAAGGGACCTTAGCCCTTGACCTCTACTTAAAACCAAAACATCTCATCATTGATACCCTGGAAGGTAAGATTTTATTTTAATTAAAGGTTTAAAAACTATTGATAGGGCTTCCCCTGGTGGTCCAGTGGGTAAGGACACCGCCTTGCAGTGCAAGGGGCGCCGGTTTGATCCCTGGCCTGGGAAGATCCCACGTGCCGCGGAGCGGCTGGACCGATGTGTCCAATCACCGAGCCGGAGCTCTAGAGCGCATGCGCCCAGAGCCGGTGCTCTGTGACAACAGACGCCACCACGATGGGAGGCCCGCAGGAGCCAAAGAACAAAGACGGATGAAAATAGAGAAATGAAAAATAGAAGTGGTCCGCCCGCTCCCCTCCCTCCCCACCCCGATCCCCACCCAAAATAAATAAATAAATAAATCTTTAAAAAAAAAAAAAAAAAAAAAACTATTGATAGTAAGCACTCAAATAAAACAGTAGCCAGGTATAGTAACAGCAGTAATATATTCATTTGCACATAAATAGAAACTATAGTGACAACACAGTTTTTAATATTATTTATCAAAATACCTTTAATGTATATAAAACATCACTAATAAAACTGATTTTTTTTGAGAGACAGAGAATAAAGTTTAATAGAGTGGAAGATGCTGTTAGAACAGTAGGCCAGCTTCCTGTTAGTCAGGGAGAACCAACACTGAACAGGGGTCTTTGATCCATTTTTATAGCTAGGGTCCGAGAAGTGGGACAGGGGTCTTATGGGTCATTTGCTGACTGGATGAGATATGGTGTACTGGGTCGGGGAAGAGTAATGGTTGCAGTATGGGCGAGGGAAGGACAATAAGGACCTGGTTTATCTGTTCCTGCATTCCAAGACCCTCCTTGTTTGCCTTGTTTTCGTCCTTAGGGCACCACATTCCTCCCACTCTTTATTTGTAGGGCCAATTTGCGGGGAGCTGCCCTGTTTCAAGGGGTTTCCTTTAAGGAAACATAGCCCTGGGAGCTGCCCTGGCAACAGGGGCTGATAACAGCATAGCTCTCTGTCCCGCCACCCCAGGTGTTGTGAAGACGTTCCTTAGCTATTATAAGGAACACCTGGAGCCTCTCTACAGGGCTTGAGGGGCATCATGACCCAGAACCATTGTAATAACACACCAGGAGGTAATGATCGACACCTGGCCTAAAGCACGTGTACACAATTACTTGGTGAAGTATAAAAGGGATGAGCGAATTCAATAAACTTGTCAGCAACTTGTCAGCAACCTCTAGAGTTGTCTGCCTTCTTGCTGTCCCTCTCAACCCCATCTTTTCTATCCTTCTTTCTTTTCTTAGCCTATCTGCCACTCTGTTCAGGACCTGTTCGACTGCCGGCGGGCCCGGCAAAGTGGCGCCCGAACAGGGACGCTGAAGGAGTAGAAGGAGCAGATTTGGCCGCCGCCCAAGGAGCTGAGGGATCCCGAGAAGACTAAGGTAAGTGCGGGCGGGGAGAGTATAGTTGAGAGTAAAAAATTATGGGACAAAGTAATAGTAGACAGCTTTTTGTACATATGCTTAAGACTAGGATGAAAAGTCATGGTGTGCATGTAAAGACTGCAACTTTTGATAGATTTTTAGCTTTTGTTGAAGATGCCCCTCCTTATTCCCCTTCTTTTATTGCTGAATTTGATCCTCCTACTTTTGAAGACCCAAAGGCACCTCCTGTGGCTTTAATTTGTAAAACTAAAGTACCTAAATTATCCCCTTTACAAATGGCTTTAACACGGGCTAATGAAGCTGGAGACGCTCTCCCAGGCTTTCAGAGAGTTTTTTCAGTTTTTGAAAATGATCAGCAGCAACGATATTATGATTCCATTCCGTTTAAACAGTTAAAAGAATTAAAAACTGCTTGTGCTCAATATGGCCCTACGGCTCCCTTTACTCAGGCCATTCTTGAGGCATTAGGAAATCAATATTTGCCCCCAAATGACTGGAAACAAGTTGCTCGGGCGTGTCTCTCTGGTGGTAATTATCTTTTATGGAAGTCTGAATTTGGGGAACAGTGTACTGACACTGCTGAAATAAACCAGCGGCAGGGTCTTAGAGTGACCTTCGATATGCTCGCTGGGGAAGGGGCTTTTCAAGACACTAATAGTCAACTAAACTATCCCCCGGGAGCTTATCCACGGATTAATGCTGCCGCGCTACGAGCTTGGAGAAGGCTGCCTAATTCAGAAAGCAGAACAGAGGAGGTTTCAAAAATTAGACAAGGTCCAGACGAGCCATATCAGGATTTTGTGGCGCGTTTGCTAGAAACCTTGGGCAAACTCATAGGAGATGAACAGACGGGCATGGCTTTAGCGAAACAATTAGCTTATGAAAACGCCAACTCTGCCTGCCAAGCTGCATTACGCCCTTATAGAAAAAAGGGCGGGCTTTCAGATTACATTAGAATTTGTGCCGACATTGGGCCGTCCTATATGCAGGGAGTTGCTCTTGCTGCTGCCCTACAGGGAAAAACAGTAAAAGAAGTTTTATTCCAGCAAAGTAAAAATCAAAAATTTCAAGGCAAGTCTAGAGTAACTGGGCCTCCTGGTAGTTGTTATGCTTGTGGGCAAATGGGGCATCGTGCTGCTCAGTGCCCAAGGGAAACTGCACAACCAAGAGGACAACAACCAGGAATGTGCCCCAGATGCAAGAAAGGGAAACACTGGGCAAAAGACTGTCGTTCTAAAACAGATGTAAATGGACAGCCTTTACCGCTTCAGGGAAACTGGATGAGGGGCCAGCCCCAGGCCCCGAAACAATGTTATGGGGCCATGCAGGAGAACGGTGCCTGTGTGATTCAAATGCCGTCAGAGACCTCTATCGGGCAACCCCAGGTAGCGCAGGACTGGACCTCAGTTCCTCCGCCTACACAGTATTAACTCCTGAAATGGGGGTTCAGGCTCTTCCAACAGGAGTTTTTGGCCCCCTTCCTGAAAAATCTGTCGACCTTGTGTTAGGACGAAGTAGCACCACAGTTAAAGGCCTCATTGTCATTCCTGGTGTTATTGATTCTGATTATACAGGAGAAATTAAAATCTTGACACATTCCCCAAAAGGTATTTCAGTGATTCAGAAAGGCCAGAGAATTGCTCAATTGGTATTGGTTCCTTTAATTACTCAGGGTAAAACTCGTTGTCTTGAACCCAGACGCGATCGAGGCTTTGGTTCTTCTGACGCTTACTGGGTGCAAGCAATAAAAGAAGGGCGCCCTGAGTTAGAGTTATCCATTCTGGGAAAAAGATTTAAAGGAATCTTAGACACCAGGGCAGATATCTCTGTGATTTCCCTTGAACATTGGCCAACTAATTGGCCAAAACAACCCACCCTATCTACTTTACAAGGTATTGGGCAATCATGCAACCCTGAAAAAAGCTCTGCATTGCTCACTTGGACTGACCCTGATGGTCATACAGGTGTTTTTCAACCTTATATTTTGCCCACTATACCTGTTAATCTCTGGGGACGAGATGTTATGTCTAAAATGGGTGTGTATTTATATAGTCCAAACTTGACGGTGTCTCAGCTAATGATGAATCAAGGTCTTTTGCCTCATCAGGGGTTAGGAAAAAATGCTACTGGAAATGTTGAACCTATAATCCCTCCTATAACATTAAATAATTTTCAAAAATTGTTGGGAGATATAAATTGGATCAGACCTTATTTAAAACTTACTACAGGAGAGTTAAAGCCATTGTTTGATATCTTAAAAGGTGATCCTAATCCTACTTCTGATTGATCTCTCACTTCTTCTGCTCGTGAGGCATTGCGGCTTGTGGAACAAGCAATTAATAACCAACAGGTTTCTTATTGTAATTATGCAAAACCTTGGGGCTTGTATGTTCTTGCTACTGCCCACATGCCTACTGCAGTATTGTTTCAAGAGAAACCTCTATTATGGATTCATCTTCCTGTATCACCTGCTAAAGCTTTACCTGCTTATCCTGATCTTGTGGCAACATTAGTTGCTAAAGGTCGTGAAGATTCTCGGCGTTATCTGGGTTCCGACCCACACATAATTTGTGTTCCATACAATAAAAATCAACAAGACTGGCTTTTTCAATTCAATGAATTGTGGCCCGTTGCTTTCACATCTTTTACAGGCATCCTTGATAATCATTATCCCCCTGATAAATTATTACATTTTGCTATGCAACATGCCTTTGTTTTTCCAACTGTTACTTCCTTTAAGCCATTAGGAAATGCCTGCCTTGTTTTCACTGATGGATCTTCGTCAGGTAAGGCTGCTGTCTCTATTGACGGTAAGACTTTTAGCTGGAACACTTATTGTTCTTCTGCTCAAGAAGTTGAATTACATGCTGTGCGTGCTGCATTAACGCAGACAAAGAACACAGCCATCAATTTATATTCTGATAGCCGTTATATAGTTTGTGCCCTTCAAATACTAGAAACAGTTCCATTTGTAAATACAGTTAATTCAACCGTTCGAAACCTTTTCCTTGATATTCAACATTTATTACGTACTCGCTATTGTCCTTGTTTCTTTGGTCATATCCGTGCACACACTAATCTCCCTGGATCTCTCTCAACAGAAAATGCTGTTGTTGATCAGGCTACTCATGTTTATTTTTCTGCAGTAACTGCAGCACAACAAGCCCATAAACTTCATCATCAAAATAGTACCAGTCTTCGACTTCAATTTGGCATTCCTCGTGAGACTGCGAGACAAATTGTTAAACAGTGTCCTGCCTATCCGCAGTTTCTCTCTGTCCCTCATTTTGGAGTCAATCCTAGAGGCCTCCTTCCTAATCATCTTTGGCAGATGGATGTTACTCATATTCCCGAATATGGCTCCCTTAAATATGTTCATGTTACCATTGATACCTATTCTGGTTTTCTTTATGCTACATTACAATCTGGAGAAGCTACTAAACATTGCATCGCACACTGCCTTGCCTGTTTTTCTATTATGGGTACTCCTCGTGAACTAAAGACTGATAATGGCCCAGGATATACCAGTAAAGCTTTTGCAACCTTTTGTCTACAATTGTCTATTTTACATAAAACTGGTATACCATATAACCCACAAGGCCAAGGCATTGTAGAACGTGCCCATCAAACTTTAAAACATCAACTTTTAAAGATAAAGAAGGGGGAGTTGTACCCACATACCCCTCGGAATTATTTAAACCATGCTTTATTTATTTTAAATTTTTTAACTTTAGATAAAAATGGCCTGACAGCAGCACAGCGGTTCTGGGAGACTGCAGACGCACCTAAAAAATGTCCTGCTGTGCTATGGAAAGATCCTATAGATGGTAGATGGCATGGTCCGGATCCAGTACTAATTTGGGGGAGAGGGTATGTTTGTGTTTTTCCACAGGATGCCCAAGCGCCGCTGGCTGCCCGGGAAAAGGGTGATGCAGCGTCAGAGACGATCTCTAGCGAATCAGATGAGAAATCTGAAGATTGACGAACGACCAGTCGGAAGTGTCTCTCAACAGTTACAAGAATTGGCTGAGAAGATTAGAAGAATGGAGCCTCAGAATACTGTACTCCCATTGCTGTTGATGCTGATTACTTTGCTTAGCCAAGCGCCAGGTCTCCAGGCTGAAGAGACTTATCCATTTAATTACTGATTCCCCTTTGATTATAACTGCTGTAGTCACTCATGGACATATTTGGAATAGTTCTGTTCGCTATCCCCGAGCCTGTGTACCTCCATATGCATTACTGGTTGGACATGTTCATATATCTTTTGTCCCCTCTGTGAGCGATTTTCGTTCTTTATTGTTTTCTGGTTTTGTTAATTCTGGTTGTGATCATCCTATTGTGTATTCCTGGTTATACAGTGATTCTGGGCAATTCGAAGCATCCTACATAAAGTCCAATTACGATATTCAGAGCATAAAAATGCGTCTTCATAACAGAAAAGGGGGAGATGAGGGGAGCTGCCCTGTTTCAAGGGGTTTCCTTTAAGGAAACATAGCCCTGGGAGCTGCCCTGGCAACAGGGGCTGATAACAGCATAGCTCTCTGTCCCGCCACCCCAGGTGTTGTGAAGACGTTCCTTAGCTATTATAAGGAACACCTGGAGCCTCTCTACAGGGCTTGAGGAGCATCATGACCCAGAACCATTGTAATAACACACCAGGAGGTAATGATCGACACCTGGCCTAAAGCACGTGTACACAATTACTTGGTGAAGTATAAAAGGGATGAGCGAATTCAATAAACTTGTCAGCAACTTGTCAGCAACCTCTAGAGTTGTCTGCCTTCTTGCTGTCCCTCTCAACCCCATCTTTTCTATCCTTCTTTCTTTTCTTAGCCTATCTGCCACTCTCTTCAGGACCTGTTCGACTGCCGGCGGGCCCGGCACCAATTCTTGGCCCCTTTGGATACTCTGCTCATGTCTGACTATCTTCCTATTTCCCTTCTTAGGCATTTGGTAACTCAGTCTCAAGGAAAAAGGGATGATGACCGCTCTGACTTCTTCAGGCTGTACAGGGGTGTTGTGGGGCTCTAGGTTCCCAGTGCCTGCTCTCTATCAGGGTGCATTTATGGAGGGAGAAGAGAGTCCAGAGAATGATAAGTGATTGTTTCAGCATTGTCTGGATGTTAAAAAAATAAAGGCTCAGAGAAGCAAAGTTTTCTGTAGACTGGGAACCAGCATTCTGATAGGCCCATGCTTTACTTTGCTTAGCAAGCGCCAGGTCTCCAGGCTGAAGAGACTTATCCATTTAATTACTGATTCCCTTTGATTATAACTGCTGTAGTCACTCATGGACATATTTGGAATAGTTCTGTTCGCTATCCCGAGCCTGTGTACCTCCATATGCATTACTGGTTGGACATGTTCATATATCTTTTGTCCCTCTGTGAGCGATTTTCGTTCTTTATTGTTTTCTGGTTTTGTTAATTCTGGTTGTGATCATCCTATTGTGTATTCCTGGTTATACAGTGATTCTGGGCAATTCGAAGCATCCTACATAAAGTCCAATTACGATATTCAGAGCATAAAAATGCGTCTTCATAACAGAAAAGGGGGAGATGAGGGGAGCTGCCCTGTTTCAAGGGGTTTCCTTTAAGGAAACATAGCCCTGGGAGCTGCCCTGGCAACAGGGGCTGATAACAGCATAGCTCTCTGTCCCGCCACCCCAGGTGTTGTGAAGACGTTCCTTAGCTATTATAAGGAACACCTGGAGCCTCTCTACAGGGCTTGAGGAGCATCATGACCCAGAACCATTGTAATAACACACCAGGAGGTAATGATCGACACCTGGCCTAAAGCACGTGTACACAATTACTTGGTGAAGTATAAAAGGGATGAGCGAATTCAATAAACTTGTCAGCAACTTGTCAGCAACCTCTAGAGTTGTCTGCCTTCTTGCTGTCCCTCTCAACCCCATCTTTTCTATCCTTCTTTCTTTTCTTAGCCTATCTGCCACTCTCTTCAGGACCTGTTCGACTGCCGGCGGGCCCGGCACCAATTCTTTGGCCCCTTTGGATACTCTGCTCATGTCTGACTATCTTCCTATTTCCCTTCTTAGGCATTTGGTAACTCAGTCTCAAGGAAAAAGGGATGATGACCGCTCTGACTTCTTCAGGCTGTACAGGGGTGTTGTGGGGCTCTAGGTTCCCAGTGCCTGCTCTCTATCAGGGTGCATTTATGGAGGGAGAAGAGAGTCCAGAGAATGATAAGTGATTGTTTCAGCATTGTCTGGATGTTAAAAAAATAAAGGCTCAGAGAAGCAAAGTTTTCTGTAGACTGGGAACCAGCATTCTGATAGGCCCACTCCTGGCCTCTCCAGATGACTTACTACACACTCAATTTTAGCAATATACAGAGTACTTACTAAAACTTTTATTATATGCTATAATCGTTTCAATTAAAATAATATCTTAATTGCATGAAGATTTCAAGACAAACTCTATTAGGAAGTCTTGAAAATTACAGGCTATCAGAGTTCACTCTGTGATTTCATATTGAGCTTTAATAAGTTTATTTTTGTATATTCTTCTGAATGTTATATTTTAACTTTTATTTTAAAAGTTTTTAAAAAGTACTGTGAGTGTGTGCTCAGTTCTGTCCAACTCTTTGCAACCCCATGGACTGCAACAGAGGTTCCTCTCTCCGTGGGATTTTCCAGGCAAGAATACTGGAGTAGGTTGCCATTCCCAACTCCATGGTATATTCCAACCCAGGGATCAAACCCTTGTCTCTTGCATCTCCTGCACTGGCAGGCAGATTATTTACCAGTGGCACATGGGAAGCCCAGCTGCATACTAATTGGGGAGTGGGGGGGAATGTAAATTAAAAGCAATACAGGGCTTCCCTGGTGGTCCAGTGGGTAGAGAGTCCATCTTGCAGTGCAAGGGACGCCAGTTCGTTCCCTGGCCTGGGAAGATCCCACATGCCTCAGAGTGGCTGGACTGGAGCATCCAATTACGAGCCAGAGTTCTGGAGCGCATGAGCCCAGAGCCAGTGCTCTGCAATGAGGGAGGCCACTGCGATGGGAGGCCCACACAAGTCAAAGAATAAAGACGGAAACAAATGAAAGACCAATAAAAGTGGCTAAAATTTAGGGGAAAAAAAAAAGGCAATGCATTTACAGTGTTGGTCATTCACTCATTCCAAAAAAACACTTTTTTTTTTTTTTTATCTACTGAGCACCTGAGAGCTGGGTACTATCCAAGGACTTGGAAATTCCAAAATAAATAAACCATACTATTAGCTCTTTGTGAGGATAATTCTTTTTATAATAGCCCCATGCTGTATATTCAAAAGACATAAGAATGTTCATTCGTCTTAATTAGGTAAATGTAGAAGCAAGTATGTACACCAGGTGGGTCTCATCCAAGGGTGTGCATCAGAGTCATTAGAGTTTCCGGGGCTTCCCTTGGTGGTCCAGTGGGTAAGGACATTGCCTTGCAGTGCAAGGGGCGCTGGTTCGATCCCTGGCCTGGGAAGATCCCACGTGCCGCGGAGCGGCTGGACTGATGTGTCTAATTACCGAGCCGGAGCTCTGGAGCGCATGCACCCAGAGCCAGCGCTCTGTGACAACAGAGGCCACCGCGATGGGAGGCCCACACAGGCCAAAGCACAAAGATGGATGAAAATGGACAAAAATGAAAGACCAATAGAAGTGGCCCGCCTGCTCCCCTCCCTCCCCACCCCATCCCCACCAAAATAAATAAATAAATAAATTTTTGGAGAAAAAAAAAAAAGAATCATTAGAGTTCTTAAGAATTCCCTGCCTTAGACCTGCTATCTCACAATTTCTGAGAGATACAGTATGTGTGTTTTTATAAAGCTCTTTGCATGATTCTGATACACAGTGCCAGGCTAAGAACCACTGATATAAACAGAAAACTGCAATGCAGTATAAGCCCTTTTAAAATGCCACAAAAAGAAATATCACAAAAGAAAGAAAAAATAATTATAAGGAGAGGTCTCACAGAGCTAGACATCGGAACTAGAACATTCAGAGTTTCTCTTTCCCACAGAGGAAAAGAATGATAAACAAGCAAATCATTTAAGAACTAAAACTGTTACAATCTAATCAGAAGACCTACAGCAATAATCAGTGAATATTAGCTTAGAGATCTAAGTGATGATAAAAGGTCATGGGATGTGTGATTGCTTTATTACAGATACCTGAATATCTATTTGTTGCTGCTGTAGCTTTTCAAGATGTCTAATGTGCTGCTCCATAAACACATTCATTTGCTTCTCATGATCATGACAGTGTAGCTTCTCCTGTTTATTCTGAATGGTTGTCTGCTGCTCTGTAACACGTTGTAACTGTTTATCAGTCTCCTGTAACTTGTTGAGTAATTCTGTAACAGAATTAACCTTTGCTTCCAACTCACTCTGCACCTAAAACAATAAAAATATCCAAACATATCAAAAAGATGCTCAATTACTAGAAAGGTTATATAAAGTGTTTGGTATTGAGAAATTATCAAATCAGAGCTTTTATCCTCTACACTTCTGGTCCTTTTAAAGCCTTTACTTTTAGAATCACAAAAGGAAAAGGCAGAATAACTATCCTTAAGTAAATCTTTTCTTTCACTAAAAAAATACCAAATTTGCCACAGAGAATTTTTATTTTTTAAGTGCAAAGTAAATAGTTATGGAAACTAAAAATACTTAAATTGAAGTTAAAAAGAAGGCAACAGTAGAAGAAAACAAAGTAGGCTTTGATACTTCACTAACCTGAGGCTGAGTTAGGTCAGCAGTCTTGGCTCTCCCACCTATTAGATCTAAGACCTCATGCTGACTCTGACTTTCTCAATCTTCTCATTTACACACTTAGGCCTTTGACATATACAGTCTGTATGGTCCCTTCTAGCTCTAAAAGAAGGATGACTAGCCATATCAGCTACCCAGGACTGAGTAGTTTCCAAGGTGAGATTTTCCAGTGCTAAAACTAAGTCAGTCCAAGATTTTCTAGCAGTAACACAGGGATGAGAGTTAGGTCTCATAACACCAGAAAAATAATACATAAACACAGAGAACAAATGAGAATGTCCCTAGTCATTGTTGTGCTGGACACAATAATGACAAAATCAGTTTCTGGTAAACGCTTTCACATTTTACAAAGTAATTATGACTGTCTAGGAAGAAACAGATTTACTTTTATCAGTGGAGCAGCCGTTGCAATGGCAGCAGCAGTTGCTGCAGCCACAGTTGTAGCTGAATCAATTCCACTGGGTGAAGTTCTATTTTCCTGAGTAACAGGGTCCTTTTCTGTGCCTGCATCTTCTAAAAGCTTCACCTTTACCTCCTTAAAAACAGGCATGCTTTGAGCTCTGTAAATACAAAAGGAATAAAAATCTATTCAGTAAGCTATACTGAACCATTAGAAGAAATGCCGACAAGTAGTAATTTGCAGCAGGTGAATTTTCCTAAGTTTTTAAAAAATTAAATTCCTGTTTTTCACGATCAGCATCTTATCATTGTTAGGTTACTGAAATCTATTAAGGCTCAGGTCACCACACTAAAAAAATAAAAAATAATTCCCTGAAGTTTCAGAAAATATGACTTATAAAATATGAAAAAGATGGGGCACAATTACAACAATTTATAGTCAAGCAGTATACATCTGGAACTTCCCTGATGGTCCAGTGGTTAAGAATCCACCAGCCAATGGGAAAACCCCTACTAAAATAACTATCCTTAAGTAAATCTTTTCTTTCACTAAAAATACCAAATTTGCCACAGAGATTTTATAATAAGTTATTGGAAACTAAAAATACTTAAATTGGTTAAAAGAAGGCAACAGTAGAAGAAAACAAAGTAGGCTTTGATACTTCACTAACCTGAGGCTGAGTTAGGTCAGCAGTCTTGGCTCTCCCACCTATTAGATCTAAGACCTCATGCTGACTCTGACTTTCTCAATCTTCTCATTTACACACTTAGGCCTTTGACATATACAGTCTGTATGGTCCCTTCTAGCTCTAAAAGAAGGATGACTAGCCATATCAGCTACCCAGGACTGAGTAGTTTCCAAGGTGAGATTTTCCAGTGCTAAAACTAAGTCAGTCCAAGATTTTCTAGCAGTAACACAGGGATGAGAGTTAGGTCTCATAACACCAGAAAAATAATACATAAACACAGAGAACAAATGAGAATGTCCCTAGTCATTGTTGTGCTGGACACAATAATGACAAAATCAGTTTCTGGTAAACGCTTTCACATTTTACAAAGTAATTATGACTGTCTAGGAAGAAACAGATTTACTTTTATCAGTGGAGCAGCCGTTGCAATGGCAGCAGCAGTTGCTGCAGCCACAGTTGTAGCTGAATCAATTCCACTGGGTGAAGTTCTATTTTCCTGAGTAACAGGGTCCTTTTCTGTGCCTGCATCTTCTAAAAGCTTCACCTTTACCTCCTTAAAAACAGGCATGCTTTGAGCTCTGTAAATACAAAAGGAATAAAAATCTATTCAGTAAGCTATACTGAACCATTAGAAGAAATGCCGACAAGTAGTAATTTGCAGCAGGTGAATTTTCCTAAGTTTTTAAAAAATTAAATTCCTGTTTTTCACGATCAGCATCTTATCATTGTTAGGTTACTGAAATCTATTAAGGCTCAGGTCACCACACTAAAAAAATAAAAAATAATTCCCTGAAGTTTCAGAAAATATGACTTATAAAATATGAAAAAGATGGGGCACAATTACAACAATTTATAGTCAAGCAGTATACATCTGGAACTTCCCTGATGGTCCAGTGGTTAAGAATCCACCAGCCAATGCAGAGCACACAGGTTCATTCCCTCGTCTGGAAGGATCCCACACATCGTGGAATAATTAAGCCAACATGCCACAACTGGTCTGTGTTCCACAACAACAGAAGCCACAACAACTATGCCCAGACCCCATTTTCCTCAACAACAGAAGCCACCACAATGAGAAGCATGTTCCTTTTCACCGCAAATAGAGAAAGCCCACATGCAGCAACCCCATGAAGTCAAAAATAAATACAGAAAGTTTTTTCTTAAAAAAATACATATAAAATTAAAAACACACAGAAAAGTCTCTAAGAATTCAAGTGTCAAGTTTCACTCCCAAAGGAAGACAATCCAAGAGGGACTGTTAAAACTGCTGAAAAGTATTTCTAAAATTCTAACTCATTTAGATTTTAATAAACGTGACCTGGTTTATTAAAATGGGCACAAAACACACTACTAAGCAGTCTGGATTAAATATGAGTCCAGAAAATAGATACATATTCACAATAAGGCATTTAACTAAACACTTCAAAAAAAGAAAAGGACGGGTCAATTTTGCTCTGTATTTGGCCTAAAAGAAATCAGTGAAAGGAAACACTGACAAAACTGAGGTGTGCCTAGGGTAAGTCTGAGTAAAATCAACAGGAATGAGCTCCATCTCCAGCTTCTGAATTTCCACCCTCTGATTTTTAAAGATGGCACAGAGCTCTTAAACTTACTCCTCTTTGATGCTGCCTCCTTTCTATTAAGAGCATCATTTTTCTCTCATCCTCAAAATTTTGAAGTTGTCTTAATATCTATCTTCTGCTTACCTTCTCATAACCAACTGAATCATCAGGTTTTCTCAATTATTTCATCACAATTGCAGGAAACAGGCCATGGAATCATAGAAGCAGTGGAACCCAATAGCCTTAATTTTCTAATTTTACAGATGAAGAAACTGAGGTCCACAGAGGTAATGGAACTATTAAGTACTCGAGTCACACAAGTACTCGAGTAAGGGCCAATGCCCAGAGATCCTTCCACGATACCAAGCTTTCTCTTTCAAAACAGCACTTTGCTCTTCATGCTTCTGCTCTAGTACAAAACCGTCAAGCAGTATACATCTGGAACTTCCCTGATGGTCCAGTGGTTAAGAATCCACCAGCCAATGCAGAGCACACAGGTTCATTCCCTCGTCTGGAAGGATCCCACATCGTGGAATAATTAAGCCAACATGCCACAACTGGTCTGTGTTCCACAACAACAGAAGCCACAACAACTATGCCCAGACCCCATTTTCCTCAACAACAGAAGCCACCACAATGAGAAGCATGTTCCTTTTCACCGCAAATAGAGAAAGCCCACATGCAGCAACCCCATGAAGTCAAAAATAAATACAGAAAGTTTTTTCTTAAAAAAATACATATAAAATTAAAAACACACAGAAAAGTCTCTAAGAATTCAAGTGTCAAGTTTCACTCCCAAAGGAAGACAATCCAAGAGGGACTGTTAAAACTGCTGAAAAGTATTTCTAAAATTCTAACTCATTTAGATTTTAATAAACGTGACCTGGTTTATTAAAATGGGCACAAAACACACTACTAAGCAGTCTGGATTAAATATGAGTCCAGAAAATAGATACATATTCACAATAAGGCATTTAACTAAACACTTCAAAAAGAAAAGGACGGGTCAATTTTGCTCTGTATTTGGCCTAAAAGAAATCAGTGAAAGGAAACACTGACAAAACTGAGGTGTGCCTAGGGTAAGTCTGAGTAAAATCAACAGGAATGAGCTCCATCTCCAGCTTCTGAATTTCCACCCTCTGATTTTTAAAGATGGCACAGAGCTCTTAAACTTACTCCTCTTTGATGCTGCCTCCTTTCTATTAAGAGCATCATTTTTCTCTCATCCTCAAAATTTTGAAGTTGTCTTAATATCTATCTTCTGCTTACCTTCTCATAACCAACTGAATCATCAGGTTTTCTCAATTATTTCATCACAATTGCAGGAAACAGGCCATGGAATCATAGAAGCAGTGGAACCCAATAGCCTTAATTTTCTAATTTTACAGATGAAGAAACTGAGGTCCACAGAGGTAATGGAACTATTAAGTACTCGAGTCACACAAGTACTCGAGTAAGGGCCAATGCCCAGAGATCCTTCCACGATACCAAGCTTTCTCTTTCAAAACAGCACTTTGCTCTTCATGCTTCTGCTCTAGTACAAAACCATCAGTCCCTGCCACCTATTTCATTCTTTCAGTTTCTACCTGCTTAAAAACTTTCCACACACATTTTCCCCACCACTTAAAAATCTAAAATCAATCATTACAGACAATTGAATAGGCCAATTTCTTGTTTGTTCATTTCCTTCCTCCTCTGGCCCTCCTCTAGGTTCCTATATATACTGTACTTGCTTGTTTCCTCCCCAAACCACCTCCCTCCCAGGTCACACAATGCCTTTTCCTGTACATTTACAAACACCAGGATGTAGTTTTACCATCCAAATTTTCCTCCTAAACACCTATCACATACTGGGAACTACAGGCTGATCAAATGTAAAAAGGAAATACATTAAGCCAACAACCATTAAAAAAACACCATTAACCCAAACAACCAGTTGTGAAACTCTGCTGTCCCAGATCATGCTCCTTGTAGTTTAGAGGCAGTATTTAGTTTGTTAGTGTTTCCCAGAGTATAATATGTATATTAGAATAATTATAGGTAAAAAAAAAAAAAAGAAGAAGAAACTTTATTTCAGTAGTTGTAGAGCTCTGATTCAGGAGTAGAATACATTTAACATAAGAAGACATCTCTCATTTCACCCCCACTAATGATCTAAAAAACTACCCCCAGTGATACATTCTTTCATGTTTAGTACAGTGCTGTTGTCATTCTGTATTTCACTGGCATTAATGATAAAGTTGGAAGGAAGCATTCAGACAGAATAACAGCCACAGTTTTCCTTCACTCCACCCAGATGCTAAGCTTGTCCCTTTCTCAAATCTTAAGCTGAGATTGAGAAAAAATCTAAATGTCCTCTGATAGTAAACAGTAAGTATTATATGTGTGTAACTGCATGACCACTGCTATCAGTAGTACAGAGAAGTGCCTAATCTATTTAATTGGACTTTGAGAAAATTAAATGAGTTAACACATGTAAAGTGCTTAGAATAATACCTCTTCAACAACAACAATAATAACTGTTAACAGCCATTGAGTATTGTATACATACCCAGCATCATGAAAGCATCATGAAAAATGCTTTATATATATATATATATATATATATATATATATAATCACACCTACATATTTCACATATTGAAAAAACATTTTTTTCCAAGGCGCAAAGCATCGACAAGCTGATTTTAGAGAACCACAAAGAAGCACAAGAATTAGCCCACCTATTTTCTGTAAATTAAACTTACTTTTGTTTTAAAGCTGCTCTTAGGGCATCTTTCTGTCCCTTAGTGTACTGAGAAATTAAGATGTCATTTGCTGCAAAATAAAAACACAAAAATGTACTTTAGATTCCTGAAAATCTATTACATTTTGATAAGCTACTTAAAGAAAAAATTTTAAATAAAAAAAATGTTTGGGAATTCAGCAATATAATGTCTCAATTTAAAAAGGGCAAGAAACAAATTAAGTGACAGAGTAATAATAGTCATAACCCTAGACTGCAGAAATAAAACTGTGTAAAAGCACTTGGGGGCTTCCCCTGGTGGTCCAGTGGGTAAGGACACCGCCTTGCAGTGCAAGGAGCGCCGGTTCGAGCCCTGGCCTGGGAAGATCCCACGTGCTGCGGAGCGGCTGGACTGATGTGTCCAATCACCGAGCAGGGGCTCTGGAGCGCATGCGCCCAGAGCCGGCGCTCTGCAACGACAGACGCCACCGCGATGGGAGGCCCACAGGAGCCAAAGAACAAAGACTGATGAACATAGAGAAACGAAAGACCAGAGCCTGCCTGCTCCCCTACCTCCCCAACCCGACCCCTGCCCAAAATAAATAAATAAATAAATCTTAAAAAAAAAAAAAACAAAAAACACTTGGGGCCAAATGAGAGACATCTATTCAAACGCTAATGAGAATAGTGCTTAGCTGAAAACAAAACCAACTACTTTTAAAATGTCATTAAATAATATTTTCAAAGTATATTTTAATCTATTATCTTATCAAAGACTACTCAAAACTTAAATTCAGCTTTAATGATCAGGTATCAAATACCAAAACTATGCAGTAGGTTGGCAATAACTACCCTTACCATCACTAACCATTTTCTGGACTTCAGAGATTCCATTAGTACTTAATTTGGAAGAAAAAATGAATTAAAAATGAAAACAAGCAAAAACTGTAAAGCTGTTTAATGTCTAAAAAAAAAAAACCAATGAATATCTAAAAACCTAAAATTCTATCTTTACCAAGGAAATTCTTACATGTGTGCTAAGTCACTTCAGTTGTGTCTGACTCTGTGTGACCCTATGAACTGTGGCCTGCCAGGCTCCTCTGTCCATGGGATTCTCCAGGCAAGAATACTGGAGCAGGATGCCCTGCCCTCCTCCAAAGGATCTTCCCAACCCAGGGATAGAACCCACATCTCTTAGGTCTTCCGCATTGGTAGGCGGGTTCCTTACCACTAGTGCCACCTGGGAAGCCCAAATTTCTTACATATTACAACATAAATGAACTATGGAGACATGCTAAGTGAAATAAATCAATCTCCCAAGGACAAAAACACTGGACCACTCCATATGTACGGAGGCAAAGCTGAATTTAGAGATGGGCAGTAGAACAGTGGGAGGGGGAATAGAGTTAGCATGTGATGAGTACAGAGTTTCAATTGGGGAAGATGGAAAGTTCCAGAGATGAACGGTGGTAATGGCTGCACACGGGAATATATCTAATGCCACTTAAATATGGTAAATTTTATATTACGGCTGGACCCTGATGTGTCCAATCACCGAGCAGGGGCTCTGGAGCGCATGCGCCCAGAGCCGGCGCTCTGCAACGACAGACGCCACCGCGATGGGAGGCCCACAGGAGCCAAAGAACAAAGACTGATGAACATAGAGAAACGAAAGACCAGAGCCTGCCTGCTCCCCTACCTCCCCAACCCGACCCCTGCCCAAAATAAATAAATAAATAAATCTTAAAAAAAAAAACAAAAAACACTTGGGGCCAAATGAGAGACATCTATTCAAACGCTAATGAGAATAGTGCTTAGCTGAAAACAAAACCAACTACTTTTAAAATGTCATTAAATAATATTTTCAAAGTATATTTTAATCTATTATCTTATCAAAGACTACTCAAAACTTAAATTCAGCTTTAATGATCAGGTATCAAATACCAAAACTATGCAGTAGGTTGGCAATAACTACCCTTACCATCACTAACCATTTTCTGGACTTCAGAGATTCCATTAGTACTTAATTTGGAAGAAAAAATGAATTAAAAATGAAAACAAGCAAAAACTGTAAAGCTGTTTAATGTCTAAAAAAAAAAAACCAATGAATATCTAAAAACCTAAAATTCTATCTTTACCAAGGAAATTCTTACATGTGTGCTAAGTCACTTCAGTTGTGTCTGACTCTGTGTGACCCTATGAACTGTGGCCTGCCAGGCTCCTCTGTCCATGGGATTCTCCAGGCAAGAATACTGGAGCAGGATGCCCTGCCCTCCTCCAAAGGATCTTCCCAACCCAGGGATAGAACCCACATCTCTTAGGTCTTCCGCATTGGTAGGCGGGTTCCTTACCACTAGTGCCACCTGGGAAGCCCAAATTTCTTACATATTACAACATAAATGAACTATGGAGACATGCTAAGTGAAATAAATCAATCTCCCAAGGACAAAAACACTGGACCACTCCATATGTACGGAGGCAAAGCTGAATTTAGAGATGGGCAGTAGAACAGTGGGAGGGGGAATAGAGTTAGCATGTGATGAGTACAGAGTTTCAATTGGGGAAGATGGAAAGTTCCAGAGATGAACGGTGGTAATGGCTGCACACGGGAATATATCTAATGCCACTTAAATATGGTAAATTTTATATTATGCCTGTTTTTTTTTTTTTAATTTTGGCCACTTTTATTGGTCATTCATTTATTTATTTTCATCCATCTTAATTCTTTGGCCTGTGTGGGCCTCCCATTGTAGTGGCCTCTCTCGTTGCAAAGCACCAGCTCGGGGCATGTGCAGTCTCGAGCACTGGCTCGTAGTTGGACACACTGGTCCAACTGCTCTGTGGCATGTAGAATCTTCCCAAGTCAGGGATCAAACCAGTGACCCCTACACTGCAAGGCAGACTCTTTACCCACTGGACCACCAGGGAAGCCCTATTATACATGTTTTATAAAAAAAAATTAAATCTATCCTTTTACCTTTTTCTCTGTCGTTCTCTTCTGTTTTATCCAAAGGCAACACTTGCACTGCAACATCTTTAGAAAAATTCTTTAGGATATGAAAAGAAGAAATGAAAGATATAAATAAACTTTATGGTTTATTATTTATCAAGTACCATTCACCAGCTTGTGCAACTACCGTGTTCTGGAAGGACATAACTGTTTTTCTATACTTAATTCCAGTACCACCACAATGCTTAGGTACACTGAAAGTACCCAAAGGTTTGCTGAATGAATAATGAACTGTTAGACAAGTGAATGAACTGGGAAATGAACAAGCAAGCAAGTGTGGTCCTGATGCAAATCTCAATTTGATACTTTCAGCACAGTAACTCACATAACATCTCAATGGCTATAATTCAATGTGAAAACAAATCAAGTTCACAAGCATGGCTAACGTAAGGATAGCTAACACAACATCACAAATTAATTTTCACAGTATGGTTTGTTGCAGTGCTATAATGTGGTCTCAGAAGACTTCTCTGTAGAAGTGACAACTGCCAAACAGCTTTCTGCTCACATCTGTACCCCTGGACTTCATTTCTAAGATTCTATTCACTGCTTAGTACTTTTTTTTTTGGCCACTTCTATTGGTCTTTCACTTATCTATTTTTATCCATTTTTGTTCTTTGGCCTGTGTGGGCCTTCCATCTCAGCGGCCTCTTTCGTCGCATAGCACCGGCTCTGGGCACATGCACTCCAGAGCACTGGCTCAGTAGTTGGACACGTCAGTCCAGCCGCTCCACGGCACGTAGGATCTTCCCAGGCCAGGGATCGAACCGGCGCCCCTTGCACTGCAAGGCGGTGTCTTTACCCACTGGACCACCAGGGAAGCCCCTGCTAAGTACTTTTTAAGTGCTAGGTTCATTCAACATTGCTTCACCTTCCTTAGACATACATTTTTCTGGACCCTGTTAAATCATTAAATGGAAGAAAGAAAATAATAATAGAAAATCAATCCAAGCTATCTGCTGATAATAGGTGCTAACTCCCTAAAAATAGCCAATGAGACTAACAATACAGTAGAATGCATTTGGTAAATTAAAGACTTCCCACAGAACAGTAAGAAAAAACTTAGACAAAAATATGTAATTCACAAGAGAATAAATACAGGTGGCAACATAAGTGAAAAAAAATTCCCCTTCATTAATAATAAAAGAAATACAAAATAAAACAATGAGATGTCTTTTTCACCTATCCAAATGGAAAAGCTTTACGTTTTGTTTAATTTTAATGCTTCGTATAAATTAAGATGGAGGAAAATAATTCCATTAATTCTACTCATGACCCTTCTGGAGAATATATACTGATACAGTTTTTCTGGAGGCAATTTAGAAACATTGCAAAAATTGTACATATTATTTTATCTAATAATTTTACACCTAGAAATTAATATAAGGAAATGAGCTGCGATATATACCAGAATGTTCATCACCTAGTTGTACATATTATAAAAATTTTGGGGAAAAAACCTTTATGTCAAATAATAGGAATATGAACAAATAAACTATGGTACACACATACATTGAAATTCTGTTAATTAAAAGTTTCTAAGAAAAAAATCAATGAAATGCAATGATAACCTTAATATTACTTAGTTATAAAACAGTATGGTTCCACTGCATAAAGTATATATACAAACAGGGAAGTCAACTTCTTAACACTTCTTGACTTTATGTAGTCATGGGATTTCTTTCTTTCTCTTTGCTTCTGAATTTTCTATAGTGATTTTAGTTGTTTTCTTTTTGCATATAAGGATTTGCCCCAAGTAGAAAAATGTACCTTTCATCCTCCAGTAGCAGGAAGAAACAAGTAGGAATAGAAGCAAATCTAAATATGGTTAACATTGCTCAGTGAGAAAAGGGATCCTATTGGGTATCCAGGCACTGTCTTCCCAGGCCAGGATCGAACGCGCCTTGCACTGCAAGGCGGTGTCTTTACCCACTGGACCACCAGGAAGCCCTGCTAAGTACTTTTAAGTGCGAGGTGCATTCAACATTGCTTCACCTTCCTTAGACATACATTTTTCTGGACCCTGTTAAATCATTAAATGGAAGAAAGAAAATAATAATAGAAAATCAATCCAAGCTATCTGCTGATAATAGGTGCTAACTCCCTAAAAATAGCCAATGAGACTAACAATACAGTAGAATGCATTTGGTAAATTAAAGACTTCCCACAGAACAGTAAGAAAAAACTTAGACAAAAATATGTAATTCACAAGAGAATAAATACAGGTGGCAACATAAGTGAAAAAAAATTCCCCTTCATTAATAATAAAAGAAATACAAAATAAAACAATGAGATGTCTTTTTCACCTATCCAAATGGAAAAGCTTTACGTTTTGTTTAATTTTAATGCTTCGTATAAATTAAGATGGAGGAAAATAATTCCATTAATTCTACTCATGACCCTTCTGGAGAATATATACTGATACAGTTTTTCTGGAGGCAATTTAGAAACATTGCAAAAATTGTACATATTATTTTATCTAATAATTTTACACCTAGAAATTAATATAAGGAAATGAGCTGCGATATATACCAGAATGTTCATCACCTAGATGTACATATTATAAAAATTTTGGGGAAAATAGCTTTATGTCAAATAATAGGAATATGAACAAATAAACTATGGTACACACATACATTGAAATTCTGTTAATTAAAAGTTTCTAAGAAAAAAATCAATGAAATGCAATGATAACCTTAATATTACTTAGTTATAAAACAGTATGGTTCCACTGCATAAAGTATATATACAAACAGGGAAGTCAACTTCTTAACACTTCTTGACTTTATGTAGTCATGGGATTTCTTTCTTTCTCTTTGCTTCTGAATTTTCTATAGTGATTTTAGTTGTTTTCTTTTTGCATATAAGGATTTCCCCCAAGTAGAAAAATGTACCTTTCATCCTCCAGTAGCAGGAAGAAACAAGTAGGAATAGAAGCAAATCTAAATATGGTTAACATTGCTCTGTGAGAAAAGGGGATCCTTCAAGGGTGCTGTGTGATGGTTGGGAGAGGTGGGAAGGGGGTGATATACATATGACTAATCGGGGAACATACATATCTGTAAACAACAAAACTCTGTAAAAGTTAAAAGCAAAATAAAAGTTTTAAAATAAATAAATACGGTTAAAAACATGACCAGGGCTCCCCTGGTGGTCCAGTGGGTAAGGACACCACCTTGCTGTGCAAGGGGCACAGATCCCTGGCCTGGGAAGATCTCACGTGCCGCAGAGCGGCTGGACCGATGTGTCCAATCACCGAGCCGAAGCTCTGGAGCGAATGCGCCCAGAGCCGGTGCTCTGCGACAACAGAGGCCACCGCGATGGGAGGCCCACATGAGTCGAAGAACAAAGACGGACGAAAAAAATAGATAACTGAAAGGCCAATAGAAGTGGCCTGCCCATCCCTCCCCCCCCCCAACCCCCCCCCCGCCAAAAAAAAAAAAAAAATGACCATATTGGACACAAACTTCTTATATTTTTTCATTAAAATAGCACGGTCAAGACAATACACACTTTAATCTTAGCCTTTATTATGAAATAAAGATATAATGCAAAAAGGCTGCAGTTTGTGATCATGGTAAAATGATAAAGAACTAGGTTTATTTTGCAGGTATATTTTGTGTTAGACAAATATTAGATTATAAATTTAAATTTTATATTAGACAAATCTACACAAAACAAGCTGTGAACCCATATTAAATCTAATGGTATCCTGCCTAATGATCTTCCAAAGATCATTCTTTTATCTTCAATTATACAATAATCATATATATATATATGTTTGGGAAATTACTTAAATAACGGAATTCAAATACTTTTTTTTTTTTTTTGAATTCGAACACTTTTAATCTTTAAGTAAAGCCTTCTCAAAAAAGAAACAAAAACACCACCCAAAGGCTAGGCATTTATTCAGAGACCAAGTACAGCACATAATTATACCTTTTTATTATCAGTTGTTAACAAAAATTTTAAATAAACAGCTTCTATGCCATTCTTAGTTTATTTCTTAACTATATATCCACAATATATAGGCAATACTATGATAAGTGGTAAAAGTCTAATTAAACTGCATGACCAAACATCATATTTTTTTTAACATTTATTTTATTTTTTATTTATTATTTATCTTTCAGGGGGTGGGGTGGAGAAGGAGGGGGACGGGCGGGCCACTTCTATTGGTCTTTCATTTCTCTATTTTCATTCGTCTTTGTTCTTTTGGCTCTTGTGGGCCTCCCATCGCGGTGGCCTCTGTTGTCACAGAGCACCGGCTCTGGGCGCATGCGCTCCAGAGCTCCGGCTTGGTAATTGGACACATCGGTCCAGCCGCTCTGCGGCACGTGGGATCTTCCCAGGTCAGGGCTCGAACCGGCGCCCCTTGCACTGCAAGGCGGTGTCCTTACCCACTGGACCACCAGGGAAGCCCCAAACATCATATTTATAATCAAATATTTTCAGTATTATAAATAAAAAATGCTAAGATGAGAATGTCATGTTATTATTTCTGAAATACCTCTCAAGAAAAACACACATACAAAAGGCTTCAGAGTAGTCAAAATGAAATCACATTGCACTTTTTTTTTTAATTATGTTACCTTTACCTTTACCTAACAGTTTGTGAAAATATGTCTTTGGTAAGTGAAATTTAAATAAAACCAGGTCTGCTGCTATTCGAATAAAAACTTAAAAAGCGGGCTTCCCCTGGTGGTCCAACAGAGGCCGCTGCAATGGGAGGCCCATAGGGGCCAAAGAACAAAGATGGATGAAAATAGAGAAATGAAAGACCAATAGAAGTGGCCCGCCCGCTCCCCTCCCTCCCCAACGCGACCCCCGCCCAAAATAAATAAATCTTTAAATAAATAAAAAAAATTAAAAAGCATTATTTGACAATACTTAACATTTTAACATGAGCATTATTAATTCTTTTGCTTACATTTTCTGACACAGTGGGATTTTCTAATGGAGGCTGCTGATAATTTCTGGCAGAAGTGAAGTCTGATGAACCTAACAAAATAAAGGAACCAATGTTAGTGATTTTTAAGTCAGAATGCTACTTTTAGAAACTGTACAAGCATAATTCAAGAATTACCAATTCCATATTAATGCAAGACCTAAACCGGAAGCCAATCTTTCTGCGAAAGCCTTAAAATGTACTTATATATATCTGGATGAAGGTTTTTACATCTGGTATTTTGGAAAATAAGGGCTCAGAACTGACAATTGAATCAGTATAAAATGTCATAAAACAATTCATTGCACTATTGAATTAGGAAAACTATGTGTACAGTCACTTGCCAGGAAGAAAACATGCACATGATATAAAAGCCTAATTTATCAACAAGCCTATGTTATGCTGTAACCCTCAAAAGTAGCACTATAGAAACTGCTTTATTCTTTTCTTTTTTGCACTTAAGTTCATTAATTTGATTACCAGTGATGTCGGTAAAGTATATGTTATCTTCACTTTCAGGGAACTCAGACAAATGAATTGGATCATGGAGCCCTCAAAAGGCAGAAATTGTGCTTTTCTACCATGCCAAACTCTATAGCACTATCCAAACAGAAGGCAGAAGTCAGCCCTACTGGTGAAAAACACATCACACTAGTTAACTGTGTCCATCACATATGTGCGCAAGTAGAGTGTGCCAAAACTGTACAAAGAAAAAAAATACAAAATGTTTTATTCATCCCATCTATTCAGTATGATTCGATGCAGACTGTACGTGCCTGGCCATTTTATCAGGAAAACACCTGTACAAATTAGACATTTTTTTTATTTAAAGAATTTAAACACTAAAAAGCTTAAGTTTTGAAACACACACACAAAAAACGAATTAAAGTAAAGACTAAAGATTTTAAAAAGTGAAAACTGGTTGAAACTATTTGGAATCACATACCACATAACGTTCCATTCAAGCTCTTCCCAGTTCTAACAGGAAGACGTTTACTTGCAGACAACGCTGGAGGAACACGGGACAACTCATCTTTCAGCAAAGCCAAATTATCTCCCTGATTTGGAGAAACTACCTCACGAAGTCTCCTCGCTGGTATTTTAACCTTTTTTTTCTTTTCCAGACAAAACTCATAGCCTTTCATATTACTGGTAACAAATCTAGTCCCACAGTTCTGAACAGTATTTTCTTCTGGGTCCATGAAACTTCAGAACAAAATTTTCACCCCTTTGAGGATTTAAGACGACCGGGAATAGGGGAGAAAAGATGAGGGAAGAGTATGATAAAGAAAACGTGAATTTCAAATCATTTTGAAACATGCAATCATCAACTTTCACATAAAACAATGTCTAAACAGACTATCCACAAAGTCAGAAATTTCAGTTTGGTATTTTACCCAGGATTAGAGACGACGAGAGGATGATTTATCCATTAACCCCACTCAGCCTATTAATCCACCATGCCAATAAATCTGAAAGTGAGGATGACGAGAACGGACGCATAATAACAATAACACAGAGCACTCCCCAAGAGCACTCCCGAGAGAGATGTCTATAGAAAGTCAACCAGATGCGGAGGCGGGTTAAAATCTGAGAGGAAGTCAAGCAGGCAAAACGAAATGCTACTTTTCTGGTTTTTTTTTTCAAAAATCACCCACATAAGCTTAATAGCTTCCTTCAACCAAAGAGTCTTACACAACCCTCCAGAAGTAACCGTCAGGCACCTAAATTCACCCTTCCGCGTCTCCTGAAAGCCCGGTAACCGCAAAGTCACAGGACTAAGCTAACAGTCAGTTGCCCGATGGCCAACACCTACTTCGCTTTAAACCCGCCCTTCAAACACAACACGCCTGCGCGCCACAAAATCTTCCAAACCCTCCAACCAAAAAGCTAAACGCTCTCCGGTACTTCTCCATCCCTCTCCGGGTGGAAACAAACTCCCAGCATGAAAGGCTTAAGACAGATGTGAGTTTTTTGTTTTATTAAAGACAATACATTGCCCCACAAGACTTAAAACACTGAATAACAACCGAGAGTCTCACCCAGGACTGGAAGAACTCCCGACCTAGATGGTAGTACCATTCTTGTTTATTACGGACTGTTTCCAGTGTTGCTCCTGGAGACAGTTAGGGACGCGGGATTTAAGTAAATTATTTTTACAAAAAGTTCCCACAGATTCGTGATGATATTGGTGAGAAAGTCAGAGATACGGACTTTTGTCTAAAAATGCAGTCAGAACAGTAATTTTCTTCTGGGTCCATGAAACTTCAGAACAAAATTTTCACCCCTTTGAGGATTTAAGACGACCGGGAATAGGGGAGAAAAGATGAGGGAAGAGTATGATAAAGAAAACGTGAATTTCAAATCATTTTGAAACATGCAATCATCAACTTTCACATAAAACAATGTCTAAACAGACTATCCACAAAGTCAGAAATTTCAGTTTGGTATTTTACCCAGGATTAGAGACGACGAGAGGATGATTTATCCATTAACCCCACTCAGCCTATTAATCCACCATGCCAATAAATCTGAAAGTGAGGATGACGAGAACGGACGCATAATAACAATAACACAGAGCACTCCCCAAGAGCACTCCCGAGAGAGATGTCTATAGAAAGTCAACCAGATGCGGAGGCGGGTTAAAATCTGAGAGGAAGTCAAGCAGGCAAAACGAAATGCTACTTTTCTGGTTTTTCAAAATCACCCACATAAGCTTAATAGCTTCCTTCAACCAAAGAGTCTTACACAACCCTCCAGAAGTAACCGTCAGGCACCTAAATTCACCCTTCCGCGTCTCCTGAAAGCCCGGTAACCGCAAAGTCACAGGACTAAGCTAACAGTCAGTTGCCCGATGGCCAACACCTACTTCGCTTTAAACCCGCCCTTCAAACACAACACGCCTGCGCGCCACAAAATCTTCCAAACCCTCCAACCAAAAAGCTAAACGCTCTCCGGTACTTCTCCATCCCTCTCCGGGTGGAAACAAACTCCCAGCATGAAAGGCTTAAGACAGATGTGAGTTTTTTGTTTTATTAAAGACAATACATTGCCCCACAAGACTTAAAACACTGAATAACAACCGAGAGTCTCACCCAGGACTGGAAGAACTCCCGACCTAGATGGTAGTACCATTCTTGTTTATTACGGACTGTTTCCAGTGTTGCTCCTGGAGACAGTTAGGGACGCGGGATTTAAGTAAATTATTTTTACAAAAAGTTCCCACAGATTCGTGATGATATTGGTGAGAAAGTCAGAAATACGGACTTTTGTCTAAAAATGCAGTCAGAAAAGTAATTCTCAGGGTATTTTAAAGTTCTTTTATGATTATCGACTTTTCCTCTACAGTTCCTGGCATTAAAACGAATCGGCGGCGAGGGGTGTAAGAGCTATGTGAACACCGCCATTCCCACGTGTTCGTTTTCATCCAGCGGCTGCGTCTCCGGTCCTGACCCAGACCCTCCGCCCCCCAGAGTCGACCGGCAACGCAGCCCCCCAGCCTCATACTGGTGTCGGATGCGAGAGTCTATCCTCAAGTATGGCTTCTTTTCTCTGTCCACAGAATCCCGGGTTCTCGGGCGGGGGTGCGGCAAGCTACGCTCGGAAAGGTGGCAAGGGTCTCAGGAAGAGGCCGCCGGGTGTACTTGGGACTTTGCGGGGCCGTGGAGCCGGGCAGCGCGTCCCCAGAGCAGGTTTGGGACCTGCCGCGGGACTGTCTCACTGGGACGAGGGTCGTAATTCGAGGCACTAAAACACCTTCAATCCAGATTTGGGGAATCGGGGTTTTGTTTTGTGGCAATGAGTTAGACTGAAAGGCAACCCACGCCTTGACCTTGAGCTGACAGGCAGGAGACCCTCCTTTAACTGAAAAGTTCTTTCTAGACAGAATACCAGGGCCAACACATCTTAACTGATCTTTCTGCTAACTTTCGAGGACGGCTTACTTAAACGTCTCCTTTTACGCATTACTAAGATTTTTAAAAGATGTTAAAAATGTAATCTTATGTAAAGCTTTAATTACAAATTTATTTTTACATCTGAGCTGTCTACTTTGATAGAATAAATCCTAGAATTAAAAGCGATAGTAAAGGCTCAGCTTTAGAGAACCTTTTAAATCTTGATGAGCTTCTGTAATTTTTTTTTTTTTCAAACTTTTATTGATTTATTTTTGGCCGTGCTGGGTCTTTGTTGATGTGTGGGTTTAGCTGCTCTGCGGTATATGGGATCTTCCTGGTTCAGGGATCCAACCTATGTCTCCTGCATTAGCAGACGGGTTCTTACCCACTGAACCACAAGGGAAGCCCTGTAATTTCATTTATATTTCCTTAATTATCAGGCTTTTAGGTAGTTCCTGTTCACAGTTTATTTTATAATTTACATGAATTAAAAGATATCATGACAGTGTCAAAGCGGTAAGAGACTTTGGAGATGATTTATTGTCCTTATTTCCTAGGTGAAACTTAAATGTGAAAGAAAAAGTGACCTTTTCCATATACTCTCTGAAGTTATACTCATGGGCATAGAAACTTGTTAAAATAACTTGGTTTAGATCTTAACAGCCCCTTAATATCAGAAGTGAGGCTAAAAACCCAAGCAGTCTTGCCTCTCTCTAGTCAGTGCTCATAGGCTCCTCTAGGCCTTGAAGCCATCCTCTAAACCCAAAAGCAGATGCAGTAACCTTTCAAAAGAATTTTTTGCTCTGATTAATAATGAGTTAGGGTTGCCAGTTGATCAGGCACAGTTTCCTAAACCTATTGCAAATAATCTAAAGGAACCATGTGTTAAGAGCCCTATTTTATATCAGTCTAGCAAGTTAGTTTAGATCAGTTTAGACATTTGACCTATCAAACAAAGAACAGATAGCCCTGGAACAAAAAACATGGCTCACAAGACTGTTTTCTTTCATTTCTTTTTTGTTATTAATTTTTTTACTCATTTGCTCTCTTTTTCCCACTCATAACTCTAGATATACTTTTTTTTCTTTGCTGAACCACTTACAAGTTACAGACATCATGACCTTTAACCTTAATTTCTTCAGTATGTATCTCCTTAAGAACATACTATTACATAGACACAATATGATTATCGCACCTAAAAAGCTAGCATATTCAACCTTTTCCAGTTATCTCAAAGATTTTATTTATTTATTTATTTTTGAAAGATTTGATTTATTTATTTACTTTGGGCGGGGGTCGGGTTGGGGAGGGAGGGGAGTGGGCGGGTCACTTCTATTGGTCTTTAATTTCTGTATTTTCATCCGTCTTTGTTCTTTGGCTCCTGTGGACCTCCCATCGTGGTGGCGTCTGTCGCTGCAGAGCGCCGGCTCTGGGCGCATGCGCTCCAGAGCTCCGGCTCGGTGATTGGGACACATCAGTCCAGCCGCCCCGCGGCACGTGGGATCCTCCCAGGCCAGGGCTCGAACCGGCGCCCCTTGCACTGCAAGGCGGTGTCCCTACCCACTGGACCACCAGGGGAAGCCCAAGATTTTATTTTTAACTTAAAAATGGTTTTCTTGATTCATGATCCAAAATTCACAACTCTAGTCTTGTATTCTAGATCAGCCCTTTCTACCCCTTTCCTTTATTACTTTAGTTTTTAGAAAAGACCAGTCTAGTCATCTTACACATTGTCCTACATTGTGGATGTTCCTAATTATTCCTTCATGAGCACAGCCACATGAAACATTTCTGGCAATACCACATAGGTATTAACCACACTGGTTAAGGTGATCTTCCCACTATTAACCACTTTTTCTTTTGTGATAAGTAACCTATGAGATGTTTTGATATTACAGTGGATATATCCTGTTCCCCAACAACCTATCCCTCAGTAGTTTTATCATCTATTCATGAATCCTGCCTGAATCAAGATTTCCAATCACCAGTACCAGTTATGCTGTGACCAAGATCAGTTATAGTGATAGGGACTAAGGACATCAGAACAATCACTTATTGTAAACTAAGTTTGAACAAAATTAGAAATTTGGCTTCAGACATGGTATAAATCTGCATATGATTCTGAAGACTGTTAAATAGAGGGTATCTCCTCATCACATCCTGGTAAGTTTATTTTCTATTTATTTGTTTATTTTAATACTCAGAAGTTTAGGGGAATTGTTGGTCCTTGTGTGTTGACCTCCTGAACATACTACCTGGAAAAATAGGATATTAAGTATTTTCTAATATATAATAATATATGCTAAAGAAATATAACCTCAGAAGAGATCGAGGAAACTACTTTCTTTTTTTGTTGGGGTTTTTTTTTTTTTAGGTAAGAAATGGAAACTACTTTCACTTATTGAAAAGGAAGAGGTTTTTCAGAAAATGATTTATCCAGCAGAAGTTCATATTTCATCTGACACTTAGAGCTTGAAGGGGCCTCAGCAGTCATATTGTAAACCCTCATTTTTCAGGTAAGAAATCAGGCCTTACTGGAGAAATTCAAGCAAAGATTCGACAACTACTTTTCCAGGATAAAAAAGAAACCCATGCATCAGAAAAGGTTTGAGCTTGATGACTAATATCTATCTTTACTCTTAAGTTCCCTGGTCTCGTGATATATTTTGACACAAAATTTACTTAGAATTGCTTTAGTCATTCCTAAAACCCCCTTCTCTCCCTCCCCAGGTTTCAGGTATAACTGGAGGTATCCCATTGATTGGATATTTGCATCTATAATAACAAACATTGGCCTGAAATAATTGGTAATTAGGACCAAATACAGAAGCATCTACATTGCTTCTACTTCTCACTATCAGGTGGTTTGTGTGACTGTTGGACTTTGTCAGCATAACTAATGATTAAATAACTACAAAACAGAATGCTGAAGACTTAGGTCAGACCCTAACTAGCCATAAATTTGAAAATAATTTATTCACTCAATCATCTCCAATGTTTTCTAGGAACAACTGCCTTCACTTACGTATACCATACTCTTGATATTGAAAAAACATAATTGAATGATTCTAGAGAAACGGAAACCATAATGCTAACACAGTGGTCTTTTGAGTAGTAGAAATATTTTTTATTTTTCTAAGTCTCAAGAAATAAATTATATTTCTCTATAACAAGATAAACTTTATTTCATTTGACGGAGGAGATATACTATTAAGGACTATATAGTAAAAGATAGTACCGAGAACAAACAATATTTCGAGATACTCCTCATCTGTATCTCTTCAAAGAGACAGATAGCAATAACTATGTCTTCCCAATAACAATCGTAATTTTTCACTATGAGTTAATAATATGAAGGAAGTCAGCACAGTGTTACCAGCTTTTGAAACTGACACAACATTTAAACATTTCATACTTTTTTCCTCTTTGACCTCTGCCTAAGAACGTCATACTGTATGTGAATTCTAGCCTGAAGAAATAATACCATAGTAATAAGAACTGATTTGGGCATTATAATTTGCAAACTTGTAAAATTCTTTTTTAAATTTCTCACAAAACAAAGGTTTCATTGAACATCTATCCACAAAAGTCATCTTACCAGTTCTTGGGTCTTTTCAGGCTGTTTTCTGAGTAGGAAACCAAAAGAACCCTAGTTCTGATCATTTTCTAACATTTACCACACTGCAAGCTATATCTTATTCTTGGGCAGGGATTAGAAACTTTATTCTGAGACTATTGCAGATTCACATGCAGTTGTAAGAAAAAAAACAGCCTTCCACAATGGTAACATCTTACAAGACTATAGTACAATATCACAATCAGGCTAGTGATATAGACACAGTCAAAATACAGAACATTTCCATTTCACAAGTCTCACATGTTGCCTTTTTATAGTAACACCTACCCCCCCCCTTGACCCCTGGCAACCACTAAGTACCCATTTTCTGTAATTCTGTCATTTTAAGATGTTATATAAATGGAATCATACAGTAAATGACTTTGAGGATCAGCCTTTTTAACTTAGCATGATCCTCCAGGCTGTTGGTATATCAGTACCTCATTCCTTTTTATTGCTGAGTAGTATTCTTTGGTATGGGTGTAAATATCTGAATTGCTTCCAGTTTTTGATGGTTATTAATAAAGTTTCTATAAACATTCCTGTACAGGTTTTTGTGTGAACATCAGTGTTCATTTTTCTCTGAAAAAGGTCCAGAAATGCAGTTGCTGGGCTATACATATTGTATGACTGATTTTTTAACATAGTACCAAACTGTTTACTTGAGCGGCTCTATGACTTCACATTAGTATCTACTAGGAATATCTGAGTGATCCAGTTTTTCCTCATTTTCACCAGCATTTCATATTGTCACTATATATATATTTTTTTAATTCAACCATTCTGATAGTGTGTAATGCTATATATCATTGTGGTTTTGTTTCCCTAATGGCTAACGATGTTAAACATCTTTTCATTTACTATCTGTTTAATCCTTTTTTGTTTTGTTTAATCTTTTTGGTGAAGTATCTTTTGCCCATTTTATTTTTTTTTTCTTTTTCAAAAAAATTATTTATTTATTTATTTACTTTTGGCTATTCTGGGTTTTCACTGCTGCCACAGGCTCTTCTGTAGTTGCAGGGAGTCGGGGCTACTCTCTAGTTGAGGTGAGCAGGCTTCTTGTTGAGATGACTTTTGTCGTAGAACTCAGGCTCTAGGGCACATGGGCTCAGTAGTTGCGGCTCTGAGGCTCTAGAGCACAGGCTCAATAGTTGTGGCTCAAGGCTCAGCTGTTCCGCAGGATGTTGGATCCTCCTGGATCAGGGATCGAACCTGCGTCTCTTGCGTTGGAGGCAAACTCCTCACCACTGGACTACCAGGGAAGCCCTGGCCTATTTTCTAATCGGATTATTTGCATTTTCACTGTAGAGTTTGCAGACTTTATGTTGTCTGGTTACTAGTTAGTGATCAGATATGTAGTTTGCTTTTCATATGAAGCCTAAGACTGTCCTAATGCCCAAAGATTTTCTCCTATCTTTTTTAACAGTTTTATGTTATTCCTTCATAGATTCCTTCCTCTAGCTGTTGAGCTTATTTTGGGTTTTGGATTTTTTTTCTTTCGTTTTTTTCACTTCTTAAAATTTCCATTTGGGGCTTCCCTAGTGGTCCAGGGCTAAGGACACTGCCTTGCAGTGCAAGGGGCGTCGGTTCAATCCTTGGCCTGGGAAGATCCTATGTGCCGCAGAGCGGCTGGACCAATGTGTCCAACTACCGAGGTGGAGCTCTGGAGCGCGTGTGCCTGGAGCCAGTGCTCTCCAAGGAGAGAGACCACTACAGTGGGAGACTCACTGAAGAATAAAGACTGATGAACAATAAATAAGAAATCATTAAAAAAAGGTTTTTTTTCCATTTGCTTCTTGATATCTTCTGTTTCTTTGATGAGCTTTATATTCTTCATTTGTTTCAAACATTCTTAATTGTTCAATGAAGCATTTTTTATAATAGCTATTTTAAAATCTTTATCAGATAATTCTAACATCTCATCACAGTTTTTTACTTTTTTTTTTTTTTTGAGATCTTAATTCTTGGTATGAGGTGTTCTTTGTAACCTGGACATCTTATATCTTGTGTTTTAAGACTAGATCTTATTTAAACCTTTTATTTTAACTGGCTGCTTCTGACACGGCTTTCTTGGGGGATGGGGATCCGATTACTGCCAGGTGAGGGTATAAATCCAGGTGCCTCACTGTCGTTTGAGGGATGTGTGTGTGTTGGGGGTTTAGGGGATGTCTGGCACTTAGGCTGGTGAGAGTAGGAGTTGTGGCTCTCTACTAGGTCTTCACTGGTATCTCCCTGCCTGAGAGGGACTGGAGCCTCGCTACTCCCACATAGCCTCCTGGATCAGGGATCGAACCTGCGTCTCTTGCGTTGGAGGCAAACTCCTCACCACTGGACTACCAGGGAAGCCCTGGCCTATTTTCTAATCGGATTATTTGCATTTTCACTGTAGAGTTTGCAGACTTTATGTTGTCTGGTTACTAGTTAGTGATCAGATATGTAGTTTGCTTTTCATATGAAGCCTAAGACTGTCCTAATGCCCAAAGATTTTCTCCTATCTTTTTTAACAGTTTTATGTTATTCCTTCATAGATTCCTTCCTCTAGCTGTTGAGCTTATTTTGGGTTTTGGATTTTTTTTCTTTCGTTTTTTTCACTTCTTAAAATTTCCATTTGGGGCTTCCCTAGTGGTCCAGGGCTAAGGACACTGCCTTGCAGTGCATGGGGCGTGGGTTCAATCCTGGGCCTGGGAAGATCCTATGTGCCGCAGAGCGGCTGGACCAATGTGTCCAACTACCGAGGTGGAGCTCTGGAGCGCGTGTGCCTGGAGCCAGTGCTCTCCAAGGAGAGAGACCACTACAGTGGGAGACTCACTGAAGAATAAAGACTGATGAACAATAAATAAGAAATCATTAAAAAAAGGTTTTTTTTCCATTTGCTTCTTGATATCTTCTGTTTCTTTGATGAGCTTTATATTCTTCATTTGTTTCAAACATTCTTAATTGTTCAATGAAGCATTTTTTATAATAGCTATTTTAAAATCTTTATCAGATAATTCTAACATCTCATCACAGTTTTTTACTTTTTTTTTTTTTTTGAGATCTTAATTCTTGGTATGAGGTGTTCTTTGTAACCTGGACATCTTATATCTTGTGTTTTAAGACTAGATCTTATTTAAACCTTTTATTTTAACTGGCTGCTTCTGACACGGCTTTCTTGGGGGATGGGGATCCGATTACTGCCAGGTGAGGGTATAAATCCAGGTGCCTCACTGTCGTTTGAGGGATGTGTGTGTGTTGGGGGTTTAGGGGATGTCTGGCACTTAGGCTGGTGAGAGTAGGAGTTGTGGCTCTCTACTAGGTCTTCACTGGTATCTCCCTGCCTGAGAGGGACTGGAGCTCCTCGCTACTACTCCCCACATAGCCTCCACTGACAACATACAGAGTGTGTGGCCTCATGACCATGGCGCAGCGTGCAGGTCCTGAATTCTCAACTAGGGCTCCTTTAATACCACACCAGAGAGGAGGGAGAACGGTGCTTCACTGACAACTGAGGTGGAAGGCTCCCCTGGCAGTTCACACTGGCACCTGGGGGAGGAGTCCTTATTAACACCCAGTGAGAATTACAGTTCCTGCTCCCTAATCACCCTTCTCTGATGCTACTGTGGTGCTGGAGTGTCTTATTACAGCCTCATGAGGGTAGATGTCTACCTGGCTTATGCTGATTTGGTTAAAATGAGGACCACAGTTTTTCTGTGTTGGTCTAGAAGACAGTTTATTGTTTAAAAGTGTTCTATTTTATTGGCTTCCCCTTTCCCGCCCTTTAGCTGGAGAAGAAAGGCTTTTGACTAGGAGGGGCTTTTTGATTGTCCTCGTTGTCATTTGCTGATTGCCAGCTTCTTCAGCCCGTTTGTGATATGAGATCCCAAAACAGGAGCTGTATTATTACTTGAATCCCAAGGACCCTAGCTAGTATACTTTGTTCTACTTTTTAGAGTCTGTTTGTTTTATATGTAATGTCCAGAAGTATCAGTTGTACTTAGTGAGGGGCATAGCAAAAAAGCACATCTACATCATCTTCCAAGAAGCACAAATGATACATAGAATCTTCTGTTTCTTTGACTGGTTAGTGATATTTTTTAGCAGCCATAAAGATGCATCTTACCTCAGAAGCATGGCTAGTTTTACAGCTAGCATAGTTCTTGGAACATTAAGTGTTTAGTGAATGACTGTCTACCAGTAGCCTCCTATATCTGTCTATCAAAATTATAATTGCTAAGATATCAAACTGTAAACAAGTTTGAGGTCGATAGTGGAAAATGACATACTCACTAGGTTTGGGTTTCTATGCAGTTCCATAGTTGGATGGTATGGAATCAATTTAAATCTTTAGGTGTTTATCGAACACTGGGTTGGGGCAATCTTAGAACTTAGGCTGGTGAGAGTAGGAGTTGTGGCTCTACTAGGTCTAGCCCTGAGAGGGACTGGAGCTCCTCGCTACTACTCCCCACATAGCCTCCACTGACAACATACAGAGTGTGTGGCCTCATGACCATGGCGCAGCGTGCAGGTCCTGAATTCTCAACTAGGGCTCCTTTAATACCACACCAGAGAGGAGGGAGAACGGTGCTTCACTGACAACTGAGGTGGAAGGCTCCCCTGGCAGTTCACACTGGCACCTGGGGGAGGAGTCCTTATTAACACCCAGTGAGAATTACAGTTCCTGCTCCCTAATCACCCTTCTCTGATGCTACTGTGGTGCTGGAGTGTCTTATTACAGCCTCATGAGGGTAGATGTCTACCTGGCTTATGCTGATTTGGTTAAAAATGAGGACCACAGTTTTTTCTGTGTTGGTCTAGAAGACAGTTTATTGTTTAAAAGTGTTCTATTTTATTGGCTTCCCCTTTCCCGCCCTTTAGCTGGAGAAGAAAGGCTTTTGACTAGGAGGGGCTTTTTGATTGTCCTCGTTGTCATTTGCTGATTGCCAGCTTCTTCAGCCCGTTTGTGATATGAGATCCCAAAACAGGAGCTGTATTATTACTTGAATCCCAAGGACCCTAGCTAGTATACTTTGTTCTACTTTTTAGAGTCTGTTTGTTTTATATGTAATGTCCAGAAGTATCAGTTGTACTTAGTGAGGGGCATAGCAAAAAAGCACATCTACATCATCTTCCAAGAAGCACAAATGATACATAGAATCTTCTGTTTCTTTGACTGGTTAGTGATATTTTTTAGCAGCCATAAAGATGCATCTTACCTCAGAAGCATGGCTAGTTTTACAGCTAGCATAGTTCTTGGAACATTAAGTGTTTAGTGAATGACTGTCTACCAGTAGCCTCCTATATCTGTCTATCAAAATTATAATTGCTAAGATATCAAACTGTAAACAAGTTTGAGGTCGATAGTGGAAAATGACATACTCACTAGGTTTGGGTTTCTATGCAGTTCCATAGTTGGATGGTATGGAATCAATTTAAATCTTTAGGTGTTTATGGAACACTTGGTTGCCTGAATGTTGGGCTAATCTAAAACCACTATTGTAATGGCTGCAGCAGATATCAGAGTTTTAGTAGAAAAGAGTTTATATCATGTCACTAACTAAACCAAAGATTCTCTGAAATATAGCACAGTTAGACTTTTGGAATAAGACTAAATGATAGCAAATAGAAAAGAACTGGTACTTTCCTTTGCATGTGGAAAAGATAACTTTTTAAAAAATGGCAGTAATACTTGTGAACATACAAGATAAAGACAGAAGAGGAGGGAAGAATAAATGCAAAAGAAGGAAAGTTTCATACAGGTTGGGAATGCTGGAATGGAATTACCATTGATTCCATTTGTTATTCAAAATAAGAATTTTTTTTCATGATAGTAGTTAATAAGAATGATATATACACCCAGTTTATCCTTTTTGCATTACCATTTGCGTTTTCTCCCTTACATGTTTAAATAGCTTTGTTTTATACAAATCTTTTATATGATGTTTCATCTGTTTTACAACTAGCTAGGGTAGAATAAGTAATGTGATACATTCCAGTGGCAGAATAAACTGAGGCTTGGTCCTCCATTTAGGGTATGTGAAAGTCCCAGTAATTCAGAAAGGCTCTTTGACTTCCTTATCGTCACTTCTCTGTTGCCTTCAATTTAGATCACAAGTGTCATGCGTTCAGAAGTTTCTGGTAGGTCTCTGTGATTACCCTTTTGAAGTGCAGAATGTACAACTCCTGTAACTTCCTTTCAGAGTTTTTAGAACTCTCTTTCATTAATGATGTTGACTTGTAAGTGTATGGTGTTTGTTAAAAGGACCTTTAGTAGCACAGGTCTAAGCTTTATTAGCAACCAGTGGAATAATTAAATACTTAAAGAGAGACACCAGAGATTTCTTTCCATGGCTTTCACCCATGGCTTTGCAAGTAACAGAGCAAACTGCCTTAAAATTGGAAATTTAGGCCCATAGGGATTTGGGGTCTCACAGCTAGCATTAAACTGTAAGGTTCTTTTTAATGATCTGGGAGATTGGGATCTTTTTTGCTAAGATATCAAACTGTAAACAAGTTTGAGGTCGATAGTGGAAAATGACATACTCACTAGGTTTGGGTTTCTATGCAGTTCCATAGTTGGATGGTATGGAATCAATTTAAATCTTTAGGTGTTTATGGAACACTTGGTTGCCTGAATGTTGGGCTAATCTAAAACCACTATTGTAATGGCTGCAGCAGATATCAGAGTTTTAGTAGAAAAGAGTTTATATCATGTCACTAACTAAACCAAAGATTCTCTGAAATATAGCACAGTTAGACTTTTGGAATAAGACTAAATGATAGCAAATAGAAAAGAACTGGTACTTTCCTTTGCATGTGGAAAAGATAACTTTTTAAAAAATGGCAGTAATACTTGTGAACATACAAGATAAAGACAGAAGAGGAGGGAAGAATAAATGCAAAAGAAGGAAAGTTTCATACAGGTTGGGAATGCTGGAATGGAATTACCATTGATTCCATTTGTTATTCAAAATAAGAATTGTTTTCATGATAGTAGTTAATAAGAATGATATATACACCCAGTTTATCCTTTTTGCATTACCATTTGCGTTTTCTCCCTTACATGTTTAAATAGCTTTGTTTTATACAAATCTTTTATATGATGTTTCATCTGTTTTACAACTAGCTAGGGTAGAATAAGTAATGTGATACATTCCAGTGGCAGAATAAACTGAGGCTTGGTCCTCCATTTAGGGTATGTGAAAGTCCCAGTAATTCAGAAAGGCTCTTTGACTTCCTTATCGTCACTTCTCTGTTGCCTTCAATTTAGATCACAAGTGTCATGCGTTCAGAAGTTTCTGGTAGGTCTCTGTGATTACCCTTTTGAAGTGCAGAATGTACAACTCCTGTAACTTCCTTTCAGAGTTTTTAGAACTCTCTTTCATTAATGATGTTGACTTGTAAGTGTATGGTGTTTGTTAAAAGGACCTTTAGTAGCACAGGTCTAAGCTTTATTAGCAACCAGTGGAATAATTAAATACTTAAAGAGAGACACCAGAGATTTCTTTCCATGGCTTTCACCCATGGCTTTGCAAGTAACAGAGCAAACTGCCTTAAAATTGGAAATTTAGGCCCATAGGGATTTGGGGTCTCACAGCTAGCATTAAACTGTAAGGTTCTTTTTAATGATCTGGGAGATTGGGAGGCATGGCATATAATTACATTATCAGTTAGAAATGTATAAGATATGAACAGTAATTTCAAGTAGACTTGTATCAGTTCTATTTCATAATCTATTCTTATTTTTATTTTCTTAAGCTACCTCAAAAATATTTGTATACAGACTGACAAAACTTTTTACTTTTAAAGCAGGTGATTGACAGACATACCAAAAGAATATGGCTGCACAAATACCAGAATCTGATCAGATAAAACAGGTAAGGTATTATAATTAAGGAAAAAGGATTTTGCAAAACATTAAGGCACTACTGGATATAACCATGTCAGTCAGTGATCTCACAAAATATTTATGTTTCATTTCCACAGATGGATGTTAAATGACATAAAGCATACTTTTCACATAGTTTGAAAGATAATCCAGGAAAGAATAAATGTTCATTTCAAGTATTACAGGATACTTTGCCTAGATACATCAGTATTTAAAACATAGTTGTTTTAAAAACCAGTTATTAAAGACCCTTCTGATTTGTTTGTAGTTTAAGGAATTTCTTGGAACCTACAATAAACTTACAGAAACCTGCTTTTTGGACTGTGTTAAAGACTTCACAACAAGAGAAGTAAAACCTGAAGAGGTATGGAAACCATTGCTCACTAAAAATTCTCTAAGGTCATCATAAACAATACAAATTGGATGCCCGTGAACATTTTATTCTCCCTAGTTATAAGAGGAATTTAGGCTATCTTTATGTGTTCCATTGCTCAGAGAAATTTAAAAAAACCAAGGACCTGTGGCATTGAGTTGAATAGTGCCAAGTTTAGTATTAGCCACACTGAACTATGGCAGACTATTTAAAGAGAAGATTCCATTAATGATGTTGACTTGTAAGTGTATGGTGTTTGTTAAAAGGACCTTTAGTAGCACAGGTCTAAGCTTTATTAGCAACCAGTGGAATAATTAAATACTTAAAGAGAGACACCAGAGATTTCTTTCCATGGCTTTCACCCATGGCTTTGCAAGTAACAGAGCAAACTGCCTTAAAATTGGAAATTTAGGCCCATAGGGATTTGGGGTCTCACAGCTAGCATTAAACTGTAAGGTTCTTTTTAATGATCTGGGAGATTGGGAGGCATGGCATATAATTACATTATCAGTTAGAAATGTATAAGATATGAACAGTAATTTCAAGTAGACTTGTATCAGTTCTATTTCATAATCTATTCTTATTTTTATTTTCTTAAGCTACCTCAAAAATATTTGTATACAGACTGACAAAACTTTTTACTTTTAAAGCAGGTGATTGACAGACATACCAAAAGAATATGGCTGCACAAATACCAGAATCTGATCAGATAAAACAGGTAAGGTATTATAATTAAGGAAAAAGGATTTTGCAAAACATTAAGGCACTACTGGATATAACCATGTCAGTCAGTGATCTCACAAAATATTTATGTTTCATTTCCACAGATGGATGTTAAATGACATAAAGCATACTTTTCACATAGTTTGAAAGATAATCCAGGAAAGAATAAATGTTCATTTCAAGTATTACAGGATACTTTGCCTAGATACATCAGTATTTAAAACATAGTTGTTTTAAAAACCAGTTATTAAAGACCCTTCTGATTTGTTTGTAGTTTAAGGAATTTCTTGGAACCTACAATAAACTTACAGAAACCTGCTTTTTGGACTGTGTTAAAGACTTCACAACAAGAGAAGTAAAACCTGAAGAGGTATGGAAACCATTGCTCACTAAAAATTCTCTAAGGTCATCATAAACAATACAAATTGGATGCCCGTGAACATTTTATTCTCCCTAGTTATAAGAGGAATTTAGGCTATCTTTATGTGTTCCATTGCTCAGAGAAATTTAAAAAAACCAAGGACCTGTGGCATTGAGTTGAATAGTGCCAAGTTTAGTATTAGCCACACTGAACTATGGCAGACTATTTAAAGAGAAGATTCCTGGGACTTGCTGAATATTGTTCCACAGCAAAGATTCTTAATAAGTAGCTTTTAGTCAAGATGCCCAGGCTAGAGAAACCTGAGATGGCTTTCCTGTCTGCCTCTGAGAACTCTGCTTTTAGGAAAAGCAGAGCTTGAATCTGGTGGCTCAATTGCATAGATGGACTCTGAAGTCCCAGTACTAAATCGTAACTTTTAGTAACCTCTTCAAAACACGTATATACTGGCTAAAAAATGGCATGAACTTCCTCAAGTGGAAGATGTTGATAAATATTCATTCCAAGAACTTAGCATATTAATATAACTAGCAATCAATACACATTTGTTAAATAAATGACAGAGTTTGAGAGATGCTAAGTATACTAGTCTAATTAAAAAAGTACAAAGTTAAAAATTAAGACTGTTAATAATGGGGAGTTCCCTGGCAGTTCAAGCCAGGACTCTGGGCTTTCGCTTCTGACAGACTAGGTTCAGTCCCTGGTCAAGCCACAAGCCATACCACACAGCCAGAAAATAATAATGTTGAAAATGGACTTTCTCATTAAAAAGGAACAAACCTGCTACTGGGCGTACAATTTGACAATCAGAATAAGAAATGGGAATGTGGAATTTCACTTAAGATTGAAACATACCTGCAGAAAATCTAGTCCAGAAGGCAGGACTTACCATTGTTTTTTAATACCTACAAAGTGGTAAGCATTCAGTATATACTAACTTTTATAAATGGATGAAAGTATTAACAGCTAAAAGCTATGATCACTTGCGACTCATTAATACCATTAAATTCTCAAACATATTCAAAGAAAGAAAAGTACCCACTGGTTATTCCTTTAGAATATATGCCAATTTTTAAATTAATGTTTCTGTGTTGCCTCTTGGGTCTTTTTACTTCTAGACCACCTGTTCAGAACATTGCTTACAGAAGTATTTAAAAATGACTCAGCGGATATCTATGAGATTTCAAGAATATCATATTCAGCAGAATGAAGCCCTGGCTGCCAAAGCAGGACTCCTTGGCCAGCCACGATAGAGAAGTCCTAATGGATGGACTTTTGATGAAAGATCGCCAACAGCTGTTGCACTGGAAATGAGGATTCCCCTGATAGAATCCCCAAAAGCAGTAGCCATCGTATTAAACCATCTGTCATGACTGTTTGGCAAATGGAAACCACTGGAGAAACAAAATTGCTATACACAGGTATAATCAAAATAGAAGGTCTTATTATTCAATGAAAATAATAAGATGTAACACTCGTCGGGCCTTAAGGTTCAGCAGCTTGGTCACTTAATTAGAAAAATAAACCATTGTTTCTTCAATTGTGACTGTTGATTTTAAAGCAAAATATGTGTTCAATCATGTATGAGACAGAAAAAAAATTTTATTACTAAAAGTAAAATAAATGGAAATATCACGGAGCAGTTGTTTATACTATGTAATTCCATAGTATTCTGATTGGGCTGTGGATACGTTGAAATGTTTTTCATTCACGATCATCTTCCAAGTATTCCTGTTCATTCATGTCTGCCTCAAATTGCTGGTAAATACATAAGATCGTTACTTGCCAATCATTTTAATGCATGATCCTTTGTTTGCCTCCCTTCTTGTCTCAGGATGGGCACTATGCATTCTTATCCCAGCTACGTTTTCATATATCTTCAGGAAATGTCCCATCTGAAACTAGCTTGGGAATGTTTAAGAGTTAATTATTGTGCTGTAGTGAAGACTGTTCCTTTGTGTTTTGTTCAGAAGCTGAGAATCCAACATGAATGATTCCAAGTCAGACCAACAGTATACAATATATTCTCAGCCACTGCCTGTGATCAATTGTAATAAAAAGTAAACCAAAGTTAAAGTAGTGTTTTAGAACTAAATGAATCCTAAAACAAATCCAAGCATTTGCAGGAAATTCTGCGTGATATACAAGTATACCCAGCAGCTTGGTATCAAATGAAATTCATACATAAGCCAATTCATTACTAGGTATCAGTCCACTTACTAATATAAACTTGTATGTAAGAGAATATTAACCACTCTATGTATTTTTAAATTTACCAAAATTATTTCTGTGCTTTGTCATATTATTGGAAAGCAGAAGTACTATTCTGCTTTGATAATTTATAGTTTTCTATATTTTGATTTTTTAGGCCATTAGATCATTTATCTAAGAATACCACATACAGACCTCTGTTGACACTGCAGTCAGTCAATAATTGTGATGTCTTTAATGTTAACTTTAAAGTTAGCAGTAGCCATCGTATTAAACCATTGCATGACAAATGGAAACCACTGGAGAAACAAAATTGCTATACACAGGTATAATCAAAATAGAAGGTCTTATTATTCAATGAAAATAATAAGATGTAACACTCGTCGGGCCTTAAGGTTCAGCAGCTTGGTCACTTAATTAGAAAAATAAACCATTGTTTCTTCAATTGTGACTGTTGATTTTAAAGCAAAATATGTGTTCAATCATGTATGAGACAGAAAAAAAATTTTATTACTAAAAGTAAAATAAATGGAAATATCACGGAGCAGTTGTTTATACTATGTAATTCCATAGTATTCTGATTGGGCTGTGGATACGTTGAAATGTTTTTCATTCACGATCATCTTCCAAGTATTCCTGTTCATTCATGTCTGCCTCAAATTGCTGGTAAATACATAAGATCGTTACTTGCCAATCATTTTAATGCATGATCCTTTGTTTGCCTCCCTTCTTGTCTCAGGATGGGCACTATGCATTCTTATCCCAGCTACGTTTTCATATATCTTCAGGAAATGTCCCATCTGAAACTAGCTTGGGAATGTTTAAGAGTTAATTATTGTGCTGTAGTGAAGACTGTTCCTTTGTGTTTTGTTCAGAAGCTGAGAATCCAACATGAATGATTCCAAGTCAGACCAACAGTATACAATATATTCTCAGCCACTGCCTGTGATCAATTGTAATAAAAAGTAAACCAAAGTTAAAGTAGTGTTTTAGAACTAAATGAATCCTAAAACAAATCCAAGCATTTGCAGGAAATTCTCGTGATATACAAGTATACCCAGCAGCTTGGTATCAAATGAAATTCATACATAAGCCAATTCATTACTAGGTATCAGTCCACTTACTAATATAAACTTGTATGTAAGAGAATATTAACCACTCTATGTATTTTTAAATTTACCAAAATTATTTCTGTGCTTTGTCATATTATTGGAAAGCAGAAGTACTATTCTGCTTTGATAATTTATAGTTTTCTATATTTTGATTTTTTAGGCCATTAGATCATTTATCTAAGAATACCACATACAGACCTCTGTTGACACTGCAGTCAGTCAATAATTGTGATGTCTTTAATGTTAACTTTAAAGTTGAAATGCTGAGATGTGTAATACTCAACAAAAATATACAATCCATTATAATCAACGGAACATGAAAGAATAAGCTTGTTTCATCTTAAGCAAACAAAAATTCAGAGATTTTACTCGTTTAAAACTTGGGGTCGGGCTTCCCCTGGTGGTCCAGTGGGTAAGGACAGGGGCGCGGGTTCGATCCCTGGCCTGGGAAGATCCCACGAGCCGCGGAGCGGCTGGACTGATGTGTCCAATCACGGAGCCGGAGCTCTGGAGCGCACGCGCCCAGAGCCAGTGCTCTGCAACGACAGACGCCACCGCTATGGGAGGCCCACAGGAGCCAAGGAACAAAGACGAATGAAAATAGAGAAATGAAAGACCAATAGAAGTGGCCCGCCCACTCCCCTCCCTCCCCAACCCGAGCCCCGCCCAAAGTAAATAAATAAATAAATCTTTAAAAAAAACTTGGGGTCATTCACACACAGAATTTGCTATTTCTATATGAGCAAGCCCAAAACATGGTTATTTACAGTGTTCATTTCACAAATATGTGCTTACCTGGCAAATAAGGGGAATTTTGCGCAATAGCATCTCAAATACCTTGGGAGGGAGCGTGTGTTTGAAAACTTTCAGAAGTTCCTGTGGTTGCCCACACACCAAGAGGGCGTTGCTGAGATGTTCAACCCCCATTTGATGCTCTCCTGAACAGATTAATAAGTTTAGACCAGAATTTTAAAGTTCTTCAAAACATACATTCTACAAATTACCAAGAAAGCACCAAGCATTAAAACTACAAAAGCATATTGAACTAAAGACTATATGAATAAGTCGCAAAAAGAATAAATAGTATAAAGGGGGGAAACTAAGCTGCTAATTAGATTCTCTGTGGTCAGGCTGCAATGTGAATAACTTTCTGACCCTAATTACTGTTTAACAGTGTATTCTTGAATTGGAAATGTTCATGTTTTGCAGTTTGGTTATGCAAGAGAGAGGTGTTGGGTTTTTTTAAAAGGCTGGGATCTGTCATTAGTGATATGAGGTATCTTTAACTCTATATAAGCTAAGTAGGAAACACTATGTATCAAACCTTTAAAAGAAAGAAAAAGGAGGTAATAGTGACTGCTGTCAAATACTCAACAAAAATATACAATCCATTATAATCAACGGAACATGAAAGAATAAGCTTGTTTCATCTTAAGCAAACAAAAATTCAGAGATTTTACTCGTTTAAAACTTGGGGTCGGGCTTCCCCTGGTGGTCCAGTGGGTAAGGACAGGGGCGGGTTCGATCCCTGGCCTGGGAAGATCCCACGAGCCGCGGAGCGGCTGGACTGATGTGTCCAATCACGGAGCCGGAGCTCTGGAGCGCACGCGCCCAGAGCCAGTGCTCTGCAACGACAGACGCCACCGCTATGGGAGGCCCACAGGAGCCAAGGAACAAAGACGAATGAAAATAGAGAAATGAAAGACCAATAGAAGTGGCCCGCCCACTCCCCTCCCTCCCCAACCCGAGCCCCGCCCAAAGTAAATAAATAAATAAATCTTTAAAAAAAACTTGGGGTCATTCACACACAGAATTTGCTATTTCTATATGAGCAAGCCCAAAACATGGTTATTTACAGTGTTCATTTCACAAATATGTGCTTACCTGGCAAATAAGGGAATTTTGCAATAGCATCTCAAATACCTTGGGAGGGAGCGTGTGTTTGAAAACTTTCAGAAGTTCCTGTGGTTGCCCACACACCAAGAGGGCGTTGCTGAGATGTTCAACCCCCATTTGATGCTCTCCTGAACAGATTAATAAGTTTAGACCAGAATTTTAAAGTTCTTCAAAACATACATTCTACAAATTACCAAGAAAGCACCAAGCATTAAAACTACAAAAGCATATTGAACTAAAGACTATATGAATAAGTCGCAAAAAGAATAAATAGTATAAAGGGGGGAAACTAAGCTGCTAATTAGATTCTCTGTGGTCAGGCTGCAATGTGAATAACTTTCTGACCCTAATTACTGTTTAACAGTGTATTCTTGAATTGGAAATGTTCATGTTTTGCAGTTTGGTTATGCAAGAGAGAGGTGTTGGGTTTTTTTAAAAGGCTGGGATCTGTCATTAGTGATATGAGGTATCTTTAACTCTATATAAGCTAAGTAGGAAACACTATGTATCAAACCTTTAAAAGAAAGAAAAAGGAGGTAATAGTGACTGCTGTCAAAGTTGATGGAGCTAAGGTAACCTAAAAATAATAATCAATTTGGTTAATTAAGTCAGCCAACTATTAAATCCAATCAAATTAGCTAATCAGAAATTTCTATTGAAATTTTTGACTTTGTGGTCCCTCTGGTTACACAGACATAAACACAGAGAGCAGAACTACCTGAGAGCAAAGTAGTAAAAATTGGAGGTGGTGGTAAAAGGGACTGGGGAAAACATTACAGAAGAATAGGTGAAACATTATTACATTAGAGCACTGTTTCTCATCCAGTGTATTATAATAACCTATGGAGGGTTAAAGAATACTGACTCTGGAGAAAACCATAATTTGAAAAGTAACATACACTCCAGTGTTCAGTACAGCACTATTTACAATAGCTAAGACACTGAAGCAACCTAAATGTCCATCAACAGATGAATGATAAAGAATATGTGGTATATATATACAATGGAATACTACTCAGCCATAAAAAAATAATGCCATTTGCATTACAGACTTAGGTCTGCATGGACAGACCTAATGATTAAGTGAGTACATCAGATAAAAAGACAAATATGCTATCATATCACTAACATGGAATCTTAAAAAATGACACAAATGAACTTTGATAAAAGATTTAAACAGAAAACAAAGATGGTAACCAATGGGGAGGGACAAATTAGGAGTCTGAGGTTAACATATACATACTAAATACAAAATAGATAACCAACAAGGACCTACTGTTTAGTATAGGGAACTATATTCAATAGCCTATCAGAGAAAAAAATTTGAAAAAGAATATATGCACAACTGAACCACTCTGCTGTACGCTTGAAAATCACACACATCGTAAGCCAACTACAACAGAAAAAAAAAATTCAGATGCCTGGGTCTCACCCAGTAGACTCTTACTTAATTGGGTTTTAGGTTCAGTGAGGATTTAAAGAATAAAGCCACCAAAGAGAATTTTAGAAATAAAGGAGTATATAATTCTAAAAGTACTAATTATTTTAGGGGCTCACATAAATAATGTTATTTTTGAGAGAGAAAATTTTTAAATTCAGGTTTGCAATTTCTGTCTTCATCATCTCAATAGTTGTAACATTCACCTCTACGTCTAACTAAACTCACATGATAGCTCTTAAAACATAAAGTAAAAATAAAATGTTAATAATTATTATTTTCTTTTGATTTATAGTTCATTTTCCTCTCCATATGTATACGGTCCAAACTCAAAAATGCTAAAGCTGGAAGTAATCAGAAATTTCTATTGAAATTTTTGACTTTGTGGTCCCTCTGGTTACACAGACATAAACACAGAGAGCAGAACTACCTGAGAGCAAAGTAGTAAAAATTGGAGGTGGTGGTAAAAGGGACTGGGGAAAACATTACAGAAGAATAGGTGAAACATTATTACATTAGAGCACTGTTTCTCATCCAGTGTATTATAATAACCTATGGAGGGTTAAAGAATACTGACTCTGGAGAAAACCATAATTTGAAAAGTAACATACACTCCAGTGTTCAGTACAGCACTATTTACAATAGCTAAGACACTGAAGCAACCTAAATGTCCATCAACAGATGAATGATAAAGAATATGTGGTATATATATACAATGGAATACTACTCAGCCATAAAAAAATAATGCCATTTGCATTACAGACTTAGGTCTGCATGGACAGACCTAATGATTAAGTGAGTACATCAGATAAAAAGACAAATATGCTATCATATCACTAACATGGAATCTTAAAAAATGACACAAATGAACTTTGATAAAAGATTTAAACAGAAAACAAAGATGGTAACCAATGGGGAGGGACAAATTAGGAGTCTGAGGTTAACATATACATACTAAATACAAAATAGATAACCAACAAGGACCTACTGTTTAGTATAGGGAACTATATTCAATAGCCTATCAGAGAAAAAAATTTGAAAAAGAATATATGCACAACTGAACCACTCTGCTGTACGCTTGAAAATCACACACATCGTAAGCCAACTACAACAGAAAAAAAAAATTCAGATGCCTGGGTCTCACCCAGTAGACTCTTACTTAATTGGGTTTTAGGTTCAGTGAGGATTTAAAGAATAAAGCCACCAAAGAGAATTTTAGAAATAAAGGAGTATATAATTCTAAAAGTACTAATTATTTTAGGGGCTCACATAAATAATGTTATTTTTGAGAGAGAAAAATTTTTAAATTCAGGTTTGCAATTTCTGTCTTCATCATCTCAATAGTTGTAACATTCACCTCTACGTCTAACTAAACTCACATGATAGCTCTTAAAACATAAAGTAAAAATAAAATGTTAATAATTATTATTTTCTTTTGATTTATAGTTCATTTTCCTCTCCATATGTATACGGTCCAAACTCAAAAAATGCTAAAGCTGGAAGGTTCTCTGTATTGTAGCTACTTATATATCCAAGGAGTGTCTAAGGATTCTTCCAGATTTGTGAGGCCCCTAGTTTATGCAATTTGAGCTCCCTTTTAAGGAAAAATGTAATACAAGATTGGCAGGAACTTTCCCAGAACCTTCAAAGAGGCCCTTGCAAATGAAAGTTCTTAATGCTTATGCTTCATTACCTTGTGTAATAACTCCTATTTACATCATTTAAGTCAGTTCTAACTATTCATTTTGTCATTAGCATTTAACAGACTTTTAAGTCCAATTATAAAGCTACCTAAAAGAAAAGGTTTGTGCTGAAATTTCAAATTATAATTATTAATATGTAATGCCTTTGAATGGCTTTTTCGTTTCTCAAAACATTTAAGCCATTGGATTAAAAAAATATCTTGGATATTGCTATGAGTTTTTTAGGATTTTGACTTTCTTTTTGCTTTTATAAATCTTGGAGGATGTTACCCTCTTAATGCAGAGTGAAAAAATGTTTCCAAAAAGGAAAAAAGAGAGAAGCAAAAATAGCGATAGGCACTGTGATATGCACAGGAATTTGCAACACATGAAAAAAAGATGTAAATGGATATAATGCTCATTTATCCAATTATCATTTATGCTTTACAGAAGAAGCCTCAGGACAATTTATCTTTCTAAAGTTTAACACCAGAATAAAGATACAGGCTTCCCTGGTGGCTCAGTGGTAAAGAATCCATCTGTAATGCAGAAGAAAGATACTACTATATATATTTATAAAATACTTACAGTATCTACTATCATTTTACTTGACAATATCATGATGTTTTCTCAAATCTATCTGAGTATATGTGGATAAACCATAATTCAAAAGTACAAGGGGCTACATAAAATGTTAGAGAGAAAAATTTTAAATTCAGGTTTGCAATTTCTGTCTTCATCATCTCAATAGTTGTAACATTCACCTCTACGTCTAACTAAACTCACATGATAGCTCTTAAAACATAAAGTAAAAATAAAATGTTAATAATTATTATTTTCTTTTGATTTATAGTTCATTTTCCTCTCCATATGTATACGGTCCAAACTCAAAAAATGCTAAAGCTGGAAGGTTCTCTGTATTGTAGCTACTTATATATCCAAGGAGTGTCTAAGGATTCTTCCAGATTTGTGGGGCCCCCTAGTTTATGCAATTTGAGCTCCCTTTTAAGGAAAAATGTAATACAAGATTGGCAGGAACTTTCCCAGAACCTTCAAAGAGGCCCTTGCAAATGAAAGTTCTTAATGCTTATGCTTCATTACCTTGTGTAATAACTCCTATTTACATCATTTAAGTCAGTTCTAACTATTCATTTTGTCATTAGCATTTAACAGACTTTTAAGTCCAATTATAAAGCTACCTAAAAGAAAAGGTTTGTGCTGAAATTTCAAATTATAATTATTAATATGTAATGCCTTTGAATGGCTTTTTCGCTTTCTCAAAACATTTAAGCCATTGGATTAAAAAAATATCTTGGATATTGCTATGAGTTTTTAGGATTTTGACTTTCTTTTTGCTTTTATAAATCTTGGAGGATGTTACCCTCTTAATGCAGAGTGAAAAATGTTTCCAAAAAGGAAAAAAGAGAGAAGCAAAAATAGCGATAGGCACTGTGATATGCACAGGAATTTGCAACACATGAAAAAAAGATGTAAATGGATATAATGCTCATTTATCCAATTATCATTTATGCTTTACAGAAGAAGCCTCAGGACAATTTATCTTTCTAAAGTTTAACACCAGAATAAAGATACAGGCTTCCCTGGTGGCTCAGTGGTAAAGAATCCATCTGTAATGCAGAAGAAAGATACTACTATATATATTTATAAAATACTTACAGTATCTACTATCATTTTACCTGACAATATCATGATGTTTTCTCAAATCTATCTGAGTATATGTGTGGATAAACCATAATTCAAAATACAATTCATGGCCATTAAGTACAAGGTACTTCCCTACATTAGACAAAGTATAAGAACAATCACTCATAATTTTATCATCAAAATAAGTAATGATTTTGTTAAGAATATGCTTAGGCAGGAAAATTTTTATAAAGCAGTTAATTTTTCACATTTTGATTCATAGAACATTTAGTCATTTGGGAAAATCATTTACTTAGAATTTTATCTCATAATAAATAAGGAGTTCTTGTATTTGGCTTTGATTCTCTCTCGGCCCACTTCCAAGACTTGATGTTCAACATCAACTTGAACACTGACTCTCATAGTGGAGTTGGACAGTGATAAAGTGAAAATGCTGGAACACTTTCTCTTTAACTGAAGCTAGTTGGTTAACACATCCAACTAGTTCAATTTCTGACATACAAATACCAATCCATAAATACTTCTCAAATATCAATTATCACAAATAACTGCATACACAAGTATGTTTACATTCTTACCTCTGGATAACCAAAGTTCTCCCAGTCGTACCTCTTCCAGAAAAAATTCCTGTAATTTTTCATTTTTTGCTGGATCCCACAACTAAAAGAGTCACAGAATATTTAACAATAAGTAACAAGTGTAAGGTACACGGTTACTAGTCAAACTTCACTTCTCAGCAGTGAAGAATCTGCCTGCCAATGCCTGCGTAATTCAGGAGACTTAGGTTTGACTTCTGGGTTCAGAAGATCCCCTGGAGAAGAAAATGGCAACCCACTCCAGTACTTCCCGGGTTAATGCAGAGTGAAAAATGTTTCCAAAAAGGAAAAAAGAGAGAAGCAAAAATAGCGATAGGCACTGTGATATGCACAGGAATTTGCAACACATGAAAAAAAGATGTAAATGGATATAATGCTCATTTATCCAATTATCATTTATGCTTTACAGAAGAAGCCTCAGGACAATTTATCTTTCTAAAGTTTAACACCAGAATAAAGATACAGGCTTCCCTGGTGGCTCAGTGGTAAAGAATCCATCTGTAATGCAGAAGAAAGATACCACTATATATATTTATAAAATACTTACAGTATCTACTATCATTTTACCTGACAATATCATGATGTTTTCTCAAATCTATCTGAGTATATGTGGATAAACCATAATTCAAAATACAATTCATGGCCATTAAGTACAAGGTACTTCCCTACATTAGACAAAGTATAAGAACAATCACTCATAATTTTATCATCAAAATAAGTAATGATTTTGTTAAGAATATGCTTAGGCAGGAAAATTTTTATAAAGCAGTTAATTTTTCACATTTTGATTCATAGAACATTTAGTCATTTGGGAAAATCATTTACTTAGAATTTTATCTCATAATAAATAAGGAGTTCTTGTATTTGGCTTTGATTCTCTCTCGGCCCACTTCCAAGACTTGATGTTCAACATCAACTTGAACACTGACTCTCATAGTGGAGTTGGACAGTGATAAAGTGAAAATGCTGGAACACTTTCTCTTTAACTGAAGCTAGTTGGTTAACACATCCAACTAGTTCAATTTCTGACATACAAATACCAATCCATAAATACTTCTCAAATATCAATTATCACAAATAACTGCATACACAAGTATGTTTACATTCTTACCTCTGGATAACCAAAGTTCTCCCAGTCGTACCTCTTCCAGAAAAAATTCCTGTAATTTTTCATTTTTTGCTGGATCCCACAACTAAAAGAGTCACAGAATATTTAACAATAAGTAACAAGTGTAAGGTACACGGTTACTAGTCAAACTTCACTTCTCAGCAGTGAAGAATCTGCCTGCCAATGCCTGCGTAATTCAGGAGACTTAGGTTTGACTTCTGGGTTCAGAAGATCCCCTGGAGAAGAAAATGGCAACCCACTCCAGTATTCTTGCCTGGGAAATCCCATGAACAGAGGAGCCTGGCAAGCTAACTTTTATTTTAAAAGCACATCTTGAATCTAATCTCTAAATGCAAAGCAAGAGAAATGCAGTTGTTCTTTATATTTCAAGCAATTTCTTAAAATGGAGTTATAATTTCAGGTGACCAAACAAAAAAAAAAACATGACAAGTGGTGGCTGCGACCTGTCACCACACACATTTGATGGCCTTTCTAGATGGTATCTTGTTTAACCAGCCCCACCCACTGTCTGCCAGGCCAGTGTTATTCTACAATTTACCCTAATCCTTTGACACTGATTACCATTTTACATCAGCTTTTGGACTTTGCCATATATTTTCATGAGTTATATTGTCATTTAGATCTAACAACTCTGAGAAGTAAAGTCGGTAGACTAGGTTAATTCCTTAAATTTAGCTCAGGTTACAATAAAAGAAAAGTTGACCCCCACCCTCCTAAAAGGAAAAAAAAATGGCATATTCAAGTTTGGTTGAAATGCTTGTAATAACTTCATATTTTACCCAGCTTGCTAAGTACACATATAGAAATCCACTGTAATCAACTATAACAAAGGTAGCTGTCTAAAGCTTGCCTAGAGTACCTCATAGCTCAGTCGGAAAAGAATCTGCCTGCAATGCAGGAACCGGGTTCAATTCCTGGGTTCAGAATATCCCTGGGGAAGAAAATGGCAACCCACTCTAGTATTCTTGCCTGGGAAATCCCATGGACAGAGGAGCCTGGCAGGCTACACACCATGGGGTCCCAAGAGTTCTTAGGGACTAAACTACCACCAAAGTATTAACAGGGCTTATTGATTTAGCAAAGGACATAGTGGGGGATAGCAGGACAGTTGGTGATATTCAGAAGGATGCTATGGTTTGCTGCATCCCGGTTCAAGAAAGTGACCAGGTTCATAGGATAGTATCATCACTGGTACCAAGCTATGACCTGGTCTTTAAAACTAAAATGGGCAAACCAAGCTCAAAGTATCAACTCCATAGTCAATTCAGCTTCAGTCTTTTATATCCAGTTTTTGTGTTTGTTTTCCCCAAGAATTCTGTTAAACAGGATGAACTTGCAAGCGGGGTCCTATTTTATGCTTTTATCAACAAACATGCTGATGATCAGTAAGAACCACAAGTTTCATTCAAGAGATACTTAGTGAGCAAGAGCAGGACACTGTAGGGAGGCTTGGAGGGAGAGGTAGATTGACTCCTGTTCCATGTGTATGGAGCCTAGAGTCTAACCAAGGGAAAAGATAAGTATGTTTGAGAGTCCAGTGTCTTCTGGGACTCGAAGTATTAATATAGTCCATTTAGTTGGGAGACTGGGGAAAGTTTCTCATAAAAGACAGCATTTGAGATGTGGAGACACTCAGTGAAAGTCTGATGAAGAAAGAGTACAACTGGACTTCCATGGTGGTCCAGTGGTTAAGAATCTGCTTGCCAGGGCTTCCCTGGTGGTCCAGTGGGTAAGGACACCGCCATATTTTCATGAGTTATATTGTCATTTAGATCTAACAACTCTGAGAAGTAAAGTCGGTAGACTAGGTTAATTCCTTAAATTTAGCTCAGGTTACAATAAAAGAAAAGTTGACCCCCACCCTCCTAAAAGGAAAAAAAAATGGCATATTCAAGTTTGGTTGAAATGCTTGTAATAACTTCATATTTTACCCAGCTTGCTAAGTACACATATAGAAATCCACTGTAATCAACTATAACAAAGGTAGCTGTCTAAAGCTTGCCTAGAGTACCTCATAGCTCAGTCGGAAAAGAATCTGCCTGCAATGCAGGAACCGGGTTCAATTCCTGGGTTCAGAATATCCCCTGGAGAAGAAAATGGCAACCCACTCTAGTATTCTTGCCTGGGAAATCCCATGGACAGAGGAGCCTGGCAGGCTACACACCATGGGGTCCCAAGAGTTCTTAGGGACTAAACTACCACCAAAGTATTAACAGGGCTTATTGATTTAGCAAAGGACATAGTGGGGGATAGCAGGACAGTTGGTGATATTCAGAAGGATGCTATGGTTTGCTGCATCCCGGTTCAAGAAAGTGACCAGGTTCATAGGATAGTATCATCACTGGTACCAAGCTATGACCTGGTCTTTAAAACTAAAATGGGCAAACCAAGCTCAAAGTATCAACTCCATAGTCAATTCAGCTTCAGTCTTTTATATCCAGTTTTTGTGTTTGTTTTCCCATGTATTCTGTTAAACAGGATGAACTTGCAAGCGGGGTCCTATTTTATGCTTTTATCAACAAACATGCTGATGATCAGTAAGAACCACAAGTTTCATTCAAGAGATACTTAGTGAGCAAGAGCAGGACACTGTAGGGAGGCTTGGAGGGAGAGGTAGATTGACTCCTGTTCCATGTGTATGGAGCCTAGAGTCTAACCAAGGGAAAAGATAAGTATGTTTGAGAGTCCAGTGTCTTCTGGGACTCGAAGTATTAATATAGTCCATTTAGTTGGGAGACTGGGGAAAGTTTCTCATAAAAGACAGCATTTGAGATGTGGAGACACTCAGTGAAAGTCTGATGAAGAAAGAGTACAACTGGACTTCCATGGTGGTCCAGTGGTTAAGAATCTGCTTGCCAGGGCTTCCCTGGTGGTCCAGTGGGTAAGGACACCGCCTTGCAGTGCAAGGGGCGTCGGTTTGATCCCTGGCCTGGGAAGATCCCACGTGCTGCGGAGCGGCTGGACCGATGTGTTCAATTATCAAGCCGGAGCTCTGGAGCACATGCGCCCAGAGCCCGCGCTCTGCGACAGCAGAGGCCACCGCGACGGGAGGCCCACACAGGCCAAAGAGCAAAGATGGGTGAAAATAGACAAATGAAAGACCAATAGAAGTGGCCCGCCTGCCCCCTCCCGCCCCAACCCGCCCCCCCCCAAAATAAATAAGTGAATAAATGAAAAAAAATAAAGAATCTGCTTGCCAAATAAGAAAGAAAAAAAAAAAGAATCCGCTTGCCAATGCAGGGGACACAGGTTCAATCCCTGATCAAAGAAGATGCCACATGCTGCAGGGCAACTAAGCCCCTGGGCCACAACTACTGCAGCCTACATGCTTAGAGCCTGTGCTCTGCAGTGAGAGAAGCCACTGCAATGACAAGCCCATGCACCAGAACAAAGAGTAGCTTTCTGCTTCCAGCAACTAGAGAAAGCCCACATGGAGCAACAAAGATCCAGTGCAGACAAAAAAATAAAATAAAATTTTTAAAAAAGAAACCCTGAGTGATCTAATTAAAAAAAAAAGTCCTACATGCACTTCCAGAATCTGGCCTCCTCTATCAAGAGCTAGAGTGTATCTCCTCTTCCCTTGAAACTGAGTTGGCCTCAACGTGGCAGAACAAGCATCACTTGGCAGGCTCCACGTTCTCTCCCTCTCAAATACATGTATAAATAAACACACACATATAATGGACTATTCAATAACAAGGGTTTTAACTGCCCAGGTCGACTTATATGTGGATTTTTTTTCAATAAATAGTGCTACAGTGCTACACAATCTGCTGTTGGTTGAATCCTCAGAGTTGGTGTTGTGAGGCGTGCTCAGTGAAGCACCCAACTCCGCTCGTGGTAGATGGAAATGAGGTTTATTTTGGCTGGCGCCAGCGACCACCCGCAAGGAACTAAGTTTCCTGTGAGGGCCCCGACTGGAGGTAAAGGGCGGTTTTTAAAGACTGAACCAATCAATGGCGCAAGACCCTCCCCTTTGATTGGGATTGGCTACACATGCTCATTCCCTCTTACAATCATCAGAATAGTCTAGGGGTTTCTTTGTTAATCGCAGTCAGTTACAATTAACAGACAACAATCAATGCTAACAGATGAATCTCTAACCCATCAGTAAGCCATTTTGCATTCCCTTTTACAGTTGGAACCACCAATAGACAGGGCCAACTATAAAGTTGTATTCAGATTTTTGACAGAGAAAAGGGTCACTCCCCCAACCAGAATGCTGTTCAAGGGTCAACTGTGTGTATCGACACACACACACAAATATATGACACACCTGCTTGTCTGGTACAACCCTTTCACCATACTGCGAGGACAACCATGCCACAGAGAGCAGACCTGTGTAGGTGTCTTGTGCAGCAGCCCTAGCTAAGTGGCCAGCTAGCATGAACTGACCAACATGTGAGGAAGTAGCCTTCAGATGATCCAGCAGGTAGCCCTGGGGTCAACCTGGCTGAAGCTGGGAGCAAAAAGGGGGTATCTCTACCCCATTCTACTCAAGCTGCAGATTCAGGAGCAAAATAAGATAAAGTTGTAAGCACCAAGCAGCAACTGGTAAGCACAACAGCTCCATGATTATAATGTTGCCCTGAAATTGATCCTCTGGGCTCCTGCTGTTATTGTTTAGTCTCTAAGTCATAACCCAGGGTAGCCCGCCAGGCTCCTCCGTCCATCGGATTTCCAAGGCGAGAATACTGAAGTGAAATGTCATCTCCTTTTCCGAGGCATCTTCCCCAGCCAGGGACTGAACCCAGAGCTGCTGCATTGGCAGGGGAGTTCTCTACCACTGAGCCACCAGGGAAGCCCCTGTGCTCCAGCTACGTGGGGGAAGGTTCTCAAGTTAAGGAGGCGCTCAAGTGGGCATCGACTGACTGAACTTCACCAAGAGCCCAAGAACCCTCTGAGAGATGATGTGAGTTGGTTAAATTAGACCAATCACCAGGCAACTGTGATTATCCTTTTAAACCGATTCATCCAATTCCATTTTGAAGAAAATGAAGATGCGTTCTGCTTCTGAGCTAGAAGAAAGGCCCCATAGGACAGGAGTGGGCGGTCCAGCACTGTCGCCGGGTTCGCCCTTCCTTCTAAACGTCGGCCGAGCGGAAGCGGCGTGCGGACAGGGAGAACCGGCGCTGGGCAATGGCTGCTCAGGAAGCGGCTGGGGATCCTGAGGCCTCGTCGCGACCTGCATCTGCGGGAGGTTACTCGCTGTAACGCCACCTCGGCGTCGCTAAAGCACTTCACCTGGGCGTGCCGTCCCTCAGCCGTTCGCTGCTGGGCTCTTCTTTCTGCAACACAACGTGGCACGCGCCGGTCGGGAGCCGTCCAGACGCCGGCGTGCGCTCCGATCGCGCCCAGTGGGGCCGGTCGGCCCCGCCGCCGCCGCCCGCTCCGCCTGGCCCGTCGCGACTCCGCCGCCGTCGCACTCACTTTCCCGCAGGCGGCGCCTGAACGCAGGGTCGCCACGCCGCTTCCGGTCGAAGTAAACGCAGTAGCCGAGGAAGGCGACGGCGCCGCCGGCCGCCAGGGCCGCCAGGAGGCCGAGGACGGTGCGGACGCAGGGCATCCGGCTGCGAACGTCCGACGAGCGGGGCGTTGGGCGTGGGCCCGCGAGCGCGGCCGCCGGCAGGCAGCGTCGGCGCGGCGCTCATCACGGCCTCGGAGCCCGCTGTGCACCGGGCGGAGGGCGTGAGGAGCAGCGCGTCGAGGCCACGCGCCGCGGCCGCCGCTGGAGGAGGAAACCGAGCGTCCGAGAGGACGCGCAGGGGATTCTCACAGCCACCGAGAAGCAGAGCTCTGTTCAAACTCAGGTCGGTCGCACTCCAAATTCTGAAATCTTTGATGCAAATGTAACCCCGTCTCTCAGCTCAGACCGCCGTCCAGGAAATCACAGAATGCAGGAAGCTGGTTATTTGGGAAACTTAAACCTCTTTTGGTCTCAGCTCCCTCTGTTGCAAGGTTGAGCCCTAACTCTGGTCATCTGTTAGTTCACAGTACTGCTACCGGGTCAGCTTTGTCACCCGAAGGAACCCAGCAGTCTAAAGTACCCAAACACTTTAGCTCAGTCGCAGGAGGAAAGAAACGTGTTAAAGTAATAATAGTAACAACAACAAGTTTAGCCTAGAAGAAGCGTGTTAAAGGTCCCTCAGCCGGGTCCGACTCTTTGTGAGTCCATGGACTGTAGCCCAACAGGCTCCTCTGTCCATGGAACTCTCCAGGCAGGAATACTGGAGGGGGTTGCCATGCCCTCCTCCCAGGAATTGAACCCATGGCTCTTTATGCCTCCTGCGCTGGCAGGTGGGTTCTTTACCACTAGCGCCACTGGGAGGCTTAGCTGGGCATTCAGGGATAAAGGAAACAGTGACATCTAAAGGTAGGAGACCTATTATGCAAATAGAAATAAAGAGCTCACTGAAGTTGAAATTGCCACAGAAACCATGGTAGGTAGGGTGGAAAAAATTTAAAGCAAGTTTCAAGAGTAGATTTTTCTTCTCAAATAGAGACACCACTCTTGCTCAGCTGATGATAAGAACTCCAGTAAAGTTTTTTCCAAATTGAGATAGTGTTAATAATTGTCCCCAAAGCATGGTTCTGTTATGGATGATTGATCTTTCTATAAACAGCTTTATTGAGGTTATAATTGGTATATAATACATTCCATATATATAAAGTGTATAGTTTGATGCATTTTGACAGATGCCTACATCCATTCTACCATCAGCAGAGTCAACATAATAATCATTTCCACCATCCCCAAAAGTTTCCTTGGCCTTTTGTTTAAATCTATTCTTCCACTGGTCCTTCCCTACCTCCCCGCCATCCTCTGCTTTGTCACTATAGTTTGCATTTTCTAGATTACATACAGCTGACCCTTGAACAGCGTGTGGGGGGGGTCAGGAGTGCCAATTCTCTGTGCAGTAGAAAATTGTATAACTTACAGCTGGCCTTCTGTATCCATAGGTCTATATCCTCAAGATTCAGCCAACCTCAGGTCATGTAATACTGAGCTTTTACTATTGAGAAAAGTACATGTAAGTGGACCCAGGCAGGTCAAATCCATGTTCTTGCAGGGTCAGCTTTAGATGGAATCATACAGTATGTTCTCCTTTGATATTGTCTGGCTTATTTCAGTCAGCATAATGACTTTGAGATCTTCCATGTTGGTTTTTTTTGGAGGGGGGGCACTTGTATTGATCTTTCATTTATCTGTCTTTGTTCTTTGGCCTGTGTGGGCCTCACATCGCAGTGGCCTCTCTCCTCACAGAGCACTGGCTCTGAGCACATGTGCTCCACAGCTCTGGCTTGGTAGTTGGACACATCGGTCCAGCCGTTCTGTGGCATGCAGGATCTTCCCAAGCCAAGGATTGAACCGGCACTTCTTGCACTGCAACGTGGTGTCATTACCCACTGGACCACCAGGGAAGCCCTCATCTTTGTTGTTTTATCAGTAGTTCATTTTTATTGGTAAATAGTATTTGGTTTTATGGATATACTACAATTTGACCATTCATCTTTTGATGGACATTTGGATTTTTTCCAGTTCAGGGTTATTACAAATAAAGGTACCAGAGTTTCCTTAGTGGTAGGTGCTTTCACTTCCATAGCCAACATTCAGTCCTTGGTCAGGTAACATTCCACAAAATACACAGTGTAGCCAAAATTAAAAAAAAAAAAAAAAAAAAAAGACTAGCACTTAGAAAATTTAAAGGATTGGAAAAAAAAAGGCTGCTGTAAGTATTTGTATACAAATACTTTGTGTAACACATCTTTCCTTTTCTCTTAAGTAAATACCTAAAGGTGAAATGGCTGGGTCACATGGTAGGAGTCTTAATTTTTTTAAGAACTGCCAAACGTTTTTCGAAAATGGCTATACCAGTAAAATAAGAGTTCTAGTTCCTCCATATTGTGGCCAGTATTTGGTGTATGTATGGTCAACCTTTCTTATTGTTCTAATAGGCAGGTAGTGGATTCTCACTGTGGTTTTCTTTTGCATTTCCCTGATGCCTAATGATACTGAACACTTTTTAAAAGTAGACCATAGTTTTTTTCAGAGAAGTTTTAGATTCATAGGAAACTTGATTAGAAAGTATAGAGGGTTCCCATATACCCCTTGAACCCACACAAGCACTAATGCCTCCCTCCCTCACTAGAGTAGCACAGTAGTTATAATCAGTTTACCAACATGCACATCATTATCACCCAGAGTCTGTGGTTTACATTATAGTTCACTCTTGATATTGTATAAATGTATAACAACATGTATCCATCCTTATGGTATCAGGCAGAATAGTTTCACTGTCCTAAAATCCTCTGTACTCCACCTGTTCATCCCTCTCTCCCCTCATCCCTGGCAACCAGTCATTTTTTTTTATTGTCTCCATAGATTTGCCTTTTAAAGAAAGTCATATACTTAGAACCATATAGTATGTAGCCTTTTCCAGTTGGCTTTTTACACTTAGTAATGCACTTAAAGTTCCTCCATGTCTTTTCACGACTTGATGGCTTATTTCTGTGAATGCTGAATGATACTCCACCATCTGGATATATCACAGTTCATTGACCTATGAAAGGACATGTTGACTGCTTCCAAGTTGTGGCAATTACGAATAAAGCTATTAATATCTGGGCCAATTTTTGTGTGGACATTTTTTCAACCCATTTTGGTATGTATTAAGGAGCAGGATTGCTGGATCGTTTGTAGAAGTATGTTTAATTTTATAAGGAACTGCCAAGTTGTCTTCCACAGTGGCTATACTATTTTGCGTTCCCGTCAACAATGAATGAGTTCCTGTTGTTCCAAATTCTTGTCAACATGGTACAATACAAGGTATTGTCAGTGTTTTGAATTTTTGCATTCTAATTAGGTGTGTAGTGGTTTATCTCATTATTTTAATTTGCATTTCCAGGATGACATATGATGTGGAGCATTTTTCATGTGCTTGTTTGCCATCTGTGTATTTTCTTCAATGTTTGTGTCTTTTAAGGGCTTTGACATATTTTCAAATTTGGTTGTTTTCTTTTTGTTCAGTTTTAAGAGTTCTTTGTATATTTTGTATAAATCTGCTATGATCTGAATGTTTGTGTCCACCCAAAATTCTTATGTTAAAATCCTAATCCCTAATGATGGTATACGGAGGTGGGGCTTTGGGGAGGTGATTAGGTCATAAGGATGAAGCTCTCATGACCAGGCTTAGTGCCCTTCTAAAAGAAGCCCCACAAAGCAACCCACCCCTTTCTATTCCAGAAGCCTTTCACTGGACCATGCTGGCAGCTTGATCTTAGAATCTCCAGCCTCTGGAACTATAGAAAATAAGTGTTTGTTTATAAGTGACCCAGTTTATTTTTTTGTTATAGCAGTCCAAACAGACTAAGATATATTCTCTTTAATAGGTATATATTTTGCAAATATTAATATTTCCTCCAATCTGTAGCTTTTCTTCTCTAGATGAACACTGTTTATATATGCTTCTTTGACATGCATGTATCTTCTTTGGAAGTGTGTTCAAATATTTAGTCTGTCTTCTTTTTAATTGCACTGTTTGCTTTTAACTGTTGAGTTCAAGTTCTTTATATAATATGGATGCAACTCCTTTATCTGATAAATGCTTTGCAAATGTTTTCCCCCAGTTTGTTTCTTGTTTTTCGTAAAAAAATGCTTTTAATGTCTTTGACATGTTGACTGCTTCCAAGTTGTGGCAATTACGAATAAAGCTATTAATATCTGGGCCAATTTTTGTGTGGACATTTTTTCAACCCATTTTGGTATGTATTAAGGAGCAGGATTGCTGGATCGTTTGTAGAAGTATGTTTAATTTTATAAGGAACTGCCAAGTTGTCTTCCACAGTGGCTATACTATTTTGCGTTCCCGTCAACAATGAATGAGTTCCTGTTGTTCCAAATTCTTGTCAACATGGTACAATACAAGGTATTGTCAGTGTTTTAAATTTTTTGCATTCTAATTAGGTGTGTAGTGGTTTATCTCATTATTTTAATTTGCATTTCCAGGATGACATATGATGTGGAGCATTTTTCATGTGCTTGTTTGCCATCTGTGTATTTTCTTCAATGTTTGTGTCTTTTAAGGGCTTTGACATATTTTCAAATTTGGTTGTTTTCTTTTTGTTCAGTTTTAAGAGTTCTTTGTATATTTTGTATAAATCTGCTATGATCTGAATGTTTGTGTCCACCCAAAATTCTTATGTTAAAATCCTAATCCCTAATGATGGTATACGGAGGTGGGGCTTTGGGGAGGTGATTAGGTCATAAGGATGAAGCTCTCATGACCAGGCTTAGTGCCCTTCTAAAAGAAGCCCCACAAAGCAACCCACCCCTTTCTATTCCAGAAGCCTTTCACTGGACCATGCTGGCAGCTTGATCTTAGAATCTCCAGCCTCTGGAACTATAGAAAATAAGTGTTTGTTTATAAGTGACCCAGTTTATTTTTTTGTTATAGCAGTCCAAACAGACTAAGATATATTCTCTTTAATAGGTATATATTTTGCAAATATTAATATTTCCTCCAATCTGTAGCTTTTCTTCTCTAGATGAACACTGTTTATATATGCTTCTTTGACATGCATGTATCTTCTTTGGAAGTGTGTTCAAATATTTAGTCTGTCTTCTTTTTAATTGCACTGTTTGCTTTTAACTGTTGAGTTCAAGTTCTTTATATAATATGGATGCAACTCCTTTATCTGATAAATGCTTTGCAAATGTTTTCCCCCAGTTTGTTTCTTGTCTTCTTATTCGTTTAACAAATGAATTATTCTTTAGTCTTTTAAAGAACCAAGATGTTTAAAGTTAGTCAAGTCCAATTGATCAACTTATTACTTTTATGGACTGTGTTTTTGGTGTTGTATATAAGAAATCTTTACCTAAACTAACCCAGTTAGGCACAAGGTCATAAAGATTTTCTCCAGACTTCTTTTCTGTATAGTTTTACGTTTTGTAATCAGAGTTTTGTATATGTTCATTTTTTTCTGCATATGGATGTCCTATTGTCCAGCACTATTTCTTTGACAAAACCGTCCTTTCTTCATTTTATTGTCTTTGCACTTTATGAAAAATCAATTTTCCATATATTCAGTGGCTTATTTCTGGAGTCTGTTCCATGGGTTTGGACTCTATTCTGTTCTGTGGGTCTGTATTCTGTTCACCTCCATGGGTCTGGATTCCCAATTTTGTTCCAAAGCAACATTTTGATTACCATAGCTTTATAATAATTATTGAAATCAGGTAGCATTCTTATTTTAGAGATGATTTGCCTATTTTAGGTCCTTTGTATTTCCATATGAATTTTATAATTAGCTTATTAATTTCTTTAAAAATAAAAAACATTTCTGGCATTTTGACTGGGATTGCATTAACTGTGAGAAGCAAAAAAATTCCTAACAATATTAGGTTTTATGATTCATGAATAAGGTACATGTCCTATTTACTGAGATTCTGTTGTTTGTTTTAAGCTCAGCGATTCTTTTCAGTTTTCACTTTAGGTCTGTTCCATTGGAACTATAGAAAATAAGTGTTTGTTTATAAGTGACCCAGTTTATTTTTTTGTTATAGCAGTCCAAACAGACTAAGATATATTCTCTTTAATAGGTATATATTTTGCAAATATTAATATTTCCTCCAATCTGTAGCTTTTCTTCTCTAGATGAACACTGTTTATATATGCTTCTTTGACATGCATGTATCTTCTTTGGAAGTGTGTTCAAATATTTAGTCTGTCTTCTTTTTAATTGCACTGTTTGCTTTTAACTGTTGAGTTCAAGTTCTTTATATAATATGGATGCAACTCCTTTATCTGATAAATGCTTTGCAAATGTTTTCCCCCAGTTTGTTTCTTGTCTTCTTATTCGTTTAACAAATGAATTATTCTTTAGTCTTTTAAAGAACCAAGATGTTTAAAGTTAGTCAAGTCCAATTGATCAACTTATTACTTTTATGGACTGTGTTTTTGGTGTTGTATATAAGAAATCTTTACCTAAACTAACCCAGTTAGGCACAAGGTCATAAAGATTTTCTCCAGACTTCTTTTCTGTATAGTTTTACGTTTTGTAATCAGAGTTTTGTATATGTTCATTTTTTTCTGCATATGGATGTCCTATTGTCCAGCACTATTTCTTTGACAAAACCGTCCTTTCTTCATTTTATTGTCTTTGCACTTTATGAAAAATCAATTTTCCATATATTCAGTGGCTTATTTCTGGAGTCTGTTCCATGGGTTTGGACTCTATTCTGTTCTGTGGGTCTGTATTCTGTTCACCTCCATGGGTCTGGATTCCCAATTTTGTTCCAAAGCAACATTTTGATTACCATAGCTTTATAATAATTATTGAAATCAGGTAGCATTCTTATTTTAGAGATGATTTGCCTATTTTAGGTCCTTTGTATTTCCATATGAATTTTATAATTAGCTTATTAATTTCTTTAAAAATAAAAAACATTTCTGGCATTTTGACTGGGATTGCATTAACTGTGAGAAGCAAAAAAATTCCTAACAATATTAGGTTTTATGATTCATGAATAAGGTACATGTCCTATTTACTTAGATTCTTTTTTTTTTTTTAATCTCAGCGATTCTTTTCAGTTTTCACTTTAGGTCTGTTCCATCCTTTGTCAGATTTACTGTAACATATTTCATGTTTTTATGCTATTGTAAATAATATTTTTATAATTACAATTTCTGACTATTTATTGCTGATACATAGTAATGGGTTTTCCCTGATGGTTCAGTGGTAAAGAATCTGCCTGCCAATGTAGGAGACCCAGGTTACATCTCTGGATCAGGAATATCCCCTAGAGAAGGAAACAGCAACCCACTCCAGTATTCCTGCCTGGGAAATCCCATGGACAAAGGAGCCTGGAGGGCTACACCCCATGGGGTCACAAGAGTCTGACATGACTTAGCAACTAACAATAGCATAGAAATAGTTGATTTTTACACATTAATCTTGCATTCTTGCAGTCTGAATACCTATGATTTTTCTTTTCTTGAATGCTATCGAACCTCCAAAACAATGTTAACTAGAAGTAGTGAGAATGGGTATCTCTGTCTGACTCCTAATCTTGGGGAAGACAATTCAGTCTTTCATTATTAAGTATATTAACTGTAAGTTTTTGATAGGCGTCCTTTATCAAGTTGAGGAAGTTGCCCTTTATTCCATTTGTTGAGCGTTTTTTTAAGGAATGGATGTGGGTTTTGTCAAATGCCTTTTCTTACTTCTGATAGCTTCTTTTTTTTTTTTTTTTTTTTTTAAACCTTTATTTTATGATAGCTTCTTTTTAAATTTGTTACTAAGCTGAATTACATTAATTTTTGAATCAGAGACCAACCCTACATTCCTGAGACAAACCCTACTTGGCTCATGTTGTATTTTCCATTTAATACGTTGTTGGATTTTTTTTTTTTAAGATTTATTTATTTATTTATTATTGGTGGGGGGTGGGGTGGAGAGGGAGAGGAGCAGGTGGGCCACTTCTATTGGTTCTTCATTTATCTATTTTCATCCATCTTTTTTGTTCTTTGGTCCGTGTGGGCCTCCCATCGCGGTGGCCTTTGTCTTCGCAGAGCACCGGCTCTGGGTGCACGCGCCCCAGAGCTCCAGCTTGGTAATTGGACACATTGGTCCAGCCGCTCCGCGGCACGTGGGATCTTCCCAGGCCAGGGATCGAACAGCGCCCCTTGCACTGCAAGGCGGTGTCCTTACCCACTGGAAGACCAGGGAAGCCCCATGTTGTTGGATTTTATTTGCTAAAATTGTTTAGAATTTTTGCATATATATTCAAAAGGACATTGGTCTTCAGTTTTCCTTCCTTGCAGTGTCTGGTTTTGGTGTTAAAGGAAAGCTGGGCTATGGTCTGTTGGCAGCATTCCTTCATCTTCAGTTTTTTGGAAGAGTTTCATCAACTAGTTATTACGTCCTCTGTAAATGATTAGCACAGAAATATTCATAGTATTCCTTTATTAGCCCTATAATAGCTATAAATACAGTCTGCAGCGATGTCATTTTCTCTTTCCTTGTATTGGTACTTTATGTCTTCTCTATTTCTTTTCCTAATCAGCATGATCAGAGGCTTATCAGTTTTAAAGATCTTTATTTTTGAAGTCTTTTATTGGCAAATTGAATCTATTGTGCTAAAATCATACTCCACCAAAGAAAACATGGTACACAGGAAACAGTCTACTGTTTGTTGAATGAACCAGTGAATGAAAAACAAAACAAAACAAAAAAACACACTCATTTCTGCATGTAAAGTCCTTTTAATATTATTACTACTCTCTTTTTGACGTGAACCATTTCCTTACCTCTTACTTATGTCAGTTATTTAGTACCAATAAGATATAGCTCAGCAAAACTGCCAGAAGCCAGGTTAAAATGCTTGAGTATGTTTCAGGAGCATGCTAAAGGGAGGTGTGGAATGTGACTGGCACTGGGGAGGGCAGGAACCTTGAGACAATGAAGAAAACAGATGGAGGCTGAAGACACACTTTTTCAGAAAATATAAAACTATGCAGCAGGAATCTTGGAATATTAAAACTAGCAACTTAAACAGGATGAGAGTATAAATATAAACTCTAATAATAAGAAATGAAAATGACATAGATCTAATTCAGAAGTGACCACTCAAAGTCATTAGAGTAAAATTTAGAATTTAATAGCATCAGTATTTCAAAAAGGTATCTGAGAAATGTTCAAATATTAAAGGAAAAGATTACATAAATTAGCTTTGGTAAATTATGAAATAGAATTTCTTTAAATTAACATTGAAAAATATATAATGCAGCCGCCCAGGACCCCGAACAAGCGCCTTGCACTGCAAGGCGGTGTCCTTACCCACTGGAAGACCAGGGAAGCCCCATGTTGTTGGATTTTATTTGCTAAAATTGTTTAGAATTTTTGCATATATATTCAAAAGGACATTGGTCTTCAGTTTTCCTTCCTTGCAGTGTCTGGTTTTGGTGTTAAAGGAAAGCTGGGCTATGGTCTGTTGGCAGCATTCCTTCATCTTCAGTTTTTTGGAAGAGTTTCATCAACTAGTTATTACGTCCTCTGTAAATGATTAGCACAGAAATATTCATAGTATTCCTTTATTAGCCCTATAATAGCTATAAATACAGTCTGCAGCGATGTCATTTTCTCTTTCCTTGTATTGGTACTTTATGTCTTCTCTATTTCTTTTCCTAATCAGCATGATCAGAGGCTTATCAGTTTTAAAGATCTTTATTTTTGAAGTCTTTTATTGGCAAATTGAATCTATTGTGCTAAAATCATACTCCACCAAAGAAAACATGGTACACAGGAAACAGTCTACTGTTTGTTGAATGAACCAGTGAATGAAAAACAAAACAAAACAAAAAAACACACTCATTTCTGCATGTAAAGTCCTTTTAATATTATTACTACTCTCTTTTAGACGTGAACCATTTCCTTACCTCTTACTTATGTCAGTTATTTAGTACCAATAAGATATAGCTCAGCAAAACTGCCAGAAGCCAGGTTAAAATGCTTGAGTATGTTTCAGGAGCATGCTAAAGGGAGGTGTGGAATGTGACTGGCACTGGGGAGGGCAGGAACCTTGAGACAATGAAGAAAACAGATGGAGGCTGAAGACACACTTTTTCAGAAAATATAAAACTATGCAGCAGGAATCTTGGAATATTAAAACTAGCAACTTAAACAGGATGAGAGTATAAATATAAACTCTAATAATAAGAAATGAAAATGACATAGATCTAATTCAGAAGTGACCACTCAAAGTCATTAGAGTAAAATTTAGAATTTAATAGCATCAGTATTTCAAAAAGGTATCTGAGAAATGTTCAAATATTAAAGGAAAAGATTACATAAATTAGCTTTGGTAAATTATGAAAAATAGAATTTCTATATATATTTAACATTGAAAAAATATATAATGAACCTATTTTACCATTAGCAACGAAGATCTTAAAGATTTCTGGTCAGATGAAGGAATCTCAAAAGGGTCATGTAGGTGGGAAAAAGATATGTAGGCGAGAAAAAGCACAAATTTCTCCTTCCTTTCATCAGGCTAAAAAAAAAAAAAAAAAATCATTGACTTGATTTAACCTGAGTTCTGTACTAGCCAACCACAGACCTTAGGTTTGCATGAACTCTATATGCCTTGTTGCTTAAGAAGACTGTTTTCATTTACACTCAATCCGTACATTTAAAGGATATACTTTCATTAATTTTCACATACGTGTACACCAATGAAATCATTATAACAGGCAAGATGATGAATACAACCATAAGCCCCTGATGGTTCCTTGGCCCCTTCTTAATCTCTTCCTCCCAGCCCACCCACTTCCACAGCCTCCACCAAGGGTCCAAGAACCCAGTTACTTGCTTTCTGTCACTACAGATTATTTACAGTATGTATGTTATTTACAGTATGTATTTTCTAGGACAAGTCATAAAGTATATGTTCTTTTTTGACTGGCTTCTTTCACTCAACATAATTAAGATTCAACTAACTTGTTGCCTGTATCATCTATTCCTTTTTATTGCTGGGTTGTATTCCACTGTCTGGATATGCAATAATTTATTAATCCATAGACATGTTTTCATTTCTCTTGGTTATGAATGGAGTGGCTGGGTCATATGTTTAAAATTTTAATAAATTGCAAGAATTTTTCTGAAGTAGTTGTACCAGCAGGAATCTTGGAATATGGAAAACTAGCAACTTAAAAAAACAGGATGAAGACACACTTTTTCAGAAAATATAAAACTATGCAGCAGGAATCTTGGAATATTAAAACTAGCAACTTAAACAGGATGAGAGTATAAATATAAACTCTAATAATAAGAAATGAAAATGACATAGATCTAATTCAGAAGTGACCACTCAAAGTCATTAGAGTAAAATTTAGAATTTAATAGCATCAGTATTTCAAAAAGGTATCTGAGAAATGTTCAAATATTAAAGGAAAAGATTACATAAATTAGCTTTGGTAAATTATGAAAAATAGAATTTCTATATATATTTAACATTGAAAAAATATATAATGAACCTATTTTACCATTAGCAACGAAGATCTTAAAGATTTCTGGTCAGATGAAGGAATCTCAAAAGGGTCATGTAGGTGGGAAAAAGATATGTAGGCGAGAAAAAGCACAAATTTCTCCTTCCTTTCATCAGGCTAAAAAAAAAAAAAAAAAATCATTGACTTGATTTAACCTGAGTTCTGTACTAGCCAACCACAGACCTTAGGTTTGCATGAACTCTATATGCCTTGTTGCTTAAGAAGACTGTTTTCATTTACACTCAATCCGTACATTTAAAGGATATACTTTCATTAATTTTCACATACGTGTACACCAATGAAATCATTATAACAGGCAAGATGATGAATACAACCATAAGCCCCTGATGGTTCCTTGGCCCCTTCTTAATCTCTTCCTCCCAGCCCACCCACTTCCACAGCCTCCACCAAGGGTCCAAGAACCCAGTTACTTGCTTTCTGTCACTACAGATTATTTACAGTATGTATGTTATTTACAGTATGTATTTTCTAGGACAAGTCATAAAGTATATGTTCTTTTTTGACTGGCTTCTTTCACTCAACATAATTAAGATTCAACTAACTTGTTGCCTGTATCATCTATTCCTTTTTATTGCTGGGTTGTATTCCACTGTCTGGATATGCAATAATTTATTAATCCATAGACATGTTTTCATTTCTCTTGGTTATGAATGGAGTGGCTGGGTCATATGTTTAAAATTTTAATAAATTGCAAGAATTTTTCTGAAGTAGTTGTACCATTTTGTATTCTCACCAGGGTATAAGAGTTCCAGTTCTTCTTTTATATCCTCCCTGACACTTGGTATGGTTAAGGAGAACTACTGGGGTCTAGGATTCTCCTTAATAGGATTTATAAGCAGTCATTTATAACTTAGCTAATTAAGGATGGGCAAATCACTTGACCTTTCTAAATATCACAACTATTAGAAACTGCTAAAAACCAAAAACACCTGACAGTATCCAGTACTGGCTAGGATTTAGTGTAACTGCACCTTGTGTGTTGCTGTTAGGAATGGAAACATCGAACTTATTTTTAGGTGTTTACTTGAGAGAAATGAAAACTTCTGTTCACACAGAAAAACCTGTATGTTATTTACAGTGGCTTTATTCATAATTGCTCAATGTCTTACGATAGAGATGTTTTAAATTTTAATGCAGATTTAGGTTTTTATTTGAGTGCAGATTTGGATAAGGATCAAAGAAAAATTTTTTGAGCATTTAGCTATTGATGCGAAAGGTGCCTGCACAAAGGAATAGTACCAGTAAAATCTGTGTTCAAAACCACTTTAAGGGGCTTCCCTGGTGGTCCAGTGGGTAAGGACACCGCCTTGCAGTACAAGGGGCGCCAGTTCGATCTCTGGCCTGGGAAGATCCCACGTGCCGCGGAGCGGCTGGACTGATGTGTCCAATTACCTAGCCAGAGCTCTGGAGCGCACACGCCCAGAGCCGGTGCTCTGCAACGACAGACGTCACCGTGATGAGAGGCCCACACGGGCCAAAGAACAAAGATGGATGAAAATGGACAAACGAAAGACCAATAGAAGTGGCCCGCCTGCTCCCCTCTCTCCCCACCCCACCCCACCCCCACCAAAATAAATACATAAATAAATCTTAAAAAAAAAATTATTTAAAAAAAATTAAGTTAGCTATTTTAGAGCTGATCGTGGAGATAATAACTGCATCATGCAGTTAATTTCGATTTCAGATAAATTAACATAATTTTTACATGAAACATACTAAAATATTATGTGTTTTCACTGAAACTCAAATTTAACTGGGTATCCTGTATTTTTATTGTTAAATCTGGCAAGCCTAAACTGAGACTCTTGAATCAAATTGTCTTGTTTAATTAACTTAGCCTTGAGGAGAAATCCAGTTACTTATGCAGAGTAATCATTTATTGATCTACATGGAAGTTCCTTAAGTTTTTCAAAAGCAGAACTTTCCAAAATGAATTTTGTGTGGCACAAATTATAAAATGAAGATGACTTCATTCTGTTAATTACAAATTCCAAAATTATAAACACTGCTCTTAATATTCTGTTTAAAAGGATAAATGGGTCTAGATGAATAAAAAGTTTTGTTTTGCTTCTCAACAAGGAAAACATCATTTGATTTTGTTAATAAATGTAAAGGACTAAAAAATACAGTTTATGCTGAAAACACTTAAGTATGTATTTGTTAGAAATTCCTATTAATCCAAATTCCATTGTGAGTGATTCAGTCTTCACTAATGATGAATGCTACAACATATGGGAAAAATCTGTCTTTATCTACATAAGAGTAATAGAAGAGGGAAGAAGAAACAAGGAGAGGAGGAAAAAGAACTCATCAGCTTAAGAATATTTTAAATTGGGGATTAGACTGTTGAACAAGTTTTACACATTTAAAATGGTATTTTTAAATCACTTTATGAAAAGAACACCAAAGGCAACTTTTAAATGTCTGACTTTGGGCCTAAGCATCAATGGTACAAATACAATGACAATTCAAATATTATAATTTAAGTAAACATAGTCTTTGACCATCTTATTTTTATGTCAGCACTTGTGGGACACCCTGTGACTGAGGCCACACCCGGGCCAAAGAACAAAGATGGATGAAAATGGACAAACGAAAGACCAATAGACGTGCCCCGCCTCCTCCCCTCACTCCCCACCCCACCCCACCCCCACCAAAATAAATACATAAATAAATCTTAAAAAAAAAATTATTTAAAAAAAATTAAGTTAGCTATTTTAGAGCTGATCGTGGAGATAATAACTGCATCATGCAGTTAATTTCGATTTCAGATAAATTAACATAATTTTTACATGAAACATACTAAAATATTATGTGTTTTCACTGAAACTCAAATTTAACTGGGTATCCTGTATTTTTATTGTTAAATCTGGCAAGCCTAAACTGAGACTCTTGAATCAAATTGTCTTGTTTAATTAACTTAGCCTTGAGGAGAAATCCAGTTACTTATGCAGAGTAATCATTTATTGATCTACATGGAAGTTCCTTAAGTTTTTCAAAAGCAGAACTTTCCAAAATGAATTTTGTGTGGCACAAATTATAAAATGAAGATGACTTCATTCTGTTAATTACAAATTCCAAAATTATAAACACTGCTCTTAATATTCTGTTTAAAAGGATAAATGGGTCTAGATGAATAAAAAGTTTTGTTTTGCTTCTCAACAAGGAAAACATCATTTGATTTTGTTAATAAATGTAAAGGACTAAAAAATACAGTTTATGCTGAAAACACTTAAGTATGTATTTGTTAGAAATTCCTATTAATCCAAATTCCATTGTGAGTGATTCAGTCTTCACTAATGATGAATGCTACAACATATGGGAAAAATCTGTCTTTATCTACATAAGAGTAATAGAAGAGGGAAGAAGAAACAAGGAGAGGAGGAAAAAGAACTCATCAGCTTAAGAATATTTTAAATTGGGGATTAGACTGTTGAACAAGTTTTACACATTTAAAATGGTATTTTTAAATCACTTTATGAAAAGAACACCAAAGGCAACTTTTAAATGTCTGACTTTGGGCCTAAGCATCAATGGTACAAATACAATGACAATTCAAATATTATAATTTAAGTAAACATAGTCTTTGACCATCTTATTTTATGTCAGATGCTGGACCAGGCACTTGTGGGACACCCCTGTGACTGAGGATTACTTAGGGAACTACACATCTAGTAAGGTAGAAAGACATGCATAAGTAAACATAATATACAAGATAAGTTGTCAAGTAAAATATCACACACTGAACATGCTATCAGAACATAAAAGAGGGTGGGTGGTATTCTGGGGAGTGATAAGAAGTCAGCAAAAGCTTCCTGGAATATGGCTCTTGAAATAGCTCTGGATGAGTTAAGGATGGAGGGGTATGGAACAGAAGAAGCAAGGAGCAGAGATGGGAAGTGTAAGACTTGGACAACACCTGCAGAGCTCTGCTTTACTTGGCTCCTGCCTCTTCTGCCTCAAGTCTTCTCATACCACCAGCTTCTCCTCCTCAGTGTGCCTGAGGATTTTACTCTCCATATCCCTCATCCCATCTGTCTAACCAATTTATAATCCTCTCTGGGGCTCAGTTTTACCGTTGCTTTCTCTGCAAAGCCTCCTGAGACCACCTTTGCCTTCACACTAGTTGGGTTCTGTATCATTTTTCTTGTGGCACGTCTTAACTTCATATGATGGTCAGATGAGCAGTTAAGAATTATATGGGATAACTGTTTAACAGATAGCTCATTAGATTATACAGTCCACAATACAGGGAACTTTTTCTGTTATGTTCACTGTTTTGTCTCCTGGGCCTTAGTACAACATCTGGGATATCTAAGATACCTATAAAGTTGTTGATGAATTCTAGTAATCGTTTTTATGTGTGGTTGAATACAGTTTCAGATGTTTACACAATATATTACAGGGCTTATAAGAAAAGTATATAAGCAAATTAATAGCACACTGCATAAAATTTTCCAATTTACAGCAATTTTGTAGGCAGAGCATGTATGTGCTAAGGACAGACATCTCTTTCTTAGTGGACAGGAAAACTAGAAGTTTAACATAAACAATAGTAAAACCACACATGGAATGTTAAAACAAACCTCCATCATTTCAAAAAACTTGAAGATTATCATTTACCTTTCATTTCAGATATTAAACAGTACCTTTTTAATTTTTTTAGTCATATGCAAGAGCTATCTACTCAAAGATTAGCTAATCTCTAAATATGGTGAATGTGTGAATTTAATACTTTGTCAGTACTCTTTCAAAATTCAATTACTTTCATAGTCCTTTCCAACCCCTGGCCGCACTGAAGAATTTTAGGAGTGTTCATGTACCTATTCAATGAATAATTTTGCTCTCTGTAGCAAGATCCCTATATTTCATTATCAGATTTATACTGATTAGAAAGGACAGAGACTTCCCTGGAGGTCCAGTGGCTGGGACTCCATACCCAGGGCCCTGGGTTAGATCCCTGATCAGGGAACTAGATCCTGCATGCCGCAACTAAGACCTAGCACAGCCAAATAAAAATATAAATAAATATATATATAAATATATTTTTATAAAATAAAAATATAAATAAGTAAAATATTAAAAAAAAGACAATATGTAAGTTGATAAATCATTAAAATATCTAATCATGAATGCAAGGTTGCCTCCTGATTCTAAGTGTATTGGAATGACACACTTTTAAGATTTTTATAATTAAGTATTAGAAATATACAGTTGTAGAGACTGAAGAACATACAGAATATATTGAATATGCTTTGTTTTGTGGAGTCTGGTTTTCCAACTGTGAGTTACTGGCACTTAGGGAAAAAGGAAACAATCACTTAAATGAAAACTGAAAATATAAAGCCTATGTTTATAACATGGCCTTTATTAATACTGCCCACTGAGCTCCATTTTTACTTTACATTGAAATACTTCTGTTTGGCAAAGAAAAGACAGAAAAGTGCATTTTACAAGAGTACTTTTTTGTTTTTAATTCTCTGCAAAAATGGAAAGAATCTGAATCACAAGTTCACACTGTGGTAAAATGAAATTAGGAAACAATGATTTCAGTAATGCTAGGCCATCACTAGGGTTTGGCTCTGACTCTTCTCTTGTAAATCAGATCCTGATATACAGACTAGAGCATCTAGGTTATTACTCTACAGCATATTAAACACAGAAAAGGAGGTTTAACACTTTCATCAAAAAAATATGTTAAAACAACTTTTGAAGATTATCATTTACCTTTCATTTCAGATATTAAACAGTACCTTTTAATTTTTTAGTCATATGCAAGACCTATCTACTCAAAGATTAGCTAATCTCTAAATATGGTGTATGTGTGAATTTAATACTTTGTCAGTACTCTTTCAAAATTCAATTACTTTCATAGTCCTTTCCAACCCCTGGCCGCACTGAAGAATTTTAGGAGTGTTCATGTACCTATTCAATGAATAATTTTGCTCTCTGTAGCAAGATCCCTATATTTCATTATCAGATTTATACTGATTAGAAAGGACAGAGACTTCCCTGGAGGTCCAGTGGCTGGGACTCCATACCCAGGGCCCTGGGTTAGATCCCTGATCAGGGAACTAGATCCTGCATGCCGCAACTAAGACCTAGCACAGCCAAATAAAAATATAAATAAATATATATATAAATATATTTTTATAAAATAAAAATATAAATAAGTAAAATATTAAAAAAAAGACAATATGTAAGTTGATAAATCATTAAAATATCTAATCATGAATGCAAGGTTGCCTCCTGATTCTAAGTGTATTGGAATGACACACTTTTAAGATTTTTATAATTAAGTATTAGAAATATACAGTTGTAGAGACTGAAGAACATACAGAATATATTGAATATGCTTTGTTTTGTGGAGTCTGGTTTTCCAACTGTGAGTTACTGGCACTTAGGGAAAAAGGAAACAATCACTTAAATGAAAACTGAAAATATAAAGCCTATGTTTATAACATGGCCTTTATTAATACTGCCCACTGAGCTCCATTTTTACTTTACATTGAAATACTTCTGTTTGGCAAAGAAAAGACAGAAAAGTGCATTTTACAAGAGTACTTTTTTGTTTTTAATTCTCTGCAAAAATGGAAAGAATCTGAATCACAAGTTCACACTGTGGTAAAATGAAATTAGGAAACAATGATTTCAGTAATGCTAGGCCATCACTAGGGTTTGGCTCTGACTCTTCTCTTGTAAATCAGATCCTGATATACAGACTAGAGCATCTAGGTTATTACTCTACAGCATATTAAACACAGAAAAGGAGGTTTAAAAAAAACCCCTTTCGATGTACAAACATGAATTTAAAAACTGATTTTAAAAAATCACCTTTTTACATAATGTATATGGCAAAAATGCTTTAAATACATGATTTTGGAAGAATTATTTACAAAATGTTATCAGTCTGTGAAACAATTCACAAACAAAGCATACATAACTGCTTTACTTAGTTGTCGCATCTCAACTTTGGGAGATATAAATTTATTCGGCAGTATAGCAAACATAAAAACTGTGACAAAATATCTTAAGGGCAACCAAAAATTTGATCCTCAAAACGGTTTAAATACTAGGACTGCCAAAGTTTCTAAATGAGGACATACTTCAGTAATCCAGATGCCCATTTATAGTTCCACACTGTTTGAAGGACTGAGACAGACTCCCTCCAATACAGGCCAAGCTGCTGGATGCAACCTCCTGTAAAAGGGACAGCTGAGAGCTATTGTCATTTGAAGAGTGAATTAACCTAGAATTTTCTTTTTTTCAATTTTATTAATATTTTAAAAAATACATAAAAATACAACATCCAATGTCTGAATAAATATATTTAACAAGTTGCAAGATAATACCTTATTTTACACAAAATTTTCAGCTTTAGAAATCTTGTTAAATAACTTCATTGTTGTTATATATTTCATTTTTGTCTTTTTGTAACAAAATAAAAACTCTGAAATTACATAGAAAAAAGACAAAATATTTTTGTCAAGGGATAAGATAGTCCACTGAAAACTTATTCACAATTCCACTGTAAACATTAAGAAACATTAAAATATTTGCATAATTGTGTGCTCAAAAATCCTATAAAAAGTGGAAGACTTATTACAACTGTAGTTTTCAGTCAACTACACTTCCTTTCACAATTTATTTTGTCCCATTTACACCTTAAACCTGGGCACACTGCTGAACATATACTTTGGCAGTTCTAAATAGCAAGTGCTTCCACAAAAATAAAAAAACCAACAACAACAATAAGAATAAAAAAACCAACACAACGTAAACCCCCTACTCACCAAGTGTTCAAATACATCTCAGTGAAAGTGCAGCAGTAACTATTCAGCTGGATAATATTTTGATGTTTATCATATGCACTTGCTTGTCTATGATTTCTATAACACCTGAAAGCTTTATTATACAAATTCAAATTTGCTAAGTGCCCTTTTTCTATCTTCACCAAAAATAATGAAAAAGCAATAAAAAGGAAAAATTATGACAAACATGGCAGGCTGCTTAAACTTCAGTTACTAATCAGCTTATTTTTTTACAACAGAAAAAAAAAAAAAGAAAAGAGAAGGGAATAGATACACTCCAGCCTGGAAAAGTGTACAAGATATACTTAGCAATGTCAAACCAGTTGAGTGCTTTCTGTGGTGGTATTTCAGGGTTTGGGGATTTATGTCCATGGCAGCAAATTGCTGGGAAGGCAGAGAAAACATTTATCACCTGCATTCTACAGCAAGTACGTTTTGTGGGGGAGATGATGAAGAGGGACTCATTCCAGTGTCTGATGAAGCAGATGACATGGAGGCTCCAGCATGAGACACTGTGGAATAAAAAAACCTGCATTATATCAGAAAACTATCACACATATACCCAGCCACGGGCAAATTAGAAATGAATTTATTAACCTTATTCCTTTCCATTATACTCCTGTTAAATGGTGCATGAAGGAATAAAAATGGCAAAAATTTTGTCTGGTTCAGTTGAGTGGGATCAGTCTCTGATCATTTAACTCAGTTCAAAAAAAGCACCATCAGGTCTGGAGGGATGGGAGGAGGGGACCTGGGTGGGGGGAGGGTCCAGGGATATGCATATGAATGATCTGGGAACATACATGTTGGTGAACAACAAAACTCTGTAAAATCTTTAAAATAAAGGAAAAAAAAAAAGGCACCATCAAATATAAGACTGGATATAAACCTGTAAATTTCTACTTGAAGACCCCTGAAAGAAACTCACCTGTCCTAAAATCAGAAAGGAGATCAATCTAAGATAAATTCTCACTGTAGTAAATTCCTAACTTATCTCTGGGTATAGGATACTGAAAGAATTCCCTTATCCAGAAAATTTCTTGTAACCAGCTAACCATTGGCATCTTATCTTTATCGTGTCCCAGTATACCTGAAGACTCTCATAAGCAAAAGGCAGTAATCTAAGTCAGGTATCAGAATCGTGGGATCACGATGGAAACGTGACTGAGTAGCTAGAAAAGGTGTCCAAATGACTTTAACACAACCCTCCAGAAGCATGGAATATGGATTAAGGATCACCACTCTATGCATCGGGTGCTTTGCCTTTTCTTAGCTATACTTTTATCTTCTTTTCTTGGCAGAGCTCTGTCTTCTGCCAATCTTTGCCCAATTATTACTATTTTACTTAAAAGTTTTCATTTTTATTTAAGTATACCTCCCTCAGTATGTGTTCTGCAATATAACATGTAGCACATTACTACAAATTCTAATATGCATGCTAGAAGTCACTTAATGTCTCACTTTAATAAATCATTTCACACACATAAAAATTAAGTAATCAAAAAAGGAAAGAAGACCGAAAGAAAATAATCATTTTGGTTGTCTGAAACTTGTATAACCTTTAGGAAACTCAAAAGCAGTCTAAGATTCTCTGAAGGAAGTTCAATTTGTTAATTTGTGTTTTTTTTGTGACAAAATTCTGTAAAGACTTCTTGCTATTTGAAGTTTTTAAAGAAAAGGACAAACATGGAAAGTCAGTCCCTTTCCCTTCACTCCTTTGTATTTCCAGGAATTGAAAACTGCTGGACTTGGAGTAGAAAGCTTCAAGGCCACATATGACATAGGGCATTCTATCAGTAATTCATCCCTAAGTGCCATAGACAGACTTGCCTCAACTGAGAGACATTTCCTATCAGGTAATTTACTTTTTAAATTTTTCTTAAAGGGACATTCCTCCTACAGTCCTCTCCTCCTGTTCTATCCTATGTCTGAAATAGTTGCTTTGTAGGCTTCCTATGCAGTAGTCATCCTAGGGCTTCCATTCACCATCACCCCGAGATTTTCCTTATCGTCTTCCTATGTGGGATTCCTTCTCTGCTGATCTCATGTTCTCTTTATAACTTGGCTTCTAGTTTTAATGTCACCACTGAGAAATCTGATATGGGAAATCTGATGCTGTTCTGAGACCCTTTTTTTTGTTGTTGTTGTTTTTGTATGTGCCTTTATATGGTAAGCTTTTATAATCTTACCTTTATCCATAGGATTCTGAAATTTCATAATTTGCTTTGGTGTGATCCCAGCCCACACACACCATTCTTTATAGAGGTCATAGTGAATCCTTTCAATCTTCTAACCCATTCTTTCAGTTCTAAAAATTTTTCTTATCTATTTGATGACAACTTTCTCCTCTGTTTATTCACTGCTCTTTTTCTAGAAATCCTATGATTCAGAAGTTGGATCTCCCAGCCAGATCCTATACTTCTCTTATTCTCTATTTTTTTTTTTCACTTTTTACTGGAATTTCTTTAGCCTTGCTATTTAATCCTTCTATTTATTTAAAAAATGTTTTTGTTCCTACTATCATATTTTTATTTTTAAGATATCCTTCATGTTCTCTGAATTTCATTAATAGTATGATATTCTTGTTTCAAGACTGGAACCTTTCCTACAACTCTGGATAGTAATTAACAGTTGTTTTTATATGGCATGCCATCCAAGTTCCTTTGTGTTTTTGTTTTCTATCTTCATTTCTATCTTTATGTAGAGTTTCTCCTTAAACATAAAGGCTTCCATATTTAAGGGAAAGCGTTAAAAAGCTACCTGGAAGCTCGTACATGAGGATGGCAGGCTTTTAAACATTGGGCAGTGCACAGGTAATAATTAGCAAGGATCTTTCTGGAACCCCCAAATGCTGGTATCTCTGTTAGATCATTTCTTTTTGACATAGGGCATTCTATCAGTAATTCATCCCTAAGTGCCATAGACAGACTTGCCTCAACTGAGAGACATTTCCTATCAGGTAATTTACTTTTTAAATTTTTCTTAAAGGGACATTCCTCCTACAGTCCTCTCCTCCTGTTCTATCCTATGTCTGAAATAGTTGCTTTGTAGGCTTCCTATGCAGTAGTCATCCTAGGGCTTCCATTCACCATCACCCCGAGATTTTCCTTATCGTCTTCCTATGTGGGATTCCTTCTCTGCTGATCTCATGTTCTCTTTATAACTTGGCTTCTAGTTTTAATGTCACCACTGAGAAATCTGATATGGGAAATCTGATGCTGTTCTGAGACCCTTTTTTTTGTTGTTGTTGTTTTTGTATGTGCCTTTATATGGTAAGCTTTTATAATCTTACCTTTATCCATAGGATTCTGAAATTTCATAATTTGCTTTGGTGTGATCCCAGCCCACACACACCATTCTTTATAGAGGTCATAGTGAATCCTTTCAATCTTCTAACCCATTCTTTCAGTTCTAAAAATTTTTCTTATCTATTTGATGACAACTTTCTCCTCTGTTTATTCACTGCTCTTTTTCTAGAAATCCTATGATTCAGAAGTTGGATCTCCCAGCCAGATCCTATACTTCTCTTATTCTCTATTTTTTTTTTTCACTTTTTACTGGAATTTCTTTAGCCTTGCTATTTAATCCTTCTATTTATTTAAAAAATGTTTTTGTTCCTACTATCATATTTTTATTTTTAAGATATCCTTCATGTTCTCTGAATTTCATTAATAGTATGATATTCTTGTTTCAAGACTGGAACCTTTCCTACAACTCTGGATAGTAATTAACAGTTGTTTTTATATGGCATGCCATCCAAGTTCCTTTGTGTTTTTGTTTTCTATCTTCATTTCTATCTTTATGTAGAGTTTCTCCTTAAACATAAAGGCTTCCATATTTAAGGGAAAGCGTTAAAAAGCTACCTGGAAGCTCGTACATGAGGATGGCAGGCTTTTAAACATTGGGCAGTGCACAGGTAATAATTAGCAAGGATCTTTCTGGAACCCCCAAATGCTGGTATCTCTGTTAGATCATTTCTCTGGGACTGACCAGTTTCTTTAAAGGCATCTTTCAGTCTGTTTCCAAGAATGAGCAATAAACTCAGTTACCAGCTTTTGGAGAGCCAAGAGGATGAGATCTTTGGTTGGAAAAGAGATAGGAATTTCATCATTCTGTACTGGAAACTTTCACTCAAGCTCACTCTTTTTGGTTTACCACTTAACCCTCACTGTCATCTATGGCTGGTGTCCCTGTCTATAAGCCCCTTGATCCCTTTCAGCCTCCAATAATTTAATCTGGAGTTTTTCTTTGCTAAAGTTAGGGGGGAAGGTAGTTTGCTTCATAGGGTGGGATGAAAGGATTCAATTTCTCCTTCCATTTTCAACCTGCCTCCGTTTTTCAGCCTCCTACCTCACACTGCCTTCAGAGATTTTCTGGGGGTGATGTAGCATGAATTTGCTCGCTTCTCCTTGTTTTGTCCCACTACAAGAATAAACAGTCTTAGGTTTTTAGCATTCGCTCATCTGTTGGGATAGTTATTATTCATCTGTTTTTCAGCTTCCAAAAGATACACTGCTGACATTTCTTGTCTGCCACAGTCAGTCTGCTGTCCCATTCTCTTGTCCTTGTGTGTATAGGGCTTTTAATTTCTTTACTCTTATTTTAGTGAGGCCTTGGCTTGGGGTAGATATGAACATGTCATTGTTTAACTAAAAGTCAATCCTATACTTTTTAAGGTTTAGTTCAGATACTACTCTCTCTTTGTGATCATATCAAAGTCATCTCTCCTTCCACCTATGCTTGTTAATATTAATCACTCTTAGGGCTCTCAACACAATTTCACTGGACACTAAGGCTTTGAGATGGAGGTCTGTATCTCATTCATCTCTGTAATTTCAACACCTGAAAGAAGGCGCAGCATATGGTGTATGTGCATTAACGCTGCAAAGCTGAACTATCTTATATAGTACTTGCTTAGGAAATGACTTACGATCCCAACAAGACAATCCCCTAGAGAATGATACATATGCCTCTTCATTTTGATGAACCCCATAGCATACAGTACCTGTTAATAGACAGCCAATAAATGTCTGTTGAGCAGTGAGAGAAATTCAGAGGGAGTAAGATTTTCTTGAGAACCCACCACATTTAGTAAAATCACAAATTTTCTAAAGTCTCTTTCAAAAGTCTCATTCTGGACCTTCCTGGTAGTGCAGTGGATTGGAGTCTGCCTGCCAATGCAGGAGACACCAGTTGGGTTTGATCCTGGTCTGGGAAACTTCCACATGTCACAGAGCAGCTAAGCCCATGCACTACAATTACTGAGTCCATGAGCTGTGAGTACTGAAGTCCACATGTCATAGAACCTTTGCTCCTCAACAAGTCACCAGAACAAGAAATCTGCTTACCACAACAAAGTTACTCTCGATCGCAGCAACTAGAGAAAGCCCACACAAAGCAATAAACACCTAGCACAGTCAAAATTAACTAATTAATTAATTTTAAAAAGACATTAAAAAACCACAACTAAAAGCCTCATTCTAATTAATTGGCTCATCTCAACAACAGCAACAAAGAAAAAAACCTAGGAAATCTAAAAATAATTTATATACTATATTCAAAAACTGACAAACCTAAATCTTCTAAAATGACAGGATATATATTTGAAAAATACAGGGAAGAAAAATTAATCAAATTACCTTCTCTGTCTTTCTTTTTTAATCTTTTTCTCCTCCTATCTATGGTTGCAACTTCAGACTTCAAAGACATATAATACTTCCTGATTTCCTGTAGTTTTTCTTGGAGAAAAGAGATTCTCTCTGTACTGTTCATATTATCTAATTCATCTAAAATGGGGAAAAACAAGTTAATTTGGATTTAAAAATAATTCTACAAGAAAACAAAGATGGCAGTTCTTACAAAAATTCTACTCATAAATCAACAAAAGCTTTAGTTTATTAAATCCTAACAGTGCACTAAATAAGGCTCTATAAAAAGATAAGACCTTGATTAAATTCTGAATAAGATTTCTAAATACATCCCAAATTTTCTTTACTAAACATATATTACTCAATGATGTATCACTGAAATGATCAGAAAAGCATAGGAAAACCTCCAACATACAGCAAATCTGATCTATAATTATAGTTGTTTATCCATACAGTGCCTTTATAGTGCTGTTTTAGTTATTTCCAATTGTCAATACAAGAAAGGTATTTAAGTTTCATCAGTTTGTATAAATTATACATGTGTTATTTCATTACCAGAGAGCTTCATCCAGGCTTTATTTATTAAGTTAGTATTATGAAAAGACACAGATTCTTTTAGTCTTCTTTCAAAAGTCTCATTCTGGACCTTCCTGGTAGTGCAGTGGATTGGAGTCTGCCTGCCAATGCAGGAGACACCAGTTGGGTTTGATCCTGGTCTGGGAAACTTCCACATGTCACAGAGCAGCTAAGCCCATGCACTACAATTACTGAGTCCATGAGCTGTGAGTACTGAAGTCCACATGTCATAGAACCTTTGCTCCTCAACAAGTCACCAGAACAAGAAATCTGCTTACCACAACAAAGTTACTCTCGATCGCAGCAACTAGAGAAAGCCCACACAAAGCAATAAACACCTAGCACAGTCAAAATTAACTAATTAATTAATTTTAAAAAGACATTAAAAAACCACAACTAAAAGCCTCATTCTAATTAATTGGCTCATCTCAACAACAGCAACAAAGAAAAAAACCTAGGAAATCTAAAAATAATTTATATACTATATTCAAAAACTGACAAACCTAAATCTTCTAAAATGACAGGATATATATTTGAAAAATACAGGGAAGAAAAATTAATCAAATTACCTTCTCTGTCTTTCTTTTTTAATCTTTTTCTCCTCCTATCTATGGTTGCAACTTCAGACTTCAAAGACATATAATACTTCCTGATTTCCTGTAGTTTTTCTTGGAGAAAAGAGATTCTCTCTGTACTGTTCATATTATCTAATTCATCTAAAATGGGGAAAAACAAGTTAATTTGGATTTAAAAATAATTCTACAAGAAAACAAAGATGGCAGTTCTTACAAAAATTCTACTCATAAATCAACAAAAGCTTTAGTTTATTAAATCCTAACAGTGCACTAAATAAGGCTCTATAAAAAGATAAGACCTTGATTAAATTCTGAATAAGATTTCTAAATACATCCCAAATTTTCTTTACTAAACATATATTACTCAATGATGTATCACTGAAATGATCAGAAAAGCATAGGAAAACCTCCAACATACAGCAAATCTGATCTATAATTATAGTTGTTTATCCATACAGTGCCTTTATAGTGCTGTTTTAGTTATTTCCAATTGTCAATACAAGAAAGGTATTTAAGTTTCATCAGTTTGTATAAATTATACATGTGTTATTTCATTACCAGAGAGCTTCATCCAGGCTTTATTTATTAAGTTAGTATTATGAAAAGACACAGATTCTTTTATTTATGATAATAAGTTGTGATTATTGGTAAGACAATATTTAGGATACCTTAATGAATGAATTTATTTGTTCCCTTGTGGGTCAGTCAGTAAAGAATTTGCCTCCTCCAATATAGGAGACCTAGGTTCTATCCCTGGGTCCTGAAGTTCCTCTAGAGAAGGAAATGGCAACCCACTCCAGTATTCTTGCCTGGAGAATTCCATGGACAGAGAAGCCAGGCAGACTACAGCCCATAGGGTTGCAAAGAGTTGGACATGACTGAGCAATTAAACCACCACCTATTCCTTATTTTGACATTTTAAAATATATACCCCTTTGTGATATACATTCAAGTTTTCTATATGCATCTTACTGAGTTGAAAACTCCACTTATATGTCCGAGGAGATGAATTTGGATGTTTTTCTTTCTGTTTATCTTTTTCTCCATCTTTGATGTGAGGGGATATCCTTGCAGGAGATCGTGCAAGCTTCTGTGGCTTAGATACACTAAGATGCTTTACTGGGGTACATTTACTTGAATTGTCTAGGACAGGAAGATCTTCACTATCACTGCTTTGTCCTATAAGAGAAAGATGACTCAGATTATAACTGATAAAAATTTTTTTAAATGCAACAGACCCAGAAATTACACTTTTCAGTATCCTAAAGAAATAAATGCACAAATGTGCTTTTATAACAAAAAACATGGAAATAACCTAAATAGCCACCAAAAGGGAAATGGCTAAGAATTATGTATCATTGTTGTTGTTCATTCACTGTGTCCAATTGTTTGCAACCCCATGAATTGCAGCACACGAGGCTTTCCTGTCCTTCACTATCTCCCAGAGCTTGCTCAAACTCACATCGAGTTGGCGATGCCATCCAACCATCTCATCCTGTCGCCCCTTTCTCCTTTTGCCTATAGTCTTCTCCAGCATCAGGGTCTGTTTCCAGTGAGTTGGCTCTTCATATCAGGTGGCCAAAGTTCTGGAGCTTCAGCTTCAGCTCAGTCCAATGAATGTTCAGGGTTGATTTCCTCTAAGATTGACTGCTTGATCTCGTTGCTGTCCAAGAGACTCTCAAGTCTTCTCCAGCACCACAGTTCAAAGGCATCAATTCTTTCAGCACTCAGCCTTCCTTATGATCCAACTTTCAGATCTGTACATGACAACTGGAAAAACCACAGTTTTGACTATATGGCAAAGTGATGGCAAGTCTTTATTGGCAAAGTGATGTCTCTGCTTTTTAATACACCATCTAGGTTTTTCATAGCTTTTCTTCCAAGGGAGCAAGTGTGTTTTAATTTCATAACTGCAGTCACCATCCACAGTGACTTTAAAGCCCAAGAAAATAAAATCTGAAACTGTTTCTATTTTTCCCCATCTACTTGCCATGAAGTGATGGGACCACATACCATGATCTTCATTTTACAGCCCATAGGGTTGCAAAGAGTTGGACATGACTGAGCAATTAAACCACCACCTATTCCTTATTTTGACATTTTAAAATATATACCCCTTTGTGATATACATTCAAGTTTTCTATATGCATCTTACTGAGTTGAAAACTCCACTTATATGTCCGAGGAGATGAATTTGGATGTTTTTCTTTCTGTTTATCTTTTTCTCCATCTTTGATGTGAGGGGATATCCTTGCAGGAGATCGTGCAAGCTTCTGTGGCTTAGATACACTAAGATGCTTTACTGGGGTACATTTACTTGAATTGTCTAGGACAGGAAGATCTTCACTATCACTGCTTTGTCCTATAAGAGAAAGATGACTCAGATTATAACTGATAAAAATTTTTTTAAATGCAACAGACCCAGAAATTACACTTTTCAGTATCCTAAAGAAATAAATGCACAAATGTGCTTTTATAACAAAAAACATGGAAATAACCTAAATAGCCCCCAAAAAGGGGAAATGGCTAAGAATTATGTATCATTGTTGTTGTTCATTCACTGTGTCCAATTGTTTGCAACCCCATGAATTGCAGCACACGAGGCTTTCCTGTCCTTCACTATCTCCCAGAGCTTGCTCAAACTCACATCGAGTTGGCGATGCCATCCAACCATCTCATCCTGTCGCCCCTTTCTCCTTTTGCCTATAGTCTTCTCCAGCATCAGGGTCTGTTTCCAGTGAGTTGGCTCTTCATATCAGGTGGCCAAAGTTCTGGAGCTTCAGCTTCAGCTCAGTCCAATGAATGTTCAGGGTTGATTTCCTCTAAGATTGACTGCTTGATCTCGTTGCTGTCCAAGAGACTCTCAAGTCTTCTCCAGCACCACAGTTCAAAGGCATCAATTCTTTCAGCACTCAGCCTTCCTTATGATCCAACTTTCAGATCTGTACATGACAACTGGAAAAACCACAGTTTTGACTATATGGCAAAGTGATGGCAAGTCTTTATTGGCAAAGTGATGTCTCTGCTTTTTAATACACCATCTAGGTTTTTCATAGCTTTTCTTCCAAGGGAGCAAGTGTGTTTTAATTTCATAACTGCAGTCACCATCCACAGTGACTTTAAAGCCCAAGAAAATAAAATCTGAAACTGTTTCTATTTTTTCCCCATCTACTTGCCATGAAGTGATGGGACCACATACCATGATCTTCATTTTTTGAATGTTGTGTTTTAAGCCAGCTTTTTCACTCTTGTCTTTCACCCTCATCAAGAGGCTCTTTAGTTCTTCTTTGCTTTCTGCCAGCAGAGTAGTATCATTTGCATATATGAGGTTGTTGATATTTCTCCTGGTAATCTTGATTCCAGTTTGTGCTACATCCAGCTTGGCATTTCGCATGATGTACTCTGCATATAAGTTAAATAAGCAGAGTGACAATATACAGCCTTGACACACTCCTTTCCCAATTTTGAACCACGCCACTGTTCCATATTTGGCTCTAACTGTTGCTTCTTGACCCGCATACGAGTTTTCAGGAGGCAGGTAAGGTGGTCTGGTATTCTCATCTCTTTAAGAATTAAGTATATTATTGAATATTGTGTTAAAGTTGCTAAAAAGAACGAATTAGAACAAAAATGGCCAAATAGCCAAAATATATTGTGAAATGATAAAGGAAACAATAAGCATAGTATTGCCCCATGTATGTTTAAAACAAAACATAAGAACAACCCAAAAAGGGAGCAATCAACATACAAATATGAAAAAGCACAAAATACACACGCAACTGTTAATGCATGTATGATAAAATATGAGCAGATATTTGCTTTCAAGTCTACATCCCTCCTCACCAAATTTTTACTTACAGCAATGCTTTTGGTTTTCATTTAATAACAAATCAGACCTTTCTCTCAACGTTTTCTGCTTTTTTCCAAAGTCTAAACCCTACTTCACCCTATTCACTCTCAAAAGCCAACTTCCCTTCTACAGAAAAGGCAAAGTTGAGGGTTACACACTCAGTTTCTAACCCCCTCTCCTACTTTACCTGTTCTTATGGCCCATTTTTGGCCTCAGAAAGAAGAGACTGTTAATTCTGGGCAAACTACTGTAATCTCCTCAGTTATATCCTTGAAACCATTTATTCTCAGCTCTTCTGAAACAATCCAATGTCATTATATCTTTTCTTCTTTTTCTGGAGTCTACAAACATACTTAAAGCTTTCCCACCCTTAAGAGAAAGGAGGACAGAAGGAAAGGAAACCCTCCCCTTTTAGCTGGTACCTTTTTCCTCCACTTTAGGTTCAAATTTCATGAAAGAGAAATTCTCTGTTATCCTGATTTCCAGACTTTCTAATCCATCTCCTTCCCATGCTCTTATTAGGGCCTCAAACACTATTCACCAACTTCAATTAATATAATCCTACTTGAATATTTTATTGCATTTGAAATGTAATCCTACTTGAACATTTTATTTCATTTGAAATGTCTTATTCAAACTAACTAGTGTTTACTGATTTTTATTTATCTCTGTTTCTATTCTGCTCTTCCTGGACCATTTAAAGGGATATGTCACATAATTCCACTTCTGGTCATCTTTCTTCTCATTTTGCATAGCATTTTTATTGCTCTGCTAAATATTGCTAAGTAAATAATAGCAATTTATCTATCTCATTCCCATAGCAGCTTTATTGTCCTGTAATCCTTTAATAGCTATCTTCTAAAACCAGACTCTCTTTGAAGCTCCAGAGCTTTACTTTCCTAATACTTGGTACTTCTAATGCAACATTCCCTAAATTACTCTTCTAATAACTTGCTGCTACTCCTAGATGCCATAAGTCAGTTAACCAGTTTCTTGTCTATCTAATAACTTGCTGCTACCTCCTAGATCAACATACAAATATGAAAAAGCACAAAATACACAAATGTTAATGCATGTATGATAAAATATGAGCAGATATTTGCTTTCAAGTCTACATCCCTCCTCACCAAATTTTTACTTACAGCAATGCTTTTGGTTTTCATTTAATAACAAATCAGACCTTTCTCTCAACGTTTTCTGCTTTTTTCCAAAGTCTAAACCCTACTTCACCCTATTCACTCTCAAAAGCCAACTTCCCTTCTACAGAAAAGGCAAAGTTGAGGGTTACACACTCAGTTTCTAACCCCCTCTCCTACTTTACCTGTTCTTATGGCCCATTTTTGGCCTCAGAAAGAAGAGACTGTTAATTCTGGGCAAACTACTGTAATCTCCTCAGTTATATCCTTGAAACCATTTATTCTCAGCTCTTCTGAAACAATCCAATGTCATTATATCTTTTCTTCTTTTTCTGGAGTCTACAAACATACTTAAAGCTTTCCCACCCTTAAGAGAAAGGAGGACAGAAGGAAAGGAAACCCTCCCCTTTTAGCTGGTACCTTTTTCCTCCACTTTAGGTTCAAATTTCATGAAAGAGAAATTCTCTGTTATCCTGATTTCCAGACTTTCTAATCCATCTCCTTCCCATGCTCTTATTAGGGCCTCAAACACTATTCACCAACTTCAATTAATATAATCCTACTTGAATATTTTATTGCATTTGAAATGTAATCCTACTTGAACATTTTATTTCATTTGAAATGTCTTATTCAAACTAACTAGTGTTTACTGATTTTTATTTATCTCTGTTTCTATTCTGCTCTTCCTGGACCATTTAAAGGGATATGTCACATAATTCCACTTCTGGTCATCTTTCTTCTCATTTTGCATAGCATTTTTATTGCTCTGCTAAATATTGCTAAGTAAATAATAGCAATTTATCTATCTCATTCCCATAGCAGCTTTATTGTCCTGTAATCCTTTAATAGCTATCTTCTAAAACCAGACTCTCTTTGAAGCTCCAGAGCTTTACTTTCCTAATACTTGGTACTTCTAATGCAACATTCCCTAAATTACTCTTCTAATAACTTGCTGCTACTCCTAGATGCCATAAGTCAGTTAACCAGTTTCTTGTATCTTACTACTAATAACTGAGTCCTAGTGATCTTATGTCCCAAGTCTCTTAATTCATTCCTTCTTTCATTGCCTCAGTTAAGCCAAAGATTCTTTACAAAAAGAAAAACTGACCATCTCATATCTTTTTTCCTTTTTAACTTTTACTTTGAGACCATCTTCAGACTTACAAAAAAGATGAAGAATGGTTACTAAAAATATTTTTATGCTATTTGAGGCTAAGTTGTCTTACCATATTTGAGTACTTTATAGTGTTTATGTCTTATAAATAAGAACTTTCTCCTTCTATCTACAAATTAGCCCCAAATCTAATGATTTAAAACTACAAATGTGGGGTTTCCCCATAGCTCAGTGGTAGAGTTCGCCTGCCAATGCAGGAGACACGGGTTTGATATCTGATCCAGGAAAATCCCACGTGCTGCAGAGCAACTAAGCCTGTGAGCTACAACTATTAAGCCTGTGCTCTAGAACCTTGGAGCTGCAACTATTGAGCCCATGTACTGCAACTACTGAAGCCCGTGTGCCCTAGAGCCCAAGTTCCCTAACAAGAGAAGTCACTACAACAAGAAGTCTGCTCACCTTAATTAGAGAGTAGCCCCCACTCCCTGCAAGTAGAGAACAGCCTGCAGCAGCAGTGAAAACCCAGAAGGGCCAAAAATAAATAAATAATTTAAAGAAAAAAAAAAAAAGCACTGCCATATTATGAAAAAAAAAAAGAAAGAAAACAAAACTACAAATGTTTAGTACCTCACACACTTTTTGAAGATCAAAATCTGGGAGCATCTTGGCTCTGTGGCCTGGCTCAGGGAATCCTGTGAAGTTGCAGCTAAGCTTTTAGCCCAGCTCTGGTCTCTGAAGACTGGACTGGAGCTGGAGGGCATGCTCCAGGATGGCTCACCATATGGCTGTTAGTGAGTGTCAGGAAGCCTCAGTTCCTTGCTGGCGATTAGACGGGTATGTCCTCAACATGTGGGCCTCTCCATACACTGTTTGATGTCCTCCCAATATGGCGGTTAAATTTCCCCAGAGCAACTGATCCAAAGAAGACCAGGGAGGAATTTGCAGTGCCTTTTATGACCTATTCTCTGAAGTCATACTCCATCTCATCCACTTTATTAGTTAGAAGAAAGTGATTAAATTCAGCCTGTACTCAAGAGGAAGGAATTGGGCTTTGCTTCTTGAAGAGTATCAACCACTCATGGATATGGTTTTAAATCCACCGCACTCCTGAACAACCAGATATACTACTATCATCTAATCCACAGATTTCACATAAGCATCTAATTGAGAATTATATACCTCATTTAGCTGTCATGCCTCGTAAGTCTCCTAGTCTAGCATGGTTTCTCTTTTGACTTTCATGACCTTGACAATTTTAAAAATTCTAGGCCAGAATGAGTATTCTTCAGTCTGAATTTGTTGATGGGTCCTCATGTTTACAGTAAGGTTATACATCTTTGACAGGAATATTACAGATATGCATCTATATTCTTCTCAGTGCATCCATCATGCCCTTTATCCGTTAGTTAATGGGGACACGGGTTTGATATCTGATCCAGGAAAATCCCACGTGCTGCAGAGCAACTAAGCCTGTGAGCTACAACTATTAAGCCTGTGCTCTAGAACCTTGGAGCTGCAACTATTGAGCCCATGTACTGCAACTACTGAAGCCCGTGTGCCCTAGAGCCCAAGTTCCCTAACAAGAGAAGTCACTACAACAAGAAGTCTGCTCACCTTAATTAGAGAGTAGCCCCCACTCCCTGCAAGTAGAGAACAGCCTGCAGCAGCAGTGAAAACCCAGAAGGGCCAAAAATAAATAAATAATTTAAAGAAAAAAAAAAAAAGCACTGCCATATTATGAAAAAAAAAAAGAAAGAAAACAAAACTACAAATGTTTAGTACCTCACACACTTTTTGAAGATCAAAATCTGGGAGCATCTTGGCTCTGTGGCCTGGCTCAGGGAATCCTGTGAAGTTGCAGCTAAGCTTTTAGCCCAGCTCTGGTCTCTGAAGACTGGACTGGAGCTGGAGGGCATGCTCCAGGATGGCTCACCATATGGCTGTTAGTGAGTGTCAGGAAGCCTCAGTTCCTTGCTGGCGATTAGACGGGTATGTCCTCAACATGTGGGCCTCTCCATACACTGTTTGATGTCCTCCCAATATGGCGGTTAAATTTCCCCAGAGCAACTGATCCAAAGAAGACCAGGGAGGAATTTGCAGTGCCTTTTATGACCTATTCTCTGAAGTCATACTCCATCTCATCCACTTTATTAGTTAGAAGAAAGTGATTAAATTCAGCCTGTACTCAAGAGGAAGGAATTGGGCTTTGCTTCTTGAAGAGTATCAACCACTCATGGATATGGTTTTAAATCCACCGCACTCCTGAACAACCAGATATACTACTATCATCTAATCCACAGATTTCACATAAGCATCTAATTGAGAATTATATACCTCATTTAGCTGTCATGCCTCGTAAGTCTCCTAGTCTAGCATGGTTTCTCTTTTGACTTTCATGACCTTGACAATTTTAAAAATTCTAGGCCAGAATGAGTATTCTTCAGTCTGAATTTGTTGATGGGTCCTCATGTTTACAGTAAGGTTATACATCTTTGACAGGAATATTACAGATATGCATCTATATTCTTCTCAGTGCATCCCATCAGGTTAGTACATGATTTCCCTTTATCCGATTACTGGTAGTGTTCAATTCATTTGACCAAGGTGATGTCTGCCCAAGTATCCACTGTAAAGGTACTCATCTTCCATTTGTAATTCCTGCGACCTTTCTAGTCTCATCTCCCATCACTTTCCCTATACTCTACACCTGTCTTATGCAGCCATTAACGATATCTGGTTACTGAGAACCTGAAATATGGCTCAAAGGATTTTCTTATGCCTTTTAGTTTAAAATAAATTATATGCTCCTTCCTTGGAATATGTATCTACTGTGATCTAGTATTTCCCTTTAGATGTACAAAGGCATGGCTTGGAGGTAAAATTTTGATTTGTCAGAATCTTCCATGTCTTTTTGTACTATAGTCCATAACTTTATTCTTTATTGTACACATACCTATTTTTCACGTAATCTATTCTTATGTTATTTTTTTTGTTTAAGATTTCCAAGTGCATTTCTCTACTATTAAACTGCATCACATAAGAAATGCAATAAGCATAAACAATAACCACAGCTATCTTAGCTCTAGATAAAAATGACAAGCACCTTTAAATCAAAATCTAATTGAAAAACTGCTACTCATGAAGGCCTGTACTATCATATGTGAATAAAATAGCTATAGTCATTGCTCTGTGAGAAAAGCAGATCCTTCACGGGTGCTGTATGATGGTCTGGAGGGGTGGGATGGGAGAGGATATACATATGACTAATCTGAGAACATACATATCTGTAAACAACAAAACTCTGTTAAAGTTAAAAGTAAAATAAAAGTTTTTAAAAAAGAAAATGGCTACTTTTCAAGACATAACAAACCAAATTTAGTTTTAAGCTGACAGATTATCAGGTCAACAAACTGCTGAAAGTTCTAACACCATATTAAAGCCAGTGTTGCAAAGCACCAACCTGCTCCATTCTTTTCGTTTTTGGCGATAGCACTTGTTCGCTTTGGAGTTCGCTTCTGCTTTTTAATCCACTAGTTCCATCACTTGGTCTTTTCTGACAGGAATATTACAGATATGCATCTATATTCTTCTCAGTGCATCCCATCAGGTTAGTACATGATTTCCCTTTATCCGATTACTGGTAGTGTTCAATTCATTTGACCAAGGTGATGTCTGCCCAAGTATCCACTGTAAAGGTACTCATCTTCCATTTGTAATTCCTGCGACCTTTCTAGTCTCATCTCCCATCACTTTCCCTATACTCTACACCTGTCTTATGCAGCCATTAACGATATCTGGTTACTGAGAACCTGAAATATGGCTCAAAGGATTTTCTTATGCCTTTTAGTTTAAAATAAATTATATGCTCCTTCCTTGGAATATGTATCTACTGTGATCTAGTATTTCCCTTTAGATGTACAAAGGCATGGCTTGGAGGTAAAATTTTGATTTGTCAGAATCTTCCATGTCTTTTTGTACTATAGTCCATAACTTTATTCTTTATTGTACACATACCTATTTTTCACGTAATCTATTCTTATGTTATTTTTTTTGTTTAAGATTTCCAAGTGCATTTCTCTACTATTAAACTGCATCACATAAGAAATGCAATAAGCATAAACAATAACCACAGCTATCTTAGCTCTAGATAAAAATGACAAGCACCTTTAAATCAAAATCTAATTGAAAAACTGCTACTCATGAAGGCCTGTACTATCATATGTGAATAAAATAGCTATAGTCATTGCTCTGTGAGAAAAGCAGATCCTTCACGGGTGCTGTATGATGGTCTGGAGGGGTGGGATGGGAGAGGATATACATATGACTAATCTGAGAACATACATATCTGTAAACAACAAAACTCTGTTAAAGTTAAAAGTAAAATAAAAGTTTTTAAAAAAAAAGAAAAATGGCTACTTTTCAAGACATAACAAACCAAATTTAGTTTTAAGCTGACAGATTATCAGGTCAACAAACTGCTGAAAGTTCTAACACCATATTAAAGCCAGTGTTGCAAAGCACCAACCTGCTCCATTCTTTTCGTTTTTGGCGATAGCACTTGTTCGCTTTGGAGTTCGCTTCTGCTTTTTTGCCAGTAATCCACTAGTTCCATCACTTGGTCTTTTCTGACCTGAAATAAGCAAAAAGAGAGAACTAGAAAAAAAAATCAAAAACAAGTATATTCATTCACCTACCTATATGAATTCCCATGTGTATGTTAAAAAGGGGGAGAGGGGAGGGAGGGAGGAAGGAAGAAAAAAGGGAGGAAAGGCAGGAGGGGAGGGAGGGAAAAAGAGAAGGAAAGAGAGAAGGAGGGAGGGACAGAAGGAAGAGGAGAAGGGTACATAACAGATCAACAGTTCCTAAAACTCTTAGTGCTACTACTTTTGAATTTTAATATAAAGGCTGATTTTCTCCCTAGGAAGCCCTTACCCTTCTCTCTGCTCTCTCTTTCTTGAACAGTTATACTACAGGTTCCAGAAGCACCACGGGCTTCATATCCATTTGCTGATTCCTCTCACAGAGACCTTCTTGAGATTCTTCAGCAATACTGTCCACTTCAATGGTTATGTCACTCTCACTTTTTATACTTCGAGACTCGTCTTGGCTGAGAGTAAGAGGTGAAGCTACTGAAAAGTTATGCTGTACTACAGGAGGTAGGGCAGGTGGAATAGAAACAAGAGAGTTAGACTCAGAGCTTTCAACTACTGCATCCTCAATGCTGGTCTTATCTTTTTCATCCAAATCATCCAAATCTACTTCATGGCAAACTAAGGTTTCTGGCCCAATCAGAGGCATTGCCTCTTCTTCTTCTTTTAGTGGAGTATCTACAGTTTCTTCTGCTGGACCATCAAATTTTTCATTAGTCAGTTCTTGAATGCATTGGTTTGGCTCTGCTATTAATGACGGCATTCCTTCATTTTCTATTTCAAAGTGTTTTTCAAAATTTAAGTTTTTCATTCCTGTATGATGGTCTGGAGGGGTGGGATGGGAGAGGATATACATATGACTAATCTGAGAACATACATATCTGTAAACAACAAAACTCTGTAAAAGTTAAAAGTAAAATAAAAGTTTTTAAAAAAAGAAAATGGCTACTTTTCAAGACATAACAAACCAAATTTAGTTTTAAGCTGACAGATTATCAGGTCAACAAACTGCTGAAAGTTCTAACACCATATTAAAGCCAGTGTTGCAAAGCACCAACCTGCTCCATTCTTTTCGTTTTTGGCGATAGCACTTGTTCGCTTTGGAGTTCGCTTCTGCTTTTTTGCCAGTAATCCACTAGTTCCATCACTTGGTCTTTTCTGACCTGAAATAAGCAAAAAGAGAGAACTAGAAAAAAAAATCAAAAACAAGTATATTCATTCACCTACCTATATGAATTCCCATGTGTATGTTAAAAAGGGGGAGAGGGGAGGGAGGGAGGAAGGAAGAAAAAAGGGAGGAAAGGCAGGAGGGGAGGGAGGGAAAAAGAGAAGGAAAGAGAGAAGGAGGGAGGGACAGAAGGAAGAGGAGAAGGGTACATAACAGATCAACAGTTCCTAAAACTCTTAGTGCTACTACTTTTGAATTTTAATATAAAGGCTGATTTTCTCCCTAGGAAGCCCTTACCCTTCTCTCTGCTCTCTCTTTCTTGAACAGTTATACTACAGGTTCCAGAAGCACCACGGGCTTCATATCCATTTGCTGATTCCCTCTCACAGAGACCTTCTTGAGATTCTTCAGCAATACTGTCCACTTCAATGGTTATGTCACTCTCACTTTTTATACTTCGAGACTCGTCTTGGCTGAGAGTAAGAGGTGAAGCTACTGAAAAGTTATGCTGTACTACAGGAGGTAGGGCAGGTGGAATAGAAACAAGAGAGTTAGACTCAGAGCTTTCAACTACTGCATCCTCAATGCTGGTCTTATCTTTTTCATCCAAATCATCCAAATCTACTTCATGGCAAACTAAGGTTTCTGGCCCAATCAGAGGCATTGCCTCTTCTTCTTCTTTTAGTGGAGTATCTACAGTTTCTTCTGCTGGACCATCAAATTTTTCATTAGTCAGTTCTTGAATGCATTGGTTTGGCTCTGCTATTAATGACGGCATTCCTTCATTTTCTATTTCAAAGTGTTTTTCAAAATTTAAGTTTTTCATTCCCTCAGATGCAGCAAAATCACTGGTCCTTTCTTGACATGTGCTATTTGCCATTTCCATTCCATTGTCAATTCTTATTCTTTTCTCTGGAGATGACTGTCCCAGTATCTTTCGTTTCAGCTTTTTTTCTTTTGTACATTGGTCAATTTCTTCTTCAGTAGGAGAAGAAAAGTTTTTACTGTCTAATGAAGAAAATTCTAGACTCTGAGCTTCTATACGAGGTTCACTTCCTGATTCATCCTGGCTAAATGATGAAATCTTTATAATTTCTAAAGAAAGCTCTTTTGTCTTGCTTCGTCTTCCCTTTCCCTTAGGAGATTTTTCTGCCTCTTTCTTAAGTTCTTCTCCTTGTTCTACTTTATTTCCTAAAATCTGTACTATTTGTTCATTCTCTCCAACTTCTAACTTCAAGTTTTCTAAAGGCTGTATTTGAGTCCTATCATTTTCTTTTAATATATGTACAGCAATCTTTGGATTTTCATCATCTAGTTTATCATCATTTAAATTTTCATTTTTTTCTAATTCTTCTTTAATATCAGGAGAAAGTTCTTCATTCATCAAATTCTTTTCTAAAAGGTCTTCTGTTTCACTATCAGATGAACAAGAGTCTGCAAGAGGAAATATTAGATTACACAAGTTTCTATCTTAATTACCAAAGTAATTTATAATGAAAATTCTGTCAAAGACAAAACTCTTAATCATGTACCTCTGATTTCTGAATACCTCCCTGAAGAAATTTCTCATATAAAATAAACGATACACTTGTGCCAAAAATGGGAGAGGGAAGATCTCAAACTCCATGTGAAAATACAGTATATAGAAAATATTACTGTCTCAAGCCTATAAAAGAACTATTTTGCAGTTCTTACTAGTATCGTGTTTAGGTTACAGTAACCCTTATAAAAATCAAAGAACTAGAATTGAAACATGAAGTTAATATATTAAGTGGTTTTATCTGAGATCTAGAAGGTACTAATAAACACAATGCTTATTTTATGTCCTTAGAAAGGAGTATGACATTCTTTTAAAATCTGAAAAGACATATAAAAATGAGAAGCTTGAATTCTTAAGAAATGTAAATATTCCTCTGATTAAGAGACAGGAAAAGTACAGGTCAGGTACTTTCCTACAAAAGAAATCATGCCTCTTTAGTCAGATAATTTTTAAAATAACAAGTAAGTTCTAAAATGGCATAGAATTTGTGAAATACAAAAATTCTGCCCACATGGTGCTCATATTCTAAAGAAATGCAAAAAAGCAAGCTTAAAAATACTTTTAAAGTGAAACGGTGTGTAGTTTTATTTTGTGGTTTTATTATATACAGAATTTAGAATTTTGTCTCATGTTAAAAAAAAAGTAGTTTTTTACATTTATTAAGTAGTTTTTAGCAAGACCATGTAGGTTGTACACCACACAGGGGCATGCCTCTAGGAGCATCTTCCACTTTGTGAAAATCTTGCATTTGTGAATTATGTCAGCCTTCCAGCAGATGGCAGTAAAGAGTAAGAAAGATGCCCCTTTTCCAACTTGCACACAAGCTCCACATGGTGGACTCAATGGTAGTTCTGTGGTTTAGAAAAGCTTTTTCCTTCAAGGGAGGGAAATTCTCATATGAACATTTTCTATACTTAACATTTCTTAAAATTACATTGAAAAATAGAAAGGTATAAAAATGAGAAAAAAAGGTAAAAGCAGAATAAAATATGTTCCACCTATATTCATCACAAAATATGGCTGTATCACTTTAGTTTGTGTTCTCTTTGAAAAACAGTCTTAGCTTTATTGAAAGATCTTAGGTGAACAGCACTGAACTATGAGAGATAGCAGTGCATGCTTCGTAAGACAGGGCAGTATTCCAGTTTGTCAACCCACCCTCTATTAAAATAAAATATTGCTCTGATATTGACAAGAAAAGGTATTCCTAATTGAAGTAAAACATCACTAAATTTTAAGCAAACAGGATACAGTAAAATAAACATTTTCTTCAAATCAAATTTTGTAATTTAAATCATGTATTAAAAACCGAGGTGACTTTCTATGCATCTCCCACACAACTGAAGTTTTATTATTTATATGATTGATTTTTCTAAAAACCAATGATCCTCAAAATTGAGCACCTTCCATTCCATTTGACAGAGGTGAGCTGTCTGGCATATTGCTGCGAGCACTTCTGGTACCTGATTTTCCGTCACTGTTTGGAGTCTTAGACAAACCATACGGTATGTTTGGTGAGAGAGTAGATTTTAAAGGAGGCCGTCCCCGTTTTGACTTCTGCCTCTCCTCATCCCTCTTTTCATCCTTTTCAATGTCTTCTTTGTTCTAGGTTACAACAACAAAATGTATGAGAAGCACCACCTTATGAAAAACGAGTACTCTACTTTTCCAAGGAAAACTATAACTCAGAAAGGTTAGTTGTATCAACTCCTCATCAGTAGTTATGGAAAAATTAAGTAACTTTCTAATGTGTTTTACACTTCTGTGACTACAATGTCCTACAATTTAACATGGCAACTGTATTGTGAAGGTCAGAGTCAGCACATGAGAGACCTGTGCTCCACAAAGTTCTCCCCCGGGTCTCTTACTATTCCCTGAGAAGAGAGACATATGTCACCATCTCTACAGCAAAGGCTGAAAATTGAGGATGTGGATGAGGGTACAACTGGCCAGCCAATGTATGCTTTAAAACTCAGCTTTAAAACTTAGCTTCCAGCATTTAAAAATCATATTTCACATTTTAAAAAATACTGTTGCCCTGAGGGAAAAAAAGCCCAAAATTCTGGCAAGACTGGGTCTGCCTCCCTCGTGAGAGTGGTTAGTTCCATCCACTCCTCTAGATGAGGAGCATGGCCTCTTTGTCACTCTCAGTCCTACTTTATCCCTTTTCTAAAGAACCTCATAGGCCTTTTCAGTTGAAGCCTGTGCCCTAGAGGTTGCTGGTTTTCACCTTTCCTGAAACAGTGTGGAAATATGTTCACATATTTTACTTTTTTCTAGGTTGTAAGGGGAAAAGTCATAATTACTGTGAAAGACTCAAGATGATTATGCAATGAGAAAACAAGTTATGTAAAAAACAGACTATTACTATAACATGAATAATTCCTGTTATCTATCATAAATAATATAGCACCTATATACATACTTTAGCTTTTTTCTTCTGTTTTTTCTTTGGTCCACCTTTGTCCAATGGCCAAATTATCCTGTCAGCCTTCACCCATTCATCATACCTTAAAATAAAGAATATATTTTAAAATCCACAAGAATATCTTATTTGAAATGTATTCACCAAGTAAAAACAACAGTGAGATAGACTAAAGAGTTTTTATTTTTTAGTTCTGGTGTTGACAGAAATGTGAAGGGCACTGGTGCTAGTTTGCTGGTAATATGTGTGCCAGGTGCTGTACGAGGTGTTTTGTATACCTTCCACCAACAAGGCAAGGCGAGAGAGCTTCTCACGGCAAGAAGTCTTAGAGGGAGAGTAGGGCAGGCAAATTCTAAATAGATTCAAGACCGCTTGAACTGCCTTTTTTCCCACAACTCCCACAAATCTAAGCTTAATGAAATAAGCTGATTTCACACTTGAATTCATTCTAGTAACCAAATAATACAAAAAAAGTGAGATAAACTCAAATCTGTAATATGATGAGTTCTGGATTATCTTATAAAAGTCCTTTTCAACTCTTTTCCTCCAAGAACTCTAACATCCAGCACTTCTAATAAAATTTTATTCTGAATTGTATTACCTCTAAAACTGAAGTTTTTTTTTTTAGAGGTATTTCCTTTAAGTTTGTTCTGAAAACTCATTTTCCCCTTTCCTGAAATACTGATATCACTTCTAGATTTTAATATAGCCAGTCCAAGTTACCAGTCAGGTACAAATAAGTAATTAAACCTCCTAGAACTAAGTAACAGCTTTTACATTATATAAATATACATTTATAGAGCTATCTATAATTTATATATTAAATGTGTATTATAGGTATTTGTAGAGTTCAGTCAAAATCTAAAACCTGAACATTCAAGCAAAAAAAAAAAAACCAAAAACAACTATAGGCAGTCCTTGCTTTGAACTACACCCTGATGATGCAAACCACACCCTCACTTTGTAACCCAATCACCATGAAGCCACACAAAAGAAGGACATTGTCAACAGGCACAAGTTCAGCTGACACAGTACCATGACTGCCTGTGCTATGGTTTAAATGATTTTCTCGTGCATTATCCGAAAATCATTAACCATGTGAATTCCAGTAAGGGAACCAGTTAAGAATATAATCAGTTAGGAAGAACATGAGCATATAATAAAATGACTGTTAAGAAGAGTTATACCATAAAACATAAAAAAGATAAGAGAGAAGGATGATAGAAGAGGGAAGTTCTGAAGAGTGGAACAGACACACTGATAGAAAATAAAAGTGGATGGTTGTGAACTAAGCAGTATCTGGGGGAAAAAAAAGGCTGCAAAGCAGGGACTGAAGGTTGTTAAGTGTGGTCTTTATCCCTGAAATCGGTTCATACACAGAAGACAATTGGGAGATGGACAAAAAAGTTTGTTTTTAGTATTGACAGAAATGTGAAGGGTACAGAAGCTGGTTTGAGAGGAAAGAAATTTTAAAGTTTTATATGCTATTGGTTAAATTCATACTCTTTTAAAGTGACGTTGAGAGGACAGAAACCAAACTCCCCCTCACTAAAGCAAAGAGTTAACGTTTACTGAGCATTTACGAAGTGCCAGTAAGTGCCACTACTAACTATATTAACTTTGCATGTTAATACAGATAGTAGCACTACTTCTCACGAAATCCCTGTAAAGTAGGTACTGTCTTTCCTAATTCAGAGATGAGGGAACTGAGGCATAACAGGGCACACACTGAGTATGTGGGGAAATCCTGGAGCACTTGGGCTCTAAGCACCTACAGGGCAAGCAGAGACACTAAACACAACACCTTCTAAAGGAAAAGAGAAAAGTAGTCCCAGACATCCAGGAACTGGCCTGGTACTATTAGTTGGGCCCTGCTGTTGCTACAGAGCTGTCCTGGCCCTCACAGCCAGGGCATGTTGTTCTCCTGTGGCACATAAACAATTTCACAGAACATCAACATCACACAGGTCTGTTCCATGACCATGAGGGATCACGACAAAAACAAGACCACTTCCAAGTTGTGTCTCAACAGAGAATAAACAGGAACACTGTCCAAGCCACAAAAATGACCAAATATCCTCTTGACCCTAAGTGACTGCTACTGCTTTACCAATGACAGCACTGTGGTGGTGGCAATGGTTTAGTCACTAAGACGTGTCTGACTCTTCCAGACCCTATGGACTGCTCTTCTGTCCACAGGATTTCCCAGGCAAGAATACTGGAGTGGGTTGCCGTTTCCTTCTCCAGAGGATCTTTCTGACCTAGGATCAAACCTGCCTCTTCTGTGTCTCCTGCACTGCAGGTGGATTCTCTACCCATTGAACCATCGGCAAAGTCCAAGGACAGCATTAACCTTGATCTAGTCTTCTCTTCTTATAGGTAAGATTAAGATAACCAATCACAGAATTACCCCCCACTTCTTCTTCTAGCATCCAGTCTAGAGCAAAGCCCCAAAACGACCTAATAGAAGCTCAGATCTAAGTCCTATCTAACATCCTTCTTTATTGTCTTCTTGATACAGGCTTGATTTCTGATAAATTTTTAATAAACGAGTAAATAAACAAAACCACTTGCAGTGTTGGGAGCCATGGGCCTAGTTCCCTAAAGGATGTTTTCACAGACTCTTGGGCTATTGCTGCTCCCAGAAGTGATACTCTGAGCTTTCCGCTGATCCACCCTCTAACTGACATGCCATATGGTTCCCCAAGCTGGGTGTTCTCCCTCACTGCAAATGAGTAACAAGTTCAACTTGTTCAGCTATTGATGTGATCCTGAGGACCTCTGGCTGGAAGAACTTACAAGGAAGATAAAACAGCAGGAACGTTAGAAGTCCTGGAAAATTGAGACACAAGGTGGGCTTTGTAAATACATATATACTATTTGCTTTACTTCAAAACATTAAATTGATCTTTTTGAACCAATGAAAGAAAATTCAAAATAAGAAAGTACATTTCTTGCTTACCTGACATTCCATCCATAGTAATGTACTAAGTATAAAACTTCCCCATCATCAATTTCAGTGCCCTTAATACTGGCTTCATAGATCTTCTGCGTTTTCCCTCGTCCATATTTTACTTTCACTTTGGTGCCTGTTAGGCAAGGTTCTGTGTCTTCCTCATCTTCTTCCCCTTCAGAGTCACATTTGCTTTCAGTTTCCTCCCTGCAGTAAATTATAACATTGATAATGCTACTAACAACTTAATGGAAAACAAAATAATATATGCTGAAAGCATCCAACATGTGAAAGAGTCATATCCTAATTATTACCTTTGTAGTATGTCAGTGGAGGAGGAGAAGAAGGAGGAGAAGGAGAAGATTTCTATAGACTGCTTAGTAAGGAACTTTTACTATGTAAAGGTGCACTGTACCAAAAGTAAATCCATCCTGAAGGCAAGTCAATCATCACAGTTATCAGTGATGTGCAAATAAATCACTTTTCATAAAGCAAAATTAGAACAACATGCTTTGAAGAGATCTTTAGGATTCCAGTGCTACCTTATACGAGAAAGTGATCTAAAGATAGTTTTTAACTTCTTGTCAACTAAAATGTCCTAAGTCTACTTGGCTATTACTCTCTGCTCAATTCAGAATGGTTCTTAACCCAGACTAGTTTTTTGGTGGGCAAAATAATTTAAACGAGAAAAAACCACTTGCAGTGTTGGGAGCCATGGGCCTAGTTCCCTAAAGGATGTTTTCACAGACTCTTGGGCTATTGCTGCTCCCAGAAGTGATACTCTGAGCTTTCCGCTGATCCACCCTCTAACTGACATGCCATATGGTTCCCCAAGCTGGGTGTTCTCCCTCACTGCAAATGAGTAACAAGTTCAACTTGTTCAGCTATTGATGTGATCCTGAGGACCTCTGGCTGGAAGAACTTACAAGGAAGATAAAACAGCAGGAACGTTAGAAGTCCTGGAAAATTGAGACACAAGGTGGGCTTTGTAAATACATATATACTATTTGCTTTACTTCAAAACATTAAATTGATCTTTTTGAACCAATGAAAGAAAATTCAAAATAAGAAAGTACATTTCTTGCTTACCTGACATTCCATCCATAGTAATGTACTAAGTATAAAACTTCCCCATCATCAATTTCAGTGCCCTTAATACTGGCTTCATAGATCTTCTGCGTTTTCCCTCGTCCATATTTTACTTTCACTTTGGTGCCTGTTAGGCAAGGTTCTGTGTCTTCCTCATCTTCTTCCCCTTCAGAGTCACATTTGCTTTCAGTTTCCTCCCTGCAGTAAATTATAACATTGATAATGCTACTAACAACTTAATGGAAAACAAAATAATATATGCTGAAAGCATCCAACATGTGAAAGAGTCATATCCTAATTATTACCTTTGTAGTATGTCAGTGGAGGAGGAGAAGAAGGAGGAGAAGGAGAAGATTTCTATAGACTGCTTAGTAAGGAACTTTTACTATGTAAAGGTGCACTGTACCAAAAGTAAATCCATCCTGAAGGCAAGTCAATCATCACAGTTATCAGTGATGTGCAAATAAATCACTTTTCATAAAGCAAAATTAGAACAACATGCTTTGAAGAGATCTTTAGGATTCCAGTGCTACCTTATACGAGAAAGTGATCTAAAGATAGTTTTTAACTTCTTGTCAACTAAAATGTCCTAAGTCTACTTGGCTATTACTCTCTGCTCAATTCAGAATGGTTCTTAACCCAGACTAGTTTTTTGGTGGGCAAAATAATGAAGAAAGACTAACTACCTTAGTAACAATTAAACTAGTTTATTTTATTTTTTTAAATTTTGACCTCTTTTATTTTTTATTTATTTATTTTTTTTTATTTACTTCCATCCATCTTTGTTCTTTGGCCTGTGTGGGCCTCCCATTGCAGTGGCCTCTCTCGTTGAAGAGCACCGGCTTTGGGCGCATGTGCTCCAGAGCGCTGGCTCATAATTGGACATACTGGTCCAGCTGCTCTGCAGCATGTGGGATCCTCCCGGGCCAGGGATTGAACCGGTACCCCTTGAATTGCAAGGCAGACTCTTCACCCACTGGACCATCAGGGAAGCCCTAAACTAGTTTGTATTTTAAAGGTTAACCCATTCTAACAAAGAAAAATGGGGTATTAGGTCACTTGTTATAACTGTGGGACAGCACTGGGATAACAAAGTTTTGCATGTCTTATCTTGGCTCCTATTTACTTATGTACAAGTAAGTTTTTATACATCTTCCATCATTTATTTTTGTATAATCAGATATAAAGGAGATTCACATAGGGAGGTCCAACAGTACTTTTAATACTTTTAAACAAACATTCTTTATTAGCTCAGCAAAGATTCAGAAGAGATTTTCATCAAAGATCATTCTAGTTTCACAAGTTTTAAAAACCTTAAGAAGAGGTACCATGTTCTGTCACAAACATAAGGTATTATTTTAGGGACCACTAGGGAACCCAACATTAAGAAGCTTTGACAACCCATTAGCAGTGGGAATGTTTTCTTTCCAAGGGCATCTTCCAATTATATTCTGATAAAGTATTTTCAAAACACCACGAAAAACAACTTAAAAACAGAAGTCTCTACAGTTAAAAAAAAGTTTCCAATTTCCATGACTGCTATTAAATGAGAATATAGACTGTTTGTACATTCAATTTTATTTAATAAAACTAACTATTATCCTTCATATTCAAGTTGTGAAACTTCCTGTCTCTAAAATTAATATTCTATGTACATATAAATTATAAAGGCTTTTTAAAGCACATAATGTATGTGTGTGTATACGTGTGTGTATACGTGTGTGTGTGTGTATATATATATATATAGTGTGTATTATATGCTTTCTGTATGTATATATATGCTTTCTGTGTATAAAACATACACATTTTGATGCCTATTTTTAACAAATCTTCAAAGTATAATTAGGCTTTATTTGTTAAGTAGTCTACCTTTGCTTATTAAATTTTCTGTCCAAATATTTGAAATACTACACTAATATCATTATACTCAACTCCAATTATTTCCTCCTACTTTCCCTAGTCCTAATTGTATTTAACTACAGAACTTTCTTTATTCACTAATCTAATTCACATGTGATTATGGAAAGTCCCTATACCTATTTATGGTGAATTATAAAATTACCTCTCCCCCTCACCAATCACTACTATTTTTCCAAAGGTTAATTTTCAGATGGGTGTTAGCCACTAGTTGGAAGCAACAGGTCACTTTTCTCAATTTTCCCTAATAACTCACATTTTAGAAAATTTAGCATCAGATAATAATTGAAAAATAAGTTATTCTTCTATACAAGTAAGTGTACTGTGCTACTGCTTTTTTAAAAACCTTAAGAAGAGGTACCATGTTCTGTCACAAACATAAGGTATTATTTTAGGGACCACTAGGGAACCCAACATTAAGAAGCTTTGACAACCCATTAGCAGTGGGAATGTTTTCTTTCCAAGGGCATCTTCCAATTATATTCTGATAAAGTATTTTCAAAACACCACGAAAAACAACTTAAAAACAGAAGTCTCTACAGTTAAAAAAAAGTTTCCAATTTCCATGACTGCTATTAAATGAGAATATAGACTGTTTGTACATTCAATTTTATTTAATAAAACTAACTATTATCCTTCATATTCAAGTTGTGAAACTTCCTGTCTCTAAAATTAATATTCTATGTACATATAAATTATAAAGGCTTTTTAAAGCACATAATGTATGTGTGTGTATACGTGTGTGTATACGTGTGTGTGTGTGTATATATATATATATAGTGTGTATTATATGCTTTCTGTATGTATATATATGCTTTCTGTGTATAAAACATACACATTTTGATGCCTATTTTTAACAAATCTTCAAAGTATAATTAGGCTTTATTTGTTAAGTAGTCTACCTTTGCTTATTAAATTTTCTGTCCAAATATTTGAAATACTACACTAATATCATTATACTCAACTCCAATTATTTCCTCCTACTTTCCCTAGTCCTAATTGTATTTAACTACAGAACTTTCTTTATTCACTAATCTAATTCACATGTGATTATGGAAAGTCCCTATACCTATTTATGGTGAATTATAAAATTACCTCTCCCCCTCACCAATCACTACTATTTTTCCAAAGGTTAATTTTCAGATGGGTGTTAGCCACTAGTTGGAAGCAACAGGTCACTTTTCTCAATTTTCCCTAATAACTCACATTTTTAGAAAATTTAGCATCAGATAATAATTGAAAAATAAGTTATTCTTCTATACAAGTAAGTGTACTGTGCTACTGCTGAATTAAAATTCATTTTTTAATAGTGTCTAAAAATTAGTAAATTGATTTGACAACAAAGAAATGGCCAATGAACATAGTTGGACATTACCATGATCTAGCTGGACTGCCTAATCTTTGGTTACTTTTAAGTCAGTTCAGTCCATAGATGTGTATGATGCATGAAAAAGAAAAAAGAAAAAAAAAAAAAAACGAAAACAGTTTTCACTCAACAGCAAACAGGATAAGCATTACAAAGCCGAAATTTAATTCTTGTGATGTGGGGCAAGAATGGTATTTTCCAAACTAGAATCAGGGGTGCATGCCACTTATTCTAACACAATTACTTGAAAAAGAAAACTGTCTTAGATAAAGCTAACACACAGAAACATCTGCTAGTACTGTGCACCCATGTGTTTGTTAGCTTTCCCACATTGTACCTTTTTTAAAATGAATTTTTGCTGTCGCTGTTTCCTCTTGTCCACTTCCTCCATTTTTCTCCAGCTCCCTTCCCTGCTGTCAACTGCAGGACCTTTCTTTTGACTGGGTGGCGCAGCCTTCTTTGAGGCCACTGTTTAGGGCACAAGTGCTATTAAAATGGTGCGACCAGTATATTCTCCAATTCCGAAAGGCGATACACATCATCTTCACAATGTGTCTCACCTTCATTAGACAAGAGGAATGGAAGTCCCAATAAGAAAACATTCCCTCAAACCTGAATCTCTAAGCAGGAACAGAGCGCTGTTGTACCCCAGACAGGTACTTCTGGAGAATAAACATAAGATAATGTACCTCTCTTGGCTTTTCTCTTCCTCTTCCTCTGAGTCTTTGTCAGAATCCTCCTGCTTTCTGATTTTCTTCTCCTTTTGCTTTGGTATATTTTTTCTCGCCAGTAGTAACTCATTTTCCTTCTTCTCTGCAGTTTCATAATCATCATCTACATCCTTATTTTCTGTATCATTATCGTTTAATTTGTCTTCTGTTTTCTCTTCTTCAATTTCCTTTTTAATAGAATTTGCATCTCGAACAATTCTTCTTCGTCCCTAGTAGGTGGACAAAAGCTTTAAAGTAACTATCACTACAAAGGGGGAAAAAATGTGTCTTTTTCTTAAGCCATCATAGCAATGACTAGTTGTCTTTCTAGCTTGAGGCATGACACTGATAACCCATCAACTACTGTGTACTTTTCTCTTCCTCTCAAAAGTGAAAGACCAATCCATGTAAATTACTTATGTCCAAGTCTACTATGATCACTGGCTACATATTACATAAAAAATAAAAATTTTGTTCTGTGTACACTATATTATTTTATCTCACTTTTAATATTTCTTGACTACAATGTAAGTTTTAAAGAATTACCTAAATGTCAATGATATTAAGTTAATAATAAGAATAATAAATCAGTCCCTTAAGTTTTTAGATATTCTGTCATCTCTATTGTTTACCAAGATAAAATTTATACATCACTGTATTTCAGTGTGATTACACTTAGGACTGAATTGTATCAATGGCCAAAAGTGAGCTGGGGACTTCTTTTAATGAGTATCTTTAGAGCTCACTAGGCCAGCAGTAACTTGTTATACCCCCAGCAGCCTTTGTCCAGGCTCTTGTTACATGTGCAACTGAGCCGCTTCATTATCTAAATTCTCCTTCCAGGCAACCTCTACATGCTGGCAGGATTCCCCTCTAGCTGAAATAAAGTGAGGATAAATAAAGGGCCAACAACTTTGAGAGCACTAGTGTGTGTGTGTATATGCACTCAGTCGAGTTCGACTCTTTAGACTGCAGCTGGCCAGGCTCCTCTGTCCATGGCAAGAATACTGGAGTGGATTGCTATTTCCTACTCCAGGGGATCTTCCTGACCCAGGGATCAGACCTGTGTCTTTTGTGCCTCCTGCACTGGCAGACAGGTTCTCTACCACTGCACCACTAGAATACTTTACAATTAATATTTCAGTATAACAAATGTTTTACCCAGTTCCCGACTATGTACTATTTAAACATCAAAGGTAGAAGAAAAAAGAACTTAAATTTTAAATTCCATGAGGGCAAGATCTTTGTCTTACTTCCGTAACCTCAGATCTAAACAGCGCCTGGCAGGTGGCAGGTGTTTTTTAAGTATTTGTAGGTAAGTGAATAAAAGCATCTGCTGTCCATAAAAACTTGTTTGTATAACTTAGACATAACTCACTCATAGGTGGAAATAAAACTATATGTGTCTTTTCTTAAGCCATCATAGCAATGACTAGTTGTCTTTCTAGCTTGAGGCATGACACTGATAACCCATCAACTACTGTGTACTTTTCTCTTCCTCTCAAAAGTGAAAGACCAATCCATGTAAATTACTTATGTCCAAGTCTACTATGATCACTGGCTACATATTACATAAAAAATAAAAATTTTGTTCTGTGTACACTATATTATTTTATCTCACTTTTAATATTTCTTGACTACAATGTAAGTTTTAAAGAATTACCTAAATGTCAATGATATTAAGTTAATAATAAGAATAATAAATCAGTCCCTTAAGTTTTTAGATATTCTGTCATCTCTATTGTTTACCAAGATAAAATTTATACATCACTGTATTTCAGTGTGATTACACTTAGGACTGAATTGTATCAATGGCCAAAAGTGAGCTGGGGACTTCTTTTAATGAGTATCTTTAGAGCTCACTAGGCCAGCAGTAACTTGTTATACCCCCAGCAGCCTTTGTCCAGGCTCTTGTTACATGTGCAACTGAGCCGCTTCATTATCTAAATTCTCCTTCCAGGCAACCTCTACATGCTGGCAGGATTCCCCTCTAGCTGAAATAAAGTGAGGATAAATAAAGGGCCAACAACTTTGAGAGCACTAGTGTGTGTGTGTATATGCACTCAGTCGAGTTCGACTCTTTAGACTGCAGCTGGCCAGGCTCCTCTGTCCATGGCAAGAATACTGGAGTGGATTGCTATTTCCTACTCCAGGGGATCTTCCTGACCCAGGGATCAGACCTGTGTCTTTTGTGCCTCCTGCACTGGCAGACAGGTTCTCTACCACTGCACCACTAGAATACTTTACAATTAATATTTCAGTATAACAAATGTTTTACCCAGTTCCCGACTATGTACTATTTAAACATCAAAGGTAGAAGAAAAAAGAACTTAAATTTTAAATTCCATGAGGGCAAGATCTTTGTCTTACTTCCGTAACCTCAGATCTAAACAGCGCCTGGCAGGTGGCAGGTGTTTTTTAAGTATTTGTAGGTAAGTGAATAAAAGCATCTGCTGTCCATAAAAACTTGTTTGTATAACTTAGACATAACTTACACCTTTGTCCCAGAAATCCCACATTCAGAAGTCTGGCCTCTGTATTTAGATAAATGAGGAGGACATTTTTACAAGCCTCGATACTTAGATAAACAGGGAGGACATATTTATAAGTATATTTATTGCAGTACTTTCTGTAATCAAAAAAAAATTGGAGAAAATCTTAAGGAAGGTAAATTTATGGTATACCTGCACTATGCTGTAATTTGCAGATGTTTTACATAAGATGAGGAAGGTCTTTATGTAATGACAAGCAAATATGTCCACAATACATACAATGGGGTATTATTCAGTCTTAAAAAGGAAATTCTAATCCATACATGGATGAACCTTGAAGACCTTATGCTGAGTGAAATACACCCATCACAAAAGGACAAATACTATATAATTCCACCTATATTAGATACCCAAAGTAGTCAAATTCATAGCAACAGAAAGTAGTGGTTGTTGCCAGAGGATGGGGAAGAGAAGAATGAGGTTTAACGGGTACAGTTTCAAGTTTGCAAGATGAAAAAAGTTCTGGAGATGGATGGTGGTGATGGTTTTAAAACAATGTGTATGTAGTTAGTACCACTGAACTGCACATATAAAAATGGTTAAGATGACAAGCGTGTGTATTTACCACAATTTTTGAAAATTAAACCACTTTGGAAGTTTCACAAAATTCACTAGAAGATTATAATAACTGAACTTCTTTGACAATGTAGTAACAGCAGGTGACAACTCCTGATTTGAGTTATATACTACTGGAGAGGAAGAGTAGAGTTAGAAGAGAAAACCAGGGTGAATGGTGACAAGGAAACAAGGCAGAGCAGGAGAGACTGCCACAAGAGCTGTCCGCTGTGCTGTGGAGTGAAGAGAAAGAAAGGATCCCACCTGGCTGGGCACAGGTATTATAAAGAAGACATTCATTCACACAATAACTATTTAATAAGTCCTTACAAGTGCCAGGCACTAGTCCGGGATTGCTCAATGAATGGAATAAACACTAATCTCTGCCCTTGTAGAGTCTGAGTCTAGTCCAGAGTGGGGTAAAAGAACAATAAACAAAATAAGTAAGTAAATTACAGATAGAAAGACCAACATTAGAGGGACTGCAAATGCCAAAGAGAAGACACAGGTTAAAATTTTAGATAAGGTGAACAGGATTCCCGGGGCATGGTATGATACTTAAACAGGGAGGACATATTTATAAGTATATTTATTGCAGTACTTTCTGTAATCAAAAAAAAATTGGAGAAAATCTTAAGGAAGGTAAATTTATGGTATACCTGCACTATGCTGTAATTTGCAGATGTTTTACATAAGATGAGGAAGGTCTTTATGTAATGACAAGCAAATATGTCCACAATACATACAATGGGGTATTATTCAGTCTTAAAAAGGAAATTCTAATCCATACATGGATGAACCTTGAAGACCTTATGCTGAGTGAAATACACCCATCACAAAAGGACAAATACTATATAATTCCACCTATATTAGATACCCAAAGTAGTCAAATTCATAGCAACAGAAAGTAGTGGTTGTTGCCAGAGGATGGGGAAGAGAAGAATGAGGTTTAACGGGTACAGTTTCAAGTTTGCAAGATGAAAAAAGTTCTGGAGATGGATGGTGGTGATGGTTTTAAAACAATGTGTATGTAGTTAGTACCACTGAACTGCACATATAAAAATGGTTAAGATGACAAGCGTGTGTATTTACCACAATTTTTGAAAATTAAACCACTTTGGAAGTTTCACAAAATTCACTAGAAGATTATAATAACTGAACTTCTTTGACAATGTAGTAACAGCAGGTGACAACTCCTGATTTGAGTTATATACTACTGGAGAGGAAGAGTAGAGTTAGAAGAGAAAACCAGGGTGAATGGTGACAAGGAAACAAGGCAGAGCAGGAGAGACTGCCACAAGAGCTGTCCGCTGTGCTGTGGAGTGAAGAGAAAGAAAGGATCCCACCTGGCTGGGCACAGGTATTATAAAGAAGACATTCATTCACACAATAACTATTTAATAAGTCCTTACAAGTGCCAGGCACTAGTCCGGGATTGCTCAATGAATGGAATAAACACTAATCTCTGCCCTTGTAGAGTCTGAGTCTAGTCCAGAGTGGGGTAAAAGAACAATAAACAAAATAAGTAAGTAAATTACAGATAGAAAGACCAACATTAGAGGGACTGCAAATGCCAAAGAGAAGACACAGGTTAAAATTTTAGATAAGGTGAACAGGATAGGGGCTTTCCCAGGTGGCTGAGTGGTGAAAGAATCTGCCTGCCAAGGCAAGAGATACTGGTTCGAACCCTGCGTCAGGAAATACGCTGGAGAATGAAATGGCAACTCACTCCAGTATTCTTATGTGGGAAAGCCCATGGACAGAGGAGCCTAGCGGGCTACAGTCCATGGGATCTCAGTCAGACATGACTTAGCGACTGAGCACTCACACTCAGTGAGGTGAAACTTTAGCCAAAGGCTTGAAGGAAGCGAATATTTGAGGCTAATCCCAGATGAGAATGACTTAATAGACAAATAGAAACAAGAGGAGGAATAGTTATCAGGTAGAAAAAAATAATGTGATATATTTAGAGAAAGGCAGAGAGTCTAACCTGGCTGAAACATAACTAAATACTAGAAAATAATCTAGGCTCATGGGAGTATTTTTGTGTATACCCGAAAATACCTGTATCTTAAAAAGATTAAAATAATGCTTAAAATAAACTAGATGAGGGGCTTCCCCTGGTGGTCCAGTGGGTAAGGACACCGCCTTGCACTGCAAGGGGCGCCGGTTCGAGCCCTGGCCTGGGAAGATTCCACGTGCTGCGGAGCGGCTGGACTGATGTGTCCAATTACTGAGCCGGAGTTCTGGAGCGCATGCGCCCAGAGCCGGCGCTCTGCGACAACAGATGCCACCGCGATGGGAGGCCCACAGGAGCCAAAGAACAAAGACGGATGAAAATGGAGAAATGAAAGACCAATAGAAGTGGCCCGCCCGCTCCCCTCCCTCCACAACCCGACCCCCGCCCAAAATAAATAAATAAATAAATAAATAAAATAAACTAGATGAAATTAGTATTAAGTACTTTAGTATTAAGTACTTACCCTCGGAGATTTTAATTCTACTTCTTCTCGCTCACTTTCACTGTTTGAATCAATATTTTCCTCAGGTTCACTCTTCACTTCTACTAACGGCATTTCTTGATCTACTTTTGGAGTCTCTTCCATGGATTCTTCTAAGTCCTTTTTCTCCTCTTTTACTTTTGGTTCATGGTGGTGAATAGTTCTGAACTGAATATTTGCAGAACGGCAGTACTCCTCAAAACCATAGAGATACCTAAAGAAACAGTATTTCATTTTATGAAATCTTAGTCTTTACATTTAATACTATACATTAAACAAACAGTTTTCAAAAAGTAATACTCAAGCCTTTTGTTTGTTTGTTTTATAAAAGACTTTTTCTATTATTGATTCTATGATGTTTTATATAGGGTAATCTTCAAAATGAATGGGCGGGCTACAGTCCATGGGATCTCAGTCAGACATGACTTAGCGACTGAGCACTCACACTCAGTGAGGTGAAACTTTAGCCAAAGGCTTGAAGGAAGCGAATATTTGAGGCTAATCCCAGATGAGAATGACTTAATAGACAAATAGAAACAAGAGGAGGAATAGTTATCAGGTAGAAAAAAATAATGTGATATATTTAGAGAAAGGCAGAGAGTCTAACCTGGCTGAAACATAACTAAATACTAGAAAATAATCTAGGCTCATGGGAGTATTTTTGTGTATACCCGAAAATACCTGTATCTTAAAAAGATTAAAATAATGCTTAAAATAAACTAGATGAGGGGCTTCCCCTGGTGGTCCAGTGGGTAAGGACACCGCCTTGCACTGCAAGGGGCGCCGGTTCGAGCCCTGGCCTGGGAAGATTCCACGTGCTGCGGAGCGGCTGGACTGATGTGTCCAATTACTGAGCCGGAGTTCTGGAGCGCATGCGCCCAGAGCCGGCGCTCTGCGACAACAGATGCCACCGCGATGGGAGGCCCACAGGAGCCAAAGAACAAAGACGGATGAAAATGGAGAAATGAAAGACCAATAGAAGTGGCCCGCCCGCTCCCCTCCCTCCACAACCCGACCCCCGCCCAAAATAAATAAATAAATAAATAAATAAAATAAACTAGATGAAATTAGTATTAAGTACTTTAGTATTAAGTACTTACCCTCGGAGATTTTAATTCTACTTCTTCTCGTTCACTTTCACTGTTTGAATCAATATTTTCCTCAGGTTCACTCTTCACTTCTACTAACGGCATTTCTTGATCTACTTTTGGAGTCTCTTCCATGGATTCTTCTAAGTCCTTTTTCTCCTCTTTTACTTTTGGTTCATGGTGGTGAATAGTTCTGAACTGAATATTTGCAGAACGGCAGTACTCCTCAAAACCATAGAGATACCTAAAGAAACAGTATTTCATTTTATGAAATCTTAGTCTTTACATTTAATACTATACATTAAACAAACATTTTTCAAAAAGTAATACTCAAGCCTTTTGTTTGTTTGTTTTTATAAAAGACTTTTTCTATTATTGATTCTATGATGTTTTATATAGGGTAATAGAAACATTGACCAGAAAATGAATTTTTTTTTTCCTGAAAAATCTGAGCTCGTGGTAACAGACCACAGCTATCATAATTTTGATATGATAGTTGTTCACCATAAAGATACAACTCTATAACATTTATTATAATTTCAGACTATAAATACTGCCTGTGTCTGATTTTGAAAAGGATATCAAAACAACATGAAAAATGGAGTCAAGCAGACTTGGTGCACTGAGTAACTTTCAATCACAGTTTCTACTAACCTAAACCTTTTTATACACTTTCTCTAACTTTAATGTTCTTTGATGTGTTCTTATTTGATAACATATTAAATGGAAAATATTCCTTGTAAATATGTATTCTTTGATGAATAAACTATACTACTTACTTTCTATAAGCAGTTTTTACATTGTAGGAAGCAGCTGAATTCAAAATAGGAATGCCAAGGTCCATATAAATTTGCTTCCATACAGCACCACTATCAATCTGGAAAATTAAGTTTTTATTTGTTAACGTTTGCAAAGGGAAATAATCTTTACACTAATATTCTATGTTCATTAAGAAAATGTGTTTATTACCTAAAGGACATATAACAGTCCCAACATTAGACAATTTAACTTTTCATTAGAGTGTTACTTACATTGTCACATCCACCCTGATGATAAACTAGTCTGAAGAGCTTGAAGAGATTGAGATCTTTATAGCCCAAAACAGGTGGTTTGTTGATTGGAGTACCTTTTCAATCAGAGAGCAGAAATACAGTGTTAAGTCCAATGGAAAATACTAAGTTGAAGACAAAGCTTATCAATTTCTAATTTCCCAAATATCATTAATCAGAGGCACTCTTCACTTCTACTAACGGCATTTCTTGATCTACTTTGGTTCATGGTGGTTGGGAATAGTTCTGAACTGAATATTTGCAGAACGGCAGTACTCCTCAAAACCATAGAGATACCTAAAGAAACAGTATTTCATTTTATGAAATCTTAGTCTTTACATTTAATACTATACATTAAACAAACATTTTTCAAAAGTAATACTCAAGCCTTTTGTTTGTTTGTTTTATAAAAGACTTTTTCTATTATTGATTCTATGATGTTTTATATAGGGTAATAGAAACATTGACCAGAAAATGAATTTTTTTTTTCCTTAAAAATCTGGGCTCGGGGTAAAAGACCACAGCTATCATAATTTTGATATGATAGTTGTTCACCATAAAGATACAACTCTATAACATTTATTATAATTTCAGACTATAAATACTGCCTGTGTCTGATTTTGAAAAGGATATCAAAACAACATGAAAAATGGAGTCAAGCAGACTTGGTGCACTGAGTAACTTTCAATCACAGTTTCTACTAACCTAAACCTTTTATACACTTTCTCTAACTTTAATGTTCTTTGATGTGTTCTTATTTGATAACATATTAAATGGAAAATATTCCTTGTAAATATGTATTCTTTGATGAATAAACTATACTACTTACTTTCTATAAGCAGTTTTTACATTGTAGGAAGCAGCTGAATTCAAAATAGGAATGCCAAGGTCCATATAAATTTGCTTCCATACAGCACCACTATCAATCTGGAAAATTAAGTTTTTATTTGTTAACGTTTGCAAAGGGAAATAATCTTTACACTAATATTCTATGTTCATTAAGAAAATGTGTTTATTACCTAAAGGACATATAACAGTCCCAACATTAGACAATTTAACTTTTCATTAGAGTGTTACTTACATTGTCACATCCACCCTGATGATAAACTAGTCTGAAGAGCTTGAAGAGATTGAGATCTTTATAGCCCAAAACAGGTGGTTTGTTGATTGGAGTACCTTTTCAATCAGAGAGCAGAAATACAGTGTTAAGTCCAATGGAAAATACTAAGTTGAAGACAAAGCTTATCAATTTCTAATTTCCCAAATATCATTAATCAGAGGCATCTATTTAAAAAAGCTCAAATTGCATAAGACAACACAAAATATTCTTTATATTCTTTATCCAACATTGTGGTGGCCTTTGGATTTATCATACTTCCACAACCAATAAAATCACTTCTCTGACTGCCACTGAATTTGGATAAAACTGAATCAAACCTTCGGCCTGCAAGGTGTAGCCAATAATGCTGCTGCTTCAAGAAGCCTGGGCAGAAACACACACAATGGAAATGACACATTTTAGGCCACAGTTCCATTGTTACTACTTTAATACAAATGTTAACACTTCTGGTAATAATCTGAAGGATCATTTCTGAAGGCCACAAAATGTCTAGGACCAATTTGTCTGATGATTTCAAGGACTCATATAATGTCAACAACTATGATGATTTATAAAGGCTCTTCTTTCTTCTAACTTTATTAGAAATTCTACTCTGTTTAGATAGGGGCTAATCCATTATATTTAATTTGTTGAGACCAAGGATCAAACTAGTTTACTTGCCACAGAAACAGCATTAGTAAATAATGGGTATGTAGACTTACACTATGACTGTTTACTTTCTATTAGTGAAATATTATTGTAACATCTTCTGGATTTTTAAGTCTCAAGGAGATAAAATTTAACTACGCCAAAACTATTTTTGTTCTACATTTGCATTCAAAATAGGTATCAGTAGTTGTTATATCTATCTGTACTCAAAACAGACACTAGTAGTACTAGTAGTAGTAACAAAGTAGTTGTTTTTATTCCCAATACATAAACTTAATTATTATTATCAGCTGTAATTGATTCTTAGGCCTGAAATACAAATCCTTATACCCATGCTTTGAACAAAAATAATACATAAACCTAGAATATAGAACAGTAAAAGAAATGTTTACCTTTTTGGGGGGCGGGGGGTGGTGAGGAGGGAACCTTGCCACATGAGTTCCCATATCAGGGATTGAACCTGGGCCCATGACAGTAAAAGCAGTAAGTTCTAACCACTGGACTACCAGGGAATTCCTAGAAATGTCTACTTTTAAATAATAAGCATGAAAATACCTCTGTCTTCCATAAACTTATAAAGCTGTTGGAGGAAGTTGTCCCTCTCTTCAGGATCAGGTTCTTCCTCAGGCTGTAAATGTAAAACACAAATAAATAGTACAATGAATAGAAGGAGACAGACTGCACTCTTCTTCATTTTGTTTTGTATTTTGTGAACCCTAGGTAAGAGGATAAAATTTTAATGAAGCCAGAAAACATGAACTTTTCTCAAAATCCTAAGATGTCAGATTTTAATTCATATTTTCATACATCTGGTTTGATGCAACTGTCAAGATATACAATCGATCACTTGAACCTTCCGCTTGATTATCATCATGAGGACTAAGGCTAGCCATTTGAAAAGGTTCAGGAATGGAATAAGAATTTTTTCACCTCATCTGGTGTTTTATTACAAATCCTCAAAATACCATATGGCCCATAAGAATAGACTGACAGATAAGCATAATAATCATAAATGTACTAGTATTTTAAAATAATCCACACAAAAATAAAAATTATTTTGTTAGACCAAGGATCAAACTAGTTTACTTGCCACAGAAACAGCATTAGTAAATAATGGGTATGTAGACTTACACTATGACTGTTTACTTTCTATTAGTGAAATATTATTGTAACATCTTCTGGATTTTTAAGTCTCAAGGAGATAAAATTTAACTACGCCAAAACTATTTTTGTTCTACATTTGCATTCAAAATAGGTATCAGTAGTTGTTATATCTATCTGTACTCAAAACAGACACTAGTAGTACTAGTAGTAGTAACAAAGTAGTTGTTTTTATTCCCAATACATAAACTTAATTATTATTATCAGCTGTAATTGATTCTTAGGCCTGAAATACAAATCCTTATACCCATGCTTTGAACAAAAATAATACATAAACCTAGAATATAGAACAGTAAAAGAAATGTTTACCTTTTTGGGGGGCGGGGGGTGGTGAGGAGGGAACCTTGCCACATGAGTTCCCATATCAGGGATTGAACCTGGGCCCATGACAGTAAAAGCAGTAAGTTCTAACCACTGGACTACCAGGGAATTCCTAGAAATGTCTACTTTTAAATAATAAGCATGAAAATACCTCTGTCTTCCATAAACTTATAAAGCTGTTGGAGGAAGTTGTCCCTCTCTTCAGGATCAGGTTCTTCCTCAGGCTGTAAATGTAAAACACAAATAAATAGTACAATGAATAGAAGGAGACAGACTGCACTCTTCTTCATTTTGTTTTGTATTTTGTGAACCCTAGGTAAGAGGATAAAATTTTAATGAAGCCAGAAAACATGAACTTTTCTCAAAATCCTAAGATGTCAGATTTTAATTCATATTTTCATACATCTGGTTTGATGCAACTGTCAAGATATACAATCGATCACTTGAACCTTCCGCTTGATTATCATCATGAGGACTAAGGCTAGCCATTTGAAAAAGGTTCAGGAATGGAATAAGAATTTTTTCACCTCATCTGGTGTTTTATTACAAATCCTCAAAATACCATATGGCCCATAAGAATAGACTGACAGATAAGCATAATAATCATAAATGTACTAGTATTTTAAAATAATCCACACACAAACATAAAATTTTGTTACTGTTGAATGGATATAAACCAGAGGTTGCAGAGTCACATGCAAAGGTTTCTTATTTGGATAGCACAGTGTTTTAAAGAAATGTAAATCACCCACATAAATTTTATTTTGTCTCAGACTCCACTAGCCCCTCTTGCATCACAGTAGACTCTTCCTCATTTGCCTTTCTTTCACAGCCTTTGTAGCTGATTTTTCACCCTTTAAAATAGAATAATGAAAATTCTTTCTCAGGAAAGGAAACTAAAAACATAACTGCAATTTAGTTCTATGGAAAAAATACCAGAACTAACAGAAACATTAATGCAGGAACATTAATGCAGGTGTTTCTACAAACACCAATTTGTGTATTATGTTGCATTAATTATACAAACCTAATGATTTCTTCTTATGCAAACAAAATGAATTATGGATTTTAATAAAATACTTCCTCTTCTGATACACTACTTATAAATTGATATTTGGGAAAACTCTTAAAGTTTAACAATAGTATGGAGAAAGAAAGAAAACACTGATATATTTCTCCCATATAAATATCATAATTTAATTTCAGAGTACTACTATTTTTCTATGTTCCGAAAGAAGAATTCAAAGCAATACTCAAAGCAAAGGCAAATGTCAAGCAATACTGAATGCTCAGAAGTCCAGATAGCACTAAGCCTGTTACAGTCATGTATTTTCAGAAAATGTTAATAGCTAATAAGACAGCCAAGATCAATAACCATGTAGCTGATTAAAAATGTACTTTAAAAAATAAGGCAATCAAGGTTGATTTAAATATATAATTTTTATATAGCATAAGGCAATCAAGGGAAAGGGAGAGAGATCTTTTAGTACAATCTTGTTTTTTATTTTAGTATATTCACTCAGAATGATTTATAACACTGGAAGAGTTTCAATTTTACAAAATGTAATAAACTTAAGTCAAAGTTCTAATATGCCTCAAAAATTAGCAATACAGACTTCATAATCACTATGGAGTTAATAGAGGTCTTTATTAAATGCTCACATCAACAGATGGCAATTTTTTCCCCAAGTGAATTTAAAAATTCTGCTTTCGTAAGTTTTTTGGGGGGGGGGTGTACTAAGTCTTCATTGCTGCACAGGTTATTTTCCAGGTATGGCAAGCAGGGGCTACTCTCTAGTTGCGGTGTGTGAGCTTCTCACTGCAGTGGCTTTTTTGTTGCAGAGCACAGGCTCTAGGACACACAGCAGTTGTGGCATGTGGGCTCAGTAGTTAGAGCTCCCAGGCTCTAGAGCTCAGGCTCAGTGGTTGTGGAGCATGGGCTTAGTGATGGCTCCTCAGCATGTGGGATCTTCCTGGATCAGCGAATGAACCTGTGTCTCTTGGCACTCTTCACCACTAAGCGACCAGGGAAGCCTCCTCTGCATGGTTATTAAAACAACTGCCAATGAGTTAACAAATGAGCAATCTGGCAGCCTTAAGATCATTTCAAATGCTAATTTTAAGGAATTCTGGTATGGGGAGAAAAACAAACCTATGCCAGACTGGCTCTATGATTATGAGCCTGTTCCTCATAATCGTAATAGTCTCTCCTCAGACTAATGCCTCATTTTTAGTATTTATGATTTTACAGAATTCAAAGAGACTGTTGTCATCTAGTACATGTAAAAAGTATTGTTTTTAAAAAAAAAGCACGATTTGAAATCAAAGTTGCTTCTAAAAGCAGGTAAACAAAATGAACCCATCAAATGCAAATCAGGCATTTATTAAGGTTTTACCAAACATCTGATAAATGCTTAATGATGAAGAATATAGCTTTATAGATAAACGCTGGTAATTTAAATTTATTGGAATTAAAAGTTACTGGATGTCAAGAGTGCTTTACGTGCCAGAAGAAATCTAAATCTAAGTTTTGTAACCCTAAAACTTTTAAGTTCAGAAAGCAGTTATCAGGTGTAAAAACAACATACAAATGAATAAAAAAATTTACTTAAAAGCAACTGCCTGCTTGAGAGGAATTAAAACTGCTCATGGTAGACAGAAAATATCTCCAACTAGAAGACTCACCTTTAGGACTTGTGTATTTGGACCTGTGTTTGCTATCAGTGTGTTTTCTCTGTTCCTGGTATATTCTTGTACCTACAGGAGCTAGCTAGTCTCTCTCTTGGCCAGGAGCTAGAGAGTGCTGCATCTCACACGGGTTTAGGAGTGGGAGAGGGTTGCAGTAATGGGAGGCAGAGTCCACCACACTGCTGATGAGCCTTCTTCCCTTCATGTGAGCCTTCTTCCCTTCATGTGGTCAACCACGTGAAACTCACTATGCACCCAGTAAAATGTCAGGGAAGGAGAGTTAAGGATATAGTAGAGGCATGAACATGATTATAATTCAAGAAACTTACAATTTTAGTTAGCAGCAGTAGACACTACCTGGTAATACTGGTAGTCATGTACCTACTTGTGTGCTCAGTCACTTAGTTGTGTCCAACTCTTTGCAACCATTTGGGCTGTAGCTCTCGCTGGGACCCAGCGAATGAACCTGTGTCTCTTGGCACTCTTCACCACTAAGCGACCAGGGAAGCCTCCTCTGCATGGTTATTAAAACAACTGCCAATGAGTTAACAAATGAGCAATCTGGCAGCCTTAAGATCATTTCAAATGCTAATTTTAAGGAATTCTGGTATGGGGAGAAAAACAAACCTATGCCAGACTGGCTCTATGATTATGAGCCTGTTCCTCATAATCGTAATAGTCTCTCCTCAGACTAATGCCTCATTTTTAGTATTTATGATTTTACAGAATTCAAAGAGACTGTTGTCATCTAGTACATGTAAAAAGTATTGTTTTTAAAAAAAAAGCACGATTTGAAATCAAAGTTGCTTCTAAAAGCAGGTAAACAAAATGAACCCATCAAATGCAAATCAGGCATTTATTAAGGTTTTACCAAACATCTGATAAATGCTTAATGATGAAGAATATAGCTTTATAGATAAACGCTGGTAATTTAAATTTATTGGAATTAAAAGTTACTGGATGTCAAGAGTGCTTTACGTGCCAGAAGAAATCTAAATCTAAGTTTTGTAACCCTAAAACTTTTAAGTTCAGAAAGCAGTTATCAGGTGTAAAAACAACATACAAATGAATAAAAAAATTTACTTAAAAGCAACTGCCTGCTTGAGAGGAATTAAAACTGCTCATGGTAGACAGAAAATATCTCCAACTAGAAGACTCACCTTTAGGACTTGTGTATTTGGACCTGTGTTTGCTATCAGTGTGTTTTCTCTGTTCCTGGTATATTCTTGTACCTACAGGAGCTAGCTAGTCTCTCTCTTGGCCAGGAGCTAGAGAGTGCTGCATCTCACACGGGTTTAGGAGTGGGAGAGGGTTGCAGTAATGGGAGGCAGAGTCCACCACACTGCTGATGAGCCTTCTTCCCTTCATGTGAGCCTTCTTCCCTTCATGTGGTCAACCACGTGAAACTCACTATGCACCCAGTAAAATGTCAGGGAAGGAGAGTTAAGGATATAGTAGAGGCATGAACATGATTATAATTCAAGAAACTTACAATTTTAGTTAGCAGCAGTAGACACTACCTGGTAATACTGGTAGTCATGTACCTACTTGTGTGCTCAGTCACTTAGTTGTGTCCAACTCTTTGCAACCATTTGGGCTGTAGCCTGCCAGGCTCCTCTGTCCATAGGATTTTTCAGGCAAGGATACTGTCATTTCCTCCTCCGAGGGATCTTTCTTATCCAGGGATCAGACCCATGTCTGCCACATTGCAGGCAGATTCTTTACTGCTGAGTCATCAAGGAAACCCTATCTACTACTAGATTATGAAATTTCTGACTTTGGATATTATGTCTTCAAATACAGCTCAAACATTTTTGATCATCATCCATCACAGACTTCTACAAAAGTTTTGGCCTTCTGCTTTTGACCCTCAAGTCTGGCAGGAGGTGGAGAAATGTAAAACCAGTCAATTCAACAAAATATGACACATGATATCATGATGTTAGATGATTTGTTAGAGAATCAGAACAGGACACTGTGGGTAGATATGAGGTTTGAGAGAGCTGAAGAGGAATTAGGTCAGAGTTATATTTTTAAAAGCTCTCTGCCAAGAGTAAGTTTGATAGGTTGGAAGGAAAGGGGAGCTACTGTCACAGTCCACAGTGAGGAGAATCAATGCCTGCATGAGTCCTGCCACCAGGTTATGAAAAGATGATCCCTCCCCATGAAAGAAAAAGAGAGTGAGAGAGATGTTAATGCTGAGCTGTTTTTTTTTTTTTTTTTCAAATTATTCGTGTTTGTAGTCCTCAAAGTTTCAACATGTTACAAGTGCTCAATAAGTTCCATGAGGTTAGAGACACGATGATTTTAGTCACAATTTTATCATCAATGACTGGCATTTAGTTCTTTTATTTTGTGCCCTTAAAATTAATTTATTCGAAGAAGAATCACACTTTTATAGTCCTAGTTTTAAAAAACCTACTTCAAATGTGGTACAGCAAACAGAACGGCTTAGTGGGAAGCATGGACATAGGAAGAACAAGTTGCTGTTGTACCAGTCTAGCTAGGTAAAAGAGAAGTGGCTTGGACTAGGGTGATAGTAGAAAGAAGCCAGAGTGAGAAAATTAAGGTGACTTTCATTTAGCTACCTTGAGTAATTGGGTGAATGGTGCTTCCAGTCAAATGACTTAGGAACTAACAGGGAAAGGACATGTTTTGAGGAAAAGATGACTGCTGTGTTGCACATACTGAGTCTGAGGACTTACAAAATACAAAAAAAAAAGAAAATCCTCATTGGAATTTTAATATAAATGTCTGGAGATATAAGAGACAGAAACTAATATAATATTGTAAAGCAACTATACTCCAGTAAAAATTCATTTTAAAAAACACATACGAGATACCTCTGATGCACATATAGAGTAGGAGTCATTACATCATTTAGTTAGGAAATAAATGAGAAATAAAAGAATGGAGATAGTGAAGGAAAGAGGAGTCGGGTATCCTGCAGTCCACGGGGTCGCAAAGAACCAGACACAACTTAGCAATGAACAATGAACAACAAAACAAGAAAAAAAAATGTAATGTCATGTATTTCAGATGATTAAGGTGGGCAAATCAAAGATCCTGAATACTGATAAGGAGTCAAATGAAATTATGACAAAATTTGTTGGATTTAGTACAAAAATGTGTTGGAGGTCACTGGTAACCTCAGTAAAGTTGTTTTAGGTGTGGTGGAAGTACAAGATGCACTACAGATAAGAAAATTGTCTATAAGGTCATAAGGTGGGTTAATGGAAGGAGTCTGAACAATTGCTGGAAGGTTGGAAGATCATGTTTTAAAAAGCTGCTGAGGGCTTCCCCTGGTGGTCCAGTGGGTAAGGACACTGCCTTGTAGTGCAAGGGGCGCCGGTTCAATCCCTGGCCTGGGAAGATCCCACATGCCGTGGAGCGGCTGGACCGATGTGTCCAATGACCGAGCCAGAGCTCTGGAGCGCATGTGCCCAGAGCCAGCGCTCTGCAACGACAGACGCCACTGCAATGGGAGGCCCAAAGTGGCCTGTCCACTCCCCTCCCTCCCCAACCCGACCCTCACCCAAAATAAATAAATAAATAGATTAAAAAAAAAAAAAATAGCTGCTGAGAAGAATACAACAGAAAGAAATAGATAGAAGATAGTGGAAATAAAAGGGATACTTCATAATCTAAGACAAGAAAGAAGGGGATGAGAGCCAGAACATAGAAAAGGGACTCATCTTACAGAAGAGATCAACATATTAACTGTTGCTGAAGGAAAAGAAGCAGGCAGGTGGGGTTTAGAGCTGGCTACCAATCTGAAGTTCCTAGTTTCTTTCCAAAGTGAGTGGAGTAGGGGCAGAATTGCTGGCATAATAAAGGAGACAATGATTATAGAAACTGAGAATTGATTAACAGTGTTGAAGGCCCAATCAAATTTGTTAATCAGAAAGTTTAGAGTGGTAACATTCTTCTCTGTAGTGTACAGTTAAATAGAAAATTTCAGAACCATATATCATTCACGATATATTCATTTTTAGTAATACACTGTTTTATAATTTCAGAAAACAATTTTACAACCACTTCCCTGTAACAAATTAGAAATTTCTCCTACCCCATGTAAAAGATTCATGTATTTCAGATTATTAAGGGGGGCAAATCAAAGATCCTGAATACTGATAAGGAGTCAAATGAAATTATGACAAAATTTGTTGGATTTAGTACAAAAATGTGTTGGAGGTCACTGGTAACCTCAGTAAAGTTGTTTTAGGTGTGGTGGAAGTACAAGATGCACTACAGATAAGAAAATTGTCTATAAGGTCATAAGGTGGGTTAATGGAAGGAGTCTGAACAATTGCTGGAAGGTTGGAAGATCATGTTTTAAAAAGCTGCTGAGGGCTTCCCCTGGTGGTCCAGTGGGTAAGGACACTGCCTTGTAGTGCAAGGGGCGCCGGTTCAATCCCTGGCCTGGGAAGATCCCACATGCCGTGGAGCGGCTGGACCGATGTGTCCAATGACCGAGCCAGAGCTCTGGAGCGCATGTGCCCAGAGCCAGCGCTCTGCAACGACAGACGCCACTGCAATGGGAGGCCCAAAGTGGCCTGTCCACTCCCCTCCCTCCCCAACCCGACCCTCACCCAAAATAAATAAATAAATAGATTAAAAAAAAAAAAAATAGCTGCTGAGAAGAATACAACAGAAAGAAATAGATAGAAGATAGTGGAAATAAAAGGGATACTTCATAATCTAAGACAAGAAAGAAGGGGATGAGAGCCAGAACATAGAAAAGGGACTCATCTTACAGAAGAGATCAACATATTAACTGTTCCTGAAGGAAAAGAAGCAGGCAGGTGGGGTTTAGAGCTGGCTACCAATCTGAAGTTCCTAGTTTCTTTCCAAAGTGAGTGGAGTAGGGGCAGAATTGCTGGCATAATAAAGGAGACAATGATTATAGAAACTGAGAATTGATTAACAGTGTTGAAGGCCCAATCAAATTTGTTAATCAGAAAGTTTAGAGTGGTAACATTCTTCTCTGTAGTGTACAGTTAAATAGAAAATTTCAGAACCATATATCATTCACGATATATTCATTTTTAGTAATACACTGTTTTATAATTTCAGAAAACAATTTTACAACCACTTCCCTGTAACAAATTAGAAATTTCTCCTACCCCATGTAAAAAGATTCATGCATCTTACTTTCAGTCATCAAGCTGTGGTTCAGATGCTATTAAATCTAACGTTCTAAAATCAGTCATACTACCATAACTATAAAACACTTTTTTTCTATAAGCACATAAAAATGTAGCAGTATTTGTGCATACAAATGTTCGATCCTCATTAATCTGATTAGGTGATCCTAACTTGGTTAAAGTCTTATGCTAACAATGTAAACAAAGGCTTTGCTAAACACATTAGATTACTTTTGTTTGCTTATTTAACAGGCTAAACTTTAAGGCTTTAGCAAATAAGTTATTATATTTGAATGAAAGCTAAAGTCTCAGTTATTTATCTATTTATTTATTTATTTTTAAAGATTTATTTTCTTATTTATTCTTTGGGCAGGGGTCGGGTTGGGGAGGGAGGGGAGCGGGCGGGCCACTTCTATTGGTCTTTCTTTTCTCTATGTTCATCGGTCTTTGTTCTTTGGTTCCTGCGGGCCTCCCATCGCAGTGGCATCTGTTGTCGCAGAGCGCCGGCTCTGGGCACATGCGCTCCAGAGCTCTGGCTCGGTAATTGGACACATCAGTCCAGCCGCTCCGCAGCACGTGGGATCTTCCCAGGCCAGGGCTCGAACCGGCGCCCCTTGCACTGCAAGGTGGTGTCCTTACCCACTGGACCAACAGGGGAAGCCCCTCAGTTATTTATTGAATGCTGGTTTTATAGGCCTTGCTTAGGAATACTTATAGCAGCTGAAGTTATTAGATGTACCTGAATAGTAATGATACCTTTAAACTGTTCTGTAAAATTTTATTGATTTAACACAATTTTCCTGTGCTATCAAGCATTTACTATAGGTTTATACCAAAAGTGATCTTGAATGATCACTAACAAATGCCTTTATGGTTTATCTACAAAAAAGCATGAGTACACACAAATAACATTTGATTTAGATACTAAAAATTCATATTTCCATGAATTAAAAAGTTCAAGCACTTGTGATTTTTCTAATACTGGAATATAGTCCTAGGAATTAAAAGTAACAGTGATTTCTAGAAATTCCAACAGCTGGAAAAATAGGTACTATTTTTATACTTCTAAATAAAAAAATATTTCTCAAATTTTCATTACTAAGTATGAAATTAGAGAAGATTTTTGAGAAGTCCCAGCATATAAGCCTACCTATAGCAAACCAAAAGGACAAAAGAGCTAAGAGTAGTCAACTTCCCATCTGATATTCAATCTTCTGAACAATCACCTATTTATTTTATCCTTAGACAACTCTCCTACATTGATCCAAAGTGAATGTAAGTCAGAAGTAAATGACTACCTGACACTGTTGTTTGTTTACTCAGACTTTTTAGTTCCAAAGTTTAAAAGGAAATTCAGTAATATCTTTTCTAATATAAATAAAAATGTCCTAACAAGGCAATTTAGTAATACCCACAAAAATATTCTCCAGAATCTTTTTCTATATAATTATTAATAAGTTAAAGTCATCAATACAGACAGGACCTACTTCCTGTGATTCCTACCCAGTAACAGTATGAAACATATCATGTACTCAAATCCTAAACTACTAATGCTTAAGAATTCAAAATAATATTAAGTAAAAAATATGCTCCTCCATGGTAGATCTCAAATCTCCTTATTAAGATTATGATAGGGTACTCAAGAGTATCAAATATAAGAACGATGTCCACTGGCCATTAGCACTGCAGAAGTATCTAACACTTGTATGATTCAACTGCATAAAATTTACAAACACCAAATGGCAGGCAAAAGTACTGTTACAGTGGTTTAGAGAATGTTATAAAAGCTCTTTTTTAAATCATTGTCAAGCAGCATTAAATCATCGTGAAAAGCACAGCATAATTACATTTTGGAAGAATATGATATGTAATGTAATACAACAGCTTAATCTCACTTATGTAGTAAAGGCCTATAATGACTAAGACAGGTAGGCCCTGGCCTACCCAATTTTAGTTCATTTTTATACCATATCCATTTGTTCCCTTTCCTAAATACAGATTAAAATACTTTTCAGTTTTATAATGTTTCAAATTTTAAAAATTACTGTTCAAGACTGGTTAGAATGATTCAGCATCTAAATCTTAAATCCAAGAGCAAGAAATGCAGCTAATTTTTTCCAAAGCAACCTAAATCTGACAAGAAAATCTACTTGTATAGCCAGAGAAAAAGAAGAAATTAGTTTCATTAGGCAATACAATAAAGTATATGCTATGAATATTAATATCTGAAAAATAGCTTCAAATAACCATATACTCAGTGACCACATTTTGTGATTTTGCTTTTTGCAGTAGATGAGAAGCATCTTGGTCTAGTTAATTTTAACAGGTTCATAATTTAAGTAATAGATTTTAATTAGACACTCTCCTTACAAAGGTCCTTACCTTTTTAAATGTATGTACTTACTACCTGCAGACAATAGGAAGCTTGCCTCTGCTCTTCATTCTTTTTCACTAACATTTACTCATAGCTTAAATAAAACATTATGACCTTTATGAAATTAATAGCTATAATAAGAGCACCATTTACTACTTATTATTTTATAGCTATCCCTCTCTACCTTACTATAAAGCCTTTTTTACCTTCTTTGTTTAAAATTTCAGGGTTTTTTGGGGGGTGTAGGGAGTAGGGAAAATACATTTTAAAAGGGATACCAATTAAAAGTATTAGCAAAAATAAAGAGACTAATGTATTTCAGTATTTGGCAATATAAGATCCTAACTTCAATATTAATTAAAAAGAAAAGGCAAACCCAGACTGTAACAGTTCACACCCTGAAAATGTGGCCTATTTACCCTGAAAAATATAATCTATAGATAAATAGACAAAATACAAAAGTCACATTTAATATTTAGACTTTAAATCCCGAATTCTGCCAAAGTGTCATTATCATTTTCATTTCAAAATCTACCTTATGTTTCAGAAAAATAGGCTTCTTCCTCTGGTATTCTAAAAATAGACTCCTACTGTCTCTTCTACATGGAACAATTACGCTTGGTTACAAGTCCTACAACATCAGCCACATCATCAATATCTAAAATTCTTATTTAACCTCATTTCTGGCAATCAAAATGGTAATATATTAAAAAAATCTTACCTATATGCTGCATTTTCTTTCACATGCAAAATGGTTAGATTCCCCTTCTACTTAATCAGTACAGTGTCTGAACATTTTTCAGTCTGACTTGCAAATATTTGCTTTCCCTCTGAGGGCATAGCATCCGCAGGGTTATACAGCACTACTTACATTCTCTTCCACATAAAAATCAGACATTACATGAAAGGGAAAGAAAGACAGCCCATTTCAAAGCATCTGGCAAACCTCCATTGGCAACCTGCCAAGCCTCTGCAAAACCTTCCTGTCTTTCCGAGCATGCTCACTTAAAACCAACAGCACGTTACTATGGCAACTCTGTAGGCAGCCTGTAAGTATGAACCGCCATTCTGATTTCAGAGTGCAAAAAACCAAATACTGCAGGGGAAGTAAAAGGAATGAAATACCGTATACCCTGTATCACACAAGTATACTCATTTTGTTTTATAAATTCACATTTGTGTATGTTTAACAGAAACGAGCACTCCACATTTTCCAAGCAATTATTTTTGATGCTCAAATAGGTCTTCTTCTTCAGTAAACTCATTCTCTTTGTTTGCCACTAAGCCCCTTTACCTCAAAACAATCAAAAATATACTGGATAGTTTATTTCACTTGACAAAACACTGCTGAATAGACAGCAATATTCATGTAAGCAATTATGTGGTACTTCATGAATGATTTCCTACAATTACATATACATTCCCAACAACACAGTGATTGAAGAAAACTATTAGCACTTAAAAAACACACTCTAAATCTTCTCTATGATTTATCCAACTGCCAAACAAAATATTCTTTCCATTTAGACAGAATTTCTTTTAATACCCATTATCCTTGAGATATTGTGAAATGTCTAAAAGAGGCATTAGGCAAGACCTGGGTTCAAATCTCTGTCCTCCACATTTGAACTGTGCCATCTTGAGAAAGTTATTTAACCTCTCTCACTCTCACTTTTCTCTTTAAAGTAGAATAATTCAGCAGAGATTTAAATGAGTTAACACACAAATATACCTAAAAGTTATCTTTTCTTCCTCCTTGGTTACGTGGAAAAGACATTAAAAATAACAAACAAGTTTGCACTTATTGCTCATTTAACCAGAAAAGTTCTTCTTTGTAATCTCCTGCGTGCATGCTAAGTCACTTGAGTCATGTCAACTCTGTGCGACTCTATGGACTGGAGCCTGCCAGACTCCTCTGTCCATGAGCTTCTCCAGGCAAGAATACTGGAGTGGGTTATTACGCCCGTCCTTCAGGATTGAACCCATGTATCTTGTCCCCTGCACTGGCAGGCAGGTTCTTTACCTCTAGTGCCACCAGGAAAGCCCTTGTAATCTCTTACCCACTAAAAATGAGCTCTGATTTGCCTACTAAGTTGAAAGCCATAAAGGTCCTCCTCCTCCAAATACAGCTAAGCTAGACAAAGACAGCAACAAATAACATAAAGAATCTAAACACAGGCAAAATATATGAGAGTATTATTTTTAAAATATTAAACTGTTTCTATATGTTATAAACATGCAGTTTTACCTACCATCTCTTCTTCTTCCTTCTTGGCCTCCTTTTCCTTCTCTTCATCATTTTCCTCAGCTGGGCCATCTTCATCATCACTACTGGATGACTCAAGGATTTCACTTATATCCATTTTCCAATTACCAGGAACAACTCTAGTTTTTAAGAAGATGCTTGCTTTTAAAACATATTTTCACTTGACAAAACACTGCTGAATAGACAGCAATATTCATGTAAGCAATTATGTGGTACTTCATGAATGATTTCCTACAATTACATATACATTCCCAACAACACAGTGATTGAAGAAAACTATTAGCACTTAAAAAACACACTCTAAATCTTCTCTATGATTTATCCAACTGCCAAACAAAATATTCTTTCCATTTAGACAGAATTTCTTTTAATACCCATTATCCTTGAGATATTGTGAAATGTCTAAAAGAGGCATTAGGCAAGACCTGGGTTCAAATCTCTGTCCTCCACATTTGAACTGTGCCATCTTGAGAAAGTTATTTAACCTCTCTCACTCTCACTTTTCTCTTTAAAGTAGAATAATTCAGCAGAGATTTAAATGAGTTAACACACAAATATACCTAAAAGTTATCTTTTCTTCCTCCTTGGTTACGTGGAAAAGACATTAAAAATAACAAACAAGTTTGCACTTATTGCTCATTTAACCAGAAAAGTTCTTCTTTGTAATCTCCTGCGTGCATGCTAAGTCACTTGAGTCATGTCAACTCTGTGCGACTCTATGGACTGGAGCCTGCCAGACTCCTCTGTCCATGAGCTTCTCCAGGCAAGAATACTGGAGTGGGTTATTACGCCCGTCCTTCAGGATTGAACCCATGTATCTTGTCCCCTGCACTGGCAGGCAGGTTCTTTACCTCTAGTGCCACCAGGAAAGCCCTTGTAATCTCTTACCCACTAAAAATGAGCTCTGATTTGCCTACTAAGTTGAAAGCCATAAAGGTCCTCCTCCTCCAAATACAGCTAAGCTAGACAAAGACAGCAACAAATAACATAAAGAATCTAAACACAGGCAAAATATATGAGAGTATTATTTTTAAAATATTAAACTGTTTCTATATGTTATAAACATGCAGTTTTACCTACCATCTCTTCTTCTTCCTTCTTGGCCTCCTTTTCCTTCTCTTCATCATTTTCCTCAGCTGGGCCATCTTCATCATCACTACTGGATGACTCAAGGATTTCACTTATATCCATTTTCCAATTACCAGGAACAACTCTAGTTTTTAAGAAGATGCTTGCTTTCTGCAGCCCTAAAAGTAAAAATGTATTTCAGCAGTTGATATGGAATTAGCAGCACAGAATAATAGAAAGCATGGCAATTCAGAGTCTGAAGAACTCAATTCAAATTCGGCTATCACTTCTAAAATGATACAATAAATCTGAATATATTTCATAAGTTATTATATTAATCTTTATTTTTCTCTAGGGAATACTGTCAGAAATGTTACTGGTAAAACATGAAAAGTATTACAGGTCAAATACTTTATCTAGACACTAAAAAAGGCATTAAAGAAGAGTAGATATCAACTCTAAATAGCTAAAATGGTAACAAAATATTCAGTCTTATTTTAGTCACTAAATTTGCCATTTAGAGTGTCATATAATGAAATAACAGACTGAGTCATCCTTATTTTACCTGGTTTAGCAGAGAGTTCAGATTCAGGTAGACTGAGAATGTCTACTTCCTTGATATCCTTTCTTGCTACAGAATAACTAATTATAAAGAAGAATAAATGGGAGGGAAACCATTATTAAATAAGAATTATCACTGAAATAGTCATGTTGACACACAGAAAATATAAATATCAAAATCATTTTACATATAAATTGTTTTAAAAAGACCATGTATATCCTAATCCTTATAAAAGGGCAAGAGGTAATATACGCAAAGCTAGTATCTTTAAGATCCACATACTCAAAGTACACTAATCTGAAACCTTGTCCCCTGCACTGGCAGGCAGGTTCTTTACCTCTAGTGCCACCAGGAAAGCCCTTGTAATCTCTTACCCACTAAAAATGAGCTCTGATTTGCCTACTAAGTTGAAAGCCATAAAGGTCCTCCTCCTCCAAATACAGCTAAGCTAGACAAAGACAGCAACAAATAACATAAAGAATCTAAACACAGGCAAAATATATGAGAGTATTATTTTTAAAATATTAAACTGTTTCTATATGTTATAAACATGCAGTTTTACCTACCATCTCTTCTTCTTCCTTCTTGGCCTCCTTTTCCTTCTCTTCATCATTTTCCTCAGCTGGGCCATCTTCATCATCACTACTGGATGACTCAAGGATTTCACTTATATCCATTTTCCAATTACCAGGAACAACTCTAGTTTTTAAGAAGATGCTTGCTTTCTGCAGCCCTAAAAGTAAAAATGTATTTCAGCAGTTGATATGGAATTAGCAGCACAGAATAATAGAAAGCATGGCAATTCAGAGTCTGAAGAACTCAATTCAAATTCGGCTATCACTTCTAAAATGATACAATAAATCTGAATATATTTCATAAGTTATTATATTAATCTTTATTTTTCTCTAGGGAATACTGTCAGAAATGTTACTGGTAAAACATGAAAAGTATTACAGGTCAAATACTTTATCTAGACACTAAAAAAGGCATTAAAGAAGAGTAGATATCAACTCTAAATAGCTAAAATGGTAACAAAATATTCAGTCTTATTTTAGTCACTAAATTTGCCATTTAGAGTGTCATATAATGAAATAACAGACTGAGTCATCCTTATTTTACCTGGTTTAGCAGAGAGTTCAGATTCAGGTAGACTGAGAATGTCTACTTCCTTGATATCCTTTCTTGCTACAGAATAACTAATTATAAAGAAGAATAAATGGGAGGGAAACCATTATTAAATAAGAATTATCACTGAAATAGTCATGTTGACACACAGAAAATATAAATATCAAAATCATTTTACATATAAATTGTTTTAAAAAGACCATGTATATCCTAATCCTTATAAAAGGGCAAGAGGTAATATCATAAAACTAGTATCTTTAAGATCCACATACTCAAAGTACACTAATCTGAAAGCCTCACATTTGTAATATTTCAATTTATGCAACTTTCTTATACACAGTATGGAGTGTTTTATATCATCATAGTGTTTTCCTTATGCTATTTTGATCTTTCATATTTTTCAAATTTTCTCTTAAGTTTAGCAAGAAAAAATTTTAAAAAACGGTAGTATTAAAATATTTTCAGGAGCAAGCAGAGCAGAGCTTTCCTGCCTGCCCGCCTGCACCACATACAAGTACCCTAGTTTGATGATTGGTCAGGGGGTGTAGGCTCTATGTCTGGTTTGCTATGGTGTTCCATGATATTAGTTCACATACTAGCATCTGAGGAACAAGAGGTGCATCCCTGATGGGTGACAGTCATAAAAGCATGCAGATGTTTCCTAACATAATCGTAAGATATACATACATATACAGCAAACCCCACAACTGACCAGTTTTACAGAGATAAGGCACAGGAAATCTTTCTGGCAATTCATGCAATCACAGATGATACTTGCCAGTTAAGCTTTGAATTAACTGAAATAGTGCCTGAATAATAGATCTAGCACAAGGTCCTGGCTTGGATAATTACAATGAGAGCAATTTTTAATTAGGACATGTGTTAGGGGTGACAAGGAGGAGAGTCTATAGGTAATAAAAGGAAAATATTCAGTCTTATTTTAGTCACTAAATTTGCCATTTAGAGTGTCATATAATGAAATAACAGACTGAGTCATCCTTATTTTACCTGGTTTAGCAGAGAGTTCAGATTCAGGTAGACTGAGAATGTCTACTTCCTTGATATCCTTTCTTGCTACAGAATAACTAATTATAAAGAAGAATAAATGGGAGGGAAACCATTATTAAATAAGAATTATCACTGAAATAGTCATGTTGACACACAGAAAATATAAATATCAAAATCATTTTACATATAAATTGTTTTAAAAAGACCATGTATATCCTAATCCTTATAAAAGGGCAAGAGGTAATATACGCAAAGCTAGTATCTTTAAGATCCACATACTCAAAGTACACTAATCTGAAAGCCTCACATTTGTAATATTTCAATTTATGCAACTTTCTTATACACAGTATGGAGTGTTTTATATCATCATAGTGTTTTCCTTATGCTATTTTGATCTTTCATATTTCTCAAATTTACTCTTAAGTTTAGCAAGAAAAATTTAACAAACGGTAGTATTAAAATATTTTCAGGAGCAAGCAGAGCAGAGCTTTCCTGCCTGCCCGCCTGCACCACATACAAGTACCCTAGTTTGATGATTGGTCAGGGGGTGTAGGCTCTATGTCTGGTTTGCTATGGTGTTCCATGATATTAGTTCACATACTAGCATCTGAGGAACAAGAGGTGCATCCCTGATGGGTGACAGTCATAAAAGCATGCAGATGTTTCCTAACATAATCGTAAGATATACATACATATACAGCAAACCCCACAACTGACCAGTTTTACAGAGATAAGGCACAGGAAATCTTTCTGGCAATTCATGCAATCACAGATGATACTTGCCAGTTAAGCTTTGAATTAACTGAAATAGTGCCTGAATAATAGATCTAGCACAAGGTCCTGGCTTGGATAATTACAATGAGAGCAATTTTTAATTAGGACATGTGTTAGGGGTGACAAGGAGGAGAGTCTATAGGTAATAAAAAGGAAAAGATTCGTCTTGGAAGTATTTTATAGGATTAGGTAGCAAAGATTAGTGTGTATATTGTTTAGTGTATTTGGAAGTGAATAGGGGAGACAGGAAGATAGGAAATAATTTATCTAGAGGATATTGGTAGATAAGTACCCTAACCTAATAAATCCTTTTCTTGTCTAAAAAAAAAATATATATATATATATATATATATATATATATATATATTTGATCATTGTAAGATGTATTTTGATATCAAATTTTTCACAGTGAATCACAATAAATAAATATATAATTCTGCATTTTTTTGGGAAACAATGCAAAGTTGAGGTTAAGAAAGGTTTCTAAAAATCTGACTTTTAAAAAATTAATGTTTACTGGAGTTCAAAATATGACTTTTAATTGGAAAAAAGTCTAAATAATTTTGACTAGTAATATAAATCCCATTTAACGTAAATTTCCTTTCATAATATGAAACAGTACACATGATAAAAATATAGAATTCTTACAATTAAGAGAAAATCAATACTATGCTTCATTTTAAAACTTTTAAATATTATTCTCATGTATTGTTCAGTTTTACATAACAATTATAAGTAAAAAATAATGTAATTACAAAAATCAAGATATTAGATAACAAATTCTCAGTTGAAATGAAATCATTAAACTTAAAAATAAAGTCTTGATTTCCATTTCCTTTCTCTCAATGTTTAACACTATAAAGTGATTCAATACTTACAATTTAGAATCAGTAAATGACCGAACTAAACACTGGTCTTTTTTCACTGTGATGTCATCATTACAACTGGGAGATACTACCTGGTGACATCATAAAAGCAGCAATGAACATAATCGTAAGATATACATACATATACAGCAAACCCACAGCTGACCAGTTTTACAGAGATAAGGCACAGGAAATCTTTCTGGCAATTCATGCAATCACAGATGATACTTGCCAGTTAAGCTTTGAATTAACTGAAATAGTGCCTGAATAATAGATCTAGCACAAGGTCCTGGCTTGGATAATTACAATGAGAGCAATTTTTAATTAGGACATGTGTTAGGGGTGACAAGGAGGAGAGTCTATAGGTAATAAAAAGGAAAAGATTCGTCTTGGAAGTATTTTATAGGATTAGGTAGCAAAGATTAGTGTGTATATTGTTTAGTGTATTTGGAAGTGAATAGGGGAGACAGGAAGATAGGAAATAATTTATCTAGAGGATATTGGTAGATAAGTACCCTAACCTAATAAATCCTTTTCTTGTCTAAAAAAAAAATATATATATATATATATATATATATATATATATATTTGATCATTGTAAGATGTATTTTGATATCAAATTTTTCACAGTGAATCACAATAAATAAATATATAATTCTGCATTTTTTTGGGAAACAATGCAAAGTTGAGGTTAAGAAAGGTTTCTAAAAATCTGACTTTTAAAAAATTAATGTTTACTGGAGTTCAAAATATGACTTTTAATTGGAAAAAAGTCTAAATAATTTTGACTAGTAATATAAATCCCATTTAACGTAAATTTCCTTTCATAATATGAAACAGTACACATGATAAAAATATAGAATTCTTACAATTAAGAGAAAATCAATACTATGCTTCATTTTAAAACTTTTAAATATTATTCTCATGTATTGTTCAGTTTTACATAACAATTATAAGTAAAAAATAATGTAATTACAAAAATCAAGATATTAGATAACAAATTCTCAGTTGAAATGAAATCATTAAACTTAAAAATAAAGTCTTGATTTCCATTTCCTTTCTCTCAATGTTTAACACTATAAAGTGATTCAATACTTACAATTTAGAATCAGTAAATGACCGAACTAAACACTGGTCTTTTTTCACTGTGATGTCATCATTACAACTGGGAGATACTACCTGAAATGCAAAATAAGAACAGATTCGTTACTATTTTCTCTGCTCAAAGAAAGAATATATTTTTAAAAATAACAATTGTGTATTCCTAACTTCTAGAGAGGATTACATCTGACAAGAAATAGGCACACTTTCAATAATAAATTAGTTACAATCATTTCATAATTTTTCTTTAGCATACTGATTTTCTAGGTATTTAATCTACAAAGCCAATATATTATAAAATGAATTAATGAAATATAAATCATGTGACCACTTAAAAATATTAGGATTTATTCTAAGCCAAATAATAATTCATTTATTGTCTAAAACACAAAATGTATGAGCTCTGATGAAAATATGGCATATTATAAATTTTTTATTTGTTTTATTTTACTCTTGGCTGTGCTGAATCTCTGCTGGTGCATGACGGCCTTCTTCAGTTTCAGAGAGTGGGGGCTACTCTCTAGTTGTGGAGCACAAACTTCTCATTGCAGTGGTCTTTTATCACGAAGCAAAGAATTCAGGCGTGTGGGCTTCAGTAGCTGTGGCTCACGGGCGCTAGTGTGTTAGCTTAGCAGTTGTGGTACACAGACTTAGGTGTTCCATGGCATGCAGGATCTTCCCGGACCAGAGACCAAACCCATGTGCCCTGCATTGGCAGGATTCTTTACCATCTATGCCACCAGAGAAGCCCTATAATTTTTTAAAATATACTTGACTACTTAAACAGATTAGAAAAAAGTCTGAGTGATAAACTTTAAATTTCTTAACTTTTAAAAATAATAAATAGCTTAACATTAGTAACTAACCAATCTCTGTATTTTTCCTTACAGAATTTAATATTTTTTAAAAAATTAAGTTTAACAAATTGCTGAAATGTACCTGCTCAACATTAGCCCCTCTGTGATAACCTAGCACCAATCAGAACCTTACACAGTGATGGAAATGTTCTCAGTCTGCACTGACCAACACAGAAGCGCCCCAATACATATGCAGATGAGCACCTGTAATGTGGCCAGTGCAACTGAGACTGAACGGTTTTTCTATTTACTATTAAGTTACAATTTAAACTTAAATAGCCAAATAGAACTCATGGCTGTCCAGAGTTATGTCCAAATTCTGGCCTATCCAGCGTTATTGCCAGACAACTAAAAATTCATGGCAGGTATATCAGCTGTCTTAACATTGTATGGTATTAAATGTTTGTTTGTTTGGTGCTGGTAATTACTAGACTAATATAGTCCTGTCTGCCCTCAAGGAGCTAACACTAAAGTGGAGAGGTAAATATGAAAAGATATACAAAAGAACATAACTGAGGCTAAGTACAGTTTGAAATAATAAATCATGTGACCACTTAAAAATATTAGGATTTATTCTAAGCCAAATAATAATTCATTTATTGTCTAAAACACAAAATGTATGAGCTCTGATGAAAATATGGCATATTATAAATTTTTTATTTGTTTTATTTTACTCTTGGCTGTGCTGAATCTCTGCTGGTGCATGACGGCCTTCTTCAGTTTCAGAGAGTGGGGGCTACTCTCTAGTTGTGGAGCACAAACTTCTCATTGCAGTGGTCTTTTATCACGAAGCAAAGAATTCAGGCGTGTGGGCTTCAGTAGCTGTGGCTCACGGGCGCTAGTGTGTTAGCTTAGCAGTTGTGGTACACAGACTTAGGTGTTCCATGGCATGCAGGATCTTCCCGGACCAGAGACCAAACCCATGTGCCCTGCATTGGCAGGCGGATTCTGTACCATTAAGCCACCAGAGAAGCCCTATAATTTTTTAAAATATACTTGACTACTTAAACAGATTAGAAAAAAGTCTGAGTGATAAACTTTAAATTTCTTAACTTTTAAAAATAATAAATAGCTTAACATTAGTAACTAACCAATCTCTGTATTTTTCCTTACAGAATTTAATATTTTTTAAAAAATTAAGTTTAACAAATTGCTGAAATGTACCTGCTCAACATTAGCCCCTCTGTGATAACCTAGCACCAATCAGAACCTTACACAGTGATGGAAATGTTCTCAGTCTGCACTGACCAACACAGAAGCGCCCCAATACATATGCAGATGAGCACCTGTAATGTGGCCAGTGCAACTGAGACTGAACGGTTTTTCTATTTACTATTAAGTTACAATTTAAACTTAAATAGCCAAATAGAACTCATGGCTGTCCAGAGTTATGTCCAAATTCTGGCCTATCCAGCGTTATTGCCAGACAACTAAAAATTCATGGCAGGTATATCAGCTGTCTTAACATTGTATGGTATTAAATGTTTGTTTGTTTGGTGCTGGTAATTACTAGACTAATATAGTCCTGTCTGCCCTCAAGGAGCTAACACTAAAGTGGAGAGGTAAATATGAAAAGATATACAAAAAGAACATAACTGAGGCTAAGTACAGTGAAACAAAGCATAAGATAAAATAACAACACTTAGGAGGAAGATTTAACCTGACCCAGCAACAGAAAATGTGTGGCAGCAAAGACTTAAAGTAAATCTTAGAGGATGAGTAGACACAAGCCAAGGCTTAGTTACCTCACCTGTGAACCACTCCAGTGGCCTCCATATTGATTCCTGTCTCCCCATTCCTTGCACATACAATCTATCCACCATACCACTGCCTAATTAACATTTCAAACCTGCAGCTCAAATAATGTCACTCTTCTGCAAAATCCTTTGCAGAAATATGTCCAAATTCCTTAGATGGAATTTGAAAGAATCTTCTGTCCTCCATCCAAATTACCTTCCCAGTCTTATTTCCTATTACGGCTCCTATTATGTCTTATTTTCCTATTTAATAGCTGGCCAAAACAGATTCCCAGAGCACATGGTTTCATGAACAAATCCCCTGCTTTTCTGTTATTACTTATTCTGTTTCTTCTAAGAAAGGCCTCGAGTGAAGTTCCACTAACTTTAAACCCTTCAAGGCTCAGCTCAAAAGCACCAGCATCATGAAGGCTTTTTTTTTTCTTTTGGATTTCTTTCAAATAAATGCAAAGTCTCTGGATAAGAAATCCTAATATTGAATGTATACTATCTTATATTAAAGTTACTTGGATTATCTCTGCATTACACTAAAATCATCAAATATAAAATTGATTCTTACACTGCTTCTTACGCATCCTTTATCACTTCATAAATGATAAGCCTGTTGAGTAAAGGCATTTATTATTCTTTTTTTAATCTTTTAGAAAATTATGACCTGAGTATTCTGAATCCACACCCATTTACTTGTCAGCCTGTACAACTGAAAAGTTTCAAAGGATTTTTTGACTTTTCCTATATAAAGTAAATCTATTACATAGGAATTGAGTATTTACATGCACATAGAAACCTAAAAAGAAAAAAGAATGGCTTCGGTTCTTCAAAGGAGTCTAATCTAATCTGGCACATATTTTGTGCCAAAATTATTATTAGAGATATACGTGACACCAAACACAGAGATAAAGGAGCATACAGAGAGAGGAGAGAATCTGCAAAAAAGACAGGAGGTGAGCTAAACCGTGAGACATATTTAAGAGGAGAGGAGGCGGAGGAGAAACAGGAGATAGGCATTACCAAGTATTACTGATTTTTCTTATGAAGTAATTCTCTCGCCTATACCTTCTCATTCCTTCCTCAAGTATACAAAGACTAGTTTTCTCTACCAACTTACCCAAGATTTGTCATTTTTAAGTCAAGGTGTGCTGCTCCTTTCCCTAATACTCTCTGTCTTATTCTAGTGTCTACGCTGCTTTTAAATACTAAATACTAATTACTATATAATACTAACACTGTATTATACTATTTACTATACAATATATAACTACTATATTACCATATAGATGTGTACAGCAAACTCCATGAGGACAATATGTTACATGTCTCATACCTCTCTTTCCTAAGGTGCTTAAAGCAAAGCTGAACTCACTGTAAATCCCTGATTTAAGGGTTAAAGAACTAGAGGAGTGAAGGGTCTTTTATAGGGATCAGTTAAGAAAGAGCCTTAAGTAGACAGTTTACAGTGAAAATGAGAAAGAAACTAAGAACTAGGGATGACCTCAGATATCCAATTAAAGAATGCAGAACCGACCCATTAGGCAGAGTCAGTGCAGGGTATTTGTCTTTTTGTGTGTGTGAGAATGGGACTGTCGTGATTAAATCAGTATTAAAATTTCTCTATAAAAAGTTACTTCCAGAAAATTTGTCTGAATTCAGTAAAGAAAGCATTCAGGCATCAAGTTAGGGATGTTGGAAGTAGACAGTATATGTCAGGTAAAAAAAAGATGATGGGAACAGAGTAGAAACAGACCACTGGACACATTTTGAAATACAACCTGAAAGACCCCAATAAATATTTGGTTATAAAGAATTAAAGGAAGGAAATAACAAAATAAGACAGTGAAGTATGTGGGACTGAAGGAAGACTGATTAATTGTGCAAGGGAGTCCAAACTAAATGTATGTAACACTCTCAAGGTATTTTAAATAGTTTCTAAAAATCCATGTTAAACAAAGATTTAAAAGGTTAGTTAACTCTGAGATAATAGGACGTGACACCAAACACAGAGATAAAGGAGCATACAGAGAGAGGAGAGAATCTGCAAAAAAGACAGGAGGTGAGCTAAACCGTGAGACATATTTAAGAGGAGAGGAGGCGGAGGAGAAACAGGAGATAGGCATTACCAAGTATTACTGATTTTTCTTATGAAGTAATTCTCTCGCCTATACCTTCTCATTCCTTCCTCAAGTATACAAAGACTAGTTTTCTCTACCAACTTACCCAAGATTTGTCATTTTTAAGTCAAGGTGTGCTGCTCCTTTCCCTAATACTCTCTGTCTTATTCTAGTGTCTACGTCGTTTTAAATACTAAATACTAATTACTATATAATACTAACACTGTATTATACTATTTACTATACAATATATAACTACTATATTACCATATAGATGTGTACAGCAAACTCCATGAGGACAATATGTTACATGTCTCATACCTCTCTTTCCTAAGGTGCTTAAAGCAAAGCTGAACTCACTGTAAATCCCTGATTTAAGGGTTAAAGAACTAGAGGAGTGAAGGGTCTTTTATAGGGATCAGTTAAGAAAGAGCCTTAAGTAGACAGTTTACAGTGAAAATGAGAAAGAAACTAAGAACTAGGGATGACCTCAGATATCCAATTAAAGAATGCAGAACCGACCCATTAGGCAGAGTCAGTGCAGGGTATTTGTCTTTTTGTGTGTGTGAGAATGGGACTGTCGTGATTAAATCAGTATTAAAATTTCTCTATAAAAAGTTACTTCCAGAAAATTTGTCTGAATTCAGTAAAGAAAGCATTCAGGCATCAAGTTAGGGATGTTGGAAGTAGACAGTATATGTCAGGTAAAAAAAAGATGATGGGAACAGAGTAGAAACAGACCACTGGACACATTTTGAAATACAACCTGAAAGACCCCAATAAATATTTGGTTATAAAGAATTAAAGGAAGGAAATAACAAAATAAGACAGTGAAGTATGTGGGACTGAAGGAAGACTGATTAATTGTGCAAGGGAGTCCAAACTAAATGTATGTAACACTCTCAAGGTATTTTAAATAGTTTCTAAAAATCCATGTTAAACAAAGATTTAAAAGGTTAGTTAACTCTGAAAAGAAACCGTACTTACCAAAGCAGGATACCATTCACTCCTCTCAGATGCAGACACCACACTTACAACTTTTCCTAGTAATTCGTCATTGAGACGTCGCTTATCTTCGTCTTCCTCTTCACTACTTTCTTCTTCTTTTTCATCTTCATTGCTAAAAGTTAGAATAACTTTATCATGATCTTAACATAAACCATTTTTGATACATTCATTATCCCAGGGTAATAGCATCTTCATTCGCATTGGAATTGAAGAAATGTGTATTTTCCTGGTCCCACTGAAGTAGTTCTGAGCTATCCACTAGATCATTGAAAACCAGATCTTACATTCTCGTGCCAACCACCGGCTGGGACAGAAAAGCTACATCATCATTAAGTACTTACTGTGCCAAATATATTTTAAAAGGTTGTTCTTCCACTTTTTATGCATGCCAGATAATAACTCGGATTTTCTAATAGGTTATAAAATGATCTCATCAAACACATCAGAATATTTATTTAGCTAACCTATCTGGATAACTAAGCAATCAGACAAACCCACAATGAGGGAAAGTCTACAAACTTGGCCTGCACTCTTCAAAAATGTCACTGTCATAAAAAGAGAAAAAAAAAAGGCCGAGAAACTCAGTCGCAAAAAGAAATGGAAAAGATTCAGTCCTAATGAGATGGAATGAATCTAGAACCTATTATACAAAGTGAAGTAAGTCAAAAAGAGAAGGACAAATACAGTATACTAACACATATATATGGAATCTAGTAAGTTTGTACTGATAAATACACACCCAGACCATCGCTGGAAAAACAGTCATAGAGAACACTTATGGACATTGGGGAGAGGGAAACGTGGGTGAAAGATAAGGAAAGAGCAACTCGGAATCCTATACTATCTTATGTAAAAGAGATAACTACTGTCAATGTGCTGCGGGACTAAGGGATCATATGTGGGGGCTCTGTGACAGCCTAGATGGGTGGGATGTGGGGGAATGGGATATACATATGACTAATCTGGAATTACACATATTTGTAAACAACAAAACTCTGTAAAATCAGAAAAGCAAAATGAAAAAACTTGGGATTGTGAAAAAAAAAAAAAAGGCTGAGAAAGTATTCTAGAATAAAGGAGACTTAAGAACCACATAAACTAAATGCATCATCTTGGACTGAATCCTGGAATCGGGAGATGGTATAAAGGCTATTATTGGGACAACTGGTAAAGTCAGGAATTTGTACTATATATTATTAGATAACAACATACTATCAATGTAATCTGTTCTGAACTTGATGCCCTTATTTTTACACAAATGATAAAAAAAGTTATGATGCTTGCAACTTCCTTTCAAATGGCTCAGTCAATTAAAATTTTTATTATTAAATAAAAAATAAGTATAACATGTATATAGAGGAAATAAAAAGTTTTAATAATTTAGTGAATCTAAGATGATGAGCATATGAAATTTTATTGTATCATCATTATAATTTTTCAATTTGAAATGTTTTTGAAATAAAAAGGTTAGAGAAACATATACACTCACTTAAAATAAGAAAATCATATCAGTTAAGGAATTTGGCTTGCGTGCATGCTCAGTCATGTCCGACTCATTGCAACCTGGTATACTGTAGCCCACCAGCTCCTCTATCCATGGAATTTTCCAGGCAAGAAGGCTGGAATGGGTTGCCATTTCCTACTACAGGGGATCTTTCGACTTAGGGATGGAACCCGTGTCTCTTGCATGTCCTGCATTCTCAGGTGGGTTCTTTACCACTGTGCCACCTGGGAAGCCAAGGAATTTGGCAAAATAACTCAAAACAAAAATAGCCTTTTTTAACAAGGGGCTGTGATCATTATTCCTATTACTTTGTCCAAGAATCAAGAAAAAGTTCTGCACAAGGTAAAGACCTGCTAAAATAAGGATACAAGATACTATGGAAAGGTCATTCAAACAAACGTGGCTACTGTGAGATAAGTGTTAAGGTGACTATACATGAAAAGACTCACACAGGCAGAGAGGACCTCCTTCCTCTGTTCATCTTCTTTGCAATTACTGGAGTTCCAAAATGCTCTGGATTTGTTAGTGGAAGCTGGTCAAGTGTCTGGATAAGAAAAAGACAAATTAAATCACTTTTTGCCTCTACATTAGCAGCTGTTGTTCAATTCAAAATGTCCATCTACGGCACCCTACCTCGCTCTCGGCAAAATGCCTCTCTCCTTTTAGGCAAAGAGAGGTTCGTCTCAGTGTTCTCTCATCACCGTCATCAAACACTGCAAAAGACAGAGAATTTATGCACACTAAATAATATCTAACTGCACAGAATGCTATGATTGCTATTTACCTGAGGCTTAAGAACCATTATTTGTTAGTTATGCTTCCAACCTTTTAAAATATACACACCACATTTTTCATTCTATAAATACCAAACAAACACAGGTTAATGGCTGACCCCAACTGCTTAATTGTCTCCATTTACTTTTTCAATTTCTATCACTACAGAACCATCTTCCTAAACCCTCAGCAACCTAGTCAAAGCACAGATATTAAATTACCTTTAATCCTAGAAGAGCGATCAAAAACCTGGTTTAAAAAAAAGAAGTATTATGGATTTTTTGGGCAACAGTTATCAATGGAGTATCTCTAATGTCCAGAAACTGTCTGACTTCTGGATAAGGCTGTTGGTTAACTCTACTGCTTCTACTTATTTGCATGATAACCCACTCTAATAGAGTGGCTCCGACTCATTGCAACCTGGTATACTGTAGCCCACCAGCTCCTCTATCCATGGAATTTTCCAGGCAAGAAGGCTGGAATGGGTTGCCATTTCCTACTACAGGATCTTTCGACTTAGGGATGGAACCCGTGTCTCTTGCATGTCCTGCATTCTCAGGTGGGTTCTTTACCACTGTGCCACCTGGGAAGCCAAGGAATTTGGCAAAATAACTCAAAACAAAAATAGCCTTTTTTAACAAGGGGCTGTGATCATTATTCCTATTACTTTGTCCAAGAATCAAGAAAAAGTTCTGCACAAGGTAAAGACCTGCTAAAATAAGGATACAAGATACTATGGAAAGGTCATTCAAACAAACGTGGCTACTGTGAGATAAGTGTTAAGGTGACTATACATGAAAAGACTCACACAGGCAGAGAGGACCTCCTTCCTCTGTTCATCTTCTTTGCAATTACTGGAGTTCCAAAATGCTCTGGATTTGTTAGTGGAAGCTGGTCAAGTGTCTGGATAAGAAAAAGACAAATTAAATCACTTTTTGCCTCTACATTAGCAGCTGTTGTTCAATTCAAAATGTCCATCTACGGCACCCTACCTCGCTCTCGGCAAAATGCCTCTCTCCTTTTAGGCAAAGAGAGGTTCGTCTCAGTGTTCTCTCATCACCGTCATCAAACACTGCAAAAGACAGAGAATTTATGCACACTAAATAATATCTAACTGCACAGAATGCTATGATTGCTATTTACCTGAGGCTTAAGAACCATTATTTGTTAGTTATGCTTCCAACCTTTTAAAATATACACACCACATTTTTCATTCTATAAATACCAAACAAACACAGGTTAATGGCTGACCCCAACTGCTTAATTGTCTCCATTTACTTTTTCAATTTCTATCACTACAGAACCATCTTCCTAAACCCTCAGCAACCTAGTCAAAGCACAGATATTAAATTACCTTTAATCCTAGAAGAGCGATCAAAAACCTGGTTTAAAAAAAAGAAGTATTATGGATTTTTTGGGCAACAGTTATCAATGGAGTATCTCTAATGTCCAGAAACTGTCTGACTTCTGGATAAGGCTGTTGGTTAACTCTACTGCTTCTACTTATTTGCATGATAACCCACTCTAATAGAGTGGCTGCCAAATTCTAAAGTTGTAAGATTCAACTTGTTTCTTTTGCTAGAAGAAAATGAAAGAAGCTTAGAAATAAAAGTTGAAACAAGGAAATATTAAAAGATGAACTTTGGGGCTTCCCTTGTGGCTCAGTGGATAAGAACCCATCTGCCAATGCAGGAGACACAGGTTCCAGCCCTGATCCGGGAAGATCCCACATACCTCAGAGCAGCTAAACCCACACATCAACAAAGACCCAGCACAGCCAAAAATAAATAAATAAAAGTGTTTAAAAAAAAAAAAGATGAACTTTTTTAATTCTAAAGAACAAGTCATAATTTCATAGAAGCTTTCTCAAGTTTTTACTTCACTACATTAAAAAGAAATCATTCTACTTATAGAGTATGTGTAAATATGTCAAAGATATGGTAGTAAAGAAAATAACAATTCTCAGGTGGTGCTAACCTGCCTGCCAACACAGCAGACATAAGAAATGCAGGTTTGATCCCTGGGTCAGAAAGGCCTTAATGGCAACCCACTCGAGTATTCTTCCCTGGAGAATCCCACTGACAGGGGAGCCTGGCAGGCTGCTGTCCATAGGGTCACAAAAAGTCAGACACGACTGAAGCAACTTAGCATGCATAAACACTCTCTACATATGTAGCTATATATATTTTGATAATTTTATAGGTTTCATTTTTCAGAAATGTGCTCTCATTTTAATATCTCTGAAGACACCTGACACCCAGTTTTATGAAAAGATAAAATACAAGACAGAATCCTTACCTCTGATACTTATAATGCCATGTACACAGCAACAAATGTTTATATATATTATGGAAAAAGCATATATACCAGAAAGCATACATACTCAAAAAATGTTTATTTTTTTTAAGATTTAATCCTAATTTTCATTATTCTAGATATTTTTCCATTTTAATAGATTAATGTTAAAGAAAGACAATTGTACGTTATCTTAATTATTAATACCTTAGAATCTTTATAATGTTATCCATGTAATTGAAACCTTGACTTTTCTTAAAGGGCTGTTTTATTAGTAAACACTTCACCTTCAAATCATTAACTTATTTTTTGCATGATAGAAATGTAATTATATAAGAGTACTCAACTTCTTCAATATTTATCTACCTCAGACAGTTCTCTTCTCTTATATTAAAAAGATACCTACTTTTAGATTCTCCTACATGAGGGAGAAAATGAAAATAAAACTAAAAACTCCTGATGTACATATTTAAAAACTATCACATGACATAAAATCAGCCGTTATACACTGTCAATAATGCAGAAATTAATAAACACTTCCAGATACAATAACAGAAAGAAACACAAAATCCTACAGCAATTATATCACTAATATCTACTTTATTAACTGTGCTCTAAACATCTGAATCACAATTACAATTCCTACGGTGCCATCGAGTCCGATAAATAAACGACTACTCTTTTAAAAGTTCAAAATCATGAAATTATCACACCAAACTTAAAATAATTCCTCATGTTATTACTAATGTCTGTACATACACTAAAGAATAAAACTTAAACGTTCCAATTTTCCTTAATGCCTACCATATAGTACAATAGCAAAAATGATGACACTGGCTATATATATTAAAATATACCACATTTAATTGGTAGAGGTGTGAGGAAGGAAAATGAGGGTATGAGACCAATCACTGAAATCAAATGTATGGAACAAAACCTTTTCCACAATTTTTATTATTAATCAACAGCAACCCCAAATCAAAATGCTCTGATGAGAAATTTCAACAATTTAATATTGAGTTCTTGTTTTTTAAATATTCACTATACATTTTTGAAATATACTAGATTTTAAAAGAAAAAACTTACTTTCACTCCAACATACTTATAAATGATGTAAGAACCAAAGACAACTATAGCACTAACAAACGTGCTACAGTTTCACCCAGGAACCCTTCCAACTTTATGTGAACAAAAAAAAGCAGTCGAAGAATTATTTTTAATTCATAAAACTATGCAAGGATATGTATTTGAGTACTTTACACAAATTTTTTGAGCCACAAAATTTCTCAGGATTTTTTGAAAGGCAAAGAGAAATCCCAACAATACAGTGGACCTATTTAATCAGGACATTCCTGATTATGAGAATCAGAAGAAGTTCTATCTATATGAAGTTATCTCTATAACTTCCATGTTACAAGTATAATCTAAAAGAACACATAATTTGAAGGCACTGAAGAGTGACTCTGGCATTTTGATGAGTGAAATAATTAACTGGTGTACATAGTAAATTCAGTTTATTTTCGGTTTGAGATATATACTACAATATATCAAAAGAAAGAAAGGTTAAGAGTATAAGGATTTAGTAATTATAAGGCAAGAAATGTCTTATACTTGCCAAAAATGGCATGTGAATAGACTGTTCACTGAGTGCAAGAGAAAAGATAGTACAAAAATTGTATCTGTTAGTATATATATGTCTGTGTGTGTGTGTGTGTGTGTGTGTGTATACACACACACACACTAAAATATAACATACATATACTATATAAAAATATTAAAACCTAATTTGAGGACAACAAAGCTGAGACATGATAACCTTAATCATTCTAGACCAAATAATGATAAAGCAGCAAATATACAAAGCCTAACCCTAAACTGTTAAAATTCAAAGAAACAAAACCAACAGGGATCTAACCTAACTGCTAAACACAAAAGATCTACCTATTGTCACAGTACTGTTAGATGCTAAAGAATAATTGATAGTAACAACAGTGGATAAACTTCATCTATTCAAAGATACAATTGGCTATTACTTATTAAGCTTCTACTATGTCCTAATCCTCACGGCATCCTCGGCAGGGTAGGCATAACTTTAGAAGGTTAATCTGTGAGCTACAGTTTAGTTAAGCAGGGGATCAAAATGCATAAAAAAACAGGCATGAAGCAGAGGCATAAAATGAACACTGGAAAGAAGTTAAGAAATCGGACTCTGATAAAAACCAAGTCCTAATGTATAGCACAGGGAACTATATTCAATATCCTGTGATAAACCATAATGGAAGAGAATATAAAGAGAATGAATATGAATGTATGGGCTTCCCCCCAGGTGGCAGAGTGGTAAAGAATTCACCTGCCAATGAAGGAGATGCAAGAGATGCAGGTTTGATCCCTGGGTCATCAAGATCCCCGGGAGGAAGAAATGGCCATTCCAGTATTCTTGCCTGGAGAATGCCATGGACAGGAGCCTGGTGGGCTACAGTTCATGAGATCGCAGAGTCAGACACGACCAAGTGACTAAGCACACACATACATATGATATATATGTGAATATTATACCAAATTCATTTTGATAATATATATATTATGTAATTTGTAATATAATTATATACATGAATCACTTTGCTGTAAAATAGAAATTAACACAACATTGTGAATCAACTAGACTTCAATAATAAAAAAAATTCTAAAATTCTCAAACCTTCTCCTGTAATAAACAGAGACCAAACAAAAGAATTCTGACTTTGTAAAAATAAATACAGATTACTGTTTAACCTGTGTAATAATAAATGAGTATTATTGCATTATCTGATTATAGCTATTTATAGGTGGCATTAGTGGTAAAGCACCTGTCTGCCAAAGCAGGAGATGTAAGAGATGCGGGTTCAATCCCTGGGTCAGGAAGATCCCCTGGAGGAAGGTATGGCAACCCGCTCCAGTATTCCTGCCTGGAGAATCTCAAGGACAGAGGAACCTGGAGGGCTACAGTTTACAGGCTCGTAAAGAGCCAGATACAACTGAAGTGCCTTAGCGCAAAGCAGTTATGATTAATAAAACATTTCACATAATAGAGCAGAAACTTTAAAATTATGCATACCTCCCATAAAATCAATAGTTGTATTACTCATAAAATCATTTGTGATAACTATAGACATCACTCAGCAGCTAAGATCAAAAGATGAATGAACCTGGAAACCTAAGAAATTAACATTCAAATGTATAATTAACAGAATAATACAGGACTGCTAAGTCTTCGAAAAGACTATTTAAACAATGGGTTAAAGCCTATCACAGGACTGAACAGCTGTGTTACTTAGTATTTCTTAGTGAATGCTTTCCTAGTCAGTGGAATAATACTTGCCTTTGAAAACATTTTGTGGTTGATTTTGGTTATAACAACATTTGTCACAGAGAGGTTCAAATCAAGTTAAAAGTCATTCAAGCCTAGAAGACATTCTACAAAAGTCAGTTCATTCACCAGTTTAATCTTAACCCTTCTCTACTCCTTTAACTTGGAACTTCCATGAGAAATGATAAAACTAGTCCAAGGTACGAAAAAAATCCCAAATCTTAAAACATTTGTCACAAAAATATATCAAAGATTAAAAAGATTTTAATGTTAAACTTGATATATGTTGTATGTGTTCACATACATTTATATATTAATTAATAGCAACTGTTTCCTTTACATTTCTCTTATTTTTCAAAACAATGTGTTATTTTTATATTCTAAAAAAGCAAAAGAACAGGCAAAGAATGTCTCACTGACAGTTGTATTTGCCAGGAATTTTGATATCTTCTCGATGAATGGATAGGTAACAGAGACCAAACAAAAGAATTCTGACTTTGTAAAAATAAATACAGATTACTGTTTAACCTGTGTAATAATAAATGAGTATTATTGCATTATCTGATTATAGCTATTTATAGGTGGCATTAGTGGTAAAGCACCTGTCTGCCAAAGCAGGAGATGTAAGAGATGCGGGTTCAATCCCTGGGTCAGGAAGATCCCCTGGAGGAAGGTATGGCAACCCGCTCCAGTATTCCTGCCTGGAGAATCTCAAGGACAGAGGAACCTGGAGGGCTACAGTTTACAGGCTCGTAAAGAGCCAGATACAACTGAAGTGCCTTAGCGCAAAGCAGTTATGATTAATAAAACATTTCACATAATAGAGCAGAAACTTTAAAATTATGCATACCTCCCATAAAATCAATAGTTGTATTACTCATAAAATCATTTGTGATAACTATAGACATCACTCAGCAGCTAAGATCAAAAGATGAATGAACCTGGAAACCTAAGAAATTAACATTCAAATGTATAATTAACAGAATAATACAGGACTGCTAAGTCTTCGAAAAGACTATTTAAACAATGGGTTAAAGCCTATCACAGGACTGAACAGCTGTGTTACTTAGTATTTCTTAGTGAATGCTTTCCTAGTCAGTGGAATAATACTTGCCTTTGAAAACATTTTGTGGTTGATTTTGGTTATAACAACATTTGTCACAGAGAGGTTCAAATCAAGTTAAAAGTCATTCAAGCCTAGAAGACATTCTACAAAAGTCAGTTCATTCACCAGTTTAATCTTAACCCTTCTCTACTCCTTTAACTTGGAACTTCCATGAGAAATGATAAAACTAGTCCAAGGTACGAAAAAAATCCCAAATCTTAAAACATTTGTCACAAAAATATATCAAAGATTAAAAAGATTTTAATGTTAAACTTGATATATGTTGTATGTGTTCACATACATTTATATATTAATTAATAGCAACTGTTTCCTTTACATTTCTCTTATTTTTCAAAACAATGTGTTATTTTTATATTCTAAAAAAGCAAAAGAACAGGCAAAGAATGTCTCACTGACAGTTGTATTTGCCAGGAATTTTGATATCTTCTCGATGAATGGATAGGTAAGAATAAAATTCCATACATTATAGACTCCTTATCTTTAATGGAAGGATAAGAACTGACTAATGAACTATGCTACAAAGCAGTGCATTATTATAGGAAGTGGAACTACTTCCGAGTCTCAAAAAAAAAAAAGAAAAACACCATGGACTGGTGCTATTTATCATTCAACATTATAGGGTAAGGTATTATTAGATTTTTTTTTAACTGAGTTATGCCAGATTCATAATCTCTTTCAAAATTGATTAAGCTATAGTAGGAAAAAATTAACACGTACATTATATAAGGAGTTAATATCACCTTCTCAGATAACTTTTAATAACTAACAATTATAACTTCTATTTGATCCAAACTAGTAGTGTGGTATCCATTTTCATTTCAGTCTTTAATAGTCTGACATAACTTCAAGGTTTTTTATTTTATTTTTTTAGAGTTCTTTTAAAACTTTGAGACCATTAATAACACTTTGTATAAGCTTCCGATTCTACCTATATTATACTTCGCTAGGAATAAGAAATCAAGAAAATAATAATATGAGAATTTAAACCCAAACAGACAGTAGGTGCTTAATTAAAGAAAAATACAGAAAGTCTGATCTGTGAGAGATCACACATTTTATTCTGCCATCTTGTAACACTGACCCTTCTTTATGCAATCTGCATCTTTCAATATCCAAACATTCATATAGCAGAGTGCTACACTACTTATGCTTAACAGTACCTCTAACATCTTAAAAGTTTTTTATCACTGTATCTCACTGTACAGATGCAAAAATCCTTGCATTTTTTCCCAAGTTAATTTCTATTTCTAGACATGTAGTCTGTTTTATAAGTGTGTACTCCAGTGTGCTCATAAAAAAAGATTCTTGGGTTGCCATCCTAGACCTACTAAACTGGGGGGCTCTCGGGTCCTCAAATCATCATTAAAAAAAAAAAAAACTAGCATCATATGAGTCTGTTACATACACTGCTGACTACATGAGTGAGTGTAAGTTGCTCAGTAGTGTCCAACTGTTTGTTTTTATTCTAAAAGCAAAAGAACAGGCAAAGAATGTCTCACTGACAGTTGTATTTGCCAGGAATTTTGATATCTTCTCGATGAATGGATAGGTAAGAATAAAATTCCATACATTATAGACTCCTTATCTTTAATGGAAGGATAAGAACTGACTAATGAACTATGCTACAAAGCAGTGCATTATTATAGGAAGTGGAACTACTTCCGAGTCTCAAAAAAAAAAAAGAAAAACACCATGGACTGGTGCTATTTATCATTCAACATTATAGGGTAAGGTATTATTAGATTTTTTTTTAACTGAGTTATGCCAGATTCATAATCTCTTTCAAAATTGATTAAGCTATAGTAGGAAAAAATTAACACGTACATTATATAAGGAGTTAATATCACCTTCTCAGATAACTTTTAATAACTAACAATTATAACTTCTATTTGATCCAAACTAGTAGTGTGGTATCCATTTTCATTTCAGTCTTTAATAGTCTGACATAACTTCAAGGTTTTTTATTTTATTTTTTTAGAGTTCTTTTAAAACTTTGAGACCATTAATAACACTTTGTATAAGCTTCCGATTCTACCTATATTATACTTCGCTAGGAATAAGAAATCAAGAAAATAATAATATGAGAATTTAAACCCAAACAGACAGTAGGTGCTTAATTAAAGAAAAATACAGAAAGTCTGATCTGTGAGAGATCACACATTTTATTCTGCCATCTTGTAACACTGACCCTTCTTTATGCAATCTGCATCTTTCAATATCCAAACATTCATATAGCAGAGTGCTACACTACTTATGCTTAACAGTACCTCTAACATCTTAAAAGTTTTTTATCACTGTATCTCACTGTACAGATGCAAAAATCCTTGCTTTTTTTCCCAAGTTAATTTCTATTTCTAGACATGTAGTCTGTTTTATAAGTGTGTACTCCAGTGTGCTCATAAAAAAAGATTCTTGGGTTGCCATCCTAGACCTACTAAACTGGGGGGCTCTCGGGTCCTCAAATCATCATTAAAAAAAAAAAAAACTAGCATCATATGAGTCTGTTACATACACTGCTGACTACATGAGTGAGTGTAAGTTGCTCAGTAGTGTCCAACTGTTTGCAACCATATGGACGAGCTGTGGAATTCCAGGAAAGAATACTGGAGTGGGTAGCCTACCCTTCTCCAGGGAATCTTCCAGACCCAAGAATAGAACCGGGGTCTCCTGCATTGCAGGCAGATTCTTTACCAGCTGAGCTACCAGGGAAGCCCTGTTTAATACATGAATCATGTGCAATTAAGATTCTTGGCTCTTTGAGAAAAAGAATTATATAGTTTCTTCTGTAATCATCTATCATAGAAAACTGCCATAGAGAATGCTCAGTAGCAACTAGTTTTCATCAAGTATTAATACTAAAATGCCATCTTATGTAAAAGACAGAGATTACTATTCATAATCAAAGCATTATTCTGAGTGCAGAAATCCAAAAACAGAAAACCTGAAAAGCACTGCTGCTGTAGAAGCTGATCATTGTATCAGCAAAACTTAACAAGCACTGTGGATGGAACCTTGACACTGAGTAGTCAATAGGATGCATATCAGTATCTGAACACGCTAATTAGTATATCATGTCCCATGTTTCTACACACATCAACTTCTTTAATGTTACCATTGCTTTTTTAATACAACAAAAGTACATCTACCTAACCTCTAAGGGTTAACTTCAAATTTCATTTTAAATCTCTAACAATTATCAATAGCCAAAACTAAGCCTCCTAGAAACATGTATTTCAGAATAATACCACCTTTGTGAACCAACACCAGCTACTGGAGGTCCAAGAAAAAAAATGGTTACAAATAATAGGTACACACAGCAGACTGACACTACTAATAGAAGCCAGAGTAAGACACACGAAGTACAATTTTCAACTAAAGAGCATTCTTCACAGCTCGGAGCATCAGCTAGACATGAATTTTTTTTACCCAAAACAACAAATCAAGTAAACTAAATAAAACCTAAAAGGTCATTTCTTTTCCTTCTGCAGGGAAACCACAACATTATAATTACATCTTTTATACCAAGACAAATGTAAAAACCAAATAACACTATAGATATTCAGTGTAAAGCAAGGACTGGGTGGTATCCACAGGACAGTGTAATCAAGTACTAAGAGGAGATTTGGAAATGTCAATCTTTGTTATTCTCATCAACACAATCACTAAATTTAGATTTCCATTTGTACGTATTGTGACACTTGTTGCTACTCACTAAAGTTTTTTAGAGTCAGCATAAGTTTACGGATGGAAAGTTAAGAATGCATTTACATTAGCAACATATATTGTTTAGTTGCTAAGTTGTGTCTGACTCGTCTATGATCTCATGGACTGTAGCCCACCAGGCTCCTCTGTCCATGGGCGCTCCTCTGTACACTAAGAATACTGGAGTGGGTATTCTTACTTCAAGGGATCTTTCCCACCCAGGGACTGAATCCATGTCTCCAGCATTGGCAGGCAGACTCTTTACCACTAAGTCACCAGGGAAGTCCCAGCAGCATATGTATCATTCCTAAAAGGTGTTAAAGAGTCATGACTACATTAAAAATCAAAATTAAGTTATGATGACGTAGGCTTAAGTCTACTCTGGCTAGGACTACTTTTTCAGTCTGTGGTAACATCTATATTTCCCTTATAGAAAACAGGCAGCAATACAATAAAAGACTGCAACTATGCAATTTTAATTTTAATTCCAGATAAAGTTTAAAAGTCTGATGACTAAGTTGTACTGACTTTTCTAAACGAAGAAAAACAACTATGTAATTTAACTTTCTTGAAGGGAAATATCAAGATAAGCTAAAACAAAGTACACTCTTGGATGAAATAACCGTAAGGGACCAAGTTACTATAGAGAGAGAATTGATAATTACCAACAAGGTGTCATTAAAATTTTAGTCATCTATAGCAAGTAAATTGACAGGAAAGAGTATATTATTTCTCTGCCAACACAATGTTTCAATTTACAAAACAAGAGAGAGATGTATGAAACACCCCCGATTAAATCCTTTCTATTAAACTATTTAAACCACTTACCCACAGTATACCAACTAGCATCTGTCAACTTGCTGATAACAGCTTCCTGAAAGGATCCATCCGATGTCCTTGTTTCTACAACAGCTCCAACCTAAAACATAAAATTGAAATTTCATCATCAAATTTAAACAAATAAACCAAATCACTCCTACCAAACATATGACCTGGGTAAAAACTACATTTATGGTAAGTCTACCTGACATTGCCTGAGATCTTTACCATTTATAGTGCTCTTACGCTTATCATGCAGTTCCAGCCCCAAAACATTAGGCTTATGTAAGACAGTTAGTATTACCCCTATTTTACACAATGAAAATTGTGGCTCAGGAAGAGAAAATAATTTGCAAAGAACCCAAGATGAAAACTCAGTCTTTCAAATCTTATTTCAATGCTTTTCTTTTTTTAAACAATATCATATTGCCTGTAAGAAAACTGTGAAGTGTAAGAACGAAAAACCATAAGATAACAAAAACAGCTTCAATTTTCTTTAGAAATATTGACTACTGAATGCAAGATTTCTTTCTTTTTTTTTTCTCTTTTCCCCCATTATACCTCTTTTCTTTATATTTATTTTTATCCATCTTTTATTCTTTGGCCTGTGTGGGCCTCCCATTGCAGTGGCCTCTCTTGCTGCAGAGCACTGACTCTGGGTGCATGCGCTCCAGAGCACCGGCTCATAATTGGATACACCGGTTCAGGCATTCTGCAGCACATGGGATCTTTCTGGGCCAGGGATCGAACCAGTGTCCCTTGCACTGCAAGGTGGACTCTAACCACTGAACCACCAGGGAAACCCTGGATTCAGCATTTGTATTTAAGGAACCTTTTAGATAAAGGTTCACCTGGAGAGATCAGGATGAACCAGCTGACCTTCTTTCAGCTTCAACACCTTTGTCTATTAGATAATAACTGAAGTGGTACTCTGACATAACAAAGATTTATAACACAAACAAATAGCCAGAAATGGATGGAAAACATAATGTAGGTATTCATTAAACTGAATTATTAAATCAACATAGTTTACTTGGTAGGTCTGAACAACTTAAGATTCAGACATATTATAGTACACTTAGCAAGCTAAACATCTGTGGCAACAATATGACAAACAAAATGAAGTATTCAATCCAAGAAGTCAAAACAAAAGGTAGCTGCAACTTATGTTCACATGCATTAAAATACCCTTCTTAAAAATATTTAACACTCTTAAGCTAAGGATACAGGCACTGTAATATCACAACTTATATTAACTATACAACACCTTATTTGTATTTTCTGATTAACATTTACAAGAGTATATACACATGTAAAATTAAATAAATCACTATATAAATTTATGATTAATCATTTCAGATTTTAACTGTACAAAATACGTACTCTTAAAGGACCCTTTACTTGGTCATCCTGCACCAATTGTGTAGTATTATCCTGTTTCAGGAGTACCTAAAAAACATTTTTTGCACAATAGTTCGAAAGTTACTTTCAAAATAATACATTCATAGTAACACTGTAACAAAAATGTCTTTAATCTATGCTTTCTTAGCATCCTGTGGTTACCTATGGCATAATACTTATTACATAGTCTTGTGTTTGTGATTATTGTCTCTCCCATTAACTGTGAGCTCCTTGAGGGCTAGAGTCCTCTTTCATCAGTGTATCCCCAGCGGCCAGCAAGTGTCAATGCATATTACAAGCACTTAATGTTTGCAGAATTAACTGTACAAGACTTATAATCTGTTGTGATTATTGTAACACCTTAAACTGCCTTCATTCCTTTTTCTCAACTAGTCATAAAGGCTCAGACGTCACCTAGTATATTACCCAAAAAAGTAAAAACATTATCAAACTTTATTCCCTATATGCAAGGTAAAACCGTAAGTTTTCTGGTCCTTTTAAAGTAAAGCTAAATAATAATCTGATAAGCAATTAAGTTACAAGTTAAGTGTTCCTTTCTACTACAGATCTCCCTACATATATAATTTGTTCTTTTGAGGGTGGGGAGAATGGGAGAGGAAAACTGGAAGAGAACAAGTACCCAAACAAGGAGAAACTTCAAATTCTAGGTAACTTATGTATAAGACATCCCAGAACAATCATTGTACTGATTAACAGAGTTAAAAGAGTAGTCAACAATTAAATTATAGTACACTTAGCAAGCTAAACATCTGTGGCAACAATATGACAAACAAAATGAAGTATTCAATCCAAGAAGTCAAAACAAAAGGTAGCTGCAACTTATGTTCACATGCATTAAAATACCCTTCTTAAAAATATTTAACACTCTTAAGCTAAGGATACAGGCACTGTAATATCACAACTTATATTAACTATACAACACCTTATTTGTATTTTCTGATTAACATTTACAAGAGTATATACACATGTAAAATTAAATAAATCACTATATAAATTTATGATTAATCATTTCAGATTTTAACTGTACAAAATACGTACTCTTAAAGGACCCTTTACTTGGTCATCCTGCACCAATTGTGTAGTATTATCCTGTTTCAGGAGTACCTAAAAAACATTTTTTGCACAATAGTTCGAAAGTTACTTTCAAAATAATACATTCATAGTAACACTGTAACAAAAATGTCTTTAATCTATGCTTTCTTAGCATCCTGTGGTTACCTATGGCATAATACTTATTACATAGTCTTGTGTTTGTGATTATTGTCTCTCCCATTAACTGTGAGCTCCTTGAGGGCTAGAGTCCTCTTTCATCAGTGTATCCCCAGCGGCCAGCAAGTGTCAATGCATATTACAAGCACTTAATGTTTGCAGAATTAACTGTACAAGACTTATAATCTGTTGTGATTATTGTAACACCTTAAACTGCCTTCATTCCTTTTTCTCAACTAGTCATAAAGGCTCAGACGTCACCTAGTATATTACCCAAAAAAGTAAAAACATTATCAAACTTTATTCCCTATATGCAAGGTAAAACCGTAAGTTTTCTGGTCCTTTTAAAGTAAAGCTAAATAATAATCTGATAAGCAATTAAGTTACAAGTTAAGTGTTCCTTTCTACTACAGATCTCCCTACATATATAATTTGTTCTTTTGAGGGTGGGGAGAATGGGAGAGGAAAACTGGAAGAGAACAAGTACCCAAACAAGGAGAAACTTCAAATTCTAGGTAACTTATGTATAAGACATCCCAGAACAATCATTGTACTGATTTTAAATTCAGTAAGTTAAATCTATAAAGAGTTACAATGCTAACAGAAAATTAAAATTCTCAAAAAATTCCAAACAAACATTTATTAAGCAAATCCTGTATAGCTCATACTGTAAAAAAGGCTATAATAAAACAAGGAAGAAATGAAATGCTAAAGGGTACCCTAATAATAACTGAGGAAAAGGTTCACCAGCAGATGAAAATTTAAACATAAAGTATATAATACTCATATTTGTCCACCACACATATCGCATTCCTCTATATATCAATGGTTCTCAAATTTCAACATGCATCAGAAACAAGTGGGCACATGTTACGGTACAATCACTGGACCCTATCCTCAGAGCTTTTGACTCAGTATGTCTGGGGTCATGGCCCGAGAATTTGCATTTTAAACAAGTTCTCCAGCGAGGCTGGAGAACTTGTTTAAATTTATGCATTATGTACTTGTTTAAATTTATTCATTTATGCAACACATTTTGAGCACACTCTATGCAGAAGGCTTCAAATTCATCTAGGTATTCTGACCAGAACAAGACAAACATTTCTCCTTCCGTAGTGCTTAATTTTTACAGGAAAAGATCACATATGTAAGTGAAAAGCAAATTGCAAAACTGAAGCACAGCATGATCCAATAACAACAACAACACCTGTTACTGAAAGGTACAGACTAGAATCTAGAATACATCAAATCTCTTGGCATACTATCAAAGAGGACATCTATGAACTTTATTATACACCTCTACAATGTTAAAAAATGTTTATAATAAGCATGCGTTACTTCCGTAGTCTAAGTAACATTATTAAAAACATTTACATAGAAAAATTACTAGGAGGAAACAGAAAAATAGTAAGCGTTTTCTGAGGTAAACTATGGGTTTTAATCCTTCAGTACTTTTATTTCTAAATACTATACAGGAATAAATAACTTTTTCTGGCCATAAAAGTACCTTAAAAATAGAATCTCAAGTTATTTTTAATGCTGTCTTGAAATTATAATTCCCACTGTTTTTATTTGGGGCGGGGGTCGGGTTGGGGAGGGAGGGGGGCAGGTGGGCCACTTCTATTGGTCTTTCACTTATTTATTTTCATCCATCTTTGTTCTTTGGCCCGTGTGGGCCTCCCATCGCAGTGGCCTCTGTTGTCACAGAGCACTGGCTCTGGGTGCATGCGCTCCAGAACTCCAGCTCAGTAATTGGACACAAGGGTCAGCCGCTCCGCAGCACAGGGGATCTTCCCAGGGCAGGGATCGAACCTGCGCCCCTTGCACTGCAAGGTGGTGCCCTTACCCACTGGACCACCAGGGAAGCCCCCCACTGTTTTCATTTAGTAATCTATTGGTCTTTTCTAATCAGGTGAAATTGCCTCTACCTAAATAATAAGAAAGGAAAGACAATCGATTATACCTACCACAAACAGGAAAGATCTAAATAATGGGGAGTACCATGAGTACAGCATTTTCATAGCAGCAGTTTGGAATAATTTCTCATTTTGAGTTCTTTCTTCCCCAGTTCTTATTGTGCTTTTCATACTGTTTTGTATATAACAGTTATTCACATACTAATGATTCAGAAAGTGAAGTAATGATTCAACAAATAAAGTGTTGATTCGCAGTCTCTCCACCCCTAATTCTCTTCAACTGAGTTAATAAAGCTGTTGCATTAAAAAGAAAAATTACCTTAACTTTTACCAGCCTTTTCACAGTCTTAATTTTGGCCTCACAGAAGGCGCCTCGGTACTTGGCACTGACGTCAGTTCCCACTGTCAGGTAGGCAGGCTCGTCCGCCGCCTGATGAAAGGAAGACGAAATATGAATGTCACTATTTTCCCCAACTCCAACCACAAGTCTCATTAAAAGATTCATTATTTCAAGTAGTAGGAACGTTAACATCATTGCTTACTAATATCAAAGATAATTTGAAAAATGCACCTAAAGCAAACACTTTATTAGCAATCCTTTACTTTATAAACTATATCCTGGTAACATAAAACATTTTAAATTGTAACTATAAAGTATCAATAGGGAAATGTGTTTTTTCATCTAGGTACAAAATGATTCAATAGTTTCATAATACATTTAAGAAATGAAAAAATTTTAAGTCTAGAAAAAAGTACATTAAGTGTCTCATAGAATTTTCAGTTATTCACTTATAGCCTCCTGAAAATTTTGTTTTCAAATTAAAAGAAACATGGTATTAAAATTAATACTAACAAATACATAATTAAATCTTTTAATATAGCTACATAAAGGCATCATCTTTTTGGATATACTATAACTGTACAAATAATAAAACCAATCTTTTCAATAAAGAGAGCATTATTTAGAAACATCATTGACTTAATGCTATATATTAAAGCTTTAAGTCTAAATTATCTGATTAATGCACAGATCTACTGATGGTAGCAGTACCAAGTTTATCACACTAATCTTGGTATATATTTTTTAAAAGTTTCACAAAGATACACATGCTTTCAGCAAATGGCCATGATCAGAATGATACATTGGAAGATGTGAGAAATATCATTCCACCATTCATTTTAATCTTGACAGTAACAGAATGATTACAAATCATTCTGTAACAAAGTGACAGAATCTGTCACTTTACCAGCTTTTTTTCCAAAAGTATATTCATACAAGCTCAATTCATTGTTCCTAGGTGCAAAGGTGACAGTGTACTAGAGAAATACTTTCATATGGGAAATAATTTTTCATTCGATTTTCCCAACTAACATTAAAGAAGGTACACTGTCACTTCAAAACTTCAAGGAAGTAGGAAAGCCAGAGGAAGTTTGGGAAAATACTTTATTTCAGAACTCAATACACTGAAACAGTAAATGACAGTGAATGAATAAGGAATCAGGTTTAAAGTTAGTGCATTTATGAGTAATGCAAATTGATGAGAACTACTTTTTGCAAATAAATATCTGACCTGAAACATTCAGTGTCTCAGAACTGCATGATAATATACCTTCCTTTCCCTTTAAACATCACATACGATGTTTACAGTATTAGTTATCGTCAGAAGAATTTTTTTTAGTTTGGGTATATAAAATATTTACCGTAAGTACTGAACTGAAACTAAGTATTACTATAATACTTAGTTGTAGTTCACCTTCAAATATTTTAGCCACAAAATTTCACTCTATCCCTAGAAGAAATGATGTCTCCCTTAGACAATCCACACATTCCTTCTTTAGAAAATCTCACTGGCACTGGGAAAGGAAAAAAATGCAAAAAATCCCCCAAAGAACCAAAGCAGGACAAAAGCTTTACTTCTGCAAAGGTTGCTGCCAACACAGGAAGTGTTTAAAAATACTAGCCCAATGGACAACAATGGAAAGGCTGCAGCAGCCTTTCCAAAGTACTAACTGCTTCGGAGAGGGGCCAAACTGACCGCATTTAGACACAAAGATCATCTCTCACCCATTCAACATGTCCTCGTTTTCAGAAAGAGCTACTTAGGAGAGGATTCAATTTTAAGTAGCCAAAAAAAAAAAAATGACATTCCATAGGACCAGCCTCACGGCAGGCAGTGAACAGGACACGAGGTTCCCAGCAGCGTCGATTCCACTTACCTTCATTTTCACTGGTGATCTGTGGGGTTCCAGCTCAACGAGCTATCTTCTCCGTCTCTAGAACCAATGGGAGGGGAAAGACAGGCACAGAATCAAAGAGGGGATCAACCCCGGGAAAGAAAGTAAACAAACGCCAGCGGGGAGGGGCAGAACCCTCACCGAGGAACGGATAAGATCCCCTCGGAGGGCAGCCAGGACGCAGCAGCCGACAGGGCGGCGAGAACCCCACCGGCGCCAAAGGGCAGCGGGTTCCGCAGCGGAGTTCGCCAGCGGCCCACCGCGCCCCCGCCTCGCTCGCCACTTTGACCCGGAATGCTCAACTCCGAGCACCAGGACGGGTCGCTCCGGAGAAGGGCAGGGCGCCGTGCGGGCTTCCCCGAGCCCCTCGCAGGCGCGGTCGTCCAGCCTTCTCTCGGCCGCCCCCCGGATACCTCGACTTCGGCCCGCGCCCCGCCTCCGCCGCTCGGCCCCCTCGGCCCGCCCCGGGCCCGCGGTGGCGGCAGCGGAGTGTCACGGCGCCATTGCTCTCCTTCCTCCGCTCTGCACCATGTCAGGAAGGAGAAGCGCCTCTTCACCCGATGGGGCAGGGGCAGGGGCCGTGGCCTTCAGCCTGGAGGCGCGCGCGTGAGTGGAGACCCGCGAAGGGGAGAGGGCTGGGGGGATGGGGGCGGAGAGGAGGAGGGGAGGTGGCCCGGACAGGGTGTGGGAGGGGAGGGGATCCGCACAGCGGCAGCCGCCGCCTCCTCCCCGCGCCCGCCTCAACTTTTTGTACAGCCCAGAGTGGTACCAGCCCCCAGCCCCTCGGGTCCTGCCATGGACTCCAACCGGGAGGACGCACCGCGGAGTTGGGAGCCGGCTTCCCCAAGCAGCCCGCTCCTTGCCTCGCGGAAGCAAACTTAGCGGCGCGACCAGCCCCACAGCCATTTTCCCGGGGAATCTGGGGAAGCAGCCGAGGAGGCAGCTGCGGAGGCTATTCTTGCAGTTGCTGCCGCTGCTCCACGACTTACCCCTTCCCCTGTGCTCTCCGCCCCACTTGCCAAGCATCCCCCTCCCCACCTCTAAAGCCTTCAACTGCACCGGGACCCTGAGCACCAGCTGCTAGTGCCGCTTCGTCCACTCAGTATCCCCAGCTTCGCTTCTCCCAACCTACCAACTGCGAGTGAAGTGCGCGCTGTCAGCTCCCGAGTGCTCCGCCCCACTGGCCCCCGTGGGCCCCCGTCCGGGAAGCACCACTCCCGGCCGCGGCGGCAGTTCCTGCGCCCGGTTCCCCACTCGTCCGATTTACTGCCACAATCCACCAAATAACAAGCTGTTGAGCAGACTCGCTTCTACACGAACTCCTATTGGCTACTCATGACGCCCAAGAGTTTCGGATTGGAGCTCGTTGCCTGTCGTCCTCATTGGATGTAGCTCTGAAACTTCACGGATTGGTGCGAAAAACAGCAGGTAGGACATCTGCCACTTACGATTGGTTGTCTCCGCCGACTAACGTTACTGGAGAATAAGGTATTGAGTAAGCAAGTCCAGAAAAGGATTGGTAAAGACGACTACGGATGTGCCTAACTAAGCACTGATTGGCCCACTGAGGGTCAGGAAGAGCAGTTCGGCACGAGGATTGGCGGCGGAGCGTCCCATGGAAACCGAACCCAGAGCTGCGGCACGACGGGGGGCCGTGGCCTTCAGCCTGGAGGCGCGCGCGTGAGTGGAGACCCGCGAAGGGGAGAGGGCTGGGGGGATGGGGGCGGAGAGGAGGAGGGGAGGTGGCCCGGACAGGGTGTGGGAGGGGAGGGGATCCGCACAGCGGCAGCCGCCGCCTCCTCCCCGCGCCCGCCTCAACTTTTTGTACAGCCCAGAGTGGTACCAGCCCCCAGCCCCTCGGGTCCTGCCATGGACTCCAACCGGGAGGACGCACCGCGGAGTTGGGAGCCGGCTTCCCCAAGCAGCCCGCTCCTTGCCTCGCGGAAGCAAACTTAGCGGCGCGACCAGCCCCACAGCCATTTTCCCGGGGAATCTGGGGAAGCAGCCGAGGAGGCAGCTGCGGAGGCTATTCTTGCAGTTGCTGCCGCTGCTCCACGACTTACCCCTTCCCCTGTGCTCTCCGCCCCACTTGCCAAGCATCCCCCTCCCCACCTCTAAAGCCTTCAACTGCACCGGGACCCTGAGCACCAGCTGCTAGTGCCGCTTCGTCCACTCAGTATCCCCAGCTTCGCTTCTCCCAACCTACCAACTGCGAGTGAAGTGCGCGCTGTCAGCTCCCGAGTGCTCCGCCCCACGGGCCCCCCGTGGGCCCCCGTCCGGGAAGCACCACTCCCGGCCGCGGCGGCAGTTCCTGCGCCCGGTTCCCCACTCGTCCGATTTACTGCCACAATCCACCAAATAACAAGCTGTTGAGCAGACTCGCTTCTACACGAACTCCTATTGGCTACTCATGACGCCCAAGAGTTTCGGATTGGAGCTCGTTGCCTGTCGTCCTCATTGGATGTAGCTCTGAAACTTCACGGATTGGTGCGAAAAACAGCAGGTAGGACATCTGCCACTTACGATTGGTTGTCTCCGCCGACTAACGTTACTGGAGAATAAGGTATTGAGTAAGCAAGTCCAGAAAAAGGATTGGTAAAGACGACTACGGATGTGCCTAACTAAGCACTGATTGGCCCACTGAGGGGTCAGGAAGAGCAGTTCGGCACGAGGATTGGCGGCGGAGCGTCCCATGGAAACCGAACCCAGAGCTGCGGCCAGGACTTGCACGGGGGCGGGGCACGCTCTTTCCAAGGCGCCTGCGCTGAACAAGGTCCTCGGCGCCATTTTGTCTGGGCAGAGGTGGCCGCAGCTGTATCGCATTTTATGTTTCGAGCGAGAGGCAGCGGAATCTCTTGTTTAACTGCGGCAGCCATCCGCCGGTTCCTCCATGACAGCACCTAGTGAAGGTCGGAAGAGTCGTGGTCTTTCAGAAAGGTCAGTAGAAAGCGGCGGTGGTCCGGTGGACTGGGGGATGGCGCAGCTCTAGCGGCCCCGGCACCGGAAGTGAGGGGGGGCGCGCGGCCGCCATGGCAATGCTCTCCCCGGGCGGCGGGGCGGGGCGGGGCGGGGCGGGTGAGAGGGGGCGAGGCTTCCCCTCCCGCGGCCTCGGAGGAGGGGGCGCCGGGTCGCGCACGTTTCTTTCTCCCGGCTGACCCTTTGGGCTCTGGGGGGTTGGGAGGGTCTGCGGAGCTCTGCTCTTATTAGAGCAATATTGCTTCCCTTTGGAAAGGATGCCGGCAGCTTGTTGTTTTGCGACCCAGGCCGCCGGCTGCGGGCTCCTCCTTAGCTGAGACGCGGAGGGCAGGGTTCTCAGTCCATCCTGCGTGGAGAGGTGTTTCCGCGTGCTCGTCACGCGGTTGAACAGCGAGGAGACTCAAGGAAGCCCTGCATTTGGTTGCTGAGGAGTGGCTGTGCCATAGTACACGGGGCTTACCGCTGCTTTTCGATAGGCAAGAGTAGTGGTTTTGCAGGGACTGAGAACACCTTAGATAAAAGAGCCTCCCCGACAGGACTTTGTTAGGGCAGCACTTGATTTTGCTGCATGAGCAAGCTCTTGTGTTCTGTTTAAGAAAACAAAGCCACATTTGAAATGGTGCAAATAGGATATTAATGGGCAAGTTCTTTAAAGATTGAAATAACTAAGAAAACATCTTAGAGAAAAGGTGTAAAATACCGACAATAATCCACGTTGACTAAACTTACTAAGAGGACGCCTTTACTAAAGATGAGTCAGTTTGTTCCCATGTAACAGTGACTTTTTTCAGAATTACTTGTGAAGAAAATGCATATTAGTATTTTTGAATGACTTAATTGCACTGATCTGAATAGCTGCTTAAAATTATGCTCATAATACTTGCTTTGAACCCTATTACTGTGTTGGTGGGACTCCAGACTAGAAAATGATCGAGCAATTTAATGATTTATTTGACTTTTTTAGCAGTTAGTCTGAAGAAAACAGAACAACTCGGCGCCATTGCGGGGTCCCGGCAAATTTGCTCGGCAGCCATCCGCCGGTTCCTCCATGACAGCACCTAGTGAAGGTCGGAAGAGTCGTGGTCTTTCAGAAAGGTCAGTAGAAAGCGGCGGTGGTCCGGTGGACTGGGGGATGGCGCAGCTCTAGCGGCCCCGGCACCGGAAGTGAGGGGGGGCGCGCGGCCGCCATGGCAATGCTCTCCCCGGGCGGCGGGGCGGGGCGGGGCGGGGGCGGGGTGAGAGGGGGCGAGGCTTCCCCTCCCGCGGCCTCGGAGGAGGGGGCGCCGGGTCGCGCACGTTTCTTTCTCCCGGCTGACCCTTTGGGCTCTGGGGGGTTGGGAGGGTCTGCGGAGCTCTGCTCTTATTAGAGCAATATTGCTTCCCTTTGGAAAGGATGCCGGCAGCTTGTTGTTTTGCGACCCAGGCCGCCGGCTGCGGGCTCCTCCTTAGCTGAGACGCGGAGGGCAGGGTTCTCAGTCCATCCTGCGTGGAGAGGTGTTTCCGCGTGCTCGTCACGCGGTTGAACAGCGAGGAGACTCAAGGAAGCCCTGCATTTGGTTGCTGAGGAGTGGCTGTGCCATAGTACACGGGGCTTACCGCTGCTTTTCGATAGGCAAGAGTAGTGGTTTTGCAGGGACTGAGAACACCTTAGATAAAAGAGCCTCCCCGACAGGACTTTGTTAGGGCAGCACTTGATTTTGCTGCATGAGCAAGCTCTTGTGTTCTGTTTAAGAAAACAAAGCCACATTTGAAATGGTGCAAATAGGATATTAATGGGCAAGTTCTTTAAAGATTGAAATAACTAAGAAAACATCTTAGAGAAAAGGTGTAAAATACCGACAATAATCCACGTTGACTAAACTTACTAAGAGGACGCCTTTACTAAAGATGAGTCAGTTTGTTCCCATGTAACAGTGACTTTTTTCAGAATTACTTGTGAAGAAAATGCATATTAGTATTTTTGAATGACTTAATTGCACTGATCTGAATAGCTGCTTAAAATTATGCTCATAATACTTGCTTTGAACCCTATTACTGTGTTGGTGGGACTCCAGACTAGAAAATGATCGAGCAATTTAATGATTTATTTGACTTTTTTAGCAGTTAGTCTGAAGAAAACAGAACAACTCGGTGCCAAACATCCTGAAGTACTCCTGAGGTGAGTTCTAATGTCTGTAAAAATCTTCAGAATTGGGGATAGTTCTTTGAAAGGTTTTTATGGACCAGTAAGTAGAGCCAAAAATAATAAAAGAGTGGTAGTTTAAACGTCTGTTTGGTCAAGAGTTCAAATGAATTGTGTAATTAGCTTCCCGACCAGACACTTAGAAGGAAGTCTTAAAAGTTAAGACACGCATGAATTTGTTTACCCTTTCATGAACTTTTAAGTTCATTAACTTAAAAGTTAAGACACGCATGAACATGTTTACCCTTTTCTAGATTTTTAAGTACCAAGACTTCTATCAAGGAAAAATACGGACATTTGCATGATTTTTTTCTCCATATTTAAAGATTTGGCATATAGAAAAGATACTTCAGTAAGAGTTTAGAAGTTAAACTTTTTTTTCTTTAGGAAATTTAGAACATATAATACTACTCAACTTCCCCAGGGGTAATCACCTGCAATTCCACTACCTGATTTAAAACTGTTACATAATCCAAATAAAGCATGTCGGTGGGCATTTGGAAATTACCAAAAAGCCACAAAACGACAAAATGTCTTGTAGAGGGGTTTCTCTATTTCTCTGGTTTTGCTTTACAAAACAGAAGTCATTCTAGACTTGCTCATTTTATCACTCTATTTTTTCTTTGTGGGTAATGTTGGGAACATACTAAGCAGTTTTCATGGTTGCATAGTGCTCTGTAGAATAGATGTACTGTATAATTTTCATAATAGGAGTAATATGTCTAAATATTCTTGTGCATGTTTTATAAAAGATGTTTTCTGAGAACTGACATCTGTGGCTAAAATTTCTAGAAATCCAGATATTTCCTGACATACTTGATTATTTCTTTAGAATAAATTTCTAGAAGTGGAAATAAAAGGCCAAAGAAATTATATCATTGTCCATCAGAAAGCTTTTGCTCTTTTTTTGTTGTCGTTTTTCCTTTTAATACTCTCTTCCCCTCCTGCCCCCCTTTTCGGTATATCATTTGGTTTTATTTTTGAGTTTTACTCCTGGGTCTCTGTTTATTCAGGTAAAATTATCACAAGTCAATCAAAATAAACTTTTTAGCAGTTAGTCTGAAGAAAACAGAACAACTCGGTGCCAAACATCCTGAAGTACTCCTGAGGTGAGTTCTAATGTCTGTAAAAATCTTCAGAATTGGGGATAGTTCTTTGAAAGGTTTTTATGGACCAGTAAGTAGAGCCAAAAATAATAAAAGAGTGGTAGTTTAAACGTCTGTTTGGTCAAGAGTTCAAATGAATTGTGTAATTAGCTTCCCGACCAGACACTTAGAAGGAAGTCTTAAAAGTTAAGACACGCATGAATTTGTTTACCCTTTCATGAACTTTTAAGTTCATTAACTTAAAAGTTAAGACACGCATGAACATGTTTACCCTTTTCTAGATTTTTAAGTACCAAGACTTCTATCAAGGAAAAATACGGACATTTGCATGATTTTTTTCTCCATATTTAAAGATTTGGCATATAGAAAAGATACTTCAGTAAGAGTTTAGAAGTTAAACTTTTTTTTCTTTAGGAAATTTAGAACATATAATACTACTCAACTTCCCAGGGGTAATCACCTGCAATTCCACTACCTGATTTAAAACTGTTACATAATCCAAATAAAGCATGTCGGTGGGCATTTGGAAATTACCAAAAAGCCACAAAACGACAAAATGTCTTGTAGAGGGGTTTCTCTATTTCTCTGGTTTTGCTTTACAAAACAGAAGTCATTCTAGACTTGCTCATTTTATCACTCTATTTTTTCTTTGTGGGTAATGTTGGGAACATACTAAGCAGTTTTCATGGTTGCATAGTGCTCTGTAGAATAGATGTACTGTATAATTTTCATAATAGGAGTAATATGTCTAAATATTCTTGTGCATGTTTTATAAAAGATGTTTTCTGAGAACTGACATCTGTGGCTAAAATTTCTAGAAATCCAGATATTTCCTGACATACTTGATTATTTCTTTAGAATAAATTTCTAGAAGTGGAAATAAAAGGCCAAAGAAATTATATCATTGTCCATCAGAAAGCTTTTGCTCTTTTTTTGTTGTCGTTTTTCCTTTTAATACTCTCTTCCCCTCCTGCCCCCATTTTCGGTATATCATTTGGTTTTATTTTTGAGTTTTACTCCTGGGTCTCTGTTTATTCAGGTAAAATTATCACAAGTCATTTAAGTCACACATATAGTAAAATAAACTTGAAAATTTTTTTGACCTTACGAGTACTTAAAATTATTTTTTGATCTAGCATAGTTAGGCATTTCTACAGTGAAACATTTGTTGTGCGGAAGTGACACTTAGAGTCTACTAAAAACAAATTGTTTTTACAGTAGAATCAGTTGAGATTAGCTGTTTCCTTTTGCTCCAAGTGCTTTTGTACTCATAGGACCCTCTCTTTATCTATCTCATCACATTTACTTTGCATTTGTTTGGCTCTTCCCAGTAGCAATTGCCTTTTTACTCAGTGTTATGGTTCCCTACCTGATCCATATGTGTGCTGTCACTATTTCTTAGGAATCTGTCTGTACATCTATATAGAAAACATGTGAAATAGACGGACTTCTGTTTTAACAGTAACTCTCTTCTGAAAATATATGATATTTCACAAATGCTGTCCTAACTTTCAATTTTTTTTAATATCCCAAATACTTGATTTAATACTGAGTTGATTTGTCATTGCTCATGTAATACAGATTCATGAGCTGTTCAAAACTGTTAAAAATAGTTATTCATGACTTCTCTCTCTTCGTAAAGATTTTATGATACCTTAGTGGAAGATAACAATAGGTAAATATTAACTGAACACTTATTAAATCATCTCTTACAGTTAAATGAAATTAATTTTGATAGAATTGGTTTTTGTAACCTATTTCAATGAGCCCAAACTGGTAGAATAATGCTTCTACAAAATCAGAATTGTCAATTTTTTTTTTTAAACATTTATTTATTTATCTTTGGGGGGCTGAGGTGGGGAGGGAGGGGGACGGGCAGGCCACTTCTATTGGTCTTTCATTTCTCTATTTTCAATTGTCAAATTTTTACTACATGTTTTTAGGAAGAAAAGCTATTTTGAAAGCAGAGTGTTTTATTTATTTGGTCAGGGATTCAAACAAGGGCATGAAATTAGCTTCACGAAGGACATGATGTCTTAGGGGCTTCCCCAGTGGCTCAGCAATAAAGAACCCACCTGCCGTGCAGGAGATGCAGGTTTGATATCCCTGAGTCGGGAAGCTCCCCTGGAGGAGGGCATGGCCATCCACTCAGAGATATTCTTAACAGGAAAACCCCAAGGACAGAGCAGCCTGGCAGGCTACAGTCCATAGAGTCGCAGAGAGTTGGACACTACTGAAGTGACTGAGCACGCGCACATTGTATTTTAGAATCTTCTGATCCATAGTCAGATGTGTTATCCACTGCGCCACTGGCCCCTCTTACACATTATATTTTAGACTGAAATTTCTTTTTTTTTTTTTTTAAAGATTTATTTATTTATTTATTTATTTTGGGTGGGGGTCGGGTTGGGGAGGGAGAGGAGCAGGCGGGCCACTTCTATTGGTCTTTCATTTCTCTATGTTCATCCGTCTTCATTCTTTGGCTCCTGTGGGCCTCCCATTGCGGTGGCGTCTGTTGTTGCAGAGCCGGCTCTGGGCGCATGCGCTCTAGAGCTCCGACTCGGTGATTGGACACATCAGTCCAGCCGCTCCGCGGCACGTGGGATCTTCCCAGGCCAGGGCTCGAACCGGCGCCCCTTGCACTGCAAGGCGGTGTCCTTACCCACTGGACCGTCAGGGGAAGCCCCTGAAATTTCAAAGTCAGAATTTTTTGAAGTTTTTTTTTACCCATCTTTGTGGTTCCCACTTCTGAATTTTTAATCACAGTACAGTGAATGTTTTCATGTTTGTTTGTTTTTTTACATATGGTAAAACACTTCTGTAAAGATCTCATCAGGTTAAATGTTTATGAGGCAAAACAGTGTGTTCTGCACGTGTTGGGCTATATAGCATACTCAAAAACATCTTTGTCTTTTAAAGAAAGTCTTACTCTGTGGAAAAATGAAGAAAGATGTTTCAGTTTTTGAAAAAAGACTTGGATCTGCTATCTGTTGAAATTGTATTTCTGGTATGCTTGCTTAAATATTCTTTAGTCTCTAGGTTGGCCATGTTACTATTATATTTGAAAGCAGAGTGTTTTTTTTTCATCAAAGGGCATGAAATTAGCTTCACGAAGGACATGATGTCTTAGGGGCTTCCCCAGTGGCTCAGCAATAAAGAACCCACCTGCCGTGCAGGAGATGCAGGTTTGATATCCCTGAGTCGGGAAGCTCCCCTGGAGGAGGGCATGGCCATCCACTCAGAGATATTCTTAACAGGAAAACCCCAAGGACAGAGCAGCCTGGCAGGCTACAGTCCATAGAGTCGCAGAGAGTTGGACACTACTGAAGTGACTGAGCACGCGCACATTGTATTTTAGAATCTTCTGATCCATAGTCAGATGTGTTATCCACTGCGCCACTGGCCCCTCTTACACATTATATTTTAGACTGAAATTTCTTTTTTTTTTTTTTAAAGATTTATTTATTTATTTATTTATTTTGGGTGGGGGTCGGGTTGGGGAGGGAGAGGAGCAGGCGGGCCACTTCTATTGGTCTTTCATTTCTCTATGTTCATCCGTCTTCATTCTTTGGCTCCTGTGGGCCTCCCATTGCGGTGGCGTCTGTTGTTGCAGAGCCGGCTCTGGGCGCATGCGCTCTAGAGCTCCGACTCGGTGATTGGACACATCAGTCCAGCCGCTCCGCGGCACGTGGGATCTTCCCAGGCCAGGGCTCGAACCGGCGCCCCTTGCACTGCAAGGCGGTGTCCTTACCCACTGGACCGTCAGGGGAAGCCCCTGAAATTTCAAAGTCAGAATTTTTTGAAGTTTTTTTTTACCCATCTTTGTGGTTCCCACTTCTGAATTTTTAATCACAGTACAGTGAATGTTTTCATGTTTGTTTGTTTTTTTACATATGGTAAAACACTTCTGTAAAGATCTCATCAGGTTAAATGTTTATGAGGCAAAACAGTGTGTTCTGCACGTGTTGGGCTATATAGCATACTCAAAAACATCTTTGTCTTTTAAAGAAAGTCTTACTCTGTGGAAAAATGAAGAAAGATGTTTCAGTTTTTGAAAAAAGACTTGGATCTGCTATCTGTTGAAATTGTATTTCTGGTATGCTTGCTTAAATATTCTTTAGTCTCTAGGTTGGCCATGTTACTATTATATGTCTACCTCTTCAAAAATGATGTAATTTGTCCCACTCTACAGTTATTTCTGAATGTCTGTATATTGAAAAGTAGAACAAATTGCTGTGTTAAATGTAGTTGCTTTCCTAATGGTTTCCTTATGTTTTTGGAAAGTTACTAAATTTGCTTATTTGCATCCAAAGCAACCTTCGTAAACTCTCTGTAGTCTTTTAAATTATTTAACTCATGGCATATGAGAAAAATAGGTATGTCTAAGTTCAGTATAAAGTTGAATCTAATTGTTTTAAAAAACAAATTGTTTTACAATACAGAACAAACAGAAATATATTTGGCCATCATTGAAGACTTTTCAAGGTTAATGATATGTAATGTATAGAATTAGAAGAAAGGAAGTCATTCTAAGTGGATGAAGGTTGTGAGCAAGGGTGCTAAAGTTATTTAAGAAAAGTTGTGTTTGGGACAACACAACTTTATTGAGTAAACCAGTTTGGAGAGGGTGTCTTATTAAAGATTACATTGGGAAATTATGTGAAACCAGCTTGTCAAAGTTTCTAGAGTTAGCTGCGCATCAAAATTATACAGGGTGTGCTCGCTTCGGCAGCACATATACTACAATTGGAACGATACAGCGAAGATTAGCATGGCCCCTGCTCAAGGATGACACGCAAATTCATGGAGCGTTCCATGTTTTAAAAAAAATATATATATATATATATATATATTTACATACAGGGTACTTGTCTTATATAGGTTTGAAAACTTCTAGATGGTCTTGAAAGCTGGAACATGGGCAGAAAATTCTTATTTTTTGTTTTGCTTCATTTTTAGATATTGCAATCAAAGTGAAATTAACAAAAAATTACTACTAATCCCACCCTAGCATTAGATTTTTTTAATGCCTCAAAAAGTATTCCATCAGATTTTTTTGTTTGTTTTATAATTTTATTTATTTTGGCTATTCTGGGTCTTCGTTGCTGCCGGCGGGCTCTTGTCTAGTTGCAGGGAGTGGGGGCCACTCTCTAGTTGAAGTGAGCAGGCTTCTTGTTGTGGTGACTTCTCTTGTTGTGGAGCACAGGCTCTAGGCCACACAGGCTTCAGTAGTTGCGGCACGTGGGCTCAATAGTTGTAGCTACCGTGCTCTAGAGCACAGGTTCAGTAGTTGTGGTTCACAGACTTAGTTGCTCCGCAGCATGTGGGATCTTCCCAGATCAGGGACTGAACCTGTGTCTCCTGCATTGGCAGATAGATTCTTTACCTCTGAGCTACCCGGGAAGCCCCATCAAACTATTGTATCTCTAACCTTATTTTTCTAATGCTTGACCAGTAGAAAAATCGTACAATAATTATCATCTATGTACATATTTCCTGTTTTTGGCACTGTTTTTTTTTTTTTTTAATTTTGGCCTCTTTTATTGTTTTTTTTATGTAATTTATTTTCATCCGTCTTTATTCTTTGGCTGGCGTGGGCCTCCCATTGCAGTGGCCTCTGTCGCTGCAGAGCACTGGCTCTGGACGCACGCGCTCCAGAGCGCTGGCTGGTAATTGGACATGCCAGTCCAGCCACTCCACAGCACGTGGGATCTTTCCAGGCCAGGGACCAAACTGGTGCCCCTTGCACTGCAAGGTGGACTCTTTACCCACTGGACCACCAGGGAAGCCCTGGACTGTAGTTTTAAGATTGATTTTAAAATCACTATAGGAACATTTTTATGACTATGAAACGTTGCCATGCTGTTTCTCAAAAGAGATACAATTTACAGTGTCACCTTTCCTGTGAGTTTAGCTACCAGCATTGTGTAGACCTTAATTATAATCATTTTTGATTCAGTAGGTATAAAGTATATTGAGCTCTCTTTTTATTTGTAATATTTTTGTTGTTAAGTAGTAAAGTGGACCTCTTTTCATAATTTCACTTACAATTAGCAATGGACAATTTGTTCAAGACTTTTGTTCATTATGAGTTTTGGTATTTTATTCTCTGATTCTTTTGAGTTTATTATATACTTAGTAGTAAGTTGCTGCAGATATTTTTCCATAAAGACCTCCCTTTTGATTTTTCAGTATTTTTTTTTTGAACTATTACAGTCATTTATTGTAGTTTGAAAGAAATATCAAGCTTAGTAATGTTCTATTTGCTTGTATAAATAGTAACGACCAAAACTGATAACAAGGAGCATAGTTTTAAAATGTGGACATTATTACAAAATCAATTGGTTTGATAAAAAAATCACATTTTATAATAGCTGAATATAAACATTAAGTTAACTATAAACTGATTCTTTTGAGTGCAAACAAGTGTTTACCCAAAGTATAAATAAATCCTTAAGTTGTAATAAAATCTTTTCCTGAAGTTAGTGGCTATTAACAAAAGAAATACTTATATTATGTTCTACTCCTCTATTTACATTTAAAGAGTTAGGAGAATTTAAACAACATGAAAACAGATTATAAATAAATATAAAAATATCTGTACAAGATTTTTTTTATTGCTGACATGATTATCTCTGTATAAATGACTAAATATGAGACTATAAATAAAGCAAAATGTGGAACTCTGTTCTCTCAATTTTAGAAAACATGACTTTCTAAAGGACAAATGTTTGAAGTTAAGGGACTAGTTTCACACAGTGGTAGAAGCAGCAAACTAGAAAGTCTAAAGTTGGAAACTAGTTTCACACTGGCACTCACGGAAGCCCTGGTGCCTTGCACTGCAAGGTGGACTCTTTACCCACTGGACCACCAGGGAAGCCCTGGACTGTAGTTTTAAGATTGATTTTAAAATCACTATAGGAACATTTTATGACTATGAAACGTTGCCATGCTGTTTCTCAAAAGAGATACAATTTACAGTGTCACCTTTCCTGTGAGTTTAGCTACCAGCATTGTGTAGACCTTAATTATAATCATTTTTGATTCAGTAGGTATAAAGTATATTGAGCTCTCTTTTTATTTGTAATATTTTTGTTGTTAAGTAGTAAAGTGGACCTCTTTTCATAATTTCACTTACAATTAGCAATGGACAATTTGTTCAAGACTTTTGTTCATTATGAGTTTTGGTATTTTATTCTCTGATTCTTTTGAGTTTATTATATACTTAGTAGTAAGTTGCTGCAGATATTTTTCCATAAAGACCTCCCTTTTGATTTTTCAGTATTTTTTTTTTGAACTATTACAGTCATTTATTGTAGTTTGAAAGAAATATCAAGCTTAGTAATGTTCTATTTGCTTGTATAAATAGTAACGACCAAAACTGATAACAAGGAGCATAGTTTTAAAATGTGGACATTATTACAAAATCAATTGGTTTGATAAAAATCACATTTTATAATAGCTGAATATAAACATTAAGTTAACTATAAACTGATTCTTTTGAGTGCAAACAAGTGTTTACCCAAAGTATAAATAAATCCTTAAGTTGTAATAAAATCTTTTCCTGAAGTTAGTGGCTATTAACAAAAGAAATACTTATATTATGTTCTACTCCTCTATTTACATTTAAAGAGTTAGGAGAATTTAAACAACATGAAAACAGATTATAAATAAATATAAAAATATCTGTACAAGATTTTTTTTATTGCTGACATGATTATCTCTGTATAAATGACTAAATATGAGACTATAAATAAAGCAAAATGTGGAACTCTGTTCTCTCAATTTTAGAAAACATGACTTTCTAAAGGACAAATGTTTGAAGTTAAGGGACTAGTTTCACACAGTGGTAGAAGCAGCAAACTAGAATTAAATGGAAACCATTCTAAAGTGAGTCTTCCCAGTATGAAAAACTAGGGAGAATTTCTGAATCACAAAAATTCTGAAATAGAAAGGTAAAGGGACAAAAAATGTGAAATTAAAAAATAAAAGTGGGGCTTCCCTGGTGGTCCAGTGGGTAAGGACACCGCCTTGCAGTGCAAGGGGCGCCGTTTCAATCTCTGGCATGGGAAGATCCCACGTGCCACGGAGCAGCTGGACCAATGTGTCCAACTGCCGAGCCAGAGCTGTGGAGCGTATGTGCCCGGAGCTGGTCTCTGCGACGAGAGGCCACCGCGATGGGAGGCCCACGCAGGCCAAGGAACAAAGATAAATAGATGAAAGACCAATGGAAGTGGCAAATAAAATAAAATAAAATCAAAGTAGGGGCTTCCCTGGTGGTCCTAGTGGGTAAAGAATCCACCTTGCAGTGCGAGGGGCACTGGTTCAATCCCTAGCCGGGGAACATACCGCGTGTAGCAGAGCGGCTGGACCAGTGTGTCCAATTAAGAGCCAGCGCTCTGGAGTGCATGCACCCAGAGCCAGTGCTCTGCAGTGAGAGATGCCGCTGCGATGGGAGGCCGACACAAGCTAAAGAAGAAAGATGGATGAAAATAAATAAATAATCAATAAAAGAGGTCAAAATTAAAAAAAAAACAAGAGAAGAAGTTGTATCTTTGGGGTTTCTTTTTCACACAGCTACGCTCAGTCTAGGTGCATCTTCCAAAGACATGCTTTTTGTGACATCTAGTTGGTTATACTCCTGTATGAGTGCTGATAAAGAGGTCAGGGCTTCTGAGAAACAGTTTTTCTCCATTCCTTCAACTTGTAGATAGTGATGAAGATGAGCCTTTTTCTTGTAGAGCCTCATGAATCTCTCTCTCAGTTCTATGAAGGTAGGCTTCATGCAGGTGTTGTTTGCTAATGCTAATAACGAATGGGAATGGCTCACAGGAGGTACTGAACACAGGCTGGTCTTCCAGCCTTCTTGATTCCAGGAGACAAACTGTAGAGAAGGTTTTAATCTTTCAATGTTTCTGCGAAGATCAGAAACCTGTACATTTCCTCTAACCATGAGGGCACAGGCGAGGTAGAGACTATGCCTGGGGTCAGCTCGAATTAGCTGGTGATCTTTACTAAAGGCATCTGAAAACATCTGATCCAACCTTCGAGGAGGAATGTTAACATCTGCCAGTGTATACAGAGGTGTTAGGCTTGACACAAGATAATGCAGTTGAGGAAAAGGAACTAAATTCATGCTGATTTCATTAAGGTCCATATTAAAGGATCCCTCAAACCTCGCAGAGCTTGTTAGGTTGAGAAGCAAGTTTGCCACAATGTTGTTCATTGCATCAAACGGTTTTTCCTGCCGCATTTTAAAAGCTCCAGTACTTGAAGTAACCAGACTCTTTGGGTTTATACCTGCAGCCAATTGGTTATCAATAGGCAACACACAATCTGCATGCTCATTAAGCTCTTTGGGTTTATACCTTGCAGTGCGAGGCACTGGTTCAATCCTAGCCGGGAACATACGGCGTGGAGCAGAGCGGCTGGACCAGTGTGTCCAATTAAGAGCCAGCGCTCTGGAGTGCATGCACCCAGAGCCAGTGCTCTGCAGTGAGAGATGCCGCTGCGATGGGAGGCCGACACAAGCTAAAGAAGAAAGATGGATGAAAATAAATAAATAATCAATAAAAGAGGTCAAAATTAAAAAAAAAACAAGAGAAGAAGTTGTATCTTTGGGGTTTCTTTTCACACAGCTACGCTCAGTCTAGGTGCATCTTCCAAAGACATGCTTTTTGTGACATCTAGTTGGTTATACTCCTGTATGAGTGCTGATAAAGAGGTCAGGGCTTCTGAGAAACAGTTTTTCTCCATTCCTTCAACTTGTAGATAGTGATGAAGATGAGCCTTTTTCTTGTAGAGCCTCATGAATCTCTCTCTCAGTTCTATGAAGGTAGGCTTCATGCAGGTGTTGTTTGCTAATGCTAATAACGAATGGGAATGGCTCACAGGAGGTACTGAACACAGGCTGGTCTTCCAGCCTTCTTGATTCCAGGAGACAAACTGTAGAGAAGGTTTTAATCTTTCAATGTTTCTGCGAAGATCAGAAACCTGTACATTTCCTCTAACCATGAGGGCACAGGCGAGGTAGAGACTATGCCTGGGGTCAGCTCGAATTAGCTGGTGATCTTTACTAAAGGCATCTGAAAACATCTGATCCAACCTTCGAGGAGGAATGTTAACATCTGCCAGTGTATACAGAGGTGTTAGGCTTGACACAAGATAATGCAGTTGAGGAAAAGGAACTAAATTCATGCTGATTTCATTAAGGTCCATATTAAAGGATCCCTCAAACCTCGCAGAGCTTGTTAGGTTGAGAAGCAAGTTTGCCACAATGTTGTTCATTGCATCAAACGGTTTTTCCTGCCGCATTTTAAAAGCTCCAGTACTTGAAGTAACCAGACTCTTTGGGTTTATACCTGCAGCCAATTGGTTATCAATAGGCAACACACAATCTGCATGCTCATTAAGTTCCTTCATTGCCAAGATGCTATTATAAGGTGAGGTTATGACATCATCTTCACCAGAAGGATAAACTGAAGTCACGAATCTGTATACTTCCGGGAATTCATCCTCCAGCACCTTTAAAAGAAATGTGCCAAGTCCAGATCCTGTTCCTCCTCCCATGGAATGTATTATAAAAAAACACTGCAAACAATTACAGTGCTCTGCTGACTTTCTTTCTCTAAAATCTGTTCCTGATAAAGACCGCCAAACACTTTGTGACCCACAGCCCAATTATTCCCTGAGCCAGAAATATCAGTGATGAGCTGCTTACTATCAAATACATCTCTCAATGGTCCCTGAAGAATTTCATTTACTACCCTTCTTCCATGTCAATCAAGACAGCTCGTGCTTTTAAAGAACAAATTTTCCCCCTAGAAATACTGCCACCATCACCAACTACTCTGGTATCCACATTTCTAAAGAAGCTGCTTATTGCCTCATCATAAATCCCTTTCTGGTTGACTGCTGCGTGCTCCCTCAGCGCCAGGTCCCAGAAGCAGCAGCCGATCTGGTTTCCGCACTGGCCCACCTGTAGGACCACCGACTGGGTCATGCTGCATCGCAGCCACCCCACCACACTCCAGAGCCCGCGGCGCCCTCAGTATTTCGCGCCCACCAACGACCGATTTTTCAGTATTTTTGTTGAGAGTTTTTCAGTAGATACAAAATACATTGTTGGAAAATTATTTGCAGTATTTAGTGTGACTAAAGAAATGACATGGGAATTGGAGGTAGGGAAACCATAAGACACTCTTGTAGGGAGGTCAGCATGAGGTGAAACTAGAGTGAGTAGGGCCTGGAGAGAAGAAGGAACAGATGTGCACGAGATTGTGAGAAAAAAAAAGTGGATAGCGTTTCCTTCCAGCTGTTGACAGAAGTAAAGAAGAAAGACAAAAATTCAAGATTCTAACAAATGGGAACTAGATTGTGCCATTAATCAATTTGGAACATCAGGAGAGGCTACCAGTTGGGTTAGGAAGGTGAAATCAGTTTTAAACATGCTAGTTAGAGCTTGAAATGTCCAGTAAGCATCTGTTCTTCCTTTTGTGAAAGTCAACACACAATCTGCATGCTCATTAAGTTCCTTCATTGCCAAGATGCTATTATAAGGTGAGGTTATGACATCATCTTCACCAGAAGGATAAACTGAAGTCACGAATCTGTATACTTCCGGGAATTCATCCTCCAGCACCTTTAAAAGAAATGTGCCAAGTCCAGATCCTGTTCCTCCTCCCATGGAATGTATTATAAAAAAACACTGCAAACAATTACAGTGCTCTGCTGACTTTCTTTCTCTAAAATCTGTTCCTGATAAAGACCGCCAAACACTTTGTGACCCACAGCCCAATTATTCCCTGAGCCAGAAATATCAGTGATGAGCTGCTTACTATCAAATACATCTCTCAATGGTCCCTGAAGAATTTCATTTACTACCCTTCTTCCATGTCAATCAAGACAGCTCGTGCTTTTAAAGAACAAATTTTCCCCCTAGAAATACTGCCACCATCACCAACTACTCTGGTATCCACATTTCTAAAGAAGCTGCTTATTGCCTCATCATAAATCCCTTTCTGGTTGACTGCTGCGTGCTCCCTCAGCGCCAGGTCCCAGAAGCAGCAGCCGATCTGGTTTCCGCACTGGCCCACCTGTAGGACCACCGACTGGGTCATGCTGCATCGCAGCCACCCCACCACACTCCAGAGCCCGCGGCGCCCTCAGTATTTCGCGCCCACCAACGACCGATTTTTCAGTATTTTTGTTGAGAGTTTTTCAGTAGATACAAAATACATTGTTGGAAAATTATTTGCAGTATTTAGTGTGACTAAAGAAATGACATGGGAATTGGAGGTAGGGAAACCATAAGACACTCTTGTAGGGAGGTCAGCATGAGGTGAAACTAGAGTGAGTAGGGCCTGGAGAGAAGAAGGAACAGATGTGCACAAGATTGTGAGAAAAAAAAAGTGGATAGCGTTTCCTTCCAGCTGTTGACAGAAGTAAAGAAGAAAGACAAAAATTCAAGATTCTAACAAATGGGAACTAGATTGTGCCATTAATCAATTTGGAACATCAGGAGAGGCTACCAGTTGGGTTAGGAAGGTGAAATCAGTTTTAAACATGCTAGTTAGAGCTTGAAATGTCCAGTAAGCATCTGTTCTTCCTTTTGTGAAAGTGCCTGTGAGGTCCCTACGGGATAAGACATGTGCTGAACCTTGTATTGTTTTCTGTCAGGTCTCTAGGGATAAGGCTCGTGCTGGACCTTGTATTGTTTTCTGTTTTCTGACATTTTTGGCCACGTGGTGCACTTAGTTCCCCAACCAGTGAAAGCAAGGAGTCCTAACCACTAAATCGCCAGGGAATTCCCTAAATTCCAACTTTTAATTCCATTATTCCATTAGACTTTTCGGTGCCTTTATTAGGGCTTTTCTATTTCTGAGTTTTAAAGTACAACTTCAGAAGAAAAGTTGAAGTGGATTATTAAGTAAAATAAATGCGGGAAAACCAGGTGATTCTCCAAGTTCAAGAAATGTAACAGGTACATTATGTCTTACGTACTCATAACTGGAAGTTTGTGCCTTTTGACTACCGTGATCTAATTCCCCTTCCTTATATTACCCGCCTCTGGTGACCACAGATCTCTTGTTTTTGAAGTATAATTGACAAACTATTGTATGTTAGTTTCTGACACACAGCATAGTGATTTGATGTTTCCATACATTTCAAAATGAGTACCTTGACATTTGGTAAGTCTAGTGATCATATAGTTTTTACATTTTTGAAAATAAGTATCTTTTATTTTTCAAAGATTAAATCACTTGAGTTATTTACAGGGTTTAGTCTTTCCAATAACCCCACTAGAATTATAACTTTCAAAATGATTCACAGATAGCAAAGAAGATACTTCAGCTTTATAATGTGCAGGTGTGCACAGGCTTTCTATGGGGATGGGTGATTTAGGGTAGGTTTCTTAACCTCTGCCTCAGCTGTAAAATAGGGATAATAGAATAGAGCTGACTTGGTTAGGATTGGTATTAAATGAACTAATATATGTAAAGTGCTTAGAATGATGCTAGATATTAGGTATTGTTAGTGTGTATAGTGCTGTTATATAATGTCTGTCATTGCAAGAGAATTTTATATACAGAAATAAAGTATCTAGACTGCCTCCCCTTCCTGAAGGTCATATCAGATTTTCTCCAAATTCATTTCATACTTCCTCCCTTCCTTGTTATAGTCACACTAAAACTCTTGCCTGCATGCCATCCCGCCCTCCTTTCCCTGCACTCCCCTGCCCCTTGCAAGCTCTGTATTTTCCCAGTTCCTTGTTTGTTAAAAAAAGTTTTGCTTTTGTAAGCCACCTGGTTTTTTTTTTTTTGTCTCTTAAGTCATCATTTTTTTTTTTTTTTTTTGGCCACTTCTATTGATCTTTCATTCATTTATCTTTGTTCTTTGGCCTGTGTGGGCTTCCCATCACAGTGGCCTCTCTCGCTGCAGAGCACCGGCTCTGGGCGCATGTGCTCCAGAGCACTGGCTCTTAATTGGACACTCTGACCCAGCCAGCCGCTCCATGGCACATGGAATCTTCAGGCCAGGGATCGAACCCGGTGCCCTTTGCACTACAAGGCGGACGGACTCTGCTCAGTGGACCACCAGGGAAGCCCCACCCCAGTTCCTCATTTTTATTCATATTCCTCACCATCTTGCCCTATTATCACATACTCAAAAGCTGCTTTTTAACTGGTGCTTTCCTGGATATCTCTGAAGCAATAGGTAATCTGTCTATATGAATTTCATGTATTTCCTTTGACATAATTTCTACCACTTTCTATATTTACCTTTTTGTCCATTTAAATGTCCTTCACTAAGTCATGACATCTTACAGAAGAACTGTACCTTATTCACCTTTGTAGGTTTAGAACATCTTGCAGGCCTTAGTACTTTAGAAGGCACTCCTTTGTAGGGTAGCAATTTATAAAAAGTATACCAAGATAAAAGGTGATATTTAATGGACAATGCATGCCGGCAAAAATGTGCTTTGTTGGTTTTTGTATATGAGGAACGTCTTGCCTGACGAGTTACTTAAAATACTTTGAGATGGCTTGAGGTTTAGCAATTGGATCAGATTCCAGAATGTGTAGTTGGGCTAGATGATTCTGGGGACTGACTAGCCACAGGTCCAGTATTTTCATTAGAATGATTTCCTATTATTTTATAAAGGCTAGTATGTCTTAATTAACCACCAGATGAATTATATATCAGGCAGCTGATTTTTTCATATCAGACTTTCTCCAATTCATTTCATACTTCCTCTTCCTTGTTATAGTCACACTAAAACTCTTGCCTGCATGCCATCCCGCCCTCCTTTCCCTGCACTCCCCTGCCCCTTGCAAGCTCTGTATTTTCCCAGTTCCTTGTTTGTTAAAAAAAGTTTTGCTTTTGTAAGCCACCTGGTTTTTTTTTTTTTGTCTCTTAAGTCATCATTTTTTTTTTTTTTTTTTGGCCACTTCTATTGATCTTTCATTCATTTATCTTTGTTCTTTGGCCTGTGTGGGCTTCCCATCACAGTGGCCTCTCTCGCTGCAGAGCACCGGCTCTGGGCGCATGTGCTCCAGAGCACTGGCTCTTAATTGGACACTCTGACCCAGCCAGCCGCTCCATGGCACATGGAATCTTCAGGCCAGGGATCGAACCCGGTGCCCTTTGCACTACAAGGCGGACGGACTCTGCTCAGTGGACCACCAGGGAAGCCCCACCCCAGTTCCTCATTTTTATTCATATTCCTCACCATCTTGCCCTATTATCACATACTCAAAAGCTGCTTTTTAACTGGTGCTTTCCTGGATATCTCTGAAGCAATAGGTAATCTGTCTATATGAATTTCATGTATTTCCTTTGACATAATTTCTACCACTTTCTATATTTACCTTTTTGTCCATTTAAATGTCCTTCACTAAGTCATGACATCTTACAGAAGAACTGTACCTTATTCACCTTTGTAGGTTTAGAACATCTTGCAGGCCTTAGTACTTTAGAAGGCACTCCTTTGTAGGGTAGCAATTTATAAAAAGTATACCAAGATAAAAGGTGATATTTAATGGACAATGCATGCCGGCAAAAATGTGCTTTGTTGGTTTTTGTATATGAGGAACGTCTTGCCTGACGAGTTACTTAAAATACTTTGAGATGGCTTGAGGTTTAGCAATTGGATCAGATTCCAGAATGTGTAGTTGGGCTAGATGATTCTGGGGACTGACTAGCCACAGGTCCAGTATTTTCATTAGAATGATTTCCTATTATTTTATAAAGGCTAGTATGTCTTAATTAACCACCAGATGAATTATATATCAGGCAGCTGATTTTTTTCACAGTTCTGTCTACCCAGCAGTCTTCCCTATCCTCAGTGGTCCTAATTTGTGGACAGTTTGGCCAGGACTATGGGTACATCTGCTAGCAGTAACAGAATATACAAACCACCTGGCTCAGTCTATTATTGAACCCATAGTCTCACTTTTCAGGTACATGTTTCTTGTAATATCATAATGCCTCTGGACATGAAAGTAGAAGTAGGGCTTCCCCCGGTGGTCCAGTGGGTAAGGACACTGCCTTGCAGTGCAAGGGGCGCTGGTTCAATCCCTGGCCTGGGAAGATCCCACGTGCCGCGGAGCGGCTGGACCAATGTGTCCAATTACTGAGCCGGAGCTCTGTCGCGCGTGCGCCCAGAGCCAGCGCTCTTGGACAACAGAGGCCACCGTGATGGGAGGCCCACAGGAGCCAAAGAACAAAGACCAATAGAAGTGGCCCGCGCACTCCCCTCCCTCCCCAACCCGACCCCCGCCCTAAATAAATAAATAAATAAATCTTTTAAAAAAAAAGAAAGAAAGTAGAAGTAGGCTGAAAATAAGAGCTGGGTGAGATCTTTAGTTACAGTAATACTGATGGTGTGTATGCCTCTAGATTTAGAAGAAATGGGAATGGGGAGATAAGTTAAAAATCAGGTTTATAGTAGGCATTCATAGAGCTAAAGCAGTAGTTATGTACTCTTAGCTCAAAAATTCTCAGAAGTTTTACAGTAGTTCAATGGGATGGATATTGGATTGAATAAGCCTAATACAGAAATACTGGATTTGAAGACCAGGTGTTCCGTGTTCTGATCAATTTATTTAATTGGCATCTTGCAGGCCTTAGTACTTTAGAAGGCACTCCTTTGTAGGGTAGCAATTTATAAAAAGTATACCAAGATAAAAGGTGATATTTAATGGACAATGCATGCCGGCAAAAATGTGCTTTGTTGGTTTTTGTATATGAGGAACGTCTTGCCTGACGAGTTACTTAAAATACTTTGAGATGGCTTGAGGTTTAGCAATTGGATCAGATTCCAGAATGTGTAGTTGGGCTAGATGATTCTGGGGACTGACTAGCCACAGGTCCAGTATTTTCATTAGAATGATTTCCTATTATTTTATAAAGGCTAGTATGTCTTAATTAACCACCAGATGAATTATATATCAGGCAGCTGATTTTTTTCACAGTTCTGTCTACCCAGCAGTCTTCCCTATCCTCAGTGGTCCTAATTTGTGGACAGTTTGGCCAGGACTATGGGTACATCTGCTAGCAGTAACAGAATATACAAACCACCTGGCTCAGTCTATTATTGAACCCATAGTCTCACTTTTCAGGTACATGTTTCTTGTAATATCATAATGCCTCTGGACATGAAAGTAGAAGTAGGGCTTCCCCCGGTGGTCCAGTGGGTAAGGACACTGCCTTGCAGTGCAAGGGGCGCTGGTTCAATCCCTGGCCTGGGAAGATCCCACGTGCCGCGGAGCGGCTGGACCAATGTGTCCAATTACTGAGCCGGAGCTCTGTCGCGCGTGCGCCCAGAGCCAGCGCTCTTGGACAACAGAGGCCACCGTGATGGGAGGCCCACAGGAGCCAAAGAACAAAGACCAATAGAAGTGGCCCGCGCACTCCCCTCCCTCCCCAACCCGACCCCCGCCCTAAATAAATAAATAAATAAATCTTTTAAAAAAAAAGAAAGAAAGTAGAAGTAGGCTGAAAATAAGAGCTGGGTGAGATCTTTAGTTACAGTAATACTGATGGTGTGTATGCCTCTAGATTTAGAAGAAATGGGAATGGGGAGATAAGTTAAAAATCAGGTTTATAGTAGGCATTCATAGAGCTAAAGCAGTAGTTATGTACTCTTAGCTCAAAAATTCTCAGAAGTTTTACAGTAGTTCAATGGGATGGATATTGGATTGAATAAGCCTAATACAGAAATACTGGATTTGAAGACCAGGTGTTCCGTGTTCTGATCATAAGCTTGTTCTCATCGGTTGGGTTAAACTACTGTACAGGAATATTGTTCTTTTTAAGTATGAGGAACATGGGGGTAGATATTTACAGCTTTTAATGGTTCTAAGCCAGCACTGTATATTTCAAATAAGAATTCCTAAGTATACTTCTTTGTATTCCTGAAGGTTAACTGGTAGTTAACAACTCCTGAAAATCAGAAATAATCAGACATTGACTTGATAATTTTAGCACTTTGGAATTCACTGCTACTGCTGTTAATTGGGATCAAGTTGACAGAAGCTTTCATCTCTTTACCCAGATCTCACTGTTGTATATAACAAATGTTCTCGTAAAAAGATGTTTGAAATGATAGCTAAGCAGGTCATTATTAATTCCACTGTACTGAAGTTTCTGTTCTGTGTATGTGTGTATTGTTCATACACACAACAAATGAAAGTAAACTGTACTCCAGTATTTTCTTCTGTGGTTCACTTTTTTTTAAGAATCTGTTGTGACCTGCAGATTGATTTTATGACATAATGTGAGTGTGAAGCTGCTTTTGTGGAGTAGGAAAATGGACTTGATTAACAGTGCTTTACATTTATTTGGTAAGTTTTAACATTTACTTTGATATGCCACGATACCCTTAAGTGTGATAGCCTAAAAGTGAGGGTACAAACTGTTACCTGAAAATGCTTCTAGTTGTTTCAGCAGGGTGTAGAGGGTGGGAACTGGAAATCATGGGGGAGGGATTCTGTTTTCTTATGGGTGTTTCATAGTGAATTATTGACTGCTAATCCTAATAGCCCATTTGAGAGTGTATATTTACATATTTATTTGTAATTAGGGTGAGTCTTTGTGTTTCTTAGTCTTCAGATCCAAGTCACAAAACTGCTTTCATTGTATAATTTTGGTGACTTAGATCTTGGTCTGACAGGGTAAGGAGGGGGATTCTTAAATGAGGTAACATGACAAAAAGAAAAACCATCTTCCTGTTTCTTATTCCTTTATGTATAAGGCCTTTAAATTGCCAACGGAAGCTCGGTAACCAAGGCAAGGTTTTGTTTTCTTCTCAAATTTGGAGTTCTGCATTTTATTACAGTCATGAAGAACTCAAGTCTGTTACCAGTAAATACTTAAGCCGCAAGACTTGCTTCTCTATGCTGCCAAGTACTTCCTGTTTTGTCAGATTTCCATTTAGGGAAAAGAATGGATTTAGAGTAGACAATCCTGAGTTTCATGTTTAAAGCATCTCTTCTGAAATTCATTTTGTAAGCTGTCCAAAGATCTAGATTGGGGGACAGTGGGTGGCACATCATGTCTTCACATGAAGTCATTTGTCAGAAAGCTTCATTTGGCTTTATATCCTGAAAGGGTTGCCGACAAGGAAGAAAAACTTCGTTGTTAGAAATAATTACTAAGTATGACTTGCCAACATTGGTAACTTGCCTGTTAGGCTATGGATGTCAGACGTGTTTCAGTTTGTTGAATGAATCATTGTATTGCCTGTGAAGGAAGTTTTATCTGTGTTCATTTCTAGTAGATCTTTCCTCTATGGAAGAATTGCATTCAGCCACATTTATTCCATTTACAGTAGGGACAGGTGAAAGGTCAAATGGTGTTAAATAGAAATGGGCTACATTGTGAATGAGTATCTTTTGGGGAAAGGATGCAGTAAAATCTTTTGTTAGTAAAACAGTAAATACAGCATTTATGTAAACAATGAATTACCTATTATTTTTTATCCAGGTAGCTCAGTGGCAAAGAATCACTTGCCATTGCAGCAGATGATCCCTAGGTCAGGAAGATTCCCCTGGAGAAGGGAATGGCAACCCACTCCAGTATTCTTGGCTGGGAAAGTCCATAGACAGAGGAGCCTGGTGGGCTACAGTCCATGGGATCACAAGAGAGTCAGACATGACGTAGTGACAAAATAACAATATTTTTATCCTGTAAAATGATCTTCAAATTAGGTGTTAATAGGACATGTCAGTAGAAAATAGTTTCAGTGTACACATGAATCCCTTCACGTTGCTGGAAAGGGAATCTTGGCGTTCAGGTTCTTTGCAGTGGCAGAACTGGGCCCATGGTTTATGTATAAGGCCTTTAAATTGCCAACGGAAGCTCGGTAACCAAGGCAAGGTTTTGTTTTCTTCTCAAATTTGGAGTTCTGCATTTTATTACAGTCATGAAGAACTCAAGTCTGTTACCAGTAAATACTTAAGCCAAGACTTGCTTCTCTATGCTGCCAAGTACTTCCTGTTTTGTCAGATTTCCATTTAGGGAAAAGAATGGATTTAGAGTAGACAATCCTGAGTTTCATGTTTAAAGCATCTCTTCTGAAATTCATTTTGTAAGCTGTCCAAAGATCTAGATTGGGGGACAGTGGGTGGCACATCATGTCTTCACATGAAGTCATTTGTCAGAAAGCTTCATTTGGCTTTATATCCTGAAAGGGTTGCCGACAAGGAAGAAAAACTTCGTTGTTAGAAATAATTACTAAGTATGACTTGCCAACATTGGTAACTTGCCTGTTAGGCTATGGATGTCAGACGTGTTTCAGTTTGTTGAATGAATCATTGTATTGCCTGTGAAGGAAGTTTTATCTGTGTTCATTTCTAGTAGATCTTTCCTCTATGGAAGAATTGCATTCAGCCACATTTATTCCATTTACAGTAGGGACAGGTGAAAGGTCAAATGGTGTTAAATAGAAATGGGCTACATTGTGAATGAGTATCTTTTGGGGAAAGGATGCAGTAAAATCTTTTGTTAGTAAAACAGTAAATACAGCATTTATGTAAACAATGAATTACCTATTATTTTTTATCCAGGTAGCTCAGTGGCAAAGAATCACTTGCCATTGCAGCAGATGATCCCTAGGTCAGGAAGATTCCCCTGGAGAAGGGAATGGCAACCCACTCCAGTATTCTTGGCTGGGAAAGTCCATAGACAGAGGAGCCTGGTGGGCTACAGTCCATGGGATCACAAGAGAGTCAGACATGACGTAGTGACAAAATAACAATATTTTTATCCTGTAAAATGATCTTCAAATTAGGTGTTAATAGGACATGTCAGTAGAAAATAGTTTCAGTGTACACATGAATCCCTTCACGTTGCTGGAAAGGGAATCTTGGCGTTCAGGTTCTTTGCAGTGGCAGAACTGGGCCCATGGACAAAATTTGCTTTGACCATATTGACCTGGCCTTTTAAAATGAGAGCTGTTTTTCTTTCTTAACCTGTTCATAAAATAGAAAAGATGCTCTTGCCTTTTTTTTTTTTTTAAGGCGCTTTTTAATCTCTGAACTCTAAAGCATTTTTTTCCTTTCTCAGGCTGCCTGGGCATGACCCCACCCCATGTTGAAAAAGTTGAGGGAGCTGATGATGAATCATAAGATATTAGAAACCATCTACTAAAGTTTCTAACAGATACTTCTCTTTTTATCATCTACTTATGTGAAAGTAAGTCGCTCAGTCGTGTCCAACTCTTTGCAGTCCTGTGGACTATAGCCTTCCAGGCTCCTCTGTCCACATAATTCTCACGCTAAGGGTGGGTTGCCATTTTTCTCTAGGGGATCTTCCCGACCCCAGATTGAAGCTGGGTCTGCTGAATTGCAGGCAGATTCTTTACTGTTTGAGCCACCAGGGAAACCCTTTCCAAAACTCGTGTTACTTTAAAATCCAATGGAAAAAAAGTTTTCCCAAGTACCCATCATGCTATACAGTTTCATGCTCCATTTTTGCTATATAGCATAAAACTCTTCTCTTGAAGCCCGTTAATGAAGTAACCATTTCTGTTGGCATATTCTCCTTTTAATAAGCTGTGTCCATAGCAGTGATTCTTAGATTTTAATGTATAGTGTATTCAGTAGCATTACATCAGGTACTTGTCCAAATACAGATTCATGGGGCTCAACTCAGATCTCATGAATTCGCACCTGTGGAGAATTCTTAGGCCAGGTGGTCTCTGAACCAGATGGAGAAACAGTCATCTACTGCATGCATGCCCATTTGTCATTTCTTCTTCATATTATATGAATTGAGTCTTTTTCCTTTGTTTCAGTTATTGACATCAAGATTTTTTCCCTACTCATTGTTTACCCACCAAATAGCCAGGAAACTGTCCAAAATTTGGAGGTAATTACATACTGGCTAAATGTACATAATAATATATGCACATGAATCCCTTCACGTTGCTGGAAAGGGAATCTTGGCGTTCAGGTTCTTTGCAGTGGCAGAACTGGGCCCATGGACAAAATTTGCTTTGACCATATTGACCTGGCCTTTTAAAATGAGAGCTGTTTTTCTTTCTTAACCTGTTCATAAAATAGAAAAGATGCTCTTGCCTTTTTTTTTAAGGCGCTTTTTAATCTCTGAACTCTAAAGCATTTTTTTCCTTTCTCAGGCTGCCTGGGCATGACCCCACCCCATGTTGAAAAAGTTGAGGGAGCTGATGATGAATCATAAGATATTAGAAACCATCTACTAAAGTTTCTAACAGATACTTCTCTTTTTATCATCTACTTATGTGAAAGTAAGTCGCTCAGTCGTGTCCAACTCTTTGCAGTCCTGTGGACTATACCCTTTCCCAGGCTCCTCTGTCCACATAATTCTCACGCTAAGGGTGGGTTGCCATTTTTCTCTAGGGGATCTTCCCGACCCCAGATTGAAGCTGGGTCTGCTGAATTGCAGGCAGATTCTTTACTGTTTGAGCCACCAGGGAAACCCTTTCCAAAACTCGTGTTACTTTAAAATCCAATGGAAAAAAAGTTTTCCCAAGTACCCATCATGCTATACAGTTTCATGCTCCATTTTTGCTATATAGCATAAAACTCTTCTCTTGAAGCCCGTTAATGAAGTAACCATTTCTGTTGGCATATTCTCCTTTTAATAAGCTGTGTCCATAGCAGTGATTCTTAGATTTTAATGTATAGTGTATTCAGTAGCATTACATCAGGTACTTGTCCAAATACAGATTCATGGGGCTCAACTCAGATCTCATGAATTCGCACCTGTGGAGAATTCTTAGGCCAGGTGGTCTCTGAACCAGATGGAGAAACAGTCATCTACTGCATGCATGCCCATTTGTCATTTCTTCTTCATATTATATGAATTGAGTCTTTTTCCTTTGTTTCAGTTATTGACATCAAGATTTTTTCCCTACTCATTGTTTACCCACCAAATAGCCAGGAAACTGTCCAAAATTTGGAGGTAATTACATACTGGCTAAATGTACATAATAATATATGCACATACATTTCTCATATATCCGTTTTTTTTTTCTTGGCCACTTCTATTGGTCTTTCATCCATCCATTCTCATCCATCTTTGTTCTTTTGGCCTGTGTGGGCTTCCCATCGCAGTGGCCTGTCACTGCAGAGCAACAGCTCCAGGCATACGCACTCCAGAGCTCCGGCTAGGTAATTGGACACATTGGTCTAGCCACTCCGCGACACATGGGATCCTCCCAGGCCAGGGATCAAACCAGCTCCCCTTGCACTGCAAGGTGGTGTCCTTACCCACTGGACCACCAGGGAAGCCCCCCATTTCTAATATATCTCACTAGTTATTTTTAAATGTCTTTTTCCCATTGGGCATAATACTTAGTTTCATTTTTAATCTTTCCTGGCGGTGTAAATTGTAGATCTGTAAATATATCGAATCTTTACTATGCTATCACTTGGTTGCTGCTGACCTTTAAACCAGTCAGTCTACTAAAAGTAAATTATCTTTATATGGCAGATTTTTCCATGCTATTCTTTAAGCCTACTGGCTTTTCCAAAAAAAAAAACCTTAAGTTTTTATCCCACATTGATTGCATAGTTCAACTCCTTATTTAAATGACTTTTCCCTAAAATTCCACTTCATGGTTCATTCCACACAGTAAAAAAGCAAATCAAATTCCAGTCATACACTTCAAACACAAACTCAAGATGTGGAAGGACCTTTGCTCTATGGCAGCCTTCATAATTACATCAGGATTTACTTTCTTAAGAATTATTATTTATTGACTAGAAGGGTATACATAGTATGATGATTACCTCTTCAGGGTTAGGATGGTTAAAGAAGGAACATTAATTTGTAGTGTGAATTGTCTGAGTTTTCTTTGCCCATTTTAAAAAATTGGGTTAATTGAATTTTGAGAGTTTTATACATTTCTCTAGAGTTTTTCTCTTCTCATTCTCTTAAAGGAGAGCAAAAGCTTTTAATTTTGGTGAAATTCATTTTATCGGGGTTTTTTTTTGTTTCCTTTTTTAATGTATCATGCTTTTGGTGTATTACAGTATCTGATAGGTCTTCTTTAAACCTGGTTCACAAAGATTTTAAGTCAGTTTAGGGAGAACTGATAACAAGACTGAGTCTTCTGATGACTTTTAGTTAATTTTCTCACCAGCATTTTTAATTTTCAAGACAAAACCTTGTACAAATATAAATTTATACCTATCTGTTTTTGACATCGTTTTAAGTAGTACATAATACTCATATTTTATAAATGAGGGATATAAGTAACTTGCCCAAGGTGACAGTTTTTAAGTGGCAAGCCAGTATGAAAGTTCCATTAGTTTATAAAACCACTGTCCTGGTATTCATTACGATGTTGGTTTTCTTACTCTAAAATTGTAGTTATAGTGGTGACAGAGAGGAAGCCCTAACTTTTGTAACGAGAAGAATTCCATTATCATGCAGGTATAGAATTGATTCCTCCAGTTTCTATATTTCCTGAGTTTAGGTTTTACATATCAGTTCAAATCATAAACCATGTTCATCTTTTGGTTGCTGCTGACCTTTAAACCAGTCAGTCTACTAAAAGTAAATTATCTTTATATGGCAGATTTTTCCATGCTATTCTTTAAGCCTACTGGCTTTTCCAAAAAAAAAAACCTTAAGTTTTTATCCCACATTGATTGCATAGTTCAACTCCTTATTTAAATGACTTTTCCCTAAAATTCCACTTCATGGTTCATTCCACACAGTAAAAAAGCAAATCAAATTCCAGTCATACACTTCAAACACAAACTCAAGATGTGGAAGGACCTTTGCTCTATGGCAGCCTTCATAATTACATCAGGATTTACTTTCTTAAGAATTATTATTTATTGACTAGAAGGGTATACATAGTATGATGATTACCTCTTCAGGGTTAGGATGGTTAAAGAAGGAACATTAATTTGTAGTGTGAATTGTCTGAGTTTTCTTTGCCCATTTTAAAAAATTGGGTTAATTGAATTTTGAGAGTTTTATACATTTCTCTAGAGTTTTTCTCTTCTCATTCTCTTAAAGGAGAGCAAAAGCTTTTAATTTTGGTGAAATTCATTTTATCGGGGTTTTTTTTTGTTTCCTTTTTTAATGTATCATGCTTTTGGTGTATTACAGTATCTGATAGGTCTTCTTTAAACCTGGTTCACAAAGATTTTAAGTCAGTTTAGGGAGAACTGATAACAAGACTGAGTCTTCTGATGACTTTTAGTTAATTTTCTCACCAGCATTTTTAATTTTCAAGACAAAACCTTGTACAAATATAAATTTATACCTATCTGTTTTTGACATCGTTTTAAGTAGTACATAATACTCATATTTTATAAATGAGGGATATAAGTAACTTGCCCAAGGTGACAGTTTTTAAGTGGCAAGCCAGTATGAAAGTTCCATTAGTTTATAAAACCACTGTCCTGGTATTCATTACGATGTTGGTTTTCTTACTCTAAAATTGTAGTTATAGTGGTGACAGAGAGGAAGCCCTAACTTTTGTAACGAGAAGAATTCCATTATCATGCAGGTATAGAATTGATTCCTCCAGTTTCTATATTTCCTGAGTTTAGGTTTTACATATCAGTTCAAATCATAAACCATGTTCATCTTAATTTAGACGCCTCTGATCCAGTATAGTTGTGAAGTAGTTTTAACTGTACCTTACCCTGTAGTTAGCTAGTACAAAGTATTTCAGTTTTAGAAATATATGCCCTTAGTATTTGAATGCCTACTATGTGCTTATCAGTACAGTTACAAAGATGTTTCTTGAACAACTCCCATGGCAGACTGGCTGGGGAGGAATACATTTATTATACAGGAAATACTATAGTGAACACTGAAATACATACATACACATGGTCAGTGATGGAACAAAAAGCTTTTACTCGGTTAATGTTAAGAGTAAGCGGTACTCTTGTTTCACATTTTGAAAACAATTAAGTGGGAAACACGTAAAGGGCTTTGAAAGGGAGAAATCGTTGTCAGTCATTTCAGAAGGCTTCCTTTTTGCTCTTTGTGAGAATCCTTTGGAAAGACTAGTTAAGATATAACCTAGGAATAGTAAATACGGTATGGTGTTGTAGAGTGCAGGAAAGTATAAAAGGTTGAGTCGTAGTTTCATTTCCAGAGGTGAGGAACAGCATTAGAATTGAGGTTTTACATTAAGATTCTGTTGTTTTCATTTGTGGATTTGTTTCAATCAGTTAAATATTTTGAAGACCTACAACTGGAGTTTTCTTGTTTATTTTTCAGATTCCTTTGTGAATGATAGAAATGAAAGAAAATGAATACTCTTTACCATTACCAGATAAGTGTTTTACTCTAAATGTATTTGATTTTTTTCCCAGTAAGTTGGCTCCAGTAGCACTTGTTATCTTTATTTGAAACAATTTTGTTAAATTGTATCATGACAGCTGTCATATCACATGCATTAAAAAAACATCTTATAAAAATGGGTGAATTTTTGTATAGCCATTGATGAAAGGTGTCTGGAATCAATCCGCACAGTCTTCCATTAGGATAACAAAAATTAATAATGGCCATTAGTTTTCCTTTATTCATTACGATGTTGGTTTTCTTACTCTAAAATTGTAGTTATAGTGGTGACAGAGAGGAAGCCCTAACTTTTGTAACGAGAAGAATTCCATTATCATGCAGGTATAGAATTGATTCCTCCAGTTTCTATATTTCCTGAGTTTAGGTTTTACATATCAGTTCAAATCATAAACCATGTTCATCTTAATTTAGACGCCTCTGATCCAGTATAGTTGTGAAGTAGTTTTAACTGTACCTTACCCTGTAGTTAGCTAGTACAAAGTATTTCAGTTTTAGAAATATATGCCCTTAGTATTTGAATGCCTACTATGTGCTTATCAGTACAGTTACAAAGATGTTTCTTGAACAACTCCCATGGCAGACTGGCTGGGGAGGAATACATTTATTATACAGGAAATACTATAGTGAACACTGAAATACATACATACACATGGTCAGTGATGGAACAAAAAGCTTTTACTCGGTTAATGTTAAGAGTAAGCGGTACTCTTGTTTCACATTTTGAAAACAATTAAGTGGGAAACACGTAAAGGGCTTTGAAAGGGAGAAATCGTTGTCAGTCATTTCAGAAGGCTTCCTTTTTGCTCTTTGTGAGAATCCTTTGGAAAGACTAGTTAAGATATAACCTAGGAATAGTAAATACGGTATGGTGTTGTAGAGTGCAGGAAAGTATAAAAGGTTGAGTCGTAGTTTCATTTCCAGAGGTGAGGAACAGCATTAGAATTGAGGTTTTACATTAAGATTCTGTTGTTTTCATTTGTGGATTTGTTTCAATCAGTTAAATATTTTGAAGACCTACAACTGGAGTTTTCTTGTTTATTTTTCAGATTCCTTTGTGAATGATAGAAATGAAAGAAAATGAATACTCTTTACCATTACCAGATAAGTGTTTTACTCTAAATGTATTTGATTTTTTTCCCAGTAAGTTGGCTCCAGTAGCACTTGTTATCTTTATTTGAAACAATTTTGTTAAATTGTATCATGACAGCTGTCATATCACATGCATTAAAAAAACATCTTATAAAAATGGGTGAATTTTTGTATAGCCATTGATGAAAGGTGTCTGGAATCAATCCACAGAAAACACATAGTCTTCCATTAGGATAACATAAGACCGAATGTTAAATGACCAGACAAAAATTATCACAGCTTGTCTGGTAAGTTTTGATTCATCTCCCATATTCTCAAGACATTATACCTTTGGATTTACATTTAGTTTGGTCTTTGAAAATTATCTTAATGGAAAAAATTTCATTTCTCTGGAAGAATGTAAAAGGCACCTGGACAGTTCTTTGCTCAAAAAAATAAAAAGTTTTGGGAAGTTACAATTATGAAGTTGCAAATGGCAGAATATAGTGAAATGAAACAGTAAATACATTGTTCAATAAAGTTCTTGGTGAAACTGAAAAAGTGTGTCTTTTATTTTTACTTAAAAGTTGAAGGACCTTTCTGGCCAACACAGTATTTGTAATCTGTAAACCAAAAAGCTTTATTCTTTAAAACGGTTTTGATTTTTCTTTTTTTTGATAGCAGTATTGAGAGTTACAGTAATAAGGTATTCAGTCTTTCCTGAAAATAAGTTTGTAAAAGATTTACCAACCATTTCCTCCCCCCCCCAGACAGATGATAACCTAAGTGGTGCAGTTAGAGTGCCCCCTAGAGCTGAACCTAGATTATTAATCTTCTGTATAGTATGCATGAAAATCAATTCCTTTTTATAGTAGCTGAAAAACAAGTTATCTGCTTAGTTTTACATGGCTTAGCCGCTCAAATATTAGTTTCTTTAGAACCACTATCTCCTTATCTATCCAATTTAATGTTTAGTGTTTGTCCAAGGCCACTGGGGTCATTGTCAAATACATGAGTTGCAGAATGTAGCAGGTAATTTTACATAAAAGCAACCATCTTGGGCTTCCCCTGGTGGTCCAGTGGGTAGGGACACCGCCTTGCAGTGCAAGGGGCGCCGGTTTGATCCCTGGCCAGGGAAGATCCCACGTGCCGCGGAGCGGCTGGACCATGTGTCCAATTACCAAGCGGAGCTCTGGAGCGCATGCGCCCAGGACCGGTGCTCTGCGACAACAGAGGCCACCGCGATGGGAGGCCCACAGGAGCCAAGGAACAAAGACAGATGAAAATAGAGAAATGAAAGACCAATAGAAGTGGCCCGCCTGCTCCCCTCCCTCCCCAACCTAATCCTGCCCCCCCCCCACCCAAAAAGCAACCATCTTAATGAGATTGGTTTTGAGTTGTTTGTATAGTAGTTAACTATTCTCACATGATTTGCTTTTTGAACTATACAGATGCTCAGAGTTGAATGGAGCGATACTGGCATGAGGCCAGTAAAGGGGGTGTGTGTACCTCGCATACTTGGCCTGAGTTCAAATTGTTTCTTCCTCCTGTTGAGTGCTACTGTTCCTTGAAGGACACAGTACCGGTTACTCCACTCAGTAACAGTTTTTTGTTTACAGAGCACTTACACCATGCGTTATAATTTATTTTTAAGCATAAAATATGGGTATTTTTACTTGAATCTGATAGGAGAAATTTTTTTTTAAGTGACAGAATAGGGATTTTCTGAATCCTTAAATCCATTCCTCAGAAGTAAAACTCTAGTTGTTGACAGTGACTGTTAACCAATAGTCATTTCATTAAATACAAAACTGGGCAGTGGCATAAATTATCTATGAAGTTGGCAGGTACATGTTACACAACAGTCCAGCCGGATAGGATTTATAGATGAATATGAAATAGAATTTTAAATTAATCTGATTTCAAAGTGTCTGTCTGCATTATTTTTTAAGAAATTTTACAGGAGGCATAAAGCTATATCCTAAAGCTGCATAAACATGTGCTCAATTATCCCCAACAATTTTGTCAAGCAGATATTAACCAAAGTTGAATTTAATTGACAAAAATTTAATGAAAACTGGTATGTGATAATCCAAAGGACTAAATAATTACACAGGACTGTATTAGAAATTTAAAAGCCAAGTTAGTGTTACATGTTATCATCATCTGATTCATCTTCTTCCTTCAAGGATTCCTAGTAAGAGGAAAAAAAAGTTTAAAATCAGTTTTTAGCACTGCTGTAACAACCTGAATCTAAGTGCTGGTCATTAAAAATTCTTTATAAGTATAAAACTGAACACTGGTTTAAACTGTTACCCTTTCTTTACTTGAATGTCTATAAATACATCTTGCTAACAATCAATGACTATTCTTTATAGCATACACAAAATATGAAAGCATTAAATGTCCTCCCTAATGCCCCAAAAAGCAACCATCTTAATGAGATTGGTTTTGAGTTGTTTGTATAGTAGTTAACTATTCTCACATGATTTGCTTTTGAACTATACAGATGCTCAGAGTTGAATGGAGCGATACTGGCATGAGGCCAGTAAAGGGTGTGTGTACCTCGCATACTTGGCCTGAGTTCAAATTGTTTCTTCCTCCTGTTGAGTGCTACTGTTCCTTGAAGGACACAGTACCGGTTACTCCACTCAGTAACAGTTTTTTGTTTACAGAGCACTTACACCATGCGTTATAATTTATTTTTAAGCATAAAATATGGGTATTTTTACTTGAATCTGATAGGAGAAATTTTTTTAAGTGACAGAATAGGGATTTTCTGAATCCTTAAATCCATTCCTCAGAAGTAAAACTCTAGTTGTTGACAGTGACTGTTAACCAATAGTCATTTCATTAAATACAAAACTGGGCAGTGGCATAAATTATCTATGAAGTTGGCAGGTACATGTTACACAACAGTCCAGCCGGATAGGATTTATAGATGAATATGAAATAGAATTTTAAATTAATCTGATTTCAAAGTGTCTGTCTGCATTATTTTTTAAGAAATTTTACAGGAGGCATAAAGCTATATCCTAAAGCTGCATAAACATGTGCTCAATTATCCCCAACAATTTTGTCAAGCAGATATTAACCAAAGTTGAATTTAATTGACAAAAATTTAATGAAAACTGGTATGTGATAATCCAAAGGACTAAATAATTACACAGGACTGTATTAGAAATTTAAAAGCCAAGTTAGTGTTACATGTTATCATCATCTGATTCATCTTCTTCCTTCAAGGATTCCTAGTAAGAGGAAAAAAAAGTTTAAAATCAGTTTTTAGCACTGCTGTAACAACCTGAATCTAAGTGCTGGTCATTAAAAATTCTTTATAAGTATAAAACTGAACACTGGTTTAAACTGTTACCCTTTCTTTACTTGAATGTCTATAAATACATCTTGCTAACAATCAATGACTATTCTTTATAGCATACACAAAATATGAAAGCATTAAATGTCCTGAAAAAACCTTGCCATTTTCACATGCACACAAAAAAATTTCTGGAACCAAGGCAACTTTATCCCCATTGAGGATAACCTAGAAAGTTTCTTTTAGTTTAGCTCAACTCTTAATAGAATTCAACATATTTCCATGATAGCTTTAGCTCAAGTTTCATGGCTTACCTTGGCGTATTTCTCTGCCTCTTCCCTTATGTCTTTTGGAACTATTTCATGTCTTCCATTAGTTACTGTAAATTAAGCCATATATTTAAATGAATTAAAAATGAGAACTGTAATTGTGATTTACATAATCTAGCCAATCCACAAGTAAAACCAGACTCCTTGAACTGCTCTTTGTACTTCCGCTACATATGATATTAAGTCTGCCCAAATTTAGCTCTTATAATAAATTATGCTGTGATTTATCCTGATGCTGTAAGTTCCTGAGTACTCATTCACATATATTATATATATTCAGAATCATACTCAAAGCTATGGTTTTTCCAGTAGTCATGTACAGATGTGACTGCTGCTTAGTCACTTCAGTCATGTCTGACTGCGTGACCCCATGAACTGCAGCCCACCAGGCTTCTCATCCATGGAATTTTCCAGGCAAGAAGAATTGAGTTGGGTTGCTATTTCCCTTAGGTGAACCATAAAGGCGGCAGAGAGCTTCCATGGTGGCCCAGTTTACCTTGCAATGCAAGGGGACCGGTTCAATCACTGGCCCAGGAAGATCCCACTGCCACGGAGCAGTTGGACTGGTGTGTCTAATTGCAAGCCGGTGCTCCCCAGCACATGTGCTAAATAATTACACAGGACTGTATTAGAAATTTAAAAGCCAAGTTAGTGTTACATGTTATCATCATCTGATTCATCTTCTTCCTTCAAGGATTCCTAGTAAGAGGAAAAAAAAGTTTAAAATCAGTTTTTAGCACTGCTGTAACAACCTGAATCTAAGTGCTGGTCATTAAAAATTCTTTATAAGTATAAAACTGAACACTGGTTTAAACTGTTACCCTTTCTTTACTTGAATGTCTATAAATACATCTTGCTAACAATCAATGACTATTCTTTATAGCATACACAAAATATGAAAGCATTAAATGTCCTGAAAAAACCTTGCCATTTTCACATGCACACAAAAAAATTTCTGGAACCAAGGCAACTTTATCCCCATTGAGGATAACCTAGAAAGTTTCTTTTAGTTTAGCTCAACTCTTAATAGAATTCAACATATTTCCATGATAGCTTTAGCTCAAGTTTCATGGCTTACCTTGGCGTATTTCTCTGCCTCTTCCCTTATGTCTTTTGGAACTATTTCATGTCTTCCATTAGTTACTGTAAATTAAGCCATATATTTAAATGAATTAAAAATGAGAACTGTAATTGTGATTTACATAATCTAGCCAATCCACAAGTAAAACCAGACTCCTTGAACTGCTCTTTGTACTTCCGCTACATATGATATTAAGTCTGCCCAAATTTAGCTCTTATAATAAATTATGCTGTGATTTATCCTGATGCTGTAAGTTCCTGAGTACTCATTCACATATATTATATATATTCAGAATCATACTCAAAGCTATGGTTTTTCCAGTAGTCATGTACAGATGTGACTGCTGCTTAGTCACTTCAGTCATGTCTGACTGCGTGACCCCATGAACTGCAGCCCACCAGGCTTCTCATCCATGGAATTTTCCAGGCAAGAAGAATTGAGTTGGGTTGCTATTTCCCTTAGGTGAACCATAAAGGCGGCAGAGAGCTTCCATGGTGGCCCAGTTTACCTTGCAATGCAAGGGGCACCGGTTCAATCACTGGCCCAGGAAGATCCCACTGCCACGGAGCAGTTGGACTGGTGTGTCTAATTGCAAGCCGGTGCTCACAGCCACATGTACCCAGAGCCAGTGCTCTGCAGTGAGAGAGCCACTGCGATGGGAGGTGCGCACATGCCAAAGAATAAAGATGGATGAAAAATAAATGACTCAGGGGCAAAAACAGACTGAAGGCAAAAGGAGAAGGAGTGACAGAGGACAAGACAGTTACACAGCACCACTGACTGAATGGACATGAGTTTGTTTTTTAACGTATGCAATGGATGTTTCAAAAAAGTAAACTAATCCCAACTTTAGTCAATTATTAAGCAGAACATTTCCTTCAGAAAGTACCTTCTAAATTTGTTCTAGCTCTATTTGTATAGGCAGTCAGTGGTCAGAACACATCATAGCCAACACTGCAACTGAATGTATGCTTATTTCATGGCCCAGCATTAGGTATATTTCGAAAATGCTAATACATATTCCTGCCACAGTAGATGTACAAGATGTCCACAGCAGCATTGTTCCATTTTAGTAAACACTGGAAAAAGCCTGTCTAGCGGTAGAAAAAGATGAATACCAAGTATAATATTCAGACAACAGAGCACTGTGATATACAGCAAGTCAAATAAACAAATACAACTGACGTACACAAAGGTAAATTTGAAGAAAAATCAGGAAAAAAAGAATAATGTTTTAATTCCATTTATACAAAATTCAACAAAGGGCAAAAAATTATGATGTCAGAATTCAAGATACTGGTTACCTTTGTGCAGAAGGTAAGGGTTATGACTTCAGAGAGGCTTAAAGGTAATCTGGGGAGTTAATCTTGACCAAATCAGTGTTTACATGAATGTATCTGTGCTGTGATACTTCACCAATTCATTTGTTATTTCTGTACTTTTCTATGTGTATATGCCATTACAGATTTTTTTTAAGACTACAAAAAGGCACCCAGTAGTAAATTAGTCTTGGTACAGATGACTCTGAAAGCAAATAAATAAAAACTAGTTCTCATCCATGGAATTTTCCAGGCAAGAAGAATTGAGTTGGGTTGCTATTTCCTTAGGTGAACCATAAAGGCGGCAGAGAGCTTCCATGGTGGCCCAGTTTACCTTGCAATGCAAGGCACCGGTTCAATCACTGGCCCAGGAAGATCCCACTGCCACGGAGCAGTTGGACTGGTGTGTCTAATTGCAAGCCGGTGCTCACAGCCACATGTACCCAGAGCCAGTGCTCTGCAGTGAGAGAGCCACTGCGATGGGAGGTGCGCACATGCCAAAGAATAAAGATGGATGAAAAATAAATGACTCAGGGGCAAAAACAGACTGAAGGCAAAAGGAGAAGGAGTGACAGAGGACAAGACAGTTACACAGCACCACTGACTGAATGGACATGAGTTTGTTTTTTAACGTATGCAATGGATGTTTCAAAAAAGTAAACTAATCCCAACTTTAGTCAATTATTAAGCAGAACATTTCCTTCAGAAAGTACCTTCTAAATTTGTTCTAGCTCTATTTGTATAGGCAGTCAGTGGTCAGAACACATCATAGCCAACACTGCAACTGAATGTATGCTTATTTCATGGCCCAGCATTAGGTATATTTCGAAAATGCTAATACATATTCCTGCCACAGTAGATGTACAAGATGTCCACAGCAGCATTGTTCCATTTTAGTAAACACTGGAAAAAGCCTGTCTAGCGGTAGAAAAAGATGAATACCAAGTATAATATTCAGACAACAGAGCACTGTGATATACAGCAAGTCAAATAAACAAATACAACTGACGTACACAAAGGTAAATTTGAAGAAAAATCAGGAAAAAAAGAATAATGTTTTAATTCCATTTATACAAAATTCAACAAAGGGCAAAAAATTATGATGTCAGAATTCAAGATACTGGTTACCTTTGTGCAGAAGGTAAGGGTTATGACTTCAGAGAGGCTTAAAGGTAATCTGGGGAGTTAATCTTGACCAAATCAGTGTTTACATGAATGTATCTGTGCTGTGATACTTCACCAATTCATTTGTTATTTCTGTACTTTTCTATGTGTATATGCCATTACAGATTTTTTTTAAGACTACAAAAAGGCACCCAGTAGTAAATTAGTCTTGGTACAGATGACTCTGAAAGCAAATAAATATAGAAAAATCACTTACTTTCACCAACCCAGCTGATCTCTAGTTCAAAAGCTTTATCCTTAACTTCATCATGTACTATGTAAATTCTAGAACAGAAAGAGCACAATTCACATTGACTTGATCATCTACAAACTCAGTTCATGCACCCACTCTGCAAATAAACATCCATTCCTAATATAAGAATTTATGAAATTATACACAAGCTTCCCTGGTGGTTCACTGGTAAAGTTTGCCTGCCAATGCAGAAGACATGGGTTCGATCCCTGATCCGGGAAGGTCCCACATGCTGCGGAGCAAGCCCGTGAGCCACAACTATTGACCCTGTGCTCTAGTGCCTCGGAGCCGCAACTATGGAGGCCCATGTGCCTCAACTACTGAAGCCCGCGTGCCCTAGAGCCCAAGTTCCACAACAAGAGAAAGTCACCGCAACAAGAAGCCTGCTCACCTCAACTAGAGAGTAGCCCCCACTCCCTGCAACTAGAGAAGAACCTGTGGCAGCAGTGAAAACCCAGAATGGCCAAAAATAAATAATTATTAAAAAAAAAAAAATTACAGGGCTTCCCTGGTGGTCCAATGGGTCAGGACACCACCTTGCAGTGCAAAGAGCGCACGTTCAATCCCTGGCCAGGGAAGATCCCACGTGCTGCGGAGTGGCTGGACCGATGTGTCTAACTACTGAGCCAGAGCACTGAAGCACATGCGTCTAGAGCCGATGCTCTGCGACGAGAGGGGCCGCTGCAATGGGAGGCCCACACAGGCCAAAGAACAAAGATGGAAATAAATGAAAGAGCAATAGAAGTGCCCAAAAAAAAAAGCATAAAAAAAAATTATACACAGCCTATGAAAATTAACTAGAACACTATAAGGGATTCAATATACTTTATACCTTTATAACCAGAGTTGTTTATCTTGATTCAGAGACATAACTAAAAGATTCCTAGTAAGGAACATATATTCAAATGAGAAAAAACTATCATTACCTGTGCCTTTTCAGGATATGTTATTTTTCACTCATTACCTAATTTATTAGTTTACAATTAGCCTTCATTCTGCACTTTCAAGGCAGGAATATTTTTAAACCCCTTGACTATTCTGTATGTTCATTAACCTGGCCTTCTAACAGAACGTGACAAACTGGAACAAAGAAGCAATGTCACACAATAAAGTAGCAACAAAAACGGCTTCTTTAAACTGTTTGGATTATCTCCACTTCATTATAGCCCCCTCACGTTGGTGTGTCTTCTTCAAGCCTATTCTGTAAAGTTACAAAATACTGAAAACTGTTTCTAAAGAAAAAAGGGGAGGCAGCGCAGAAAAGTTCATCTGGAGTCTTCTCTTGTTTTTTTTCATGGAGAGTTCATGGCCAGGGTACCCTCTACCAGGAGGAATGGAGAAAGGAAAACTGTCAGGGTGGATGTTTACAAAAATCTTTTCTTTGTTGTTTGTTTGTATTTTTCAGTGTCCATCTGGGTTTGCAAATATAAATCCCTACACATGTGATTGCTGAAGTAAAAACAGAAACAAACAAACAAAACAGGGCTTCCCTGGTGGCTCAGTGGTGAAGAATCTGCCTGCCAATGCAGTAGACAGACACAGGTTCAATCTCTGATCTGAGCTGATCCTACATGCTGCTGGAGCAACTAAACCCACAGGCCTCAACTACTGAACCTATGCTCTAGAGCCTGGCAGCTGCACTACTGAAGCCAGCACACCACAACAAGAGAAGCAACTACAATGAGAAGCCTGTACACCATGAGAGAGTAGCCCCTGCTTACCACAGCTAGAGAAAAACCCTTGCAGCAATGAAGACCCAGCACAGCCAAAAATAAATTATCAGAGCAAAGGCTTTTTACTTTATACTTTCCACCATCTTATGCAACAAAGTAGCAAAACACAATTTAGGAGGTATTCCTAAAGCCTTGCCATAACAGCTGTAACATGAGAAAGCATCTTAAAATTTCCAGAACTAACTAAAAGATGCATAGTGCTCCATTTTATTAAATGAACAGATGACTTTCCTACATGGAACAAGTAAAGTCTGGGGTTATATCAAAAGATGGGGTAAGGAATTTGATACTTTTTTACTAGTTCTATTAATATGTTAGTTGCCAGAGTCCCCAAGGTGGTTGTTATTAACTGACAGTCACAGAACGGACTGGACTGTGATTCTTCACAACTTGAAAGGAAAAGGGTCTCATGGTTAAAAGGCAGCAGGGGAGGGAGGGTGTCGGTAGTAAAAATGGTAGAAAATTAGTATAAAATTATAAAACACTTGCAATTTTAATATTTTGTTACAACTATAGAGAATAACAGTACCATTCAAATAATAGATTTATCATTATATAATAGAACCCTCCAGGACTTTTTCTTCCCTGTGCATGTATTATTAGATATCAAACCTGCTGGCCAGACGATGATCACATAGTTCTAACATGGAAGAAAGGTGCTGTGAGTTCTTGGTAATATTATATTTTATTACTGTTAAGGCTGCTACAAAGTCCTCTACCAGGGGAATGGAGAAAGGAAAACTGGGGATGTTTACAAAAATCTTTTCTTTGTTGTTTGTTTGTATTTTCAGTGTCCATCTGGGTTTGCAAATATAAATCCCTACACATGTGATTGCTGAAGTAAAACAGAAACAAACAAACAAAACAGGGCTTCCCTGGTGGCTCAGTGGTGAAGAATCTGCCTGCCAATGCAGTAGACAGACACAGGTTCAATCTCTGATCTGAGCTGATCCTACATGCTGCTGGAGCAACTAAACCCACAGGCCTCAACTACTGAACCTATGCTCTAGAGCCTGGCAGCTGCACTACTGAAGCCAGCACACCACAACAAGAGAAGCAACTACAATGAGAAGCCTGTACACCATGAGAGAGTAGCCCCTGCTTACCACAGCTAGAGAAAAACCCTTGCAGCAATGAAGACCCAGCACAGCCAAAAATAAATTATCAGAGCAAAGGCTTTTTACTTTATACTTTCCACCATCTTATGCAACAAAGTAGCAAAACACAATTTAGGAGGTATTCCTAAAGCCTTGCCATAACAGCTGTAACATGAGAAAGCATCTTAAAATTTCCAGAACTAACTAAAAGATGCATAGTGCTCCATTTTATTAAATGAACAGATGACTTTCCTACATGGAACAAGTAAAGTCTGGGGTTATATCAAAAGATGGGGTAAGGAATTTGATACTTTTTTACTAGTTCTATTAATATGTTAGTTGCCAGAGTCCCCAAGGTGGTTGTTATTAACTGACAGTCACAGAACGGACTGGACTGTGATTCTTCACAACTTGAAAGGAAAAGGGTCTCATGGTTAAAAGGCAGCAGGGGAGGGAGGGTGTCGGTAGTAAAAATGGTAGAAAATTAGTATAAAATTATAAAACACTTGCAATTTTAATATTTTGTTACAACTATAGAGAATAACAGTACCATTCAAATAATAGATTTATCATTATATAATAGAACCCTCCAGGACTTTTTCTTCCCTGTGCATGTATTATTAGATATCAAACCTGCTGGCCAGACGATGATCACATAGTTCTAACATGGAAGAAAGGTGCTGTGAGTTCTTGGTAATATTATATTTTATTACTGTTAACTCTGAAAAGCTGACTACAAAGCCAACATTTTATTAGATTTTTTAAAAATACAATGCCTGCATTCTTTGATCTAAACAAATAATGGTTTTGATGCTTGGTCACTGACATTTTAGTGGCTTTGCTGTTGTTTACTACTACTGTTACAAAGCATTCAACTCTTAACGAATGTGTAACAAACTACTTCAGGCTTTCTTTTTAGTTATATTTATTTATTTTTGCCTACTGGGTTTTCACTGCTGCCACAGGCTATTCTCTAGTTGCAGGGAGTGGGGGCTATTCTCTACTTGAGGTGAGCAGGCTTGTTGTGGTGGCTTCTCTTGTGGAACTCGGGCTCCAGGGTACATGGGCTTCAGTAGTTGTGGCAACATGGGCTCAATAGCTGCGGCTCTGAGGCTCTAGAGCACAGGCTCCACAGTTGTGGCTCACAGGTTTAGCTGCTCTGCAGCATGTGGGATCAGGAATCGAACCCGTGTCTCCTGCACTGGCAGGCGAACTCTTAACCACTGAGCTACCGGGGAAGCCCTACTTCAGGCTTTCTTAAACTGTTTCTAAATGTTGTGAAATACTGGTCTACTCATATTGTTATAGTAACTCTAGCTATAAACTTAAAAGTTGTAAGCTAAGGTTAATCTTATTGGGACTTCTGAGATGTAAGAAGCTGGGAGCTAGCAAGAGCTAGTAAATAAAGTTCTAAAGGCTCATTATATCCTTCAATTCTTGTCACCAGAATATGAGTATATATTATCAAAACCTATTTTTTCCCATCCTGTTCACTAAAATATGAGGCCTCATAGAATGCTGTATTCACCTTCTAAAAGATATGCAATAAATAATTTCCAAACAAAACAACCTCTTAGGATTAATGTGTAAGGCAAGGTTAAGTGAAATATTTTTGTCAATGCTAAGGAAAATGTCAACTTACATTTTTGCAACTTCTTTAACAACATCACGGCAAGTCATTTCTTTCATCTACAGAAAATAAAATATATATTCATTATGTTATGAGTCAAGGGAAACTTTCCACTTGTGTAACTTTTCAGATTCTGCAATTTTTATCAGTAATCTATACTCCTGAGATAGATTCTCAGATATAAAATCAAGGAAAATAACCTGAAATCCAAAAAAAACAGAACTCAAGTCTGATTTTTTTGTTTGTTTAATGGAACAAAAGGCAAATTTAATCTCACATTGGATAGTGATCCCATAAGCCTTCCTTAACTGGGAAAAGACCCAGGTGAGAGCAGTTCTCTATGAAAAGCTGAAACAAAATGTCTCACAAAACAGCTGAATAGGCCTCTGTGAAGACAGAAAGCAACAACACTAGCTCCGTGAATTGTCTCCTCTTTGCGTGTGGAAGAACTTAACTTTTTTATTCAGTTTAATGTTTTTTAATAATTATGCAAAATCAAGCCTTGGGTACCAATAATTTTATGAAATGTATTTAACTTTATAAACATCTAGACTCTGTGAATTTATTCACAGGCAGACCTTGACATTTAAAAGATTAGCAAATAAATGGGTTTTTTTCTTTATACTAAATTCAAGATAGTAAGATGCAAACAAACAACAAATACCTTCTATATATATGTTAGATAAACTGGGATGAAGAAGTGAGGTAAATTATCCCTCATTAAACTGTTCAAGACAAAAATGCAAAATGTCAGGGAAAGCTCTGAAGAACCAAGATCTGAGTGGAGCCTAGGACACAGATGTATTTGATTATGATGAAGATAAATGAATTGTACAAAAGTGTGAACATTTGGAAATAAGGGCAGAAAAACAGCCCTTAGATGCCCAGCCAAAAAGTTGTCTTATAGTACCTATAGTACTAGAAGTAACTAACACAGAATTTTTAAAAAATATGTACAGTTTCTGAACACACTTGACAAAATTAAAAAAAAAAAAGAGCAAACTGTTTTGTTCATATTATGGATATGTGGAGGATGGAAAATGGTGAAAAATAATGAATAGTCACACAGCAATCCAGACTTGAGGTGGTTTAATTACTGTATCTTTAATGAATTAGTCAACATTTCTTTCATCTACAGAAAATAAAATATATATTCATTATGTTATGAGTCAAGGGAAACTTTCCACTTGTGTAACTTTTCAGATTCTGCAATTTTTATCAGTAATCTATACTCCTGAGATAGATTCTCAGATATAAAATCAAGGAAAATAACCTGAAATCCAAAAAAAACAGAACTCAAGTCTGATTTTTTTGTTTGTTTAATGGAACAAAAGGCAAATTTAATCTCACATTGGATAGTGATCCCATAAGCCTTCCTTAACTGGGAAAAGACCCAGGTGAGAGCAGTTCTCTATGAAAAGCTGAAACAAAATGTCTCACAAAACAGCTGAATAGGCCTCTGTGAAGACAGAAAGCAACAACACTAGCTCCGTGAATTGTCTCCTCTTTGCGTGTGGAAGAACTTAACTTTTTTATTCAGTTTAATGTTTTTTAATAATTATGCAAAATCAAGCCTTGGGTACCAATAATTTTATGAAATGTATTTAACTTTATAAACATCTAGACTCTGTGAATTTATTCACAGGCAGACCTTGACATTTAAAAGATTAGCAAATAAATGGGTTTTTTTCTTTATACTAAATTCAAGATAGTAAGATGCAAACAAACAACAAATACCTTCTATATATATGTTAGATAAACTGGGATGAAGAAGTGAGGTAAATTATCCCTCATTAAACTGTTCAAGACAAAAATGCAAAATGTCAGGGAAAGCTCTGAAGAACCAAGATCTGAGTGGAGCCTAGGACACAGATGTATTTGATTATGATGAAGATAAATGAATTGTACAAAAGTGTGAACATTTGGAAATAAGGGCAGAAAAACAGCCCTTAGATGCCCAGCCAAAAAGTTGTCTTATAGTACCTATAGTACTAGAAGTAACTAACACAGAATTTTTAAAAAATATGTACAGTTTCTGAACACACTTGACAAAATTAAAAAAAAAAAAGAGCAAACTGTTTTGTTCATATTATGGATATGTGGAGGATGGAAAATGGTGAAAAATAATGAATAGTCACACAGCAATCCAGACTTGAGGTGGTTTAATTACTGTATCTTTAAATTAGACTTATTAACATTTTTTGTATTTTTTAATATTTACAAATCTTGGTGCCCCAGCTCATAGAAATAGGAAAAATATTGGAAAATAACATCTGTTCAGTCTAGATGGAGATATCTGTTGAACAGTATCTTTCCTGATTAAATTTTTTCATGGTAAATTGAGGGTGAAGAAAAGGAAAATATTCATATTCATACATTTGCCCTTACAGGTTCAGTTGTATATTTAGGAGATTAACTGTAATGTACAAAGGTAAACTTAAAGCAATACATCTTAAGTGACAAAATATATTTTTACATATGTTGGTAAAGTTTATTTTATAAAATTATACTCGAATGCAAGTAGAAAAGCAGACCAGAATAATGATTTAGAGCAGGGGCTGGCAAAGTCTGTTAAAGGGCCAAGTGTAAATATTTTAGACTTTCATCACAGGGACATGATCTTTGGTCTCTGTCCCTACTACTAAACTCCACTGGTGTACTAGATAGAGCAAAAGGAGCTAGTGACTAACTATGGCAGTTTTCCAATAAAACTTGAAAAAGCACTGCAACTAGAAATTATCATACCAGAAAGAGAAAGACAGACACCGTATGATATCACTTCTATGTGGAATCTAAAACATAACACAAATGAACTTATCTACAAAGCGAAACCAGACTCACAAACAGCAGAGCTGTAGCTGCAAAGGGGGAGGAGACTAGAGGAGGGATGGAGTGGGAGGCTGGGCTTATCTGATATGAGCTATTAATATACAGAATGGATGAACAAGGTCCTACTGTATAGCACAATGAACTGTTCAATACCCTATAAGCCCCAACAGAAAAGAATGTATGATGGAAAAGAACACTGGTCTAAGAATTATAAGGTCTGGAATTGTCTGTAATTAAGATTCTATGACTCTAGCCAGTGTGTTTTAATCCGGGGTTGAACTTGGGCTAAGTGATCTCTAAGGTCCTTTTGTCAATCTTACCGATACTAAAATACCAAACAAGGCTTTCATAGGTCTAGAACTAGGCATTAAATTCCAAGCACTAAAAACCAAGCATTAAAAATGCTTGAATAGGGCTTCCCTGGTGGTCCAGTGGGTACAGAGTCCACCTAGCACTGCAAGGGGCACCTTTTCAATCCCTGGCCCAGGAAGATCCCTGCCGCGGAGCAGCTGGACTGGTGAGTCCAGTTACAAGCTAGCAGTCTGGAGCATATACGCCCAGAGCCAGTGCTCTGCAACAAGAGAGGCCAATGCAATGGGAGGCCCACACAGGCCAAAGAATAAAGATGGATGAAAATAAATAAACAAAACACCAATAAAAGAGGCCAAAATAAAAAAAAAAACTTGAATAAATAGTTGAGCAAGGCTCCAGTATAGCATTAACATTAAATGTACATGAAATTCTTTCTCACTGTAATTTACCAAAACACTGATAAATCATATTCCTGTGTTTTAAAGAAGTTTCTGATAAGCAATGAAGAGCTGGAGGGTACTATGTCAATCAGCTGTCAAGTTGATCAATTTATGGCTAAAAGGAACAGCCAACACATTTTTTTCTTTTTTAAATTTTTTTGCCTCTTATTTATTTATTTCATCCATCTTTATTCTTTGGCCTGTGTGGGCCTCCCGCTGCAGTGGCCTCTCCCATTGCAGAGCACCGGCTCTGGGCGCATGTGCTCCAGAGCGCTGGCTCGTAATTGGACACAACGATCCAGCCACTCTGTGACACGCGGGATCTTCCTGGGCCAGGAATCGAACTGGTGCCCCTTGCATTGCAAGGTGGACTCTTTACTCACTGGACCACCAGGGAAGCCTGGAAAGCCAGCAAATTTTTAAGGAACGTTTTCCACATTAAGAGATGTTGGGGTCCCATGCCTTATTTAGCTAGGAACAAAGAGAAGCAAAAAAGCAGACTTTGAAGTGTAAGACTTCCACAGACAGAAACTTTCCAGATGAAAGAAATGATACAGTAAAAGATCAACGTTCTCAACCTAAGGGACACAGGGCTCAGAGACTAGGTTTCAAGGATTCTGTGAAATTACATGAAAATTTGTTGGTTTTTTTCTCCCCCTTGGATTAGGCAGCCATCAGAGTCATAATCCATGACACAACTCTACAGATAATATGCTGCGAGCTTTCCTGCTCAATGACCTAGCAGCTTCAGAAAGCTTGACTCAAAATGGCAAACCATACATGGACTAAAAGGTTTAGTTTGTGATGATGAAACTTTACCACATGAGAATAATGCTATAGAAAATTTCAAACAATAAATATGCATTACCTGAAGCTTTTCAATTTCTGTCTTTGCAGCCTGCCTGGCTTTGCCAATGGCACAGCCCCAATAACCCTATTTAAAAAGAACATAGACCAGAAACATATATTTATTATTTAATTAATATACAATTATAAATCATTAATGACTATTGTTTCTACTTAAAGGTTAATAAAAGGATGTTAAATGACATTCAAAAGCACATATGGAGAAATACAATAAAAATTTTAATGAATACCAAGGGACTCAAAAAAATTAAAACATCAAAATACAGAATAATACGGATTATTTTCAAGATGTATATCCAGGGACTTTCCTGGTGGTCCACTGGCTTAAGATTCTGAACTCCCAATGCAGGGGGCCTGGGTTCAATCCCTGGTCAGGGAAGTAGATCCCAAATGTCACAATTAAGATCAACTGCAGTCAAGAGAATAAAAATATATTTCTTAAAAGTACATCCTAGTGGGTGGGAGGCATAGAGGGGGTAACATGGAAACCTGTACTATCATATGTGAAAAAGATAGCTATTGTCATTGCACTGAGGGAACAGGAGTTCCTACAAGGGCTCGGTGTGACAGCCTGGAGGAATGGGATAGAGGAGGCTGAGAGTGGGGAGGGGGCCAGGGATATGCATATGACTGATCTGGGAACATACATGTCTGTGAACAACAAAACTATGTAAAAACTTTTTAAAAAATAAAAAAAAATAGTACATCCAAAAGAAAACAAATTACATCATTATACACACGCACACACAGACACACGTATCATGAACTAGAAGTATTTTTGAAGACAAATAGAAAAAAATTTAGCATTATGAATGGAAATGAAGTTATTTTTGAGAGAAAGAAATAATTCTTCAGAAATATTCTAAACCTTTATTTTAAAATCTATATATACATATAATTTTTTTTTTTTTCTGGCAGTACCAGTGTTGCTTTCAGGATTTTAAGTTTCCCAATCAGGTATTGAACCCACTGCAGTGACACCATGGAGTCCTAACGACTGGACCACCAGGGAATTCCCTAATTTATACTGTAAAGGGTTTTTTTTTTTTTTAATTAAGGATGCCCTTTCAGACTTGTATACTGTGTATCATGACAAAACATAAAGAGCCTCAACATATTTTTGAGCCTTAACTTATTTTTAATGAGTATAAAAACCATAAAAGTCTAAAAAGACAATTAGATATATTAGAATCTATAAACCTATAAAAGATAATTAGAATCAAAAAAGATGATTAGAGAAAGATCGAGGAAATCCCACTTAAAATCCTTTTTTAAAAGCGCAGTATTGGGGGAATTCCCTGGCGGTTCAGCAGTTAGGAGACAGGCTTCACTATCATGGACCTGGGTTAGATCCCTGGTAGGACCCTGTTAAAGAAACTAAGATCCCACCAAGCCACGTGGTGTGGCCAAAAAAACCACAAGAAAACATCATCAAAAAACTCATGAAACTTATATATGCTAATGTGTGTAGTAATAAATGAAATGGCACATACTCAAAATTTTATGTTCACTATGCAGTTTCTATAGTAGCATATTAAAAGCTACAAATCTGGGACTTTCCTGGTGGTCCAGTCATTAAGATTGCACACTCTCAATGCATAGGGCATGGGTTCAGTCCCTGGTCAGTGAACTAGACCCCTCATCCCATGCAGCACAGCCCCCCCCCAAAAATCACAAATCTTTGGTTCATATCCATAGGCTATTGTTATTAATGTTAAACAAGACATTGTTGAATGAATATTACAGAAACATCATATAATCCAAATATATGATTTAAGTGCTAATGAGAGACCAATAAACTGGAAACAGAACTTCAGATGATTCAAAATTACTCACATATGAAACACCTGATGGGTCAATCATGTAGAGTTGTGCACCATCATTCACACTGTAAGATCCTAACATGAAACTGCACAAAAGTAAATTAGTAGTTGTAAACCATGGCTCTTAATACCAGCAAAGTATTAAAAAGTACAGTGATAATAATGTAATTGTGCCTTCTAAGATAAACATCTATTAATACTCATAGTAAGCACTTTGATTATATAGTTTGGATAAAACCTGTATATACTTGTAAACATTCAAAATTCACGTGCCTTTATTTAGTATTAAATTTCATGATGAGATTTTCCTGAGATGATAGCAGTGCCGAGAAAGGACTACTAATAGATGGACAAGTAATAAGAGGGCCCAAAAGCTAAAGGCATAAATATGAAAAAGCCAAGGGAACAAAGCTTTTGATATGAATACACTGAATCTACCTCTGATTCTTTCCACCCTTCATTCTTTTTGGCTATTCCCCAGTATTCCTCCAGTTGTTTTTCTGCAGTAATCCAAATTGATTCAATTCATTTTTAAATGTGCAACAGAATTAAAATTAGGGTATTAAACAATCATATGAATTACTGATTTTTTGGAAATTTTAAGTAGAAAGAACCTAGCCTCATATTACTATTTCATGTGCAGAATATTGTAACAGCCAACTCCTATTTAAGAGCATTTTATCTTTTGCTTTTAAAGTATTTAAGATAGAAACTAATGAGAAAACTAAAGTGTCAGTATAGTTGGCTACTTAACAATAACAAATGCACTCAATATAAAATCAGTCTGTGAGGCTTCCCTGATGGCTCAGTGGTGAAGAACCTGCCTGCAAGTGTAGGAGACGCAGGTTCAATCCCTGTGTCTATGATCCCTGATCTGGGAAGATCGCACATTCCGTGGAACAGCTGAGCCATGCACTGCAACTACTGAACCTGTGCTCTATAGCCCAGGAGCCACAATTGTTCAAGTCCTTGCACCCTAGAACCTGTGCTCATCAACAAGAGAAGCCACTGCAATGACAAGCCCATGTACACAACTACAGAGTAGCCTCTGCTCTCCACAACTAGAGAAAAGCCTGCACAGAAACAGATCCAAAAAAAATTCCAAAAATAAATTAAAAAAAAAAAAGTTTTTTAATAAATAAAATCAGTTTACAATTTCCTGAAAATGTCTCGATTTAATTGCAGAAAATTTCCCAGTTTTACTGATAAGTTACTGGCATTCATCAGTACATTAAATATAAGGTACATAGCATGAAGGTTTGATTTACATGCACTGGAAAATGCAATGATTACGACATTAGGCATAGTTAACATCCATCACCTCATATAGATAAAATAAAAATTTAAAAACGTCGTCCTCTTGTTAAGAACGCTAAGGATCTAATGTATTAAAAATTGTCCTTTTTATCACACAGCAGTGTTAACTATAGTCACCATGTTGTACATTACATCTCTAGTACATACTTAAACTTTTAAAGTTTATATACCTTTGACACACCTTCCTTCAGAGAATTGACTTTCCAGAGTTTCTGTTTTCATGTATATCATTTTATGTAATACTAAATAAAGTGCCCTAATACTTCTTGATGAAAGTTCATTTTTTAAGGCTAAAAAAGGCTAGTAAGATGCTGGGAAAACACATACCTATAATACAGATATCACTGAATGTCTCACTAAATTTCATACCTGCAGCCAAAAGGTCTAACAGCACTGTAGAGTGTATAGGCGTGTACATACATGGCCACTCTGTCTGCAAGATGCTGTGGGAGATAAAAACAGAAGAGCTTAGTAATATTCTTCTCTTGCTGTTCCAGAGGCTCCTCAACATGTTATCAACTTACTTTTAGTGGAATGTTATATCCAAAGTTAGATCTAAAGTTGGAAGCCTCTTCTCTTGCAATGTCTGCTAAAGAACGAGCATCTGCCAACAAACCTGCTACTGCCTGGAAAAAAAAAAAAAAAGGTACCATTTCAGTGATAACATTCCAATCACAAATGAAGGAAAGTCTGTGATTGTGACAGGCTTACTTGATATTTTCAAAAAGCATCAGCATTAGAATAAATTTGTTTGGTTTAAAGGTCTTTGCAAAGCCTTCTGGCATTTTGACGCTTGACTATGGGATAACAATTTGGAAATTTCCCAAGTGTGACTTCATAATTTTGTCCAATGATCACATTCAGAAAAAACTCCATGTCTCTCCATTTCCCACTTCATTATAAAGAATGAAACAACCACAAAGAAGAATAAAACCATGGGTTTTGGTTAGAAATGGTCTTTTACTTAAAGCCATTCTATGTTCAAGAAGTTATTAAAACATTCAATCTCAAAGGCACAACCTCAAATCTTTCTTTTTCAGCATGCTAATAAATTATAATGCCAAACCAAAACATGACAAACCACAAATCTGGTGGCTTGGAAATGCAATTACCAAACTATGTGCTGAGATATTCCAGGAAACTACAGTAAACTCAAGAGTTCTGGCGTGTTTTAAGTTTTGGGGGGAAACATGTTGAAGTAGTTCACTTTGAATATTAGATCACTCCACATCCCTTTCAATGCCATCAGACTGCTGAGAAACTGCGTTGCCAGGATAAAAAATAAACGCCATGCAAAAATCAATATGGAATGGCAAACAAGGTGGGGCGGGCACAGCATCTACTTAAATTCAAAAGTTTAAGAAACTGCACACTATACATTAGTAATTACAGTTGTTTGAAAATACAAATATTTTTATTTTACTGTATGTGGTGAGGTCTTATTTTGCTTTTATAGCGACTAAGTCTTTAGAACATAAACACTTATTTAGACCTACATATGTAATAAACAGAACCAATGGGTATTTCTTTTGGTCTAGCAAAGTCATGAAAACAGAAAGAAATACATACACAGTTATGGGTACCAGGAACCAGTGGCATAAGATCTGCAGAATAAGCGCAATCAATTTTTAATACCCAGGAGGAATATACATATGACTAATCAGGGAACATACATATCTGTAAACAACAAAAATCTGTAAAAGTTAAAAGTAAAGAGAAAAAAAAAAAAAGGCAAAACAAAGTTTAAAAAAAAAAGTTGAGGCTTCCCTGGTGGTCCACTGGCTAAGGACACCGCCTTGCAGTGCAAGGGGCGCCAGTTTGATCCCTGACCTGGGAAGATTCCACGTGCGGCGGAGCGGCTGGACCCATGTGTTCAATTACCGAGCCGGAACTCTAGAGCGCATGCGCCAAGAGCCGCTGCTCTGCAACAACAGAGGCCACTGCGATGGGAGGCCCACATGGGCCAAAGAACAAACATGGATGAAAATAGATAAATAAAAGACCAATAGAAGTGGCCCGCCCGCCCCACTCCCTCCCCGACTCGCCCCGCCCAAAAAAATAAAAAAATTTTTAATACCCTTCTACTGCTACCTACTAATAGTAATAATGATGAAAACCCTTAACACATTATTTTATTTTTTTTTTTTAATATTTATTTATTTATTTTTGGGGGGGCGGGTTGGGGAGGGAAGGGGTGGGCGGGCCACTTCTATTGGTCTTTCATTTCTCCATTTTCATCCGTCTTTGTTCTTTGGCTCTTGTGGGCCTCCCATCGCGGTGGCCTCTGTCGTCGCAGAGCATCGGCTCTGGGCGCATGCGCTCCTGAGCTCCGGCTCGGTAACTGGACACATCAGTCCAGCCGCTCCGCGGCACGCGGGATCCTCCCAGGCCAGGGATCGAACCGGCGCCCCTTGCACTGCAAGGCGGTGTCCTTACCCACTGGACCACCAGGGAAGCCCACCCTTAACACATTATTGATCTCACTCATTACATGCTAGCATTTTATGTAATTAAGGTACTATTACCAAAATAGTTTTGCAGGAAAGGAAACGTGTTTAGAACTTTCAGAAGGATATCCACTTAGTAATTTTCACCATTTAAACAATCTTCCATTGCTTTGGATAAAACTCACTGTGAAGTCTAATAACTTATAAAAATCACTTGAAGATGACAATTGTGGAGACAAAATATTAATCCTTCATTTTCTCCAACCTTCTTCAATGTCTAATGTTTTGCCAATTTCCAGCTGTAAGGAATGCCATCAGTTTTTAATAACAAATGGGACAAATCTGAAATTTCTAGAATAAAATTCTTTTCACAAATAAACTACCCACAAGTATATATGATTTTTTTCAAAATATACCTACTCTTTTTTTACTAAGTAAAAGGAAGCAGAATTGACTAATTCCCTCCTACCAGTTAGGTTACAATCTGACCAAGTTTCAAAAAAAGTATCAGTTTTATCGGCAGTAATAAAATTTGTTCAGGAGAGAAAATAGGTTCAGAAAAACTAATAACTGAGAAGCAAAACAAATTTTATCTATAGCTTTATAGTTTACTAGTTATATTTTCCTAGTCCTTTTTGTGTTTGTGTGAAACACATCTCGTTTAGAAATATTAACAACAAAACCACTAACTTTTTGGTGGAATGAGTAGATGCTACAGGATTTCACCCTGCAGAATGAGCTCTAGAGTAACACACAGACCATGCAGACCAAAGAACAAATCCCAGCATATTTCTTTACCAGCTGTGAGTCTGTTTTCTCATCTGTAAAAATGGGATTAATATTACTTTCACTGGGTTGCAAGGATTTAATGTGATAACATAAAGAACTTCTGGCATAGTACCTAGCACACAGGTGTTTTCTTTTCTTGACTTTTCAGTAAGCAGGGTTAAAAATCATTTCATTTTTTTCCTGGACTGTTAAGCTTATTGAAAAAAGTCTGATATTTATATAAGATGACTTCAGTATACACCAGTAATATATTTATGTCTTGGCCTTCAATTTGCAAAACAGTCACGATACCAGCGGCCTGAAATAACCTAAACACAGTGATGCTTATGAAGCTATTAGATGTATTTGCTTTTCCTTCCATCAGACATCTTTTGCTGATGCTCAACCTAACTTTAAAGATATTCTCTCTTTTTTAAAATTTTTATTTTACTTTTAACTTTTACAGAGTTTTGTTACTTACAGATATGTATGTTCCCAAATTAGTCATATGTATATCCCCCCATCCCACCCCTCCAGACCGTCACACAGCACCCCTAGAAGTCCAATGCGCTATCCATTGTGCCATAGAGCCACCCCAGATATTCTCTTTCGGATAATATCTCCAGTGTGACAGTGATTCCCAGAATGGATACAAAAAGTTAAAGATTTATTGCCTCATGCTTTAAGCATGTGCCTTCACTGGTGATTTGTGCTGCCAAACTTTTTTACTCAAATACTTCTCACCCCTCTCCCCTCCTCATTTTCTTCTTTTTTTTTTTTTTTAAAGATTTATTTATTTATTTACTTTGGGCGGGGGTCGGGTTGAGGAGGGAGGGGAGGGGGCAGGCCACTTCTATTGGTCTTTCATTTCTCTATTTTCATTCGTCTTAGTTCTTTGGCTCCTGTGGGCCTCCCATCACAGTGGCGTCTGTCGTTGCAGAGCACCGGCTCTGGGAGCATGCGCTCCAGAGCTCCGGCTCGGTGATTGGACACATCGGTCCAGCTGCTCCGCGGCACGTGGGATCTTCCCAGGCCAGGGATCGAACCGGCGCCCCTTGCACTGCAAGGCAGTGTCCCTATCCACTGGACCACCAGGGGAAGCCCCCCTACTCATTTTCTTAAAGCAACTTGGTTTTTCATATGTATCTCCAATCAGGTGTTAAGAATGCTACCAGTATTTTTATTTTTCTTGTCCAAAACTTACCTTTTATTATTATTATTATTTTACTTTTACAGAGTTTTGTTGTTTACTGCTATACATAAACCCAAATCAGCCATAGGTATACCTTTGAACCCTCCCACCTGAGCCTCCATCCCACCTCCCTCCCCGTCCCATCCCTGCAGATTGTTGCATAGCCCCTGTGTAAGTCCCCTTAGTCTTACAACACATTCATATTGGTTGTCTCTCTTACATACGTAAGCTTCTATGTTACTCTTGGCATATACCTCGCCCATTCCTCCCTCCCACCAAGGTCTGCACGTCTGTTCTCTATGTCTGTTTCTTCATTGCTGCTCCGTGTGTACATTTATCAGTACCATCTTTCTAGATTCCATATATATGTGTTAGCATACTATATTTATCCTTCTCTTTCTGACTTACTTCACTGTGTATAATAGGTGATAGGTTCATCCACCTCATTAGGACTGACTCAAATGCATTTATTTTTACGGCTGATAAATATTCCATTGTATATATGTACCACAGCTTTTTTATCCATTCATTTGTTGATGGACACCTAGGTTGAGAATGTTACCAGTATTCTCGCCTGGAAAATTCCATAGACAGAGGAGCTTGGAAGGATATAGTCCATGGGGTCACAAAGAGTTGGGCTGAGCGACTGAGCATTCATGCACACACCTTTCTTTTAGCCAGTAAATTGTTCACAAACCAGTAACTTTCTGATTATTTCTGTGGCTGCTCTCTGATCTATTTCTGACTCAATTTTAGTTTAGCAAGTAATAAATAGGTTCTTATTATCACATTTAATATATTCCAATTAATTACTTCACAAGATTATCAGACAAGGCATAAAGGAAGATTTTTAAATGTGACCTTACCATTCCAACATGTCGATCAACATTAAAAAGTCGTTTGTTAGAACCTTCTTCATAAAGTTTAGACAGGACTAATTTTTCTTAAAGCAACTTGGTTTTTCATATGTATCTCCAATCAGGTGTTAAGAATGCTACCAGTATTTTTATTTTTCTTGTCCAAAACTTACCTTTTATTATTATTATTATTTTACTTTTACAGAGTTTTGTTGTTTACTGCTATACATAAACCCAAATCAGCCATAGGTATACCTTTGAACCCTCCCACCTGAGCCTCCATCCCACCTCCCTCCCCGTCCCATCCCTGCAGATTGTTGCATAGCCCCTGTGTAAGTCCCCTTAGTCTTACAACACATTCATATTGGTTGTCTCTCTTACATACGTAAGCTTCTATGTTACTCTTGGCATATACCTCGCCCATTCCTCCCTCCCACCAAGGTCTGCACGTCTGTTCTCTATGTCTGTTTCTTCATTGCTGCTCCGCATGTACATTTATCAGTACCATCTTTCTAGATTCCATATATATGTGTTAGCATACTATATTTATCCTTCTCTTTCTGACTTACTTCACTGTGTATAATAGGTGATAGGTTCATCCACCTCATTAGGACTGACTCAAATGCATTTATTTTTACGGCTGATAAATATTCCATTGTATATATGTACCACAGCTTTTTTATCCATTCATTTGTTGATGGACACCTAGGTTGAGAATGTTACCAGTATTCTCGCCTGGAAAATTCCATAGACAGAGGAGCTTGGAAGGATATAGTCCATGGGGTCACAAAGAGTTGGGCTGAGCGACTGAGCATTCATGCACACACCTTTCTTTTAGCCAGTAAATTGTTCACAAACCAGTAACTTTCTGATTATTTCTGTGGCTGCTCTCTGATCTATTTCTGACTCAATTTTAGTTTAGCAAGTAATAAATAGGTTCTTATTATCACATTTAATATATTCCAATTAATTACTTCACAAGATTATCAGACAAGGCATAAAGGAAGATTTTTAAATGTGACCTTACCATTCCAACATGTCGATCAACATTAAAAAGTCGTTTGTTAGAACCTTCTTCATAAAGTTTAGACAGGACTAATTTTTCTACCCCAAAGACAACGCCATCTTTACATCTGATTCCAATAGCTGTACTGAAACAAGCAGAAAAAAATCAATTTTTTTAACTGACAACAAAAGAAACTTTGTAAACCCAAGTTTACAAAAGAAATTTTAAAAAAAGGAAAATTTGTTTCTTAAAGCATAACAAGGGGCTTCCCTGGTGGTCCAGTGGATAAGGACACCGCCTTGCAGTGCAAGGGGTGCCGGTTCGATCCCTGGCCTGGGAAGATCCCACGTGCTGCGGAGCGGCTGGACTGATGTGTCCAATTACCGAGCCGGAGCTCTGGAGCGCATGCGCCCAGAGCTGGTGCTCTGCGACAACAGATGACACCACGATGGGAGGCCCACATGGGCCAAAGAACAAAGATGGATGAAACTAGACAAATGAAAGACCAGTGGAAGTGGCCCACCCACCCCTCCCTCCCACCCCGAAATAAATAAATAATTTTTTTTTTTTAAAAAAAAGCATAACAAGTCATTAAAGATACGTGAAAATCGGAAAGGACAAACATCCTAAAGTGTGATGAATTAGATCCACATAGATAATCATGTGACCAAAAAATAAAATCTCTTATCATAACATGGAAACGTATTAATACATAGTGATAAAAGATGCCAACAAAATATGTAACAAATGGCACAGTATCTAGCATATGTTGGTTACCTTAGAATAAGTGCTGACTAGTGATGTCCATTAAGATTGGTATATAATATGCATGCAACAAATAGGCTATATACAAAATAAAAAGTTAACAGTGACTAATCTGGATGGGAAGATTATAATTCTTTTCCTTTTGCGTTTTCTCTAATAACAATGCGTTGCTTACAGTAAGTGTAAAAGAATAAATATTTTGTTCAACTGTTTAAAACAAAATAGATCAAAAAATAGTCTCAAATAAAATGTGGAGAAATTATATATTGCCATTTCAAGATGAAAATGATTACTTAATCTTCTAATTCTTTTAACAGAAGAGAATTCTGATCAGAAACAGTCCGAAAACTGAACTGAGCAACGTGCACAAATTCTGTAAAGAATTTCAGACATTCAGGTGTCTTTTCAAGTTTAAATTCCTTGGCCCAACTTTTCAAATTCCCAAGAATCTGCATAGTCTTTTCCTATTATAAACCCTGTGCTCTACTGAACCATTCCAACATGTCGATCAACATAAAAATCTTTGTAGAACCCATAGTTTACAGAAAAAGACAAGTCTTTAAGAAAAGGAAAATCAATTTTTAACTGACAACAAGAAACTTTGTAAACCCAAGTTTACAAAAGAAATTTTAAAAAGGAAAATTTGTTTCTTAAAGCATAACAAGGGGCTTCCCTGGTGGTCCAGTGGATAAGGACACCGCCTTGCAGTGCAAGGGGTGCCGGTTCGATCCCTGGCCTGGGAAGATCCCACGTGCTGCGGAGCGGCTGGACTGATGTGTCCAATTACCGAGCCGGAGCTCTGGAGCGCATGCGCCCAGAGCTGGTGCTCTGCGACAACAGATGACACCACGATGGGAGGCCCACATGGGCCAAAGAACAAAGATGGATGAAACTAGACAAATGAAAGACCAGTGGAAGTGGCCCACCCACCCCCTCCCTCCCCCCCCCCGCCGAAATAAATAAATAATTTTTTTTTTTAAAAAAAAAGCATAACAAGTCATTAAAGATACGTGAAAATCGGAAAGGACAAACATCCTAAAGTGTGATGAATTAGATCCACATAGATAATCATGTGACCAAAAAATAAAATCTCTTATCATAACATGGAAACGTATTAATACATAGTGATAAAAGATGCCAACAAAATATGTAACAAATGGCACAGTATCTAGCATATGTTGGTTACCTTAGAATAAGTGCTGACTAGTGATGTCCATTAAGATTGGTATATAATATGCATGCAACAAATAGGCTATATACAAAATAAAAAGTTAACAGTGACTAATCTGGATGGGAAGATTATAATTCTTTTCCTTTTGCGTTTTCTCTAATAACAATGCGTTGCTTACAGTAAGTGTAAAAGAATAAATATTTTGTTCAACTGTTTAAAACAAAATAGATCAAAAAATAGTCTCAAATAAAATGTGGAGAAATTATATATTGCCATTTCAAGATGAAAATGATTACTTAATCTTCTAATTCTTTTAACAGAAGAGAATTCTGATCAGAAACAGTCCGAAAAAATGAACTGAGCAACGTGCACAAATTCTGTAAAGAATTTCAGACACTCCTCCCCCACAATTCAGGTGTCTTTTCAAGTTTAAATTCCTTGGCCCAACTTTTCAAATTCCCAAGAATCTGCATAGCCCATCTAGCTAATTAAATTTCCTATTATAAACCCTGTGCTCTACTGAATTCAACGTTACTGTCATCCCTCAAATACCTTAATGTTCATTTTTGGTTTTATGTCTATTGAGGTTATCCTGGGTACTAGAACATTCTTCCTCCTCACCACTTCACATTTAAATAAATTTCCACAAACTTTTGCAAATTTACTTGAATAGTCTTAGTTAGCTTTTCCCAATTATTCCAACTCATCTTCCCCTCTTTTCTGAATCTAAAATGTCTTTTTTTTCTAAACTGAAAGTTCTAAAAGTGTTGTCTATGACGTCAAAATTATTTTCATAAAAATACAGAAACAATTTGCCTTTTGCCACTGTGTGGATGTTTGCACCAATGGTACTGGCTGACAATAAATGCTAACAGTAAACTACTAATCATTGTACTGTTTACTGCTATGTTCTTACTTTTTTTTTTTAAAAGCCATTTTTAGTTAAGAAATAACACAGTAATTATTTTTATTAGACAGTAATCTGGAAGTACCTGGCTTTTTATTATCCTACCGAAATGCAAGTTAGTCAAAGTACTTCTGCTGTACAGGAAAAAGCACTGACAAAACTGCTTTCGGTTGTGAATTTTTTCATGGAACATCTGTTTTTACGGTCAAAGAGTAATAACTATGGTCATTTCCACTTAGGTATGTGGCAGACTTTTTTTCTAAAATGAACAAAGTGAGCCTGTAACTTCAAGGAAAACAAACGACGGTATTTTGTTGCCAGTGATAAAATTTGAGCTTTCAAATGTAAACCTGTCTTAGAAAACATACCCACCACTGTGAGCTTGTCTGCTTCCCAAAACTTTTATGATCAGATTGGTGGTGATATTAACAAGTGTGATGTTTCTGACAGTTTATAAGGAAATATGTCTAATTTGGAAAGTCTGTGAACCAGTATTTTCCAAATGACCAACTTACAATGTTACAAATCATGCAAGGATAAAACACATAAAGTACAAGCCTTTTAAAAACAAATTCAGGTGTCTTTTCAAGTTTAAATTCCTTGGCCCAACTTTTCAAATTCCCAAGAATCTGCATAGCCCATCTAGCTAATTAAATTTCCTATTATAAACCCTGTGCTCTACTGAATTCAACGTTACTGTCATCCCTCAAATACCTTAATGTTCATTTTTGGTTTTATGTCTATTGAGGTTATCCTGGGTACTAGAACATTCTTCCTCCTCACCACTTCACATTTAAATAAATTTCCACAAACTTTTGCAAATTTACTTGAATAGTCTTAGTTAGCTTTTCCCAATTATTCCAACTCATCTTCCCCTCTTTTCTGAATCTAAAATGTCTTTTTTTTCTAAACTGAAAGTTCTAAAAGTGTTGTCTATGACGTCAAAATTATTTTCATAAAAATACAGAAACAATTTGCCTTTTGCCACTGTGTGGATGTTTGCACCAATGGTACTGGCTGACAATAAATGCTAACAGTAAACTACTAATCATTGTACTGTTTACTGCTATGTTCTTACTTTTTTTTTTTTTTGAAAAGCCATTTTTAGTTAAGAAATAACACAGTAATTATTTTTATTAGACAGTAATCTGGAAGTACCTGGCTTTTTATTATCCTACCGAAATGCAAGTTAGTCAAAGTACTTCTGCTGTACAGGAAAAAGCACTGACAAAACTGCTTTCGGTTGTGAATTTTTTCATGGAACATCTGTTTTTACGGTCAAAGAGTAATAACTATGGTCATTTCCACTTAGGTATGTGGCAGACTTTTTTTCTAAAATGAACAAAGTGAGCCTGTAACTTCAAGGAAAACAAACGACGGTATTTTGTTGCCAGTGATAAAATTTGAGCTTTCAAATGTAAACCTGTCTTAGAAAACATACCCACCACTGTGAGCTTGTCTGCTTCCCAAAACTTTTATGATCAGATTGGTGGTGATATTAACAAGTGTGATGTTTCTGACAGTTTATAAGGAAATATGTCTAATTTGGAAAGTCTGTGAACCAGTATTTTCCAAATGACCAACTTACAATGTTACAAATCATGCAAGGATAAAACACATAAAGTACAAGACAATGCAACAGATTTTAATGTAAAAGAACAAAAAGTTCATTATTGTGTTTTCAGACTCCACACTGAACCTAACCTTTAAGAAACTAAAATTTGTCCAGTTATATACTACAGTATAAAAAAAATGTATAAGGTTATTAAATTACTTTTCCAACTATGTATGCATACGAAGCCTGATTTGTTGCACAAGTCTCAACAAAAGTAACAACATATTGAAGCAGCAGCAGCAGCTATGAGACTCTGTTGTTGTTGTTTTTTCAATATATTATTTTTTATTCATAATATTCTATTAGTCAAAGTGTTTCATTCTTTTGGGGGGGGAGGGAGAGGGGCGGGGGGACCACTTCTATTTGTCTTTCATTTGTCTAGTTTTCATCCATCTTTGTTCTTTGGCCCATGTGGGCCTCCCATCGCGGTTGCCTCTGTTGTCGCAGAGCACCGGCTCTGGGCGCATAAGCTCCAGAGCTCTGGCTGGTAATTGGACACATTGGTTCAGCCGCTCTGCGGCACGTGGGATCTTCCCAGGCCAGGGGTCGAACCGGCGTCCCTTGAACTGCAAGACAGTGTCCTTATCCACTGGACCACCAGAGAAGCCCGAGACTGTTTTTTTTAACCCTTGACTTTTTTTAAGCTTTTTCTTTCCCCCATCATTCACTTATATTTATTTTCGTCCATCTTTTTTTTTTTTTTTTTTTCATTCTTTGACATGCATGGGCCTCCCATTGCAGTGGCCTCTCCCGTTGCAGATAACCGGCTCTGGGCGCATGTGCTCCAGAGCACTGATGTGTAATTGGACACACCGGTCCAGCCACTCTGCGGCATGTGGGATCTTCCTAGGCCAGGGATCGAACAGGTGGCCCCTGCACTGCAAGGTGGACTCTTACCAAGTGAACCACCAGGAAAGCCCGAACCTCTATCTTTTATTAAGATTCAATTAATCATTGAGATTTACAAGAATATAAAACAATGCAATTCTTCTTTACTACATTTTTTTTCTATGTTTTGGAAAATTCATTTTCATTTTTATTGTTACTTAAATATTTTAATTATTTGTTAACATGCAATTGTGTTTATCATTATTATTTAAATAAATTTATAAATATTTTTTTTATTTTTCAGTTCTAATTTATAATACAGTAAATACTGATGAACCAATAACCTGCATAAATAAATGCTCTTCTGGGTAAGCGTTATGGTAAACATTGATAGAACCTAACATCCTACATAATTAAATACTCTTTGAGGGCCTCAGTTTTTTTTTTCCCCAAGTCTAAGGGTATCCTATGACCAAAATTTTTTTTTTTTTTTTTGGTAATTTTGGCCTCTTTTATTGGTCCTTCATTTATTTATTTTCATCCATCTGAATTCTTTGGCCTGTGTGGGCCTCCCATCACAGTGGCCTCTCTCATTGCAGAGCACCAGCTCTGGGTACATGCACTCCAGAGCGCTGGCTCATAATTGGGACACACTGGTCCAGCCGCTCCATGACATATGGGATCTTCCTGGGTCAGGGATAGAACTGGCGTCCCTTGCACTGCAAGGTGGACTCTTTACCCACTGGACCACCAGGGAAGCCCAATACCACAATTTTTGTGTACATTTTTGTTCTAAACAATCTAGCCTCACAATTATGTTGGACGATCTTCCTTTCAAACCTTATCCCATTGATGAGGCTAAAGGGAAAGATTATAATTCAACTCCCTTTCCTTTTTTTTCTCTTTTGCATATTATCTTTTGGGGCATACTTTTATAAAACAGTTATGATCATGATAAACATGTTTTCTCAATAAAGTGTTTTTAAGCATTCTCTTATATGTCCTTAATTATTTGCTTTGGTAATTCTTATGCTTAACACAGCAGGTACTCAAAAATATTTTATTTAAGTTTTAAATCCCAGAGACTAAATTTCTTTCTTTGAAAGAACTTATCTCTAGAACTTCCCTGGTGGTCCAGTGGTTAAGATGCCACACTTCCACTGTAGGGCACACAGGTTAGATTCCTGGTTGGGGAACTAAAATCTGACATGCTGTACAGACAAGGCCAAAAACTAAAATAATGAAAAAAAAAAAAAAACCAGACAAAAGGGTCCTAGTGAAACTGAAAAGCTTTTATACATCAAAGGAAGCCATGAACAAGATGAAAAGACAACTCTGAGAATGGGAAAAAATAATGTGCCAACTGATTACTCTCGAAAATACACACGCAGTTCATTCAGCTCAATATCAAACAAACAAACAATTCAATCAAAAAATGAGCAGAAGACCTAAATAGAAATTTTTCGAAAGAAGACATACAGAACACATGAAAAGATGCTCATCGGGCTTCCCTGCTGGTCCAGTGGGTAAGGACACCGCCTTGCAGTGCAAGGGACGCCGGTTCGGTCCCTGGCCTGGGAAGATCCCACGTGCCGCGGAGCAGCTGGACCAATGTGTCCAATTACCGAGCCGGAGCTCTGGAGCACATGCGCCCAGAGCCAGTGCTCTGTGACAACAGAGGCCACTGCGATGGGAGGCACACATGGGCCAAAGAACAAAGATGGATGAAAATAGACAAATGAAGGGCCAATAGAAGTAGCCCACCTGATCCCCTCCCTCCCCACCCCATCCCCCCAAAATAAATAAAATAAAAAAATCTAAAAAAAAAAAAAACAAAGAAGATGCTCATCATCACTAGTTATTAAAGCAATGCAAATCAAAACTACAATGACCTGTTACCTCACACCAGTCAAAATGGCCATCATCAAAAATTCCACAAAAAATAAACGCTGGAGAAGGTATGGAGAAAGGGGAACCCTCCTACACTGTTGTTGGGAATGCAGACTGGTATAGCCACTATGAGGAACAGCAGTATGGCAGTTCCTTAGAAAACTAAAAACAGAACTATCGTATGACCAAGCAATCCCACTCACGGGCATATACCTAAAGAAAACAGGAATTCAAAAAGATACATGCTCTCCAACATTCACTGCAGCACTATTTACAATAGCCAGGACATGGAAGTGACTTAAACCAATTTCTTTGAAAGAACTTATCTCTAGAACTTCCCTGGTGGTCCAGTGGTTAAGATGCCACACTTCCACTGTAGGGCACACAGGTTAGATTCCTGGTTGGGGAACTAAAATCTGACATGCTGTACAGACAAGGCCAAAAACTAAAATAATGAAAAAAAAAAAAAAACCAGACAAAAGGGTCCTAGTGAAACTGAAAAGCTTTTATACATCAAAGGAAGCCATGAACAAGATGAAAAGACAACTCTGAGAATGGGAAAAAATAATGTGCCAACTGATTACTCTCGAAAATACACACGCAGTTCATTCAGCTCAATATCAAACAAACAAACAATTCAATCAAAAAATGAGCAGAAGACCTAAATAGAAATTTTTCGAAAGAAGACATACAGAACACATGAAAAGATGCTCATCGGGCTTCCCTGCTGGTCCAGTGGGTAAGGACACGGCCTTGCAGTGCAAGGGGCCTCGGTTCGGTCCCTGGCCTGGGAAGATCCCACGTGCCGCGGAGCAGCTGGACCAATGTGTCCAATTACCGAGCCGGAGCTCTGGAGCACATGCGCCCAGAGCCAGTGCTCTGTGACAACAGAGGCCACTGCGATGGGAGGCACACATGGGCCAAAGAACAAAGATGGATGAAAATAGACAAATGAAGGGCCAATAGAAGTAGCCCACCTGATCCCCTCCCTCCCCACCCCACCCCCCCAAAATAAATAAAATAAAAAAATCTAAAAAAAAAAAAAACAAAGAAGATGCTCATCATCACTAGTTATTAAAGCAATGCAAATCAAAACTACAATGACCTGTTACCTCACACCAGTCAAAATGGCCATCATCAAAAATTCCACAAAAAATAAACGCTGGAGAAGGTATGGAGAAAGGGGAACCCTCCTACACTGTTGTTGGGAATGCAGACTGGTATAGCCACTATGAGGAACAGCAGTATGGCAGTTCCTTAGAAAACTAAAAACAGAACTATCGTATGACCAAGCAATCCCACTCACGGGCATATACCTAAAGAAAACAGGAATTCAAAAAGATACATGCTCTCCAACATTCACTGCAGCACTATTTACAATAGCCAGGACATGGAAGTGACTTAAATGTCCATCAACAGAGGAAAGGATAAAGAAGACGTGGTGTATACACATACACACACACACACACAGTATTATTACACACACTGGAATATTACTCAGCCATAAAAAGGAACAAAACTGTGCCATTTGCAGACATGTAGATGGACCCAGAGACTGTCATACTGAGTGAAGTCAGAAAGAGAAAGTAAGTATCATATATTAATGCATATATGTGGAAGCTACGAAAATGTTATAGATGAACTTCCTTGAAAAGCACAGAGACACAGACATACGGAACAAATGTATGTATTATCAAGGGGGGAAGTAGGAAATGTGTGAATTAGGAGACTGGGTTTGACATATGTACACTACATATAAAATACACAACTCTACTCAATGCTCTTTGGTGACCTAAATGGGAAGGAAATCCAAAGAAGATAGGATATATGTATACATGTGGCTCATTCACTTTGCTGTATAGCAGAAACTAACACAACACTGTAAAGCAACTATACGAAAAATAAAACAATTTACCTCCTTTCAATGCGGGCATATAATCTTATATAAAATTATTTGGTTAAATGTTTTCTATCAGTCTATATGTTCAAGATTCACATCTAGTTTTTCTATTTTCCACTTTCTGTACTCACAAAACACTTTAAAAATTTCCAATTTCATTCTTATGGTAAGGTATGTGAAGCAGTTAGATTAGATGTCCACATCCCAATTTTACAAACAAAAAAGTAACATTCAGAGGCTGAATACTGGAAACCTATATAATATTACCATTTGGCAGCAGCAGGGAAAACTCTTACAAATATTTCGGGTTTCCAAATGACTACAGCCACTAATGCAAAAAAAACGCTGGAGAAGGTATGGAGAAAGGGGAACCCTCCTACACTGTTGTTGGGAATGCAGACTGGTATAGCCACTATGAGGAACAGCAGTATGGCAGTTCCTTAGAAAACTAAAAACAGAACTATCGTATGACCAAGCAATCCCACTCACGGGCATATACCTAAAGAAAACAGGAATTCAAAAAGATACATGCTCTCCAACATTCACTGCAGCACTATTTACAATAGCCAGGACATGGAAGTGACTTAAATGTCCATCAACAGAGGAAAGGATAAAGAAGACGTGGTGTATACACATACACACACACACACACAGTATTATTACACACACTGGAATATTACTCAGCCATAAAAAGGAACAAAACTGTGCCATTTGCAGACATGTAGATGGACCCAGAGACTGTCATACTGAGTGAAGTCAGAAAGAGAAAGTAAGTATCATATATTAATGCATATATGTGGAAGCTACGAAAATGTTATAGATGAACTTCCTTGAAAAGCACAGAGACACAGACATACGGAACAAATGTATGTATTATCAAGGGGGGAAGTAGGAAATGTGTGAATTAGGAGACTGGGTTTGACATATGTACACTACATATAAAATACACAACTCTACTCAATGCTCTTTGGTGACCTAAATGGGAAGGAAATCCAAAGAAGATAGGATATATGTATACATGTGGCTCATTCACTTTGCTGTATAGCAGAAACTAACACAACACTGTAAAGCAACTATACGAAAAATAAAACAATTTACCTCCTTTCAATGCGGGCATATAATCTTATATAAAATTATTTGGTTAAATGTTTTCTATCAGTCTATATGTTCAAGATTCACATCTAGTTTTTCTATTTTCCACTTTCTGTACTCACAAAACACTTTAAAAATTTCCAATTTCATTCTTATGGTAAGGTATGTGAAGCAGTTAGATTAGATGTCCACATCCCAATTTTACAAACAAAAAAGTAACATTCAGAGGCTGAATACTGGAAACCTATATAATATTACCATTTGGCAGCAGCAAGTAGGAAAATTCTTCTTATCTTCAGCCAATATTCTATCATACAGGTTAGAGGTTACAAAGATCCCTTTAAAAAAGGAACTTCCCTAGTAATTTTTCTTTAAACAAAAATATTCAGTGTTTCCAGTTTTTAAAATTATATTTCTTCAAGTTTGCTTGAATGTAACTGCTTATATGACGTTCCCAAAATTTATTTTATTTTGTTTTTTAATATTTTATTTATTTATTTATTTATTTATTTATTGGAGGGGGCGGGCTGGAGAGGGAGGGGGCGGGCGGGCCACTTCTCTTGGTCTTTCATTTATCTAGTTTCCATCCATCATTGTTCTTTGGCCCATATGGGCCTCCCATCGCGGTGGCCTCTGCTGTTGCAGAGCACTGGCTCTGGGCGCATGCGCTCCAGAGCTATGGCTCGGTAATTGGACACATTGGTCCAGCTGCTCCGCGGCACGTGGGATCTTCCCAGGCCAGGGATCAAACCGGCGCCCCCTGCACTGCAAGGCGGTGTCCTTACCCACTGGACCACCCGGGAAGCCCCCAAAATTTAAATGTAACTGTCTAAAGTCATATTTAGAAATACTTTATAGAAAACAAATTGCTAAGATACACAGACCTCACAGCCTAGTCTCAATTTTGTCAGCAACAAATGGCTTCAAAAATGTATCTCCAGTTCTCCTCTTAGTCAAAACATCTCCCACAAGCTTTTACACCAATGAAAATGCAAGAATGCAAAAAAGGAAGAGAAAAACAGTAATTTCATCAAGTCTTTCTCCAACTCCTTGGCCAAAGAGCCTACCTTCTTTTGTCACCAGGGGAAAAAAAAAATGTGTCAACTTTTCTTAAATTTGACTCTTTTCTGAATTCTTTCAGGCCTTGTACACAATGACAAATACAGTTCAACCTAAAATTCTTAACAGCCTTACTTCTATTGTATTATTGGATACCGACAGTTTAAGTACCAGTAATATCTGTAATACAACATTTAAATACAAATTCAACTAGCTTCATTAACAAATAATAAGACTTAAAATGTATTTTTGTTCAGATATTTTCAATTACTATTTCATAAATCATTATAAATCCAAATGCCTTGTTTCTACCACCAAGAAAATAGCACAAAAAATGAACACCTATTTATTCAGAAACTACTGAGGGCTATGTGCCAGCACACACAAAGACCAGTTACAGTCTCTAAACTCATGAAACCTCCATTATCAAACATTGAAGGTATTCGCAGGAAGTGAAAAAACTACATCTACACCTGGGCTTTTCTAGAATTCTGGAAACATTTTCCTATTTTGATTCATTATAATCAAAACATTGATCTCAAAAACCAATGGTTTGTTTAGTAGCCCTAAAAAAATTTTTTTAAAGAGAACTGACTGACATTTATGAAAGAAAAAAAATTTTAAGTCTTTTATCTCATCCCAAAGCTGCTTTAGATTCAAAAATACAATGATTATTTATATTTTATATATATGCATAACTAAATCACTTGCAACTAACAAAATTTGTCAAATAACTAAACTTCAATTAAAAAATTAAAAATGAAACCTGTCTGGGAAGACTATATTCAATTAGGAGTGATTTTTGCATGACAAAAATTCTTCAATATTGTTAAATCTAAGAATTTGTCAACAAGCCAGTAGTTCAACTAAGATGTTATAGTGGTATAGCAAGGAATCATTTTAGTAAATTACTCTAAACAAAAAAGACAGAGTGAGGAAGTAAAATATTCAGGAAACTATTCTAGTAATCCAACAGGAAAATTATCCTACACCTTTTGAAATATGGTAGCAGGATAGAAAAATAAAAAATATCCCTGCTGAAATGATTATGTGACCTTAAAACACAAGGATATAAAAGATCAGACAAAGTCACAATCCTACTGGTCAAGGACACCAATGATATAAATCAAGAATCTGAAAAATGGAAAAAGGGTAGCAAAGAGGTTGATGAGTTTGGCTTTCTACACTTCATTTGAGATATGGTGGAATGTAGACTATAGAACTCTGGAGTCTGGAGTCAACCAGAAATAAAGTCACGTGGAACGTCTGGCCTAAAGAGAGATCTGAAATGACTAATAAATTGAGCTTATTTTAGGGCATGTACTACTGTGTACGAAAGTAACATAACAAAGTCTAACTACCAAAACTATAGGAGACATTTAATATCTGGCTAAAACACCCCCATTTCAAGTAAAACAATGTTTCTTACCTACTATTTTCCACAGCCTTCATAGCATATTCAACTTGAAAAACTCTTCCATCTGGAGAGAATGTAGAGGCTGACAGGTCATACTAGGGAAAAAAAGGCAACAATAAGTTTATAATGATGTACCTCTGGCAGTAGTAACAATTTTTCCTAAATGGCTTACACATCAGAAATGCCTGTTCAATCTCAAGGAAGATATTGCTTTGAAGAGAAAGGGAAAGCATGTCAGAGCAGTTTTTATGAAGAAAAAATTCATTTTAAACATTGATCTCAAAAACCAATGGTTTGTTTAGTAGCCCTAAAAAAATTTTTTTAAAGAGAACTGACTGACATTTATGAAAGAAAAAAAATTTTAAGTCTTTTATCTCATCCCAAAGCTGCTTTAGATTCAAAAATACAATGATTATTTATATTTTATATATATGCATAACTAAATCACTTGCAACTAACAAAATTTGTCAAATAACTAAACTTCAATTAAAAAATTAAAAATGAAACCTGTCTGGGAAGACTATATTCAATTAGGAGTGATTTTTGCATGACAAAAATTCTTCAATATTGTTAAATCTAAGAATTTGTCAACAAGCCAGTAGTTCAACTAAGATGTTATAGTGGTATAGCAAGGAATCATTTTAGTAAATTACTCTAAACAAAAAAGACAGAGTGAGGAAGTAAAATATTCAGGAAACTATTCTAGTAATCCAACAGGAAAATTATCCTACACCTTTTGAAATATGGTAGCAGGATAGAAAAATAAAAAATATCCCTGCTGAAATGATTATGTGACCTTAAAACACAAGGATATAAAAGATCAGACAAAGTCACAATCCTACTGGTCAAGGACACCAATGATATAAATCAAGAATCTGAAAAATGGAAAAAGGGTAGCAAAGAGGTTGATGAGTTTGGCTTTCTACACTTCATTTGAGATATGGTGGAATGTAGACTATAGAACTCTGGAGTCTGGAGTCAACCAGAAATAAAGTCACGTGGAACGTCTGGCCTAAAGAGAGATCTGAAATGACTAATAAATTGAGCTTATTTTAGGGCATGTACTACTGTGTACGAAAGTAACATAACAAAGTCTAACTACCAAAACTATAGGAGACATTTAATATCTGGCTAAAACACCCCCATTTCAAGTAAAACAATGTTTCTTACCTACTATTTTCCACAGCCTTCATAGCATATTCAACTTGAAAAACTCTTCCATCTGGAGAGAATGTAGAGGCTGACAGGTCATACTAGGGAAAAAAAGGCAACAATAAGTTTATAATGATGTACCTCTGGCAGTAGTAACAATTTTTCCTAAATGGCTTACACATCAGAAATGCCTGTTCAATCTCAAGGAAGATATTGCTTTGAAGAGAAAGGGAAAGCATGTCAGAGCAGCAACAGTAGCTAACAGAAGTTATACACTTGAGATTTCTGCTATTTAAAAGCAATGGATACAAGTCCTGGGTAAAGTCAGAACTTCTCCACATACTACATGGCTCATTTCTGAAAAAATTACTATGGTAGAAACAAATTTGGATTTTCTTTAGCGCTGGAGCATTTTAATTCTTAACTGTGGCACTAACAAATTGAAGGAGCTTAAACACATCATTTATCATTCAGATATTTAATACGCATCTATTATATGTCAGTCACTATGAGGAAATACAAAGACTGCTCGTTCTTGTCCGTCATTTTTAAGTCAGACACCACAAACAGATTTAGGTGCTGGAGATCAGTAAATCAGAAGAGGTTCTATGATGACAAATAAGACAAGGTGAAGTAATGGTCTCAGGGAATACCATAGACTACCTGATCTGGAAAGACACTGTTGGGGCAATTAGGTTTAGTTATTTAAGCTGAGCCAGACCTAAAAAACAAGTAACTAGACACTTAGGATATGGAGGAGGAGGAGTGTCCTGCTATGTTGTATAAAAGACCTCAGTGTAGAAGCAAGAGGAGCAAAATTAAGAAAAGGAAATAATGCCACTGAATCTTGAGCACTGTAAGTGGTAAACATTAGAGTAAACTGTATCAGAGGCTTATAAGGGTCAAACTATGTTAAGTCTTTCATTTTACGCTGGTGTAGGAAGTTTGCATTTTTCTAAGAAGAGTAGCAACCATAACAAAGTCTGAAAACTAACTAATAAATTGAGCTTATTTTAGGGCATGTACTACTGTGTACGAAAGTAACATAACAAAGTCTAACTACCAAAACTATAGGAGACATTTAATATCTGGCTAAAACACCCCCATTTCAAGTAAAACAATGTTTCTTACCTACTATTTTCCACAGCCTTCATAGCATATTCAACTTGAAAAACTCTTCCATCTGGAGAGAATGTAGAGGCTGACAGGTCATACTAGGGAAAAAAAGGCAACAATAAGTTTATAATGATGTACCTCTGGCAGTAGTAACAATTTTTCCTAAATGGCTTACACATCAGAAATGCCTGTTCAATCTCAAGGAAGATATTGCTTTGAAGAGAAAGGGAAAGCATGTCAGAGCAGCAACAGTAGCTAACAGAAGTTATACACTTGAGATTTCTGCTATTTAAAAGCAATGGATACAAGTCCTGGGTAAAGTCAGAACTTCTCCACATACTACATGGCTCATTTCTGAAAAAATTACTATGGTAGAAACAAATTTGGATTTTCTTTAGCGCTGGAGCATTTTAATTCTTAACTGTGGCACTAACAAATTGAAGGAGCTTAAACACATCATTTATCATTCAGATATTTAATACGCATCTATTATATGTCAGTCACTATGAGGAAATACAAAGACTGCTCGTTCTTGTCCGTCATTTTTAAGTCAGACACCACAAACAGATTTAGGTGCTGGAGATCAGTAAATCAGAAGAGGTTCTATGATGACAAATAAGACAAGGTGAAGTAATGGTCTCAGGGAATACCATAGACTACCTGATCTGGAAAGACACTGTTGGGGCAATTAGGTTTAGTTATTTAAGCTGAGCCAGACCTAAAAAACAAGTAACTAGACACTTAGGATATGGAGGAGGAGGAGTGTCCTGCTATGTTGTATAAAAGACCTCAGTGTAGAAGCAAGAGGAGCAAAATTAAGAAAAGGAAATAATGCCACTGAATCTTGAGCACTGTAAGTGGTAAACATTAGAGTAAACTGTATCAGAGGCTTATAAGGGTCAAACTATGTTAAGTCTTTCATTTTACGCTGGTGTAGGAAGTTTGCATTTTTTCTAAATGCAACAGAAGTCATTGGAGTTTGGGTTGGGGACAAGAGGTTATATCTAATTATCTTTAAAACGTTGTTCATTTGGAAAATGAATTACAGAGGAGACAAGACTGGAACTAGAGATCAGGTATTCCAAAGGAAGTGTCTTAGACTAGAGAGAAAGAGATGGAAGGTTATCATTTGAGGGTACAGTCAAAAAAAAAAAAAAAACCTTGCTAATGGATTGACTTTAGGAGTAGAGTAAAAAAGAAAAGTGCATCATACATTTTTTTTTTCATTTAAGCGACTAAAATTGGACCCTTTGCTGACATGAAAATTATAGGACATGCAAAATGGTAAGGGAAGAAGGAAACCCAGAGATCTACTTTGGACATGTCATGTGAAATGCCTATTAAACAATCAAGTGGAGAGAAATGCCAAGAAGACAGTCTTCACATCTGGAGTTCCTGGGACAAGACAGGAGGTTAAGTCTTCAACAGTGGCGGTTCCTGAGTCTCAATTTGTTATCTGTTAAAGAAAGATTTTATATCTACCACTGTAATACCAAAATATCTCACCTGCTTATATTATCAAATATTTTTAAAGGGCTTGTAGAGCTCTTTAGAACACTATTAATCTCGGCAATATTAATGTAGTTGCTAAGTGAACTTTCAACAACATGCATTACTGAACATCAACTAAGTCAAAACGGTATGACAACCTTAGTATCTCATAACCAAACAGATTAAACCATCGGGTTTTGTCCGTCATTTTTAAGTCAGACACCACAAACAGATTTAGGTGCTGGAGATCAGTAAATCAGAAGAGGTTCTATGATGACAAATAAGACAAGGTGAAGTAATGGTCTCAGGGAATACCATAGACTACCTGATCTGGAAAGACACTGTTGGGGCAATTAGGTTTAGTTATTTAAGCTGAGCCAGACCTAAAAAACAAGTAACTAGACACTTAGGATATGGAGGAGGAGGAGTGTCCTGCTATGTTGTATAAAAGACCTCAGTGTAGAAGCAAGAGGAGCAAAATTAAGAAAAGGAAATAATGCCACTGAATCTTGAGCACTGTAAGTGGTAAACATTAGAGTAAACTGTATCAGAGGCTTATAAGGGTCAAACTATGTTAAGTCTTTCATTTTACGCTGGTGTAGGAAGTTTGCATTTTTTCTAAATGCAACAGAAGTCATTGGAGTTTGGGTTGGGGACAAGAGGTTATATCTAATTATCTTTAAAACGTTGTTCATTTGGAAAATGAATTACAGAGGAGACAAGACTGGAACTAGAGATCAGGTATTCCAAAGGAAGTGTCTTAGACTAGAGAGAAAGAGATGGAAGGTTATCATTTGAGGGTACAGTCAAAAAAAAAAAAAAAACCTTGCTAATGGATTGACTTTAGGAGTAGAGTAAAAAAGAAAAGTGCATCATACATTTTTTTTTTCATTTAAGCGACTAAAATTGGACCCTTTGCTGACATGAAAATTATAGGACATGCAAAATGGTAAGGGAAGAAGGAAACCCAGAGATCTACTTTGGACATGTCATGTGAAATGCCTATTAAACAATCAAGTGGAGAGAAATGCCAAGAAGACAGTCTTCACATCTGGAGTTCCTGGGACAAGACAGGAGGTTAAGTCTTCAACAGTGGCGGTTCCTGAGTCTCAATTTGTTATCTGTTAAAGAAAGATTTTATATCTACCACTGTAATACCAAAATATCTCACCTGCTTATATTATCAAATATTTTTAAAGGGCTTGTAGAGCTCTTTAGAACACTATTAATCTCGGGCAATATTAATGTAGTTGCTAAGTGAACTTTCAACAACATGCATTACTGAACATCAACTAAGTCAAAACGGTATGACAACCTTAGTATCTCATAACCAAACAGATTAAACCATTCCAAGGAGAAGTCACCTATAATCCAACTCGGAAAACCAGTCTTTGGGCCTAACAGTGAGAATTAAAATCTTATGTACAGTGAGAGCAGATGAACTGAGAAACTCATTATTCAATGCCTCTAGTAGGAACAACCAATGAATATTTCTAAACACTATGTTTTCTGTAAGGATAAATACATAAAATGTGTAAGCTGAAAATTATATATATGCACTACTTTCAACAAAGCAAAGTTGGTAGACTGAACAAGTTAACAAACCCAATTCCAAAATCCTGAAGAGCCTATTCAAAGTGACCATTAAGTCCGTGAATGTGGCTCAGTTGTGTCCGATTATGTGGGACCCTATGGGCTGTGGCCTGCCAGCCTCCTCTGTCCAAAGAATTCTCCAGGCAAGCATACTGGAGTGGGCACCCATTCCCGGCTCCACGGGATCGTCCCAATCCAGGGATTGAACCCAAAATTCCATCACTGCAAGCGGATTCTTCACCATCTGGGCTGCAGCTAATTATTTTGACGCTTACGGCCCTGAGACCTCACAGTGCTGTTATTTTTCTACAGGAAAAGTTGGGACAACGGAAAAATGAAAAAAGGGTTTTTCAGATTCCGCTTTTTAAACTATTTTCCTTATCAGTTCTGAGAAGGTTACAGGGACTCATACAGAGCGGACCATCAGTACCCTCGACGGGAAGACAGAATCCCCGTGAGTCAGCAGCACGCCCAGGAACTGCAAATGGGGTCCTTGGAAAGCGGTGTCTCCGCGGCGTCTTGGACTTTTAAGCCGCCTTGCCTCTGTGGAGCTCACGAGCTTACCTGTTGCCCAAACCCTTCACACCGAACACACACACACCATTTCAAGCCCCACGAGTTTCCACTTTCGGTTTCCTAAGTAAACGGGGTAGCCCAACCTACCACTGTAATACCAAAATATCTCACCTGCTTATATTATCAAATATTTTAAAGGGCTTGTAGAGCTCTTTAGAACACTATTAATCTCGGCAATATTAATGTAGTTGCTAAGTGAACTTTCAACAACATGCATTACTGAACATCAACTAAGTCAAAACGGTATGACAACCTTAGTATCTCATAACCAAACAGATTAAACCATTCCAAGGAGAAGTCACCTATAATCCAACTCGGAAAACCAGTCTTTGGGCCTAACAGTGAGAATTAAAATCTTATGTACAGTGAGAGCAGATGAACTGAGAAACTCATTATTCAATGCCTCTAGTAGGAACAACCAATGAATATTTCTAAACACTATGTTTTCTGTAAGGATAAATACATAAAATGTGTAAGCTGAAAATTATATATATGCACTACTTTCAACAAAGCAAAGTTGGTAGACTGAACAAGTTAACAAACCCAATTCCAAAATCCTGAAGAGCCTATTCAAAGTGACCATTAAGTCCGTGAATGTGGCTCAGTTGTGTCCGATTATGTGGGACCCTATGGGCTGTGGCCTGCCAGCCTCCTCTGTCCAAAGAATTCTCCAGGCAAGCATACTGGAGTGGGCACCCATTCCCGGCTCCACGGGATCGTCCCAATCCAGGGATTGAACCCAAAATTCCATCACTGCAAGCGGATTCTTCACCATCTGGGCTGCAGCTAATTATTTTGACGCTTACGGCCCTGAGACCTCACAGTGCTGTTATTTTTCTACAGGAAAAGTTGGGACAACGGAAAAATGAAAAAGGTTCTTCAGATTCCGCTTTTTAAACTATTTTCCTTATCAGTTCTGAGAAGGTTACAGGGACTCATACAGAGCGGACCATCAGTACCCTCGACGGGAAGACAGAATCCCCGTGAGTCAGCAGCACGCCCAGGAACTGCAAATGGGGTCCTTGGAAAGCGGTGTCTCCGCGGCGTCTTGGACTTTTAAGCCGCCTTGCCTCTGTGGAGCTCACGAGCTTACCTGTTGCCCAAACCCTTCACACCGAACACACACACACCATTTCAAGCCCCACGAGTTTCCACTTTCGGTTTCCCTAAGTAGCTAAAGAAAGTGATTCAGCAACCTAAACCGGCTCCAAACCTCACTGCTGCGCGGCCAAACCCTCTACAACTGAGCTGAGAAACGTCAAGTCACGATCACCGCCGACAAGGGCCTAGACCCCCCCAGGCAAATCACAAATGGAAGCGGCCCACCTGCCCCGGGGCAGTCCCCGAGCACCCCGAGGCTGCGCACCCACTGCGGTGTGTCCGCGTTCCCTTCTGCTAGTCCTTAAGCTAGAGTATCGCATCGAGAAACAACGAACTCACCCCGGTGCCGATCGAGCTCATGGTGCTAAAATCACCTGGACGCTTAGGGCTTCAGGCCTAAAGCGATCCCCCTACACGGCAGCACTCAAACTAGTAACAGGCTCTCTCATTGGCTCTTCTTTCCACCAATAGCGTTTCCTGTAGCTCGTTCGTGGGGCCTGGACTCCCCCCCCCCCCGGAACAGAGGATTGTGGGAAATGGAGGGGGATGAGCCTGAAGGGTATCGCGCGTGTGCAAAAGCAGTAGAGGCGCAGTAAGGAAAGACTCTGGTTCTTTCCTCATAGGGTTTGTTCACAGATTTCGTGATGTCGTTGGGTTGTCCGGTTGCTTGAGAAGCTGCGCCATGTCTTTTCTCAGGAATTATATTTATCTTTTATCCCTCTGTTTCGCTGTCTTATTCTTTCTTAAAGCAAAGCGGAGAGAAGGTCTTATACTCTTGCAAAAATCAGAGCAAATGGCAGCGGAGAGGTCCCCCTCCACCCTTGGCGGGCTGGCTCTAACCCAGTGTATTGATCATCCCTATCCACCTAAGAAGAAGAAAGGAAGTTGCACTCTTAAGGGTGTCATCTTTAAACTCAGGTTGGAATTTTACAGGATTAGTACTCTTTTTATAACTACGAGAATTAAGGGTAAACTGATTAAATATTATTTGTTGAGCTCTGTATGTCCCAAGTGCTCAAGGTTAAAAACACTGCAGATGAAATGGTGGAGACATGATCTCATTCTTTAATGAGTTTACATTCAGTGGGAAGCAACAGGCCACAAAGAGTAAATAGGCAAATAGTTGCACCTTGTGGTAAAAAAGAAGAGACAATGTAAGTTTAAACTTTTAAACTTGTTACTTAAGGAATGACTTCCCGAATCGGTGATATTTAAGTTGAAACGTGGGATTATTATCACAGTATAAACTTGGCTTGTTATAGGAGCTGTCAGGTGAGTGTGGTCTGTCACAGAGTTAAAGCAGTGAGAGTGACAGGAAATGAAAGCAGAGAGGTGGATATGAAATCAGATTTCATAGTGGTAAGGATTTTAATCTTAATTTTAAATAGAAAACCATAAGCATTTTTTTAACTACTAAGTACTTACGTGTGTATTTTCCCCCAAAGGAGAACGTCATTTTAAATATTCACAGGTTTTTAAGCAGAATGATATCTTGAAGTCTCTTGCTTATGTGTGGAAAATGATAAATACAGGGAAGAACAGAAGTGCAAAAACTAGCAGGAAATCTGTTGCAGTCTGTTTGCAAGCAGTGATGGAGAGTGACTAGAGTCACAGTGGAGGTGGAAATACGTGGATAGGTTTTGGATTGTAGACTTGCTGAAATGTTAAATGTAGAAGGTAAAGGAAAAAGGAAATTCGATTGCTTCTTTCTGCTAATGAAGCATTATAATTAAAAATTTTCTAATCGTGATAAATGGATAGAGAAAGGATTTGGATATACTTGGAAAACTACCCATTTAATTTGCCTAACCCTTACTGGAATATTCTCGTTGCAATTTTTTCATGGAGGGTCCTGAGTTAGACCAGGGTAGGTCAAGAAAGGGCTTCCCAGGTGGGGCTAGTGGTAAAAAACCTGCCTGCGGGCGGAGGAGACATAAGAGAGGCATGTTCAAGGCCAAGAAAATGCTGAAGAAAGCTAAAAGAGAACATTCCTAGAAGGGTTCACCTTGAAGGTAAACTACAAGTACTCCAAACTTGCTCAGGGATCCAGTTACACTCTTGAGTTTATTTTCCTACTTGTGTGTGATGAGCACAACTTGAGTGACTAGGGCCTACTGTATGTTCATTAATAATTATGAATTCGGAGCTCTTTCTGAATCCCTTATCAGATGGATTGCTTATGTGGGGCTGGATTGTTGATTTATCTTGTACCTTGGAAACATGCATTGAATTATCGTCTAAGGTTTCTTGAATATTTACCTGATTCATTAGAAGACTTAAAATTTGTAAGTACGGACATGTTTGTTTTAATTACTTTAAATTGCCTTTGGAAGTATTGCATATAAAATCAGTATGTAATCTACACATGTATCTTTCTTATAGGGTGATAAGTTTTTTGAGCTTATCAGAGTCTGGTTTATACAACCATCTATTAAAACACATAACACAGTGCTTTGTACATGATATATACTTAATAAATGTGTTGAAAATGCAAATAAATACAAATTCATTTCCCAGGTACATTCTGCCAAGTTATAAAATTGTCAAAATAAACCAGAATTTGTAACTGCAAGAAAAAAATTGTTGATGAATAATTGCATTAACATTTCAAGCTTGAAAGTTTAAAATATTCTACTTAACTCCTACCTGCACTAAGGAATATAAACATAGCTAATGTCATACTTTATTACTCTGTTTTAATTAAGTAGCTAAGGAAATATGATGCCCAATGTGTTTTACTTGTAAATGCTGGGTTTCAGAGATATTACCCTGAGAATTATTTGTCACTCCAAAGTTTACAACTAGGTTTTATCTTGCTGTTCTGAGCAGTAGAATAGACACCACCCCCATCACAGAAATCTGCTGAGTTCCTTATCTAGAGAACTTCCCTAGAATCACAAAATATGTATGTATTTCTGTAGGATATTATTCCTTTTTCTCAGCTTGTCATAATTTGGTCAGAATCAGTTCATTAATTCTAGAATTAACATTCTTTACCATCAGTCCTTTCCTCTAGCTTGTCTTTTGAGATGATGGGAATCTGAGGGACCTATCTCTCAGTTGTCAGGCAGTTACCTAACAGGGCTAATTTTAACTAAGCTAGTTTCCTCTTCCTCAGTTTAACTTTGCTTGACTAGATCATATTAAAGGGAAGTAACTAAGCTCCAATGTTCTTCCGCGTATGTAACTAATTTCATTTAAAACTTTGTATTTTAATGCTGTTCCAAAAATTGTAAGAATCTATTGTGACATCTAATAGAAAGTGAAGTCTTGATACGAGTTTGTATAAAGAAGATAATTTACTGGGTAGTAGATATTTTTAAACACTTAAGAAAAAGATTCAGCAATTCTCTAACGATAGACACATAACTTTTCAGTGCCCTTGGCATAAGCATGCACTAACAATTACTAAATATAAGTACAGTTAAAGAATTGTTTTAAAGAATTAAAAAAGTTTTGGACGGTAACATCTTATAGTATGACATAGATTGGGTTTTATATGAACCAAAAATTAAAGTGGAGAAACAAAAAAAGTGTACTAGAGACCTTTAAGAGGAGAAAAAAGAAGATGAAACTTCAAGTGCCCGGCTAGCTCAGTCGGTAGAGATATCTTAATAGGGGGAAGATGATTTTTCCACAGAATTTGTCAAAATAAACCAGAATTTGTAACTGCAAAAAAAAAATTGTTGATGAATAATTGCATTAACATTTCAAGCTTGAAAGTTTAAAATATTCTACTTAACTCCTACCTGCACTAAGGAATATAAACATAGCTAATGTCATACTTTATTACTCTGTTTTAATTAAGTAGCTAAGGAAATATGATGCCCAATGTGTTTTACTTGTAAATGCTGGGTTTCAGAGATATTACCCTGAGAATTATTTGTCACTCCAAAGTTTACAACTAGGTTTTATCTTGCTGTTCTGAGCAGTAGAATAGACACCACCCCCATCACAGAAATCTGCTGAGTTCCTTATCTAGAGAACTTCCCTAGAATCACAAAATATGTATGTATTTCTGTAGGATATTATTCCTTTTTCTCAGCTTGTCATAATTTGGTCAGAATCAGTTCATTAATTCTAGAATTAACATTCTTTACCATCAGTCCTTTCCTCTAGCTTGTCTTTTGAGATGATGGGAATCTGAGGGACCTATCTCTCAGTTGTCAGGCAGTTACCTAACAGGGCTAATTTTAACTAAGCTAGTTTCCTCTTCCTCAGTTTAACTTTGCTTGACTAGATCATATTAAAGGGAAGTAACTAAGCTCCAATGTTCTTCCGCGTATGTAACTAATTTCATTTAAAACTTTGTATTTTAATGCTGTTCCAAAAATTGTAAGAATCTATTGTGACATCTAATAGAAAGTGAAGTCTTGATACGAGTTTGTATAAAGAAGATAATTTACTGGGTAGTAGATATTTTTAAACACTTAAGAAAAAGATTCAGCAATTCTCTAACGATAGACACATAACTTTTCAGTGCCCTTGGCATAAGCATGCACTAACAATTACTAAATATAAGTACAGTTAAAGAATTGTTTTAAAGAATTAAAAAAGTTTTGGACGGTAACATCTTATAGTATGACATAGATTGGGTTTTATATGAACCAAAAATTAAAGTGGAGAAACAAAAAAAGTGTACTAGAGACCTTTAAGAGGAGAAAAAAGAAGATGAAACTTCAAGTGCCCGGCTAGCTCAGTCGGTAGAGCATGGGACTCTTAATCCCAGGGTCGTGGGTTCGAGCCCCACGTTGGGCGCTGTTCGCTTTTTGGTTTTAATTTATGAGGTTTCTCCACGGAATTATAAATAACAAGGATTTTTTAAAACCGGATTTAGATACTGTCAATATTAACCATATCCCTGGAAAAAAGATCAGTTTGTAAATAACAGTTCTCATACTGCGCTTGTGCACATAGAAGCACCCGCTCGTATTTCTCTTACCTCCATTCCTATTTCTCTTACCCCTCCTCCATCTCCTCCTACAGTGAGGAAACTGAAAGGGGGGTGGCATTGCTTCAAAGTTGAAATTGATTTTCTGTGTTACCGTGCACAGAAGACGAGAGAGTTGGATGGCATCACTGAATCAATGGACATGAGTTTGAGCAAGCTCGGAGAGAAGCAAGCAGGGAAGCCTGGCGTGCTGCAGTCCACCGGGTCGCAAAGTCGGACACGACTAAGTGAACTGTTCATACCTCTGCACTATTGCTGATAGGAGGGCAGTTTTTTATTTAATCGGAATAAAAGTATGAGCCTCAATATTGGCAGTTCTTCTAAAATTTAAACGGCTCTATGAAAAGTAGAGAGTCGGAGGACTTCGAAGAAATTCTTTCTGATTTTACGTTTTTTCCCTTCTCGACATAGGGGTTGTGGTGGGGGGTGGGGTAATACCTTCTGGAGAAATAGTGACAAATGTTTCATGCTGTTGTGAGAACCAGTACACAATCAGGTTTCCTTCCACTGTTCGTGGGACTTATTTGGAATCTAACCATCCAGTTGGACAGATTTTAGGAAGTTAACCTTTCGGTAAAGGGGAAGCTCTTTGAGACAAGCTCAAAAGAACGGGGACGTGCAATTTCGAATGGGCAATCATGAATAGGTATTGTGAGAGGTAGGACTTCCGCCTTTTCCCGCTCTTCACGAAGAACTTTGCAATAATCAGGAAGAGAACGTCCACACCCCAGCCAGGCACTTTCCTGGATCTCGCTCTCCGGCCCCGCAGATGGAGCAGGCACGGGCTCCAACACGAAGCACAAGCTCCTGTCCGCGGCGTATTATCCACTAGCTTTCCTCCTACTAAACGACCGGTTTGTCTCTAGGCTTTTCCCCTGAACATACAAACATTTTGTTAATTCTCTATCTTTAAAACAAAACGAAAAACTTTGACCAGGTTTCCCAGCAGGCTACCATTTTACCGTATTTCTCTGTTCCTCTTTGGAGCAAGTTACCTCACATTCGCCTGAGCTCACCATTCCTCTCCTCCCGTCTCTTAAACCTGACAGTCCGCTTCAGCCTAAAACCAAAAACACATTCCTATAGTTGAACAAGTTTGAATTATTACTCCTTGCGGCGAGGGAGACCTGTGGGGTATCTCAGTAAGAGGGTGTTAGAATCTATTACAGGATTTTGGATTTTAATCGGGGAATTGGGGGAAGGGTGTAAGGAAACAAGGGTTTCTTCTGGATTTGGGTGTTCTCAGGAAGCAACCCTATAAATAAATCTTATCTGTAGAGAAAGATAAATTGAGGGAGGAAGCTGAAACTGATAAAGTCATTCATTTAGCACAAAAGGACGTTTAGTATTTTGAGTTGGATAGGGACCAACTTGTCTAAAGTGCGTATTCTATGAAATGTGGATTCCAAGTCCAGGCCTCCCCACCTGTAACCAACCCACCAGAAATCAGGGGTTCTTACAGTTTCTCCTGAAGTTTGTTAATTTCCTAGAATGGCTCACAGAACTCCGGAAAATTTTACTTATTCTCATTTTATTATGAAGGATACAGCTCTGCAATAGCCAAGTGGGAGAGACGCGTAAGGCAAGGTACGGGGATGGAGCACGGAACTCACCTGAAGGTGCTCACCACTCTGGAGGCTCGGAGCCCTGTATATTGGGTACTTTTATGGAGGCCTCATCACACAGGCATGATCCGTTATTGATAACTGCCAAACCCTTTACTCTCCCTGGAGGATGGGGCAGGGGTGGGGCTGAAAAGTTCTTTTCTTTTAAAGCATGACTTAGACTTTCTGGTGCCCAGCTCTCACCCTAAAGTCACCCAGAAGCCCTCCAAGAGCCAACTCATTAGTACAAAAGGCACTCCTATTACCCAGGAAATTCCAGGGGATTTAGCTCTGCATAAGATGCTCTTAACACCCCCATCATACAGGAACTGACAAGGATTTGAGCTGAGTCACAAACGGTCAGAAGAGACCAAATACAGTTCTTACTGTGTCACACTTGCCTAATTTGTCTTTGAGTCACTGTAAACTCACCCAGCCCCAATCATTCTAATTGGCAATTGCACCACCATCCACTTCATCTTTTTTCTGTAAAAGCTATCCTCTTCTAACCTTTGTTATTCTCTTCACTTTCACCACATAGGTCCACAAAGGCAGGATTTTTCTTTGTTCTCTAATATATCTCAAGCACCTAAGTTAGTATCTGGCAGATGTTCCATATGTATGTGCTGAAAATTACTAAATCACGGAGGAGGTATTAGCTTCTTAGAGCTGCCATGAACAAAGTGCCCCAAATTGGGTGACTTGAAATGTATTGTCTTCCGATTCTGGAGGCTAGAAGCTTGACATCAAGGTGTAAGCAGTCATGCTCTTAAAGGCTCTCTTGAAGAATCTGTTCTTCACTTCTCTTAGCTTTCTGGTGTCAACAGCAGCCCCTGGGGTTCTTTGGTTTGCAGGTGCCTAACTCCAACCTCTGCCTTCACTGTTACATGTTTCCTCCTTGTGTTTCTGTCTCATATGACACTATCCTTTGTGTATAAAGACCCCAATCATAGTGCCTGATTAGGGCCCACCTTAGTATTCCCATCTTAATTTGATTACACCTGCAAGGCCACATTCACAGGTATTAGGAGCTAGAACTTCAATGTATCTCTTCGGGGCACAGTTCAAACCTTAACAGAGAGCTCCATTCCTTAACCTCAGCCACTGGGTGTCACTTTATAGTTTATCTATAAAGTTGTATTTCAGCTAGACACCTTTTATTTTGCACTATTCAGTAATGAAAATCTCCTAATAAATCATCTAAATTTTACAAAAGACAATTTTATGTTTACTGCAAGAGATACTGTTAATAAAATAGTGAATCCATACAACTGACAATTTGCAGTACACCTGTTCTTGGCCATTCCACTTGGCGGTTTCAGATGAGACCATTTTTTCCAGGAAATTCCAGGGGATTTAGCTCTGCATAAGATGCTCTTAACACCCCCATCATACAGGAACTGACAAGGATTTGAGCTGAGTCACAAACGGTCAGAAGAGACCAAATACAGTTCTTACTGTGTCACACTTGCCTAATTTGTCTTTGAGTCACTGTAAACTCACCCAGCCCCAATCATTCTAATTGGCAATTGCACCACCATCCACTTCATCTTTTTTCTGTAAAAGCTATCCTCTTCTAACCTTTGTTATTCTCTTCACTTTCACCACATAGGTCCACAAAGGCAGGATTTTTCTTTGTTCTCTAATATATCTCAAGCACCTAAGTTAGTATCTGGCAGATGTTCCATATGTATGTGCTGAAAATTACTAAATCACGGAGGAGGTATTAGCTTCTTAGAGCTGCCATGAACAAAGTGCCCCAAATTGGGTGACTTGAAATGTATTGTCTTCCGATTCTGGAGGCTAGAAGCTTGACATCAAGGTGTAAGCAGTCATGCTCTTAAAGGCTCTCTTGAAGAATCTGTTCTTCACTTCTCTTAGCTTTCTGGTGTCAACAGCAGCCCCTGGGGTTCTTTGGTTTGCAGGTGCCTAACTCCAACCTCTGCCTTCACTGTTACATGTTTCCTCCTTGTGTTTCTGTCTCATATGACACTATCCTTTGTGTATAAAGACCCCAATCATAGTGCCTGATTAGGGCCCACCTTAGTATTCCCATCTTAATTTGATTACACCTGCAAGGCCACATTCACAGGTATTAGGAGCTAGAACTTCAATGTATCTCTTCGGGGCACAGTTCAAACCTTAACAGAGAGCTCCATTCCTTAACCTCAGCCACTGGGTGTCACTTTATAGTTTATCTATAAAGTTGTATTTCAGCTAGACACCTTTTATTTTGCACTATTCAGTAATGAAAATCTCCTAATAAATCATCTAAATTTTACAAAAGACAATTTTATGTTTACTGCAAGAGATACTGTTAATAAAATAGTGAATCCATACAACTGACAATTTGCAGTACACCTGTTCTTGGCCATTCCACTTGGCGGTTTCAGATGAGACCAGGTGTGTTCAGGGTGGTATGGATATAGACTTGTGAGTTTCAAAGTTAACAAATGGAGCTTTGGGCTTCTGTGGTAATCCCACGTGCCGCAGAGCAGCTGGATCAATGTGTCCAACTACCAAGCCAGAGCTCTGCAGTGCATGCGCCCAGAGCCGATCCTCTGTGACTAGAGAGGCCACTGCAATGGGAGGCCCACACAGGCCAAAGAACAAAGATAAATAAATGAAAGACCAATAGAAGTGGCCAAAAAAAGAAGAAATGGAGTTTTGTTTTTACAGACCTTACATTCCAGAAGGAAGATAAAACCTGGATAGAAACATACAAGGTAAAATTGTAAGTGGTTCATTACAGATAATGTGCTTATGGGAAAGAGCTTATGGGGAAAAGGGAGCTGTGGAAAATGGTTAAGTCGAAAGGAGAGTGGAGTCTCGTGAACATATTGGGAAACTGGATAGTAAAACATAATTTTCATAGTTTTATTCACTGGTTTAACATGGCCTTCAAGTTCTTTGTGATCTAATCCTAGATTATAATTAGCAATGCCTCATCTCAATGCCAAAGGCTTTAACATTTTGTTGTAGAGATATCAGTTCACATAGGTGGGGCTAACCCCCAATTACAGATATTCTCCTCAACTTTTTAGGAACAAGGTCACAAGTTTTCCTTGCCTATGGTTTTCCTTGGCTCCTGGTCAGAACTAACTACATCAGCAACAAGCAATTGATCCGTTTATGACACACACCACATTGTTTTGTATTATCAGTTGTGTACACATCCACTTCTGCTAATCTATAACCTCTCTAAGGGCAAAGGTTCATAGGTCTTATTGTTGTAGCATTTATAGAATGTAAAACTATACTAGGTACACAGCAGAGCGTCAATAAATACTGAATCAATCGTAGTTTGGAGCTACTAAAATAGCAGCACACAGTGACAAAGGAGACCTAGAAGAATTTTAAAAAGTAATACACAAATATACAATGAATCCTTTCCTATTCTTAATGCCAGGAACTAGCTCTTTCAAGTATTACTTTTGGTAGACCTAGAAAAGGGGAATCTTTACTGTTCTTGGCATCCACCGGTTCATGGACCAGTTGTCGGGTTATGGATATAGACTTGTGAGTTTCAAAGTTAACAAATGGAGCTTTGGGCTTCTGTGGTAATCCCACGTGCCGCAGAGCAGCTGGATCAATGTGTCCAACTACCAAGCCAGAGCTCTGCAGTGCATGCGCCCAGAGCCGATCCTCTGTGACTAGAGAGGCCACTGCAATGGGAGGCCCACACAGGCCAAAGAACAAAGATAAATAAATGAAAGACCAATAGAAGTGGCCAAAAAAAGAAGAAATGGAGTTTTGTTTTTACAGACCTTACATTCCAGAAGGAAGATAAAACCTGGATAGAAACATACAAGGTAAAATTGTAAGTGGTTCATTACAGATAATGTGCTTATGGGAAAGAGCTTATGGGGAAAAGGGAGCTGTGGAAAATGGTTAAGTCGAAAGGAGAGTGGAGTCTCGTGAACATATTGGGAAACTGGATAGTAAAACATAATTTTCATAGTTTTATTCACTGGTTTAACATGGCCTTCAAGTTCTTTGTGATCTAATCCTAGATTATAATTAGCAATGCCTCATCTCAATGCCAAAGGCTTTAACATTTTGTTGTAGAGATATCAGTTCACATAGGTGGGGCTAACCCCCAATTACAGATATTCTCCTCAACTTTTTAGGAACAAGGTCACAAGTTTTCCTTGCCTATGGTTTTCCTTGGCTCCCTGGTCAGAACTAACTACATCAGCAACAAGCAATTGATCCGTTTATGACACACACCACATTGTTTTGTATTATCAGTTGTGTACACATCCACTTCTGCTAATCTATAACCTCTCTAAGGGCAAAGGTTCATAGGTCTTATTGTTGTAGCATTTATAGAATGTAAAACTATACTAGGTACACAGCAGAGCGTCAATAAATACTGAATCAATCGTAGTTTGGAGCTACTAAAATAGCAGCACACAGTGACAAAGGAGACCTAGAAGAATTTTAAAAAGTAATACACAAATATAAAAATGAATCCTTTCCTATTCTTAATGCCAGGAACTAGCTCTTTCAAGTATTACTTTGTGTTGGTATCTTCATATATAAAGCACATAGCAAACCTAGGAAGGATCCAGGAAAAGAACAATCAAAATTATCAAACTGTGAGTGAAAATGGACTCAGGATATATAGTCTAGACAATATATAAATACCTACTCAGTCTTCAAGACTATGAGAATACATAGGTATGTATTTCCCATCTTCACAGGTACTCAGAAAGAATGAAACCAACAAAACTCTAATAAGAGGCGATTCATTAAAAGGAAAGGAGGAAAAACAAAAATAAAAAATTGAACAATGACTGAGTACATATTGCAAAGAACCTCTGCTTTGAGAAGACAAAAAGCACAAAGCAGAAGATTAAAGACATTACGAATACATGGTTATAGAGCAGTCGCATAAAAATGCATAAAATGAGTATCTTCATTAAAACGAAATATCTTTTTCATTAGAAATTCATAAAATAAACTATAAAAGTTAAAAAAGGGAACAGTTTCAAATTTTGCTTACTGAATGCAACTATGCTACGGAACATTCTCTGTCCAAAAGTAACATTATTATAACCTGGATAGAAACATCAAAAGGATTTTAAGAAACAGACCCATGTTAACATTTGAAGTAACTAGAAATGGTAACATTACTTTTTAGATGAAACAGTTGTTGAAAATAATGAAATTAATGAAGTCTCCAATGCTCAAGATAGATGATGTGAATTGTGAAGAGACATTTTTACTTTTTGAAAAATGAACTATATAACAAATTTCCAAAATAAATTGCTGTAGTATATTTTATTGCCATAAATACAACTAATTTCATAAGCAGCTGCCATTATACAAGAGAAGCTAAAGTCAAAATGATTAAATATTAATGTAACATAATTACAGAAGTGCTTTCACTTCTACTAAGGTTGTCTCTAACAGCATTCTACATAGTTTGTAGAATTTGCTTGTAATTGATGAGATATCTGAAAAGAAGCAAAGCTGAATTTTAATCAAACTTTTATTTCTCGGTAGAGAATGCTCTCTTCATCAGAGGTGGCTGATTCTTCCCCACATCAAACATCATTTCCAAAGGAGGATTATTAAGAGAACACCAGTCAGGTATACGGCCTGTCTGGTTATAATAATCCTTTGAGACTGAACGGCTCCCAAGTATGTCTTGCAGTGCTCCAAAAATAGCTCCTATGTGGTAAAATAAAAAAAGAAAAAAAAATTTATAGCTGAAATGAAAACTTTTTACTGGAAAATTTTAGGTATACATATATCTACTTCATTATATGACAAGAGCAAACAGGTAAAATTCAGTAAAGCATACTCAGAGTCTTCAAATTAATTCTAGTTAAACTGTTCTATATCTTATTATTTTGAAAAACACAGTAAGCTATAATTCCTGTGTTGAAAATAACTTAAATGGCCTAAACTTGATTATAGTGAAAATGTTTAATTGCAGGTGGAGTAAGGTGGAAAATATTTTCAACGCTGTGTACACAAAATAAATAATAATCTTAGTTTTCTTTGCCACAACTCTAAGATTTTATGTCAATAAACAAGACAGCAGTGCAAAATCCAATAAGCCGTCCATAATATCCTAAGAGTCTATGCTGAAGACCTTATAAAGGTCCACAAAGCAGTCTCAGAAAAATAATTTAGTGACTAAATCCATTCTTCCTAGATCAAAAGTACATTCTGACCAAATTCTACTTTGGAAGAAATACAATATGTATCAATTTAAAAACTCAAGACTTGATTTTTCTCTCTAAATGATCCTAATCCACATAAGCTGTAACTGCATCATAAGACACATAGCCATGATTGTTTTCTCTTCAAAGTAGGCTATTAGGTTATCTCCTGATTTCAATGAAACGATCCCTTCCTAGAACATTCAATATACTCAGTCACAAAATAAAGTGTAATCATAAAATAGATCAGTTTTCATGTATGGCTCAAAACTTAGAAGAGTAAGGAATTAAAACAAGTATTTTGCACAATGGTAGGATAATTGAAATAGCTATCATTATCATCATGTAGGATGACTTTAATTGGACAGAGAAGCTCATTTAAAAAAAAAATTGAGAGTTTCCCTGGTAGCTCAGGTAAAGAGTTCACCTGCCAATGCAGGAGACACGGGTTCGATCCCTGATCCGGGAAGATCCCACATGCTGCGGGGCAACTAAGCCCATGAGCCACAACTATTGAGCCTGTGCTCTAGAGCATCGGAGCTGCAACTATTGAGCCCATATGTCGCAACTATTGAAGCCCGTGTGCCCTAGAGCCCATGTTCCACAACAAGAGAAGGCACCACAACAAGAAGCCTGCTCATCTCAACTAGAGAGTAGCCCTGACTCCCTGCAACTAGAGAAGAGCCTGCAGCAGCAGTGAAAACCCAGAATAGCCAAAAATAAATAAATAAAACAAATGCATTTCTTTAAAAAAAAAAAAGATGTGAAAATACCAAGAGAAAATAGGTACGTAATTCTGAAAATTAGTAATTTAAGGAAAAGTAAATGGTCAAAGAAAATTAATGCTTCTATCAGTTAAGTAAGTAGGCAATTTTGAATAATGAATCATCTATAATATAACCATTAATGTCATTCAGGAACCAATTACTATATAAGATTTTTAAAAATGAAATTCTCGGGAACTCCCTGGTGGTCTAATGGTAAGAATTTCTCCAGTCCACACCTGGGAGTTTGGGTTCAATCCCTGATCAGGGATGTAAGATCTCGCAAGCTGCAAGGTACGGCAAAAACAAACCAAAAACATTCTTACCTCCTAACCATGCTACACAATTGGCCTTTGCAGGTGGAGTATGAATTCGGAATGTCTTGGTGGCAAGCGTCTTTTTATATTTTGGTTTTTCTACCAAATACCTTATTTCTGCAAGTAGTCTATGAAGGAAACCTGGCAACATAGATGTGCCACCTATGACTACCAAATTCTCCGCTAGTTGCTTCCTGGTGTCTATTGGGCACTGTTAATAAAGAGAAAGAAAGGAAAAAAAAGAATTAACTTTAACTGTATAAACAATACTTGATGACTGAATTTAAGAAAATATACAGATTATTAAGTGATCGTTTATATCACAAAAAAGGGTCACAACAAGGATTCTTTAAAAGGGAGTTTTTCATGTGACAAATATCATTATCATCATGTAGGATGACTTTAATTGGACAGAGAAGCTCATTTAAAAAATTGAGAGTTTCCTGGTAGCTCAGGTAAAGAGTTCACCTGCCAATGCAGGAGACACGGGTTCGACCCCTGATCCGGGAAGATCCCACATGCTGCGGGGCAACTAAGCCCATGAGCCACAACTATTGAGCCTGTGCTCTAGAGCATCGGAGCTGCAACTATTGAGCCCATATGTCGCAACTATTGAAGCCCGTGTGCCCTAGAGCCCATGTTCCACAACAAGAGAAGGCACCACAACAAGAAGCCTGCTCATCTCAACTAGAGAGTAGCCCTGACTCCCTGCAACTAGAGAAGAGCCTGCAGCAGCAGTGAAAACCCAGAATAGCCAAAAATAAATAAATAAAACAAATGCATTTCTTTAAAAAAAAAAAAGATGTGAAAATACCAAGAGAAAATAGGTACGTAATTCTGAAAATTAGTAATTTAAGGAAAAGTAAATGGTCAAAGAAAATTAATGCTTCTATCAGTTAAGTAAGTAGGCAATTTTGAATAATGAATCATCTATAATATAACCATTAATGTCATTCAGGAACCAATTACTATATAAGATTTTTAAAAATGAAATTCTCGGGAACTCCCTGGTGGTCTAATGGTAAGAATTTCTCCAGTCCACACCTGGGAGTTTGGGTTCAATCCCTGATCAGGGATGTAAGATCTCGCAAGCTGCAAGGTACGGCAAAAACAAACCAAAAACATTCTTACCTCCTAACCATGCTACACAATTGGCCTTTGCAGGTGGAGTATGAATTCGGAATGTCTTGGTGGCAAGCGTCTTTTTATATTTTGGTTTTTCTACCAAATACCTTATTTCTGCAAGTAGTCTATGAAGGAAACCTGGCAACATAGATGTGCCACCTATGACTACCAAATTCTCCGCTAGTTGCTTCCTGGTGTCTATTGGGCACTGTTAATAAAGAGAAAGAAAGGAAAAAAAAGAATTAACTTTAACTGTATAAACAATACTTGATGACTGAATTTAAGAAAATATACAGATTATTAAGTGATCGTTTATATCACAAAAAAGGGTCACAACAAGGATTCTTTAAAAGGGAGTTTTTCATGTGACAAATACACCATCATGACAATAATACCATATACTTATATAAATTCTTAAAGATTTAAAAAACTGTGTAGAATTTTATATGCTACAGGGCATATAGTAGTAATACAGGAGTATTCTCATTTTCAGGGTAGAATGATTGAGTTAAGCAAATAACATGAGAAGAAGTAACTTTTCATTTTTTTTACTAAGGAAATATGTGGAAACCTAATTTTTCTAAGGTACTGTTTCCACAATATACAGAGTCAGTTGTTGACAAAGAAGATAACATTCTTAGAAAACATATGCTTCTACAACAGTTCTCTCAAACCTTCAGGAATTTGTGTAAAGTCCTTCACTGATGTTATGACCTTCAAAAAAGCCCCAGGAAGAGCGAGAGAGAGAGATAGTATCTCTCAAAGTACATTCCACAGTCATTATACAAGAGATGTATATACCCTGTGGAATGAAAATTTAATGCTATACAAACTTGCATGTGAAGAAACTACAAGCCATATTAGGTACAAAATAAAATTCTAATATTGTTGTCATGGGAAAAAAATGCATGATACATATATAGCACAAATTAACCCTGGGTTTGAAACGTTATAGGCACCATATCTCAGTGCCAAAGCAAAACACAGTAAGTATAAAACTTCACATAAAATCTAAAAAGTGTAACCAACAGCTAAAATTAAAAATACAGACAATATGCTTTAAAAAAATTTTCTATGAAGGACTGTAGTCATAAACTGAAACCATTTACAATAAAAATACCTGCATAAGGGAATCCAAAATTAAAGTAGCAACTGATTTCTCTTCATTATCTTGCTCAAAAAGGATTTCTACAATGGAATCTCTAATAAGATTAAGAACAGAGAATGTTTTTTTGGCATCACATCATAGGACAAAGTACAACAGTTCTACTGATGTATTTTTTATATTTTTTTACATACTTTTTTACATTTACATTTTACATACAATTTTTTTAAATAAAACTGGGACTACACTATACATACTACTTTAAAGTTTTTTGAATCTTTTTCAAAACATAAAATTCTCTTCCTGACATTCAATCTGCTGGCTTACTGTCCATTTCACTAGTTCAGTATACTGAAGCCTAAAGTATGCTGAACATTCACTCACTCATACTTAGCCACGTGCCTCTATGCCTGCACATTTTTGCTTCTACCAGACCAGCCAAATGCTTACAAAACATCAGTTTTCTTTTTCCAAATCTTTGTTAATTTGATATTGAAAGGACATAATTTTATTTTATTTATTTATTTTTCACCAAAAACATCTTTATTGGAGTATAGCCAATTAACAACTTTGTGATAGTTTCAGGTGAACAGTGAAGGGGCTCAGCCATATGTATACCTGTATCCATTCTCCCTCAAACCCCTCTCCCATCCAGAGTCCCACATAACATTAAGCAGAGTTCTCTGTGCTGTACAATAGATTTCTGTTGGTTATCCATTTCAAACATGGCAGTGTGCGTTTGACTTTCCCAAAGTCCCCAACCATCCTCTCCCCACTGCAACCATGTTAATTTACTAAGTTTGTGAGTCTCTTTGTTTTGTAAATAAGTTCATTTGTATCATTTCTTATTAGAATCCACATAAAAGGGATGTCAAATGATATTTCTCCTTCTCTGTCTGACTTACTTCACTCAGTATGACACTGTCTAGGTCCAACCATATTGTTGCAAATGGCCTTATTTCGTTTTTTTAATGGCCAAGTAATATTACATCACACACGCGCACCCCACCCATACTGTTATCCATTCCTCTGTCAATGGGCATTTAAGTTGTTTCGATCTCTTGGCTACTGTAAACAATGCTGCAACGAACACTGGGTAGCATGTATCTCTTCGGCCATGCTTTTTTTCTGGATATATGCCCAGGAATAGAATTGCAAGATCATATGGTAGCTCTATGTTTAGTTTTTCAAGGAACCTCCACACAGTTCTCTATAGTAGCTGCACCAATTTACATTCCCACCAACAGTGTAAGAGGGTACCCTTCTCTCTGCACCCTCTCTAGTATCTGTTGTTTGTGGAATTTTTGATGATAACCATCCTGACTGGTGTGAGATAGTATATCATTGTAGTTTTAAACTGCATTTCTCTTATAACTAGATTTTGAATCTTTTTCAAAACATAAAATTCTCTTCCTGACATTCAATCTGCTGGCTTACTGTCCATTTCACTAGTTCAGTATACTGAAGCCTAAAGTATGCTGAACATTCACTCACTCATACTTAGCCACGTGCCTCTATGCCTGCACATTTTTGCTTCTACCAGACCAGCCAAATGCTTACAAAACATCAGTTTTCTTTTTCCAAATCTTTGTTAATTTGATATTGAAAGGACATAATTTTATTTTATTTATTTATTTTTCACCAAAAACATCTTTATTGGAGTATAGCCAATTAACAACTTTGTGATAGTTTCAGGTGAACAGTGAAGGGGCTCAGCCATATGTATACCTGTATCCATTCTCCCTCAAACCCCTCTCCCATCCAGGCTGGGACATAACATTAAGCAGAGTTCCCTGTGCTGTACAATAGATTTCTGTTGGTTATCCATTTCAAACATGGCAGTGTGCGTTTGACTTTCCCAAAGTCCCCAACCATCCTCTCCCCACTGCAACCATGTTAATTTACTAAGTTTGTGAGTCTCTTTGTTTTGTAAATAAGTTCATTTGTATCATTTCTTATTAGAATCCACATAAAAGGGATGTCAAATGATATTTCTCCTTCTCTGTCTGACTTACTTCACTCAGTATGACACTGTCTAGGTCCAACCATATTGTTGCAAATGGCCTTATTTCGTTTTTTTAATGGCCAAGTAATATTACATCACACACGCGCACCCCCCCCCCCCACCCATACTTCGTTATCCATTCCTCTGTCAATGGGCATTTAAGTTGTTTCGATCTCTTGGCTACTGTAAACAATGCTGCAACGAACACTGGGTAGCATGTATCTCTTCGGGCCATGCTTTTTTTCTGGATATATGCCCAGGAATAGAATTGCAAGATCATATGGTAGCTCTATGTTTAGTTTTTCAAGGAACCTCCACACAGTTCTCTATAGTAGCTGCACCAATTTACATTCCCACCAACAGTGTAAGAGGGTACCCTTCTCTCTGCACCCTCTCTAGTATCTGTTGTTTGTGGAATTTTTGATGATAACCATCCTGACTGGTGTGAGATAGTATATCATTGTAGTTTTAAACTGCATTTCTCTTATAACTAGCGATTTTGAACATCTTTTCGTGTGCCTGTTGGCCATCTGCATGTCCTATTTAGAGAAATGTCTATTTAGGCCTTTTGCCCACTTTTTCAGTGGGTTGTTTGTTTTGATGCTATTGACTGTCATAAGATGTTTGTAAATTTTGGAGACTAATCCCTTCAGTCACATCATTTGCAAATATTTTCTCCCAGTCCATAGGCTGTCTTTTTGTTTTATTTATTATTTCCTTTGCTGTGTAAAAGCTTTTGAGTTTAAGTAGGTCCCATTTATTTTTGCTTTTATTTCCATTTTTCTGTGATGGATTACAAAAGATTTTGTTGTGATTTATGTCGGAGAGTGTTCTGTCCATGTTTTACTCTAAGAATTTTATTCCACCAGCTCCAGTTTTCTTTTTTAAGATTGCTTTGGCTATTCGGGGTCTTTTGTGTCTCCATACAAGTTCTGAGATTTTTGTTCTAGATCTGTGAAAAATGCCATTGGTTATTTGATAGGGATTGCAATGAATCTGTAGCATGCCTTGGGTAGTATAACCAGTTTAGCAATGTTGAGTCTTCCAATCCACGAACAAGGTATATCTTTCCATCTGTTTATGTCTTCAATTTCTTTTATCAGCACCTTATAGTTTTCAGAGTATAGGTTTTTGTCTCCCTAGGTAGGTTTATTTCTAGGTATTTTATTCTTTTTGATGGAATGATAAATGGAATTGCTTCTTGAATTTCTCTTTCTGATCTTTCATTATTAGTATATAGAAATACAGCAGACTTCCATCTATTAATTTTGTAACTTGCAACTTTACTAAATTCATTGATGAGTTCTTGTAGTTTTCTGGTAGCATCCTTTGGGATCTTCTATATATAGTATCATGTGAAAGGAAATAATTTTATAAGTACTACATGAGCAATGAGGGCTTCCCAGGTGGTTCAGTGGTAAAGAATTCACCTGCCAATGCAGAGACACAGGTTCTACCCCTGGGTCAGGAAGATCCCCTGGAAAAGGAAATGGCTGCCCACTCTAGTATTCTTGCCTTGAAAATCTCGTGGATTGAGGAGCCTGGTGATTTACAGTCCACAGGGTCACAAAGGGTCAGATACAACTGAGCAACTGAGCATGCACACACTTGAACAATGAAACATTTATTTTTCTTCACTTCTATTTATTTATTTATTTAGTATGTATTTATTTGGCTCCACTGGGTTTTAGTTGCAGCATGTGGGATCTAATTCTCTGACGAGGGATGGAACCCGGGCTCCCTGCATTGGGAACACAGAGTTAAACCACTGAACCACCAAGGAAGTCCCATATTTTCTTCATTTCTTATTCTGGGCTCCAATAAACAATCAGGAGAAATTTTTAAATCGTAAATTAGTGAATATAATATAAACAAGAGGTTAAATGATAATAAAGTTACTTTCAAAAAGAATATTACATTCTCACTTTTTCGTTCCCCAAACCTACTATATTTAACATCTGTGTATTTATGCTCATCCTTTTAGTATCTCGATTTCTACATTAATTATCTGAAAATCTAACAGGATTGTTCATACTTATATAATTCTTTTCTGTGTATCTTCTGATATAATATTTTAAAGATAAAACTTTTATAACACTAATTTTATATGGCCTGGGTATAAACAAATTATATTGTTACCAATATAATTATGTAAGTCCTTGTCAACTTATACTGCATCATACTAATATGAGTAGTTTTAATTCTTTGGTTTTGATGGAATGATATAGGTTTTTGTCTCCCTAGGTAGGTTTATTTCTAGGTATTTTATTCTTTTGATGGAATGATAAATGGAATTGCTTCTTGAATTTCTCTTTCTGATCTTTCATTATTAGTATATAGAAATACAGCAGACTTCCATCTATTAATTTTGTAACTTGCAACTTTACTAAATTCATTGATGAGTTCTTGTAGTTTTCTGGTAGCATCCTTTGGGATCTTCTATATATAGTATCATGTGAAAGGAAATAATTTTATAAGTACTACATGAGCAATGAGGGCTTCCCAGGTGGTTCAGTGGTAAAGAATTCACCTGCCAATGCAGAGACACAGGTTCTACCCCTGGGTCAGGAAGACCCCCTGGAAAAGGAAATGGCTGCCCACTCTAGTATTCTTGCCTTGAAAATCTCGTGGATTGAGGAGCCTGGTGATTTACAGTCCACAGGGTCACAAAGGGTCAGATACAACTGAGCAACTGAGCATGCACACACTTGAACAATGAAACATTTATTTTTCTTCACTTCTATTTATTTATTTATTTAGTATGTATTTATTTGGCTCCACTGGGTTTTAGTTGCAGCATGTGGGATCTAATTCTCTGACGAGGGATGGAACCCGGGCTCCCTGCATTGGGAACACAGAGTTAAACCACTGAACCACCAAGGAAGTCCCATATTTTCTTCATTTCTTATTCTGGGCTCCAATAAACAATCAGGAGAAATTTTTAAATCGTAAATTAGTGAATATAATATAAACAAGAGGTTAAATGATAATAAAGTTACTTTCAAAAAGAATATTACATTCTCACTTTTTCGTTCCCCAAACCTACTATATTTAACATCTGTGTATTTATGCTCATCCTTTTAGTATCTCGATTTCTACATTAATTATCTGAAAATCTAACAGGATTGTTCATACTTATATAATTCTTTTCTGTGTATCTTCTGATATAATATTTTAAAGATAAAACTTTTATAACACTAATTTTATATGGCCTGGGTATAAACAAAAATTATATTGTTACCAATATAATTATGTAAGTCCTTGTCAACTTATACTGCATCATCAGAGTCAATAATGAATAATAAAAAGGTGAATTACTAACTGGTCCTAAAGATTTAGTACTGTTTTTAAAATTTTGGCCTCTTATTATCGATTATTTATTTATTTTTTCATCCATCTTTATTCTTCAGCCTGTGTGGGCTTCCCATTGCAGTGGCCTCTCTCGTCGCAGAGACTGGCTCTGGGCATATGCGCTCCAGGGCGCCAACTTGCAGTTGGACACACCATGGTCCAGCCACTCCGTGGCACATGGAATCTTCCCAGGCCAGGGATCACACTGGGGCCTCTTGCACTGCAAGGCAGACTGTTTACCCACTGGACAACTAAGGAAGCCCTGATTTAGTACATTTTGAATGCATTCTTTCTAACAAGACAATACTTTATGATAGGAGTCAGCAAACTATGGCCTGGAACCCAAATCCAACCCACTGTCTGTTTTTGCAAATAAAGTTTTATTGGAATGCAAATCATGCCCACTCATTTGCATACTGCCTATGGCTGGTTTTGCACTCCAACTGTAGATCTGAGTAGTTACAGCAGAGACCATATTGCCCACAAAGCTTAAGATATTTAGCTTTTGGTCCTTTACAGAAAAAGTCTGAGGGCTTCCCTGGTGGCTCAGGTGGTAAAGATATCTGCCTGCCAGTGTGGGAGACACAAGTTCAATCCTTGATCCAGGAAGATCCCACATGCTGCAGAGCAACTAAGCCTATGCACCACAACTACTGAGCCTGCACACTAGAGCCCAGGAGCCACAACTATTGAGCCCACATATCCCAACTACTGAAGCCTGAGAGCCCTACAGCTTGTGCTCTGCAACAAGAAAAGCTACTGCAACAAGTACACCACAACTAGAGAGTAGCCCCCAATTACCACAACTAGAGAAAAGTTTACACAACAAAGACTAAGCACAGCCAGAAATAGATAAATAGAATTTTAAAAAAAAAACCTTGATGAATCCTATTTTAAAGATAAAACTTTTATAACACTAATTTTATATGGCCTGGGTATAAACAAAAATTATATTGTTACCAATATAATTATGTAAGTCCTTGTCAACTTATACTGCATCATCAGAGTCAATAATGAATAATAAAAAGGTGAATTACTAACTGGTCCTAAAGATTTAGTACTGTTTTTAAAATTTTGGCCTCTTATTATCGATTATTTATTTATTTTTTCATCCATCTTTATTCTTCAGCCTGTGTGGGCTTCCCATTGCAGTGGCCTCTCTCGTCGCAGAGACTGGCTCTGGGCATATGCGCTCCAGGGCGCCAACTTGCAGTTGGACACACCATGGTCCAGCCACTCCGTGGCACATGGAATCTTCCCAGGCCAGGGATCACACTGGGGCCTCTTGCACTGCAAGGCAGACTGTTTACCCACTGGACAACTAAGGAAGCCCTGATTTAGTACATTTTGAATGCATTCTTTCTAACAAGACAATACTTTATGATAGGAGTCAGCAAACTATGGCCTGGAACCCAAATCCAACCCACTGTCTGTTTTTGCAAATAAAGTTTTATTGGAATGCAAATCATGCCCACTCATTTGCATACTGCCTATGGCTGGTTTTGCACTCCAACTGTAGATCTGAGTAGTTACAGCAGAGACCATATTGCCCACAAAGCTTAAGATATTTAGCTTTTGGTCCTTTACAGAAAAAGTCTGAGGGCTTCCCTGGTGGCTCAGGTGGTAAAGATATCTGCCTGCCAGTGTGGGAGACACAAGTTCAATCCTTGATCCAGGAAGATCCCACATGCTGCAGAGCAACTAAGCCTATGCACCACAACTACTGAGCCTGCACACTAGAGCCCAGGAGCCACAACTATTGAGCCCACATATCCCAACTACTGAAGCCTGAGAGCCCTACAGCTTGTGCTCTGCAACAAGAAAAGCTACTGCAACAAGTACACCACAACTAGAGAGTAGCCCCCAATTACCACAACTAGAGAAAAGTTTACACAACAAAGACTAAGCACAGCCAGAAATAGATAAATAGAATTTTAAAAAAAAAACCTTGATGAATCCTATTTTAAAGTACTACTTTATTCTCCAACTCAAGGAATGGTTAACTCTGAAGAACAGAAAAAAACTTTTTTTTTTTTAAAAAGCTGAATAATAAAATAACAATGAATGATGAGGCTTAATGACACATAATTAGTAAATCAATAATTCTAAAGGCTTAAAAAATATTAAGGCCAAAAATTTATTTTACTTCATTATTTTGTTTATAAAAATTAAGGTCTAACCTGATTGATCCAAGGACATGTAGAATCTTCTCTCCATCTAATGGGTAGTCAACATTTGGGGGTGGTGGGGGACGCTGAAATACAATATCACAAGCATAAGTATATAAAGTACAGCCTTTGCAAAAAGAATATACATTTCGTTTCAGCTTACCTCAGTATTTCCATCAATATTAAATTTTGCTGCCTGGATACTCAGTCCACGCTTCAGATCACTAACAAAGCAAGTGCGCACTTAAAAGAAAAGGGGACATCATTATAGTTTGGGACTGAGTCAATGTCCCAGTTAAAAGATTCTATTCAAGTAAACATGTTCATCATCTGTTCCTTCTGATTTTATAAACTTCTCTGTCTTTAGTTAGCTTACAACAATTTATTCACATCTAAAAAACTTCATTCATGAAGGAATTGTAAGATATGTGTCATGTTTCTGATACAAAGCCACATTAAAAAAAAAAAACACATTTGAGGAAACTATTATGATTTTTGATATTCCTTGTATAAAGGGTACTATAATAAAAATAAATTTTAGCATCATGAAAACGTAGCCATTCTAACAGAATAGCATGTGTCTTTGAAGCAGACTGATTTGTATCTAATCTTATATATCCTATTCGTTTTTAAAATTCTTGGTTGGTCAGAATATAAAGCTAAATTCTGGCCTTAGCTGCAGTAACACTCTTTAGTTTAGGGTTTTTCTCCTTGGCACACTACCTCACCTTCTTTTTCTCACTTTGAACATTTATCCTTTTTTAAAGACTATTTCTATTGCAAATATAAATTGTATAAGCAGATTCAAATTATTTTCATAAAGAGGTAAGAAATAAAATTTTTTTCAAATAGGGACAAAACTGATACTGAGAGCAAGAAATGTAATAATTTGGTTAATTACTTACAAAACATAAACATATATTACACAAAATTCTTTTCATTTACTAAAAGTATATTTGTTAAGAATCTAAAATATGCCAAGAACTACTGTGTAGCACAGGAAACTATATTCAATACCTTGAAATAACCTATAATGTGAAAGATTCTGATAAAAGAAGATACATAACTGGGTATTTCCCTGGCAGTTCAATACTAAAACTCTGTGCTCCCAATGCAGGAGGCACAGGTTTGATCCTTGATCAGGAACTAAGATCACACATAGGGCATGGTGTGGCCAAAAAGAAAAAAAAAAAAAAGAAAAAGAATTTACATAACTGAGTCAGTTTGCTGTACTCTGAGATACTGTAAATCAACTATATTTCAATTTAAAAGAAAAAGAACTTACAATATATTAGTATGCTAGACAGTAAGCTAGGTGCTCAAGTCACGTATATATTCTATACTTTATTTAAGTCTTCGTTAACTATTTAAGAAATGTAAATTCTTAAGACTCTCAACATCCTACACACTTAGCATATGAAGGTGCTCTTCTTTAAGGAAACTAAATTCATTGAACTAAAAATCCCTAGGGCTTCCCTAGTGGTCCACTGGGTAGGGACACCGCCTTCTAGTGCAAGGGGTGCCGGTTCGATCCCTGGCACGGTAAGACCCCACCTGCCGCGGAGCGGCTGGACCGATGTGTCCAACTCGAGCTGGAGCTCTGGAGAGCATGCATCGAGAGCTGGTGCTCTGCGAAGAGAGACGCCACTGCGATGGGAGGCCCACACAGGCCAAAGAACAAAGATGGATGAAAACAAATAAATGAAAGAGCAATAGAAATGGCCAAAAAAAAAGTCCCTAAATAGATAAATTACTCTTAAAGATTATAAAATAATTGAACAAAACTTTAGGTATTACATAAGTAATTAACATAATAAGCATGTGTATGTTTGCATATTTGTTTTTAATACAAATGTGTTCCTACTACAAATATTTTAAGCAACATGCTTTTTCCCTTAATATATTATGCATACCCTTTCAAATCTATATATCTAGCTCCTCCTTTTCAAAAGCTGTATGGGTTCCATCTGGGGTACCAAATAAATAAATAAATGTTATATGGTATTCCTTATTATGAAGTCACCAAACTTCATTCAAATTCCCTCTTGGATAGGATGCACACTTTTCAATTTTTATAAATATGCCAAGCGCTTTCTGTAAATATTGTTTTCAGTTCTTACAAATAGCATGTATTATTTTTTCCATAATCTCACAAACACTAAATGTTTATCCTTCAAATTTTTGCCAATTTGATGTTTCCCTGGCTAATGGAAATGTCTTTTTTTCTTTTCATGATTTTTTTTTTAACTTTTTTTTTAACGAAGGATAACTGCTTTACAGGTTTTCCTTGTTTTTGGACAAACGTCAACATGATGACAGAAATGTCTTTTCATAAGCTGGAGGCAATATTGAAAGAAACATTCCAATAAGTTATCAGCTGTTTTATCATGGGGACTAGGACTAGAGGAACAGAACAGAAATGATTCATTTCACTTGAGCTATTTCTCTATTATTTCAGCTTCTGCAAAAAGCATGAAGAATGACTGAAATTTTATAGTAACTGAAGAGGTTTTAGATAATTATGCCATAACTAAGATCCATTTTGCAGTTTTACCTATTGTGTGACAATGAACAAATCATTTAATATTACAGGGACCCAACTGTATCTCCAAGTCCCATTTAACTCTAAAATTCATTATTGTCTAATTCTCTATGAAACATTTTAGAGTATTAATTTTACACAACACTTTTAGTAATGAAGAACATTAAATTATAGTTTAACTGATTTCCTTCCAGTAACTAACTCAAAATACCAGAACATTCAATTTAAACATTATCGTAAAAATTTACTGTAACAAAGGAGTATTAATAATGCATCTTATTAGAGTGAATCTAATATACTTCAACCAACTGTAGAATTTCTGAAGTTAATGAACTGACTTTTTTAACCTTATAAAAATTTAAAATACTATAGTATAAAAAAATGCTAAACAACATAAAATCAGTGGCTTTAAGTTCATACTGTGAAAACTACTAATTCCCTAGTAACTCTGTATTCTCTACCTATCATTGAGAAGTTTCTTCAATAGTACATTAAAAGTAATGCTAAAAGGGAATTCTCTGATGATTCAATGGTTAGAACTCTGCACCTCCACTGCTGAAGGCTTGGGATCAATCCCTGATCAGGGAACTAAGATGCCACCAGCCACTGGGAAAAAAAAACAAAACAAAAAAGTAATGCCAAAAGCTTACATAAATCCGAAGAAAAACCAAAATTTTGTTTACATTATTCCACATCCTATATGTTAAGTATTTTAAGATATTATACTATGAATTTAATATATTTTATATCTGTATAAATACTTAGAAACATGCCCTCTAAATGAATACTTAATGATGAAAGGAACAAAAAACAGGAACTCAGTTTACCTTTAATGTCCTCCAGGATACCTTCTGGAATTGAACCTAAAACAGAAATTTTATTTACAACTGTAGAGCTTTTATAAGCAGAAACAATCGTTAGGTTACATTCACATTTCCATTTTCATTTCAGCAAACTAAAAAACATTACAAAGTACTATAATCTTTTAAAAGCCAAATACAAACATCAGGTTTACTTTTAGGAAAGAAATTTCAGCATTTAAGAATGACTGAAATTTTATAGTAACTGAAGAGGTTTTAGATAATTATGCCATAACTAAGATCCATTTTGCAGTTTTACCTATTGTGTGACAATGAACAAATCATTTAATATTACAGGGACCCAACTGTATCTCCAAGTCCCATTTAACTCTAAAATTCATTATTGTCTAATTCTCTATGAAACATTTTAGAGTATTAATTTTACACAACACTTTTAGTAATGAAGAACATTAAATTATAGTTTAACTGATTTCCTTCCAGTAACTAACTCAAAATACCAGAACATTCAATTTAAACATTATCGTAAAAATTTACTGTAACAAAGGAGTATTAATAATGCATCTTATTAGAGTGAATCTAATATACTTCAACCAACTGTAGAATTTCTGAAGTTAATGAACTGACTTTTTTAACCTTATAAAAATTTAAAATACTATAGTATAAAAAAATGCTAAACAACATAAAATCAGTGGCTTTAAGTTCATACTGTGAAAACTACTAATTCCCTAGTAACTCTGTATTCTCTACCTATCATTGAGAAGTTTCTTCAATAGTACATTAAAAGTAATGCTAAAAGGGAATTCTCTGATGATTCAATGGTTAGAACTCTGCACCTCCACTGCTGAAGGCTTGGGATCAATCCCTGATCAGGGAACTAAGATGCCACCAGCCACTGGGAAAAAAAAACAAAACAAAAAAGTAATGCCAAAAGCTTACATAAATCCGAAGAAAAACCAAAATTTTGTTTACATTATTCCACATCCTATATGTTAAGTATTTTAAGATATTATACTATGAATTTAATATATTTTATATCTGTATAAATACTTAGAAACATGCCCTCTAAATGAATACTTAATGATGAAAGGAACAAAAAACAGGAACTCAGTTTACCTTTAATGTCCTCCAGGATACCTTCTGGAATTGAACCTAAAACAGAAATTTTATTTACAACTGTAGAGCTTTTATAAGCAGAAACAATCGTTAGGTTACATTCACATTTCCATTTTCATTTCAGCAAACTAAAAAACATTACAAAGTACTATAATCTTTTAAAAGCCAAATACAAACATCAGGTTTACTTTTAGGAAAGAAATTTCAGCATTTAAAGTTAACCCAAAGCACAGAAGTTGAAGCGAGATATAAACAAAGTGCTAAAGAATGTCACTAATACTCAAAAATTTGATAAAAACAAGACCTTAAAAATTTACCAGAATAAATGGCATTGGATAGGAACTGACCAAGGAAATCTTTTCTACAGTAAAAAGATGTGCTAATTATCTGTGTTAAAGTACTTAGAAGAAATGGTACGGCTCAAACATCTGGGCTTCCCAGGTCGCACTAAGTGGTAAAGAACCTGCCTGCCAATGCAGGAGATGTCAGAGACCGATCCCAGGGTGGGGAAGATCCCCTGGAGGAGGGCACAGTAGCCCACTCCAGTATTCATGCCTGGAGAATCCCATGGACAGAAAAGCCTGGCGGGATACAGTCTGTAGGATAACACAGAGTTAGACACACCTGAGCATGCACCTACTTTTCCTTTACAAAAAGTTACATTTCAAGTTTGCTAATCTTTCCCGTGATAATAAATGACTGTCACTGAGTGACATACTAACCTAACGCATATTTGTAAAAAGGATCACACACAGACTTAATTTTTTTCTTCAAGGTAAATGTGACGTTTTAATAAGTGAGTGGGAAAGTACCTATTATATAGATTTCATCTATATAATATAGGAAGACTTTAGAAGATAATGTTTGGCTATCATTGTTAATGTAATTTTGTTGCCAATAAACCTAGTTTTCCAAGTCAGACTCAAAAATTTAAACTCTTTGAAATTCAGAATTTTTAACCCATTGTTAAGTATGTATACATATTGTGATTGATTTGTAAGAACAAATGATTTAAATCAAGGAAGACGAAAATTTATAGGTATAAAAGGTATCATGATTTAGTAAGGGTAATCATGCACTTCTTCCATCTGGAGCTACATATCTTGTCAGCTACTAAAACTTAAGAAATTTAAATTAAAAACCACACCTTTAAAATATTAAGTCATAACCTTTAATAATTAATAAACAATATTTAATCACACTGCTTTTTGAGAGGAAGCAAAAAAATTTACCATTAGTAAGTATGACTTTAGGATTATTATTTTACCCTTATGATGTTGTTCCTTTAAAATTCTTTGGTATTCATAATATAGTAGTGATGATACACAAAAATTTTATAAATACAAACATAAATATGAATTGCAGATACATACTCAAAATTTTTTTACTGATGGGGCCAGTGTATGAAAAAATGTTGGAAGACTCCTATCCTTAAATGTTGGTATTTATCTCACAAAGATATAAACATTTCCAAAATGATTTAAACCTGGCTATAAATGGATGAGAGAAATGTAACTAGCTTATAAGAATGTACAGATTTAAGAATAGGTGCTAAAAATCGTAACATTTCACATGTGCTAAACTCTCTCTAGGAATATTCAAATAAGTTACAACATGTGCTAAACACATTTGGTAATATGAAAAAAAAGTCTTCTTTAGGCAACATTGAAAGCAAGCTTGAAAATAAAGGGCTTATTTTAGTTAGAAGTAGATGCTGTTTTGGGAAGGGACTTCTCAATATTAGTGGTTAATCACATCCATTTAAACACTGCAAATGAGGCATTCATTGGCTCTTTGAAAATCCTATCTAAATTTCAGCTAACTAAGAATAAGAAGCATAATGTTTGGCTATCATTGTTAATGTAATTTTGTTGCCAATAAACCTAGTTTTCCAAGTCAGACTCAAAAATTTAAACTCTTTGAAATTCAGAATTTTTAACCCATTGTTAAGTATGTATACATATTGTGATTGATTTGTAAGAACAAATGATTTAAATCAAGGAAGACGAAAATTTATAGGTATAAAAGGTATCATGATTTAGTAAGGGTAATCATGCACTTCTTCCATCTGGAGCTACATATCTTGTCAGCTACTAAAACTTAAGAAATTTAAATTAAAAACCACACCTTTAAAATATTAAGTCATAACCTTTAATAATTAATAAACAATATTTAATCACACTGCTTTTTGAGAGGAAGCAAAAAAATTTACCATTAGTAAGTATGACTTTAGGATTATTATTTTACCCTTATGATGTTGTTCCTTTAAAATTCTTTGGTATTCATAATATAGTAGTGATGATACACAAAAATTTTATAAATACAAACATAAATATGAATTGCAGATACATACTCAAAATTTTTTTACTGATGGGGCCAGTGTATGACAAAATGTTGGAAGACTCCTATCCTTAAATGTTGGTATTTATCTCACAAAGATATAAACATTTCCAAAATGATTTAAACCTGGCTATAAATGGATGAGAGAAATGTAACTAGCTTATAAGAATGTACAGATTTAAGAATAGGTGCTAAAAATCGTAACATTTCACATGTGCTAAACTCTCTCTAGGAATATTCAAATAAGTTACAACATGTGCTAAACACATTTGGTAATATGAAAAAAAAGTCTTCTTTAGGCAACATTGAAAGCAAGCTTGAAAATAAAGGGCTTATTTTAGTTAGAAGTAGATGCTGTTTTGGGAAGGGACTTCTCAATATTAGTGGTTAATCACATCCATTTAAACACTGCAAATGAGGCATTCATTGGCTCTTTGAAAAATCCTATCTAAATTTCAGCTAACTAAGAATAAGAAGCATAATATTTTGTATATAATTTACTTTTCAATTGTATACTTTTCAAACCAATGTACTTATGTTAGTCTGTTTAATTTTTTTTTTAACATTTATTTTATTTATTTATCTTTTGGGGGGGTGAGGTGGGAAGGGAGGGGGACGGGTGGGTCACTTCTACTGGTCTTTCATTTATCTATTTTCATCCATCTCTGTTCTTCAGCCGTGTGGGCCTCCCACCACGGTGGCCTCTGTCGTCCCAGAGCGCCGGCTCTGGGCGCATGCACCCCAGAGCTCCGGCTTGGTAATTGGACAGATCAGTCCAGCCGCTCTGCGGCACGTGGGATCTTCCCAGGCCAGGGATCGAACCGGCGCCCCTTGCACTGCAAGGCAGTGTCCTTACCCACTGGACCACCAGGGGAAGCCCTGTTTAATTTTTTAAGTTAGCATATTCATTCTTTTTTGAACAAGGTTCTAAATACTAAATCAAGGGCTTCCCAGGTGGTCCAGTGGGTAAAGAGTCTGCCTTGCAATGCCAGGGGCGCCAGTTCTATCCGTGGCCTGGGAAGAGCTGAGTGGCTGGACCAATGTGTCCAACTACCGAGCCGGAGCTCTGGAGCGCGTGCGCCCAGAGCCGGTGCTCTGTAACAGGAGAGGCCACTGCGATGGGAGGCCCACACAGGCCAAAGAACAAAGATGGATGAAAATAAATAAATGAAAGGCCAATAGAAGTGTCCAAAAAAAAGACCACAGATAGAAATTTAAACAACAAAAAAAGCAAGTAGGAGGTAAAAAGGAACAAAAACTGGATCCCTAGAAGAGTATCAGCAGCAAAAGCAAGATCAGATGAAACTAAGAAGGAATATTGAAGAAATAAGAGAAAACCACAAAGGAAGAAAAGTTTTGCAAGCTTAGGCAACATTGAAAGCAAGCTTGAAAATAAAGGGCTTATTTTAGTTAGAAGTAGATGCTGTTTTGGGAAGGGACTTCTCAATATTAGTGGTTAATCACATCCATTTAAACACTGCAAATGAGGCATTCATTGGCTCTTTGAAAAATCCTATCTAAATTTCAGCTAACTAAGAATAAGAAGCATAATATTTTGTATATAATTTACTTTTCAATTGTATACTTTTCAAACCAATGTACTTATGTTAGTCTTTTTAATTTTTTTTTTAACATTTATTTTATTTATTTATCTTTTGGGGGTGAGGTGGGAAGGGAGGGGGACGGGTGGGTCACTTCTACTGGTCTTTCATTTATCTATTTTCATCCATCTCTGTTCTTCAGCCGTGTGGGCCTCCCACCACGGTGGCCTCTGTCGTCCCAGAGCGCCGGCTCTGGGCGCATGCACCCCAGAGCTCCGGCTTGGTAATTGGACAGATCAGTCCAGCCGCTCTGCGGCACGTGGGATCTTCCCAGGCCAGGGATCGAACCGGCGCCCCTTGCACTGCAAGGCAGTGTCCTTACCCACTGGACCACCAGGGGAAGCCCTGTTTAATTTTTTAAGTTAGCATATTCATTCTTTTTTGAACAAGGTTCTAAATACTAAATCAAGGGCTTCCCAGGTGGTCCAGTGGGTAAAGAGTCTGCCTTGCAATGCCAGGGGCGCCAGTTCTATCCGTGGCCTGGGAAGAGCTGAGTGGCTGGACCAATGTGTCCAACTACCGAGCCGGAGCTCTGGAGCGCGTGCGCCCAGAGCCGGTGCTCTGTAACAGGAGAGGCCACTGCGATGGGAGGCCCACACAGGCCAAAGAACAAAGATGGATGAAAATAAATAAATGAAAGGCCAATAGAAGTGTCCAAAAAAAAGACCACAGATAGAAATTTAAACAACAAAAAAAGCAAGTAGGAGGTAAAAAGGAACAAAAACTGGATCCCTAGAAGAGTATCAGCAGCAAAAGCAAGATCAGATGAAACTAAGAAGGAATATTGAAGAAATAAGAGAAAACCACAAAGGAAGAAAAGTTTTGCAAGCTAAGGGAAGAGAAAGTATCAGGAGTATACAGACAATCCATATGCAAACTAGTATAAAGAGAATGGATAAACAACAAGGTTCTACTGTGTAGCACAGAAAACTATATTCAATACCCCATGATCAACCACAATGGAGAAGAATATAAAAAAGAATAAATATAGATATATATATAACTGAGTCAATCTGCTATACAGCAGAAACTACCACATTGTAAATCAACTACACTTCAATAAAATAAAATTAAAAAAAACAGTCTTTGATAATCCATGATATCAAAAGTTCTGGGAAGAATGATTAAAATTCAACTATTAGGTCTGGTGATTAAAAACAGCTCAATGATGACCTTATAATTGGAGCCAGGATATCAGAGTGATGTTAGAAAAAAAGAATAAGTACGCAATGGGGAGGGGGTGAATATAAACCACTTTTAAATAGATCAAAATGATTTTACCCATCACAGAGGGAAGGCTCTGTTCTTTAGCAGCACCTGTGTCAACAGTACATTGTTCCAACAGTTGAGTTTCCAACTCCCTGAAGATTCAAAAAAAAAAGTTACTGTAATTAAAATATTTCAATTGATATCAGTTTCTTATTTAATATTTTTAATTCATATCAGATCATGATGCTTTAAATAAAACTGGCTTTACCCTTAGAAGATGAATATACTCAAGGCTAGTAAAGAATGGAATAAATAACATTGAATGTCCATATTACAAGTCTTCTACTGATCACTGTCAAAAAATTTGCAACTTTTTTGTTTTTTAATTCTTTAGCATCTGGCTTTTTTGGCACAGGTGAAGCAATGTGCTAAATGTCAAGAAACTTACTTGTGAAGAGCTTTTCCTCCTAAGGGGAGTGCTCCCCAACAATTCAGTACTGGGATTCCTTCATATATCTATTAAGGTAGTCAAGGATATTACTATTTGAGGAGGTAAAAATGAGTTTCCCTGACCTCTGCACAATGGTTCTACTTCAAGTTGGCTGGCAAATTATTATTTTTTAAGTGTATTCTTTATTTTTTAAGAAAAACCAGTCTTTCCTTCTCGAAGAAAACAGCTAAACATATACATACGCACACCACACACGGAGAACTCATTTGTCAGAGCTTGGGTGCCCATAAAGTAGCCACTGTCCACATGTGGCTACTGAGCACTTGAAATGTGGCTGGTCTGAACTGAGATACGCTATAAAAATAAACTCCACAACAAATTTAGAAAATTTAGAAAAAAGCCTGTAAAATATCTCATTATAATTTATTATGTTGACTGTATATTGAGATGATAATTTTTAAATATATTTGGCCAAAAAAATACACTAATTTCATCTTTCAGGAGTACTTGTAAAATCTGTAGCTCTTAGAAAAACTTTAAATTACACGTCTCATACTGTATTTTTTTTTTTTTTAATTTTGGCCTCTTTCTGTTGTTTATTTATTTATTTTGATCCATCTTTATTCTTTGGCCCATATGGGCCTCCCATTGCAGTGGCCTCTCTCATTGCAGAGCGCTGTCTCTGTGCGCATGCGCTCCAGAGTGCTGGCTCACAACTGGACCCGCTAGTCCAGCTGCCCCACGGCACATGGGATCTTCCCGGGCCAGGGATGGAACCGGTGCCCCCTGTACTGCAAGGTGGACTCCTTACCCACTGGAACACCAGGGAAGCCCTCACACTGTATTAATATTGGAGCTGAAAGAACAGTGGATGATATTATTCTATGGGTTTGCTACCTTATTTTACATATTGTTTTTGCTGTTGTTTTATAAGAACACTATTTATGAAAAGGAAATAAGTCTATTGGTAGGAACACTGGCTTTGGAGACAAACATGGGTTTATATCTTGGCTATATGCTTCTGTCACATGGGCCAGCCACCTATCTCAACTTTCAGTCTTCTCATTCATGTAATAATACTTTTGTCACAGGGTTGTCACGAGACGTACACACAAAATATTTTGTATTTTAAAAAGCTATTGCCTAATTTAGTCCCTTAGGTGCCAATGATCCTGTATTTCCTTCCCATAATCATTTCTTCTAATAAATACACATGTAAATTCTCTTAAGAGTCTCGCATTTATGTACTTCAAATTCCTTTTCAAATGTAGCAAATGTCTACTGTACATCTAAGAGACATTTACCTATACTCTACTTAAATTCATTCAATGACTGGGAATGGACCAGTTTATAGTCAGTAATTCACTTTGAACAGCTTAAATTACTGCGGAGTTCTTCCCAGTAGTAAATGATACAAAAACCACAGCACTTACTGTGCAAATTATGTGCCAGGTTCTGCACCAAATACTTTCTATGCTACCTCAACCAAGTCACACAATGCCTCTATGAGGTGAAATTATTATAATTCCCACCTTAGAGATGAGAAAACTTGGGGCAAGAGAGATCAAGCTACTTGCCCAACATCAGACAACCAGAAAGAAGTTTAAGCTGAGACCTACACTTACTTGTGTTATTTGATTCCAAACCCCAAACTCAGAAATCTTATACCAATACTGCCCTGCATGAAAGCATCAGGAAATTGAGAGGAAAAAAGTGTATTTACTTTTCCAAAGCAAACCCTTCAGTTATTTGAATGAAGATTTCATACTGCCATCAAGTTTTAATGATACTTGATTTAACTCTCTCATTTCTGTTTTCAATTATTCTTCATATGACTTTTCTTAGAACTTGACTATCTTATCCAACTTCTTAGATACATCCTAATTAGTTGAATGCAAAGGATTTGATCTCTGGAGTATATACTGAGACCAAGTTAAAATGATAGTTTCTACAGAAAGTAAGTCTCAAAACCCTGCAAATTTTGTCCATATATGTCATATCTGTACATGGTAATTAGTTGCAACTACCTTATTTATTTTTCGTTTTAACACTTAGGTGCCACTGGCTTTGGAGACAAACATGGGTTTATATCTTGGCTATATGCTTCTGTCACATGGGCCAGCCACCTATCTCAACTTTCAGTCTTCTCATTCATGTAATAATACTTTTGTCACAGGGTTGTCATGAGACGTACACACAAAATATTTTGTATTTTAAAAAGCTATTGCCTAATTTAGTCCCTTAGGTGCCAATGATCCTGTATTTCCTTCCCATAATCATTTCTTCTAATAAATACACATGTAAATTCTCTTAAGAGTCTCGCATTTATGTACTTCAAATTCCTTTTCAAATGTAGCAAATGTCTACTGTACATCTAAGAGACATTTACCTATACTCTACTTAAATTCATTCAATGACTGGGAATGGACCAGTTTATAGTCAGTAATTCACTTTGAACAGCTTAAATTACTGCGGAGTTCTTCCCAGTAGTAAATGATACAAAAACCACAGCACTTACTGTGCAAATTATGTGCCAGGTTCTGCACCAAATACTTTCTATGCTACCTCAACCAAGTCACACAATGCCTCTATGAGGTGAAATTATTATAATTCCCACCTTAGAGATGAGAAAACTTGGGGCAAGAGAGATCAAGCTACTTGCCCAACATCAGACAACCAGAAAGAAGTTTAAGCTGAGACCTACACTTACTTGTGTTATTTGATTCCAAACCCCAAACTCAGAAATCTTATACCAATACTGCCCTGCATGAAAGCATCAGGAAATTGAGAGGAAAAAAAAAAGTGTATTTACTTTTCCAAAGCAAACCCTTCAGTTATTTGAATGAAGATTTCATACTGCCATCAAGTTTTAATGATACTTGATTTAACTCTCTCATTTCTGTTTTCAATTATTCTTCATATGACTTTTCTTAGAACTTGACTATCTTATCCAACTTCTTAGATACATCCTAATTAGTTGAATGCAAAGGATTTGATCTCTGGAGTATATACTGAGACCAAGTTAAAATGATAGTTTCTACAGAAAGTAAGTCTCAAAACCCTGCAAATTTTGTCCATATATGTCATATCTGTACATGGTAATGTAAAATAGTTTGATGCAATAAAAACAACTTTCAATATACCTAATTATTTTAAACTAGAGTAAAAACCGCAAAATTAGCTGATTTACAAAAAAAGATACAGGTAGCACTAGGCTCTCCCTATATCCACAATCCAGGACCATGGCAGAGTTTATCCCAAGTGTAAGTAGAGCCATTAGATGACTTGGAGCAAGCAAAACAGATGGAACCTAGAAAACAACAAAACCAGAATGAATGTCAGTAGTTGAAGGTGTCTCCCTTAATTTCAAATATATTTACGAAAATTCGTAATTGTGATAGTCAACCATTTTATAGCACTAAATTAAGAATTAGTTGATTTATTTGAATTTATACAATCTAAATATCCTGTAATAAATAAAAATATCTTAAGTTCTCTAAATTGTTTCATTCTGAATTGACAATTATAAAGTATTTTTATTAATTTAGTTCTCACTCTTTTGGAGGAAAAACTGAAAAGGATAAAGAGACATAGAAACATGTCTTAAAGAAATATATACTCAAAGGAAAATGCTAAATTTTAAAAATAAAAGAGATGTCTTTATCATCAAAACATAAATAGAGAAAAAAGTTCTTGACTCTGCTTGTATCAAGATGTAAGAGCTTATAATATGAATTATATTTCTAAAACATTAGAGTAGTAGTTAAAACTAAAGGGAAGAACTATAAAAATCCTTAGTTCTAAAGCAATACTTTCCAGTGAAAACTTGCCGGATTTGGTGATACCTCAAGTATCAGGTAAATATTCAATCACAATGTGGAAGTCCAAATGCCAAACAAAATAACAGATACGTTTCCATTGCCTAAGTACAGCAGGTATTCTGGTTATATGCCACATAAGGATTCTAACATAAACACAACGAAAATGCTAAGTCCAAGTGAAAACACAGAAAATCATCTATTTTATTCAGATAAGACCTAAAGTAACTTCTTGCTGTGTTCTGAGTTACCCCTACTGCAAATAAAATTCTTGAATTAGTAATATAGTACGTACAGGAGGGTATGTAACCTGTTTCTCTATGCCTGATCTTACATTGGTTTAAAATGTAAAATAAGTTTGTTTGCAATAAAAACAACTTTCAATATACCTAATTATTTTAAACTAGAGTAAAAACCGCAAAATTAGCTGATTTACAAAAAAAGATACAGGTAGCACTAGGCTCTCCCTATATCCACAATCCAGGACCATGGCAGAGTTTATCCCAAGTGTAAGTAGAGCCATTAGATGACTTGGAGCAAGCAAAACAGATGGAACCTAGAAAACAACAAAACCAGAATGAATGTCAGTAGTTGAAGGTGTCTCCCTTAATTTCAAATATATTTACGAAAATTCGTAATTGTGATAGTCAACCATTTTATAGCACTAAATTAAGAATTAGTTGATTTATTTGAATTTATACAATCTAAATATCCTGTAATAAATAAAAATATCTTAAGTTCTCTAAATTGTTTCATTCTGAATTGACAATTATAAAGTATTTTTATTAATTTAGTTCTCACTCTTTTGGAGGAAAAACTGAAAAGGATAAAGAGACATAGAAACATGTCTTAAAGAAATATATACTCAAAGGAAAATGCTAAATTTTAAAAATAAAAGAGATGTCTTTATCATCAAAACATAAATAGAGAAAAAAGTTCTTGACTCTGCTTGTATCAAGATGTAAGAGCTTATAATATGAATTATATTTCTAAAACATTAGAGTAGTAGTTAAAACTAAAGGGAAGAACTATAAAAATCCTTAGTTCTAAAGCAATACTTTCCAGTGAAAACTTGCCGGATTTGGTGATACCTCAAGTATCAGGTAAATATTCAATCACAATGTGGAAGTCCAAATGCCAAACAAAATAACAGATACGTTTCCATTGCCTAAGTACAGCAGGTATTCTGGTTATATGCCACATAAGGATTCTAACATAAACACAACGAAAATGCTAAGTCCAAGTGAAAACACAGAAAATCATCTATTTTATTCAGATAAGACCTAAAGTAACTTCTTGCTGTGTTCTGAGTTACCCCTACTGCAAATAAAATTCTTGAATTAGTAATATAGTACGTACAGGAGGGTATGTAACCTGTTTCTCTATGCCTGATCTACTAAGTTATAACTTGGAAATATTAACTGCCCTCGTCTCATAAATACATTGATTTTTTGACATATTTTGTGTTCAGCAGAATGAAAATCATATTTTACATGTGCTCAATTTCTTATATATTGTACATATTTTATACACTCTTCTAAATTGCTAAAAAAAAAACCCTCTAAATTCCTAAGGCAGAGATTTTTAAAATGTTAAGTAGTAAAGATTTTGGCCAACTAAGAAAAACAATTATTTTAAGTCATAATGTTGGTCTTTAAAATAATCTTAACTTCTATAAAATGAGAGCTATAAGTAATATTGCTAATATCAAGATGTAAGAGCCATTACTAGCAATGCCCACCTACTCTATGGGAGATATTATTTGATGGCTCCATTTACTAGGCATTTAAAGCCTATGAAATGAAAATGAAACAACTCAAGAATTAAGAACAGTCAGCATACCTAAACAATGAGGAACAGAAAGACCTGAAAGAAAAACATCATAAACTTCACAGCACAGAAGTTTTCATTTCAGGGAAAAAAAAAAAACCTCCATACTTAAAACCTGTACTAAAACAAATAAATAAGAGTAAATGCAATAAATAGGAATCTTCAATTATCTATATATTAGACAAAATGCTAAGTATGCATGAAATAACCACACAAAGAAAGAAAATAAATGGTCAATTTGAAGAGGATTCAGTTTATTTTTGTCATCCAATTCTCTTTCAATGAAAGAAATAAAATGAGGATCTTTTTAATTTAAGCTTTGAGTACCTACTAAAAATAACAACATAAAAAAATTGATACCTCAAAATACTTGAAAAGAACACGAGTGAGTGTCTCTCTGAAGTGGGAAGGACATAATACTGACTCAATAACCACAACTCTGCGATCTCTGGGATTCACCAATAGATGCCTGAAAAATGGTAAGTTTTTAAAAGTAAATAAAAGTTCGTATTTATTTTGGCACACAATGAAACTTGTTAAGGTTAAAGAAAGCATACCACCTTCACTTAAGAAGCTTTATAACAAAAAGACATCGTCATTTAATTATCCATGAAAGATAACATGTTTCATTTTTAAAAATTTTCATGTTTTTAACTTTATTCAATTTTTAAAGGTTACACTCTTCTAAATTGCTAAAAAAACCCTCTAAATTCCTAAGGCAGAGATTTTTAAAATGTTAAGTAGTAAAGATTTTGGCCAACTAAGAAAAACAATTATTTTAAGTCATAATGTTGGTCTTTAAAATAATCTTAACTTCTATAAAATGAGAGCTATAAGTAATATTGCTAATATCAAGATGTAAGAGCCATTACTAGCAATGCCCACCTACTCTATGGGAGATATTATTTGATGGCTCCATTTACTAGGCATTTAAAGCCTATGAAATGAAAATGAAACAACTCAAGAATTAAGAACAGTCAGCATACCTAAACAATGAGGAACAGAAAGACCTGAAAGAAAAACATCATAAACTTCACAGCACAGAAGTTTTCATTTCAGGGAAAAAAAAAAAACCTCCATACTTAAAACCTGTACTAAAACAAATAAATAAGAGTAAATGCAATAAATAGGAATCTTCAATTATCTATATATTAGACAAAATGCTAAGTATGCATGAAATAACCACACAAAGAAAGAAAATAAATGGTCAATTTGAAGAGGATTCAGTTTATTTTTGTCATCCAATTCTCTTTCAATGAAAGAAATAAAATGAGGATCTTTTTAATTTAAGCTTTGAGTACCTACTAAAAATAACAACATAAAAAAATTGATACCTCAAAATACTTGAAAAGAACACGAGTGAGTGTCTCTCTGAAGTGGGAAGGACATAATACTGACTCAATAACCACAACTCTGCGATCTCTGGGATTCACCAATAGATGCCTGAAAAATGGTAAGTTTTTAAAAGTAAATAAAAGTTCGTATTTATTTTGGCACACAATGAAACTTGTTAAGGTTAAAGAAAGCATACCACCTTCACTTAAGAAGCTTTATAACAAAAAGACATCGTCATTTAATTATCCATGAAAGATAACATGTTTCATTTTTAAAAAATTTTCATGTTTTTAAACTTTTTATTCAATTTTTAAAGGTTACACTCCATTTGCAGGTATTATAAAGTACTGGCCATATTCCTCATGTTGTACATTACAGCCTTAAGCCAGTCATATACTCAAGAGTTTGTGCCTCCTACTTCCCCACCTCTATGTTGCCCCACTGGTAATCTTTCATTTATTCCCTATATCTGTGAGTCTGCTTCTTTTTTGTTATATTCACTAGTTTGTTTTATTTTTTAGATTCCACAAATAAGTGATATCATACAGTATTTGTCTTTCTGTCTGACTTACTTCACTTAGCTTAGCTTAGCATGTGTTAGCTGCTCAGTCTTGTCCAACTCCATGAGACCCCATGGAGTATAGCCCACTAGGCTCCTCTGTCCATGGAATTCTCCAGGCAAGAATACCATAGAGGGCAGCCGTTCCCTTCTCCAGGGGGTCTTTCTGACCCAGGGATCGAACGGAGGTCTCCTGAACTGCAGGCAGAATCTTTACCAACCAAGCTGCCAGGGAAGCCCTCACTTAGCATAATGCCTTCAAATCCATCCATGTTGCTACAAATGGCAAAATTTCATTATTTGCATTATTATGGCTGAATAGTATTCCCCACGGTACATATCAATATAAATGCCACAGAAAGACAACATTTTTGATCTCTTACTACATGCCACGCATTGTATCAGGGAATTTACATCTGTTAACTCATTTATCTCAGAAAATAAAAACTACAGCCCATTATAAACACTAACTTGAGTCATTAAAAAGCTATTTTCCAAAAAAAAAACTATTTGCTTTTTTAAACCACAAAAGTAGTACACGCTCACAAGACTCCAAATATTATAGAAGTTTATAATTTGTAAAGTACAAAAATATCTTTTACCTCTTCTAACCAGAAGCTATCACTTATAGCAGTTTGTGTATTTTCATTACCGTATATGTATATGCATATATTTTAACAGAAATATTCATTCCATAGATGCTGCTCTAGAAGTTTTTAATTATCAGAATATCTAAGACACATTTCTTATCAGTACATACAGATGTAGAACTTTTTTGTTGTTGTTGTTGTGGGGTTTTTTTTAGGTAAGAAATGGATTTATTCAGAGTCAGAGAAAGCACACTCCACAGACAGAGTGTGGGCCATGGCAAAGCAAATCCAGTGGCCAAATGTAGAACTTTTATTGACAATACAGTGTTTCACCACATGGATCTATTAATACAGTAATCAAATTATTCAATCCCCTTTATTTATGGATATATTTCCTTCTGCTTGCCAGTTTTCTAGTCTTAAAATATGCTTTTGAAAAGATTGAAAATGAGAAAGTTAAAATGTCAATGGATACTAACCTTCTGTTTTGCATTAGAAATAATATGACCAAATATCACTATGATGGGTACTAGGAAAAGCTTGGTGGGGTGGGAGGGAAAACACAATTGCATTTTACCTGAAGTACAGTATATGGATGAATTCCTTTAGGTAGGAATATAGTTCTTCTGTATTGATGTTATATTGTACAACTTTGATAGGCTATAAAAAATTAAAATGACTTATTAATGTATAATAATAAAATAATCTCAAATTAAAACATGCATTTTACTAATGGACTGTATGGTAATAAATCAAAAGCAATTTGTATTGAGAATAGATGAAAACATTAAAAATAGGTTCATCACTTAAATTAGAAATCTTTATGAACTAGAATGTCCAAAATGACAAAATATTTTAGTTTATGGAACAAAAGTCTATGTACACAGTAAATAAAGAACAGTGCCCATCACAGTTTTCTTTTATCTGACACCATTTTGGCATCATCAGTAAACAGCAGCATCAGTCAAAAACATCAAAAGCTTCCGCAAATACTCCAGACTTGGTTCAATCCTATTATTTACTCCCAAAGCATGAGATACTTGTCCTTTTGTAGTATCTCCCCGCTTACTTATAAAATGTCCACCACTCCATTAGACTACAATCTCCATGGAACAAGAACTATTCTGGCTTACTTATGATATAGTCTTCTTCAGTTGATACTGTGCCAGTCCCAAAGTAAATCAACTCATATGGCAAAAATGAAAACAAGCACTAAAGCAAACAGTACTGAATCAGGGGTGTTGAGTCAACATTGATACATCACAAAGGCTCCTTTCACTGCATCCTGCTCCAACATGGGCTTTATGAAAACAAGTATGCTCATATTTGTTAATTAAAGGAATAAAGTCTAATAAGGAAAGTTACACAGTTCATCTTAAAAGCAAGAGAGCGAATATATAGCAGAGTGGCCAAATGTAGAACTTTTATCCAAAATGGATCTATTAATACAGTAATCAAATTATTCAATCCCTTTATTTATGGATATATTTCCTTCTGCTTGCCAGTTTTCTAGTCTTAAAATATGCTTTTGAAAAGATTGAAAATGAGAAAGTTAAAATGTCAATGGATACTAACCTTCTGTTTTGCATTAGAAATAATATGACCAAATATCACTATGATGGGTACTAGGAAAAGCTTGGTGGGGTGGGAGGGAAAACACAATTGCATTTTACCTGAAGTACAGTATATGGATGAATTCCTTTAGGTAGGAATATAGTTCTTCTGTATTGATGTTATATTGTACAACTTTGATAGGCTATAAAAAATTAAAATGACTTATTAATGTATAATAATAAAATAATCTCAAATTAAAACATGCATTTTACTAATGGACTGTATGGTAATAAATCAAAAGCAATTTGTATTGAGAATAGATGAAAACATTAAAAATAGGTTCATCACTTAAATTAGAAATCTTTATGAACTAGAATGTCCAAAATGACAAAATATTTTAGTTTATGGAACAAAAGTCTATGTACACAGTAAATAAAGAACAGTGCCCATCACAGTTTTCTTTTATCTGACACCATTTTGGCATCATCAGTAAACAGCAGCATCAGTCAAAAACATCAAAAGCTTCCGCAAATACTCCAGACTTGGTTCAATCCTATTATTTACTCCCAAAGCATGAGATACTTGTCCTTTTGTAGTATCTCCCCGCTTACTTATAAAATGTCCACCACTCCATTAGACTACAATCTCCATGGAACAAGAACTATTCTGGCTTACTTATGATATAGTCTTCTTCAGTTGATACTGTGCCAGTCCCAAAGTAAATCAACTCATATGGCAAAAATGAAAACAAGCACTAAAGCAAACAGTACTGAATCAGGGGTGTTGAGTCAACATTGATACATCACAAAGGCTCCTTTCACTGCATCCTGCTCCAACATGGGCTTTATGAAAACAAGTATGCTCATATTTGTTAATTAAAGGAATAAAGTCTAATAAGGAAAGTTACACAGTTCATCTTAAGCAAGAGGAGCTGAAATGATGATAGCAGAGTTATAACCTCCATCACAGTAAAGAAAGTCAACAACTCAATGGTCACACAAATGGGCAGGCTTTCAGATTTATTTATTTTTTTTTGTTGGCAACTTCTATTGGTCTTTCAATTATTTGTTTTCATCCATCTTTGTTCTTTGGCCTGTGAGGGCCTCCCATCGCAGTGGCCTCTCTCGCTGCAGAGCACCGGCTCTAGGCGCATGCGCTCACCAGTTGGACACATCGGTCCAGCCGCTCCGCAGCACGTGGGATCTTCCCAGGCCAGGGATTGAACTGGCACCGCTTGCACTGCAAGGCAGTGTCTTTACCCACTGGACCACCATGGAAGCCCTCAGGTTTGTTTTTAAGCTCATATACCAGGGGCTTCTGTATCACAGTGATCCCTTGCAAGACTTTTTAACTACATTTCTCCCTGGTTCCACCTTAACAATAGCTTAATAGACTCAGAGCTCACTTTTTTTTTTTTTTTAAAGATTTATTTATTTATTTATTTTGGGCGGGGGTCGGGTTGGGGAGGGAGGGGAACGGGCGGAGCGGGCGGGCCACTTCTATTGGTCTTTCATTTCTCCATTTTCATCCATCTTTGTTCTTTGGCTCCTGCGGGCCTCCCATCGCGGTGGTGTCTGTTGTCGCAGAGCACTGGCTCTGGGCGCATGCACTCCAGAGCTCTGGCTCGGTAATTGGACACATCAGTCCAGCCGCTCCGCGGCACGTGGGACCTTCCCAGGCCAGGGATCGAACCGGCGCCCCTTGCACTGCAAGGCGGTGTCCTTACCCACTGGACCACCAGGGGAAGCCCAGAGCTCACTTTTATATCTTCATATTCTCAGTGCCCACTGACCAACGGTTTCAATTATTTTATTTTAAATATCCCCAAAAGAAACTCCAGCTCAGTAGCTATTATAATTTTTTCCTGAGGTGCTAATTTTTATTTTTGCTAGGGCTTGGATAACAAAGTTACATGGTTGGTTTTTTTAATATATATAATTCTTTTTTTAAGAAATTTATTTACTTATGGCTATTCTGGGTTTTCACTGATGCTGCAGGTCTTCTCTGGTTGCAGGGAGTGGGGCCTACTCTCTAGCTGAGGTGAGCAGGCTTCTTATTGTGGTGACTTCTCCTGTTGCAGAACTCAGGCTCTAGGGCACACGGGCTTCTGTAGTTGCAGCACATGGGCTCAATAGTTGTGACTCCAAGGCCGTAGAGCACATGGTCAACAGTTGTGGCTCACGGACTTAGTCACTCCGCAGCATGTGGCATCTTCCCAGATCAGGGATTGAACCTGTGTCTCCCGCATTGGTAGGTGAACTCTTTACCACTTAAGCTATCAGGGACGCCCCAGTTACTTGGGTTTTCTGTTCCAACTCCAATTTTGCCCCAAAACCTGTTTTTATGAAAACAAGTATGCTCATACTTGTTTATAATCAAGGAACAGTTTCTCAGAAATGCAAATACTGGGTTGTGGTAAAAAAAAAAAAATTATATTTGATTTTAACAAGTAAATTCTTTTTCGACAATCCCAAGTTTTTTTATTTTGCTTTTTGATTTTAGAGTTTTGTTGTTTACAGATATGTATAATTCCAGATTAGTCATACATAGCCCATTCCTCCCTATCCTACCCTTCTAGGCCGTCACATAGCCCCATGACAATCCCTTCATTGACCATTTCTCCATTTTCATCCATCTTTGTTCTTTGGCTCCTGCGGGCCTCCCATCGCGGTGGTGTCTGTTGTCGCAGAGCACTGGCTCTGGGCGCATGCACTCCAGAGCTCTGGCTCGGTAATTGGACACATCAGTCCAGCCGCTCCGCGGCACGTGGGACCTTCCCAGGCCAGGGATCGAACCGGCGCCCCTTGCACTGCAAGGCGGTGTCCTTACCCACTGGACCACCAGGGGAAGCCCAGAGCTCACTTTTATATCTTCATATTCTCAGTGCCCACTGACCAACGGTTTCAATTATTTTATTTTAAATATCCCCAAAAGAAACTCCAGCTCAGTAGCTATTATAATTTTTTCCTGAGGTGCTAATTTTTATTTTTGCTAGGGCTTGGATAACAAAGTTACATGGTTGGTTTTTTTAATATATATAATTCTTTTTTTAAGAAATTTATTTACTTATGGCTATTCTGGGTTTTCACTGATGCTGCAGGTCTTCTCTGGTTGCAGGGAGTGGGGCCTACTCTCTAGCTGAGGTGAGCAGGCTTCTTATTGTGGTGACTTCTCCTGTTGCAGAACTCAGGCTCTAGGGCACACGGGCTTCTGTAGTTGCAGCACATGGGCTCAATAGTTGTGACTCCAAGGCCGTAGAGCACATGGTCAACAGTTGTGGCTCACGGACTTAGTCACTCCGCAGCATGTGGCATCTTCCCAGATCAGGGATTGAACCTGTGTCTCCCGCATTGGTAGGTGAACTCTTTACCACTTAAGCTATCAGGGACGCCCCAGTTACTTGGGTTTTCTGTTCCAACTCCAATTTTGCCCCAAAACCTGTTTTTATGAAAACAAGTATGCTCATACTTGTTTATAATCAAGGAACAGTTTCTCAGAAATGCAAATACTGGGTTGTGGTAAAAAAAAAAAAATTATATTTGATTTTAACAAGTAAATTCTTTTTCGACAATCCCAAGTTTTTTTATTTTGCTTTTTGATTTTAGAGTTTTGTTGTTTACAGATATGTATAATTCCAGATTAGTCATACGCATAGCCCATTCCTCCCTATCCTACCCTTCTAGGCCGTCACATAGCCCCATGTACAATCCCTTAGTCCCACAGAACATTGACAATAGTTACCTCTTTTACATAAGATATTACAGGGTTCTGTGTTGCTCTTTTCGTATCTCTCACCCACTTTTCCCTCTCCCCAATGTCCATATGCTTGTCCTCTATGACTGTTTTTCCAGTGATGCTTTGCATGTGTATTTATCAATACAAACTTACTAGATTTCATATATATGTGATATTATACTATATTTGTCCTTCTCCGTTTGACTTACTTTACTCTGTATAATAGGTTCTACAATCATCTGTCTCATTAGGACTGAATCTTCTGCATTTCTTTTAGCAGCTGAGAAGTATTCCATTGCATATAGGTACCAGGGCTTCTTTATCCATTCATTTGTTGACGGACATCTAGGTTGCTTCCAAGTTCTAGCTATTGCATAGAGTGCTGCAATGAACATTGGGGTACAGGTGTCTCTTTCAATTTTGATTTCATCAGGGTATAAGCCTAATAGTGGAATTGCTGGGTCAAATGGTGCTTCTATTCTTAACTTTTTGAGGAAGTTTCATACTCTCTTCCATAGTGGCTGTGTCAATTTACGCTCCCCAAAACAATGCAGGAGTGTCCTGTTTTCTCCTCACCCTCTCCAGCAAATACTATCTGCAGATTTTTAGACAATGTCCAGTCTGACTGGTGTAAGGCGGTATTTCATTGTAGTTCTGATTTGCATTTCTCCAATAATAATAAGTGACGTTGAGCATCTTTTCATATGTTTTTTGGCCATCTGTATGTCTTCCTTGAATAGATGTCTCTTTTGATCTTTTTTCCATTTTTTGATTGGGTCATTTGTTTTTTCAGTATTGAGCTGTCTGAGCTACTTGTATATTTTGGAGATTAGTTTTTTGTCTGTTGTTTCATTTGCTATGATTTTCTCCCATTCTGTGGGTTGTCTGTTCACCTTGTCTGTGGTTTCTTTTGCTGTGCAGAAGCCTTTAAGTTTCATTAGGTCCCACATGTTTATTTCTGTTTTTATTTCTGTTATTCCAGAGAGTGGGTCATGGATTAACAAGCAAATTTTATGGCATGCAAAATTATTCTATTGTTCTACAATTCCTAATCTACAAAATTAAGCTTGACAAGAAACTTTCTTTTTTTAAAAATGTGTTTTTCACAGGTCTTTGAATTAAAGATAAAGGAATGAAAATACGGCTCATATTTTGAACAAGGTAAGAATAAAATGATTCTATACTGACATTACAAGACTCCCGCAATTATTTCACTAAGTTTAAAAAGTTTCTCTTAATATTATAAAATTACATTTATATAAGTTGTATAGAAAAAGCAAATCTATAGAGACAGAAACAACATCCCTGGTTGGCTGGGGGTGGGAATGGGGATTAACTATAAACAGGCCTTAGAGATCTTATTAGAATTACAGAAATGTTCTATGCTTCTTTATCCATTCATTTGTTGACGGACATCTAGGTTGCTTCCAAGTTCTAGCTATTGCATAGAGTGCTGCAATGAACATTGGGGTACAGGTGTCTCTTTCAATTTTGATTTCATCAGGGTATAAGCCTAATAGTGGAATTGCTGGGTCAAATGGTGCTTCTATTCTTAACTTTTTGAGGAAGTTTCATACTCTCTTCCATAGTGGCTGTGTCAATTTACGCTCCCCAAAACAATGCAGGAGTGTCCTGTTTTCTCCTCACCCTCTCCAGCAAATACTATCTGCAGATTTTTAGACAATGTCCAGTCTGACTGGTGTAAGGCGGTATTTCATTGTAGTTCTGATTTGCATTTCTCCAATAATAATAAGTGACGTTGAGCATCTTTTCATATGTTTTTTGGCCATCTGTATGTCTTCCTTGAATAGATGTCTCTTTAGATCTTTTTTCCATTTTTTGATTGGGTCATTTGTTTTTTCAGTATTGAGCTGTCTGAGCTACTTGTATATTTTGGAGATTAGTTTTTTGTCTGTTGTTTCATTTGCTATGATTTTCTCCCATTCTGTGGGTTGTCTGTTCACCTTGTCTGTGGTTTCTTTTGCTGTGCAGAAGCCTTTAAGTTTCATTAGGTCCCACATGTTTATTTCTGTTTTTATTTCTGTTATTCCAGAGAGTGGGTCATGGATTAACAAGCAAATTTTATGGCATGCAAAATTATTCTATTGTTCTACAATTCCTAATCTACAAAATTAAGCTTGACAAGAAACTTTCTTTTTTTAAAAATGTGTTTTTCACAGGTCTTTGAATTAAAGATAAAGGAATGAAAATACGGCTCATATTTTGAACAAGGTAAGAATAAAATGATTCTATACTGACATTACAAGACTCCCGCAATTATTTCACTAAGTTTAAAAAGTTTCTCTTAATATTATAAAATTACATTTATATAAGTTGTATAGAAAAAGCAAATCTATAGAGACAGAAACAACATCCCTGGTTGGCTGGGGGTGGGAATGGGGATTAACTATAAACAGGCCTTAGAGATCTTATTAGAATTACAGAAATGTTCTATAACTGAACTGTGGTGATGGCTGCACAACTTGATATATCTACTAAAAATCAATGAACTTCTCACTTAAAATAGATGAATTTTATGGTATGAAAAATTAAACCTAAATAATCAAAAAGCTTTTCTTGGAATATAGTCTAAGCTATATATTTAGCACTGTTCTAATCAATCTTATTTAAAGCCATATTTTAAAACATTTTACAGTACAGAGTTTATTTTGCTAATTTGTTAAAAAAAATACCTTAGGCATGCCAGTTTTTTTGATCACGCTTGGAATTATACATCTTGGACTAGTTTCTCCAGCAAATCCACACCTGCAAGTAAATAGGAAATTGAAGCATTCAATTTATTATAACATTCTTTCTATATATTTGTCACAAAAACAGGCTTTCTGTATTTTTTTCAAAGCAGTAGTCACAAAAACATCTAGAACATCCCTCTGACATATTCAAAGGGACAAAAAAAACTAAGGAAAAGTTAATACCACCTATTCATGATTATGTACTAAAGGTAAAAAAACAAAAGCACTTTAAATTAGTGCTAGCGATATAAACCAGTGTATTATTTAGGGTAGCACTGGCTTTTTTTCTTTCAGTTTTTAATTGTATTTGAATTTTAGGTAACACATCTCTATAGTTGTGAATCTGTACTCCAGTAACTGACTTCATTTCTGTCATTCATGCTACTCATACTGCCACCACTCTAACATTATGTTTCCATTGGTCTAGTTTATACATACTTATGCAGACGTTAGGCACATTTGACCTAATTATAATCTCAAGGTTCATACAATACGAATTCATAAAATAAGCTTCTGCCCAAAGTATTAGTCTTCAGTGCTATCATTTTTTAAATTGCATTAAAATATTTCATCCTTAAGAAAACTATTTTCCTTTCTTGAGTATTTGAGTATTTTCATTTGTTTTACCTAGAACAAAACTTTGTTTAAAATGTTGTTAAAAGAAAACTGTTTTAAAACGCTGGTAAGAGACAGAAACAACATCCCTGGTTGGCTGGGGGTGGGAATGGGGATTAACTATAAACAGGCCTTAGAGATCTTATTAGAATTACAGAAATGTTCTATAACTGAACTGTGGTGATGGCTGCACAACTTGATATATCTACTAAAAATCAATGAACTTCTCACTTAAAATAGATGAATTTTATGGTATGAAAAATTAAACCTAAATAATCAAAAAGCTTTTCTTGGAATATAGTCTAAGCTATATATTTAGCACTGTTCTAATCAATCTTATTTAAAGCCATATTTTAAAACATTTTACAGTACAGAGTTTATTTTGCTAATTTGTTAAAAAAAATACCTTAGGCATGCCAGTTTTTTTGATCACGCTTGGAATTATACATCTTGGACTAGTTTCTCCAGCAAATCCACACCTGCAAGTAAATAGGAAATTGAAGCATTCAATTTATTATAACATTCTTTCTATATATTTGTCACAAAAACAGGCTTTCTGTATTTTTTTCAAAGCAGTAGTCACAAAAACATCTAGAACATCCCTCTGACATATTCAAAGGGACAAAAAAAACTAAGGAAAAGTTAATACCACCTATTCATGATTATGTACTAAAGGTAAAAAAACAAAAGCACTTTAAATTAGTGCTAGCGATATAAACCAGTGTATTATTTAGGGTAGCACTGGCTTTTTTTCTTTCAGTTTTTAATTGTATTTGAATTTTAGGTAACACATCTCTATAGTTGTGAATCTGTACTCCAGTAACTGACTTCATTTCTGTCATTCATGCTACTCATACTGCCACCACTCTAACATTATGTTTCCATTGGTCTAGTTTATACATACTTATGCAGACGTTAGGCACATTTGACCTAATTATAATCTCAAGGTTCATACAATACGAATTCATAAAATAAGCTTCTGCCCAAAGTATTAGTCTTCAGTGCTATCATTTTTTAAATTGCATTAAAATATTTCATCCTTAAGAAAACTATTTTCCTTTCTTGAGTATTTGAGTATTTTCATTTGTTTTACCTAGAACAAAACTTTGTTTAAAATGTTGTTAAAAGAAAACTGTTTTAAAACGCTGGTAAAAATGATTACCATGTAAGTTTAGTCTCAGTATTATCTCTTCTTGTCCTGTCTGGTTTTCAGTACTCATTTCCTATTCCCAAATAGCTTTCTCCATCTTCTTCTTCTTCCTTTTTTTTTTTTTTGCCTCTAAGTAATCGTTTATTTTTTATCCATCTTTATTCCTTGGCATGTTTGGGCTTCCCATCGCAGTGGCCTCTCTCGCTGCAGAGCACTGGCTCTGGGTGCACACGCTCCAGAGCTCCGGCTGGGTAGTTGGACACACTGGTCCAACCAGGCAAGGGATCAAACTGGCACCCCCTGCATGCAAGGTGGTGTCCTTACCCACTGGACCACCAGGGAAGCCCCCATATTCTTTTAATCACACCCGTATGTCTCCCTGTATCAGTGCTCCTCAAATTCCCCAGGATGTAGCCCATTTACTGGTTGCACAAACCAATCTCATCACGTTCCTACTGCCTTTGTCAATAAACATCCTCCTATATACCAGCATTCCACTTTTCATTTCCTTAACATACCTAAAGTAATTATCTTTCGGTGTCAGCCTCAAGGTACTTAACTATGCTATTTTTTAAAAAACCTTTAAAACTAAACTAAAAAATGCAAATATGGGAAGATCTTGCATAGAACAGTAAGACAGTATCATGAACCAAGGACTATATTTAATCCAGTTCTAGAGCACCTGTTGTCCAATTCTCTCCAGGATTTTTGGGGGGGCCATACCTGACAGCTTATGGGATATAAGTTTTCCAACCAGAGACTGAACCCAGGCCCTTAGCAGTGAAAGGGCAGAGTACTAACCACTGGACCACCAGGGAGCCCCCTCCAATGTCTTAAATAGGCTCTTTTGACCACTTGTTAAACAAATAGTTACTTAACACACACTATATGTTGGGCAATATTCAGGGATATGCAAAAATCTTTCAAATGTTTCCATTATATATATACTCAACTCTGGCTGTCACGTTCCTTTTCTCAAGCCCAGTTCAAGGATTCTCCAACTGGAGTCCATAGACTACTGACATGGTCCACCAACCCCTGAAATTGTGTGCAGGTATTTTAAGGTTTATGTATTTGTGACCTTCTTTCAGTCGTCAAAGGGATGTCAAAAGGGATCTATGCCATCCAAAAGGTTGAGAATCAGTATACTAGTGTTTACAAGGGCCTTTTAAAATATAGGAAATTTCCTAATCAAAAGAGCAGGGGGAAAGAGGGCGAGCAACAAAGGATCTCCAGAGTAGTATCTACAGGGTTGCAGTTCTTCACGCATTCTGTCTTCCTAATTCTACTTCCTTCTCTTGGGAAGCAAGATACATTTAAAATTCCAACACCAACAGCATCTGTGTTCAATACATGGTTAATAATGGAGGCCGTCACAACCATCACTGTTCGGATGCCGCCCTCCTAAGGAGATAAACCTAGGATAAGAGGGGCCCAGGTCACCGCTGTCATCCCCTGCACTGATGACCCCAAGGGGTCCTTTCAATTTGGGGGTGACGACTGGGGCGGCAGTGAAGACAATTCTCCCGAAGCCTCCTGGGCCTCTCTAGGAGTCAGACCCTGGTTGCCCCACTGGATCCCTGGGATCCTCGTTGCCCACGGTGCAGGTCACAAGGGCGGTCATTCGCAGAGGTCCTGGGGGCAAAAGCGGAGATTTCAACAGCCGCCCATCGACCCTGCAACGAGGACCCAGGCTGGGCCTGGGGCTAGGCTACCCTCCCTCCCCTCGGAACAACCGCAGCCGGCGCCGCCACCACTCACTTGGTAAAAGCCTCTCCCAGGTCTATCACGACCGCTGTTTTCTCCCCGCCGCTCCCCAGTCCCTCGTACAGAGGCATCGTGGCAAACAGGCCGGTAATTAACCGGGCACAGCCCGCCCCGGCGACTAACAAAGCCCTGCTCTTGGGGGGTGGGGCCGGGGGACGGCGCACCGACGGCGGCGACGGCGGGGACCTTCGTGGCCGCGGCGCACGGGGCCGGGGCTGTCCCTGGCTGTGCCTCACTCCGTGTCGGTCCCGAACCCTCGCAGGCGCCTGCGTCCCGGGGCGTAGGCAGGTACAGATGCAGGCGGGCGCTGATCTGGATGCAGACGCAGAGAGCCGAGGCGATCAGGCGCGCCGGGCGCCCCGAGCTGGGGCGGAGCCAAGCCCCGGGGCCTTCCTTCCAGACACGCCCTCAAGCGGATTTCCATAAAGAGCAGTGTGTGATAAGAGGGCCTTCTTTCAGTCGTCAAAGGGATGTCAAAGGGATCTATGCCATCCAAAAGGTTGAGAATCAGTATACTAGTGTTTACAAGGGCCTTTTAAAATATAGGAAATTTCCTATCAAAAGAGCAGGGGGAAAGAGGGCGAGCAACAAAGGATCTCCAGAGTAGTATCTACAGGGTTGCAGTTCTTCACGCATTCTGTCTTCCTAATTCTACTTCCTTCTCTTGGGAAGCAAGATACATTTAAAATTCCAACACCAACAGCATCTGTGTTCAATACATGGTTAATAATGGAGGCCGTCACAACCATCACTGTTCGGATGCCGCCCTCCTAAGGAGATAAACCTAGGATAAGAGGGGCCCAGGTCACCGCTGTCATCCCCTGCACTGATGACCCCAAGGGGTCCTTTCAATTTGGGGGTGACGACTGGGGCGGCAGTGAAGACAATTCCCCCTGAAGCCTCCTGGGCCTCTCTAGGAGTCAGACCCTGGTTGCCCCACTGGATCCCTGGGATCCTCGTTGCCCACGGTGCAGGTCACAAGGGCGGTCATTCGCAGAGGTCCTGGGGGCAAAAGCGGAGATTTCAACAGCCGCCCATCGACCCTGCAACGAGGACCCAGGCTGGGCCTGGGGCTAGGCTACCCTCCCTCCCCTCGGAACAACCGCAGCCGGCGCCGCCACCACTCACTTGGTAAAAGCCTCTCCCAGGTCTATCACGACCGCTGTTTTCTCCCCGCCGCTCCCCAGTCCCTCGTACAGAGGCATCGTGGCAAACAGGCCGGTAATTAACCGGGCACAGCCCGCCCCGGCGACTAACAAAGCCCTGCTCTTGGGGGGTGGGGCCGGGGGACGGCGCACCGACGGCGGCGACGGCGGGGACCTTCGTGGCCGCGGCGCACGGGGCCGGGGCTGTCCCTGGCTGTGCCTCACTCCGTGTCGGTCCCGAACCCTCGCAGGCGCCTGCGTCCCGGGGCGTAGGCAGGTACAGATGCAGGCGGGCGCTGATCTGGATGCAGACGCAGAGAGCCGAGGCGATCAGGCGCGCCGGGCGCCCCGAGCTGGGGCGGAGCCAAGCCCCGGGGCCTTCCTTCCAGACACGCCCTCAAGCGGAGCTGCGACTGAGAGCCTCAGGGTCGCTCCTGTGTATGTTTCAGACCCTCTGCGTTTCAGCCCTAAAACTTTGTTTCCTGCAGTCTTGGGACAAAATTTGCTGTGCCAGGTGTTTTCCCTATCATTTATTCTTCTCAAGAACTACAAAGTTGGTGTTACCCCCTTACCTTCCGGTGCCCCATCCAAAACCAGACTGGACCCTAAGACTTTCTGACAAACTCTGTGCCACTGATGCCTTAGAGAAGAACAAGTATAAACAAAATTTTATTTGGTAGCCATGCTGTTGGAAGTTAATTTTAATATTTTAAAAAGCAGTAGTATCTGCAATTCTATCAAGCGGTTCGGTTAATAGAAGGAACATAAAACCAAGGGTTCCTGTTTAAAATTAAGAAGCTGTGTAACCTGATGCACTATCTTTCTGTGCCAGTGCATGCTAAGTCGCTTCAGTCCTGTCTGACTGCAACTCCATGTAGCTAGCCAGGCTTTTCTGTCCACGGGATTCTCCAGGCAAGAGTACCGGAGTGCGCTGCCGTTTCTTTCTCCAGGGAATCTTCCCGACTGAGGGATCAAATCCTGGTCTCTTACGTCTCCTGCATTGCCCAACGGATTCTGTACCACTAGCGCCATCTGGGGCGGCTCTGTGCAAATGTAAGTACACAACGGGAAGCCTATAATAGGGACTATTTTCAACTTTGTCAATTCACAGTTCTATTTTCTTTCTGCTGAAATTGCCCTTGAAAACTAGAGTCAGTGGTATAGGTTGTTGTCTTGTCTCTCTGACTATAGAAAGAGGAACGATCTGTTTTTCCCCAGTTTTTTGACCCTCGCAGGCGCCTGCGCGCGGGGACCGTTCGTGGCCGCGGCGCACGGGGCCGGGGCTGTCCCTGGCTGTGCCTCACTCCGTGTCGGTCCCGAACCCTCGCAGGCGCCTGCGTCCCGGGGCGTAGGCAGGTACAGATGCAGGCGGGCGCTGATCTGGATGCAGACGCAGAGAGCCGAGGCGATCAGGCGCGCCGGGCGCCCCGAGCTGGGGCGGAGCCAAGCCCCGGGGCCTTCCTTCCAGACACGCCCTCAAGCGGAGCTGCGACTGAGAGCCTCAGGGTCGCTCCTGTGTATGTTTCAGACCCTCTGCGTTTCAGCCCTAAAACTTTGTTTCCTGCAGTCTTGGGACAAAATTTGCTGTGCCAGGTGTTTTCCCTATCATTTATTCTTCTCAAGAACTACAAAGTTGGTGTTACCCCCTTACCTTCCGGTGCCCCATCCAAAACCAGACTGGACCCTAAGACTTTCTGACAAACTCTGTGCCACTGATGCCTTAGAGAAGAACAAGTATAAACAAAATTTTATTTGGTAGCCATGCTGTTGGAAGTTAATTTTAATATTTTAAAAAGCAGTAGTATCTGCAATTCTATCAAGCGGTTCGGTTAATAGAAGGAACATAAAACCAAGGGTTCCTGTTTAAAATTAAGAAGCTGTGTAACCTGATGCACTATCTTTCTGTGCCAGTGCATGCTAAGTCGCTTCAGTCCTGTCTGACTGCAACTCCATGTAGCTAGCCAGGCTTTTCTGTCCACGGGATTCTCCAGGCAAGAGTACCGGAGTGCGCTGCCGTTTCTTTCTCCAGGGAATCTTCCCGACTGAGGGATCAAATCCTGGTCTCTTACGTCTCCTGCATTGCCCAACGGATTCTGTACCACTAGCGCCATCTGGGGCGGCTCTGTGCAAATGTAAGTACACAACGGGAAGCCTATAATAGGGACTATTTTCAACTTTGTCAATTCACAGTTCTATTTTCTTTCTGCTGAAATTGCCCTTGAAAACTAGAGTCAGTGGTATAGGTTGTTGTCTTGTCTCTCTGACTATAGAAAGAGGAACGATCTGTTTTTCCCCAGTTTGTCTTACTTACTGTAGATTCCTGAACCTCCCTTCTGAAGGAGAAGTTCTTTCTGTCATAAAAGTTAAATCTATACAGTGCATAAACTTGGACAGTGTGACAGTAGAATTCACTCTTCAGTGGTCTTCCTGAAAGTGAGGTGCTGGAGGTAAGAGGATGTCGCTGGAATTATGATGGGGAAGGAAACTTCAAAATGAGAAAGGATGAAGCATTTTGCTCACTAGAGTCAGAATGTTTGAACAGGACCCTTCTCTCAGATTCAAATTGTCTTTGTTAAGTCTCTACTACTTTTTATCATCGGTTTTCTTATCTTGTAAACTGTTCTGCTACTTCTCAGGGTATTGGAAAAGATCAATTGATGTTTTATTTTGAAACTGTGAGATATTATTGTCCATTCTCTGTTTTCCATGACTATTCACTGGCTTTACTAATTTTTTAGGAATGCCATTAGAAAGTACTGCAAACTGAGTGGCTTGGAACAATAGAAATGAGATTTCCCTGGCAGTCCAGTGATTAGGATGCCACACTTTCACTGCAGAGGACACAGGTTTGATCCTAATCAGGGAAATGAGATCACATACCCTGTGGCACAACCAAGAATAAAGGTAAAACAATACAAATGGATCTTCTCACGGTTGTGGAGGCTAGATATTTGAGATTAAGGTGTTAGAAAGTTCATGCTCTCTATGAAAACTCTAGGAGAATATTCCTGGCCTCTTTCTAGCTTCTAGTGGTTGCTGGTAGGCCTTGGTCTTCCTTCATTGGTAGATGGATCACTCCAGTCTCTGTCTCTGTTGTCACCTGGTCTTCTTGTGTTTCTGTGCCTTCATATGACCGCTCTCTTGCCAGTGTTTTCACACTTTCCTTTTTTGTAGCTCTCTGAGTCCAAATTTCCCTTATTAACTATTGTCGACTGATTTAGGGCCCTACTCCTAACCCAGTATGATCTCATATTAATGTGATTTTATCTACAAAGACTTAAATTTCAAATAAGATCACATTTTAAGGTTCCCAGTGGACAAGAATTTGGGGGGGATACAGTAAACCCAGTCCAACAGCTAAATGTTATCCTGCATAGCCCTGACTTCAGACTTCTTTCTTCTTACTGTATACCCTCTCTTTAATAGTCTCTTTCACTCGCCTACATATGCCTAGAGCTAATATTTGTTGAGTTCTGTTTGCTAGCTCTATTTGCTGTATGTAATCCCATTCATTTCTCACCATAACTTTTAATGCTGAGTCACTGAAGTCATGTCCAACTATTTGCAATCCCGTGGACTACAGCCCACTAGATTCCTGTGTTCACAGGATTCTCCGGGCAAGAATACTGGAGTGGGCTGCCATGCCATTCTTTACAAGAACTTTATGAGTTAAGTATTATTATCTCCATCTTACAAATGAAGATACTGAAGCCCAAAGATATTAAATCATGTACCCAAGGCCTTTCAACCAATTAGTAATAGATCAGGAATTTGAAACCAGACATTCTGACTCCATGGACAAAACTACACAGCTAGATTATAACACAGTTATATAGTTATATATTAATTCAAGGAATTATAGTTTATCAGAGAATTGTACAATCTTAGTATATAAAGTGACATAAACATTTTTCAAGTCTGAATTTCAACCTAATACAACACTTTAATGTCCATCTCTGATGAGAATTACTTCCTCAAATGGTTCCAGTGATGAATAGAGAACTCATGACTGGTTGGAATCTATAAGATACTGAGAATGCATTTGCTAATATACTTAAAGGTTAAAAAAAAAGGAAAATGCTACAAGAAACACATGTCTTGAGACATGCCGTGCAGCACATAGGATCTTAGTTCGCCAACCGCGGATCAAACCTGTGCCCCCTATGTTGGAAGGGCAGAGCCTTAGTACTAGACCAGCAGAGAGGCCACAAGGATAAAGAATGGCTTTAGAGAAATCCAACTTCCAGAAACTTGGTACACGAACGTGAGATTAAGTACTAAGTCGGCTAGTTAGATGACTGACTTCTGGCAACTCCATTATACGTTCTGGACTTCAGTTTCCTCCTTTGTTTTTATTGTTATTTTAATTTTTATTCTAATTTTTACTTTTACAGAGTTTTGTTGTCTACAGATATGCATGATCCCAGATTAGTCATATGTATATCCCCCAGTACAAGCCCTCCAGGCCATCACACAGCACCTGCAGGATCCCTTTCACAGCGCAATGACAATAACTACTTTTTCACATATGATAGTAAAGCTAATATTTGTTGAGTTCTGTTTGCTAGCTCTATTTGCTGTATGTAATCCCATTCATTTCTCACCATAACTTTTAATGCTGAGTCACTGAAGTCATGTCCAACTATTTGCAATCCCGTGGACTACAGCCCACTAGATTCCTGTGTTCACAGGATTCTCCGGGCAAGAATACTGGAGTGGGCTGCCATGCCATTCTTTACAAGAACTTTATGAGTTAAGTATTATTATCTCCATCTTACAAATGAAGATACTGAAGCCCAAAGATATTAAATCATGTACCCAAGGCCTTTCAACCAATTAGTAATAGATCAGGAATTTGAAACCAGACATTCTGACTCCATGGACAAAACTACACAGCTAGATTATAACACAGTTATATAGTTATATATTAATTCAAGGAATTATAGTTTATCAGAGAATTGTACAATCTTAGTATATAAAGTGACATAAACATTTTTCAAGTCTGAATTTCAACCTAATACAACACTTTAATGTCCATCTCTGATGAGAATTACTTCCTCAAATGGTTCCAGTGATGAATAGAGAACTCATGACTGGTTGGAATCTATAAGATACTGAGAATGCATTTGCTAATATACTTAAAGGTTAAAAAAAAAGGAAAATGCTACAAGAAACACATGTCTTGAGACATGCCGTGCAGCACATAGGATCTTAGTTCGCCAACCGCGGATCAAACCTGTGCCCCCTATGTTGGAAGGGCAGAGCCTTAGTACTAGACCAGCAGAGAGGCCACAAGGATAAAGAATGGCTTTAGAGAAATCCAACTTCCAGAAACTTGGTACACGAACGTGAGATTAAGTACTAAGTCGGCTAGTTAGATGACTGACTTCTGGCAACTCCATTATACGTTCTGGACTTCAGTTTCCTCCTTTGTTTTTATTGTTATTTTAATTTTTATTCTAATTTTTACTTTTACAGAGTTTTGTTGTCTACAGATATGCATGATCCCAGATTAGTCATATGTATATCCCCCAGTACAAGCCCTCCAGGCCATCACACAGCACCCCTGCAGGATCCCCTTTACTCACAGCGCAATGACAATAACTACTTTTTTCACATATGATAGTAAAGCTTTTCATGCTACTTCCTTTACTTCTCCCACCCACTGTTCATTCCCCACAATGTCCATATGTATAACCCCTAACGCCTAACCCTAACACTAACCCTAACCCCTAACCCTAACCCCAACCCTAAACCTAGCCCAAACCCAAACCCGTAAGCCTAAACCCTAACCCCTAACCCTAAACCTAAGCATTTCATCTTACTCTAAACACAATCTTAATAAGAAATGGAAGCCAGCTCCTAGGGTAGAGGGAACCCTTACCCTAGCCCGAGCCCAAGCTTGGGACCTGTATGCAACCCTATCCCAACTTACTGCAAACCAGTAAGGAAACACCAGCCTTATGCTTTGGACCTTGCTCTAAACTCAATCATGACATTATCCCTAAGTAAGCTTCTGTGGTAAAGCTAGCCCTAACCCTAGTCTCGGGCCCAACTGTAACCATGGCCCAAGGGACATGTCAGCCTACTCCATAGCAATGACAGGTGGACGCTAAAGACAACAGCAGCCCTAAGCATTTCATCTTACTCTAAACCCAATCCTAATAAGAAATGGAAGCCAACTCCTAGGGTAGAGGTAACCCTAAACCTACCTGAGCCCAAGATATAGGCCAGGCTTATGGGGACCTGTATGCAATCCTATGCCAACTTGATGCACACCCTTAAGGAAAACCAGCCCTACGCATAGTACATTACTCTGAACTCAATCATTACATTATGCCTAAGTAAGCTTCTACAGTAAAGCTAACCCTATCTCTAGCCTTTGGGCTCAGCCTTAACCATGGCCCAAGGGACCTGTCTGCATACTCTATATCACGACAGGTGGCCGCTAAAGCCAACAGCAGCCCTAAGCATTTCAGCTTTCTCTAAACTCAATCCTAATAAGAAATGGAAGTCAGCTCTTAGGGTAGAGGGACCCCTAACCCAGCCCGAACCCAAGCTCTAAACCTAGCCTATGGAGAACTTTAGGCAACCCTATCCCATCTTAATGCACACCCTGAAGGAAAACCAGCCCTACGCATTGTACCTTACTCTAAACTCAATCATGACACTATCTGTAAGTAACCTTCTACTGAAAAGCTGACCCTAACCTAGCCTCTGGCCCAGCAATAACCATGGCCCAAGGGACCTGTCTGCACTTTACTTTATTCTGAATTCAGTGCTAATATGAAATCGAAGTCAACTCTTAGGGTGCTGGTTACCCTAACCCTAACCCTTCCTGAAGCATGGTAATGTCGAAGACTGGAATGCAGAATTTAACAAAGAATCTAACTGACTGATAAATGTATGAAAAGCCTCAGGACTTACCTGAGTTCCAGTGGTTAAGACTCCATGTTGCTAATGCAGCAGGTGTGGGTTCAATTAAACGTCAGGGACCTAAAACCCCACATGACATATCACAGAGCCAAGAGATTAGAAAATGAAGAAAAATAAAAACCCACTCTTGGGACAAAATGGGCTGACCCAAGTTAACTTTGGAAATGAACGCAATCTGCAGGTGACTGGTAAGCAAAACAGAGTTGATCCATAAGATGCATTACACTGCCACATAAAGAAATGAAGTAAAATACAACCCCACCTGCAGAAAATATTAGGGGGCTCCTCAAAAACTTAAACACAGGGTTAACATAGAATCCATCATTTCTGTTCCAGGGCATACAACCCAAATATTTAAAACCAAGGACTGGAACAGATATTTGTACCCCATATTCATAGCAGCATTATTCACAGTAGCCACAAGGTGGAAGCAACACAAGTGTTCTTTGATAGATGAATGGATAAGCACAATTCATTATATACACAGTGGAACATGATTGAAACTTTAAAAATAAGATGATTCCCACATATGCTACAGTGTGGATGAACCCTCAAGTCATTATGTTAAGTGAAACAAGCCTGACACCCAAAGACACACATTCCATGATTCCACCAGTGTGAGATATCCAGATATCTATTCAGTCGAATCTGGTTGCCAGTGGGTGAGGGAAGTCAGTGTGTAATGGTTCCAGGGTCACTTGGGGAAAATGAAAAGATTCAGAGATGAGTGGTGAAAATATTCTTACAACAATGTGAGTGCAGTTGATGCTATAGAAGTGTATATTTAAAATGACTCCAATGATAAATTTTGTATGTTTTTCATCACAATGAGAAAATAATGACACAGATGACAACATGGAAAAGCACTGAAAACATCCTCAGTGACAGAAGCCATACGGAAAAACCCACTCAGATCATACTCACCTTGTACCCGTTAAATCCATGAAGGTTCTTAAAATGCAGGAAACCCCCAGATTCCTGGTTCCAGAAAAAGAAAACTCAATTAGAATGGAGAATACATCTGCACAAAGCTTGGAGAGCTGGTAAAAGTTGAACTGGTCTGTGGATAGGACTGTAAAACAGAAATCATAATTAACCCTCACTTCAGGGTTAGGTGCCTGTTCTCTGGAAGATAGACCCTGTTGCAGAGGGAGAGAGTGGAGGGGGCTCTCGCCCTCCGCAGGGGCAGTGGCGGCGTGGTGCCCCTCCGTCTGGCCCCGCAGAGGGCGGTGGGGAGGGGAGTGGTGCCCCTCCGGAATGTGATCCATCTGAGAGGAGATCTCTGAAATCTCATCATTCCCAAGGTCCCAAGTTTACAAAGAGAAAATGGGGCATAAGGCCTGCAGTGAAAAGCCTTCCCTGGCGCTGTGGGTAAGAAGACATCCCATAGCAGTTCACCTGATGGACAGTCTCTGAGTGCTGGAGAAAACATTACTAAATTGGGCTAAGCCTAGGGTCTGACATTCCCACCTCTTTGCCAATATACGAAGAAATAGACTTCACACCATACCGACATTCAGGAAGCCAAATGCCAAGTGTACATACCCCTGTAACCACTAGTGGGCTGGGAGTGGGGTACAGAAGAAGAAACACACCCAAACTGGTCCCTGGAGACAAGATGCTTAGCCTCCCTAAAAGCTGAAGGATTACCCATGAAAATGACAATGGGAAGTCAAATCCTACCACTCAACTTTGCTGGGGACACAGGTTGACTACAGAAAAATGGAGAAGAGGGTCTGGAGTCAAGAGAATCCCCCATGGCTGTCGGTAAGAATGTACATGGCAGCAGCCCACAGACTCCGAATGCCACACATACGACACACCAGTATCACCAGGAGACTGAATGACCACAATTTCAAAGAAGTTCCAGGGTCACTTGGGGAAAATGAAAAGATTCAGAGATGAGTGGTGAAAATATTTTTACAACAATTTGAGTGCAGTTGATGCTATAGAAGTGTATATTTTAAATGACTCCAATAATAAATGCTGTATGTTTCTCACCACAATGAAAAACTAATGACAGGTGACAACATGGAAAAGCACTGAAAACATCCTCAGTGACAGAAGCCATACAGAAAAACCCACTCAGATCCTACTCACCTTGTACTCTTTAAACCCATGTAGGTTCTTAAAATGCAGGAAACCCCCAGATTCCTGGTTCCAGAAAAAGAAAACTCAATTAGAATGGAGAATACATCTGCACAAAGCTTGGAGAGCTGGTAAAAGTTGAACTGGTCTGTGGATAGGACTGTAAAACAGAAATCATAATTAACCCTCACTTCAGGGTTAGGTGCCTGTTCTCTGGAAGATAGACCCTGTTGCAGAGGGAGAGAGTGGAGGGGGCTCTCGCCCTCCGCAGGGGCAGTGGCGGCGTGGTGCCCCTCCGTCTGGCCCCGCAGAGGGCGGTGGGGAGGGGAGTGGTGCCCCTCCGGAATGTGATCCATCTGAGAGGAGATCTCTGAAATCTCATCATTCCCAAGGTCCCAAGTTTACAAAGAGAAAATGGGGCATAAGGCCTGCAGTGAAAAGCCTTCCCTGGCGCTGTGGGTAAGAAGACATCCCATAGCAGTTCACCTGATGGACAGTCTCTGAGTGCTGGAGAAAACATTACTAAATTGGGCTAAGCCTAGGGTCTGACATTCCCACCTCTTTGCCAATATACGAAGAAATAGACTTCACACCATACCGACATTCAGGAAGCCAAATGCCAAGTGTACATACCCCTGTAACCACTAGTGGGCTGGGAGTGGGGTACAGAAGAAGAAACACACCCAAACTGGTCCCTGGAGACAAGATGCTTAGCCTCCCTAAAAGCTGAAGGATTACCCATGAAAATGACAATGGGAAGTCAAATCCTACCACTCAACTTTGCTGGGGACACAGGTTGACTACAGAAAAATGGAGAAGAGGGTCTGGAGTCAAGAGAATCCCCCATGGCTGTCGGTAAGAATGTACATGGCAGCAGCCCACAGACTCCGAATGCCACACATACGTACACACCAGTATCACCAGGAGCTAAACCCAGAATCCGACATGCCACACCTTAGTCAACATTTGCAAAAGAATTTCCAAGTATCACCAACTTTCAGAAAGCCAGTTGCCAAAGGCAAGCTGTCCCCACACTCGGTAAGGAAAAACAAAACAAAACAACAGAAAAGGAGGAGACACTCAATTCAAGGCAACTTCCTTTGGGATCTGTCTCTTAGAATAATGAAACAAAAAGCCAAACTAAGCCAACAGGACCTAACGAACCTTCAAAGCATGTGCCTAGCAGAGGAACCCTAAGCCAAAGGGAAAGATGACCCTCAGAACGGGAAAATGTATTTACAGTAGTCACTACCTAGGAGGAATTTGTGTCCAAAACATAGAAAGAGCTCTCACAGTTCCATTTCAAAAGTGCAAACATCCCAAGGAATAAAGGAGCCAAAGATCCAAGTGGACATACCTTCCCAAAAGGCATCCGGATTGCCATAAGGAGCAGGACAAGATGCTCATCATCTCTGATGATTAGAGACAGACCAATCAAAAATCCAATGAGGTGTAATGCCAATGACCACAGCATGGAGGGACAGAGTGATCGTCAGACCAAGGGAAAGACAGATATCATAAGATATCCCAGAGAATTATCCTCTAGAAATGAATGGAAAAGAACTGTTTGACCCAGTTAAACGACTCACACGCTTCATGGCTATCCAAAAGATGTTAGGGATGAGGAATAAATCAAGACTTCGCTAATAACATATTCACATGAATAGATTCATCAAACAGATGACCCAAAACGGACCTACTGAAGAGCACTATTTCAGAAATCCACTCTTGCGGGGAGCTGCCCTGTTTCAAGGGGTTTCCCTTTAAGGAAACATAGCTCTGGGAGCTGCCCTGGCAACAGGGGCTGATAACAGCATTGCTCTCTGTCCTGCCACCCCACGTATTGTGGAGACATAGTCAAAATACCATAAAGAGCACCTGTGTTCCCAGGCTCTGTAACCTTGGGCAAAGCATAATAATGTAACCTTGGGCAAAGCATAATAACAGAATGCGTGTCCTGGGAAATGTATTATCTTATGAAGCTTCTACTATATATTCCTTGCTTGAAAGAATAAAGTTTGTCAGCGGCTAACAGAGTGTTCTGTTGTGTTGCTGGCCCTCTCGACCCCATCTTTTCTATAATCTTTCTTTCTTAGCCGTGACTCTCTCCCTCTCTGGACCTGTTTGATTGTCTGCCGGACCGACACACTCTGCGCCCATAAATAGAAAAGAAGAATGAAAGTCCAGAGAGAGCGGTGGGGAACCAGGACATGAAGAAATTCTACCGCCTGTGGCCTGTCTCTTAGAATAATGAAACAAAAAGCCAAACTAAGCCAACAGGACCTAACGAACCTTCAAAGCATGTGCCTAGCAGAGGAACCCTAAGCCAAAGGGAAAGATGACCCTCAGAACGGGAAAATGTATTTACAGTAGTCACTACCTAGGAGGAATTTGTGTCCAAAACATAGAAAGAGCTCTCACAGTTCCATTTCAAAAGTGCAAACATCCCAAGGAATAAAGGAGCCAAAGATCCAAGTGGACATACCTTCCCAAAAGGCATCCGGATTGCCATAAGGAGCAGGACAAGATGCTCATCATCTCTGATGATTAGAGACAGACCAATCAAAAATCCAATGAGGTGTAATGCCAATGACCACAGCATGGAGGGACAGAGTGATCGTCAGACCAAGGGAAAGACAGATATCATAAGATATCCCAGAGAATTATCCTCTAGAAATGAATGGAAAAGAACTGTTTGACCCAGTTAAACGACTCACACGCTTCATGGCTATCCAAAAGATGTTAGGGATGAGGAATAAATCAAGACTTCGCTAATAACATATTCACATGAATAGATTCATCAAACAGATGACCCAAAACGGACCTACTGAAGAGCACTATTTCAGAAATCCACTCTTGCGGGGAGCTGCCCTGTTTCAAGGGGTTTCCCTTTAAGGAAACATAGCTCTGGGAGCTGCCCTGGCAACAGGGGCTGATAACAGCATTGCTCTCTGTCCTGCCACCCCACGTATTGTGGAGACATAGTCAAAATACCATAAAGAGCACCTGTGTTCCCAGGCTCTGTAACCTTGGGCAAAGCATAATAATGTAACCTTGGGCAAAGCATAATAACAGAATGCGTGTCCTGGGAAATGTATTATCTTATGAAGCTTCTACTATATATTCCTTGCTTGAAAGAATAAAGTTTGTCAGCGGCTAACAGAGTGTTCTGTTGTGTTGCTGGCCCTCTCGACCCCATCTTTTCTATAATCTTTCTTTCTTAGCCGTGACTCTCTCCCTCTCTGGACCTGTTTGATTGTCTGCCGGACCGACACACTCTGCGCCCATAAATAGAAAAGAAGAATGAAAGTCCAGAGAGAGCGGTGGGGAACCAGGACATGAAGAAATTCTACCGCCTGTGGCCGAATTTTGCAACAGCAACTCTAAAAGCTGTGTGGCGTGCGGGCCGAGGCTCTGTGTGATCCCATGGATTGTAGTCGGACAGGCTCCTCTTCCCACGGGATTTCCCAGGGCAAGAACACTGGAATGGGTATGGAGCCCGCGTCTTCCTGCATGGCAGGCAGATTCCTTCCCAGGGCAGCCACCAGGCAAGCCCAGGGAGTTGTGGATACAGACCTCCACCCAGGCACTGCGGGGAAATGCTGGTCGCTTGTCCAGATCAGCCAGTTCTCACCCATCAGAGGCCCACTGCTGCCGAAAATGGGCGGCCAGGTGGAAGGAACAGGAGTGGGGTTGGGTAGCTCTGGCTTGTCTGTCTGTCTGTTTTTTTCTGGCGGGTTTTCTAATCATTTTATCTAGCCCATGAATGGGAGGTCACTTCAGGAGGACCCTCTCTGCATAAGCGGAACACAGGAGTCGGGGAGGGGAAGGGTGGTGATTGGAGATAGGGGTCTAGGGACCCCCGGGTTGCGGTGGAAGACTCTGGAAGACTCCACTGGAGGGAGGACGCCCAGAGCGAAGCCCGGGATCACCGACCTGTCCAGGAGCGCCTGTGGGTTCGTCCAGGTCCTGCTCGGAGGCGCTCGGGGCCACCTCTGACCAGGAAGTGGGTTAGGGGTGGTGGGCATTCTGCGACGAGGGCTCGAGGGCTCTGGGCAGGGTTTCCTTGGGCTGAGCCCCGCCCAGACAGGCCCCGTGCCCTGGGAGGGGCCTGTGGACAAGCTCCCTCTCTCGGCAGCTGGCGCAGAGTTGATTAGGATCCAGATGACTATCAGCCGCGGAGAGAGGTCAGCGGAAGGGTCGGGGGTCCCTCGGGCGTGGCCACGCCGGAATCCAAGCTCGCTAGGCTCACCGCGCACTGGAGCGGTTGAGGCAGGGATTCCCGCAGCATCCTGAGAGCCGGCGGACAGCAAAGGTGGCCGGGGAATGCCGCCAGATAACCGTCGAGTCAGGGTCCGTTTGGCAGGGCTTTTTGCTTTCTGTTTTACAGATCAGAGATGGGGGAGGGGAGGAGACCAACTAAAGAGACCTGTTAATCTTGCAAACGTCTCCTGGAATGGCCAGTCTCGGGCAGGGGGAAGTCTTAATTCCCCACTTCCTGAAGTCTCCATGGATTGTAGTCGGACAGGCTCCTCTTCCCACGGGATTTCCCAGGGCAAGAACACTGGAATGGGTATGGAGCCCGCGTCTTCCTGCATGGCAGGCAGATTCCTTCCCAGGGCAGCCACCAGGCAAGCCCAGGGAGTTGTGGATACAGACCTCCACCCAGGCACTGCGGGGAAATGCTGGTCGCTTGTCCAGATCAGCCAGTTCTCACCCATCAGAGGCCCACTGCTGCCGAAAATGGGCGGCCAGGTGGAAGGAACAGGAGTGGGGTTGGGTAGCTCTGGCTTGTCTGTCTGTCTGTTTTTTTCTGGCGGGTTTTCTAATCATTTTATCTAGCCCATGAATGGGAGGTCACTTCAGGAGGACCCTCTCTGCATAAGCGGAACCCAGGAGTCGGGGAGGGGAAGGGTGGTGATTGGAGATAGGGGTCTAGGGACCCCCGGGTTGCGGTGGAAGACTCTGGAAGACTCCACTGGAGGGAGGACGCCCAGAGCGAAGCCCGGGATCACCGACCTGTCCAGGAGCGCCTGTGGGTTCGTCCAGGTCCTGCTCGGAGGCGCTCGGGGCCACCTCTGACCAGGAAGTGGGTTAGGGGTGGTGGGCATTCTGCGACGAGGGCTCGAGGGCTCTGGGCAGGGTTTCCTTGGGCTGAGCCCCGCCCAGACAGGCCCCGTGCCCTGGGAGGGGCCTGTGGACAAGCTCCCTCTCTCGGCAGCTGGCGCAGAGTTGATTAGGATCCAGATGACTATCAGCCGCGGAGAGAGGTCAGCGGAAGGGTCGGGGGTCCTTCGGGCGTGGCCACGCCGGAATCCAAGCTCGCTAGGCTCACCGCGCACTGGAGCGGTTGAGGCAGGGATTCCCGCAGCATCCTGAGAGCCGGCGGACAGCAAAGGTGGCCGGGGAATGCCGCCAGATAACCGTCGAGTCAGGGTCCGTTTGGCAGGGCTTTTTGCTTTCTGTTTTACAGATCAGAGATGGGGGAGGGGAGGAGACCAACTAAAGAGACCTGTTAATCTTGCAAACGTCTCCTGGAATGGCCAGTCTCGGGCAGGGGGACGTCTTAATTCCCCACTTCCTGAAGTCTCCAGGAGGACCGGGTAATGAACAAAGGCATTTGAACAGTCAGGCCAAGAGGGGCAGGATTCTCTGAGGGGGCCCATCTGTGAGATTAGAATCACAACAGCAACGGAGAGCTAGTTCAAGACACAGCTCCACCGGGCCGTCGCTCCGTCTGACTCTTGGCAACCCCGTGGGCTGTAGACCGCCAGGCTCCTCTCTCCGCAGAAGTCTCCCAGCAGGAATTCTGGAGTGGACTGCTGTTTCCTCCTCCAGAGGGCAGATGAGGGCCTCTTCCAAATGAGACGCAGGGAATGCGACAGAGAAGGTAGATGAGGCGGAGGACTGGGCTGGGGGCTGCTAGCCTGGTTGCCATGGGACCCAGAGCCTAAGTGGGAGGGACCTGCCCCCTTAGGGCCGGCCCGGAATGAGGAGGGGGGCCGGATATTCCTGGGGGGTTGGAGAAGGCTGAGGGGCCATGCAGCATGGGTTCGGTCCAGAGGCCGTCCACTGTTGGCTTCTCCAATGCACACGTGGTCACTTTGACTTGAACCCACTCCTGTCACACTCCCATTCCCCCATGGAAGGTTCTGGAGCCAGAAGGACAGAGAGCCCTGACTCCTGGCCCCACATGCATGGGCCCTGAGGACAGAATTGGAGTGGAGCAGACCACAGAGTCCCACGTCCTTGATTCCATCTGAAGGAATCCTCGGAGTGGCCAACCCACAGAGAAAGAAGCAACCCAGCGTTTTCAAAGGCAGCGGAGGGGACGCTGGGTGACTGGTTATGGGGAAGGGAGGGCTTCCCTGGTGGCTAGGATGGTAAAGAATCCGCCTGCCTGTGCAGGAGCCGGGTTCCACCCTGGGTTGGGAAGATCCCTGGAGAAGGAATCACCATCCACTCCAGTCTTCTTGCCGGAATCCAAGCTCGCTAGGCTCACCGCGCACTGGAGGGCTTGAGGTAGGGATTCCCGCGGCATCCTGAGAGCCGGCGGACAGCAAAGGTGGCCGGGGAATGCCGCCAGATAACCGTCGAGTCAGGGTCCGTTTGGCAGGGCTTTTTGCTTTCTGTTTTACAGATCAGAGATGGGGGAGGGGAGGAGACCAACTAAAGAGACCTGTTAATCTTGCAAACGTCTCCTGGAATGGCCAGTCTCGGGCAGGGGGACGTCTTAATTCCCCACTTCCTGAAGTCTCCAGGAGGACCGGGTAATGAACAAAGGCATTTGAACAGTCAGGCCAAGAGGGGCAGGATTCTCTGAGGGGGCCCATCTGTGAGATTAGAATCACAACAGCAACGGAGAGCTAGTTCAAGACACAGCTCCACCGGGCCGTCGCTCCGTCTGACTCTTGGCAACCCCGTGGGCTGTAGACCGCCAGGCTCCTCTCTCCGCAGAAGTCTCCCAGCAGGAATTCTGGAGTGGACTGCTGTTTCCTCCTCCAGAGGGCAGATGAGGGCCTCTTCCAAATGAGACGCAGGGAATGCGACAGAGAAGGTAGATGAGGCGGAGGACTGGGCTGGGGGCTGCTAGCCTGGTTGCCATGGGACCCAGAGCCTAAGTGGGAGGGACCTGCCCCCTTAGGGCCGGCCCGGAATGAGGAGGGGGGCCGGATATTCCTGGGGGGTTGGAGAAGGCTGAGGGGCCATGCAGCATGGGTTCGGTCCAGAGGCCGTCCACTGTTGGCTTCTCCAATGCACACGTGGTCACTTTGACTTGAACCCACTCCTGTCACACTCCCATTCCCCCATGGAAGGTTCTGGAGCCAGAAGGACAGAGAGCCCTGACTCCTGGCCCCACATGCATGGGCCCTGAGGACAGAATTGGAGTGGAGCAGACCACAGAGTCCCACGTCCTTGATTCCATCTGAAGGAATCCTCGGAGTGGCCAACCCACAGAGAAAGAAGCAACCCAGCGTTTTCAAAGGCAGCGGAGGGGACGCTGGGTGACTGGTTATGGGGAAGGGAGGGCTTCCCTGGTGGCTAGGATGGTAAAGAATCCGCCTGCCTGTGCAGGAGCCGCGGGTTCCACCCCTGGGTTGGGAAGATCCCCTGGAGAAGGGAATCACCATCCACTCCAGTCTTCTTGCCTGGAGAAAGCCAGGGACAGAGGATCCTGGCAGGCTACAGTCCACGGGGTCGCAAAGACTCAGACGCGACTGAGCGACTTAGGACGAGAGGGACTCATTCAGCTTCAAAGGTGGCCTTGTTTCTGCGCTGGCGCTGCGTGCGGCTTGGGACAGGACAGGCTCCAAGCACAGGGCCATCGCGTGCTTGCAGGATGGCTGAGCACGAAGCAGGGAGATTTCCCTCCTCCCTCAGGTAAGCGGTGGGGGGTCGGAGTCAGGAGGGGGCACCAGAGACCCTGCAGGAAGGAGTCCGGCTCTCCACAAGGAAGATGCCGACAGTGGGGGTGGGGTGGGGAGAGGCTCCAGGAGCTGGACCAGAAGGACGTGGACTTCCCCTGGGGCACCCAGAAGGGACCGCCCTGCACACACCCGCGCATGGGACTAGTGACCCCTGGATGGAAGAGAAGAAACTGGTGCCTTGTCAAATCCGGACCATTGGTGGAGGCTGCTCCCCTTGCCTGACCCCACCCACCACCTCCTTCCTCCCGGCTCAACTCTCAGGGTCCCTCCTCCACGCAGCCCTCCAGCGGCCCCTCACGGCCAGGCAGGGAAAGCTGTGCTTAGTCGCTCAGGGGTGTCCGACTCCTTGGGACCCCATGGACTCAGGAGCCCGCCAGGCTCCTCAGTCCATGGGATTCTCCAGGCAAGAATACCGGAGTGGGCTGCATTTCCTTCTCCAGGGGAATCTTCCCAAACCAAGGATCAAATCTGCGTCTCCTGGATCGCAGGCAGGTTCTTTACCAGCTGAGCGCACACAAGGGAGCAGCGACCAGGTCCCAGGCATGCTTGCGGTCCAAACGCTCTTGCTTAGGAGCAGCAGGTTCAACCCGAGTCCCACGTCCTTGATTCCATCTGAAGGAATCCTCGGAGTGGCCAACCCACAGAGAAAGAAGCAACCCAGCGTTTTCAAAGGCAGCGGAGGACGCTGGGTGACTGGTTATGGGGAAGGGAGGGCTTCCCTGGTGGCTAGGATGGTAAAGAATCCGCCTGCCTGTGCAGGAGCCGCGGGTTCCACCCCTGGGTTGGGAAGATCCCCTGGAGAAGGGAATCACCATCCACTCCAGTCTTCTTGCCTGGAGAAAGCCAGGGACAGAGGATCCTGGCAGGCTACAGTCCACGGGGTCGCAAAGACTCAGACGCGACTGAGCGACTTAGGACGAGAGAGGGACTCATTCAGCTTCAAAGGTGGCCTTGTTTCTGCGCTGGCGCTGCGTGCGGCTTGGGACAGGACAGGCTCCAAGCACAGGGCCATCGCGTGCTTGCAGGATGGCTGAGCACGAAGCAGGGAGATTTCCCTCCTCCCTCAGGTAAGCGGTGGGGGTCAGGTCAGGAGGGGGCACCAGAGACCCTGCAGGAAGGAGTCCGGCTCTCCACAAGGAAGATGCCGACAGTGGGGGTGGGGTGGGGAGAGGCTCCAGGAGCTGGACCAGAAGGACGTGGACTTCCCCTGGGGCACCCAGAAGGGACCGCCCTGCACACACCCGCGCATGGGACTAGTGACCCCTGGATGGAAGAGAAGAAACTGGTGCCTTGTCAAATCCGGACCATTGGTGGAGGCTGCTCCCCTTGCCTGACCCCACCCACCACCTCCTTCCTCCCGGCTCAACTCTCAGGGTCCCTCCTCCACGCAGCCCTCCAGCGGCCCCTCACGGCCAGGCAGGGAAAGCTGTGCTTAGTCGCTCAGGGGTGTCCGACTCCTTGGGACCCCATGGACTCAGGAGCCCGCCAGGCTCCTCAGTCCATGGGATTCTCCAGGCAAGAATACCGGAGTGGGCTGCATTTCCTTCTCCAGGGGAATCTTCCCAAACCAAGGATCAAATCTGCGTCTCCTGGATCGCAGGCAGGTTCTTTACCAGCTGAGCGCACACAAGGGAGCAGCGACCAGGTCCCAGGCATGCTTGCGGTCCAAACGCTCTTGCTTAGGAGCAGCAGGTTCAACCCACACGTAAAGACCGTGACATCATTCAGGGTGACAGCCGCTGGACTTCCCAAGCCTGGGTGGCAGCTACTTTTCTATAACATCTTAGCGTAGGGTTTTTGTTGTTGTTAAATGACTTGTGGCTCTCCTGTGTGTGTGTGTGTGTGTGTGTGAGAGAGAGAGAGAGAGAGTTGCTCAGTCATAGCTGACTCTTGGCAACCCTATGGACTGCAGCACGCCAGGCTTCCCTGTGCTGCACTATCTCCTGGAGCTTGCTCAAACGCATGTCCACTGAATTGGTGATGCCATCCAACCATCTCATCCTCTGTCGTCCACTTCTCCTCCTGCCCTAGTCTTTCCCAGCATCAGGGTCTTTTCCCAGGAGTCCTATCTTAACATCAGGTGGCCAAAGTATTGGAGCTTCAGCACCAGTCCTTCCGCTGAGTCTTCAGAGTTGATTTCCTTTAGGATTGACGGGTTTGGTCTCCTGGCAATCCAAGTGAGGGAGAAACGGAGGGAAGGAGGGAGACCGGGAGGGAGGGAGGGACAGAGAGAAGGAGGGGTCTCTTGGGCAGACAGTGGGGAGGAGGACCTGAGCTCCATTTCACAAGCTCCACCAGGGACCCTGGGTTGTGCAGGGTGGGGAAGGGGAGAACAGGGGGGCAGTGAGGGGTATCAGGCAGGGAGGAGGGAAGGCACCCAGGGAGGGAGGGAAGGAAGAGGCAGCGGGCCATGTGAGGGGTGGGAGGTGGAGGAAGCGTGGAGGGAGCAGGTGGGACCAGGAGGGAAAAAGGAGCCCCTCGGTGCTGTCTGCTGTCGGTAGGTCAGTGAGGGGACAACCAGCCCCTGCAACAGTGACTGAGGAACTGGAGTTCTTCCCAGAGGGAAGAGGGGGCCCCTGCAGCTGTTTCCACTAGTAGCTCAGTCGTGCCTCTTGGCCACCCACTGGGCTCCACGGTCCTTGGGATTCTCCAGGCAAGAATACTGAAGTGGGTTGCCATGCCCTCCTCCAGGGGATCTTCTGGCATGGGCAGGTGGATTCTTTCCCACTGAGCCACCAGGAAAGTCGGCCACCAGAAGAGTTCCCCACCCCCCACTCACACCCCCGACCACCAGGACACATTTGTCCCCTGGGTTCCCTTGCCTTCAGCCAGGACTAGGGGGAAGGCGGGCAGGGGCGGGGACAAGACACTTAATGGTGCGGATGACCAGCGGGATCAAATGGGATCCAAGCCTTCGGTGGGGGAAGGGCTGCTGCAAGGACCTGGGGGAGGAAAGGGGTGGGAGGGGAGGAGGGGAGTAGTGCAAGGGAGCCCTGGGGGGAGAGTTGAAGGGGTGGCAGAAGGGAATGGCTGGAGGGGACATGGGGGATCCCCAAGGAGGTCACTAGAAAGAAAAAGGCACGTCCCCACCGAAAATAGAACATCAGAAAACAATGGACTCTTTCGCTGAGGCTCCTTCTCTTCAAACACTGTTTGAACTGATTTGGAAACAGAACTAAACGGAAGACAAGAGTGGCCCTATTTGAATCAAGGAGCGGAACCCAAAAGAAAAGCTTCAGCACCAGTCCTTCCGCTGAGTCTTCAGAGTTGATTTCCTTTAGGATTGACGGGTTTGGTCTCCTGGCAATCCAAGTGAGGGAGAAACGGAGGGAAGGAGGGAGACCGGGAGGGAGGGAGGGACAGAGAGAAGGAGGGGTCTCTTGGGCAGACAGTGGGGAGGAGGACCTGAGCTCCATTTCACAAGCTCCACCAGGGACCCTGGGTTGTGCAGGGTGGGGAAGGGGAGAACAGGGGGGCAGTGAGGGGTATCAGGCAGGGAGGAGGGAAGGCACCCAGGGAGGGAGGGAAGGAAGAGGCAGCGGGCCATGTGAGGGGTGGGAGGTGGAGGAAGCGTGGAGGGAGCAGGTGGGACCAGGAGGGAAAAAGGAGCCCCTCGGTGCTGTCTGCTGTCGGTAGGTCAGTGAGGGGACAACCAGCCCCTGCAACAGTGACTGAGGAACTGGAGTTCTTCCCAGAGGGAAGAGGGGGCCCCTGCAGCTGTTTCCACTAGTAGCTCAGTCGTGCCTCTTGGCCACCCACTGGGCTCCACGGTCCTTGGGATTCTCCAGGCAAGAATACTGAAGTGGGTTGCCATGCCCTCCTCCAGGGGATCTTCTGGCATGGGCAGGTGGATTCTTTACCACTGAACCACCAGGGAAGCCGGCCACCAGAAGAGTTCCCCACCCCTCACCCACACCCCTGAACACCAGGACACATTTGTCCCCTGGGTTCCCTTGCCTTCAGCCAGGACTAGGGGGAAGGCGGGCAGGGGCGGGGACAAGACACTTAATGGTGCGGATGACCAGCGGGATCAAATGGGATCCAAGCCTTCGGTGGGGGAAGGGCTGCTGCAAGGACCTGGGGGAGGAAAGGGGTGGGAGGGGAGGAGGGGAGTAGTGCAAGGGAGCCCTGAGGGGAGAGTTGAAGGGGTGGCAGAAGGGAATGGCTGGAGGGGACATGGGGGATCCCCAAGGAGGTCACTAGAAAGAAAAAGGCACGTCCCCACCGAAAATAGAACATCAGAAAACAATGGACTCTTTCGCTGAGGCTCCTTCTCTTCAAACACTGTTTGAACTGATTTGGAAACAGAACTAAACGGAAGACAAGAGTGGACCTATATATATCTGAATCAAGGAGCGGAACGGCTAAAAGAAAAGCATTGACATTCAACCCACGGGAGGCCCATGCAAGGATGGAGACCCTAGACTTGGGTATCGATTCGGGCACAATCCGCTACAACCCACACCGCAGGAAAAAGACTCGGCCCAACCTCTGATTCCCCAGCGAGACAGGCCGGGGCAGGAGGGAATGCTGCCGCCTTGTGGACAAGCCCTGTAACTACATCCTTAATAATAATAAACGACGGGCCTGGCTCTCCAAATCCCCTGACCGCAGGAAATCGACAGATAGAAGGGTGCCCTGAAATAATTCATAGTAGGGTCGACTTGCCAAAAATGAATTGGCCCTCTGCACAGAGAAAGAGAGAGAGAGATCTCCCTATGCTGGCTGAGCGGCTGTCCGGTGTCCCTCCGTCTGGCCCCTGCAGAGGGTGAGTTGGGAGGGGGCTCTTCCCCTCTGTAGGGGCCAGAGGGAGGGACGGGGTGCTCCATATGTTTTTTGGTTGGTTGTTTACTTTTGTGGCCTGATGGTTGCTGATTCTGCCTTTGATGGAATTATGTCGTTCTTGCCAATCAGTCAGTGTGAGTAGATAATCATAACTAGGATGAAGATTTATCCTGGTTCCTAGGAAACCTGAATCTCTTTTTTTCTTTCCAGTTTTATTGAAAAAATAATTGATCACTCTATACAGTTTAGGTATACAGCATAATACATTGATTTACATATGTTATGAAATTATTACCACAATAAGTTTATTTAATGTCCATCATTTCATATAGATACAATAAAAAGGAAAGAAGAGAAAGAAAATTCTCTTTGGATTTACTCTTTTAACAACTTTCCTATGTACCTCACAACTGAGAACTTCCATAATTTTCCTATGTATGTTACAACTGAGAACTGGTTTAGAAAGGGCAGAGGAACCAGAGATCAAATTGCCAACATTCGTTGGCTTGTAGAGAATGCTAGAGAATTCTAGAAAACATCTGCTTCATCGATTACACTAAAGCCTTTAACTGTGTGAATCACAACGATCTGGAAAACTCTTAAAGATTCAGAATTAACAGACTACCTGTTAAAAGTCTGTATGCAGGTCAAGAAGCAACAGTTATTAATAGAAACAGACATGGAACAACAGACTGGTTTAAAATTGGGAAAGGAGTACATCAAGGCTGTTTATTATTACCTTGCTTATTTAACTTATGTTAAAATGCAGAGTACATTTTAACAATGCTGGGCTAGATGAATCACAAACTGGAATCAAGATTACCAGGAGAGGGACTTCCCTGGTGGTCCAGTGGGTAGAGAGTCCACCTTGCAGTGTAGGGAGAACTGGTTCTATCCCTAGCCCGGGAGGATCCCATGTGCTGTGGAGCGGCTGGACTGGTGTCCATGCTCTAGAGTGCATGCACCCCAGAGCTGGTGCTCTGCAGTGACAGAGGCCACTGCAATGGGAGGCCCACACACACCAAAGAATAAAGATGAATGAAAATAAATAAAATTTAAAAACCAATAAAAACAAGAGGCCAAAATTAAAAAAAAAAGATTATGAGGAGAAATATCAACAACTTCAGATATACAGATGATACCACTTTAATGGAAGAAACTGAAGGAAGAAAAACTAAAAAGCTTTCTTCATGAAGATGGAAGAGGAGAGTGAAAAAGTTGACTTAGAGCTCAACATTCGAAAAACTAAGGTCATGGCATCAGGTCCCATCACTTCATAGCAAATAGATGGGGAAAAGTGGAAACAGTGACAAATTTTATTTTCTTGGACCCCCAAATCACTGCAGATGGTGTCTGCATCCATGAAATTAAGACTCTTGCTCCTTTGAAGGAAAGCCATGACAGACCTAGACAGTGTATTCAAAAGCAGAGACATCACTCTGCCAACAAAGGTCTATAGTGAAAGGTATGGTTTTCCCAGTAGTCGTGTATGGGTGTGAGAGCTGGACCATAAAGAAAGCTGAGCACTGAGGAATTGATGCTTTTGAACTGTGGTGCTGGAGGAGACTCCTTTGAGTCCCTTGGACTGCGAGGAGATCAAGCCTGTCAATCTTAAAAGAAATCATCCCTGAATATTCATTGGAAGGACTGATGCTGTAACTGAAGCTCCAACATTTTGACCACGGAAGATGCAAAGAACTGATTCGTTGGAATAGACCTTGATTTTGGGAACGAGTGGGGGCAGGGGAAGAAGGGGATGACAGAGGATGAGATGATTGGATGGCATAACTGACTCAATGGACATGAGTTTGAGCAAACTCTGGGAGACAGTGAAGGACAGGGAAGCCTGGTGTACTGCAGTCCATGGGGTCACAAAGAGTCAGACACAACTTAGTGACTGAACAAGAAAAAGACTCAGGAGCTTGTAGTTACATTTATAGCCAAATAAAATTTAAAATCTTGATAAAATCTAATACTTGAATGAACGTGCTGTGTTAGAGGCAGAGACCAGGGAGCAACTTGAAATTTTGGGGGGAGATGTAAGAATGGGAATACATAAATGGAGAACATGATGTATGAACTCTCGAGAAGCTTAATGGCAGTTTTTCAATCTAGAGCTCCAGGGAGGGCATTCCAGATTGAGACAACTGCATGCGGCAAGAGTCTAAGAAAACTGGTAAGGGGTAGTGATATGTTGAGGAGAAATATCAACAACTTCAGATATACAGATGATACCACTTTAATGGAAGAAACTGAAGGAAGAAAAACTAAAAAGCTTTCTTCATGAAGATGGAAGAGGAGAGTGAAAAAGTTGACTTAGAGCTCAACATTCAAAAACTAAGGTCATGGCATCAGGTCCCATCACTTCATAGCAAATAGATGGGGAAAAGTGGAAACAGTGACAAATTTTATTTTCTTGGACCCCCAAATCACTGCAGATGGTGTCTGCATCCATGAAATTAAGACTCTTGCTCCTTTGAAGGAAAGCCATGACAGACCTAGACAGTGTATTCAAAAGCAGAGACATCACTCTGCCAACAAAGGTCTATAGTGAAAGGTATGGTTTTCCCAGTAGTCGTGTATGGGTGTGAGAGCTGGACCATAAAGAAAGCTGAGCACTGAGGAATTGATGCTTTTGAACTGTGGTGCTGGAGGAGACTCCTTTGAGTCCCTTGGACTGCGAGGAGATCAAGCCCGTCAATCTTAAAAGAAATCATCCCTGAATATTCATTGGAAGGACTGATGCTGTAACTGAAGCTCCAACATTTTGACCACGGAAGATGCAAAGAACTGATTCGTTGGAATAGACCTTGATTTTGGGAACGAGTGGGGGCAGGGGAAGAAGGGGATGACAGAGGATGAGATGATTGGATGGCATAACTGACTCAATGGACATGAGTTTGAGCAAACTCTGGGAGACAGTGAAGGACAGGGAAGCCTGGTGTACTGCAGTCCATGGGGTCACAAAGAGTCAGACACAACTTAGTGACTGAACAAGAAAAAGACTCAGGAGCTTGTAGTTACATTTATAGCCAAATAAAATTTAAAATCTTGATAAAATCTAATACTTGAATGAACGTGCTGTGTTAGAGGCAGAGACCAGGGAGCAACTTGAAATTTTGGGGGGAGATGTAAGAATGGGAATACATAAATGGAGAACATGATGTATGAACTCTCGAGAAGCTTAATGGCAGTTTTTCAATCTAGAGCTCCAGGGAGGGCATTCCAGATTGAGACAACTGCATGCGGCAAGAGTCTAAGAAAACTGGTAAGGGGTAGTGATATGTTGTCAGTTGACAAGAACTGATGGGCCCAAATCATTCATCTCTTTACTAATCTGCTGGGGAATTTGGACTTTAGGCTATTATTATTAGTCACTGTTCAAAATATGTTATGTACAGGAAAGACAATGTCAGGTTTGCGTTCTGTTTAATCAGTCTGTTCATTTATTGTGAAGTGGGATAGACTAATGGAGGCAATTGAGACTGGTGTTGAGAAACCAATTATCAAGCTATTTTAAGAGTCCATGAGAGAAATGGAGCTTCCTAGGTGGCTCAAATGGTAAAGAATCTGCCTGGCAATGCAGGAGATGCAGGAGATGAGGGTTCAATCCCTGGGTATGGAAGATCCCCTGAAGGAGGAGGAAGTACAACCCACTCATGCTGAGATAATCCCATAAACAGGGGGGCCTGGTGGGGTACAGCCTGTGGAGTTACAAAAAAGTTGGACATAGCTGAGCTTGCACGGTACAGGAGATAGATAATGACTGTTAATTAGGGAATAATAACGGATATGTGACAAATTACCTTCAAAATTTTATCCATATGGGAAAAGATGTAATTCTGTATTGATAAGAATAAAATTGTAATAAGGCATTGATTACAGTTTGAAGCTGTTTTCTCAGTCACTGAGTTAGAAAAATAATGGTCTGCTTTAATCAGCCATTAAGTTACATGATCAGAGAGGCTTTTTATAGTTCAATTTTCTTAGTGCCTCCTAATAAATTCTTTCTTATAAGATGTGATGACAGTGGCAGTTCTCATAATGCAGCTTTATTTGTAACCTCTTTTTCAACTACTTCTGCAGGTTATGTCACCAAAATGAAAACAATAACTAGCTCTTGAACACATGTTAACTGTTCATTCTTTGTCCTGAAAGTCCTCCTCAAAGCTAATGATCACTAACGTCTCCAGGAATAACTCACCGGTTTTAACTCGGAGACCAGTTTGGAGTCCAGATTGGCTGTCAAGGTGGCCTAACCTTAGGCTTCTTGAGTGCACTAGAAAAGCATTCCAATTTTTGGTTGATGAAAAGGAGATTCCAGCAGCACCAGTGTCTCAAGTCATTGCTTTTATAGCCAGAAATCGGAAGTCTCCTCTTCCCACTGTCATTCAATCTTTTCCTATCCTAATCAGTTGCAAAGCCCTGCAGTAAGGGTAGTATAAACCTTGTCTGCTCCCCTCCTACTCTGCAGTCAGGATTATGGCACCAGCTGCTTAACTGCTCTCTCCATCCTCTCCACAGTCCATTTTTTTTCTTGCAGGCAGAATGAGCTTTCTCACATGCAAATACAATCATGACACTTTTTACTTCAAGTCTTTCTCTTTTTTTCTTTCTTGTAAGATATTTATTTATTTATTTGGCTGTGCTGGGGATTGGTCGCAGCATGTGGGATCTTCAGCCTTCATTGTGAAATACAGGATCTTTCATTGCAGCATGTGGGATCTAGTTCCCCAACCAGGGATCGACCCTGGTTTGTGAGCACAGAGTCCTAGACACTGGACCACTAGTGAAGTCCCTGCTTGAAGACTTTCAATGATATTCTACAGTTTTCAGATGAAGCAGCAGTTTTATCAACCTGCCAGTGGTTTCCCAAATATATCCTGCTGTTTCACAACTCTCATAATGTGCCTGGAATGTCCTCCTTGTCCGACATCTCTTTTATTTTTTATCTTTCCAAACTCTTCTAAAGTATCACTTCCTCTGAAAAACTTTCCCTGACCCTCAGTTTATTAGTACATTTAGATCCTCTTATCTGGGGCTTCATGGCATCTTGTGCACATTAGAGCACATTAAAACATTTTTGTCTGCTTAGACTACTATTGTATCTCTAGTGGCCTAACAGAGTTCAATTTTCTAGTCCTCATTTCTTGAAAGTCAGCTCCTTATTTGTAACCTCTTTCAACTACTTCTGCAGGTTATGTCACCAAAATGAAAACAATAACTAGCTCTTGAACACATGTTAACTGTTCATTCTTTGTCCTGAAAGTCCTCCTCAAAGCTAATGATCACTAACGTCTCCAGGAATAACTCACCGGTTTTAACTCGGAGACCAGTTTGGAGTCCAGATTGGCTGTCAAGGTGGCCTAACCTTAGGCTTCTTGAGTGCACTAGAAAAGCATTCCAATTTTTGGTTGATGAAAAGGAGATTCCAGCAGCACCAGTGTCTCAAGTCATTGCTTTTATAGCCAGAAATCGGAAGTCTCCTCTTCCCACTGTCATTCAATCTTTTCCTATCCTAATCAGTTGCAAAGCCCTGCAGTAAGGGTAGTATAAACCTTGTCTGCTCCCCTCCTACTCTGCAGTCAGGATTATGGCACCAGCTGCTTAACTGCTCTCTCCATCCTCTCCACAGTCCATTTTTTTTCTTGCAGGCAGAATGAGCTTTCTCACATGCAAATACAATCATGACACTTTTTACTTCAAGTCTTTCTCTTTTTTTCTTTCTTGTAAGATATTTATTTATTTATTTGGCTGTGCTGGGGATTGGTCGCAGCATGTGGGATCTTCAGCCTTCATTGTGAAATACAGGATCTTTCATTGCAGCATGTGGGATCTAGTTCCCCAACCAGGGATCGACCCTGGTTTGTGAGCACAGAGTCCTAGACACTGGACCACTAGTGAAGTCCCTGCTTGAAGACTTTCAATGATATTCTACAGTTTTCAGATGAAGCAGCAGTTTTATCAACCTGCCAGTGGTTTCCCAAATATATCCTGCTGTTTCACAACTCTCATAATGTGCCTGGAATGTCCTCCTTGTCCGACATCTCTTTTATTTTTTATCTTTCCAAACTCTTCTAAAGTATCACTTCCTCTGAAAAACTTTCCCTGACCCTCAGTTTATTAGTACATTTAGATCCTCTTATCTGGGGCTTCATGGCATCTTGTGCACATTAGAGCACATTAAAACATTTTTGTCTGCTTAGACTACTATTGTATCTCTAGTGGCCTAACAGAGCACCTGGCATATAGTATGTTCTGGATAGATATTTGATAAGTGACTAACACTTAACTACTGTAAAGTCTTATTTACTGTGCCTTCATTCAGAGAGCAGGGCTTTGTAGACTAGCACTTGGTATAGGATTGACTATGGAGTAGGTCTGGCCTTCACTCATTTTTTGAATGGAGAAGAGTGGCAATGGGGCTTCCTAGGTGGTTCAGTGGTAAAGAATCTGCCTGCCAATGCAGGAGACTCAGGTTGAATCCCTAGGTCTGGAAGATCCCCTGGAGAAGGAAGAAATGGCAACCCACTCCACTATTCTTACCTGGGAAATCTCATGGACAGGGCACCCTGGCAGCCTACAGTCTATGGGGTCCCAAAGACTCAGACAGGACTGAGCAACTGAACATACAGGCAACAGCAGCATGGAAAAGCAGCCAGTGGAACTGCTCCCAGCTCACATTGTAGCTGGTTGTAGCCTTGTAGCTGGTTGGCAAAGAACAATAGAAAACTGCTTTAGGCTCAGCGTACAGCTCTCTACCTACAGGACTGATCACAGTAGTGCTTTTGAAGCTGACCTCTCAAAGAATATTTCATGCCACACTTCATGAATGTTCATGACACATTGTGACAAAACTTCAAGTAATGGATCAGAGTTTACAATGGGCTGGAATTATAGTGGTGTGTCCTCTTGCACTAAAAGGAGGCAATTCACTAGAGAATGCACCAGGTACTGTGTTAAGGTTAGCACACATTTGGGCTGATTTATTACCCTCTTCACTTCTTAGGAACTACAACATGAAGATTTACTGCTAACTATGAGGTATGGCAAGATCCTAAACCATCAATCACAGAATCAGCTACCCGCAGCATATTTAAACCTGTAGAGGCAGAGAAAATTGACTTAAGGATTTAACATAGATTTTAATAAACCATATACTGAGCACAAAAGTATTTGTTTGCTGAATGAGCAACCTATTTCATTCATATCCTACTATAAATGATTTTCATTCCATGCCTACAAATGAATAGACAAAATGCCTCTTATCTGGGGCTTCATGGCATCTTGTGCACATTAGAGCACATTAAAACATTTTTGTCTGCTTAGACTACTATTGTATCTCTAGTGGCCTAACAGAGCACCTGGCATATAGTATGTTCTGGATAGATATTTGATAAGTGACTAACACTTAACTACTGTAAAGTCTTATTTACTGTGCCTTCATTCAGAGAGCAGGGCTTTGTAGACTAGCACTTGGTATAGGATTGACTATGGAGTAGGTCTGGCCTTCACTCATTTTTTGAATGGAGAAGAGTGGCAATGGGGCTTCCTAGGTGGTTCAGTGGTAAAGAATCTGCCTGCCAATGCAGGAGACTCAGGTTGAATCCCTAGGTCTGGAAGATCCCCTGGAGAAGGAAGAAATGGCAACCCACTCCACTATTCTTACCTGGGAAATCTCATGGACAGGGCACCCTGGCAGCCTACAGTCTATGGGGTCCCAAAGACTCAGACAGGACTGAGCAACTGAACATACAGGCAACAGCAGCATGGAAAAGCAGCCAGTGGAACTGCTCCCAGCTCACATTGTAGCTGGTTGTAGCCTTGTAGCTGGTTGGCAAAGAACAATAGAAAACTGCTTTAGGCTCAGCGTACAGCTCTCTACCTACAGGACTGATCACAGTAGTGCTTTTGAAGCTGACCTCTCAAAGAATATTTCATGCCACACTTCATGAATGTTCATGACACATTGTGACAAAACTTCAAGTAATGGATCAGAGTTTACAATGGGCTGGAATTATAGTGGTGTGTCCTCTTGCACTAAAAGGAGGCAATTCACTAGAGAATGCACCAGGTACTGTGTTAAGGTTAGCACACATTTGGGCTGATTTATTACCCTCTTCACTTCTTAGGAACTACAACATGAAGATTTACTGCTAACTATGAGGTATGGCAAGATCCTAAACCATCAATCACAGAATCAGCTACCCGCAGCATATTTAAACCTGTAGAGGCAGAGAAAATTGACTTAAGGATTTAACATAGATTTTAATAAACCATATACTGAGCACAAAAGTATTTGTTTGCTGAATGAGCAACCTATTTCATTCATATCCTACTATAAATGATTTTCATTCCATGCCTACAAATGAATAGACAAAAATGAAGTTTTCTGGTTTACCCACATGCATACTTCAGGCCAGGGTCAGGTTTGGAACAGAAACTAAAGAAAGTTTTTTGGCATTGTCTCTAAGATGACAGAGTGAAGGTTTTTTTTTTTTTTTTTTTTAATCTTTACTGATTATTTTTTGTCTGTTAGTTTGAAGCAGAAAAATTTGGTATTTTACCCTGAGAGGATAGACTAGATAAAGATGGTTGGATCCAGCTGATTTTTAAAAATAGATTCAAGCTAGAATGATCTGTGTCTACCAGTTACATTTCTATTACTATAAGTTCTTGTTTACATTCAAGGCAATGTGAAGTATTTCTTAGCTCTTTCAACCATACATAGTAATATTATGGTTTTGTTGAAGCAACAGTAAGAAATAATACTGCTGAAGAAAAACTGTCAAAGGGGGAACTTTTGTTTTAAAAGATGTATTTATTTAATTTCTGTCTGTGGTGGGTCTTTGTTGCTGTATGTGGGCTTTCTCTAGTTGTGGCAAGAAGGGGCTACTCTTCACTGTGATGTGCAACATTCTCATTGTGGTGGCTTGTCTTGTTGCAGAACACAGGCTCAGGGCACACAGCCTTCGTAGTTGCAGCGTGTGGCCTCAGTAGTTGTGGTGCACGGGCTTAGTTGCTCTGCAACATGTGGGATCTTCCTGAACCAGGGATCGAACCAGTGTCCTTCGCATTGCAAGCTGGATTCTTAACCACTCGACCACCAGGGAAGCCCAAGGGGAGAACTTTTGATAAGTTATGCACTTTTGTTATAGAAAACTCCTGTTAACGACAGCTATGATTTCTTCATAGCATCTAGCATAACTCATTGTTTCATTTAATCCTCACAAATCCTTATTGGCCAACAAATGCAAAAAAAATCTTGCTCAGAGAGGTTAAGCAACTTGTATAAGATCAAACTGCTCATGTGTGACAAAACTTAGGATTGATTATCGTATTGCCTAACACAATCCTTTGAGAAAAATGACAGCTAAATTATAAATGTGGACCTCAGGCATGCCTAAAGGGAAAAAAAAAATCCAGAGCCAAAATATTTAAATAAATGTGTTAAGATATATCTAAAATTAAACAGTGCATTGATGGGTGTGATTTATTCTGCTACAGAGAAACTATTCCCAGACAGTCTAGATTGTGTCTCTAATCAATATGCTTAGTGAGGGAATGATATATTCCATCTTCGAAAAAGATCCCACACATTTTGGCTGCAAATAGTTAATTAGTCATTTCATATCCAAAAAGAGGAGAGTAATCCTCTAATGTCCATATGGCATATGTTTTCCAAGCGTATTTTTGTATTCCCTTCTGTCCTTTAAAACCCAGCCTGACAAGATCACTTGGCAATATGAAGCAATGTTGCCTCGTGTATTCCATCAAGATGTGCACGGAGCCCATCTTCTCCAAGTCGGCATCTGACAGAGGTTGCTTTGCCATCTGGGCTGGCTGCTTGAAGTTATAAATTCAAATTATAGGAACAATGACTGGAAAATTGATGTTAAGCAATTATTATTATAACATTTTAGATGTGATCATGGTATTATGGTTATGTTATTAGAAAAACTTTCTTTGTGGAATTGCATGATGAAATATTTATGGATAAAATTATATGATGCCTGAGACTTGCTGCAAAATAATATGGGGGTGAGCAGAATTAATTTGTGGAGGGGGCATATTGGCCATGGTTTGCTGCTTGTTCGATCTGGATGATAGCTACTCAAGGGATTTTTAATCCTGGTTTGTATACTATTGTGTATTAAAAAATAACAGTTAAAGAAGAAAAGTAAAAAATACAAAATGACTGAATCGCTTCTTGGGATATATATTAATTTTATGCTAATTCTTGCCTTCAACTATTTAGGCTGTACATATAACTCTCAAGGTATGTTCTTAAAGGGTCGCTTATTGTCCACACACATCAATGCACATAGGATAATGTTTATATTAGGACAGCATTTTTATTCCTATTTTGGCATAACCAATGTCATTTTTCTCATGGGATCTCCCCCTCCCCCCAACCTAGATAGCATCATTCTCTCCATTATTTCCTGGGCGGTGTTACTGTGGTGGCTATCATTGTCATTGCCATTATTGTTTTGTGCTGATGTATTGCAGTGGCAACAGTTTCAGCATGTGTGAATTATCCTCTTGTGGATTGTGGCAGGTATGCATCCTGTCACTTGTCTGTGGTCTGGAAATATTTGTAAGTCACTCTTCTAGTGACTGAGTCTAGTCACAATATCTTTATCTTCACCAGTTCTCCCCAACTTACTTTTTTCTTTACTAAAAAATTGGCAGCACCTAGCTTCACACTTTTTAGGAAAAAAGATACACCACATTCTCTAAAACTGTAAACAGGCATGTTGAAAGAAAGAAGAGAAAACTGTCAGCCTAGGCTCTGTCATTTAGGGACAAAGAGGGAAGCAAAAACAATGCAGCAGATGCTCAACTGATGAATAGTTAAACAAAATATAATGTGGCCGTACATAGGAGTACCACTCAGCAATAAAAAAGGAATAAACTGCTGGTATCGGCTACAACAGGGATGAGATGAGTCTAAAAGTTAATTACACTGAGTGAAAGAAATCAGCCCAAAAGACCATATATTGTATGATATATATGAAATATCCAAAAAAGACAAATCTATAGCCATGAAAAATAGATTTGTAGTTGCCAAGGGCTGGGGTAGAAATGGGGACTAGCTGAAAATGGGCTTTAGTTTCCACTTGCCTCTTGTCTGTAGAAAAAATTTAGTTTCCTAGGCCTCCGCTCAGTCACAAAAGACTGGCTCAAGAGTTAATGACTAGAAGAATGTGGACGTGTAATAACAAAATATAGCAGTTGGGTAAGAAAAGCTGGCAACAATTTGAACAAATAGTCAAATGGTAGAGTCATAGAATCTTTAGTTCCTCCCTGAAGAACACATATAACAGTGTCTGACACATTTCTGAGTTGTTTTACAGATGCTAAAACTCCCACTAGATGGAAGAAGCTAACTGCTTGATGAACAGGTAACCCCAAGCTGGCTGCAGCCTGAGGACTGATGATATTAATCCCTGTGACATCACCCTGTTACCTCACCATCAACCAATCAGAAAATTGTGCATGAGTTGATCATGCAACTTTCTCCCTCATCTTGCTTTTAAAAACCCTTCCCTAAAATCCACTGGAGAATTTAGGTCTTTTGACCACTAGCTGTATGTACTCTTTGGTTGGCCTTGCAATAAACAAGGCACTTTCCTTCACCACAATGTGACGTTAGTAACCTGGCTTTACTGTGCATTGGCAAGGAGACCCAGGTTTAATTTGGGAGAAGTGATATGTACATAATTTGATAAATGTACTAAAAATCATTTAAGTGTACATTTAAAACTGGTGAATTTTATGGTATGTAAATTATACCTCAACTGAGGAACACCAAGGACTTGGTTTTCACTCAAGTTTTAACATTGCTGAACATGTGAGATGTGGCAGTCGTCAAAGCTGTGAAATGGGATGACCCAGGGAGAAAGTTTGCTTGTCACCTCTTACGGGATTGCTCATCCCTACTCTTCGTGCAATTTGGAACTCCAGTATCAAGAAGCTTTGTATCAAAAAAAAAAAAAAAAAAAGAGGCTTTGTATCAAAAAATTTTGGTGGGTGATGGATGTCTCTTAGAAATACATCTGGGCTTCCCTGGTGGTCCAGTGGGTAAGGACACCGCCTTGCAGTGCAAGGGGAACCAGTTCGACCCCTGGCCTGGGGAGATCCCACGTGCCGCGGAGCGGCTGGACCAATGTGTGCAGTTACCGAGCTGGAGCTCTGGAGCGCATGCGCCCAGAGCCGGTGCTCTGCGACAACAGAGGCCACTGCGATGGGAGGCCCACACGGGCCAAGGAACAAAGATGGATGAAAATAGATAAATGAAAGACCAATAGAAGTGGCCCACCTGCCCCCCTCCCTCCCCAACCCGGTCCGCCTCCAAAAAAATAAAAAAAAAAAGAAATACATCTGTATGGTTTTCTGGTTATTACAGGGGAAGAAGCTGTGATATCCCTTCTTCTGTCCAAAGCTTATCCCTCCAGTCAGGCTCTGGACCTCCTTCTGCCACCTCTTAGGAGGCCATGCTTTCTCACTTATCTACCTCCTTCTCTTTCTCAGCAGGTGTATATGTGCATGCTCTGTCTCCTCTCTTTGTGCTTGATGAACAGGTAACCCCAAGCTGGCTGCAGCCTGAGGACTGATGATATTAATCCCTGTGACATCACCCTGTTACCTCACCATCAACCAATCAGAAAATTGTGCATGAGTTGATCATGCAACTTTCTCCCTCATCTTGCTTTTAAAAACCCTTCCCTAAAATCCACTGGAGAATTTAGGTCTTTTGACCACTAGCTGTATGTACTCTTTGGTTGGCCTTGCAATAAACAAGGCACTTTCCTTCACCACAATGTGACGTTAGTAACCTGGCTTTACTGTGCATTGGCAAGGAGACCCAGGTTTAATTTGGGAGAAGTGATATGTACATAATTTGATAAATGTACTAAAAATCATTTAAGTGTACATTTAAAACTGGTGAATTTTATGGTATGTAAATTATACCTCAACTGAGGAACACCAAGGACTTGGTTTTCACTCAAGTTTTAACATTGCTGAACATGTGAGATGTGGCAGTCGTCAAAGCTGTGAAATGGGATGACCCAGGGAGAAAGTTTGCTTGTCACCTCTTACGGGATTGCTCATCCCTACTCTTCGTGCAATTTGGAACTCCAGTATCAAGAAGCTTTGTATCAAAAAAAAAAAAAAAAAAGAGGCTTTGTATCAAAAAATTTTGGTGGGTGATGGATGTCTCTTAGAAATACATCTGGGCTTCCCTGGTGGTCCAGTGGGTAAGGACACCGCCTTGCAGTGCAAGGGGAACCAGTTCGACCCCTGGCCTGGGGAGATCCCACGTGCCGCGGAGCGGCTGGACCAATGTGTGCAATTACCGAGCTGGAGCTCTGGAGCGCATGCGCCCAGAGCCGGTGCTCTGCGACAACAAAGGCCACTGCGATGGGAGGCCCACACGGGCCAAGGAACAAAGATGGATGAAAATAGATAAATGAAAGACCAATAGAAGTGGCCCACCTGCCCCCCTCCCTCCCCAACCCGGTCCGCCTCCAAAAAAATAAAAAAAAAAAGAAATACATCTGTATGGTTTTCTGGTTATTACAGGGGAAGAAGCTGTGATATCCCTTCTTCTGTCCAAAGCTTATCCCTCCAGTCAGGCTCTGGACCTCCTTCTGCCACCTCTTAGGAGGCCATGCTTTCTCACTTATCTACCTCCTTCTCTTTCTCAGCAGGTGTATATGTGCATGCTCTGTCTCCTCTCTTTGTGACTCCACAGACTGTAGTCCCCTGGGGCTCCTCTGTCCATGAAAATTCCAGGCAAGAATACTGGAGTGGGTTATCATTTCCTCCCCAAGGGGATCTTCTCAATTCCAGGACAGAACCCAGGTCTCTTACATCATGTACATTGGCAGGCGGATTTTTTTCCTTTCTTTTTTTTTTAACCGCTAGCACCACCTGGGAAGCCTACTCTCTTTCTCAGCACCATTGTTCCAACACAGAAGATCCTCCCTCAATCTATTATCTTCTCTAGCAAGAACCTTATACCTTCTTTTCCCTTCTTAACTCATTGCAGTCTAGATTTTGCCACTTGACCAAGACTGCTCTTGCTTAACACATTAATGTCATTGGTCAGTAAATCCAATAGACACATCTCAACTTTTAACCTACATCACTTCTCCACAAATTTTCAGACTGGTTTTTAATTTTTTTGGAATTGATTTTAACATTATATTATGTATTCAAAGTTCTGCTAATAGTTTTAAGACTTAAGAATTCCCTCAGGCTTCCCTGATGGTCCAGTGGGTAAAGAGTCCCCCTTGAAGTGCAAGGGACATGGGTTCAATCCCTGGCCCAGAAAGATCCCACATACCGTGGAGTGGCAGGACTGGTGTGTCCAATTAAGAGCCAGCACTCTGGAGCTCATGCTCCCAGAGCCGGTGCTCTGCAGCAAGAGAGGTCACTACAGTGGGAGGCCCACACAGGCCAAAGAGTAAGGATGGATGAAAACAAATAAATAAGAAACCAATAAAAGAGGCCAAAATTAATAAAAGATAAAAAGAATTCCCTCCATAGACAGTTTATATAAACAGGTACAGAATCTACAAATATAAGTGTGCAATTTATCAATGCTTATTAATTAACAGAGGGAATTTATCAATTAAAAAAAAAAGTCTGTATAGGCTCTTATTTTTCTCAGAAGACATTGTTTGGAACTGCATCAAAAAGTGGATCATTATAACGCAAAGGGTGCTTTCCACAGAAACATTAGAATCAGGGGTCCTAGGGAATTCCTCAGCAGTCCAGTAGTTAGGAGTCGGTGCTTTCACTGCCAAGGGCCCAGGTTCAATCCCTGTTCAGGGAACTAAGATCCCACAAGCAGTGGTGTGGCCAAAAAAAGAGAAAAGAATCAAGGGCGCTAGTACTTGAAAGCTTTGATTTCAAATAAATCATAGGCATAACTAACAATTTGTCTTGAAACTTTCTCTTAGCTTCTACAATAATGCCCTGTTTTTATTTATAACATATTTTATGGGTATTTCTTTGGAGTCTTCTGCTAATCTATCTACCCCTTAATGCTTGTTATCTACCATTTGGCTAGAGAATTATTATCTTTGGCTCACATCTCCCCTCTACACACTCTCCCTGAGTTATCTCATTCATTTACCATCTTAATCTCATGCTGACCCACCTACGTACTCTCCAACAATCTGTGCCTTCAACCTAGTACTAATGTCTGAGTTTCAAGGCTATGTTATCCAACTGCCTACTGATCTTGGTGGATGTCCTTCAACCGTCTTAAACTCTGTTTGTCAAAAGCTTAACTATTTGTAGTCTCTGTCTGTCTCTCTTTTTTAAAGATAATTTATGTATTTATTTTTGGCTGTGCTGGGTCTTTGTTACTGTGTGCAGACTTTCTCTAGTTGTGGTGAGTTGGGACTCCTTCAAGGCAGTGCTTGGGCTTCTTGTGGTGGTGTCTTCCCTTGTTGCAGAGCACAGGCTCCAGAGCTCAGGTTCAGTAGTTGTGGCACATGGGCTTATCTGCTCTGAGGTATGTGGGCTATCTCTGGATCAGGGATCGAACCCATGTCCCCTGCATTGGCAGGCAGATTTTCAGCCACTCAACTACCAGGGAAGCCTCTGTAATCTCTTGAAAAGAGAGGCTTCATAGCCTGCTTTTCTTGTCATTTTGAAAGACCTCCCTTCTAGGAACCTAAACTGGAAACCCGAAGTAGTCATTCACAACTTCTCCCTCTTTTATGTCTCACATTCAATCTTTCATGAAGCTCTTAAGATTTCTCCTTTTTGCGGGGGGCACTTCTATTGATCTGTCATTTATTTATCTTTGTTCTTTTGGCCTGTGTGGGCCTCCCATCACAGTGGCATCTCTTGTTGCAGAGCACTGGCTCTGATGCGCTCCAGAGCTCTGGCTTGGTAGTTGGACACATAGGTCCAGCTGCTCCGCAGCAGGTGGGATCTTCCCAGGCCAGGGATTGAACCAGCGCCCCTTGCGCTGCAAGGCAATGCAGTACCCACTGGACCACCAGGGATGCCTGATTTCTCCTTCTTGTATATCTCACTCTATTACCTTTTCTCTATCCTTACTACTGCTACTGCACTAGTAATTCAGATTAGTTCAGATCTTCATTATCTTTTTCACTCTTTACTTTTGCTTGTACTATAAGAACTGGACATGGTAGCTACTAAAGGATTCTTTGGGTTCTTTGCCCTGTCACTTGAGTCTTTATGGTCATGATGATCATGAACTCCCTGAGAGGTAAATTTGGCAAATCTGGTCTCTTTGCAGAGTTCAGGGGTCTGATAGCTGCAGGACTTGGAGATGGCATCAAAGATGGCTTTAGCAAAACTGCCCAAGTGAAAGTGCAGCTCTTAGCAGAGGGACAGCAGTTGTCCACATCAGTCATTAGCAGCAGAGTCTTAGGCACAAGAGCAGAGAGATAGCGTCATTTGTTTTAGGAGCAAGAATAAGATGTGTCCCTAATGAGACCCAGCACCCTGTCCCCTTGCAAAGAGAATGTCCTAGCAAGAATAATGTGCTTGTTAATTTTGTTCTCCCTACAGTTGACTCATCCCACAGGAATTAAGGTGGCTTGGTCAGAAGGATGGCACTTTGGATGATAGTTTCACTTTATTGGGTCATTTGGCACAAACCCAATGAACACAAATTCCCTCAGCCTCAGTCATTTACTGTCCTGGATCTGTTTCAGAATGAACAAGATCTTCAGGATTTCTCTGGGAAAGAGTGAAAACGAACAAAATAAACCCAGACTCTTAGATGGGCAGACAGAAGAAATGTCCTCCAGGGAAGTGATCTCGACAGCCTTGTGGCCTTGTGGGCCACCTTGTATAACAAATACCACTCCTTGTCTTAGGCTTTGCCTCTGAAGGTCTGACCCTCCCTGCCACAGGTTTCCAGGCACGGCCTCAGCACTGTCCTCCAGAGTTCCTCCCAGGACCTCAGAGTTCACCCAGAGGACCGGTGTTCTCATTTGTCCTTTGATATGTTTTTAAAAACCAAAAGTACTCATCATCCCTTTCCTATGTTACTGCACTTTTCTTACCTTAAATATTGTCCTTCTCCTTCGCATTTCTCACACTGCTGCCCAAGTGCTCTTTGTAAAACCCAATCCTGATCATGTCATCCTCCTACTTAAAACCTATAACCGTTAGGACAAATTCCAGATGAACACAGTCGGGACTACATAGTTTTAGACTTCCCAGAGATTACGTTTTTGAATTATTACCTTCATTATCTTTTCACTCTTTACTTTTGCTTGTACTATAAGAACTGGACATGGTAGCTACTAAAGGATTCTTTGGGTTCTTTGCCCTGTCACTTGAGTCTTTATGGTCATGATGATCATGAACTCCTGAGAGGTAAATTTGGCAAATCTGGTCTCTTTGCAGAGTTCAGGGGTCTGATAGCTGCAGGACTTGGAGATGGCATCAAAGATGGCTTTAGCAAAACTGCCCAAGTGAAAGTGCAGCTCTTAGCAGAGGGACAGCAGTTGTCCACATCAGTCATTAGCAGCAGAGTCTTAGGCACAAGAGCAGAGAGATAGCGTCATTTGTTTTAGGAGCAAGAATAAGATGTGTCCCTAATGAGACCCAGCACCCTGTCCCCTTGCAAAGAGAATGTCCTAGCAAGAATAATGTGCTTGTTAATTTTGTTCTCCCTACAGTTGACTCATCCCACAGGAATTAAGGTGGCTTGGTCAGAAGGATGGCACTTTGGATGATAGTTTCACTTTATTGGGTCATTTGGCACAAACCCAATGAACACAAATTCCCTCAGCCTCAGTCATTTACTGTCCTGGATCTGTTTCAGAATGAACAAGATCTTCAGGATTTCTCTGGGAAAGAGTGAAAACGAACAAAATAAACCCAGACTCTTAGATGGGCAGACAGAAGAAATGTCCTCCAGGGAAGTGATCTCGACAGCCTTGTGGCCTTGTGGGCCACCTTGTATAACAAATACCACTCCTTGTCTTAGGCTTTGCCTCTGAAGGTCTGACCCTCCCTGCCACAGGTTTCCAGGCACGGCCTCAGCACTGTCCTCCAGAGTTCCTCCCAGGACCTCAGAGTTCACCCAGAGGACCGGTGTTCTCATTTGTCCTTTGATATGTTTTTAAAAACCAAAAGTACTCATCATCCCTTTCCTATGTTACTGCACTTTTCTTACCTTAAATATTGTCCTTCTCCTTCGCATTTCTCACACTGCTGCCCAAGTGCTCTTTGTAAAACCCAATCCTGATCATGTCATCCTCCTACTTAAAACCTATAACCGTTAGGACAAATTCCAGATGAACACAGTCGGGACTACATAGTTTTAGACTTCCCAGAGATACATACTGTGTTTTTTGAATTATTGTAGCCTATGGGGAGGAAAACGAAGGAGAACTGGCTTATCTCAATGGGTACCATGTTGCTTAAACCTATGTGCTTCTTCCCCTTGGCTGTACTCTTCCTTTTTTTTTTTTGTATTTATATATCAATGTATTCAGCAGGGCAAATACATCAATAAGCATATCATTCTGGGGTAGTACTTGTTTCTAATTATATCAGTTAATTGATTCAAAGTTTGTTTCTAGTTTGGTAAGCAGGACATGAAAAAATGTCAAACTAAATACAGTTGGCAGATGTTTCGCCTTAAACACATAAACCACTGTTTTTTTTTTTTTCAAATGTAATTTAATTTTTATGGAAAAATTCAAACATGCTTTGTAGTTTTTTGAAGATATTCAACCACTTTTTATAAATCCATAGGATAAAAACATCTTTTATTTACTTTTTTTCTTGGAAAATATTCATATTATACAGAATTATATCAAGTAAAATGTGCTCCATCCTTCCACATATGTAGGGATACATATACATTATTTTTACACAAATGTGATCACTGCTGGTTCTAAAACTTATCTTTCACATAATATATCTTAGAAACCTAATTAAATCTGTAATATGCTCTGACATCTCTGTTTTTAATAACTATAGTTATTCTTAAAAATAATTATAGTTGGTTTTTTTTCAGAGCCCCTTTGGTGACATTTAGGCTATTTTTAGCTTTCCATTATTATCAAAAGCTAAAATGAACATCCTTGAAAATAAATACATAGTTTTTGTGAACATGGACAAGTATATCCATAGGATAAATTTCTAGAACTGGAATTGCTAGTCCCGTATCAATATATGCCTATATTAGAGTAACATGGAAACTTGCATTAACATAAGTAAAAGAGACAACCAATGTGAATATGCTGTAAGACTAAGGAGACTTACACAGGGGCTATGTAACAACTGGAGGGGTGGGTCAGGGAGGGAGATGGGAGGGAGGTTGAGATGGGAGGGGTCAAGGGGTTGCCTATGACCGATTTGAGTTTATGTATAGCAGTAAACAACAAAACTTTGTAAAAGTAAAATACACATAAATTATTAATAAAAACTAAATATAGACAGATATAGCCTTTATGTATCCTCCAAAATTGTACCAATTTACACTTCTACCATTTGTAAGTAAGAATGCCTATTTCTTCGCCTTCTCAAGCATAAGGTATCATCTTTTTGTTCTTTGCTTATTTGATAGATAAAAATGATGTTGTATGATTACTTCAGTATAATTTTCTATAACAATGGTATTAAAAATTGTAAAAGGAAATGCATGATGGTTTACTGATGGTTACTAATTAGTGATTCATCTGTTAGCATCAATTGTTTTCTGTTAATCTTTATTGATTGTAACTGATCGCAATTTACAAAGAAGCCCCTAGACTATTCTGTTGACTGTAAAAGGGAATGTGCAGGTGTGTCCAATTTCAATCCAAGGGGAGGGTCTTGTGCCATTGATTGGACCAGGCTTTAAAAAACACCCTTCACCTCCAGTCTGAGTCCTCGCAGGAAACCTAGTTTCTTGAGGGTGATCACTGGCGCCAGCCTAATAAACCTTTTTTCCATCTACCACGAGCAGAGTTGGGTGCTTCACTGAGCAGGCCTCACAACAAAACCTCTTGTGGTTCGTTTATATTGCCTATTGTTTATTTGCCAATTGTTCTGCTGAGGTGGCATCTTCTTACTAGTGACAAAATTTCCATGCAGGAAGAATTCAAAGATAAAAAACTTTGTTGGAAAGGTTAAAGCTAAGGACCTTGCTTGCAATTGTGATTGCACAGTGCTTTACATAAGACTGGGAAGTCAGTTGTCTTTATCAAAGAGTAGAACGGGGAATGGAAGTCCCCTGTTCCGATTTTCCGCTTTTATTTTTCAAGATCTTTGTTTATTAAATAAACCATCCTTCTATGTTATGTTTCTAGAACTGGAATTGCTAGTCCCGTATCAATATATGCCTATATTAGAGTAACATGGAAACTTGCATTAACATAAGTAAAAGAGACAACCAATGTGAATATGCTGTAAGACTAAGGAGACTTACACAGGGGCTATGTAACAACTGGAGGGGTGGGTCAGGGAGGGAGATGGGAGGGAGGTTGAGATGGGAGGGGTCAAGGGGTTGCCTATGACCGATTTGAGTTTATGTATAGCAGTAAACAACAAAACTTTGTAAAAGTAAAATACACATAAATTATTAATAAAAACTAAATATAGACAGATATAGCCTTTATGTATCCTCCAAAATTGTACCAATTTACACTTCTACCATTTGTAAGTAAGAATGCCTATTTCTTCGCCTTCTCAAGCATAAGGTATCATCTTTTGTTCTTTGCTTATTTGATAGATAAAAATGATGTTGTATGATTACTTCAGTATAATTTTCTATAACAATGGTATTAAAAATTGTAAAAGGAAATGCATGATGGTTTACTGATGGTTACTAATTAGTGATTCATCTGTTAGCATCAATTGTTTTCTGTTAATCTTTATTGATTGTAACTGATCGCAATTTACAAAGAAGCCCCTAGACTATTCTGTTGACTGTAAAAGGGAATGTGCAGGTGTGTCCAATTTCAATCCAAGGGGAGGGTCTTGTGCCATTGATTGGACCAGGCTTTAAAAAACACCCTTCACCTCCAGTCTGAGTCCTCGCAGGAAACCTAGTTTCTTGAGGGTGATCACTGGCGCCAGCCTAATAAACCTTTTTTCCATCTACCACGAGCAGAGTTGGGTGCTTCACTGAGCAGGCCTCACAACAAAACCTCTTGTGGTTCGTTTATATTGCCTATTGTTTATTTGCCAATTGTTCTGCTGAGGTGGCATCTTCTTACTAGTGACAAAATTTCCATGCAGGAAGAATTCAAAGATAAAAAACTTTGTTGGAAAGGTTAAAGCTAAGGACCTTGCTTGCAATTGTGATTGCACAGTGCTTTACATAAGACTGGGAAGTCAGTTGTCTTTATCAAAGAGTAGAACGGGGAATGGAAGTCCCCTGTCCATCTCCTAGTTCCTCCTCGATTTCATCCCTGCTTTTATTTTTACAAGATCTTTGTTTATTAAATAAACCATCCTTCTATGTTATGTTTGCTGCAAACATTTTTCTTAGTTTTTCTTTCAACTCTATTCAGATTAATTTTTACTCTTAAGAGTTTTAATTTTTGCATAAATTATTTTATCAATTTATGGCTTGTGGGATAACTTTAGTATTTAGAAAATATTCTCATAATGCAAGACCGTAAAACTTTACCTATTTTTTTTCTGGTATATTTATGGTGTAATATGTTTCATTTCGGATCCATCTGCGATATATTTTTGAAAAGAAAGAATACAAAGATCCAGCTATTTAAAAGAGTGGTTAGATGGTTATCTCAATGGTTACAACTTTTAAAATGCTACTTCTGAAATTCTATCAAGACCTAAGCTGAGGAAGGAAAACACATGAGCCTCCTTTCCTTGCTATTACTCAGAACTGATTTCTGTTCCTTTTCAATATTTCAGTGAGGACACTATTTATCCAATATTTATTCTGGTTCAGAATACACCTTAAAATAGTTTAAATGCTGTCAAAATAAAGTGGTCTTGGGAGAATAAAATACAACATCACTTCTGTTTTAAGCCACTTCTAACCCTGGGGAAAGCGTGACTTAGTGATCTTTCTATTCTGGGGCCAAAAGGAGAAAACTGAGTACTGGCTTATTCCACTTAAAACACCCTTCACCTCCAGTCGGAGTCCTCGCAGGAAACCTAGTTTCTTGAGGGTGATCACTGGCGCCAGCCTAATAAACCTTTTTTCCATCTACCACGAGCAGAGTTGGGTGCTTCACTGAGCAGGCCTCACAACAAAACCTCTTGTGGTTCGTTTATATTGCCTATTGTTTATTTGCCAATTGTTCTGCTGAGGTGGCATCTTCTTACTAGTGACAAAATTTCCATGCAGGAAGAATTCAAAGATAAAAAACTTTGTTGGAAAGGTTAAAGCTAAGGACCTTGCTTGCAATTGTGATTGCACAGTGCTTTACATAAGACTGGGAAGTCAGTTGTCTTTATCAAAGAGTAGAACGGGGAATGGAAGTCCCCTGTCCATCTCCTAGTTCCTCCTCGATTTCATCCCTGCTTTTATTTTTACAAGATCTTTGTTTATTAAATAAACCATCCTTCTATGTTATGTTTGCTGCAAACATTTTTCTTAGTTTTTCTTTCAACTCTATTCAGATTAATTTTTACTCTTAAGAGTTTTAATTTTTGTATAAATTATTTTATCAATTTATGGCTTGTGGGATAACTTTAGTATTTAGAAAATATTCTCATAATGCAAGACCGTAAAACTTTACCTATTTTTTTTCTGGTATATTTATGGTGTAATATGTTTCATTTCGGATCCATCTGCGATATATTTTTGAAAAGAAAGAATACAAAGATCCAGCTATTTAAAAGAGTGGTTAGATGGTTATCTCAATGGTTACAACTTTTAAAATGCTACTTCTGAAATTCTATCAAGACCTAAGCTGAGGAAGGAAAACACGAGCCTCCTTTCCTTGCTATTACTCAGAACTGATTTCTGTTCCTTTTCAATATTTCAGTGAGGACACTATTTATCCAATATTTATTCTGGTTCAGAATACACCTTAAAATAGTTTAAATGCTGTCAAAATAAAGTGGTCTTGGGAGAATAAAATACAACATCACTTCTGTTTTAAGCCACTTCTAACCCTGGGGAAAGCGTGACTTAGTGATCTTTCTATTCTGGGGCCAAAAGGAGAAAACTGAGTACTGGCTTATTGGTGTCATTTTTATATTTCCCTTTTCATCTATACATATACTAATGGGAACTTCTCTCTTTTTTTAAGTGTGTGATTTTAGTGAGTGCTTAATTCAGTTAGATCATGCAGGTTGGGTTAGAAAGATACAGTGGCCTGTAATTATTATTTTTTTTTGTCAGCCCACAGAAGTCTCCCTGAACAAAAAAAACCCCTTGGCTTCTGCAAATGTAGGCAGTAATTAAGGTGAAGATGTAGGCTTTTTACTTAAATTGCTTGAGAGTTTCTTTGATATTCCTTACCAATGGAGCATTGGACAGGGAGAACAACGTGGCAAGACTTTTTACCTTTCAGTTTCTGAAGAAAAGCTTCTCAGAGACATAAAAAACACTCTCATTAAAAATACCAGCAATTGTTTGTATGTTCACATCTATTTGCTGATTTTTATGCATTTATGTAAGATATGTATTTTCCTTTGCTAAAAAATATCTTTTCTTACCACCCTTTCCTATTATCATATAATGGAAAGTGTCCTTTGGTCATTAATTTTTACCCCAAGGTCTTTTAAAATGTCTCCAGTGGTTTTAGTTTTAATTACAAAATTAATAATTTCTTATTAAAATAGTTGCAATACAAAAATGTATCAAGTAAATTTTAATCCTCCTTTTCTCAATAATCTCTCTCCTACCTATAGTACAAGTATCAAAGTAAAGAAATTAACATTGAGGAAAATACTATCTTGTGCAGGCTTTATTCTATTTCTCACTTTTGAAATGCATCACCTTGGGACACCCTTGGCAGTCCAGTGGTCAAGTCTCTGTTCTTTCACTGCAGGGGCCATAGGTTTGATCCCTGGTTGTGGAACTAAGGTCCTATATACTGCAACACACAGCCAAAAACAAATAAAATAAAATGTAGCATATTTTTGGAAAGGAATATATCAACAGATAATGTGCCTTAACTTATTATTATTATTATTATTTTTTCAGTTGTTTAAATGAGTAGCTGTCCTTGGCATTTCCTGCACTTGCCTCATGCTGTGGTTCATATCCTTAGCCCCAGATGCTGTCCTCCTCCTTCCCTGTTTCTGGCTGGCAAAATACCACTTCACCTTCAGAGCATCTATCTGACATCTCTTCTAAGCCAACCCCCCTTCTATACCTTAGTTCTGCTTCATTTTGTTCCTTTAGCTTTCTGTCCAAAAATGCTTTGGAGTATTTCCCATTATACCATCACTGTTTGACTATCAACCTGATTCTCATACTTATTTTAAGCTTAATGGAGGTAAAAATTCCCATTATACCATCACTTTGACTATATCTCTAACAAAAAACCCTTGGCTTCTGCAAATGTAGGCAGTAATTAAGGTGAAGATGTAGGCTTTTTACTTAAATTGCTTGAGAGTTTCTTTGATATTCCTTACCAATGGAGCATTGGACAGGGAGAACAACGTGGCAAGACTTTTTACCTTTCAGTTTCTGAAGAAAAGCTTCTCAGAGACATAAAAAACACTCTCATTAAAAATACCAGCAATTGTTTGTATGTTCACATCTATTTGCTGATTTTTATGCATTTATGTAAGATATGTATTTTCCTTTGCTAAAAAATATCTTTTCTTACCACCCTTTCCTATTATCATATAATGGAAAGTGTCCTTTGGTCATTAATTTTTACCCCAAGGTCTTTTAAAATGTCTCCAGTGGTTTTAGTTTTAATTACAAAATTAATAATTTCTTATTAAAATAGTTGCAATACAAAAATGTATCAAGTAAATTTTAATCCTCCTTTTCTCAATAATCTCTCTCCTACCTATAGTACAAGTATCAAAGTAAAGAAATTAACATTGAGGAAAATACTATCTTGTGCAGGCTTTATTCTATTTCTCACTTTTGAAATGCATCACCTTGGGACACCCTTGGCAGTCCAGTGGTCAAGTCTCTGTTCTTTCACTGCAGGGGCCATAGGTTTGATCCCTGGTTGTGGAACTAAGGTCCTATATACTGCAACACACAGCCAAAAACAAATAAAATAAAATGTAGCATATTTTTGGAAAGGAATATATCAACAGATAATGTGCCTTAACTTATTATTATTATTATTATTTTTACAGTTGTTTAAATGAGTAGCTGTCCTTGGCATTTCCTGCACTTGCCTCATGCTGTGGTTCATATCCTTAGCCCCAGATGCTGTCCTCCTCCTTCCCTGTTTCTGGCTGGCAAAATACCACTTCACCTTCAGAGCATCTATCTGACATCTCTTCTAAGCCAACCCCGCTTCTATACCTTAGTTCTGCTTCATTTTTGTTCCTTTAGCTTTCTGTCCAAAAATGCTTTGGAGTATTTCCCATTATACCATCACTGTTTGACTATCAACCTGATTCTCATACTTATTTTAAGCTTATGGAAATGAACACCTAGTTCAGGGCTCAAAATAGAAAGAATTGTCAATGAATGCTCATTTAATATTGCCTTATAAGTCTTTTCTTCTCATGGGTGGGTGCCAACAAAATGAAGGAAATATTGATGGCCTTCCTGTATGTTTTATTCCTTTCTTATTTGTCCTAAAGTGTGTCATACTGAAGCAAGGGAAGTAAACATTATAGTTTAAGAACCCAAACTGAAAACTGCAAAACATTGGTGAAAGAAAGACAAAGAAGACTGGAATAAATGGAAAGACATTCTGTATTCATGGATTAGAAAACTTAATACTGTTGGTAATACCCCTATTTACAGGTTCAACACAATCTCTATCAAGATTCCAAAATTGTTGTTTGCAGAAATGGAAAAGACAGTCCTCAGATTCATATGCAGTTGCAAAAGACCCAAAATGCCAAAATAATTCTGAAAAAGAAGTACAAAATTGGAGTAATCACGTGTTCCAATTTCAAAGTTTATTAAAAGTGACAGTAATTGAAACAGTGTGCTCTTGGCATAAGGACAGACATATAGACTAGTGGGATAGAACTGACAATTCAGAAATAAAGCCATTCATCTATGGTCAATTGATTTCTAAAAACTGCAGTAAAATCAGGTAATATAAAATCTATCTTAACTTTTTAAAAGTAGTCAGCTCAGTGACAGTAAGCATATTCACATTGTTGGGCAAAGATCCATCTTTAAAACTCTTTTTATCTTGCAAATCTGAAAGTCTATACCCATGAAACAGTAATAATATGACCACTTAATTAATCTTTGACAAAGGTGCCAAGTCTATTTGATGGAGAAAGAATAATCTCTTCAATAAATAGTTCTGAGTTAGCTGGATTTCTACATGCAAAAGAATGAGATTGAACCACTCTACCTCATACCATATATAAAAATTAATGGAAAATGGATCAATAGCCTAAATATAAGGAAAAAACTATAAAACTCTTAGAAAGAAACAAAGACAAAGTAAACCTTCATGACCTTGGATTTGGCAATGAATTCTTAATTTGACATCCAAATCATAAGACAAAGTAAACCTTCATGACCTTGGATTTGGCAATGAATTCTTAATTTGACATCCAAATCATAAGCAGAAACAATAAAAAGTAGATACACTGACTTCATCAAAATTGAAAACTTGTACATCAAATGACGTCAAGAAAGTGAAAGACAAGATACATATTTTGAGACTATATTTGCAAATCATATATCTCATAAGGGTTTAATATCCAGAATATATAAATAATTTCTACAACTCAACAACAAAAATGACAAACAACCCAATTTAAAAATGGGCAAAGTTAAATAGACATGTCTCCTGAGAAGGTAGACAAATGGATAGTAAACATGTGAAAAGATGTCAACATCGTTAGTCACTGCAGAATTGCAAATTAAAAACTACAAAAAGGCACAACTACTAAGACAATTATAATTTAAAAACTGGAAAACAACAAATGTTATTGACGATGTGGAGAAAGTGAACCACAGCACTTTGATGATAGGAATGTAAAATGGTGCAACCCTTGTGGAAAACAGTTTAGCAGTTCCCTAAAATGTTCAATACATATAACCCAGCAATTCCACTCTTCGGTATATACTCAGAACTACTGAAAAGGGTGATGATTCATTCACAATAGCCAAAAGAACCCTGGCATCCATTAGGTAAACTACTATGGGATATTATTTAGTCATAGAAAGAAATAAAGTTCTGATATATGTTATATCGTGAATGGATCTTGAAAACATTATGCCAAGTGAATAAAGCCAGACACAAATACTGTATGGTTCTACTTACATGAAGTATCTGGAATAGGTGAAACTGTGGAGGGAGAAAGTGGATTAGAGGTTAACAGAGTTGAGTTGGGGACAGGGAAAAATGGAGAATCATTGTTGAATGGATACAGAATTTCTGTTAGGAGTGAAGAGAAAGAAAATAAATAGTGGTTATGGTTGCACAGCATAATTGAAGCCATAGAATTTTATAATGGTTAAAATGGTGTTTTATGTGATCTATAAAAAAGAATCTATTTAAACCTACCTCAGTCTCTCAATAATAACCATTTAAATTTTTTTTATTTATTTGTTTATTTTTGGCTATTCTGGGTTTTCACTGATGTCACAGGCTCTCCTCTAGTTGCAGGGAATGGGGGCTACTCTCTAGTTGAGGTGAGCAGGCTTCTTGTTGCAGTGACGTCTCTGCACTTGGGCTCTAGAGCACAGGCTTAATAGTTGTGGCTCACAGGTTTAGTTGCTCTGCAGCATGTGGAATCTTCCCGAATCAGGGATTGAACCCATGTCTCCTGCATTGGCAGGCAAGCTCTTTACCACTGAGGTACCAGGGAAGCCCCAATAATAAACACTTGATCTATTAGTTACTGAGCAACATAACCTGCAGAAAGAAATGGCAACCCACTCCAGTATTTGGAGAATACAAATGACAGAGAAGCCTGGCAGGCTACAGTCCATACGGCTGCAGAGTTGGACATGACTGAAGTGACTCAGTACAGTCTGAACTGCATGTGGTTATTAGTTTCTTTCTGGAGACAGTGAGAGGGGAGACAAATACAAAAATTCATAATCAAGGTAACGAAGACTATCCTTCTAAAGTTTAGAATCTAAATCTCTCAGTTTCCAACTTCAGTGTGCATCAGATTCTCTGGATCCAGATGATTTGTCCCTACCAATGAAGATTCTAATTCATTAAGTTTGAGGAAGGCTGGCCTCTGGGATTTTTAACAGGCTCTCCCCATGGTGAGGGAGAGGGAAAAACGGTGAAAAATATTTGTCATCTGCTATTGTCTGGAGATCCTGCCTGTAAGATTCCATCGAATATTTGCCCTTTCTACACCAGGCTCAGGTTCCTGCTCTCACAGTCTGTCCCAGCTCACAGGGAGGGCTCTGCACTTCCATCTGCACCCTCAAGCCTGGGGATCATGCAGAATGGCTGTCTTCTGCTGACGCAGCACCAGGTCACAGTGACTCAGCACCCGGCACAGCTGCTCCTCCTGATCTGATCTTGTCACCCAGCTCCAACCTTGCTCCCATTTTCTATCCCAGTTTTGATAATTGGGTCTTTGTTTTTTCACCAAACCCCTGTCTTTTCTCACCAGTTTTCTCTGGGGAGAGTTTCCCTGAATTTTGGCCCCAGGACAAAGATTTTCCAATATTGGCTCTCTCTCTCTCTTTTACTTTTTGAATCTATTTAAACCTACCTCAGTCTCTCAATAATAACCATTTAAATTTTTATTTATTTGTTTATTTTTGGCTATTCTGGGTTTTCACTGATGTCACAGGCTCTCCTCTAGTTGCAGGGAATGGGGGCTACTCTCTAGTTGAGGTGAGCAGGCTTCTTGTTGCAGTGACGTCTCTGCACTTGGGCTCTAGAGCACAGGCTTAATAGTTGTGGCTCACAGGTTTAGTTGCTCTGCAGCATGTGGAATCTTCCCGAATCAGGGATTGAACCCATGTCTCCTGCATTGGCAGGCAAGCTCTTTACCACTGAGGTACCAGGGAAGCCCCAATAATAAACACTTGATCTATTAGTTACTGAGCAACATAACCTGCAGAAAGAAATGGCAACCCACTCCAGTATTTGGAGAATACAAATGACAGAGAAGCCTGGCAGGCTACAGTCCATACGGCTGCAGAGTTGGACATGACTGAAGTGACTCAGTACAGTCTGAACTGCATGTGGTTATTAGTTTCTTTCTGGAGACAGTGAGAGGGGAGACAAATACAAAAATTCATAATCAAGGTAACGAAGACTATCCTTCTAAAGTTTAGAATCTAAATCTCTCAGTTTCCAACTTCAGTGTGCATCAGATTCTCTGGATCCAGATGATTTGTCCCTACCAATGAAGATTCTAATTCATTAAGTTTGAGGAAGGCTGGCCTCTGGGATTTTTAACAGGCTCTCCCCATGGTGAGGGAGAGGGAAAAACGGTGAAAAATATTTGTCATCTGCTATTGTCTGGAGATCCTGCCTGTAAGATTCCATCGAATATTTGCCCTTTCTACACCAGGCTCAGGTTCCTGCTCTCACAGTCTGTCCCAGCTCACAGGGAGGGCTCTGCACTTCCATCTGCACCCTCAAGCCTGGGGATCATGCAGAATGGCTGTCTTCTGCTGACGCAGCACCAGGTCACAGTGACTCAGCACCCGGCACAGCTGCTCCTCCTGATCTGATCTTGTCACCCAGCTCCAACCTTGCTCCCATTTTCTATCCCAGTTTTGATAATTGGGTCTTTGTTTTTTCACCAAACCCCTGTCTTTTCTCACCAGTTTTCTCTGGGGAGAGTTTCCCTGAATTTTGGCCCCAGGACAAAGATTTTCCAATATTGGCTCTCTCTCTCTCTCTTTTACTTTTTAAATTGAAAGCACTCGCCTTCAGCACTTTGCAAACCCCATTCTATTCCCAAATTCCTCTTCATTCCCATTCCCTCTGTCCATGCACATGCTTCCTGTTTAAACTGCCTTTCTTTCCCAAGTCACCTCCAGATATTGGATGCCTTTGCTGGGGCCCACTTTTGACTCCATTCACCTTCCTGTGACCATCTGTGAACAGAACTTGCAGGTTGATCTCAGCAAGCTGTAAGCCAGATGTGGAGACATGTCTCCACCACCCTGACACCCAGCCCTAGCCTTATTCTCTGGGACTTGCCTTCTCTTAGATTCTCTGGTCCTGGGCCTTGCCCAAATACCTGATGGAAAATCCTATTACCTCCCCTACTTCCTTCCCACCGCCCACTGACTGGAAGAGAAAAGGAACTAATAACAGCTATGGACCTCTTCAATGTTTTGAGAGCTTTGCAAAGAGGTGTTTTGCTGATGGAGGCTTCCCAGATGGCACTAGAGGTGAAGAACCCACTTGCCAATGCAGGAGATGTAACAGACGTGGGTTTGATACCTGGGTCGGGAAGATCTCCTCGAGGAGGACATGGCAACCCACTCCAATATTTTTCCCTGGAGCCTGGCAGGCTACAGTCCATAGGGTTGCAAAGAGTTGGACAATGACTCTAGTGACCTAGAACACGCGCATGCATTTTGCTAATGACGTTTAATGTAACACATTATTTTAACTTAGGGTGGGGCAGGGAATAAGAATATGACACAGAGGACTTCCCTAGTGGTCCAGAAGTTAAGACTCCATGCCTCCAATGCAAGGGGCATGGGTTCAGTCTCTGGTTAGGGAACTGAGATCCCATATGCTGGGCAAGAACAACAACAAAAAAAGAATGTCTCTGAGAGGTACAGTAACTCATCCACAGAAAATGCAGCTGGTAGATGGCAAAACTAGGATTGAACTGAGCTGATTCTAGAGTTTCTGCTGTTTGGTTTCATTGTGAAGGTCTAAAGTGTCCTACAAGGTGCTGGGGGGAGGTCAGGTAGGGAAGGGCATGCCCCGTGCCCACTTCTCCCTCTCCTCTCAACTCCCTCTCCTGTGCCAAGCAGTGTTGGAACACACCCGTTTCCTCTTCTGGTCTGCTGATTATTCGCAATATGTCCCAGCGCTGGAATGAGATATCTTACCTCACATTCTTTCCATTTTTGTTTATTGCTAATTCACTCTACACATGCAAACGTATGTCTTCTAGGTTGAATATTCATAGCAGCTAAATTCTTAAGAACAGTGAATATCTCAAAGCTCCTAAAAACACTGAAGTATCTTTAAAAAAATAAACTGGAGAGTATTTGGAGATGACCTGCAATCTGTAACTGTTGACCAGTCATGTTTTCCATACTCTCAAATTAGACCTGCTTTGAGCTCTGGGTCAACAGAAATCCCTTCTTACCTACTAGATATGCATATATGGGAAGAAAAGAACCCCCTAGATTTGAATTCCTCAGATGTTCAGTTTAGGCGATACTATCCCAGAACCTTGTTCTCCAGGCTTTGTATCATTCCCAAAATACCCGCTGTGTAGCTGAAGCTCTTTTTTTTGTTTTTTTTTTCGCCATTTCTATTGGTCTTTCATTTATTTCCATCTTTGTTCTTTGGCCTGTGTGGGCCTCCCATCGTAGTGGCCTCTCTCGCTGCAGAGCACCCGCTCTCGGCGCATGTGCTCCAGAGCTCCGGCTCGGTGATTGGACACATGGGTCCAGCCGCTCCACGGCACGTGGGATCTTCCCAGGCCAGGGCTCGAACCGGCGCCCCTTGCACTGCAAGGCAGTGTCCTTACCCACTGGACTACCAGGGAAGCCCATAGCTGAAGTTCTTGAATTTTCCTATAAGGAAAGGAACATCTGTAGAATTCTGATGATCCTGTTAACTCTTCATATTTATCTGGTTCTACACAAACTTTTCCCAGATTGCTTTATGGAAATAGCAAATGTAACTTCCATCCCAGGGAAGCTTAAAGACCAATCATATGTGTAACTATTATAAGGAGGCAACTTCCAGTTCCAAATAGAATTTAATCAATTACTATTATTAAAACTGTTTCATTGTGAAGGTCTAAAGTGTCCTACAAGGTGCGGGGGGAGGTCAGGTAGGGAAGGGCATGCCCGTGCCCACTTCTCCTCTCCTCTCAACTCCCTCTCCTGTGCCAAGCAGTGTTGGAACACACCCGTTTCCTCTTCTGGTCTGCTGATTATTCGCAATATGTCCCAGCGCTGGAATGAGATATCTTACCTCACATTCTTTCCATTTTTGTTTATTGCTAATTCACTCTACACATGCAAACGTATGTCTTCTAGGTTGAATATTCATAGCAGCTAAATTCTTAAGAACAGTGAATATCTCAAAGCTCCTAAAAACACTGAAGTATCTTTAAAAAAATAAACTGGAGAGTATTTGGAGATGACCTGCAATCTGTAACTGTTGACCAGTCATGTTTTCCATACTCTCAAATTAGACCTGCTTTGAGCTCTGGGTCAACAGAAATCCCTTCTTACCTACTAGATATGCATATATGGGAAGAAAAGAACCCCCTAGATTTGAATTCCTCAGATGTTCAGTTTAGGCGATACTATCCCAGAACCTTGTTCTCCAGGCTTTGTATCATTCCCAAAATACCCGCTGTGTAGCTGAAGCTCTTTTTTTTGTTTTTTTTTTCGCCATTTCTATTGGTCTTTCATTTATTTCCATCTTTGTTCTTTGGCCTGTGTGGGCCTCCCATCGTAGTGGCCTCTCTCGCTGCAGAGCACCCGCTCTCGGCGCATGTGCTCCAGAGCTCCGGCTCGGTGATTGGACACATGGGTCCAGCCGCTCCACGGCACGTGGGATCTTCCCAGGCCAGGGCTCGAACCGGCGCCCCTTGCACTGCAAGGCAGTGTCCTTACCCACTGGACTACCAGGGAAGCCCATAGCTGAAGTTCTTGAATTTTCCTATAAGGAAAGGAACATCTGTAGAATTCTGATGATCCTGTTAACTCTTCATATTTATCTGGTTCTACACAAACTTTTCCCAGATTGCTTTATGGAAATAGCAAATGTAACTTCCATCCCAGGGAAGCTTAAAGACCAATCATATGTGTAACTATTATAAGGAGGCAACTTCCAGTTCCAAATAGAATTTAATCAATTCCTATTATTAAAACTAAAATTGGGCTTCCCTGCTGGTCCAGTGGGTAAGGACACTGCCTTGCAGTGCAAGGGGCGCTGGTTTGATCCCTGACCTGGGAAGATCCCACGTGCAGCAGAGCGGCTGGGCCCATGTACCCAACTACGGAGCCGTAGCTCTGGAGTGCACGTGCCCAGAGCTGGTGCTCTGCAGGGAGAGAGGCCGCTAGGATGGAAGGCCCACAGAGGCCAAAGAACAAAGATGGCTGGGAATAAATAAATGAAAGACCAATGGAAGTGGCCAATAAATAAATAAATATATGAACAAACAAAAAAAAAACCACTGAGGGGAATTCCCTGGTGGTCCAGTGCCTAAGACTCTGTGCTCCCAATGCAGGGTACTCAGTTTTGATCCCTGGTCAGGGAACTAGAGCCCACATGATACAACTGAGACCCAATGCAGCCAAATAAATATAAAGAAAATATTAAAAAAAAAAAACTGCTGAAATTATTGTAGACACCCAAGCATTAGTGCTGGAACAAGATTTTTTTTTTAAATTTTGACCTCTTTGTTGATTGTTTTTTTTTTTTTTTCATCCATTGTTATTCTTTGGCCTGTGTGGGCCTCCCATTGCAGTGGTCTCTCTTGCTGCAGAGCACTAGCTCTGGGTGCGTGTGCTCCTAATTGGACACACCGGTCCAGCAGCTCTGTGACATAGGGGATCTTCCCCAGCCAGGAATTGAACCAGTGCCCCTTGCACTGCAAGGTGGACTCTTTATCCTCTGGGCCACCAGGGAAACCCCTGGAACGAGTTTTTAATTCATCTTTGTATTTCCCAAGTCCATTCAGTCTCCACATTCAGCTTCCCCTCCCTTCTCACCAATTGCTTGCTCAGCATCCTTCCCTTGTATTTAGGATCGTATTCCTTGCCTTGGCATTCAAGGCAGCAGCAATCTGCTCTCCAGCTTTATTTCCTACAACTCTCCTATGGAAATGAAGTCACCAAGAATGTATGCTTTCCCTCCTAGGCCTAGTTGATCCCATTCTCCTAACTTGAACACCCTACCTTTGTAATTTTAAGTATTTATTTTCCAGTAATGCTAGCTCAGGCCCTACTTTCTCTGTGGGAAATTTTCCTGTTACTTCAGTACACAGTTGTCTCTGCTTCTTCTCTTTCTCCTTTGTCAAATAGATCATACACATGTTCTACTTGGCACAGGGATTCTGACATCTAGTAAGTGTTCAGTGGAGCAGGCAAGAGGATGGTCTCTGGAGCCAGATTGACCAAGTTGGTATCTCAGTTCTGCTGCCTGCTTGCTGTGTGACCTTTGACAACTTACTTAACCACTCTGAGCCTCAATTTCCTCATCTGTGAAATAAGGCTAATAATTATACCTCATAGGGTTGTTATATGTAAAATTATTTATTCTTCTATGCTGATATTCCATCTTCTTTGCCTAATGTTTGCTTTTTGAGGGTAGGTATTAGCTACTTGGGCTTCCCAAGTGGCTCACTGGTAAAGAATCTTACCAATACAGAAGATGCTGGTTTGATCCCTGGTTTAGGAAGATCCCCTGGAGAAGGAAATGACAACCAGTATTTTTGTCTGAGAAATCCCATGGACAGAGCAATCTTGTGGGCTATGGTCCAGGGGGTTAAAAAGAGCCGAACATGACTTAGCAACTAAATGACAACAACAACAATTAGCCACTCACCCCAAACATCTCAGAGAGAATTCCAGTTTAGGTACGAAGATGTAATACAGAAGAATACATGATTGAAAAAGCACCATCTTGCAAATTTAAGTTGTGGGATAGCAACGATAGAAAAAAAGTCCAGAAGGAGAGGAGACAATGCTTGGACCTGGAACAGAGGTAGGGAATTTAGAGGATGAGGCATGTCAGCAATACTCCTGAAGAAAGATGCCTCAAGGTCCCCAGCCAGGAATTGAACCAGTGCCCTTGCACTGCAAGGTGGACTCTTTATCCTCTGGGCCACCAGGGAAACCCCTGGAACGAGTTTTTAATTCATCTTTGTATTTCCCAAGTCCATTCAGTCTCCACATTCAGCTTCCCCTCCCTTCTCACCAATTGCTTGCTCAGCATCCTTCCCTTGTATTTAGGATCATATTCCTTGCCTTGGCATTCAAGGCAGCAGCAATCTGCTCTCCAGCTTTATTTCCTACAACTCTCCTATGGAAATGAAGTCACCAAGAATGTATGCTTTCCCTCCTAGGCCTAGTTGATCCCATTCTCCTAACTTGAACACCCTACCTTTGTAATTTTAAGTATTTATTTTCCAGTAATGCTAGCTCAGGCCCTACTTTCTCTGTGGGAAATTTTCCTGTTACTTCAGTACACAGTTGTCTCTGCTTCTTCTCTTTCTCCTTTGTCAAATAGATCATACACATGTTCTACTTGGCACAGGGATTCTGACATCTAGTAAGTGTTCAGTGGAGCAGGCAAGAGGATGGTCTCTGGAGCCAGATTGACCAAGTTGGTATCTCAGTTCTGCTGCCTGCTTGCTGTGTGACCTTTGACAACTTACTTAACCACTCTGAGCCTCAATTTCCTCATCTGTGAAATAAGGCTAATAATTATACCTCATAGGGTTGTTATATGTAAAATTATTTATTCTTCTATGCTGATATTCCATCTTCTTTGCCTAATGTTTGCTTTTTGAGGGTAGGTATTAGCTACTTGGGCTTCCCAAGTGGCTCACTGGTAAAGAATCTTACCAATACAGAAGATGCTGGTTTGATCCCTGGTTTAGGAAGATCCCCTGGAGAAGGAAATGACAACCAGTATTTTTGTCTGAGAAATCCCATGGACAGAGCAATCTTGTGGGCTATGGTCCAGGGGGTTAAAAAGAGCCGAACATGACTTAGCAACTAAATGACAACAACAACAATTAGCCACTCACCCCAAACATCTCAGAGAGAATTCCAGTTTAGGTACGAAGATGTAATACAGAAGAATACATGATTGAAAAAGCACCATCTTGCAAATTTAAGTTGTGGGATAGCAACGATAGAAAAAAAGTCCAGAAGGAGAGGAGACAATGCTTGGACCTGGAACAGAGGTAGGGAATTTAGAGGATGAGGCATGTCAGCAATACTCCTGAAGAAAAGAGATTTCAGATCCTTAGGAGTGAGGAAAGGATTGGGGCCAGTGGTTTTGAGGCCGGTTCACTTCCTTTGGAACAAGAGTGCCTTTGGCCACATGAAGGGCTGACAGACTGCTCATGGTTGGCTTGAGGATGAAAGGAGCAAAGGAGGAGAGACACCAGTTTTGCTTTTGGGATGCCCAGCACTGTTCACCAGACTTGGAAGGGAGAAAGCATTTCAATCTGGTAATGTAGATTGTGGATTCGATCAGTGAATTCCTCGAGCTGAATCTCTTAGAGTGCTCTGCTATGCATGGGGGTCGGTGCTGGTATTAGTGATATGCGTGTTTTTGTGTGCATTGATGAGGGCGTTGCACATGACAGACATGCGGGTATGTAGGCGGGGAGCATTCAGGCTGGGGAAGAGTCCAGGCTGGGAGGCACACAGGCCAGGGGAATCTATGTTGGGGTGGGGGCAAAACATGCTGCAGAATGCCTCCAGATGGGGAGATAGATCCTGGTGAGATTCAGGTGGGGGCAGAGACTCAAGGGGATACCCACTGGGGAGACACATCCTGGGTGTGGTTGGGTTCGTTTTCTATGGCTATACAACAAATGATCACAAATTTAGTGACATAAAACAACACCCACTTATTAGAAGTCCAGTCATGGTGTGGCTGAATTGTCCACTCAGGGTATCCCAAGGTTAAAATCAAGGTTGGGCTGTATTCCTTTTTGGTGTTCAGAGTCCTTTTCCAGGTTTCACGCAGCCATTGGAAGAATTCAGTTCCTCGTGGTTATAGAACAGACACCCCTCCCCCATTCTTTTTTTTTTTTTAAAGATTTATTTATTTATTTATTTTGGGCGGGGGTCGGGTTGGGGAGGGAGGGGAGTGGGCGGGCCACTTCTATTGGTCTTTCATTTCTGTTTTCATCGGTCTTTGTTCTTTGGCTCCTGCGGGCCTCCCATCATGGTGGCTTCTGTTGTCGCAGAGCTCCAGCTCTGGGCGCATGCGCTCCAGAGCTCCGGCTCGGTGATTGGACACATCAGTCCAGCCACTCCGCGGCACGTGGGACCTTCCCAGGCCAGGGATCGAACCGGTGCCCCTTGCACTGCAAAGCGGTATCCTTATCCACTGGACCACCAGGGGAAGCCCCCCTCCTCCATTCTTGCACACTGTTGGCCAAGGCCACTCTTAGCAACTAGATTCTTGTCATCGGGCCCCCTCCCTGTGCTCTCTCATGCTTCACATCTCCCTCATTTCTCTGTCTCCAACCTCTAGACCCAGACTTAAAGGGTTCATGTGATTAGATCGAGCTTCCCGGGTGGATCAGTGGTAAAGAATCCACCTGCCAATACAGGAGACACAGGTTAGATCTCTGGGTCTGGAAGATCCCCTGGAGAAGGAAATGACTCCAATATTTTTAGCCTGGGAAATTCCAAGAACAGAGGAGCCTGGAGGGCTACAGTCCACGGGGTTGAAAAGAGTCAGACGCAACTGAGCCTCTAAGCATCCACAAATGCACATGATTAGATCAGGCCTACCCAGATAATCTTTCTATTTTAGAGTCAACTAATTTGGGACCTCAATTACATTTGCAAAATCCCTTCACAGCAGCACCTAAATTAGAGTTGGACTGACTATCTGGGAGAAGGTGTGTGCATATCTAGGGCCAGGAATCTTGAAAGCTGTTTTAGACTTTTTTCTTTCACGGGGGGGATAGAGGCTGAAGGGATAAGGTGGGAATATAGTCTGGTGGGGAAAGTGCAAGCTAGGGTACACTGAGACGGGAAGGGAAGCAAGCTGTGAGGATATGGGCTAGGATGACTCCTCACTCGGGAGTGATATTGTTGGTAGGGGACTATGTTGAGGTATGGAGACTGGCAGGTATATAGGCTGGGAGGATAAAAGCTGAGAGGGATACAGGTTGGAGAGTGGTACAAACTGTTAGGGAATACACGCAGGGGTGAGATTGCAGGGTGAGGGGAAGATGCAAGCTGAAAAGCAGTAGAGGCCAGGATAGGATGCAGGAAGTAGGCTTCATTCAGCACCAACGCAGAGACTGGGTACATAAGAGGTAGCTAATCAGAACATGAGTTCTACGACAGAGTTGTGCCCAGGTCTGCTGCGGCCTGAAGAAGGGCACTCAGCCCAGCCTGGGTAGTGGGGACAGTTTCCTGGAGGCAATGCTCCAGGTGAGTCCTGAGGAAGAATAAGCATCCTTAGTCAGCCAAAGAAGAAAGGTGGCACAGTGTGCAAGTCAGAGGCAAGAACAGGAGTCCAGGCTCAGAGGTGTCAATGTAGATTAAGATGCTTCACTGTAAAGCGAAGTTTTCGATTAAGACAAACACATTTCTCACACTGTGAAACAGGTTCATGTCACTGAAGACAGCCTGTGTAGGAGAGGAAGAGCCCCAGGCTACAAATCCAGAGGCCTGGATGACTTTTCCCTGAGTATCAGGCAACTTTTTTCGGTTTCAGTATCTCATTAGATAAGTAAGGAGGTTGGAGCAGAAATACACCTCCAAAATGATGAAGTGTTCTAGATCCCCAAATAACATACATACATTGAATGTCTGTATCAGGTCAGATGAGTTTCCCTGGTGGCTCGGCAGTAAAGCATATGCCTGCAGTGCAGGAGACACAGGAGATGTGGGTTTGGAAAATCCCCTGGAGGAGGTCATGGCAACCCACTCCAGTATTCTCGCTTGGAGAATCCCATGGACAGAGGAGCCTGGCAGGCTACGGTCCACAGGGTCGCAAAGAGTCGGACACAACTGTAACAACTGAGCACGCACACAATAGGCCAGATGCTATTACAGTTCCAATCTATTTTCAGCTATGCAAGCAATGTAACTGGTTGTAGTTAACCACGTTTTTATAAAATGCCAAATCATTTTAAATAGTAGCATAATCTCAGCGAATTAAAAACCGTTTTCTGTTTTCAGGAAAAATTTGTGTTAATGAGAAGTTCCTAGTGGACATAGTCCAAACTCCTTAGTTAAATTTGAGAATTTTATTGGTTAAATTTGTTTGATCAAATTCTAAAAAGATGCTACAGAATTATACCAAACCTATTACTCTAAAATTTATACCTAGAAAATAATTCCTTCCATAAAAACTTGAAATTTAAATAAGTGGATGTCAATAGGTTTACTTCTGCTCTCAGAAAGTTCCTTAAAAGAAAAAAAAATCTATTAACCATCAACTCTGGAAACACCTCCTTTTATACCTAAAAATCAATACCTCATCAACTGGGGCTGCATTCTGTTTCAAATAATAGTATTTATCGAGCATATAATGAGCATCAAGGATGCTGTGCTAAGAAACATTAGTCAGCCAAAGAAGAAAGGTGGCACAGTGTGCAAGTCAGAGGCAAGAACAGGAGTCCAGGCTCAGAGGTGTCAATGTAGATTAAGATGCTTCACTGTAAAGCGAAGTTTTCGATTAAGACAAACACATTTCTCACACTGTGAAACAGGTTCATGTCACTGAAGACAGCCTGTGTAGGAGAGGAAGAGCCCCAGGCTACAAATCCAGAGGCCTGGATGACTTTTCCCTGAGTATCAGGCAACTTTTTTCGGTTTCAGTATCTCATTAGATAAGTAAGGAGGTTGGAGCAGAAATACACCTCCAAAATGATGAAGTGTTCTAGATCCCCAAATAACATACATACATTGAATGTCTGTATCAGGTCAGATGAGTTTCCCTGGTGGCTCGGCAGTAAAGCATATGCCTGCAGTGCAGGAGACACAGGAGATGTGGGTTTGGAAAATCCCCTGGAGGAGGTCATGGCAACCCACTCCAGTATTCTCGCTTGGAGAATCCCATGGACAGAGGAGCCTGGCAGGCTACGGTCCACAGGGTCGCAAAGAGTCGGACACAACTGTAACAACTGAGCACGCACACAATAGGCCAGATGCTATTACAGTTCCAATCTATTTTCAGCTATGCAAGCAATGTAACTGGTTGTAGTTAACCACGTTTTTATAAAATGCCAAATCATTTTAAATAGTAGCATAATCTCAGCGAATTAAAAACCGTTTTCTGTTTTCAGGGAAAAATTTGTGTTAATGAGAAGTTCCTAGTGGACATAGTCCAAACTCCTTAGTTAAATTTGAGAATTTTATTGGTTAAATTTGTTTGATCAAATTCTAAAAAGATGCTACAGAATTATACCAAACCTATTACTCTAAAATTTATACCTAGAAAATAATTCCTTCCATAAAAACTTGAAATTTAAATAAGTGGATGTCAATAGGTTTACTTCTGCTCTCAGAAAGTTCCTTAAAAGAAAAAAAAATCTATTAACCATCAATTCTGGAAACACCTCCTTTTATACCTAAAAATCAATACCTCATCAACTGGGGCTGCATTCTGTTTCAAATAATAGTATTTATCGAGCATATAATGAGCATCAAGGATGCTGTGCTAAGACTTTCCACACCATCTCATTTAATCCAACAATCCTAGGATAGCAAAACTATCATTATCCTATTTCGAAGCTATATGCACCTCTTGGTTCCTAAGCAATACTTCTACTTAGACTCTAGAATACTTGTTTGCTCTCTTACCCTAGAAGGCTAAAAATCTTTAGGTAACCTATTTCCTTCTACAAGCCTCAGAGAGAACCCACCATTAGAAAGAGCCATGTTGTAACAAAGATGGCACTTGTGGACTGCCTGAAAATGGGCTTTTGGAGGGAGAAAATCTGTCTCATATTCCCTTTCTAAAAGATGTCACTGTTTTGCTTTAACCAGGGAAGCTACTAAAAATACTTCGAATGATGTGAGCATGACACTTACCAATCAGAAGTAACACCCCTGACTGTGCCAGGCATTACCTGGCCCCCACCTTTTACTTTGGAATGATGGGGAGGTGGTAGAGGAGTTGAGGCTAAGGGACAGGGCTTGAGAGTAACACCTCAGGATTGTGACTTTTCACCAGCTCCATTATTTTAACAACCAGTATGAATGCCCCGGTGTCTTTTTTTTTGCCCCAGTATCTTATAAAGGAAAATCCCACCCGGGAAAATTCCACTGAACTTTCCTAAGAAAGGGCATGTCTCAGGCATATCACCCCAGACCTAAGTTTCATCTCCTCAGTGTCTGCCCTGAAGGTTCCTCCTAAAGAAGGCTACAAGAGGGAAAGCAGCAACCGCAGAGTCCCCTCTTGATCCCCTAACTCAAGTGCTTCCTTCATTTCTCCAGCTAGCAGTCTAGCTCCTGGGCTTGGAGGTAGGTACGAAGAAGGTGGAAGAGGGTGGAGGTAGTCATCTTTGCTTTTATTTCTTTTCTTGTGATAGTGAGAATGTTTCTAACTTCTAGTGTTTTTATTTCTCCTGTATCTTTTTTTCTCTTTAATAATTTTATTTGTTCATTTTTGGCTGTGCTGGGTCTTCATTGTTGGGTGGGTTTTTCTCTGGTTGCAGTGTATGGGATTTTTACTGTGGTGGCTTCTTTGCTGTAGAGCATGGGCTCTATGGTGTGTGGGCTTCAGCAGTTGCAGCTTCTGGGCTCTAGAGCACAGGCTCAGTGCTATGGTGCACGGGCTGGCTTCATTGCCCAAAGGCATGTGGGAATCTTCTCGGACCGGGCATTGAACTCATGTCTCCTGCACTGACATGCGAATTCTTTACCACTGAGCCACCCAAGAAGCCCATCTTTTTTTTTTTTTTTTTTTAAATCATCTTCCTATAATGGCCTTCTTACCTGCCACATTCCTCCTCCCAGGTAGAGGAGGTGAAGCCAACTGCTGAGATTGTGTCTTGGGCAAAGTAGTGGGTCTCTCAACTGCTCATGACTGAATAAGGGCATAGTATCACGTCAAATCTGGTTCTGGCCTTTGAGGCTTCCTCAAACACGGCACCATACTGAAATTCAATATTCTAACAACGGCCAGGAGGCTGGGCGGTGTAGCTGGTTACCCTGGCATGTGGTTCGGGACAGGTTCATTTGCCTTATGGCTCCGACAGTCTGTCCATCTGGTTGTGGGTGCTATTGATAGGGACAGAGTAGAATAGTTAGGTAGTTGTGGAGTACTAGTAGGGGACTGTAGGTGGAAAGATAAAACCTGGAAAAAGTTGGGAGACCAGAAAGTTAATGATAACTCAAGAATGCTGCTCCTTAGTCAATAAAGCAGGAAGAGCTGGGGAAGGAGGAGCTAATGATGTATGCCTTGTGTCTGCATCTGCGTCTACTTGAGGAAGGTGATCTTCTACCCTCCTATATGTATATATGTTGCTGCCCACCCAAAGAGGAGAAGCAGAGCTTTCCTGCCTGCCCACTTGCACCTCTTACAAGTGCCCTATCCTAATAAATCCACTTCTTGCCTATCACTCTGCCTCTCGATGAATTCTTTCTGCATTGAGGTACAAAGAACCTGAGCCTCAGTGGGTCCAGACGTTGGGTGAGTGCTGGATTAAGCCTGGTTGTGTGGGTTCAAGTTCTAGACAGGGTTTGGCCGAGATTAAGTCCTGACTACATGGTTTCAAGTCCCAAGCAGGGTTTTGGCTGGGGTTGAGCCTCAGCCATGTGGGTTTAAGTCCCAAACAGGATTTTGGCTGGGGTTGAGCCTCAGCCATGTGGGTTCAAGTCCCAAACAGGGTTCAATCAGATCTGGGCCCTGGGTTTAAGTCTCAAATCAAGGTAGAACCCTTTCGTATTATTTCTTTTAAAATAATTATTTAATCTTGGGAAAATGAGAAAAAAGGACGATGACATCAAAAGGATCAGGCCGGGCTTCCCAGGTGGTCCAGTGGGTAAAGAGTCCACCTTGCAGTGCAGGGGGCACCAGTTTGATCCCTGGCCCAGAAAGATCCCACATGCCGTGGAGCAGCTGGACAGGTGTGTAAAATTATTGTGCCAGTGCTCTGAGTGCATGCACCCAGAGCTGGTGCTCTGTAACGAGAGAGGCCAATGCAATGGGAGGCCCATACAGGCCAAAGAATAAAGATGGATGAAAACAAATGATAACTTAGAAGCAAAAAAAAAAAAAATCAGAAAAAAAAAAAGCATCAGGCCAAAGTGTCCAGACTTGCATCTTCAAAATAAGGAACAGTATATACACTGGAGAAGACCGTTAAGTTCAAAAGCAGCAGTATGAAATCTAGGAAACAAGCAGAGGTGTGATAAAAGAAGGCCAGAGAAATAGAATTTACAGGAAGAATGAAGTCTGACAGGGAAAAAAGAAGTCTTATATTTCTGATGAACTAAGCAGAATATGGTCTGAGTGAAAAGTGCTTGTCCATGGAGGATAACTATTGAGAACAATGTTATAAAAATTGGAATGAGAAATACCTTAAAATACCATGAGAAATAAAAATGTATGCCTTGTGGGTCTGGCCCATCTGCGTCTACTTTAGGAAGGTGATCTTCTACCCTCCTATATGTATATATGTTGCTGCCCACCCAAAGAGGAGAAGCAGAGCTTTCCTGCCTGCCCACTTGCACCTCTTACAAGTGCCCTATCCTAATAAATCCACTTCTTGCCTATCACTCTGCCTCTCGATGAATTCTTTCTGCATTGAGGTACAAAGAACCTGAGCCTCAGTGGGTCCAGACGTTGGGTGAGTGCTGGATTAAGCCTGGTTGTGTGGGTTCAAGTTCTAGACAGGGTTTGGCCGAGATTAAGTCCTGACTACATGGTTTCAAGTCCCAAGCAGGGTTTTGGCTGGGGTTGAGCCTCAGCCATGTGGGTTTAAGTCCCAAACAGGATTTTGGCTGGGGTTGAGCCTCAGCCATGTGGGTTCAAGTCCCAAACAGGGTTCAATCAGATCTGGGCCCTGGGTTTAAGTCTCAAATCAAGGTAGAACCCTTTCGTATTATTTCTTTTAAAATAATTATTTAATCTTGGGAAAATGAGAAAAAAGGACGATGACATCAAAAGGATCAGGCCGGGCTTCCCAGGTGGTCCAGTGGGTAAAGAGTCCACCTTGCAGTGCAGGGGGCACCAGTTTGATCCCTGGCCCAGAAAGATCCCACATGCCGTGGAGCAGCTGGACAGGTGTGTAAAATTATTGTGCCAGTGCTCTGGAGTGCATGCACCCAGAGCTGGTGCTCTGTAACGAGAGAGGCCAATGCAATGGGAGGCCCATACAGGCCAAAGAATAAAGATGGATGAAAACAAATGATAACTTAGAAGCAAAAAAAAAAAAAATCAGAAAAAAAAAAAGCATCAGGCCAAAGTGTCCAGACTTGCATCTTCAAAATAAGGAACAGTATATACACTGGAGAAGACCGTTAAGTTCAAAAGCAGCAGTATGAAATCTAGGAAACAAGCAGAGGTGTGATAAAAGAAGGCCAGAGAAATAGAATTTACAGGAAGAATGAAGTCTGACAGGGAAAAAAGAAGTCTTATATTTCTGATGAACTAAGCAGAATATGGTCTGAGTGAAAAGTGCTTGTCCATGGAGGATAACTATTGAGAACAATGTTATAAAATGAACATTCGCTGGCAAATGAGAAATACCTTAAAATACCTTTTACAAAGAGGGAAATGGAAGGAAAACAAAACATGTCACTAGGCCTGAAAACCACTTATTGGAAGCTCCTAAAAGCAAAAAGAAAAAGGAAGAATGTCACGTGATCATCCCATGTATCTTTATTAGTAATCTTTTGGGGACCTATTTATTTCTTCTTTTGTAGTGATGCCTCACACTTCACACCAATCCAAAAGTAAATAATTTTCTCTGTATGAATTATATTTTCAATCACCCTGATTCTGAAAGAAAAGTTTTTCCCTTTGGCTATTTTTGTACACCAGTTATGGAGGAATTGCTTTGAACTAATTCTGCAAAATGCATCTTTTATATCTGCTTTATATTGTAGATCATGACAAAGAACAAATAAAAACAAAACCTATCGTTATGGCTATTTCAAAGGGTTTGGGCCCGGATAGAGTATGAGTTCCGAATTCAACTTGAAGCAGGTTTTTTTTTTTTCCTTCTTTTTAATCTTATTCTCAGTGTGTATCTTGTTTTCATGTGCCACTTCTCTCTTTTTTTAAAAAAAAAACAACTTTGGGCTTCCCTGGTGGTCCAGAGGGTAAGGACACCGCCTTGCAGTGCAAGGGGCGCCGGTTCGATCCCTGGCCTGGGAAGATCCCATGTGCCGCGGAGCGGCTGGACTGATGTGTCCAATTACCGAGCCGGAGCTCTGGAGCCCATGCGCCCAGAGCCGGTGCTCTGCGACGACAGAGGCCACTGCGATGGGAGGGACCACAGGAACCGAAGAACAAAGACGGATGAAAATAGACAAATGAAAGACCAATAGAAGTGGCCCGCCCGCCCCTCTCCCTCCCCAACTTGCCCTACCCACAAAAAAAGAAAAATTAAAAATTAAAAAAAAAAACAAACAACTTTTATTTATTTTATTTTTGGCTGTGCTGGGTCTTTGTTGATGTGTGGGTTTAGGTGCTCTGTGGTATGTGGGATCTTCCCGGATCAGGGCTCGAAGCTGTGTCTCCTGCATTGGCAGACAGGTTCTTATACACTGAGTCACAAAGGAAGCCCTGCCACTTCTCTTTATATGAATGTGAACTTTACCAATGAAAAAGATTGCAGATTGTGTAGGAAGGTGACTTGACCTAGCAATTGGCCTAGTTCCCTGATTTTAGACAGGACATATACAAGCAAGGAATAACCCCTTCTTATAGAATGTAAAAAACAATTAAATCCTGAGTCTCAAATCCACTTCCATTGGAATGTGGTGTGTGTGTTCAGTTGTGTCTGACTTTTTGTGACCCCATGGACTGTAACCTGCCAGACTTCTCTCTCCATTGGATACTCCAGGTAAGAATTCTGGAGTGGGTTGCCATGTCTTATTTTGAGGGGTCTTCCCAACCAAGGGATCAAACTCCTGTCTCTGACGTCTTCTGCATTGGCAGACAGATTCTTTTTTTTTTTTTCTATTTTTTTGGGGGGTGGGGGGTGCACGTTGGGAAGGGAGGGGGGCGGGCGGGCCACTTCTATTGGTCTTTCATTTTTGCCTATTTTCTTTTTTTTTTTTTTCATTTTATTTTCCATCCATCTTTATTCTTTGGCATGTGTGGGCCTCCCATCGCAGTGGCCTCTGTTGTTGCAGAGCACTGGCTCTGGGCACATGCTCTCCAGAGCGCTGGCTCGTAATTGGACACACCTGTTCAGCCGCTTCATGGCACGTGGGATCTTACGAGGCCAGGGATTGAACCAGTGCCCCTTGCACTGCAAGGCGGACTCTTTACCCACGGGACCATCAGGGAAGCCCTCATTTTTATCTGTTTTCATCTGTCTTTGTTCTTTGGCCCGTGTGGGCCTCCCATCACAGTGGCCTCTGTTGTCGCAGAGCACCGGCTCTGGGCTCCAGAGCTCCGGCTCCATAATTGCACACATCGGTCCAGCGGCTATGCAGCATGTGGGATCTTCCCAGGCCAGGGATCCAACCAGCACCCCTTGCACGGCAAGGCGGTGACCTTACCCACTGGACCACCATGGAAGCCCGGCAGACAGATTCTTTACCACTAGAGCTACCTGGAAAGCCCTCTATTGGAATATATGTTCCCAATTTGCATGAGATTAATATATTCCATTCTGATGCTGGTCAAATTTCATTTTTGGTTAGTAGAATATAGTTTGTGCTTCATAGTTGTAAAACAATTAGCATTGTTTTGCTTATTTTGGTAATGGACTTATGGCCATGATTAGTCAACAAACACTTTTGAACAGCTGCTGTGTCAAAACAAGGCACTCCTGTAGGTGTTGCAGGAGATGTGAGACTATATAAAACACACTGTCTTAATTCAGAACTTAAAATTCTGCAAAGGAGAGGGGGAAATGGCTACATAAAACATGTACTTACTATATCAGGACATGGCCTTTCTGCATATCTGCTTTACAGATCATTTCTCTCTGTAGTGCTATAAAAATGATAAAAATCAGTGCCACTTTTAGATCATTGAAGAAGGATATGAGGAAATTTTATATTATGTATTATAACATTGTGTGTATAATCTTTTCCTTTTAACTAAATTGAACATCTGTATGGAATGTTAAGTTCAATTTAGGTATCTTCATATACACTAACATTCTTTTCAAAAAACAAAAACATTTGCTGATTGATTAACAATGGAGTTAGTCTCAATGCTGAGATACATGAATACCTTATATGAAATGCTGTGCTGCTCATTGTTTAATGACCACGAAACAGACTCGATTCTGCTGTTTCTTAGTTTAGCCAGATGAATTAGCCAAACTGTATATGGACAAGGAGTTTAGCAGGAGGTTGAGTGCTATACTCAAGAAAGTTTATTTTTTTTTGCACTTAACGTCCATATCATATTTAAACTTTAGTAAACCAATGTGACAAGAGTTGTTCTTTGGGCCTGAGCTTTGCCCTTCTTGGTAAAGCCATTTTCTTTAATTCTATCCTTGGTAGAGGCAGAAAGGAGTAAATTTTTCTTTGCAACACAGGCAGTAGGTACGCATACCATCTGTTAATAATAAATATCTCGTGTTCATTATTTAATGAATCTATTAAAGTCATCAATTTATCTATCATTAGATATGTAAAGAAAGACAAAGATGGAATTAAAACTCTTATTGTCATTTGGCAATTCTTATCTTTTCTAGAGTTATAGATGGTTTATCCCACTGGACCACCATGGAAGCCCGGCAGACAGATTCTTTACCACTAGAGCTACCTGGAAAGCCCTCTATTGGAATATATGTTCCCAATTTGCATGAGATTAATATATTCCATTCTGATGCTGGTCAAATTTCATTTTTGGTTAGTAGAATATAGTTTGTGCTTCATAGTTGTAAAACAATTAGCATTGTTTTGCTTATTTTGGTAATGGACTTATGGCCATGATTAGTCAACAAACACTTTTGAACAGCTGCTGTGTCAAAACAAGGCACTCCTGTAGGTGTTGCAGGAGATGTGAGACTATATAAAACACACTGTCTTAATTCAGAACTTAAAATTCTGCAAAGGAGAGGGGGAAATGGCTACATAAAACATGTACTTACTATATCAGGACATGGCCTTTCTGCATATCTGCTTTACAGATCATTTCTCTCTGTAGTGCTATAAAAATGATAAAAATCAGTGCCACTTTTAGATCATTGAAGAAGGATATGAGGAAATTTTATACTATGTATTATAACATTGTGTGTATAATCTTTTCCTTTTAACTAAATTGAACATCTGTATGGAATGTTAAGTTCAATTTAGGTATCTTCATATACACTAACATTCTTTTCAAAAAACAAAAACATTTGCTGATTGATTAACAATGGAGTTAGTCTCAATGCTGAGATACATGAATACCTTATATGAAATGCTGTGCTGCTCATTGTTTAATGACCACGAAACAGACTCGATTCTGCTGTTTCTTAGTTTAGCCAGATGAATTAGCCAAACTGTATATGGACAAGGAGTTTAGCAGGAGGTTGAGTGCTATACTCAAGAAAGTTTATTTTTTTTTGCACTTAACGTCCATATCATATTTAAACTTTAGTAAACCAATGTGACAAGAGTTGTTCTTTGGGCCTGAGCTTTGCCCTTCTTGGTAAAGCCATTTTCTTTAATTCTATCCTTGGTAGAGGCAGAAAGGAGTAAATTTTTCTTTGCAACACAGGCAGTAGGTACGCATACCATCTGTTAATAATAAATATCTCGTGTTCATTATTTAATGAATCTATTAAAGTCATCAATTTATCTATCATTAGATATGTAAAGAAAGACAAAGATGGAATTAAAACTCTTAGTCTGTCATCGTAATAGGCAATTCTTATCTTTTCTAGAGTTATAGATGCCGGTTTCAATAGAGTTATCCATGATGACCAATTCATTTAGGATAAAAGCACATATTCCACAGGAGACATAGACCTTTGATGGTCAACTCTCTTAATTTTTTTTTTAACTGACAGTCTCACAAGGACATTATTTACAGCTGGAAAAAAGAAACAAGATTTCTTTCTTACAAATTTTTTCACCAGTGGTTTATCTAAAAGGTTTCTTTTTTAAATGGCTGTACTGCTGGAAATTTTGCCTTTCTACCTATATCAGTAGCTCTTTCTTATCTAGCTCTTCAAGGCAACTGACAAAATTCCACTTGTTAGAACAGAATCAGAAAGTTCAAGGCCTAGAGAAATCTAACAATAAAGGAATATAGAAAATAACAGATTTTAAAAAGAAGAGACTAGAAAGCATATAATATTCTGCTTCTGCAGTTGCAGTAGGTTTCATGAGGGGAAAGCAGAGAAGGAGGAAGATTCATCTGGGTGTTTGCATAATAAGAGTTAAAAAATAAAAGTAACTAAATATTGTGGATTTTGTGTTGACAGTTAAAAGCAAGTATTCTGTACAAACATTTGTTGTTCCAAAAAAAGGCTCAGAGACATAGAAAACAAACTTACGGTTACCAAAGGGGAAAGGGCAAGGGCAAGGGATAAACTAGGACTCTGGGATTAGCAAATACTAACTACTATATATAAAATAGATAAACAATAAGGTTCTACTGTTTAACAGTAGGAAATTTATAATGAAAAACATAATGGAAAAGAATATGAATATATATATATATATTTGTAAAACTGAATCACTTTGCTGTACACCAGAACTAACACAACATTGTAAATCAACTCTCCTTCAAAAAAATTGGCTGCTCCAAAACTTTGCTTGAAGAAAGCCATTTTATTATTGGATTTATTCTACTGACTTGTCTTCCCAATAAACATCATACTAAAGACATAATTTAGTACAAGGTAGAAATCTAAGCTCATTAGTACTGAAATAGACTGTCAAGTGTGTGAGGGTTTTTAATGCAATGAAAACATGTTTCAGAATCTCAACAGCTTATTCTAATATCATTGCCATTATTTACTACATCATCACCACAACCATCAAATATTTATTGAATACCCAGAGTGAATAGACTATACTTAGCATTACTATTTTATACTGATGTCTACTCCTAGAAATTTCAGCTTAAAAAATTAAAAGCAAATAGTCCTTGACAGAGAATCAGAGTCAGGGAGTACCTGGGCAGAGAACATTGGGAGATGTTGCAAAGCTTGTGTTTATAAAATTTTAGGAAGGCCAGGAAGAAGAAACAGCATTCTATAGTAAGGAGGAAAATATCCAATATGCAAATGACTGCAACTCTAGCAGCACCTGTCCTTCTTCTGTGGCTGGATCCCTTTGTTGGTTGTCTCGGGAGCCTCACAGAGCAACCAAATCCAAGGAAGGAGCTTTAATGGGTTCAAAAAGAAAGGGAGGGAAAAATCACTGAAAGACAGGAACTTTCAAAAAGTTGAGGGAAAGGTTTTGAGGAGATTCTAGGGAAACTCAGCCTTTCAAGAAGCGTTTTTCTCATGTGTCTCCTCATACAGTTACCACTGTTGTAATTCCCAGTGAAAACAAAATACAGTTAAAAGCAAGTATTCTGTACAAACATTTGTTGTTCCAAAAAAAGGCTCAGAGACATAGAAAACAAACTTACGGTTACCAAAGGGGAAAGGGCAAGGGCAAGGGATAAACTAGGACTCTGGGATTAGCAAATACTAACTACTATATATAAAATAGATAAACAATAAGGTTCTACTGTTTAACAGTAGGAAATTTATAATGAAAAACATAATGGAAAAGAATATGAATATATATATATATATTTGTAAAACTGAATCACTTTGCTGTACACCAGAACTAACACAACATTGTAAATCAACTCTCCTTCAAAAAAATTGGCTGCTCCAAAACTTTGCTTGAAGAAAGCCATTTTATTATTGGATTTATTCTACTGACTTGTCTTCCCAATAAACATCATACTAAAGACATAATTTAGTACAAGGTAGAAATCTAAGCTCATTAGTACTGAAATAGACTGTCAAGTGTGTGAGGGTTTTTAATGCAATGAAAACATGTTTCAGAATCTCAACAGCTTATTCTAATATCATTGCCATTATTTACTACATCATCACCACAACCATCAAATATTTATTGAATACCCAGAGTGAATAGACTATACTTAGCATTACTATTTTATACTGATGTCTACTCCTAGAAATTTCAGCTTAAAAAATTAAAAGCAAATAGTCCTTGACAGAGAATCAGAGTCAGGGAGTACCTGGGCAGAGAACATTGGGAGATGTTGCAAAGCTTGTGTTTATAAAATTTTAGGAAGGCCAGGAAGAAGAAACAGCATTCTATAGTAAGGAGGAAAATATCCAATATGCAAATGACTGCAACTCTAGCAGCACCTGTCCTTCTTCTGTGGCTGGATCCCTTTGTTGGTTGTCTCGGGAGCCTCACAGAGCAACCAAATCCAAGGAAGGAGCTTTAATGGGTTCAAAAAGAAAGGGAGGGAAAAATCACTGAAAGACAGGAACTTTCAAAAAGTTGAGGGAAAGGTTTTGAGGAGATTCTAGGGAAACTCAGCCTTTCAAGAAGAGTTTTTTTCTCATGTGTCTCCTCATACAGTTACCACTGTTGTAATTCCCAGTGAAAACAAAATACAGTTAAAACAAACAAACAGCATCCTCATCAAACAGTGGTGCAGTCTGGGGAAGTCTCGCAGCTGGTTTTAAAGAGCCCTTAATGTGAGCCCTTAAGTAGTACTTACCTTGGCAACGTTACCTTGGTTACACACACACACACACACACAGACACACACACAGACACACACACACACAGACACACACACACACACACACACACTCCAGCTCACATACACTCATTTCAGCAGTGCCTTATAGGGAACATACATGAGGAATCAAGCCAACAGATAGGTGACTTGGTACTTGGTAAAGAAAATTAGTTGCTACACTGTGGAGCATTTCTACTCAGTTGATAACCTTATCAAGGACACCACTGTGCTCAGGACCTCACTGCAAAGACTCTCTTCTGGGTGGCGTTTACATGAGTATTGCCCACTCCTGGCTCATGGGATTGGTAGATCCTTTCTGACACAAAGGTTTTCATCAGCCAGGACCAGGTGATGACCTAATACTGCTAACATTATCAGATAATAAAAAGTTAAATTTGAATTTTGGCTAAACAAATCATTTTAGCATAAGTGTGTTCCATATAGTGGGTGGAGATCCTCTATTTTAATTTACTAAATCTGGCAACCCCAAAACTGCCTTCCTGAGCTTCCTTGTTACTTTGACTGGTGTTTTGGGCATTCTCAAACTCTCTTAATGTACACATACAATTTCTCGTTTTACTCATAAAAGACTAATAACATTCACCAGGTGTGGATTTTCTGATTAGAGTGTAGGTTTCCCTGATTTATAGTTTGTGTGTGCTGGAGTGAAGAGTGGATCTTATTATCACTGCCGTGTACCAACAGCAGCTGCTGAGATAAATTGCATTCATCAGAGTTGTTTAAAGCAATACAAACCATTGGAAAGAAGATAAAGGAGGAGTATAAATGGGCTTCAATAAGATCACAGTAATGAAAGCTGAAATAATTCATAATGAGCAAAAAGAAAATATGAATTCTACTACGGGAGAAGGGTAATTTTGGAGAAAGGAAAACTTTGAGAATGAGGCAGCCTGGGAAGTGCGGTTCTGTAGCTGGGACTTACGTGTGTCACAGTCTCTTAGAAAAACACTAGGATGTTTGAGAGGGATGCAGAAAGGGAGCCAGGAAAATGTCAGAGAAACTGAATATTTCAAGTTTGTGTGTAGGGCTGGCTCTCCATGCATGGTAGGCTGGAATCCCTTTCTCCAGTTGGCTTTTCCTATTCTGGCTCATCTTTTGGTCCACCTGATTGATTATTTTTATTTATTTATTTATTTTTGTAGTAGTAGTAGTAGTATTTAACTGCATCTGGGTCAAATAGAATCAATTTTGTGGTCTATCTGTGAATCTCACCATATAATATAACATTATTTTTATGCAATGTGGTCTGAATTCCAAACAACTGACAGTATGAAAACAGTATGTTGAAATACATCTTGGTCAGGCTGGATGTGTGGCTCATCCACCTGGTGGGTCTTGAAATCCAGGTAGAAGGTCCAGTCACACAGTACAATATGTTACATTGTATTACACTGAATACACATCAAAACCATATCTTACAGAGTCAATTCAATCACATTCCATTCAAGAACTACTTGACTACCTTTCTGGAAACAATCTATTTTAAACAGTGGTGGAATAGGTGAGGTAGTGCAGAGCTGTGTACTGTGCTAGATAGGAGATTAAAGGTCAACAAGACCCTACTCTGACTTCAGGATATTCACAAGCAACGACAAAGCGAACTAAGCTATTACAAAGCAGGGAGTTAATAAAGTACAAGAGACGATGTATGTGGAAACTGCCTTGCAAGTGTAAGATGCTGTGAGGGTTCTGCTGCAATGGGTTTTTGGATTCCTAACTCCTCCTTCTATCCAAAATTGAGAGAATCAGGTAAAGGAAACTGAGTCCTTGAGGAACTCAAGAAAGGAAGTCATGAATTCCTGGGGGCCGCTTTAGCCATAAAAACTTGGGCAAGTTACACAGCCTTCAGCCTCAACTCCAACCTTTGTTAAGTGGAGTTTACCAAAATCTAGCTTTTAGGGTTGTTGAGGAGATTATTAATAAAACCAGATTGCCTTGTGACTGGGCGTAAAGAATCCGCCTGGAGTTTACCCCAAATCTGCAGCTGGGAAGTGCGGTTCTGTAGCTGGGACTTACGTGTGTCACAGTCTCTTAGAAAAACACTAGGATGTTTGAGAGGGATGCAGAAAGGGAGCCAGGAAAATGTCAGAGAAACTGAATATTTCAAGTTTGTGTGTAGGGCTGGCTCTCCATGCATGGTAGGCTGGAATCCCTTTCTCCAGTTGGCTTTTCCTATTCTGGCTCATCTTTTGGTCCACCTGATTGATTATTTTTATTTATTTATTTATTTTTGTAGTAGTAGTAGTAGTATTTAACTGCATCTGGGTCAAATAGAATCAATTTTGTGGTCTATCTGTGAATCTCACCATATAATATAACATTATTTTTATGCAATGTGGTCTGAATTCCAAACAACTGACAGTATGAAAACAGTATGTTGAAATACATCTTGGTCAGGCTGGATGTGTGGCTCATCCACCTGGTGGGTCTTGAAATCCAGGTAGAAGGTCCAGTCACACAGTACAATATGTTACATTGTATTACACTGAATACACATCAAAACCATATCTTACAGAGTCAATTCAATCACATTCCATTCAAGAACTACTTGACTACCTTTCTGGAAACAATCTATTTTAAACAGTGGTGGAATAGGTGAGGTAGTGCAGAGCTGTGTACTGTGCTAGATAGGAGATTAAAGGTCAACAAGACCCTACTCTGACTTCAGGATATTCACAAGCAACGACAAAGCGAACTAAGCTATTACAAAGCAGGGAGTTAATAAAGTACAAGAGACGATGTATGTGGAAACTGCCTTGCAAGTGTAAGATGCTGTGAGGGTTCTGCTGCAATGGGTTTTTGGATTCCTAACTCCTCCTTCTATCCAAAATTGAGAGAATCAGGTAAAGGAAACTGAGTCCTTGAGGAACTCAAGAAAGGAAGTCATGAATTCCTGGGGGCCGCTTTAGCCATAAAAACTTGGGCAAGTTACACAGCCTTCAGCCTCAACTCCAACCTTTGTTAAGTGGAGTTTACCAAAATCTAGCTTTTAGGGTTGTTGAGGAGATTATTAATAAAACCAGATTGCCTTGTGACTGGGCGTAAAGAATCCGCCTGTCAATGCAAGTGACCTAAGTTGATCCCTGGGTCGGCAAGACCCATCAGAGAAGGAAATGGCAGCCGGCTCCAGTATTCCTCCTTGGAGAATTTCATGGACAGAGAAGCCTGGAGGGCTACAGTCCATGGAATTGCGAAAGAGCCGACCACAGCTGAGCGACTAAACAACGAGTGAAGCACCTAGCATTGTGCCTGGCAAGGGTAAGACTCAATAAACCGTACTTCTCATTACTACTTATTTTCTACTTTTCTGAGAAAGGAACACTTTGTGTGGGGCCACGTTACTGGTTCCTACTTAGGGGCATGGCTAAGGACTGAAGCCGTACAGTTTTCGCAAGAACAACCTGCGGCCTCAGACTTGTGTCCCTCGCTCCCCCTACCCGCCCCCCCCCACCCCGCCCCGCGCCCACCGCCGTGGACCGGGGAAATTTGGGCTCTTTTAGAGAAAACGGTGCTCTGGTCTCTTCTCTGTAAGGACTATGGAAGAGTTGAAGGAGAAGCCCAGGCTACGAAGCGGGGCGGAAGGGCAGGGAGTCCCCAAAGGGGTCTCCGGAGCCCAGACGCCCCCGCGGCTCGGGCCCCCGCGCCCGAGCGGAGGCGGGGAAGTGGGCGCGGAGGGGTTTGGGGCGACCGCGGGGGTTGATCGCGCCCGCCGAGCCGGGGCGGGCGCATCTTCCTGCTGCCCAATCCCCAGCCTTAGTCGCGGCGTCATGAATAAGCAACAAAGCGAAGTGCCCTCCCCCTGGCGTCCCAGACAGCGGAGGGAGCCGCCGCCGCCGCAGGGGCCGCCGCGGGGATGCCGAGCGCGGGCGCCGCCGCTCTGCTCTGCGCGCTGCTCGGCTGAAGGCTCACAGGTGAGGCCGGGCTTGGCGTCCGCCACTCGGGCGACCGAGGCTGCAGACGGGGCGCCAGGGCAGAGACAGAGGCGGAGCCCCTGGCGGCCCGGGGCCGATCCCGGGAACTGTGCGGTCCGAGGAGCGCGGCAGCCCGGGGCGCGCCAGGCGTGCGCCCTCGCCAGAACGCGGTGTCCGGGCGCGGGGTTCTCGGGGGCAGCTCCGGGAGCGTGGGGCGCGGCGCCCAGGCCTCGGAGGACTAGTCTCCCTCCTCGCTCCAGCCCAGCCTCACGGCTCCGCACCAGCGAGCGGGCCTTTGTGCTGGCGGAGCTTGCAGGGCTGGCTGCTTTTGTGTGGGTTTTTCTTTCTTCTCTCCCTCCCCTCTCAGTCTCACAGCGGTAGAGAAGTTCCTGAAGACTAAGATTTGCGGCTTTGAAAGCATCGATTGCAGTGTCCCCTCTGCCAGTCAGTGCTCAGTTGCCGAAGAGCGAAGAGGGGCTGCGGCGGTCCCCGAAATGTATTACTTTGCAGAAAAGAAACAGTTGAGTGTTTAGCGCAGGATGTCGCAGAACCTCCTTACTTAGACTCCGACTTGTCCTCCCAGGACAAGGTAGGAGGATGTTCTTTGGAAAGGTCACTTAATTGGAAAGAGAGCCTGCGGACTAGACTCCAGAATGGTGGCATGGTGCTACCTGGAGGTTCCGCGGTGTCGCCTGTGCGTCCTGGTCACTGACAGACCCGACTGGTGCATATTCCCAACTGCGGGACTAGACCCTTTTTCCCAAGATAAGAATTCTTTGCCTTTCCAAGCTGGATTTCCATCTTGATGTGAATCCCCAGCCTAGCGCGGCGTCCCCGCGCCCGAGCGGAGGCGGAAGTGGGCGCGGAGGGGTTTGGGGCGACCGCGGGGGTTGATCGCGCCCGCCGAGCCGGGGCGGGCGCGTCTTCCTGCCCAATCCCCAGCCTTAGTCGCGGCGTCATGAATAAGCAACAAAGCGAAGTGCCCTCCCCCTGGCGTCCCAGACAGCGGAGGGAGCCGCCGCCGCCGCAGGGGCCGCCGCGGGGATGCCGAGCGCGGGCGCCGCCGCTCTGCTCTGCGCGCTGCTCGGCTGAAGGCTCACAGGTGAGGCCGGGCTTGGCGTCCGCCACTCGGGCGACCGAGGCTGCAGACGGGGCGCCAGGGCAGAGACAGAGGCGGAGCCCCTGGCGGCCCGGGGCCGATCCCGGGAACTGTGCGGTCCGAGGAGCGCGGCAGCCCGGGGCGCGCCAGGCGTGCGCCCTCGCCAGAACGCGGTGTCCGGGCGCGGGGTTCTCGGGGGCAGCTCCGGGAGCGTGGGGCGCGGCGCCCAGGCCTCGGAGGACTAGTCTCCCTCCTCGCTCCAGCCCAGCCTCACGGCTCCGCACCAGCGAGCGGGCCTTTGTGCTGGCGGAGCTTGCAGGGCTGGCTGCTTTTGTGTGGGTTTTTCTTTCTTCTCTCCCTCCCCTCTCAGTCTCACAGCGGTAGAGAAGTTCCTGAAGACTAAGATTTGCGGCTTTGAAAGCATCGATTGCAGTGTCCCCTCTGCCAGTCAGTGCTCAGTTGCCGAAGAGCGAAGAGGGGCTGCGGCGGTCCCCGAAATGTATTACTTTGCAGAAAAGAAACAGTTGAGTGTTTAGCGCAGGATGTCGCAGAACCTCCTTGCTTAGACTCCGACTTGTCCTCCCAGGACAAGGTAGGAGGATGTTCTTTGGAAAGGTCACTTAATTGGAAAGAGAGCCTGCGGACTAGACTCCAGAATGGTGGCATGGTGCTACCTGGAGGTTCCGCGGTGTCGCCTGTGCGTCCTGGTCACTGACAGACCCGACTGGTGCATATTCCCAACGTGTAGAGCTGCCGGGCGCACAAAATACAGTACCCTCAAGAGTTTTGAGTTCTCAAAGATAAGAATTCTTTGCCTTTCCAAGCTGATGCCAAGGATCTGCCAGGATCTTTGGCACCTCGTATTAGTGAAGAGCTGCTCTGAAGAAGAATAGAGAGGCTGCTGTAAAGAGTCGACCTTCTTTCTTTGGAAGTTTTAGTTTGAAACTTAAAGGGAAGGGGGAGTGGCTCACAAAACCATCCAAAGAACTCTGGAGATTTTTTTACCCGCAGGGTGCAAAATGTGTGGCCAGAATTTGCACGTCTCTGCTCCTTTTTGTGAATCTCCCTGACCACAAGTGATGCTGTTGGACTCCAGGGAGTCTTGTCTAAGCACCTACAGAGGAATCTCTGACCCTGTTTCTGCTTACTTGCTGGTAGAATCCCTCTGTAGCATCTGTTGGAAGAAACTCAAAACTGGGTGACATTTCACAGTATCAGAACATTTACACACAGTAGAGATTTAAGAGTGGCGTGACTTACTCTTATGCATAAGGTACAGTTGTTATATTTATCATATTAATGAACCACGCACTCATGCAGCAGGCTTGATATTGATTGTGTTTATTCACAAAACTCCCAAGACTCAGCAAGGCTAAGGTAGCTACAGCAACAGAGCCAATTAAGAAGATGTGGGCGTCTTTGTTTTCAGGGGAGGCTTCTTAACATTATATTTGGCGTTTCCTGCTAGACTTTTCAGTGTCTTAATTTGGTTTTACAGAAATGATTTGATGCTGAACGTAAGTATTGGATCAAAATGCAGATAATTGGCTTACCTGCTATGGAAAATTTCTACTCGTCTACTAAAGGTGGCCTTCCCTGTTTATTCAGCAGGTGTTTGCCTGAAAACTTGAGTAGGGAATCGTGGGGTTTTTTTTCAACGAACTCTCACGTAGGGGGCTGGCTATTCAGAGAGAATAATCTGAGTTTAATCTCTGTAAAATGCAAGGTCATTCTCTGATTACGATACATGGTCAGTCCTGGTTTTTCATGTAGTGTTTACTCAGTGATTATAAGAAAAAGTATCTGAATCGAGTTTCAGTTGAAATGTTAGATATCATGTTTGTTCCTTGAAATGTCTACCTGGGGATTACTTACTCCTGCCAACTGGTGTTTAGAGAGCTCGTTAAGCAAATGATGTTTGTGAACTACAAAGAATGGGAAATGAAGTCTCAAATTGGTTTGTTGAAACAGACTTTATAGTGGGTGGACAGGAGCTTGTTGATCAAGATTGATTAGGATGGAATTCTGCAGACATCACACAATTCCTAGGTCACTTTGCCTACATGAAAAGCTGAAAGGCGGAGCTCCTTGAAAATAACTCGGGGAGGGGGCAGGGAGGGAAAGGATGTTACAGATCTTTCAGCTTGCTCACATTTCTTTGAGGCGAATGCACAGTAATACCACACTAATATGTCTTAAATAGCACAAAACATTTTTTTCTTCAAACCATTTTAATGTCTGTTGTGACCTATTTTGGTCTCTCTTCCACCTTTGAAGAAAGCAGAATGAGCATCTGTTGGAAGAAACTCAAAACTGGGTGACATTTCACAGTATCAGAACATTTACACACAGTAGAGATTTAAGAGTGGCGTGACTTACTCTTATGCATAAGGTACAGTTGTTATATTTATCATATTAATGAACCACGCACTCATGCAGCAGGCTTGATATTGATTGTGTTTATTCACAAAACTCCCAAGACTCAGCAAGGCTAAGGTAGCTACAGCAACAGAGCCAATTAAGAAGATGTGGGCGTCTTTGTTTTCAGGGGAGGCTTCTTAACATTATATTTGGCGTTTCCTGCTAGACTTTTCAGTGTCTTAATTTGGTTTTACAGAAATGATTTGATGCTGAACGTAAGTATTGGATCAAAATGCAGATAATTGGCTTACCTGCTATGGAAAATTTCTACTCGTCTACTAAAGGTGGCCTTCCCTGTTTATTCAGCAGGTGTTTGCCTGAAAACTTGAGTAGGGAATCGTGGGGTTTTTTTTCAACGAACTCTCACGTAGGGGGCTGGCTATTCAGAGAGAATAATCTGAGTTTAATCTCTGTAAAATGCAAGGTCATTCTCTGATTACGATACATGGTCAGTCCTGGTTTTTCATGTAGTGTTTACTCAGTGATTATAAGAAAAAGTATCTGAATCGAGTTTCAGTTGAAATGTTAGATATCATGTTTGTTCCTTGAAATGTCTACCTGGGGATTACTTACTCCTGCCAACTGGTGTTTAGAGAGCTCGTTAAGCAAATGATGTTTGTGAACTACAAAGAATGGGAAATGAAGTCTCAAATTGGTTTGTTGAAACAGACTTTATAGTGGGTGGACAGGAGCTTGTTGATCAAGATTGATTAGGATGGAATTCTGCAGACATCACACAATTCCTAGGTCACTTTGCCTACATGAAAAGCTGAAAGGCGGAGCTCCTTGAAAATAACTCGGGGAGGGGGCAGGGAGGGAAAGGATGTTACAGATCTTTCAGCTTGCTCACATTTCTTTGAGGCGAATGCACAGTAATACCACACTAATATGTCTTAAATAGCACAAAACATTTTTTTCTTCAAACCATTTTAATGTCTGTTGTGACCTATTTTGGTCTCTCTTCCACCTTTGAAGAAAGCAGAATGAGCATTATTATCTCCATTTTGCAAAGAGAAAACTGAGTTTCAGTGATTTGTCCAAGGTGGAGCCAGAACTCAAACCCAGTGTTTCTATCTTCAACTCTGGCTTCTTTTACCAGGAATAGGGTGATGCTCTAGGAGAGATAAACACAGATATTGTCATTTGTCTATATTGCTAAATTGTAGAGAACAAAGCTCGTGGGCTTGATGTGTAGACCTTAGTTATGGTCTGCAGGAATGATAAAGCACTTTGCTGGCAGTTGCCAGAGTAGCGATCCTGACTCCATCCTACTGACCCTCTTTCCTGCCTGCTCGATGCCACTTTGCTCCTGTGAGACTAGGTTTTTTCTTTGTGGTTATTCTCTTCTCCCTCCTTCCGCTGTGGCTGAACATGCTACTGAAAGGATCATCTTTCATCCAGCCTCTTAATTTATAGTGAAGGATGACTGGGGTCAGATCATCTTAAAGCCAATAAATCATGCCCGTAACAGTCATCAGTAGTACAGTGAATCATAGCTGGGGTGCCTTAATGCTGTGTGCCACAGCTGGGTTAATAGGGTCAGAGTCTTGATAAGCTCCACTTCAGACAAATGAAATAGTGCTGGCAATGAGAGCCTTAAGAAAGAAAGAAAAGTAAGACAATGACAAAATCATTGAGGGGCAGGAAAAACACAACATGGAAATATTATTAAGACACAAAGAAAGGAAAGAGTTTTCTCCCATTATCAATCAAAGAATTACTATTAATAATTGGGTTTTGAAACGTGAAGGGATAATTGGGAAGCAAGTCATGACCTGAAGGTCTGAAAGTTGTCCCTTGATCCTGATGATCTCTGAAGTACAGCAGAAATGAGAATGTTGAAATTCTATTCTGTTTCATTTATTCTATTCTATAAATGAGAAATGAAATTCTATTCTTAAAATTATGCATTGAAAAGTAGCCAAAATTGACTCAGTAAAACATACACCATGAAATGTTATTGAAAATCTTACAGTATAGAGATTTTGAACTGTCTTTTTCACATTCTTAAATGGTTATTTATATTCACTTCATGCCACTAAATATTTATCAAATACCTCTTCTATGTGTGTACCATTTTAGCAATTACATGGCAAAGGAAGCTGAAAGACTAGTCTTTACATGCAAAGAACATAACTGTAATTCAGGTGACAAGATTTACAGGTATGATGATTTTTGGAGAAGCTAGGAGGGGTGGCAAGAGATGACATAACTGTATTTGTCTATATTGCTAAATTGTAGAGAACAAAGCTCGTGGGCTTGATGTGTAGACCTTAGTTATGGTCTGCAGGAATGATAAAGCACTTTGCTGGCAGTTGCCAGAGTAGCGATCCTGACTCCATCCTACTGACCCTCTTTCCTGCCTGCTCGATGCCACTTTGCTCCTGTGAGACTAGGTTTTTTCTTTGTGGTTATTCTCTTCTCCCTCCTTCCGCTGTGGCTGAACATGCTACTGAAAGGATCATCTTTCATCCAGCCTCTTAATTTATAGTGAAGGATGACTGGGGTCAGATCATCTTAAAGCCAATAAATCATGCCCGTAACAGTCATCAGTAGTACAGTGAATCATAGCTGGGGTGCCTTAATGCTGTGTGCCACAGCTGGGTTAATAGGGTCAGAGTCTTGATAAGCTCCACTTCAGACAAATGAAATAGTGCTGGCAATGAGAGCCTTAAGAAAGAAAGAAAAGTAAGACAATGACAAAATCATTGAGGGGCAGGAAAAACACAACATGGAAATATTATTAAGACACAAAGAAAGGAAAGAGTTTTCTCCCATTATCAATCAAAGAATTACTATTAATAATTGGGTTTTGAAACGTGAAGGGATAATTGGGAAGCAAGTCATGACCTGAAGGTCTGAAAGTTGTCCCTTGATCCTGATGATCTCTGAAGTACAGCAGAAATGAGAATGTTGAAATTCTATTCTGTTTCATTTATTCTATTCTATAAATGAGAAATGAAATTCTATTCTTAAAATTATGCATTGAAAAGTAGCCAAAATTGACTCAGTAAAACATACACCATGAAATGTTATTGAAAATCTTACAGTATAGAGATTTTGAACTGTCTTTTTCACATTCTTAAATGGTTATTTATATTCACTTCATGCCACTAAATATTTATCAAATACCTCTTCTATGTGTGTACCATTTTAGCAATTACATGGCAAAGGAAGCTGAAAGACTAGTCTTTACATGCAAAGAACATAACTGTAATTCAGGTGACAAGATTTACAGGTATGATGATTTTTGGTGGAGAAGCTAGGAGGGGGTGGCAAGAGAATGGTCCAGGCAGTTTTGTGATAGCAGCTGGTAAACAGGACGTGGTATGGGGGCCATGGTTTGGATACCTGGGATAGCAAAAAAGGAGAAAGAATTCTGGCTAGTTCAATGCCATGAGCAAAACTTAGGAAGCTGAAATGAGAAAGGCACATAAAAGAGCAGCGTTTCTAACTGACAGTGGTGTTTGTACTGGGCACTGGTGGTGTGGAAGTTGCATTATAGATATGGAGATTGGCAGCTGTATGTTTGGGGACATTAAATGGTGTATTTTGGAAAGGTAGAGAGTTGTAGTCACAAAGACAGGAAACTAGATGTCCGATGGACACATTTACAGAGGCAGATTAATTAAGTTCTGTAAGCTGGTAGTTTTCTCACACACACACACAAAAAGAGTAAAGAGAAAAGGATAATGATAAAACCTGTCTCATTCGGTTGTTGTAAAGGATTAAATGAGATAATTTACAGAAGGCACTTAGAACATCTGGCACCCCCAAATGATAGCCATGCCATTTTTGATTGATTATTGTCACTTTTTTTTCTTTAAGTCTAGACCATCTAGACTGTGTAAAATGGATTGGAGAGTAGTGTCTTCAAGAAGAGAAAATTCTAAGAAATATTAAGAGAGGAGGACCTGCAGAAGTTATGAATCTGGAATGTATAGGAGAGAAGAGTTCAAGATGACACCACAGTTTAGATAAACATGGTGTGTTTGAGGTGACACCCAAGTAACAACCAGTAGACAATGAAAATTGAAGGCAGCTTTCCCCCCTAAAGCCCACAATAGCTATTTATGGTATTTGTGTTTATTCCCCCAAAAGGAAACTATCAGGCAGACTGTCACCAGTTTTTTTTGGCATACTCGACAGACCTCCTGTGTCTTGAGTGCCCTTAGGGCAATGCTCATGTTCCCTATATATTATACATGAAACTCAATTTTCTTTGAAAAATTAGCTTTGTCCCTGATGAGAATGGTTGAACACGCTGGTTCCCTTTTGTGTCTGTGTTTCTGTAACACACTGAACAGCAGTGGCATACTTTTTGGTTGGAAAAATATTGACTGAGTATTTGAAAACACCTGATTATTAAGTATAATGAGACAGCTCAAGCTTTGTTTTTTTTTTTTTTTATGTAGTTTTTTATTTGTCTTTGAAACTTGAGTGTGCCTAGAGTTGACAAAGAGATTCTAGACTGTATCTATTTAAGATTGTTGAAGGTAATGCTCGACAGAACAGCTTATCTGCTTACTGGTGGCAGAAACGCAGTAAATTGTTCAGAGGGCTACCAAACCCATCAAGATACCTTGGTAGTGAATGACAGACAACGTGCTATGACTGGCTCAGAAAGGGATGCTTTTTAAGCTATTAGAAGCTAATATCCACTATCAGTGAGCAACTGGGTTACAGTTCATGTATCTGAATTAATTTGCACTGATGGACAGAAGAAAAAGAAAGGAGCCTCTAAGTCACAGTGTAAAAGAAAAGTTAGAAAACGTAGTTTTCTCACACACACACAAAGAGTAAAGAGAAAAGGATAATGATAAAACCTGTCTCATTCGTTTTTAAAGGATTAAATGAGATAATTTACAGAAGGCACTTAGAACATCTGGCACCCCCAAATGATAGCCATGCCATTTTTGATTGATTATTGTCACTTTTTTTTCTTTAAGTCTAGACCATCTAGACTGTGTAAAATGGATTGGAGAGTAGTGTCTTCAAGAAGAGAAAATTCTAAGAAATATTAAGAGAGGAGGACCTGCAGAAGTTATGAATCTGGAATGTATAGGAGAGAAGAGTTCAAGATGACACCACAGTTTAGATAAACATGGTGTGTTTGAGGTGACACCCAAGTAACAACCAGTAGACAATGAAAATTGAAGGCAGCTTTCCCCCCTAAAGCCCACAATAGCTATTTATGGTATTTGTGTTTATTCCCCCAAAAGGAAACTATCAGGCAGACTGTCACCAGTTTTTTTTGGCATACTCGACAGACCTCCTGTGTCTTGAGTGCCCTTAGGGCAATGCTCATGTTCCCTATATATTATACATGAAACTCAATTTTCTTTGAAAAATTAGCTTTGTCCCTGATGAGAATGGTTGAACACGCTGGTTCCCTTTTGTGTCTGTGTTTCTGTAACACACTGAACAGCAGTGGCATACTTTTTGGTTGGAAAAATATTGACTGAGTATTTGAAAACACCTGATTATTAAGTATAATGAGACAGCTCAAGCTTTGTTTTTTTTTTTTTTTATGTAGTTTTTCATTTGTCTTTGAAACTTGAGTGTGCCTAGAGTTGACAAAGAGATTCTAGACTGTATCTATTTAAGATTGTTGAAGGTAATGCTCGACAGAACAGCTTATCTGCTTACTGGTGGCAGAAACGCAGTAAATTGTTCAGAGGGCTACCAAACCCATCAAGATACCTTGGTAGTGAATGACAGACAACGTGCTATGACTGGCTCAGAAAGGGATGCTTTTTAAGCTATTAGAAGCTAATATCCACTATCAGTGAGCAACTGGGTTACAGTTCATGTATCTGAATTAATTTGCACTGATGGACAGAAGAAAAAGAAAGGAGCCTCTAAGTCACAGTGTAAAAGAAAAGTTAGAGAAATAGTTGTTTGGTAAATATTCTGATATTTGAGTTAATTTAAGATAATTAAGGCATAATTTCTAATAAGCAGTGATATTTCCCTTCTCTTGCCCTCCTCCAGCAAAGCCAGCTATAGACATTTATCTGTTTGTTCAGCCAGTATTTACTGAGCATTTCCTCTGTGGCAGGCACTTCGCCAGGGACAGGAGACAATGTCGAGGAACAAAGAAAAGGCCTATTGCCTTCAAAGTGTGATTACGGATGGTCACTTAGGTTTGGAAATATTGTCACTGAATTGACTTAAGAGTCAGTCTTTCCTTATTTATTCTCTACCGTCATGCAGTGAAGGACTCATAGGAGTGGCTCTGTGAACCTGTGCTATGCTTGGAAAGATAGAGAAAGATTTGAAACTTGAAGGTCATCTACCAATTTATCTGAGTTGCAGATGTGTTCCCTACTGCCATTCCAAGGGGCTGTCAATTCTGCTGCTTTTAATGTTCAAGTGTCACTTTGAATAGTGGGGAGAAGGAGCATATGGCTACAATACGCAGACATAGGATAGGCGCGCAGTTCACCCCACTTTTTCTGTCATAATTGGATTTAGAAAACAGGTGGCTGATAGTTAATTACAGAAGGAAAGTCTTTTAGAGCCATGGCAGAGTTCCCTTCACACAAAAATTCTAAAGCTCAAGGTCTAGATGAAAATGAAACCATGAAGGGAAAATCTGTTTTGGAAAGGCAGTAGAGGTTATATTACACTTTTTTTGTTTGTCCACATTACCTTCCAAGTCTGATTTGTTCATAAAATCCTCCTTTCGGTTCACATGACTCCAGAACACGTATAAAAAATATGAAGCAATCATTTGGGTGCCTTGCCTGCTGGATGGCCAAGTTGTAGGAATATGAAAACGTTTGTATTTTTGTGTTTTACAGGTAAAATATGAAAATGGAATCATGGAGATAGAAGGGATTTCAAAGATTATTCTTTTTAACTCCTTATTCTGTCAAAGGAGAAACAGCCTATTAGCTAATATCATATCAGTGGGGTTCATTGTATCTGAATTAATTTGCACTGATGGACAGAAGAAAAAGAAAGGAGCCTCTAAGTCACAGTGTAAAAGAAAAGTTAGAGAAATAGTTGTTTGGTAAATATTCTGATATTTGAGTTAATTTAAGATAATTAAGGCATAATTTCTAATAAGCAGTGATATTTCCCTTCTCTTGCCCTCCTCCAGCAAAGCCAGCTATAGACATTTATCTGTTTGTTCAGCCAGTATTTACTGAGCATTTCCTCTGTGGCAGGCACTTCGCCAGGGACAGGAGACAATGTCGAGGAACAAAGAAAAGGCCTATTGCCTTCAAAGTGTGATTACGGATGGTCACTTAGGTTTGGAAATATTGTCACTGAATTGACTTAAGAGTCAGTCTTTCCTTATTTATTCTCTACCGTCATGCAGTGAAGGACTCATAGGAGTGGCTCTGTGAACCTGTGCTATGCTTGGAAAGATAGAGAAAGATTTGAAACTTGAAGGTCATCTACCAATTTATCTGAGTTGCAGATGTGTTCCCTACTGCCATTCCAAGGGGCTGTCAATTCTGCTGCTTTTAATGTTCAAGTGTCACTTTGAATAGTGGGGAGAAGGAGCATATGGCTACAATACGCAGACATAGGATAGGCGCGCAGTTCACCCCACTTTTTCTGTCATAATTGGATTTAGAAAACAGGTGGCTGATAGTTAATTACAGAAGGAAAGTCTTTTAGAGCCATGGCAGAGTTCCCTTCACACAAAAATTCTAAAGCTCAAGGTCTAGATGAAAATGAAACCATGAAGGGAAAATCTGTTTTGGAAAGGCAGTAGAGGTTATATTACACTTTTTTTGTTTGTCCACATTACCTTCCAAGTCTGATTTGTTCATAAAATCCTCCTTTCGGTTCACATGACTCCAGAACACGTATAAAAAATATGAAGCAATCATTTGGGTGCCTTGCCTGCTGGATGGCCAAGTTGTAGGAATATGAAAACGTTTGTATTTTTGTGTTTTACAGGTAAAATATGAAAATGGAATCATGGAGATAGAAGGGATTTCAAAGATTATTCTTTTTAACTCCTTATTCTGTCAAAGGAGAAACAGCCTATTTGTCTGTATCACAGGGCGTATTCTAACAACAATAAAGCTAGGATTCATTTTTCTCATGCCAGTCTGTGTTCCTCTAAACTCTACTGTTGGGAATTCCCTGGAAGTCCAGTGGTTAGGACTCCGTGCTTCTGTTCATTGCAGGCGGCGTGAGTTCGATCCCTGGTTGAGGAACTGAAGTCCTGCAAACTGTACCATGGAGACCCAGCTTTTAGGCCACACCCTGTCTCCTGGGATAACCTAGTAATATCTCATTGAATTGGGAAAATATTTATATAGGAAAGAGCAGATCTCTGTGTAGGTCAGAAATGAACCAGAGAATTCTATAGTTCTTTGTATCTTTGACTAGATAATTTATAGTTCAGCCTGTATGTTCAGAAATCTAAGGTATGGTGTTATCAACTGTGAGCACTCTTGTTTTACGGCTATCACAATGTTTTTGTTTTAAAGAATGAAAACAGTGGCAACAGTCAAATACTGCTACCAATTCTGTTACCTGGTCATGAACTGGGATGCTTTATGGCTCATCTGAAGTATGGGGATAACTCATATCCAGAATGTTAGCATGCTAGTCCCTGTTTTTCAAATCTTTCCTGGTTTCTCTCCATTTAAAACAATGTATGTTTAAACAACGTATGCTACCTGTATGTCATTTAATATTTAAATACAATTGCTTCAACCCCTTATCCTACATATGAGGAAGTTTAGCGTCCTTTTCACAATTTCTGAAGATTCTTGGGTGGGTGGATTACCTTTCTTCTAGTCATCTCTGGCTTCGTTTTCTTCTGCTTCTACATTTATGATCTCTGAGATGCTGTTCCTTTTCTGCACGTGGCACCTCATGGCATCTTCCCATTTCTATATTCTCCCAAAGTAATGTTTTGGAATAGAGAATTATTATTGGCAGCAATAAACATTTATTATTTCACCCCATGTCTTTGTACGGGGGACTTGGGAGTAGTTTAGCAGAGTGGTTCTGACTCCAAGTCTCTCAGGAAATTGCAGTCAAGATATAGAACTTGGGGTTGTCATCATCTGAAGCCCTGACTGTGGCAGAGGAACTGCTTCCAAGATCATTCATTCATGCAGTGCTGGTAGTTCAGCAAGAGGTCTCAGCTCTGAATCCATGGATTCCTCTTTCCTTGTGTAGGAAAATTCAGCCTTCTTTTTCTCTTCAGCTGTCTAGATCATGCCCTAAATGCTTGACCTTTTCTCTGTCTTAAAGGGACCTGGAATACTAAATGGGATAGCATGTAGAAGGTCCAGACTTCTTAAGGGAAGAAGACTCCATGAACATAGAAATTTTTATATTTTATTTGTGCATATCACAAGCTTAACCCTGATAGGTTAATGATTAGACATGGAAGAAAGGAAAAAGTATAACTTTTATAAAGATAAGGCTTTTATATTATACTTAGAATTTTCATTCCTAGGTTTAATTTTCTAGAAAAACTACAGTATCTAAGAACTTTCTGATGATGAAATAGATAAAAGGTCTAAAACCCTAAAGTTTTTTTGGGGATTAGCAGTTTTGATATAATTATAGTTATAATGACAGTGTGAGTAGAGTTTTGTTTTTTCGTCCATCTTTATTCTTTGGCATGTGTGGGCCTCCCATTGCAGTGGCCTCTCTTGTTGCAGAGCAACGGCTCCGGGTACATGTGATGTGCTCCAGAGCACTGGCTCCTAATTGGACACATCGGCCTTGCCACTCCATGGCATGTGGGATCTTCCCTGGCCAGGGATCAAACCAGTGCCCCTTGCATTGCAAGGCGGACTCTTTACCCACTGGACCACCAGGGGAAGCCTTTGTTTGTTTGCTTGTTTGTTTGTTTTTAATAAATCTTGATCTTACAATAATGTGTATTCAGTAAAGATTGATCATTTAAAATCTATTTTGGTTGTCTTAAAAACCTTTTTGTTTTTTTCAAAATATACACTCATTTACATTAACTATTTTACCTTTTCTAATTGTTTTGAGACATGAAGATTTTGCCTGTACTTTTTATAGTTGTTGCAAAGAAAACACATACTTAAAGTATTTTAAAGGTAAATTTTAATTTTAAGTCATTTATACACTTTAAAAACTCTTGAATTAAACTGGTATTCAGTATTTCATGATAATAGTTAATAAGTTTTAAAACATACTTAAAGAGTTTTTTGAATGTGATGTAAATCACTGTTAAGATTTACTGTTTATTTCCCTGGATGGGTTGCTATTTCTGCAATCATTTGACTCCATGATTAATATGAAGAATTGGGGAGACTACTGCAGATGTGACTGTAAGGGCAGTTTATTTCAAGTGGATACTTTAAAAAACAGTGAACTTAATACTTGAACTCTGTGGTTCCTTTGCTAGAGAGCTTCAAGTTAAATCAGCTGAAAATTCAATAGTGAAAAATGAACTGGGTTAGTCAAGTCTCAAAGGTACAAAGAAATAGACACCCCTCCTATGTACTATCCCTGAGCAGAAGTCAAGCTTAACCCTGATAGGTTAATGATTAGACATGGAAGAAAGGAAAAAGTATAACTTTTATAAAGATAAGGCTTTTATATTATACTTAGAATTTTCATTCCTAGGTTTAATTTTCTAGAAAAACTACAGTATCTAAGAACTTTCTGATGATGAAATAGATAAAAGGTCTAAAACCCTAAAGTTTTTTTGGGGATTAGCAGTTTTGATATAATTATAGTTATAATGACAGTGTGAGTAGAGTTTTGTTTTTTCGTCCATCTTTATTCTTTGGCATGTGTGGGCCTCCCATTGCAGTGGCCTCTCTTGTTGCAGAGCAACGGCTCCGGGTACATGTGATGTGCTCCAGAGCACTGGCTCCTAATTGGACACATCGGCCTCGCCACTCCATGGCATGTGGGATCTTCCCTGGCCAGGGATCAAACCAGTGCCCCTTGCATTGCAAGGCGGACTCTTTACCCACTGGACCACCAGGGGAAGCCTTTGTTTGTTTGCTTGTTTGTTTGTTTTTAATAAATCTTGATCTTACAATAATGTGTATTCAGTAAAGATTGATCATTTAAAATCTATTTTGGTTGTCTTAAAAACCTTTTTGTTTTTTTCAAAATATACACTCATTTACATTAACTATTTTACCTTTTCTAATTGTTTTGAGACATGAAGATTTTGCCTGTACTTTTTATAGTTGTTGCAAAGAAAACACATACTTAAAGTATTTTAAAGGTAAATTTTAATTTTAAGTCATTTATACACTTTAAAAACTCTTGAATTAAACTGGTATTCAGTATTTCATGATAATAGTTAATAAGTTTTAAAACATACTTAAAGAGTTTTTTGAATGTGATGTAAATCACTGTTAAGATTTACTGTTTATTTCCCTGGATGGGTTGCTATTTCTGCAATCATTTGACTCCATGATTAATATGAAGAATTGGGGAGACTACTGCAGATGTGACTGTAAGGGCAGTTTATTTCAAGTGGATACTTTAAAAAACAGTGAACTTAATACTTGAACTCTGTGGTTCCTTTGCTAGAGAGCTTCAAGTTAAATCAGCTGAAAATTCAATAGTGAAAAATGAACTGGGTTAGTCAAGTCTCAAAGGTACAAAGAAATAGAACACTCCTCTCCTATGTACTATCCCTGAGCAGAAGTCAAGGAGATTATTTTGCTTATGGTTTAATTTAAAGGGGCTTATTTACCACGTATATTTATGTGACGGTTTGATATGCTTTATTTTTCTGCAGAACTCAATTACTGGAATTGTCAACTCTACCAATTTATGTGCACATTTCTCTTTCACTATGAGCAGACCAATTGTATTACACATTTGTTTGGCTTTCTGTAGTCTTCTACTTCTCAACTTTGCCACACAATGTCTGGCCTTCCCCAACATAGAAAGAAGGGAGACAGTACCTGTTCTTGCAGAAGAAGGGCAGTCTGAGTGGCTGAACACAGATGACCTAGAAAATGTCTCCGTTACTTCAAAGCATGCTCCGATCTCTGAAGATCCAATGATAATGTTAGCAGGACAACCAACAATGTCATTAAATAAAGTATTTCCTAGTAACAAAGTAACCCTTCCTGAAGAAGCTGGGCTCACGCAGCCCCATAGTTCTGGCATTTACACTGCTACTGAGCCAGGGGCCCCAGCAGGGGAAGAAGTGTTTGGTTCTAGCCAGCCAGAGGGAATGTCGCCTGGAAACCAACTTTCCAAGGCCATGCTAACCCACCCTATCACTCCAACTGCTTCTCTGAATATTGATGAGAAGGAAGAACCCTCCTATGGTACCATCATTCAGCCCACTGTGGAAGGGACCAGCGAAGTATCACAAGGTTTTCTGAACTTTGGGGATGATCACTTGTTTGCAACTGAAAGCCCAGAAGGAGTTAGTCTGGGGCATTCACCTTTATCCCCTGTGAATACTAAAGAAATGCTCATCAGCAGTCCAAGGACTGAGAACTTTGAAGCAGACGCAGAACCTAAGACCACTTCTTTTCCTGGTGCTGAGCCCACAGCGGGCTCTGTACCTTCCCAGGTGACAGCTGATAATCCCCAGGCTACTCCTGCCACGAAGCCCTGGCTCCCCACCTCTGGGTCCATCCTGAGTGTTCAGCCAGAAACGGACAGCCTGCTGGGAGCCCCGGAAGTCACCGTGAGTGTGAGCACAGCTGTTCCAGCTGTTCCTGCCATAAGTGAGGAGAGGAATGACACCAAATTAGAGAGTGAAAGTCAGATAAAGACCCCAAAGCTTGGAGACAGTACAGAGACTCAGGTGAGACTGGAAATATCTCAGACAGCCCAAGCAACCAGGAATGGTATGGAGGGCATGGAAGGGGGCGCCGCTGTGACAGAGGCTGCCGCTGTGACTCTGAGGCTGCCTGAGGTGGAAACACGCACGGGAATAGGCCTGCCAGGAGCACGTGTGGGTGAGACAGCATCCGCCTTCACTGGTCAGAGTTCCTCTACTCCCGCAAGTCCAGTGGAGCATAGGAAGGCCTCTGTTGCGAACCTGGTTCAAAATACTGCAGGCCCGAATCCACCACCTGTTCTTGCAGAGGGGCTTGATCAAAGCCATGCTCCGATCTCTGAAGATCCAATGATAATGTTAGCAGGACAACCATCAATGTCATTAAATAAAGTATTTCCTAGTAACAAAGTAACCCTTCCTGAAGAAGCTGGGCTCACGCAGCCCCATAGTTCTGGCATTTACACTGCTACTGAGCCAGGGGCCCCAGCAGGGGAAGAAGTGTTTGGTTCTAGCCAGCCAGAGGGAATGTCGCCTGGAAACCAACTTTCCAAGGCCATGCTAACCCACCCTATCACTCCAACTGCTTCTCTGAATATTGATGAGAAGGAAGAACCCTCCTATGGTACCATCATTCAGCCCACTGTGGAAGGGACCAGCGAAGTATCACAAGGTTTTCTGAACTTTGGGGATGATCACTTGTTTGCAACTGAAAGCCCAGAAGGAGTTAGTCTGGGGCATTCACCTTTATCCCCTGTGAATACTAAAGAAATGCTCATCAGCAGTCCAAGGACTGAGAACTTTGAAGCAGACGCAGAACCTAAGACCACTTCTTTTCCTGGTGCTGAGCCCACAGCGGGCTCTGTACCTTCCCAGGTGACAGCTGATAATCCCCAGGCTACTCCTGCCACGAAGCCCTGGCTCCCCACCTCTGGGTCCATCCTGAGTGTTCAGCCAGAAACGGACAGCCTGCTGGGAGCCCCGGAAGTCACCGTGAGTGTGAGCACAGCTGTTCCAGCTGTTCCTGCCATAAGTGAGGAGAGGAATGACACCAAATTAGAGAGTGAAAGTCAGATAAAGACCCCAAAGCTTGGAGACAGTACAGAGACTCAGGTGAGACTGGAAATATCTCAGACAGCCCAAGCAACCAGGAATGGTATGGAGGGCATGGAAGGGGGCGCCGCTGTGACAGAGGCTGCCGCTGTGACTCTGAGGCTGCCTGAGGTGGAAACACGCACGGGAATAGGCCTGCCAGGAGCACGTGTGGGTGAGACAGCATCCGCCTTCACTGGTCAGAGTTCCTCTACTCCCGCAAGTCCAGTGGAGCATAGGAAGGCCTCTGTTGCGAACCTGGTTCAAAATACTGCAGGCTTCCTGGAATCCACCAAGAAGAACAGTGCCATGTTCTCCCTAGAGACCACTGTTCCCATCTCCAAATATGAGTCTGAGGCGCATCAACCATTGGGAAACAGATTTAAAGGTAAAAGAAAGAAAGAATAAGGAAGAATAATAAGCTTTGTTTAATTCAGAATGCCTTCTGTTTAGTTTTTTTTTTTTTTTTTAAGTTGAGATATAACTGAAACATAACATTGTATTAGTTTTAGGTGGTTTGTGTGTTTATTTTAAAAAATATTTTATTTATATTTATTTGGCTGCTTTGGGTCTCAGTTGTAGCATGTGGGCTCTAGTTCCCTGACCAGAGATCGAACCTGGGCCCCCTGCATTGGGAGCACACAGTCTTAGCCACTGGACCACCAGGGAATTCCCCCGTGTTTTTTTTTAAATGGCAATTTAGAAGTAAATTAAGTTTTAAAGAAAAACAAAAGTAAATAAGTAAAACTACCTTTCATGTAGAAATACATCCAAATATAGTTCTTGCTTATAGATCAGGGGTATTTAACTGGGAATAACTTGTCATCACCCTGCCCCCATGATCTGACTCAGATACAACATGAAGCATCACCCCAGTAAGTTTAGTGAACATCCATCATCTCATATAATTATAAGATTAAAGGAACAGGAAAACTTTTTTCCTGTGATAAGGACTCTCAGGATTTGCTCTCTTGATTTTCATGTGTAGCATACAGCAGTGTTCACTGTATCTGTCGTGTTGAACACCTCTTATTTGTACCTTTTGGGTACCTTCATCCCATCCCTTCCCTCAGCCCCTGTCTCTGATGTCCACTAGTCTGATCTCTTTGTCTATGGGTGTTTGCTTTTGAGGTATAATTGACCTACAACACTCTGTTAGTTCCTAGTGATTTTGTGTTTCTATACATCACAAGATGATCACTGTGGTTAATCTGGTTGCCACTTGTCCCCATACATTTAGATGGACAGTATTCCCTACACTTTGCATTTCACCACCTTGACCCATTTATTTTCCGACTGGAAGTTTATACCTCTAACTCTCCATTACCTATTTCTGGAGATCTTTTTGGTTGTCACAACAGAGGATATCTAGTGGATAAAGGCCAAGATGCTGCTAATCTCCTACAGTGCATAGAACAATTCCCAGCAAAGATTTATTTGACCCAAAACATTCATAGTGCTGAGAAACCCTAATGTTGTTTTACTTCGGTCACCGTAGTGTCTGACTCTTTGTGACCCCATGGACTGCAACACGCCAGGCCTCCCTGTCCCTCATTATCTCCCGAAGTTTGCCCTAATATAGATTAATATTTTTCAAGCCTTTTATTATGAAAATGAGTGAATATACAAGAAAATGTGAAAAAATCAGCTATGTGTGTTAAGTGGTATAATCAACAATGTTGGATATATATTTACACATTGTCGTAAAAAATACTCACATCCCCAATATTTCTGACCAAAATGCCTCAGGTAAATATTTATCTCATAGTACTAACCATATATGGAGAGTGAAATGGGAGCTTACTCCAGTATTCTTGCCTGAGAAATCTCCTGGACAGAGGAACCTGGCAGGCTACAGTCCATGGGGTCACAAAGAGTGGGGCACAACTGAGTGACTAACACAGACACACAGACACACAGACACACAGACACACACTATATGAGTTCTTTGACTTTGTTTTTCTGAAAAGAAATTCATCTAGAAATAAGGAGGAAAACCCCAGTATAGGTAAATCCTCTCTGCTGGCTTGATTCTCTACTTTCTACTTCCCACTGACCTCTACCTCTGTGAAGGTTAGGAGGTGTCAGTCCTTTTTCCTGTGATAAGGACTCTCAGGATTTGCTCTCTTGATTTTCATGTGTAGCATACAGCAGTGTTCACTGTATCTGTCGTGTTGAACACCTCTTATTTGTACCTTTTGGGTACCTTCATCCCATCCCTTCCCTCAGCCCCTGTCTCTGATGTCCACTAGTCTGATCTCTTTGTCTATGGGTGTTTGCTTTTGAGGTATAATTGACCTACAACACTCTGTTAGTTCCTAGTGATTTTGTGTTTCTATACATCACAAGATGATCACTGTGGTTAATCTGGTTGCCACTTGTCCCCATACATTTAGATGGACAGTATTCCCTACACTTTGCATTTCACCACCTTGACCCATTTATTTTCCGACTGGAAGTTTATACCTCTAACTCTCCATTACCTATTTCTGGAGATCTTTTTGGTTGTCACAACAGAGGATATCTAGTGGATAAAGGCCAAGATGCTGCTAATCTCCTACAGTGCATAGAACAATTCCCAGCAAAGATTTATTTGACCCAAAACATTCATAGTGCTGAGAAACCCTAATGTTGTTTTACTTCGGTCACCGTAGTGTCTGACTCTTTGTGACCCCATGGACTGCAACACGCCAGGCCTCCCTGTCCCTCATTATCTCCCGAAGTTTGCCCTAATATAGATTAATATTTTTCAAGCCTTTTATTATGAAAATGAGTGAATATACAAGAAAATGTGAAAAAATCAGCTATGTGTGTTAAGTGGTATAATCAACAATGTTGGATATATATTTACACATTGTCGTAAAAAATACTCACATCCCCAATATTTCTGACCAAAATGCCTCAGGTAAATATTTATCTCATAGTACTAACCATATATGGAGAGTGAAATGGGAGCTTACTCCAGTATTCTTGCCTGAGAAATCTCCTGGACAGAGGAACCTGGCAGGCTACAGTCCATGGGGTCACAAAGAGTGGGGCACAACTGAGTGACTAACACAGACACACAGACACACAGACACACAGACACACACTATATGAGTTCTTTGACTTTGTTTTTCTGAAAAGAAATTCATCTAGAAATAAGGAGGAAAACCCCAGTATAGGTAAATCCTCTCTGCTGGCTTGATTCTCTACTTTCTACTTCCCACTGACCTCTACCTCTGTGAAGGTTAGGAGGTGTCAGTCCTTGCATTTGTTGCTTGATGGATGATGTTTTTCTTTTATTGTGTGTAGTTGGTCAGATAATAGCCTGGGGAAGGAAAAGTTAGTGTAATGTGCATATGCTCATTCCAGTTGTTTTGTAATGTGTACAGCTGTTACTTCAGCTAAGTAGCCTAATTAATGGAAAATATCAAATTAGTAATGTTTTATAAAGTATTATGGAGATTGAATTAAAATGACAAAAACATGATTTTTACACATCCAATCCATTTTTTTTAAAGACTGTAAAACCTAGTGTGTCAGAAGTTTTCATAGAAGTTTCCCCAAAATGTCTTGTAAGTTTGCTTTTAAATTTTATTAAGTGAGTTGGGTCCACGTGATCAGGAGGATATTAGATATGCCCAAACAAGAAGTTCACTTTAGTTCCCTATAACACTTTAAGATATTCCTGGAGCCTTAAGTCACATAGTTCCCTGCATTAAATCACATAGTTCCAGATAATTTACCATACAGTTCAATCCATGCTTCTTATGTACTAGGTTTGCATTAGCTTCTACTAATGTAACGTGGAAAATAAAATGAACTTAGCAATTTAGCAATATTATTGAATATGCGCCTTACTTAGTCATAATTGCCTCACTTAAACTACAGTATTTTTTTTTTTTAATTTGGCCTCTTTTATTTATTTATTTATTTATTTTTTTGAGGGGGAGCGGGTTGGGGAGGGAAGGGGGCAGGCGGGCCACTTCTATTGGTCTTTCATTTATCTATTTTCATCCATCTCCGTTCTTTGACCTGTGTGGGCCTCCCATCACAGTGGCCTCTGTTGTCGCAGAACACCGGCTCTGGGCGCATGTGCTCCAGAGCTCCGACTCGGTAATTGGACACATCGGTCCAGCCGCTCCGCGGCACGTGGGATCTTCCCAGGCCAGGGATCGAACCGGCGGCCCTTGCACTGCAAGGCAGTGTCCTTACTCACTGGACCACCAGGGAAGCCCTATTGGTTTTTTATTATTAAACTTTTTTTTTTGGCCACTCCTATTGGTCTTTCATTATTTCCATCTTTGTTCTTTGGCCTGTGTGGGCCTCCCACGCAGTGGCCTCTCTCATTGCACAGCACCGGCTCTGGGCGCATGCACTCCAGAGTGCTGCCTCAGTAGTTGGACACATCAGTCCAGCCGCTCCGCAGCATGTGGGGTCTTCCTAGGCCAGGGATTGAACTGGTGCCCCTTGCACTGCAAGGTGGTGTCTTTACCCACTGGACCACCAGGGAGGCCCTTATTGTTTTATTCTTTATTTATTTTCACCCATCTTTATTGTTTCACCTGTGTGGGCCTCCCAGTGGAGTGGCCTCCATTGCAGCAGAGCATCGGCTCTGGGAACACGCACTCCAGAGCACTGGCGAGCGACTGGACACACTGGTCCAGCTGCCTCACAGCAGGTGGGACCCTCCCAGGCCAGGGATGGAACCTGTGCCCCTTGCACTGCAAGGTGGACTTTTCACCCACTGGACCACCAGGGAGGCCCCTAACTACAGTATTTTAATAGGCAACTAATTTTTTTCTCAGCATGTAGCACAGTATATGGTACATAGTTGATGCTCAATAACTGTTTGTTGAATGAGTAAATGAAGATAGAGAACCATTCAGGCTAGAATTACCCGATTTGCCTGCCTACATTGTCCACATTAGTAAAGTAGCTTCTAAATATTCTGGGCAGAGAGAGGAACAAATAATAATTCCTTTCAAATTAACTTTTTTTTTCAATTTTACTTTTTTGTTTTGTAGTGTTAAAAATAATGTGAAAACTTGAAATTATTGACAGCAAGTAGTGAGAGAATACTCAAAAAGTATTGTCTTCCCATTTCCTGGTTATTACAAGTATTTTTCAGAAGTAAACCACTCAAATGACAATCTCTCTCTCTTTTCTTTTTGGCCACTTCTGTTGATCTTTCATTTATATATTTTGTTACTTGTCCTGCATGGGCCTCCCATAGCAGTGGCCTCTCTCGTCACAGAGCACCGGCTCTAGGGGCACACGCTCCAGAGCTCCCGATCGGTGGTTGGACGCATCGGTTCAACTGCTCCACGGCACGTGGGTTCCTCCCAGGCCAGGGATTGAACCAGCTCTCCTTGCACTGCAAGGCAGTGTCCTTACCCACTAGACCACCAGGGAAGCCCAAATGACAATTGTTTTTTTTTGGGGGGGGGTCGGGGGGCGGGTTGAGGAGGGAGGGGGCGGCTGGGCTACTTCTATTGGTCTTTCATTTATCTATTTTCATCCACCTTTGTTCTTCGGACTGTGTGGGCCTCCAGAACATCGCAGTGGTCTTTGTTGTGGCAGAGCACCGGCTCTGGGTGCATGCGCTCCAGAGCTCCAGCTCGGTAGTTGGACACATCGGCCCAGCCGCTCCGTGGCACGTGGGATCTTCCCAGGCCAGGGATTGAACCGGCGCCCTTTGCACTGCAAGGCGGTGTCCTTACCCACTGGACCACCAGGGAAGCCCTGACAATCGTTTTAAGGCTGAGGAATTACTTACCATATTCTCTTCAGGGAACACAATGATTTCTTGTCACTTTTGGGTATTATGAACAAATGAGGATCCTGAGGTTATAGTCCATCCTCCGATTCAGCCACTTCTTTAGCTGCTCACCAGAAAATCAGGTTTCAGGGGGCTTCCCTGGAGGTCTAATGGTTGAGATTCTGTGCTTTCATGCAGGGGGCTCAGGTTTGATCCCTGTTTGAGGAACTAAGATTCCACATGCCATGTGGCATGACTGAAAAAAAAGATCAGGTTTTAAATGGAGTCTATAATAATTTTCATATATACTTTTCTGTATAGGAACTGGAAAGAATGAAAGATGTGAAGACATTTTGAATGTTATTTAAAAAATTCCCATTACTATTTCTGGCTCTCACTCTTTTTCTAACAGCAGTCTCTTACTCAAAGTGCCATGCCCTTTTTGAATTTCTTACTGTTTCATGAAGCTATGATCATAGAATGAACATTTATTTTAACATATCTTGTAGTGTTAAAAATAATGTGAAAACTTGAAATTATTGACAGCAAGTAGTGAGAGAATACTCAAAAAGTATTGTCTTCCCATTTCCTGGTTATTACAAGTATTTTTCAGAAGTAAACCACTCAAATGACAATCTCTCTCTCTTTTCTTTTTGGCCACTTCTGTTGATCTTTCATTTATATATTTTGTTACTTGTCCTACATGGGCCTCCCATAGCAGTGGCCTCTCTCTCACAGAGCACCGGCTCTAGGGGCACACGCCCAGAGCTCCCGATCGGTAGTTGGACGCATCGGTTCAACTGCTCCACGGCACGTGGGTTCCTCCCAGGCCAGGGATTGAACCAGCTCTCCTTGCACTGCAAGGCGGTGTCCTACCCACTAGACCACCAGGAAGCCCAAATGACAATTGTTTTTTTGGGGGTCGGGGGCGGGTTGAGGAGGGAGGGGGCGGCTGGGCTACTTCTATTGGTCTTTCATTTATCTATTTTCATCCACCTTTGTTCTTCGGACTGTGTGGGCCTCCAGAGCATCGCAGTGGTCTTTGTTGTGGCAGAGCACCGGCTCTGGGTGCATGCGCTCCAGAGCTCCAGCTCGGTAGTTGGACACATCGGCCCAGCCGCTCCGTGGCACGTGGGATCTTCCCAGGCCAGGGATTGAACCGGCGCCTTTGCACTGCAAGGCGGTGTCCTTACCCACTGGACCACCAGGGAAGCCCTGACAATCGTTTTAAGGCTGAGGAATTACTTACCATATTCTCTTCAGGGAACACAATGATTTCTTGTCACTTTTGGGTATTATGAACAAATGAGGATCCTGAGGTTATAGTCCATCCTCCGATTCAGCCACTTCTTTAGCTGCTCACCAGAAAATCAGGTTTCAGGGGGCTTCCCTGGAGGTCTAATGGTTGAGATTCTGTGCTTTCATGCAGGGGGCTCAGGTTTGATCCCTGTTTGAGGAACTAAGATTCCACATGCCATGTGGCATGACTGAAAAAAAAGATCAGGTTTTAAATGGAGTCTATAATAATTTTCATATATACTTTTCTGTATAGGAACTGGAAAGAATGAAAGATGTGAAGACATTTTGAATGTTATTTAAAAAATTCCCATTACAATTTCTGGCTCTCACTCTTTTTCTAACAGCAGTCTCTTACTCAAAGTGCCATGCCCTTTTTGAATTTCTTACTGTTTCATGAAGCTATGATCATAGAATGAACATTTATTTTAACATATCTTTTCTCAAGAAGTGCTCATTATACTTTCGAAAATGAGGGCAACATGGAGAGAAGGCATACTGCTATAAATGGTAAAACTATATGTTATCTTTTTATGGCAACAGAACATTGTATTAGGTGCTAAAAATACAAAAAATAGTATCATTTCAGAAAAAAGAAAAACAGTGGCACAAAGAGCAAATATGAAGTACATACAAGGTTATCTTATAACCAGGTATGTCAGTCCTTCAAGTGTAAAAACTCCAGATCATGAAAAAGTAGCTCAAACTGATTGGAAACCAAGAAGTGGAAATATTTTCACTGAAAAAAGCATACAAACACTATTTTAAAGCAAATGAATTGTTTCCAAGGAGAAATATTTTTAAGTAATAATAATAAGAAGAATGTCATTAATAAAAACTTGAACAAACCCTTTCAGCTATGTTTAGAATGTTATTTTTCATTGCCTAATTTATCAGATTTGGTAATGTGGTAGGTATCTAGATTAATATTTAAAACAGAGATTAGAGTCTTCTATAAATTAAGTTTTTACAGTGGCTCAGTATTTGAAATTTCCAGCACAGCCTCTCCCTGAGAAGGCACAAATATTAACCTTTATAAATAGTCTTTAATAATGTCTTTGAGGAGATTATAATGTTGTAAAGAAAGTGGATCTGTGATAGATACATCATGGCCTGCAAGTCTGTTTTATTCTTTTTCACGATCTAAAAGCAAATGCTGATCTTCCACATAGGCCACTCCAAATTGTTCCCTGGGCAGTGACAGGATTTCCTTTCTCATGACTGAATAATATTCCTCTGTGCGTGCGTGTGTGTGTGTGTGTGTGTGTGTGTGTGTGTATCTCGTTTGTCCATTCATTTGTTAAGAGATAAGCAGAGTCAGCAAGTGGTTAAGAGGGCTAGCTATGTAATCTTAGGTTCCTTAGCTTCTCTACGCCTAAGTTGTTTGTAAAATGTGGCAATTCTAGCTGATATTTATTGAATACTTACCAAGCACTGGGGTTGTACTAAGTGTTTTACATGTGTTTTGTAATTTAATTTTTGTAAAAACTCTATGAGATAGATATTATTATTATTTCCATTTTACAACCGAGGAAGCTCAAGGCCCAAAGACAGTAAGTAATTTGTTCAAAGTCACGCAGCTAGGAGATGGCTGAGTCTGAATGAGACCCAGGCAAATTGAATCTAGAGCCTTGGCCACTATGATAAATGATATTGGGCGTGTGGCACTAGTGGTAAAGAACCTAACTGCCAATGCAGGAGACAAAGGAGATAGTCAGTCAACATATGAAGTACATACAAGGTTATCTTATAACCAGGTATGTCAGTCCTTCAAGTGTAAAACTCCAGATCATGAAAAGTAGCTCAAACTGATTGGAAACCAAGAAGTGGAAATATTTTCACTGAAAAAAGCATACAAACACTATTTTAAAGCAAATGAATTGTTTCCAAGGAGAAATATTTTTAAGTAATAATAATAAGAAGAATGTCATTAATAAAAACTTGAACAAACCCTTTCAGCTATGTTTAGAATGTTATTTTTCATTGCCTAATTTATCAGATTTGGTAATGTGGTAGGTATCTAGATTAATATTTAAAACAGAGATTAGAGTCTTCTATAAATTAAGTTTTTACAGTGGCTCAGTATTTGAAATTTCCAGCACAGCCTCTCCCTGAGAAGGCACAAATATTAACCTTTATAAATAGTCTTTAATAATGTCTTTGAGGAGATTATAATGTTGTAAAGAAAGTGGATCTGTGATAGATACATCATGGCCTGCAAGTCTGTTTTATTCTTTTTCACGATCTAAAAGCAAATGCTGATCTTCCACATAGGCCACTCCAAATTGTTCCCTGGGCAGTGACAGGATTTCCTTTCTCATGACTGAATAATATTCCTCTGTGCGTGCGTGTGTGTGTGTGTGTGTGTGTGTGTGTATCTCGTTTGTCCATTCATTTGTTAAGAGATAAGCAGAGTCAGCAAGTGGTTAAGAGGGCTAGCTATGTAATCTTAGGTTCCTTAGCTTCTCTACGCCTAAGTTGTTTGTAAAATGTGGCAATTCTAGCTGATATTTATTGAATACTTACCAAGCACTGGGGTTGTACTAAGTGTTTTACATGTGTTTTGTAATTTAATTTTTGTAAAAACTCTATGAGATAGATATTATTATTATTTCCATTTTACAACCGAGGAAGCTCAAGGCCCAAAGACAGTAAGTAATTTGTTCAAAGTCACGCAGCTAGGAGATGGCTGAGTCTGAATGAGACCCAGGCAAATTGAATCTAGAGCCTTGGCCACTATGATAAATGATATTGGGCGTGTGGCACTAGTGGTAAAGAACCTAACTGCCAATGCAGGAGACAAAGGAGATGTGGGTTTGACTGCTGGATTGCAAAGATCCTCTGGAGGAGGTAATGGCAACCCACTCCAGTATCTTTGCCTAGAGAATCCCATGGACAGAGGAGTCTAGCAGGCTACAGCCCATAGGGTTGCAAAGAGTCGGACACAACTGAGTGTCCTAGCACTTAGCATGGAATGATATTAGTGCCTACCTTCTCTCAGTACATACAGGAGGATAAAGTAAGATAATGGCCATGATATTCTTAGACGTATGTGTATATGGCACATAATAGAAACTCAGTAACCATTAGTTATTGTAATTATTACTCCTTTAATTCAGAATGCCAAAATTCCTGTCCCCTTCACGAATGCAGATGTGAAAATTAATATATACAAACAAATGCTTCTGAGAATATTTGAACTTAGTTCTGTAGAATGTATTTCTGAACAGACTGATGATGTTGATATTTATAAGAGAACGAAACTGTTGATCTTCTTGTTTTGTTTTAAATTTTTATCTTATATTTTTTATATTAATGTTTTAATCTCTGTCTTAGATTGATTTACCACTTCTGAAAAGAGCAATACTGAAAACATTTACTGGCCACTTGTTTCTGAGCCAACCCTCTCTGTCTATTCCCTAAAACAGCTGTCTGCTTTCATTAAAATTATTAACTATATAGTGAGCTTTTCAGGTAGAGGGATTTAGTCTATTTAAAAATGTTATTTTCTCCCCTTTAAGACATCGTCACTCAAGAGATAACAACAGCTGTTCAAGAAGCAGGAGCCGCTGTGTCTTTAGTGCCACAAGAGCGGCAGGTCTCTACTTTCAAGATCACCAGGGGAGATGTCCAGACCGAGGGAGGGAAGGAGTTGCCCGAGGCCGTAGCCGATGCTTCTGCTGTTACTCAGCTGTCGAGAGGATGGGAGTCTCTGGCCACTGTGGTTTCAACGACACCCTTCCCTCTGAATTTAATTTTTGTAAAACTCTATGAGATAGATATTATTATTATTTCCATTTTACAACCGAGGAAGCTCAAGGCCCAAAGACAGTAAGTAATTTGTTCAAAGTCACGCAGCTAGGAGATGGCTGAGTCTGAATGAGACCCAGGCAAATTGAATCTAGAGCCTTGGCCACTATGATAAATGATATTGGGCGTGTGGCACTAGTGGTAAAGAACCTAACTGCCAATGCAGGAGACAAAGGAGATGTGGGTTTGACTGCTGGATTGCAAAGATCCTCTGGAGGAGGTAATGGCAACCCACTCCAGTATCTTTGCCTAGAGAATCCCATGGACAGAGGAGTCTAGCAGGCTACAGCCCATAGGGTTGCAAAGAGTCGGACACAACTGAGTGTCCTAGCACTTAGCATGGAATGATATTAGTGCCTACCTTCTCTCAGTACATACAGGAGGATAAAGTAAGATAATGGCCATGATATTCTTAGACGTATGTGTATATGGCACATAATAGAAACTCAGTAACCATTAGTTATTGTAATTATTACTCCTTTAATTCAGAATGCCAAAATTCCTGTCCCCTTCACGAATGCAGATGTGAAAATTAATATATACAAACAAATGCTTCTGAGAATATTTGAACTTAGTTCTGTAGAATGTATTTCTGAACAGACTGATGATGTTGATATTTATAAGAGAACGAAACTGTTGATCTTCTTGTTTTGTTTTAAATTTTTATCTTATATTTTTTATATTAATGTTTTAATCTCTGTCTTAGATTGATTTACCACTTCTGAAAAGAGCAATACTGAAAACATTTACTGGCCACTTGTTTCTGAGCCAACCCTCTCTGTCTATTCCCTAAAACAGCTGTCTGCTTTCATTAAAATTATTAACTATATAGTGAGCTTTTCAGGTAGAGGGATTTAGTCTATTTAAAAATGTTATTTTCTCCCCTTTAAGACATCGTCACTCAAGAGATAACAACAGCTGTTCAAGAAGCAGGAGCCGCTGTGTCTTTAGTGCCACAAGAGCGGCAGGTCTCTACTCTCAAGATCACCAGGGGAGATGTCCAGACCGAGGGAGGGAAGGAGTTGCCCGAGGCCGTAGCCGATGCTTCTGCTGTTACTCAGCTGTCGAGAGGATGGGAGTCTCTGGCCACTGTGGTTTCAACGACACCCTTCCCTCTGTCTTTCGAAATTACGCCTGCCATGGAAGGTCTGTAACGGAGGGAATTGGACTCAGCATTTTGTGGGTGAATCTTTTCTGAGTTGATAAGGAATAGAATGAATGAGGCAGATGACCTGGGTGTGAAACCAGCAAGAACCTGGGAGGTGAAACCAGAGGATACCTGGGTTTGAATCCCAGCATTGACCCTGTCTAGTATTGTGACTTCAAGAAAGTTTCTTAATGTCTCGAAGCCTTGACTTGTTCATTTTTAAACAATACCAGCTTGTCTTTTAGGATTTTGAAAAATGCATGCTAAGTATTTTCTATTAATATATAGGAGGCCCTCACATGCTCTGATATCTTAAGGACAGGGAAATTTTCAAATCTGGATGGCCATCAGAATCACCTGAGAATTACAAAAATGATTTTTTTTAAAAAAAAATTATTATTTTTTTTATTACTTTGGACTTCATGTGTCTGTCTCATCATTGTCCTAAGTATTTGGATTGGCCAAAAAATTCATTGTTTTTTTTTTTTAAATTTTGACCTCTTTTTATTGATTATTTATTTATTTTTCATCCATGTTTATTCTCTGGTCTGTGTGGACCTCCCATTGCAGCGGCCCCTCTGGTTGCAGAGCACCGACTCCAGGCACATGCGCTCCATAGCTCTGGCTTGTAATTGGACACACTGGTCCAGCCACTCCGAGGCACATGGGATCTTCCTGGGCCAGGGATCGAACCGGTGCCCGCTGCACTGCAAGGTGGACTCTTTACCCACTGGACCACCAGCAAAGCTCCTTCACTGGGTTTTTTTCCATAACATAAAAACCTGACCAAATTTTTTGTCCAACCCTATAAATCATACTTTTATTTATTAAGTCAGTTATCTTTGACAATGTAATAAATACCTTCTAATCCTGCGTACCTGCCTCTCTGTCCACCAAACCCCTAGGATCTTGTCTGTAATCTAGAAGTAATCCCAGAACTTTTCCCCTCTAAACCCCTTCCTCCTCTCTTAATCATTAACTTGAATCTTGTGTTCATCAACTCCTTGACTTCCTTTTAGTGTCTTTGTGTCTGAAGGTACTCCTGATATTATACATTCAAAAATTTTAGTCTTTTTTTTACTTTATATAAACAGTATTGTGTGGTGGACGGTCTTTTGGGGACTTTTTTTTTTAAACTTTTTTATAGGTAATATTTATCTACTGTGGTTCTTTTGGTTTGACTGATTTTAATATTGCATTATGAAAATATAGCACAGTTTATTCACCCCATCTTCATCCAGTCTTTTCTAGTAACTTGCATTTGGGTAGTTTCCAGGTTTCACTACTGTGAACATGGATGGATGAATATTCTTTTGCATATTCTCCCCTGCATGTGTGTTGGAGATTCTCCTGGGTGGACATGTAGGAATAGGGCATACCAACACTCGATTTTAGGAGGCAATGCCTAACTGCCTTCCAGAGTGATTGCCTCCATTTATACTGCCATCAGCAATGTATATGAGAATCTGTGGAGCTTTCACAAATAATTTTTCAGGCTTCATCACCTGGTGAAGTGAAGGAGGTTCTGATTCAGTTAAGGTTGGGATATGTGGAAAGCATGAAAATCAACATTTAAAAATTGCCTCAAGCGATTATGATAATCAGCCAACTTGCGAAACATGCTGCTCTTCTATAGCTTCTGGATTTGGAAATACCTGGGGCTAATTTGAGCATATTCCGTCAACCCCCGCCAAATTGAGCATATTCCAGACACAGATCTAAGCTTTTACTCTTTGACTTGACTTTTGAAAGTCATCTTTGGTGTATATTTAAATAATTTTTGTTAGATTTTCTGTCTTTGGTAATAAGTTATATTGTTGTTGTTTATTTGCTAAGTCGTGTCTTACTCTTTTGAGACCACAGGGACAGGAGCCCACCAGGCTCCTCTGTCCATGACATTTCCCAGGCAAGAATACTAGAGTGGGTTGCCATTCCCTTCTCCAGAGGATTTTCCCAACCCAGGATCAACTGTTCTGCATTGCCAGCGGATTCTTAAAACCCAGTTTCCTAGAATCCATAATATTGTAATCTAGAAGTAATCCCAGAACTTTTCCCCTCTAAACCCCTTCCTCCTCTCTTAATCATTAACTTGAATCTTGTGTTCATCAACTCCTTGACTTCCTTTTAGTGTCTTTGTGTCTGAAGGTACTCCTGATATTATACATTCAAAAATTTTAGTCTTTTTTTTACTTTATATAAACAGTATTGTGTGGTGGACGGTCTTTTGGGGACTTTTTTTTTTAAACTTTTTTATAGGTAATATTTATCTACTGTGGTTCTTTTGGTTTGACTGATTTTAATATTGCATTATGAAAATATAGCACAGTTTATTCACCCCATCTTCATCCAGTCTTTTCTAGTAACTTGCATTTGGGTAGTTTCCAGGTTTCACTACTGTGAACATGGATGGATGAATATTCTTTTGCATATTCTCCCCTGCATGTGTGTTGGAGATTCTCCTGGGTGGACATGTAGGAATAGGGCATACCAACACTCGATTTTAGGAGGCAATGCCTAACTGCCTTCCAGAGTGATTGCCTCCATTTATACTGCCATCAGCAATGTATATGAGAATCTGTGGAGCTTTCACAAATAATTTTTCAGGCTTCATCACCTGGTGAAGTGAAGGAGGTTCTGATTCAGTTAAGGTTGGGATATGTGGAAAGCATGAAAATCAACATTTAAAAATTGCCTCAAGCGATTATGATAATCAGCCAACTTGCGAAACATGCTGCTCTTCTATAGCTTCTGGATTTGGAAATACCTGGGGCTAATTTGAGCATATTCCGTCAACCCCCGCCAAATTGAGCATATTCCAGACACAGATCTAAGCTTTTACTCTTTGACTTGACTTTTGAAAGTCATCTTTGGTGTATATTTAAATAATTTTTGTTAGATTTTCTGTCTTTGGTAATAAGTTATATTGTTGTTGTTTATTTGCTAAGTCGTGTCTTACTCTTTTGAGACCACAGGGACAGGAGCCCACCAGGCTCCTCTGTCCATGACATTTCCCAGGCAAGAATACTAGAGTGGGTTGCCATTCCCTTCTCCAGAGGATTTTCCCAACCCAGGGATCAAGCCTGGATCTCCTGCATTGCCAGCGGATTCTTTACCACTAAGTCAGCAGGGAAGCCCCAGTAGGTTATATAAAATCCTATAGAATCCATAATATTGTCAATAGAATAAATGGGCGATTAAAATTTGAAAAGAGAGTTCTGATCTCAGGCAGTATATTTTCCTGGAAGACAAACCTTGGATAGCTGGATTGATGCAATGTAGGAAGCAGAAATGGTCTAAGTGCCAAACCTACTGTATATATAAGCTGTTGGTTTCATTAGTCACTCTTACTTAAAAAGTAAAAGTATATACATATATGTACACATCTCTCATTTGGATCATCTTTGGTCAAGTCATGTCTCTTTGTGTTTGGCAGACCTAACAGACACAGTCACAGGGCCGAATGAGGAGCTGTTCACACCAATTCTGGGTTCTCCAGTGACACCCCCTGGAATATCGGAGGAGGCACCTAGCACTTCCCCAGCACTTGCTGATCCTGAGGCATCTTCTGAGAGAAGAACAGCTGCTCCATCCTTTAGCTATGTTAACACTGCTGCCTCCTATGGCCTGGACCAACTCGAATCTGAAGGTAGCCATGCTTTGAAGGGGATTCTTTTCTAGGACAGATTCAGTGAGTCACTGAGCAAATGTTGTTTTTGAGAAAAGATCAAGGAGACGTGTATGCAGCCTGTAGTGTAGATGAGGGATCAGGAGATCACGGCCCAGCCAAATCCAGGCTGCCATCTGACAAGCTCAAGTTGATCTTTACATTTTCAAGTAATTGAAAACAAAATCAAAAGAAAAATAATATTTCATGATAGGTAAACGTTTTTATAACATTGAAATTTCAGTGTTCCTAAATAGAGCTGTGTTGGGATACAGCTATATTTGTTTATTTGTATATTGTCTGTGGCTATTCATGTGCTAGGGCATCAGAATTACAGCTGAATGGTAGTATCACCTTGGGGAGCTTTTAAAGGATCCTAATGCCCAGGTCCTTCTCCTGCTGGTTCTGATTCAGTTGGGATGGGATCAAGCATCAATATTTCTCAAGACTTGCTAGAGATATATCAGTGTGCAGGCTGAATTGAGAGAATTGGTTTAATGGAAAACCTGAGTTTCCTCTCTGGATTTTCTAGAGTGAAAACTTTAATGTGGATTGGATTTTTTTTTTTTAACACTGCTCTAGTTGTTAATGCTGGGTCATTCTCCCTTAATTTTTTCTCTGGGTTAATTAGATGTTCCACTCTTTGGAGGTGGGCAGTCTCCTCACCTGTTAAGGCTGAGAAGTTCATGCCAAATTTTACTTTCTGAGACATTGGCTTGAGCATGAAAAAGATGCTTGGGGCACAGGTGTACATCCACAAATGAGGAGACTGTAAATATTATGAAGGGTCATTTAATCAATCAGAACTTTGGCAGGTGAACAGCTCCTGGCTGGATTGCAAAATGCCCAGTGATCTGTAAACTAATCTTGGAGATCAGTAAGCTCTGGGGCACTAAATTTAGCTGTGACGCACTGAAGACATGGAATATGCTGTTACTATATATTTTGTCTGCTCTGTAACAGGGAAGGTAGTTCAGCCAGGTTTGCAGCAGGCTCTGTTGCTGACTTTCAGGGTAATGTTGGTGGTTTTTTTTTTTCCCAGTTTATCCACCTACCTTTTTGTTGTTGGTGGTTTTCTGGCAGAGAAACATACTTTAGGAAGATTGTGAATTCCATGGAATGCTGGTTTAAGAAATAGATCAAAGCGAGCTCAGGAACTGACAGATCTTGCTCTCCACATTGAGATGAAAACTTGGAATAGGCTCATATTAGCTGTCTGCCCTCCTTGATGCCATCTGGAAAAAACAGGTTTCCCCAGATTAACCTGAGTTAGAGATGACAGCTTTCCCAGCAGGGCCCATGGAATCAGAGGAGAAAAAAATCATATTTGTGAATAATCCATACTTGTGAAACTGCAAAAATTTTCTAAATTTAGTCAGTGATGGAAGTTGTATTGAGATGTGTGAGAATTTTCTTAACTTGCCTAAGATGTCCTGGAGTTTTAGTGCTTTTCTTCTACATGATTCAGTTCAGGCTTCTTTTTGAGACTATATTTTGTCAGTTTTGGTCTAAGCTATGATCCTTGTCAAGGCTTATGAAAGACATATTTGGTTTAAAAATATTCTGTCTGCTACGTTGTTGGGCTTAAGACAAGATTTTTAGTGAGCATAATTTTTCTCCTAAATACCAGGGAGTACAATTTTTATATTTAATTAGTGTATGTTAATAATGTCACAATTAGTTTTCTGCTGGTCTGAAAGCCAAGTGACTACACTTATTTAAATTGATAAATAGATAGATATCTGCATGTATTTTCAGTGCCTCCATTTTCAGTACATCTTTTCTCACCTTGTCCAGCATGTGAGTACAGATTGAGGCTTTGACTGGGTGAAGCATTTTAATTTTTCTACAGTGTTGTAACTAGGGGAAACTAGTTTATTCTTGCTTAGAACAGGGTCATGTTATATCAAGTCATCTATCTTTCAAGTTTGAATCTCTATAATGTGTTGATATGTGACAGACGATTCTCCAGTTTAAGGTGCATATTTAGTTATGTTATTAAGCTCCCTATATGTTATTGAATATCTTCCTTCCCACTTGGGGACAGGAACATTTCTCCAGAGAATGGGATAATTATCTCAATGAGATATGGACAATAGACCTATCCCTTTAGACACCACACACCCAAGAAGCCAAAAATTCAGAAGTTTTTGAATGTTTATCCTTTAAGAGATAGCCAGTGGTCCAAATGAACCTAAAATTTGTATCTGCTTGATACCTTATCTTCTCCTTTACATTGCTACAACATGATGTCTAAGGGTGTGTATCAGTTTTCTAGGACTACTACAGGAAAGTACCTCAAACTGGGTGATTTAAAGCAGTAGACATTGTTTCTTTGTTGTTCTGGAGCCCAGAACCCCGAAATCAAGGTGTGGGCAGGGCTGTGCTCCCTCTGAAGCCTTTGGATGGGGATTGTTCCTTCTGCTGATACACTATTTACAAATAAGATCATATTCACAAGTACTGCACAGGTTAGGACTTAAACCTATTTTCTGGGCAGGGTGGGTGGGCACAATTCAGTTAATAGGAGGTCTTCTGAGGAATTTTCCAGGTGGCTCTGGAGGCAGGCTTGCTGTTCTTCCAGAATACCTCCTTGAGAGGTGAGCCTTGGTAGAGGGGGAGGAGCTTGGTGTGGTCTGGGGCACTGAAGAAGGCCTGTAGAGCATACTGCCCTGTGCCTGTTTCAATATGTCTTTTCCCTTGTCCACAGAAATGCAGTTTGATTTTTGAAGGGCTAATGATTTTACCTTTGCTTCTTTGCATTTTTAATGGAATAAATGCTTTCACATTATACTTATCTCAGGCATGACTCTATTAGGGCTGTGTTCAACATCTTTGGAATATAACCATGACCAAGTATTCTAACTTTTAATTCAAAATTAGATAATGGTAAGATACATATATATATATATATATATATATATATATATATATGTACATTAACTAATTTTTAGATATGCTCTCTGTTTAGGTTGATACCATTTTTTGGTTGAATATGAATGTCATTCTCTGCTCCAAAATGGCAACTTAAAATTTCTGATTGCTTATGAAAACCTACTTGGAATATTTTTCTTTGGGTTAACTGTTTTGAAAATATTTTAAAACTAAAATCAAGTGAACTAAAGCTTCTAATTTCTGGGGTTTTTTTTTTTCCCTTTTTGAAAAAACCTACTTGGAAATGAAAATTTTTTGCTTTGGGTTAAAACTGTTTTGAAAATATTTTAAACTAAAATCAAGCTTCTTTTAGACACCACACCCAAGAAGCCAAAAATTCAGAAGTTTTTGAATGTTTATCCTTTAAGAGATAGCCAGTGGTCCAAATGAACCTAAAATTTGTATCTGCTTGATACCTTATCTTCTCCTTTACATTGCTACAACATGATGTCTAAGGGTGTGTATCAGTTTTCTAGGACTACTACAGGAAAGTACCTCAAACTGGGTGATTTAAAGCAGTAGACATTGTTTCTTTGTTGTTCTGGAGCCCAGAACCCCGAAATCAAGGTGTGGGCAGGGCTGTGCTCCCTCTGAAGCCTTTGGATGGGGATTGTTCCTTCTGCTGATACACTATTTACAAATAAGATCATATTCACAAGTACTGCACAGGTTAGGACTTAAACCTATTTTCTGGGCAGGGTGGGTGGGCACAATTCAGTTAATAGGAGGTCTTCTGAGGAATTTTCCAGGTGGCTCTGGAGGCAGGCTTGCTGTTCTTCCAGAATACCTCCTTGAGAGGTGAGCCTTGGTAGAGGGGGAGGAGCTTGGTGTGGTCTGGGGCACTGAAGAAGGCCTGTAGAGCATACTGCCCTGTGCCTGTTTCAATATGTCTTTTCCCTTGTCCACAGAAATGCAGTTTGATTTTTGAAGGGCTAATGATTTTACCTTTGCTTCTTTGCATTTTTAATGGAATAAATGCTTTCACATTATACTTATCTCAGGCATGACTCTATTAGGGCTGTGTTCAACATCTTTGGAATATAACCATGACCAAGTATTCTAACTTTTAATTCAAAATTAGATAATGGTAAGATACATATATATATATATATATATATATATATATATGTACATTAACTAATTTTTAGATATGCTCTCTGTTTAGGTTGATACCATTTTTTGGTTGAATATGAATGTCATTCTCTGCTCCAAAATGGCAACTTAAAATTTCTGATTGCTTATGAAAACCTACTTGGAATATTTTTCTTTGGGTTAACTGTTTTGAAAATATTTTAAAACTAAAATCAAGTGAACTAAAGCTTCTAATATTTCTTACCAGAAGGGATTCTGTTTTCTGTATTTTAAAAATACAACTGAGGATATGTGATTTAACAAATCCAACTTATTTTGGCCGTTCCTATCTTTCCAGAGAATATAGAAATTCATCTGTGCTGTAAATCTGTACCAGCAATTCTGTAGGGTAGAAGAAGATACTGGCTTTAATAGTTGAATACTCAGAAAAAAATCTTATGTGTGTCGATTCATACCAGTTCTTAGGGTTTCTATGAACATGTGGGAAGTGAGAGAACAAAGGTTGAGGTTCTGGGCTTCCCCTGGTGGTCCAGTGGTTGGGGACACCACCTTGCAGTGCAAGGGGCGCCGGTTCGAGCCCTGGCCTGGGAGGATCCCACGTGCCGCGGAGCGGCTGGACTGATGTGTCCAATTACCGAGTCAGAGCTCTGGAGCGCATTCGCCCAGAGCCGGCGCTCTGCAACGACAGACGCCACCGCGATGGGAGGCCCACAGGAGCCAAAGAACAAAGACAGCTGAACATAGAGAAACGAAAGACCAATAGAAGTGGCCCGCCTGCTCCCCTCCCTCCCCAACCCGACCCCCGCCCAAAAATAAATAAATAAATAAATCTTTAAAAAAAAAAAAAGTTGAGGTTCCTCCATCTTGTGATTACAGTTTTCATAATCCTTCCTTCCATTCCCAGCACTTCTTCACCTAATGTTTGGAGGTCAAATCCAGACCTTCCAGCTAGGGGGAAATAGGAAACAGCTTGGTGTTCCCCATGGTGCTGACTGGACAGACTTGGGAAGAGGGTGAATTTTCTTGGACTTTACCAAGATGAGCCTGGGTTAGCTTATGGCTTTTCTGCAAGAGAAGAAGAAAAATGAGTTTTTTGGTCTGGAGAATGCGAATTCTTGATTTGACTGGTCCTATTTCCTGTCTTTTTGTGGATATAACAGACTGAGTATCAGGACTGTAAAATCCTATGCCCTTATTCTAGACAGTTCCCATTTCCTCATCTACTTCAAAGCACCTGTTTTTTGGGTTAACTGTTTTGAAAATATTTTAAAACTAAAATCAAGTGAACTAAAGCTTCTAATATTTCTTACCAGAAGGATTCTGTTTTCTGTATTTTAAAAATACAACTGAGGATATGTGATTTAACAAATCCAACTTATTTTGGCCGTTCCTATCTTTCCAGAGAATATAGAAATTCATCTGTGCTGTAAATCTGTACCAGCAATTCTGTAGGGTAGAAGAAGATACTGGCTTTAATAGTTGAATACTCAGAAAAAAATCTTATGTGTGTCGATTCATACCAGTTCTTAGGGTTTCTATGAACATGTGGGAAGTGAGAGAACAAAGGTTGAGGTTCTGGGCTTCCCCTGGTGGTCCAGTGGTTGGGGACACCACCTTGCAGTGCAAGGGGCGCCGGTTCGAGCCCTGGCCTGGGAGGATCCCACGTGCCGCGGAGCGGCTGGACTGATGTGTCCAATTACCGAGTCAGAGCTCTGGAGCGCATTCGCCCAGAGCCGGCGCTCTGCAACGACAGACGCCACCGCGATGGGAGGCCCACAGGAGCCAAAGAACAAAGACAGCTGAACATAGAGAAACGAAAGACCAATAGAAGTGGCCCGCCTGCTCCCCTCCCTCCCCAACCCGACCCCCGCCCAAAAATAAATAAATAAATAAATCTTTAAAAAAAAAAAAAGTTGAGGTTCCTCCATCTTGTGATTACAGTTTTCATAATCCTTCCTTCCATTCCCAGCACTTCTTCACCTAATGTTTGGAGGTCAAATCCAGACCTTCCAGCTAGGGGGAAATAGGAAACAGCTTGGTGTTCCCCATGGTGCTGACTGGACAGACTTGGGAAGAGGGTGAATTTTCTTGGACTTTACCAAGATGAGCCTGGGTTAGCTTATGGCTTTTCTGCAAGAGAAGAAGAAAAATGAGTTTTTTGGTCTGGAGAATGCGAATTCTTGATTTGACTGGTCCTATTTCCTGTCTTTTTGTGGATATAACAGACTGAGTATCAGGACTGTAAAATCCTATGCCCTTATTCTAGACAGTTCCCATTTCCTCATCTACTTCAAAGCACCTGTTTGTTACAGGGTTTATAGAACAAACTCCTAGTAATTGACGTGCTGGAAAACTATCGCCCCATTTTATGTATGGCACATGTTATATGTAAACATATGGAATGTTACTTTTTAAAAAACATATAAAGGGGCTTTTCATTCTAGTATCCGGTAGGAAAACCATGTTTAGTTTTTTAATATCTTGATTTGAAAAGACAAAATATATCTTTTCATTTCAGTTTTCTCTTTTCTGACAGTTTTCCCCTTGTTTTCTGAAGGCTATTCTGACTGTCCTTATAGTTAAGTTTTGAAAGATTGTGCTTTGGACATCTTTTCCTGGTGAGGCAGCATCCGTGGGGCAGAAAGCTGCCACTCTTCTGTCATTTGTTGTTTGATCGCTGATAGTGACATTGATTTTCCTCCTTCATGAGCAGGTGTGCAGGCACATCTGTGGATGTGTGTTTAATTTCATGGATGGTTTTCCCCCGTCCTCTGAGGGCATTTCCTTTATGTGTATATCTGAAGCACTCCTTACTTTCCTCTGCTGAAGAGATAGTGATATTATCTCTCCTTTATTATGTGCAATTCTCAGTTATGTCTCTGTCCTAAAGATTCTGTATACGATAGCGTAGGAATTTCACTTACATAGGAATTTCAGGAGAAAGTTGTGTTTGAAAAGCATGCCTTTGTTCAGATGATGGAATGATGTTTTTTGGCCATGTGGGGGCCTTATATTTGATATTGAAACCAAGCTAGTTCCTTTCAATGAATTGGGAAATGCATTCCCAGTTTTAATGTTTGGAGGTCAAATCCAGACCTTCCAGCTAGGGGGAAATAGGAAACAGCTTGGTGTTCCCCATGGTGCTGACTGGACAGACTTGGGAAGAGGGTGAATTTTCTTGGACTTTACCAAGATGAGCCTGGGTTAGCTTATGGCTTTTCTGCAAGAGAAGAAGAAAAATGAGTTTTTTGGTCTGGAGAATGCGAATTCTTGATTTGACTGGTCCTATTTCCTGTCTTTTTGTGGATATAACAGACTGAGTATCAGGACTGTAAAATCCTATGCCCTTATTCTAGACAGTTCCCATTTCCTCATCTACTTCAAAGCACCTGTTTGTTACAGGGTTTATAGAACAAACTCCTAGTAATTGACGTGCTGGAAAACTATCGCCCCATTTTATGTATGGCACATGTTATATGTAAACATATGGAATGTTACTTTTTAAAAAACATATAAAGGGGCTTTTCATTCTAGTATCCGGTAGGAAAACCATGTTTAGTTTTTTAATATCTTGATTTGAAAAGACAAAATATATCTTTTCATTTCAGTTTTCTCTTTTCTGACAGTTTTCCCCTTGTTTTCTGAAGGCTATTCTGACTGTCCTTATAGTTAAGTTTTGAAAGATTGTGCTTTGGACATCTTTTCCTGGTGAGGCAGCATCCGTGGGGCAGAAAGCTGCCACTCTTCTGTCATTTGTTGTTTGATCGCTGATAGTGACATTGATTTTCCTCCTTCATGAGCAGGTGTGCAGGCACATCTGTGGATGTGTATTTAATTTCATGGATGGTTTTTCCCCGTCCTCTGAGGGCATTTCCTTTATGTGTATATCTGAAGCACTCCTTACTTTCCTCTGCTGAAGAGATAGTGATATTATCTCTCCTTTATTATGTGCAATTCTCAGTTATGTCTCTGTCCTAAAGATTCTGTATACGATAGCGTAGGAATTTCACTTACATAGGAATTTCAGGAGAAAGTTGTGTTTGAAAAGCATGCCTTTGTTCAGATGATGGAATGATGTTTTTTGGCCATGTGGGGGCCTTATATTTGATATTGAAACCAAGCTACTTAGTTCCTTTCAATGAATTGGGAAATGCATTCTTTAAGTGGCATTGTGGAAATGCCTCAGAGATATTTTTCTTTAATAGCTCCATAGAGGAGTCTTAAGAGCTTATGTAATTTTTATGAGAGAAATGTTTGCCCTTCACCTGCACGTTAATTCACAAAATCAATTTTTTTGATCTTCCCAGTATTCACTTCTTTTCAGAGAATATTTTCTTACTATTTTCTCAGTCCTCTAATAACTTTTCAATTCTGAAAGCAGCTAGAGTGGATGAATGAGGAAGTCAAAGAGCAGGTAAAGATCACATCTCAAAGCCATGTTTATGAAGCAAAGTTTATGTGACTTATCTGTGGAAGCTGATGTGAGGATATAATATTAAAGATCTGGTATGTGTGTGTGCGTGTGTGTGTGTGCATGTGCTTAGTTGTGTCCACCTCTTTGTGACCCCACTGACTGTGGCTCGTCAGACTCTTCTATCCATGGAATTTCCAGGCAAGAATACTGCAGTGGGTTGGCATTCTTCCTCCAGGGATCAAACCCACATCTCTTGTATTTCCTCTATTGGCAGGTGGATTCTTTCCCTGACAAGCCATCAGGGAAGCCCAAATATCCAGAAAAGTGTTGTAAATTTGAACTATCCACTCTTACTTGTGAATTGTAGTATGAGGTTAAGGATATTCACTCTATTGCTTTTCACACTATTTATGTTAGAATGGGTACAAGTTTTGTCTTTCGTTCTCAAAAATGGTTTGAATTTAATTTTGCCTCAATAACAGAGGCAGTGATTTCAGTCATTGATTACCTGTTATGGTAAGTCATTTTGTTGCTTGTCCTGAAATCATCATACTTTCTCTGGCATTTATGGTAGGTCTCTGTTCTTAAGTACCTGTGTGTTGTATAAGCTAGTACAGTAAATTACTCAGCACTCAGATTAGTCATCATATGTCTGCTCCTAATGCTCACAGGTAGTAGTATTACAGAAATATTTAAAATCTATATTATGATTAATTACCATAAAGTTTTGCTATAAATTCTGCTGAAGAAAGGTAACTCACATTCAGTCTAAGTTCTTTTGGTATGCTTTCTTATCAAAGGGTATTTATTTATTGATATAGTCGCAATTAAGAAAAGATTATTATAGAGTTGGTTCTTCTCATCTTTTTTTCATCTTTGTTGCCCAGGACCAGAAAGTTACACTGCTTAGAAAAGCTCACTCTTTAGACATTTTATGAAATTTTATATAATGGCTCATGATGACAAAAGGATTTAACTTTGTACATATTAAGAGGTTTTCGTTTATTCATTCATTTATGTGTATACCTAACAAGTACTTGGTGATTCAGATAATAAAAAGAAGAGTAGCGTTTATGTAAATTTTAGTTTAAGAGTTATGACAAATATATAAATATATAGGTAGAAGATGGGAAAGGAGCACAAAAAAATTACAGGGGGCTTCCATGGTGGCTCGGTGGTCAAGACTCTGCTCTCCCAATACAGGGGGCCAGGATTTGATCCCTGGTCAGGGAACTAGGTCCCACATGCAAGTAAAGATCTTGCATGCTGCAAAGATTGAAGATCCTGCTTGCTGCATTTAAGACCAGGCACAGCCAGATAAAAAATAAAAGACCAACGAGGGGCTTCCCCTGGTGGTCCAGTGGGTAAGGACACCGCCTTGCAGTGCAAGGGCCGCCGGTTCGATCCCTGGCCTGGGAATATCCCACGTGCCACGGAGCAGCTGGACTGATGTATCCAATTGCCGAGCCGGAGCTCTGGAGGGCATGCGCCCAGAGCCGGTGCTCTGCGACAACAGATGCCACCGCGATGGGAGGCCCGCAGGAGCCAAAGAACAAAGACGGATGAAAATAGAGAAAGACCAATAGAAGTGGCCCGCCCGCTCCCCTCCCTCCCCAACTGGACCCCTGCCCAAAATAAATAAATAAATAAAACTCTTTAAAAAAAAAAAAGACCAACGAAACAACAATAACAAAATGATGATACAGACTGTGAGAGGTGGGAGAGAGAATTAGCCCTAGCTTAGATAAATGCAAAAATTATTATTTTTGCTTGGGAGTCGTATGTGTGTGTGTTTGATGTGTTTGTGAGTATAGATTTGTATACATATATAAGATACACTCATTGTTCTTTTGATATTTTTAGAAAAGTAAGTGGTAAGAGCTCTGAAAGTATGGAAAATACTGTAAAGGGTGGTGAATTGTCCTTTATGTATCACACATGCCACATTGCTATTCAGTTATGGGCATATGATCAAGCGCATTTCTAGAATTTTAGCTTGCTGGTTGGATGAATTCTTTTTTATTCTTCCAGTTTATTGGGATATAATTAATATACAGCACTACATAAGTTTAAGGTATACAGGATGATGATTTGACTTGCTTATAGCATGAAATGATTACAACATAAATTTAGGGAACCTCCTCCATCTTATGTAGATACAAAATAAAAGAAAATGTTAGGAATTTAAAATAAATTAATTGGTACGGCTGGGCAATAAATCCAATTTGGAAACTTTTAGCAGCTTTGGCTAAAATAGACACATATTGGGGTATATCGTATCTTTGTCTAATAACTGAAATAAACAAAAATTTTATAAAATAAAAAAAGGAAATCTTTTTCCTTGTAATGAGAACTCTTGGGATTTACTGTTAAATGCTTTCATATGTAACATACTGAAGTGTTAATTATATTAATGATGTTGCACATTACATCCCTAGTACTTACTTACCTTATAACTGGACGTTTGTATCTTTTGTCAGCCTTCATCCAGTTTTCCCTCCTTTTTTTTTTTTTAATTTTTGGCTTTTTTTATTGGTACTTCATTTATCGACTTTTATCCATCTTAATTCTTTGGCCTTTATGGACCTCCTATTGCAGCGGCCTCTCTCATTGCAGAGGACCGGCTCTGGGCGCATGTGCTCCAGAGTGCTGGCTCACAATTGGACGCATCAGTCCAGCCGCTCCGCGGCACCAGGGATCCTCCCGTGCCAGGGATCCAACAGGTGCCCCTTGCGCTGCAAGGCGGACTCTCCACCCACTGGACCACCAGGGAAGTCCCAGTTTTCCCTCCTCTTATCTCCTGCCTCTAATAACCAGAAATCTAATCTCTTTTTTCTGTGAGTTTGTTTTTGATGTATAATAGACTGACAATACATTGTTAGTTCCTTGTGCACAACGTAGTGATTTGCTATTTTCTACCTTTCAAAATTATCACCATGATAAGTCTACTTATCCTATATCCCCATGCAAAGATACTTTGTTATTATTGAGATGAATTATTTCTTAAGAATAGTTTTTAGATGCAGCAACCAAGTATTCAGCCTTAGACTAACAAACACCGGACATATAGGAAACAGTGTCAGGTCTCTCTTTTTGAGTACTGTAAAGGGTGGTGAATTGTCCTTTATGTATCACACATGCCACATTGCTGTTCAGTTATGGGCATATGATCAAGCGCATTTCTAGAATTTTAGCTTGCTGGTTGGATGAATTCTTTTTTATTCTTCCAGTTTATTGGGATATAATTAATATACAGCACTACATAAGTTTAAGGTATACAGGATGATGATTTGACTTGCTTATAGCATGAAATGATTACAACATAAATTTAGGGAACCTCCTCCATCTTATGTAGATACAAAATAAAAGAAAATGTTAGGAATTTAAAATAAATTAATTGGTACGGCTGGGCAATAAATCCAATTTGGAAACTTTTAGCAGCTTTGGCTAAAATAGACACATATTGGGGTATATCGTATCTTTGTCTAATAATACGAAATAAACAAAAATTTTATAAAATAAAAAAAGGAAATCTTTTTCCTTGTAATGAGAACTCTTGGGATTTACTGTTAAATGCTTTCATATGTAACATACTGAAGTGTTAATTATATTAATGATGTTGCACATTACATCCCTAGTACTTACTTACCTTATAACTGGACGTTTGTATCTTTTGTCAGCCTTCATCCAGTTTTCCCTCCTTTTTTTTTTTTTAATTTTTGGCTTTTTTTATTGGTACTTCATTTATCGACTTTTATCCATCTTAATTCTTTGGCCTTTATGGACCTCCTATTGCAGCGGCCTCTCTCATTGCAGAGGACCGGCTCTGGGCGCATGTGCTCCAGAGTGCTGGCTCACAATTGGACGCATCAGTCCAGCCGCTCCGCGGCACCAGGGATCCTCCCGTGCCAGGGATCCAACAGGTGCCCCTTGCGCTGCAAGGCGGACTCTCCACCCACTGGACCACCAGGGAAGTCCCAGTTTTCCCTCCTCTTATCTCCTGCCTCTAATAACCAGAAATCTAATCTCTTTTTTCTGTGAGTTTGTTTTTGATGTATAATAGACTGACAATACATTGTTAGTTCCTTGTGCACAACGTAGTGATTTGCTATTTTCTACCTTTCAAAATTATCACCATGATAAGTCTACTTATCCTATATCCCCATGCAAAGATACTTTGTTATTATTGAGATGAATTATTTCTTAAGAATAGTTTTTAGATGCAGCAACCAAGTATTCAGCCTTAGACTAACAAACACCGGACATATAGGAAACAGTGTCAGGTCTCTCTTGAGGGGGTTTTTCAAAGACCTAGCAAAAGGATTGTTTCTGAGTGTTTCATCTGGGCTCTTACTCGGGGGTTGACAATCCTGTGAGGAGTGATCCAAGTGGGGCTTTCCATGTGTGGTGGAGTTGTGGAAGCAAACATGTAGCTTACAACTGCACAATGGGATGTGGAGATTTCAAAGACATTTGAAATGTTTGTGGAAAATCAAGACATTTTTAAAAGCATGATTTTTCAATATGAGGCTAGGCATAAATATCCTTTTTTTCTGGTATAATCATTGAGAATTTTATTGCAGCAGATTTCAAATAATTACAGACCTTAACAATGTATAAAATAATGCAAGCATATTACCCACTGCATTTATCAGGTTGTATTGATAACCATGAAATTGTTTTGGTATCAGACTACTTATTATTAAAATGGATGCATATCCCCAAAAGAAAAGATTAGAAGAAAAACATAAGGCATTGATTTGAATAGCCTTACAAGATTTTTAAAATGTTCACACTTTGAAACAGTAAATTTGCTTTACATTCATTTTAACTACTTTACCTGTGCTTTTTCTTTTTTAAGCCATTCTATCTAACCTATCTAGACCTTTTGTCTAACATCTCCAGACAAAATGTTCTGTGGAAACTTCTTCTATAAAAACAGTATAAAGAGGGGCCTCCCTGGCAGTCCATTTATTTTTTTAAAATGTTTATTTGTTTTTGCTTTTAGTTATGCTAGGTCTTTGTGGCTGTGCACAGACTTTCTCTAGTTGCATGGGAACAGAGACTACACTTTATTGGGGAGCACAGTCTTCTCATTACAGTGGCTTCTCTGGAAGTCAGGCTAGGCACATGGGCCTCAGTGGTTGCAGCAGGCTCAGTAGTTGTGGCTTGATGGCTCTTGGGTGCACAGGATTGAATAGTTGTGACATAGGAGTTCATTACTTGTGGCTCATGGGCACTTGAGCTTGCAGGCTTCAGTAGTTGCAGCCTGCAGGCTCAGAAGTTGTGTTACATGGGCTTAGTTACTCTGCTGAATGTGAAGTCCTCCCAGACCAGGGATGGAACCTGTGTCCCCTGTATTGGCAGGCACATTTCCATCCACCCCACCACCAGGGAGGTCCTGTGTGAATTATTATACATAAGTTTTGTATATGTTTGCTTAAAGCAAATATTCCTTTAAAACTACTAAATTACTTCAGAGAAAGGTTTTATTCTGGATGACTCAGAATTTATAGATACAGTAAGATTAAAGCTTTTCTGTTTCTCTTTATAGCACCATTGAGAGAGAGAACAATATTGCTCTAGTCTCATTTACTAAAGAGAAATACATAAGATTGTCTGTCCTAAAATACTAAGCTAGGCATAAATATCCTTTTTTCTGGTATAATCATTGAGAATTTTATTGCAGCAGATTTCAAATAATTACAGACCTTAACAATGTATAAAATAATGCAAGCATATTACCCACTGCATTTATCAGGTTGTATTGATAACCATGAAATTGTTTTGGTATCAGACTACTTATTATTAAAATGGATGCATATCCCCAAAAGAAAAGATTAGAAGAAAAACATAAGGCATTGATTTGAATAGCCTTACAAGATTTTTAAAATGTTCACACTTTGAAACAGTAAATTTGCTTTACATTCATTTTAACTACTTTACCTGTGCTTTTTCTTTTTTAAGCCATTCTATCTAACCTATCTAGACCTTTTGTCTAACATCTCCAGACAAAATGTTCTGTGGAAACTTCTTCTATAAAAACAGTATAAAGAGGGGCCTCCCTGGCAGTCCATTTATTTTTTTAAAATGTTTATTTGTTTTTGCTTTTAGTTATGCTAGGTCTTTGTGGCTGTGCACAGACTTTCTCTAGTTGCATGGGAACAGAGACTACACTTTATTGGGGAGCACAGTCTTCTCATTACAGTGGCCTCTCTGGAATCAGGCTAGGCACATGGGCCTCAGTGGTTGCAGCAGGCTCAGTAGTTGTGGCTTGATGGCTCTTGGGTGCACAGGATTGAATAGTTGTGACATAGGAGTTCATTACTTGTGGCTCATGGGCACTTGAGCTTGCAGGCTTCAGTAGTTGCAGCCTGCAGGCTCAGAAGTTGTGTTACATGGGCTTAGTTACTCTGCTGAATGTGAAGTCCTCCCAGACCAGGGATGGAACCTGTGTCCCCTGTATTGGCAGGCACATTTCCATCCACCCCACCACCAGGGAGGTCCTGTGTGAATTATTATACATAAGTTTTGTATATGTTTGCTTAAAGCAAATATTCCTTTAAAACTACTAAATTACTTCAGAGAAAGGTTTTATTCTGGATGACTCAGAATTTATAGATACAGTAAGATTAAAGCTTTTCTGTTTCTCTTTATAGCACCATTGAGAGAGAGAGAACAATATTGCTCTAGTCTCATTTACTAAAGAGAAATACATAAGAGTCTGTTACCTGAATCTAAAGCAAGTTGTTTAATGAACAGGAGCTAGACTTAAGAACTTATATAATTATTGCTCCAAGATGGTCTCTATTAAGATAAGCCAATTTAATTTGGGACAGGATTTATAGAAGATAATAGAGAACAGCTATTATATAGGGTCAAGGCTGAAGAAGGTTTCTTAATGATCAGTAAATGTGAGGTTAGTTATGTAGATTAATCTTTTACCTTGCTAACCAGATATAGGAGATGACATTGTCAGTAGCAGAATCCTTTAAGGAAAGTAATGTTAAGTTAAATAAGAAAATATTTAAATATCTATATGAAATGTGGGTTGAATCCAGAATATCTATCAAGGAATGTTTGAACTATATAGATTATCTTGTCTCAAGCTTTTAAATTTTCTTACATATATAACTTTTAAATATTGTGAAGGTTAGAATGGAAGAAATTTCTAATGATTATATTCACTATTACAGAGTTAATGAAAAGTTTGAACTTTAGAAAATGTTTTCAAGAAATTTGTATAGATTATTAGTATGGGAGGTTTTTTTTTAATTGCTGTAAGACAATTTAGAAAAAGAGAATTAAATTAACAAAACATTTAAAGCAGAATATTTAATAAACAATATCATTTGAGATTTTATCTAATTTTAAAATGCACCGTAGATTATAGATGCTCTTATGAGTGTTTGAAGTTTGAAATTTGAACATGGTGTTTGAAAAGCCAGTAAAAGCTCTCACTTGACTTACTGGACCTACTTGAAATGTAGATGATATGGATGCTTTTGGAAGCTCATTGCTGGGATTTCAGCTTCTGATGAAGATTCTAACTGACTTAGCCATATCAAAATGACTAGATCTTGCATAAAACACACACTTTAGTACATAAATGAGACTGCAGTTAGAAAAAATCTTCAAGGATTATATGTTCTAGCTCAGTCCCTCCTAAAGTGAGCTGAAATCCAGCAAGTGAGGAATAAGGAGTAAGGAAATGGGAATGGGAAAGACACTCTAGGACAATAGTAATACCAGGAGTCAACATGTGAACTTTGTAGCAAGAAGAGGAACTCAGACTGAAATTCCCACATTTAAGGTTGTGTCTTTAAAAGGGGAATAAAGCAATTCTAGGTTTGTGTCACAACCTGATTCCCTACAGGAGCAGAGATAAATCCTCTCTGGAAAAGAGCATATCCAGTTGAGATGCACTGTTTTCCCACAGATTAAAACCAGGCAAATATAGTCTCATAATAAAAGATCAATAAGCTATCAAGGAAGCAAACAGCCATGACTGAAAGTTAGCAGAAAAGTTGATTTGATTGGCCTGCTCCTTATCCAGGACCTTAGATACTAAAATGATCAGAATAGAATATTAACTAACCGTGTATAAAAAGGTTGAAAGAAAGAAAAGATGAAGTCACAAAAGTGAGCAAGTAATAAGAGACTAGAAAAAATGACCCAGTGGATTTTTAAAAAGAACAAATAAAGTATATAGAAATAAAAATAGAACTGTTGGGGGAAAAATCCTTGATAATTAAATAGTTAAATATGTGATAAGAGAGAGTTAGTGAATAGGAAGATCAGTTTGAAGACATTACAGAGAGTGTAGCACCAAGAGACAGCAAATGAGACAAGAAGGAAAAGCATAGAAAAGTGAAACAAATGAAGGAACAAATTCAAAGATGCCAATAATGACAATAAAAATACTAAGGAACTAAATATGGTGTTAGCTGTGGGATTTTATAGATTTTTGGTGGTAAATTTTCCACCTTTTCCTAGTTTGCTGAGACTTTTTGTTTTGTTTGGTTAAAAGTTCTGAAAGAATTGTTTTAACAGTAAAAGCTCTCACTTGACTTACTGGACCTACTTGAAATGTAGATGATATGGATGCTTTTGGAAGCTCATTGCTGGGATTTCAGCTTCTGATGAAGATTCTAACTGACTTAGCCATATCAAAATGACTAGATCTTGCATAAAACACACACTTTAGTACATAAATGAGACTGCAGTTAGAAAAAATCTTCAAGGATTATATGTTCTAGCTCAGTCCCTCCTAAAGTGAGCTGAAATCCAGCAAGTGAGGAATAAGGAGTAAGGAAATGGGAATGGGAAAGACACTCTAGGACAATAGTAATACCAGGAGTCAACATGTGAACTTTGTAGCAAGAAGAGGAACTCAGACTGAAATTCCCACATTTAAGGTTGTGTCTTTAAAAGGGGAATAAAGCAATTCTAGGTTTGTGTCACAACCTGATTCCCTACAGGAGCAGAGATAAATCCTCTCTGGAAAAGAGCATATCCAGTTGAGATGCACTGTTTTCCCACAGATTAAAACCAGGCAAATATAGTCTCATAATAAAAGATCAATAAGCTATCAAGGAAGCAAACAGCCATGACTGAAAGTTAGCAGAAAAGTTGATTTGATTGGCCTGCTCCTTATCCAGGACCTTAGATACTAAAATGATCAGAATAGAATATTAACTAACCGTGTATAAAAAGGTTGAAAGAAAGAAAAGATGAAGTCACAAAAGTGAGCAAGTAATAAGAGACTAGAAAAAATGACCCAGTGGATTTTTAAAAAGAACAAATAAAGTATATAGAAATAAAAATAGAACTGTTGGGGGAAAAATCCTTGATAATTAAATAGTTAAATATGTGATAAGAGAGAGTTAGTGAATAGGAAGATCAGTTTGAAGACATTACAGAGAGTGTAGCACCAAGAGACAGCAAATGAGACAAGAAGGAAAAGCATAGAAAAAGTGAAACAAATGAAGGAACAAATTCAAAGATGCCAATAATGACAATAAAAATACTAAGGAACTAAATATGGTGTTAGCTGTGGGATTTTTATAGATGTCTTTTTGTCAGGTGGTAAATTTTCCACCTTTTCCTAGTTTGCTGAGACTTTTTTGTTTTGTTTGGTCATTAATGAATATTGGATTTTGTCAAATGGTTTCTCTGAATCTGTGTTTTTTATCTATTGAAATGATGATATGGTTTTCCTGTTAATATGGTGCATTATACTGACTGAGTTTTGAATGTTAAGACAATTTTGTATTTTAGGGATAAGTCCAAAGTATTCATCCTTTTTATGTTTCAATTTGCTAAAATTTTCAAACAAAATAAAATTTAAGACAAAACGCATAGCATAATACTGAACGAAACAATTAGAGAATACATATTATCTTAAAGCACACATGAAATATTTACAAAAATTGATCATATACTAGACCATAAAGCAATCTTGACAAATTCCAAAGAATTGATACCATGCAGGCCAATTCTCTGATGTCTGTTCAATTTCATTAGACATTTAAAATAAAAAAATAAATTGTCCTATACCTTTGAAAGTTAAAAGATACTTCTAAACAACTTAGGCATCAAAGAAAAATTATACTATAAAATAAGAATAAAACTGAATCATAAAAACAGAATCATAGTGAAATATTAGAATTTGTAAAAGGAAGATAAGTGCATATTTAAAAGAGACACTTAGTCTTTAAAGCTGGCATTAAAAAAGCAGAAAATCTGAAAGTTAATGACTTAAGCAGCCTCTACTTTAACCTATAAAAGCAAAAGAACCCCAGAGAAAATAGAAGGAGTGAAGTAACAAAACCAAGATTTCATTATTTTGCTTTTCCATTTCATTGACCCATGACAACTAGACTAAGTTTTTGAAAAAATCTGGAAGAATGGAAGTCCAAGAAGTAATTGCCAGTGCCTGAGCACTGCTAAAGAGGAGAAATAAATTAGAGGAGAGAGGCACTTGCCCTGTCAGATTTTAAGACTTATAAAGCTCTTATTCTATCTTTATATGTTCAGACAGTGTGGTCATGGGCAGGGATAATTAACATAATGAGTGGAAAAAAAACAAAATAAAAAGGAACAAATTCAAAGATGCCAATAATGACAATAAAAATACTAAGGAACTAAATATGGTGTTAGCTGTGGGATTTGTATAGATGTCTTTTTGTCAGGTGGTAAATTTTCCACCTTTTCCTAGTTTGCTGAGACTTTTTTGTTTTGTTTGGTCATTAATGAATATTGGATTTTGTCAAATGGTTTCTCTGAATCTGTGTTTTTTATCTATTGAAATGATGATATGGTTTTCCTGTTAATATGGTGCATTATACTGACTGAGTTTTGAATGTTAAGACAATTTTGTATTTTAGGGATAAGTCCAAAGTATTCATCCTTTTTATGTTTCAATTTGCTAAAATTTTCAAACAAAATAAAATTTAAGACAAAACGCATAGCATAATACTGAACGAAACAATTAGAGAATACATATTATCTTAAAGCACACATGAAATATTTACAAAAATTGATCATATACTAGACCATAAAGCAATCTTGACAAATTTCAAAGAATTGATACCATGCAGGCCAATTCTCTGATGTCTGTTCAATTTCATTAGACATTTAAAATAAAAAAATAAATTGTCCTATACCTTTGAAAGTTAAAAGATACTTCTAAACAACTTAGGCATCAAAGAAAAATTATACTATAAAATAAGAATAAAACTGAATCATAAAAACAGAATCATAGTGAAATATTAGAATTTGTAAAAGGAAGATAAGTGCATATTTAAAAGAGACACTTAGTCTTTAAAGCTGGCATTAAAAAAGCAGAAAATCTGAAAGTTAATGACTTAAGCAGCCTCTACTTTAACCTATAAAAGCAAAAGAACCCCAGAGAAAATAGAAGGAGTGAAGTAACAAAACCAAGATTTCATTATTTTGCTTTTCCATTTCATTGACCCATGACAACTAGACTAAGTTTTTGAAAAAATCTGGAAGAATGGAAGTCCAAGAAGTAATTGCCAGTGCCTGAGCACTGCTAAAGAGGAGAAATAAATTAGAGGAGAGAGGCACTTGCCCTGTCAGATTTTAAGACTTATAAAGCTCTTATTCTATCTTTATATGTTCAGACAGTGTGGTCATGGGCAGGGATAATTAACATAATGAGTGGAACAGAGTAGAGAGCATTGAAACAGACTGGCTCTTGTAGGGGTTCTTGATATAGGACGGAGATGACACTTCAGAGCACTGGGCAAAGCATTCTTTTCCTCACAAAAGCCTGGGACGTTTGGTTGTCCATACAGAAAAAAGTTAAATTATGGTGATACACAGAATCTAAATCCGTATGGTCTTTAGATGGTACATAGACTAAATCCATATGGTCTTAAAACTGATGTGAAAGATGAAATTTAAAAACTTGAGAAAAATCGTAGACTATCTCATTAAACTAATGATACAGAAGGATTTGTTAAAGTCATGACTCAACAATTGCTAACCACAAAGTAAAATGTTGATAAATTCAGCTGAAATACACTAGAAAGGCAGTGGATGTATGACTTCTAAAACTGGGAAAGGTTGGGAATTCCCTGGTGGTCCACTGGGTCTCCTGGAGAAGGAAATGGCAGCATTCTTGCCTAGACAATCCCATGGATAGAGGAGCCCAGTGAGCCACACTCCACAGGATTACAAAGAGTCAGACACAACTGAAGTGACTAAGCACACATGCATACATGCACTGGCGGTTAAGGCTCTGCTCTTTCACTACTGTGGGTGTGGGTTTGATCTCTGGTAGGGGAACTAAGATCTCATAAGCTGTGTGGTCAAACCTCCCCCCACCCCCAAATAGGGTGCTGCTGCTTACTCACTTCCATTGTGTGTGATGCTGTGTGACCCCATGGACTGCAGTCCGCCAGGCTCCTCTGTCCATGGAATTCTCCAGGCAAGAATACTGGAGTGGATTGCCATGTCCTCCTTCAGGGGGATCTTCCCAGCGCAGGGATGGAACCTGGGTCTCCTGCATTGCAGGCAGATTCCTCACCACTGGGCCATCAGGGAAGCCCCATGTATATATTTGAGACCCCGTGGATTGTAGCTTGCCAGGCTTCTCCATCCATGGAATTTTCCAGGTGAGAATACTGGAGTGGATTGCTGTGTCCTTCTCCAAAAACTAGGGTAGATATTTGTAATACGTATAACTGATAAGGAATGGTATCTAGAATAGAAAGAGCTCAAAAAAAAAAAACAAAAAAAAGAAATGACAGACAACCCAAAAGAAAAAGGAGCAAACATGTGAATAGGCATTTCACAGAGATATATAAACTTATGGTAATATATACAACTTTATAATTTAATTATGAAAGTACAGTTTACCTCCACAGTGACATATCATTTTATTCACACTGAGATTAAAAAAGAATGTTTGGCAGTACCAAAGGTTGATGAGGATGTGGAGCGAAGGAAACAAACAAATAAATAAATAATAAATAAATAATGTAAATAATAAATAATGTCTAAATAAATCTAGACATTATTTAGAATGTTGAGCACTACTGTTCCCTCTAGCAAGCAAGTCTACTTTTAAGAATATGCCCTAAATAGATCCACTAGAGATCATATATGAATGTTCATAATAGCAAAAAATGGTAACAGCTACATAACCCCAAAATTTATTCACACAAGACTAAATAGTGACATGCTTGTGATAGGGTCAGAGTAGAATAGTTAGGTAGTTGTGGAGTCCTAGTAGGGGACTGTAGGTGGAAAGGTAAAACCTGGAAAAAGTTGGGAGGCCAGAAAGTTAATGATAACTCAAGAATGCTGCTCCTTATTCAGTAAAGCAGGAAGAGCTGGGGAAGGAGAAGCTAATGATGTGTGCCTTGTGTCTGCATCTGTGTCTACTTGAGGAAGGCGATCTTCTACCCTCCTATATATATGTTGCTGCCCACCCAAAGAGGAGGAGCAGAGCTTTCCTGATGGCCCGCTTGCAGCTCTGACAAGTGCCCTATCCTAATAAATCCTCTTCTTGCCTATCACTCTGCCTCTCACTGAATTCGTTCTGCATAGAGGCACGAGGAACCTGAGCCTCAGTGGGTCCAGACGTTGGGTGAGTGCTGGATTAGGTCCCGGCCACGTGGGTTCAAGCTCCAGACAGGGTTTTTGGCCAGGATTGAGTCCTGACTACGTGAGTTCAAGTCCCAAGCAGGGTTTTGGCTGGGGATGAGCCTCAGCCATGTGGGTTCGAGTCCCAGACTGGGTTTTGGCTAGGTTCAAACCCCAGCCACGTGGATTCAAGTCCCAAACAGGATTTGATTAGGTCTGGCCCCTGAGTTTAAGTCTCAGATTGAGGTAGAACCCTTTCACTTGCAGAATGGAATACCATAAATTGGTGAAATTAACAAACCTAGTGTTTTCTTAGATATGTGAAACTTTAAAGTCGTAATTTTGAGTGGGGATTAAAGTTCTCAGAATGTAACATTCAGTATTTTTTTCCTTGTTACATGCTTTTCTCTTTGTTGTTGTTCTAAAACATTTTTAAAATTGAAGTGTGGTGGTCTATAGTGTTTCAGGTGTATAGCAAAGTGATTCATCATTCAGTAATTTTTCAGGGCATTCAGGGGAATTAGGTGGTTAAGATGATAGAGAACTATGCAAATAGATGCTACAGTATTAGTAATATGCCAGTTTTTTAGCTGAATGGTGAGTTCTCTGGGGTTCATGTCATTATTAAGCTTAACAGCATAAATGTGACATATATATTCTCTTGTATATGTCTAATATTACATGATAAAACTGTGAAAACAGTTGGCAGAAATGGGAAATTCTGTAAAGTCTAAATCAGCTTAACAGTGTGATCTGCTCAATTTTGTGGTCACTATTTCAGTAGTTTCTGGATTCTTCAACCCCTTCCAGTCTCAGGGAGCCATCTGCTGGAGAATTGCTTCAACTTCTCAAAACAAGTTTCATTTTTCTAGTGTATGTGCTGCCAAAGCAAGCGTACAAGTTGTGTTTTCTTCTCTGGCTTTTAGTTTTGCGCCCAGTTTGATGCCCAAATTAGAAATAAACCTGGAAACTTAAAGCAGTACCATTCCTAGTGGTTCAGTCGCTCTTTACGTGTGGAAACCATTCTGCTACATTGACTCTTAATTATATTATATAGAAGGCTTCCAGGAAAATGTATTTCCACAAACGTTTCTTCGTTTAAAATTCTGCCACCATGCCCTTTACAGGGGAAATGAGTAAAAGACTCATATACGCCTAGCCTCCACTCAGAGAATTCACCCTGTTTCTTTTCATTGTATCCTTCCTCTTCTTCACATACCCTAATTTGTGTACCTTACATTTAATTTTAAACTTTGTAAAGGAAAGAAAAAGAGAGATTTTCCTCTTAAACCTAATGAATATATAGCAAAAGACAAGGATTCAAATTAATCACTGCTATTTCAAAGAGTGTTAGTCACTCAGTCATTTCTGACTCTTTGAGACCCCATGGACTGTAGCCCACCAGGCTCCTCTTTACATGGATTTCTCCAGGCAAGAATACCAAGAGTGTGACTTCCCTGATGGTCCAGTGGGTAAAGAGTCCATCTTGCAATGCAAGGGGCACCTGTTCGATCCCTGGCCCGGGAAGATCCCATGTGCTGCGGAGCGGCTGGGCCGGTGTGTCCAATTACTAGTGCATGCACCCAGACCTTATGCTCTTCAACGAGAGAGGCTGCTCCAATGGGAGGCCCACACATGCCAAAGAGTAAAGATGGATGAAAATAAAAGAAATAAAAATGTTAAATAAATATTAAAAAAGAAAAAGAATACCAGAGTGGGTAGCCATTCCCTTCTCTAGGGGATCTTTCCAACTTTGGCTACCTGCTGTGAAGAGCTGACTCATTGGAAAAGACCATGGTGGTGTGAAAAATTGAAGACAAAAGGAGAAGAGGACAGCAGAGGATGAGATGGTTAGATAGCATTATTGACTCGATGAATATGAATTTGAGCAGACTCTGGGAGATAAGTGAAAGAAAGGGAAGCCTGGTGTACTGCAGTCCATGGGATCACAAGCAGCTGGACACGATTTAGCGACTTAACAGCAAACAACAATTCTGTAAACAGAAAGTATAGGTAAGAGCCTATTCTTACTGTAAGTCAAAGATAGCCAGGTCATGTTGGGGAACAATTGTTACTGGTGGAGGTTCTTCCTAATCCTGCCACTGGGATGACAAATTCTCAACAAAGGGATTCCTTTTGAACTCATCAATAATGCTCTGGGAATGGTAGCTATGTCTCTGTATTTGGAACTCTAACATTGTCTAAGTGTTACTTGGTCAGTTGTGTCCAACTCCTTGTGACCTGAAATTCTCCAGGCAAGAGTGGGTTACCATTTCTCCCTCCCCAGAATCTTCCTGACCCAGGGTTTGAACAAGAGTCTCCTGCATTGCAAGCACATTGTTTATGATCTGAGCCACCAGGGAAGCCCGAGATTGTCTAAACTGTGATACACATGGAATGAGAGAAACTGAGTATCTTTAGTGGAAACTGCTTATTAAATGGCAATTGGACTTTGCAGTAGAATCAGATTACTTAGGCCAGGGCCATAGGACAAGCTTTCTTCAATATCCTCTATTGATTTTGTTGGGGGGAATCATGGCCCTAGTTCTGAATGAAATGAAAACTCTTGGTTTCAGTAACTATAGGTAGAAATGTTTGCTGTAAATAAAGAGGCCTGACCTACAGTGTCAAACTTTTGGGGTTTTACAAACCCACTTGAGGCTCTGCTGTGGTAGTTGAGCATCCAAGGCAGTATATCACCAGCAAAGTAGGTTGTAAGTAGTCCAGAGTTTATGAAACTTGCTCTGATTAGCCAAGTATGTAGATTTGGAGGATAATGTGCAAAGCAATGTTAAATAAATATTAAAAAAGAAAAAGAATACCAGAGTGGGTAGCCATTCCCTTCTCTAGGGGATCTTTCCAACTTTGGCTACCTGATGTGAAGAGCTGACTCATTGGAAAAGACCATGGTGGTGTGAAAAATTGAAGACAAAAGGAGAAGAGGACAGCAGAGGATGAGATGGTTAGATAGCATTATTGACTCGATGAATATGAATTTGAGCAGACTCTGGGAGATAAGTGAAAGAAAGGGAAGCCTGGTGTACTGCAGTCCATGGGATCGCAAGCAGCTGGACACGATTTAGCGACTTAACAGCAAACAACAACAATTCTGTAAACAGAAAGTATAGGTAAGAGCCTATTCTTACTGTTAAGTCAAAGATAGCCAGGTCATGTTGGGGAACAATTGTTACTGGTGGAGGTTCTTCCTAATCCTACCACTGGGATGACAAATTCTCAACAAAGGGATTCCTTTTGAACTCATCAATAATGCTCTGGGAATGGTAGCTATGTCTCTGTATTTGGAGCTCTAACATTGTCTAAGTGTTACTTGGTCAGTTGTGTCCAACTCCTTGTGACCTGAAATTCTCCAGGCAAGAGTGGGTTACCATTTCTCCCTCCACAGAATCTTCCTGACCCAGGGTTTGAACAAGAGTCTCCTGCATTGCAAGCACATTGTTTATGATCTGAGCCACCAGGGAAGCCCGAGATTGTCTAAACTGTGATACACATGGAATGAGAGAAACTGAGTATCTTTAGTGGAAACTGCTTATTAAATGGCAACTGGACTTTGCAGTAGAATCAGATTACTTAGGCCAGGGCCATAGGACAAACTTTCTTCAATATCCTCTATTGATTTTGTTGGGGGGAATCATGGCCCTAGTTCTGAATGAAATGAAAACTCTTGGTTTCAGTAACTATAGGTAGAAATGTTTGCTGTAAATAAAGAGGCCTGACCTACAGTGTCAAACTTTTGGGGTTTTACAAACCCACTTGAGGCTCTGCTGTGGTAGTTGAGCATCCAAGGCAGTATATCACCAGCAAAGTAGGTTGTAAGTAGTCCAGAGTTTATGAAACTTGCTCTGATTAGCCAAGTATGTAGATTTGGAGGATAATGCCTGCAAAGCATTTTGGGTCCCTCAGAAGAAAGGCCTCACTCATATAGGCGCAAGTACTGTTACCGCTGACAAAACAGATATGAAGAAATTCTTTCAGAGAAGGCCAGACTCATGACATTGGCTTAGAGAGGGTACTCTCTAGATGGATTTATTTTTCTTCTTGCCGCCTGCAACAGGACATTCCTCTGAGCTATTGCCACATCACTTAATACCATCAAGCATCTCTTGGCCATGTGGCGTATAACCTGGCATCTCTGTTTCTTGCTTTACAGTTTTAATTTTAACTGTTTCATTTCACCGCCAGCCCATCAATCAGAAGTCAAAACATGTTCTAGTCCCTGTTGTGTACTGAGCTGTCTGATGTCCAAACACTCATGTAGGCTTTTTGTCTGATCCCTACATTGGGTTTTTTTTTTTTTTCTCTCACTATTATTAGGTGTCAGAATTCTTATAAGAGTACTATGGGAAAACCCATTAGCTCTGTGGCAGGGAACCTCAGTTAATATGCTTGACCGTACATCCTGAGTTCGGTGGTACTCCTTGAGCAGATGCTGGTTCAATAAGAGTGACAAGAGACTCTTACATAATCCATGTCAGGTGTTTGGGCGTGGGAGCAGTGCAGAGTGGTGGGAGGAGATGATTACTCAGAAACTGTCATGATTGCCCCTTTGATTGCTGTTAGCATCAATGTTATTGTTTAATTTTATGAAGTGATTGGTGTCCAGTCAGCCTGGGAAAAAGAAGCATCAGTTATGAGGATGCACTTGCCATTCCAGGAGACACCACCAGAAGGAACTTTGAACTCTCTGAACCTTTCCTTTCTGGGTTGCAGTGTTCTTTTAGGGATTATCAGATTAAATATAACTTCAAGTGTCTGATCACTGTCACCAGAGGTTGATATGAGGTGTACCTGTTAGAAATGATAAACCAAGAGAAATTGCTGCTTTTTTATTATTTTAAAATAATTTTATCTATTTACATATTTAATTTTATTCCTGGCTATGTTGAGTCTTCACTGCTGCATGGGCTTTTCTTTAGTTGTGGCAAGTGGAGTCTCTTGTTGAGGGGCATGGGTTCCAGTGCATGGGGGCTTCGGTAGTTGCAGCTCCCAGGCTCTAGAGCACAAGCTTAATAGTTGTGGTACATGGGCTTAACTGCTTCTCAGCATGTGGGATCTTCCTGGGCCAGGGATCGAATCCGTGTCCCTCACATTGGAGGCAGATTCTTTAATACTGAGCCATCAGGGAAGCCCCAAGCAATTGTTTCTTTTTACAGGTTCATTTTTTTTTTTGGTGCTGTCTTTATATGGAATAATTGTGCATGTGTGTTTTATGTTGATCCACATGCCTATCTGAGATTCAGATAATTGAAAATAAAATTTGTGGTTCATTTGAACAAAATCACAGAATTCAGAAAGCATTACCCTATGCCCTGGGGAGGAAATGGCAATCCACTCCAGTATTCTTGCCTAGGAAATTCCATGGACAGAGGAGCCTGTTGGGCTACAGTCCATGGGGTCAGAAAGCAACTAGACGACAACAGACGACCTTTTCAAAGGTCTGATATATGATAGGTACTTGGGATTTAACTATAAGTAGAAAGAACATACCAGTCTGGATGTAGCACAAGATGAAATCAAGATTGCTGGGAGAAATATCAATAACCTCAGGTATGCAGATGACACCACCCTTATGGCCAAAAGCAAAGAGAAACTAAAGAGCCTCTTGATGAAGGTGAAAGAGGAGAGTGAAAAAGCTGGCCTAAAACTCAACATTCAAAAAACTAAGATCTTGGAATCTGGTCCCATCACTTCATAGCAAATAGATGGACAAACTGTGAAAGCAGTGACAGATTGTATTTTCTTGGGCTCCAAAATCACTGTGGATGGTGAATGCAGCCATGACAAAGCCTAGACAATGTATAAGAAAGCAGAGACAATTTATCATGTAGTCAAAGCTATGGTTTTCCCAGTAGTTATGTATGAATGTGACAGTTGGACCATAAAGAAGACTGAGCACTGAAGGATTATTGCCTCTGGACTGTGGTTAAGAAGACTTTTTTTATTCCTGGCTATGTTGAGTCTTCACTGCTGCATGGGCTTTTCTTTAGTTGTGGCAAGTGGAGTCTCTTGTTGAGGGGCATGGGTTCCAGTGCATGGGGCTTCGTAGTTGCAGCTCCCAGGCTCTAGAGCACAAGCTTAATAGTTGTGGTACATGGGCTTAACTGCTTCTCAGCATGTGGGATCTTCCTGGGCCAGGGATCGAATCCGTGTCCCTCACATTGGAGGCAGATTCTTTAATACTGAGCCATCAGGGAAGCCCCAAGCAATTGTTTCTTTTTACAGGTTCATTTTTTTTTTTGGTGCTGTCTTTATATGGAATAATTGTGCATGTGTGTTTTATGTTGATCCACATGCCTATCTGAGATTCAGATAATTGAAAATAAAATTTGTGGTTCATTTGAACAAAATCACAGAATTCAGAAAGCATTACCCTATGCCCTGGAGAGGAAATGGCAATCCACTCCAGTATTCTTGCCTAGGAAATTCCATGGACAGAGGAGCCTGTTGGGCTACAGTCCATGGGGTCAGAAAGCAACTAGACGACAACAGACGACCTTTTCAAAGGTCTGATATATGATAGGTACTTGGGATTTAACTATAAGTAGAAAGAACATACCAGTCTGGATGTAGCACAAGATGAAATCAAGATTGCTGGGAGAAATATCAATAACCTCAGGTATGCAGATGACACCACCCTTATGGCCAAAAGCAAAGAGAAACTAAAGAGCCTCTTGATGAAGGTGAAAGAGGAGAGTGAAAAAGCTGGCCTAAAACTCAACATTCAAAAAACTAAGATCTTGGAATCTGGTCCCATCACTTCATAGCAAATAGATGGACAAACTGTGAAAGCAGTGACAGATTGTATTTTCTTGGGCTCCAAAATCACTGTGGATGGTGAATGCAGCCATGACAAAGCCTAGACAATGTATAAGAAAGCAGAGACAATTTATCATGTAGTCAAAGCTATGGTTTTCCCAGTAGTTATGTATGAATGTGACAGTTGGACCATAAAGAAGGCTGAGCACTGAAGGATTATTGCCTCTGGACTGTGGTGTTGAAGAAGACTTTTGAGAGTCCCTTAGATTGCAAGGAGATCAAACCAGTCAGTCCTAAATGGAATTGGCTCAGAGTATTTATTGAAAGGACTGATGGTGAAGCTCCAATATTTTGGTCACCTGATGCAAAAAGACTCATTGGGAAAGACCCTGATGTTGGGAAAAATAGAAGGCAGAAGGAGAAGGGGATGACAGAGGATGAGATACTTGGATGGCATCACTGAGTCAATGAACATGAGTTTGAGAAAGCTCAGGTAAAGGACAGGGAAGCCTGCTGTGCTACAGTCCATGGGGTTGCAAAGAGTCAGACATGACTGAGCCACTGAACTGAGAAAGAACATGGTCCTATTCCTACAGTGTTCATAGGAAAGTCAACTACAGTCATTTACTTGATAGTCACCAAGTAAAGTTGGGAGTTGGGATTTATTTTTCTGAGGTATGATTATTTAGGCTAGGAGAGTTATTTAGATATTTTCACATTCAGAAGGGACTGTGCAGATCCTTAAATAGGCTTCTTCACTCCAAACTCCTGCTTTTTCCCATGAGCCTGGGCTAATATTAGAAAGGTGATCATACCTTTTGTTACTGATCTGTAATAGTAGCCAACGTTCCACTGGGAATTGTGGTAGGATACAGGTGTTGTTTTTGTTGTTGTTCAATTGCTAAGTTGTGTTCGACTTGTTGTGACCCCATGAACTAAGGCATGCCAGGCTTCCCTGTCCTTCACTATCCCTCCTCTGCGACCACTCTTTCTGTCTTAATAGAAAGTAAAGTCTTGAAAGGTGAAAGAGGAGAGCGAAAAAGCTGGCCTAAAACTCAACATTCAAAAAACTAAGATCTTGGAATCTGGTCCCATCACTTCATAGCAAATAGATGGACAAACTGTGAAAGCAGTGACAGATTGTATTTTCTTGGGCTCCAAAATCACTGTGGATGGTGAATGCAGCCATGACAAAGCCTAGACAATGTATAAGAAAGCAGAGACAATTTATCATGTAGTCAAAGCTATGGTTTTCCCAGTAGTTATGTATGAATGTGACAGTTGGACCATAAAGAAGACTGAGCACTGAAGGATTATTGCCTCTGGACTGTGGTGTTGAAGAAGACTTTTGAGAGTCCCTTAGATTGCAAGGAGATCAAACCAGTCAGTCCTAAATGGAATTGGCTCAGAGTATTTATTGAAAGGACTGATGGTGAAGCTCCAATATTTTGGTCACCTGATGCAAAAAGACTCATTGGGAAAGACCCTGATGTTGGGAAAAATAGAAGGCAGAAGGAGAAGGGGATGACAGAGGATGAGATACTTGGATGGCATCACTGAGTCAATGAACATGAGTTTGAGAAAGCTCAGGTAAAGGACAGGGAAGCCTGCTGTGCTACAGTCCATGGGGTTGCAAAGAGTCAGACATGACTGAGCCACTGAACTGAGAAAGAACATGGTCGTATTCCTACAGTGTTCATAGGAAAGTCAACTACAGTCATTTACTTGATAGTCACCAAGTAAAGTTGGGAGTTGGGATTTATTTTTCTGAGGTATGATTATTTAGGCTAGGAGAGTTATTTAGATATTTTCACATTCAGAAGGGACTGTGCAGATCCTTAAATAGGCTTCTTCACTCCAAACTCCTGCTTTTTCCCATGAGCCTGGGCTAATATTAGAAAGGTGATCATACCTTTTGTTACTGATCTGTAATAGTAGCCAACGTTCCACTGGGAATTGTGGTAGGATACAGGTGTTGTTTTTGTTGTTGTTCAATTGCTAAGTTGTGTTCGACTTGTTGTGACCCCATGAACTAAGGCATGCCAGGCTTCCCTGTCCTTCACTATCCCTCCTCTGCGTACCACTCGTTTCTGTCTATAGAGTAAAGGTCAGAAAAACTGTCAAAAAGTCTTGATGATTCCTGATTTCTCCATTTTCCAGTGATCTATTACTTTTTCTTCATCCACCTCCCTCCTTAGCTTCTCTCTTTTTTGGGTTGGGGGGACACTTCTGTTGGTCTTTAATTTATCTATTTTCATCCGTCTTTGTTCTTTGGCCTGTGTGGGCCTCCCATCACAGTGGCCACCGTCGTCGCAGAGCACCGGCTCTGGGCGCATGCGCCCCAGAGCTCTGGCTCGGTAATTGGACACATTGGTCCAGCCGCTCCGCGGCACGTGGGATCTTCCCAGGCCAGGGATCAAACTGGCGCCCCTGGCACTGCAAGGCAGTGTCTTTACCCACTGGACCACCAGGGGAAGCCCAGCTTCTCTTTAAATAGAATCCCTGGCCCACCTGTTTTCCCCTCCAGCTTTATTGAGATTTTTTTTTTTTTTTTTAAAGATTTATTTATTTATTTGTTTATTTTGGGCGGGGGTCGAGTTGGGGAGGGAGGGGAGCAGGCGGGCCACTTCTATTGGTCTTTCGTTTCTCTATGTTCATCTGTCTTTGTTCTTTGGCTCCTGTGGGCCTCCCATCGCGGTGGCGTCTGTTGCTGCAGAGCGCTGGCTCTGGGCACATGCACTCCAGAGCTCTGACTCGGTAATTGGACACATCAGTCCAGTCGCTCCGCGGCACGTGGGATCTTCCCAGGCCAGGGCTCGAACCGGCGCCCCTTGCACTTCAAGGCGGTGTCCTTACCCACTGGACCACCAGGGGAAGCCCCCTTTATTGAGATATTAATGATGTATAACATATGTAACTATAAGATGTATAGGGTGATGATTTGATACACACATATATGTATGTATATTACACATCTATGTATGTATGTTACAAAATTATTACTGAAGTAAGGTTAGTTAACATTTCCATCCCCTGAAGCAATTATCATTTTTTGGTATGGTAATAATATTTAAGATCAGTTGTCTTAAAAACTTCCAAGTATATAGCACAGTGTTGCTAATCATAATCACCATGCTGTACATTACAGCCCAGAACTTATGCCTTATGTTGCTTGAAGTCTGTATCCTTTCCTGGTCCCTCTTTATAATTACTCTCTTCACACACAATCAACTGCTCCTTCCTTAGTTGAGCTCTCTTAGCAAAACTTGGCCCTGGTTAAATGTCTCTGCCTACTCCACTCCTCCATCCATTCCTGCACCCAAGCAATTGAATATGACTGAAGAATAATCTTAACATGATTTGCTTTAAATTTATGACATCATATCTCACAGGGTTGCCTGGCAGTCTGACCACATCCACCAGTTTTTTTATTTGACCAAGAAAAGAAATATGACCTCTTTCATGTGCTCCCACCACCAGATCTAGCCAATTGTTTGCACCTGTGCCCCCTGCAGAGGGTATGTCTGAGCTGGCCCTGCACTGCATCCTCTCCTCTCTCCATAATAGCATGGTGGCCACCATGTGCCAGGCTTAGTTGTAAGTACCTGATATATTAACTAATGTAGTCCTTACAGAAACCCTGTGAGGTAGGGCTCATACCAGTTTCATAGTGAGGTAACTGAGGCCCACCGAAATTCAGTAACTTGTCGAAAGTCTCGCATTCATAATAAAATTGAGTGACTCCAGGGTCCATGTGTGTTGCCTCTCTGTAATACTTTATCTCTTGGGACATTTCTCTCACAGCTCTCCCCTTTCTCCTGCACCATCAGTTTATCCCTCTCTACCAGATCTTATTCAGCAGTTAGAAGCAAATTCTAGCAGCTGCTACTTCCACAACTTACCTTTGACGCTGTATCTTCCTCCAGCTACCCCTAATTTTTTATCCCTGTTCTCTTACTGGACCACCAGGGGAAGCCCCCTTTATTGAGATATTAATGATGTATAACATATGTAACTATAAGATGTATAGGGTGATGATTTGATACACACATATATGTATGTATATTACACATCTATGTATGTATGTTACAAAATTATTACTGAAGTAAGGTTAGTTAACATTTCCATCCCCTGAAGCAATTATCATTTTTTGGTATGGTAATAATATTTAAGATCAGTTGTCTTAAAAACTTCCAAGTATATAGCACAGTGTTGCTAATCATAATCACCATGCTGTACATTACAGCCCAGAACTTATGCCTTATGTTGCTTGAAGTCTGTATCCTTTCCTGGTCCCTCTTTATAATTACTCTCTTCACACACAGTCAACTGCTCCTTCCTTAGTTGAGCTCTCTTAGCAAAACTTGGCCCTGGTTAAATGTCTCTGCCTACTCCACTCCTCCATCCATTCCTGCACCCAAGCAATTGAATATGACTGAAGAATAATCTTAACATGATTTGCTTTAAATTTATGACATCATATCTCACAGGGTTGCCTGGCAGTCTGACCACATCCACCAGTTTTTTTATTTGACCAAGAAAAGAAATATGACCTCTTTCATGTGCTCCCACCACCAGATCTAGCCAATTGTTTGCACCTGTGCCCCCTGCAGAGGAGGGTATGTCTGAGCTGGCCCTGCACTGCATCCTCTCCTCTCTCCATAATAGCATGGTGGCCACCATGTGCCAGGCTTAGTTGTAAGTACCTGATATATTAACTAATGTAGTCCTTACAGAAACCCTGTGAGGTAGGGCTCATACCAGTTTCATAGTGAGGTAACTGAGGCCCACCGAAATTCAGTAACTTGTCGAAAGTCTCGCATTCATAATAAAATTGAGTGACTCCAGGGTCCATGTGTGTTGCCTCTCTGTAATACTTTATCTCTTGGGACATTTCTCTCACAGCTCTCCCCTTTCTCCTGCACCATCAGTTTATCCCTCTCTACCAGATCTTATTCAGCAGTTAGAAGCAAATTCTAGCAGCTGCTACTTCCACAACTTACCTTTGACGCTGTATCTTCCTCCAGCTACCCCCTAATGTCCCTGTTCTCTTTTCCAGATTTCTTATGTTTTCTGTGTTTGCTCTCTTTTCCCCAATTTCCTTTGGAAGCACTTCATCCTGACTTTTGTCCCTACCATTCCAGGGAAACAACTTTTGTCAAGGTCACGGATGACTTCCTGTGAGAAGGGTCAGTCTCAGTTTCTTTACTCAGCCCCCTACTCAGAAATGTTTTATTCACGTGTCTTGGTTTCTCTCCCACCCATGGCCACTTCTCTGTCTCCTCTGCTGGACCTTCCCCTGCTGGCCAGCCTCTAAATGTTCCGTTGTTCAGGGCTTGGGCTGGACTACTTCCCCTTCTTCCACTGTCATTCTCTTGGTGATCTCATCCCGTCTCAAGGCCTTAAATATAATTTATAAGTTGATGACTCGTCTAAGTTTTTATTTCTAGCTTTGACCTTCCTTAGATGTCCAACATTTCCATTTGGCTGTCACAGGCACAAGCGTTACAGAGTTAATATATCTCAAATAAAACTCTCGATTTTGCTCTTTATCCTTCAGTTCTTATTTTTTAGTCAAGTGGGATCTTCCTCTCTCATCCCACATTATAATTATCAGCAAGACTCTACCTTCAGATTACATCTCAGATCTGACCACCTGTCTCCATTTCTAGGACTACACCCTCATTCGGAAACACTGTCACCTAGTCCCTGGGTTTTGCAATAGCCTCTTTACAAGTCTCCCTGCTTTTTCTGTTGCTCTGGTATAAACTGTTCTCTACCCTGCAGCCAGTCATTCTTTTTTTTTTTTTTTTGAGCATTGAACTGTATACTTATTTTTTTTTATTCTTTATTTTAAAGGTTTTACATAGTTTTGTTGTTCACAGACATGTATGTTCCCAGATCAGTCATATGCATATCCATGGTCCCCACCCCCCCAGTTCCCCCCATCCCACCCCTCCAGACCTTCGCCCCAAGCCATTGTAAGCACTCCTATTCCCTTAGCACAATGACACTAGCTATCTTTTCCACACATAACAGTATAGGTTTCCTTGTTACTCCCTCCATGCTTCCCCCTCCCTATTTCTTCCCCACAGTGTCCCTATGTCTATGCTCTGTCTGTTTTTCCATGAGTTGCCTGCGTGTGTTATCAAGACCGTCCTACTAGATTCCATATATGTGTGTTAGTATACTGTATTTGTCTTTCTCTTTTTGACTTACTTCACTTTTTATGATAGGTTCTAGAGCCAGCCACTTCATTAGGACTGAGTCTTCTGCATTTCTTTTAACAGCTGAGTAGTATTCCATTGTATATATGTACCAGAGCTTCTGAATCCACTCATTTGTCGATGGACATCTAGGTTGCTTCCATGTTCTGGCTATTGTATAGAGAGCTGCAATGAACATTGGGGTACAGGTGCTTCTTTCAGTTTTGATTTCATCAGGATATAACCCTAATAGTGGGATTGCTGGCTCATAGGGTGCTTCTATTTTTAGTTTTTTAAGAAATCTCCATACTGTCTTCCATAGAGGCTGTATCAATTGACATTCCCACCAGCAATGCAAGAGGGTTCCCTTTTCTCCGCACCCTCTCCAGCATTTATTGTCTGTCGATTTGTTGATGATGGCCATTCTGACAAGTGTGAGGTGGTATCTCATTGTAGTTTTAATTTGCATTTCTCTAATGATAAGCAAGGTTGAGCTTCGTTTCATGTGCTTTTGGGCCATCTGTATGTCCTCTTTGGAGAAGCGTCTCTTTAGATCTTTTTCCCATTTTTTGACTGGGTTGTTCGTTTTCCCTGTGCTGAGTTGTCTGAGTTGCTTGTAGATTTTGGAGATGAATTCTTTGTCTGTTGTTTCATTTGCTATGATTTTCTCCCACTCTGTGGGTTGTCTGTTCAGCTTTTTTGTAATTTCCTTTGCTGTACAAAAGCTTTTAAGTTTTATGAGGTCCCACAAGTTCATTTTTCTTTTCAGTTCCACTATCCTAGTAGGTAGGTCAGAGAAGATCTTGCTTTGATTGATGTCCTTGAAGGTTTTGCCTAATCTCTTTGGAGATTAACCAGACCTTCGCCCCAAGCCATTGTAAGCACTCCTATTCCCTTAGCACAATGACACTAGCTATCTTTTCCACACATAACAGTATAGGTTTCCTTGTTACTCCCTCCATGCTTCCCCCTCCCTATTTCTTCCCCACAGTGTCCCTATGTCTATGCTCTGTCTGTTTTTCCATGAGTTGCCTGCGTGTGTTATCAAGACCGTCCTACTAGATTCCATATATGTGTGTTAGTATACTGTATTTGTCTTTCTCTTTTTGACTTACTTCACTTTTTATGATAGGTTCTAGAGCCAGCCACTTCATTAGGACTGAGTCTTCTGCATTTCTTTTAACAGCTGAGTAGTATTCCATTGTATATATGTACCAGAGCTTCTGAATCCACTCATTTGTCGATGGACATCTAGGTTGCTTCCATGTTCTGGCTATTGTATAGAGAGCTGCAATGAACATTGGGGTACAGGTGCTTCTTTCAGTTTTGATTTCATCAGGATATAACCCTAATAGTGGGATTGCTGGCTCATAGGGTGCTTCTATTTTTAGTTTTTTAAGAAATCTCCATACTGTCTTCCATAGAGGCTGTATCAATTGACATTCCCACCAGCAATGCAAGAGGGTTCCCTTTTCTCCGCACCCTCTCCAGCATTTATTGTCTGTCGATTTGTTGATGATGGCCATTCTGACAAGTGTGAGGTGGTATCTCATTGTAGTTTTAATTTGCATTTCTCTAATGATAAGCAAGGTTGAGCTTCGTTTCATGTGCTTTTGGGCCATCTGTATGTCCTCTTTGGAGAAGCGTCTCTTTAGATCTTTTTCCCATTTTTTGACTGGGTTGTTCGTTTTCCCTGTGCTGAGTTGTCTGAGTTGCTTGTAGATTTTGGAGATGAATTCTTTGTCTGTTGTTTCATTTGCTATGATTTTCTCCCACTCTGTGGGTTGTCTGTTCAGCTTTTTTGTAATTTCCTTTGCTGTACAAAAGCTTTTAAGTTTTATGAGGTCCCACAAGTTCATTTTTCTTTTCAGTTCCACTATCCTAGTAGGTAGGTCAGAGAAGATCTTGCTTTGATTGATGTCCTTGAAGGTTTTGCCTAATCTCTTTGGAGATTAATCTTCTCGAAGAAACTGTCCATTTCTTCCCAGTTGTCCAGTTTGTTGCCATAGAGTTGCTCATAATAGTCTCTTAGAATCCTTTGGATTTCTGCATGATCTGTTGTAATCTCTCCTTTTTTGTTTTTGATTCTGTTGATCTGGTTCTTCTCTCTCTTTCTCTTGATGAGTCTGGCCAGAGGATTGTCAATTTTGTTTGCCTTTTCAAAGAACCAGCTTTTTGTTTTATTTATCTGTACTATAGTTTCTTTCATTTCTTTCTCATTTGTTTCTGCTCTAGTCTTTATAATTTCTCGTCTTCTGCTGGCTTTGGGATGTTTTTGTTCTTCTTTCTCCAGTTGTTTTAAGCGGAGGGTTAAGTCATCTGCTTCATATTTTCCTAGTTTCTTGAGGTGGGATTGTATTGCTATAAATTTCCCTCTTAGAACTGCTTTTGCGGTATCCCATAGGTTTTGCACAGTCATATGTTCTTTGTCATTTTCTTCTAGGAATTTTTAAATTTCTCCTTTGATTTCCTCAGTAATCAGCTGGTTTTTTAGGTATGTGTTGTTTAATCGCCATGTGTTTGTATTTTTAGCAGTTTTTTTCCTGTAGTTGATCTCTAGTCTCATTGCATTGTGGTCCAAGAAGATGGTTGATATAATTTCAGTTTTCTTGAACTGACTGAGGTTTGATTTGTGGCCCAAGATGTGGCCTATCCTGGAGAATGTTCCGTGAGCACTTGAGAAGAAAGTGTATTCTTCTGCTTTTGGGTGGAACATCCTAAAGATATCGATGAGATCCATCTTTTCTAGTGTGGCATTTAAGGCTTGTGTTTCTTTATTAATTTTCTGTTTGGATGATCTGTCCATTGGAGTGAGAGGCGTGTTAAAGTCTCCTACTATTACTGTGGGGTGTCTTTTGAGCTTTTTTGTAATTTTTTTTGCTGTACAAAAGCTTTTAAGTTTTATGAGGTCCCACAAGTTCATTTTTCTTTTCAGTTCCACTATCCTAGTAGGTAGGTCAGAGAAGATCTTGCTTTGATTGATGTCCTTGAAGGTTTTGCCTAATCTCTTTGGAGATTAATCTTCTCGAAGAAACTGTCCATTTCTTCCCAGTTGTCCAGTTTGTTGCCATAGAGTTGCTCATAATAGTCTCTTAGAATCCTTTGGATTTCTGCATGATCTGTTGTAATCTCTCCTTTTTTGTTTTTGATTCTGTTGATCTGGTTCTTCTCTCTCTTTCTCTTGATGAGTCTGGCCAGAGGATTGTCAATTTTGTTTGCCTTTTCAAAGAACCAGCTTTTTGTTTTATTTATCTGTACTATAGTTTCTTTCATTTCTTTCTCATTTGTTTCTGCTCTAGTCTTTATAATTTCTCGTCTTCTGCTGGCTTTGGGATGTTTTTGTTCTTCTTTCTCCAGTTGTTTTAAGCGGAGGGTTAAGTCATCTGCTTCATATTTTCCTAGTTTCTTGAGGTGGGATTGTATTGCTATAAATTTCCCTCTTAGAACTGCTTTTGCGGTATCCCATAGGTTTTGCACAGTCATATGTTCTTTGTCATTTTCTTCTAGGAATTTTTAAATTTCTCCTTTGATTTCCTCAGTAATCAGCTGGTTTTTTAGGTATGTGTTGTTTAATCGCCATGTGTTTGTATTTTTAGCAGTTTTTTTCCTGTAGTTGATCTCTAGTCTCATTGCATTGTGGTCCAAGAAGATGGTTGATATAATTTCAGTTTTCTTGAACTGACTGAGGTTTGATTTGTGGCCCAAGATGTGGCCTATCCTGGAGAATGTTCCGTGAGCACTTGAGAAGAAAGTGTATTCTTCTGCTTTTGGGTGGAACATCCTAAAGATATCGATGAGATCCATCTTTTCTAGTGTGGCATTTAAGGCTTGTGTTTCTTTATTAATTTTCTGTTTGGATGATCTGTCCATTGGAGTAAGAGGCGTGTTAAAGTCTCCTACTATTACTGTGTTATTGTTGGTTTCCTCTTTTATGTCTGAAAGTATTTGTCTTATGTCTTGAGGTGCCCCTGTGTTGGGTGCATAGATATTCATGACTGTTATGTCTTCCTCTTGGATGGATCCCTTAATCATGATGTAGTGACCTGCCTTGTCTCTTAGAATCTTCTTTACTTTAAAGTCTATTTTGTCTGATATGAGGATTGCTACTCCAGCTTTCTTTTGATTTTCATTTGCATGGAATATCTTTTTCCAGCCTTTCACTTTCAGTCTATGAGTGTCTCTGGGTCTGAAGTGGGTCTCTTTTAAACAGCATATATATGGGTCATGTTTCTGGATCCATTCAGCCAACCTGTGTTGTTTGGTTGGAGCAATTAGTCCATTTACATTCAAAGTAATTATTGATATGAATGTTCCTGTTGTCATCTTCTTAGAAATTTGGGGTTTGATTTGTAAGGCTTCTCCTAATCTATTTATTGGCTATCTCAGGCCCTTTAACACTTGTTGTAGGGCTGGTTTTGTGGTACAGAATTCTTTTAGTTTTTGTCTGTCTGAGAAGCTTTTGACTTCTCCATCGATTCTGAATGAGATTCTTGCTGGGTAGAGAATTCTTGGTTGAGGGTTATTCTCTTTTAGCCGTTTAAATGTGTCCTGCCATTGTCTTCTGACCTGTAGGGTTTCTGTTGAGAGATCCGCAGTCAGACGTATGAGGTTTCCTTTATATGTTATTTGTTGTTTGCTCCTAGCTGCTTTTAGCGCCATGTGTTTGTATTTTTAGCAGTTTTTTTCCTGTAGTTGATCTCTAGTCTCATTGCATTGTGGTCCAAGAAGATGGTTGATATAATTTCAGTTTTCTTGAACTGACTGAGGTTTGATTTGTGGCCCAAGATGTGGCCTATCCTGGAGAATGTTCCGTGAGCACTTGAGAAGAAAGTGTATTCTTCTGCTTTTGGGTGGAACATCCTAAAGATATCGATGAGATCCATCTTTTCTAGTGTGGCATTTAAGGCTTGTGTTTCTTTATTAATTTTCTGTTTGGATGATCTGTCCATTGGAGTGAGAGGCGTGTTAAAGTCTCCTACTATTACTGTGTTATTGTTGGTTTCCTCTTTTATGTCTGAAAGTATTTGTCTTATGTCTTGAGGTGCCCCTGTGTTGGGTGCATAGATATTCATGACTGTTATGTCTTCCTCTTGGATGGATCCCTTAATCATGATGTAGTGACCTGCCTTGTCTCTTAGAATCTTCTTTACTTTAAAGTCTATTTTGTCTGATATGAGGATTGCTACTCCAGCTTTCTTTTGATTTTCATTTGCATGGAATATCTTTTTCCAGCCTTTCACTTTCAGTCTATGAGTGTCTCTGGGTCTGAAGTGGGTCTCTTTTAAACAGCATATATATGGGTCATGTTTCTGGATCCATTCAGCCAACCTGTGTTGTTTGGTTGGAGCAATTAGTCCATTTACATTCAAAGTAATTATTGATATGAATGTTCCTGTTGTCATCTTCTTAGAAATTTGGGGTTTGATTTGTAAGGCTTCTCCTAATCTATTTATTGGCTATCTCAGGCCCTTTAACACTTGTTGTAGGGCTGGTTTTGTGGTACAGAATTCTTTTAGTTTTTGTCTGTCTGAGAAGCTTTTGACTTCTCCATCGATTCTGAATGAGATTTTTGCTGGGTAGAGAATTCTTGGTTGAGGGTTATTCTCTTTTAGCCGTTTAAATGTGTCCTGCCATTGTCTTCTGGCCTGTAGGGTTTCTGTTGAGAGATCCGCAGTCAGACGTATGAGGTTTCCTTTATATGTTATTTGTTGTTTGCTCCTAGCTGCTTTTAGTAATCTGTCTTTATATTTAGTGTGCGTTAGTTTGATTAGAATGTGCCTTGATGTGTTTCTTCTGGGGTTTCTCCTGTATGGAACTCTTTCTGCTTCTTGGATGTGGTTGACTATTTCCTTTCCCATCCTGGGGAAGTTTTCTACTATAACCCATAACCTCTTCAGGAATTTTTTCGTAACCTTTCTTTCCCTCTTCTTCCTCTGTAACTCCTATAATTCTAATGTTGGTGCGTTTGATATTGTCCCATAGGTCTCTGAGGCTATCCTCAGTTCTTTTAATTCTTTTGGCTTTGTTCTGTTCCTCACCAGTTATTTCCACCAGTCTGTCTTCCGGCTCGCTTATCTGTTCTTCTGCCTCCGATACTCTACTGTTGTGACCTTCTATAGTATTTTTGAGTTCAGCAATTGAGTTGGTGGTCTCTATTTGCTTATTTTTCATTTCCTGCATGTCTTTTCTCAGTGCACTGATTTCATCTAATATTCTGTTTTTGGTGTTTTGCATCCTCATTAGTATAGCTTTTCTGAATTCTCTTTCAGATAATTTGTCTATCTCCTCCTCTGTCAGTTGAAGCTGTGATTCTCTAGCTTGGTTCTTCATTTGTGCAGTGTTTCTCTGTAGTTTCATTATTAGGTTAGTTTTTGTTTCTTTGTGTGTGTCTGTGTGTGTGGAGTTCTTTTCCCCACCAGGCTTCTTGGTTGAATTCTCCCTTCCTTTGGGTTTCTGTCCTTCTAGAAGGGTTCAATGGTTTGTGTCTTGGGTGGTGTTATGTCTTGTTTACAGGTGAACAATCTCTAGTGTTGTATGTTCTTTGATAGTGTGGGGTCTTGGAATCAGGACTTCTAGTCCGAGGATCCTTGGTTTGATGATTGGTCAGGGGGTGTAGGCTCTATGTCTGGTTTGCTATGATGTTCTGTAATATTAGTTCAAATACTAACATCTGAGGAGCAAGAGGTGTGTCCCTAATGGGTGACAGTCATAAAAGCATGCAGATGTTTTCTAACATAGTCATAAGGTATACATACATACACAGCAATAACCACATCTAACCAGTCTTACAGTGACAAAGCATAGGAAATTTTTCTGGCAAACAACGCAATCAAAGATGGTACTTGCCCGTTAAGCTCTGAATTAATTAAAATAGTGCCTGGAAAAATAGATCTTGGGTAAGGTCCTGGCTTGGACTATTTCATTGAAAGCCATTTTTAACTAAGACGTGTTGAGGGTGAGGAGGTGGAGAGTGTATGGGTAATGAGAAGGAATATATTCGACTTGGAAGGATTTTATAGGGTTAGGTAGCAAAGATTAGTGTGTTGTATTGTTTAGTGCAGCTGGAAGAGAATAGTGGAGACAGGAAGGTAGGAAATATTTATCTAGGGGGTAGTGGTAGATAGGAGAAAGTTTTAGATTTAGAACATAGAGGGAGGAAGGAGTGGGAAAGAGGAAAGAAAATTAGAAGTTCAAGAATTAAAATTAAAAAAATTAATAATTAAAAATTAAAAAAGGGAAGAGAAACTTAATAAGAAGAGACAAAAGAGAAAAAACAAAAAACAAAAAAACCCAAACCTGACCGATCAAACGAATAAACAGAACCGTCCGCAACAGATAAGCAAAAAAGCTAAATACTGTCCCTGGTTTTTATCCTCTCATCTGTCTAGTGGAAGCCAGTCTGCTCTCGATGGTGTTGTTTTGATGATGTAGCCTTTCCCTTATGGCACCGGTCTGCAAGCGCAGGTCCTGACCGGGTCGGCGGGCTGATCCCAGTCTGTCGGGCAGGGGACCACGGCAACTGGGGGAGTTCTTTTTCCCACCAGGCTTCTTGGTTGAATTCTCCCTTCCTTTGGGTTTCTGTCCTTCTAGAAGGGTTCAATGGTTTGTGTCTTGGGTGGTGTTATGTCTTGTTTACAGGTGAACAATCTCTAGTGTTGTATGTTCTTTGATAGTGTGGGGTCTTGGAATCAGGACTTCTAGTCCGAGGATCCTTGGTTTGATGATTGGTCAGGGGGTGTAGGCTCTATGTCTGGTTTGCTATGATGTTCTGTAATATTAGTTCAAATACTAACATCTGAGGAGCAAGAGGTGTGTCCCTAATGGGTGACAGTCATAAAAGCATGCAGATGTTTTCTAACATAGTCATAAGGTATACATACATACACAGCAATAACCACATCTAACCAGTCTTACAGTGACAAAGCATAGGAAATTTTTCTGGCAAACAACGCAATCAAAGATGGTACTTGCCCGTTAAGCTCTGAATTAATTAAAATAGTGCCTGGAAAAATAGATCTTGGGTAAGGTCCTGGCTTGGACTATTTCATTGAAAGCCATTTTTAACTAAGACGTGTTGGGGGTGAGGAGGTGGAGAGTGTATGGGTAATGAGAAGGAATATATTCGACTTGGAAGGATTTTATAGGGTTAGGTAGCAAAGATTAGTGTGTTGTATTGTTTAGTGCAGCTGGAAGAGAATAGTGGAGACAGGAAGGTAGGAAATATTTATCTAGGGGTTAGTGGTAGATAGGAGAAAGTTTTAGATTTAGAACATAGAGGGATGAAGGAGTGGGAAAGAGGAAAGAAAATTAGAAGTTCAAGAATTAAAATTAAAAAAATTAATAATTAAAAATTAAAAAAGGGAAGAGAAACTTAATAAGAAGAGACAAAAGAGAAAAAACAAAAAACAAAAAAACCCAAACCTGACCGATCAAACGAATAAACAGAACCGTCCGCAACAGATAAGCAAAAAAGCTAAATACTGTCCCTGGTTTTTATCCTCTCATCTGTCTAGTGGAAGCCAGTCTGCTCTCGATGGTGTTGTTTTGATGATGTAGCCTTTCCCTTATGGCACCGGTCTGCAAGCGCAGGTCCTGACCGGGTCGGCGGGCTGATCCCAGTCTGTCGGGCAGGGGACCACGGCAAGCGCGCAATCCCATGTTGGGCGGGGGCTTCCTGGCTCTGCTGCACACCCGCCGGTAGCCTCCAGTACCTGCCCTTCTCCCGGCTTCCTCCTCTGCAGGTGTAGCTATGGGGGTGCAGCTATGGGGGTGCACGGGCTCCTCCGCCACTGGTGCGCGTGCACTGCCGGTTACGCCTCCAAGTCCCAAAGGCAGGACAAGCTTCCCCGTCTGGCTCGAGCCAGGTCCCTGGTCAGCAATCTGTGGGCGACTTCCCCTTCAGCCAGTCCTCCTCTTGGAGTGTTTGAACTCACCCGGTGCCAGGAGGAAAGTCGCGATTTTCGCCTGGCTGAGCGACGCGATCCTCACACTGGGCGCTCCCTCCTGTCTCCCGGTCGGTCCCTAGGCAGCGCTCCCCGCGTTCCGTCAGGCCTCAGGTCGCTAGGCAGCAAGCGCGTTCTGCTCGGCCCTGCTCCTGTATCCTATCTTCGCGGTGTCTTAATTTCTGCCGGCGATCCGGGCGGATTCTTGGAGTTTTCACGCTGAGTGATGCCCTCTCTCCCCGAGGCTCCGCTTAGGCCCCCTTTTAGGGCACTTGCTGGTGTGCTCTCCGTCGGTGCGGTTCGGCATGGGGATTAGGATAGAGGATTCTTAGAACCCCAGCTCCGGGAAATTTCTGGCTATTCACTCTTCTACTCTCGCGGACCTATGGAATTCTTCTGTCGTCTAGCGGCTGGTTTGTTGGTGGTGGTTCTTTTCTTGATTAGTTCTGGTGATTCTGTTGGGGAGCTGGTGAAATCTTCCCCTCATTTCTCCGCCATCTTGGCTCCCCCCTCCATTCTTTATAAATATGCTTTAGATGTGGCCCTTGCCTACCCCTGACTTCTTGTTTCCTGTATTCTCTGTCTGTCCTTACCCACCCCCGACCCCCTCAGCCCAGTCTGCTTTGTCATTCTTTGAACACAGTAAGCAGACATATGCCTCAAGGCTTTGCTTTCGCTATTCCGGTTGTTCCCCTCTGCTGGGAATCTTTAATGGCCTAAATCAAACAAAGGAATTCATTGTCTTGGCATGGTCTCTGTTCAACAGACTTTACCTTATTAGAAAAACTTTTCTTGATCTTTCCATCTAAAATAGTAGCATCTGGCATTTTCTGTCTTCTAGCTGGGTTTAATCGGAGTGTGATGTATTGTATATGTATTTGTATATGTCTTTGTTTGCTGTACATCCCCTGAGTGATATATCAGCTCTCTGAAGGCAGAGATGTCATTGCTGTATTCCTAGTGCCTGGAACTAGGTGCTTGATAAATATTTGTGAATTTTTGGAGTAGGGGAAGGTATTAAGTCCTACAAAGCTAAAAGATATATAAGAATGAAAAAGGTTAGCGGTAATATTTGTTTTAAGTTAAAATCAGTAAATGATAGCTGAAAAGGGATATATATGTGCAGAAAATCACCTAGAAAGAGAGTCTCAGAATTCCTGGGTGGCTTTAATCCTCTATCTTCTCTTCAGCCTTCAAAGAGTTCTGTGTTGCAGTCACCACTATGTTCAGAGCCAACAGGGAGACCAAGGAAAAGGCCTTCAGTGGATTCTGTGAACTCTTGTTGGGGGTTTCAGGAGTCCCTTCATGATGTGGGTGGGGGCACAACATATTTCTATAAAATTAAAATGAATGAAATAAAATGAAAATGGGGATCTGTTCCCTAAACTCACACCTCATGATGCATCACAGATGACACATTGTGAATTTAACTCTTATGATGATGATATAATGATAGTGATTTTTTTCACGTATTGCTTTTCTGACTGTCTTTGATCACTGGCTCGTTTCCCAATCCCCTTTAGAATTGAATTAAGATTGTTGATGTAGTGTTTCTGTCTCCTGGATCACTCCTCTGTAAGAATAGGTGCAGGAGTGAATTTATGTACCTTTCACTAATTATTGTAGTGAGTACTACTCACTGATGTGGAAGAAGAACAGAAAGAAAACTATGTCAATATAATGAATTCTCTTGTTTAGTATTATGAGATAGAGATTGGAACACTTCTTCTAAATTATATTAGTATTTCAGTGTACTTTCTAACAGACAAATCTTTAATGATCTTCAGAAAACAGGAAGATGTTTCCTACCCTTGTAAGTATAAATATGACTTTAACAAAAATCCCTGTTAGCTGAAGTTTGAGTCCCAGGAAACATGATGCATGATGATGATCTGACATAACTATGGTTTTAAAAACTTAAACTGTAGGTATAGGATGGGCATGCCATCCTGCCAAGCTCTTATTGCTCACCTTTGATGATAAAATCTTTTTTAAAAGGCCAATCATGATTATTTTGTAGTGCTTGGGTCATTTCAAAAGATTCATTTGCCTGTCTGCCTGTCTTTCTTCATGGTCCCTTTACTTTCTTTCCTAGAGGGAGAAGATGATGAAGATGAAGAGGATGAAGAGGAGGAAGATGAAGAGGAAGAAGATGAGGAGGAAGATGAGGAAGATAAAGATGCAGACTCCCTGGACGAGACCTTGGGTGGTGACACTGAGCTGCCTGTGTTTACGCTTCCTGGCATCACGTCTCAAGAACCTGGGTGGCTTTAATCCTCTGTCTTCTCTTCAGCCTTCAAAGAGTTCTGTGTTGCAGTCACCACTATGTTCAGAGCCAACAGGGAGACCAAGGAAAAGGCCTTCAGTGGATTCTGTGAACTCTTGTTGGGGGTTTCAGGAGTCCCTTCATGATGTGGGTGGGGGCACAACATATTTCTATAAAATTAAAATGAATGAAATAAAATGAAAATGGGGATCTGTTCCCTAAACTCACACCTCATGATGCATCACAGATGACACATTGTGAATTTAACTCTTATGATGATGATATAATGATAGTGATTTTTTTCACGTATTGCTTTTCTGACTGTCTTTGATCACTGGCTCGTTTCCCAATCCCCTTTAGAATTGAATTAAGATTGTTGATGTAGTGTTTCTGTCTCCTGGATCACTCCTCTGTAAGAATAGGTGCAGGAGTGAATTTATGTACCTTTCACTAATTATTGTAGTGAGTACTACTCACTGATGTGGAAGAAGAACAGAAAGAAAACTATGTCAATATAATGAATTCTCTTGTTTAGTATTATGAGATAGAGATTGGAACACTTCTTCTAAATTATATTAGTATTTCAGTGTACTTTCTAACAGACAAATCTTTAATGATCTTCAGAAAACAGGAAGATGTTTCCTACCCTTGTAAGTATAAATATGACTTTAACAAAAATCCCTGTTAGCTGAAGTTTGAGTCCCAGGAAACATGATGCATGATGATGATCTGACATAACTATGGTTTTAAAAACTTAAACTGTAGGTATAGGATGGGCATGCCATCCTGCCAAGCTCTTATTGCTCACCTTTGATGATAAAATCTTTTTTAAAAGGCCAATCATGATTATTTTGTAGTGCTTGGGTCATTTCAAAAGATTCATTTGCCTGTCTGCCTGTCTTTCTTCATGGTCCCTTTACTTTCTTTCCTAGAGGGAGAAGATGATGAAGATGAAGAGGATGAAGAGGAGGAAGATGAAGAGGAAGAAGATGAGGAGGAAGATGAGGAAGATAAAGATGCAGACTCCCTGGACGAGACCTTGGGTGGTGACACTGAGCTGCCTGTGTTTACGCTTCCTGGCATCACGTCTCAAGAACCTGGCTTAGAGCGGGAAAGCGTGGTCTCTCTGGAGGGAGCCACCTACCAGGTGCCAGACGCCATCCAGTGGGAACAGCGGAATCAGGGCCTGGGTAAGCATGGCATGTGTGCTTCTCTCCCTCCTCCCTCCCCTCAGCTTTCTTTTCTTACGTGACAACTGTCTTTCACTGACACTGATGATGGAGCAACATGGATATTCTGTTTATGGGTGTTTCATTTGAGAGACTGATCTCACTTCTTTCTTCAATATATTTATATTTATGCTCTTCAGTAGCTAGGTTCCAGTCTCTTCATCTGCCCGCAAAGAGTACAGCTACCTAATTTTTGGAAGGTTCCTTCCCATCTGGAGGACAGCTGTTGACTGTGGGAGGACTTCCAAATGGGGAGGAGTTGTGTGGAATCAGTCAGCCACAGAGGTGGCATGAATCGATTGGAGCTGACAAACAAACACATTTTGTCATCCCTGGTCCTTCTAAAATTTCCTCCCTAGGAGAATTCTTCCTTCACTTCTGGGTGAGCTTTCAGCTGTCCTACGACTTTTGTGTTCATCCTTGTGGTCTCTTTTCATCAGTTAGTGTCCAGGCAGCCCCAAGCTTTCTCTCATGTGCATGGCCTGGATTTTCAGTGAGAGTCTCTCTGGATGCAGACTGACCCCAATTCTGACACTCTCTTCCTGTCAGCAGGGATGTTCCTCTGTCTCTCCTTAGCTTTTTCTGGAGAGATGCTGTTAAGCTCTTGACCTGAGGGGAAATGCACTCTGCTTCAAAGAAAATCTCCTCTCTGAAGCTCTCTTAGTCTTAGTCATCTGGGTGCAGCAGAGGTTTGATTTAAGAGTCATACAACCAGTGTTTGGAGTATTTCATTGAAAGTTTGAATGTGGATCTCAGATTTTGCTCCAGAACATCATACTAATGTATCTTGGTGCCTTAGTTAAAACTTCCAATTTAGAATCTTATTATATATGATTTCTTATAATTTGTTCTTCTCTCCTCCCATGAAAACCCTTTCGGATTAGTGGTAGGAAAGGATAAGTACATCAAAATGAGTATGAAGTGGAAAAAAATCACATCATCTGTTTATCACATCATCTGTTTATCACAAGATTGTATAGCCTAAAACAAGCTCTCTTGCTTTCTTAAAAACTCAAACTGGAATTGGTAAAACCTTTAAAGGTTTGCAGTCTAAGGAGGAATGCTTTTCATATCTCTAAAACTAAGGAAAGATGCATAAGGACCTTTAATGTCATCTTTTCTTCCTTCGTAGAGTTCTTTCATGGGCTGTCCTTTAGATTTGGTTAATTAATTTGTCTGAAAAACCCCCAGAACACCTACTACGTTCCTTGGAAAGGCATAGGAAACACTGAGAAAGAAAAGGCAGAACTTTTTCTTGTTAGAGCAGAGCCCATCTGTAAAGGTTTCAGTGCCAGGTGGGTGAATTCTGTAAGAAAAATAGGTTATAGGAGGGCAGAGTAGAAGTGTAGAAGGGGGCCATTTAGAGTCACTTGGAGAGTTCAGAGCTGTCACTTGAATGATCTATAAATAGGACATAGATTGCAGAGGAAATTGGCCAAATGCACATGAAGGCATTGGAAGGATGAAAGAGCATGGCACAATACTGATGAGTTGGCAAAGAATGTTGTAAATGGGTAAAGAAGAATTCTAGGAGATACAACAGCAGACAAGGCTGGAAAGGTAAGCAAGGCTGCATCGCTAAGAGCTTTGATGGGCAAGAAGTTTCCGCTTGTCCTTTATGAAAACCATTCTGGTGATAGTGCAGTGGAAGAGGAAGGCAGGGGCATGAGATTGGAGATATGAGCAGAAGCTCTTGACCTGAGGGGAAATGCACTCTGCTTCAAAGAAAATCTCCTCTCTGAAGCTCTCTTAGTCTTAGTCATCTGGGTGCAGCAGAGGTTTGATTTAAGAGTCATACAACCAGTGTTTGGAGTATTTCATTGAAAGTTTGAATGTGGATCTCAGATTTTGCTCCAGAACATCATACTAATGTATCTTGGTGCCTTAGTTAAAACTTCCAATTTAGAATCTTATTATATATGATTTCTTATAATTTGTTCTTCTCTCCTCCCATGAAAACCCTTTCGGATTAGTGGTAGGAAAGGATAAGTACATCAAAATGAGTATGAAGTGGAAAAAAATCACATCATCTGTTTATCACATCATCTGTTTATCACAAGATTGTATAGCCTAAAACAAGCTCTCTTGCTTTCTTAAAACTCAAACTGGAATTGGTAAAACCTTTAAAGGTTTGCAGTCTAAGGAGGAATGCTTTTCATATCTCTAAAACTAAGGAAAGATGCATAAGGACCTTTAATGTCATCTTTTCTTCCTTCGTAGAGTTCTTTCATGGGCTGTCCTTTAGATTTGGTTAATTAATTTGTCTGAAAAACCCCCAGAACACCTACTACGTTCCTTGGAAAGGCATAGGAAACACTGAGAAAGAAAAGGCAGAACTTTTTCTTGTTAGAGCAGAGCCCATCTGTAAAGGTTTCAGTGCCAGGTGGGTGAATTCTGTAAGAAAAATAGGTTATAGGAGGGCAGAGTAGAAGTGTAGAAGGGGGCCATTTAGAGTCACTTGGAGAGTTCAGAGCTGTCACTTGAATGATCTATAAATAGGACATAGATTGCAGAGGAAATTGGCCAAATGCACATGAAGGCATTGGAAGGATGAAAGAGCATGGCACAATACTGATGAGTTGGCAAAGAATGTTGTAAATGGGTAAAGAAGAATTCTAGGAGATACAACAGCAGACAAGGCTGGAAAGGTAAGCAAGGCTGCATCGCTAAGAGCTTTGATGGGCAAGAAGTTTCCGCTTGTCCTTTATGAAAACCATTCTGGTGATAGTGCAGTGGAAGAGGAAGGCAGGGGCATGAGATTGGAGAGAGAGAAAACGGCCACTTATGAGACCAGTGAAATGTCTATGTGAGACAAGACGTCATAAAGGAAGGCAGAGGAAGTGGGATGAAAGGAAAAGAGTCAACCTGAGAGATTTTCACCATAGGTACTAACTGCTTTAGGGGGATGATGAAAAGTAGAAAGAAAATTGAGGATGGTTTCTAGGTTCTTAGACTGGGTGAACTGGTAGAGTGTGATGCTTCTAATGAAGAGAGAATAGAGAGAGAGGCGTGAACTTGGCATTTTGGGGAGATGATGAGTTAGCTCTGGGCATGTTGAACATGAGGAGCCTGTGAGATGTCTAGGCGGGACTTAGATTTGTATCTTGAATTCAGGGAAGTGGTCTGGGGCTGAGAAGTTTTTCTGGGATTATCACCCTCTGTTATTGTTGTTCAGTTGCCCAGTCATGTCCAGCTCTTCGTGACCCTATGGACTGCAGCACACTGGGCTTCCCTGTTCCTTACCATATCCCGGAGTTTGCCCAGGTTCATGTCCATTGAATCGGTGATGCCTCCAGCAATCTCATCCTCTGATGCCTTCTTCTCCTTTTGCCCTCACATCTTTCCCAGCATTAGAGTCTTTTCCAGTGAGTCAGCTGTTTGCATCAGGTCACCAAAATATTGGACCTTCACTGGAAGCATCAGTCCTTCCAGTGAATATTCAGGGTTGATTTCCTTTATGATTTACTGGTTTGAGGCCCTTTCTGTCCAAGAGTAGTTTCTCCATCATCACTTGGATAGGGGAGTGTAGAAGGGGCCATTTAGAGTCACTTGGAGTTCAGAACTGTCACTTGAATGATCTATAAATAGGACATAGATTGCAGAGGAAATTGGCCAAATGCACATGAAGGCATTGGAAGGATGAAAGAGCATGGCACAATACTGATGAGTTGGCAAAGAATGTTGTAAATGGGTAAAGAAGAATTCTAGGAGATACAACAGCAGACAAGGCTGGAAAGGTAAGCAAGGCTGCATCGCTAAGAGCTTTGATGGGCAAGAAGTTTCCGCTTGTCCTTTATGAAAACCATTCTGGTGATAGTGCAGTGGAAGAGGAAGGCAGGGGCATGAGATTGGAGAGAGAGAAAACGGCCACTTATGAGACCAGTGAAATGTCTATGTGAGACAAGACATCATAAAGGAAGGCAGAGGAAGTGGGATGAAAGGAAAAGAGTCAACCTGAGAGATTTTCACCATAGGTACTAACTGCTTTAGGGGGATGATGAAAAGTAGAAAGAAAATTGAGGATGGTTTCTAGGTTCTTAGACTGGGTGAACTGGTAGAGTGTGATGCTTCTAATGAAGAGAGAATAGAGAGAGAGGCGTGAACTTGGCATTTTGGGGAGATGATGAGTTAGCTCTGGGCATGTTGAACATGAGGAGCCTGTGAGATGTCTAGGCGGGACTTAGATTTGTATCTTGAATTCGGGGAAGTGGTCTGGGGCTGAGAATTTTTTCTGGGATTATCACCCTCTGTTATTGTTGTTCAGTTGCCCAGTCATGTCCAGCTCTTCGTGACCCTATGGACTGCAGCACACTGGGCTTCCCTGTTCCTTACCATATCCCGGAGTTTGCCCAGGTTCATGTCCATTGAATCGGTGATGCCTCCAGCAATCTCATCCTCTGATGCCTTCTTCTCCTTTTGCCCTCACATCTTTCCCAGCATTAGAGTCTTTTCCAGTGAGTCAGCTGTTTGCATCAGGTCACCAAAATATTGGACCTTCACTGGAAGCATCAGTCCTTCCAGTGAATATTCAGGGTTGATTTCCTTTATGATTTACTGGTTTGAGGCCCTTTCTGTCCAAGAGTAGTTTCTCCATCATCACAGGTTGAAGGCATCAGTTCTTGGGTACTCTGCTTTCTTTATGGTCCAGCTCTCACAACTGTACATGACCACTGGAAAGACTTATAACCTTGACTATACAGACCTTTGTCAGCAAAGTCATGCCTGCTTTTGGACACACTGTCTAGGTTTGTCATAGCTTTCCTGACAGGAAGCAACTGTCTTCTAATTTCATGACTGCAGTCACCATCCACAGTGATTTTAGAGCCCAAGAGGAGGAATTCTGTCATTGCTTCTACCTTTTCCCACCTATTTGCCATGCAGTGATGGGCCAGCATTTAATTTTAAGCTGGCTTTTTCATTCTCCACCTTCACCCTCATCAAGAGGTTCTTTTGTTCCTCTTTGCTTTCTGCCATTAGAGTCTGCCATTATCACCATCTAGGCCAACATAAAGATTGCAGTTGAAATGTAGCTGGAATTTCCTGTGGAATGTGCTTATGGTAAAGAGAGGAGGTAATTAAGGATGGGTTTCCACTGGGCAGGCAGAAGGTATCAGTAGATGTACATATAGAACTGTATTTACTAAGTTATTTTTCTGATCTGGCATTACTGAATTCAGTAATTACTCTAGAAACATACCAGATGAAACTTCTAAGCTTATAAATATATCAAAGTATTACAAAACAAACACAAACACTGGCCTGGGAACATGTGAATAAATATTTAGTCTGAAATGCACCTGTTCCACATGAACTGGTTTAAATGAACAAAATAAAATACAAAATACCAATGTAACTTATTACAGAGGTTAAATCTATACTTGATGCATAGATTTTTATGTTTAACCTCTGTAATAAGTTACATCTTTTCTATGGTATGAAAAGATCATGGACAGTTGAACAGTCTTAAATATGGATTGGGTGACTAATCAGGGACTGTACTCCTTTATTGGAAAGAGGGTTGCTTTTGTACAGAGATACTGTATGGAGGTTATGTAGCCTCTCTTCCTGGATTGTGGACTAGGAAGCCAATTTCCCCTACTTGTTTTTATTTATTTATTTATCTTTTGGGGGTGGGGTGGGGAGGGAGGGGGATGGGTGGGCCACTTCTATTGGTCTTTCGTTTCTCTATTTTCATCCGTCTTTGTTCTTTGGCTCCTGCGGGCCTCCCATCGCGGTGGCCTCTGTTGTTGCAGAGCGCCAGCTCTGGGCACATGCGCTCCAGAGCTCCAGCGGTGATTGTGACATCAGTCCAGCTGCTCCGCGGCTCGTGGGATCTTCCCAGGCCAGGGATCGAACCGGCGTCCCTTGCACTGCAAGGCAGTGTCCTTACCTGCTGGACCACCAGGGGGAGCCCCCAATTTCCCCTACTTGTGAAGCTGGCATACTATCTGTGATAATGATAAGCAGTTGGAAGGGCTATGAATCTTAGATCTTCAGAGGCTACAATTCAAGGCTAACATGATCATTTGAGCTCTAGCCTTATCATATTCCTCAACACAAATTTACCACCAAAAAGGAGTGAAATTTTTAAGAAAGCACATTTATTAAGGTATAAATTATATACAGTAAATTGAATTGCACTCAGTGTATGCAGTTTGAGTCTTGACAGTTAACGTACACCCATGGAGCCTCCATCTTATTGAAAATGCAGAATATTTCCATAACTTCCCTTTGTCCCCCCATTGATTTCTCATGTCCTTTGAAGTCTATCCCTCTGTCAGTCCCCAATCCCAGGTAACCACTGATCTACTTTTTTTTTTTTGGCCACTTCTATTGGTCTTTCATTTATTTATCTTTGTTATTTGGCCTGTGTGGGCCTCCCATCACAGTGGCCTCTGTTGTCGCAGAGCACCGGCTCTGGGCGCATGCGCTCCAGAGTTCCAGCTCGATAGTTGGACACATTGGTCCAGCCACTCCGAGGCACATGGGATCTTCCCAGGCCAGGGATCGAACTGGCACCCCTTGCACTGCAAGGCGGTGTCCTTACCCACTGGACCACCAGGGAAGCCCCTGATCTACTTTTATTACTACAGATTACATTGCATTTTCTAGAAATTTATATAAATGGAGTCATATATTCATGTACGTGTCTGGCTTTTCTCACTTAGCATAATGATTTTGAGATTCAGCTATGTTGTTTTCTGTGTCAGTAGTTTGTTCCCCTTTTTAAAATGAAAAAAAAAATTGTCTTTGTTTATTTGGCTGAGTCTGATCTTAGTTGCAGCATGCAGGCTTTTCACTGTGGCATCAGAGGTCTTCTCTAGTTGTGGCATGCGTGTTGGCTTAGTTACCCTGAGGCAGGTGGAATCTTAGTTCCCTGACCAACAATCACACCTGCGTCCCCTCCATTGGAATGCAGATTCTCAACCACTGGACCACCAGGGAAATCCCTAATTTGTTCCATCTTTATAGCTGCATGGTACTCAATTGTATGGATACTAAGTCTTGTTTACCTACTCACCTGCTGATGAACATTTGGGCTTTTCCCAGTTTTTGGCTAATAGCAGTTCTATTTTAAGGTATGTAGGACATAAGGCATGGACAAATAACCCTATTGTCCTCCTGTCCTGCCTCCTGATTCCAGCCTCCATGCATGGCTAAGGTTTCTTAAATTAGTGATACCAATTTAGTGATTTGCTATGCCTTTGAAAAGCGATTTCGGGCTTCTCTTATGGTTCAGTGGTTAAGAATTTGCCTTGCAATGCGAGGGACTCCCGATTCCATCTGTGGTTTGGGAAGATCTACATGCCTCTGAGCACCCAGGCGCATGTGCCACAACTACTGAGCCCATGTGCTACAACTATTGAAGCCCTTGTGCCTAGAGCCCGTGCTCTTGAACAAGAGAAGCCACTACAATAAGAAACCCTTGAACAGCAATAAAGAGTAGCCCCCATTTGCCACGACTAAAGAAAGTCATGGTGCGGCAACAAAGACCCACCACAGCCAGTAAATGTATAAATAAATAAACAAATCTTTTTTTTTTTTAAATAGTGATTTCCCCATGTCCTGATATTTTGTTTTATATCAGATTTTTTCTTTTTGCAAAATTTATCATTTTCCTGTAGCTCAGCTGATAAAGAATCTGCCTGCAATGCAGGAGACCACAGTTCAATTCCTGGGTTGGGAAGATTTCCTGGAGAAGGGATAGGCTACCCACTCCAGTATTCATGGCCTACCCTGGTGGCACAGATGGTAAGGAATCTGCCCACAATGCGGGAGACCTGGGTTTGATCCCTAGGTTGGGAAGATCCCGCTAGAGGAGGGCATAGCAACCCACGCCAGTATTCTTGCTTGGAGAATTCCATGGCTCGTCCATGGGTGGCAAAGAGTGAGACACGACTGAGTGACTTCACTTCTACCATTTTCCTGTTTGTCTCTTACCTTTTACTGCCACTTCTTTTCTTGAAAAATTCAGTTTGCCAACATGTTTTTACAATTGTGGTTTTCATGGCAATAAAATAAGAAAGAAATCTTTGAAGTTCTGTCCAGTTTTCTACTGTGGGACGGCTGAGTTGGAGTATAAGTGCCTGCCTAGGATTTTATTAGCTGACCAGCTTTTTCTTGGAGGGACAGGAGTATTTCATAGTGATTCAAAACGAATGACAACTTTTGGATCAGTATCAATTGATATGGTTTCCTAAATGCTCTCAAATCACATGAAATAGAGGGAAACCTCCTCTGTTTGTGATGGATTTTGTGATACCAAGAATAATGGCTTCCCAAAGATGTTTATGTCCTAATCTTTTAGTTAATTAATTACTTTTTTTATGTCCTAATCTTTTGAGCCTGTGATTATGTTATCTTACGTGGCAAAAGGCAATTAGGTTAAGGATCTTGAGAAGGGGTGGTTATCCTGAATTTTCTGAAAGGGTCCGGTGTCCTTATAAGCAGGAAGCAGGCAGGTCAAAGTCAGGGAAGAAGATGCAGTGACAGAGGCAGAGGTCTGAATGATGTGGCCCTAAGCAAGGAATTCTGGCAGCCTCCAGGAGCTGGAAAAGGCAAAGAGATGAATTCTCCTCTTGAGGGAACACAGTCCTGCTGATACCTTGATTTTAGTCCCTCAAGACCCATTTTACACTTTTCACCTGCAAAACTGTAAGATAAATTTGTATTGTTTTGAACCTCTGACTTAATGGTAATTTGTTACAGCAGAAATAGGAAATTAATACAGATTTTAGTAAGTATTTCATGAACAGCTCAGCTGTAGTCTGAATGCGAGTGCTGTAAATTTAACTATAGCTTTTCCTTAATGAGTTACTAAAAATGCAAAGATTGAGCCTTCTAAAAAATAATCTAATTTAATACAATTATACTTTAACTAGCCATCTTATTCATTTCTATTTTTAAGTGGTTTATTTTATTTATAGAAAATCACATCCTATTTTGCAATATGAATGGTATTCCAAAGCAAATGCTAAAACCCATAGAAACCTTTAAAAGTGAACAGATTGCAGTGGGTAGTTGGGATTGGCTAAAAATAATACATAAGCTTTGAATAGATTATCCTTCCGTTTTCTTTGAAGAACAAGAGGAGATAACTCACATGACTTTCTAAGGCAGAGCAGTAGATTCATGACTTAATGGGTTACAGGCATAGTTTGGCTGTCCAGTTTTCTACTGTGGGACGGCTGAGTTGGAGTATAAGTGCCTGCCTAGGATTTTATTAGCTGACCAGCTTTTTCTTGGAGGGACAGGAGTATTTCATAGTGATTCAAAACGAATGACAACTTTTGGATCAGTATCAATTGATATGGTTTCCTAAATGCTCTCAAATCACATGAAATAGAGGGAAACCTCCTCTGTTTGTGATGGATTTTGTGATACCAAGAATAATGGCTTCCCAAAGATGTTTATGTCCTAATCTTTTAGTTAATTAATTACTTTTTTTATGTCCTAATCTTTTGAGCCTGTGATTATGTTATCTTACGTGGCAAAAGGCAATTAGGTTAAGGATCTTGAGAAGGGGTGGTTATCCTGAATTTTCTGAAAGGGTCCGGTGTCCTTATAAGCAGGAAGCAGGCAGGTCAAAGTCAGGGAAGAAGATGCAGTGACAGAGGCAGAGGTCTGAATGATGTGGCCCTAAGCAAGGAATTCTGGCAGCCTCCAGGAGCTGGAAAAGGCAAAGAGATGAATTCTCCTCTTGAGGGAACACAGTCCTGCTGATACCTTGATTTTAGTCCCTCAAGACCCATTTTACACTTTTCACCTGCAAAACTGTAAGATAAATTTGTATTGTTTTGAACCTCTGACTTAATGGTAATTTGTTACAGCAGAAATAGGAAATTAATACAGATTTTAGTAAGTATTTCATGAACAGCTCAGCTGTAGTCTGAATGCGAGTGCTGTAAATTTAACTATAGCTTTTCCTTAATGAGTTACTAAAAATGCAAAGATTGAGCCTTCTAAAAAGTAATCTAATTTAATACAATTATACTTTAACTAGCCATCTTATTCATTTCTATTTTTAAGTGGTTTATTTTATTTATAGAAAATCACATCCTATTTTGCAATATGAATGGTATTCCAAAGCAAATGCTAAAACCCATAGAAACCTTTAAAAGTGAACAGATTGCAGTGGGTAGTTGGGATTGGCTAAAAATAATACATACGCTTTGAATAGATTATCCTTCCGTTTTCTTTGAAGAACAAGAGGAGATAACTCACATGACTTTCTAAGGCAGAGCAGTAGATTCATGACTTAATCCTTTGCTCTTCTATTTTCTGTATTGTCACATACACATTACCTCTAACGTGTAGAGAGCCCAGTTGGAGGGAGAGAACCCAGTTTATTGATTTTGCTATTGGGAGATGTGATTGTGGATTGGAATGTAGGTTGTCAGGAGATAGAATTAGGAGTGAATGTTTCATTCCCTGAGGTGCATTGATTGGTACAATGCTAGTAGCATAGGGCAAACTCTTTATTTACAGAATAAATTTCTTTTCTGATCTAACAAGTTTATTTTCAAGCTTATTGGTAAGAATCTGTACAAAGAGTAGATACTGTGACCTGCACTTCTTATCCTTTTGCAATAATAAATTGAATGATTATTCTTTTAAAATTATAAAATCAATATGGCCAAAGTTGAGTCAGTATATCCATTTTTACCTTTAAGCATTGCCAACGTATTTAATACCTGGTGAGTCTTTCCTCTGTGTATATATATATGCTAGGAGGCTTTTAGCTACAGGTAGCAGAAACCTTTTGAGTTAAAGAGTAAAGAAATATATTTTCTCTAAAGAAAACAAGTCCAAAGATAGAGCTCCTGGGTCTGTTGACTGAGGAGCTCAGCTGCCATTGGTAACTCACGTTTTTCCATTTTGCTGCACTATCCTCCTTAAGATGTTGACGTGGGCCCCAGGCTGGCCTCCGTACAGTTGTAATGGTTTGAAGCAGTTTCAGATGTCTCACCCAAGACATGACATTGTTCAGGCGGAGAAGAAGACTGTCTTTTTATTGTTTCTTCCTCAGGAGAAAGAGCGCCTTTCCAAGAATTCCCCAGTACACTCCTCCCCTTTGATTGGCTGACATTAGGTTACATGCTTATTTCTAGATAATCATTGGCAAGTGGAATGTGATCACATGACTAGTAGAACCAATGAGGGTATGTGTCAACCATCATACCTATCATCTCTGATTTCTGTGTTTTTCTGTTTGCTTCTCTTGTGGCTGATCCTTACCTGTGTTTCTTCTAAGACTCCTGTTACAAATCTCATTAAATTAATATATATATCTTAAATATGTTTAAAAAGATTTTTTATTTAATTTCCTAAAAATGTTGTGCATTGAGTTTTTGTGTCTGTTTTATGTATTTTTATGTTAATTTAATTATTTATTTTTATTGCCCTGGGTCTTTATGTCTGTACTCAGGCCTTCTCTAGCTATGGCAACAGGGGCTACTCTTTGTTGCAGTGTGGGAGTTGTCTCTGATGTCTGTTGGAATGTATTGTGGATTGGAATGTAGGTTGTCAGGAGATAGAATTAGGAGTGAATGTTTCATTCCCTGAGGTGCATTGATTGGTACAATGCTAGTAGCATAGGGCAAACTCTTTATTTACAGAATAAATTTCTTTTCTGATCTAACAAGTTTATTTTCAAGCTTATTGGTAAGAATCTGTACAAAGAGTAGATACTGTGACCTGCACTTCTTATCCTTTTGCAATAATAAATTGAATGATTATTCTTTTAAAATTATAAAATCAATATGGCCAAAGTTGAGTCAGTATATCCATTTTTACCTTTAAGCATTGCCAACGTATTTAATACCTGGTGAGTCTTTCCTCTGTGTATATATATATGCTAGGAGGCTTTTAGCTACAGGTAGCAGAAACCTTTTGAGTTAAAGAGTAAAGAAATATATTTTCTCTAAAGGAAACAAGTCCAAAGATAGAGCTCCTGGGTCTGTTGACTGAGGAGCTCAGCTGCCATTGGTAACTCACGTTTTTCCATTTTGCTGCACTATCCTCCTTAAGATGTTGACGTGGGCCCCAGGCTGGCCTCCGTACAGTTGTAATGGTTTGAAGCAGTTTCAGATGTCTCACCCAAGACATGACATTGTTCAGGCGGAGAAGAAGACTGTCTTTTTATTGTTTCTTCCTCAGGAGAAAGAACGCCTTTCCAAGAATTCCCCAGTACACTCCTCCCCTTTGATTGGCTGACATTAGGTTACATGCTTATTTCTAGATAATCATTGGCAAGTGGAATGTGATCACATGACTAGTAGAACCAATGAGGGTATGTGTCAACCATCATACCTATCATCTCTGATTTCTGTGTTTTTCTGTTTGCTTCTCTTGTGGCTGATCCTTACCTGTGTTTCTTCTAAGACTCCTGTTACAAATCTCATTAAATTAATATATATATCTTAAATATGTTTAAAAAGATTTTTTATTTAATTTCCTAAAAATGTTGTGCATTGAGTTTTTGTGTCTGTTTTATGTATTTTTATGTTAATTTAATTATTTATTTTTTTATTGCCCTGGGTCTTTATGTCTGTACTCAGGCCTTCTCTAGCTATGGCAACAGGGGGCTACTCTTTGTTGCAGTGTGCAGGCTTCTCATTGTGGTGGCTTCTGTTGTTGTAAAGCAAGGACTCTGGATGTAAGGGCTTCAGAAGCAGAGCACAGGGCTTGGTTGCTCCACAGCATGTGGGACAAGGGATCAAATGTGTGTCCCTTGCACTGGCAGACTGATTCTTTTTTTTTTTTTAATTTTTATTTTACTTTTTACTTTTACAGAGTTTTGTTGTTTACAGATATGTATGATCCCAGATTAGTCATATGTATATCCTACCCATTCCACCCCTCCAGGCCATATCACAGCACCCCTGCAGGATCCTCTTTTCTCACAGTGCAATGAAAATAGCTATTTTTTTCACATATGATAGTATAGGTTTTCATGCAACTTCTTTTATGCCTCCCACCCACTGTTCCTTCCCCACAATGTCCATATGTCTACTGTCCATGTCTGTTTTTCCATCACTTCACTGCATGTGTTATCACCATCCTACTAGATTCCATATGTATGTGTTAGTACATTGTACTTGTCCTTCTCTTTTTGACTTACTTCACTTTTTATGATAGGTTCTGGATCCAGCCACCTCATTCGGACTGATTCTTCTGCATTTCTTTTTACAGCTGTGTAGTATTCCATTGTATATACGTACCAGGGTTTATTTATCCATTCATTTGTCTATGGGCATCTAGGTTGCTTCCATGTTCTAGCTGTTGTATAGAGAGCTGCAATGAACGTTGAGGGTATAGGTGCTTCTTTCAGTTTTGATTTTATCAGGGTATAAGCCTAATAGTGGGATTGCTGGGTCATAGGGTGCTTCTATTTTTAGTTTTGTAAGGAATCTCCATACTGTCTTTCATAGAGGCTGTATCAATTTACATTGCCACCTGCAATGCAAGAGTGTTCCCTTTTCTCTGTACCTTCTCCAGCATTTATTGGGCAGACTGATTCTTAACCACTGGACCACAAGGGAAGTTCCATAAGTATGTTTTGTATTCATGAGTTCTGGATGAGGGTCTGAGGATGTTCCAAGGAGAGACCATTTTATTCTGCTTTGTGGTTTGGTGGATGTTCTCAATAGTTAAGGCTTCCAAAAGCCATTAATTAATGAAGTGTAGAATTATAGCTATCTTCAGTTTTTTCAAAAGTCTGAAATGGGCTCTTGACTCAGAAAGGGAAATATTTTCCTCTGGAGGTATTTAAAAAAACATGATAAATATTTAATTAATAGCATAAGGATGTTTATGGAAAGCAGAAAAATGAAGAGCATTCGTGTTTCTTGTTTTTCACCAGATATTTATTAAGTACCTACTAAGTATGTGCTGTATGTTGGGAAAAGAAAGGCTGACATACAGAGATAAATTACTGTGACACAGAGTGGTCCCATAGATGTGAGCCCAGTGGCTGAGCAGCTCCACAGTGGTGGAATTAAATCATCATTCACAACCCAGGTTTCTTTGACCGGCAGCCATCTGTGAGGTGTGACTTCATGAGTGCTTGTGTAAGCCCTAGTGTATATCATATTTCCTCTTTTAATATGGTGTCTACTCTTCAATTTTGAGAACCTTTCTTTGGGTTGAAATAATATTGTATATCTTTGAAAAATGCAGATGTCCTATCTGGATAGGACAACAGTCTCAAAGCCACTTCCATTGGCATGTGGTATGTATGCTCAGTCATTCAGTCGTGTCTGACTCTTTGAGACCTCCTGGACTGTAGCTCACCAGGCTCCTCTGTCCATGGGATTCTCCAGGCAAGAATACTGGCGTGGGTTGCCATTTCTTCCTCCAGGATATTTTCCTGACCCATCTCTTGTATTGGTGGGCATATTCTTTACCACTAGCACCACCTGGGAAACCCATTAAGATGTTATCATTCATTTATTATTATTTATCAGGTTCATTACTTGGTAATTTAGGATGATTTTAATATGAAAGAGAATGTGTTTGAATTGGTAGAAAGGGTAGAATGGACAGCAGGCAAACGGTATGGGGTTGGGCCTTAGAGAAACTGAACATTTCTCTGTGAAAAAGTCAGACCCTTCCTTCTTAAGCCCTGTCAGTTCTTTCTTCTCTTCATCATCCTTTTTGTCCTTTTAAAACACTTAACGTGTAGCTAAGACCAAACACTTAAATATAGTGAGACATGGGCTGTGGCAGCAAGAGAAGGATGCTCCGTAAAAGATCGTAGGAAGTGTGAGATTTCAAGCAACCCTTCACGGCAACAAATGTCAGTGTATTTTGGCATATAACATATTAAATAAGATATGGATTGTGAGGTTGCTCAGGAAGCTGCTGGGCTAACGTGGTTAAATATGTGGAAGGAGAAGGAAAGCCTTAGTTCAGCACAATTGAGTGGCTAATTGACTAAAGCCCCTGAGCCCGTGGTCCTCACTCTTGGCTGCATGCTGGAATCACCTGGAGAGCGACACAAAATAGTGATACCTGAATCCCACCTGCAGAGCCCAGCTGTCCTAGACTGGGGCTGCTGGTTGTTCCCTTGGGGTGAGGCAGCTTCTCTTTGTGAAGCGGGATAGAGAAAGAGGATTTTAAAAATTGTTCTATGAATTGAACCTGAGTGGCATTCATGAGTGGGCTTGTGTTAAGCCCTAGTGTATATCATATTTCCTCTTTTAATATGGTGTCTACTCTTCAATTTTGAGAACCTTTCTTTGGGTTGAAATAATATTGTATATCTTTGAAAAATGCAGATGTCCTATCTGGATAGGACAACAGTCTCAAAGCCACTTCCATTGGCATGTGGTATGTATGCTCAGTCATTCAGTCGTGTCTGACTCTTTGAGACCTCCTGGACTGTAGCTCACCAGGCTCCTCTGTCCATGGGATTCTCCAGGCAAGAATACTGGCGTGGGTTGCCATTTCTTCCTCCAGGATATTTTCCTGACCCATCTCTTGTATTGGTGGGCATATTCTTTACCACTAGCACCACCTGGGAAACCCATTAAGATGTTATCATTCATTTATTATTATTTATCAGGTTCATTACTTGGTAATTTAGGATGATTTTTCTTTTTTTTCTTTTTCTTATTTTTTGTAGGATGATTTTAATATGAAAGAGAATGTGTTTGAATTGGTAGAAAGGGTAGAATGGACAGCAGGCAAACGGTATGGGGTTGGGCCTTAGAGAAACTGAACATTTCTCTGTGAAAAAGTCAGACCCTTCCTTCTTAAGCCCTGTCAGTTCTTTCTTCTCTTCATCATCCTTTTTGTCCTTTTAAAACACTTAACGTGTAGCTAAGACCAAACACTTAAATATAGTGAGACATGGGCTGTGGCAGCAAGAGAAGGATGCTCCGTAAAAGATCGTAGGAAGTGTGAGATTTCAAGCAACCCTTCACGGCAACAAATGTCAGTGTATTTTGGCATATAACATATTAAATAAGATATGGATTGTGAGGTTGCTCAGGAAGCTGCTGGGCTAACGTGGTTAAATATGTGGAAGGAGAAGGAAAGCCTTAGTTCAGCACAATTGAGTGGCTAATTGACTAAAGCCCCTGAGCCCGTGGTCCTCACTCTTGGCTGCATGCTGGAATCACCTGGAGAGCGACACAAAATAGTGATACCTGAATCCCACCTGCAGAGCCCAGCTGTCCTAGACTGGGGCTGCTGGTTGTTCCCTTGGGGTGAGGCAGCTTCTCTTTGTGAAGCGGGATAGAGAAAGAGGATTTTAAAAATTGTTCTATGAATTGAATCCCCAGGAGTCAAGACTTACATTGCTTGTAATGATCTTTTGGTATTGGATTACTGTGTCTTAAAAGAAAAAAACACAGCTTTTTTCCTATGTGTTTAATCTCATATAGAGATGAAACTTAAAGTTGGTATCCATGGTTTAATTTTCCCAGAAAGCCCATGGTCACATGCAGACTTCTAAATCTGGACTATGGAGATTTTATACCCTGGCTCCTGCATCTGGAATGAGTGAGCATCTCTGGATGTGAGTTGCCGTGGGTTGACACATGGAGTTCCTTCCTGTCCTGAGATGGCTTTTCAGGGTTTCTGGACTTGAGAGTAACACCGTGATCCACTCTTTCTTTGGAAACAACTGAAGTTTTTTTCCTAGACACGAGGTTTAGAACTTGGATGTAGGCCACCTTTTTCCACATTATGCAAGACATACTTGGTGCCAAAGTTTAAATTAGAGATTGTGATCTCTGCCTTTCCCTGCCTCAAGAGAAAGAGTGCTTCAGGCATATTAGGCCTGTGGAGCAGGATGCCTTCCAAATCCATGATATCATTTCTTTAAAAGTAGTTTTTTTTTTTTGGCCACTTCTATTGATCTTTCATTCATTTATCTTTGTTCTTTGGCCCATGTAGGCCTCCTACCGCAGTGGCCTCTCTCACCGCAGAGCACTGGCTCTGGGCGCAGGGGAGCTCCGGCTTGGTAGTTGGATTCATAAGTCTAGCTACTCTGCGGCACATGGGATCTTCCCAGGCCAGGGATCGAACCGGCGCCCCTTGCACTGCAAGGCTGTGTGCTTACCCACTCCACCACCAGGGAAGCCCAAGGTATCATTTCTTAATAGGTTTTTCCATTTGAACTGTTCGCTACTTGCAGATTAGTAGTTGGTGACCTATAAGGGGGAAAAATTTGCTCCTATGCCTGTGGTGAAAAATTTGACAAACTCAGGGTTTTAGATTTTAAATGCATTTATTTCCTTTGTTTTCCATTTATTTATGATTATTCGGTTGCATTGTAGGTATTTGTTAGAAGCCATAAATCCTGCCCTGAGCATGAGGTAGATTATAAATAGATTAAATGTATAAAAATGAATAGACTTCCTTTCTGCTGCCTACTTCCAACTGTGCTCACAGGTGTGTTCTGAGGACCCCTGTCATGAACCAGAAGTCAAAAGGAGAGCTGGCCAAGCCCAAAGAAAACCAGGTTCTGCCCTAAAAGGAATGTAGTACATTCTGGTTTTTCCCTTTCATTTTGGTTTTCATGACACTTAGAATGAGCAGTTGTGTATAATGGCTATAGTCAAACTTTCATGTTCCTTCAATGTAGGAAGTGTTAAGCTGTTTGGAAAGGAGGAAAGGATTGATGGCAGAGATGGTTTTGTGTTCTGTGCTATTTTTTTTTTTTAAGACTGACACCATTTTTTTTACAGCTACATGTAGGACTTTTGCACCAAGAGTCTTAGGCAGACTGGAATTTGGGCTTTGAAATTCATTAAGTCTAAGAGTGGTAGAAGAACTCAGATCATAGACACACACACACACACACAGTGTTCCCTTTGCCCAAGTCAGCTCTGTGGGGTGCTTCAAACTCCCTTATTCTCTTGCCATGCTTTTTTTTTTTTTAATTTTTTTGTTTTGAGAAAATCAATGAGGAACCATCTCATAAGTCTCAGACACTAATGAGGGAAACGTACAGACTAGAGTTAGTGGCACAGGCACCTCTGTGTATGGCTCTGTCTGTCCAGAGCAAGCAGCCAATTCCCTTTTGCATATAGCTTCCCGGGAGACATGCCTGTGTTGAAGAAGGAAAATCAGTCTTGGTTGTTAAAATATTAATCTTTGCACAGCTGGGTCTCTCCAGTACTGTAGTAGTAGGTTGTGTGATCTCAAAGGACTGCCAACCTCTCCAGCTGGCCTCGGGAAGACAGAGCTGTTTTTGAAATCCCAAGTACTGGTGGTGGTAAGTAAAAACACAACACAGCAGAAGCAAAGGAGAGATTGAACGTAAAGGAATCAGAGATGTATATCAGATAACTCAGGGACTCAGCAGTTCAGGGATAGAAAGCATTTCTTAAAATTGTATGTGGTCTGTGAACAACAAAACTCTGTAAAACCTTTAAAATAAAGAATTTTAAAAAATAAAAAAAATAAAAAAAAAACAGAAAATCAATGCCTAAAAAAAAAAAAATTGTATGTGGATATATTCAAGGACCCCCAGGATCCATTTGGGAGTTTGTCTTCTTTGTTTCTCTCGACTGGTTTGTCCGAGACCTCTGCCTTCATCGGGCTATTATCACTCTCACTAGAACATATGTCAGACGTTTCCTGACCCTGCATTTTTCTACCATTATTTTTCTTTCCTGGGATGGCCTTTTCCCTTTTTCGTGTGGATACACCCCAATCTCTTGTTAAAGCCTTTCCTGGCAACCTTAACTCCCACTCAGTGCTCCCCTGTGAAACTCCCTCAAGCTGTTCCTGGCAACAGGGCTCATTTCTGCTCCACTATCTCATTTTGCTTGGGATTTTCTTTTTTTTTTGGAAGCACACCATATCTAGTACTCAGCATTGAGTGCTGTTGATTGACTAAAAGGGGCTTTTCTTCCAGCTGGTAGCCATGCTGGACCAGAAGCCGTACAGCACAGTTGGGAGGAGGGATGGAGATGCTCTATTGCACTCTGCCAACCAAACAGTAGTCCCTTGTTTTACTAGCCTGGATAGCAGTGTAGGGGAGGGGAGGAGAGAGGTGAGTTAAACAGAGTTAATTGGATTTGTGGAAGAAATGATAACTGATCAGATACTGAGGGTTTTCCATAATGCTTATAACTGAGGTTAAGTTTAAGCATTACATGACAAATGTAACTTCATGTTCTGGCTTTCTCTATACTTACCTCAAAAGAGTTTTTACATCTACAGACCCTTCAGTGATGAACTAACTATATAGCATGACTTCAGGTAGATAGCATGCTACCCATATGCTAACATAATCTAACATTTATTTTTTCCAGCTGTATTGAGATATGACTGACATATATCATTTTATATAGCATATTTATTTGATACACTTGGATATTGCAAAATGATTACCATCACAACATTAGCTAATACCCACAATGTTGAGTAACTACTATTTCCTTTTTTGTGGGCAACAATCTGGCATTTTTTTGGCCACACCACGCAGCATGTGGAATCTTCCTCAGTTGCCGATCGAACCTGTGACCCCTGCATTAGAAGTACAGAATCTTAACTACTGGACTGCTGGGGAAGTCCCAGAAATGTAACATTGTGTAGTGGTTTTTTGGAATGAGCTTGGAGTGATTTCATACCATTTTAATGATCAGATGACTGCATTGTCCTGGTGACTAATCATTTAAAAAATTTCCAAATACTGGGGGCTTCCCTTGTGGTCCAGTGAGTAAAGAGTCCGCCTCGCAATGCAAGGGGCACCCGTTCGATTCCTGGCCTGGGAAGATTCCACGTGCTGTGGAGCAAGTGGACTGGTGTGTCTAATTACAAGCCAGCACTCTGGAGTGCATGCGCCCAGAGCCAGTGTTCTCCAACGAGAGGGGCCACTGCAATGGGAGGCCCACAATAGGCCAAAGCATAAAGATGGATGAAAAGAAATCAACAAAAAAATCAATTAAAAAAAAGAGGCCAAAATTAAAAAAGAAAAAATACTTCCAAATAGTTACTTAGGTGACTTAATAGCTATAAGGCCTTTGATAGCTTCTACCAAAGAATAAAAACAGACATAGAATCACCTACATGGGAGTGAGAACTTTATTAAACCTGATTTTCTTTGCCACTGGATTGTTGCTTCCCTAAGTCAAAGAATGGAGTTGTCTTTTTGTATCTCACTTCTGGTTGGAATAAAATGATAGCTCCGGGAGATAGTGAAGGACAGAGAGGTCTGGCCTGCTGCTGTCCTTGGGTCACAAAGAGTCAGACACTACTTGGTGACTGAACAACAACATAGTATTTTGCATGTTTTAAACCTCTGGTTTGAACAAAATTTTCCTCTTTTCATGTCTTTAATGCCCCAGATAGTATAGTAGATAATCTTATATCAAAGATTACAAAAAACATTTGGACTTGATGATTTAGGAAGAGCCTTCTGGAACTAAACCCAAATATCTCAGCTTCACATTTTATATAGCTAATACCAAAAATTCACAACATTAGCTAATACCCACAATGTTGAGTAACTACTATTTCCTTTTTTGTGGGCAACAATCTGGCATTTTTTTGGCCACACCACGCAGCATGTGGAATCTTCCTCAGTTGCCGATCGAACCTGTGACCCCTGCATTAGAAGTACAGAATCTTAACTACTGGACTGCTGGGGAAGTCCCAGAAATGTAACATTGTGTAGTGGTTTTTTGGAATGAGCTTGGAGTGATTTCATACCATTTTAATGATCAGATGACTGCATTGTCCTGGTGACTAATCATTTAGAAAATTTCCAAATACTGGGGGCTTCCCTTGTGGTCCAGTGAGTAAAGAGTCCGCCTCGCAATGCAAGGGGCACCCGTTCGATTCCTGGCCTGGGAAGATTCCACGTGCTGTGGAGCAAGTGGACTGGTGTGTCTAATTACAAGCCAGCACTCTGGAGTGCATGCGCCCAGAGCCAGTGTTCTCCAACGAGAGGGGCCACTGCAATGGGAGGCCCACAATAGGCCAAAGCATAAAGATGGATGAAAAGAAATCAACGCAAAAATCAATTAAAAAAAAGAGGCCAAAATTAAAAAAGAAAAAATACTTCCAAATAGTTACTTAGGTGACTTAATAGCTATAAGGCCTTTGATAGCTTCTACCAAAGAATAAAAACAGACATAGAATCACCTACATGGGAGTGAGAACTTTATTAAACCTGATTTTCTTTGCCACTGGATTGTTGCTTCCTAAGTCAAAGAATGGAGTTGTCTTTTTGTATCTCACTTCTGGTTGGAATAAAATGATAGCTCCGGGAGATAGTGAAGGACAGAGAGGTCTGGCCTGCTGCTGTCCTTGGGTCACAAAGAGTCAGACACTACTTGGTGACTGAACAACAACATAGTATTTTGCATGTTTTAAACCTCTGGTTTGAACAAAATTTTCCTCTTTTCATGTCTTTAATGCCCCAGATAGTATAGTAGATAATCTTATATCAAAGATTACAAAAAACATTTGGACTTGATGATTTAGGAAGAGCCTTCTGGAACTAAACCCAAATATCTCAGCTTCACATTATTCATCTTTATTTCTTTTAATGATCTATGTAAGATAATAAGCAATGTTTTCCAAAAGCCTAATGCTTTCCCTTATCTGTATTTTCATAATTAAACTGTATTGAATTAGAAAATTGGAAAAAATCACATTTCATTCACTAGAAATGAATTTCTTATGTGAAAATTCAGCAGTCACTTTTCCTTTGGAGAGCTAAAAAGGATTCTTGGAACTAAGCCAGAAAATAATCTCTTCATCAGCTCCAGTTAATAAAAACATTAATAAGGCACATTATATCTGAAGAGAATGCTTTGAACTAATTTCTTCGTAATCAGAATACACTCATAGGCTCAGTTGGGGAATTATTAACATATGAAAACATCTAGTAGGCTCTTCTGAGAATTAAACAAGAAGAAATACCGAGAGGACTGGAAAAACATTCCAGAAATGAAGAAATTGAGTATAAATTGTCCTCTTTGAAAAATACAGAGGAAAGTAAACAAAGGAGATGTTAAAGTTTCCAATTATGTTAAAAACAAAATTGAGAAAGTGGTAGAAACAGTGGCCTTATCTCTTGATTTGAAGATACACAGTACTAAATTAAGGTGAATGAATTAATCAAATGTTATAGGTCTGCTGTGTTGAGAATCTGGAATATTTGGAGTCTCCCCAATTTTGTCTTCCTTAATTTGGATCAGGTAAAGAATGCACTTAACTCTTACATTTCAGAAAATGGAGCAATTCAGTAATTTGCCCTTCTCTCAGAATCACCTACATGGGAGTGAGAACTTTATTAAACCTGATTTTCTTTGCCACTGGATTGTTGCTTCCTAAGTCAAAGAATGGAGTTGTCTTTTTGTATCTCACTTCTGGTTGGAATAAAATGATAGCTCCGGGAGATAGTGAAGGACAGAGAGGTCTGGCCTGCTGCTGTCCTTGGGTCACAAAGAGTCAGACACTACTTGGTGACTGAACAACAACATAGTATTTTGCATGTTTTAAACCTCTGGTTTGAACAAAATTTTCCTCTTTTCATGTCTTTAATGCCCCAGATAGTATAGTAGATAATCTTATATCAAAGATTACAAAAAACATTTGGACTTGATGATTTAGGAAGAGCCTTCTGGAACTAAACCCAAATATCTCAGCTTCACATTATTCATCTTTATTTCTTTTAATGATCTATGTAAGATAATAAGCAATGTTTTCCAAAAGCCTAATGCTTTCCCTTATCTGGATTTTCATAATTAAACTATATTGAATTAGAGAATTGAAAAAAAATCACATTTCATTCATTAGAAATGAATTTCTTATGTGAAAATTCAGCAGTTACTTTTCCTTTGGAGAGCTAAAAAGGATTCTTGGAACTAAGCCAGAAAATAATCTCTTCATCAGCTCCAGTTAATAAAAACATTAATAAGGCACATTATATCTGAAGAGAATGCTTTGAACTAATTTCTTCGTAATCAGAATACACTCATAGGCTCAGTTGGGGAATTATTAACATATGAAAACATCTAGTAGGCTCTTCTGAGAATTAAACAAGAAGAAATACCGAGAGGACTGGAAAAACATTCCAGAAATGAAGAAATTGAGTATAAATTGTCCTCTTTGAAAAATACAGAGGAAAGTAAACAAAGGAGATGTTAAAGTTTCCAATTATGTTAAAAACAAAATTGAGAAAGTGGTAGAAACAGTGGCCTTATCTCTTGATTTGAAGATACACAGTACTAAATTAAGGTGAATGAATTAATCAAATGTTATAGGTCTGCTGTGTTGAGAATCTGGAATATTTGGAGTCTCCCCAATTTTGTCTTCCTTAATTTGGATCAGGTAAAGAATGCACTTAACTCTTACATTTCAGAAAATGGAGCAGTTCAGTAATTTGCCCTTCTCTCTAAGGAGATCATGAAAAGAGGATGTGAAAGTCTCAAAGCTTGACTATGAGCAGGTGAGGCTGAAGTCAGCCAGTTCATTTCACTTCAGCATTTGAGAATTAATAACCACAGGGTTCTGCTTTTCTAACTAAGAACTTTTCTTATTTCCTGTTGGACAGGAGTTTTTTTTTTCACAGAATCTGGCAAAATATAGATATGTGTCCAATGAAGATATTTCAGTTCATGTGAAGAATCTTCAAAATAAACTTTACAAACATCCAGATTATCAAGACCCAGGGAAGGAATTTATTGACAGAACAGAGGAGGGCTTATAGCTTAGGGAATGTTGATTTATGCTTTCTATCTCTTAAGTTTTCCTGCAGGGCTGAAATCTTTCTGAAATAATGGGATTTGATTTTCAAGCTGCTCCTCTTGAAAGAGGACAGCAGTTGTTTGGAATAGGATGGCTTTGATGAGTCCTTGAGGACAAATGCTTCAAGTAGTGTCGGCGGCTTCCAATGGCAGAAGATTTGATGTGAAATCCACCACAGCCACCAGGAGAACTACCACCTGGGTTTGTTTATCACCAACTAGATAAAGTATTGCACATCCTGCAAGACCACAGCCTTGGCCCTGCCATGTGGGAAACAGACTGATGATGGAGGTCATGTACCCTGAGCTAAGGTGAAGAGTTTTTGCTAGTCACAGAAATCACAGAGAGTTCTAAAAACAACTCATTTACTTAATCCACTGATAAAAAGGAGGTAGGGGGGAAAACGTGGACAAAATCATGATGTGGGGGAAGTTGGTTCTCAGTGGAATCTTTCTGAGTTTTTCTTCTCCTTCTCCCTGGTTACCATCCTTATCTTCCCCACTTCACACCGTTCCTTTCCACACTAGAGTGGTGGCCACCCAGGGCTGCCTTGGGATCCAAAGAGGCTTCGGTCTTCTCTGAATGCCTTTCGCTGTATCAGAACACTCTGTATGAACTTGCTTTAAAGACGTTTTGAGGGACCATCAATAATTCATAGTTGTTAAGAGAGATATTTTTAAAGAAGATTTAATTATGTTTCTCATTCAGATCTAAAATGAACAAGTGTCAAAGACTTTTAAAAAACTCATTAATTAATAAAGGAACCAGGCAAGTGCCACAACTGGTTCAAAGGAAAGATCAAAGAATCACAAATATATGTGGAGTCCAGTATGCTTTCAAATTTGGTCCCAACTAATCCATAGAGTTTGCAAATCACTTGTGAATTGTGAAATAAACTCAAACTTCAAACCAGAAAAAAAGGACTGTTGAAATGAATTTACAAATGGATACATGACTGACTTTTCCCAAGGAATGAAGGCTGTTTCTCCACTGGACAATTAATTTGCTTGTCTACAGAAGAATTACGTATATGACTGTTCTTAAGGAATAGAGAAGGGCTTATAGCTTAGGGAATGTTGATTTATGCTTTCTATCTCTTAAGTTTTCCTGCAGGGCTGAAATCTTTCTGAAATAATGGGATTTGATTTTCAAGCTGCTCCTCTTGAAAGAGGACAGCAGTTGTTTGGAATAGGATGGCTTTGATGAGTCCTTGAGGACAAATGCTTCAAGTAGTGTCTGGCTTCCAATGGCAGAAGATTTGATGTGAAATCCTCCACAGCCACCAGGAGAACTACCACCTGGGTTTGTTTATCACCAACTAGATAAAGTATTGCACATCCTGCAAGACCACAGCCTTGGCCCTGCCATGTGGGAAACAGACTGATGATGGAGGTCATGTACCCTGAGCTAAGGTGAAGAGTTTTTGCTAGTCACAGAAATCACAGAGAGTTCTAAAAACAACTCATTTACTTAATCCACTGATAAAAAGGAGGTAGGGGGGAAAACGTGGACAAAATCATGATGTGGGGGAAGTTGGTTCTCAGTGGAATCTTTCTGAGTTTTTCTTCTCCTTCTCCCTGGTTACCATCCTTATCTTCCCCACTTCACACCGTTCCTTTCCACACTAGAGTGGTGGCCACCCAGGGCTGCCTTGGGATCCAAAGAGGCTTCGGTCTTCTCTGAATGCCTTCGCTGTATCAGAACACTCTGTATGAACTTGCTTTAAAGACGTTTTGAGGGACCATCAATAATTCATAGTTGTTAAGAGAGATATTTTTAAAGAAGATTTAATTATGTTTCTCATTCAGATCTAAAATGAACAAGTGTCAAAGACTTTTAAAAAACTCATTAATTAATAAAGGAACCAGGCAAGTGCCACAACTGGTTCAAAGGAAAGATCAAAGAATCACAAATATATGTGGAGTCCAGTATGCTTTCAAATTTGGTCCCAACTAATCCATAGAGTTTGCAAATCACTTGTGAATTGTGAAATAAACTCAAACTTCAAACCAGAAAAAAAGGACTGTTGAAATGAATTTACAAATGGATACATGACTGACTTTTCCCAAGGAATGAAGGCTGTTTCTCCACTGGACAATTAATTTGCTTGTCTACAGAAGAATTACGTATATGACTGTCAGTTATCTACAGTTTAAAGAGGTGTAAACAAGAGTCCAAATGTGATGCAGAGCTCTAAAGGGAATCATATAGCTCTAAAGGGAATTGGAGGCTTCGACTGTCCATTAAAAGAATATTCAGTAACGTCTTCCTTATCTCAGGGTTAAAATGTTTTTCTTACACACTGAAGTACAAATACCTTGTAGCCCTAATTTGTTTGGAAGCATTTCTGTTGTGAAAGAATACTTGTTAACTCAAAGAACTGCATGGGAGACTTTGGATAAGTGGGGATATATCTGTCAGGGAAGGCCAGTTGCTATAACAAACGATTCCAGTCTCAGTGGCTTCATGCAGTAGATTTTTGACTTGCCCTCTTCACAGTTCCTGCTGTCAATAGTTACACTTCCACCAAGTGTCTATTCTGTCTTCTTTGGCCTAAGCAACCTCAGTGGATCCTCTGCATCCAGCCAGGTGGCTGGAAAAAGAGAACTTAAGGAAGTCTGCTTGTAATGCCTCAACCTGGAATGGACTCATATTCCTTCCACTCAGATTCTGTTGGTGAAAGCTAGTCAGATGACCCCACCTGGGTGAAGGTGGAGCAAGTGGTGGTCATCATGGTAATGGTGGTAACTGCAGTTGTGCTGAAGCAGAGCCAGCTTGGGGAGCACTTTGCATTTTTACGGGTGTGCTTCCAGGGGCACTTCCGCTAGGCAAACAAACCCCAGAGAACAGAGGAAAATCTAGTTTTTTATTTATAAATTATTACTAGATTATTAGCTATGTGCAGGACACAGTGCCTGTTCTCCAGGAGCATCTGTTTTCATGGAGATGAAAACTATATAATGGGAAGCAGGAAGTGACATATATTGGGGAAAAAAAAATGCTCTGAAAGTCCTGAAGGGTGAAAGAGTAATTTCAACCAAGGGAAACCATGACAACTTTAGAGACACCATGCGTGGTAGCATTAAAGCCTAGAAGGCTGTCTCGAATTCAAGTCTTTTTACTGCCATTAACCCTCGGCAAACTTCTCTGAGCCTTGGTTTTAAACTTCTGAAGGACTGACTTTTCCCAAGGAATGAAGGCTGTTTCTCCACTGGACAATTAATTTGCTTGTCTACAGAAGAATTACGTATATGACTGTCAGTTATCTACAGTTTAAAGAGGTGTAAACAAGAGTGCAAATGTGATGCAGAGCTCTAAAGGGAATCATATAGCTCTAAAGGGAATTGGAGGCTTCGACTGTCCATTAAAAGAATATTCAGTAACGTCTTCCTTATCTCAGGGTTAAAATGTTTTTCTTACACACTGAAGTACAAATACCTTGTAGCCCTAATTTGTTTGGAAGCATTTCTGTTGTGAAAGAATACTTGTTAACTCAAAGAACTGCATGGGAGACTTTGGATAAGTGGGGATATATCTGTCAGGGAAGGCCAGTTGCTATAACAAACGATTCCAGTCTCAGTGGCTTCATGCAGTAGATTTTTGACTTGCCCTCTTCACAGTTCCTGCTGTCAATAGTTACACTTCCACCAAGTGTCTATTCTGTCTTCTTTGGCCTAAGCAACCTCAGTGGATCCTCTGCATCCAGCCAGGTGGCAGGAAAAAGAGAACTTAAGGAAGTCTGCTTGTAATGCCTCAACCTGGAATGGACTCATATTCCTTCCACTCAGATTCTGTTGGTGAAAGCTAGTCAGATGACCCCACCTGGGTGAAGGTGGAGCAAGTGGTGGTCATCATGGTAATGGTGGTAACTGCAGTTGTGCTGAAGCAGAGCCAGCTTGGGGAGCACTTTGCATTTTTACGGGTGTGCTTCCAGGGGCACTTCCGCTAGGCAAACAAACCCCAGAGAACAGAGGAAAATCTAGTTTTTTATTTATAAATTATTACTAGATTATTAGCTATGTGCAGGACACAGTGCCTGTTCTCCAGAAGCATCTGTTTTCATGGAGATGAAAACTATATAATGGGAAGCAGGAAGTGACATATATTGGGGAAAAAAAAAATGCTCTGAAAGTCCTGAAGGGTGAAAGAGTAATTTCAACCAAGGGAAACCATGACAACTTTAGAGACACCATGCGTGGTAGCATTAAAGCCTAGAAGGCTGTCTCGAATTCAAGTCTTTTTACTGCCATTAACCCTCGGCAAATCTTTGACTTCTCTGAGCCTTGGTTTTCCCAACTCTAAAACAGGCATCATAACTGTTAGCTCACAGGGTTGTTGTAACTTTACATGAGTAGATGGATATGTGCAAAGTGAAGCAGAAGCTCATTTAGATGAGATTGTAGAGTTTAGGTCAATTTCAAGGCAAAGAAAGCAATGGTAAGAAGATCTGTCAGTAAGATTACACACACATACACACACAAAGATTTCACACATTAGCCACAAGTGGCATAGCAGATGCCACTTTCTTACCAAGAAAGACCGCTTTTCTCCCTATTTTCTCAAGGAGCTTGTGTACATTGGGAGTTCCCAGTAAGACTGTACATAAGAAGAGGGAAGCCACTACCAAGCACAAGTTTGAAAACCTAGATGCTCTTGAGAGTGCAATAGTTGAATTATTTAAAAATCTGACAAGGATTTGTAGTGGCCACTGTTGATTCATCCTTTTTTTTTTAACCCAGCATGATCCAGTTGTTGTCCACACAACACTCCATTAACCATTCAGTTTAATGAGTGTAGTGTGATGAATTGCCCTTCTTAGAGGCAACACAAATAATAGATCAGAGTTTTTCACTTTTCAGATGTTAAATGCCTTCAAGCAATAGGTAAGATTTCTGTATCTTTCCTATATTTTTGCCTTTAAGGGTTATTTTTACTAGGTTAGTCATATATATTAATTTTTGAAACATGTAGGGTAATTAAAGAATGCTGTTAGGGAAGAAAAACTCACAGCATGACTATTTTCAGGACATTGTGTATAAAGGCAGAAGCACTAAGACATGAATTTGGAAATTACAAGTGCTTTATACTACTTAGTAGCCTCATGCAACTTTATATCCAGCTTCTCTGCATTATGAATGTCTTAATAATTTTATGCAGTTGAGAATAATCCTTAGGAAAAAGCAGATATGGTGCTTCTTGAATATCAGTGTGCATCCAGATCACTTGGGGATCCTGATAGAATATGGGGTCTGATTCAGGAGGTCTGAGGAGAGGCCTTTGAGGCTGCATTTGTACAAAGCTCCTAGGAGATAAAGATGCTGCTGGTCTGTGGACCACACTGTGAGGGATAAGGGGCCAGTGGGCATACTTTTTATTTGGGAAGTTGAGGAGGCCTCACTTAGGACTTTAAGGGATCCTAGAGGTCTTTTAAAAAGGAGTTAGAATTTTATAGTATCTGCTTTTATTAAAGGTGTAGTTGGTTGATCCTTCCCATCCTCTGTTAAGGACAGAATTCTCTAGACTCTTAGACTAGTTAGTTTTGGCTCTGCTTTAAAGTTTTTACTCTTGATGGTGACAAGGGTATTTTATCTCTCTCTCTGCCTTACTGTCTTCAAAAGTGAAACCATTAGCAGCTGATTAAGCCTCTTTTCCCATGCTGTTTTCCCCATGGGGGCCCAGTGTGCAATGGCTGCAAACAGCAGCCTCCTTGGTAGTGTATGCAGCCTGTTGCCAGTATCGGTTGCCCTAAGGGACTTTGGAAACAACTCTGCAGTGGACATTCATGACTGACATGCTGTCCCCAATCTAGGCTCCAGACAGGTACGTGTGGTGCCTTCGGGAAACCCCAGAGCAGAGTGGCCAGGGTTCATATCGGCCAAGTCATAAGGTACATTCGCACCAACCTGCAGAATAAGGAGCGTGTGACCAAGGCCCTCTGCAGGGCCAAGTTCAAGTTCCCTGGTTGCCAGAAGATCCACATCTCTGAGAAGTGGGAATTTACTAAGTTTCATGTGGATGAATTTGAAAACATGGTGGCAGAAAAGCAGCCCATCCCAGATGGTTGTGGGGTCAAATACATTCCTAATCGTGGTCCCCTGGACAAATGGCAGGCCCTGCACTCATGAGAGCATTGGTGCTGTCCCCTCATTGATTATGTCTAACGATGAATTCTACTATCCTGTCAAAGAAAAAAAAAGCAAAACCACATGGCTGTTACTTACCTCAGAGGAGGAATGGGGATGAACTATACCACTTGTGGCTAATGTGTATAATCTTTTTTTTTTTTTTTTACTGTGTGTTATCTTACTGATGGATCTTCTTACCATGCTTCCAGCTACTCAGATCATTTCCATGGTTATTTGTACTTGTAAGAAGTGTGGAATTTTAGGACTTCTCTGAGGCTCATAGGAACACAGCACTAAGGAAGCCACCCCCAGCTCCCTTCAGTTGAGGATCACAGGCTGAATCCTAAAAAAAGAGGAGCTACGTGAATGTGCTGTGACTCTGTGAGAGACCCAGTCAAAGTAGAGTCAGTTCAGTTCAGTTCAATTCAGTCACTCAGTTGTGTCTGACTCTTTGTGACCCCATGCACTGCAGCACGCCAGACTTCCCTGTCCTTCACCATTTCCTGGAGCTTACTCAAACTCATGTTCATTAACTCAGTGATGTCATCCAACCATCTTGTCCTCTGTTGTCCCCTTCTCCTTCTGCCTTTTATTTTTCCAAGCATCACAGTCTTTTCCTACAAGTTATCTCTTCACATCTGAGGTATGAAAGGATTAGAACAGGGTGAATCCAGCCTTGCTCTTGAGAGACAAAACATCCAAGTACATCTTCAAAGCTTTTGTTGAACACCTACCTTTTACATAGAATTTTTTTGGGCACATAAATAGAAAGTAAAATCACCAGCAGTAGCTCTCATTTGCTGAGTGTTTGCTCTATATTCATATTGCTAAGCAATTGATTTTCTTCCTTCGTTACTTTAAATGATACTAGGTAGCAGTGATTCTTAAGAAAGATTAAGAATTCTAATGCTTAAGAGGTCAGTCATTCCTGACTTCACTTCCATGCATATGGACATCTCTTTCATTTCCGTAAACTTTTAGAGACGAGTGTTTGATCATCTTCCCTGGAAGCTCATTACATTGCTTATACGATGAGAAAATTCCTCAACAACAAAAATGACAATAATGCACACTTTTTGCATGTTCCATATGTACCATGTATTGACTATGATAGTAACATAGAAAACTTGATTTTATTTATTATTTTTAAAGTAAAAGTAGTTGATTTATAATATTGTATTAGTTTCAGGTGTACAACATAGTGATTTAGCATTTTTCTAAATCTGTATTTTCCTATACTCTATTTAAATTTGTTGTAAAATAATGGCTCTATTTCCCTGTGCTGTACCATAAATCCCCCACCCCTATTTTTCTCCTCCCACTTCTCTCCCCTTCCTGGTAACCACTAGTTTGTCCTCTATATCTGTGAGTCTATTTCTGTTTTGTTATATTCATTCACTTATCTTATTTTTTTAGATATCACTTATAAGTGATAGCATGAGGTATTTGTCTTTCTCTAATTTATTTCTGTAAGCACAATATCCTCTAGGTCTATCCATATTGTTGCAAACAGAAGACTTTCATTCTTTTCTTATGACTGAATAATATCCCATTATTATTCATTTTATATGTATGTATATATATATATATATGCACCATATATTTATCCATTCATCTGTTGAGGAGCGCTTAGGTTGCTGCCATGTTTTGGCTATTGTAAATAATGCTGCTGTGAACACTGGAGTACATGGTTCCATTTTCTTTGTGTATACCCAGGAGTGGAATTGCTGGATCATATGGTAGTTCTATTTTTAGTTTTCTGAGGAATTCCCATACTGCACAGTTATACAGTGGCTGCACCAATTCACATTCCCACCAATAATGTGCAGGGGTTCCCTTTCTCCTCATCTTAGCCAGCATTTGCTACTTGTAGACTTTTTGATGAAAGCCATTGTAACAAGTGTGAGTTGATACCTCATTGTGTTTTTGATTTGCATTTCTCTGGTGATTAGTGATGAATCTTTTTATGTGCCTAGTAACCACCTGTGTGTCTTCTTCAGAAAAATGTCTTGTCAGGTCTTCTGCCCTTTTAAAAATTGGGTTGTTAGGTTTTTTAGATGTTAGGTTTTTTTAGATGTTAGGTGTTGAATTGTGTGAGCTGTTTATGTACTTTGGATATTGTCTCTATTGGTCATATCATTTGCAGATATCTTTTCCCATTAAGTAGACTGGGTTTTTTGTTTGTTTTGTTGATGGTTTCCTCTGCTGTGTGAAAAGCTTTTAACTTTGATTAGGTCCTATTTGTTTGTTTTGCTTTTATTTTTTAAAGTAAAAGTTAAAGTTTTCAGGTGTACAACATAGTGATTTAGCATTTTTCTAAATCTGTATTTTCCTATACTCTATTTAAATTTGTTGTAAAATAATGGCTCTATTTCCCTGTGCTGTACCATAAATCCCCCACCCCTATTTTTCTCCTCCCACTTCTCTCCCCTTCCTGGTAACCACTAGTTTGTCCTCTATATCTGTGAGTCTATTTCTGTTTTGTTATATTCATTCACTTATCTTATTTTTATATATCACTTATAAGTGATAGCATGAGGTATTTGTCTTTCTCTAATTTATTTCTGTAAGCACAATATCCTCTAGGTCTATCCATATTGTTGCAAACAGAAGACTTTCATTCTTTTCTTATGACTGAATAATATCCCATTATTATTCATTTTATATGTATGTATATATATATATATATGCACCATATATTTATCCATTCATCTGTTGAGGAGCGCTTAGGTTGCTGCCATGTTTTGGCTATTGTAAATAATGCTGCTGTGAACACTGGAGTACATGGTTCCATTTTCTTTGTGTATACCCAGGAGTGGAATTGCTGGATCATATGGTAGTTCTATTTTTAGTTTTCTGAGGAATTCCCATACTGCACAGTTATACAGTGGCTGCACCAATTCACATTCCCACCAATAATGTGCAGGGGTTCCCTTTCTCCTCATCTTAGCCAGCATTTGCTACTTGTAGACTTTTTGATGAAAGCCATTGTAACAAGTGTGAGTTGATACCTCATTGTGTTTTTGATTTGCATTTCTCTGGTGATTAGTGATGAATCTTTTTATGTGCCTAGTAACCACCTGTGTGTCTTCTTCAGAAAAATGTCTTGTCAGGTCTTCTGCCCTTTTAAAAATTGGGTTGTTAGGTTTTTTAGATGTTAGGTTTTTTTAGATGTTAGGTGTTGAATTGTGTGAGCTGTTTATGTACTTTGGATATTGTCTCTATTGGTCATATCATTTGCAGATATCTTTTCCCATTAAGTAGACTGGGTTTTTTGTTTGTTTTGTTGATGGTTTCCTCTGCTGTGTGAAAAGCTTTTAACTTTGATTAGGTCCTATTTGTTTGTTTTTGCTTTTGTTTCCTTTGCCTTACGAGACTGATCCAAAAATCTTTTACTACAATTTATTTCAAAGAGTGTTCTGCCTGTGTTTTCTTCTAGGAGTTTTATGGTATCCAGTCTTAAATACATTTAGGTCTTAAATCCATTTTGATTTTTTATTTTTGTATATGGACTGAGAAAATGTTTCTAATTTCTTTCTTTTACAGAAAGCCTGATTTAATCCTCACTATAACCTTAAGAGATACATTGTAATATTTTTTTCCCTTTTACATAAGAAGGCTTTTAAGATCAAATTCATACATCCAGCAAGTGGCAGAACCAACGATTCAAACCACATCTGTATTGGGCTGCGAAAATGATGCTCTTAAAAAAGAATTGAGTTATAGTTGATTTACCATATTGTGTTAGTTTCAAACGTATAGCAAAGTGATTCAAATACATATATATACATATATACACATATATATTTTTCAGATTACTTTTCTTTATAGGTTATTACAAGATATTAACTATATAGTTCCCTGTGTTTTATAGTACATCCTTGTTGCTTATTTTATGTATAGTAGTTTGTATTTGTTAGTCCTGTACTGCCAGGTTATCCGTCCTCTGCCCTCATCCCTTTCCCCTTTGGTATCTGATAGACGACAGAGGACACCTCTTGACATTGGTGTGACTCTATAAACCCCATGTCAGGGTCCTCTTTCAGGGTCACCTTAAGCTATATAAGACATGTCCACCGAACCGCAAAGCTGGACTCCATACTCATTTCATACAGGTTTCCATACGTCTTAAGCATATTGCACTCACATGCTAGCATACTGTAGGGTTAGTAAAATAAAGCAGAAAATGTGTGTACTGAGAAGATAGAACTGGAGCTCTGAGTTTCCTTACCTTGTCCTGAAGGTCCTGGACGAGCCCTCATATGTTAGATGACGGTAGTTAGCTTACGTAAATGGTATCGAATTTGTGACCCCCAAAGGAGAAGATTTCACTTTGGGATCGAAAGATTTGGCTTTGGCCACTCAGAGCCTTGTGCTGCAAAAGTTCTATTAAAGAAAAAAGGGATAGAGAAGCTCCCAGCTAAAGAAACTGGAAAGGGGACAGAAGAGTACCCCCAGAACAAGTTTAGGTGAGGTATTTTGTACTTTTTCAGTAGGTTATTAACAATAGATAAAAAGAATGTTTTTGTGTTTTTTTTAACTTTTATTTTACTTTTAACTTTTACAGAGTTTTGTTGTTTACAGATATGTATGTTCTCAGATTAGTCATATGTATATCCCCCCCCTCCCTCCCCCCCCGACCATCACACAGCACCCCTGAAGGATCCCCTTTTCTCACAGAGCAATGACTAGAGCTATTTTCTTCACTTATGATAGTACAGGCCTTCATGCTACTTCCTTTATGCCTCTCACCCACTGTTCCTTCCCCACAATGTCCATATGTCCACTGTCCATGTCTGTCTTTCTGTCCCTTCACTGCATGTGCCATCATCACCATCCTACTAGATTCCATATATATGTGTTAATATACTGTATTTGTCCTTCTCTTTCTGACTGGCTTCACTTTTTATGATACATTCTAGATCCAGCCACCTCATTAGGGTTGATTCTTTTGCATTTCTCTTTACAGCTGTGTAGTATTCCATTGTATATATGTACCAGAGCTTTTGGATCCATTCGTTCGTCGATGGGCATCTAGGTTCCTTCCATGTTCTAGCTATTGTATAGAGAGCTGCAATGAACATTGGGCTACAGGTGCTTCTTTCAGTTTTGATTTCGTCAGGGTGTAAGCCTAAGAGTGGGATTGCTGGGTTGTATGGTGCTTCTATTTTTAGTTTTTTAAGAAATCGCCAGACTGTCTTCCATAGAGGCTGTATCAATCTACATTCCCACCAGCAATGCATGAGTGTTCCCTTTTCTCTGCACCCTCTCCAGCAGTTATTGTCCTGTTAAAGCATATTGCACTCACATGCTAGCATACTGTAGGGTTAGTAAAATAAAGCAGAAAATGTGTGTACTGAGAAGATAGAACTGGAGCTCTGAGTTTCCTTACCTTGTCCTGAAGGTCCTGGACGAGCCCTCATATGTTAGATGACGGTAGTTAGCTTACGTAAATGGTATCGAATTTGTGACCCCCAAAGGAGAAGATTTCACTTTGGGATCGAAAGATTTGGCTTTGGCCACTCAGAGCCTTGTGCTGCAAAAGTTCTATTAAAGAAAAAAGGGATAGAGAAGCTCCCAGCTAAAGAAACTGGAAAGGGGACAGAAGAGTACCCCCAGAACAAGTTTAGGTGAGGTATTTTGTACTTTTTCAGTAGGTTATTAACAATAGATAAAAAGAATGTTTTTGTGTTTTTTTTAACTTTTATTTTACTTTTAACTTTTACAGAGTTTTGTTGTTTACAGATATGTATCTTCTCAGATTAGTCATATGTATATCCCCCCCTTCCCTCCCCTCCCGACCATCACACAGCACCCCTGAAGGATCCCCTTTTCTCACAGAGCAATGACTAGAGCTATTTTCTTCACTTATGATAGTACAGGCCTTCATGCTACTTCCTTTATGCCTCTCACCCACTGTTCCTTCCCCACAATGTCCATATGTCCACTGTCCATGTCTGTCTTTCTGTCCCTTCACTGCATGTGCCATCATCACCATCCTACTAGATTCCATATATATGTGTTAATATACTGTATTTGTCCTTCTCTTTCTGACTGGCTTCACTTTTTATGATACATTCTAGATCCAGCCACCTCATTAGGGTTGATTCTTTTGCATTTCTCTTTACAGCTGTGTAGTATTCCATTGTATATATGTACCAGAGCTTTTGGATCCATTCGTTCGTCGATGGGCATCTAGGTTCCTTCCATGTTCTAGCTATTGTATAGAGAGCTGCAATGAACATTGGGCTACAGGTGCTTCTTTCAGTTTTGATTTCGTCAGGGTATAAGCCTAAGAGTGGGATTGCTGGGTTGTATGGTGCTTCTATTTTTAGTTTTTTAAGAAATCGCCAGACTGTCTTCCATAGAGGCTGTATCAATCTACATTCCCACCAGCAATGCATGAGTGTTCCCTTTTCTCTGCACCCTCTTCAGCAGTTATTGTCTGTTGATTTGTGGATGATGGGCATTCTGATGGGTGTGAGGTGATATCTCATTGTAGTTTTAATTTGCATGTCTCTAATTATAAGTGAAGTTGAGCATTGTTTCATGTGTTTTTTGGCCATCTGTATGTCCTCTTTGGAGAGGTGTCTGTTGAGGTCCTTTTCCCATTTTTTGATTGAGTTGTTCATTTTTCCGGTGCTGAGTTGTCTGAGTTGCTTGTAGATTTTGGAGATTAATTCTTTGTCTGTTGTTTCATTTGCTATGATTTTCTCCCACTCTGTGGGTTGTCTGTTCAGCTTTTTTGTGATTTCTTTTGCTGTACAAAAGCTTTTAAGATGAATTTAGATGCCAAAATCCTCAACAAAATCCTAGCAAACAGAATTCAACAACACATCAAAAAGCTCATACATTACGATCAAGTTGGGTTCATCCCAGGCATGCAAGGATTCTTCAACATCTGCAAATCAATCAATGTGATATACCATATCAACAAATTGAAAGACAGAAACCACATGATCATCTCAATAGATGCAGAAAAAGCTTTCGACAAAGTACAACATCCATTTATGATCAAAACTCTTCAAAAAATGGGCATAGAAGGAAACTATCTTAACATAGTGAAAGCCATCTATGAGAAGCCCACAGCGAACATTATCCTGCATGTGCCATCATCACCATCCTACTAGATTCCATATATATGTGTTAATATACTGTATTTGTCCTTCTCTTTCTGACTGGCTTCACTTTTTATGATACATTCTAGATCCAGCCACCTCATTAGGGTTGATTCTTTTGCATTTCTCTTTACAGCTGTGTAGTATTCCATTGTATATATGTACCAGAGCTTTTGGATCCATTCGTTCGTCGATGGGCATCTAGGTTCCTTCCATGTTCTAGCTATTGTATAGAGAGCTGCAATGAACATTGGGCTACAGGTGCTTCTTTCAGTTTTGATTTCGTCAGGGTATAAGCCTAAGAGTGGGATTGCTGGGTTGTATGGTGCTTCTATTTTTAGTTTTTTAAGAAATCGCCAGACTGTCTTCCATAGAGGCTGTATCAGTCTACATTCCCACCAGCAATGCATGAGTGTTCCCTTTTCTCTGCACCCTCTCCAGCAGTTATTGTCTGTTGATTTGTGGATGATGGGCATTCTGATGGGTGTGAGGTGATATCTCATTGTAGTTTTAATTTGCATGTCTCTAATTATAAGTGAAGTTGAGCATTGTTTCATGTGTTTTTTGGCCATCTGTATGTCCTCTTTGGAGAGGTGTCTGTTGAGGTCCTTTTCCCATTTTTTGATTGAGTTGTTCATTTTTCCGGTGCTGAGTTGTCTGAGTTGCTTGTAGATTTTGGAGATTAATTCTTTGTCTGTTGTTTCATTTGCTATGATTTTCTCCCACTCTGTGGGTTGTCTGTTCAGCTTTTTTGTGATTTCTTTTGCTGTACAAAAGCTTTTAAGATGAATTTAGATGCCAAAATCCTCAACAAAATCCTAGCAAACAGAATTCAACAACACATCAAAAAGCTCATACATTACGATCAAGTTGGGTTCATCCCAGGCATGCAAGGATTCTTCAACATCTGCAAATCAATCAATGTGATATACCATATCAACAAATTGAAAGACAGAAACCACATGATCATCTCAATAGATGCAGAAAAAGCTTTCGACAAAGTACAACATCCATTTATGATCAAAACTCTTCAAAAAATGGGCATAGAAGGAAACTATCTTAACATAGTGAAAGCCATCTATGAGAAGCCCACAGCGAACATTATCCTCAATGGTGAAAAACTGAAAGCATTCCCTCTAAGATCAGGAGCAAGACAAGAGTGTCCACTTTCACCACTATTGTTCAATGTAGTCCTGGAAGTCCTAGCAACAATAAGAGAAGAGAAAGAAATCAAAGGAATCCAGATTGGAAAGGAAGAGGTCAAAGTTTCTCTGTTTGCAGATGACATGATATTATACATAGAAAATCCCAAAGACTCTATTATAAAACTACTAGAGCTAATCAACGAATTCAGCAAAGTTGGGGGATACAAAATCAATAATGCCAGAAATCACTGGCATTCCTATATACAAACAATGAAAAATCAGAAAATGAAATCAAAGAGGCAGTCCCTTTCACCATTTCAACCGAAAGAATCAAAAATCTAGGAATAAACCTACCCAAAGAAACAAAAGAACTGTACACAGAAAATTACAAGACACTCACTAAAGAAATTAAAGAAGACTTAAACAGATGGAGAGATATTCCATGTTCCTGTGTCGGAAGAATCAATACTGTGAAAATGACCATACTACCAAATATCATTTACAGATTCAATGCAATCCCTATCAAACTACCAATGACATTTTTCACAGAACTAGACCAAAGAATAACCCAGTTCATATGGAAACACAAAAGACCTCGAATAGCCAAAGCAATCCTGAGAAAGAAAAACGGAGCTGGAGGAATCAGCCTCCCTAACTTCAGACTCTACTACAAAGCAAAAGTCATCAAGAGAGGATGGTACTGGCACAAAAACAGAACTATAGACCAATGGAACAAGATCGAGAACCCAGAGATAAACCCACACACCTATGGGTACCTTATTTTTGACAAAGGAGGCGAAACTATACAATGGGACAAAGACAGCCTCTTCAACAAATGGTGCTGGGAAAATTGGACAGCTACATGCATATGTTGGGTTCATCCCAGGCATGCAAGGATTCTTCAACATCTGCAAATCAATCAATGTGATATACCATATCAACAAATTGAAAGACAGAAACCACATGATCATCTCAATAGATGCAGAAAAAGCTTTCGACAAAGTACAACATCCATTTATGATCAAAACTCTTCAAAAAATGGGCATAGAAGGAAACTATCTTAACATAGTGAAAGCCATCTATGAGAAGCCCACAGCGAACATTATCCTCAATGGTGAAAAACTGAAAGCATTCCCTCTAAGATCAGGAGCAAGACAAGAGTGTCCACTTTCACCACTATTGTTCAATGTAGTCCTGGAAGTCCTAGCAACAATAAGAGAAGAGAAAGAAATCAAAGGAATCCAGATTGGAAAGGAAGAGGTCAAAGTTTCTCTGTTTGCAGATGACATGATATTATACATAGAAAATCCCAAAGACTCTATTATAAAACTACTAGAGCTAATCAACGAATTCAGCAAAGTTGGGGGATACAAAATCAATAATGCCAGAAATCACTGGCATTCCTATATACAAACAATGAAAAATCAGAAAATGAAATCAAAGAGGCAGTCCCTTTCACCATTTCAACCGAAAGAATCAAAAATCTAGGAATAAACCTACCCAAAGAAACAGAAGAACTGTACACAGAAAATTACAAGACACTCACTAAAGAAATTAAAGAAGACTTAAACAGATGGAGAGATATTCCATGTTCCTGTGTCGGAAGAATCAATACTGTGAAAATGACCATACTACCAAATATCATTTACAGATTCAATGCAATCCCTATCAAACTACCAATGACATTTTTCACAGAACTAGACCAAAGAATAACCCAGTTCATATGGAAACACAAAAGACCTCGAATAGCCAAAGCAATCCTGAGAAAGAAAAACGGAGCTGGAGGAATCAGCCTCCCTAACTTCAGACTCTACTACAAAGCAAAAGTCATCAAGAGAGGATGGTACTGGCACAAAAACAGAACTATAGACCAATGGAACAAGATCGAGAACCCAGAGATAAACCCACACACCTATGGGTACCTTATTTTTGACAAAGGAGGCGAAACTATACAATGGGACAAAGACAGCCTCTTCAACAAATGGTGCTGGGAAAATTGGACAGCTACATGCAAAAAAATGAAGTTGGAACATTCCCTGACACCATACACAAAGATCAACTCAAAATGGATGAAAGACCTAAATATAAGACCAGAAACCATCAAACTCTTAGAGGAGAATATAGGCAAAACCCTCAAGGACATACATCAAAGCAAGATCTTCTCTGACCCACCTACTAGAATAGTGGAACTAAAAAGAAAAATGAGCATGTGGGACCTAATGAAACTTAAAAAGAATGTTTTAAGGTTGTAAAGGTCTTACTAGGCCCACTCCCACAACATTAACATAAGATTAGCCAGAGGGTGGTCTCCAGCCATCAAGAGTGATGAGACATTCCAATGCAAAGTAGTTTGCACCAGTAAGACATTTTAGGCTAGAAAATGTTTGTTACCCCTTCTCCTTGGAAGCTGCTGGCCTCCTTATCAGGTCTGCCTGTTCACCCCTTTCAGTAACCACAAACTTGTTTTCTTTGAGTCTGTTTCTGTTTTGTATCGTCTAGTATTTGTCTTTGTCTGACTTGCTTCATTTGGTATAATATTCTCTGGTCCATCTGTGTTTCTGCAAATGGCAATATTTCATTCTTTCTTATAACTGAGTTCTATTCCATTGTGGGCTTCCTTGGTGGCTCAGCTGTTTCAAACAGTCTGCCTGCCAATGCAGGAGATGTGGGTTTGATCCCTGGGTTGGGAAGATCCCCTGGATAAGGAAATGGCAACCCATTGCAGTATTCTCTCCTGGGAAATCCATGCACAGAGGAGCCTATTGGGCTATAGTTCACGGGGTTGCAAGAGTTAGGGCATTACTTAGTGACTAAACAACAACAAGTCTTCCATTGTATACATACCTCACGTCTTCTTAAACCAGGTATCTGTTGGTGTTCATATGGAAACACAAAAGACCTCGAATAGCCAAAGCAATCCTGAGAAAGAAAAACGGAGCTGGAGGAATCAGCCTCCCTAACTTCAGACTCTACTACAAAGCAAAAGTCATCAAGAGAGGATGGTACTGGCACAAAAACAGAACTATAGACCAATGGAACAAGATCGAGAACCCAGAGATAAACCCACACACCTATGGGTACCTTATTTTTGACAAAGGAGGCGAAACTATACAATGGGACAAAGACAGCCTCTTCAACAAATGGTGCTGGGAAAATTGGACAGCTACATGCAAAAAAATGAAGTTGGAACATTCCCTGACACCATACACAAAGATCAACTCAAAATGGATGAAAGACCTAAATATAAGACCAGAAACCATCAAACTCTTAGAGGAGAATATAGGCAAAACCCTCAAGGACATACATCAAAGCAAGATCTTCTCTGACCCACCTACTAGAATAGTGGAACTAAAAAGAAAAATGAGCATGTGGGACCTAATGAAACTTAAAAAGAATGTTTTAAGGTTGTAAAGGTCTTACTAGGCCCACTCCCACAACATTAACATAAGATTAGCCAGAGGGTGGTCTCCAGCCATCAAGAGTGATGAGACATTCCAATGCAAAGTAGTTTGCACCAGTAAGACATTTTAGGCTAGAAAATGTTTGTTACCCCTTCTCCTTGGAAGCTGCTGGCCTCCTTATCAGGTCTGCCTGTTCACCCCTTTCAGTAACCACAAACTTGTTTTCTTTGAGTCTGTTTCTGTTTTGTATCGTCTAGTATTTGTCTTTGTCTGACTTGCTTCATTTGGTATAATATTCTCTGGTCCATCTGTGTTTCTGCAAATGGCAATATTTCATTCTTTCTTATAACTGAGTTCTATTCCATTGTGGGCTTCCTTGGTGGCTCAGCTGTTTCAAACAGTCTGCCTGCCAATGCAGGAGATGTGGGTTTGATCCCTGGGTTGGGAAGATCCCCTGGATAAGGAAATGGCAACCCATTGCAGTATTCTCTCCTGGGAAATCCATGCACAGAGGAGCCTATTGGGCTATAGTTCACGGGGTTGCAAGAGTTAGGGCATTACTTAGTGACTAAACAACAACAAGTCTTCCATTGTATACATACCTCACATCTTCTTAAACCAGGTATCTGTTGGTGGGTATTTGGGTGCCCACTTCTTGGCTGTTGTCAATAGTGCTGCTATGATATGGGGTGCATGAATCTTTTTGAATTAGAGTTTCCATCTTGTCCCAGTTTATGGCCAGGAGTGGAATTGCTGGGTCATATTGTCACTCTTTGTTTTAATATATGAGCCCAAATCCCTCTTATAGTTTTTTTTTTTAATTTTTATTTTTTAGTTCTTTTTTTTCTTTTCCCCATTGTGCCTCTTGTATTTATATTTTCATCCATCTTTTTATTCTTTGGCCTTTGTGGGCCTCCCATTGCAGTGGCCTCTCTCACTGCAGAGCACCGGCTCTGGGAGCATGTGCTTCAGAGTGCTGGCTTGTAATTGGACACACCGATCCAGTTGCTTCACGGCACGTGGGATCTTCCCCAGGTAGGGATTGAACCGGTGCTGCTTGCACTGCAAGGTGGACTCATTTCCCCCTAGACCACCAGGGAAGCTCCCAAATCCCTCTTATAGTTCTGGCAGCCACCTGCTGGAACTAGTTCTTACTGAATTGTAAGAGCTGTTAAAAGTTTCAGGAGTTTTGTAACCCTCTTGTTAAATATAGCCATTATTAAAAATCAAATGCTGGAACTAGTTCTTACTGAATTGTAAGAACTGTTAAAAGTTTCAGGAGTTTTGTAACCCTCTTGTTAAATATAGCCATTATTAAAATCACATTATTATTAAATAAACTAAACTTACATTTAAATTTTAATTTAATTAATAATTTTAAATTAAATAAATTATATCAAAAGTAGAAGTAAACATACTCAGAACCTGGCAGTACTACAGTCCATGGGATTGCAATTTAATGACTGAATAGTCAGACACAGTTTAATGACTGAACAACAGCAACAATACTCAAAACTTTTCACTTCCTAGTTATTCTATTACATTTCAGTTGTATCTGTGATCTTGAGGTTATTTACATCTGTTGTACCTGTATATTTGAAATTCTGTATAATGGGGGCAACTTTGCATTCAGTGATGTCACATTGGTAGCTTAGAACTGGCTATGGTGGGAGTATTTATACCATAGAAATGGATACATGCTACAAATCATGGCTTGATTGACTGTTTTTTGATTGTCTAGAATTAAAGCGATGGAGAAAAATCTTAAGAATGCAGATTAAACTTTAAAAACTATGTTTTATCTATGCCAAAGCTGAGATTGGCTTCAATTTAATGAACCTAATTTGTATCAGGATGATGGATAGTTGAACTGTAGATCATACGTCAGATTTAATGACAGTAGATGTACTGAAAAATGAGTTAGAAGGATGAGGAACAACTCCACTTGTCAATTTATAGATGAATTGCAACCATGGGTTAGTTACAGCTAGAAAAGTTTGCCAAAAACTAATGAAAACATTCTGTGAGAATCAGTTTGCTACATAGGATTTACAGTAGAGAATATTGTTTCTGTTATGGCTATCCGTACATTGTTTTAAACATTTTATTTTATATTGGAATATAGCTGATTAACAATGTTGAGATAGTTTCTGTGGACAGCAGAGGGACTCAGTCATACATATATACATGTATCCATTCTTCCCCAAACTCACTGCCCATCCAGGCTACCACATAACATTGAGAAGAGTTCCCTGTACTATACAGTAGGACTTTGTTCCTTATTCACTTTAAATGTAGAAGTGAGTATGTGTTGATCCCAAGCTTTCCATCCCTTCCCCCTAGCCAACCATAAATTTGTTTTATAAGTCTGTGAGTCTTTTTCTGTTTTATAAATAAGTTCATTTATATCATTTCTATTTAGAGTTTGCTTACAAGGGATGGCATATAATATTTCTCCTTCTCTGACTTATGTCACTCAGTATGACAATCTCTAGGTCCATCCATGTTGCTGCAGATGGCATTATTTCATTCTTCTTAATATCTGAGTAGTATTCCATTGTGTATATGTACCACGTGTTCTTTACCTATTCCTCTGTTGATGGACATTTAGGTTGCTTGCATGTTTGACTGTTGTAAACATTGTGGCAATAAACACTCGGGTGCATGTATCCTTTTGAACTATGTTTTTCTCCATATATATGCCCAGGAACTATTTGTACTTTGTGTACTACACGTTCTTTATATCAATAAAGTTTATACACACACACACACACACACACACACCCCTTTTCTTAGGAGAATTGGTTGATAAGCATTTACCATGTATCACCACACCCAGACTTGTTTGGTCCTAGGTGGGAATGAAGCACATTTGCAACTGTGTTACTTACGGAGTTCTTCCACAGCTTTCTCTACTCTAAGTGGGAATAATCTGTGATTCCTTGATCTTTCCCTCTTGGTTTTATTTTTCAACTTTCCTCAGGGTAGTCTAATATTGAATAGGGGCTGTTACCTGAGGTGTGCAGAGCTGGGTGCATGATAGTATTCCAGAGAGGAGATGATCTATGCTGGGTGGGATGGGAGACCTGCTCACTGGGAACCGATGGCAGTGCCTGGAGGGAGCATGAGCTGACAGTCAGGAGTTGGCTCTTGGCGTCACGTGGCCAGAGTATTGCAGGTGCAGCTTCAGCATCAGTCCTTCCAATGAATATTCAGGGTTGATTTCCTTTGGGATTGACTGGTTTGATCTTGCAGTCCAAGCGACACTCAAGAGTCTTCCCCAGCACCACCGTTTGACTGTATGGACCTTTGTTGGCAAAGTGATTTCTCTGCTTTTTAATATGCCGTGGGGTAGGTTCTCAAAAAGATGGGAATTCTCGAAGACAACTGTAGACATAGAGGAAGTATTCAGATAAGAAGAACTAAGCTATCAATTCATTTCCTCTGGTGAGGGGTTTATGTGAGTCATCCTCCTCCTCATTCAGTAGCCAGAGGATGCCTCATTTCCTTTTTTTCCTTTTTGTTGCTGGGATGGCATATAATATTTCTCCTTCTCTGACTTATGTCACTCAGTATGACAATCTCTAGGTCCATCCATGTTGCTGCAGATGGCATTATTTCATTCTTCTTAATATCTGAGTAGTATTCCATTGTGTATATGTACCACGTGTTCTTTACCTATTCTTCTGTTGATGGACATTTAGGTTGCTTGCATGTTTGACTGTTGTAAACATTGTGGCAATAAACACTCGGGTGCATGTATCCTTTTGAACTATGTTTTTCTCCATATATATGCCCAGGAACTATTTGTACTTTGTGTACTACACGTTCTTTATATCAATAAAGTTTATACACACACACACACACACACACACACACACCCCTTTTCTTAGGAGAATTGGTTGATAAGCATTTACCATGTATCACCACACCCAGACTTGTTTGGTCCTAGGTGGGAATGAAGCACATTTGCAACTGTGTTACTTATGGAGTTCTTCCACAGCTTTCTCTACTCTAAGTGGGAATAATCTGTGATTCCTTGATCTTTCCCTCTTGGTTTTATTTTTCAACTTTCCTCAGGGTAGTCTAATATTGAATAGGGGCTGTTACCTGAGGTGTGCAGAGCTGGGTGCATGATAGTATTCCAGAGAGGAGATGATCTATGCTGGGTGGGATGGGAGACCTGCTCACTGGGAACCGATGGCAGTGCCTGGAGGGAGCATGAGCTGACAGTCAGGAGTTGGCTCTTGGCGTCACGTGGCCAGAGTATTGCAGCTGCAGCTTCAGCATCAGTCCTTCCAATGAATATTCAGGGTTGATTTCCTTTGGGATTGACTGGTTTGATCTTGCAGTCCAAGCGACACTCAAGAGTCTTCCCCAGCACCACCGTTTGACTGTATGGACCTTTGTTGGCAAAGTGATTTCTCTGCTTTTTAATATGCCGTGGGGTAGGTTCTCAAAAAGATGGGAATTCTCGAAGACAACTGTAGACATAGAGGAAGTATTCAGATAAGAAGAACTAAGCTATCAATTCATTTCCTCTGGTGAGGGGTTTATGTGAGTCATCCTCCTCCTCATTCAGTAGCCAGGAGTCACTATTGAGGACTCTGTCTCTGCTCTTCTGTGGAGTACGTGAACGGAATATACACCCAGCCTTCTATCTGTAAAATGGAGATAACATTCTGTAAGATCGTTTTTGTGGGAAGGCAGCGTGACACTTGAGCGAGTGCCCCGAGGCCTGGTCTCAGGCTCCACCTGCCATCAGCCAGTGAAAAGGATGGTTCTTCCTCCAGTCTGTCAGTAGATGTCGCTATAGTCAACTAAAACTTCAGCAAAGAACAGGCCAAAAGGATCCTACAGATGAAAAAAAACAAAGGTAGCGATTAATGAAATTAACCGTGCATCTAGCTTTCTTCTCCGGCTCAAACTGAAATCCTTTACAATGTGTTACTGTTGATTATTTTTGATAACGTGTCCAAATATGGGCAGATCTTTTCAGAAAAAAAAAAAAGTTGATTCAGCAAACCATTCCATCGCATCTTTCTTTCGTTTACCAGTTCATTCACTTGAGAAATACTAGGCTCCTATGGTGTGTGAGGTACTTGCCAAGCTCTGGGCTCACCGTAATGAACAGTACGACACTCTGGCTTTATGGACCTTTCTGTCGGGTGGAAAAGACAGGCAGTTAAAGAAGCAACAACAACCCCTCCTCTCCCCCCGCTAAAAACCCCAGGAATAGTTATGGTACAGTGAGTATACACCCAGCCTTCCCCACAAGGGGACCTGACTGAGTGGAGGGGTCACGGATCGTCTCTGGAATAAAATGGCGTTTCAGAACGTGCCTGTATTAGGCATAAGGGCACAAATTAGAAAAGCAGAACCTGGATTCCTTCACTCTGTTTACGATTCTCACAGGTTCTTCTTCTTCTTCATTTTAAGATTTACTTATTTATTGATGGGTATTCCAGGTCATTGTTGCTTGCCTGTGGGCTTTCTCTGGTTGCAGCGAGCAGGGGATTGCTCTTCGTTGCAGAATGCAGGTTTCTCATTGCTGTGGCTTCTCTTATTGTGGAGCACAGACTCCAGAGCGCGTGTTCAGTAGTTGTCATGCGTGGGCTCAGCTGCTCTGAGGTACATGGGATCTTCCTGAACCGGGGATAGAACCCTTGTGCCCTGCACTGGCAGTCGGATTCTTTTTTGTTCGATTTGTTTTGTGTTTTTGGGGGCGGGGGGGCGGAGGCGGGTTGGGGAGGGAGAGGGCAGGTGGGCTACTTCTATTGGTCTTTCATTTGTCCATTTTCATCCATCTTAGTTCTTTGGCCCGTGTGGGCCTCCCATCACGGTGGCCTCTGTTGTCGCAGAGCACTGGCTCTGGGCGCATGCGCTCCAGAGCTTCAGCTCGGTAACTGGGCACATCGGTCCAGCCGCTCCGCGGCACGTGGGATCTTCCCGGGCCAGGGATGGAACCGGCCGCCCTTGCACTGCAAGGTGGTGTCCTTACCCAGTGGACCACCAGGGAAGCCCAGCAGACGGATTCTTAACCGCTAGACTACCAGAGGAGCCCCCTCACAGGTTCTTGTTGTGGTTGTTTACCTCCTTAGTTATTGGCACCATCTGAAATACCGGACTGACCAAAATGTTTGGCTTTTTCTGCAACATCCATGGAAACTTTGGGGCCAAACATTTGGGCCAACCAGTACTTAGAAAAATATCTCCCTTCCTGATTTTATGGTACTTACATCACTTGCCAGATCTAAAAAATTATTTGTCATTGCCTCTCCCTTGAGATACTGAAAACAGTGTCTATGTTAGATACTTTGACAAATACTCTTGTTTATTTCATTAATGTGTGGTACTTGGAAGGTAAAATTGAATGTTGAAACTCTCTGTCTTTCCCTTATTTCTGCATTCACTCCACACTGGGGTGTATGGATTAAATGAAAAGCTTCACATTCCATCAGGATTTGAAGTCAGCCTAAAGCACAACTGGGAGACATACTTTGGCGACACTATGTGACCTGGCTGGAGCGAAGTGCTGGCTGTGCATTAGATGAAGAACATTTTAAGCAGATAATAAAGAAAGAAATATTGACAAGGAATATGAAGTTATTATGTTCAGTATTTGCTGTATCTCCAGTGATTCATGGATTATATTTTCAAACTCAAAATTCAATTTATTAAGAGTCCTAGATATTGATTTTAGGTTGAATAAAAACAAGTGAGTAAATTTGAACGCCTCCTTTTAAAGAGACTAAAAACATTGTATTGCAGAGACAGCAGAAATGTGCTCTGTGAATCAGTAACAACTTTTCTTGCCTTTCTTCAGTTAAGAAATTGGAAAACTAAGCTTTTTTTTTTTTAAAGCTTATCTCTGGGGCCTACACTCATCTGTATTTGATTCATTAAAAAACCCCATTTATTTGTCACATTAGAAAAACCATGACCTCAAGGCTAGTGTGACTATATATCTATTGATCTTACCAACTATTTTTCCTAGGATAAGGAAAATAAATGTTGCAAGTTACCATATTATAAAACAGATTGCCAAGAACTGAACATAACAGTGAAAAGGCAGTATGATGAAAGGTAGAGTGGTACGCAAGTTCTCTTAATTTACTTATGTATTCCATCTTCCATTTCCCTGCTTAGGAAGTTAAAGTGTTTGATATTGTCTTAATTTGTGAAAGGAAACATTGTAAAATCCTATGTGAAGCCCTGGGAAATTTCTTCCATTGCTCTGGCTTTGCTTCTAATGTATGGTGTCGTCTTGGGAAAGTCTTTCAGTTGCACTGAACTTCAGCGTTTTCATCTATCTAAAGGGACTTTTAATGGGTCTGAGCTCACTATGTAGAAGCCCCTATAATTTTCCTCTGTCCTCACTTCCAGTATATTGAGTTTGCCTTCCTTTTAGACTCAAAGGACAAGGACACTCACCGTGTCCGAGTCTAACCCTTCCACCTGTGCTCTGGATCCTATTGGCTACTTCCTCCTGTTTTAGTTGATAGGGTACAAGCCATTTGGGAACACTCATTGTCTGAGTTAAAAATTGGGGTGGCATCACTGATCCCTCTCTGTTTCCCTCAGTTTCTACCTCTAGTCAGTAGTGCATTCCCACTGATTTTCTCCTAAGTGGATACTGGACATTTCCGCTTTTGCCATCCTGCCTTTGTTAGGCAAGAATCCTCTGCGAAGTATTTGTTCGTATTTGCTGTTCTCAGTGATTCATGGATTATATTTTCAAACTCAAAATTCAATTTATTAAGAGTCCTAGATATTGATTTTAGGTTGAATAAAAACAAGTGAGTAAATTTGAACGCCTCCTTTTAAAGAGACTAAAAACATTGTATTGCAGAGACAGCAGAAATGTGTTCTGTGAATCAGTAACAACTTTTCTTGCCTTTCTTCAGTTAAGAAATTGGAAAACTAAGCTTTTTTTTTTTTTAAAGCTTATCTCTGGGGCCTACACTCATCTGTATTTGATTCATTAAAAAACCCCATTTATTTGTCACATTAGAAAAACCATGACCTCAAGGCTAGTGTGACTATATATCTATTGATCTTACCAACTATTTTTCCTGGGATAAGGAAAATAAATGTTGCAAGTTACCATATTATAAAACAGATTGCCAAGAACTGAACATAACAGTGAAAAGGCAGTATGATGAAAGGTATAGTTGTACGCAAGTTCTCTTAATTTACTTATGTATTCCATCTTCCATTTCCCTGCTTAGGAAGTTAAAGTGTTTGATATTGTCTTAATTTGTGAAAGGAAACATTGTAAAATCCTATGTGAAGCCCTGGGAAATTTCTTCCATTGCTCTGGCTTTGCTTCTAATGTATGGTGTCGTCTTGGGAAAGTCTTTCAGTTGCACTGAACTTCAGCGTTTTCATCTATCTAAAGGGACTTTTAATGGGTCTGAGCTCACTACGTAGAAGCCCCTATAATTTTCCTCTGTCCTCACTTCCAGTATATTGAGTTTGCCTTCCTTTTAGACTCAAAGGACAAGGACACTCACCGTGTCCGAGTCTAACCCTTCCACCTGTGCTCTGGATCCTATTGGCTACTTCCTCCTGTTTTAGTTGATAGGGGTACGAAGCCATTTGGGAACACTCATTGTCTGAGTTAAAAATTGGGGTGTCATCACTGATCCCTCTCTGTTTCCCTCAGTTTCTACATCTAGTCAGTAGTGCATTCCCACTGATTTTCTCCTAAGTGGCTACTGGACATTTCCGTTTTTGCCATCCTGCCTTTGTTAGGCAAGAATCCTCTCTTGCCTAGACTATCGCCAGGAATGTTTACTGGTCTCCTTCCTTGCGGTATTTTCTAGTCTGTTTTCAGTGAAATCCTTCTAAAACACAAGACTGATTATGAGCAGCAGCAACCCCCCTGAACAACTATTTATATGTGAGAGAGGTCAGGTTCTGAGAAACAATCAATTTGAATAAGACACCTAGTCCCACTGAAATTAAAACCTTGTGTTGGCAACCTCATTTACCTATGAGAACATACGAGTCTCTTTGTTATGGCCTTTAAGACTGTGCACATTTTGGCCTCCAACCTGCCTTCCCATAACATTACCTTCTGCTTCTTCTTCTGCCATGTGTACTTCACATCCCTGCCACACCAAATGCTTCTTAACCTGAGCATGTTGTCATGGGTTCTGTCATGTGTCTAAGATTTTTGCATATCTGGGCCTCTGTCTGGCATTCCTTTCCTCCTCTTCTCCCCCGTTTGTCTGTGAGATACTTACTCATTCTGCACTACCTGATGCAGATGTCCTCTTATTTGGCAGAATTCTCATAGCTTGGTTACTTCCTTGTTTATACTTGCATGGCTCTTTGCTGATGGGGTTACATTGTATTTGTGAATGTCTGTCTTCCTTATAGGACTGTGAGCTACTTGAAGGTAAGGAATCTTGCCTGATACATCTTTATATTTCTAAGACCATTCATAGTATACAGCATATCTTAGCAGCTCAATAAGTAGTCCTTTTTGTTTTAAAGGGTTTTTTTTAGATTTTGTTTTTATTTGTTTATTTTTGATGTGGACCATTTTCAGAATCTTTATTGAGGGCTTCCCTGGTGGTCCAGTGGGTAAGGACACCGCCTTGCAGTGCAAGGGGCGCCGGTTTGATCCCTGGCTTGGGAAGATCCCATGTGCCGTGGAGCGGCTGGACCGATGTGTCCAATTGCCAAGCCGGAGCTCTGGAGCGCATGTGCCCAGAGCTAGTGCTCTGCGACAACAGAGGCCACTGCGATGGGAGGCCCACACGGGCCAAAGAACAAAAATGGATGAAAACAGATAAATGAAAGACCAATGGAAGTGACCCGCCCGCCCCCCTCCCTCCCCACCCCACCCCCACCAAAATAAGTAAATAAATAAATATTAAAAAAAAAAAGAATCTTTATTGAATTTGTTACAATATTGTTTCTGTTTTATGTTTGGTTTTTATGGCCACAAGTCATGTGGGATCTTAACTCTTGGGCCAGAGAGTGAACCCACCCACACCCCCTGAATTGAAAGGTGAAATCCCAGCCACTGTGCTGCCAGGGAAGTTCCAATAAGTGGTTCTTAAATGAATGAGATAAATGAGTGAACTTGTATGTATACCCATATGGATGGAAGTGGTAACTGCAGTATTTCTCATCTGAATGGAAATGTCAGTAACTATGGAAAGAAACTTGGAAGTTACAACTGGCTTGTTGATCTTCTGGAAAAGGGTTTGATATCTGCAGGTGGATCTTGACCTGGTGGCCAGGGAGTCTTTGGACTAGATCTTTAGAGTCCCCTTAAGCTGGAAGAGTTGATAACTTTATTTTGTCTTTATGACTTCCAATCCAGGAGTTGGAACACTTGCCTTGTAATACCTTCACCTGCTGGCTGAGAAACAAGAGTAGTTTGCTCAGCACAACTTATCACTGTCTCTTTTCTTGGTTTTCTGAAATCTGCTTCTGTTGTCCACCAATGACAAGTCATTAGGCTCATTTCCAAATGAATTGGTTGTCAGATAGGCATCATTAATACTGGTAAAATGTCTTAGTTTCAGCTGAGCAAGGCAAATATGATGCTGTCTAATCATGACAGGCCTGGTGATGTGATGTTCTGAGAAGTGAGGAGCATCTTTCAGGTCTGTAGCATACCTCAGTGTAGGCAATTACTCTTGTCAGTGAGTAATGATCAATACGGAAAGCTGAAGGTGGAGACATTAATCTGTCTTTTAATGCATAAACATCAGTAGCTGAAGGCTTTCTTGGTGAGGAAGGAATGAAAGGATGCTCTACCACGTCATTTCCAAATGTGGAAAGTATGATTTTTATAATCAGTTTGCAGACATATCTATTTTAAGGGATGTGAATAATAAAAGGAAGTAAAAGCTTTTATAGGGTCTTTTTTTCAGTATCTTCTTGTCTCATGTTCTTGCTTCCTTTTGGTCCACTAGCCCCTATGTCATATCCATTATCATCCTGAAAAGAAAAATCATTCAGACCACTTAAATGATGTTCAGTGACACACAATCCATTAAATTTCAGAAAAAGCCATCACTTTCCAAAGAGAAATGTGACATTTTCTTTCACTTACTCTTTCTCTCTTATTTCCTTACTTGAGATAAAATTTCAGCTTCTCTTGGGATTTCTTGCTTTATATATTTCTATAAGATGGTTACTTTTTGAAGATAACACGTCAGGGTTAATAGAAGTCCATTTCATCCATTTTTGTTTGTTTCCTGTGACTGTGAAGCAGTATATGTTCAAAGCAAAGATTCTGGATAAAATAAACAGTCCTGGCATTATGCCTCGGAACAGCTGGGCAGGCTTCTGGCTCTGTCCACCACCAAAGAGAACCTCTATTTGGAGAAGACCACAGAATAATTGGAGGCCAGAGAATGGTGCAAATATATTGCTACCATTTCCTGCAGTTTCTTGTTCAGGCTGAGCTGACTCTCGTTACATGAATGAACAGAAGTCCCTCTTTCTTGGTATTCTCCTGCTCCCAATTTGTCACTGTTTTGCTGGACTCCAACTGTACCCTGTGGTTGTGGTTGGAAGCTCCATTGACTGCATCATTCACTCATTGTGTCTGGCTTCTTGAGACTCCACAGTCCATAGCCTGCCAGGTTTCTCCATTCATTGGATTTTCCAGGCAAGAATACTAGACTGGGTTGCCATTTTCCTTCTCCAGGAGATCTTCCTGACTGAGAGACTGAACCCTGGTCTCCCACATTGAAGGAGGATTTTTTACTGTCTGAGCCACAAGGGAAGTGCATAGTCAGAGATTTTTGATATTTGCAGTTGTCTCCTAAAGGAAATCAATACTGAATATTTACTGGAAGGACTGATGTGGAAGCTGAAGCTCCAGTACTTTGACCACCTGATGTGACGAGATGACTCACTGGAAAAGAGCCTGATGCTGGAAAAAAATAGAAGGCAGGAGGAGAAGGGGATGACAGAGGACAAGATGGTTGAATGGCATCACTGACTCAATGGATGTAAGTTTGAGCAAGCTCTGGGAGATGGTAAAGGACAGGGAAGCCTGCTGTGCTGCAGTCCATGGGGTTGAAAAGAGTATGACATGACTGAGTGACTGAACAACAACAACCCTGGTGTCTAGACTAATGCCTGTCATGTAATAGACATCCACAAATTTTTGTTGACTGAATGTTTTCAGACAGAAATATTGATCTAGACAAATCAGCCTCTCTATTGCCATCACTTTCCCCTCCCAATGCATAGCATTGGTACCTGGGGGTCTAAGTCCCTCCTCCTACCAGGGGAAGATGGGAAGACCCAGAGAAGATGAAAGGAAAGGAAACTCTGACCACATTTCAGAAGTTGGAAAAAACTTACCCAAAATCCTTCTACTCAAAGGAGACAGATGGCCTATTATCTTTCAGTCTTTCTTTATGTGCAGTTTTTCTATAGTTGAGCTATAGTTCCCAGGTGGCTCAGTGGTAAAGAATCCATCTGCCAAGCAGGAGAACAGGTTCAACTTCTGGGTTGGGAAGATCCCCCAGAGAAGGAAATGGAAACTCACTCCAGTATTCTTGCCTGTGAAATCCCATGAACAGAGGACCCTGGTGGGTTGTAGTCCATGGGGTAGCAAAAGAATCAGTCATGACTTAGTGACTAAACAACAACATATTCAATTTATTTGTGATTGTGTTTTCCTTTAATTCCAATATTAATTATTTTGCACTTTAATGCTTCTAAAGTCATGAATAAGTCTCACAGTCAATGTATATGTATATTATATATATATATTTTTTTTTTAAGATTTATTTATTTATGTATTTTGGGCAGGGTTCGGGTTGGGGAGGGAGGGGAGCAGGCGGGCCACTTTTATTGGTCTTTCATTTCTCTATTTTCATCCATCTTTGTTCTTTGGCTCCTGTGGGCCTCCCATCGCGGTGGCGTCTGTCGTTGCAGAGCGCTGGCTCTGGGCGCTCCAGAGCTTGGGCTCGGTAATTGAACGCATCAGTCCAGCCGCTCCGCGGCACGTGGGATCCTCCCAGGCCAGGGATCGAACTGGCGCCCCTTGCACTGCAAGGCGGTGTCCTTACCCACTGGACCACCAGGGGAAGCCCCAATGTATATTTTTAATGTTGATAATAAATCTTATATCAGTAACCTTTTAGTGTCCATGAGTATGTTATTTGGAAACAGTATAGAGTACAGTTGTTTTTGATTTTTTTTCCTCATGGAAAAGTGACCAGACTGACCTGTCTATATAGTTTAAAAAATATTTCTCTGACTATTCAAAGCCTTCTTGGTCCCTACTTCTCTATGTTGACTCTTTTTTTTTTTTTTTTACATTATCTTTTTTATTGTGGTAAACTTCATATGCATAAAATAACCATTGACCACTTTATAAAGATTTATTTATTTATGACTTCATCAGATCTTAGTTGTGGCATGTGGGATCTTCATTGTGTCATGCAGGCTCTTCATGTGAAGTGTGGGCTTCTCTCTAGTTGTGGATTGCTTAGACTGTTGTGGTGTGCAGGCTTAGTTGCCCTGCAGCATGTGGGATTTTAGTTCCCCAACCAGGGATCGAACCCAAGTCTCTTGTATTTCAGGGTAGATTCTTAACTACTAAACCATCAGAGAAGTCCCTCATTAACCACTTTAACGCATCCATTTCAGTGATATTTAATATATTCACAATATTGTGTAACCATTACCTCTGTCTAGTTTCAAGATAGTTTAATCATCTACAAAGAAGAACCGTTAAGCAGTCACTCTCCGTTTTCTTTTCCCCTAGCCCTGGAAGATACTAGATTGCTTTATGTCTCTATGGATTTGCCTATTTTGGATTCCTTGTTTAACTCTCAAGGTAGCTATGAAGGGCAGGCCTTCTTACCTGACAGGTGAAGGCAAAGAATGCATGTGCGTGGCTCTGGCATTTTCAAACATGTTTATACACACTGAGACACCAGTATCAGGATTGACCAGTAACCATACATCCTGTGGGCCTCCCATCGCGGTGGCGTCTGTCGTTGCAGAGCGCTGGCTCTGGGCGCACGCGCTCCAGAGCTTGGGCTCGGTAATTGGACGCATCAGTCCAGCCGCTCCGCGGCACGTGGGATCCTCCCAGGCCAGGGATCGAACTGGCGCCCCTTGCACTGCAAGGCGGTGTCCTTACCCACTGGACCACCAGGGGAAGCCCCAATGTATATTTTTAATGTTGATAATAAATCTTATATCAGTAACCTTTTAGAGTCCATGAGTATGTTATTTGGAAACAGTATAGAGTACAGTTGTTTTTGATTTTTTTCCTCATGGAAAAGTGACCAGACTGACCTGTCTATATAGTTTAAAAAATATTTCTCTGACTATTCAAAGCCTTCTTGGTCCCTACTTCTCTATGTTGACTTTTTTTTTTTTTTTACATTATCTTTTTTATTGTGGTAAACTTCATATGCATAAAATAACCATTGACCACTTTATAAAGATTTATTTATTTATGACTTCATCAGATCTTAGTTGTGGCATGTGGGATCTTCATTGTGTCATGCAGGCTCTTCATGTGAAGTGTGGGCTTCTCTCTAGTTGTGGATTGCTTAGACTGTTGTGGTGTGCAGGCTTAGTTGCCCTGCAGCATGTGGGATCTTAGTTCCCCAACCAGGGATCGAACCCAAGTCTCTTGTATTTCAGGGTAGATTCTTAACTACTAAACCATCAGAGAAGTCCCTCATTAACCACTTTAACGCATCCATTTCAGTGATATTTAATATATTCACAATATTGTGTAACCATTACCTCTATCTAGTTTCAAGATAGTTTAATCATCTACAAAGAAGAACCGTTAAGCAGTCACTCTCCGTTTTCTTTTCCCCTAGCCCTGGAAGATACTAGATTGCTTTATGTCTCTATGGATTTGCCTATTTTGGATTCCTTGTTTAACTCTCAAGGTAGCTATGAAGGGCAGGCCTTCTTACCTGACAGGTGAAGGCAAAGAATGCATGTGCGTGGCTCTGGCATTTTCAAACATGTTTATACACACTGAGACACCAGTATCAGGATTGACCAGTAACCATACATGCTGTTGGCAGTTGCAGAATCATCCTGGAAGTGTTCAAAATGTAGTGGTCATTTTATGTGAAGTAAGGGAACAAACTACTGATGTGATGAGAGAGCCTGTGGGGATGAAGTAATGTTAAGATCAAGGCACAGGTTGGGTCTTCTGCTTCATAATTTTAGCTTTAAGGTATTGGCTGAAGCTGTGGTCTTATCGCAAGGTCCAAATGGATAAGATCTGCCTCCAGCATCACATGGTTGATGGCAGAATTCAGTTTCTTGTGGGTGGTGTCACTGAGGGCTACAGGTGTTTGCTGACTCTCAGTTTCTTGCCACATGGGTCTCACCATAGCTCATGGTTTAGTCGCTTGCTTCATTGAAGCCAACAAAAGGGAAGGTCTCTGGGCAAGACTTACATGATAGTTTTATGTGACATAGTCACAGACATTCCATCATCATTGCCATATTCTGTTGTTAGAATCAAGTCACAGACATGCTTACAGTCAAGACCAGTATCAGAACTCTTGAGACTTGAGTATTAGGAGGTAGGGATAATACAGGGCCATGCTGCTGTATAAATGGATCATCCACTCTCTCAAATCTATCTGCAGAGCTGGCTCATTTCTATCCTGCATTGAAGAGTAAATTAGGTACAGAAACAGCCTCCCTCTGAAGGACAGTGTAAGGGCATGAGGAGAACTTCTATGGGGAGTATGCTGAGTCCCTGCAGTGCTGCCTGGAAACCACAGTGACTCACAATTTGGTTTTGCTCTCTCAAGGGAAACTGGAAAAAAATTATGGTCTCTGAAGAAGATAATAAATGATGATGCTGCCTGGTGTGCCCAGCTAAATGCCTGATTGGAGGTGTCTTCTGGATCCCTGAGGGAACAGATTGGCCACAAGACAATGCAGACAGAGCTCCTTAAATCAGTGGCATTGTTTGTTAAGCAGTCACTCTCCGTTTTCTTTTCCCTACCTGAAATTTGCCTATTTTGGATTCCTTGTTTAACTCTCAAGGTAGCTATGAAGGGCAGGCCTTCTTACCTGACAGGTGAAGGCAAAGAATGCATGTGCGTGGCTCTGGCATTTTCAAACATGTTTATACACACTGAGACACCAGTATCAGGATTGACCAGTAACCATACATGCTGTTGGCAGTTGCAGAATCATCCTGGAAGTGTTCAAAATGTAGTGGTCATTTTATGTGAAGTAAGGGAACAAACTACTGATGTGATGAGAGAGCCTGTGGGGATGAAGTAATGTTAAGATCAAGGCACAGGTTGGGTCTTCTGCTTCATAATTTTAGCTTTAAGGTATTGGCTGAAGCTGTGGTCTTATCGCAAGGTCCAAATGGATAAGATCTGCCTCCAGCATCACATGGTTGATGGCAGAATTCAGTTTCTTGTGGGTGGTGTCACTGAGGGCTACAGGTGTTTACTGACTCTCAGTTTCTTGCCACATGGGTCTCACCATAGCTCATGGTTTAGTCGCTTGCTTCATTGAAGCCAACAAAAGGGAAGGTCTCTGGGCAAGACTTACATGATAGTTTTATGTGACATAGTCACAGACATTCCATCATCATTGCCATATTCTGTTGTTAGAATCAAGTCACAGACATGCTTACAGTCAAGACCAGTATCAGAACTCTTGAGACTTGAGTATTAGGAGGTAGGGATAATACAGGGCCATGCTGCTGTATAAATGGATCATCCACTCTCTCAAATCTATCTGTAGAGCTGGCTCATTTCTATCCTGCATTGAAGAGTAAATTAGGTACAGAAACAGCCTCCCTCTGAAGGACAGTGTAAGGGCATGAGGAGAACTTCTATGGGGAGTATGCTGAGTCCCTGCAGTGCTGCCTGGAAACCACAGTGACTCACAATTTGGTTTTGCTCTCTCAAGGGAAACTGGAAAAAAATTATGGTCTCTGAAGAAGATAATAAATGATGATGCTGCCTGGTGTGCCCAGCTAAATGCCTGATTGGAGGTGTCTTCTGGATCCCTGAGGGAACAGATTGGCCACAAGACAATGCAGACAGAGCTCCTTAAATCAGTGGCATTGTTTGTTAAGACTTCATCCTCCAATGTCTAGTGTCAGCCAGACTTAGTCTGAAGAAATTCCAGAACCTTTGAGGGGTTCTGCTGGATACATAAAGAGTGAACTGTACTCTGACTAGCAACATAGTTTTTTGTGAAACAGTTTTTAAAATTATTTTTAATTGAGGGATAATTGCTTTCCAGTGTTTTGTTGGTTTCTGCTATACAACAGTATGAATCAGCGCTAAAAATACATGTATTTCCTCCCTCTTGAGCCTCCCTCCCACCTGCATCTCCAATCCCACCTCCTAGGTCAGCACAGAGCATCGAGTTGCTCCCACTAGCTGTCTGTTTTATACATGATAGTATGTATATGTCAGAGCTGCTCTACCAATTCTTCTCACTCTCTCCTTCCCATGTGAAACATTTTTGGATCCTCAATGACATGACCTTGCTTGATGAACAGTATCATTTGTCTGATTTTGCTCTGAATTGTTGCTGAATCTTTCAATATCAATGACACCCAGTGCAGTATCACATTCATGGCAGAATGTTTTAATATTTTAAAAGAATATTTTACATACTCTGGTGGTAATCATAGGAAAGGAGTCTCTCAAAAAGTTTCAAGTAATAATTGATATTATTGGAATAAAATGTAGCTTTTGAATTGCTTATTGGAGTAGAACAGCATCCATTTGTGTAAAGAGTCTTGTGTCTGCTTGTAGAGCACACCTGCCCTTTGACCATGTTGATGTCTCCTGCCTCAACTGGGAGTTGTCATTCTTTGCTTCCAATATTGTGGAAAATGCAATGGTTGTGAATTTAAATGGCAAAAATAGTGAGAATCAGAGGTGTCTCACGGTGCTAGAAATCCTTTGACAGATACTAGAAGGACAGTGTAAGGGCATGAGGAGAGCTTCTATGGGGAGTATGCTGAGTCCCTGCAGTGCTGCCTGGAAACCACAGTGACTCACAATTTGGTTTTGCTCTCTCAAGGGAAACTGGAAAAAAATTATGGTCTTTGAAGAAGATAATAAATGATGATGCTGCCTGGTGTGCCCAGCTAAATGCCTGATTGGAGGTGTCTTCTGGATCCCTGAGGGAACAGATTGGCCACAAGACAATGCAGACAGAGCTCCTTAAATCAGTGGCATTGTTTGTTAAGACTTCATCCTCCAATGTCTAGTGTCAGCCAGACTTAGTCTGAAGAAATTCCAGAACCTTTGAGGGGTTCTGCTGGATACATAAAGAGTGAACTGTACTCTGACTAGCAACATAGTTTTTTGTGAAACAGTTTTTAAAATTATTTTTAATTGAGGGATAATTGCTTTCCAGTGTTTTGTTGGTTTCTGCTATACAACAGTATGAATCAGCACTAAAAATACATGTATTTCCTCCCTCTTGAGCCTCCCTCCCACCTGCATCTCCAATCCCACCTCCTAGGTCAGCACAGAGCATCGAGTTGCTCCCACTAGCTGTCTGTTTTATACATGATAGTATATATATGTCAGAGCTGCTCTACCAATTCTTCTCACTCTCTCCTTCCCATGTGAAACATTTTTGGATCCTCAATGACATGACCTTGCTTGATGAACAGTATCATTTGTCTGATTTTGCTCTGAATTGTTGCTGAATCTTTCAATATCAATGACACCCAGTGCAGTATCACATTCATGGCAGAATGTTTTAATATTTTAAAAGAATATTTTACATACTCTGGTGGTAATCATAGGAAAGGAGTCTCTCAAAAAGTTTCAAGTAATAATTGATATTATTGGAATAAAATGTAGCTTTTGAATTGCTTATTGGAGTAGAACAGCATCCATTTGTGTAAAGAGTCTTGTGTCTGCTTGTAGAGCACACCTGCCCTTTGACCATGTTGATGTCTCCTGCCTCAACTGGGAGTTGTCATTCTTTGCTTCCAATATTGTGGAAAATGCAATGGTTGTGAATTTAAATGGCAAAAATAGTGAGAATCAGAGGTGTCTCACGGTGCTAGAAATCCTTTGACAGATACTACCTGCTCATAAGAATGAATGTAGGTATTTTTAATTAGAGTTTTGCTAAATGTCCGTGCTTAGGATATTATGCTAAACCAGTCAGGAAGGAGTGAGTAATGATTAAGCAAACATTTTGGGAAAAGTTAATGAATGCATAAATGTTATGAATGGCAATTTCTTTGTAGGATAACTAATCCTGTGCTGAAATTGCTTAAGGCAATATTTTAGCGCCAATATTTTGATTGCTATTGTTTATAGCAAATCTTTGGTTAAAGTGTATGGATTATCTAAAAGCAAAAAGACAACGGTATGGATTATCTAGACTGACCATTTGCTCCCAGCTTGGCTTCTTTTTGCTAATCTAGCTACTTCCAGGCTAATTCCTTGGACTCCTACTTCTGTTTGATATGAACTGAGGGACTATACACTTGAAAAAAATTTTCCTAAGGAAAATGTCAATTAAAAACTGACCAAATTCCAGCCAGGTAGAAAGCTTCTGTTTGTTTTAGTGTTTGTACAACTACTTGTCTCTGTCAGTCTGTGTGATTGAGAATTAACCATGCAGCTTGACATGGCATCAATTCTGCTCTCTTATTGATCAAGGGAGATGTGAGCTGGGGAAGTTGTGATAGATGAATTGTACCAGAATGTTCCTGGCAAAATCTGTGAGTCTGTGTCCTTCTCCAGCTCATTAAATTAAAGCAGAATACTAAAAATGATATGCCAGGCATGGCAAGCCTTTCTTCAGATTTGATCAGATTTTTTTCTCATTTGGAAAGAATCATGACCTAACTACTGATCTTTAATAAAATGTTATTTTAAAAGAGCATGTAGATCATCTTTCCCATCTTCATCTTTAAAAATCCTGGCCTCTCACCCATGGCTCTTGTTATGGGTTGAATTGTGTCCTCCCTCCTAAAAAAAACATATGTTGAAGACCTAACCCTCAAAACTTGGGTATGCAACCTTATTTGAAAATAGGATTTTCAAAGATTTATTTTATTTACTTATTATTTTTGGTTGCGCTGGGTCTTTGTTGCTGTGCCCAGGGTTTCTCTAGTTGTGGAGAGCGGGGGCTACTCTCTAGTTGCAGTGTACAGGCTTCTCATTGTGGGGGCTTCTCTTGTTGTGGAGCACAGGCTCTAAGCATACAGGTTTCAGTAGTTGTGGCACATGGGCTTAGTTGCCCATGGCATTAGGAATCTTTCTGGACTGGGGTTTGAACCTGTGTCTCCTGATTTGGCAGGCAGATTTTTAACCACTGAACCACCAGGGAAGTCCCGAGTCATTGCAGGTTTAGTCAATTTTTGATTTTCAAATCTTTGGTTAAAGTGTATGGATTATCTAAAAGCAAAAAGACAACGGTATGGATTATCTAGACTGACCATTTGCTCCCAGCTTGGCTTCTTTTTGCTAATCTAGCTACTTCCAGGCTAATTCCTTGGACTCCTACTTCTGTTTGATATGAACTGAGGGACTATACACTTGAAAAAAATTTTCCTAAGGAAAATGTCAATTAAAAACTGACCAAATTCCAGCCAGGTAGAAAGCTTCTGTTTGTTTTAGTGTTTGTACAACTACTTGTCTCTGTCAGTCTGTGTGATTGAGAATTAACCATGCAGCTTGACATGGCATCAATTCTGCTCTCTTATTGATCAAGGGAGATGTGAGCTGGGGAAGTTGTGATAGATGAATTGTACCAGAATGTTCCTGGCAAAATCTGTGAGTCTGTGTCCTTCTCCAGCTCATTAAATTAAAGCAGAATACTAAAAATGATATGCCAGGCATGGCAAGCCTTTCTTCAGATTTGATCAGATTTTTTTCTCATTTGGAAAGAATCATGACCTAACTACTGATCTTTAATAAAATGTTATTTTAAAAGAGCATGTAGATCATCTTTCCCATCTTCATCTTTAAAAATCCTGGCCTCTCACCCATGGCTCTTGTTATGGGTTGAATTGTGTCCTCCCTCCTAAAAAAAACATATGTTGAAGACCTAACCCTCAAAACTTGGGTATGCAACCTTATTTGGAAATAGGATTTTCATAGATTTATTTTATTTACTTATTATTTTTGGTTGCACTGGGTCTTTGTTGCTGTGCCCAGGGTTTCTCTAGTTGTGGAGAGCGGGGGCTACTCTCTAGTTGCAGTGTACAGGCTTCTCATTGTGGGGGCTTCTCTTGTTGTGGAGCACAGGCTCTAAGCATACAGGTTTCAGTAGTTGTGGCACATGGGCTTAGTTGCCCACGGCATTAGGAATCTTTCTGGACTGGGGTTTGAACCTGTGTCTCCTGATTTGGCAGGCAGATTTTTAACCACTGAACCACCAGGGAAGTCCCGAGTCATTGCAGGTTTAGTCAATTTGAATTCATTGGGATTAATCATAATCCAGAGTGACTGATGTTCCTGTAAGAAGAGGGAAATTTGGGCACAGCCACAGCCACACAAGGATGCTGTGTGGAGAGTCACAGACACACAGAGGGAAGGAGCCATGTGAAAACTGAGGCAGAGATTGGAGCGATGCTGCCCTAAGCCAATGGACCTCCGGGTTTACTAGAAACTGGAAGAGGCAAAGAAAGAACTTCCTCTAGAAGCTCTGGGGGGAGTATCAACACCTTTATTTTGGATTTGTAGCCTCCACAATGGAGAGAATAAATTTCTGCTGCGGTAAACTTGGACTTCCCAGGTGGCGCTAGTGGCAAAGAAACCACCTGCTAATGTAGGAGATGTAAGAAACACGAGTTGGATCTCTGGATTCGGAAGATCCTCTGGAGGGAGGGCACAACAACGCTCCCAGTATTCTTGCCTAGAGAATCTCATGGAGCCTGGAGGGCTATGGTACACAGGGTCACAACGAGTTGGACACAACTGAGGTGACTTATGCATGCACATAAGTTAAGCTTAAGTACTGTGTTTGCAATGTCTTGTGGCAACCCTAGGAACTGAATACATTCCCCCTTGAGTTTCCATTTTCTTTCCCTCCTTCCCCTCAGAGCCAAGCTGCAAGTGGACTCCTACAGACTCTGGGGCCCACTTGCCTGGGTTCAAGTCCAGACTCCATTCCCTTTCAAGCTGCGTGAAATCAAGCAAATTATTTAAACTTTATGTGTCTTAGTTTTTATCAATAAAATTAGTGGATCCTGGGAGGCTATTGTAAGGCTTAAAAGAGTTAATACAGTCAAAGCACTTAGCATAGTTCCTAGCATGTGAGTATCACTTAAGGTACATTTATTTCTATTAGTACGATTTGCCACCTGTGTTGTCCCTTTTCAGGTCTTATATTGCCTTTCTGCAGCAGTGGGCTCTATTGACCTCTCTGTCCTCCTGACTCTGCGTTCTGTCGCTTTGTGGTTACCCTCTCTCTGCCTGAGCTTCTCCTAGGAAGGCACCCCTTTTGGACTGGGGTTTGATGTTTAAATTTCCACTGAACCACCAGGAAGATTTGCAGGTTTAGTCAATTTGTATTCATTGGGATTAATCATAATCCAGAGTGACTGATGTTCCTGTAAGAAGAGGGAAATTTGGGCACAGCCACAGCCACACAAGGATGCTGTGTGGAGAGTCACAGACACACAGAGGGAAGGAGCCATGTGAAAACTGAGGCAGAGATTGGAGCGATGCTGCCCTAAGCCAATGGACCTCCGGGTTTACTAGAAACTGGAAGAGGCAAAGAAAGAACTTCCTCTAGAAGCTCTGGGGGGAGTATCAACACCTTTATTTTGGATTTGTAGCCTCCACAATGGAGAGAATAAATTTCTGCTGCGGTAAACTTGGACTTCCCAGGTGGCGCTAGTGGCAAAGAAACCACCTGCTAATGTAGGAGATGTAAGAAACACGAGTTGGATCTCTGGATTCGGAAGATCCTCTGGAGGGAGGGCACAACAACGCTCTCCAGTATTCTTGCCTAGAGAATCTCATGGAGCCTGGAGGGCTATGGTACACAGGGTCACAACGAGTTGGACACAACTGAGGTGACTTATGCATGCACATAAGTTAAGCTTAAGTACTGTGTTTGCAATGTCTTGTGGCAACCCTAGGAACTGAATACATTCCCCCTTGAGTTTCCATTTTCTTTCCCCCTTTCCCCCTCAGAGCCAAGCTGCAAGTGGACTCCTACAGACTCTGGGGCCCACTTGCCTGGGTTCAAGTCCAGACTCCATTCCCTTTCAAGCTGCGTGAAATCAAGCAAATTATTTAAACTTTATGTGTCTTAGTTTTTATCAATAAAATTAGTGGATCCTGGGAGGCTATTGTAAGGCTTAAAAGAGTTAATACAGTCAAAGCACTTAGCATAGTTCCTAGCATGTGAGTATCACTTAAGGTACATTTATTTCTATTAGTACGATTTGCCACCTGTGTTGTCCCTTTTCAGGTCTTATATTGCCTTTCTGCAGCAGTGGGCTCTATTGACCTCTCGGTCCTCCTGACTCTGCGTTCTGTCGCTTTGTGGTTACCCTCTCTCTGCCTGAGCTTCTCCTAGGAAGGCATTGTAGCTGTGGCTAGAGCCCACTGTTTGGAATCTAACAGGTCTGGGCTCAGTGCTCAGCTTTGTGCTTATTCAAGTCACTAACTTTGGACTAGTTAACCTTTCGGAGTCCATGTGTTTTGTTTTGTTTTGTTTTTGATAAAATGGGGCTAGTCTGACCTCTGTGGGTGTTTGTGAGGAGTATATGAGGTAGTATAAGCAGAAGGCCCAGTGTAAGTTGGATTCATATGACTTTCACCTCCACTTCTGGCTCATCCCCCAGCCCCCTAGTTGAAAGCTGACACGTGACGCCCTGCAGTCAGGGTCCTCCAAGGAGAATGCAGAGGCAGCTATGCCTCCCATTGCCTTCTGACTTTTGGTGTAGAGATAGATCTATGGAATATTCTTACGGAGCTGGGAGAAATCCTACCAGATGGGAACTGGTCATATTTGCCATTTCAGTCTCACTGGCCTTTATATCCAGTGGCTACCAGGTCCCATGACTTTGCTTTCTTCTACATCCCTTAGGAGCATTCACTTTTGAAGAACCTAGGCCCTGGCTCTAGAGGGAACCGGGTGTGATGCCTGATGGAAATCAACAGTTTCAGCACTGATCTCAGAAATGATTGATTGTAAGGTAGCCAGTGAAGTGGGCTGAGCAAGGGATTGAGGAATCTAGATGTGGCTTGTGTGCTGTATTACACGAGAGGTGAGTTACAGGTATGAGAACTGGATTCTAGGAAGTAGGATGCCAGGATCAGGCCTGGCAAGAGGACCTGACATAAACCAGGCAGGCCTTCAGGGCCTGACCAGTGAGCTGGGACTTGGGGAAGGTCTGTGGTCTAGACTAAGCAGTCGATCAGAATGGAGAATCTGGAGACTTTGGACTGAACCAGCACAGGGCTAGGGAGTAAAGGCTGTGAGGAATCAGCTGGAGTCCTCTCTAAACCTGCCCCGGACCAGGCTAATCACAGAGGAACCTCACAGGGTGAGGGTACATCCTGGAATCTGGAATGTGAATTAATTCTAAGCCTCCCCAGATAAGGCTTAGGAGCTTAAGCATGGGCTGTTGGTGCAGGCTATCTCTGCTGTGGTTCTCTTGGAAACCGAGACTAAGGCTGTATCAGTGTTCCCAGCTGGGAAGGCTGGAGAGGGAGAACCAGGGAAAACAGAGATAACAGATACATGTCCATTATGGCTTGTTACCATTAGAAAAACACACAGAGGAAGTTTGGGAATCAGGAACTCTGAAACATCTTCCCTTTTTACATTTGCAGTACATGCTCTGTGAAGAGCTCCTTGCCAGCCCCATCACCTTGCGATACCATTCTTCCTGGTTTTCATTGCTCTGAAGAGCAGTCATCTTTTTCTGTCAGAAAGGTATTCTGAAAATGATATTCTGACTCAGAAATGCTTCTTGTAGTTGCCTTATTTTCATACCTCGGCCATGACTTCAAGGAGAATGCAGAGGCAGCTATGCCTCCCATTGCTTGACTTGGTGTAGAGATAGATCTATGGAATATTCTTACGGAGCTGGGAGAAATCCTACCAGATGGGAACTGGTCATATTTGCCATTTCAGTCTCACTGGCCTTTATATCCAGTGGCTACCAGGTCCCATGACTTTGCTTTCTTCTACATCCCTTAGGAGCATTCACTTTTGAAGAACCTAGGCCCTGGCTCTAGAGGGAACCGGGTGTGATGCCTGATGGAAATCAACAGTTTCAGCACTGATCTCAGAAATGATTGATTGTAAGGTAGCCAGTGAAGTGGGCTGAGCAAGGGATTGAGGAATCTAGATGTGGCTTGTGTGCTGTATTACACGAGAGATGAGTTACAGGTATGAGAACTGGATTCTAGGAAGTAGGATGCCAGGATCAGGCCTGGCAAGAGGACCTGACATAAACCAGGCAGGCCTTCAGGGCCTGACCAGTGAGCTGGGACTTGGGGAAGGTCTGTGGTCTAGACTAAGCAGTCGATCAGAATGGAGAATCTGGAGACTTTGGACTGAACCAGCACAGGGCTAGGGAGTAAAGGCTGTGAGGAATCAGCTGGAGTCCTCTCTAAACCTGCCCCGGACCAGGCTAATCACAGAGGAACCTCACAGGGTGAGGGTACATCCTGGAATCTGGAATGTGAATTAATTCTAAGCCTCCCCAGATAAGGCTTAGGAGCTTAAGCATGGGCTGTTGGTGCAGGCTATCTCTGCTGTGGTTCTCTTGGAAACCGAGACTAAGGCTGTATCAGTGGTCCCAGCTGGGAAGGCTGGAGAGGGAGAACCAGGGAAAACAGAGATAACAGATGCATGTCCATTATGGCTTGTTACCATTAGAAAAACACACAGAGGAAGTTTGGGAATCAGGAACTCTGAAACATCTTCCCTTTTTACATTTGCAGTACATGCTCTGTGAAGAGCTCCTTGCCAGCCCCCATAACCTTGAGATACCTTTCTTCCTGGTTTTCATTGCTCTGAAGAGCAGTCATCTTTTTCTGTCAGAAAGGTATTCTGAAAATGATATTCTGACTCAGAAATGCTTCTTGTAGTTGCCTTATTTTCATACCTCTTTTAAATAGGTTTAATTATTAAAAAAGTTTTGGACTGTGGTGGGTTTTTGTTGCTGTGCACAGGCTATCTCTAGCTGCAGTGATTGGGGGCTATTCTGTTGTGGTATGTGGGCTTCTCGCTGCCGTGGCTTCTCTTGTGCAGCGCAGGCTCTAGGCTGCACAGGCTCTAGGTGCACAGGCTTCCGTAGCTGCGGCACTGGCTCAGTAGCTGTGGTGCACAGGCGACTGCTCTGCAGTATATGGGATGTGCCCAGACCAGGGATCAAACTCACATCCTTTGCACTGCAAGGTGGATTCTTAACCACTGGATCACCAGGGAAACCCTCATACCTCTTTTTAAATCTTTTGCATTGTGGTAAAAGTCACATAAATATAAAATGTGCTATTTTAACCATATTTGACTGGAGGGTCCAGTGGTGCTAAATACACTCATATTGTTGTGCCTCTCTCAACATCGTCCATCTCCCGGTGTTTTCGCTTTCCTAAACTGAAACTCTGTCCCTGTTAAACAATAATTCCTCATCCTCCCCATCTCTGGCCACCTCCCTTACACCCCTACTGGCCCCTGGAATCTACGAATGTACTTTCTGACTCTGAATTTGACTAGCCTAGGTGCCTTGTATAAGTGGAATGAAACAGTATTTGTCTGCACCTACTGTGTATTGGAATGCACTTTTTAATTTTTTTTTTCAATTTTTGGCTATTCTGGGTTTCCACTGCTGCCATAGGCTCTTCTCTAGTTGCAGGGGGTTACTCTCTAGTGGAAGTGAGCAGGCTTCTTCTTGTGGTGACTTCTTTTGTCGTGGAACTCAGGCTCCAGGGCTCACGGACTTCGGTAGTTGGGGCACACGGAGCTCAATCATTGCAGCTCCAAGGCTCTAGAGCACAGGCTCAATAGTTATGGCTCAGGGGCTCAGTTGCTCTGCAGCGTGTGGGATCTTCACGGATCAGGGATCAAACTCGTCTCCTGCATTGGAAGGTGAACTCTTTACCACTGAGCTACCAGGGAAGTCCCTGGAATGCATTTTTAGGTTAACTTAATGTATATATCCTTAATACAGATTCACTGACAGCATTTTGTAGGGATAATCTACAATGAGATCAATGTCACAGTTGTCCAGTTATTCTTTGTAAGCAATATCTCAATCTAAGATTCACAGAAAACTACAGTTTTTATTGTTCAAAAGACAGTTTTGAAGGACTATTAGTTATTGAAAGGAAAAGATATTTCAAAAGCTTTATACCTCGACCCAGACCTGTATCAGTCTTTGCTGACAGCAGTCAATTTTTCTGTTAGAATTAGGACCAAATTGCTTTCCACGAGTTCGATGGAGTTAAAGAGGCAAATTTGTGCAGTGAGGGTACAAAGTCAAGAACAAGCTAGTCCCTGTTAGTGACAAAGATTTATGAGGAGGTAACTACAAAGCTGACTCATTCATGCTGCTTTTACTACCCTGTTTAGGAGACTCTAGGGATGAATTGCTCAGTCTTTTCAGTGTAGGCAGACAAGTGAAAGAGTGAATACGATACAGCTGAGGAAAAGTTGGAGGAAAGATGAAGTTGTGATCGTATTAAGTACGATTCAGAAATGAATTCAATATTGATTAAAATGGACTATAATCCAGTGGATTTAATATGAAGATGTAGAAAGCATTTTTCCTCTTTGCAGACTGTAGGACAATTTTATGTTTCAGTTGGTCTACATCTCACTTTGTTTTCTACATGTTGACAACATGGTTTATACTATAAATATCCTCCTGACAGATCCTGTTACTTAGCTTTTTGAATTGGGTTCACAAGGAGTCCACCATGATTTCATGAATTTGACTAGCCTAGGTGCCTTGTATAAGTGGAATGAAACAGTATTTGTCTGCACCTACTGTGTATTGGAATGCACTTTTTAATTTTTTTTTTCAATTTTTGGCTATTCTGGGTTTCCACTGCTGCCATAGGCTCTTCTCTAGTTGCAGGGGGTTACTCTCTAGCTGAGGTGAGCAGGCTTCTTCTTGTGGTGACTTCTCTTGTTGTGGAACTCGGGCTCTAGGGCACACGGGCTTCACTAGTTGCCACACATGGGCTCAATAGTTGCAGCTCCAAGGCTCTAGAGCACAGGCTCAATAGTTGTGGCTCACAGGCTTAGTTGCTCTGCAGCATGTGGGATCTTCCCAGATCAGGGATCAAACCTTTGTCTCCTGCATTGGCAGGTGAACTCTTTACCACTGAGCTACCAGGGAAGTCCCTGGAATGCATTTTTAGGTTAACTTAATGTATATATCCTTAATACAGATTCACTGACAGCATTTTGTAGGGATAATCTACAATGAGATCAATGTCACAGTTGTCCAGTTATTCTTTGTAAGCAATATCTCAATCTAAGATTCACAGAAAACTACAGTTTTTATTGTTCAAAAGACAGTTTTGAAGGACTATTAGTTATTGAAAGGAAAAGATATTTCAAAAGCTTTATACCTCGACCCAGACCTGTATCAGTCTTTGCTGACAGCAGTCAATTTTTCTGTTAGAATTAGGACCAAATTGCTTTCCACGAGTTCGATGGAGTTAAAGAGGCAAATTTGTGCAGTGAGGGTACAAAGTCAAGAACAAGCTAGTCCCTGTTAGTGACAAAGATTTATGAGGAGGTAACTACAAAGCTGACTCATTCATGCTGCTTTTACTACCCTGTTTAGGAGACTCTAGGGATGAATTGCTCAGTCTTTTCAGTGTAGGCAGACAAGTGAAAGAGTGAATACGATACAGCTGAGGAAAAGTTGGAGGAAAGATGAAGTTGTGATCGTATTAAGTACGATTCAGAAATGAATTCAATATTGATTAAAATGGACTATAATCCAGTGGATTTAATATGAAGATGTAGAAAGCATTTTTCCTCTTTGCAGACTGTAGGACAATTTTATGTTTCAGTTGGTCTACATCTCACTTTGTTTTCTACATGTTGACAACATGGTTTATACTATAAATATCCTCCTGACAGATCCTGTTACTTAGCTTTTGAATTGCTTGAAATCTGGAGCTGTGGTCACAAGGGAGTCCACCAGTCTGTTCATAAATAACCAGAGAACTCCCATATAATGCAGCATCCGGGATTGTATATTCTACACACATCAAAGGATGCTACCTTTGGACCTATCAAGAGAGTAGAAAATTTTTTCTATGTGTTAATAGCTTCTGGTGCTAGTCAAAGTCCATAGACTCCAGTTGGTCGTTAATTCCCCATAAATGCCGAATGCAGAGAGAGTTATTGCTTCAAAGGGTTTTCAGTAGCATATTTTTGGTGAGTAATGTGGTGTGAATTGGTTTTTACAGGGTACTTTTGAGATGATTAGTGTTCTAAACATTAGTTGAGTCATTTCCAACAGACCATTTGGAACCCTCTCTGCAGGCAGCAGATGAAAAGACATTTTGAATATCCCTTCCCTAGACCTTGGGAAGGCATACTTAGTGTAAAGAACTGGCTGTAAATGTTGACTTTAAAATTAGAGCTCACCCTGTGATGAGACTGAGTATCCTTGCCATGGCGCTTCTGATATCTTGTCCCTCTTTCTACAGTGACCTCGCTGTCTAACGTAGGACTAAGTGTTTGGCAAAGGGGCCTAGTGTTATTCAGCAAGTCCATTTAGGGGAAAAAAACCACAACCCCGAGTTCGATGGAGTTAAAGAGGCAAATTTGTGCAGTGAGGGTACAAAGTCAAGAACAAGCTAGTCCCTGTTAGTGACAAAGATTTATGAGGAGGTAACTACAAAGCTGACTCATTCATGCTGCTTTTACTACCCTGTTTAGGAGACTCTAGGGATGAATTGCTCAGTCTTTTCAGTGTAGGCAGACAAGTGAAAGAGTGAATACGATACAGCTGAGGAAAAGTTGGAGGAAAGATGAAGTTGTGATCGTATTAAGTACGATTCAGAAATGAATTCAATATTGATTAAAATGGACTATAATCCAGTGGATTTAATATGAAGATGTAGAAAGCATTTTTCCTCTTTGCAGACTGTAGGACAATTTTATGTTTCAGTTGGTCTACATCTCACTTTGTTTTCTACATGTTGACAACATGGTTTATACTATAAATATCCTCCTGACAGATCCTGTTACTTAGCTTTTGAATTGCTTGAAATCTGGAGCTGTGGTCACAAGGGAGTCCACCAGTCTGTTCATAAATAACCAGAGAACTCCCATATAATGCAGCATCCGGGATTGTATATTCTACACACATCAAAGGATGCTACCTTTGGACCTATCAAGAGAGTAGAAAATTTTTTCTATGTGTTAATAGCTTCTGGTGCTAGTCAAAGTCCATAGACTCCAGTTGGTCGTTAATTCCCCATAAATGCCGAATGCAGAGAGAGTTATTACTTCAAAGGGTTTTCAGTAGCATATTTTTGGTGAGTAATGTGGTGTGAATTGGTTTTTACAGGGTACTTTTGAGATGATTAGTGTTCTAAACATTAGTTGAGTCATTTCCAACAGACCATTTGGAACCCTCTCTGCAGGCAGCAGATGAAAAGACATTTTGAATACCCCTTTCCCCTAGACCTTGGGAAGGCATACTTAGTGTAAAGAACTGGCTGTAAATGTTGACTTTAAAATTAGAGCTCACCCTGTGATGAGATTGAGTATCCTTGCCATGGCGCTTCTGATATCTTGTCCCTCTTTCTACAGTGACCTCGCTGTCTAACGTAGGACTAAGTGTTTGGCAAAGGGGCCTAGTGTTATTCAGCAAGTCCATTAGGATCACAACCTCCCAGGTTTATATGTGCCCTGGGAAACATGAAACACCAGAAAGGCCGTATAAATATTTTATAGAGCCCTTTCCTGCTCCTGAAGACTCTCAGCATTAATGTGTGCTAATGCAGCTCTCTGGTGTTGATCATTTATATCCCAAAAGCCTTCCCCTTTTAAATCTCTAGGATGGATTATCTGTTCTACTGTCTGCCCCTTCTGCCTCTGTCTACTGCATTACTCAGCACTAAACAGCCCTACAGTGGGAATATGTCACCTTTTTCATGAGTCTTTAGGGCAGATATGATATGGCCTATGATAGAATATTCCTATGCTTATTCTTTAATTTGCTGCTTAAAAAGTTGAAGTATAGTTTATTTACAATTAGATGTTAGCGTCCAGTATATAGCCAAGTGATTCAAAGTACTGCTTTTGGAGCAAGGCTGCAAAGAAAACCAGTGGTCTGGACTGTCTTCCTTTGCTGAAAAATAATGAAGAAGCAGATGTGAACAGGAGGTAGGGTCATGACCTCTAACACTCTGAAACTCCATGCCTTTGAGTATGTGAATGAGCCATGGTTCTTTTCTATTTATTATTTCAAGTTTTGTATTATGCTGTGCTTTTAGACCTACTCAGTCCTTATTTCTCCAGCAAGGTCTTCTGCTCAGTTCAGATTTGAGAGTGAAAGATTGTTCCTAAAGGTGGTAGTGTGTCACATTTGGGTTTTTGTGTATCTGCTACAGACTGCTAGAGCTGTTTCTTTAATGATCATCTGGTTACACATTTTGCCCTAGAGGACACTTAGACTTTGAGAAGCTAGATAGCTTGGCCAGAGCCATAACTTGTGAAAAATCCCAGCTCTCTTGTCTCTTGGTTCAGTCATTTCCAACAGACCATTTGGAACCCTCTCTGCAGGCAGCAGATGAAAAGACATTTTGAATATCCCTTCCTAGACCTTGGGAAGGCATACTTAGTGTAAAGAACTGGCTGTAAATGTTGACTTTAAAATTAGAGCTCACCCTGTGATGAGATTGAGTATCCTTGCCATGGCGCTTCTGATATCTTGTCCCTCTTTCTACAGTGACCTCGCTGTCTAACGTAGGACTAAGTGTTTGGCAAAGGGGCCTAGTGTTATTCAGCAAGTCCATTAGGATCACAACCTCCCAGGTTTATATGTGCCCTGGGAAACATGAAACACCAGAAAGGCTGTATAAATATTTTATAGAGCCCTTTCCTGCTCCTGAAGACTCTCAGCATTAATGTGTGCTAATGCAGCTCTCTGGTGTTGATCATTTATATCCCAAAAAGCCTTCCCTTTAAGTCTCTAGGATGGATTATCTGCTCTACTGTCTGCCCCTTCTGCCTCTGTCTACTGCATTACTCAGCACTAAACAGCCCTACAGTGGGAATATGTCACCTTTTTCATGAGTCTTTAGGGCAGATATGATATGGCCTATGATAGAATATTCCTATGCTTATTCTTTAATTTGCTGCTTAAAAAGTTGAAGTATAGTTTATTTACAATTAGATGTTAGCGTCCAGTATATAGCCAAGTGATTCAAAGTACTGCTTTTGGAGCAAGGCTGCAAAGAAAACCAGTGGTCTGGACTGTCTTCCTTTGCTGAAAAATAATGAAGAAGCAGATGTGAACAGGAGGTAGGGTCATGACCTCTAACACTCTGAAACTCCATGCCTTTGAGTATGTGAATGAGCCATGGTTCTTTTCTATTTATTATTTCAAGTTTTGTATTATGCTGTGCTTTTAGACCTACTCAGTCCTTATTTCTCCAGCAAGGTCTTCTGCTCAGTTCAGATTTGAGAGTGAAAGATTGTTCCTAAAGGTGGTAGTGTGTCACATTTGGGTTTTTGTGTATCTGCTACAGACTGCTAGAGCTGTTTCTTTAATGATCATCTGGTTACACATTTTGCCCTAGAGGACACTTAGACTTTGAGAAGCTAGATAGCTTGGCCAGAGCCATAACTTGTGAAAAATCCCAGCTCTCTTGTCTCTTGGTTCAGTGTTTCTGGTCACCACATCTATCTGCCACACTTATTTTATTCACTTGTCCCTGCCTATCAACATACACATACATAAAAGAGCTGAGCTAATGCCTAGTGATACTTCTTTTTCATTTTAATTTTTTTTTTATTGAAGTGTAGTTGATTTACAATGTTGTATTAGTTTCTAGTGTACAGCAAAGTGAGTCATATATAGATGGCTTTCCTGGTGCCTCAGTGGTAGAGAATCTACCTGCCAATGACGGAGATGTTCAATTCCTAGGTTGGAAAGATCCCCTGGCTAAGGAAATGGCAACCCACTCCAGTATTCTTTTTTTTTTTAATTTTTGCTTCTTTTATTGTTTTTATTTATTTATTTATTTTCATCCATCTTTTATTCTTTGGCCTGTGTGGGCCTCCCATTGCAGTGGCCAACCAGGGATTCAGGTTCATTTTTTTAAAAAGTATGTATTTATTTATTTGACTACACCGGTCTTTCGTTGTGGCAAGTGAACTCTTAGTTGCTTTATCTTTAGTTGAAGAGCACAAAATCTTAGTTGTGATATGTAGGATCTATTTCCTTGACCAGGGGTTGGATTCAGGTCCCCTGCATTGAGAGTGAGGAGTCTTAGCTACTGAATCATCAGGGAAGCCTGCAGTTCCTTTTTTAAGTGACTGCTCTGATATCCACTAGGGTGCTATTGGTATTGGGGATGCAGTTGGTGGGGAGGGGGAGAGTGTAAAGGAGTCACTTCTGGGCCCCACAGTTACATATGTCACTTTCACTGACATTTCATTGGCTGCAACTTAGTCACAGAGCCAGCTCTAACTTCAAAAGAATAAAAAATCAAGGTAACTGGGCAGCATATGCCCAGATACATCTATGTCATTACAGAAGAAGGGGAGAAGGGATTTCAGTGGGCAGCCAGCAGACTTTGCCTTAGAGTTCAAGTTCAGGAAGTGCTGAGGGGCTGTGTGGTGAAATGGAAGGAGATGTGTACCAGGACCTGGACTTCTCTGTGGTAAAATGGAAGGAGATGTGTACCAGGACCTGGACTTCTCTGTGGTAAAATGGAAGGAGATGTGTACCAGGACCTGGACTTCTCACTCTGCTTTGTCTAGAGACTTGCATCACGACTTTGGCTAAAGTGCCTAACTCCTTGCACTTTAGTTTCTTTAGTAGGAAGGAAGACCTGGGATTGATGAGCTCTTAGGTCCCTTCCAGTGCTGGGAAGCCCTCCCTGACCTCTTATCTCAAGGGATCTCTTTCTCCTCTAAGCATGTCTTCACTGTGCATCTCATGGCACACAACTCTTGCAGCTTTGCTAGCAGCTTTTATTTCATGTCATGAAACTGAACTTTGTAAGGGTACAGATATATCTTTCTGTCCCTACATGATTTTGCAGGTATCAGAAGATTAAAAACACTTCAGTGTTGGCTGATTGGTTGGTTGATAATTGTGATGACCAGGAGCTCATTGGAAAAAGAAACTGTAGGTATGAACTATCACAGACTGATTTTTCTCTGGGAATGAAGCAGAGTTGAGAAAATAAGCTCTAAGCTTTATTTGACTACACCGGTCTTTCGTTGTGGCAAGTGAACTCTTAGTTGCTTTATCTTTAGTTGAAGAGCACAAAATCTTAGTTGTGATATGTAGGATCTATTTCCTTGACCAGGGGTTGGATTCAGGTCCCCTGCGTTGAGAGTGAGGAGTCTTAGCTACTGAATCATCAGGGAAGCCTGCAGTTCCTTTTTTAAGTGACTGCTCTGATATCCACTAGGGTGCTATTGGTATTGGGGATGCAGTTGGTGGGGAGGGGGAGAGTGTAAAGGAGTCACTTCTGGGCCCCACAGTTACATATGTCACTTTCACTGACATTTCATTGGCTGCAACTTAGTCACAGAGCCAGCGCTAACTTCAAAAGAATAAAAAATCAAGGTAACTGGGCAGCATATGCCCAGATACATCTATGTCATTACAGAAGAAGGGGAGAAGGGATTTCAGTGGGCAGCCAGCAGACTTTGCCTTAGAGTTCAAGTTCAGGAAGTGCTGAGGGGCTGTGTGGTGAAATGGAAGGAGATGTGTACCAGGACCTGGACTTCTCTGTGGTAAAATGGAAGGAGATGTGTACCAGGACCTGGACTTCTCTGTGGTAAAATGGAAGGAGATGTGTACCAGGACCTGGACTTCTCACTCTGCTTTGTCTAGAGACTTGCATCACGACTTTGGCTAAAGTGCCTAACTCCTTGCACTTTAGTTTCTTTAGTAGGAAGGAAGACCTGGGATTGATGAGCTCTTAGGTCCCTTCCAGTGCTGGGAAGCCCTCCCTGACCTCTTATCTCAAGGGATCTCTTTCTCCTCTAAGCATGTCTTCACTGTGCATCTCATGGCACACAACTCTTGCAGCTTTGCTAGCAGCTTTTATTTCATGTCATGAAACTGAACTTTGTAAGGGTACAGATATATCTTTCTGTCCCTACATGATTTTGCAGGTATCAGAAGATTAAAAACACTTCAGTGTTGGCTGATTGGTTGGTTGATAATTGTGATGACCAGGAGCTCATTGGAAAAAGAAACTGTAGGTATGAACTATCACAGACTGATTTTTCTCTGGGAATGAAGCAGAGTTGAGAAAATAAGCTCTAAGCTTTTTCCTATGCTCATAGTTTATGATTCTGTGAGTCAGCAGCTCTGAAGTTGGGAAGAATCCCATCTCAGTTCCCTCCTTTGACATTCCCTCTAAAAGTTTTTTATCATCAGTTTGAATATCTGGATAAAAGTTTCCATCTCCTCCAGTGGCTTCTGCAAGGTCAACCTGACTCTTGCGACCCAATGGTCTGTAGCCCACCAGTCTTCTCTGTTCTTGGGATTCTCCAGGCAAAAATGCAGGAGTGGGTTGCCATTTTCCTTCTCTAGGCAATTGGATACATATGGAACTTTAAAAGAAAATATTCTCACCTCTCTGAATAGAGCTGTATTTTAAAATCCTTTAGTGTTTCAGGCAAGGGTATGAGTACTCACAGGATATTAGGATGCAGGGCCATACAGTTTGCTGAGCCTTGGAATCACATTTTGTACATTTAAATTCTCAGACAAAGCCCTCAGAGATTCACTTTAAAGAAACAGCGTGTTAAGCATTTATTCTATAAAAGTCTGAGTCCCTGTTTTGAAGTCTGCATCCATCAAATTGTTACTGGTGAGCAGCGACTGAGCACCAAATAATGTAAAGCAGTGCTTCTCCAAACGTTTTGGAGCATCTGAACCATTGAGGATCTGGCTACAGTGCAGATTCTGATGCAGTAGGAGTGCAGTGGCCCCTGAGATTCTGCATTTCTGACAAGCTCTCAGGGGATGCTGTGATGCTTGTCCATGGCTCAAGCTTTGAGCAAGGATATAAGGAGTGTTTCCTATTAACATGGCACTTTAAAGATGCTCTGCTCCTAGCTAATTAAATATGAGGCAGGTATTTGCAAGTTATTTGCATATATGATCCCTTTAAGATGGTGAGATCCTGAAACGCAGGCAAGAACCCTGCTTATTTCACCCACTTACTCCTGTGAATTTAACATTCTGTCATGTGTTTTGGGTTTCCCTGATGGCTCTGAAGGTGAAAGAATCCAGTTGCAATGCAGGAGATGCAGGAGATGTGGGTTCGACCCCTGGGTGAGGAAGATTCCCTAGAGGAGAAAATGGCAACCGACTCGAGTATTCTTGCTTGAAAAATTCCACGGACAGAAGAGCCTGGTCGGCTACAGTCCAGAGAGTCACAAAGAGTCAGACATGACTGAGCATGCACAGCAGCACATCATGTATTTCATAAGCCCTTAAACAATTTTTTAAATGAATGATTGTCAAATTTAACTGAATGCTTGTTTTGTTCTAAGTAGCAGGTAAATCTGTTTGACCTGGGATGTATTTTATTGTTTTCTCTGTCAGAATTAATACATGAATGAAAGTGTGTCTCTGTAGAGGATCACATTGAAAATAGTTTTTTCTTACTGCTTTATTTTCTTCTCCATTGAGGTATGCCTTAGCACGTGACTTGAACAACCTCAGGACTCCGGGAAGTCATAGCCACCATTTCAACTCAAGTCATGAGGCTTCTATCACTTTTCCCATTTAGCAGTGCAGTGTGGTCTGTTCATGTCTTGAAATTCAGGTCCAAGGGTGAGGGTATCTCCATGGTCTGACCCAGGACAGATGGAAAGTAATGGGTGTGTTTGGTTGTCCTGGACCAGACCCAAATGAAATCAAAGGACCTAAGTGGTGAGCTATGACAACTTATATTTTTAATCTAAATTTCAAGTATAATAAGTTGTGTTTGAACCATCACAAACACACTGTATGTAAGGCTGCAGGTCTTGGTAGCTTTACTAATAAGTGACATTCCTTCATATTTGTTTTAGGGAAAGAAAAGAAAGAATGTCCTTGGATGTTATATCATCAGGAAGCCATATAGATATTAACCTAATAGGTAGCTAACTCTTCATTGCACATTTCAATATAGTTTCAAAGCCTTTCTCATCATTCATTTGCTGAGTGGAAAGTGACCTTGATAATGCTGTAGAATCTATGTGCCACCCAGTCTCCACAGGAGAAGTGAATTGGCTTGTGTGATTATTCACACCAAATCTACTTATTCCATCCTCAACAGGGCTTCAGGACTCAGTGTTAATTTCTTATTATCCCATCTCTAAGAAGCTAAAGTTTTTTGACCTTTTAGAGTTTACAGTCTAGCATATAATAACATATTTATAACAGTGTATGCATAGAAATGTGAAAACCATTACACAAAAACACATCCATGGTTGTCCTATCAGGATGGTGACTGATGTGACCTGTGAGACTTCAACATTCTTTTTTTCTTTAAACTTAACTTTTTAAAAAAATTTTTGGCCTCTTTTATTGGTTTCTTGATTATTTATTTTCATCTGTCTTTATTCTTTGGCCTGTGTGGGCCTCCCACTACAGTGGCCTCACTTGTTGCAGGACACTGGCTCTGGGTGCATGACTCCAGACCACTGGCTCATAATTGGACACACTGGCCCAGGCGCTCCATAGCACGTGGGCTCTTCCTCGGGCCAGGGATCAAACCAGTGCCCCCTGCACTGCAAGGCAGACTCTTTATCCACCGGACCACCAGGGAAGCCCACACTTCAACATTCTTAACTAATCAAAGTTATAGAAACTTAGACAGAAATCCTGCCATGCTGGAGACACCACAGCATGCTCCTTGATAAAGTGACTGCCCTCACCACACCTGCATTTTAGTAGGGGGAGAAGGGAACAGACATTCATGAAGCAATCACTAGTCTTTAAATTACTGCTATGATTAGGACCATAAAGGAGATTAGGCGACCACAGATCTTATAGTGCGGGTCCTGACTTGAGGGGGATCAGAGAAGGCTTTCTGGGGCCATGTGTTTGTGAGTTCAGATGTGTAGGAAATGGGCAATAGGGACTGTGAAAGGAGCATATCAGAAAAAGGGAACTGAATTGTGAAGGCTAGAGGCAGGAAGAAGTATTTGAAGACCTGAAAGAAGACAGGTGTCCTGGAGTTAAGAGGAAGTAGAGGGAAGCTAGTGAATCTGACAGGGACCAGACTCTGCAAGATATTGCTACCCAGCTTAAGGATTTGAGATTTTATCCTCTGAGCAGTGGGATGCCACAGAAGGGTTCCAGTTGCTATTTGAATTCCAAAGGTGTGGCTCTGGCAGGAGGATGTCTTGAAGGGGATGCTGTACTAGGGGGTGCTGACTGTATTGTGGAGTAGAGGAGAGCAGGCATGCAGGGAAGCCAGTGAGGTGCTTGTTGCAATTGACTAGGCAGGAAGAAAGTTGGCTTTTGCTAGGACATGGAGGAAAATGGATGGATTCAGAGTGATTTAAGAGATAGAATCAAGAGTCTTCATGGGATTGGATCTTGGGAGGGATGGATGAAGAGTGCTAAAGGTGACCCATGAGTTTCTGGCTGATGCTGTTGAGGGGGTAGTGGTATCATTACTGAGATGAGGAAGCCCATACTTTTAAAGAATCCGCTAAGAAACTTGAGTCTGTATTCTTTGGCCTGTGTGGGCCTCCCACTACAGTGGCCTCACTTGTTGCAGGACACTGGCTCTGGGTGCATGACTCCAGACCACTGGCTCATAATTGGACACACTGGCCCAGGCGCTCCATAGCACGTGGGCTCTTCCTCGGGCCAGGGATCAAACCAGTGCCCCCTGCACTGCAAGGCAGACTCTTTATCCACCGGACCACCAGGGAAGCCCACACTTCAACATTCTTAACTAATCAAAGTTATAGAAACTTAGACAGAAATCCTGCCATGCTGGAGACACCACAGCATGCTCCTTGATAAAGTGACTGCCCTCACCACACCTGCATTTTAGTAGGGGGAGAAGGGAACAGACATTCATGAAGCAATCACTAGTCTTTAAATTACTGCTATGATTAGGACCATAAAGGAGATTAGGCGACCACAGATCTTATAGTGCGGGTCCTGACTTGAGGGGGATCAGAGAAGGCTTTCTGGGGCCATGTGTTTGTGAGTTCAGATGTGTAGGAAATGGGCAATAGGGACTGTGAAAGGAGCATATCAGAAAAAGGGAACTGAATTGTGAAGGCTAGAGGCAGGAAGAAGTATTTGAAGACCTGAAAGAAGACAGGTGTCCTGGAGTTAAGAGGAAGTAGAGGGAAGCTAGTGAATCTGACAGGGACCAGACTCTGCAAGATATTGCTACCCAGCTTAAGGATTTGAGATTTTATCCTCTGAGCAGTGGGATGCCACAGAAGGGTTCCAGTTGCTATTTGAATTCCAAAGGTGTGGCTCTGGCAGGAGGATGTCTTGAAGGGGATGCTGTACTAGGGGGTGCTGACTGTATTGTGGAGTAGAGGAGAGCAGGCATGCAGGGAAGCCAGTGAGGTGCTTGTTGCAATTGACTAGGCAGGAAGAAAGTTGGCTTTTGCTAGGACATGGAGGAAAATGGATGGATTCAGAGTGATTTAAGAGATAGAATCAAGAGTCTTCATGGGATTGGATCTTGGGAGGGATGGATGAAGAGTGCTAAAGGTGACCCATGAGTTTCTGGCTGATGCTGTTGAGGGGGTAGTGGTATCATTACTGAGATGAGGAAGCCCATACTTTTAAAGAATCCGCTAAGAAACTCAGGTGGAAGCAATAGACAGTGTCACCTTGTCTCCTGATGTAGAGTGAAGAATGGCTGGAGACCAAGGGAGAAGCCCAGAGGGACCTCCAGAGATCAAAGGAAGATGTTCATATATTTTGAATTTGGAGAAAGTGAAAACGAAAGTGTTAGTCACTCAGTCGTGTCCAACTCTTTGTGACCCCATGTACTCTAGCCTGCCAGGCTCCTTTGTCCATGGGATTTTCCAGGCAAGAATACTGGAGTGGGTTGACTTGCCCTTCTCCAGTGGATCTTCCCCACCCAGGGACTGAACCCTGGTCTCCCACATTGCAGACAGATTCTTCACCAGCGGGCCACCAAGGAAACCCCTTGAATTCAGAGGAAGATCACTTAAATCCAGAATGGTGATGTCCTAGACTGAAAAGGACATTGCTTGTTTGCTGTAACAAATGATGACCCATTTTATCAAAAGTTGTACAGAGGCTAAGGAGTTTCCTCTATTCTATCAGTGTTATCTCTAAGAATATATTAGCTCTGCAAGTACAGTTACATTTTTTCTTTGGTGGAACTATAACCTTTATAGTTTTGCTTGTGTGGATATTATATCAGTTCAATACTTAGTGGTCTTGGCCTGGACCAGTGACATTCTAGGATGTATAGACAGTAGAATGAGTGCATCCCTCTTGTAAGGGTTGCTCTGCATCAAAGTTTCAGGCATCTATTGGCTTCCTGGCCAGGCCATCCTGGGGAGTCTGAAGCTGCTGAGAATATATGACTTTTTTTTTTTTTTTGACTGTGGAGGGACTGTTGATCAATTTGGTATTTTATGAAGTCATCACTTGGCCCTAAACATGGATTTGGTTAGTTTTACCACCATCTTTTAGTGCTCCTCTTCAAACTGCAGTGTTTATTTGCTGAACTACCACAGATTTTGCTTTGCCGAAGATCGGTGACAGGCGCACAGGGATAAATGTTATTCGAATCAATAATCTTCTCCTCCAAAGAGGACATTGGATTCTTTAGGGTGTCTCATCAGCCAAGGTTGCCTTCCTGAAAGAGATGCTGCCTGCTTTTATAGTATACAAAGAACAATACAGGAATCTTTGCTTTATATGTAAAGTGATCCTTAATTAATTCCTGTTTCATTGCTGTTTATGACATGATGTCACATAATGTTGACCTCATTATGAAGTGGAGGAGCTTGATGTCGCTCTACCCCACTCTGCTCCTACTCCTTTCTTCTAAGTAGCCTCATTTTATTTATTTATTTTTGCCTCTAAGTCATCATTTATTTTCATTTGTCTTTATTCTGTGGCGTGTGTCGGCCTCCCAATGCAGTGACTTCTCTCATTGCAGAGCACTGCTGACTCTGGGTACATGCACTCCAGAGCACTGGCTCGTAATTGGACACACTGGCCCAGCCGCTCCGTGGCACATGGGATCTTCCTGGGCCAGGGATAGAACCGGTGCCCGTTGCACTACTTTATAATGAAAAACAAGAACGTGTGGCTGCCAGGGGCTGAGGAGAGATGGGAACGAGGAGCTCTTCTTTAATGGGTAAAGATTTCAGTTTTGGAAGAATAAAAAATACTGGAGGACCATTGTACAACAATCTGAATATGTGTAACACTATTGAACTGTATATTTTAAAAAAAGCTTAAGTAGTAAGTTTTATATTTTGTATATGTGTATGTTTGTAATCATAAATTAAAAAAAACAACAACAGGGCTTCCCCTGGTGGTCCAGTGGGTAAGGACACCGCCTTACAGTGCAAGGGGCGCCGGTTCGATCCCTGGCCTGGGAAGATCCCACATGCCGCGGAGCGGCTGGACCCATGTGTCCAATGACTGAGCCGGAGCTCTGGAGCGCATGCTCCCAGAGCCGGCGCTCTGCAAGGACAGACGCCACCGCGATGGGAGGCCCACAGGAGCCAAAGAACAAAGACGGATGAAAATAGAGAAATGAAAGACCAATAGAAGTGGCCCGCCTGCTCCCCTCGCTCCCCAACCCGATCCCTGCCCAAAAATAAATAAATAAATAAATCTTTAAAAACAACAACAACAACAACAACAACAACAACAACAACACCAAAACAAAAGAAAGAAATAGCCTCCAACACCAAGTGAGACTGGGCAAATGGCTGGGCTCTTTTTCTGGTTACTAGGCTAGGCAGCTCCTTCCCTTGCCCCCAAGACAGTTGCCCCAGGAGTAATTGCAGGTCTCAGTGTCTGTGCCTGCTCTCCTCACATTTTTCCTTTAAAAATGATTTATTCATTTATTTATTTTTTGGTTGTGCTGGTTCTTCACTGCTGCTTGAGCTTTTCTCTAGTTGTGGCAATTGGAGGTTCCTCTCCAGTTATGGCTAGTGGGCTTCTAATTGTGGTGGCTTCTCTCGTTGCAGAGCACGAGCTCTGTGGCATGCAGGCTTTAGTAGTTGTGTCAGTGGTTGCAGCTTCCAGGCTCTAGAGCACAGGCTCAATAGTTGTGGCACATAAGTTTGGTTGTTTCATGGCATTTGGGATTTTCCAGACCAGTGATTGAACCCATGTCTCCTGCATTGGCAGGTGGATTCTTTACCACTGGGCCACCAGCGGCTCACTGTTGGAGAATGCAGTCACTCATATGGTTGATCTGTTTGCCACCAGCTCTACCTCTGCTGAGATCTAATGGATAGAGAAAGAGGAAGGCATGATTTGAGTACTGTAAGATAGGGCTTTGAGAAAAATGGTAATTCCTGGACTTGCTTGGACTGAACTGAATGTAGGTGAAGCAGTCAAGAGCTTAATTTTTTTTTAAACTGACCACAATAGATTTGATTTGATTTGATTGTTTAGCTCAGGTCAAAGGTTCAAATTAATTTTCTTCTGTTTTCATGGAAATGAATTGACATTAGTTTTCATACATGCAGACTCCTGTTTTACTGTATATTTATTTGTTTATTCACTTTATTCTTTGTTTCCTATCTCTATATTCATTCCTATATGATCATCTGTTCTAATGGCTTTAGTGGGTATCATTTTACTAATACATGCCCTTGTTAATATTTGGTTTTTATATAGTGAATTTGGTTTTGTGCATGTATTTTAAATTAATTTTTATTGGATTTTATAAATCAATTTTTTGTAGTTGCTTTAAAATGTTGTGTTAGTTTCTACTGTACAGCAGAGTGAATCAGGTATACATATGGCAGTGACAGTTAGTTGCTCAGTCGTGTCTGACTCTGTGCGACTCTATGGACTGTAGCCCACCAGGCTCCTCTGTCTGTGGAATTCTTTAGTCAAGAATACTGGAATGCAACAAAGCTCTGTAAAAGCAAAAAAGAAAAAAAAGAATACTGGAGTGGGTAGTCATTCTCTTCTCCAGGGGGTCTTCCGGACCCAGGGACTGAACCTGGGTCTCCCACATTGCTGTCAGATTCTTTACTTTCTAAGCCACCAGAGAAGCCCAGTGTATAGGTATAGCTCCTCTTTTTTGGATTTCCTTCCCATTTAGGTCACCACAGAACATAGAGTTCCCTGAGCTATACAGTTGGTTCTCATAAGTTCTCTGTTTTATATATAGTATTGTGTATATGTCAATCCCAATCTCTCGAGTCATCCCACCCCTGTTTCCCCCATGGTGTCCATACATTTGCTCTCAAGGTTCAAGAAGTCTGCTTCAGCTTCTACAGACTTTGGAGAAGGGTCTGTTTTGTCTGCCCTCCCTCCCATGTTACTACATCTGCAGGGTTGGACAATGTTGTACTAACCGCAGTTACCTTGCCAACTGGAAAATCAAAACAGAGGGAATGAAGCCATCTGGAAAGTGCAGCACTTGAAGGCAACAGTTGGAAGGTGAATGTCATGCTGTGGGACCTGAGATGTAGACAGATTACGGTGAAATCCAAGTTCAGATCAGTTATTTTGATGAGGTACATGATGACCTAGATGGATACAAAAACCTTTCTCCAAAATACTTCTGGGTAGAATCACTCACTCTAAGCCATAGGAACTTTGAGTCATATGGGGAGCAAGCTCGGATTCAGAATCAGAACTCAGCAGTTGAGACTTAAAATAAGTGTTGTTCTTCTCTAGAGCTGCAGTGAAGGTGCTTATGCTGTTGGAATGGTGAGATTACTCTGTTATACCTCATGTTACTAAATCATCATCCATTATGTTTTTTAGGGCATGTATTTTAAATTAATTTTTATTGGATTTTATAAATCAATTTTTTGTAGTTGCTTTAAAATGTTGTGTTAGTTTCTACTGTACAGCAGAGTGAATCAGGTATACATATGGCAGTGACAGTTAGTTGCTCAGTCGTGTCTGACTCTGTGCGACTCTATGGACTGTAGCCCACCAGGCTCCTCTGTCTGTGGAATTCTTTAGTCAAGAATACTGGAATGCAACAAAGCTCTGTAAAAGCAAAAAAGAAAAAAAAGAATACTGGAGTGGGTAGTCATTCTCTTCTCCAGGGGGTCTTCCGGACCCAGGGACTGAACCTGGGTCTCCCACATTGCTGTCAGATTCTTTACTTTCTAAGCCACCAGAGAAGCCCAGTGTATAGGTATAGCTCCTCTTTTTTGGATTTCCTTCCCATTTAGGTCACCACAGAACATAGAGTTCCCTGAGCTATACAGTTGGTTCTCATAAGTTCTCTGTTTTATATATAGTATTGTGTATATGTCAATCCCAATCTCTCGAGTCATCCCACCCCTGTTTCCCCCATGGTGTCCATACATTTGCTCTCAAGGTTCAAGAAGTCTGCTTCAGCTTCTACAGACTTTGGAGAAGGGTCTGTTTTGTCTGCCCTCCCTCCCATGTTACTACATCTGCAGGGTTGGACAATGTTGTACTAACCGCAGTTACCTTGCCAACTGGAAAATCAAAACAGAGGGAATGAAGCCATCTGGAAAGTGCAGCACTTGAAGGCAACAGTTGGAAGGTGAATGTCATGCTGTGGGACCTGAGATGTAGACAGATTACGGTGAAATCCAAGTTCAGATCAGTTATTTTGATGAGGTACATGATGACCTAGATGGATACAAAAACCTTTCTCCAAAATACTTCTGGGTAGAATCACTCACTCTCTAAGCCATAGGAACTTTGAGTCATATGGGGAGCAAGCTCGGATTCAGAATCAGAACTCAGCAGTTGAGACTTAAAATAAGTGTTGTTCTTCTCTAGAGCTGCAGTGAAGGTGCTTATGCTGTTGGAATGGTGAGATTACTCTGTTATACCTCATGTTACTAAATCATCATCCTTGAAAATCCTCAGCAGGAACTTAGCTCTCTCTCCCTGTGCTTTGGCAGTAGTAAAAATTCTCCTTAATTAGTGCCTTCATTCATTATTTGTGACAGCCATCTTTGCCATCATGGGGGTGTAATCATTTGTGTTATTCATCCTCACAAGTTGTTCCCTGTGAGATTTAAGCTCTCTGAAGGCAGAGACTAGGTCTTAGGTATCTCTTTATTCATTCTCTAGTAAGTGGCTGGTCTCAGAAGAAGCTTCATAAATTGTTAAATTGAGTCAAAACAGAATCTATGTAGGCTTATCAGATTAAAAACATTGCTTCTTCTGGGTCTACACCTTTGCTTCTACTTTGTACCATAAAATAAATGCTGCTTTTGATGCAGAACCATCAGACCTAAAACTTAGGGCTGACACAGACGAGGAGAGATGCTCTTTGAAAGGAATGTGAAATGTGAGTGTCTGTGATTATGACATTTTTTTGTAGTTCAAAAACAAGTACATATATCTTGCAGCAGTGAAAGATCATCTGTTCTCTGTGACACAGTTTTCCTTTTGATTTTCCTTAAGTTTTTGTCTCTCATCAGTGAGCCTTCATGCTATTTTGATCAAAAGTCCAGTGGGTTGATTTTCTTATTTATGAAGTAAAAGGTTTAATTATGGGCACAAAGCATTTCCAAATTACATTTGAATGCCTTTCTCTCTTCTGATTCAATGCCAATCAGTCACTTAAAAAGACTGCTTTGCTCTCCTTTCTGTAGCTTTCATATGTCATTTGTCTCTCTCCTGTTTCTCCTCTTAATTATTAAGCCTTCACATTTTTAAAAATTTTCTTTCAGTTCTTCTCTCATTTCCAACATTTTCCTTGTGATTTTTTGTTGTTGTTCCCTTCAAGAAAATCGCCCTTCTATTAAAAGAAGTGCCAAGATCTCTCCAGAAGCAGACAGGCATAAAGTGCTGACTGCCAAGGTGAACATTCAGATAATTTGAAGGGCAAGAAAAAGCCTTATTGGTCAGTATTCCAAGGATTTTTTTTACCATCACCACACAAATTCAGTTTTCTTTTATGACAACCTCCTATTAATTATGTCCAAATAAGGTTTTTGAAAAGCATACTGTTTTATCTTCTTGCTTCATCTGACACTGAGTCCACAGCAACCTGATGTAGCTTGATATCTTTATATTTTTAGAGTGTGAGAAGGAAGTATTAGTTAGCAAAATTCATTTATACACCTGGCAGATGGCAAAAAAGAGCAAAGATCAAAGATGCCATTGCTTTGAGGCGGGAGGTTTTCCCACTGTGAACTGGTGACAACTTTCCAGAGATCCGAGTGTCACCTTTATCTCGTTTGTGAGGGGTCCTCCCGGGCAACATGTATAAGTTCATACTCAGTTAACAGGGGTTCTTTTTGCAGGATTCCATTGCAGCTAAATTGGCAACTTTAATATCTTCCTCCCTGTCACTTTCAAGGCTGCTTGAGTTTTCCTTTTATCCTTGGAGAATATCTCTAAGTTCTTTCTCCATCTGCTTCAGACCCTCTCACTCATCTGGTTTCCTTGGTATCCGCCCTGTTGTTATTCACCCAGATTTTGCTACTTTACCCAGCTTTTCTGGATGGATGCCCCTTTGGGTGGTTTGCCTGGCTTTTTGACTCAGTGAGTCCCTGAGGCCCTTCATTTCTGTTTCTGTGTGGTGCAACCTCCCACCTCTCACCCCAGCTCCCAATAAGTGCAACTCATTCTAGCCTGAAACCAATACCTCAGGTTCCTACTTGTTGGGAGGAGGGAGAAGTCCAATTCTACTATTAATTTTGGAATATGAATACCTTACTTGAGAGTATATGTAATTAGTGGTGAAGAGCACAGGCTCTGGAACCAGACTTCCTGGGTTTGAATCCCAGTTCTGCCCTTTATGAGAGGTGTGATCTTGGGCGTATTCCTTTCTCTTTTTTGCCTCGTTCTCTCATCTGTATGGTGGGGGTAATGGTTGTACCCACCTTCCATAGTTGATATGAGGAGTAAGCAAGTTAGTTCGTATAAAAGGCTTAGAATATGTGTCTGCTATCCAGCGAGCACAATATAGTGTTAACATTACTAAGAAATTGAGGCCCACATCCACTGAATTCTGACTCTCTCAGGAAGAAGGCAGGTGGATTACATCAATGTTTATCAAAGGGCGGTCCATGAGTTTACTGTGAGAAATTTAAAATCTTGTGCTTGCATGTGAATGAGAATGTGCGTCCATCAGGACAAGCATATTGTGGATTATTTGGATGATTCCTTCGAGCTGAGTGTGCTGCATTATTGCATTGTGTTTATGATCACGTTCTCATGCAGTAAGGCCCTGACATGGAGGCAGGCAGGGGAGGGGGGATGGATCCTGGAGCCCGCTGTGCTGTCAGGGACCAGTCTTCTTGTAGTCAGGGCAGCAGCCACATAGCAACTGGCAGTGTCAACGTGGATTTTTTGGGGGTTTTGTTTAATTTGTGGATTCACTGTGGCTTTATAGTCCTAAAAAAGAGCTATCAAGATTAGGGGTTTATATCTAGTCTTAGGGTTGTAGTTATTTAAGTAACACTGAATGAAAATAATTTGTTAGCACTGGAGAATCCTAAGAATTCTTATGTTGTGAAAGGGATCTGCCATATATTCCTGATACTTGAGAAAGATAAGATCAATCTGTGGTTCAAAAATGCCAGTTCATAAATCATGCTAGTCAGGTTATTAAAGAAAAATTCCTTGGGGAATGTGTCAGAAATACAGACTCTTGGCCAGTGTCTTGGAACTGCTGAGCTGGGCATGTAGATTTGTAGTTTTGCTGATTGCTCAGGTGATTCAACAGGTTTTGGGCTCTTTGAAACTGAGGATCTCTGAATGTTCTTCATGGTTGTAGGATCTTAGGATTCAGTGTCTTCATCTTCAAAATTGAGATAATGGTACTTGTCCCGTTTTACTGCACAAGGAGTGGGGAGAATTAATGAGGCAATTTTCATAAGTATTCTCGGAAGAAAAGTACCAAAATTCTAAGGGCCGTATTTCCTTTCTTCTTTTTGCCTCGTTCTCTCATCTGTATGGTGGGGTAATGGTTGTACCCACCTTCCATAGTTGATATGAGGAGTAAGCAAGTTAGTTCGTATAAAAGGCTTAGAATATGTGTCTGCTATCCAGCGAGCACAATATAGTGTTAACATTACTAAGAAATTGAGGCCCACATCCACTGAATTCTGACTCTCTCAGGAAGAAGGCAGGTGGATTACATCAATGTTTATCAAAGGGCGGTCCATGAGTTTACTGTGAGAAATTTAAAATCTTGTGCTTGCATGTGAATGAGAATGTGCGTCCATCAGGACAAGCATATTGTGGATTATTTGGATGATTCCTTCGAGCTGAGTGTGCTGCATTATTGCATTGTGTTTATGATCACGTTCTCATGCAGTAAGGCCCTGACATGGAGGCAGGCAGGGGAGGGGGGATGGATCCTGGAGCCCGCTGTGCTGTCAGGGACCAGTCTTCTTGTAGTCAGGGCAGCAGCCACATAGCAACTGGCAGTGTCAACGTGGATTTTTTGGGGGTTTTGTTTAATTTGTGGATTCACTGTGGCTTTATAGTCCTAAAAAAGAGCTATCAAGATTAGGGGTTTATATCTAGTCTTAGGGTTGTAGTTATTTAAGTAACACTGAATGAAAATAATTTGTTAGCACTGGAGAATCCTAAGAATTCTTATGTTGTGAAAGGGATCTGCCATATATTCCTGATACTTGAGAAAGATAAGATCAATCTGTGGTTCAAAAATGCCAGTTCATAAATCATGCTAGTCAGGTTATTAAAGAAAAATTCCTTGGGGAATGTGTCAGAAATACAGACTCTTGGCCAGTGTCTTGGAACTGCTGAGCTGGGCATGTAGATTTGTAGTTTTGCTGATTGCTCAGGTGATTCAACAGGTTTTGGGCTCTTTGAAACTGAGGATCTCTGAATGTTCTTCATGGTTGTAGGATCTTAGGATTCAGTGTCTTCATCTTCAAAATTGAGATAATGGTACTTGTCCCGTTTTTACTGCACAAGGGAGTGGGGAGAATTAATGAGGCAATTTTCATAAGTATTCTCGGAAGAAAAGTACAATATAAGTGTAATGTATTGAGGCCAGAATTGAAGTAGATCGTCTCAGCATGAAAATTGTTCCCTCAGAACAAAGAGGAGACTCAGGTCCATAGAGAGCATCAGCAGTCTGAGTTTTGCTACTAGGGTTCCAGTTTCCAAAAGTCTGTGTCCACCTCTGGCATGAACAGAAGCCTCATGGAACCTGGTACATTACCCTGAGATTTACAGATCAGAAACTAGGTGGTGACAGAGGCAGGCAGGCTGGACAGGGAGGTCTAGTTTCCCTGGGCTGCATTAATAAAGAATCATACATTGGGTGGCTTAAGAGAAATGAACACATTCACAGTTCTGGGGGCTAGAAATAGAAATCATAGTGTTGGCCTTGTTGAGACTCTAAGAGGGAGTCTGTCTCATGCTTCTGTCCTATATTCTGGGGATATGGGAAATCCTTGATGTTCCTTGACTTGGAGATGCTCAATCTAGTATCCATCTTCATTGTCCCATGACCATCTTTTATCCATGATTCTCTGTGTTTTCATGTGACATTCTCTCTCTGTGTCTCTCTCCCCTGCTTACAAGGACACCAGGTAGATTGGATTAAGGGTTCATCCTGCTCTATTATTACTATTTTTTTTCATGTGGAACATTTTCCGAGTCTTCATTGACTCTGTCACACTGCCCCTGTTCTGTGTTTTAGATTTTTCTATTTTTTTTGGCCATGAATCTTGTGGAATCCTAGTTTCCTGACCAGGGATTCAACCTGCATCTCCTGCATTAGAAAGCAAGCTCTTAACCATTGACCTGCCAAGGAAGTCCCAGACATTTTAATTTTACTAATTACATCTGCGATTCCAATTAAGTCACATTCTGAAATATTGGAGGTTAGGGCATCAACATTTATTTTATGGGGAGCACAATTCAATCCATAGCACCATTTTTCTGATTATGTAGGCTAGCATGAGATATTTCTGAGTGAATTATTTTCCCCAAATTTATTTGAAATGAAGAGGACATTACTCCTTAGAAATCATGTTATCTGTCATGGTAAGGTCCCTGGGGCAGCTGTAACTGCTGATTTAGCTCACAATGTACTGGAAGCAGAATTTCTTCTAAGGCTTCCTCAGAATCTAACCAATGCACCAGGAAAGGTTTAGGTGGTAAAATATGTTCCAAGTTTCAATGTTGGGTTCTAAGAATATATTTCTCTCCATTAACTCTTTAAAAACTTCATTCCTTTTTTTTTGGTTGTTTGTTTTTTTTTCTTTTTTTAAATTAATTAATTATTTTTTTTTTAACCTTTATTTTACTTTTAACTTTTACAGAGTAAAAAACTTCATTCTTGTGTTTTTTTGTTTTTTGTTTTTTTTCTCATCTTGATTCTTCTGTGCTTACTTATATTTCTCTACCCCTCCCTTCTCTCTCTTTCTCTCTTTTTTTTGGCATGTTCTCTATTTTGGTACTGACATTGCCTTTTATGTTGTTATCATGCCTGAAATCCTTTGTGGAAGGAGTGGAGCATGGGATAGAAAAGTGCACTGTGCTATAAAAAGTCTTTTTCTCACTTCTCATTAAAATTCACTTTTCACATTCCTGTTTTCTCAGCAGTTTCTCTGCAATTCTAAGTATACCTAGGTATCCAGTATATGAACTTTCTCTATTGTGTGTGGAATTCTTGTGCATTCCATAGTATTGAGTCAGAGGGGCTCTCAAAAGTGAGAAAGTAGGATAGTCTGATTGGTTGACAATGTATTTACTTCAAATTATATTCTTTAAATAAAGTCTCCATGCTGGCTGCAGATCTTAGCCCTCTTCCTTCTCATCTGGGCTCTTTCATGATCCATCGTCTTCTGTTCAGGGAGTCTAGGCCTTGACTGCATGCAGCTCTTCATGGAGTCCATGGCTTCCATGAAGATCTCTCTAGGGGTCCATGAACTTGGAGGTTAACAATTACATACCTGTTTTCACTAGCTGAATTTTAGTGTTTTGTCTAATCATGAGTGGAGCCAGTAGCCATAGTAGCATTAGCAGTAACTGAGTCTTTCTCACCCATAAATAGTATGAATAGTTTCATATCAACATTATGGTTGTCACAGTATCTTAATATGTGATTTATGCTTATCGTTACCTTGAAGTTATGGTGGTTATTGGATCTGTTTCTCAATTTCCTTATTTATTGAGAGTGTAAAAAGGCATATTTACTGTTGTATCACAAATTTAAAACTAATTTGATGATAGTATTTAAATATAATGGTTTCTTTGGCATTTTATAATCTTATTTTATGCATTTATAAACATGATTCCGAGAAGAGGTCTATAATCTTCTCTGACAGGCAGAGGAGTCCAGTTCACAGAAATGGTTAAGAACCCCTCCTGCAGACACTATTCAGTAGAACCATTTTAATTGTATTATCCTTTACCTGGCTCCAAATATATGAGAACGGTAGTCCCGGTCCCCATATTATTGTGGAAGATGACTTATTAATTTGACAGCATCCCCCGTATAGGCTCTGTATGGTGCTGAAGCTGCAGCAATGAGCAACATTGGCAACTCCTCGCTTGGAGAGTTTAATTGACTAACAGGAAAGACAATCATTAAACAAGAACAGTTATGGTTATATTATTGTTTGGCACATGGTCTTAACAATATGGGAATGTCAGGACGCTTTGGATGCTCCAGGAGAGAGTCCTGTGTAGGGGTCAGAACAGATCTCCCTGAAAGGTGCCCTTTAAACTGAGCCTGAAGAATGAGAGGAGTTGGGAAAAGAGGAAGTTCAAGTGTGAAGATGTGACGGTGAGATACGCTTAACTTGTAAGAGCTGAAATCATGCAACCTTGTAAGCCATGTGAAAATGTTTAGACTTTTCCCCAAAGGCAGGAGGACGCTTTGAAGGGGTTTTAAGGAGGAAAGGATGCTATCTGTTTTCTTTTAAAAATATCACTTGGAAAGGAGAAAGGGAGGCTTTTGTGGTACTAAGATGAAAAAAGATGGCAGCCTCCTAGGAGGTACGCGGTGGGAGAAGACAGTGTCAAGTCAGTCAAGTGATTCTTGTTTGATTTCTTTTTGGCTGTTTGTGAATGAGTGGGTCTTGAATTTCTGTTTGTTAATCTATCATAGACTGCATTACCATTTTGGAAGCAGCTTTCTTAGAGTTAAGATGTTCTTGGTAGTAGCACTTCTCTCCCAGGTCTATTACGGGTGCCTCTGTGTGAACATAAAACCTCACACAAATCTTGGAAACTATTTCCGTATAATGTTGGACCGCAGAGAAAGTGAATGCTGTTTGGTTTAACTCTCTTAGAACACATTTGATTGTAAGTTATGGTGGTTATTGGATCTGTTTCTCAATTTCCTTATTTATTGAGAGTGTAAAAAGGCATATTTACTGTTGTATCACAAATTTAAAACTAATTTGATGATAGTATTTAAATATAATGGTTTCTTTGGCATTTTATAATCTTATTTTATGCATTTATAAACATGATTCCGAGAAGAGGTCTATAATCTTCTCTGACAGGCAGAGGAGTCCAGTTCACAGAAATGGTTAAGAACCCCTCCTGCAGACACTATTCAGTAGAACCATTTTAATTGTATTATCCTTTACCTGGCTCCAAATATATGAGAACGGTAGTCCCGGTCCCCATATTATTGTGGAAGATGACTTATTAATTTGACAGCATCCCTCGTATAGGCTCTGTATGGTGCTGAAGCTGCAGCAATGAGCAACATTGGCAACTCCTCGCTTGGAGAGTTTAATTGACTAACAGGAAAGACAATCATTAAACAAGAACAGTTATGGTTATATTATTGTTTGGCACATGGTCTTAACAATATGGGAATGTCAGGACGCTTTGGATGCTCCAGGAGAGAGTCCTGTGTAGGGGTCAGAACAGATCTCCCTGAAAGGTGCCCTTTAAACTGAGCCTGAAGAATGAGAGGAGTTGGGAAAAGAGGAAGTTCAAGTGTGAAGATGTGACGGTGAGATACGCTTAACTTGTAAGAGCTGAAATCATGCAACCTTGTAAGCCATGTGAAAATGTTTAGACTTTTCCCCAAAGGCAGGAGGACGCTTTGAAGGGGTTTTAAGGAGGAAAGGATGCTATCTGTTTTCTTTTAAAAATATCACTTGGAAAGGAGAAAGGGAGGCTTTTGTGGTACTAAGATGAAAAAAGATGGCAGCCTCCTAGGAGGTACGCGGTGGGAGAAGACAGTGTCAAGTCAGTCAAGTGATTCTTGTTTGATTTCTTTTTGGCTGTTTGTGAATGAGTGGGTCTTGAATTTCTGTTTGTTAATCTATCATAGACTGCATTACCATTTTGGAAGCAGCTTTCTTAGAGTTAAGATGTTCTTGGTAGTAGCACTTCTCTCCCAGGTCTATTACGGGTGCCTCTGTGTGAACATAAAACCTCACACAAATCTTGGAAACTATTTCCGTATAATGTTGGACCGCAGAGAAAGTGAATGCTGTTTGGTTTAACTCTCTTAGAACACATTTGTTACTTGCTAGAGTGTCGATGGCCTTTAGAGTTCTACATTAAGAAGAAAATAAACTTATCATTAATAATGTAGATGCTTATATTGCCAATTAAACAAAAGGTCTCTGGCTGCTTCTTTGTAAGAAACTCATAAATGGATTCCAGGTTTGTTTGTTACTGGGTAAAGACAAATCCATTTTGGTTGATGACTGATACAGGGCCATGCGTGATTAGGCAACTCATAAAAGTGTTTGTATGGAAATGAGTCTCAGATAATCAGATTTTATTTCTAGTGTCTAATTGATGCTCAGAACTTTGGGATTTAATTATACTGGTCAAAAAAATGTGATTCAATTTCTCTTTCTCCCCTTTAAAACAAAACTGCAGACTTAACTTCAATTCATAAATATACAGGGCTTTATAAGTAGAGGTTTTCTGACACAGTACCTGGTACTTATTAGATATTCAGTAAATATTGACTGCTTCTCCTAATTGAAGGAAAATATATTAAATAAAAAACCTACGCAAGACTTTGCTTCTGATTCCTCTACTTCTTGTCTAGTAGTAGAATTGGTACAATTTGTGATCATTGCAGAGAAGTAAATAATTTAAGTGGGAAATTGTTTCAATGAGAGGAGACTCCTGTTTTCTAACCATACAGGCAGGCTGACTTGACTGTAATGTTGGGTGTTTACTCTGGTGGGAAGTGGAGCAGGTGGCTATCACATGGGTCTAAGGCATAATGAGGGAAGGGTGTGCTAACGAAACATGAGTTCTACCTTTTCCCTTCTCTGTGGCACCCGTGAAGCTTCCAGGAGAACCCACATAGCTTTTTTACCTTATCTTCCATCACTTAGTGTGTCCTTCTTCTTTCCCTCAGCTTAATATTTTCAAATCTCGTGTATGTTGTAGCAAGTATCAGTATTTCATTTCTTTTTATGGCAGAGTAATATGCCATTGTATCGTTAAACCACACTTTATGGATTCATAGACTGCATTTGGAAGCACTTTCTTAGAGTTAAGATGTTCTTGGTAGTAGCACTTCTCTCCCAGGTCTATTACGGGTGCCTCTGTGTGAACATAAAACCTCACACAAATCTTGGAAACTATTTCCGTATAATGTTGGACCGCAGAGAAAGTGAATGCTGTTTGGTTTAACTCTCTTAGAACACATTTGTTACTTGCTAGAGTGTCGATGGCCTTTAGAGTTCTACATTAAGAAGAAAATAAACTTATCATTAATAATGTAGATGCTTATATTGCCAATTAAACAAAAGGTCTCTGGCTGCTTCTTTGTAAGAAACTCATAAATGGATTCCAGGTTTGTTTGTTACTGGGTAAAGACAAATCCATTTTGGTTGATGACTGATACAGGGCCATGCGTGATTAGGCAACTCATAAAAGTGTTTGTATGGAAATGAGTCTCAGATAATCAGATTTTATTTCTAGTGTCTAATTGATGCTCAGAACTTTGGGATTTAATTATACTGGTCAAAAAAATGTGATTCAATTTCTCTTTCTCCCCTTTAAAACAAAACTGCAGACTTAACTTCAATTCATAAATATACAGGGCTTTATAAGTAGAGGTTTTCTGACACAGTACCTGGTACTTATTAGATATTCAGTAAATATTGACTGCTTCTCCTAATTGAAGGAAAATATATTAAATAAAAAACCTACGCAAGACTTTGCTTCTGATTCCTCTACTTCTTGTCTAGTAGTAGAATTGGTACAATTTGTGATCATTGCAGAGAAGTAAATAATTTAAGTGGGAAATTGTTTCAATGAGAGGAGACTCCTGTTTTCTAACCATACAGGCAGGCTGACTTGACTGTAATGTTGGGTGTTTACTCTGGTGGGAAGTGGAGCAGGTGGCTATCACATGGGTCTAAGGCATAATGAGGGAAGGGTGTGCTAACGAAACATGAGTTCTACCTTTTCCCTTCTCTGTGGCACCCGTGAAGCTTCCAGGAGAACCCACATAGCTTTTTTACCTTATCTTCCATCACTTAGTGTGTCCTTCTTCTTTCCCTCAGCTTAATATTTTCAAATCTCGTGTATGTTGTAGCAAGTATCAGTATTTCATTTCTTTTTATGGCAGAGTAATATGCCATTGTATCGTTAAACCACACTTTATGGATTCACCAGTTGATGAACTCTTGAACTGTTTCTATATCTGACTATTTCGAGTAGTGCTGTTATGAACATTAGTGGAAAAATATTTGTTTGAGGGCCTGTTTTAAATTCTTTTGTGTTTTTATATATATCAGAATGGAGCTACTGAGTCATATGGTAATTTATGTTAATTTTTTGAGAAACTGCTGAATTGTTTAACACAGTAGCTGCATACTTTCCATTTCTACCAGCGATGTGTGAGGTTCCAGTTTCTCCACATCCTTGCCAACACTGTTATTCTCGGTTTTATTTTTTATTTTGTTTTCAGTATGCCTTCCCTAGTGGGTATAAAGTGGTGGGTGCCTCACTGTGACTTTGGTTTGCATTCCCTAATGACTAATGATATTCAGCAATTTTTCCTATGCTTCTTGGCCATTAGTGTACCTGCCACAACCTGGACAGACCTTGAAACATTAAGCTGAGTGAAAGAAGCCAGATCCCAAAGGTCTCATAAGGTGGTATGCTTCCATTTATATGAAATATACAAGAAGCAGATTCGTAGTTGCCAGGGGAGTGGGGGAGGGGAGAATGGAGAGCGACTGCTTATTGGATATAGGATTTCCTTTGGGTTGTTACACACATTTTTGGATGAGGTTATGATTATAAAACATTGGGAATATGCTAAATGTCACTGAATTATATACTTTAAAATGGTCAGTTGTAGGTTATATGAATTCTTGTTGTTGTTGCTCAGTCACTAAGTTGTGTCCAACTCTTTGTGACCCTGTGGACTGCATCATGCCAGGTCTCCCTATCCTTCACTGTCTCTCGGAGTTTGCTCAAATTCATGTCCATTGAATCAGTGATGCCATTCAACCATCTCATCCTCTATTGTCTTCTTTCCCTCCTGCCTTCAACCTTTCCCAGCATCAGGGTCTTTTCCAAGGAGTGGGCTCTTTGCCTCAGGTGGCCAAAATATTGGAGCTTCAGCTTCAGCATCAGTCCTTCCAATGAATATTCAGGGTTGGTTTCCTTAAAGATTGATTGGTTTGTGAGTTCTACTTCAATAAATAAAAATGTCAAAACACTTGGTTAGAAGTCGAGTCTGGATTTCTAGTTGCAACAGTGTGATGGACTGAGTGTGGATTTCCATCTCTGTTACAAACTGGGAAATTCTGAATAAATCAAAATGAAAATGTAAAATATGCAGCTTGAGAGGAAAGGTGTTGTTTCCAGGGGCATCAGCTTGTGGCCGGGGCAGGAACCTTCTGAACTGAGGCTGTGGTGTCTTAGGGGGCCCTGGATGACCTGTAGGTGCTGGAATGAGGGGTGGAGTTGAACACCAGTGGGGGGTCAACAGACATGACTTTGGGCAGGGGTAGGCCAGGGAGCAGGAACTAAAACCTCTGCTGCCTCCTTGATGAAAGGGAGTCTAGAAGAATACCTGCCTCAAGTCAGGGAAACCGAGAAGGGCTGAGTGGGAGAGACACACGAGAGCTCCAGGCCTGCCTTCATCATGTTAGAACTCACAACTCAGAAATCAACTCACAGTCCTGTTCCGGGTGCGCAAATCCCTGGTGTGCTCAGTGTAAGCACACAGAAACTGCTCATCTGTAGGGACACTCCTGCAGTGCAGGCTGCCTAAGATTCCTAGGGGAAAACAATGTCCACGGAAAAATCTGTTCCCTTGAGAAACTCAGATCACAGAAGGAAGCACTTCAGCATGAGGCAAAGTGAGCAGGCACGACAGACAGGAGGGCTAGTGTCTCAAGAACTTAACAAAACAGAAGTGTGTTTGAAATGACTAAAGAATAAGTACATTGGGATTGGCTCCACAACTTTAATAAAATGTTCCTCCATCTAATAAAATGTTGAAGAGCTGCTCCCAGGGAGTGTGTGGAAAGTTTGCTTAAAGGATTTAAGAGGGGAAAGATGGGGATGGAGGTTATTCTCCTGCTATCCTATAGTGATTTGGCAAGGCAGTTAGGTTTTTTTCCTAAGGATCAAGGGCTCAGGGGAACTTTCTTTTCGAGTAATCCATTTAGATGGCAGAAGAGCTCACCTTTCAGCTTCAGCATCAGTCCTTCCAATGAATATTCAGGGTTGGTTTCCTTAAAGATTGATTGGTTTGTGAGTTCTACTTCAATAAATAAAAATGTCAAAACACTTGGTTAGAAGTCGAGTCTGGATTTCTAGTTGCAACAGTGTGATGGACTGAGTGTGGATTTCCATCTCTGTTACAAACTGGGAAATTCTGAATAAATCAAAATGAAAATGTAAAATATGCAGCTTGAGAGGAAAGGTGTTGTTTCCAGGGGCATCAGCTTGTGGCCGGGGCAGGAACCTTCTGAACTGAGGCTGTGGTGTCTTAGGGGGCCCTGGATGACCTGTAGGTGCTGGAATGAGGGGTGGAGTTGAACACCAGTGGGGGGTCAACAGACATGACTTTGGGCAGGGGTAGGCCAGGGAGCAGGAACTAAAACCTCTGCTGCCTCCTTGATGAAAGGGAGTCTAGAAGAATACCTGCCTCAAGTCAGGGAAACCGAGAAGGGCTGAGTGGGAGAGACACACGAGAGCTCCAGGCCTGCCTTCATCATGTTAGAACTCACAACTCAGAAATCAACTCACAGTCCTGTTCCGGGTGCGAAATCCCTGGTGTGCTCAAGGTAAGCACACAGAAACTGCTCATCTGAAGGGACACTCCACCAGAGCAGGCTGCCTAAGATTCCTAGGGGAAAACAATGTCCACGGAAAAATCTGTTCCCTTGAGAAACTCAGATCACAGAAGGAAGCACTTCAGCATGAGGCAAAGTGAGCAGGCACGACAGACAGGAGGGCTAGTGTCTCAAGAACTTAACAAAACAGAAGTGTGTTTGAAATGACTAAAGAATAAGTACATTGGGATTGGCTCCACAACTTTAATAAAATGTTCCTCCATCTAATAAAATGTTGAAGAGCTGCTCCCAGGGAGTGTGTGGAAAGTTTGCTTAAAGGATTTAAGAGGGGAAAGATGGGGATGGAGGTTATTCTCCTGCTATCCTATAGTGATTTGGCAAGGCAGTTAGGTTTTTTTCCTAAGGATCAAGGGCTCAGGGGAACTTTCTTTTCAAGTAATCCATTTAGATGGCAGAAAAGCTCACCTTTGAGTGTATTAGCTGTGGTGCTCTGGTGCTCTTAGCCAAAGATTTGCCTTCATTTCTCTTGAGAGCGCACCTTGGTATTTGCCCATTATTGTGAGGAGGGTTGTGTTTTGAAAGGGTAAATGGAGCTTTTGGAAACAAACCCTGAAGCTGCCTTGAAAATCACTTTAGTACTCATTCAGCGTTCCACTTCTAATTGACTTCCTCTGTTGGCTGAGCTACGGCACTAGGGAAGTAGAAGCTTCATGATGATTAAGTAGAATCATGTCAGAAAGTTTAGATAAGGGTCATCAGCAAACATGAGACTTCAGAGTTATCTGGTCACTAAGCCAGCCTTCCCTTGGCTTCATCCTGTGATCAAACCGTGGCTCTTGTCAGTGGAAGCCCCAGCATTTACATGAAGGAGAGGAGCGCCTGGGGATCTTGTCTTGAAGCTGAAGCAATCGATCACTCTACGTAACACTGAGGATAAATGGAACTGCAGATGTGGGCCTGATGGTCTTTCTGGCTGTGACAGTCTCACCTGCATCTTGAAGGCAAATATAGTTTCAGTGCATCTGGCCAGCAACACACACAAACTTCAGTTTATACTAGAAACTCAATGATACAGCACTTCAGAAAGCAGTCGAGTTTCTAATGAAAATAAAGTATGCGGACCAACTCTTCTTTTTCACTAAGGGATTAAAAACTGGGCAGGTGCACAGGTGAAGAGAGAATTGTAAGAGTGAGCTGTAGAGAATTTCGGGTCATGTGAGTGTGGCCTTGATGTTTCTGAGTGGTACAACCATAGATCAAAAACCTCAGTGCTCAGAAGAATTTTCAAGGCTATCTTAGGCAAAGTGTAATGATTTTTTCTCCCTTGAAGTCTGGTGAAGAAGAAGTATTTTCCCTTGGTGAGCAGTGTTGTATATCATGCTTCCATTTTAGGGAAGAGAAGGAAGCACACATGGAGGGGTAGTTTCTTCATTAGTGCATCATATCCTTACACATGGTTGAAATTCATGACAGCCTTCTCATCATATAGTTGTACATGCAGTTTATGGTCTATCAGTATTTTTATCATTAATAAGGGAGCCCAGGAAGATGTGTAGTTGATTATAAGACGTTTCCTTTGTAGCTTCCCAGTAGGTATCTAGTGTCATTCCTAAATTTGCTGTCAGCTACTGACATCCTTAATATTACTTAAAAGTAGAGATTAGATATCTGGGCACTTTGTACCTTCTCTGTAAATATCAGGACAGAGCCTTCAGAATTAATTGCTTCTTAGATGCACGATTACTGCTCACTTAGCCCTAAGCAAAGAAGTAGGTCATTCTATTCATCAGAGTCTTACTGTTCTGTAATTATGTGAGGAGCAAATAATTATAGATAGGGTTTCTGTGCGATTATAAAGCAGGTAAATTTAGCATCATTAGAGAATAATCTGTATCTGGAAAGACTCAAGGTTCTTTGAAAACATGCAGACAACATTTAAACCTTGGTAAGTTTTATTATTCTCAAATGTGTTATGTAAGTTTGAAAAAAGCTTTGTCTGTTTCTTGGGCTGGAAAAGGCACGTATGATTAAATAGCAAGGAAGAGAAAGAACTGATCTTTGTTTATTTCTATAGAAACACTGTAATTGAAATGTAGTCATATGCTTTGAACAAAGGACTGTATGCTGATGTTTCATTTTTTATAGGTGGAACATACATTTTTCTTTTCGTTGATTAAGATAAAAATCAGGATTTATACTTTACTGAAAGATGTAAATGATGTCAAAAATTTGATTACTAAAGAGTTTGTGTTTATAACCCTTTCTGAATTGAATGTGACCTAAGTGGAACTGGCTATGAAATACACCTTGCACAATAGTATATGGAAAGGGTATATTTTTAAAATTCAGGTAGCCTCAAGTCTTTGATTAGAGTTAATGTAGATAAATGGAGATGGCTTTTACTTTGAACTTGGCCAGCTTGCCTGTCTTCCTTGCTTTTTTACTTCTGTTTATTCGGAGAGCTTGCTTTTAATGTACAAAATGAATAAAATTGGTATGCCAAAGCAAAGGCCTGCCAATATGGTTGACAGAATTAGATGAGTGTCTTAGTTCGCTTTCTCCCTAGAAACAAGATGGTGCTAGGAGTTTATTTGGGAAGTGAGCGCAGGAAGCATGGCCAGGGAGTGAGGAAGTGAGATGGGGAGGGTGGGAAGCCAGTGCAGGGGCAAGGTCATGAGTGGACTATTGCTGGGGTTTCTTCCTGCTGGGGATTATCTGAGAAGCTGTGTGGGACACACCTCAGGGGTGAGGAAAATGAAGGCATCTACCCGATGTGGTAGGCAGGGTGATGGTTCTTCCAAAGAGGTCCACATCCTGACTCCTGGTCCCTGTGAATATGTGACTTAACACAGAAAACTTTACAGATGTGAGTGAGTTAAGGACCTGGAGAAGGAGAGGTTATCACAGCGCCCTTCTAAAAGAGAAGAAGGAGGGTCAGAGTCAGAGAAGAAAACATGACAAAGAAATTAGATCTTAGAGAGATTTGAAGTGCTGTGCTGTTGGCTTTGAAGACAGATGAAGGGGTCTTGAGCCGAGGAATGCAGACAGCCTTCAGGAGCTGGAAAGGGCAAAGAAACATGTTTTACCCTGGAGCTGCCAGAAGGAACCAGCCCCGCCAGCATCATGATTTTAGCCCACGAGGCTGATTTTGGATTCCTGTCTTCCAGAAATGTGAGATCAGAGATTTGCATTGTTTTAAGCCACTAAATTTGAGATAGCAGTAATAAAAAAAATCTAATATACCCACCAAATCACAAGCCTTGTTGATGGAGGATGGCCCCTAGCACAGTATTTCCTTGGCATTTCTAACCAGCCCCATGCAGGCTCCTATGATGGATGGATGACTTCAGGCAGAGAGAGTTGGCACAGGGTAGTAGCATCTCTGCAGGGCACCCCTGCACGGGCCAGGGCACCAGTGGGCTTGGCTGTACCAGGACAAAGGATTTGGTCAATGGACTGTGAAGACATCCCCTTATGAACACTTGGAACTAGCTCTGTTGGGTTGTTTCATATGAGCAGTCCAGCTTTCTGAGCTTCTCTGGCCACTCCTTTGCAGTCACTTCTGGTGACTGAATCTCTTCTGCCTGGCCTTTAAATGTTGGAGTTCCTAGGCATTATGACCTTGTCTTTTCCAGTCTCACTCTAGGATGGCTAATTGTTTGTTTCAATTTGACTGAGCCATCGTGTCCAGATACTTGGTTGTTTTTCTGGATGTGCTAGGAAGAACGTTTTTGGATGAGATGAAGACCTGAATTGGTAGACGAGTAGACTGCCTTTCCTAATGTGAGTGGTCTTCGTTCAGTCAGTTGAAGGACTGACTAGAACAAGAAGGTTGACCCTCCCCTGAGCAAGAGAGAGTTCCTTCTGCCTGAGTGCCTTCAAGCTGGGACATTGTTTTTTTCTGTCCTGCCCTTGGACTTGAACTGAAACATCTGCTTTCCTGGGTCTCTAGTTTCCCAATTCACCCTGCAGATCTTGGACTTGTCTTAACTTCCATAACTTCATGAGTCAATTCCTTATGATAAATTGCTTTATATATACAAGATATGTATATGTATATGTATATATGTATATATGTATACACACACACACATATACATATAAACATAGTGTAATGTTAGTAGCTTCATTGTGTCCAACTCTTTGTGACCCCATGGACTGTAGCCCATCAGGCTCCTCTGTGCATGGAATTCTCCAGGCCAGAATACTGGAGTCGATTGCCATTTCTGTCTCCAATATGTAAACATAAATTTATATATATATGTATATACACACACAGACACACATCTATATGTATCTTGTATTGGTTTTGTTTTTCTGGAGAGCCTTGTCTGATACACACTGTGTACTCCAGGGGGATTTTCTCTGCTCTTGACTTCAGCTTCTATCAATAGGCTGGTCAATCCCAAACTTTTGTCTTTAGCCCGGGTTTCTCCATATTCAGATTTTAAATTGCCAACAGAGACAGCCCAATGGATACTGTGTAGATACTCTAAACTCCACATATTCAGAGTAAAGCGCATTATTATTCCCCTAGGAATCTGCTCTGTATTCTTTTTCCATCAAATCTCCACATACTTTGATCCTATCCTCAACATCATCAGCATTGCTCATTCTGAGTTTCAAACTTTCAGGATTTCTGCCATGTAGTGCTGGCACATAGGACAGTTGGAAAAATCCTACGCCTGAGAAAGACTAGGAGATCTCATTCCCATACAAAGACACACACACACATACACACACATATACAGGGAGTTTGAGGGAGAGAAAAACACAGAAATACAGAGAGCAACAGAGCCATTCAGATGCTCAGACGAAGTATGACAGAGAGGAGAAAAAGAGGGGAAAAGAGGGACACAGACTGCAGTATGATATAAAGAGACATGGAGTTAGAGACCCATGTAGAGGCAGAGACAGAACATTTATCAGAGAGAGGAGTCAGGGGAGAGAATGTAGAGAAAGAAGGAGTCAAATAACAGAGGTGAACTGATGCACACTGTGCTCCAGAACTTGAAAAAGCCCTACTGTGTCCCCTGATATGGTCACCCTGGGCCACCTGCCCACTGATGGTGACCCACTGGCCTAATGGATAGGCATATGCTTTACAGACATAGGGTTCAGATTCCAGCTCAGCCACTTTTTCGCTACATAACTTTAAGCACTTTACTTAAGCTTCATTTTCTTCATCTGTAAAATGAGGATTGCAGTATCTTCCTTGCAAGCTTTTTGTTAGATGCCCGACAGATACGCATTGTTAGCTCAACCAGATCATGGCTCCCATCCCTTCCCATTTTAGTGAAATGGAATTTGTATGTGTTTGGGATAAATATAGCTAATAAAACTTTATTATCAGAAATGAAGGAAAATTAAGAATACCCTTCTAAATAAGCAGTATAGGAGACTTTTCAGCTACAGTCTACTAAAAACAAACCATACCTACAATTGACAAGACACTTGGAAATTTTTTTTATCTGCAATTTCTTATTTGCCCTCTCTGTCCCCCCTTTGTACAAACTACCATACAGTTGTGCTTATTTTGCATGCTAGTACGGTTATGCTCAAAATCCTTCAAGCAAGGTTTCAGCAGTATATGAACTGAGAATTTCCACATGCACAAGTTGGGTTTAGAAAATGCAGAGGAACTAGAGATCAAATTCTGGTTTCAGAATTTGAGTGAGCCAACATTCGTTGGATCACAGAGAAAGCAAGGGAATTCCAGAAAAACATCTCTTTCTGCTTCATTGACTACACTAAAGCTTTAGACTGTCTGGATCGTAACAAACTGTGGAAAATTCTTAAAGAGATAGGGATACCAGACTACCTTACCTGCCTCCTGAGAAACCTGTATGCAGGTCAGGAACAATTGACTGGTTCAAAATTGGGAAAGGAGTACATCAAAGCTGTGTATTGCCACCCTTATATACAGAGTCCCTCATGTGAAATGCTGGGCTGGATAAGGCACAAGCTGGAATCAAGATTTCCAGAAGAAATAACAACCTCAGATATGCAGATGATACCACTCTAATGGTGGAAAGTAAAGAGAAACTAAAGAGCCTCTTGATGGAGAGAGTGAAAATGCTGGCTTAAAAAACATAGCCATGAACCCCTACTGTGTCCCTGATATGGTCACCCTGGGCCACCTGCCCACTGATGGTGACCCACTGGCCTAATGGATAGGCATATGCTTTACAGACATAGGGTTCAGATTCCAGCTCAGCCACTTTTTCGCTACATAACTTTAAGCACTTTACTTAAGCTTCATTTTCTTCATCTGTAAAATGAGGATTGCAGTATCTTCCTTGCAAGCTTTTTGTTAGATGCCCGACAGATACGCATTGTTAGCTCAACCAGATCATGGCTCCCATCCCTTCCCATTTTAGTGAAATGGAATTTGTATGTGTTTGGGATAAATATAGCTAATAAAACTTTATTATCAGAAATGAAGGAAAATTAAGAATACCCTTCTAAATAAGCAGTATAGGAGACTTTTCAGCTACAGTCTACTAAAAACAAACCATACCTACAATTGACAAGACACTTGGAAATTTTTTTTATCTGCAATTTCTTATTTGCCCTCTCTGTCCCCCCTTTGTACAAACTACCATACAGTTGTGCTTATTTTGCATGCTAGTACGGTTATGCTCAAAATCCTTCAAGCAAGGTTTCAGCAGTATATGAACTGAGAATTTCCACATGCACAAGTTGGGTTTAGAAAATGCAGAGGAACTAGAGATCAAATTCTGGTTTCAGAATTTGAGTGAGCCAACATTCGTTGGATCACAGAGAAAGCAAGGGAATTCCAGAAAAACATCTCTTTCTGCTTCATTGACTACACTAAAGCTTTAGACTGTCTGGATCGTAACAAACTGTGGAAAATTCTTAAAGAGATAGGGATACCAGACTACCTTACCTGCCTCCTGAGAAACCTGTATGCAGGTCAGGAACAATTGACTGGTTCAAAATTGGGAAAGGAGTACATCAAAGCTGTGTATTGCCACCCTTATATACAGAGTCCCTCATGTGAAATGCTGGGCTGGATAAGGCACAAGCTGGAATCAAGATTTCCAGAAGAAATAACAACCTCAGATATGCAGATGATACCACTCTAATGGTGGAAAGTAAAGAGAAACTAAAGAGCCTCTTGATGAGGGTGAAAGAGAAGAGTGAAAATGCTGGCTTAAACTTTAACATTCAAAAGACTAAGCTCATGGCATCTGGTTCCATCACTTCATGGCAAATAGATGGGGAAAAAGTGGAAACAGTGACAGATTTTATTTGCTTGGACTCCCAAATCACTGCAGAGGGTGACTGTAGACATCAAATTAAAGACACTTCTTGGGAGGGGACCAGGGATATGCATATGACTGATCTGGGAACATGCATGTCTGTGAACAACAGAACTCTGTAAAAACTTTAAAATAAAGAAAAAAAAAGACACTTCTTGGAAGGAAAGTTATGACAAACCTGGACACTATTAAAAAGCAAAGACAGGGACTACCCTGGTGGTCCAGTGGGTAAGGAGTCCACCTTGTAATGCAGGGGGCACCTGTTCAAACCCTGGCCCAGGAAGATCCCACATGCCATGGAGAAGTTGGACCAGTGTGTCCAGTTATGAGCCAGCGCTCTGGAGTGCATGCATCCAGAGCAGTTACTCTGCAGTGACAGAGGCCAATGCAATGGGAGGCCCACCCATGCCAAAAAATAAACAGATGGATGAAAATAAATATAAATAAAAGATGAATGATGGGAAAAAGGAAAACAAAAGGCAAAGACATCTGTTTGACAACAAAGGTTTGCATAATCAAAGCTAGAGTTTTTCCAGTAGTCATGTGTGGATGTGAGAGCTGGACCATAAAGAAGGCTGAGGACCAAAGAATTGATGCCTTCAAATTGTGGTGCTGGGAAAGACTCTTGAGAGTCCCTTAGACACAAGGAGATAAAGCCAGTCAATCCTAAAGGAAATCAACCCTGAATATTCACTGAAAGAACAGAAGCTGAAACTCCATGACTTTGGTCACCTGATGTAAAGAGCTGACTCATTGGAAAGGACTCTGATGCTGGGAAAGATTGAGGGCAAAAGAGAAGAGGGCGGCAGAAGATGAGATGATGAGACAGCATCACTGACTCAGTGGTCATGAATCTGAGCAAACTCCAGGAGATAGTGAAGGACAGGTGAGCCTGGCAGACTCCATGGTGTCACAGAGATGGACAGGACTTAGCAACTGAACAAGCCACGAGAGCACAGATTGCTATGCCTGGAACTTTTGTACACCAGAGGCACTGGTGAGCATGATGGAGAACTTGCCTTCAATTATCCTAGTCTACTTTTTTTGCTTTTTGCTTTTAATAAGACCTCCCTCCCCCATCTAGTTTTCTCCTTACAGAAAGAGACCAAAGGTCTAATTATATTACTGCATTTTCAGTCTTTCATTTAATAAAATTTCAAGAAAGAAACGAAAAAAGCCCACAGAATCAATAGGTTGAGAATAAATCTGTAGCTGTGGGCTAAGGAATTAACCAAGTGGAAGAGCCTCCCCTTCTCATGCTCCCCACTATCAGCAGCTTATCACTAACCTCCATTTGCAAAGGTTTACAGAAATTTGTAAGTGTTTTGGGAAGTAAAATATATTTTTTCAAATTTTAGTAGTATTAAAAAATTAGAAATAATTTGGGAAATCTTAAAAGTATAGGGAATAAAAAAGTCATCTATAATTCTACAACCCATTGATGATTTCAGTTAACATTTGAAGTACCTTATTTCAATTATACACATAGCATTTTTGTCCACAACCAGGTTCACATTATACATATGCTGTGTTTTTTTCATTTGCAATATATAATGGGAACACCACCATGTCATTAAGTATTTTTCTTTAAATATGGTTTTGTTATTTTATTTAATAAGGCTCTCTTCTTCATAAATAATTGTATTTTCTATTTACTGAAAATCTTTCCAATATTCTCTCTTCTAGCTTTTTTATTCCCTTATTGATTTCTGAGTTTCAAAGCCGTCATTGTATTGGGTTTATTTTTACATTGCCTCAGACATTTTGCTGAAAACAGTTTATAGCATCTCCATGAAAGAAAATTGTGTTTACTCAAAAGTAAACACTTTTAAAATCAATATATATTTGCTGAAAAAGGAAAAGTACTCACTGAAAGCACCTGACCCACACCATGTCAAGGGCCCTGGTGGATGCCTGAGAAACACAAGGTGTGATCCTTAGGGTTCTCACCTTCTTCACTAGAGAAGCACAACCAACCTCATATACTGTGAAGAGGAGGTTTTTCTCAACCTCGTTTAGACCCATGTCCCCCCAAACACTGTCTCACTGTCTCTGGTGTATCACTGCTCTCACTCACCAAGAATAATTTGTCCAACTTTCTTTCTGTAGTCCCTATTATAAACCACAGAACTAGACTCATTCAGTGTGCTCTTTCAGATTATCTGTGTACACATGCATATCACATCCTGATGTGACTTCCCTTCCCCAGTCAAGAATTACTGTGTTAAGAATCACTTAAAGCAGGACTCTTGAAATTTACTCTAAGAACCTTAGAACTGGACAGTTTGCCAGTGAGACCTGACTTGATAAAGCTTACATTAGAACGTTTCTCTTGGCCGTGAATTTTTTACAGTTGGAAAGCCTATGAGTTCCTCAGACCCTGGTGCCATTGCTGCCTCTTTCCCTCTTTGCCAAGATACACCCGGGCTGCTATCCACAGGTAGTCAGCCAGTCCCTGCTTACCTTCTCCATGAGGTCTTCGCACCAGCATTCCTGCTCTTGTCTCTTTTGCTTTACTCTTTACATAAAGTCCAGCTGATTCCAGACAACTTCCTTGTGAAGTAATTAGTTCTGTTCTGTCATCCATGTCTCACAGACCTGATATTTCAAACTTTCCAATATTCTCTCTTCTAGCTTTTTATTCCCCTTATTAAGATTTTTTTGGTTTTGTTATTTTATTTAATAAGGCTCTCTTCTTCATAAATAATTGTATTTTCTATTTACTGAAAATCTTTCCAATATTCTCTCTTCTAGCTTTTTTATTCCCTTATTGATTTCTGAGTTTCAAAGCCGTCATTGTATTGGGTTTATTTTTACATTGCCTCAGACATTTTGCTGAAAACAGTTTATAGCATCTCCATGAAAGAAAATTGTGTTTACTCAAAAGTAAACACTTTTAAAATCAATATATATTTGCTGAAAAAGGAAAAGTACTCACTGAAAGCACCTGACCCACACCATGTCAAGGGCCCTGGTGGATGCCTGAGAAACACAAGGTGTGATCCTTAGGGTTCTCACCTTCTTCACTAGAGAAGCACAACCAACCTCATATACTGTGAAGAGGAGGTTTTTCTCAACCTCGTTTAGACCCATGTCCCCCCAAACACTGTCTCACTGTCTCTGGTGTATCACTGCTCTCACTCACCAAGAATAATTTGTCCAACTTTCTTTCTGTAGTCCCTATTATAAACCACAGAACTAGACTCATTCAGTGTGCTCTTTCAGATTATCTGTGTACACATGCATATCACATCCTGATGTGACTTCCTTCCCAGTCAAGAATTACTGTGTTAAGAATCACTTAAAGCAGGACTCTTGAAATTTACTCTAAGAACCTTAGAACTGGACAGTTTGCCAGTGAGACCTGACTTGATAAAGCTTACATTAGAACGTTTCTCTTGGCCGTGAATTTTTTACAGTTGGAAAGCCTATGAGTTCCTCAGACCCTGGTGCCATTGCTGCCTCTTTCCCTCTTTGCCAAGATACACCCGGGCTGCTATCCACAGGTAGTCAGCCAGTCCCTGCTTACCTTCTCCATGAGGTCTTCGCACCAGCATTCCTGCTCTTGTCTCTTTTGCTTTACTCTTTACATAAAGTCCAGCTGATTCCAGACAACTTCCTTGTGAAGTAATTAGTTCTGTTCTGTCATCCATGTCTCACAGACCTGATGTCCTAACCTTTTTCTCACTAAAGTTAGGTTTCCTGCCTTCTGCTGACATAGTGTTGAGCACAGTATTTGGCCAACACATTGTGTGTCATAAATAATGGTGAATGAATGAATGAGTGAATGGAAGCATTCTCTTGCTTGAATTTCACTTTTTATATCTTGGATTTAGTTGAGCCACTTTAACACAATGGTCATATCTCATTTGTCTTTCTTTTTCTGCTCCTGTTCCAGATTTCTCGTTTTGGTTTTCTAGTTTCTCTGCACTAAGTTCTGTACTAGACACTTTATGCATGTTATTTCTAATCGTCACAACCATTTTGCAAGTATTACCATCTCCATTTCACATATGAGGAAAGTGAGAGTCCAAGAGATATGCTCATTTCTCTAAAGTCACTCAGTGGATCAGTGGTTGACCTCACTGCTGCATGGAACCACTCCCAGAACCACTCATCTGTGACTTAGTTCTTGAGTTTCCTGCACTGCCTTTCCTTGACCTTCCCTCGACTCTGGTCTTACTCTGATTGAGCACCACCTATTTTTTTTCTATCTCTTTATTTATTTATTTATTTTACAGAGTTTTGTTGTTTGCTGCCACACATCAACCTGAATCCACCATAGGTATACATATGTCCCCCTCCACCATCTCCCTCTCCATCCCACCCCTCCAGGTCACCACAGAGGCCCTGTTTGAGATCCCCTAGTCTCACAGCATATTCTCCTCCCTCACCTCAGTGTCCATAAGACAGCTCTCCATGTCTGCCTCTCCATCACTAATTTCAGGTGAACAGTGAAGGGCTCGGCCATACATACACATGTATCCATTCTCCGTGTTTCATAGCTTCTTTATCCATTCATCTATCAATGGCCTCAGACCCTGGTGCCATTGCTGCCTCTTTCCCTCTTTGCCAAGATACACCCGGGCTGCTATCCACAGGTAGTCAGCCAGTCCCTGCTTACCTTCTCCATGAGGTCTTCGCACCAGCATTCCTGCTCTTGTCTCTTTTGCTTTACTCTTTACATAAAGTCCAGCTGATTCCAGACAACTTCCTTGTGAAGTAATTAGTTCTGTTCTGTCATCCATGTCTCACAGACCTGATGTCCTAACCTTTTTCTCACTAAAGTTAGGTTTCCTGCCTTCTGCTGACATAGTGTTGAGCACAGTATTTGGCCAACACATTGTGTGTCATAAATAATGGTGAATGAATGAATGAGTGAATGGAAGCATTCTCTTGCTTGAATTTCACTTTTTATATCTTGGATTTAGTTGAGCCACTTTAACACAATGGTCATATCTCATTTGTCTTTCTTTTTCTGCTCCTGTTCCAGATTTCTCGTTTTGGTTTTCTAGTTTCTCTGCACTAAGTTCTGTACTAGACACTTTATGCATGTTATTTCTAATCGTCACAACCATTTTGCAAGTATTACCATCTCCATTTCACATATGAGGAAAGTGAGAGTCCAAGAGATATGCTCATTTCTCTAAAGTCACTCAGTGGATCAGTGGTTGACCTCACTGCTGCATGGAACCACTCCCAGAACCACTCATCTGTGACTTAGTTCTTGAGTTTCCTGCACTGCCTTTCCTTGACCTTCCCTCGACTCTGGTCTTACTCTGATTGAGCACCACCTATTTTTTTTCTATCTCTTTATTTATTTATTTATTTTACAGAGTTTTGTTGTTTGCTGCCACACATCAACCTGAATCCACCATAGGTATACATATGTCCCCCTCCACCATCTCCCTCTCCATCCCACCCCTCCAGGTCACCACAGAGGCCCTGTTTGAGATCCCCTAGTCTCACAGCATATTCTCCTCCCTCACCTCAGTGTCCATAAGACAGCTCTCCATGTCTGCCTCTCCATCACTAATTTCAGGTGAACAGTGAAGGGGCTCGGCCATACATACACATGTATCCATTCTCCGTGTTTCATAGCTTCTTTATCCATTCATCTATCAATGGACATCTAGGTTGCTTCCATGTTCTAGCTACTATAAATAGTGCTGCAGTGAACAATGGGGTGCATATGTCTCTTTCAGTTTTGATTTCCTCAGGGTATATGCCTAGTAGTGGTATTGCTGGGTCATATGGTGGTTCTATTCCTAGTTTTTTGAGGAATCTGTATACTGTCTTCCATAGTGGCTATATCAGTTTACATTCCCACCAACAGTGAGCACCACCATCTTTGCATGAATTCCAGTTGAGACTTCTTTCCGAAGAAGTGGTGGGCGGAGGGCAAACCCAAGAGGTCTTGCCAAGATCTTGACAGGAGATATTAAAGCTGGGGACTGAGGAGCTGGAAGAGCCAAAGATATCTCCATATCTTCAACCTGAGAGGGTGGAACAGTTGTGGGTATCACCAAAAGAAATGGGTAGTTAGGAAGTCTTATTCCTATAGGTCATTAGTCAGATGGAGGTTGGAGTTCCAGTGGCTCTTTCCTCCCTGGTTAACCATAGCAAGTGTCTTAACTCTCCTGAGTCTCAGTTTCTTCTTCTTTTTCTTGAGTATCATCTTACCTGACTCTCGTGTTTATCATTGGTTTGCCTACCAAATGCAGTGCATATGAACATGTTTTGTAAAGGTATAGCCATACGCATGTTAGCTGTCATCACTGTTGTCAGATATGTTATTACTACAGTCAGATTGTAAATGGAGGCACCCGCTTCTTGGTAAAATGTGTTTATTCAAGGGACCAGTAAGCTGTGACCTGGTCTGCTGCCTGTTCTTATATAGACCATTAATAAAGAAAGTTTTCTAATTTTTAATTTGGTTGAAAAAATATCAAAAGAAAAATGTTTGTAATGTAAGAAGATTACATGAAATTCAAATGTTGGTGCCCATAAATAAAGTGGCTTAGAACAGAGCCCAAACCGCTTACTTATGTATTATTTTCTGTGGGTTGGGGCATCAGCAGAGTCAAGCTGTTGGAACAGAGACTCTATGGCGTGCAGAGCCTAAAATATTGACTACTTTTAGGAAAAGCTGAGCAGCCCTGGCCTTCTCATTGTACTCTCCTACCTCTGCTCTCCATCACTGATTCAAGTGCAGAATTTCCATTGAATTTAAAAATGGACAAAGATAAGGAAATGGAGAAAGGAGAAAATGTCAGGTTAGAATTGAACTTCATATTTTAAAGGTGTTCTTTCATCCCCCAGACCTCTCCCCAAATAATAGAAAATGAATTTAGCAAACAAAAATATTCTCTATTCCTGTAACAATGATGTGAGGGGTATGTTTGGGTAACTACTCATTTCTTTCTTTTTTTTTTTTTTGCATTTTTAAATGAATGAGAATTAAAAAGCAATTACTATCATTATGTTAATACTCTTGACCCTTTCACTGTATTTCATATAATAAAATCTCCATTGTATCAAATTAACTGAGTACATGAAATATAAAAGTTACCAAATGAATTTAGCACAATAAAACACAAGAAAAGATGGCTATTTACATTTTCTTCTCTTATTTTCCTTAGTGAGAAGCTGGATGGAAAAACTAAAAGACAAGGTAAGAGAAATATTTTCTTCCTTTGGATTTATTGTAAAGGACATGGCTTTGTTGATCTTCAGCATAATGGAGCTTTATTTCATTACTCTGATTCTGGTAATCTATGCAAAGATCCAGGTACTTCCAGTACCCAATAAGAAAGAAGACCTTCCCTTTAGGAAGGATGGCTCATTCTTTGGAGTGCCATTCATTCTTCTGGAATGTAATTTCTGATATGTACAACTGAGAAACATGCTTGACATATTAAGGTGGAGCCAAAATTTAGAGTAATCCCTTTTTTATGGAATGTTTAATTTCTAGATAGATGAATCATAAAAAGAAAGTTTTCTAATTTTTAATTTGGTTGAAAAAATATCAAAAGAAAAATGTTTGTAATGTAAGAAGATTACATGAAATTCAAATGTTGGTGCCCATAAATAAAGTGGCTTAGAACAGAGCCCAAACCGCTTACTTATGTATTATTTTCTGTGGGTTGGGGCATCAGCAGAGTCAAGCTGTTGGAACAGAGACTCTATGGCGTGCAGAGCCTAAAATATTGACTACTTTTAGGAAAAGCTGAGCAGCCCTGGCCTTCTCATTGTACTCTCCTACCTCTGCTCTCCATCACTGATTCAAGTGCAGAATTTCCATTGAATTTAAAAATGGACAAAGATAAGGAAATGGAGAAAGGAGAAAATGTCAGGTTAGAATTGAACTTCATATTTTAAAGGTGTTCTTTCATCCCCCAGACCTCTCCCCAAATAATAGAAAATGAATTTAGCAAACAAAAATATTCTCTATTCCTGTAACAATGATGTGAGGGGTATGTTTGGGTAACTACTCATTTCTTTCTTTTTTTTTTTTTTTGCATTTTTAAATGAATGAGAATTAAAAAGCAATTACTATCATTATGTTAATACTCTTGACCCTTTCACTGTATTTCATATAATAAAATCTCCATTGTATCAAATTAACTGAGTACATGAAATATAAAAGTTACCAAATGAATTTAGCACAATAAAACACAAGAAAAGATGGCTATTTACATTTTCTTCTCTTATTTTCCTTAGTGAGAAGCTGGATGGAAAAACTAAAAGACAAGGTAAGAGAAATATTTTCTTCCTTTGGATTTATTGTAAAGGACATGGCTTTGTTGATCTTCAGCATAATGGAGCTTTATTTCATTACTCTGATTCTGGTAATCTATGCAAAGATCCAGGTACTTCCAGTACCCAATAAGAAAGAAGACCTTCCCTTTAGGAAGGATGGCTCATTCTTTGGAGTGCCATTCATTCTTCTGGAATGTAATTTCTGATATGTACAACTGAGAAACATGCTTGACATATTAAGGTGGAGTTCCTTTTAGAGAATTTCAGGAGTGTAATCCCATTTTAGTGGGTATTTCATGTTGTAATGCAAGGATCTTTTAAACCTGATCCTCCTGTTTGAAGAAGAAATACTTTAGATTTTGGAAGGCATTGATTTTTCTGACGCAAAGGACAAGAAGTGGCGGACTTGAATACAACTTTATGATGGCAAGCTGAATAAAACTGTCCTTCAACCATAGTGGGAGGTTTAGAACCTATCATCAAAAGTGAAGTAAGTCAAAAAGAGAAAGACAAGTATAGTATACTAACTCATATATATGGGATCTAGTAAGATGGGCATGATAACACACACAGTGAACTCATGAAAAGACCGAACAATGGGAGGGAGTAACATGGGAACCTATACTGTCATGTGTAGAAAAGATAGCTATTGTCATTGTGCTAGGGGAATAGGAGTACCTACAACCACTTGGAGCAATGGTCTGGAGGGATGGGGGGGGGTAACCTGGGTGGGGGGAGGGCCAAGGGATATGCATCTGATTGATCTGGGAACATACATGTACAAAAATAAATAAATTTAAAAAAAAAAAAAAAAAGAGCTTATAGGGAAAAAAAAAAAAAAAATACCTGAACCCCTGAGCACTCTTCTTAGGCCCACTTTTATGTGGTCTGTCACAGTGCTGCTGCTTACTGAGTGACAATGAGCTGACCCATCTGGAATGGCCAACTATAGAAAAATATTTTTCACTCTGGCATTCATTCTGCCATTGACACTGTGATTGACAGTATCAGGTTCCTTCCAGGTTCATATGCACAATAAAACACAAGAAAAGATGGCTATTTACATTTTCTTCTCTTATTTTCCTTAGTGAGAAGCTGGATGGAAAAACTAAAAGACAAGGTAAGAGAAATATTTTCTTCCTTTGGATTTATTGTAAAGGACATGGCTTTGTTGATCTTCAGCATAATGGAGCTTTATTTCATTACTCTGATTCTGGTAATCTATGCAAAGATCCAGGTACTTCCAGTACCCAATAAGAAAGAAGACCTTCCCTTTAGGAAGGATGGCTCATTCTTTGGAGTGCCATTCATTCTTCTGGAATGTAATTTCTGATATGTACAACTGAGAAACATGCTTGACATATTAAGGTGGAGTTCCTTTTAGAGAATTTCAGGAGTGTAATCCCATTTTAGTGGGTATTTCATGTTGTAATGCAAGGATCTTTTAAACCTGATCCTCCTGTTTGAAGAAGAAATACTTTAGATTTTGGAAGGCATTGATTTTTCTGACGCAAAGGACAAGAAGTGGCGGACTTGAATACAACTTTATGATGGCAAGCTGAATAAAACTGTCCTTCAACCATAGTGGGAGGTTTAGAACCTATCATCAAAAGTGAAGTAAGTCAAAAAGAGAAAGACAAGTATAGTATACTAACTCATATATATGGGATCTAGTAAGATGGGCATGATAACACACACAGTGAACTCATGAAAAGACCGAACAATGGGAGGGAGTAACATGGGAACCTATACTGTCATGTGTAGAAAAGATAGCTATTGTCATTGTGCTAGGGGAATAGGAGTACCTACAACCACTTGGAGCAATGGTCTGGAGGGATGGGGGGAGGTAACCTGGGTGGGGGGAGGGCCAAGGGATATGCATCTGATTGATCTGGGAACATACATGTACAAAAATAAATAAATTTAAAAAAAAAAAAAAAAAGAGCTTATAGGGAAAAAAAAAAAAAAAATACCTGAACCCCTGAGCACTCTTCTTAGGCCCACTTTTATGTGGTCTGTCACAGTGCTGCTGCTTACTGAGTGACAATGAGCTGACCCATCTGGAATGGCCAACTATAGAAAAATATTTTTCACTCTGGCATTCATTCTGCCATTGACACTGTGATTGACAGTATCAGGTTCCTTCCAGGTTCATATGCTTCATCTTATTCTAATTTTTAAGACTCTCTAAAGTTTCATTTTTATTACCTTATAATTTCAAACTGGAATTACTCATAAAAATATTGTTGGAATTTTGAACTCCTTGCTGTAACCTGTGTCAGATCCAATTACTCTAAGTCAGCTCGGATTTCACTGGGGGTTTGATGGAATGAAAACTGTTTCAACTGCCAGAGAGAAGTTACTTCCATATCACCTGCCTCAGAATATACATCTATGGGATGCTATTCCATATCTTATTTTTGTTATTTGAAGTCAGTTTCTCTCATATTTGAATGATTAATGTTTATTTTCCCACAGTTTCATGTTAAAGGATCAAAGAAAACATTCAATTGCAATTAAAATAGTATAATTATATTCATTCTTGTCACTGTTATTTTTATGCTTCTCAGTAAAATTTAGAATATATAGTTTTTGAGAATGAGATAATTTTATGTTCATACAGAAGGTATAGAAGAATCCTAAGCCTGTTATCATCAGTGGAAGCCATTCTGGCATCTGTAATGAGTCTAGTTGTGTAAGGGAAGTGTAATCAGAGGACTGAACAAAATTTGGGATAAGAAAGACTCAAAAATTCAGAAATGAATATATTTACATTGGTAGTACTTTTGTTATTTTTCAGGGGAAAATATAATGCAGTAAAAAGTAAACAGGCTTTGGTAGTCTAATCTAGGAATCCATATGTTATCGTTTCTATAGAAAATGTTCTATGCAATGGACAAAAAATAGACTTAAGAAAACAAATTTTGGCTCATAGCCTGTTTTGGAATTGAATATTGCAGAGTTTATATATATATATATATATATATATATAGCTTCGCCACTTCATTTAGAAGTCTGGATAGCTTTAAGAAAGGCTTTAAGAAAGGCTGTATTTTCTCTTCCTGTCGACTCTTTCTTCTTATGTCATCTCAAAGGCCTAGGACCCTCTCCCTGATCCATTTCCCCAAGAGAGATAATTTTATGTATGGTTTTAGTTTTCTGAATTATTTTCAAGTTTTTCCAGCCGTCCCTTCATTTTATTCTGTAGTTTTTTTCAGTTATGTCTTAGTTTTTAAAAATAGCAAGAAAAATAGTTGAAACTCCCACCAGGTTTGTTTTATGTCTTGTCTTGTCCTTTTGTTTTTATTTAACTATTTTTTAAATTGAGCTATAGTTAATTTACGATGTTGTACCAGTTTCAGTTGTATAACAAAGTAATTCAGTTATGCATATATATTTTTTCAGTTTATTTTTATTATGAGTTATTATAAGATATTAAATACAGGTCTATGAATATACTAGCTCCTTGCTATTTACCCATTTTATATGCACTAGTTTTTATATGTTTAATTTTAATTTTATATTGTAGTATGGTTGATTTACAATGTTGTAGTTTCAGGTGTATAGCAAAGTGATTCAGTTGTACATATACATATATCTATTATTTTTCAGATTCTTTTCCCATATAGGTTATTACAGAATAGTAAGTAGAATTTCATGTACTATACAGTAGGTTCTTGTTATCTATTTTATCTGTAATAGTGTGTGTATGTTAATCCAAAACTCCTAATTTATCTCTCTCTTTATCCCCTCTTCCCACAATGTCTTTTGGTAACTTTATGTTTCTTTTATATGTCTGTGAGTCTGTTCCTGTTTTGTAAATAAGTTCATTTGTACCTTTTTTTTAGATTCCATGTATAAATGATATCATATGTTGCTTGTCTTTCTCTGACTTACTTCAATTAGTATGATAATCTCTAGGTCCATTGATGTTGTATTTGTCTTCTTATTTTGACTGTTTCTTGAAGGGATCAAGTCTGATCAGTCCCCTCCCTCTGGGAGTAAAATATTATATACTTACCTGACACATATGTGCATATGTGCACACATACATGTTGTGTATATGTATACATATCTTGGGCTTCTCTAATAGTTCAGATGGTAAAGAATCTGCCTGCCATGCAGGAGACCTGAGTTCAGTCCCTGGGTTGGGAAGATCTCCTGAAGAAGGGAATGGCTACCCACTCCAGTATTCTTGCCTGGGAAATTCCACAGATAGAGGAGCCTGGCGGGCTACTGTCCAGGGAGTTGCAAAGAATTGGACACGACTGAGCAACTAACACACACATACATATCCTCCTCTTTCTCCCTCTTCTCTTTCTCTCCCTCTTCCCCTCTCTCGCTCTTTCTCTTCGTTTGTCTGTCTAGTTAGCTGGCTATCATCTATAAAAGTCTTGCTAGTCGTTACCTTCAGGAACTATTTGAGAGTGAAACTGTTACCATTTTGATGAAAGTCACACAGTCTTTGAGAACTGAAAACTAAAGTACATATTTAACTAGCTCTTCAGTCAGCCCAGAACATCTTCTCAGTTTAACTTCATTTAACTGTTCCTGATATTGGTAGCCCTGTTAGTTGGACTCTGGAAAGGGTAGAAGGTGTTCTCAAAAGTTCTGAATTGTTCCTTTTGTTGTTATTATTTAATCTTCCTATATTAGTTAAGATTAAGATCAGATCTGAGTGACAGACAACTCCTGATGGCAATGGCTTAACCGAGAGAGAAGTCTGTCTCTCATTTTTAAGTCTAGAGGGAGCAATTAGGGTCAACGCGAAGAAATACTATGAAGGTGCAGGCTCCGTTGATTTGATGCTCCATCATTTGTGACCTTTATTCTCAAGGTCATCTCATGGTCCTGGATTGAATTTAGGTCCATATTCTAGCCAGAAGGAAGGAGAAAAGGGAGGATAAAACATCCCTCCCCTCTTAAGAGGGAGGAGAAGGAAATGACGAGCCACTCCAGTATCCCTGCCTGGGAAATCCCATGGACAGAGGAACCTGGCAGGCTATAGTGTATGGGTTCACAAAGAGTTGGACACCACTTAGCGACTAAACCACAACAAAGAAACTGTGCCATTCTTAAAGGGGGTGCATAAAGGCTCTGCTCCCTCTCTGGAAGGTGCATGTGTCACTAATGTATCATCTCCTATTGAGGCTAATCACATGGCCTCATCCAGCTGCACAGAAGGTAGGTAGAAGTAATTATTTAATGGTATTCTATGCCCAGCCCAGATCAGAGGTTCTATTGTTCCAGAAGAAGGGGTGAATGGCTATCAAAGGATAGTCCCTATCCTCATTCTATCAGTAACCTTCTTCCTGGTTAAATATCCAAGTTAGGGATGGATGCTTGGCAAATCCTTACCTGGCTACCTGTTGGAGTATTTTTCAAAATTGATATTGGGTGATCAAGACTATACAGCGCAGTGGTAAAGAATCCACCTGCCAGTGCAGGAGATACAAGAAATGTGGGCTCAATCCCTTGAATAGGAAATGGCAACCCACTCCAGTATTTTTGCCTGTAAAATTCCATGGCAGAGGAGCCTGGCAGATTACAGTACATATTTAACTAGCTCTTCAGTCAGCCCAGAACATCTTCTCAGTTTAACTTCATTTAACTGTTCCTGATATTGGTAGCCCTGTTAGTTGGACTCTGGAAAGGGTAGAAGGTGTTCTCAAAAGTTCTGAATTGTTCCTTTTGTTGTTATTATTTAATCTTCCTATATTAGTTAAGATTAAGATCAGATCTGAGTGACAGACAACTCCTGATGGCAATGGCTTAACCGAGAGAGAAGTCTGTCTCTCATTTTTAAGTCTAGAGGGAGCAATTAGGGTCAACGCGAAGAAATACTATGAAGGTGCAGGCTCCGTTGATTTGATGCTCCATCATTTGTGACCTTTATTCTCAAGGTCATCTCATGGTCCTGGATTGAATTTAGGTCCATATTCTAGCCAGAAGGAAGGAGAAAAGGGAGGATAAAACATCCCTCCCCTCTTAAGAGGGAGGAGAAGGAAATGACGAGCCACTCCAGTATCCCTGCCTGGGAAATCCCATGGACAGAGGAACCTGGCAGGCTATAGTGTATGGGTTCACAAAGAGTTGGACACCACTTAGCGACTAAACCACAACAAAGAAACTGTGCCATTCTTAAAGGGGGTGCATAAAGGCTCTGCTCCCTCTCTGGAAGGTGCATGTGTCACTAATGTATCATCTCCTATTGAGGCTAATCACATGGCCTCATCCAGCTGCACAGAAGGTAGGTAGAAGTAATTATTTAATGGTATTCTATGCCCAGCCCAGATCAGAGGTTCTATTGTTCCAGAAGAAGGGGTGAATGGCTATCAAAGGATAGTCCCTATCCTCATTCTATCAGTAACCTTCTTCCTGGTTAAATATCCAAGTTAGGGATGGATGCTTGGCAAATCCTTACCTGGCTACCTGTTGGAGTATTTTTCAAAATTGATATTGGGTGATCAAGACTATACAGCGCAGTGGTAAAGAATCCACCTGCCAGTGCAGGAGATACAAGAAATGTGGGCTCAATCCCTTGAATAGGAAATGGCAACCCACTCCAGTATTTTTGCCTGTAAAATTCCATGGCAGAGGAGCCTGGCAGATTACAGTCCATTGGGGCACAAAGAGTTGGATGTGTGTAAGCAATTGAGCACACACAGACACACCTCGCAGCAGCAATTCTCACGGATAGTATGGATCAGTAGCATTGTATCACGTGCGAGCTTGTTAGAAATGCAAAATGTCCGGTCCCTAACTAGACCTACTGAATCAGAAACTGTGGAAAAGGAGTCTAACAATCTGTATTTTAACAAGTCTTGCAGGTGATTCTGATGCATGCTTAAGTTTGAGAATCACTGTTAAATAGACTTCATAAAGGCATTTATGAATTCAGTAGACTTTAAGCAGTAAAGTGTATCATTTTCTTTTTCTTTAAATTTTTTTTTTTTTAAATATTTTGTTTAGATTTATTTGGCTGCATTGGGTCCCAGTTGTAGCATGTGGGCTGTAGCTCCCTGACCAAGGATCGAACCTGGGCCCCCTGCATTGGGAGCACAGAGTCTTAGCCACTGGATCACCAGGGAATTCCCCTGATTTTCTTATCATTTTCTTGAAAACCAATGTTTCTGAACAAAAACATTAGCCTAAGAAGAAAGGATGGCTTTCTCATAAATACAAAACAAACAAAAACAAAAAACAAACAAGCAAATGCAAACAAAAACACCTGTATGTATTAAATTTTATTTTATAATCCATTTTTCAATTTTCAAACATTTTTGGAAATAATTTCAAATTTACAGAAAAGATACAAGAATAAGAATAGTATGAATAACACCCCTGTCCTTTTCTCCAGATGCACCTGTTCTTCCCATGCTGCCCCATTTGTTTTCTCATTTTTTGACTGTCTCCCCACCTATGCAATTTTTTCCGAGCCTGTTGAGGGAAAGTTGCGTGCATCATGGTCCTTTTATATTACATCTCGATATTTCAGTGCATATTTCCTATGATTAGGAATATTCTCTTAGCAAACCATGTGATAATCAACTCGAGTACGTTTAACATTGATATCATACTTTTATCTGTTGTGGCATTCAGACTTCAGTCTTTTAGTTAACAGACCCAAAATGTCCTTCATAAAATCATTTTTTTCCTCTAGTACAGGATCTTGTCTAGGGCCATATTACACATTGTCAGGATGCTTCAGTTTTCTTTAATGTGGACAATTTGTATAGCCATTGTTTTGTCCTTCACGGGACTGATATTTTTAAAGAATGTAGTACTTTAAAAAATAGAATGTTCAGTTAAGGTTTATTGGGTGTTTCCTCATGATTAGAGTCAACATTCTCAACTGGAATATGCACAGATACAATTGTGTCCTTCTCAGGGGGCTAGTTTGGAAGGATGGGAATATGCAATAATTCTGAACAGAGAAAGAGTCCTGGGCAGAATTTATAGCTTAATATGCACATGAGTGTTTTTTTTTGATAGTAGAAATCCTTTTTAAGCAGTAAAGTGTATCATTTTCTTTTTCTTTAAATTTTTTTTTTTTTAAATATTTTGTTTAGATTTATTTGGCTGCATTGGGTCCCAGTTGTAGCATGTGGGCTGTAGCTCCCTGACCAAGGATCGAACCTGGGCCCCCTGCATTGGGAGCACAGAGTCTTAGCCACTGGATCACCAGGGAATTCCCCTGATTTTCTTATCATTTTCTTGAAAACCAATGTTTCTGAACAAAAACATTAGCCTAAGAAGAAAGGATGGCTTTCTCATAAATACAAAACAAACAAAAACAAAAAACAAACAAGCAAATGCAAACAAAAACACCTGTATGTATTAAATTTTATTTTATAATCCATTTTTCAATTTTCAAACATTTTTTGGAAATAATTTCAAATTTACAGAAAAGATACAAGAATAAGAATAGTATGAATAACACCCCTGTCCTTTTCTCCAGATGCACCTGTTCTTCCCATGCTGCCCCATTTGTTTTCTCATTTTTTGACTGTCTCCCCACCTATGCAATTTTTTCCGAGCCTGTTGAGGGAAAGTTGCGTGCATCATGGTCCTTTTATATTACATCTCGATATTTCAGTGCATATTTCCTATGATTAGGAATATTCTCTTAGCAAACCATGTGATAATCAACTCGAGTACGTTTAACATTGATATCATACTTTTATCTGTTGTGGCATTCAGACTTCAGTCTTTTAGTTAACAGACCCAAAATGTCCTTCATAAAATCATTTTTCTCCTCTAGTACAGGATCTTGTCTAGGGCCATATTACACATTGTCAGGATGCTTCAGTTTTCTTTAATGTGGACAATTTGTATAGCCATTGTTTTGTCCTTCACGGGACTGATATTTTTAAAGAATGTAGTACTTTAAAAAATAGAATGTTCAGTTAAGGTTTATTGGGTGTTTCCTCATGATTAGAGTCAACATTCTCAACTGGAATATGCACAGATACAATTGTGTCCTTCTCAGGGGGCTAGTTTGGAAGGATGGGAATATGCAATAATTCTGAACAGAGAAAGAGTCCTGGGCAGAATTTATAGCTTAATATGCACATGAGTGTTATTTATTTTCATTTCTGCAGGAAACAAGTCATGATAATTCTAAAAAAAGGGGGTTCTCTTCAGCTAGTCAGTTTTGAATGAAAAATGGTTAAATTACATTTGAAGAGGTTAGGTTGCTTTATTACTGTCTTGTTAATTACTTGTAATTTCGAAGCACAGGCAGATCTCTCTCTGTCTCTCTCTCTCTCTCACACACACAGAGGAGGGGATAAAGAGAGGAAAAAGACATTAATTGAATTTTTGTAAAGTCTACATAATTTAAAGCTCTAGAAATGAGAAGCCTTAATGTGTAAATAAGAAATATGCAAAGAGTGCACATTTTGTAATATTCATGTTTTTGGTGTGGGGTTGAGTTTCATAGTGTGAAGAGACCCACTCAGAGGTTGATCAAGTTGAGCTTTCAAAAGCTCAAATATCATTTTCTCACTCAAATATCATTTTCTGAATGTAGAACTCTGTTAATCTTCTGGGCTTAAAATTGATTGTATGTTTAGTTGCTCATTTGTGTCTGACTGTTTGCGAGAGCCATGAACTTCAGCCCATCAGGGTCCTCTGTCTATCCTCTGGGGATTCTCCAAGCAAGAATGTTGGGAGTGGGTTGCCATGGCCTCCTCCGGGGAATCTTCCCAACCCAGGGATTAAACCCAGGTCTCCCGCATTGCAGGCAGATTCTTTACCGTCTGAACCATCAGGGAAGCCCAAGAATACTTGAGTGGGTAGCCTATCCCTTCTCCATGGGATCTTCCTGACCCAGCAGTTGAACTGGGGTTTCCTGTATTGTAGGCAGATTCTTTACCATCTAAACTACCAGGGAAGCCCCCAAATTGATCATACATCAACATATTACATATATTTCCATGCACTGGGAATGGTGATAAAGAAAGAAACTCATAGTTCTCATGAGAGCACTCAAATTTTGCTGTTGTTCAGTATTTTCCCACATGGAAACTTACAGACATTTATAAGCCTTATGTAGATCTAGAAGAACTTTAAAAAAAACTTTGGGTTTTTGCAAAGCATATTAATTTGTTGGGAAATGACTGGGTTTTTTGTCTGGGGGAAAAACTGTATGCTGAGAAACAATGCTATTTTCTCAGATTAATAGAAAAACTTCCATATTCTGCTCTAACTCAAGACTCTGGAAAACAAGACTAGTGAATGAGCTGGCTGTGTACAAGAGGATGCTGTAGTTTTGCAAAGTCTCATCTTTTCCTTTGATTTACTTCTAGAAATGTTGGGAAAGCATCACAGCCTGCTTACATTCAGCACTTTTTAGAAAACTTTTATCTTTTTGTCCTTCTCTGTTTTGGGCTCATTCTGGAAGATACAAAGAATAGTCTGTGCTATATTTAAAGTTTTAGAAATAGTCACAGAAGTGAACAGACTCATAGTTTTTCCCTTGTTAAAGCAATGTCTATATAACATACTTACTGTAGTATTTAAAAAATTACTCATTGTTATTTTTTTTCCTGGGTAGGCTTCTAGAAGGAGTCATCATGGAAGATAAACCAGTGTTGTGCTTCTCCATGAAAGGCTTTGGTTACTCGTGCACCTGTATCTCTTAGGTGTCTCATTGCCCCAAATGCAGAGACCACCCTTCCTTAGATGTGGTCTTAAGACTGGAGTCTTAAGACTGGAGTACCGTAGTAACACCATGGGGATGTTGGAGGCCCAGATGGTTTGAAACCTCCAGGCTCTTTTGGAAGTACCAGTGCTGTTGGCAGTGATCTTTGTGTCCTTCTCTGTCACTTTCTTTCTTGGGAGCCTGGGACACTTAGAATTCCCTGCTAACCCTCAACTTTGTTCTTCTCCACTGGGCAGATTTTCTCTTTTGTATAAATGCATCTATCCACTTTATGTGCAACTCTCTCTCTCTCATCCTTATCTTTTCTGTCTTTTTACAGTCTGTTTACCTTCCTCCGAGCTTGACTCAGACTGCTATTTTCAATTTATAGCATTTTAATAGTCCTGGCAATTTCAGAGGCTTACTTCATCCATCTTTAATACAAATTACATATCTGTCACCAAAACCTGATGTTGACAAATGTGCATAACCAAGTGGCTGGAGGTGCCACTCGGTCTGGCTGATTTATTGCAGTACTTACACGTATTTGAAATATCCTAAAATACTCATACCTCTCTCTCTGTTGCCTTCTCCTTAAAAGTAACTTTATTCCAGGTGCTATTTTATAACAAAGCAGACAGGAGAATTCAAAGTGTCTGAAAACCCGCTGCCCTCCAGCAGAATGGAGAAACCCAGGGCTGAGGTCTGTTTAGCATCCTAATGTGTGTTTCCTTTCCTGTGTAGGCTGGCTATATGTCTGGGATGCTGGTGCCCGTAGGGGTTGGAATCGCTGGAGCCTTGTTCATCTTGGGAGCACTCTACAGCATTAAGGTTATGAATCGCCGAAGGAGAAACGGCTTCAAAAGGCATAAAAGAAAGGTATGGAATTCACAACAGCAAAACCTAATCACTTTCTGAACATTCTTCGCTTTTCTAATTTGCTTAATAAAGCACACAGGGCTTAATGATGCCTGAATGGTACTGACATGCCCAGTGGTTCGATGAGCTGCTGCAGCTGCAGCCTCGGCTTCCTTTGTTCATGTGGCTCTTAAAAGGGGCCTGTTCCTTGGCTTTGCTCTACAGCAGGAGTTTAATGCTTCTCTTTTTTTTTCTTTCCCCAGCAGAGAGAATTCAACAGCATGCAAGATCGAGTAATGCTCTTAGCCGACAGCTCCGAAGATGAATTTTGAATTGGACTGGAGTTTCATTGGGAGAGTCAATAATGTTATTATTTTATTTTTTATTTGAGGGCAAAGAGAGAAAAGAAGACCAACATCCTGCAACATTGGGGCTGTCAGGCCATCGGTCTCATTGTCTACTGGGTAGTAGATTTTTCTTGTACTGAGCAGGAAAGGCATGCTGTATATGAACCGTGATATGCAGTATTTGTTTTATCCCGTAGTGAATTTTCCACAGCCATGGGCGACAACTCGTAAATATGCAGCACACATGTTGTTCAGTAGGTTGCTAGGTTAGGTAGAGTAAATATTTTGTATTTTTCCACAATGTCTTCCCTTGATTTGGATTACCTGTGCTAAACTGTAACAGTTCTTGCTGCCAAGGCACACTTGACTCTGAAATAGCCCCAAAAAAAGGCACACTTGAATCGGTCTGGCTGATTTATTGCAGTACTTACACGTATTTGAAATATCCTAAAATACTCATACCTCTCTCTGTTGCCTTCTCCTTAAAAGTAACTTTATTCCAGGTGCTATTTTATAACAAAGCAGACAGGAGAATTCAAAGTGTCTGAAAACCCGCTGCCCTCCAGCAGAATGGAGAAACCCAGGGCTGAGGTCTGTTTAGCATCCTAATGTGTGTTTCCTTTCCTGTGTAGGCTGGCTATATGTCTGGGATGCTGGTGCCCGTAGGGGTTGGAATCGCTGGAGCCTTGTTCATCTTGGGAGCACTCTACAGCATTAAGGTTATGAATCGCCGAAGGAGAAACGGCTTCAAAAGGCATAAAAGAAAGGTATGGAATTCACAACAGCAAAACCTAATCACTTTCTGAACATTCTTCGCTTTTCTAATTTGCTTAATAAAGCACACAGGGCTTAATGATGCCTGAATGGTACTGACATGCCCAGTGGTTCGATGAGCTGCTGCAGCTGCAGCCTCGGCTTCCTTTGTTCATGTGGCTCTTAAAAGGGGCCTGTTCCTTGGCTTTGCTCTACAGCAGGAGTTTAATGCTTCTCTTTTTTTTTCTTTCCCCAGCAGAGAGAATTCAACAGCATGCAAGATCGAGTAATGCTCTTAGCCGACAGCTCCGAAGATGAATTTTGAATTGGACTGGAGTTTCATTGGGAGAGTCAATAATGTTATTATTTTATTTTTTATTTGAGGGCAAAGAGAGAAAAGAAGACCAACATCCTGCAACATTGGGGCTGTCAGGCCATCGGTCTCATTGTCTACTGGGTAGTAGATTTTTCTTGTACTGAGCAGGAAAGGCATGCTGTATATGAACCGTGATATGCAGTATTTGTTTTATCCCGTAGTGAATTTTCCACAGCCATGGGCGACAACTCGTAAATATGCAGCACACATGTTGTTCAGTAGGTTGCTAGGTTAGGTAGAGTAAATATTTTGTATTTTTCCACAATGTCTTCCCTTGATTTGGATTACCTGTGCTAAACTGTAACAGTTCTTGCTGCCAAGGCACACTTGACTCTGAAATAGAAATCTTAACCAAGAAGAATTTGTGATGACTGCTTGACCTACTTGAACCCTAGGCGTGTGGGCATGTTCCACGTTTGCATCAATACTAGCAGCAGCTTGGAATGAGCTCTTTTTCATCAAGAAGATCTCTCAGTGCATTAGGATATACGTAGATTTGTATGTACCTTACATTATATACTTGAGTCTCCTTGATTTTTATTATTTTCCCTTCCCTTTTATTCTTATTCTTGGCAAAGAAAAAAAATGCACTAGAAGTAATGCATTAAATTGACCCTCAGTCTTCATGTAAGCTTGCTTTCTTAAATAGTGTGAGTCCAACAGACTATCAGTATTTCCTTACATGTTTATCATGTAAGAGATGACCATTTTGTCTATCATTGACTTCATCAAGAAATGAGGAAGAAATCAAGAGGATGAGGAGGATCGGTAAGTTCCCAAAGCATTTATCTCTGCCATTTGGCTCTGTGCTTGTGTGACCACCATTCTGAATTATTCAGAGCACTATTTGTTTATATCTGTGGTCTTGGCCATAGCTTGATTGGACTGCCATTGGTCCTTGTTTGGCTTTACTAGAAAAACACATTCTCTAGTAGGAGTGGACTCAGGAACTAGAATCCTGGCACAGGATGAAACTTATGAAAAACCAACCTCTCTCAAGGTGTCTCATTCTAGATCATTTCTCTTTTCCCATGGAATGCAGTTCCTTGCCCTACCTTTTGAATCTGGATATTTGAGACTCTTGGGCTTCCTAGGTGGCAATAGTAGTAAAGAGCTTGCCAGCCAGTGTGGGAAACATAAGGATGCCAGGGTCAAGAAGATCTCCTAGAAGAGGGCATGGCAACCCACTCCAGTATTCTTGCCTGGAGAATCCCATGGACAAAGGGTCCCAGCAGGCTATAGTCTATAGGGTCGCAAAGAGTCAGACATGGCCGAAGTGATTTAGCACACACACATGCATTTGGGACTTGTAGGAAGTGGAGGTTTGGGGAGGTTTTTTTGGCCATATCACACGGCATTTGCAAACTTCCTTGACCAGAGATTGAACCCACGCTCCTTGCAGGGCAAGTGCAAAGTCCCAACCACTGGGCCACAAGCAAGTCCAAGAAGTAGAGTTTTAGGTAAAGACTTGGGTAGTTTACATGGAATAAGAAAGGTTACTGATAACAGTGTTCCTGGTGCTTTACAGTATGGAGACCTGGTTTATATGTAACGGCGCCTGCTCTGCTGTGTTCAAGGAAACTGCACAGTTAGTCCTCAAAGCTGTATATGTTCCTAATGTGCCATTTGATTAAAGACATAACTGAAGCAGACCAGTGAAAGGACTATTCAAAATTATACCAGGAAGAATCAGGATTAGAACCCACTTGGACCCCAAACCATGCCCCCCTATCTTCAGCTCAGTGCCCTTTCCACGTGCTTTAGAGGAATTAATAGCATTTCAGAATCCTTCTCTTTAAAACCAAGATTCTAAGGAAATAGCTTCTTGGCCCAGGTAAGTGTAACACAAGTTTTCTGTCTTCGTTAAATGAACAGTGTCTTACTTATTTCCCTCTTACGCACACAAATTATTTTCCTCTCCTGCATCAGCTGTTTTCCTTATGATCACCAAAATTTAGTATCACTTCTAAGTAACCCATAGAGAAATCTTTCTTGAAGGGTAGGTGGCTTACAGGAAAGTTTTCATTAAATAATTATAATTCTTTTGCCAAGAAATACAAGCAAATGGGCAAACTTGATCAAGAGAAATGAAAAGCTCTGAACAGTCAGATAGACATTAGCAATAGACACACACCCTCAGAGTCAGGTTTTAAAAATAGAACTCAGAGTCATGATACTCTAGGAATTTGTAATTTGATGAGTAGACTCACCATAATACCAGTGAGTACTTTGCTGTTTCTTATGTAAGTGTTCCAAGGTCAGGAGGAGGTGAGCATGATGTGGCATTACTGCCTTTGTGTTCTTGACAAGCTATTTGTAAGGGAAACACAAGAGGCCTCTCAAAGCAGTATCATGTGGATGTTACTGATGGCCACTCATGCCATGGGCTACTCTTAATCTGCTGTTTTAATAGATCATGGTAAATAGGTTGATCCTTCAAACTATAGTATAAAAAGTCACTAATGACAAATGTATATTTTCATTTGTCCAGAGGGCCGTGGGGACATGTATGTGCCTTTAGGCCTAAACAGAAATGTCTCTGAGTTCTTATTGGGGCAGGTGACTGTTTAAAGAAAAAGAGATTACTTAGATCCTAGCAGGGTGCTATAGAAATCCATTTAAACACCTGGGTTGAGTGGAAGATTCTATGGATGACTCATGTGTTGATTTTGGCCATGTTCTTGCTGCCAGTGGAACAGTGGTTTACAGTAGTTGGTTTGGATTATTCAGTGGAACAGAAAAGGTTATCATGCTCTGAACAAACCGGGGACAAGGGCTGCTGCCCCAGTGGAGGTGCCCACCAATGGTTATATGGTAGTTAAGATTGAAAGTAGTAAATCAGGCACTGATGGATTTACCTAAAATAAGTGATTCATATGCTTATACTTACATATTAAAAATAAAACATCAACTTTTTATTCAAAAGCTAAGCTTAAAAGAGTTAACAGGTAAACACAGAAGCTGTCTAGAGTTGGGTGGTGGTGGTGATAGATGCAGTTTGAATTGCTAACACCTTCTACTCTGAACCGAACTGACTCTGTCAGAACTGTGGTGACCTGCTGCAGGACCAGGACTATGTCTTGTTCTCAGAGGGGTCGGCAGGGTTTCCTAAACTCTCTGGCTCCTAAGAATCACCCGAAATGCTTGTTAAACATGTAAATTCCAAGGCCCCTTCTCAGACACACTGAATCAGAATCTCCAGGGGAGAGCTTGGGATTCTCCTGTCCAGGCAAGTGTGAGGACATGGCTCAGAGAACCTCTATGCAGAGAACAGCTTCCTTATGCAAGGGACAGGGAGAGCAGGTTTTGGGGAGAGACCCATCCCTAGTCAGCTATCCATCATTCCCACCTGCCATAGTGGAGCCAGGAAAAGGAAAGGGAAAAGTGTATAAGCTTCTAGAGCGGGGGTTCCCCAGCCTCCAGCATTGAATGCCTGAAGATCTGAAGTAGAGTTGATGTAATAATAATAAAAATAAAGTGCACAATAAATGTAATGTGCTTGAGTCATCCCCAAACCACCACCCCTCATGGGACAAACAAGTATAAAAGTCACTAATGACAAATGTATATTTTCATTTGTCCAGAGGGCCGTGGGGACATGTATGTGCCTTTAGGCCTAAACAGAAATGTCTCTGAGTTCTTATTGGGGCAGGTGACTGTTTAAAGAAAAAGAGATTACTTAGATCCTAGCAGGGTGCTATAGAAATCCATTTAAACACCTGGGTTGAGTGGAAGATTCTATGGATGACTCATGTGTTGATTTTGGCCATGTTCTTGCTGCCAGTGGAACAGTGGTTTACAGTAGTTGGTTTGGATTATTCAGTGGAACAGAAAAGGTTATCATGCTCTGAACAAACCGGGGACAAGGGCTGCTGCCCCAGTGGAGGTGCCCACCAATGGTTATATGGTAGTTAAGATTGAAAGTAGTAAATCAGGCACTGATGGATTTACCTAAAATAAGTGATTCATATGCTTATACTTACATATTAAAAATAAAACATCAACTTTTTATTCAAAAGCTAAGCTTAAAAGAGTTAACAGGTAAACACAGAAGCTGTCTAGAGTTGGGTGGTGGTGGTGATAGATGCAGTTTGAATTGCTAACACCTTCTACTCTGAACCGAACTGACTCTGTCAGAACTGTGGTGACCTGCTGCAGGACCAGGACTATGTCTTGTTCTCAGAGGGGTCGGCAGGGTTTCCTAAACTCTCTGGCTCCTAAGAATCACCCGAAATGCTTGTTAAACATGAAAATTTCCCAAAGGGCCCCCTTCTCAGACACACTGAATCAGAATCTCCAGGGGAGAGCTTGGGATTCTCCTGTCCAGGCAAGTGTGAGGACATGGCTCAGAGAACCTCTATGCAGAGAACAGCTTCCTTATGCAAGGGACAGGGAGAGCAGGTTTTGGGGAGAGACCCATCCCTAGTCAGCTATCCATCATTCCCACCTGCCATAGTGGAGCCAGGAAAAGGAAAGGGAAAAGTGTATAAGCTTCTAGAGCGGGGGTTCCCCAGCCTCCAGCATTGAATGCCTGAAGATCTGAAGTAGAGTTGATGTAATAATAATAAAAATAAAGTGCACAATAAATGTAATGTGCTTGAGTCATCCCCAAACCACCACCCCTCACCCTACCCTGCCCTGGCTATGCAAAAATTGTCTTCCATGAAACCAGTCCTGGTGTCAAAAAAGGCCGAGGACTGCTGTTAAAGAGTGGGATGCTGAGATAGAGAGGGTTCCTCCTGTGCCCTGATGTCTTTCTCTAATCAGAAGACAGTGCCTTTCCTTTAAACCTCTTTGGTTTCTTCTCTTCTATTAGCTGTTTCTTTCAGTAGCTGCTGGCTTAATTCATATGCAATATTTGGAGTTAATTAGTATCCCAGGGAAACAGATTCCCTAAGCAGTGCTTCAGCCTTGGCTTCAGCTGAACTGCCTCAGACACTGTCTTGCAGAAACATTTTCTTAAAATACCTGTGTCTCTTACATGGGTCAGAAATGTTGTGGGGAAATTTTTTTTTTTTTTTTGGTTGGGGTGGGGTTTGGGGAGGGAGCGGGGCGGGTGGGCTGCTTCTATTGGTCTTTCGTTTATCTATTTTCATCCATCTTTGTTCTTTGGCCCGTGTGGTCCTCCCATCGCAGTGGCCTCTGTTGTCGCAGAGCACTGGCTCTGGGCGCATGCGCTCCAGAGCTCCGGCTCGATAGTTGGACACATCGGCCCAGCTGCTCCGCGGCACGTGGGATCTTCCCAGGCCAGGGATGGAACCGGCGCCTCTTGCACTGCAAGGTGGTGTCCTTACCCACTGGACCACCTGGGAAGCCCGTGGGGAAATTTTTTAAAGCACAGTTTTAGAACATACTGAAAGTAGTTTTAGCATGGTCAATCAAAGATGGTTCTTTTTTTTTTTTTTTTTTTAAGATTTGAAAGTAAATATTTACTTAAAATGGAAAAGAAATCCCAAATTTTATAAAGTTGACATTCCACAAATATTTGGGAAAATTATATTTTTATTGATTAGCCTCATGGCATACTTCTTGTACTTCTTTTCTGACCTTTTTGGCTGCATAGTCTCAGAGCTGATTCTTTATTTCATTATTATTTTTAACTGGGTAAAACTGAAGAGTCCAAATGTCATAGAGCTGAAGTAAGATTGATGTAATAATAATAAAAATAAAGTGCACAATAAATGTAATGTGCTTGAGTCATCCCCAAACCACCACCCCTCACCCTACCCTGCCCTGGCTATGCAAAAATTGTCTTCCATGAAACCAGTCCTGGTGTCAAAAAAGGCCGAGGACTGCTGTTAAAGAGTGGGATGCTGAGATAGAGAGGGTTCCTCCTGTGCCCTGATGTCTTTCTCTAATCAGAAGACAGTGCCTTTCCTTTAAACCTCTTTGGTTTCTTCTCTTCTATTAGCTGTTTCTTTCAGTAGCTGCTGGCTTAATTCATATGCAATATTTGGAGTTAATTAGTATCCCAGGGAAACAGATTCCCTAAGCAGTGCTTCAGCCTTGGCTTCAGCTGAACTGCCTCAGACACTGTCTTGCAGAAACATTTTCTTAAAATACCTGTGTCTCTTACATGGGTCAGAAATGTTGTGGGGAAATTTTTTTTTTTTTTTTGGTTGGGGGGGGGTTTGGGGGGGGGGCGGGGCGGGTGGGCTGCTTCTATTGGTCTTTCGTTTATCTATTTTCATCCATCTTTGTTCTTTGGCCCGTGTGGTCCTCCCATCGCAGTGGCCTCTGTTGTCGCAGAGCACTGGCTCTGGGCGCATGCGCTCCAGAGCTCCGGCTCGATAGTTGGACACATCGGCCCAGCTGCTCCGCGGCACGTGGGATCTTCCCAGGCCAGGGATGGAACCGGCGCCTCTTGCACTGCAAGGTGGTGTCCTTACCCACTGGACCACCTGGGAAGCCCGTGGGGAAATTTTTTAAAGCACAGTTTTAGAACATACTGAAAGTAGTTTTAGCATGGTCAATCAAAGATGGTTCTTTTTTTTTTTTTTTTTTTTAAGATTTGAAAGTAAATATTTACTTAAAATGGAAAAGAAATCCCAAATTTTATAAAGTTGACATTCCACAAATATTTGGGAAAATTATATTTTTATTGATTAGCCTCATGGCATACTTCTTGTACTTCTTTTCTGACCTTTTTGGCTGCATAGTCTCAGAGCTGATTCTTTATTTCATTATTATTTTTAACTGGGTAAAACTGAAGAGTCCAAATGTCATAGAGGCATGCCTGGTACTTCTCTCTCCATGGAGGTATCTTGTTCACATGGAGTTCAAATGAAACTTCTTAGTGAGAATTGCAACCACAGCTTGGGGGAGAAGCATCAGATCATCTATTGGCATTGTAATTTCTGTGGCTATAAATAATCAATGTTTCTGCTAGGTGCCAAGAAAACAGCTTTTGGGAACAAGATGCATTACTTGGCATGAGGTTTTAGCTGCGTGACCGTTTGGCAAGATAGGCTTTGTTTTGAATACAAGGGAATCTTAAAAGGCAGATTTACAACTGAAGGGAAAAAAATCTCTGCTTTTGAGGGCACGAGAAGGTATGGTTACAAGGGAAGAACTATGAGTAGAAGATGGAAGGGAAGAACTATGGGTAGAAGATGGAAGAAATATCATAATACAAAACAGATGTCAAAATGGCACAAGACATTTGAATGTGCTAAAGTTCTGATGCTTGGAAAAATGATAAAAAAAAAAAGTGAAGAGAAGAATGCAAGTGAAGTAGACCATTGACAGGGGAAGAGGCCACATATTTACACCGATGTCTAGGTCTCCATCCTCTAAGTTCAAGGAAATTACCATGCACTAGGTAGAGCGGACATGGGTGGGAGGGAATTGAGATCCAAGATCAATGAGATGAAAGAAGCTTGGTTACTTTAAATAAGCTTAAAAGTCAGTTAAGTATCTTTCTTAATTATGCAAATTTCAAATAAATGAATATAAATTTCTAGGAAGGAAATAATTTAAAAACAAAATATGTTGACTCACTAAAAGCCCCTTATTTGTACATTTAGCACCTCATTAGACACACACCTCCTTTTGGGAGGAAGCCATTAGACTGATAAGCTGGGGATGGACTGAGGAGAGGCATCTAATTATTTGCTTTGATAGTTATCAACTTTGGCAGTCAGCATAGCTGGAAACATAATTCCATGGCTTAAGTTCTACATTCAGAAAAAAATCATCAGCATTCATTTTGTAAGCCACCGTTCAGAGCTGATTCTTTATTTCATTATTATTTTTAACTGGGTAAAACTGAAGAGTCCAAATGTCATAGAGGCATGCCTGGTACTTCTCTCCATGGAGGTATCTTGTTCACATGGAGTTCAAATGAAACTTCTTAGTGAGAATTGCAACCACAGCTTGGGGGAGAAGCATCAGATCATCTATTGGCATTGTAATTTCTGTGGCTATAAATAATCAATGTTTCTGCTAGGTGCCAAGAAAACAGCTTTTGGGAACAAGATGCATTACTTGGCATGAGGTTTTAGCTGCGTGACCGTTTGGCAAGATAGGCTTTGTTTTGAATACAAGGGAATCTTAAAAGGCAGATTTACAACTGAAGGGAAAAAAATCTCTGCTTTTGAGGGCACGAGAAGGTATGGTTACAAGGGAAGAACTATGAGTAGAAGATGGAAGGGAAGAACTATGGGTAGAAGATGGAAGAAATATCATAATACAAAACAGATGTCAAAATGGCACAAGACATTTGAATGTGCTAAAGTTCTGATGCTTGGAAAAATGATAAAAAAAAAAAGTGAAGAGAAGAATGCAAGTGAAGTAGACCATTGACAGGGGAAGAGGCCACATATTTACACCGATGTCTAGGTCTCCATCCTCTAAGTTCAAGGAAATTACCATGCACTAGGTAGAGCGGACATGGGTGGGAGGGAATTGAGATCCAAGATCAATGAGATGAAAGAAGCTTGGTTACTTTAAATAAGCTTAAAAGTCAGTTAAGTATCTTTCTTAATTATGCAAATTTCAAATAAATGAATATAAATTTCTAGGAAGGAAATAATTTAAAAACAAAATATGTTGACTCACTAAAAGCCCCTTATTTGTACATTTAGCACCTCATTAGACACACACCTCCTTTTGGGAGGAAGCCATTAGACTGATAAGCTGGGGATGGACTGAGGAGAGGCATCTAATTATTTGCTTTGATAGTTATCAACTTTGGCAGTCAGCATAGCTGGAAACATAATTCCATGGCTTAAGTTCTACATTCAGAAAAAAATCATCAGCATTCATTTTGTAAGCCACTGTTCAGTGTGTAAATGCAGTGACCTTATCCTATTTTGGGCATCTAACTCCCTATTAATTAGCTCAAATTCCTATTGTGTGTATATAGGATAGAAAGGAAGGGAGGAAGGAGGAAAGAAGAAAGAAAGGAAGAAAGAAATTTCCCTCAGTCAGCAGCAGCAAAAGAGCAAGCCAATCACATGCTCCTTTGTTCAACTTTGCTTAAGAACACACACAAAAGATTGGGGCTAAAACCTCTCAAATAGTTCACTTAGTAAAGCAAAGATCTTGACTTTCCCTCCTCAAAAAGCAGCATGAGCAATAAACACATGATAACCATTAATCATTTGTGTATAAATTCTCACCCTAAGATTAAAGGCTCCAGATTCAAAGTTCAAGACTGATTTTGTGGGATAAGGATGGAGGAACTGAGGTGTGGAAACAGAAGAATTAACCACAGAGGGAGAAATCCCCTTATTTTTCTTCTCAAGGTTCACAGGTGAGGGAACAGAGAGTAAGCAGAATGGAAGGCAAATGGAGCACACACTTGCACGATGTTATTGCCTTTGAGGTGGGCAGAGAGGTCAGTTGCTCTTGTCTTAAAAGTCTGGACCTAGGTAAGAGGTCAGAAAACAGGGGTTTTATTGATCAGCGTCCTGTGCATCTCAGTATTTTCTTCCTAATTCATAGTGAAATGAAGGAACCAACCACTTTAGAGACGTTTCTCCAATTTTATGCCTCACAGCACAGTCACAGAGTTTGTGTATTTTCAGACTTTTTCATGAACAGACAGACCAAAGCATACATTTAGGAAACTAAAACCGCAGTTTTCCAAAACGGAAAGATACTTGGGTACCAGATGATTCCAGCCCTTTCTCTTCCAAAAGGGATCTTGATACAAAACTTACAATCAGCCCTTTCATTAGACACACACCTCCTTTTGGGAGGAAGCCATTAGACTGATAAGCTGGGGATGGACTGAGGAGAGGCATCTAATTATTTGCTTTGATAGTTATCAACTTTGGCAGTCAGCATAGCTGGAAACATAATTCCATGGCTTAAGTTCTACATTCAGAAAAAAATCATCAGCATTCATTTTGTAAGCCACTGTTCAGTGTGTAAATGCAGTGACCTTATCCTATTTTGGGCATCTAACTCCCTATTAATTAGCTCAAATTCCTATTGTGTGTATATAGGATAGAAAGGAAGGGAGGAAGGAGGAAAGAAGAAAGAAAGGAAGAAAGAAATTTCCCTCAGTCAGCAGCAGCAAAAGAGCAAGCCAATCACATGCTCCTTTGTTCAACTTTGCTTAAGAACACACACAAAAGATTGGGGCTAAAACCTCTCAAATAGTTCACTTAGTAAAGCAAAGATCTTGACTTTCCCTCCTCAAAAAGCAGCATGAGCAATAAACACATGATAACCATTAATCATTTGTGTATAAATTCTCACCCTAAGATTAAAGGCTCCAGATTCAAAGTTCAAGACTGATTTTGTGGGATAAGGATGGAGGAACTGAGGTGTGGAAACAGAAGAATTAACCACAGAGGAGAAATCCCCTTATTTTTCTTCTCAAGGTTCACAGGTGAGGGAACAGAGAGTAAGCAGAATGGAAGGCAAATGGAGCACACACTTGCACGATGTTATTGCCTTTGAGGTGGGCAGAGAGGTCAGTTGCTCTTGTCTTAAAAGTCTGGACCTAGGTAAGAGGTCAGAAAACAGGGGTTTTATTGATCAGCGTCCTGTGCATCTCAGTATTTTCTTCCTAATTCATAGTGAAATGAAGGAACCAACCACTTTAGAGACGTTTCTCCAATTTTATGCCTCACAGCACAGTCACAGAGTTTGTGTATTTTCAGACTTTTTCATGAACAGACAGACCAAAGCATACATTTAGGAAACTAAAACCGCAGTTTTCCAAAACGGAAAGATACTTGGGTACCAGATGATTCCAGCCCTTTCTCTTCCAAAAAGGGATCTTGATACAAAACTTTCAACAATCAGTTTACCTTATTTCTGCCTTTGTGTTAAGAGATGAGGAAAAGAAGAAGAAATCTGAAATGGTTCTGTAATTAAATTGATCAATTTCTGAAGGTCTGTATCAAGGGAAGTGAGAATGGTTAGAGAGTCTGTCTTTGGTAAGCCAAGATCACAGTGATATTATTGCTTCTTATGGAATCAGTATTTATTAATTATCTTTTTTGTGTGTTGGCAGTGAGGGAAGAGTCAGAGGAAAAAGGATAGTAAGACATAGTCCATGCAAAGCCCAAGAAATATTATGGACTAGTGAAAGTGTTAGTTGCTTCAGTTGCATCCAATTCTTGCGACCCCATGGACTGTGACCCACCAGGCTTCTCTGTCCATGGGATTCTTCAGGCAAGAATACTGGAGTGGGTTGCCATTCCCTTCTCCAGTGGATCTTCCCAACCCAGGGATCGAACCATGTCTCCTGCATTGCAGGCAGATTCTTTACCATCTGAGTCACCAGGGAAGCGCTGAGGAAGCCATGTGCAATAGCCAGCAATGAGAGATGTGGGGTAGTTACATATATCTGAAGCTCTGGGGATACTAGGGAAGTAAGGGTGGGGGTAGGGAATGTGAGAACATACACTGTAGGATATGAGGTTGATCCTCAAGTCTGCTAGGTAATGCCAAGGAATTAGGACTTTATTTTTGAGGACATTTGGAATGTCATGGAAGGGTATTTTGCTGAGAAATGACGTGATCAGGGCTGAGTTCCTGAAGAGGCTGGATTGGCAAGAGTGGAGTCAAGGGCTGGTGTACCTGTGAAAGTGAGAGATGACTGTGGCCGGGACCAAGGCTGCAGGAGTGAATGTGGAAGGAGGATGCGTACCACAGGTGCTCAGTGTGGGGAAGCGGTAAGACTTGGGGATTGCTTGGAACTTTGAGAAAAAGGGAAAAGACGATGGCTGAAGCTGACCAGGGTCCTGGGATTTGTGGGGCCCTGCAGATATCTGGGAATTCAGTATGCCACCTTCCAGAGATGGACCCTGTGTTACTCCAGCAGATGCGGCCTGAGAAAAATAACCTACAATCTGCAAAAGATGTGTAGGCAGCTTTGACTCTCTACAAAAATATGGGTAAGTATGTGGTCATTCTTTGTAACTTAAGAACTTTGAATTTAATAAAACTTAAAACATTTGAGAAAACCCTCAGAATACTTTTAGGTGGTTATGTTATTTTGGTTACACCCCAACATATGGTTGTACACAGTGATATTATTGCTTCTTATGGAATCAGTATTTATTAATTATCTTTTTTGTGTGTTGGCAGTGAGGGAAGAGTCAGAGGAAAAAGGATAGTAAGACATAGTCCATGCAAAGCCCAAGAAATATTATGGACTAGTGAAAGTGTTAGTTGCTTCAGTTGCATCCAATTCTTGCGACCCCATGGACTGTGACCCACCAGGCTTCTCTGTCCATGGGATTCTTCAGGCAAGAATACTGGAGTGGGTTGCCATTCCCTTCTCCAGTGGATCTTCCCAACCCAGGGATCGAACCATGTCTCCTGCATTGCAGGCAGATTCTTTACCATCTGAGTCACCAGGGAAGCGCTGAGGAAGCCATGTGCAATAGCCAGCAATGAGAGATGTGGGGTAGTTACATATATCTGAAGCTCTGGGGATACTAGGGAAGTAAGGGTGGGGGTAGGGAATGTGAGAACATACACTGTAGGATATGAGGTTGATCCTCAAGTCTGCTAGGTAATGCCAAGGAATTAGGACTTTATTTTTGAGGACATTTGGAATGTCATGGAAGGGTATTTTGCTGAGAAATGACGTGATCAGGGCTGAGTTCCTGAAGAGGCTGGATTGGCAAGAGTGGAGTCAAGGGCTGGTGTACCTGTGAAAGTGAGAGATGACTGTGGCCGGGACCAAGGCTGCAGGAGTGAATGTGGAAGGGGAGGATGCGTACCACAGGTGCTCAGTGTGGGGAAGCGGTAAGACTTGGGGATTGCTTGGAACTTTGAGAAAAAGGGAAAAGACGATGGCTGAAGCTGACCAGGGTCCTGGGATTTGTGGGGCCCTGCAGATATCTGGGAATTCAGTATGCCACCTTCCAGAGATGGACCCTGTGTTACTCCAGCAGATGCGGCCTGAGAAAAATAACCTACAATCTGCAAAAGATGTGTAGGCAGCTTTGACTCTCTACAAAAATATGGGTAAGTATGTGGTCATTCTTTGTAACTTAAGAACTTTGAATTTAATAAAACTTAAAACATTTGAGAAAACCCTCAGAATACTTTTAGGTGGTTATGTTATTTTGGTTACACCCCAACATATGGTTGTATTTGTGTCTTGATTGACTCCCTTGCTTTGTAAAGACTATTATAATAGCTTCTTATTTTGTGACATGAGAACTAAAACACAGAATTGTGTTTCTCTCTCCCTCTTTTTTTTTTTTTTTTACAAGAAATGAAATCAGTTATTCATCAGAATCAATTTTGTACATTTATGTAACTGCTGTCTGATCCTTTTTCCAGTTTTATTGAGCTATAGGTGACATATAGCTCTGTCTAAGTTTGAATTGTACAGCATAATATTCTGACAATACTGCAAAATGATTGCCACAAGTTTGGTTAAATTCTGTCTCCTTGAACAGTTACAAAAATGTTTTTTCCCTCGTGATAAGAACTTTTAGGATCTACTCTCTTAGCTGCTTTCACACATGCCACACAGCAGTGTTAACTACAGTTAAATTGTACATTGCATCCCAGTACTTACTTATCTCACAGCTGGAAATTTGTACCTTTTGACAACCTATATCCAATTCCTCAACCCCTGCTTCCCTGGGAAAGATTGAGGGCAGGAGGAGAAGGGGACGACAGAGGATGAGATGGTTGGATGGCATCACTGGCTCAATGGACGTGAATTTAAGCCAACTCTAGGAGATAGTGGAGGACTGAGAAGCCTGTCCATGGGGGTCACAAAAAGTCAGACACAGCTTAGTGACTGAAAGACAACAACTGCTACCCTAGGATCTTGTTTTTTTTTTTGAGAACAAATCCAGGAAGCTTCTCCCAAGGCTTGACCAAATGAGGATGCTACTGGGATTGGGCTATGCGCCCTAGAGAATCTCATGCACAGTGCAGGGTCCATGTCCCACACTGAGGGTTTCTGTGGCCTTTTGATAGTTGTCACAGGAAATCATCAAGTAGTTTATATTATTTAGCATATGAAAAATAAAGCAAGTTTTTCACAGTTGCTATATCAACACAAGGTTGGATTCTGGAGGGCTCAAGGGAACAATGTAGGATTGAAGAAATATAGAAAAGCATAAGAAGAAAATATTACCTCAGTCTCACACCAAAATACCCATTGCTAATATTTTAGTCTATATTTTTCTAATCCTTTTTTCTGTGTAGTTATGTTATATAGACATGCTGTTATTTTTACACAAAATCAGGATTATAATTTACATGCTCTCTTGTTGCCTCCCTTTAGCTTCAGTTTCTCACGGTTGTTTTAAAAAGACTCGAGAAAGAGAAGAGCTTGTGAAAATCCTGAATTTGAAGGAATAAGCTGTGGTTTTTCATTAAGATTTATTTGGTGTTTGATTTTCCAAGATTGCCCAGTTACCTCCAGTCACTTCCATATGATAGAAATGAAAACATGGTTGAAAGATAAATCTCCATGAACAAATGTCAATGAGCAAAAGTTAAATCCTAAGGGATTAGAGAAGGCTTTTCTTTCTTTGCCTTCACTACTGAAGCAGAATTGTAAGCCTTCATAATTAGACAGTAAGACTGAATAGCCATGAGTGTAGATAGCATGCAATATTGTGAAAAATACTGGGAAAAACCCCACACTTATTGTGGTGATCTAAATTGATGGCTCATTCAGGTTAAGCCTTTTTAGTTAGTATTTTTTGTGTCAATTATTATTATGGTGAAACTTGTTTCCTTGGTTTCTCAGTGTGTGTGTGTGTGTGTGCTTGTGTGTGTGTGAGAGAGTGGAGGGAGGACATGGTAAGTGAACATATACTTAGGTCTAAACGGGCTTATATGAGACTGAAAGGAGACACCATTAATAATTATGATGAGACAAGAGACATAAACTGGAATGGTCCTGGGCAAACTGGCACCACAGGTGTCAGCCAAGTATCTCCTGTGGTACCCCTCTACATGGCAGCTCTTACTCTAGCCAGCTCTTACTCTAGCCACTGCAGTAGCAGAGATACCCGCCAATGTGAGCAGGTACAATCAGGCCTGCTCTGATGTCATGGTGTGGAGTACTCTGGGGCCTTGCTTGGCATTCACACATGTACAGCCTAGACATGGAGGAAGGCTAGCCTGCTGGGCTTTACCAATGGGGATGGAAGCCAATGGCCCCATGTTTCTGTCATTTGCTGCTTACATGACTGGTTCTTAGGTTTATTTCATGAGACTCCTCAGAATGTTCCTTAGGAGGGAGCACTGGTTGTCCATTGTAGTGCACCTTGAAAACTTGTCCTTGTATTAGCTTTCTTCCTTCCCCATTTCACTTGACCTGCACATAATACTTTGTCTCAGGCTCTGCTTTCAGGGAACCCAGGCTACAAGAGTTGGGACTTTTGAAATGGGCTCACCAGTCAGAAGTAGTAAGGACATGTTATTGATGGTAGGTGGAATGGTGGTACCTGTCTAGCACTGTCTCAACTATTAAAACCCATGGTGGACTGGGACGGGGTGAAGGCAGAGGCTACATATTGGGTTGCATGGTAGCTGTGGTCCTTAAGCTGAATAGATAATGGAGGAGGAAGATGAGGATAATTATGGTCTTAGGATGGGATGCCACACCAGCAACTATTTTTGCAACTGTTGTGCAGACAGCAGCTGTCTGACTGCCAGCTTAAGCAGCATGGGAGCTCTAGTATTTTAAAGATTGAAGTGGTTGGGACTTTAGACTGCTTTGGAATATTTACAAAAATAAAATGAGTAAAATGACAGGCTGAGGTCAGTGAATTATTAGCACAGGGAATGTTGTGAAAGACCAAGAGATGCCTCTGTGGGAGTGTTTCAGGAGACTCTTACCTGTGTATTTTGCTGAAATTCTAATACTCAAAGTTATCCTCCAGGCAAACAACCTAGACCCACCAAGATGCTGACCAAGAGTGAGAGAAGGCTGAATAGATAATGGAGGAGGAAGATGAGGATAATTATGGTCTTGGGATGGGATGCCATACCAGCAACTATTTTTGCAACTGTTGTGCAGACAGCAGCTGTCTGACTGCCAGCTTGCAGGGGACTCTGTGTTAGAGGGAATATAAAGGGGAGGGGCCCACCTAGGTGCAAGAAATGGGTGGTGTCACACCCCTCCTGGTCAGTGCTCCAAATCCTCTTGCTTGTGCTCCTACTGTGGTCACCAGTATTGTGCAGGTTTCATGCAACTTCTTGTGGGTGTAGCCTTACAGTCACCAGTCTTGTGCTGTGATCTTCTCATTTATCTCACACCAGAGTGTCCTAACACCACGCCAATGGAACCACATCAGTGCTCTGGTCTGGGTGACTCACAAGTTGGAAGGAGTTGACATGTGTGGGGGCACCTTTGGCCAGTGGGAAGGGGCCCTGATAGAAAAATGCTTACCTTTCCCTCTCCAGTTAAGTCAAAGTCCAAGTCAAGTCCTTCAATCATGTCTAACTCCTTGTGACTCCATGGATGAGCCATGGAATTTCCCAGGCAAGAATGCTGGAGTGGGTAGCCTATCCCTTTACCATGGGGTCTCGCTGACCCAGGAACTGAACCAGGGTCATCTGCATTGCAGGAGGCTTCTTTACCAGATGAGCTACTTGTAATTTATCAGATTTCATCAGAAATCTGGGGACAGTGGGAGTTAGTCACCCATAGCAGTGGTCAATCTGATGATGCATCCTGCTAATCTTTTCCATCCTTCACTCTTCTCTCCTCCATCTGTACTCCTGTTCCCTGAGATGATTTTTCAAACATCTACTTCATTCAAGCCTTTGTCTCAGTTTCTGGTTTGGGGAGAACCCAGACAAAGACGGGAGAAAGAAAGTATTGATAGAAGAATTGCGAATACAAAGCAAGGGAAGAAGCTGTGATCTGGTTTAAACTTCAGGAGTATTTCAGGACATCAGAGTCCAATGTAGTAGTACAGTATCTCTAGTAATGAGGATGACACATTTAGGCCACACGCTTCCTTGTCAGAAATTCTGTAACCAGAGCATATAGTGGTTTTGGAGCTGGAAGAGTCCTGGAGTCTCATTTTTAGCTTAACTCCTTTAGAGGAAAGGAAGTTTAGGCTGTGGATATATTCCAGTACATTTGATAAAGGGGATTTTACAGTAAAACCATCCAGTACTAACCAAAATAATGATGAATATTACCCAAAGTGTAAAATTATGTACCTGAGTCTTGCAGACAAAGGAACACCCTGAGTTTTGCACACAAACAGAACAGGAAAAACAGGGTCAGGATAAGATTCATTGAAGGCTATGTTCAGAAAATACAGAATGTGGGAATATTTAAGAGAGAGAAGAAAGCCTTTCCAGTAAAGAGAGCTCTCTTGGACTTGTTAAATTTTTGGCCATGAAAGAAGGGAATGAATGCATTCTGTGTGCCAAGTGATTGACATATTCAGCCATATAAGGTGGACATTATTATCTCCATTTTATAGAACAGGAAGTTGAAGCTCAGAGAGATTAAGTGACTCTCTAAGATGAGTATAATCCAAATACTTTTTTTTTTTTTTAATGTATTTATTTTGGTTTTGGTTGTCCTGGATTTTCATTGCTGTGCACAGGCTTTCCTTAGTTGTGGCAACAGAGGGCTACTCTTCATTGTGTGCATGGGCTTCTCATTGTGATTGCTTTTTTTGTTGTGGAGTACAGGCTCTAGGGTGCATAGGCTGTAGTAGTTGCGGCCCACAAGCTCAGTAGTTTTGGCTCGTGGGCCCTAGAGTAAGGGTTCAGTAGTTGTAGCTCACAGGCTCTAGAGCATAGTCGCAGTAGTTGTGGTGCACAGGCTTAGTTGCCTGAGGCATGTGGAATCTTCCAGGACCAGGGATTAAACCCGTGTGCCCTGCATTGGTAGAGGGGACCACCAAAGAAGTCCCTCAAACACTTTTAGTTCTATTGTTTCTACCTTTTGGTTCCCACTCCTAGCTAACAGTTTTTTACTAGATTGCTGGTGATAACCTAAATATAATTTCATTGAAATGAAAAAGATAGTTCCTACCTAGAACAAAAACCAAATTTTTGGCAGACAAGGTAGTTGTATGAGTCAAAGTCAATAAATATATTTTTTACAAACAGTGGTGAACTTAAAGTGTAACATTCTTAGTGCTTTTGATAAGGAATTCATTCATCCATTGAATACATTTTCAGTTTTTTGAGTGCCTAGAACTCAGTGTTTTCTATGTTGGGAAGCAGCCATCACACATGACTATTTAAGTTTTAATTAATTAAAATTAACAAGAAGATTCAGTTTCTCAGTCAGACTACCTTTATTCAAGTGCCCAAGTAGGTACATGTGTCTAGTGGCTATTGTATTGGCCAGAGTGGGTGTGGAACATTTCATCACAGAATGTTTTACTGGACAGTTCCAGCCTTGCTGGGCACAGTAAGATAAGTTCTGGGGGCACAACAAATCAAATAGGTAAGGTCCCTACTTCATGAGCTGGCACTTTCGGGCGGGGAGAGACAAAAATATGCAGATAAAATGATAATATATGGTAATTAATGCCCTCATTATATAGGGTGCTGTCACCTGAGAATGTGAAGAAGTCACTGGGAAGAGCATTCAAGGCAGAGGGAACAGGTTCAAAGGTCTTAAGATCTTCCCATGATTCAGGGAAGGGGCATAAAGAATGTGAGGGCTTTGGACATCTGGGGAGAAAACTGGCCATCAAATGATGCCATACAAAAATAATTGGGAGGGTTTCCCTGGTGGTCCAGTGGGTGAAGAGTCTGCCTTGCACTGCAAGGGGAGCCAGTTCGATCCCTGGCACTGGAAGATCCCACATGCCATGGAGCGGCTGGACTGGTGTGTCCAATTATGAGCCAGCGCTTTATAGCACATGTGCCCAGAGCCGGTGCTCTGCTACAGGAGAGGCCACTGCGATGGGAGGCCCACAGAGGCCAAAGAACAAAGATGGATGAAAATAAATGAAAGACCAATAAATGTGGCCAAAAAAAATGTATAAAAAGTAATTAGGAGAGAACATCATAAGAGTATTTGAGAACAGTAGTTCTTTTTTTATTTCAAAGGTTTTATTTTTAAATGAACAGGATAAGCAACTCACACACACTTAGACATGTTTATGCATATAAATATATATTCTTGATATTCTTTTTCCGTAATAATTTATCATAGGATATTGAATATAGTTCTCCATGCTATAGAGTAGGACCTTGTTGTTTATCCATTCTTACAAGAGCTTCTGTCTGCTAACCCCAACCTCCCACTCCGTCCCTCCCCCAAGCCTCTCCCCCATGGCCTGTCCCCTCTCCCACCACCTGTGGACAGTAGTTCCTAAACAGGGAAGCTGCATAAGAATCACCTGAGGGCTTCTTATAAAAACGGACAGTTGCGCCCCACCCCCTGAATTTCAGTGGCCTGGGGTGAAGTCAGAGGCTGCAGTCTAACAAGTTCTCAGGTGAGGTAGATGCCACCTGGCGTGCTGCAGTCCGCGGGGTCTCAGAGTTGGACGCAACTAAGCAACTGAACTGATCTGAACTGAGGTGGATGCTGCTGGTCTGAGGACTGGATTTTGAGAATCACTGATTAGTGGATGAATATGTGGAAGCTCAGCAAGATGGCATGGCTAGCCCGAGTCTCACAGCCAGTGAGTGTCGATTCAGAAAAGACAGAGAAGGTAAGAGAGAAGAGGGTGGAAGAGGCAAAGGTTTGAGGTAGTTTTAAAATGTCTGTCTTTTTGAGGTAGTTTTAAAATGTATGTCTTTGCCTGCACTGGGAGGGGACATACAGAAGCTGCAGTAAGCTTTTTTTTTTTTCTTTTGCCCCGTGGCTTGTGGGAATTAGTTCTCCCATCAGGGATTGAAGCTGGGGCACAGCAGTGCTGACTGTGAACCATTGGGCCGCCAGGGAATTCCCTGCACTAAGCATTTTTGATGTAGTTCTAATGGCAGGCAAGCAGGAGCTCACCTTGGCGTGGTTTATAAAGATGTTTGTTTCAATATGACTTATTTCAAAGGAGCTTCTTTTCCTCCAGACTGATACACTCAGTGTTAAGTCTGTGCTTGATTCAGTGTGTTTAGGTCTCTCCATGTTTCTTTAAAATTATATAGAAAATGCTAACTGCTACTTCATGCTTAAGGCGCATGCTGTAGAAGCATTCATAGATCACTTTCCAACTTGGCTGTTCCCTTCTCTCCCATCTCTTTTCCTGACTAGAAGGAAAGACAATTAACTGTAAAAGCCACATGTTTGGGAGAAAAAACATCAGGATAACAATATACACTTTACATAGCTCCCTAGAATTTAGCATCTTGGTTCTAAATTTGGCCACAAGGTGGAACTTTAGAACTAACCTGCCCTGGCCGGATCCCTGGATGTTCTGCTTTAATTGATCTGGATAAGGTGCTCTACACAAAAAGTTTTAAAGCTTTCTTGGAGATTCTATGGTGCATCCAGGGCTAAGAATCTCCGGTCCAGAAAATGTTACTGTATCTACTCTCTAATAGGTGGGTGGATGGTAGAAAGTTGATTTAACACAAGAGTTCTCAAACTTCAGCCTGCATCAGAATCACTTTATAAAGCACACGGGGCCCCACCCCTAGAGTTTCTCGTTCTGTGGGTCAGCCTGGGGTCTGAGGATGGGCATTCCTTTCTTTAACACTATGTTCTCATTGATTATCTATTTTATATATAGTATCCATAGTGTGTATGTGTTTGAGTATCTGTGTTTCTAATGGGTTTCCAGGTGATGCTGCTCTTCTAGGAACCACATTCTGAAAACTACTGATTTAGTAGATGGTTCTCAAATTTCATAGGAATGAAAGATGATAGCACTGGCCTGATTTCACCCAGCTGGTGAAAAACAGAGGCTCCAGAAGGTCTTCAGGCTGAATCGTGGGCTATTTATCCGTTTTGCACCTTTAGATGCTTCACAATTCACTCTCTTTGCTGGAAGTGAAATCACGTACATCTTTTCCCCAGACTTCTAGCCTGCACAAGTGCAGGTGAAGCAGCTTCTAGTTGTATTATGCAGGTGATCATATACTTGGCTGTGTGACATGCTGACTAAGCTATTCCCCCAATTTTTCTTTTGGAGGGAGAGTTTTGTTGAAAGAAATGCATTTAAAAGTTACTCTGTGTTGAAGAGGGTGCAGGAGCCAGCACTGCAAAAAGGACAAACTGCCTGCTTTTACTTTTGGAAAGAGAAGGAAAAGGCGTCAAGAAGAGAGCAGGACAGTGATTCATAGATCACTTTCCAACTTGGCTGTTCCCTTCTCTCCCATCTCTTTTCCTGACTAGAAGGAAAGACAATTAACTGTAAAAGCCACATGTTTGGGAGAAAAAACATCAGGATAACAATATACACTTTACATAGCTCCCTAGAATTTAGCATCTTGGTTCTAAATTTGGCCACAAGGTGGAACTTTAGAACTAACCTGCCCTGGCCGGATCCCTGGATGTTCTGCTTTAATTGATCTGGATAAGGTGCTCTACACAAAAAGTTTTAAAGCTTTCTTGGAGATTCTATGGTGCATCCAGGGCTAAGAATCTCCGGTCCAGAAAATGTTACTGTATCTACTCTCTAATAGGTGGGTGGATGGTAGAAAGTTGATTTAACACAAGAGTTCTCAAACTTCAGCCTGCATCAGAATCACTTTATAAAGCACACGGGGCCCCACCCCTAGAGTTTCTCGTTCTGTGGGTCAGCCTGGGGTCTGAGGATGGGCATTCCTTTCTTTAACACTATGTTCTCATTGATTATCTATTTTATATATAGTATCCATAGTGTGTATGTGTTTGAGTATCTGTGTTTCTAATGGGTTTCCAGGTGATGCTGCTCTTCTAGGAACCACATTCTGAAAACTACTGATTTAGTAGATGGTTCTCAAATTTCATAGGAATGAAAGATGATAGCACTGGCCTGATTTCACCCAGCTGGTGAAAAACAGAGGCTCCAGAAGGTCTTCAGGCTGAATCGTGGGCTATTTATCCGTTTTGCACCTTTAGATGCTTCACAATTCACTCTCTTTGCTGGAAGTGAAATCACGTACATCTTTTCCCCAGACTTCTAGCCTGCACAAGTGCAGGTGAAGCAGCTTCTAGTTGTATTATGCAGGTGATCATATACTTGGCTGTGTGACATGCTGACTAAGCTATTCCCCCAATTTTTCTTTTGGAGGGAGAGTTTTGTTGAAAGAAATGCATTTAAAAGTTACTCTGTGTTGAAGAGGGTGCAGGAGCCAGCACTGCAAAAAGGACAAACTGCCTGCTTTTTACTTTTGGAAAGAGAAGGAAAAGGCGTCAAGAAGAGAGCAGGACAGTGGGCAGTTGGGTTCTGTCTGGGAAGAAGCAGCCAGTGACAATCCATGGTGGGAGAGTGACCAGAGATCTTTTAAAGACGAGGATGTTTAATGCTTAATTGTAGTTGTTTGTGTTGCTTTAGTAGAAAGTCTACTAAATATACACATGCCTTGTGAAAATCAAACAGAGGACTAAGTTTCCTACCAAAACCTCAGACTCTGTACATTGGCACCAAATAAAATCACAGAGACAGAGTTTTGGATGAAAAAGAAAAGAGTAGCTTTATTGCTTTGCCAGGCAAAGGAGGCCACAGTAGGCTGGTACCTCAAGACTGTGTCCTCCCTGAAAGGTGCAGTGAGTAAAATTTACTATGTTAGTTTAAAACAGGGTCCTTGATCAGGAGCAGGCCAGGTGCAAGGTCTGCATTCTTCTCTGCTCATGGCACATTTCAAAACCGTCAAAGCTTCTGCAGGAGGGCTCTGGTGACAGTGGTCTCTGGTGTTATCCCTACTATGACCTTCTCTCTGGGCTGAAGGATACTTACAAAGACAAGGAGTGTTAGGCAGTGTTTCAAAGGGGAAAAACACCAGGTGCCTGATACCGCTTTACTTTACGCAGTTAGGCATAAAGGAATCATTAGCAGAAGGAAAGAAAAACATATGGAAGGAAGACATGTGAGTGAAGAGTAAAGTGATGGAGACCTAGTTAGTCTGGCCAATTTTAGCTATAACAAGCTTCATGTTAGCGTGACCCAGAGCACCAACCAAGCTATGGGATGGAGAGTGGAGGTAGAACATGACTTATTTCAGGTGGAGGCAGAGTTCAGAGCTAGGGAGAGAACGGGACTCGCCAGAGCCTTGGGGATGGTCTGGACTTCTGCAGGTGTGGAAGACGGGGAGCACCTGGTTTGTGGTGACTCATCTGATCCCCCAGGGGGATTACGTTTGGCTAATGGCTGGGTGGCAGTGGGAGAAGGGGGCTGGCCTGGATTAAATAAAGGTTTCCCTGGTTATGTTCTTGGGCCTCAGGACAGGTCATTCTCACAGTGGTCTTACCCACTCTGAGAAAACTGGGGTGACCTTGACAGTGTGGGGAGATAGGCCTGGCACGTCATTCTGAACTTTTTAAATTTGCCTAAAAGAGGGGTGCAAATTTTGGCGAAGATACAGTGACAATCCATGGTGGGAGAGTGACCAGAGATCTTTTAAAGACGAGGATGTTTAATGCTTAATTGTAGTTGTTTGTGTTGCTTTAGTAGAAAGTCTACTAAATATACACATGCCTTGTGAAAATCAAACAGAGGACTAAGTTTCCTACCAAAACCTCAGACTCTGTACATTGGCACCAAATAAAATCACAGAGACAGAGTTTTGGATGAAAAAGAAAAGAGTAGCTTTATTGCTTTGCCAGGCAAAGGAGGCCACAGTAGGCTGGTACCTCAAGACTGTGTCCTCCCTGAAAGGTGCAGTGAGTAAAATTTACTATGTTAGTTTAAAACAGGGTCCTTGATCAGGAGCAGGCCAGGTGCAAGGTCTGCATTCTTCTCTGCTCATGGCACATTTCAAAACCGTCAAAGCTTCTGCAGGAGGGCTCTGGTGACAGTGGTCTCTGGTGTTATCCCTACTATGACCTTCTCTCTGGGCTGAAGGATACTTACAAAGACAAGGAGTGTTAGGCAGTGTTTCAAAGGGGAAAAACACCAGGTGCCTGATACCGCTTTACTTTACGCAGTTAGGCATAAAGGAATCATTAGCAGAAGGAAAGAAAAACATATGGAAGGAAGACATGTGAGTGAAGAGTAAAGTGATGGAGACCTAGTTAGTCTGGCCAATTTTAGCTATAACAAGCTTCATGTTAGCGTGACCCAGAGCACCAACCAAGCTATGGGATGGAGAGTGGAGGTAGAACATGACTTATTTCAGGTGGAGGCAGAGTTCAGAGCTAGGGAGAGAACGGGACTCGCCAGAGCCTTGGGGATGGTCTGGACTTCTGCAGGTGTGGAAGACGGGGAGCACCTGGTTTGTGGTGACTCATCTGATCCCCCAGGGGGATTACGTTTGGCTAATGGCTGGGTGGCAGTGGGAGAAGGGGGCTGGCCTGGATTAAATAAAGGTTTCCCTGGTTATGTTCTTGGGCCTCAGGACAGGTCATTCTCACAGTGGTCTTACCCACTCTGAGAAAACTGGGGTGACCTTGACAGTGTGGGGAGATAGGCCTGGCACGTCATTCTGAACTGTATTTGCCTAAAAGAGCTGCATCTGGCGAAGAACAGAGGGTCTGCATCAGGATCTGGACTCTCATTCCTGTCATTGGTGGTGCTTTAACCAAAGTATTCACAGAGAGTAGGTTCTGGAATCAGACTGCCAGAATTCTTAGTCCAGCTTTACCATAGTGAGCTGGGCTAACTTGAGCAAGGAATTCAGTTTCTGCCTCAGCCAGGGTCCTGGCCGGGAGGAGATGGTACCCTCAAAGAACTGAACTGAGGAGAGTTGAACAAAGAGATTCCCCCTTCCCTTACTGCACCATCAACCTCAGGTTAGGAAAGGTTCAAGTAACCAGTGAGGGATGGTGAAGTGCCCAGGGACTAACGTGAGGGGAAACCATGGTCACCTTTCTACCAAAGGGAGAAGAGGAAGGGACAGAGTTACCTGAACCTAGGGGACTGTAGTAGGTGGGACCTGTGCTCCTGTTCCAGGGCTGTGGACCAGGAGCCTCTGCCAAAGCTGGCACAGCAGTAGGGAGGAGGGGGGTAAATGCCCATTCCTCCCTTCCTCCCTTCTGCCTCAATTCCTTGCCTCCCACTGGCCTGACTCAACTGGAACCACAGGGGGAAAAGGCTCTATTGATGCAGTCACACAGCCCAGACAAATCTGTGCAGCAAAGGGAGCAGAACAGGTATGGAGAGTCAAACAGTACTATCTGTCCAGCTTCAATAAGCCTTAATGTTGTCATCTGTAGAATGGGGATGCTTGTACTAACGGAAGTTACCTCACAGGGCCACTGTAAATATTAAATTAGATGGTGCATGTAGAGCTCATGCCTACTGTGACCCAGAGAGTGGAGAGGGGACATGACTTATTTCAGGTGGAGGCAGAGTTCAGAGCTAGGGAGAGAACGGGACTCGCCAGAGCCTTGGGGATGGTCTGGACTTCTGCAGGTGTGGAAGACGGAGCACCTGGTTTGTGGTGACTCATCTGATCCCCCAGGGGGATTACGTTTGGCTAATGGCTGGGTGGCAGTGGGAGAAGGGGGCTGGCCTGGATTAAATAAAGGTTTCCCTGGTTATGTTCTTGGGCCTCAGGACAGGTCATTCTCACAGTGGTCTTACCCACTCTGAGAAAACTGGGGTGACCTTGACAGTGTGGGGAGATAGGCCTGGCACGTCATTCTGAACTGTATTTGCCTAAAAGAGCTGCATCTGGCGAAGAACAGAGGGTCTGCATCAGGATCTGGACTCTCATTCCTGTCATTGGTGGTGCTTTAACCAAAGTATTCACAGAGAGTAGGTTCTGGAATCAGACTGCCAGAATTCTTAGTCCAGCTTTACCATAGTGAGCTGGGCTAACTTGAGCAAGGAATTCAGTTTCTGCCTCAGCCAGGGTCCTGGCCGGGAGGAGATGGTACCCTCAAAGAACTGAACTGAGGAGAGTTGAACAAAGAGATTCCCCCTTCCCTTACTGCACCATCAACCTCAGGTTAGGAAAGGTTCAAGTAACCAGTGAGGGATGGTGAAGTGCCCAGGGACTAACGTGAGGGGAAACCATGGTCACCTTTCTACCAAAGGGAGAAGAGGAAGGGACAGAGTTACCTGAACCTAGGGGACTGTAGTAGGTGGGACCTGTGCTCCTGTTCCAGGGCTGTGGACCAGGAGCCTCTGCCAAAGCTGGCACAGCAGTAGGGAGGAGGGGGGTAAATGCCCATTCCTCCCTTCCTCCCTTCTGCCTCAATTCCTTGCCTCCCACTGGCCTGACTCAACTGGAACCACAGGGGGAAAAGGCTCTATTGATGCAGTCACACAGCCCAGACAAATCTGTGCAGCAAAGGGAGCAGAACAGGTATGGAGAGTCAAACAGTACTATCTGTCCAGCTTCAATAAGCCTTAATGTTGTCATCTGTAGAATGGGGATGCTTGTACTAACGGAAGTTACCTCACAGGGCCACTGTAAATATTAAATTAGATGGTGCATGTAGAGCTCATGCTATGAAACGTAAGTTTCATGTGCCCGATGCACGTGAAGCCAAACAGGACTGAAATGGTGGAATTTGGAGTAGAGAGAGGTTTATTGCAGAGCCATGCTAGGAGAATGAGTGGCTCATGCTTCTTGAAACTCTTTGAAGGCTTTAAAGCCCAGGTGAAGGAAGAAGGTCACAGGGTATGTGATCAACATGTGCTCAATTCTTTTTAAAAAAATTGTTTATTTTAATTGGAGAATAATTGTTTTACAATATTGCATTGGTTTCTGCCATACATCAACATGGATTAACCATAGCTAAACATATGTCCCCTCCCTCTTGAACCTTCCTCCCCATGTGCACAATTTTTTATTGATTAACATTGAGATAATATGGCAGTTAATGTTTTCAATCTTTAGGTCCCAGAAGGTTTGGGGGCTACGTGCTCTTGATCATCAGTTCAGTTCAGTTCAGTTGCTCAGTTGTGTCAACTCTGTGATCCCATGGACTGCAGCATGCCAGACTTCCCTGTCTTTCACCATTTCCTGGAGCTTGCTCAAACTCATGTTCATTGACTCAGTGATGGCATCCAACCATGGTCCTCTGTTATTCCCTTCTCCTTTCGCCTTCTCTTTTTCCCAGCATCAGGGTCTTTTCCAACATGTCATCTCTTTGCATTAGGTGGCCAAAGTATTGGAGCTTTGATCATCAAGTAGTTAGTTTCTTACATTTGGTGGTGGTTTTTAGCATCTGGAAAACTAAAATATGTTTTTTTTTATGCAGGTCCCAAGCCCCTTGTAGTAGGTGGGACCTGTGCCTTCCCAACCCCAAAGCTGGCACAGCTGGATTCCATTCCTCCTTCCTCCCTTCTGCCTCAATTCCTTGCCTCCCACTGGCCTGACTCAACTGGAACCACAGGGGGAAAAGGCTCTATTGATGCAGTCACACAGCCCAGACAAATCTGTGCAGCAAAGGGAGCAGAACAGGTATGGAGAGTCAAACAGTACTATCTGTCCAGCTTCAATAAGCCTTAATGTTGTCATCTGTAGAATGGGGATGCTTGTACTAACGGAAGTTACCTCACAGGGCCACTGTAAATATTAAATTAGATGGTGCATGTAGAGCTCATGCTATGAAACGTAAGTTTCATGTGCCCGATGCACGTGAAGCCAAACAGGACTGAAATGGTGGAATTTGGAGTAGAGAGAGGTTTATTGCAGAGCCATGCTAGGAGAATGAGTGGCTCATGCTTCTTGAAACTCTTTGAAGGCTTTAAAGCCCAGGTGAAGGAAGAAGGTCACAGGGTATGTGATCAACATGTGCACAATTCTTTTTTAAAAAAAATTGTTTATTTTTAATTGGAGAATAATTGTTTTACAATATTGCATTGGTTTCTGCCATACATCAACATGGATTAACCATAGCTAAACATATGTCCCCTCCCTCTTGAACCTTCCTCCCCATGTGCACAATTTTTTATTGATTAACATTGAGATAATATGGCAGTTAATGTTTTCAATCTTTAGGTCCCAGAAGGTTTGGGGGCTACGTGCTCTTGATCATCAGTTCAGTTCAGTTCAGTTGCTCAGTTGTGTCAACTCTGTGATCCCATGGACTGCAGCATGCCAGACTTCCCTGTCTTTCACCATTTCCTGGAGCTTGCTCAAACTCATGTTCATTGACTCAGTGATGGCATCCAACCATGGTCCTCTGTTATTCCCTTCTCCTTTCGCCTTCTCTTTTTCCCAGCATCAGGGTCTTTTCCAACATGTCATCTCTTTGCATTAGGTGGCCAAAGTATTGGAGCTTTGATCATCAAGTAGTTAGTTTCTTACATTTGGTGGTGGTTTTTAGCATCTGGAAAACTAAAAAAATATGTACCAGATACTTCTTTTTTTTAACTTTTATTTATTTTTGGCTGTTTTGGGTTTTCGTTGATGTGTGCGTTTAGCTGCTCCATAGCATGTGGGATCTTCCCAGATCAGGGATCGAACCTGTGTCTCCTGCATTGGCAGATGGGATCTTATCCACTGAGCCACAGGAGGATTCTTAACCACTGGACCACCAGAGAAGCCCACACTAGATACTTTTGTCTAGGTATTATACTTTAGAGAGTTACAGCAGAGGATGTGAAGGTGGAGTCTGTCCTAGGAAGGTCTCATAGGGTTCTGCCTGGTTTCACATGGAGCACAGCATCTGGCCCAGAGTACATGTTCTGTTGTTGTTACCTGTTATTACATTAAAGGTAATCCCTTTGGCTACAGGAAGGGCCACTGCTTTGGGGGACTGATTCCAGGAGACTTCACCTTCTAGGTCAAGAAGGGGTCTGATTGCAGAATAATCCAGGTAGGCTTCTGTTGGGGACACTGGTCGCTGCTTAGTCACTGCGGGTGAGTAATGCACTGAGTCAGAGGCAGGGCAGCAGCCTTCTCTTCCTCCTCTTTCAGCTTTACTGGCATTCAGTATGTCAAGCTAGACAAAGGCTTAACCTGTCCAATGGAGATGACTAGCTTTATTTATAGGCTGTGGCTCTCCTGGGTGAATGGTCCCAGACGAGGGGATGGATTATCACTTTCTTTCCCCAAGGAAGGATGAATTGACAGAGCATCTGGGAGCAGCCCAAACTAGATTTAGGCAGCTATGATTTGGGGCTGGTAGCCCATTTGTCTATAAGGGAATCTCCCTCCTCCCTGACTGGCCTGAGACCTAGAACCTGGTCCAGCCAATCACAATAGCTTATTCTTTTAGTCCTGAACTGACCCAGGGACCCAGAGATGACAGTTTCCTCTTTAAAGAATAAGAGACGTACAACAATCATCTCTTGCTTCCTTTCAGACCTAGAACTAAAAAAGACAACTTTAAACAGGCTGATGATTAGTCACAGATCATTTATTTCCCTCCATCTATATCAGCACGTTCCTTAAGAGTGCAGGTTTTGGAGTCCAAAGACCTGGCTTCCAGTCCTAAATGTGACCCAGGGAAAATTTCTTGATCTAAGTTTCTCTTCCCTCATCTGCAGAGTGGAGAGAATTACTGTGCCTTCTCCCCAAAGCTCATCAATTGGTAGTTGTGTAGGAGCTGGGTAGGTGGGAGTGGGGAAGGTATGACATCCTAGAGAGAAAAGAAATAAGCTCATGTGCAGAATTGCTTAGCATGGTTCCTGGTATATAGTAAGCACCTTTTTTTAAAATGTTAGATGTCTATGAAGTGCAGCAGAGGATGTGAAGGTGGAGTCTGTCCTAGGAAGGTCTCATAGGGTTCTGCCTGGTTTCACATGGAGCACAGCATCTGGCCCAGAGTACATGTTCTGTTGTTGTTACCTGTTATTACATTAAAGGTAATCCCTTTGGCTACAGGAAGGGCCACTGCTTTGGGGGACTGATTCCAGGAGACTTCACCTTCTAGGTCAAGAAGGGGTCTGATTGCAGAATAATCCAGGTAGGCTTCTGTTGGGGACACTGGTCGCTGCTTAGTCACTGCGGGTGAGTAATGCACTGAGTCAGAGGCAGGGCAGCAGCCTTCTCTTCCTCCTCTTTCAGCTTTACTGGCATTCAGTATGTCAAGCTAGACAAAGGCTTAACCTGTCCAATGGAGATGACTAGCTTTATTTATAGGCTGTGGCTCTCCTGGGTGAATGGTCCCAGACGAGGGGATGGATTATCACTTTCTTTCCCCAAGGAAGGATGAATTGACAGAGCATCTGGGAGCAGCCCAAACTAGATTTAGGCAGCTATGATTTGGGGCTGGTAGCCCATTTGTCTATAAGGGAATCTCCCTCCTCCCTGACTGGCCTGAGACCTAGAACCTGGTCCAGCCAATCACAATAGCTTATTCTTTTAGTCCTGAACTGACCCAGGGACCCAGAGATGACAGTTTCCTCTTTAAAGAATAAGAGACGTACAACAATCATCTCTTGCTTCCTTTCAGACCTAGAACTAAAAAAGACAACTTTAAACAGGCTGATGATTAGTCACAGATCATTTATTTCCCTCCATCTATATCAGCACGTTCCTTAAGAGTGCAGGTTTTGGAGTCCAAAGACCTGGCTTCCAGTCCTAAATGTGACCCAGGGAAAATTTCTTGATCTAAGTTTCTCTTCCCTCATCTGCAGAGTGGAGAGAATTACTGTGCCTTCTCCCCAAAGCTCATCAATTGGTAGTTGTGTAGGAGCTGGGTAGGTGGGAGTGGGGAAGGTATGACATCCTAGAGAGAAAAGAAATAAGCTCATGTGCAGAATTGCTTAGCATGGTTCCTGGTATATAGTAAGCACCTAAAAATGTTAGCTATTACTTATTTTTACTTTTGAGAAACCTGAAGTACATAGATGTCTATGAAGTGCAAGAACCCTTTTCCAGTCCACAAATTCTACTTGGGTTTACATGGAAAATGTCAACAAAATTTCAGCTTACTATCTTCACCCCCAAAATAGAATCCAGGCCAGTGTTTGGATGTTGAGTAGTTTGACTCAAGATGTAACATGAATCAAGAAATAGATTTGTCGAGGTCAGTAAGATTCAGCCAGAGAAGGCTCTGACTGATCAATCATGTCTCCTAATGTAAGATGAAGTCACTCTGGCTTTGCATGGGTCTTAGAAGGAAATAGGTCACTGAGGACTCAGTCCTTCCTGGCTGGGGCGATGGCCTGAGAAAGACAGGAAGCTGGCTTGACTCTGGTGGGCAGGAGTGGGTGGGTGTGCGTCTGGTCACATGTTGGGGATGCTCTGGCTGTGCTCCAATCACATTGCTGGGATGTCTCCCCAGGACCCAACCCTACTCTCTCGTTGTTGCTTGAATGAGAATGGTGCTCCCACAGCTGAGCTGAACCCCGGAGGAGCCCTGAGCATCTGCTGTAAGGCCTATAACTGCTGCATGAATGGGATTCTTTTCATTTAGGAGAGCCTAGTGTTAAAGACTGCTTCATTCAGTTGAATTATGCTTAATGTTATAGCTGCTATAATAGGAAGAAAGGAAATAGAGAAAGCTATCTTCACCATCTTCTCACTCCTATAATCTGAATATTTTATTTTTTCTTGTTCCCTTCTGGTTCTTGCTCATATGACTAGACAGTTTTTGTTTGTTTGTTTTTTTTTTTAATTTTTTGGGTGGGGGGGCGGGTTGGGGAGGAAGGGGGGTGGACGGGCCACCTCCATTGGTCCTTCACCCATCTATCTTCATCCATCTTTGCTCCTTGGCCCACGTGGGCCTCCCATTGCAGTGGCCTCTATTGTCGCAGAGCACTGGCTCTAGGCACATGCGCCCCAGAGCTCCGGCTCAGTAATTGGACACATGGGCCCAGCCGCTCCACGGCACGTGGGATCTTCCCAGGCCAGGGATCGAACCGGCGCCCCTTGCACAGCAAGGTGGTGTCCTTACTCACTGGACCACCAGGGAAGCCCCTAGACAGTTTTTATATAGCTGAAACCCTGGCAGAAATTCCATTCTGAATTTTTGCTTCATTAAGTTTTGGAAATAACACACGTGTAGACTTTAAATTCTCCACATCACAAAAAATGGATAAATCCTGTTAGACCCCAACCCCTCTCCACCACCACATTCATTCACCTCCATTAAAAATTGATAAGAAACCTGTATATTTTGGGGGGCAGATGCTTCACTGATTGGCATTTCTATAATTTTAGAAATTACTATAGTATTTTGCTTCATGTGTAAAATTTAATTTTACTCTCTTCTCTTCAGTCTTCTTGCTCTTTGCCTTTCCCATAAATAGGACCCAGAAAGATTTCAGTCTAAATATCAGATCCTTGAATAAACAACATGGACCTACTGTATAACACAGGGCACTATATTCAATATCCTGTGACAAACCCCAATGGAAAAGAGTACGAAAAAGAACATAGTATATATGTATTAATATAATTGAATTACTTTGCTATAGAGCAGAAATTAATACATTGCAAATCGACTATATTTCCGTAGAATAAAAAAAAAAATCAGATCTTGTCATCTCTGTAAGACATCATGCTCTCCTGGAAATCCATTCTTTCATAACTGTGTCTCCCAGCCTGCCTCACCACAAATCTGTAGACTCCTTCTGAGCTTGAGAACCAGGGTCACCCTGCAGCTGGGGCCATGGTTGTAGCAGTAGACATAGTGCCCACCAGAGAGCTACTGGCCTGGGGGCTGCTGGGCCTCCTGAGAATGGAGAGGGCGCCCTGGGGTGAGAGGCCTCCAGGCACGAGGTAGACAAAGGCAGGAAGGCAAAGGCCGCCCAGGCTCTGGGAGGAGAGGGCGACTTTTCAGGAAGGTAGGGAATTGACCTGCTACGAGGCTGTACCTCACTAAGCTTCTGGACTCAATGAACTTCTTCAAAGAGGTCAAAATGTGTACAAGATTGCCTTATAAATTGTTCCTACTAGTCTACAAGAAGCTTGCTTCCCCACGGAGGAAGGTTATAAACCTCACATTTCAAGTGGCTTTTTTGGGGAAAGGATGACTGTATGTTGGTTTGCCTGAGACAGTCCCTGTTTTTGCCTGTTACACTGGCATACTAATCCTGTCCCCTCACTCTCAAAGGCATAACTAATTTGTATAGTTTTTGTTATATGTAAATATGACAATATTTGTTATATAATTGCATAGTTTACACGTAGTTATGTATATAAATAATCAATATAACTAGTTTTTGAGAACTCCAGGAAGATCTTAGGACATATAAAATTGCCAGAATTGTCATATTTGGTGGGAGAAATCTACTTGGGGGAGAAACATCTGTAAGTCTGAAGATCACAGGCGGTGGCAAAGAGGTGATCGCCACAGTGATGCACAGACAGGAAGACTTTTTGCTTCCCCTCCGACTCCTGCGAGCCGAACCTGAGCAGCAGGGCCACTGCGACGCAGGAAACGGTGTTGTTGAACAGGCCTGGGGTGAAAGTTGGCACCCATCTATTTCCAAATAGAGACTGAGAGGGAAAGAGGAGAAAGAGAGAGAGAGGAGAGGCTGGTTGGGTTAGGGTTCCAAAAAACTTGAAGGAGCAAGGATAATACATGTCTAGCGTGGTACACACTACTTTGACTTTTTCAGTAACCACTGTGTCCTCCACAACCAAGGGAATATTCAAATAAAAAAGCAGGGTGCATCTTCTGAGTCCTAGCACCATGCCCTTCCTGCTACAAACAACTCTCTCATGACCTGGCTAGCCCCACTGCCCTCTGCTTCTGTTTGCATCCCTCCTCTGGTTCTTACTGGCTTTTCAGAATCAGAGGCAGCATGAAACAGTCCTTGCCCCAAACAAAAATGCTGGTTCATCAGGGAAGTTGGGAGGCTGAGCAGCTGTGGACACAGCTGGTGCCTGGAAGCCCTTTCAGCAGTGTCCAGCTGTGTTTTTGCTGATTCTCTACTTTCCAGGAGGCAACACCTATAATTTTTTTCACCCCTACAAAGTCATCAGAACAACATTCAGTGGCTGCTGACTGGAGTAGGGCTGTGGAAGCCATTTTCTCAGGCACAGTAAATTTCTACCACCCTGCTTCTGATGACTCAGCATTCTCAGAGCACCCTCTACCCCCACTCCACCCCCACACTTTAAAAGTCTGCCCTTTAAAATAGCTCCCAACAAGGAGCAAGCTTCTCTTTTGACCGCGTCTGCTGACATGGTTTTTGATTTGGGAAAGAGGGCGAGGAGCCCTGTGGAAGTATCACTCTGGCATGTCAGAGTCTCCTTGGAAGAGCCCTAATTAAGGACTCAGAATGATTGACAGGTGGTGGAAGCTCACAAAAAGAGCCCTTGACATGCAACAGACGGCAATGTTTGAGTTGCAAAAAAAAAAAAAAAACCCTGGCAATTGGAGACCTTGAAAAATCTTTGCAGGTAATACTATAATTTTGTTTCTTAGTTATACATTTATGAAAAGGCTCTTAAATGGCTGCCAAATGAACCTAACATTGGCATGCTTTGACTCTTATAAATAGGGTGTAATGTAACTTGGGAGCAAATTTATGATTTCAAATTTAAAGAAATTTTCTAAATTTTCTAAACTATACAGTCTTTCTGAAGTATAGTCTTTGTATGTATTCATTTGGGGATAGGAATCTGTGAACAGGTAAGACTGATTTACTGCTGAGGATAATAACGAGTTTAGTGAGAAAGACCACCAAAAGATGAAGGGATGGAGAAAGTATATTAACATATGCAATATCTCTGCTGTGCTCTGTGTTTGTACACACTGTATCCAATTGCACCATTTTGGAATAAAAATGAAGTCTCATTCCTTTTACTATTCAAATTACATGACTAGGAAACCCAATTCTGTTAGCACAATAAAAAGCAGGGTGTCCACTGACATGCTTTTCCCCTGTTTGCATCCCTCCTCTGGTTCTTACTGGATTTTCAGAATCAGAGGCAGCATGAAACAGTCCTTGCCCCAAACAAAAATGCTGGTTCATCAGGGAAGTTGGGAGGCTGAGCAGCTGTGGACACAGCTGGTGCCTGGAAGCCCTTTCAGCAGTGTCCAGCTGTGTTTTTGCTGATTCTCTACTTTCCAGGAGGCAACACCTATAATTTTTTTCACCCCTACAAAGTCATCAGAACAACATTCAGTGGCTGCTGACTGGAGTAGGGCTGTGGAAGCCATTTTCTCAGGCACAGTAAATTTCTACCACCCTGCTTCTGATGACTCAGCATTCTCAGAGCACCCTCTACCCCCACTCCACCCCCACACTTTAAAAGTCTGCCCTTTAAAATAGCTCCCAACAAGGAGCAAGCTTCTCTTTTGACCGCGTCTGCTGACATGGTTTTTGATTTGGGAAAGAGGGCGAGGAGCCCTGTGGAAGTATCACTCTGGCATGTCAGAGTCTCCTTGGAAGAGCCCTAATTAAGGACTCAGAATGATTGACAGGTGGTGGAAGCTCACAAAAAGAGCCCTTGACATGCAACAGACGGCAATGTTTGAGTTGCAAAAAAAAAAAAACCCTGGCAATTGGAGACCTTGAAAAATCTTTGCAGGTAATACTATAATTTTGTTTCTTAGTTATACATTTATGAAAAGGCTCTTAAATGGCTGCCAAATGAACCTAACATTGGCATGCTTTGACTCTTATAAATAGGGTGTAATGTAACTTGGGAGCAAATTTATGATTTCAAATTTAAAGAAATTTTCTAAATTTTCTAAACTATACAGTCTTTCTGAAGTATAGTCTTTGTATGTATTCATTTGGGGATAGGAATCTGTGAACAGGTAAGACTGATTTACTGCTGAGGATAATAACGAGTTTAGTGAGAAAGACCACCAAAAGATGAAGGGATGGAGAAAGTATATTAACATATGCAATATCTCTGCTGTGCTCTGTGTTTGTACACACTGTATCCAATTGCACCATTTTGGAATAAAAATGAAGTCTCATTCCTTTTACTATTCAAATTACATGACTAGGAAACCCAATCTGTTAGCACATAAACAGCCCCATCACTAACGACCTCAGATTTAACAGTCTTCCTGAGCATCAGCTACATCATCTCTGAAATGGGGATAATACCCATTGCATTTGCTTCATAAGGTTCTTGTTCTGACTAGATGAAAAGATATATGTGAAAGATTTAGTCACCACTCATGGGAAGTGAATACACATGATAATCTCTCTGAGATATAGTGGGTTGGTTCTGGTTACATGTGTTCAGGGAACAGAGAATCAGAAATTGAATTCAGGTCTCAATTCAGGGGAGGGCATCTTTTAACAGTTGTTGCTTTTGCTGCCACAAGGTGTTGCTGATGGTCCCAGGGGCCAGTATGGTTCTCCCTTTGGGAGAAGGGAGGTTCATTAACAGCATTCTAAGTGCAAGAAGTAGAGAGGAGAGTCCTCTTTCCCATTGATATGTTCAGCTGTGTTTGTTCCCCAACACTGCAGATTCCAAGTGCTACATTGCTTTCACTGCCTTGTACAAAGAACGTTCTGTATCTGTGTGGTTCAAGAAGGTAGCCACTAGGCACATGTGGTTACTGAGCAGATGATTACTTCTTTTTCTTTTTCTCTCCAGCTTTGAGAGATAACTGATGTACAACATGGTATGAATTTAAGGTGAACAATGTTATGATTTGATAAACATAGATACTGCAAAATGATAACTACTAGGTTTAATAAGGTTTGTTAGCATATTCCTCATCTTGTTTCACCATTTTGATGATTTGATATTGCTTCTCCTGTAATGACTTCCTACTGAGCCCTTTAAGTGTGGCTGGTTGACTAGGCTACTGAATTTAACATTTTATTTCATGTTAATTGTCACATGTGACTGGTGGTTACCATTTTGGACAATGCAACTTTAGGGATACAGCTTACTCAGCCTAAAAACACATACACGTACACACTTAACTGTTTTCCTGGGGCCTCTACCTACAAAACTGGGGCAAAATTCAGAAAGAGTTTAAAGTCAGTACATGTTATACTTGAAAATTAGCCTTCTATCAGGACCAAAGAATCAGCTCAGGTTCTTTGTGCCAATTTGTGGTGGGGCTGGAGTTCAGGCTTCCTAGTACTTAACAGAGGAGCCTGAAGGATGGACCAGTCTAACAGCCCAGAGATGCTATGAACCCCACCTTTCTCAGTAGAACACAGCCAGAACATCTGTCTCTCAGCTCTCCAAGTCACCCTGTCCAGGCACCAAACTGGATGAAGTGTTCCTGCATTTCTCAATTTTTAAAAAAGGGAAAGTAATCTCTCTGAGATATAGTGGGTTGGTTCTGGTTACATGTGTTCAGGGAACAGAGAATCAGAAATTGAATTCAGGTCTCAATTCAGGGGAGGGCATCTTTTAACAGTTGTTGCTTTTGCTGCCACAAGGTGTTGCTGATGGTCCCAGGGGCCAGTATGGTTCTCCCTTTGGGAGAAGGGAGGTTCATTAACAGCATTCTAAGTGCAAGAAGTAGAGAGGAGAGTCCTCTTTCCCATTGATATGTTCAGCTGTGTTTGTTCCCCAACACTGCAGATTCCAAGTGCTACATTGCTTTCACTGCCTTGTACAAAGAACGTTCTGTATCTGTGTGGTTCAAGAAGGTAGCCACTAGGCACATGTGGTTACTGAGCAGATGATTACTTCTTTTTCTTTTTCTCTCCAGCTTTGAGAGATAACTGATGTACAACATGGTATGAATTTAAGGTGAACAATGTTATGATTTGATAAACATAGATACTGCAAAATGATAACTACTAGGTTTAATAAGGTTTGTTAGCATATTCCTCATCTTGTTTCACCATTTTGATGATTTGATATTGCTTCTCCTGTAATGACTTCCTACTGAGCCCTTTAAGTGTGGCTGGTTGACTAGGCTACTGAATTTAACATTTTATTTCATGTTAATTGTCACATGTGACTGGTGGTTACCATTTTGGACAATGCAACTTTAGGGATACAGCTTACTCAGCCTAAAAACACATACACGTACACACTTAACTGTTTTCCTGGGGCCTCTACCTACAAAACTGGGGCAAAATTCAGAAAGAGTTTAAAGTCAGTACATGTTATACTTGAAAATTAGCCTTCTATCAGGACCAAAGAATCAGCTCAGGTTCTTTGTGCCAATTTGTGGTGGGGCTGGAGTTCAGGCTTCCTAGTACTTAACAGAGGAGCCTGAAGGATGGACCAGTCTAACAGCCCAGAGATGCTATGAACCCCACCTTTTCTCAGTAGAACACAGCCAGAACATCTGTCTCTCAGCCTCTCCAAGTCACCCTGTCCAGGCACCAAACTGGATGAAGTGTTCCTGCATCCATCCTAATACCTGCCTTGTTTTCTGCCTCTGTCTGCCTGACAGTTGAATTTCCAGGTATTTTTGTCTCATGGTCCTTAAGAGACAAAGTCAAACCATCTAAAGTGGGCACATTTTTCTAGGTCTAGGCTGTTCATTCTTGACCATCATCATATAATTGCAATACAATTCCATTTAAACCTCCTAACAACACTGGGGTAGATATTTATCTTACCCGAGGCTTTTGTGAAAGAAGAATCTGATACAAAGGCTCATGTACAAGTAGACTACTTGGTAGTAGAATTGGGGGAAGGGGGACACAGATGGAGAGGGAACAAAGAAGGACAGAAAGAAAGCATTTGTGTGTTGATTAACATTTATCATCCAGTTTTCTGGAGAAACACTTACAACCCTGGCCTGTGACACTGTTTTTCCTATTTTATTTTTTGTTTTTTAAAATTCATTTTTAATTGAAGGATAATTGGTTTACAAGATTGTGTTGGTTTCTGCCATACATCAGCATGTATCAGCCATAAGTATACATATGTACCTTCCCTCTTGAACCTCCCACCCACATTCTACCCCATCCCACCCCTCTAGGTTATTTCTAAGTTGAAGTATAGTTGATTTACATTGTGTATACAGCAAAGTGATTCAGCTATACATACATATGTATCTATTTTTTAAGATTCTTTTTAGATTCTAGGTTATTACGAAGTACTGGGTATAGTTCCCTGTTCTATAGGTCCTTGTTGGTTATCTAGTGTATATATTGTAGGTATATATGTTAATCCTAGACTCCTAATTTATCCCTCTGCCCCTTACCTCTTTGGTAGTCATAAGTTTCTTATCTATGTCTATGGCTGTATTTCTGCTTTGTGTATAAGTTCACGTGTGTCTTTTTTTTTTTTTTTTGAAGTAAGTTGCTTACCTGGTGGGATAACCTAGACATTTATTCCCAAGGAACTGAGTTCTTATATGATTTACCTTTGTCCAGACGAAGTTTTTGTAGTTGTCCATTCACAATATCATAGTTGATAAACTACAGGAGATTCCTGGTAAATCCTAAGGCAACTAACACAGCCAGAACATCTGTCTCTCAGCCTCTCAAGTCACCCTGTCCAGGCACCAAACTGGATGAAGTGTTCCTGCATCCATCCTAATACCTGCCTTGTTTTCTGCCTCTGTCTGCCTGACAGTTGAATTTCCAGGTATTTTTGTCTCATGGTCCTTAAGAGACAAAGTCAAACCATCTAAAGTGGGCACATTTTTCTAGGTCTAGGCTGTTCATTCTTGACCATCATCATATAATTGCAATACAATTCCATTTAAACCTCCTAACAACACTGGGGTAGATATTTATCTTACCCGAGGCTTTTGTGAAAGAAGAATCTGATACAAAGGCTCATGTACAAGTAGACTACTTGGTAGTAGAATTGGGGGAAGGGGGACACAGATGGAGAGGGAACAAAGAAGGACAGAAAGAAAGCATTTGTGTGTTGATTAACATTTATCATCCAGTTTTCTGGAGAAACACTTACAACCCTGGCCTGTGACACTGTTTTTCCTATTTTATTTTTTGTTTTTTAAAATTCATTTTTAATTGAAGGATAATTGGTTTACAAGATTGTGTTGGTTTCTGCCATACATCAGCATGTATCAGCCATAAGTATACATATGTACCTTCCCTCTTGAACCTCCCACCCACATTCTACCCCATCCCACCCCTCTAGGTTATTTCTAAGTTGAAGTATAGTTGATTTACATTGTGTATACAGCAAAGTGATTCAGCTATACATACATATGTATCTATTTTTTAAGATTCTTTTTAGATTCTAGGTTATTACGAAGTACTGGGTATAGTTCCCTGTTCTATAGGTCCTTGTTGGTTATCTAGTGTATATATTGTAGGTATATATGTTAATCCTAGACTCCTAATTTATCCCTCTGCCCCTTACCTCTTTGGTAGTCATAAGTTTCTTATCTATGTCTATGGCTGTATTTCTGCTTTGTGTATAAGTTCACGTGTGTCTTTTTTTTTTTTTTTGAAGTAAGTTGCTTACCTGGTGGGATAACCTAGACATTTATTCCCAAGGAACTGAGTTCTTATATGATTTACCTTTGTCCAGACGAAGTTTTTGTAGTTGTCCATTCACAATATCATAGTTGATAAAAACTACAGGAGATTCCCTGGTAAATCCTCTGGATTCTAGACCTACTCCCTCTTGCTCTGATTAGATGGTAGAAACACTTGCTCTTCATGGTAATGAGGGCTAACTGTCTCCATCAGTATGGTATTTCCTTTCTTTGCCTGTTAATTTACAGGCAAGGGAGCCTAAAATGATCAGGAGTTGGTCTCAGTTTCAAAGTCAGTGGAATTTGTGTCTCTTAATTTCTAACCTAGGTCATCAGAATGCACATTTTGGAAGAGACTGGGTTTACAGGGTGAGGAAATACAGTTTATAAAATATAATTTTTATAAATGAGTCACTGTGAATATGTTGCTGAAACTTGACTTTTTTTCACCAGTGCTGAATAGAAAAGCACAGAGACAAGAGTTTGGGGGTGAAATAGAAAAGAATAATTTTATTGCTTTGCCAGGCAAAGAGGGCCACAATGGATTAATGCCTCAAAACTTGTGTGACCTGCTCTGCAGTGGGTAGGGAGGAGTCTTACAGTGTTTAAAGAGCAGCATGTGATCAGCGCATGGGCAATCTTCTGATTGGTTTGTGGGAGGTAAGAGGGAATCAGTATTATCAACCTTCTGGTTCCAACTAGTCAGGGTGCATGTGGAGAGCATATAGTTAACTTCTTCCACCTGGTAGGGGTTTCATTATCTGCAAAACAGCTGAAAGAGCATGGCTCAGAATATTGCCTATAGTCTTTGAGGAAGAACTAAATGCCCTTGATTTTGTTTAATGGCTAATATATTATTGTTTTGTCTTGCTGCTGCTGTTTAGTTGCTAAGTTGTGTCTGACTCTTTTGTGACCCCATGGACTGTAGCCCACCAGGCTCTTCTGTCCATGGGATTCTCTAGGCAAGAACACTGAAATGGGTTGCCATGGCCTCCTCCAGGGGATCTTGCCAACCCAGGGATTGAATCCAGGTTCCTGCACTGCAGGTGGATTCTTTACTGTCTGAGCCACCAGGGAAGCTCAATAATAGAAATAAAGCACGCAATAAATGTAATGCACTTGAATCATCCCTGAACCCCTCCTACCCCTCTTTCCCCACCCTGGTCCATGGATAACCTAGACATTTATTCCCAAGGAACTGAGTTCTTATATGATTTACCTTTGTCCAGACGAAGTTTTGTAGTTGTCCATTCACAATATCATAGTTGATAAAAACTACAGGAGATTCCCTGGTAAATCCTCTGGATTCTAGACCTACTCCCTCTTGCTCTGATTAGATGGTAGAAACACTTGCTCTTCATGGTAATGAGGGCTAACTGTCTCCATCAGTATGGTATTTCCTTTCTTTGCCTGTTAATTTACAGGCAAGGGAGCCTAAAATGATCAGGAGTTGGTCTCAGTTTCAAAGTCAGTGGAATTTGTGTCTCTTAATTTCTAACCTAGGTCATCAGAATGCACATTTTGGAAGAGACTGGGTTTACAGGGTGAGGAAATACAGTTTATAAAATATAATTTTTATAAATGAGTCACTGTGAATATGTTGCTGAAACTTGACTTTTTTTCACCAGTGCTGAATAGAAAAGCACAGAGACAAGAGTTTGGGGGTGAAATAGAAAAGAATAATTTTATTGCTTTGCCAGGCAAAGAGGGCCACAATGGATTAATGCCTCAAAACTTGTGTGACCTGCTCTGCAGTGGGTAGGGAGGAGTCTTACAGTGTTTAAAGAGCAGCATGTGATCAGCGCATGGGCAATCTTCTGATTGGTTTGTGGGAGGTAAGAGGGAATCAGTATTATCAACCTTCTGGTTCCAACTAGTCAGGGTGCATGTGGAGAGCATATAGTTAACTTCTTCCACCTGGTAGGGGTTTCATTATCTGCAAAACAGCTGAAAGAGCATGGCTCAGAATATTGCCTATAGTCTTTGAGGAAGAACTAAATGCCCTTGATTTTGTTTAATGGCTAATATATTATTGTTTTGTCTTGCTGCTGCTGTTTAGTTGCTAAGTTGTGTCTGACTCTTTTGTGACCCCATGGACTGTAGCCCACCAGGCTCTTCTGTCCATGGGATTCTCTAGGCAAGAACACTGAAATGGGTTGCCATGGCCTCCTCCAGGGGATCTTGCCAACCCAGGGATTGAATCCAGGTTCCTGCACTGCAGGTGGATTCTTTACTGTCTGAGCCACCAGGGAAGCTCAATAATAGAAATAAAGCACGCAATAAATGTAATGCACTTGAATCATCCCTGAACCCCTCCTACCCCTCTTTCCCCACCCTGGTCCATGGATAAATTATCTTCCACAAAACTGATCCTTGATGCCAAAAATGTTGGGGATTGGTGTGATCATTGCACCTCTAAAAATTTCAGCAGTGTGGCAGACTCCTTAATCTTTGTGGAATTTTTCTCCTACCTCCTGGCAAACATGTTTCTTACTAGGGCATCTGGTTTACTTCTTGCTCCCTAGGTATAACTGGAAGATAGTATCAGTCTGGTGGGCAAATGTGCTGTCTGCAGAATATCAAGACCATTGAATACTCTGTAGAAGAGAGCCCTTAGAGATAAGAAACAGCAAATGATACTCCCCCCCCCTCATGTTAAAAAGTGAACCACTGGGCTTCCCTGGTGGTCCAGTGGATAAGGACACTGCCTTGCAGTGCAAGGGGCGCCGGTTCCATCCCTGGCCTGGGAAGATCCCACCTGCGGTGGAGTGACTGGACTGATGTGTCCAACTATCGAGCCGGAGCTCTGGAGCACATGCGCCCAGAGCTGGTGCTCTGCGACAACAGAGGTCGCTGCAATGGGAGGCCCACGCGGGCCAAAGAACAAAGATGGATAAAAATGGATGAATGAAAGGCCAATAGAAGTGGCCTGCAGTCCCCCTCCTCCCCAACCCCCCCGCCGAAATAAAAAAATTAAAAAACTAAAAAATAAAGGCCTGTTCTGCCAGTTTTTCCCAGAGCACAGGGTGCCTCATTAAAAAAAGTGAACCTCTTTTGACCCTTCTTCCTGATAAAGATTGAGAAGAATGTACTTACCATATCAATAACCATATACCAAGTGCCAGAGGCTGTGTTGATCTGTTTTAGTGAAGATACTATATCTGACACAGTAGTTGAAATCTGGGTCAAAATCACCTAGTTAAAGTTTGTAGTAGTCTGCTCTCCTCTATCATGACCCATCTAGTTTTTGCTGAACACCTTCAGGTTTGCCACTTGTAAATATTCAAGTCTTTGAGGGTGGCTTTAAGTTTTACACTTCCACCTGGGATGTGATATTTCTTCTGGCTTATTCTTGACTAGGTGTAGGAAGAGTGTCAGGAAACCCATAGGATTCTTCCTGTTATTCTAGCTTACTCCTTCCATCAATCATCTGGTCTTCCTACACCACCTATCCCTGCTCTGTCTATCTATAGGAATGTGGTTGTATTTCAGGTAGCACAGACCTAGATGTTCCTCTTTCCCCAGTATATAGCTACCATAGCAACTGGACACATGGGAAGGTTTGGGTGGATTTTTACTTTTTACTATATGTACAGTGTGGCCGTAGATTCTTCCCTCCATCAGACCTAGACTCCCCTTAAATCAGTGTATCCTGAGCTTCTATACTGACTTGGATTTAAAATTGGTGAGAGACCATGTGTGCATCCTCAGTTGTATCCAATTTTTTGTGAGCCCATAGACTCTATCTCTCCAGCCTCCTCTGTCTATGGGATTTCCCAGGCAAGATTACTGAAATGGATTGCTATTTCCTCTTCTAGGGAATCTCCCTGATGTACAGGGATCAAACCCACATCTCCTGTGTCTCCTGCATTGCAAGTGGATTCTTTACCATTGAGCCACTGGGGGAAACCCTGAGGGACCATAGTTTACCCTTATTGCAACTTCCACAGGTTTCTGCAACAGGTTTGTTTTTTTTTTTAATAGAAATAAAGATTGATGCCAAGGCACCTGGGAGTTTGTGAGACCTTTTGTTTTATTGGTTATGAAAGTTAACCGAGAGAGACCGAGTTAGTACTCAGTCTACTCGCCATTAATCACTCCTTGTGACACTATGATTGCTATAGATACATAGTGTTCAAGGAAGCCTCATTGCTACCCAAATCTAGCTGATCAGCCTAATAATTATTACATTTACCTTGCCTCTGGCAGTTAAGAGCTGCCACTTGCCATTTCATAATCCTCTGAGTTCTACTTACTCTATGGAGTCCAGCTCAACGGCAGATTGTCCCATTTTTAATAATTATCTTGAAAGGATGGCTCACCGAAGCTTTTTGAATATTCCAGGGTCCCTTTCAGCAGTGCATTTTTATTGAATTATTGAAGAGAGTGTCTCTGGACCTTTTTCCATTGGTGGGTTTTCAGTCTCATGTTATAGTCCACTTGTAAATATTCAAGTCTTTGAGGGTGGCTTTAAGTTTTACACTTCCACCTGGGATGTGATATTTCTTCTGGCTTATTCTTGACTAGGTGTAGGAAGAGTGTCAGGAAACCCATAGGATTCTTCCTGTTATTCTAGCTTACTCCTTCCATCAATCATCTGGTCTTCCTACACCACCTATCCCTGCTCTGTCTATCTATAGGAATGTGGTTGTATTTCAGGTAGCACAGACCTAGATGTTCCTCTTTCCCCAGTATATAGCTACCATAGCAACTGGACACATGGGAAGGTTTGGGTGGATTTTTACTTTTTACTATATGTACAGTGTGGCCGTAGATTCTTCCCTCCATCAGACCTAGACTCCCCTTAAATCAGTGTATCCTGAGCTTCTATACTGACTTGGATTTAAAATTGGTGAGAGACCATGTGTGCATCCTCAGTTGTATCCAATTTTTTGTGAGCCCATAGACTCTATCTCTCCAGCCTCCTCTGTCTATGGGATTTCCCAGGCAAGATTACTGAAATGGATTGCTATTTCCTCTTCTAGGGAATCTCCCTGATGTACAGGGATCAAACCCACATCTCCTGTGTCTCCTGCATTGCAAGTGGATTCTTTACCATTGAGCCACTGGGGAAGCCCTGAGGGACCATAGTTTACCCTTATTGCAACTTCCACAGGTTTCTGCAACAGGTTTGTTTTTTTTTTTAATAGAAATAAAGATTGATGCCAAGGCACCTGGGAGTTTGTGAGACCTTTTGTTTTATTGGTTATGAAAGTTAACCGAGAGAGACCGAGTTAGTACTCAGTCTACTCGCCATTAATCACTCCTTGTGACACTATGATTGCTATAGATACATAGTGTTCAAGGAAGCCTCATTGCTACCCAAATCTAGCTGATCAGCCTAATAATTATTACATTTACCTTGCCTCTGGCAGTTAAGAGCTGCCACTTGCCATTTCATAATCCTCTGAGTTCTACTTACTCTATGGAGTCCAGCTCAACGGCAGATTGTCCCATTTTTAATAATTATCTTGAAAGGATGGCTCACCGAAGCTTTTTGAATATTCCAGGGTCCCTTTCAGCAGTGCATTTTTATTGAATTATTGAAGAGAGTGTCTCTGGACTGTCCTGGATTATAGTCCATTGGTGGGTTTTCAGTCTCATGTAATACATTTTTTCTACTGGTGCTCACTTTCCTGAGCCATTGGATCCTGTCAACATTCTGCCAAGGCAGTTCCTCATTTTCTTGGAGGTTCTTAATCTGTCCAAAGTTTAAGGAACTATTCGAGTACTGTATTAGAACTAGCTCCAGGTATCCTGCCATATCAGTGTACCCTGACTCACATAAAAGCATTAGATGAGCTTGTCCACACTGGTGGTCTTTTTTTTTTCTTTAATAGAAATAAAGATTGATGCCAAGGCACCTGGGAGTTTGTGAGACCTTGGAAACCTAAAGATGGAGACCAGTAAGTTTCTGCTTCACTTTGTTAGATGTAGAAACTTCATCTTACTAAAGGAGATAGATAAGGTTTGACATCAGGCCAGACCTTGCAGTGGATGGCCGCTAGAAGGATAGCCCAGACTCTAGGAATTGCAAGAAAAGTGGTTATTGTCACAAGATGGTCACCTCCATCATCAACTTTTTATGAAATATGGTCATTTCTCTGATTCATGTAGGGACAGGATCTGAAAGCTTCAAAATGGTATTGTTGTTTTTATTAGACAACACATTAAAACATTTGCTTTGGGAATCCTGACTGAATGACCATTGCTAATTTGTATACAAATGGAGTTACAGTGTTATAAACCATCTTTCGTTCTCCTCCTTTGTTTTCTGTTATAATCCTGCGAAGGAAGTCTCTTGAGGATTTTAGTCCTAGCTAAGGTTGGGCTTCCCAGGTGGTTCAGAATCTGTTTGCCAATGCTGGAGACACGGATTCAATCCCTGGCTTGAGAAGATTCCCTGGAAGAGGGAAAAGGCAACCCATTCTAGTATTCCTGCCAAGCAAGATTCCATGGAGAGAGGAACCTGGCATGCTACAGTCCATGGGGTTGCAAAAAGTCAGACACGACTGAAGTGACTGAGTATGCAGGCACAGCTAAGGTTTGGCATCAAAATGTGGCCCATCGCGCATGATGATGATGATGATGAATTTTAATAGGGAATGTGCTATTGTCAGGCACTGTGCTAAGTACTTTGTATATAGAAAAGCTATTCAGTCTTCATAAATCTAGGAAAGTAGGAATAATATTTTTACCTTCTCTTTACATATAAGCCTTTCTTCGTCGTTTCTTGAAGCTATTGATCACTGGTGAAATGAGCAGATGGCCAGGTGTCCCATGTGAGCCACCTAGAGGAGAAGACTCATCATTCCTATCCTCTGAGCACTAGACCACTTGATCAACTGTTTGTTTCCATTTCTCATTCATCTTTCCTCTTGGATCTAAGCAAGCAGTCAGGGTATAAATATTGTGGATGCTTGTCTAGCAGCTTGTCTGTGGGAGATTAAAGAAGGCCACAAATCAATTAACCCCATTAAGAGATGGATTCTATTAATAATTTCCTTCTCTTTGAATTCAAGCTGGCTTCAGTGACTTGTTTCACTATACAATGTCATAAAAGTGTTCTTCTGAGCCTTTTGAGACTGGATCAGAAGAAGCCTTACAGTTTTCACCTGTGTTTCTGGGGAGCCTTGTGCTGTTATGTAAGAGATTTAACCACTGATGCTGAAGCTCTAATACTTTGGATACCTGATGTGAAGAGCCAACTCATTGGAAAAGACCCCACTGCTGGGAAAGATTGAGGGCATGAGGAGAAGGGGGCAAAAGAGAATGAGATGTTTGGATGGCATCACCAAATCAATGGACATGAGTTTGAGCAAACTCTGGGAGATTAGTGAAGGACAGGGAAGGCTAGTGTGTTGAATTTCATGGGGTCACAAAGAGTTAGATAAGACTTAGTGACTCAAAAAAGAGGTACTACAGCTCCAGCTGTTTGCCAATGCTGGAGACGATTCCCTGGCTTGAGAAGATTCCCTGGAAGAGGAAAAGGCAACCCATTCTAGTATTCCTGCCAAGCAAGATTCCATGGAGAGAGGAACCTGGCATGCTACAGTCCATGGGGTTGCAAAAAGTCAGACACGACTGAAGTGACTGAGTATGCAGGCACAGCTAAGGTTTGGCATCAAAATGTGGCCCATCGCGCATGATGATGATGATGATGAATTTTAATAGGGAATGTGCTATTGTCAGGCACTGTGCTAAGTACTTTGTATATAGAAAAGCTATTCAGTCTTCATAAATCTAGGAAAGTAGGAATAATATTTTTACCTTCTCTTTACATATAAGCCTTTCTTCGTCGTTTCTTGAAGCTATTGATCACTGGTGAAATGAGCAGATGGCCAGGTGTCCCATGTGAGCCACCTAGAGGAGAAGACTCATCATTCCTATCCTCTGAGCACTAGACCACTTGATCAACTGTTTGTTTCCATTTCTCATTCATCTTTCCTCTTGGATCTAAGCAAGCAGTCAGGGTATAAATATTGTGGATGCTTGTCTAGCAGCTTGTCTGTGGGAGATTAAAGAAGGCCACAAATCAATTAACCCCATTAAGAGATGGATTCTATTAATAATTTCCTTCTCTTTGAATTCAAGCTGGCTTCAGTGACTTGTTTCACTATACAATGTCATAAAAGTGTTCTTCTGAGCCTTTTGAGACTGGATCAGAAGAAGCCTTACAGTTTTCACCTGTGTTTCTGGGGAGCCTTGTGCTGTTATGTAAGAGATTTAACCACTGATGCTGAAGCTCTAATACTTTGGATACCTGATGTGAAGAGCCAACTCATTGGAAAAGACCCCACTGCTGGGAAAGATTGAGGGCATGAGGAGAAGGGGGCAAAAGAGAATGAGATGTTTGGATGGCATCACCAAATCAATGGACATGAGTTTGAGCAAACTCTGGGAGATTAGTGAAGGACAGGGAAGGCTAGTGTGTTGAATTTCATGGGGTCACAAAGAGTTAGATAAGACTTAGTGACTGAGCAACAAGGTTACCATGCTGGAGTGGCCAGGATTAGGTGCTCAGCTAACAGCTCCAGCTGAACCCAGCCTTCCAGCCAACCCTGCCAAGATGCCAGACCTGTGACGGAGGCTGTCTCTGACCCCTACACAAACCCACCTTCTGGCTGAAACCACAGGAAAAGGAAGAATTATTTGTATGAGTCCTGCCTGAACTCCCAATCCACGGAATCATGAAATATAAAAGATGATTGATATTTAACACCACTAGCTTTTGGGATTAGTTGTTACACAGCAATAGACAACCAGAACATTCTCTAGTCTTGAAGAGTGGCAGAGGTGGTAGCAGGGGATGGTGAGAGGAGAGGATGTGGGGAGGAAGTGTGGATGTCGGAGAAGTCTGTACACACATATGGTGAAGATTTGCTATTACATTTGTGACAACATTCACCACTGAAAATACCCCTGTCTCCTTTCCTGCTTTAGGTGATTTGGAGTTGGCTCTTGTTATACAAGAGTCTGAATTTGTAAGGTCCCTCCCAGCCCCCATGTCCTATGACTCTGAGGGCTCTGGCTAGACCACCACACTGATTCCCCAGGAAATGGCATCTGCCTCCACTTCTGATGAGAAACTTCCAGCAGGAAAAAAGAGTCACAGAATGTCTTCCCCTTCATCCATAATCTTCCCTAGAAAATCGCTCTTAAAATTTTGGGAAGAAGCTAAGGTGTGTAAACCCTATTGAAATGGTGATTTGTGGTTGAAATCCATAATTATTCCTGGAGAGAATGAAGCCTAGTGATTACAGGCATCCTCCTGGGTTCTTGGGCTGCCTGAGAGTTATGTCTTTCATATCCTGCAAGGCAGTGCTTACATAAAGACCAATTAAATTCCCATACTGTGAAGAAGGATACCTGATGTGAAGAGCCAACTCATTGGAAAAGACCCCACTGCTGGGAAAGATTGAGGGCATGAGGAGAAGGGGGCAAAAGAGAATGAGATGTTTGGATGGCATCACCAAATCAATGGACATGAGTTTGAGCAAACTCTGGGAGATTAGTGAAGGACAGGGAAGGCTAGTGTGTTGAATTTCATGGGGTCACAAAGAGTTAGATAAGACTTAGTGACTGAGCAACAAGGTTACCATGCTGGAGTGGCCAGGATTAGGTGCTCAGCTAACAGCTCCAGCTGAACCCAGCCTTCCAGCCAACCCTGCCAAGATGCCAGACCTGTGACGGAGGCTGTCTCTGACCCCTACACAAACCCACCTTCTGGCTGAAACCACAGGAAAAGGAAGAATTATTTGTATGAGTCCTGCCTGAACTCCCAATCCACGGAATCATGAAATATAAAAGATGATTGATATTTAACACCACTAGCTTTTGGGATTAGTTGTTACACAGCAATAGACAACCAGAACATTCTCTAGTCTTGAAGAGTGGCAGAGGTGGTAGCAGGGGATGGTGAGAGGAGAGGATGTGGGGAGGAAGTGTGGATGTCGGAGAAGTCTGTACACACATATGGTGAAGATTTGCTATTACATTTGTGACAACATTCACCACTGAAAATACCCCTGTCTCCTTTCCTGCTTTAGGTGATTTGGAGTTGGCTCTTGTTATACAAGAGTCTGAATTTGTAAGGTCCCTCCCAGCCCCCATGTCCTATGACTCTGAGGGCTCTGGCTAGACCACCACACTGATTCCCCAGGAAATGGCATCTGCCTCCACTTCTGATGAGAAACTTCCAGCAGGAAAAAAGAGTCACAGAATGTCTTCCCCTTCATCCATAATCTTCCCTAGAAAATCGCTCTTAAAATTTTGGGAAGAAGCTAAGGTGTGTAAACCCTATTGAAATGGTGATTTGTGGTTGAAATCCATAATTATTCCTGGAGAGAATGAAGCCTAGTGATTACAGGCATCCTCCTGGGTTCTTGGGCTGCCTGAGAGTTATGTCTTTCATATCCTGCAAGGCAGTGCTTACATAAAGACCAATTATTCCCATATAATCACCCACAGAAAACTTTCTGGCACAAAGCTAAAAATGAAAACATCACCACTACACAACAGGTAATGTGAGAAAAACAGAACAGACGCTGTGGGAGCAACAAGGAACCTGAACTCTCCTCAGCTCAGGGCTGGCTGTGGAGGCTGACCAACGTGAGGCGCGATGCCTGGTCTGCTTGCAGCTTAGGGAACAGCCCATTTAGCTTTTTAGTGCCTCATTTTACAGATGTGGGAATAAGTGCAATAATCATACCCATTTGAATGTGTGGCTATGAGAATTAAATGACCTGGTATGTACAAAGTGTTTAAGATAAAGGAGCTAATGTTGGTCCAAGACTGGGTGATCAGATTTTGTCTGTGGTGGTGGGCAGGGAACCATTAGGCGTCCCATGACCAGAGCGCCCAGAGGTATGGAGAGGAGGATACAGGCCATGAATGAGGCACCCTGCTCTGACTCCCCTGCCTGAAGCCCTGAGGGTGCTTTGACTGCTCTGGGAGAAGGCAGGGGAATGAGATTACTCAACTGAAGGCTATAACGTTGCAACTGGTTTCTGGCACTGCTAATTTTTTTTAACTTTTAATTTTATAACAATGTTGTGATAATTTTAGGTGGACAGCAAAGGACTCAGCTGTACGAATACATATATCCATCTTGCGCCAAATTTCCCATCCCATCCAGGCTGCCACATAACACTGCGCGGAGTTCCCTGTGCTATACAGTCTGGCTCTGCTGGTGATCAGCCAAGGACCTGGGAACCACTCATTCTAAATCTATGAGGTCCTATTCCTTTTCTATAAAAGGATAAGGTTGTTAAGGCTCCTTCCTATTTCAGTACAATGCTTTGAAATGTTTTTCTCTTCCATACTTTTAAAGCTATGGCTCAGTTGGTGAAGAAACCACCTGCAGTGCAGGAGAGGTAGATTCCAACTCCAGGGTTGGGAATATTCCCTGGAGAAGGACACGGAAACCCACCCGAGTAGTCTTGCCTGGAGAATCCCACGGACAGAGGAGCCTGGCAGAGCTACAGTCCAAGAGTCGGACACAACTTAGCTACTAAACCACCACCAGCAATTAAAGAAACACTCTCAGTATTTTTTCTTTATATTTAGAATAAAAACAGATTTCTTCCATGATCTACAAACTGCTGCATGGTCTGGCTTCTGCCTGTATCACCAGGTCTGATATCAGTGACTCTCTCACTGTAATCCAGCCCGGACATTGTGTCAGTTTCTGGAACACCTCAAGCTCTTTTCCACCTCATGCTGTTCCCTTTGCCTGAAATGTTCCTTGCTGCCCTTCACAGCGTTGGCCCTTCATAACCTTTGGTTCTCAGTTTAACTTCCAGCTTCTCAGCCAGGGCTCCTAACTATTGTGGTTCAAACAGATTCTCCCAGAACAGATGCTGTCTGAGCTTTGTTTTTCCCTCAGCACTTAACCACAGTTTCACTTCCATGTACAAAGTGTAGAAGGTGGTCCAAGACTGGGTGATCAGATTTTGTCTGTGGTGGTGGGCAGGGAACCATTAGGCGTCCCATGACCAGAGCGCCCAGAGGTATGGAGAGGAGGATACAGGCCATGAATGAGGCACCCTGCTCTGACTCCCCTGCCTGAAGCCCTGAGGGTGCTTTGACTGCTCTGGGAGAAGGCAGGGGAATGAGATTACTCAACTGAAGGCTATAACGTTGCAACTGGTTTCTGGCACTGCTAATTTTTTTTAACTTTTAATTTTATAACAATGTTGTGATAATTTTAGGTGGACAGCAAAGGACTCAGCTGTACGAATACATATATCCATCTTGCGCCAAATTTCCCATCCCATCCAGGCTGCCACATAACACTGCGCGGAGTTCCCTGTGCTATACAGTCTGGCTCTGCTGGTGATCAGCCAAGGACCTGGGAACCACTCATTCTAAATCTATGAGGTCCTATTCCTTTTCTATAAAAGGATAAGGTTGTTAAGGCTCCTTCCTATTTCAGTACAATGCTTTGAAATGTTTTTCTCTTCCATACTTTTAAAGCTATGGCTCAGTTGGTGAAGAAACCACCTGCAGTGCAGGAGAGGTAGATTCCAACTCCAGGGTTGGGAATATTCCCTGGAGAAGGACACGGAAACCCACCCGAGTAGTCTTGCCTGGAGAATCCCACGGACAGAGGAGCCTGGCAGAGCTACAGTCCAAGAGTCGGACACAACTTAGCTACTAAACCACCACCAGCAATTAAAGAAACACTCTCAGTATTTTTTCTTTATATTTAGAATAAAAACAGATTTCTTCCATGATCTACAAACTGCTGCATGGTCTGGCTTCTGCCTGTATCACCAGGTCTGATATCAGTGACTCTCTCACTGTAATCCAGCCCGGACATTGTGTCAGTTTCTGGAACACCTCAAGCTCTTTTCCACCTCATGCTGTTCCCTTTGCCTGAAATGTTCCTTGCTGCCCTTCACAGCGTTGGCCCTTCATAACCTTTGGTTCTCAGTTTAACTTCCAGCTTCTCAGCCAGGGCTCCTAACTATTGTGGTTCAAACAGATTCTCCCAGAACAGATGCTGTCTGAGCTTTGTTTTTCCCTCAGCACTTAACCACAGTTTCACTTCCTTTACTTGCCTACTTGCTTTTTGTTTCCATCACTACAGGCTCTGTGAACACAGGCTCCTGTTCATCATTTCATTACCAGCACCTAACGCAGGGTCTGATTCACAGAAGGTACATAAAAAAAACATTCGTTGAATAAATAAATGATGAACTTCACTCTGCAGATAAAATTGTTCAGAGGACGCGACTGTCAGCCTGAACCCAAACCCTTCCTGATTTTGGAGATTTATTTCTGAGGGAGGCCTGAGCTTGGTCTAGGTCAGTATTTCAATTTGTACCACCTGTTGTCTGCTTGAAGTTCCAGCTTTTTACGGCCAGCTGGACCGGTCTCATTTCCTGGCCCTGCAGCCTGTGAGAACTACCAGAACAGTTTCAGGATCCCTAATGATAGACTTCTACATTTAGACCTCTTCTAATGTAGGACTCTTTGGATTGCAAATAATACAAACTGGCTTTAGGTATTTTAAAAAGAAATGACCTGACCCCAGAACCTGGCCACCATCCTAGCTCTGATGGCAAACCATGGCTTCCAGTTAGACTTGCACATTTTCTTCTTCTTTCTGTTGAAGTATACTTGATTTACAAAGTTGTGTTAGTTTCCGGTGTATAGCAAAGTGATTCATATATATATGGATATATATGTGTATCTGGTGGCTCAGATAGTAAAGAATCTACCAGCAATGTGGGAGACCTGGGTTCAATCCCTGGGTCTGGAAGACCCCGGAGAAGAGAACAGCAACCCACTTCAGTATTCTTGCCCAGAGAATTCCATGGACAGAGGAGCCTGATGGGCTACAGACCATGGAGTCACAAAGTCAAACATGACTGAGCAACTAATATATGTGTATGTATATATTATTCTTTTCCATTGTAGGTTATTATAAGATACTGAATATAGCTCCCTATGCTATACAGTAGTTCTTTATTGTTTATCTATTTTATATATAGTGATATATATCTGCTAATCCCAAACTCCTAATTTATCCCTCCTCCGTTTTTCCCCTTTGATAACCATAAATTGTTTTTTTTATGAATGTGAGCCTATATCTGTTTTGTAAATAAGTTCATTTGTATCATATTTTAAATTCTGGATCTAAGTGAGATCATATATTTGTCTTTTTCTGCCTGACTTATTTCACTTAGTATGATAATCTCTAGATCCATCTCTGTTGCTGCAAATGATGTCTTTTCATTCTTTCTTTATGGCCGAGTAGTACAGTAGTATATATATACACGCACCACATCTTTTTTATCCATTTGTTGATGGACATTTAGGTTTCTTCCATGTCTTGACTGTTGTAAATAGTGCTGCTATGAACATTGACGAACATGTGTTTTTTGGAATTCAAGTTTCACCAGGAGTTTTCTCTAGGAGTGGGATTGCTAGATCATATAAAAAACTATTTTTAGTTTTTTAGGGAACTTCCATACTGTTCTCCATAGTGGCTGCACTAGTTACATTCCTACCAAGTGTAAGAAGGTTCTCTTTTCTATATACCCTCTTCAGCATTTCTTATTGGTAGCTTTTTTGATGATGGTCTTTTTATCTCTTTGTACATTTGATTTGCATTCTTCTGATAATTAGTGATGTTGAGCATCTTTTTATGTGCCTGTTGGCCATCTGCATGCCTTCTTATTTAGAGGTTTTATTTATTTATTTTAGACCTGTACATACTACTGTATTTTATTCATTCATTTTTGGCTGTACTGGGTCTTGGTTGCTGCACATGGGCTTTCTCTGGTTTCAGAGAGTGGGGGCTACTCTCTAGCTGCAGTACACGGCCTTCTCATTGTGGTGGCTTGTTGCAGAGCACTGGCTCAAGGCATGTGGTCTTCAGTAGCTGCAGCATGCAGACTTAGTAGTTGTGACTTGTTGGATCTTGGGCACATGGGCTTCAGTAGTTCCAGAACAGGGGCTCATTAGATGTGCCTTGTGGGTTCTAGAGAATGCAAGCTTCAGTCACGGCACTTGGGCTTCTCACTGTGCTGTCTTCTCTGTAGATGGGCTCTAGGGCATGTGGGCTTCAATAGTTGTGGCATGCAGGCTTAGATGCTCCATGGCATGTGAAATCTTCCTGGACAAGGGATTGAACCTGTGTCCCCTGCATTGGCAGGTGGATTCTTACCCACAACACCACCAGGGAGGTCCGACCAACTGTACATCTTTGGGGAAATCAGACTTAAACTTCTTAAAAGTTATTAAGCTGCATTATAATAAAGTAAGAATATTTACTGACCAATCTCATCTCATTTTTATTTACATTCCCTCTTCAAGATGCGAAAATATGTCTCCTTGCAGTTATCAGGTGGAAAAACTGACAAACAAAGATTTTCCTTTAAATTTCATTCTAGTTTATAAGCTCTTGAGATTAGGGATTGTATATCCATTTTATGTATTCTCAAGGTACTTAGGAGGATTTTTAGCTCCAGTTACTGTGTTTTTGGAAGACCAGGAGTTTTCTTAGGAGTGGGATTGCTAGATCATATAAAAAACTATTTTTAGTTTTTTAGGGAACTTCCATACTGTTCTCCATAGTGGCTGCACTAGTTACATTCCTACCAAGTGTAAGAAGGTTCTCTTTTCTATATACCCTCTTCAGCATTTCTTATTGGTAGCTTTTTTGATGATGGTCTTTTTATCTCTTTGTACATTTGATTTGCATTCTTCTGATAATTAGTGATGTTGAGCATCTTTTTATGTGCCTGTTGGCCATCTGCATGCCTTCTTATTTAGAGGTTTTATTTATTTATTTTAGACCTGTACATACTACTGTATTTTATTCATTCATTTTTGGCTGTACTGGGTCTTGGTTGCTGCACATGGGCTTTCTCTGGTTTCAGAGAGTGGGGGCTACTCTCTAGCTGCAGTACACGGCCTTCTCATTGTGGTGGCTTGTTGCAGAGCACTGGCTCAAGGCATGTGGTCTTCAGTAGCTGCAGCATGCAGACTTAGTAGTTGTGACTTGTTGGATCTTGGGCACATGGGCTTCAGTAGTTCCAGAACAGGGGCTCATTAGATGTGCCTTGTGGGTTCTAGAGAATGCAAGCTTCAGTCACGGCACTTGGGCTTCTCACTGTGCTGTCTTCTCTGTAGATGGGCTCTAGGGCATGTGGGCTTCAATAGTTGTGGCATGCAGGCTTAGATGCTCCATGGCATGTGAAATCTTCCTGGACAAGGGATTGAACCTGTGTCCCCTGCATTGGCAGGTGGATTCTTACCCACAACACCACCAGGGAGGTCCGACCAACTGTACATCTTTGGGGAAATCAGACTTAAACTTCTTAAAAGTTATTAAGCTGCATTATAATAAAGTAAGAATATTTACTGACCAATCTCATCTCATTTTTATTTACATTCCCTCTTCAAGATGCGAAAATATGTCTCCTTGCAGTTATCAGGTGGAAAAACTGACAAACAAAGATTTTCCTTTAAATTTCATTCTAGTTTATAAGCTCTTGAGATTAGGGATTGTATATCCATTTTATGTATTCTCAAGGTACTGAGGAGGATTCTTGGTATTGAGCTCCAGTTAAATGTAAATAGTTGAAAATGTGAATCTAGGTCACTGTTTGGGGTTTAGTTTAAATGGGTTAACAATTGTAATCTTCATTTTTTGGAGTTTGAATTCTTTTATTCTGAAATTGTAATATTGCTTGGAATTTTAGTGTAAAAGTTTCTTTTAGTTTAAAAGAAACCAGGCTGTAGATAAGGAAAATTATGAATATTAGCCCATTTAAATTGTACCCATAACATTAACCTGATTTCATCCATCCCCACCCCTGTCTCCACCTGCCTAGAAGGAGTACTTGGTCTGAAACATTTTTAAGGTTCCAGTGAAAATTCTGCTGCAAGATTGAGGAGTGGGTTTGGTATTTCAGGTCAAGAACAGAAATCTACAATAAGTAGATCCATGGTCAGAACTCTATAGTCTGCTCTTTGGAATTTAGACAAAGGAAATAATTCAAAAGAAGAAGAAAAAATATATGTAAGAACTTCATTGTAGCATTGTTTACAATATGAAACTGTTCATAGATCCAAAAACATATCCAAGTAAATTATGGCATATCTTACAGGCTGCTGGACAGCTATAAATCAAGTATGAATATTATTTAGTAATATTGAATTATGGAATAACACTTAAAAATATTTTAAGATTAAAATGTGCAGAACACTATGTGTCCTATATCACAATTTGATGAAAATAAATCTGTGTATACATATATGTATGTATATATAAAGAGAGAGAGAATACATTGCACATAAATGTAAAGAAAGCACATTAGTTATGTGGGTATATTTTAGAATTTTTCTTCCATGTTGCAATTATTACACATCAATAACTATTTCAGGGGACTTCCCCTGGTGGTCCAGTGGATAAGGACACCACCTTGCAGTGCAAGGAGTGCCGGTTCGAGCCCTGGCCTGGGAGGATCCCACGTGCCACGGAGCAGCTGGACTGATGTGTCCAATCACCGAGCCGGAGCTCTGGAGTGCATGCGCCCAGAGCCAGCACTCTGCGACAACCGAGGCCACCGCAAGTTTTCCTTTAATTTCATTGTTTATAAGCTCTTGAGATTAGGGATTGTATATCCATTTTATGTATTCTCAAGGTACTGAGGAGGATTCTTGGTATTGAGCTCCAGTTAAATGTAAATAGTTGAAAATGTGAATCTAGGTCACTGTTTGGGGTTTAGTTTAAATGGGTTAACAATTGTAATCTTCATTTTTTGGAGTTTGAATTCTTTTATTCTGAAATTGTAATATTGCTTGGAATTTTAGTGTAAAAGTTTCTTTTAGTTTAAAAGAAACCAGGCTGTAGATAAGGAAAATTATGAATATTAGCCCATTTAAATTGTACCCATAACATTAACCTGATTTCATCCATCCCCACCCCTGTCTCCACCTGCCTAGAAGGAGTACTTGGTCTGAAACATTTTTAAGGTTCCAGTGAAAATTCTGCTGCAAGATTGAGGAGTGGGTTTGGTATTTCAGGTCAAGAACAGAAATCTACAATAAGTAGATCCATGGTCAGAACTCTATAGTCTGCTCTTTGGAATTTAGACAAAGGAAATAATTCAAAAGAAGAAGAAAAAATATATGTAAGAACTTCATTGTAGCATTGTTTACAATATGAAACTGTTCATAGATCCAAAAACATATCCAAGTAAATTATGGCATATCTTACAGGCTGCTGGACAGCTATAAATCAAGTATGAATATTATTTAGTAATATTGAATTATGGAATAACACTTAAAAATATTTTAAGATTAAAATGTGCAGAACACTATGTGTCCTATATCACAATTTGATGAAAATAAATCTGTGTATACATATATGTATGTATATATAAAGAGAGAGAGAATACATTGCACATAAATGTAAAGAAAGCACATTAGTTATGTGGGTATATTTTAGAATTTTTCTTCCATGTTGCAATTATTACACATCAATAACTATTTCAGGGGACTTCCCCTGGTGGTCCAGTGGATAAGGACACCACCTTGCAGTGCAAGGAGTGCCGGTTCGAGCCCTGGCCTGGGAGGATCCCACGTGCCACGGAGCAGCTGGACTGATGTGTCCAATCACCGAGCCGGAGCTCTGGAGTGCATGCGCCCAGAGCCAGCACTCTGCGACAACAGACGCCACCGCAATGGGAGGCCCGCAGGAGCCAAAGAACAAAGACCGATGAAAACAGAGAAATGAAAGACCAATAGAAGTGGCCCACCCTGCTCCCCTCCCTCTCCAACCCGACCCCCACCCAAAATAAATAAAAAAAAAGAAAAGAAAAGAAAAAAAAATAACAATTTCATTTTCCACAAAAATGTCAAATTAGAAGACAATGCAAATGTCATTGAGGAGGTTCATGATTGGCTTTACTTGTGTACCTTTTGGGTAATATCTTCCTGACATTAGAATCATTTGGTTTTGGCATCATTCTTCTAGAATAAATGTAGTTTTTATTCTTTTCTAAATTATTTCCAGGATTATCTGTGCAGTAAGCTTTTCTAAGTTTGTCATAAAGTCTTCCTTGAGAGATAGCATTGATTAAAGCATAATACTCAGTGACATAGGTCTGTTGTGGAGTCTAGGACCAAGGTCCAAAGCGCTCACCATTGCTATGCTTCTTACAAGTCCACTGAACTCTTCTGGAAAAGATGTTTACGTTCTTAGGACTTGGTCCTTTTCTGTGTCAGATGATGTTCTCAGACTATGATCTTTTGAGATCTCCTTATTATGTTAAACTCTGAATATAAGTTTTAATTTCAAGTTTACTTAATTTCATGCTTTGTTAGATAACATATTTGAGTTTCGAAATTAGTCTTGATTTTTTTAGAAGAGTTTATTGAAGTCCTAAATCTGGAGGAGATTCCCCTCCCCCTCAAAAAATACCAGATTAAAATCCTAACGTTTCTAGCATTTCATCTTTGCTTTTGTTTCTTTGGGAAGGGTTAATTTTTGGATTCAGTTAAGCGGTTCCCTGTGTTCCAACAGTTGTGCTGTCTATATTTTTGTGAGATGATTCTCAATTTCAAATGTATATCAAGATCCACTGGAGGGTTTATTAGAATATAGATTGCCAGGCTTCAGCCCCAGAGTTTCTGGTTCAGAAAGCATAGGGGCAGACCTGAGTCTACAGTTCTAATAAATTCCAGCTGATGGCAATTACACTGGTCTGGGGCCCACACATCTGGAGTGCATGCGCCCAGAGCCAGCACTGCGACAACAGACGCCACCGCAATGGGAGGCCGCAGGAACCAAAGAAAAACGACCGATGAAAACAGAGAAATGAAAGACCAATAGAAGTGGCCCACCCTGCTCCCCTCCCTCTCCAACCCGACCCCCACCCAAAATAAATAAAAAAAAAGAAAAGAAAAGAAAAAAAAATAACAATTTCATTTTCCACAAAAATGTCAAATTAGAAGACAATGCAAATGTCATTGAGGAGGTTCATGATTGGCTTTACTTGTGTACCTTTTGGGTAATATCTTCCTGACATTAGAATCATTTGGTTTTGGCATCATTCTTCTAGAATAAATGTAGTTTTTATTCTTTTCTAAATTATTTCCAGGATTATCTGTGCAGTAAGCTTTTCTAAGTTTGTCATAAAGTCTTCCTTGAGAGATAGCATTGATTAAAGCATAATACTCAGTGACATAGGTCTGTTGTGGAGTCTAGGACCAAGGTCCAAAGCGCTCACCATTGCTATGCTTCTTACAAGTCCACTGAACTCTTCTGGAAAAGATGTTTACGTTCTTAGGACTTGGTCCTTTTCTGTGTCAGATGATGTTCTCAGACTATGATCTTTTGAGATCTCCTTATTATGTTAAACTCTGAATATAAGTTTTAATTTCAAGTTTACTTAATTTCATGCTTTGTTAGATAACATATTTGAGTTTCGAAATTAGTCTTGATTTTTTTAGAAGAGTTTATTGAAGTCCTAAATCTGGAGGAGATTCCCCTCCCCCTCAAAAAATACCAGATTAAAATCCTAACGTTTCTAGCATTTCATCTTTGCTTTTGTTTCTTTGGGAAGGGTTAATTTTTGGATTCAGTTAAGCGGTTCCCTGTGTTCCAACAGTTGTGCTGTCTATATTTTTGTGAGATGATTCTCAATTTCAAATGTATATCAAGATCCACTGGAGGGTTTATTAGAATATAGATTGCCAGGCTTCAGCCCCAGAGTTTCTGGTTCAGAAAGCATAGGGGCAGACCTGAGTCTACAGTTCTAATAAATTCCAGCTGATGGCAATTACACTGGTCTGGGGCCCACACTTGGAGGTTGACTGCTCTGGAGAAATACTTGTATAACCAGCACAAAGAGGCATGTTGAAGAATAGACACCCTGTTATGAATTACAAAGTATTAGAAGCCACGTCAATGACTAACAGTAGGTGAATGGTCAAATGAACTGTGGTACTAGTCATTCTGTGATATGTTATACAGCAGGTAAAAAGAGTGAGATAGATATCATAGTGACATTGTGTAGTGGTTAAGAGTGTTATCTCTGGAGTCAGATTATCTGTGTTTGGAAACAGTTCTTCAACATTTAAGACAATGAAGACTGAATTATGGTCTTAATTTAATAGGTTGGAGTCATTTTATTTTACTCATAAAATAATTTTTAAAGGAAATGATGCCTTTAGCTATGCTCCTAATTTGAAGTGAATCTACACTTGCTGAGTTCATTAAATCAGATCAATGAAATCAGAGTCAGTGGGCAAATCATCAGGAAGTCAGGAGTGATGGTTTCTACAATAAATATTCTGACAAATGTGCGCTTTTATATTTGCAAGCATTCATGATCTCAAGATTATAAGTCAAAGTCCTTGGCTTTATTAAAGCTATTTGCCGTTCATAACAAACAGACTAATAATTTAAAATACATGTTGTTGAGATTCAAAATAATTACAAATTTACTTGACCTTTATAATTACTGGAATTTAAATATTTGCCTTCCTTCTTATCTATCAAAAAAAGGGTTTAAATGTTAATTTATTGCATGATATTTGGAAAGCACTTTCACTTGAAGGCTGCTACTATTGAAACTGATGTCTTGTTTTTAAAATATATTTTATTTTATGTTCAAGTATGGAATATATTGATTTACCGTTAGTTTCAGGAGTACAGTAAAATGATTTAATTTTACGTGTTTATATATCTATTATTTTTCAGAGTCTTTTCCCATATAGGTTATAACCAACTATTGAGTATAATTCCTGTGCTATACAGTAGGTCCTTGTTGATTATCTATTTTATGTATAAAGACCATGATTATTACATAAGTAAATTAGAAGCTAATAAATTCCAGCTGATGGCAATTACACTGGTCTGGGGCCCACACTTGGAGGTTGACTGCTCTGGAGAAATACTTGTATAACCAGCACAAAGAGGCATGTTGAAGAATAGACACCCTGTTATGAATTACAAAGTATTAGAAGCCACGTCAATGACTAACAGTAGGTGAATGGTCAAATGAACTGTGGTACTAGTCATTCTGTGATATGTTATACAGCAGGTAAAAGAGTGAGATAGATATCATAGTGACATTGTGTAGTGGTTAAGAGTGTTATCTCTGGAGTCAGATTATCTGTGTTTGGAAACAGTTCTTCAACATTTAAGACAATGAAGACTGAATTATGGTCTTAATTTAATAGGTTGGAGTCATTTTATTTTACTCATAAAATAATTTTTAAAGGAAATGATGCCTTTAGCTATGCTCCTAATTTGAAGTGAATCTACACTTGCTGAGTTCATTAAATCAGATCAATGAAATCAGAGTCAGTGGGCAAATCATCAGGAAGTCAGGAGTGATGGTTTCTACAATAAATATTCTGACAAATGTGCGCTTTTATATTTGCAAGCATTCATGATCTCAAGATTATAAGTCAAAGTCCTTGGCTTTATTAAAGCTATTTGCCGTTCATAACAAACAGACTAATAATTTAAAATACATGTTGTTGAGATTCAAAATAATTACAAATTTACTTGACCTTTATAATTACTGGAATTTAAATATTTGCCTTCCTTCTTATCTATCAAAAAAAGGTTAACTGTTAATTTATTGCATGATATTTGGAAAGCACTTTCACTTGAAGGCTGCTACTATTGAAACTGATGTCTTGTTTTTAAAATATATTTTATTTTATGTTCAAGTATGGAATATATTGATTTACCGTTAGTTTCAGGAGTACAGTAAAATGATTTAATTTTACGTGTTTATATATCTATTATTTTTCAGAGTCTTTTCCCATATAGGTTATAACCAACTATTGAGTATAATTCCTGTGCTATACAGTAGGTCCTTGTTGATTATCTATTTTATATATAATAGTGTACATATTTTAATCCCAATCTTGTAATTTATCCCCCCACATTTTCCCTTCGATAACCATAAATTTATTTTCAAAGTCTATGAGTCTGTTTTGTAAATAAGTTCATTTGTATCATTTTTTGGAATCCACATGTAAGTGATATCACTTGATATTTATATTTCTTGTCTGACTTACTTCACTTAGTGTGCTAGTCTAAGCATACTAAGATCCATATTGCTGCAAGTGGCATCATTTTATTCTTTCTTATGGCTTAGCAATATTCCATTATACATATGCACCACATCTTCTTTATCCATTAGTCTGTTGGTAGATATTTATGTTGCTTCTGTGTCTTGGGATATTGTAAATAGTGCTGCAATGAACATTGGGGTGCATGTATCTTTTTGAATTATGGTTTTCTCTGGATATAGATCCTGGAGTGGAATTGCTGGATCATATAGTATCTCTAGTTTTAGTTTTTTAAGGAACCTCCATACTATTCTCCACAGTGGTTGCACCAATTTACATTTCCACCAACAGTGCAAGAGGATTCCCTTTTCTTCATACCTTCTACTGCATTTGTTGCTTGCAGATTTTTTAGTGGTGATCATTTGGTGTGAGGTGATACCTCATTGTAGTTTTGATTTACATTTCTCTAATAATTAGGCATGTTGAGAAGCTGATGTCTTCTTGTCTCAAGTCAATTTTGATCAAGAGTAACTGTAAATATTTGGGGCTGTAATTTTTAATTCTACATCAGTTATAAGCTGTGCGGCTGTGGAAGCTCTTTTCTCTGCCTTTGTGTTTCAGTGTCTTTGCCTGTAAGACGATGATAAAAACACCCCCTTCAAGGGTTGCTGTGAGGATTAAATTAGAGAATATGTTCCCAGGTGGCTCAGTAGTAAAGACTCTGCCTGCCAATTCAGGATGATATTTGGAAAGCACTTTCACTTGAAGGCTGCTACTATTGAAACTGATGTCTTGTTTTTAAAATATATTTTATTTTATGTTCAAGTATGGAATATATTGATTTACCGTTAGTTTCAGGAGTACAGTAAAATGATTTAATTTTACGTGTTTATATATCTATTATTTTTCAGAGTCTTTTCCCATATAGGTTATAACCAACTATTGAGTATAATTCCTGTGCTATACAGTAGGTCCTTGTTGATTATCTATTTTATATATAATAGTGTACATATTTTAATCCCAATCTTGTAATTTATCCCCCCATTTTCCTTCGATAACCATAAATTTATTTTCAAAGTCTATGAGTCTGTTTTGTAAATAAGTTCATTTGTATCATTTTTTGGAATCCACATGTAAGTGATATCACTTGATATTTATATTTCTTGTCTGACTTACTTCACTTAGTGTGCTAGTCTAAGCATACTAAGATCCATATTGCTGCAAGTGGCATCATTTTATTCTTTCTTATGGCTTAGCAATATTCCATTATACATATGCACCACATCTTCTTTATCCATTAGTCTGTTGGTAGATATTTATGTTGCTTCTGTGTCTTGGGATATTGTAAATAGTGCTGCAATGAACATTGGGGTGCATGTATCTTTTTGAATTATGGTTTTCTCTGGATATAGATCCTGGAGTGGAATTGCTGGATCATATAGTATCTCTAGTTTTAGTTTTTTAAGGAACCTCCATACTATTCTCCACAGTGGTTGCACCAATTTACATTTCCACCAACAGTGCAAGAGGATTCCCTTTTCTTCATACCTTCTACTGCATTTGTTGCTTGCAGATTTTTTAGTGGTGATCATTTGGTGTGAGGTGATACCTCATTGTAGTTTTGATTTACATTTCTCTAATAATTAGGCATGTTGAGAAGCTGATGTCTTCTTGTCTCAAGTCAATTTTGATCAAGAGTAACTGTAAATATTTGGGGCTGTAATTTTTAATTCTACATCAGTTATAAGCTGTGCGGCTGTGGAAGCTCTTTTCTCTGCCTTTGTGTTTCAGTGTCTTTGCCTGTAAGACGATGATAAAAACACCCCCTTCAAGGGTTGCTGTGAGGATTAAATTAGAGAATATGTTCCCAGGTGGCTCAGTAGTAAAGACTCTGCCTGCCAATTCAGGAGAGGCAAGAAACAGGGGTTCGATCCCTTGGGTTGGAAAGATTCCCTGGAGTAGGAAACTCACTCTAGTATTTTTGTCTGGAAAATTCCATGGGCAGAGGAGACTGGCAGACTGTAGTACATGAATATTTGACATAAAGCTTCTACTATTAAACATGGAAAGAGTGCTCTAAGGCAGAGTGGATGAAAAAGATCAAGTTGTAGAGGAATGTATTCACTATGATGCTATGTATGTAAAAGTGCTCAAAACATTTCTGAATGCTTTTCATGGGTTGATGTGCATGTATACAAACACAATAAGATCTGGAAGAATATTTTGAAAATTGATATCAGTGCTCTTTCCTGGAGAGGTAGGGAGGAAGTGAATTACCTGGGGATGTGGTGAAAGGGACTTTAGCTTTTTTGGTTAATGTTATTTTAATTTTTACATGAGGGGTTTATTTGATAATACCTATATAATTAAAAATTACTAAGACAACCTATTTGTCTCCTCTAAGACAAAGTTGCCTAATGGGTTTATTAAGGTTTACAAAAATAATTCACAATTTGAATTCAAACTGAAGAAAGGAAAGCGTTGTTACATATGAAAATATTATCTTAATAAAACTGACATTTTTGTTCTTTTTAGCTTGGGCTAGTAATTCAGACCTGCTGTTAACATTTATGTATTTAAATTGTTAATAACACCAATCTGAAATTTGTTCTCAGACTCCTTATTTTCTCCTTTAAAATGTTAATTTGTTTGTTTCAATTTGGAAGAAGTGCTTTTTCAATTCCCTAAGTAAGTTTCTAGTTATTAGTAGTTTGGCAGAAGTGATACAATATTATTTTCCTTTTATACTGTATTTATTCACAGCCAAGATCAACTGGCATAAATCAACATTGGCTGTAATTTTAATTCTACATCAGTTATAAGCTGTGCGGCTGTGGAAGCTCTTTTCTCTGCCTTTGTGTTTCAGTGTCTTTGCCTGTAAGACGATGATAAAAACACCCCCTTCAAGGGTTGCTGTGAGGATTAAATTAGAGAATATGTTCCCAGGTGGCTCAGTAGTAAAGACTCTGCCTGCCAATTCAGGAGAGGCAAGAAACAGGGGTTCGATCCCTTGGGTTGGAAAGATTCCCTGGAGTAGGAAACTCACTCTAGTATTTTTGTCTGGAAAATTCCATGGGCAGAGGAGACTGGCAGACTGTAGTACATGAATATTTGACATAAAGCTTCTACTATTAAACATGGAAAGAGTGCTCTAAGGCAGAGTGGATGAAAAAGATCAAGTTGTAGAGGAATGTATTCACTATGATGCTATGTATGTAAAAGTGCTCAAAACATTTCTGAATGCTTTTCATGGGTTGATGTGCATGTATACAAACACAATAAGATCTGGAAGAATATTTTGAAAATTGATATCAGTGCTCTTTCCTGGAGAGGGTAGGGAGGAAGTGAATTACCTGGGGATGTGGTGAAAGGGGACTTTAGCTTTTTTGGTTAATGTTATTTTAATTTTTACATGAGGGGTTTATTTGATAATACCTATATAATTAAAAATTACTAAGACAACCTATTTGTCTCCTCTAAGACAAAGTTGCCTAATGGGTTTATTAAGGTTTACAAAAATAATTCACAATTTGAATTCAAACTGAAGAAAGGAAAGCGTTGTTACATATGAAAATATTATCTTAATAAAACTGACATTTTTGTTCTTTTTAGCTTGGGCTAGTAATTCAGACCTGCTGTTAACATTTATGTATTTAAATTGTTAATAACACCAATCTGAAATTTGTTCTCAGACTCCTTATTTTCTCCTTTAAAATGTTAATTTGTTTTTTTCAATTTTGAAGAAGTGCTTTTTCAATTCCCTAAGTAAGTTTCTAGTTATTAGTAGTTTGGCAGAAGTGATACAATATTATTTTCCTTTTATACTGTATTTATTCACAGCCAAGATCAACTGGCATAAATCAACATTGTCTGTTTTACAGTTTTAATAGTTTATGTCAGTTTGTTAAATTATGAAAGGCATTTTGGTCTACTAGCTCTACTAATGAATTATGCATCAATCAGTTTTCATTTTGGTTAATATTTAAGATATATAGGCAAATTCTCAGTTATAGACCATAGAGCTGCACTGACATATTATGCTCTCTCTGCTTCTCTCTACAGGTAAGTTGAACAAATTGCTAAAATCCTATGTCTGAGAATCACAGTAGGGTTAGAACATTGATTAGGCAAATAATTTATGGATGCTGTTAAGAACTGGAAGAGGCTATGGATAGATCAGGGAACTTTTAAAATAGTGACTGTCAAGCTTCAGTTTACATTAGAATCTACCAAGATCTCTTTAAAATGCAGATTCCTGGGTCCCATTCCCAGGCAGAGCATCAGAGGATTCTGACACAGGTGGATTATGGGCTGTATGTTGAGAAGCATTGCTGGAGCCCCACCATAAGTTTCTGCTGCTGCTATCAAATGCTAGTTTCAAGGGCTGCCCTGGTCCAAAATATACCTATTTCTTCTTAACTTGCCCAGAGGTTAGGAAGCAAAGGGATACCATGCCAGTGGGGAGGAAATCAGGCTGCTGAGGTTCTGAGAGCCATTGAAATAGGTGGTTCATGTATCTCCAGGTTAAGAATCATCATGTATCCTTGGCAAATAAAGAACAGAGCAAGAAGTGAAGTGAAGTGCAAGTCACTCTATAATTAAAAGACAATATTAGGGTTTAATTCAGAACAACTGAAGAAAGGAAAGCGTTGTTACATATGAAAATATTATCTTAATAAAACTGACATTTTTGTTCTTTTTAGCTTGGGCTAGTAATTCAGACCTGCTGTTAACATTTATGTATTTAAATTGTTAATAACACCAATCTGAAATTTGTTCTCAGACTCCTTATTTTCTCCTTTAAAATGTTAATTTGTTTTTCAATTTTGAAGAAGTGCTTTTCAATTCCCTAAGTAAGTTTCTAGTTATTAGTAGTTTGGCAGAAGTGATACAATATTATTTTCCTTTTATACTGTATTTATTCACAGCCAAGATCAACTGGCATAAATCAACATTGTCTGTTTTACAGTTTTAATAGTTTATGTCAGTTTGTTAAATTATGAAAGGCATTTTGGTCTACTAGCTCTACTAATGAATTATGCATCAATCAGTTTTCATTTTGGTTAATATTTAAGATATATAGGCAAATTCTCAGTTATAGACCATAGAGCTGCACTGACATATTATGCTCTCTCTGCTTCTCTCTACAGGTAAGTTGAACAAATTGCTAAAATCCTATGTCTGAGAATCACAGTAGGGTTAGAACATTGATTAGGCAAATAATTTATGGATGCTGTTAAGAACTGGAAGAGGCTATGGATAGATCAGGGAACTTTTAAAATAGTGACTGTCAAGCTTCAGTTTACATTAGAATCTACCAAGATCTCTTTAAAATGCAGATTCCTGGGTCCCATTCCCAGGCAGAGCATCAGAGGATTCTGACACAGGTGGATTATGGGCTGTATGTTGAGAAGCATTGCTGGAGCCCCACCATAAGTTTCTGCTGCTGCTATCAAATGCTAGTTTCAAGGGCTGCCCTGGTCCAAAATATACCTATTTCTTCTTAACTTGCCCAGAGGTTAGGAAGCAAAGGGATACCATGCCAGTGGGGAGGAAATCAGGCTGCTGAGGTTCTGAGAGCCATTGAAATAGGTGGTTCATGTATCTCCAGGTTAAGAATCATCATGTATCCTTGGCAAATAAAGAACAGAGCAAGAAGTGAAGTGAAGTGCAAGTCACTCAGTTGTGTCTGACTCTTTGTGACAAGCCATGGAATTTTTCAGGCAAGAATACTGGAGTGGGTAGCCTTTCCCTTCTCCAGGATATCTTCCCAACCCAGGAATCAAACTCAGGTCTCCCTCATTGCAGGTGGATTCCTTGCCATCTGAACCACCAGGGAAGCCCAAGAATACTGGAGTGGGTAGCTACCCTTCTCCAGGGAAACCTCTCGACCTAGGAATTGAACTGGGGTCTCCTGCATTGCAGGAGGATTCTTCACCAGCTGAGCTATAAGGGAATCCCAAGTAGGTCTATAGACTAACTTTTAATTTCTCATATCCTCACACTGCAGATAACAATAACAACAACAATGATGAAGTTCCCATTAGGACCTGCACCCTTTGTGTGCTCAATGAGATGCCCTTTTTCATCAAAATGTACCTGGGTTGATCTTCAGGAGCTTAAATTCATGTATTCTTCCGCAGGACATCTAATTTATTTTGTAATTTTTTTTATGATTAGGTAGAAAATCTGCATACTAAGTGTGTTGTTGCTCATTCACTCAGTTATGTCTGACTCTTTGGGACCCCATGGACTGCAGCGTGTCAGGCTTCCTTGTCCTTCACATTCTCTTGGAGTTTACTCAAACTCATGTCCATTGAGTTGGTGGTGCCATTCAACCAACTCCTCTTTTGTCATCCCCTTCTCCTCCTGCCCTCAATCTTTCCCAGCATCAGGGTCTTTTCCAGTGAGTCGGCTCTTTGCATCAGGTGGTCAAAGTATTGGAGCTTCAGCATCAGTTCTTCCAATGAATATTCAGGGTTGATTTCCTTTAGGATTGACTGGTTTGATCTCCTTGCTGTCCAAGGGACTCTCAAGAGTCACCTCTTGCACCACAGTTTGAAAGCATTAATTTTCTTCCGTGCTTCAATTCTTGGTCCAGCTCCTCACATCCATGCCCAGAGGTTAGGAAGCAAAGGGATACCATGCCAGTGGGGAGGAAATCAGGCTGCTGAGGTTCTGAGAGCCATTGAAATAGGTGGTTCATGTATCTCCAGGTTAAGAATCATCATGTATCCTTGGCAAATAAAGAACAGAGCAAGAAGTGAAGTGAAGTGCAAGTCACTCAGTTGTGTCTGACTCTTTGTGACAAGCCATGGAATTTTTCAGGCAAGAATACTGGAGTGGGTAGCCTTTCCCTTCTCCAGGATATCTTCCCAACCCAGGAATCAAACTCAGGTCTCCCTCATTGCAGGTGGATTCCTTGCCATCTGAACCACCAGGGAAGCCCAAGAATACTGGAGTGGGTAGCTACCCTTCTCCAGGGAAACCTCTCGACCTAGGAATTGAACTGGGGTCTCCTGCATTGCAGGAGGATTCTTCACCAGCTGAGCTATAAGGGAATCCCAAGTAGGTCTATAGACTAACTTTTAATTTCTCATATCCTCACACTGCAGATAACAATAACAACAACAATGATGAAGTTCCCATTAGGACCTGCACCCTTTGTGTGCTCAATGAGATGCCCTTTTCATCAAAATGTACCTGGGTTGATCTTCAGGAGCTTAAATTCATGTATTCTTCCGCAGGACATCTAATTTATTTTGTAATTTTTTTTATGATTAGGTAGAAAATCTGCATACTAAGTGTGTTGTTGCTCATTCACTCAGTTATGTCTGACTCTTTGGGACCCCATGGACTGCAGCGTGTCAGGCTTCCTTGTCCTTCACATTCTCTTGGAGTTTACTCAAACTCATGTCCATTGAGTTGGTGGTGCCATTCAACCAACTCCTCTTTTGTCATCCCCTTCTCCTCCTGCCCTCAATCTTTCCCAGCATCAGGGTCTTTTCCAGTGAGTCGGCTCTTTGCATCAGGTGGTCAAAGTATTGGAGCTTCAGCATCAGTTCTTCCAATGAATATTCAGGGTTGATTTCCTTTAGGATTGACTGGTTTGATCTCCTTGCTGTCCAAGGGACTCTCAAGAGTCACCTCTTGCACCACAGTTTGAAAGCATTAATTCTTCCGTGCTTCAATTCTTGGTCCAGCTCCTCACATCCATGCATGACTACAGGAAAAACCACAGCTTTGACTATAAGGACTTTGGTGGGGAAATGATGTCTCTGCTTTTGAATATGCTGTCTAAGTTTGTCATGGCTTTTCATCCAAGGAGCAAGCATCTTTTAATTTTGCTCTCTTTCCCCCTAAAGACACCCATGTCTCAATCTCTAGAATGTGTAAATATGTTGCGTTTCATGGCAAATTGAAATTAAGGTTGCTAATCAACCAATCTTAAGATAGAGAGATTATCCTGGGTTTCCACCTGGCCCCAGTGTAAACTAAAGAGTCCTTAAAAGTAGCAAAGGGAAGTAGGAGAGCAGAACAGAATAATGCAATGTAGGAAGAAATCAAGCTGCAATCGCTGGCTTTGAAAATTGAGGGAGGGGACCACTAGCCAAGGGGTGAAGGTAGCTTCTAGAAGCTGGAAAAACAAGGAAATAGATTATCTCCTGACATCTTGACATCTTTTTTTTTTTTTTTTTTTTAGGGCACTTCTATTGATCTTTCATTTATTTATCTTTGTTCTTTTTAGCCTGTGTGGGCCTCCCATCGCAGTGGCCCCTGTTGCTGCAGAGCACCAGTCCTAGGCACATGCACTCCAGAACTCTGGCTCAGTAGGTGGACACATTGGTCCAGCTGCTCTGCAGCATGTGGGATCTTCCCAGGCCAGGGATCGAACCGGTGCCCCTTGCACTGCAAGGCAGTGTCCTTACCCACTGGACCACCAGGGAAACCTGTCTTGATTTTAATCTAATGATATTCTTGTAAAACTCCTGGCATACAGGACTATGAAGATTTATTTATTTTTATTTACTTTTGGGGGGCTGGGGTCGGGTTGGGGAGGGAGGGGAGCAGGCGGGCCACTTCTATTGGTCTTTCATTTCTCTGTTTTCATCGGTCTTTGTTCTTTGGCTCCTGCGGGCCTCCCATCGCGGTGGTGTATGTCGTTGCAGAGCACCGGCTCTGGGCACATGCGCTCCAGAGCTCCGGCTCGGTAATTGGACACATTGGTCCAGCTGCTCTGCAGCATGTGGGATCTTCCCAGGCCAGGGATCGAACCGGTGCCCCTTGCACTGCAAGGCAGTGTCCTTACCCACTGGACCACCAGGGAAACCTGTCTTGATTTTAATCTAATGATATTCTTGTAAAACTCCTGGCATACAGGACTATGAAGATTTATTTATTTTTATTTACTTTTGGGGGGCTGGGGTCGGGTTGGGGAGGGAGGGGAGCAGGCGGGCCACTTCTATTGGTCTTTCATTTCTCTGTTTTCATCGGTCTTTGTTCTTTGGCTCCTGCGGGCCTCCCATCGCGGTGGTGTATGTCGTTGCAGAGCACCGGCTCTGGGCGCATGTGCTCCAGAGCTCTGGCTCGGTGATTGGACACATCAGTCCAGCCGCTCCACAGCATGTGGGATCTTCCCAGGCCAGGGCTCGAACCGGCGCCCCTTGCACTGCAAGGCGGTGTCCTTATCCACTGGACCACCAGGGGAAGCCCCATACAGGACTATAAAATAACAAACTGTATTGGTTTAAGCCACAGTGTTTGTGATAATTTGTTACAGCAGTATTAGCAAATGAATACACTAGATGAAGCCTCTTGAAGTCCTAGCCCGTTAATCTAAAACAGTTTTTTTTCCTATGGAAACATTAGCCATGATGGAAGACAAGTTTGAGAGATACCTGAAGGTACAAGGAAGCCCAGTGATGCCCTCAAATCCCAACATACATGCTAATAACATTTATACAGAGACTGCCCACCCCCCACCCTCAATGACAGTGACACTGACCTGCTCATGGGGCTGTAATTTTACTTCTGTGGTTGCCTGTAATTCTGAGCCCCTCTGCCTTCCCCACCCAACAGTCTTCTACATTCACCTAGTTTTTTCTACACCAACATGAGGAATTCTGTACAAATCCGTCCTCCAGAGAGGATAAGGAGGATCCATCCTCCTTTCCCTTAGGAGCTTAGGTCCAGTAAGTTCAGATGTAGGAAGAGAAGAACTTGAAAACCACCATTTAAACTGTTTTGACTTCATGACAGACTTCCAAGTTTGGTGTTTGCTTAGTACTAAGGCAACTTACAAAGTTGGTTTCATATCTGTAGAAATATTGGTTTTAGTTTTTCCTCCAAAAGCTTTGATTTTTTAAGTTAATAAACTATTAATGTATTTTATTTATTCATTTATTTTAAGAAAAAAGCAGCATTGTGATAAAATATCTGATGTTCAAACTCATTATCACAATCTGCATTTCTTCTGACCAACATGATAGCTTTGAAGAAGTCTAAATTTTCCTGACTTGTTAGTGGTCAGTGACAGAACTAATTATAAGAGAATGTATTTGACCAGATGGAATGAGAGGTACTCACAGTATGAGAAAGACATTCAAATCCTTTGCTGTGCTTATAGCAGTAACTCAATTTTCCTATATTGTAGTCTTGCATTTTCATTGCCATTTTTGATGAATATGTATCTACAAAGTTTTGCTCTTCTAATTTGTTTTCTACTTCATTTTCTCTTTGATTTTTTTCAAAAGTTCTAGAATCTCTTTTCCTAGGGAAAGATTCAGGGCATAATCAAGGTGCATCTTTTGCCTCCCTCTGCTCTCCCCCTTCTCCTTGCTTCTGCAGAGAAGCTGGACACACTGGTGGCCTTGAGAGGTTAATGGATGCTTAAAACTACCCCCCAGGCCCTTTCACTTGCCAGTCAAACCAACTCTCTCTCTCCTCCCATGGATATATCTCCCAAAATTGTTGAGATCACATTTACATATACCAAGAAAATGATTTATTCCTCCTGAGTGAGAAGAACAGGTCTCCCCAGAAACTTCCCTGTCCAAGTAAAGGCTCAAGTATAATAATCAACACAGCCCTTCTGTTTATTAAGGAGGAGCTAGGATGAAAATTCGAGGGACTGGGCAGGTGGGCAACCTACTGTCCTCAAGATGTGTGGTGGGGCTGCCTATCTTTTTTCAGGCACTCGGGAGTTGTGTGTCTGCTATGAGCCCTCTGTGAACGCTGACTATTGACTTGCTTGGCAGAAGGAAGATAGCTCCATTCTCTTTGGTGACCACTTATCTTTTTCTACCTTCTAGGCAACAGCACCAAGGGCCCTGCTGCTGAGCCTTTGTCACTTCATTCCCTTTCTCCAATGAGTCGCCAGCCTCAGGGGCTGCTGTGAAGAGGATGCTGCTGCACCACTGACCTGAGGAGCTGAAAGAGGTTCCAGAGGAGGGCACGCCCCTTTCCCTGCACTGGCACTGAGTCTCTCCATCCGTGCTCCACTCACGCTGGCCAGTCTCAACCTAGGTGATCAGCTTTGGGGGCCAGCAAGCCATGTCTGGGGAGCATGAGAAGAACTGAGCTCTCAACCAGCAGTAGGCTGGTTATTCAGCAGCCACAGAAGGGGCAGGACGAATCCATGTGGCCCAAAGCAAACAAGGCTAGGAGTTTATCCTGAGTTCTAGCTGGAGAAGATGGCAAACCTTCCACAGAAGATCAGTCACACAAGAGAGAAGGTCCAAAAGAAGTGATTCCCTCCTGCTCTCCTTTAGGAAAGCATCACCCAACACCATCCAGCAGTCTCCACAACTGAGAAGTGTAAGTCTTCTTTCCCTTTTTCTTCTAACTTAGTGGAATAAGATTTGCTATACATTGACTTAAAGAAAAATAAATAATTGAAAAAGGAAACCATATGACCACCATGAATGAAAAGTCGTGAATAGAATATAACTAAAAATGCATAATTCTTAAAGTAAAACAAATTTTTTCTGTATCTTTAAAATTAGCCGTGATTATAACCAGCAGCACATATGCCATAGAAAAATACAGAAATGCTGCTTATAAAGGGCCAGGTCAGAGCTCAGCACAGAGTTGGTGGTCAGTAAATGGTAGCTATTCTCTCCTTGACCATTTCCTTTCTTCTTACCCTTTGTGCCCATTCTCACCCCATTCTCATCAGAAGAGTTTGTCTATGTTCTCTTACAGTAGTTTTATGGTATCATGTCTAACAGTTAAGTTTTTAAGTCATATTGACTTTATTTTTGTATGTCATGTGAGAGAGTGTTCTAACTTCATTGATTTACACGTGGCTGTCCAGCTGTCCCAGCACCACTTGCTGAAGAGACTATCTTCTCTATTGTATATTTTTGCCTCCTTTACTGAATATTAATTGACTGTAGGTATGTGAGTTTATTTCTGGGCTCTCTATTCCATTCCATTCTGTTTTTGTGCCAGTCCCACAGTTTTGATTACTATTATCTGGGAGGGATGTGCCTCCAGCCTTGTTATTTTGCCTCAGGATTGCTTTGGCAATTCTGGGTCTTTTGTGATTTCATATAAATTTTTGCATTATTTATTCTAGCTCCATATGCCACAATTTTTAAATCCACTTCCCAGTTGAGGGACATTTGGAATGTTTCCAGGTTGTGGTGATTACAAATAAAACTGTTATAAACATTCACATATAGGTTTTTATGTGAACATAGTTTTTCATTTCACTTTGATAAACCTACAAGTAAGATGCTGAGGTACATGTTAGATGTATGTCTAACTTTATAGAAAACTACCATTTTTCCAATTGGTTGTGCCATTTAACATTTCCACCAGCACTAGATGAGATTTCTAATTCCTCCACATCCTTGTCAACACTTGGTATGTTTGTGGTTTTATTTTTGTTGTTGTTGTTTTTGTTAAATTTTAGGCATTATAACAGGTGTGTAGAAGAATATCATTGTTTCTAAAAATTGAAATATAATTCACATACCATAAAATATCTTTTTAAAGTACAGAATTCAGTGGTTTTTATTCAAAGGTAAGAAACCATCACCAGAAATTCTGTAACATTTTTATCACTCCAGAAAGAACCCCCATACCTGTTAGCAACCACTTCCACTACACTCTACCTGCAGGCCCTAGAAACCATTGACCTCCTTTATGTCTCCATGGATTTGCCTGTTCTGGACATTTTCTGTAAATGGAAACATACATACCTTTTCCAACTGGCTCTTTTTACTGATCATAATGTTTTCAAGGTTCATTGTAACATATAATTCTTTCCTTTTCTGTGGCGAATGCAGTTGATTCTCCTTACTCACAGTAGTTCTAGTCTATGAAGTCATTGCAAATAACGTATTAGCAGATACTGAACTCTTGAATCTAGGAGAACTCTGCATATATATATATCACATAGATTAGCATCTTAAATCTGAAAAATAGCTCATCCTGATGATTCTAATTTCTTTCTTTCCTTCCTGTCTCTCTCTTGCTCTCTTTATGGAATAGGAGATTCAGGAGTATTAAGTAACTTCTTGATGCTGCCGCACTAAAGGTACCAGGTAGAAATGCAAATCCCATCCAGCTGGCCCCAGAGCAAGTGCTCCCTTCTCTACACTGTGCTACCCCTAACTTACCAGTCCTCTGGTTACTTCTTCATGAGGCTGAAAAGAGCATGCAGAGTCACCTTTTCCATTTTACCTAGACTTCAGCACTGCAGGAGGCTCAGCATATTTGGTGTTCTACACTGGTTAGTTAATGCTAAACCTGAGGAAAGCCACAAAGGAAGCCAAACTACTAGCAGCAAGTTTGTTGGTGAAGCTGCAATTGGGGCAAGACAATTTGGTTATAATGACAGGTTGGTGCCATAATTATGCCCACAACCAGAGGATGGAGGTCCAGCTCTGCCATTTATCAACTACGAATCTCTGGGTAATGCACTCCACTGACCTGAACCCTATGTGTTTCACCTACTAAAGAACAATGATGGCAAAAACTACCTTTTCATCATCCTTTTGTATCACACTGGAATTCATTTTCACAGGGCAGCAGCAGCTTTTCTGCTTTGCTAAAGGCAGAAATAGTAGCTTTATAGGCTATGGGCTCTGTTTTCTCTGGAAATTCTGGTATTCATTGTTTTTTTTAAAAATTGAAATATAATTCACATACCATAAAATATCTTTTTAAAGTACAGAATTCAGTGGTTTTTATTCAAAGGTAAGAAACCATCACCAGAAATTCTGTAACATTTTTATCACTCCAGAAAGAACCCCCATACCTGTTAGCAACCACTTCCACTACACTCTACCTGCAGGCCCTAGAAACCATTGACCTCCTTTATGTCTCCATGGATTTGCCTGTTCTGGACATTTTCTGTAAATGGAAACATACATACCTTTTCCAACTGGCTCTTTTTACTGATCATAATGTTTTCAAGGTTCATTGTAACATATAATTCTTTCCTTTTCTGTGGCGAATGCAGTTGATTCTCCTTACTCACAGTAGTTCTAGTCTATGAAGTCATTGCAAATAACGTATTAGCAGATACTGAACTCTTGAATCTAGGAGAACTCTGCATATATATATATCACATAGATTAGCATCTTAAATCTGAAAAATAGCTCATCCTGATGATTCTAATTTCTTTCTTTCCTTCCTGTCTCTCTCTTGCTCTCTTTATGGAATAGGAGATTCAGGAGTATTAAGTAACTTCTTGATGCTGCCGCACTAAAGGTACCAGGTAGAAATGCAAATCCCATCCAGCTGGCCCCAGAGCAAGTGCTCCCTTCTCTACACTGTGCTACCCCTAACTTACCAGTCCTCTGGTTACTTCTTCATGAGGCTGAAAAGAGCATGCAGAGTCACCTTTTCCATTTTACCTAGACTTCAGCACTGCAGGAGGCTCAGCATATTTGGTGTTCTACACTGGTTAGTTAATGCTAAACCTGAGGAAAGCCACAAAGGAAGCCAAACTACTAGCAGCAAGTTTGTTGGTGAAGCTGCAATTGGGGCAAGACAATTTGGTTATAATGACAGGTTGGTGCCATAATTATGCCCACAACCAGAGGATGGAGGTCCAGCTCTGCCATTTATCAACTACGAATCTCTGGGTAATGCACTCCACTGACCTGAACCCTATGTGTTTCACCTACTAAAGAACAATGATGGCAAAAACTACCTTTTCATCATCCTTTTGTATCACACTGGAATTCATTTTCACAGGGCAGCAGCAGCTTTTTCTGCTTTGCTAAAGGCAGAAATAGTAGCTTTATAGGCTATGGGCTCTGTTTTCTCTGGAAATTCTGGTATTCACCTTATTTGTAGATGACTAGTTTTGGCAAATGGCCACTTTAATTGGGTGGTGCATCATGAAAACCTCCCAAAGCACAGTTTTGAGGAGTTAGTATGGATATGCGATGAGACGATAAGCAGCCCTGGTCAAGAAGAGAGGGATGAGCAAAATGCATGCAATGGAAGTAGGGAAAAGTTTGGATACATCCCATTAGGAAATAAGAAATATATGTAAAAACTTATTTGTCAAGTGTGAGAGAGCTTGATAGGACTATTCAGTAGGAAAAGCTATATATTTTGATGTGGGAGAAATTATTGGGCTCATTCATCTGTGTGTATGTGAAAGGTCACTTATGTGAAAGGTCTGAGATTTTGGATATCTGGGAATATTTGTGTTTATGTTTTCATGGTAGAAATAGAATACTTGGATCAGTAGAGATAGGAGAACCTGTGTTGGTCAGCATAGTACTTAGAAAAGGGAGGAAGAACCAGGAGGAATAAGAGTAGTGTTCAGAAAGAGAAAAACAAATCTTGTATATTGATACATATATATGGAATCTAGAAAGATAGTGTTAATGAACCAATCTGCAGAGCAGCAGTGGCGACACAGACGTAGAGAACAGATTTATGGACACGGGCAGTGGGGACAAAGGAGAGGGTGAGAGTGTACCATGGAAGCATATACACTGCCGTACATAGATAGCTAGCCAATGGAAATTTTCTGTATGACTCAAGGAACTCAAACCAGAGCTCTGTACCAATCCAGAGTGGTGGAAAAGGATGGGAGGTGGGAGGGAGGTTTAAGAGGGAGGAGACATATGTACACCTATGGCTAACTCATGTTGATGTATGGCAGAAATGAAATCAATATTATAAAGCAAGTATACTTCAATTAATAAAAAGAACAGTGTTGACTTTCCAGCAACCACAAGAGTGACAGCAACTTGTGTGGAGCTTGGGGGATGTTTGTGCAGAGGACAGCATACCTTAGGTTCATCTGGAGAGGGGGTTGAGTTGTATGTAGAAGGAGATGTGCTGAGGTTGTGTGCTAGAGTCATCATGAGGGTGGAAGCTGCCTGTTGTCTCTCCCATGCCTGGTCGAAAAGGGTAAAGAGAATAGAAAGAAGCAAAGTGTTTGTGAAACCATCAGTTTCCTCCCAGAAGAGAAGGACGACTCAGATGGAAAGAAGGAGGGTGTTGCTCTCAAGGACTTCATGACATGAAGAACCCCTGAGGATATTCACATCCCCAGTATCCTTCAGTAATCCTGGCACTTTCCCAAGATTTAGAATCAAAACAAGCATTCGTAGTTAACAAAATCAAATAATGTTTGGGAAGAGGCTCAGCTGGGTCCGTCCATGCTTCATGAAGACACTGGGGCTGGGAAACCCATCTCCAGGATGCACAGAGGCAGTGGGGAAAGATGAGGAGCCAGGAAAGCAGCAGGAAGGGGAGGAATCTGGTTGCATCATGGCACTGCAGTAACTCAGGTCAGGGTGAGTGGATGGAGGGGAAGCTCGCTGGGGCAGGCTCTGCTCCTGCCAGGCTGAAGCACCATATGGTGGAACTACTAACTGCAGGAGAGAAAAAAGAAATTCAGGAGTAAAAAATTAAGAACGATCACAGCACATGATAGTAGGCCCCTCTGCTTTTGGAAAGGGTACTGATTCATGCATAGGAAGAAGGTACTTAATGAAAGGAGAATGGGGTATAGCCGGAAGTTAAAATTCATCAAGAATAGAGTGAGGAGCTTCCCTGGTAGCTCAGTGGTAAAGAGTTCACCTGACAATGCAGGAGACACAAGTTTGATCCCTGATCTGGGAACATCCCACATGCTGCAGAGCAACTAAGCCCCTGAGCCACAAGTATTGAGCCTGTGCTCCAGAGCCTCAGAGCCACAACTACTGAAGCCCGTAAGCCCTAGAGCCCAAGTTCCACAACAAAAAATTCACTGCAACAAGTAGCCTGCTCACCTCAACTAGAGAGTAGTTCTCATTCCCTGCAACTAGAGAAGAGCCTGTGGCAGCAGTGAAAACCCAGAATAGCCAAAAATAAATAAATAAATAATTTTTTAAAAAGAATAGGGTGAGCATCCTGTTCCTCTTTGTCAAAGTCTTCAGTAAACGGCAGGTGTGTAGAAGGTCACTGGATGACTTGAAAAATGCACTTGGCTCCCACTTTTGGTGTCTTTAATACTGTCAGTGGTATACAAACACTGTTGGGCGCTGCAGCAGGAACTGAGGATGAAAGGAAGCAGTCTAGACTGGAGTGCCTCAGCAGAACTCTCCAGTGCTTTTGGCTTGTCTTTGAGGACAGCGATTAGAAGCACTGGTATAGAGGTGAGGGACTTTCAAAGACCTGGATTCAAGGTCTCCATATGTGATCTTGAGCCAGTTTCTGAAATTCTTAAATCTCAGTTTCTGAATTTAGAAGTAACAATAATTGTCTCATTCATCTCATTGGTAGTGGGAAAGATCAAATTAGATAAGATAAGTGAAATAGCTTCGTAAACTGAAACCGTGTTTTTATTTTTTTAAGATATAGCATGGTTTTTATTATTTATTTTAAGATATAGCATGGCTTTTAAGCATTTTTATTATGAAAACAATAACTGCAGGTGACTTGGGTGCCCTATTGACAAGGACAAGTGTAGGCAGTACCTTCCAAGAGCATAGTTACAGTTAGTTCTTACTTATATTTATCATTAAGAGTCTTCCAGTGGCATATCTGGTTTTGGGAAATAGGTTTGTATTAGTTGGTATTGATAAACTTGTAGTGTAATTCTGAAAATGCTACCTCACTGAGACAAAAGGCAAACTCTCTTATTGGAGCCTGTTTCTTCCTATATTTAGCTTGGGAAAGAGGCTCAGAATTATTATAAAGTATGTAAACCTCAGAAAGTGCTTTTAAGTTACTTCTACAGCTGCTGCTTAGTCACTTCAGTTGTGTCCCACTCTGTGTGACCCCAGGGACAGCAGTCAGTCAGGCTCCTCTGTCCATGGGATTCTCCAGCAAAAATACTGGAGTGGGTTGCCATGCCCTTCTCCAGGGGGATCTTCCCAAACCAGGTATGGAACCTGGGTCTCCTGCATTGCAGGCAGATTTCCTCACCACTGAGCCATCAGGAAAGCCCCATATCTATATATTTTAGACCCCATGGACTGTAGTTCTTTAGGCTTCTCTGTCTGTGGAGTTTTCCAGGCAAGAATACTGGAGTGGGGGGCTTCCCTGGTGGTCCAGTAGGTAAAGAGTCCACCTTGCAGTGAAAGGGGCATCGGTTCGATCTCTGTCCCAGGAAGATCCCACGTGCTGCAGAGTGTCTGGACCAGTGTGTCCAATACTGAGCCAGAACTCTGGAGTGCATGAGCTGAGAGCCAGCGCTCTGTGACAAGATAGGCCACTGCAATGGGAGGCCCACACAAGCCGAAGAGTAAATATGGATGAAAATAAATAAATAAATAACCAATAAAAGAGGCCAAAAATTTAAAAAAAGAAAAATAATCTCTTAAAGAAAAAGAATACTGAGGTGGGTTGCCATTTCCTTCTCTATGAGTTATCTCACCTGCAGTCAATTTAGGCAATAAAGTAACGGTGTCCTGAAAGAGACTTTAGGACTTGAGATGCTGAATGAGCTATAAAATATATTCATCCCAGAATCAGGGCCTGGGAATAAGATTCAACTTATTTCACGAAATTCAACTCTGTTTCATGATTGAATGGGTTAGCCACCTTGTACTACAACAGTTATCTCTCCCTTGCAATTAGTTACAACTCTGTATTTTAAGGGGCTTAACATTAAACTGAAACATCCTCTTTCAGAACATGAAAGCATTGTAAAGAGAAAAATTTTGATAATGAGATACTGACATCACTTATTCTTTTTTTTTTTAATTTTTAATTTTTAATTTATTTATCTTTTGGGTGGAGGGGGACGGGCGGGCCACTTCTATTGGTCTTTCATTTCTCCATTTTCATCCGTCTTTGTTCTTTGGCTCCTGTGGGCCTCCCATCGCGGTGGCGTCTGTTGTCGCAGAGTGCTGGCTCTGGGCGCATGTGCCCCAGAGCTCCGGCTCGGTGATTGGACACATCGGTCCAGCCGCTCCGCGGCACATGGGATCCTCCCAGGCCAGGGATCTAACTGGCGCCCCTTGCACTGCAAGGCGGTGTGCCTACCCACTGGACCACCAGGGAAGCCCCATCACTTATTCTTGAGGCAAGATATTTCAGTCAGTGTCATCTCTCTACCAGGATAGCAAAATGGACAGTTTTAAGTTGAGGAAAAGAATGATACCATTTTCTTACTAAGTCTGAAAGTATTGAGACACAGGAAAAGACTTCTCCAGTCCACAATGCTTTGCACCTTCTGGATGGAATCATCACCGGGTAAGATGCAGAACTGGCAGAAACAAAATACTTTGCATATTGCTTGGGGTGGGTTCACTCATTCATTGATCTTACAGATTGGTTAATTATCCATATCCCAAACACTTTGGTAGGTCTATAGGAGATATACATTATCATGAGATATAACCTCTGCTCTCGAGATGTTTCTAGGCTGTGTGTTCTTGCTCTGGGTTACATTTTAACAGTCTTAAGCACACATAAGCATTTAAAAACAAAACAAAACAAACTGAAGTGAAATTCACCTAACATAAAGCTAACCATTTTAAAGTGAACAATTCAGTGGTATTTAGTACATAGACAATATTATATAACTATTATCTCTATCAAGCTTCAGAACAATTTAATCACTCAAAGTAAAAACTCATCTATGTTAGTAGTTACTCCCTACCTCTATTTCTCCCAGTCTCCCTTCTAATATTCTGTCGCTTTACAGTTACCTGTTCTGAGTACTTCATGTAAATGGAATCAAACAATATGTGAGCTGTTGTGTCTGACTTCTTTGACTTCATGTAATGTTTTTAAGGTTCATCCACATTGCTGTTACCTGTTCTAGTACTTTACTGTTTTTTTTAATAGCCAAACAATATTATATTGTATGAATATCACACAATTTGTTTATCCATTCATTTCTTGGTAGATATTTGGGTGTTTCTGTCTTTCAGCTATTGTGAATAGTGTTACAGTGAATATTTGTGTGTAAGTATTAGTTTGAGTACCAGTATTCAATTCTTTGGGGCATATATCTAGGAGTAGAATTGCTGAGTCATGTGGTAATTCTGTATTTATATTTTTGAGGAGTCGCCAAACTTCTACACTAGCTGCATCATTTCAAATTTCTGCAGTAATGTACAAGGGTTCCTGTCTCCATACCCTCACCAATACTTCTTATTTCTTATCCTTGTTATTTTCCATATTTTTGATTATAGCCCTCCTTGTGGGTATAAGGTGATGTCTCACTGTGATTTTGATTTGCATTTTCTTAATTAATGATCATCCTTAGCATCTTTTCATGTGATAATAAAGATTTTTTACTAATACAAGGAAACCAGGTTGAGCAAGGATGCCAGATCATCTGTAAGGGATGTTCAACTTTGTCCTTGGAAGGGAGTGTGATGAAATCATAGGAAAAGGGACTGGTAAGTTTTGAGAGGAGGAGGAGAAGGCCTGGCCTGGGCATAGCTTGAATTTGGGGAAGGAGAGAAGTTCTATAAGAGCATTTGGGAGAGAAGACACTTAGGCAGTCAAGGGACAGACTGAGGGCTTTGTGTATTGGTGAGGTTGGGTTAATAGCAAGATGAGTTTGAGTCATCCCAGGGATATAAGTGTGATGGTAGGATCAGCCTCCCTATCCACAGTTCTAACAGTGACTACTAAGCTGATGAATAAAGGACCTTCAGTGTTTAGGGAGAAGAAGCAGAACTCTGGACTGGTCATCAGAAAATCTCTATGACAGGGATTACAGGTGAAGGCAGCCTTTACCTGAGAGCACTTTGAGAAAAGTCAAGAATCCTCACCAGACTGGGAAGTAGTGAAAGCCTTGTCTTTAAAGCTGCAATTGGAGAGTAGCTAGAATAAACTAATCTTTTAAGGGTTGTATTTACTTATATATTTAGTTGGAGTGTAGTTGCTTTACAATGTTGTGATAGTTTCTGCTGTACGGCAAAGTGAATCAATCACACATATACATACATCCCTCTTCCTTGGATTTCCTTCCCATTCATGTCACCATAGAGTGTTGAAAAAGTTCTCTGTGCTATACAGTAGGTTCTCATTAGTTATCTTATTCATGCAGAGCAGTGTATATACTCTGTCTTTCAGCTATTGTGAATAGTGTTACAGTGAATATTTGTGTGTAAGTATTAGTTTGAGTACCAGTATTCAATTCTTTGGGGCATATATCTAGGAGTAGAATTGCTGAGTCATGTGGTAATTCTGTATTTATATTTTTGAGGAGTCGCCAAACTTCTACACTAGCTGCATCATTTCAAATTTCTGCAGTAATGTACAAGGGTTCCTGTCTCCATACCCTCACCAATACTTCTTATTTCTTATCCTTGTTATTTTCCATATTTTTGATTATAGCCCTCCTTGTGGGTATAAGGTGATGTCTCACTGTGATTTTGATTTGCATTTTCTTAATTAATGATCATCCTTAGCATCTTTTCATGTGATAATAAAGATTTTTTACTAATACAAGGAAACCAGGTTGAGCAAGGATGCCAGATCATCTGTAAGGGATGTTCAACTTTGTCCTTGGAAGGGAGTGTGATGAAATCATAGGAAAAGGGACTGGTAAGTTTTGAGAGGAGGAGGAGAAGGCCTGGCCTGGGCATAGCTTGAATTTGGGGAAGGAGAGAAGTTCTATAAGAGCATTTGGGAGAGAAGACACTTAGGCAGTCAAGGGACAGACTGAGGGCTTTGTGTATTGGTGAGGTTGGGTTAATAGCAAGATGAGTTTGAGTCATCCCAGGGATATAAGTGTGATGGTAGGATCAGCCTCCCTATCCACAGTTCTAACAGTGACTACTAAGCTGATGAATAAAGGACCTTCAGTGTTTAGGGAGAAGAAGCAGAACTCTGGACTGGTCATCAGAAAATCTCTATGACAGGGATTACAGGTGAAGGCAGCCTTTACCTGAGAGCACTTTGAGAAAAGTCAAGAATCCTCACCAGACTGGGAAGTAGTGAAAGCCTTGTCTTTAAAGCTGCAATTGGAGAGTAGCTAGAATAAACTAATCTTTTAAGGGTTGTATTTACTTATATATTTAGTTGGAGTGTAGTTGCTTTACAATGTTGTGATAGTTTCTGCTGTACGGCAAAGTGAATCAATCACACATATACATACATCCCTCTTCCTTGGATTTCCTTCCCATTCATGTCACCATAGAGTGTTGAAAAAGTTCTCTGTGCTATACAGTAGGTTCTCATTAGTTATCTTATTCATGCAGAGCAGTGTATATATGTCAATCTCAGTCTCCCAATCCATTCTACCCTCTTTGCCCCTCTTGGTATCCATACGTTTGTTCTCTACATCTGTGTCTGTCTGATTTGCAAATAAGTTCATCTATACCATTTTTTAAAATGAATAATTCTTGGCTATCACTATGGAATGTGTATTTTTTTTTCATATTTATCCGTGATTACACACTTTAAAAAAACCCATTTTGAAGTCTGGGAGGATCAGACTTCATCTTGACTCAATTCACACCCCTTCCGGCCTTTATACAAAATGAAAGTTGTGCTGAATGTTGCAAAATGTTGACTATGATGACTCTCATGGTCAGGCTAAGCATCTTCTGTGGCTCATTTCCATTCCCATTGTTTGCTGAAATTGCTCTCCCAAAAGGGAGTGATAGCTTCTTAATTGTCAGGTCCAGTGGCCTTTTCTTAGTTCTTATTTCACCTATTTAACCTAGTTGCCATTTATTGATCACTTTCTATATAGCAGCTCTGTTGCCAAGTACTTTCATGTTTGTAGTGTGGTTGTAAATTTAACTCACTGTAGAACTTGGATGTTTAGGGGAAAAAAATGTAATATCTTTATCTTATCTCTAAGAGGTTTGGCCTTCTTTTCAAGCTCCCAACTCACTGAGGAAAATGAATTGACTGTTCAAATCCATCTCAAAGTTACTCTGATTAAATAGTTTCCTTAGGTAGCATGGAGTATTTATTAGATTAAAATGCTCAGCTTCTCCAAAAACCTCCCTCTCTCTGCTGTCTTTTCTAAAGTGTTGTTTAGGGATGTGCACGGAAGGGACAGCTTTGCATAGCCTCAGGGCAGCATGGAAGAGCTGCTGTCCTCCGCGCGGGGGTCCTTTTCTCTTCTGGTCTCCTGATCAACGTTCCTTGTTCACGGGTCCTTGCTGTAGGCAGGGTTGTATTTACTTATATATTTAGTGGAGATTGCTTTACAATGTTGTGATAGTTTCTGCTGTCGGCAAAGTGAATCAATCACACATATACATACATCCCTCTTCCTTGGATTTCCTTCCCATTCATGTCACCATAGAGTGTTGAAAAAGTTCTCTGTGCTATACAGTAGGTTCTCATTAGTTATCTTATTCATGCAGAGCAGTGTATATATGTCAATCTCAGTCTCCCAATCCATTCTACCCTCTTTGCCCCTCTTGGTATCCATACGTTTGTTCTCTACATCTGTGTCTGTCTGATTTGCAAATAAGTTCATCTATACCATTTTTTAAAATGAATAATTCTTGGCTATCACTATGGAATGTGTATTTTTTTTTCATATTTATCCGTGATTACACACTTTAAAAAAACCCATTTTGAAGTCTGGGAGGATCAGACTTCATCTTGACTCAATTCACACCCTTCCGGCCTTTATACAAAATGAAAGTTGTGCTGAATGTTGCAAAATGTTGACTATGATGACTCTCATGGTCAGGCTAAGCATCTTCTGTGGCTCATTTCCATTCCCATTGTTTGCTGAAATTGCTCTCCCAAAAGGGAGTGATAGCTTCTTAATTGTCAGGTCCAGTGGCCTTTTCTTAGTTCTTATTTCACCTATTTAACCTAGTTGCCATTTATTGATCACTTTCTATATAGCAGCTCTGTTGCCAAGTACTTTCATGTTTGTAGTGTGGTTGTAAATTTAACTCACTGTAGAACTTGGATGTTTAGGGGAAAAAAATGTAATATCTTTATCTTATCTCTAAGAGGTTTGGCCTTCTTTTCAAGCTCCCAACTCACTGAGGAAAATGAATTGACTGTTCAAATCCATCTCAAAGTTACTCTGATTAAATAGTTTCCTTAGGTAGCATGGAGTATTTATTAGATTAAAATGCTCAGCTTCTCCAAAAACCTCCCTCTCTCTGCTGTCTTTTCTAAAGTGTTGTTTAGGGATGTGCAGGGAAGGGACAGCTTTGCATAGCCTCAGGGCAACATGGAAGAGCTGCTGTCCTCAGAGCGGGTGTCCTTTTCTCTTCTGGTCTCCTGATCAACGTTCCTTGTTCACCTGGGTGCTGCTGGCTCTGCTGACAAGTGGCTGAAGTCTGTGGTTGTTCTCTCTTGCCCTGAGTGGGCTGAGGTCTTGCTCCCTGACTGACCTAGCCTCCCTCCACTCTAGCTGACTGAGAGATTCCTTTGAGATATGCTGAATCCCCTTTGGCGCTGGCTCAGGAGGTCTGCTTTGGAGACCTTCACCACAGTCAGGGAATTCCTCCCTGAATAGCTTCTGAGGCAGAATCTCAGCTGTTGGAGAAACCTACAAAAATGTGAAAATGTAAGTTGCTCAGCCTAATTCTGTGACCCCATGGATTGTAGCCCACTAGGATCCTCTGTCCATGGAATTCTCCAGGCATGAATAATGGAGTGGGTAGCTAATTCCTTCTTCAGGGCATCTTCCCAACCCAAGGATCGAACCCAGGTCTCCTGCACTGCGGACAGATTCTTTGCCATCTGAGATACCAAAGCAACATGGAATTCCAGGGCAGCTTGGGAAAATCAAATCTTTTTCTCAGTACTATGCTCATTGATCAGATGTACTTCTCCTTCTCTGGAACAAAGCCCAGAATGAGGGGCCCTGAAGCATGCATCTCCCCACTTTGGTCAGCTACTCCTTTCTAGCTTCTTCTTCCCACAATCCTCTGGAAGGAAGTTGGCCACCTCCTCTTCCTCTTCTGATCTGGACACCCTTTATATAAAATGAGGGTCTAGTCCTGAACTTGCGTCCTTGTCAACGGTCTTATTAGGAAGTTGGCCATTTATGATCACTTTCTATATAGCAGCTCTGTTGCCAAGTACTTTCATGTTTGTAGTGTGGTTGTAAATTTAACTCACTGTAGAACTTGGATGTTTAGGGGAAAAAAATGTAATATCTTTATCTTATCTCTAAGAGGTTTGGCCTTCTTTTCAAGCTCCCAACTCACTGAGGAAAATGAATTGACTGTTCAAATCCATCTCAAAGTTACTCTGATTAAATAGTTTCCTTAGGTAGCATGGAGTATTTATTAGATTAAAATGCTCAGCTTCTCCAAAAACCTCCCTCTCTCTGCTGTCTTTTCTAAAGTGTTGTTTAGGGATGTGCAGGGAAGGGACAGCTTTGCATAGCCTCAGGGCAACATGGAAGAGCTGCTGTCCTCAGAGCGGGTGCCCTTTTTCTCTTCTGGTCTCCTGATCAACGTTCCTTGTTCACCTGGGTGCTGCTGGCTCTGCTGACAAGTGGCTGAAGTCTGTGGTTGTTCTCTCTTGCCCTGAGTGGGCTGAGGTCTTGCTCCCTGACTGACCTAGCCTCCCTCCACTCTAGCTGACTGAGAGATTCCTTTGAGATATGCTGAATCCCCTTTGGCGCTGGCTCAGGAGGTCTGCTTTGGAGACCTTCACCACAGTCAGGGAATTCCTCCCTGAATAGCTTCTGAGGCAGAATCTCAGCTGTTGGAGAAACCTACAAAAATGTGAAAATGTAAGTTGCTCAGCCTAATTCTGTGACCCCATGGATTGTAGCCCACTAGGATCCTCTGTCCATGGAATTCTCCAGGCATGAATAATGGAGTGGGTAGCTAATTCCTTCTTCAGGGCATCTTCCCAACCCAAGGATCGAACCCAGGTCTCCTGCACTGCGGACAGATTCTTTGCCATCTGAGATACCAAAGCAACATGGAATTCCAGGGCAGCTTGGGAAAATCAAATCTTTTTCTCAGTACTATGCTCATTGATCAGATGTACTTCTCCTTCTCTGGAACAAAGCCCAGAATGAGGGGCCCTGAAGCATGCATCTCCCCACTTTGGTCAGCTACTCCTTTCTAGCTTCTTCTTCCCACAATCCTCTGGAAGGAAGTTGGCCACCTCCTCTTCCTCTTCTGATCTGGACACCCTTTATATAAAATGAGGGTCTAGTCCTGAACTTGCGTCCTTGTCAACGGTCTTATTGAGGAATCCTAGTTTTGCACACCAGGAGTTGAATATTACCTCAGTCTTACCTTTGCGTCCCTTCTCTGATAGCCCCTCACCTGCAACAGATCCCCACCAATTGAATGCCTTGGGCATGCTACCATCTTGTCGCTAATGCACGGTCTCCACAGCAGCAGCATCTCCAACAGTGCCAGGGGTGTACAGTATTGATACTTCCCAGTCCTACTGAATCAGAATCTGCACTGTAACAGTACCTTCAGGTGATCAGTGTGAATGCCAAAGTCTGAGAAGCAGTAGACTAGGACAAAGACCATGTTATCAAAGATAAAAGAGAAAAACACCTCTTTGAAAAAATGTGGAACATTTTTCGGTTGCATATGTATTGTTTAGTTTTATTTAGTCACATCTCATCTCATCAATCATCTCATGTAACCACAACAGTCCTAGGAGGTGGCTGGCTGTAATTTCCTCCATCTCATGGTGTGACAGACAGGCTCAGGAAAGTGAAATAAAGTGCTGGTGACCTCCCACAAGCGGGCCAGGCGTCGGCTCTGAGCCCAGGCTGTCTAACTTCACAGCTCCAGTTCTCAAGTAGGCGATGTTACCCCACACTCCTCTTAACATCTTCCCCTACTGTTTGTCACAAACCATAACCTCCTCTCTTACCCACCTTTTGAAATATTTATTTTATTTTGATTTATTTGGCTATGCTGAGTCTTAGTTGTGGTGTGCAAGATCTTCGGTCTTTGTTGAGGCATGCAGGATTTTCTGTTGAGGCATTTGAACTCTTACTTGTGACATATGGATTCTAGTTCCTTGACCAGGAATCAGACTCAGGTCCCCTGCATTGGCAGTGCAGAGTCTTAGCCACTAGACCACCAGGGAAGTCCCTCTTGCCCCATTGTTTCCCCCTCTGCCCACTGGGGGGTTCCTGGCTCTTTAGCATCTGAGTTTCTTAGTGTTGAATTGTTTGGCTGCAGGATTTCTGACCCCATGCCTGCTCTACAGTGTTCTAGGCTGTAGCTTTCATCTGTAAATATTCATCTCTTTAGGTTCATGTCTGTACCACACAAAACTGAATACCAGGTCATCTTCTGGATTCTTGCTCTGCAGTAACAAGGAGAGTATCAGTAAGGAAGATGTGTCTTCAGCTGGTCTCCAAGGTGGGTCTTATTGGGAAGTGGAGAGAGGGGAGAGGGTTTTATAGATGAGAAGTTAATGGGAAAAGGTTCAGAATAAGAATGTGCATGTAATGTTGGGAGACGATAATTTCTTGCTATGTGCCTGGCTAGGGTTTGATGTCATGATGCATTTCTCTGACTCAAGTGTACTTCTTTACCCTTGATCACCTGTCTGGTTGCTCACCCACCTCTTGTCCAAACCTTTGGCTTCAGTATATGCCTTGTTCGTGGAGTCTCGGCTTTCCACCTCCAAATTCCTTGATTTACCATCAGCACCAAACTTCCAGAGGAACAGCCCAATCTTTTATTCTTTAAAAAATGTGGAACATTTTCGGTTGCATATGTATTGTTTAGTTTTATTTAGTCACATCTCATCTCATCAATCATCTCATGTAACCACAACAGTCCTAGGAGGTGGCTGGCTGTAATTTCCTCCATCTCATGGTGTGACAGACAGGCTCAGGAAAGTGAAATAAAGTGCTGGTGACCTCCCACAAGCGGGCCAGGCGTCGGCTCTGAGCCCAGGCTGTCTAACTTCACAGCTCCAGTTCTCAAGTAGGCGATGTTACCCCACACTCCTCTTAACATCTTCCCCTACTGTTTGTCACAAACCATAACCTCCTCTCTTACCCACCTTTTGAAATATTTATTTTATTTTGATTTATTTGGCTATGCTGAGTCTTAGTTGTGGTGTGCAAGATCTTCGGTCTTTGTTGAGGCATGCAGGATTTTCTGTTGAGGCATTTGAACTCTTACTTGTGACATATGGATTCTAGTTCCTTGACCAGGAATCAGACTCAGGTCCCCTGCATTGGCAGTGCAGAGTCTTAGCCACTAGACCACCAGGGAAGTCCCTCTTGCCCCATTGTTTCCCCCTCTGCCCACTGGGGGGTTCCTGGCTCTTTAGCATCTGAGTTTCTTAGTGTTGAATTGTTTGGCTGCAGGATTTCTGACCCCATGCCTGCTCTACAGTGTTCTAGGCTGTAGCTTTCATCTGTAAATATTCATCTCTTTAGGTTCATGTCTGTACCACACAAAACTGAATACCAGGTCATCTTCTGGATTCTTGCTCTGCAGTAACAAGGAGAGTATCAGTAAGGAAGATGTGTCTTCAGCTGGTCTCCAAGGTGGGTCTTATTGGGAAGTGGAGAGAGGGGAGAGGGTTTTATAGATGAGAAGTTAATGGGAAAAGGTTCAGAATAAGAATGTGCATGTAATGTTGGGAGACGATAATTTCTTGCTATGTGCCTGGCTAGGGTTTGATGTCATGATGCATTTCTCTGACTCAAGTGTACTTCTTTACCCTTGATCACCTGTCTGGTTGCTCACCCACCTCTTGTCCAAACCTTTGGCTTCAGTATATGCCTTGTTCGTGGAGTCTCGGCTTTCCACCTCCAAATTCCTTGATTTACCATCAGCACCAAACTTCCAGAGGAACAGCCCAATCTTTTATTCTTTGTGATATCTTCTTTTTTTTCCTGGTCCCTTTCTTTCCATTCTGACCACCAGTGTTATAATTTGGGCTCATGTATTTGGTTATTTATTATAACAGAGTAAGTGACCTTTCTGTCTTCTGCCTTTTCATCCCTAAACTGGACTACATATTATGAAATTCCTGGGCCTGGTTCAGGGCAGCTGCATTTCAAAAGTGGGTAAAATATATATTCATTTCTTGCTCTAAAGTTGTCAGATTTGCACCATTGAATAAAAGGGTAGAGCTCAATTCCTTGATGTTACACACTTAAAAATCTTCCCGATTCCAGTTTTACTGTGTTACATCTTATCATCGTCCCAGTGTGGGGTCTCTGTTTAAGATAGGCTGCCTTGAACAGTGTTCCTTCAACATTTCAAGCACGTGCTCGCTTGTAGACCCCCTCTTCTTCATTGAAATTTCCTCCTGGAATGACTCTCCACTCACCCAAATCATGCTCATCTTGTTTCTTTTAGTTAAAAATTTTTATTTTTATTACAGTCTAGTTGCATTGAAAAGTTGTGTTAGTTTCTGCTGTACAATGGAGTGAATCAGCTATATGTATACATATATTCACTTCCCTCTGTGCCTTCCCTCTCACTACCTCTCCCCTCAAACCCCAATGCCATCCATCCAATTCACCACAGAACCCTGAGCTGAGCACAGCAGATTCAGCACATTCTCAGTAGCTCTCTGTTTCACATATGCAAGTGCATGTGGGTCAGTCCTAACCTCCCACTTCTTCCTGCTCTCCACTCCATGTCCACATGTCTCTTCCCTATGTCAGTATCTCTGTTCCTGACCTGCAAACGGGTTCACCTATACCATTTTTCTAGATTCCACATGTATATGTTAATATACTTCTGGGGGCTATTTGTTGCCTGGCTAGGGTTTGATGTCATGATGCATTTCTCTGACTCAAGTGTACTTCTTTACCCTTGATCACCTGTCTGGTTGCTCACCCACCTCTTGTCCAAACCTTTGGCTTCAGTATATGCCTTGTTCGTGGAGTCTCGGCTTTCCACCTCCAAATTCCTTGATTTACCATCAGCACCAAACTTCCAGAGGAACAGCCCAATCTTTTATTCTTTGTGATATCTTCTTTTTTTTCCTGGTCCCTTTCTTTCCATTCTGACCACCAGTGTTATAATTTGGGCTCATGTATTTGGTTATTTATTATAACAGAGTAAGTGACCTTTCTGTCTTCTGCCTTTTCATCCCTAAACTGGACTACATATTATGAAATTCCTGGGCCTGGTTCAGGGCAGCTGCATTTCAAAAGTGGGTAAAATATATATTCATTTCTTGCTCTAAAGTTGTCAGATTTGCACCATTGAATAAAAGGGTAGAGCTCAATTCCTTGATGTTACACACTTAAAAATCTTCCCGATTCCAGTTTTACTGTGTTACATCTTATCATCGTCCCAGTGTGGGGTCTCTGTTTAAGATAGGCTGCCTTGAACAGTGTTCCTTCAACATTTCAAGCACGTGCTCGCTTGTAGACCCCCTCTTCTTCATTGAAATTTCCTCCTGGAATGACTCTCCACTCACCCAAATCATGCTCATCTTGTTTCTTTTAGTTAAAATTTTTATTTTTATTACAGTCTAGTTGCATTGAAAAGTTGTGTTAGTTTCTGCTGTACAATGGAGTGAATCAGCTATATGTATACATATATTCACTTCCCTCTGTGCCTTCCCTCTCACTACCTCTCCCCTCAAACCCCAATGCCATCCATCCAATTCACCACAGAACCCTGAGCTGAGCACAGCAGATTCAGCACATTCTCAGTAGCTCTCTGTTTCACATATGCAAGTGCATGTGGGTCAGTCCTAACCTCCCACTTCTTCCTGCTCTCCACTCCATGTCCACATGTCTCTTCCCTATGTCAGTATCTCTGTTCCTGACCTGCAAACGGGTTCACCTATACCATTTTTCTAGATTCCACATGTATATGTTAATATACAATGTTTTTCTCTTTCTGACTTACTTCACTCTGTATGACAGACTCTAGGTCCATCCACATTTCTACAAATGACCCAGTTTAGTTCCTTTTTATGCCCATCTTTTTAAGGCTAAACAGAAGACTTCTCTCTCCCTTGAATCTCCCCATAGCCATCCCACAGTGGAGATCCAGAATATTGCTCATTATTAAGGGTCTAGTGCAGAGTTTCCCAATCATGGAATTATTGACTTGTTGGGAAAAATAATTCTTTGTTATAGGGGACTGTCCTGCGCATTGTAGGATGTTTAGATAAGTCTCTGGCTTTTAGTCCAGATGCCAAGGGCACACCTTCCCCTATTTCTAACAACCAAAAATATCCCAGATGTTGCCAAGTGTTCCCTGGGAAAGGAGAGACTCAAAATCATCCACCTGTTGAGAGATACTGGTCTAATACAATGAAGGAAGGTCTGAACTAATGGAGCTATCAGTATTTGCAGAAGGATTAGAGATGGGAGCTATTTTCTGGGATACAAAAGTCATGTCATAGGATGACTTCCAATTGATTTAGAATATTGAGTTGGAGGACATCATTATAAACCTACCTATATGCTGCCTCTGTAGTCTCATCCCCTTTGTCTGGCTGCAGCAGCCATTAGAAAGAAAACTATATATGCTCTATGCCTGCTTCTACCTTTTGTTTTAAAGTTTCTTCTTCATTGAAATTTCCTCCTGGAATGACTCTCCACTCACCCAAATCATGCTCATCTTGTTTCTTTTAGTTAAAATTTTTATTTTTATTACAGTCTAGTTGCATTGAAAAGTTGTGTTAGTTTCTGCTGTACAATGGAGTGAATCAGCTATATGTATACATATATTCACTTCCCTCTGTGCCTTCCCTCTCACTACCTCTCCCCTCAAACCCCAATGCCATCCATCCAATTCACCACAGAACCCTGAGCTGAGCACAGCAGATTCAGCACATTCTCAGTAGCTCTCTGTTTCACATATGCAAGTGCATGTGGGTCAGTCCTAACCTCCCACTTCTTCCTGCTCTCCACTCCATGTCCACATGTCTCTTCCCTATGTCAGTATCTCTGTTCCTGACCTGCAAACGGGTTCACCTATACCATTTTTCTAGATTCCACATGTATATGTTAATATACAATGTTTTTCTCTTTCTGACTTACTTCACTCTGTATGACAGACTCTAGGTCCATCCACATTTCTACAAATGACCCAGTTTAGTTCCTTTTTATGCCCATCTTTTTAAGGCTAAACAGAAGACTTCTCTCTCCCTTGAATCTCCCCATAGCCATCCCACAGTGGAGATCCAGAATATTGCTCATTATTAAGGGTCTAGTGCAGAGTTTCCCAATCATGGAATTATTGACTTGTTGGGAAAAATAATTCTTTGTTATAGGGGACTGTCCTGCGCATTGTAGGATGTTTAGATAAGTCTCTGGCTTTTAGTCCAGATGCCAAGGGCACCCCTTTCCCCCTATTTCTAACAACCAAAAATATCCCAGATGTTGCCAAGTGTTCCCTGGGAAAGGAGAGACTCAAAATCATCCACCTGTTGAGAGATACTGGTCTAATACAATGAAGGAAGGTCTGAACTAATGGAGCTATCAGTATTTGCAGAAGGATTAGAGATGGGAGCTATTTTCTGGGATACAAAAGTCATGTCATAGGATGACTTCCAATTGATTTAGAATATTGAGTTGGAGGACATCATTATAAACCTACCTATATGCTGCCTCTGTAGTCTCATCCCCTTTGTCTGGCTGCAGCAGCCATTAGAAAGAAAACTATATATGCTCTATGCCTGCTTCTACCTTGTAGTTTCTTTGTCATGTTCTTTAAACTTAAAAACGGTCCTTCTTTTTGCATTTGAAATTACTAAAGAAGAAATTACAGTGAATATGCTGAGCATTCCTTGGAGAATATCTATTTGGTACAGAATTTAAAGTAAGAAAAATGAGAATGCTTAAATTGAGGTCTGAATTCAGCATGTCTGTAATTCAGAGATACAGTAAAGAACAAAACTGAACCTTAACATATAGATCCTTGCAGAGAAGCTTTCATAACTCTTCACATTTGTTTCAAGTGCACACACTACTTATTTAATCCAAACTTCTTTCTAAATAAATTTTTGATATTAAGAATTGGCTTAATATCATTACCTTCAAAATCAAAATCCTAATTTTCAATTGGATTTTTTTTCTCTTTGAAACTAGTGCAAAGCTTTTGGAATATAGGAATGAATTGGTAATTAATGTAATCATACAGAAATTTGTCCAGCTGGTTTATATCCCTGGAAGAAATATGGACATGGCAAAGCATTAGTAGTAATAATAAGTAGGTTATCTCCTGAACTGTAGGGACAGGGACCCTAGAGCTAATTGAATAACACTTATTCTTGAAGTGAAGTGAAAGTCATTCAGTTGTGTCTGACTCTGCGACCCATAGATGAGCCATGAAATTCTCAAGGCAAGAATATTGGAGTGGGTAGCCTTTCTCTTCTCTAAGGGACTTCCCAACCCAGGGATTGTACCAAGGTCTCCCACATTGCAGGTAGGTTCTTTGCCATTTGAGCCACCAAGGAAGCCCAAGAATAAAGGAGTGAGTAGCTTCTCCTTCCTCCAGGGGATCTTCCTGACCCCAACTGAAGTCTCCTGCTTTGCAAGAAGATTCTTTACCAGCTGAGCTACAAGAGAAGCCCCAACACCTATTCTTAGTCTTTGTTATCTAGACTCCTAGAAAGACAAGAGGAACTTTTGTAAATGATAAACATACGGTTCAGAAGATTTGATAACTTGTTATTTTTACTTAATACTCAAGGAGAATCCAGTTTAATGGCTTGAAGTCTGATGAGCCTCTTCCTACAATCTCTCTAAGACACTCAATGTGACTATTCGGCAATTTGACTAATCTTTAAGCCACCAAGACCCCATTTTAACAAGGATAGAAACTACAGTACTGCTCTCTTATATCTGGTTCTTTTAACTGAACAAATAGATAGGTAGTTGAACTGTATACATAATTTCAAAGAACTTCTTATTGTTGGGAAAAATCCCATTTCCTAGTTCTCATGTTTCTATTCATTCATTCTTCATTGAGTATTTACTGAGATCTAGGGACTTGGGAATCAGCAGTGAATAAAATAGAGGACACCCTTGGGGAGATTACATTCTATTCCAAGAAGGAGCATCTGACTCCAAGAAGGAAAAATAATGGGAAGGTATCTTCTTCTTCTTTTTTTTTAAAGATTTATTTATTTTATTATTTATTTTTGAGCAGGGGTTGGGTTGGGGAGGGAGGGGAGCGGGCAGGCCACTTCTATTGGTCTTTCATTTCTCTATTTTCATCCGTCTATGTTCCTTGGCTCCTGTGCAAATTTGGAATTAATGATTTTTCATACAGAAATTTGCCCTGGTTTATATCCCTGGAAGAAATATGGACATGGCAAAGCATTAGTAGTAATAATAAGTAGGTTATCTCCTGAACTGTAGGGACAGGGACCCTAGAGCTAATTGAATAACACTTATTCTTGAAGTGAAGTGAAAGTCATTCAGTTGTGTCTGACTCTGCGACCCATAGATGAGCCATGAAATTCTCAAGGCAAGAATATTGGAGTGGGTAGCCTTTCTCTTCTCTAAGGGACTTCCCAACCCAGGGATTGTACCAAGGTCTCCCACATTGCAGGTAGGTTCTTTGCCATTTGAGCCACCAAGGAAGCCCAAGAATAAAGGAGTGAGTAGCTTCTCCTTCCTCCAGGGGATCTTCCTGACCCCAACTGAAGTCTCCTGCTTTGCAAGAAGATTCTTTACCAGCTGAGCTACAAGAGAAGCCCCAACACCTATTCTTAGTCTTTGTTATCTAGACTCCTAGAAAGACAAGAGGAACTTTTGTAAATGATAAACATAGGGTTCAGAAGATTTGATAACTTGTTATTTTTTACTTAATACTCAAGGAGAATCCAGTTTAATGGCTTGAAGTCTGATGAGCCTCTTCCTACAATCTCTCTAAGACACTCAATGTGACTATTCGGCAATTTGACTAATCTTTAAGCCACCAAGACCCCATTTTAACAAGGATAGAAACTACAGTACTGCTCTCTTATATCTGGTTCTTTTAACTGAACAAATAGATAGGTAGTTGAACTGTATACATAATTTCAAAGAACTTCTTATTGTTGGGAAAAATCCCATTTCCTAGTTCTCATGTTTCTATTCATTCATTCTTCATTGAGTATTTACTGAGATCTAGGGACTTGGGAATCAGCAGTGAATAAAATAGAGGACACCCTTGGGGAGATTACATTCTATTCCAAGAAGGAGCATCTGACTCCAAGAAGGAAAAATAATGGGAAGGTATCTTCTTCTTCTTTTTTTTTAAAGATTTATTTATTTTATTATTTATTTTTGAGCAGGGGTTGGGTTGGGGAGGGAGGGGAGCGGGCAGGCCACTTCTATTGGTCTTTCATTTCTCTATTTTCATCCGTCTATGTTCCTTGGCTCCTGTGGGCCTCCCATCGTGGTGGCGTCTGTCTCTACAGAGCGCCAGCTCTGGGCGCATGCGCTCCAGAGCTCCAGCTTGGTAATTGGACACATGGGTCCAGCTGCTCTGCGACACGTGGGATCTTGCCAGGCCAGGGATCGAACTGGCGCCCCTTGCACTGCAAGGCGGTGTCCTTACCCACTGGACCACCAGGGGAAGCCCTTGTTGGTTTTTTTTTTTAAGTGCTTCATTTTTGTCATCAAGCAATTTTCTTCCTTTGAACCCTCCAGCACTTCCATTTTGCTGCCACCTGTTCCAGGTGTCCTGCCTTTTCTTTCTCCTGGTTGCTGCATACTCTGTCCTTTTCCGTTGCCTGATCATGGAGGTTCTCGTCAGGTTGCTCAGTTTTGGCAAATACTTGAGAGTAGCAAGTTGTCAGCTTATTTTAGTGCACCAAGTAAAGTGTTTCCTTCTTCCTGTCTCCTTAGGTGCAAAGGCTACTGTACTCCTACCATTTCCGTTTCTGTCATTCCCCGCAAGGGCTGCCTGCTTGTCTGTTTCAGACTCTGCCTCATTTTCGTCCATGTTGTAGTCATCGTCCGCTCCCAGTTTCTGCTGGTTCCTTCCTTCCTTGTTGGCATCCTGCTCCTCCTCCTGCCCATCGCGGATGACAAACTGGTCCCACTCAGGGTCCTCCGCCTCCTGGTTCTGCTGGCTCGTCTCTTCAACTCCAAAGCTGCCTCAAGGCTGGGGGCTGGTGTCTCGGGCTCGCTGTGGCTGGGCACGTTTCCTCTTATTTCGGGCATCTGTGCCTCCTGGGGTGGGCCTGCTTCCTGCGGCCTGAGCTGGGGCTCACTGGGAGCTCGGGGCTCCTGGCTTTGGTCCTTCTGTTCATTCAGGTCTCGGGCAGGTACGGCCTCATTTCCCTTCCTGGTGACTTCTTCTATTCGCTCTTCACACTGCTCCTTCACCTCATTCATCTGGTTGATGCACTGGTTTAGGTCGTAGGAGAACTTCCTCTCCAGGTTGGTCTGGTTCCTCTGAAACTGGAGGACATCCTGTTGCAGCCTGCCGTAATTCTTCTGCAGGGCCTTTAACTGGTCTTGCAAGGTTCGGATGAGTCTCTCGCCTGTGGTGATGTTACTCACTAAAACTGCCTGCAGCCCTCTGTAACCAAGGGCGCTGCACACAGCTGGCTGAACCTGGGCCGTGGAGGCTGCAGTTCGCCCCTCTCCACACACGGCCTGAGCTGGGCAGAGGCTGGCACCCACAGCGAGCGTGGGAACCAACCCCCCATGGACACCCAGGGATGCTCCAATTTCACTCCCCCAGCTGAGCTGTCCTATCTCCGTATACACAGCTCTACCAACAATTTACCAGCTACCCTCAGGGCTTCTGGGTCTTATAAAGGGCTAAAGGGAGGCCGGAAGGTATCTTCTTTTTCTTGTTGTTCAGTTGCTAAGTCGTGTCTGGCTCTTTATGACTCCCATGAACTGCAGCATGCCAGGCTTCCCTGTCCTTCACTGACTCCCAGAGTTTACAAAAATTCATGACCATTGAGTCAATGACATCATCCAACCATCTCTTCTTCTGTTGTCCCCTTCTCCTTTCACCTTCAATCTTTTCCAGCATCAGGGTCTTTTCCAATGAGTTGTCTCTTTCCATCAGTTGGCCAAAACATTGGGGTTTCAGCTTTAGCATCCCCTTGAACCGTATGAAAAGGTAGTTTCTAACCTTCCCTCTATAACCCTTACTCAGTCTTCCCCAGCCCGATCTAGATTCTGAGAGTGGGAAATTGGTATGAATCATAATAAATTCTTTCTTCTCTCTTTCTGAAGCATGTTTTGCTACTCCTTCCAAGGAGTGTCCCCTTGGAGCCCATGTTTATGTGCTTTGGGGTTGGTGATTCAATGCTCAGGGAACAGTATTTCAAGCTGTGACTACATACCCAAGTTCTCTCCTCCATATCAGTAATCAAGCTGACATGTTGATCCTCCATTAATTTTATATGTCTTTTTCTCAGAAATCAGAGAAGAGAAAGAGGTGATTACCTATCAGCCTCAAACTTTCTATGCCCACCCTCTCAGTATCATGAACATTATCAAGTTTAAGCAACAGCTCTGCTGTTGGCTACCCATGAGGGATCTTTTAGGGAGGACCTGGACCCTTTAGGAGACAACAGTCCTTTTATTTCTGTGTTCAAGCGGGTGACAGATGCCTAGAATCCCTTATCGCATGGAGTCCTGGCTAGAGTTCTTATCATGTACTCACTATAAAAAAAAGTTGGCCTGTATGACCAAGTTCAAATCTAGAGAGACAGTAATCCCTCTATGCAGGAGAATGAACAGGGACATACCACATATACTGCTTGCTCTTCTAGGCTATGTACAGGGACAAAAACCTAATAAGGCTCAACCCACAGCAGTGGACCACTCCAGGGCTATTCTCCCCAGCTGAGCTGTCCTATCTCCGTATACACAGCTCTACCAACAATTTACCAGCTACCCTCAGGGCTTCTGGGTCTTATAAAGGGCTAAAGGGAGGCCGGAAGGTATCTTCTTTTTCTTGTTGTTCAGTTGCTAAGTCGTGTCTGGCTCTTTATGACTCCCATGAACTGCAGCATGCCAGGCTTCCCTGTCCTTCACTGACTCCCAGAGTTTACAAAAATTCATGACCATTGAGTCAATGACATCATCCAACCATCTCTTCTTCTGTTGTCCCCTTCTCCTTTCACCTTCAATCTTTTCCAGCATCAGGGTCTTTTCCAATGAGTTGTCTCTTTCCATCAGTTGGCCAAAACATTGGGGTTTCAGCTTTAGCATCCCCTTGAACCGTATGAAAAGGTAGTTTCTAACCTTCCCTCTATAACCCTTACTCAGTCTTCCCCAGCCCGATCTAGATTCTGAGAGTGGGAAATTGGTATGAATCATAATAAATTCTTTCTTCTCTCTTTCTGAAGCATGTTTTGCTACTCCTTCCAAGGAGTGTCCCCTTGGAGCCCATGTTTATGTGCTTTGGGGTTGGTGATTCAATGCTCAGGGAACAGTATTTCAAGCTGTGACTACATACCCAAGTTCTCTCCTCCATATCAGTAATCAAGCTGACATGTTGATCCTCCATTAATTTTATATGTCTTTTTCTCAGAAATCAGAGAAGAGAAAGAGGTGATTACCTATCAGCCTCAAACTTTCTATGCCCACCCTCTCAGTATCATGAACATTATCAAGTTTAAGCAACAGCTCTGCTGTTGGCTACCCATGAGGGATCTTTTAGGGAGGACCTGGACCCTTTAGGAGACAACAGTCCTTTTATTTCTGTGTTCAAGCGGGTGACAGATGCCTAGAATCCCTTATCGCATGGAGTCCTGGCTAGAGTTCTTATCATGTACTCACTATAAAAAAAAGTTGGCCTGTATGACCAAGTTCAAATCTAGAGAGACAGTAATCCCTCTATGCAGGAGAATGAACAGGGACATACCACATATACTGCTTGCTCTTCTAGGCTATGTACATCTTCCTGTTCTGAAAATGACATCTAATAAGCTTGTTTATTTTTAAAGATGAGGAAGCTGAGCCCAGAGAGATGAACGTTTCAAAGTTTCCTAATCACTCTCCATGCTCCTTATGACCCTTCCTCCTGTAACTTGGTTAACAGGGAATAGAGGGTGAACTAGAACCTGTCTCATGCTCTTTCTGCAGCATCACAAACTGTTCTCCTGAGAATAAACCATGTTGGAAAAGTCCTTGGAGATTATTTTTTGGGATTGTAAAAAGTAATGAAAAACAACTTTCCCCCCTTATCAAAGTAATACACTTAATTTTGAAAAGGTTAGAAAGCATGGAAAAGATAAAAGGAGGAAGTAAAAAATCAGCTTTCCACTCAGAGGTAATTCAGAGGTAATCAGTATAAATATTTGAATGTATATTCTTTTCGTTTTTTTTTTAAGTGTATATGGATATGAACATACACATATAAAATACACTAAAGAAAGAGCTGTACTGTATATACTGTTTCACAAGTCACTGTTTTTTCACCTAACAATATATTTTGGAAAATGGTTTATGTTGTTAAATAGTATTATCATGACATCATTTCTATGGTATTTTATTCTGTGGACATGATTTATCTCCCAGAGTTGAATGGTTATGTTCTTTCCAATGATTAGCTGTAGTAAATAACAGTGTGACAAATATCCTCACCTGTACTATATGCCTGAGAAAGTTGGGGCCAAGGAGGCATGGTGGCTTCACTTGCCTTATGTATGCCTCAGAAATCAGAGAAGAGAAAGAGGTGATTACCTATCAGCCTCAAACTTTCTATGCCCACCCTCTCAGTATCATGAACATTATCAAGTTTAAGCAACAGCTCTGCTGTTGGCTACCCATGAGGGATCTTTTAGGGAGGACCTGGACCCTTTAGGAGACAACAGTCCTTTTATTTCTGTGTTCAAGCGGGTGACAGATGCCTAGAATCCCTTATCGCATGGAGTCCTGGCTAGAGTTCTTATCATGTACTCACTATAAAAAAAAGTTGGCCTGTATGACCAAGTTCAAATCTAGAGAGACAGTAATCCCTCTATGCAGGAGAATGAACAGGGACATACCACATATACTGCTTGCTCTTCTAGGCTATGTACATCTTCCTGTTCTGAAAATGACATCTAATAAGCTTGTTTATTTTTAAAGATGAGGAAGCTGAGCCCAGAGAGATGAACGTTTCAAAGTTTCCTAATCACTCTCCATGCTCCTTATGACCCTTCCTCCTGTAACTTGGTTAACAGGGAATAGAGGGTGAACTAGAACCTGTCTCATGCTCTTTCTGCAGCATCACAAACTGTTCTCCTGAGAATAAACCATGTTGGAAAAGTCCTTGGAGATTATTTTTGGTATTGTAAAAAAGTAATGAAAAACAACTTTCTCCCCTTATCAAAGTAATACACTTAATTTTGAAAAGGTTAGAAAGCATGGAAAAGATAAAAGGAGGAAGTAAAAAATCAGCTTTCCACTCAGAGGTAATTCAGAGGTAATCAGTATAAATATTTGAATGTATATTCTTTTCGTTTTTTTTTTAAGTGTATATGGATATGAACATACACATATAAAATACACTAAAGAAAGAGCTGTACTGTATATACTGTTTCACAAGTCACTGTTTTTTCACCTAACAATATATTTTGGAAAATGGTTTATGTTGTTAAATAGTATTATCATGACATCATTTCTATGGTATTTTATTCTGTGGACATGATTTATCTCCCAGAGTTGAATGGTTATGTTCTTTCCAATGATTAGCTGTAGTAAATAACAGTGTGACAAATATCCTCACCTGTACTATATGCCTGAGAAAGTTGGGGCCAAGGAGGCATGGTGGCTTCACTTGCCTGGGTTCACATGGCTACTAAAGCCTCGTTTCCCCATTCCAGATTCTGTGCTTATTTCACTCTTACCACAGTTGCCCTCTGATTTCCAGGACAGAGTCCAAGGGTTTGTACCTCCCCTGGGTCCCAGGCTGTTGTGTAGCATGTCACAGCATGTCAGCTGGGTTCATTCATTTATTCAGCACATATTTGTTGAGCATCCTCTGTGCCCTAGGCACTGGTTCTCCCCTGGGGGTGGTCAGTGAACAAGACAGATGGATCTTTACTCTGAAGGAAACGTTATTCTAGTTGGGAAGACAGACAATAAGTAAACATGTTTACAAACAAGGTGATCTCAGGTAGTGATAAGGGCAGTTAAGAAAGTAAGGCAAGGAGGCCCATTTGAAAATGGTGGGGTTGGAGGGTGAATGAATGCTGTTGGTGCATTTGCTTTGTGCTGGTGTCCTGTGTTGTGCATTTTCCCTCCCACAGACTGCAACCTGGCAGTCTTCAAAGGTCTGCCTTTGTGTTGTTTGAGCCATTTCATAGGCGGGCTCGAAAGCTAGGAGTGCTGGGTGCCTCTGTTCACACTGCCCTCCTCCAACCAGCTTTGCCCAGTGACTGCATGGTGTGAGAATGCACAAGCCCTGCTCTCTTGCAATGCATCTGGGCAAACTCTCAGGCCTAAATGACCCCAGAGCTCCCATGGGATCAGGCTGAGGCTGGGCCTCTGCCTCAATTCACACCCTCACCTGACTTGTCCTAACATCTCATCCTCTGACCCTGCCCCTCCCTCACTCACTAGTTTCCCTGGGCAGTATATTCTTAATAAACCACCTACACGTGAATCCACGGCTCAGGGTGTGCTTCCTGGATATTTAACCCAAGAAGTAGATATTGCTTCTTTAGAGGATGAGCAAGGAAGGCCTCCCTGAGGAATGCTGTCTGAACTGAAATCCAAATAACCAGAAGCCCATCAAGAAGCCCATCATGAGACAGTCTGGGAATGAACTCTGAGTGTTTGGGGAACAGAAAGGAGGCCGGTGTGACTTCAGAATGAGTGAGGAAGAGAGTGGAAAGAGAAGTACCCTCATCCCTTGCCTGTCTTGGGAGCTGAAGGCTGACCTACAGCTGATACAGCCTTCCTCATCACCACCTGGCAGCGGAAGGAGTTAGGGGAGATGTAGCAGCCTTTTCTCCCAAGTACACCCAAACAATCTATGGAGTGAGGCTTAAAATTGCGAGAGAAACACCAGGCTTGATTGTCCAAGGGTTTGTACCTCCCCTGGGTCCCAGGCTGTTGTGTAGCATGTCACAGCATGTCAGCTGGGTTCATTCATTTATTCAGCACATATTTGTTGAGCATCCTCTGTGCCCTAGGCACTGGTTCTCCCCTGGGGGTGGTCAGTGAACAAGACAGATGGATCTTTACTCTGAAGGAAACGTTATTCTAGTTGGGAAGACAGACAATAAGTAAACATGTTTACAAACAAGGTGATCTCAGGTAGTGATAAGGGCAGTTAAGAAAGTAAGGCAAGGAGGCCCATTTGAAAATGGTGGGGTTGGAGGGTGAATGAATGCTGTTGGTGCATTTGCTTTGTGCTGGTGTCCTGTGTTGTGCATTTTCCCTCCCACAGACTGCAACCTGGCAGTCTTCAAAGGTCTGCCTTTGTGTTGTTTGAGCCATTTCATAGGCGGGCTCGAAAGCTAGGAGTGCTGGGTGCCTCTGTTCACACTGCCCTCCTCCAACCAGCTTTGCCCAGTGACTGCATGGTGTGAGAATGCACAAGCCCTGCTCTCTTGCAATGCATCTGGGCAAACTCTCAGGCCTAAATGACCCCAGAGCTCCCATGGGATCAGGCTGAGGCTGGGCCTCTGCCTCAATTCACACCCTCACCTGACTTGTCCTAACATCTCATCCTCTGACCCTGCCCCTCCCTCACTCACTAGTTTCCCTGGGCAGTATATTCTTAATAAACCACCTACACGTGAATCCACGGCTCAGGGTGTGCTTCCTGGATATTTAACCCAAGAAGTAGATATTGCTTCTTTAGAGGATGAGCAAGGAAGGCCTCCCTGAGGAATGCTGTCTGAACTGAAATCCAAATAACCAGAAGCCCATCAAGAAGCCCATCATGAGACAGTCTGGGAATGAACTCTGAGTGTTTGGGGAACAGAAAGGAGGCCGGTGTGACTTCAGAATGAGTGAGGAAGAGAGTGGAAAGAGAAGTACCCTCATCCCTTGCCTGTCTTGGGAGCTGAAGGCTGACCTACAGCTGATACAGCCTTCCTCATCACCACCTGGCAGCGGAAGGAGTTAGGGGAGATGTAGCAGCCTTTTCTCCCAAGTACACCCAAACAATCTATGGAGTGAGGCTTAAAATTGGGAAACAGCCCACCTGAAAGCTCATGACCCCGAGGAGAGTTGAAGCTAGCCAGTGTTTTCCGGCTGTAGTGCTTGGACAGCATCTTCATTGCATAAGAGTTTCTTGCAATGATCAAATATATCCAGCAACTACAGGGCAATGGAGATCCTGGGAAGGGTTGGCTCAGCTTCTGGGCTTAGTTGGTGCTTTAAGTGAAGAGAAACAGTACTGCAGTGTCTGGTAAGAGATTTATATGATAATAATTTCTAATGTCTTGGATCTCCTCTCATTTTAAGTGTAATTACACTTACATTGTGCCAAAATGCTTCATGAAGTATATGAGTGTAACCCTGGCCGGGACAGTGAATGCAGATGAGAGTATGGATACCCCTTTGCTCAGGTGAATGTTTGCCTTCTGATAAATAGACTGGCCTGTAAAGCTGGTTCAAGACAATGCTATTGTGTGTCATGGATGAGAAAGAGGAAATGTCTTTCAAAGCGAAAATTAGGAAAGATCTAGGTTCTTTTTGTAGGCTTGAGCCTCACTGGAAATTGATTAATAAGAACACCCCAAAGGCTCAAGATGTGGAGTCTAGTTCACTTAGGACTTGGCCATGAGGGGTCCCACATATTAAATTCATCTTATTCGTTGATTTTTGTCTGATGAATCAGTAACCACATCAGTCATGCACTCGGACTTTGATTGAAATTTATAGAAATAAAAAAAATGATATAGCTTGAGATCGAGGGCAAACCCCTGATGACTGGGGCAAAATGTCATATTCTTTAAACAGACCTATTCTGCTCAAACTGTTAAGGTGTTTTAATTATAGTTTCATGCCAAGACTTTTGAGTGCTTCAGGAGCACTCAATGACAGATAACTGCTGCAATTTCTTTGAGTGTTTGGGGAACAGAAAGGAGGCCGTTTACGGTGAGGAAGAGAGTGGAGAAGTACCCTCATCCCTTGCCTGTCTTGGGAGCTGAAGGCTGACCTACAGCTGATACAGCCTTCCTCATCACCACCTGGCAGCGGAAGGAGTTAGGGGAGATGTAGCAGCCTTTTCTCCCAAGTACACCCAAACAATCTATGGAGTGAGGCTTAAAATTGGGAAACAGCCCACCTGAAAGCTCATGACCCCGAGGAGAGTTGAAGCTAGCCAGTGTTTTCCGGCTGTAGTGCTTGGACAGCATCTTCATTGCATAAGAGTTTCTTGCAATGATCAAATATATCCAGCAACTACAGGGCAATGGAGATCCTGGGAAGGGTTGGCTCAGCTTCTGGGCTTAGTTGGTGCTTTAAGTGAAGAGAAACAGTACTGCAGTGTCTGGTAAGAGATTTATATGATAATAATTTCTAATGTCTTGGATCTCCTCTCATTTTAAGTGTAATTACACTTACATTGTGCCAAAATGCTTCATGAAGTATATGAGTGTAACCCTGGCCGGGACAGTGAATGCAGATGAGAGTATGGATACCCCTTTGCTCAGGTGAATGTTTGCCTTCTGATAAATAGACTGGCCTGTAAAGCTGGTTCAAGACAATGCTATTGTGTGTCATGGATGAGAAAGAGGAAATGTCTTTCAAAGCGAAAATTAGGAAAGATCTAGGTTCTTTTTGTAGGCTTGAGCCTCACTGGAAATTGATTAATAAGAACACCCCAAAGGCTCAAGATGTGGAGTCTAGTTCACTTAGGACTTGGCCATGAGGGGTCCCACATATTAAATTCATCTTATTCGTTGATTTTTGTCTGATGAATCAGTAACCACATCAGTCATGCACTCGGACTTTGATTGAAATTTATAGAAATAAAAAAAATGATATAGCTTGAGATCGAGGGCAAACCCCTGATGACTGGGGCAAAATGTCATATTCTTTAAACAGACCTATTCTGCTCAAACTGTTAAGGTGTTTTAATTATAGTTTCATGCCAAGACTTTTGAGTGCTTCAGGAGCACTCAATGACAGATAACTGCTGCAATTTCTTTCTGATACATGTTATACTTTGTCCCTAATGCAATTTTAAAAAGAAAATTTTAGCTGACTATTGATTATGTAGGTCTAAAATGCCCTAAGTGTTTTTCCCATTTGGTTCTGTTTCACTTTGTCAATAGTTGTGTTAAGCAATCTGCATTGATTTCAATGAAGCAGTGCTATCCAGTTACCTTTACAAATGAATGGCGATGTGCCAGAGCAGAAAGGCGGTTCTGCCAGACCCTTCTTGGCTGACTTAAGCACTCAACCAACTGCCAACAGCAGTGTTCTCTTACTTTCAATAAGAGAAGGAGCAGCATACAAAAGGGAAAGGTATTTCACTGATTAAACAGGAAGAGGAGACCAAGTAACTGGCTTTATTCACCCTACAGCTTAGGGGCTTTGTGCTGTAGGAAACCCAATTGAAAGGGTTTTACCTCGATTTGAGACTTAAACCCAGGGCCCAGACCTGATCAAACCCTGCCTAGGACTAGAACCCACATGACTGGAACTTGAATTCCAGCCAGAACCCTGTTTGGGACTCGAACCCATGTGAGTAAGGCTCGATCCCAGCCAAAACCCTGCTTGGGACTTGAACCCACATAGTCAGGACTCAATCTCGGCCAAAACCCTGTCTGGGACTCAAACCCACGCGGCCAGGACTTAATCCAGCACTCACCCAATGTCTGGACCCACTGAAGCTCAGGTTCTTCGTGCCTCAACACAGAAGGAATTCAGCGAGAAGCAGAGTGATAGACAAGAAAAGGATTTATTAGGATAGGGTACTTGTAAGTGGTGTAAGTGGGCAAGCAGGAAAGCTCTGCTCTGCTCAGCTCCTCAATTGAGTGGGCAGAAATATATATAGGATGGTAGAAGACCACCCTCCTCAAGTAGACACAGATGCAAGGCATACATCATTAGTTCCTTCTTCACCAACTCCTCCTTCATCAGCTGTTTATACCCAGTCAAACCTGCTTTACTGAACAAGGAGCAGCTCTCCTGAGTTATCATCAACTCACTGGCCAGATCGAGGGCAAACCCCTGATGACTGGGGCAAAATGTCATATTCTTTAAACAGACCTATTCTGCTCAAACTGTTAAGGTGTTTTAATTATAGTTTCATGCCAAGACTTTTGAGTGCTTCAGGAGCACTCAATGACAGATAACTGCTGCAATTTCTTTCTGATACATGTTATACTTTGTCCCTAATGCAATTTTAAAAAGAAAATTTTAGCTGACTATTGATTATGTAGGTCTAAAATGCCCTAAGTGTTTTTCCCATTTGGTTCTGTTTCACTTTGTCAATAGTTGTGTTAAGCAATCTGCATTGATTTCAATGAAGCAGTGCTATCCAGTTACCTTTACAAATGAATGGCGATGTGCCAGAGCAGAAAGGCGGTTCTGCCAGACCCTTCTTGGCTGACTTAAGCACTCAACCAACTGCCAACAGCAGTGTTCTCTTACTTTCAATAAGAGAAGGAGCAGCATACAAAAGGGAAAGGTATTTCACTGATTAAACAGGAAGAGGAGACCAAGTAACTGGCTTTATTCACCCTACAGCTTAGGGGCTTTGTGCTGTAGGAAACCCAATTGAAAGGGTTTTACCTCGATTTGAGACTTAAACCCAGGGCCCAGACCTGATCAAACCCTGCCTAGGACTAGAACCCACATGACTGGAACTTGAATTCCAGCCAGAACCCTGTTTGGGACTCGAACCCATGTGAGTAAGGCTCGATCCCAGCCAAAACCCTGCTTGGGACTTGAACCCACATAGTCAGGACTCAATCTCGGCCAAAACCCTGTCTGGGACTCAAACCCACGCGGCCAGGACTTAATCCAGCACTCACCCAATGTCTGGACCCACTGAAGCTCAGGTTCTTCGTGCCTCAACACAGAAGGAATTCAGCGAGAAGCAGAGTGATAGACAAGAAAAGGATTTATTAGGATAGGGTACTTGTAAGTGGTGTAAGTGGGCAAGCAGGAAAGCTCTGCTCTGCTCAGCTCCTCAATTGAGTGGGCAGAAATATATATAGGATGGTAGAAGACCACCCTCCTCAAGTAGACACAGATGCAAGGCATACATCATTAGTTCCTTCTTCACCAACTCCTCCTTCATCAGCTGTTTATACCCAGTCAAACCTGCTTTACTGAACAAGGAGCAGCTCTCCTGAGTTATCATCAACTCACTGGCCTCCTAACCTTTCTCAGGTTTCACCCTTCTACCTACCATCCCCTACTAGGACTCTACAACCACCTACCTATTCTACTCTGTCCCTATCACAAGTATTTGTGGTGTCTTTGAATGAGATACCAAACTTAGTGCACTAAACTCCAAAAGTAAGAGGAGAACCTTGCTTCACTGACCTTCTGAGGTTGATACTAGCAGGGAAATAGAGAGATGTCATTTTCCGATGGTTCTTGTTGTTCAGTTGTTAAGTTGTGTCCAATTCTTTGTGACCCCATGGACTGTAACATTGCAGGCTTCCCCGTCCTTCACTACTTCCCAGAGTTTGTTCAGATTCATGTCCACTGAGTCAGTGATGCTATCTAACCATTTCAACCTCTACTGCCCTCTTCTCCTTGTGCCGTCCATCTTTCCCAGCATCAAGGTCTCTTCCAATGGTCAATTCTTTGCATCAGATGGCCAAAGTATTGGACCTTCAATTTCAGTGTCAGTCCTTCCAATGAATATTCAGGATTGATTTCCTTTAGGATTGACTGGTTTGATCTTGCTATCCAAGGGACTCCAAGGGTCTTCCCCAACACTGAAGTTGAAGGCATCAATTCTTTGGTGCTCAGCCTTCTTTATGATGCAACACTCATATCCATACATGACCACTGGAAGAACCATAGCTTTGACTATATGGACCTTTGTTGACAAAGTGATGCCTTTATTTATTTTTTTTTCTAAATTTTGGCCCCTTTTATTGATTATTTATTTACTTTCATCCATATTTATTCTTCAGCCTGTGTGGGCCTCCCATTGCAGTGGCCTCTCTCATTGCAGAACACTGACTCTGGGTGCATGTGCTCCAGAGCTCTGACTAGTAATTGGACACACCGGTCCAGCTGCTCTGCAGCACGTGGGATCTTCCTGGGCCAGGGATGGAACCAGTGCCCCTTGCACTGCAAGACGGACTGTTTACCCACTGGAGCACCAGGGAAGCCCATGTCTTTACTTTTTTTTTGGCTTCCTTTACTAATTTTTTTATCCATTTATTTTCATCCATCTTTATTCTTTGGTCTGTGTGGGCCTCCCATCGCAGTGGCCTCTCTCGTCGTAGAGCCCCGGCTCTGGGTGCACGTGCTCCAGAGTGCTGGCTCGTTATTGGACACACTGGTCCAGCTGCTCTGCCACATGTGGAATCTTCCCAGGCCAGGGATTGAACCGGCACCGCTTGTACTGCAAGGCGGACCCTTTACCCACTGGACCACCAGGGAAGCCCATGTCTTTACTTTTTAATACAGTGTCTAGTTTTGTTATAGCTTTCCTTCCAAGGAAAAATTGTCTTTTAATTTCATATCTCCAGTCACAGTCACAGTTATTTTGAAACCCAAGAAAATAAAATCTGTCACTGCTTCCACCTTTACTCCATTTATTTGCCATGAAGTGATTAGACTGGATGCCATAATCTTAATATTTTTTAATGTTTAGCTTTAAGGCAGTCTTTTCACTAAGAGGCTCTTACTTCTCACTTTTGGCTATTAAAGTGGTATCATCTGCGTATCTAAGGTTGTTGATATTTCTCTTGCAATTCTGATTTCAGCTTGTGCTTCATCAAGCTTGGCATTTCTCCTGATGTACTCTGCATATGTTAAATAAGCAGGGTGATAATATGCAGCCATATTGTACTCCTTTTTTAACTTTGAACTAGTCTGTTGTTCTATGTCCAGTTCTAACTGTTGCTTTTTGACCCATATACAGGTTTCTCAAGAAGACATGTTAGGTGGTCTGGTATCCCCATCTCTTTAAGAATTTTCCACAGTTTGTTACGATCCACACAATCAAAGGCTTTAGTGTAGTCGATGAAGCAGAAGTAGACGTTTTTCCCTTGCTTTTTCTATGAACCAATGAATATTGACAATTTGATCTCTGGTTCCTCTGTCTTTCCTAAACTCCACTTGCACATCTGGAAGTTCTTGGTACACCTACTGCTGAAGCCTAGCATGAAGGGTTTTGAGCATAAGCTTACTAGCATGCTAACTAGGTGCCACTGTAAGATAGTTTGTATATTCTTTGGCACTGCCGTTCTTTGAGATTGGAATGAAAACTGACCTTTTCCAATCTTGTGACCACTGCCACGTTATCCAAATTTGCTGACATATTGAGTGTACCATTTTAGCAGCATCATCTTTTAATTTGAAATAATTCAGCTGTAATTCTATTACCTCCACTAGCCTTGTTGTGGTAATGCTTCTTAAGATCCGCTTGACTTCACATTACAGGATGACAGGCTCTAGATGAGTTACCATACCATTGTGGTTATCTGAGTCATTAAGACATTTTTGTATAGTTCTTCTGTCTATTCTTACCACCTATTTTTAATCTCTTCTGTTTTTGTTAGGTCCTTACCACTTCTGTCCTTTATGGTGCCCATCCCTGCATGAAATTCACTTGGTATCTCCAACTTTCTTGATGAGATCTCTAGTCTTTACCATTGTATTGCTTTCTCTCTGTTTCTTGGCACTGTTCATTTAAGAAGCCCTTCTTATTTATCTCTCCTTGCTTTTCTCTGAGACTCTGCATTCAGTGGGCCTCTCTTTCCCTTTCTCCCTTGCTTTTTGCTTCTCTTTTTTCTTCAACTATATGTAAAGCTTCCTCCACTTTGCCTCCTTGCATTTATTTTTCTTTTAGATGGTTTTGTCACTGACTCCTTTACAATGTTATGCACCTCCATCCGTAGTTCTTCAGGAACTCAGTCTACCAGATCTAATCCCTTGAATCTATTTAACACCTCCACTGTATAATCATAAAGGATTTGATTAGGTCATAGCTGAATGGCTTAGTGGTTTTCCGTACTTTCTTCAATTTAAGCCTGAATTTTGAAATAAAGAGCTGATGACCTGAGCCATAGTCAGTTCCATGTCCTGTTCTTACTGAATGTATAGAGCTTTTCCATCTTGGCTGCAAAAGAATATAATCACTCTAATTTCAATATTAACCATTTGATGATGTCCGTGTATGGAGTCATCTCTCATGTTGTTGGAAAATTGTTTTCTATGACCAGTGTGTTCTCTTGACAAAACTCTGTTAGTTTGTGCTCTGCTTCGTTTGTATTCCAAGGCCAGACTTACCTATTATTCCAGGTATCTCTTGACTTCCTTTCCAATCTCTTCTGATGAAAAGGACATATTTTTTGGTATTACTTCCGCAATTACTAAGACCTAGGTGCCACTGTAAGATAGTTTGTATATTCTTTGGCACTGCCGTTCTTTGAGATTGGAATGAAAACTGACCTTTTCCAATCTTGTGACCACTGCCACGTTATCCAAATTTGCTGACATATTGAGTGTACCATTTTAGCAGCATCATCTTTTAATTTGAAATAATTCAGCTGTAATTCTATTACCTCCACTAGCCTTGTTGTGGTAATGCTTCTTAAGATCCGCTTGACTTCACATTACAGGATGACAGGCTCTAGATGAGTTACCATACCATTGTGGTTATCTGAGTCATTAAGACATTTTTGTATAGTTCTTCTGTCTATTCTTACCACCTATTTTTAATCTCTTCTGTTTTTGTTAGGTCCTTACCACTTCTGTCCTTTATGGTGCCCATCCCTGCATGAAATTCACTTGGTATCTCCAACTTTCTTGATGAGATCTCTAGTCTTTACCATTGTATTGCTTTCTCTCTGTTTCTTGGCACTGTTCATTTAAGAAGCCCTTCTTATTTATCTCTCCTTGCTTTTCTCTGAGACTCTGCATTCAGTGGGCCTCTCTTTCCCTTTCTCCCTTGCTTTTTGCTTCTCTTTTTTCTTCAACTATATGTAAAGCTTCCTCCACTTTGCCTCCTTGCATTTATTTTTCTTTTAGATGGTTTTGTCACTGACTCCTTTACAATGTTATGCACCTCCATCCGTAGTTCTTCAGGAACTCAGTCTACCAGATCTAATCCCTTGAATCTATTTAACACCTCCACTGTATAATCATAAAGGATTTGATTAGGTCATAGCTGAATGGCTTAGTGGTTTTCCGTACTTTCTTCAATTTAAGCCTGAATTTTGAAATAAAGAGCTGATGACCTGAGCCATAGTCAGTTCCATGTCCTGTTCTTACTGAATGTATAGAGCTTTTCCATCTTGGCTGCAAAAGAATATAATCACTCTAATTTCAATATTAACCATTTGATGATGTCCGTGTATGGAGTCATCTCTCATGTTGTTGGAAAATTGTTTTCTATGACCAGTGTGTTCTCTTGACAAAACTCTGTTAGTTTGTGCTCTGCTTCGTTTGTATTCCAAGGCCAGACTTACCTATTATTCCAGGTATCTCTTGACTTCCTACTTTTGCTTTCCAATCTCTTCTGATGAAAAGGACATATTTTTTTGGTATTACTTCCAGAAGGTCTTGTAAATCCAGAAGATGGAATCTGTATTGTATCAGAAGTGCAGAGCTCTTCTTTAATCTGTATGCATTGTTTCTATTCAGCCATGAGTGCTACGCATTGTATTATGTGCTGTCCATAACTGTAGCCAGAGAAAAGTCAGGACGCCTGTGGGTCTAGAGGGGAGAAGTAGGTAGGAAGGGAGAGAGAAGTGAAGGCTATTATGGGAAATGCTTGACAGGGGACCCATCCCAGATGGGTTCAAGTCTATCATGTCACCATTTTTAGATTTATCAGTGAATTTTATTCTTATTCCTTTATGTACCTTAGTGTTATCTCTCACACCTGTTAGGGGGAGCTTCGCTGGTGGCTCAGTGGTAAACAATCTGCCTGCAATGCAGGAGACACAGAAGATGCAGGTTCGATTATTGAGTCAGGAAGATCCCCTGGAGGAGGATATGACAACCCACTCCAGTGTTCTTGCCTGGAAAATCCCGTGGACAGATGAGTCTAGTGGGCTACAGCCTATGGTGTCACAGAATCAGACACGATTGAGCAACTGAGTACCCAACCCCCTCTCCTCCACACACACACACACGTAAGAGTAGGGAAGAGGACAGAAAATGGAGATTGGGGCAGGCAGAGGTCATTCTCTATCTGGTATTTCAAGGTACTGACTGCTGCTATACACTGTTTGGTTTTTACCATTTGGGGCAGGTAAATAGCTGATAAAATACTATACTTGGTAATGAAATATTTGTATTACAGGAATTCTAAACCTTCAGTCCCGTAGATCATTCTTTTTGTTATTATAAAATAAATTCCTGCTAAATGTAAGAAATCAATAAAAGAAACTCTTCACTATCTCCCACTCTCAATTCTCATTTCCTCAAATTATTCATTGTAGGTTTTTTTTTTTATCAGTTTTATACATACATTTTCAGCAATGAAAATGCTGAAAATCCTTCAACTTTTTTAAAGATAATTTTTATTGGCGTTTAGTTGCTTTACAATGTTGTGTTAGTGTCTGGCATATACAGCAAAGTGAATCAGCTACTAGTATATATACCCTCTTTTTTGGGTTTCCTTTCCATTTAGGTAACCACATACATACTGATCTACATACTTTTTTCATGATTCTTTTTTAAATGAAGATATATATGCTTTAAGATGTTCTTTTAGTTTCTGCTGTATAACAAAATGAATCAGCAATATGAATGCATATATTCCCTCCCTCTTGAGTCTTCCTCCTACCTCCTCATCTCACCCTTATAGGTCACCACAGAACACAGAGCTGAGGTCCCTGTGATATATAGCGACTTTCCACTAGATATCTGTTTTATATGTTGCAGTGCATATATGTCACATGTATTTGAATTTATTTTTTACACAAATAGGATTGTACTTTACATACTATTAGGTAACTTGATTTTTTCCAAACATAATTTTGACATTTTTCCATATTCATGTATATAAATATATATGCAGGATGACTGTATACCTCATCTAGAGATACTTGTTGAGTGACTATGGGTGTTATTATTAACCCAGTGAGACAAGAGGAATGAACTGGAAGTGTTCTGGGTGTTCAGTCCCACCATCTATAGATCGTGATGTGGAGTCAGTTTCTATTAGTTTGCCTGAAAAGTGCAGTGTTTTCAGAAGGGATAAAGAGGTGGAGGAATCCATTAGGGAACAAGAACTAGAGATATTCTCATCATAAAGACTGTCGTGGTCCATACACAGGTTGGAAAAGAATTTCCAGATGTGAGGCAGAATGAGAGGAGAATAACATTGATTAGAATGGGAGACACTGTTAGAACTGCAGGCCAGTTCAAGGAAGAGCCAAACTGTTTTGCAGGCTTGCAGCCAATTTTTATAGCCTCAAGGCAGAGAAAATTCCTACTGGAACGGTGGCATTAGGTGATTGGTTAGAATGTTATAGGGTGGATAATAGGGTGATTGTTTTACATAATATGGGGCAGAGAACTGGCCAGTTTAGACTTGGAGGCTCATGGCAACCGTTCTTGGGGGCCTTGGTCAGTTCCAGAGAGTTTTGCCTGTGATCTTAGTACAGGGCTCCACACCTGTGACCTTGGCATAGAACGCCACAAAAACCGTGAAAAACTTTGGCTAAACACACAACTGACACTGCCGAACTCTAGCAAGTTGACTGTACAATTTTTGTCTTTGTGTTCCATGAATGGAAAACTGGGAGAAGGTGTTAAAGGAGGACACAGTCCCCATAAAACATGCAAATATTTTAATCATGTCAGCAAAGCAGTGAGACGGACCAGAGAATGCATGAAGATCTCCTTTAAGGACACAGGGAATTGCCAAGAATAAATGAGTAGATTAGGGCTTTTGCTGATCCTACTCCAATAAAACTTGCAGTGTACACCACCAATGATGGTTTCCTTCTCATCCTTCACCTACAGAAGTTTGCACATGTTGGGGGTTGTGGTGGGGGTTGGGAAGATGAATACTTCCCAAACTTGAACAATTTCCTCAGGGTGTTTTTGATTCTCTGTTGTGCTTTGGGCTTCATTTCATGTCAAGTCAGTGTGGGGCTTGGGGTGTTTTCTTTGATAAAGAAGCAGCTGTGAGATAATTGGTGACCAGAGACGTTCCCAGGCGGGACAAAGCAATATAATGTTCAAAGGGGAGGACTGGGTGTCACCCATCTCTGTTGGATGCAGTGGATTGTTGTTTTCCCCTCAGCTATGTGGAAAGGACTAATTTCATTTTTTTGTGACTTGTGCTTATAGTTTCTCATTTTTCACAGACTATTTTCCAAATTCACATCACCAAGCCAGCTGGCTGGCATGTCTGCACATGCCTTGTAGAGAATCTACTTAGTCATGTGTCTTTCTTTTAAGTTTGATCTTTGTCAGACAATAATTTTGTGGACATTGACCACACGTCCTCTTTTAACTCTATAAAGGGATAAACTGAAACAGGGAATATTCAAAAGTCAAGCATGATTATGTAAGAGATATGGAAAAAAGCATTGAAAAGTTATTTTTCTCATCTCTGGGTATCTGGGCTATGAAACTGGATACCACTGATCCAGTGTACTAGAAGAAGCAGTGGACTGGCCATAAGCTTTAAGTTCTGATCCTGGTTCTGACCCTGATTGTGTAATCTTGAGCAAGTCTGGGCTGTGAGAAATGAAATATTTCCTGCTGTATCTGTAAACAAAGAATGTCACAGTCATCATCAGTTGCAGCCACCATGGATGGTGAGCTGGTGAGCCCTGACGGAATTCAGGAAGGAAAGAATGCCTGCTATCTAGCAGCTATGAGACTGCAGGCACGCATGGGGAGCCTTGAGGAAACCAGGCTGTGAAAACACCTGATACTGGCCTCAGGTAGGTAAGGGACACACCAAGGGAATTATTTCAGTGAGCCCAGATTCTTGCATGTTTCCATGATTCACGTTGTTGTACGGCAGAAACCAATACAACATTATAAAGCAATTATCCTCCAATTAAAAATAAATTTAAAAAGGAAAGTACTAAATTCCTTAACTTGAGGTATCTAGTTTTCCTTTAATTCACAGTAATATTCTGACATTCAGACTTTATTCCCTTTGTTGCAAAACTTTTATATAGCCTGGCTCCCTCTTTAGCCTACTAAGAGCAGTTTTGTCAGGGTTACTTGAGATGCTGCCTGCCTAACTTAAAGCCCTAAAATTTCCCACCAAAAGAAACATAACTCTCAACTTCTAGGTTGTGAATATATATTTTTAGGTCTACAGCTTCAGTTTTCTTCTTTGTACAGGGGGGTAGTTGACTTTGTCAACTGAAAAAAATGCATTCTAAAAGTTGAGAATTATGTTTAATTCAGTGGACGTACTGAAAATGTGTTCATAACTCTTATAAGTGAAAATGTTAGTCATTCAGTCGTGTCCGATTCTTGGTGACCCCATGGACTGTAGCCTTCCAGGCTTCTCTGTCCATGGCATTCTCCAGGCAAGAATATTGGAGTGGGTAGCCATGCCCTTCTCCAGGGGAACTCAAGCCTGGGAGACAGGTTCTCAGATAAATCTGAAGAGATAAGGGAGAAGCAAGGATATATAGGAGTTTTTCAACTGAAACAACTTAGCATACAAGCAAAGAAAAACCAGACACCTCAAATTAATGAATTGAGCACTTTTCTATGTATAGGCAGATGCAAGAGTTTGGGCTGATTGAAATCATTCCTTTTTTTTTTCTTTTTGTATATATCTTAACTGTCTAGGACCAGTATCTTAGGTATTTTGTATCCTGAATCCCCTCAGGGTACACAGTCAGGGGAGGCTGCAGGGGCTGATGGCTTGATGGCCACAACATCTTTTGTTTAGTGATATGAAGGCACATTCTTCATCCACAATTTCTATGGTTCCCTTCAGGCCTAACATTATGTATGATTTTGAATACTTCATTTTATTATAAAGTGAAAAATCACAAAAATATTTTTCTTGACTTTATGTTGAAATTTTTTCCTTTTCTTTTTTTTTTTTTTCCTTTTCTCTCTTAATGACCACTTCAGAGCTTCCCTGGAGGAGGCATCCTTCTGGTTTTGTTCCTCTTCCTTTCTTTACAGTCTTGATAGGCACTGTTAGACATGAGATGTGGGCAGATCAGGAAACTGCCTTTTAAACATTGCTGGTTGGGGGCTACCTCCAAGTATTTCTCACTTTGACCTGCCTCTGAAATCTGAAATTCCATCCTTAGGAGTTTGTTTCCTACTGATAAGTCACCTGCACTCTCTTAATATGCATATGCCCTGGGAGGGGCAACATAGTAAGCTTGTTTCAGTTTAATTGGAATGCATTTACCTAGGTTTTCCCATTGAGCTGGCTAACTGACCACAGCACCTCAGAGCAGGAGAGAAACAATGGCAACATTTTCTTCTTGGTACAGGAGGGTAGTTGACTTTGTCAACTGAAAAAAATGCATTCTAAAAGTTGAGAATTATGTTTAATTCAGTGGACGTACTGAAAATGTGTTCATAACTCTTATAAGTGAAAATGTTAGTCATTCAGTCGTGTCCGATTCTTGGTGACCCCATGGACTGTAGCCTTCCAGGCTTCTCTGTCCATGGCATTCTCCAGGCAAGAATATTGGAGTGGGTAGCCATGCCCTTCTCCAGGGGAACTCAAGCCTGGGAGACAGGTTCTCAGATAAATCTGAAGAGATAAGGGAGAAGCAAGGATATATAGGAGTTTTTCAACTGAAACAACTTAGCATACAAGCAAAGAAAAACCAGACACCTCAAATTAATGAATTGAGCACTTTTCTATGTATAGGCAGATGCAAGAGTTTGGGCTGATTGAAATCATTCCTTTTTTTTTTCTTTTTGTATATATCTTAACTGTCTAGGACCAGTATCTTAGGTATTTTGTATCCTGAATCCCCTCAGGGTACACAGTCAGGGGAGGCTGCAGGGGCTGATGGCTTGATGGCCACAACATCTTTTGTTTAGTGATATGAAGGCACATTCTTCATCCACAATTTCTATGGTTCCCTTCAGGCCTAACATTATGTATGATTTTGAATACTTCATTTTATTATAAAGTGAAAAATCACAAAAATATTTTTCTTGACTTTATGTTGAAATTTTTTCCTTTTCTTTTTTTTTTTTTTCCTTTTCTCTCTTAATGACCACTTCAGAGCTTCCCTGGAGGAGGCATCCTTCTGGTTTTGTTCCTCTTCCTTTCTTTACAGTCTTGATAGGCACTGTTAGACATGAGATGTGGGCAGATCAGGAAACTGCCTTTTAAACATTGCTGGTTGGGGGCTACCTCCAAGTATTTCTCACTTTGACCTGCCTCTGAAATCTGAAATTCCATCCTTAGGAGTTTGTTTCCTACTGATAAGTCACCTGCACTCTCTTAATATGCATATGCCCTGGGAGGGGCAACATAGTAAGCTTGTTTCAGTTTAATTGGAATGCATTTACCTAGGTTTTCCCATTGAGCTGGCTAACTGACCACAGCACCTCAGAGCAGGAGAGAAACAATGGCAACATTTTTATAGGGCAGAGGAGTGAGCAATACATCAAAAGTGTGGATAATGCCTGGTTGCTACCTGGTGGAAGTCAGTTCGAGACAATGAAGAGCTTGGGAGGGAGGTGGATAAGAGAGTAGAGGAACACTGGATAGGGAAATTTGTAGGCAGCTGTGAAGAAGGAAGTTAGCAGACACCAAGCCTCGATTCCCAAACAAATTTGCTGCACTATCTTCCTTAGCTTGGATCTGTCCAAGTTCTTCGGAAGGAAACTTGTGCAGTTCTCAATGAGCACTTGAGAGCCAAAAGGCACGAAAGGGAATCACATTATCTTGTGACACTTTCTCGTGGCTCCTTCAGAGTCTCTTTGTTTACATTTTGTCTGAATTTCAGATCTATAATTAGAGTTGAGAAGCAAATGTTCTGCACTGGGAGTTTTGCTAATGCCACCAGTTTTGGAGAGGAAGTTTTTTTAGAGGTGAAGAATACAGTAAATATTCCCCCATTCCTTTACAAAACATTCTCTCTGCTAAGAATCGAAGAAAGGTAGCTTGCTGCAGTTTCTTTCTAAAAGAACTCATTTCTGTTAAGAGGGAACAGAATGCCTAGACTCTTAGTGCCAACCCTACAGCTTCTGTGAACGAGCCAGGTTGGAGGTACATGCTGGGAGATTCACTTTTCTCCTGGGCTGTGCGGGCTGAAGGGAGGCTTTGTTTGTTTGATGTGTCTTTGTTTCATGCTGTTCTGACATTTTGTAACATGTGGCTTTCTTCTGGTGACAGTTGATTACATGATGTCTTTTCTCTCTGATAATTCGTGTTTAACCTTACAAGCAACTCTGGATGTTACAGCAAAGGAGTGGTTAAGGAAGTTTGGTGGACAGTGCTATACATCAAATTTGTGTGTTTTCTCAATAAATGGTAGCTGGGAGAGGGCTTTTGAAAAGGATGGATGCAAAGGGAAGCTTTAACCTAGGTTAAGCTTGTTTCAGTTTAATTGGAATGCATTTACCTAGGTTTTCCCATTGAGCTGGCTAACTGACCACAGCACCTCAGAGCAGGAGAGAAACAATGGCAACATTTTTATAGGGCAGAGGAGTGAGCAATACATCAAAAGTGTGGATAATGCCTGGTTGCTACCTGGTGGAAGTCAGTTCGAGACAATGAAGAGCTTGGGAGGGAGGTGGATAAGAGAGTAGAGGAACACTGGATAGGGAAATTTGTAGGCAGCTGTGAAGAAGGAAGTTAGCAGACACCAAGCCTCGATTCCCAAACAAATTTGCTGCACTATCTTCCTTAGCTTGGATCTGTCCAAGTTCTTCGGAAGGAAACTTGTGCAGTTCTCAATGAGCACTTGAGAGCCAAAAGGCACGAAAGGGAATCACATTATCTTGTGACACTTTCTCGTGGCTCCTTCAGAGTCTCTTTGTTTACATTTTGTCTGAATTTCAGATCTATAATTAGAGTTGAGAAGCAAATGTTCTGCACTGGGAGTTTTGCTAATGCCACCAGTTTTGGAGAGGAAGTTTTTTTAGAGGTGAAGAATACAGTAAATATTCCCCCATTCCTTTACAAAACATTCTCTCTGCTAAGAATCGAAGAAAGGTAGCTTGCTGCAGTTTCTTTCTAAAAGAACTCATTTCTGTTAAGAGGGAACAGAATGCCTAGACTCTTAGTGCCAACCCTACAGCTTCTGTGAACGAGCCAGGTTGGAGGTACATGCTGGGAGATTCACTTTTCTCCTGGGCTGTGCGGGCTGAAGGGAGGCTTTGTTTGTTTGATGTGTCTTTGTTTCATGCTGTTCTGACATTTTGTAACATGTGGCTTTCTTCTGGTGACAGTTGATTACATGATGTCTTTTCTCTCTGATAATTCGTGTTTAACCTTACAAGCAACTCTGGATGTTACAGCAAAGGAGTGGTTAAGGAAGTTTGGTGGACAGTGCTATACATCAAATTTGTGTGTTTTCTCAATAAATGGTAGCTGGGAGAGGGCTTTTGAAAAGGATGGATGCAAAAGGGAAGAACACTCCTCAACAGTTACAGACTTTAGTCTCAGTATCTCCTGAACGCTAGTGATTCTTTGCTTCTTGGTGCATTTCATCCCAGCAAGCATAGATGCCATATTAAAAGTAAAAAGTAGGGGTCTTCCCTGGTGATCCAGTGGGTAAGGACACCGCCTTGCAGTGCAAGGGGCGCCAGTTCGATCCCTGGCCTGGGAAGATCCCATGTGCCACAAAGCGGCGGGACCCATGTGTCCAGCTACTGAGCCGGAGCTCTGGAGTGCATGAGCCCAGAGCCGATGCTCTGCAGCGACAGAGGCCATTGCAATGGGAGACCCAAGCGGGACAAAGAGCAAAGAAGGATGAAAATAGGTAAATGAAAGACCAATAGATGTGGCCCCCCAAAATAATAATAATAAAAAAAAATTTTTTAAGTGAAAAGTATTCTATTTTTACTTTGTTTATTTACTTTTCCTTACTTTGTTCATTTTGTCCACTGGACTAGGAGAAGATAAGAAACTAGACAAGTTTATTTAGCCAAGAAAGGAGAACATAGCTGATAAAGTGATAGAAGCTTATCTTCTAGACTTCTAGTTTCCATGGAGAGGGAAATGGCAACCCACTCCAGTATTCTTGCCTGGGAACCCCATGGACAGAAGAACTTGGTAGGCTAGAGTCCAAGGGGTTGCAGAAGAGTCAGCCATGACTTTGCGACTAAACAGTAAAAGATATTTACCATGTATCTCTCATTCCAGGCCACCTGCCCTTACAGCAGTAACACAGTCTCTTACACCTCAAAACTATTTATATTTCAGTACCTTTTCCTGTGCCGGTTTGGTTCAGTTGACTTTTTTCATTCAATTTTCTGCCTATTCTTATTTTAAAATTTTATTTATAACTGAAAGATAATTGCCTTACAATGCTGTGTTGGTTTCTGCTGTACAACAAAGTGAATCAGTCATAAGTTTACACATATCCCCTCCCTCTTGAACCTCCCTCCAACCCCTACCCCACTCCATTGCTTTAGGTCATGACAGAGCACCGAGCTGAGCTCCCTGTGCTATACAGCAGCTTCCCACTAGCTCTCTGTTTTATACATGTTGGTGCCACTTTCCTAACTGCCTATTGTTAGCTCTGTTCATTTTTATTGTTCTGTCTTTCATTTCACTGATTCTTTCCTCTGTGCCCTTCATTCCACTGTTGAACCCATCCACAGAGCATTTATGTTAGTTGTTTTCAGTTATTCAATAACTGAAATAATAGAGGATCAGAGGGGGAAAAAATCAGTGGATTGCAAGGTAGAATAATAGAAATTTTCAGTTGTAAATTTCCATTTAGTTCTTCTATTTCTTTGCTGAGGTTTTCCATTTTTTCCCTTCAAGACTATTCATAATTGCTTATGAAGCATTATGATCATAGCTGCTTCAAAAATTTTGCCAGGTAATTCTAACATCTCTGTCATTTTGGTGTTGGCATATGTTAATTGCTTTCATTCAGTTTGAGATCTTCCTGGTTTTTGATGTGACAATAGATTTTCAACTGAAAATTGAAACTCTTTTAGATTTTGAAAGATTTTTAGATTATCTTATGAAATATCTTATTATCTTTTTAGATTATCTTATGAGACTCTGACTCTTATTTAAGCCTTCTATTGAACTGGCTTTGTCTGACACGACTTTGGCAGGGAAGGGAGGCTCTTTGCCTCATTACTGCCAGGTAGAGGTGGATGTCCAAATTTCCCACTCAGCCTCAGTTGACACCAGAGGGAGGGGGCTCATCATTACTGCTGAATGGGAGTTATAGCTCCACACGTGGTCTCCATTAACTGACACTGCAGTGGAAGTGGCCACAGGGTGATGGTAAAAGCCTTGACTCTCTACTAGGCCACCTCTGACACCAGCCTAGTGGGGAGGAGAAGGAATGCCTTCTTCTTCCCGGTGAAGGTGGAAGTATAGGTCTCCACACGGTCCCCACCAACACTGGGAGGTTCGTAGAGGAGAAGAGAGGAGACTTGTTACTGACAAGGATGAAAAGACTGGCTTCCTACTCGACCTTCTCTGACACTGCACTGGTGGGGTATTGGGGTACCTCATACAAGCCTGCTGAGGATGGAGGTCTGGGCTGTTCACTTAGCTTTTGCTGGTATGGGTGAGGATGAAGCCACAGTTTTTTCTGTGGTGTTATGTTGGAGTAGACCAGTTACTATCTGAAAGTTTTCTGTCATAAATCACAGATTTAAATGTAGAACCTAAAATTTAGAAAGCTTATAGCATTTATTGGGTATCTAACAAACGGTTCTTAGACTTGACCCTAAAAGAATGAACTATAATAAGAAATATAGATACATTGGACTTCATCAAATTAAAACACTTTTGTTCTATGATTATGTTAAGACCATGAAGAGATAAACTGTAGATTGGGAGAAAATATTTGCAAACCACATATTCACTAATGTAATAGTATCTAGAATACACTTTTAAAAAACTCAAAATTCAGCAATAAAAGCAAACAAACAATTCAATTCAAAATAAGCAAAACACATGAAGAGACATTTTATCAAAAAGAATATATAGATGACAGATAACACATGAAAAGATGAAAATCAAAACCTCAAAGAGATATCACTAAATACCTATCAGAATTGCTCACATTGAAAAATATGAATAGCTCCAAATTCTGGTGAGGCTGTGGAGAAATTGGACCACTCATAAATTTCTGGTAGGAATATAAAACAGCACAGCTACCCTGGAAAATGGTTTCATAGTTTTTAAAAAAGTTAAACATGTAACAACCATACAACCCAGCAGTGTCATTCCTGGATACTTACTCCAGAGCACTAAGGAGTCATACTCATGCAGACACTTATACATAAATTTATAGCAGCTTTATTTATAATACCAAAAACTGGGAACAGCCCAGTCCTTTAGTGGGTAAATGATAAAATAGACTAGTACATTTATACCATGGAGTACTCCTCAGCAAAAAGAAAAAAAGAGAGAAATGAACTGTTGACATATATAGCAATCTGGATGGATCTTTAGAGAATTGTGTGAGGGGAAAAAAATTCACTCTCGAAAGATTACGTACTATGCAATTCCATGTATACAGCATTCTTGAAATGACACAGTTATAGAGATGGAGAACAGGTTAGTGGTTGTCCAAGGCTAGGGAGGGCATGGGGAAAGAATTGTTCCATATATTGATTGTATCAGTGCCAATGTCCTGGATGTGATGTTGTCTATAGTTTCACAATATGTTACCATTGGGGGAACATGAGAAAGGATGCAAGGAGTCTTTTGGCATTTCTTACAACTGCATCTACATCTACAACTGTTTCAAAATAAAACTTTAATTAAAACACACACACACCTACTAAGTCAGATAAAGAAAGCAAAGGCTTTCCAGATGAAGGTAACTAGTCAGAAATTCTGGCTGTGAGGCTGAGAGATCAGATGGTTCAAAGCCTTGGGTTCTTTTGATCCACCAGAAGGAACTGCTGATTAGGGCCCAGGTCCTTTGAGAAGTAAGGAATTGTACATATGACAGTCTTTGTAAAACTGAAGTCTTACACCCAGGGCAGGCATTCTTACAATCAAGTGTTAATAGCTACAGCTCTTCCAGGGATTTGTGTATTTTAATAGAAACTGGACAGTTTGCAGAATGGCAAAGCCCTGATCCACACAAAGAGCTCAGCTAGCCAGACCTCCAAATGTAGTGTTGGTGAAATGCTGCTTGGATGGTCATCTCTAGAGTAGGTTATACACATGGAAACTGATGGTCAAAGATGTGAAAGAACTTGCTTATGCTCACAGAACAGGTCAATGATGGTGTTCAGGCATGAGCCAGATCTGCACAGGCCATACTCTCTAAACAGAAAAGCATACCATGACAGACACTTAATTTAAAAAACATGTAACAACCATACAACCCAGCAGTGTCATTCCTGGATACTTACTCCAGAGCACTAAGGAGTCATACTCATGCAGACACTTATACATAAATTTATAGCAGCTTTATTTATAATACCAAAAACTGGGAACAGCCCAGTCCTTTAGTGGGTAAATGATAAAATAGACTAGTACATTTATACCATGGAGTACTCCTCAGCAAAAAGAAAAAAAGAGAGAAATGAACTGTTGACATATATAGCAATCTGGATGGATCTTTAGAGAATTGTGTGAGGGGAAAAAAATTCACTCTCGAAAGATTACGTACTATGCAATTCCATGTATACAGCATTCTTGAAATGACACAGTTATAGAGATGGAGAACAGGTTAGTGGTTGTCCAAGGCTAGGGAGGGCATGGGGAAAGAATTGTTCCATATATTGATTGTATCAGTGCCAATGTCCTGGATGTGATGTTGTCTATAGTTTCACAATATGTTACCATTGGGGGAACATGAGAAAGGATGCAAGGAGTCTTTTGGCATTTCTTACAACTGCATCTACATCTACAACTGTTTCAAAATAAAACTTTAATTAAAACACACACACACCTACTAAGTCAGATAAAGAAAGCAAAGGCTTTCCAGATGAAGGTAACTAGTCAGAAATTCTGGCTGTGAGGCTGAGAGATCAGATGGTTCAAAGCCTTGGGTTCTTTTGATCCACCAGAAGGAACTGCTGATTAGGGCCCAGGTCCTTTGAGAAGTAAGGAATTGTACATATGACAGTCTTTGTAAAACTGAAGTCTTACACCCAGGGCAGGCATTCTTACAATCAAGTGTTAATAGCTACAGCTCTTCCAGGGATTTGTGTATTTTAATAGAAACTGGACAGTTTGCAGAATGGCAAAGCCCTGATCCACACAAAGAGCTCAGCTAGCCAGACCTCCAAATGTAGTGTTGGTGAAATGCTGCTTGGATGGTCATCTCTAGAGTAGGTTATACACATGGAAACTGATGGTCAAAGATGTGAAAGAACTTGCTTATGCTCACAGAACAGGTCAATGATGGTGTTCAGGCATGAGCCAGATCTGCACAGGCCATACTCTCTAAACAGAAAAGAAAGAAAAACAAATCAGAAATGGGCAGATTCTGTTGGCCCTCCGTAACTGTGGGTTTCAGAATTTGATCTGTGATTGGTTGCATCAACAGATGTAGAATCTGCAAATAAGGAGGTGCATTTGTATTAGGACACTTGAAATAAGAGACCTGAGTGTCCACAGATTTTGGTATCCTTGGGGATCCTGGCACCTATCCTACAGATACTGAGAGAGATGACTACACTAAGTGCTCAGGAAGTAGTAGGTAATAGAGGCAGAGATAGTTATGCCAAGAGTGAGCATTTCGTAAATATGAATTATGAATTTGCTTTCATGTTTAAGTTAGAGGGTATTTTCAGTATTGTTTTATTAGTAGTTGCCCATGTGTCCTCTACCAGTGAGCCTACTCAATCTCATCTATGTCCTTTGTAATGTGACATAGATCATCTTGTTGATATAACATGAATAACTGCTATCCTTCCATTTATATTAAAAGGAAAACTTCCTTCAAACTTGACTCAGAACTTTCCACTTAGAAGAATTTTTCTATTTTATTTTATTCCAGGTTCCTCCTGTATATATTCTTCCTTCCTTTCTATTTTCTCAGAGAATCCATTCTTGCCAAATCTAGGTCTTTGTAGTCAACTGTAAACCAAAATATAGAAAATACAGAGTGAACACTAAAATAAACTACTACCAGCAAGTCATTATTCAAAGAAACTCTTCATCTTATGGAGCTCCACAGATGGTTCAAATTTTTTCCACCAGAAGGAACTGCTGATTAGGGCCCAGGTCCTTTGAGAAGTAAGGAATTGTACATATGACAGTCTTTGTAAAACTGAAGTCTTACACCCAGGGCAGGCAGTCTTACAATCAAGTGTTAATAGCTACAGCTCTTCCAGGGATTTGTGTATTTTAATAGAAACTGGACAGTTTGCAGAATGGCAAAGCCCTGATCCACACAAAGAGCTCAGCTAGCCAGACCTCCAAATGTAGTGTTGGTGAAATGCTGCTTGGATGGTCATCTCTAGAGTAGGTTATACACATGGAAACTGATGGTCAAAGATGTGAAAGAACTTGCTTATGCTCACAGAACAGGTCAATGATGGTGTTCAGGCATGAGCCAGATCTGCACAGGCCATACTCTCTCTAAACAGAAAAGAAAGAAAAACAAATCAGAAATGGGCAGATTCTGTTGGCCCTCCGTAACTGTGGGTTTCAGAATTTGATCTGTGATTGGTTGCATCAACAGATGTAGAATCTGCAAATAAGGAGGTGCATTTGTATTAGGACACTTGAAATAAGAGACCTGAGTGTCCACAGATTTTGGTATCCTTGGGGATCCTGGCACCTATCCCCTACAGATACTGAGAGAGATGACTACACTAAGTGCTCAGGAAGTAGTAGGTAATAGAGGCAGAGATAGTTATGCCAAGAGTGAGCATTTCGTAAATATGAATTATGAATTTGCTTTCATGTTTAAGTTAGAGGGTATTTTCAGTATTGTTTTATTAGTAGTTGCCCATGTGTCCTCTACCAGTGAGCCTACTCAATCTCATCTATGTCCTTTGTAATGTGACATAGATCATCTTGTTGATATAACATGAATAACTGCTATCCTTCCATTTATATTAAAAGGAAAACTTCCTTCAAACTTGACTCAGAACTTTCCACTTAGAAGAATTTTTCTATTTTATTTTATTCCAGGTTCCTCCTGTATATATTCTTCCTTCCTTTCTATTTTCTCAGAGAATCCATTCTTGCCAAATCTAGGTCTTTGTAGTCAACTGTAAACCAAAATATAGAAAATACAGAGTGAACACTAAAATAAACTACTACCAGCAAGTCATTATTCAAAGAAACTCTTCATCTTATGGAGCTCCACATAGATGGTGGAGAATATATGGGAAAAACAAACAATGAACCAGCCTAAGAGCTGTGTGACAGGGCCGAAGTGATTACCATGGGAATGTTCAAACAACTTGCCTCCTTTCTGCTCTCTGGTAAGGTTCCCCCAACCAGGAGCTCAGTTCTCCCCCTCCCCCAACTAAAGAGTGACGGTCTTTTCTTACTTCAGGAGAGTCTATGTCAATCCACAGGATGAAACAGTGGGAACAGAGGAAAGAAGATAAAAAGATTAAAAGCATCAGGATGCAGTCTTTTGAGCAGATGTAGAATGGAGCAGCCATGTGTTTGAGTGGGATTATGTGTTTGGATCTTCACATACTTCAAATATGTTGAGGCAGGTATTCAAACAATTTCCTGGTTACTTTAGGTTGGTGGTGAATAGAGTTTCTGCATTGCCAGAAACCAGAGCCACATATGGAAGCCCTGCCAAACTTGTTACATTCTATGCCTTAGAGACCAGCAAGGATTAGCTCACCTGGCTCTCTGGGTGGTTGGAGGGAGGTGGATGAGCCAAGCCCATCAACTTGAGAACAACCATTGTGGACGGATCACCTATGAGTGAATGATTAGGGTAAACTTTTCAAACTGTCATTTTCTTTTTTGCAGGAAAAAATGTTGAATGTTTAGAAATTTTTAGAAATGTCTATAATTGAATATTTTAAAGAGACTTTGAAACTGAATATGTGGGAAAGAATTGACTTTGATATCAAAAGATGTTTGAATTCTGAAGTTTTTTTTTTTCCTTAGTAGATGTATGGACTTGGGCAAGTTAGTTTCACTGCTCTGAGTCTCAGTTTTCTCATCTCAAAAATAAATATATCAACACCTACATATCTTACAGGGATAGAGTGAGAGACAATAAGGCATGGTTTGGCATTAGAAGAATTTTTCTATTTTATTTTATTCCAGGTTCCTCCTGTATATATTCTTCCTTCCTTTCTATTTTCTCAGAGAATCCATTCTTGCCAAATCTAGGTCTTTGTAGTCAACTGTAAACCAAAATATAGAAAATACAGAGTGAACACTAAAATAAACTACTACCAGCAAGTCATTATTCAAAGAAACTCTTCATCTTATGGAGCTCCACATAGATGGTGGAGAATATATGGGAAAAACAAACAATGAACCAGCCTAAGAGCTGTGTGACAGGGCCGAAGTGATTACCATGGGAATGTTCAAACAACTTGCCTCCTTTCTGCTCTCTGGTAAGGTTCCCCCAACCAGGAGCTCAGTTCTCCCCCTCCCCCAACTAAAGAGTGACGGTCTTTTCTTACTTCAGGAGAGTCTATGTCAATCCACAGGATGAAACAGTGGGAACAGAGGAAAGAAGATAAAAAGATTAAAAGCATCAGGATGCAGTCTTTTGAGCAGATGTAGAATGGAGCAGCCATGTGTTTGAGTGGGATTATGTGTTTGGATCTTCACATACTTCAAATATGTTGAGGCAGGTATTCAAACAATTTCCTGGTTACTTTAGGTTGGTGGTGAATAGAGTTTCTGCATTGCCAGAAACCAGAGCCACATATGGAAGCCCTGCCAAACTTGTTACATTCTATGCCTTAGAGACCAGCAAGGATTAGCTCACCTGGCTCTCTGGGTGGTTGGAGGGAGGTGGATGAGCCAAGCCCATCAACTTGAGAACAACCATTGTGGACGGATCACCTATGAGTGAATGATTAGGGTAAACTTTTCAAACTGTCATTTTCTTTTTTGCAGGAAAAAATGTTGAATGTTTAGAAATTTTTAGAAATGTCTATAATTGAATATTTTAAAGAGACTTTGAAACTGAATATGTGGGAAAGAATTGACTTTGATATCAAAAGATGTTTGAATTCTGAAGTTTTTTTTTTTCCTTAGTAGATGTATGGACTTGGGCAAGTTAGTTTCACTGCTCTGAGTCTCAGTTTTCTCATCTCAAAAATAAATATATCAACACCTACATATCTTACAGGGATAGAGTGAGAGACAATAAGGCATGTAGGCACTCAAAGGTTAGTTTGTCTACTGAATCTACTTCATCGAGGTTTTTAGCTTTCATTTGGTAGATATGTTGGGCAGTACTTCATTTCCCTGAACTTTAGTTAACTCCAGCACTCAGAATCAATTGCACAAGAGGAATAAAGGACCTACCAATTCATCTAGCCTTACATATGTGGAAATCCAAGCCAGGAGACATTTCCATAGGTTCCGACATTAAGCCAGTGTCAAGATACTTGTTGTACAGGTCTGAGCTGCTAGTTCCAGGGGGTTGACTGAGTTGCGCGAGACAGTTGGGCTTATCTTGCTTTTATTATCCTTTCATCCATCCAGCAGAAGCCAAGGGTAGGTAGGAGAGGGATCAAGAGAACCCAGAATGTGTCCCAAGGCCAACTTTCCAGGGAAGTAGCTCAGGCTTCTACATTTAAATAAGCGCTCTGAATGTGTGAAGTTTAAGAACTGCTTACTCAGTGGACAAAGCAAAAATCCCTCTAGCCAGAGGTCCCCTGGGATCTAGACCAGAGAGTTCCACCCTCACCCTGCAGTTAATGAGACGTGTGATTGAAGAAGCAATTTCTCACCCAGTAGGGGAGCCTGAGCAGATCTCAGTTTGTCCATAGTCCTCCTCAGTCTGCCATCAGTCTGGCTGAGCTCTCCTTGAGGCTTGAAATAGCTCCCAAAGGCACAGGGGGCAATCACAAGAAAACTATATATAACATGTATTGCAAACTGGCTGTCATCAGTTGAATTGTCTTCCTCCAAAAATTTATGTGTTGAATTTCTAACCTCCAGTACCTCAAAATGTGACCTTGGTTGGAAAATAGGATTGTTACAGATGTAATTAGTTAAGATGAGGTTCTACTGGAGTAGGATGATCCGCTAACCTATAATGACTGTTGTCTTTGAAAAAGGGGAAATTTGACACAGAGGTAAACCCATGTAGAAGGAAGACAATCTGAAGAAATACAGGGAGAAGATGGCCATCTGCAGGCCAAGGAGAGAACCCTCCAGTCAGAGCTTTCAGAAGGAACCAACCATTGCTAACACTTTGATTTTAGACTTGTAACCTAACAGTTTCAGAACTGTGAGGCAGTTAGTGTTCTGCTGTTCAAGCCATTCAGTTTGTGGTTATTTGTTAAGGTAGCCCTCATGAATTAACACACAGGTCTAAGGACCTTAGGGACTATAACCACTGCAGTCTTAGGGATGAAAGGACATGGTATATAGAGGTTTCAGGGACATGGCCTAGGTCATACAGCTACCAAGTCTTTCTCTTGTCCTGGGGTTATCTCTCATGGGAGCAATCCCCAACTTCCTAATCCAGAGCCTCCCTCACACTTTCCTCCCTTCCTGGCCCTTGGATCATGTGCTATGCTGATCTGGGTTCCTAGAGCCAATAACCAGCCCAGCTCTGGATTTTACTTCATTTCTGTGCCATGACCACCCTAAGTGATCATGAGCTTACACCTGCCTGAACTTCCAAAATGTTGACATGTGTTCAAGAAGACTGATAATCTCCTGAAATGAACATTATAGTAACCGAAGACATGAAAGAAGTACAAAGTATTCTAGGAAGATTATTGTTGTTGTTCACTCACTAGTTATGACTGACTCTTTGTGACCCTAGGAACTGCAGCATGCCAGACTCCCCCGTCCTTCACCATCTCCTGGAGTTTCTCAGATTCATTCATTGGATTGGTGATGCTGTCTAACTATCTCATCTACTGTCACCCTTATCTCCTTTTGCCCTCAATCTTTCCAAGCATCAGGGTCTTTTCCAGTGAGTTGGCTCTTCACATCAAGTGGCTAAAGTATTGGAGCTTCAGCTTCAGCATCAGTTCTTCCAAAGAATATTCAGGGTGGATTTCTGTTAGGATTGACTGTGTTGACCTCCTTGCTGTCCAAGGGACTCTCAAGAGTCTTCTCTTGATAACACAGAAAGAACTGAAGTCACTAAAAGACCTTTGTTATCTGTTCATTTGCTGAGAAAATGTTTCCAGAGGACTCAGCTATTTTTTCTTCTTAAGCTTCTTGATACTGATAGACTCCTTCAAAGACTGAAGGCCACTGAACTAGAAGCTCCACAAGGGATTATAGCCTTGATTCTAATACATTATTCATTCCCATCAACCCATGACTTTTACCCATTGTTACTATGTGACCTAAGAGCCAAAGCTGCTCCTTGGCGAGGGGATATGGCGACTAGATTAATTTCACAGAGCTTTCCAAAGACTTTCCCAAAAAATGGATATTTGTATCGCAAGTTCATTTGGGTTAAGGTAGCCCTCATTACCCGGTCTAAGGACCTTAGGGACTATAACCACTGCAGTCTTAGGGATGAAAGGACATGGTATATAGAGGTTTCAGGGACATGGCCTAGGTCATACAGCTACCAAGTCTTTCTCTTGTCCTGGGGTTATCTCTCATGGGAGCAATCCCCAACTTCCTAATCCAGAGCCTCCCTCACACTTTCCTCCCTTCCTGGCCCTTGGATCATGTGCTATGCTGATCTGGGTTCCTAGAGCCAATAACCAGCCCAGCTCTGGATTTTACTTCATTTCTGTGCCATGACCACCCTAAGTGATCATGAGCTTACACCTGCCTGAACTTCCAAAATGTTGACATGTGTTCAAGAAGACTGATAATCTCCTGAAATGAACATTATAGTAACCGAAGACATGAAAGAAGTACAAAGTATTCTAGGAAGATTATTGTTGTTGTTCACTCACTAGTTATGACTGACTCTTTGTGACCCTAGGAACTGCAGCATGCCAGACTCCCCCGTCCTTCACCATCTCCTGGAGTTTCTCAGATTCATTCATTGGATTGGTGATGCTGTCTAACTATCTCATCTACTGTCACCCTTATCTCCTTTTGCCCTCAATCTTTCCAAGCATCAGGGTCTTTTCCAGTGAGTTGGCTCTTCACATCAAGTGGCTAAAGTATTGGAGCTTCAGCTTCAGCATCAGTTCTTCCAAAGAATATTCAGGGTGGATTTCTGTTAGGATTGACTGTGTTGACCTCCTTGCTGTCCAAGGGACTCTCAAGAGTCTTCTCTTGATAACACAGAAAGAACTGAAGTCACTAAAAGACCTTTGTTATCTGTTCATTTGCTGAGAAAATGTTTCCAGAGGACTCAGCTATTTTTTCTTCTTAAGCTTCTTGATACTGATAGACTCCTTCAAAGACTGAAGGCCACTGAACTAGAAGCTCCACAAGGGATTATAGCCTTGATTCTAATACATTATTCATTCCCATCAACCCATGACTTTTACCCATTGTTACTATGTGACCTAAGAGCCAAAGCTGCTCCTTGGCGAGGGGATATGGCGACTAGATTAATTTCACAGAGTTTTCCAAAGACTTTCAATCCCATGTGAAGTAATTGGTATTATGTTTGTATATGTTCATTAATATTTTATAACTGATTCAGGAAATACAGATTCAGAAGGATCTGCAGCCAAAGGCAAATGTAGAGTGAGCCAGTTGGTTGTAATTCACTTGAAATATAGATATAACTGACTTTCTGAAGACATATGTTTTATACAAGAGAAGGAAACAATGTATAAGCATTATATCTATATCACAGTGTTTCAGGGCAGGTTGAACAGAGAGGCTCACCCCTCAGTGTTGTGAGCAGACATGTGAAGAAGAGGTAGGGCTTGAGAAAGTTATCTGAAAGATGGTGCAGTTGTTTCTAGAGGCAAAGCAAGATCATATGTCTTCGGCAGACTCTGGAAATTCTTAAGAATATACTGGGTCTTAGGGTATAGAGTAATCCTCAACCCCCAGATAAGCTCTTGAGACCTAGAATCCATCCTCTAGAAAGTGATGTTAGCTCAGATAGGGCCAAAGAGTGGGTTAATATGATGATACCTAAAGGGGACGTATATACTAAAGGAAAAAAGGTTGTCTCTAAGAGAAATTACAGCCAGGAGAGCCAAAACTCTTCCTCCAGCAATTAGGAATTTGTAAGTCACCGCCAGCCGCTTCGGCAGAGTTCTACCCGCAAGCGAAGCTTGAAAGCTGCTAGTAAATAAGAAGAGCCCCAATGGCAACATTCCAACCTTATCTGCTTACCTTCCTAAGAACAAGTTAGCTTAATTTTTGACCTGAGTAACCTGCTCCGGTCTAGCTCAAGTCATAAGCTCACATAGAGGCCAGGAGCAGCATTTTTCCTTTGATTTCTTAGGATTGTGGGTGGAAGCAGAAGTAAAGTATATGCAGCTGTGTCTGAGGTTTTTCCTTTAAAAAGGGGAGAGTAAACTGGGGAAACTCACTCACATAACTTATTTGTATCTGAGGTGAGGTTGAAGCTCTCCGACTCTGGGGTAAGCTCTTTCTCTTCACATTTTGATTGAGTTCTGATTAATTCTGATTATTTGTGCTTGCTTAATAAACCCACTCTTGGTTTAACAGTACTTGAGACCACGATACTTTTGAAGGCTCACACCCTGAGGGGACCACTGGCACTAGATTAATTTCACAGAGTTTTCCAAAGACTTTCAATCCCATGTGAAGTAATTGGTATTATGTTTGTATATGTTCATTAATATTTTATAACTGATTCAGGAAATACAGATTCAGAAGGATCTGCAGCCAAAGGCAAATGTAGAGTGAGCCAGTTGGTTGTAATTCACTTGAAATATAGATATAACTGACTTTCTGAAGACATATGTTTTATACAAGAGAAGGAAACAATGTATAAGCATTATATCTATATCACAGTGTTTCAGGGCAGGTTGAACAGAGAGGCTCACCCCTCAGTGTTGTGAGCAGACATGTGAAGAAGAGGTAGGGCTTGAGAAAGTTATCTGAAAGATGGTGCAGTTGTTTCTAGAGGCAAAGCAAGATCATATGTCTTCGGCAGACTCTGGAAATTCTTAAGAATATACTGGGTCTTAGGGTATAGAGTAATCCTCAACCCCCAGATAAGCTCTTGAGACCTAGAATCCATCCTCTAGAAAGTGATGTTAGCTCAGATAGGGCCAAAGAGTGGGTTAATATGATGATACCTAAAGGGGACGTATATACTAAAGGAAAAAAGGTTGTCTCTAAGAGAAATTACAGCCAGGAGAGCCAAAACTCTTCCTCCAGCAATTAGGAATTTGTAAGTCACCGCCAGCCGCTCGGCAGAGTTCCACCCGCAAGCGAAGCTTGAAAGCTGCTAGTAAATAAGAAGAGCCCCAATGGCAACATTCCAACCTTATCTGCTTACCTTCCTAAGAACAAGTTAGCTTAATTTTTGACCTGAGTAACCTGCTCCGGTCTAGCTCAAGTCATAAGCTCACATAGAGGCCAGGAGCAGCATTTTTCCTTTGATTTCTTAGGATTGTGGGTGGAAGCAGAAGTAAAGTATATGCAGCTGTGTCTGAGGTTTTTCCTTTAAAAAGGGGAGAGTAAACTGGGCGGAAGCTCACTCACATAACTTATTTGTATCTGAGGTGAGGTTGAAGCTCTCCGACTCTGGGGTAAGCTCTTTCTCTTCACATTTTGATTGAGTTCTGATTAATTCTGATTATTTGTGCTTGCTTAATAAACCCACTCTTGGTTTAACAGTACTTGAGACCACGATACTTTATTGTCGAGGTCCAAGGCTCACACCCTGAGGGGACCACGCCGTGTTCGTGAAAATGTCTCTGAGCTATTCAATATAGTTTCTCTTAGTGAGAGCTAGTGAGAATAGTAATCAGAGTAAGCTCCGACACGGCGCCCACGACACATATCCAAATGAATCACTGTTTTCTCATTGATACTCTTTCCACATGAAAGTCTTTGTCAAGATTATATTCCATCCTTAGGTTGAATCTCCAGTGCCCTTCTCTCTTCAGTCCTCTATGCCCTCCAAAGGGCTGGAAAGTCGTCTCCTGGAATCCCCTTTGGCCATCACTGGACATCTACGCTGGCACCTCGTTCTGCCTGGTGTGATTATCTGGGAATGCTCTCTGATGACACTTCTCTGCCCCCAGAGTCTACAAAGGAAAAATCCTTGATTTGGGGGCCTTGGTTACCGACCCACCCTGTGTGTGTATCATATTAGCTTGTCTGCAGAAAGTGAAAGTGAATTCTCTTATTCATGTTCGACCCTGTGTGACCCATGGATGAGCTATGGAATTCTCCAGGTAGAAATACTGGAATGGGGTAACCTTTGCCTTCTCCAGGGGATTTTCCCAACCCAGGGATCAAACTCAAGTTTCCTACACTGTAGGTAGATTCTTTACCATCTGAGCCACCAGAGAAGCCCAAGAATTCTGGAGTGGGTAGCCTATCCCTTCTCCAGGGGATCTTCCCAACCCAGGGATTGAACCAGAGTCTCCTACATTGCAGGCAGATTCTTTACCAACTGAGCTAGAAGGGGATCCCTGTCTGCAGAAGATCCAGTTTTCTCTTCCCTGCTTCTTGATCACTCCCTCCTGTAGAAGTCAAGTATGATGGGAAACCAGGGAAACAGACATTTACCTTGAGACACTGAGCTTCCTAACGTGTAAACTGTTGAAACCCTTTCCCTAGCTACTTTATGAATTAGAAAACTTACTAAAAATGCTTTTTTCCTTATGGGAAGAATGTAGGGAATAGATGCTTGCCTCTTATTCCATAAGATTGGTTCTCTCTCTCTCTCTCTCTCTCTCTCTCTCTCTGTTAGAGTAAAACTATTTGCTATAGTAAATAAACCTCAAACTTTAAAAAATTGAAGTTGATTTATAATGGGTGTCCCTAGTGATTAAGAATTTTCCTGCAATGTGGGAGACCTGGGTTTGATCTCTGGGTTGGGAAGATCCCCTGGAGGAGGGCATCACAATCCACTCCAGTATTCTTTCCTGCAGAATTCCATGGACAGAGGCGCCTGGTGGGCTTGTAGTCCATGGGGTCTCAAAGAGTCAGACATGACTGAGCAGCTTTCACTTTCACTCTTTTGATTTATAATGGTGCTTTAGTTTCTAGTATATACAGAACGGTGATTCAGTTATACATATATACTTTCTTTTTAAATATTCTTTTCCATTATAAATTGTCACAAGATATTGAGTATAGTTCCCTGTGCTATACAGGAGGAGCTTGTCACTTCTCTGCCCCAGAGTCTACAAAGGAAAAATCCTTGATTTGGGGGCCTTGGTTACCGACCCACCCTGTGTGTGTATCATATTAGCTTGTCTGCAGAAAGTGAAAGTGAATTCTCTTATTCATGTTCGACCCTGTGTGACCCATGGATGAGCTATGGAATTCTCCAGGTAGAAATACTGGAATGGGGTAACCTTTGCCTTCTCCAGGGGATTTTCCCAACCCAGGGATCAAACTCAAGTTTCCTACACTGTAGGTAGATTCTTTACCATCTGAGCCACCAGAGAAGCCCAAGAATTCTGGAGTGGGTAGCCTATCCCTTCTCCAGGGGATCTTCCCAACCCAGGGATTGAACCAGAGTCTCCTACATTGCAGGCAGATTCTTTACCAACTGAGCTAGAAGGGGATCCCTGTCTGCAGAAGATCCAGTTTTCTCTTCCCTGCTTCTTGATCACTCCCTCCTGTAGAAGTCAAGTATGATGGGAAACCAGGAAACAGACATTTACCTTGAGACACTGAGCTTCCTAACGTGTAAACTGTTAAAACCCCTTTTCCCCTCGCTACTTTATGAATTAGAAAACTTACTAAAAATGCTTTTTTCCTTATGGGAAGAATGTAGGGAATAGATGCTTGCCTCTTATTCCATAAGATTGGTTCTCTCTCTCTCTCTCTCTCTCTCTCTCTCTCTGTTAGAGTAAAACTATTTGCTATAGTAAATAAACCTCAAACTTTAAAAAATTGAAGTTGATTTATAATGGGTGTCCCTAGTGATTAAGAATTTTCCTGCAATGTGGGAGACCTGGGTTTGATCTCTGGGTTGGGAAGATCCCCTGGAGGAGGGCATCACAATCCACTCCAGTATTCTTTCCTGCAGAATTCCATGGACAGAGGCGCCTGGTGGGCTTGTAGTCCATGGGGTCTCAAAGAGTCAGACATGACTGAGCAGCTTTCACTTTCACTCTTTTGATTTATAATGGTGCTTTAGTTTCTAGTATATACAGAACGGTGATTCAGTTATACATATATACTTTCTTTTTAAATATTCTTTTCCATTATAAATTGTCACAAGATATTGAGTATAGTTCCCTGTGCTATACAGGAGGAGCTTGTCACTTATTTTATATAGAGCAGTTTGTATCTGCTAATCCCAAGCTCCTAATTTATCCCTCCCTTTTTTCCCCTGTGGTAGCCATAAGTTTGTTTTGTATATCTGTGAGTCTATTTATATTTTGTATATAAATTCACTTTTATCAATTTTTTAGATTCCACATATAAGTGATATCATATATTTGTCTTTGGCTTACTTCACTTGGTATGATAATCCCTCAGTCCATCCATGTTGCTGAAAATGGCATAATTTCATTCTTTTTATGGCTGAATGTTATTCAATTGTATATACACACTATTCATTAACCATTCATCTGTATTCATCTTTATCTACTCATCTGTCTGTGGACATTTAGGTTGCTTCCAAGTCTTGGCTTTGTAAATAGTGCTGGTACGAATATAGAGTTGCATGTATCCTTTCAAATTAGAGTTTTTTCTAGTTATGTGCTCAGGAATAGCATTGCTAGATCATATGGAAACTCTATTTTAGTTTTTTAGAAATATGAAGATTGTTTTTCACAGTGGCCACACCAATTTACATTCCCATCAACAGTGTAGAGAAACTTCAAATGTTTAGTGGCTTAAGACAAGGAAAGTTTATTTCTCTATCAGGGAACAGTCTGAAGTGTATAATCTTACTCAGGAGGGAGGTTCTTATGGTAATTCAGGCACCCAGGTTCCTTCCATCTTGTGGATCTTATTTCCTCTCTTGCTTCTGGTTAATGGAAAACTCTGAAACTGGTGCATGTTGCTTTCAATCATGTTTCCTTGGTGTGAATTAACCACATGGCCATGCCAGGATACAAAGGATACTGGGAAATAAATCTGTAGCTGGACAGTCATCTCCCAGAAATAAGTTCATGCTACATGAAGGGGGAGAATACATTTTGGGGGATTAGCCAGCATTCTCTATAACATTATCTATCTTAGTATCAGTGAGAACCATGATGTTAACATGCATACCCCCAGTTTAACTGCTTCATTCTAGTCCAGCCAGCAGATTTCAAAGCTGCCCTTTATTTAGGCTGGACTCTGTACAATTCAGTCTCCAATGTCAACCTGAGCCAAGCCTTTAGAAATGTTGATAGCATGTGACAGGGGCTGTTGTGGAAGGGTAGCAGAAGTTGTGGGTTAGGGTCCCCATCCGCTGCCTGTACCAGCCCTTCCCTGCTCTACAGCTTTAGATAATTACAAGTTTGGAAAAGGATATGCTTATATTTTTCCTCTGTTAGAATTGCTAAAACAAAAATATTTTTAAGAAAGCATGTCCTTATCATGCTTGCTTCTCTTTCAGCACCTATGCCTGTTTCCCCATCAGCCCCAACACAGTGCCTTGTTCAGACAGGTTCTCATAAAATGTGTGTTGAATAAATAGAAAAACTAACATTAAAGGCTTAACAATGTCCAAGGGAAACTGCATATTAGGGTCTTAGACATATTGTACACTGCCTAACCCATTGTTGTCAAACAAGGAGAATGGGGCTTATTCATGCATACATGAGATGGGGACTTAAATTTTCTAGTTATGTGCTCAGGAATAGCATTGCTAGATCATATGGAAACTCTATTTTAGTTTTTTAGAAATATGAAGATTGTTTTTCACAGTGGCCACACCAATTTACATTCCCATCAACAGTGTAGAGAAACTTCAAATGTTTAGTGGCTTAAGACAAGGAAAGTTTATTTCTCTATCAGGGAACAGTCTGAAGTGTATAATCTTACTCAGGAGGGAGGTTCTTATGGTAATTCAGGCACCCAGGTTCCTTCCATCTTGTGGATCTTATTTCCTCTCTTGCTTCTGGTTAATGGAAAACTCTGAAACTGGTGCATGTTGCTTTCAATCATGTTTCCTTGGTGTGAATTAACCACATGGCCATGCCAGGATACAAAGGATACTGGGAAATAAATCTGTAGCTGGACAGTCATCTCCCAGAAATAAGTTCATGCTACATGAAGGGGGAGAATACATTTTGGGGGATTAGCCAGCATTCTCTATAACATTATCTATCTTAGTATCAGTGAGAACCATGATGTTAACATGCATACCCCCAGTTTAACTGCTTCATTCTAGTCCAGCCAGCAGATTTCAAAGCTGCCCTTTATTTAGGCTGGACTCTGTACAATTCAGTCTCCAATGTCAACCTGAGCCAAGCCTTTAGAAATGTTGATAGCATGTGACAGGGGCTGTTGTGGAAGGGTAGCAGAAGTTGTGGGTTAGGGTCCCCATCCGCTGCCTGTACCAGCCCTTCCCTGCTCTACAGCTTTAGATAATTACAAGTTTGGAAAAGGATATGCTTATATTTTTCCTCTGTTAGAATTGCTAAAACAAAAATATTTTTAAGAAAGCATGTCCTTATCATGCTTGCTTCTCTTTCAGCACCTATGCCTGTTTCCCCATCAGCCCCAACACAGTGCCTTGTTCAGACAGGTTCTCATAAAATGTGTGTTGAATAAATAGAAAAACTAACATTAAAGGCTTAACAATGTCCAAGGGAAACTGCATATTAGGGTCTTAGACATATTGTACACTGCCTAACCCATTGTTGTCAAACAAGGAGAATGGGGCTTATTCATGCATACATGAGATGGGGACCACTCAATCCAAAGGAGACAACATAACTCATGTTCTTTGATGTCAATACTTATGAAATAATGCTTTCAATGAGTCTTTTCCAGTCATGTTTTGCTAAGAAGAGGATTTTTTTCATGGCAACTTAGGTGAGTTGTTACTTAAGGTTGTAACTGAATGTATTGGTTTTCCAAGTTGGGTCTGGCTGGTGTGAATCACTCTACCAGAATCTTAGTTGCCTTGCTGTGAGCAGTTGGCCAGCCAGGCCCCGTCACAGAGATTGGTGCATCAGAGCTCAGTACTGCTCTCACTACTTAAGCTGGAGGCTGGGAGACCATGGTTATCAGCCTGGGGGGTTGTTGGAATGGATTTGAAGGGAGTGAAAGATGAAGGTAGAAGGAAAAGGGGACGACAGAAGAAGAGGTGGTTGGATGGCATCACTGAGTCAATGGACATAAGTTTGAGCGAATTACAGGAGATGGTGAAGAACAGAGAAACCTGGCATGCTGCAGTCCATGGGGTCGCAAAGAATGGGACATGACTGAAAGACTGAACTGAAAGATGAAGTGGTAGAATCCTTAAGCGGGAGCCAAATGGATATTGAGTAGGTGTTTTAATGCCTACCTAGAATTCAGTGAACAAAATTTATGATAGAGAAATTGGAAAGACAGAAGTACAGTGTTTGTGACAAGAAAATATTGTGAAACCATTCCCGTTATCCCACAGACTGGTGTAAATGAAATGTTCGCCTATTCAACTCATCCTCAGTTGTTAGTGGAGCTGCTTTTATTTCCTTTAAGGTCAGAAGGCATCTGAGAGCTCATCTGCTATGAAGTCCTTGGGGGAGGCTGGATGAGCTTAGATTCAGGAAGTGGGTGGAGATGGAGTCCCCTAGCTGTGCTCCATATCTGCTGGGAAGCTGGGCAAATGAGGTAGGTGAGGGGGAACCAGAGGGCAGGGAAGGAGAAGGTTGGCTGCTAGGAATCATTTTAAAGATGTACCAGAAAATTGAAATATTTATTAGTAGATGCCCATCTACTAATTGGGACTGCAAACCTCTGCTCCCAGACACATGTAAGAGTGAACAGTGTTACCTTCCATTCACAGCAAGTAGTTTCTAGGCAACTGTGAGGTTGTTTTTTAAGTGACTTTCATCTTCCCTTCTATTTGTTTAAATTCCCTTTAGCATTTTCATCTGAAATAATACCATCGTAAATTAATTTCTCTTAACTCAATTCTAAGATGCAAATGTTCCTAAAAAAGAGTCACAAACATAGCCTATACTACTAAAATGATCCTGACTTATTAGATGCTTTCCCTTGGTATGAAGTATGTTGGGAATTGACAAGCAGAAGGAAAATCAAGGAGACACTGTGACTTCTGGACTGGAGCCATATGATAGCTGGGAAGTCTTTAAGGTACACCTCAAATCTGTGGAAATATGTACATGAATACTTTGGTAAGTGTAATGTCTTGGTCACTGGATATGTTTTACCCTACAATATGAATATGCTGTTCTTTCCAAAGGCATGGAGTTTTCACCATAACACACTAGGCTTAAAGCTATTGACAATAACTTATTTGCACTATGAATAAGCTTAGAGTTGAGTTTGCTTGGAAATTAATGATAAGCATCTAATGTAAAATACACTCATGCAAATTGGTACACAACCTTTTGGGAAGACAATGCTTATTAAAAATTTGCATATGTATATGCTTTGATCCAGCAGTCCTACTTCTGGGAATTTTTCCACCAAAATAGTCCCACAGTTATGCTAGACTCTTGCATAGGATATTTCCTTAAGCATTGTTTATAGTGCTGAATAATCAGAAATAATTCGTTTCCTTTTTTAGGAATTTGTTAAATCATGCAACAATCATATAACAAAATACCAAGACACTTAAGAAGAATGAGGCATTTCTTCAGTTGCTTTTACAGAGAGATGTGTTAGCTAGGTTACCGTGAACAGGCATATGCAATCCGATACAACTCTCTCTATGGCCCTACACTCTCAGAAAAGGTATGAAATATACACCAAAGGACATATATCAAATTGTCAGGGGTAGTCATCTTTAGGGAATCAGGAACTTTTGCTTCCTGCTTTCATTATTCCTGTGTTGCTTGAGTTTTCAACAATATCTATTACTTTTTGCAATAAATTTTTAATAGGACCTATAGCCCATCAAGACGAGGGCTCAGTTTTGGTCACAAGCCCTCCTCTCTAGGGGAATGCTCTCTCTTCTCATGCCTGCAGTGCTGGTTGTGTGTCCCAGTTCTATTTCTCCATCTTCTTTCTGGTCTCCTGCCCTCTGCTGTGTGCTTTGGAGACAGGGTCTCCTTATCAACACATGGACAGTGCCTGGATCTTTTGGAATTTGATGTCCTTGTTTCAAATCCCTTTAAACTTACTTTCCCTTCCTCATGCACCCTTTGCTTGTTCTTTCAGTTTTCATTGGGTTTCTTCTCCCTTCTGGGGTTTTCTCTATGCTCTGCTTTCTGCTGTTTTTTTCACATGGACTTGCGTTCTCTCTGAAGGATTCCACTTTCTGAAAAATGTCTTTCTCTAACTGTTGTGGTTTACTGCTGCCCACTCCATAGAGGATAGGAAGTTCTTCTTCATGTACTGTGACTCTGAATCTGAAATCACACATTTTCAGAGGCTGGCATTCACAGCACCAGCTAAAGATACTCTGAAGTTCAGTAGTTTTGTGGTAATTTCCTGACTTTCTAACTCTGCATGGCCAGAGAGGTAATTGAAACACTGTCACAGGCAAAGTGTAAACTGCTATCAGAGGGGCTGATCTGATCAGCCTCCAAGATAGCCCCTGAATCCTAACCTCCTGACGTCACACCCTCTGTGGTCCCCACTGGACCTGTGCGGCCAGTAGAGTGCTGTAGAGTGCTGTGGAAGTCACAGCAGAGCTGTAAAGCAAGGATGATATATAAAGTATCCCAGATTCTGAGTGAGTGAGTGAAAGTCACTCAACCTGTGTCTGACTCCTCACGACCCATGTAGGAGCCGTGGAATTTTCCAGGCAAAATACTGGTGTGGGTAGCCTTTCCTGGCTCCGGGAGATCTTCCTGACCCAGGCATCAAACCAAGGTCCCCCACTTTGTGGGTAGATTCTTTACCATCTGAGTCATCAGGGATCCCAGATCTTGACACAGGGTCAATATTTAGTAAGTATCATCTTTTTTAGGTTAAAAATTAAACAAAAATTATTTATATTATTTAGTTTTGGCTGTGCTGGGTCTTTGTTGCTGCACTCTCTGTTGCTGTGTATGGGCTTGTCATTGTGGTGGCTTCTCTCTTGTTGCAGGGCACAGGCTCTTTGTGTGTGGGCTTCAGTAGTTGTGGTGTCTAAGCTTAGTTGCTCCATGGCTTGTGGGATCTTCCCAGACCAGGGATCAAACCCATATCATCTGCATTGATAGTCAGGTTCTTTACCCTTGGGCCACCAGGGAAGTCCAGTAAATGTTATCTTAAAAGAAAACAGAGATTCAACAACAAAAGCAAAAAACACCTTTCGTTGTTTTTCTGGCTAGATGTATATATGTAACAGGGCTTCCCTGGTGGTTCAGATTGTAAAAGAATCGTCCTCCAATACGGGAGACCCAGGTTCAATCCCTGGGTCAAGAAGATCCCCTAAAGGAGAGCATGGCTACCACTCCAGTATTCTTGCCTGGAGAATTCTGTGGGGAGAGGAGCCTGGCTGGCTAGAGTCTATGGGGTCCTAAATAGTCAGACATGACTGAGAAACCAATACATACATACATACATACATATATATATATATATATATATATATATATGTATGTATATATGTTTATATATTATAAATATATATATATATATTATATATATATATATATATATATATATATATATATATATATAAGTTAACAACAACTTGAATTCAGTTCAGTTTTATTTTACTTCTAAATTCATTGCTAATTCACCATCTTGCTTTTGTGTGAATGGAATTATTTTAGCCTTAGAATCTGACACAGGAGTTGATGAGAATGCTTTGACTGATCCATTAAATCAATAGGAATCAAGACTGGTGTGTGCTTTCCACTGTGGATAGAAAAGCAGTGTTCAGACTTTCAATATGAAAACAGGCACTTTCTCAACAGGCTTAGTATATTCTCTGAGTCAGAGCACTAGAGACATGGCTGCCTCTGCTTCGTCTATTACTATAAATGCACATTAGTGAAACCTTATCACCAACAGATACACCTTTCAGAAATGCTGTACAGTTTTATGGTGGAATGAATAATTCAGAGCTTGTGTAGACCCCAAATTCCTGGCTTAAATTGTTAATGACTTTATCAGTGTGATAGATTGATGTAGAGTTGCATCAGAATATAAAACTGCTAAATATTTATAGTGTTTTCCTTATTCAGTTACTGAGTGATTCCACTTTCTGAAGATAATAACTTGATCTGTAAGGCAGACATTTTTTTTGCAAGAACATTCTTCAATCTCCCAACCAGTTTTTTGAAAATAAGATTCGATGTCAGAAATGTTATCTTAAAAGAAAACAGAGATTCAACAACAAAAGCAAAAAACACCTTTCGTTGTTTTTCTGGCTAGATGTATATATGTAACAGGGCTTCCCTGGTGGTTCAGATTGTAAAAGAATCGTCCTCCAATACGGGAGACCCAGGTTCAATCCCTGGGTCAAGAAGATCCCCTAAAGGAGAGCATGGCTACCACTCCAGTATTCTTGCCTGGAGAATTCTGTGGGGAGAGGAGCCTGGCTGGCTAGAGTCTATGGGGTCCTAAATAGTCAGACATGACTGAGAAACCAATACATACATACATACATACATATATATATATATATATATATATATGTAGGTATATATGTTTATATAATAAAAATATATATATATATTATATATATATATATATATATATATATATATATATATATATAAGTTAACAACAACTTGAATTCAGTTCAGTTTTATTTTACTTCTAAATTCATTGCTAATTCACCATCTTGCTTTTGTGTGAATGGAATTATTTTAGCCTTAGAATCTGACACAGGAGTTGATGAGAATGCTTTGACTGATCCATTAAATCAATAGGAATCAAGACTGGTGTGTGCTTTCCACTGTGGATAGAAAAGCAGTGTTCAGACTTTCAATATGAAAACAGGCACTTTCTCAACAGGCTTAGTATATTCTCTGAGTCAGAGCACTAGAGACATGGCTGCCTCTGCTTCGTCTATTACTATAAATGCACATTAGTGAAACCTTATCACCAACAGATACACCTTTCAGAAATGCTGTACAGTTTTATGGTGGAATGAATAATTCAGAGCTTGTGTAGACCCCAAATTCCTGGCTTAAATTGTTAATGACTTTATCAGTGTGATAGATTGATGTAGAGTTGCATCAGAATATAAAACTGCTAAATATTTATAGTGTTTTCCTTATTCAGTTACTGAGTGATTCCACTTTCTGAAGATAATAACTTGATCTGTAAGGCAGACATTTTTTTTTTTTGCAAGAACATTCTTCAATCTCCCAACCAGTTAATTAAATTGTTTAGGAAAAGAACTTGTAAGATTCATGTCAAATGGCAGAATCAAAAGATTTATCGATGATGTGCTAAGGAAAATCTGTTCCTGAATCAAAACATATATGAACATTCGTATTAAACAACCCATTAGGATAGATTACCAGCATTACTGATAAGCATTAACTTAATTCAAAGTAAGTAATTTGAGAAGTTTTTGTACAATTATTCTTCTTTCAGGGATTTTCTGTTTTTGTACTTTAAACAATTGTCTATAAACCTTTTTTTAGGAGAGTAGACTAATACTTAAAATAGACATTAATTAAATTATGTTAGATTTTCATGATGTGCATATTTTAATTTTTTTTAAACATTTATTTATTTATTTATTTTGGGTGGGCCAGGTAGGGAGGGGGTGGGGGAGCACTTCTATTGGTCTTTCATTTATCTATTTTCATCCATCTTTGTTCTTTGGCCTGTGTGGGCCTCCCATTGCAGTGGCCTCTGTTGTCTCAGAGCACTGGCTCTGGGCATATGTGCTCCAGAGCTCCAGCTTGGTAGTTGGACACATTGGTCCAGGTGCTCCGTGGCACGTGGGATCTTCCCAGGCCAGGGATCGAACCTACACCCCTTGCACTGCAAGGCGGTGTCCTTACCCACTGGACTACCAGGGAAGCCCTGATGTGCATATTTTTAATGTTTTCTTTCAAATAAATTTGACCCAGTGTTGACTAAAGTAGAATCTGGCAGACAAGGTCGGTCTTCTGCCAAAATCGACTCTGTATATTCTCTGAGTCAGAGCACTAGAGACATGGCTGCCTCTGCTTCGTCTATTACTATAAATGCACATTAGTGAAACCTTATCACCAACAGATACACCTTTCAGAAATGCTGTACAGTTTTATGGTGGAATGAATAATTCAGAGCTTGTGTAGACCCCAAATTCCTGGCTTAAATTGTTAATGACTTTATCAGTGTGATAGATTGATGTAGAGTTGCATCAGAATATAAAACTGCTAAATATTTATAGTGTTTTCCTTATTCAGTTACTGAGTGATTCCACTTTCTGAAGATAATAACTTGATCTGTAAGGCAGACATTTTCTTTTTGCAAGAACATTCTTCAATCTCCCAACCAGTTAATTAAATTGTTTAGGAAAAGAACTTGTAAGATTCATGTCAAATGGCAGAATCAAAAGATTTATCGATGATGTGCTAAGGAAAATCTGTTCCTGAATCAAAACATATATGAACATTCGTATTAAACAACCCATTAGGATAGATTACCAGCATTACTGATAAGCATTAACTTAATTCAAAGTAAGTAATTTGAGAAGTTTTTGTACAATTATTCTTCTTTCAGGGATTTTCTGTTTTTGTACTTTAAACAATTGTCTATAAACCTTTTTTTAGGAGAGTAGACTAATACTTAAAATAGACATTAATTAAATTATGTTAGATTTTCATGATGTGCATATTTTAATTTTTTTTAAACATTTATTTATTTATTTATTTTGGGTGGGCCAGGTAGGGAGGGGGTGGGGGAGCACTTCTATTGGTCTTTCATTTATCTATTTTCATCCATCTTTGTTCTTTGGCCTGTGTGGGCCTCCCATTGCAGTGGCCTCTGTTGTCTCAGAGCACTGGCTCTGGGCATATGTGCTCCAGAGCTCCAGCTTGGTAGTTGGACACATTGGTCCAGGTGCTCCGTGGCACGTGGGATCTTCCCAGGCCAGGGATCGAACCTACACCCCTTGCACTGCAAGGCGGTGTCCTTACCCACTGGACTACCAGGGAAGCCCTGATGTGCATATTTTTAATGTTTTCTTTCAAATAAATTTGACCCAGTGTTGACTAAAGTAGAATCTGGCAGACAAGGTCGGTCTTCTGCCAAAATCGACTCTGTATTGATCAGGGTTCAATTAGAGAAATAGAACTATTTGTGTGTGTGTATGTATTCATGATTTATATATATATATGTGTGTGTGTATGTGTTGGTTAACCAGCTTCTATAATTAAGATGAAATTTCTATTTTTAAAATCATATATATATATATATATATATATATATATATACACATATAGCTCATTAACTTCATTGTGCAGCAGAAACTAATACAATGTGAAGCAACTATATCCCACTTTTAATAAAAGATGAAGCAAGAAAAAAGTGCCATGACCCCACTTTCACCCTCCAAATCTTGCACAAAGTGTATTTTTGGTCTTCCTTATCTGGAAGCTTAGGTGGAAGGGAATTCTGTGGGATGGAGTTTAATCTTGCCACACTACCATATTACTTCCACAACTGTGGATCTGCTATGCCCATTTTTTGGTACCTACTCTTTCTACCTGCTTTATGCTTTCAACCAGCACATGCAGCTCTTCTTTTGGAAAGACAAGCTCAGGCTACTGGAATGGCTTTTCCTGGAGGTGCCTGGGAGTTTCCTTCCCTCCAGGCAGCCCTTGACCTATAACTAACAAATGCATTGGTTCTCAATGTACCCCATTATCTGGGATCTAAGTTTGACAATAATAAAATTATTCTCTGGCATCTCATATGGCCCACAGTCTGAAAATTTTTTCCAGAACATTATTTTTCTATGACAAGATCCATGAGAGAAGCCATGATTCTCTGGAATTGATCAACTGATTTTGTGAAGACCTGACCTCTACCTCATTTGATAGACACCTAGATCCTAGACTCACCATTTTTTCCTGTGAGCTGATATCTGGGTCTGGACTTGTAATAAGACTTACTTCACACATGCCCTTCCCAAAGCTGTTTTTTTTTCACTCCAGTTCCGTGGCACGTGGGATCTTCCCAGGCCAGGATCGAACCTACACCCCTTGCACTGCAAGGCGGTGTCCTTACCCACTGGACTACCAGGGAAGCCCTGATGTGCATATTTTTAATGTTTTCTTTCAAATAAATTTGACCCAGTGTTGACTAAAGTAGAATCTGGCAGACAAGGTCGGTCTTCTGCCAAAATCGACTCTGTATTGATCAGGGTTCAATTAGAGAAATAGAACTATTTGTGTGTGTGTATGTATTCATGATTTATATATATATATGTGTGTGTGTATGTGTTGGTTAACCAGCTTCTATAATTAAGATGAAATTTCTATTTTTAAAATCATATATATATATATATATATATATATATATACACATATAGCTCATTAACTTCATTGTGCAGCAGAAACTAATACAATGTGAAGCAACTATATCCCACTTTTAATAAAAGATGAAGCAAGAAAAAAGTGCCATGACCCCACTTTCACCCTCCAAATCTTGCACAAAGTGTATTTTTGGTCTTCCTTATCTGGAAGCTTAGGTGGAAGGGAATTCTGTGGGATGGAGTTTAATCTTGCCACACTACCATATTACTTCCACAACTGTGGATCTGCTATGCCCATTTTTTGGTACCTACTCTTTCTACCTGCTTTATGCTTTCAACCAGCACATGCAGCTCTTCTTTTGGAAAGACAAGCTCAGGCTACTGGAATGGCTTTTCCTGGAGGTGCCTGGGAGTTTCCTTCCCTCCAGGCAGCCCTTGACCTATAACTAACAAATGCATTGGTTCTCAATGTACCCCATTATCTGGGATCTAAGTTTGACAATAATAAAATTATTCTCTGGCATCTCATATGGCCCACAGTCTGAAAATTTTTTCCAGAACATTATTTTTCTATGACAAGATCCATGAGAGAAGCCATGATTCTCTGGAATTGATCAACTGATTTTGTGAAGACCTGACCTCTACCTCATTTGATAGACACCTAGATCCTAGACTCACCATTTTTTCCTGTGAGCTGATATCTGGGTCTGGACTTGTAATAAGACTTACTTCACACATGCCCTTCCCAAAGCTGTCAACTTTGGCTTGTGATTATAGGTTCAGATCTTTGCTCTTTGACCAACCAACAGACTTTCTGATCTGCTCGTTAGATCCCCAGACTGTTCCATCTTGCTTCTCTGGCCAGGCCTGTTTCTGACCAAAAAAAAAAAAAAAAGAAGGAGATAACAAATAACAATTTTTAATAAGGAAGTCAAAATTTGAAGAATAAGAGTAAAGATGGGAAAAAAAATATTCAACAGTGTTTCAGATATTGTTCTAGATATTGGACACATTGCAAATGAACTAACCACAATCTTTGCCCTGATGGAGTTAATCTTCTATGGGGAAGAGAAAGACAATAACAAAAAACAAACATATGAGGAAGAAAAGGAAATAAAGCACAGAAAGGAGATAGAAAAAGGACAGTAAGCACGTGCTATTTAGAGAGGGTGGTTTGGAAAGTCCTCTCTGGTAGAGTCCCCTTTTGGGCAGAGACATGAAGGAAAAGACTGAATCAGAGGGATCTGGGGGAGGAAGCTTCTATGCAGATGGAACACCAACATGAAAGCCCATTAGCATTCAAGACTAAGCAGGGAATTACTGTATCTTACATTAATTGATCACAAGGCATCCTGCTAAGCACTTTACATATATTATCTATTTGAATTCTAAAATGTTAATGTTATGATTAATGTTTCTAGGAACATCTTTATGCATATGAATTTTTCTTCATTTATTTCAATTAGTTTTGTAAGGCAAATTCCCAGGAGTAGAATTTTAAGTCAAAGAATATGAATATTTTTATAGCTCTTGACACTTTATTACCAAATTGCCTTTGAAAAGACTAGATCAACAATTTACACTGCCATCAGAATGTCCAATTTAGTAAGGAAGTAGTACTGAAATGGCATGTTTGGTTGTGAATGTCCACAGTCAAAAGGACAGTTTAATATTTCCCCAACAGTAGGGCAAAAAGATGTTGTTGCCTAAAGTTTTGTGCTTATCAGTGCCTTATTTAAGGAAAAGTCACCTCCAGGGGACATTTGATCAAAAGTCACAGTATAGGGGGCTGGAGCTAAGATGGAGGCATAGAAGGACGTATACTCATCTCTCCTGCAAAATCGCCAGAATTGCAACTAGCTCCTGAAAAACCATTGACAGGAGGAGGTTGAATCTGATCACAAAAAAGATACCCCATATCGAAGAGAAAAGGAAAAGCCGCAACAAGATGATAGGAGGGGTGCAATCGTGCTTTTAAAAGCCAAACCTCAAACCCGCCAGAGTGGCTGGGTGGGCCACATACACAAAGCCAGTTACACACCAAGACCCAGGAAAGACGCAGTGACCCCCACAAGGGACTGAGCCAGAGTTGCTTTAGAGGGTCCAAGTGCCTCCTTAAGCTAGAAGTGCCCTTGAGCAGTCCTCAGAAAGACGGTTGCATTTAATTTCTTTTGAAGGAGGTTATCGTTAACCTGATCATAGAGCTGCTGAGTAGGACTCGAGACTCTGCGCACAGAGATCCAGCAGAGGGGGACAGCAATCCAGCATAAGACAGAACCAGACTCACCTCTGAGTATTCTGAAGTCTCTGGAGGTGGCAGGGATCGTTGATGGCCTGTAGCAGGGTCTGGGACACTGCGGCAGTGCTTCTCATAGAGCACGTGGGAACAAATCCTTTGTGAGAGAGACTCCATAACCCCAACTGTAGTTTGGCTGCAGGTGAGCAGATGGAAAAAGATATTCCATGCAAATGGAAATTAAAAGAAGTTGGAGTAGCAATCCTTATATCAGACAAAATAGACCTTAAAATAAAGAACATTATAAGAGACAAGGCAGGTCACTACATCAGGATCAAGGGATCTATCCAAGAGGAAGACTTAACAATCATAAATATCTACGCACCCAACACAGGAGCACCCCAATACATAAGACAACACTTTCAGACGTAAAAGAAGAAATTGACAATAGCACAATAATAGAAGGAGACTTTAACACTCCTCTCACACCAATGGACAGATCATCCAAACAGAAAATTAATAAAGAAACACAAGCCTTAAATGACACACTAGAGGTGATGGACCTTGTTGATATCTTTAGGACCTTCCATCCAAAAGCAGAAGAATACACTATCTTCGCAAGTGCTCACAGAACATTCTCCAGGATAGACCACATCTTGGGCCACAAATCAAACCTCAGTAAATTCAGTGAAATTGAAACTGTATCAACCATTTTCTCTGACCACAATGCAGTGAGACTAGAGATCAACTATAGGGAAAAAATGGCTAAAACCACATGCACATGGAGATTAAACAACACATATCTAAAAAACAAACTGATTACCGAGCAAATCAAAGGAGAAATAAAAAAATTCCTAGAAGAAAATGACGATGAACACACGACAGTGCAAAACATATAGGATACCACCAAAGCAGTTCTAAGAGGGAAGTTTATAACACTGCAGTCCTACCTCAAGAAAGAAGAAAAATATCAGACAACCTAACTCTGCACGTAAAACAACTGGAGAAAGAAGAACAAAAAAACCCCAAAGTTAGCTGAACAAGAGAAATCATAACGATCAGAGCAGAAATAAATGAAAATGAAAAGAAAGAAACAATAGTAATGATAAATAAATTGAAAAGCTGGTTCTTTGAAAAGATAAACAAAATCAACAGACTGCTGCCCAGACTCATCAAGAAAAAAGAGAAGAACCATATCAACAAAATCAAAAATGTTAAAAGAGAGATTACAACAGATAATGCAGAAATCTGAAGGATTATAAGAGACTGTTATGAAAAACTATATGGCAACAAACTGGACAACCTGGAAGAAATGGACAGTTTCTTAGAGAAGGTTAATCTTCCAAGACTCAACCAGGAAGAAATAGAAACTATGAACAACCCAATCACAAGCTCAGAATCGAATTTGTGATAAAAACAAAATCTACCCCAAAATTAAAGCCAAGGGCCAGATAACTTCACAGGTAAGTTCTACCAAACATTTAAAGAAAAGCTTGGCGGGGGGGGGATATACATATGACTAATCTGAGAACATACATATCTGTAAACAACAAAACTCGGTAAAAGTTAAAAGTAAAAAGTTTAAAAAAAATAAAGAAGAGTTAATGCCTGTCCTTCTAAAACTCAAAAAATTGCACAGGAAGGAACACTTCCAAACACATTCTATGAGGCTGCCATCACCCTGATACCAAAGCCAGGCAAAGACAACACAAAAAAAGAAAATTAATGGGCATAGAACATCCTATCTCAACATAGTGAAAGCCATATATGAGAAGCCCAACGTTATTCTCATGGTGAAAACTCAAACCTCAGTAAATTCAGTGAAATTGAAACTGTATCAACCATTTTCTCTGACCACAATGCAGTGAGACTAGAGATCAACTATAGGGAAAAAATGGCTAAAACCACATGCACATGGAGATTAAACAACACATATCTAAAAAACAAACTGATTACCGAGCAAATCAAAGGAGAAATAAAAAAATTCCTAGAAGAAAATGACGATGAACACACGACAGTGCAAAACATATAGGATACCACCAAAGCAGTTCTAAGAGGGAAGTTTATAACACTGCAGTCCTACCTCAAGAAAGAAGAAAAATATCAGACAACCTAACTCTGCACGTAAAACAACTGGAGAAAGAAGAACAAAAAAACCCCAAAGTTAGCTGAACAAGAGAAATCATAACGATCAGAGCAGAAATAAATGAAAATGAAAAGAAAGAAACAATAGTAATGATAAATAAATTGAAAAGCTGGTTCTTTGAAAAGATAAACAAAATCAACAGACTGCTGCCCAGACTCATCAAGAAAAAAGAGAAGAACCATATCAACAAAATCAAAAATGTTAAAAGAGAGATTACAACAGATAATGCAGAAATCTGAAGGATTATAAGAGACTGTTATGAAAAACTATATGGCAACAAACTGGACAACCTGGAATAAATGGACAGTTTCTTGGAGAAGGCTAATCTCCCAAGACTGAACCAGGAAGAAATAGAAACTATGAACAACCCAATCACAAGCTCAGAATCGAATTTGTGATAAAAACAAAATCTACCCCAAAATTAAAGCCAAGGGCCAGATAACTTCACAGGTAAGTTCTACCAAACATTTAAAGAAAAGCTTGGCGGGGGGGGGATATACATATGACTAATCTGAGAACATACATATCTGTAAACAACAAAACTCGGTAAAAGTTAAAAGTAAAAAGTTTAAAAAAAATAAAGAAGAGTTAATGCCTGTCCTTCTAAAACTCAAAAAATTGCACAGGAAGGAACACTTCCAAACACATTCTATGAGGCTGCCATCACCCTGATACCAAAGCCAGGCAAAGACAACACACAAAAAGAAAATTAATGGGCATAGAACATCCTATCTCAACATAGTGAAAGCCATATATGAGAAGCCCACAGCGAACATTATTCTCAATGGTGAAAAACTCAAAGCATTCCCTCTAAGATCAGGAACATGACAGGGGTGTCCACTTTCACCACTATTATTCAACATACTTCTGGGAGTTCTAGCAACAGCAATAAGAGAAGAAAGGGAATAAAAGGAATCCAGATTGGAAAAGAAGAAGTAAAACTCTATTTGCAGACGACATGATATTATACACAGGAAACCCCAAAGACACTATTACAAAACTACTAGAGCTAATCAACGAATTCAGCAAAGTTGTGGGATACAAAATCAACATACAGAAACCACTAGCATTCCTATATACAAACAATGAAAAATCAGAAAGAGAAATCAACAAGGCAATCCCCTTCACCACTGCAACTAAGAGAATAAAATATCTAAGAATAAACCTACCCAAAGAAACCAAAGAAGTGTACACAGAAAATTACAAGACACTCATGAAAGAAATTAAAGAAGACTTAAACAGATGGAAAGAATCAATATTGTGAAAATGACCATACTACCAAATATCATCTATAGATTCAGTGCAATCCCTATCAAACTACCAATGACATTCTTCACAGAACTAGACCAAAGAATAACCAAGTTCATATGGAAACACAAAAGACCTCAAATAGCCAAAGCAATCCTGAGAAAGAAGAATGGAGCCGGAGGGATCGGCCTCCCCTTATTGGCACAAAAACAGAAATATGAACAAGACCAAGACCAAGACCAATGAACAAGATAGAGAACTGAGAGATAAACCCACACACCTGTGGGTACCTTACTTTTGACAAAGGAGGTGAACATATAAAATGGGACAAAGACAGCCTCTTTAACAAATGGTGCTGGGAAAAGTGGACAGCTACATGCAAAAAAATGAGGTTGGAACATTCCCTGACACCATACACAAAGATAAGTTCAAAATGGATTAAAGACCTAAATGTAAGACCAGAAACCATCAAACTCTTAGAGGAGAATATAGGCAAAACACTCAAGGACATAATCAAAGCAAGATCTTCTCTGACCCACCTACTAGGATAGCAGAACTAAAAACAAAAATGAACACGTGGGATCTAATGAAACTTAGAAGCTTTTGTACACCAAAGGAAATTACAAAAAAGCTGAACAGACACCCCACAGAATGGGAGAAAATCATAACAAATGAAATAACAGACAAAGAATTAACCTCCAAAATCTACAAGCAACTCAGACAACTCAGCACAGGAAAAATGAACAACCCAATCAAAAAATGGGGAAAAGAGCTAAACAGGCCCCTCTCCAAAGAGGACATACAAATGGCCCAAAAGCACATGAAACGATGCTCAACCTCACTTATTATTAGGGAAATGCAAATCAAAACTACAATGAGATATCACCTCACACCCGTCAGAATGTCCATCATCCACAAATCGACAGACAATAAATGCTGGAGAGGGTGCAGAGAAAAGGGAACACTCTTGCATTGCTGGTGGGAATGTAAATTGATACAACCACTATGGAAGACAGTCTGGAGATTCCTTAAAAAACTAAAACTAGAAGCACCATACAAACCAGCATATCCCACTATTAGGCTTATACCCTGATGAATAAAAAATTTAAAGAAGCACTTGTACCCCAATGTTCACTGCAGCTCTCTATACAATAGCCAGAACACGGAAGCAACCTAGATGTCCATCGACGAATGAATGGATAAAGAAGCTCTGGTACATATATACAATGGAATACTACACAGCTGTAAAAAGAAATGTGGAAGAATCAGCCCTAATGAGGTGGTTGGAGCTCGAACCTATCATAAAAAGTGAAGTAAATCAAAAGAAGAAAGACAAGTACAATATATTAACACACATATATGGAATCTAGTAGGATGGTAATGATAACACACGCAGTGAAGCAATGAAAAAACAGACATGGAGAATAGACATGGACATTGTAGGGAATGAACAGTGGGTGGGAGGCGTAAAAGAAGTACCATGAAAACCTGTACTATGGTATGTGAAGAAAATATCTATAGTCATTGCGCTGTAGGAAAAGGGGATCCTGCAGGGGCGCTGTGTGATGGCCTGGAGGGGTGGGATGGGGGGGATATACATATGACTAATCTGGAATCATACATATCTATAAACAACAAAACTTTGTAAAAGGAAAAAGGAAAATAAAAATTAAATTAAAAAAAAAGAGTCGGGACTTCCCTAGTGGTCCAGTGGGTAAGGACACTGCCTTGCAGCGCAGGTGGCACCGGTTTTTTCCCTGGCCTGGGAGGATTCAATGTGCCGCGGAGCGGCTGGACCTGTGTGTCTGGCTGCCGAGCCAGAGCTCTGGGGCCCATGTGCCCGGAGTCGGTGCTCTGCGGCGGAAGGGGCCACTGCGTTGGGAGGCCCGCACAGGCCAAAGAACAAAGATAAATAAATTAAGGATCAATAGAAGTGGCCAAAAAAGAAAAAAATGTCACAGTATAAATCTATAGCACCTTCTCAAGGTCCTGAACTGAGATCAGAAGAGTTCAATTTCTGGCTTATTCCCTTATCATTCACTTATTAATAGCTAGATAGCTTTGGGTTCATCTCAACCATGCTGAGACTCAGTCTGCTCATCTGTGAAATGGTGATTTGTACTTGGTTAGATTGTAAAGAGAATAGGATAATATAGTGTAGATGGAAGCATTTTCTAACTGCTGCATGCTACACCTCATTTACTAGGCATTCTCTGCCATTCATCTGTAAATAGATATGAAGCATAATGCTGATTATGAAAGCAGTGTAGTGAGTCTCTTCCTGTGTGGTTTTCACTCCTGAGAAGAGAGCTTCAGCTTCCTTGGGGCACCTCTACCCTTCACCTCTCACTTCCTCAGTCCAGGTGGTATGTGGGAAGCTGACTTGGAACTAGACTTTTGAATTGAGCACATGATGTACCCTCATTCAATCAGTACATCACTCCACCTCCTGACCCCGGTGATTGGTCCAGAGATGGGCATGTGACATAATGAGAAATAATCCTGGAATATTCGCTATAGCATCCGGTAGAGCATCTTCCTTTTCCTGCCCTGAGAATAGGTTGAGTATCTCACCACTATGGAAGAAGAGTCTAAATAGCAATGCAACAAAAGCAGGTGAAAGGAGAGCCAAGAGATGAAAGGAGAAAGTCTTAACATCATTGTTTAAACCCCTTAGTCCAGCTCTGTCTACACTGCTCTTGCCAGTTACATGAATCAGTACATTCTTTTTGCTTAATGCAGCTGCAATTGGATGATCTGTGATTTAAAGCCCAAAGATTTCAGTGTTATAGAAAGCCTGTGCACTTGCAAAGCACTTTTTGACTCCCAGGGTGTTTCACATATTACATTAACTGTCATTTTCTTCTAGTGTCCTTGTGAGATAAGCATGGTAAGTGATGTCATACCATGTTAAAGGTGAAATACCTGAAGCGATGTGTGTGGTCATTCTGAGATAGTTCAACACTCAGTTTAGACTTGTTACTTCTTACCTTTCAGTTCTTTCCCAAAGTGATTTTAAATCATGAATTCTAATTTATAGTAATATTGAAGGATATTCCTAGAGAGTCTATTAGAGAAACTGAATCTATAAGACAAAGATTAACTGAATCTATAAGGCAATATGGGGGAATATTGGCAAAAAACAATACAGATCTTACTGAATTTGCTGATCTCCCTTCTCTTTAATATAATGGAAATGTTGACATGCAAATTGAGTAGTGGAACAGCTGCCAGATATTTTAAGTGCTTGTTGCCTCACTTGAGATGGATGAATAATTGCATCATATGCCTATATATTAGGAGAGACAGAAGGTGTTTTCATAGGTCTGTTTCTTGGGTCTCTGTTCCCTTCTGGCTTTGCCTGAGAGACTCATTAAGGTGTGTTTAATGATCTGTTTGAAGCACTGATGTATCCAACTAGTTGATATAGTTATTAACTTTCCATTTCCCAGGCAATAAAATAGCCCAATCCCATGTGTCTTAAGCCCAGAAGGAAAATCATTGTATGTCCTGAACTGAAGACATGCAATGAATCATTTCTAGCTCTCAGAATTCAAGTATTTCAGTGTAGTGATAGAGCACATTATATACACAGCAAATGCAGAAATGCAATATTATTATGAACTAGATTTGCCTGGTTTTGTTATTGAGATCATTGCTTTTTTTTTTTTTTTGGCCACTTCTATTGGTCTTTCATTTATTTATTTTCATCCATCTCTGTTCCTTGGCCCGTGTGGGTCTCCCATCGCAGTGGCCTCTGTTGTCGCAGAGCACCAGCTCTGGGCGCATGCACTCCAGAGCTCCAGCTCAGTAGTTGGACACATTTGTCCAGCTGTTCCGTTGCAGGTGGGAATCTTCCCAGGCCAGGGATTGAACCAGAACCCCTTGCACTGCAAGGTGGTATCCTTTCCCACTGGATCACCAGGGAAGCCCCACTGCATTTTTATCTGGCATTTTTACTCTGGCTCCACCAATATTCTTGTTTTCCTAGTTTGGGTTAAAGTATCACGAAAACCCAAGATGCTATCAATGCTAATTGTTATTCATTGTTTATAATGTTTCTCTTTGGAAACATCAGTCTCTAGGGATGCTTCTGGAAACATGATATGCATGGAGATTATTCATGATTTTGCTGTCAGTAGTTCCTTTGCTACCTGGAGAAGGTATATTCAAAGCCTTTTAAATTTCTTAGCACTTCAGTAGTCATCTGTCAGCATCCATAGAGTCAATATTGCTTTTAATATCGACATTATTACCTGGAGATTCTAAATGAGAATCCTTGGAGCTCATTCCAAAACCCAAATATTCAGAAACCAGTTACCTATGCTGTTTACAGAAGATGTCATTGCTGAGGGCTAAATTTAGAAGCATGGCAGCGATGCACTGGGTGACTGCTCTTTTGAAATAATTTGCAGTTGAAGAGCGGTAACCAAATTATTTTCCATTTCAGAGATGTTTATTTGTTTATCTATTTTTTGTAAGCAAGAACGATGCATGGAGTAACTAACTATCTAAATACCATCTTCTTGCACAAAATAGATGAGGTGTGTTTTCAGTGACCCCAGGAGACTGGGTTGGAGACAGAGATGGATCTGCTGGAGCGTGCATTGCTGATCTGTGACCACATATCAGGGCTGAGGGAGGACTGATGATCTGACTGCCTCCTGTATGGATCCAGGAGTCACAGTTCAGCCTCTTCGTTCCCTCCTTGCAAGTGAAAATTTTATTAGAAAGGATGGTTTGTATACTTGCCCTAAATCCTTTTCGGTTCTTCTTGTTTTATGACCACAGTGTTTCGCCGTAGATTTTCTCCTGTTCCAGTGCCTTCTCTTTGTCATTTATCATGCTGACAGTTTAATAGAATCCCAGACCTGGCAGATGGTGCTGGGATGTCCTTTCCCCCACTGGCCAGGGATTGAACCAGAACCCCTTGCACTGCAAGGTGGTATCCTTTCCCACTGGATCACCAGGGAAGCCCCACTGCATTTTTATCTGGCATTTTTACTCTGGCTCCACCAATATTCTTGTTTTCCTAGTTTGGGTTAAAGTATCACGAAAACCCAAGATGCTATCAATGCTAATTGTTATTCATTGTTTATAATGTTTCTCTTTGGAAACATCAGTCTCTAGGGATGCTTCTGGAAACATGATATGCATGGAGATTATTCATGATTTTGCTGTCAGTAGTTCCTTTGCTACCTGGAGAAGGTATATTCAAAGCCTTTTAAATTTCTTAGCACTTCAGTAGTCATCTGTCAGCATCCATAGAGTCAATATTGCTTTTAATATCGACATTATTACCTGGAGATTCTAAATGAGAATCCTTGGAGCTCATTCCAAAACCCAAATATTCAGAAACCAGTTACCTATGCTGTTTACAGAAGATGTCATTGCTGAGGGCTAAATTTAGAAGCATGGCAGCGATGCACTGGGTGACTGCTCTTTTGAAATAATTTGCAGTTGAAGAGCGGTAACCAAATTATTTTCCATTTCAGAGATGTTTATTTGTTTATCTATTTTTTGTAAGCAAGAACGATGCATGGAGTAACTAACTATCTAAATACCATCTTCTTGCACAAAATAGATGAGGTGTGTTTTCAGTGACCCCAGGAGACTGGGTTGGAGACAGAGATGGATCTGCTGGAGCGTGCATTGCTGATCTGTGACCACATATCAGGGCTGAGGGAGGACTGATGATCTGACTGCCTCCTGTATGGATCCAGGAGTCACAGTTCAGCCTCTTCGTTCCCTCCTTGCAAGTGAAAATTTTATTAGAAAGGATGGTTTGTATACTTGCCCTAAATCCTTTTCGGTTCTTCTTGTTTTATGACCACAGTGTTTCGCCGTAGATTTTCTCCTGTTCCAGTGCCTTCTCTTTGTCATTTATCATGCTGACAGTTTAATAGAATCCCAGACCTGGCAGATGGTGCTGGGATGTCCTTTCCCACACAATGCTAAGGAGCTTTAACCCTATCAGGGAGGCTCTTGACACACTATGGCAAGAAATGGTGCTAACAATCCTGATGTGACAAAGCAGCACCCAGAAGGAGAAAGAAAAGGTACATGCATCAACTTCATACGGTTTTATCATCAGTGTTTTTGGTAAAGTTTATGAAGAGGGGTTCCTTGGAATCCCTTGGGAGCCAAAATGTAGACAGATATACTGGTTCACTTGGCCAAATTAATAGAAGTCATAGGAGGGGATGAAATGAATTTTCTGGAAATACCATAGTATAGCACAGGTTGTTTTCCAGATAATAACAAGAAGGTCAGGGTCTAGCAAGGCAGAATGAATATGAAAAGACGTTATAGCCTACTCTGATCAAAGAAAAAGTTACCACTCACTGAGAGTTTGCTATATGCCAGTTGAGTTGTAAATACTTTGCATACATTGTTTCATCTACTCACCAATCTTTTCAGGAACTTACAGTCATAAAACTTTTATCTCAGCTTTACCATATGCCATTGTGCTAAGCACTTTCATAGACATTACCTCGGGATTTTTTCTTTTCTCAATGACTTTGTCTCTCAAAGCTCTCTCCAGTGTCTTATTCACTTTTGCTAGACTCTTCTGCCCCCACCATATGCCAGGTCACCAACAAGATCTGTAAAGTTTTTAACATAAAGTAAAAAACTTACAGAAAATGGCACAATAAAATAAAGCACCCACATTTTAAGTGCGTATATGCATACATCTATACAGGAACTGCCCTGATCCAGATAGGGACCACATCTAGTGGTCTAGAGGGCTCCCTCACGACCCTCCCATTGGAATTAGACAGAGATGGTTGGGGTGATGACTTGCCCTAAGGGAGGACTGATGATCTGACTGCCTCCTGTATGGATCCAGGAGTCACAGTTCAGCCTCTTCGTTCCCTCCTTGCAAGTGAAAATTTTATTAGAAAGGATGGTTTGTATACTTGCCCTAAATCCTTTTCGGTTCTTCTTGTTTTATGACCACAGTGTTTCGCCGTAGATTTTCTCCTGTTCCAGTGCCTTCTCTTTGTCATTTATCATGCTGACAGTTTAATAGAATCCCAGACCTGGCAGATGGTGCTGGGATGTCCTTTCCCACACAATGCTAAGGAGCTTTAACCCTATCAGGGAGGCTCTTGACACACTATGGCAAGAAATGGTGCTAACAATCCTGATGTGACAAAGCAGCACCCAGAAGGAGAAAGAAAAGGTACATGCATCAACTTCATACGGTTTTATCATCAGTGTTTTTGGTAAAGTTTATGAAGAGGGGTTCCTTGGAATCCCTTGGGAGCCAAAATGTAGACAGATATACTGGTTCACTTGGCCAAATTAATAGAAGTCATAGGAGGGGATGAAATGAATTTTCTGGAAATACCATAGTATAGCACAGGTTGTTTTCCAGATAATAACAAGAAGGTCAGGGTCTAGCAAGGCAGAATGAATATGAAAAGACGTTATAGCCTACTCTGATCAAAGAAAAAGTTACCACTCACTGAGAGTTTGCTATATGCCAGTTGAGTTGTAAATACTTTGCATACATTGTTTCATCTACTCACCAATCTTTTCAGGAACTTACAGTCATAAAACTTTTATCTCAGCTTTACCATATGCCATTGTGCTAAGCACTTTCATAGACATTACCTCGGGATTTTTTCTTTTCTCAATGACTTTGTCTCTCAAAGCTCTCTCCAGTGTCTTATTCACTTTTGCTAGACTCTTCTGCCCCCACCATATGCCAGGTCACCAACAAGATCTGTAAAGTTTTTAACATAAAGTAAAAAACTTACAGAAAATGGCACAATAAAATAAAGCACCCACATTTTAAGTGCGTATATGCATACATCTATACAGGAACTGCCCTGATCCAGATAGGGACCACATCTAGTGGTCTAGAGGGCTCCCTCACGACCCTCCCATTGGTTATTCTCCCAAAGGAAACTTATTCTGATCTCGATCACCACACATTTGTCTTGCCTATTCTTGAGTTTCATGTAAATGGACTGTATATGTTTAGAGCCTGGCTTCTTTCATGTAACCTTATGTCTATGAGATTCATTTATGTTGTTGCGTAGATCAATAGTTTGCTCTTTTTCTCTATTGTGTAGTTTTCCACTATATGAGTACAACAATTGTCTCTCTACCCACAATTGTTTCTTACCTAAACCCCTTGTTTCTTACCAATTAACCCTTTGAGTGATTGATTGATCTACAGGCATCTCCTCTTGCCTTCTGATCTTTGGTCCACTCCACAGCCAGAATGGTTTACTCTGCCGTTTCTAAGGGAGACATGGATACTGAATCTAGCAAGCAGTAGTATTCTGACTAGTATGGGTTGAATTTGGAAGGGAAGAGTACACTTAAAATATTTCAATGCAACATACACTTACTGTACAATCAAGGCATAGCTTCTGCTCTTTAAGAGTGTACAGGAAATTCACAGAAATACAATTGTGTAAATGAACAAGTTCTATTTCGTGTGGTTGGTTGTAATCAATATCAGATCCAGGGAGACCACAAAGAGGATGAAATCCTCTTCAAGATTCCCGTTCTTGGTTTTGAGTCTACCCTCACTGTGAAACAGTGTAATAGCTGCTTGGCCTCTAGGATACCTGAATATCTGGAACTGGGTCCTAAATAGGAAGTGGAAGCAGGTGAGTCAAGAACATCATTGTTATAAAAATATATTGGGCTTCTGGGTTCACAGATTCGTTTGTTTTGTTGCTGTGTCCTGTGCTTGGCTAGTATGGTTCCATTCCTGAGATATTCTGTGTACATCGAGAGCAGTGTATTTTTGCTCCAAGGCACTGAGAATCATACGCTACAAATGTAGTGCTTCCAGGTGACATCATTTGGGTACCAGATAGCCTTTTTTTCTGACATCTGCAGTTCTATAGCTTCCAACTGTATTTAGTTCAGGATACTGTATAAATTAGGCACCCAGTGCATAATTTTCAGTTTGACCTGACAGTGAAATATCACAAAAGGCTTATTTGCTTACTTAAAGCAGGTGTTGATGAGAAGACAAATGGTCAGGTCCTTAGCTATATTAAGATATTTTTCTGTAGTGGATGATTCCAGGAAAGTCTGTCTAGGCCTAAAGCTCTCAAATAACTTCTCACTTTTTCCAGTCCTGTCAAGATGAGGCCCTCCTTTGTGAGTTGATTAAGTTTACTAAGTGAAACCATATAAAAGATTGAAATCACTGGTTGGTTTTATCGGTCATTAGTTTTTGGTGAAATGTTATTTTTTTATTTCCGTGACTAGGACGAGTTTTGCTCTGAATGTGGTATAAATTTTAGAAGTTTGTTTACTGAAATATTTACAGAAAAATCATACATAGTTTAACCAATCATCTTGAGGAGAACATGCCAGTGAAAGTTGACCGACTATACATATTTCACACAACTTTTTGTTATTGCTTTTGCTCTCTTTTTTCCACTGACTGTGGTTTTATGTATCTAGGTGTTAACAGATCTAACTAACTCTCTTAGGTTATCATGTTTATGGACCTTGTGGAGCCATTTATTCTCTTGTTGGGTACTTGAAGTTTTGTCCCTTTGTTGTTTAAATAGTACTGCAAAGGAACCATTTGTTCTTTTTTCTTTCTTCTGAGCTCAGAACATTAAATTATCAGTTTGTTGGAACATGAAATTACCAGTTCAAAAGTCATGAATTGTTTCAGGGCTTTTTTTCCTCAGTTTCAGATTGCTTGCCATAACAGCAATGAATAGAACCTTGAATAATACTTATATATACCTGAACACTAATGCTAAACATTGAATTTTATAATTTTTAGTTTGCCATGTTTCAGTATAATTATACAAGAGATTTGATGTGGTCAACCTCCATTCATTATCTTTCTATAAGCTGGCTAATAAAAATTTGTTAAGTACATCTTCTAACTACATTTAAGGTTATGGACATATGATATACTTAGTTTTCTGAATTTAAATCAAAATACTTTTGAATTTTCATTAAGAATTAAAAAAAACCAGTGATTAGTGTGGGAAGGGATTTGATCTGTCATGGACTTTAATTGAAATTCACTCAGCACCTACTTTGAGGGGTTGCTTTGTTTTGCTGACAGGGAAAAGGGAATGACATAAACCTAAGACCTCTTATTTATTTTTTATTTACCACTTTTATTGGGCTATAATTTACATATAACATAGTAGATTCAGGTGTACAATACAATGATTTGATATGTGTATATATTACAAAATGATCACTGCAGTAAGTCTAGTTAACATCCATTATCACACAATTACAAATTTTTGCTCTTATATTGTGAACTTCTAATATCTGCTTTAACAACTTTCAAATATACACTACAGTGTTATTAGCTATAGTCATCATGATGTACACGACATCCCCAAGACTTACTTATTTTATAACTGGAAGTTTGTGCTTTTGGACCACCATCACCCATTTTACCTACTCTTTATTACTCTATTTAGCTCTTTAAAGAGCAAAGGGTACCAGGGCATATACAAAGCAAGTTAGCTGGGATGGAGACCTTAAAGCTTGTCCCCTCTCTATTATTGATTGGCTGTTAGTGTCCTGTGGTCCTAACAAGAAAAGAGCATTGTATGTACATGTTGACAAAAAACAACATAGCCTAGTTCTTTTTGAAGGAAAGAGCTGGGTCTCCTAATAAATGATAGAAAATGGAACTGGGTTATGAGTTAGGCATTTAGACATAAACATCTTGAATTGAGTTGCCCACAAGTTATCTCGACTTACAAAGGAGATGAAGCTTCTGAAATAAAATAAATGACTTTTTGAGAGGCAGTGTGGTGTAATGCTAGAGAATGTGGGCTTTGGAGGCAGACAGAGTTGAATTTGAAGCCTAGATTTTTTTCCTCACTAATTAGGTGACCATGGAGAAGATTTTTTCGGCCCACTAAGCCTTATTTCCACAATTTGAAAAAATGGAAATCAAACCTATCTCAAAGAGTAATTGTCAAGTTAAAACAAGACAATATATATGACAAGTGACACAAAACATGTGCATAGTATGTGTTGGGTATTGGTCTTTTTCCATGGATGAATGTGGAGACTTATAGCTTCATAAAGATGTTGATGACTGTGCTAAAGGTGGCACTAGAAGAGAATCGGTTGCTTCTCACTCTTGTGAAGGTGGCCCTAGGACAGGAAAAGAGCTGGAGTTTCCATACACAGGTCCAGAGATATAAGCTGGGATTCCCAACAGATAAAATGTATTTAGAGCCATGACTAGTTTTTCCTATCTCCAGAAAGGTCCAGTTGTATCCTTTAAGTGTTTTGTTCTCTCTCTTTTTTTAATGCTCTTTTTTTTTCTTAATTTTGGCCTCTTTCATCAATTTTTGATTTTTATTTATTTTTATCCATCTTCATTCTTTGTCCTATGTGGCCTTCCATCGCAGTAGCCTCCAGAGTGCTGTCTAGTAATTGGACACACTGGTCCAGCCACTCCGCAGTACATGGGATCTTCCTGGGCCAGGGATTGAACCGGTGTCCCTTGCACTCTTTACCCACTGGACCACCAGGAAAGCCCTGTTTTTCTCTCTTTTAAGCAAAAAACAGGGTAATATAAACTAAATATAAGCTGCGATAAAAACTATTCACTGATTTTTTTTTTTTACTAAGTCAAATTGTAGAAAGCCCTATTGTCCGCACGGGTTTGCAGGCTGTTAAAACCTTGCAGGAGTGGAGAAAGGAAGACGACCTGGAGTTCTACACTTTACACACTATTCACTGGAGGAATGCAACTGTTTTTGTGACTTTTGTGAAAAATGCCAGTTGTGGATACTACCTCTCATACTAAGGTGCTAATCCACGGCATTTGTGTCTCAGACACAAAACAAAAGAATTGTAATCCCAGCTGCTTAATCCCTCAGGAGAAGAGGAGTATTGGGAATTGAATTAGCTTTGAAACTTCAAACGAATTGTTTCTGTCACATCTGCCTGACGGGTTCTTCTCCTGCTAAGTGGTTCTGGGAGCTATGGATGGATGAGTGGAATTATTCTGGCTCATCTTTTAAAACTGCCTGAGACACGTTTATGGACTTGGTGATAGGCAGTCCTACCCATTGTGTGCTGAGTGCCCCTCTGGGAGGACAGTGTGGGAAGGAGTCAGGGAGCTCTTCTTTTCCTGAGACCAAAACTGTCATCTGACTAATGTGTCTAGACATGGTTTTCCAAAAAAAGGGAAGTGCTGTGGTCATGCTTGATCTCAGACCCTCCCTCCAATTGGTGGCACTAGAAGAGAATCGGTTGCTTCTCACTCTTGTGAAGGTGGCCCTAGGACAGGAAAAGAGCTGGAGTTTCCATACACAGGTCCAGAGATATAAGCTGGGATTCCCAACAGATAAAATGTATTTAGAGCCATGACTAGTTTTTCCTATCTCCAGAAAGGTCCAGTTGTATCCTTTAAGTGTTTTGTTCTCTCTCTTTTTTTAATGCTCTTTTTTTTTCTTAATTTTGGCCTCTTTCATCAATTTTTGATTTTTATTTATTTTTATCCATCTTCATTCTTTGTCCTATGTGGCCTTCCATCGCAGTAGCCTCCAGAGTGCTGTCTAGTAATTGGACACACTGGTCCAGCCACTCCGCAGTACATGGGATCTTCCTGGGCCAGGGATTGAACCGGTGTCCCTTGCACTCTTTACCCACTGGACCACCAGGAAAGCCCTGTTTTTCTCTCTTTTAAGCAAAAAACAGGGTAATATAAACTAAATATAAGCTGCGATAAAAACTATTCACTGATTTTTTTTTTTTACTAAGTCAAATTGTAGAAAGCCCTATTGTCCGCACGGGTTTGCAGGCTGTTAAAACCTTGCAGGAGTGGAGAAAGGAAGACGACCTGGAGTTCTACACTTTACACACTATTCACTGGAGGAATGCAACTGTTTTTGTGACTTTTGTGAAAAATGCCAGTTGTGGATACTACCTCTCATACTAAGGTGCTAATCCACGGCATTTGTGTCTCAGACACAAAACAAAAGAATTGTAATCCCAGCTGCTTAATCCCTCAGGAGAAGAGGAGTATTGGGAATTGAATTAGCTTTGAAACTTCAAACGAATTGTTTCTGTCACATCTGCCTGACGGGTTCTTCTCCTGCTAAGTGGTTCTGGGAGCTATGGATGGATGAGTGGAATTATTCTGGCTCATCTTTTAAAACTGCCTGAGACACGTTTATGGACTTGGTGATAGGCAGTCCTACCCATTGTGTGCTGAGTGCCCCTCTGGGAGGACAGTGTGGGAAGGGAGTCAGGGAGCTCTTCTTTTCCTGAGACCAAAACTGTCATCTGACTAATGTGTCTAGACATGGTTTTCCAAAAAAAGGGAAGTGCTGTGGTCATGCTTGATCTCAGACCCTCCCTCCAATATGGTGTTGTGGCATTGCCATGAACTCGTCAAGCCTCCTGTCCTGGACCTCTTTCCCCACTGATTAGAAGTGAATAGATAGGGGATAATATAGTTAGACATGGACATGAGAAACACCTCCCAAACTAACTTTATCTTAAATTTTTATTTTATTTCATATTTTTATAATGTTTATTCAATTTTATTCATTTGGACTTTAAAAAAATTTATAATGTGGTATTAGTTTCTGATACACAGCAAAGTGATTCATTTATATAGATGCTTTTCCATTATAGTTTATTATAAAATATTGAATATAGTTCATGTGCTCTATGGTAGGACCTTGTTGCTTATCTATTTTATATCATAAGGATTTTATTTTTTGGAGCAGTTTTAGGTTCACAGCAAAATTGAAGGGAGAGTACAGAGATTTACCATATACTCCCTGTTAGAATTTTAGAATGTCTTGAATAATACATGAGCACATAGATTTTGGAAAATGAGTCCTGTAATCATATTCTTATTTTTCAAAACTGGGAGTTCTTTGTACTTACTATAATATACATACAAAGCTATAAATTCATAGGCCTTATCAATAATAATCTAAGAATTATAAACACAGAAATAGCCTTAAGTGGTCAGTCCATTTACTGTATTATTTCTACTTTAAGTTATTGAACTGGTGATAGAATGTAAACTCCATGAGGGTAGGTCACTTGCCTAATTTATCACAGTATAAAAAGTGCATCAAAACAGTGCCAAGCAGAGTAGATGCTTAGTGAAAATTTATTGAATGAATTAAGATCTTTTTTTTTAATAAAAGATACCATTTTGGTCAAGCATCTCAAAGGCAACTTCATTTTTCCCATTAGATCCACCATGTTAAAAAATTTTTTTTTGATTCCTCTGAAGTCCATGGGAATGTGATCTATGTTATTGTTATTATTGTTGTTTTAACCTATAAAAGAGATCCACCACTTTCAAATACTGAGGAAACAGTGATTTGATACATTCCTCTGATCAGGCCCCAGCATCCCTTTTTGAAAATTTGTGTCCAAAAAGGGAAGTGCTGTGGTCATGCTTGATCTCAGACCCTCCCTCCAATATGGTGTTGTGGCATTGCCATGAACTCGTCAAGCCTCCTGTCCTGGACCTCTTTCCCCACTGATTAGAAGTGAATAGATAGGGGATAATATAGTTAGACATGGACATGAGAAACACCTCCCAAACTAACTTTATCTTAAATTTTTATTTTATTTCATATTTTTATAATGTTTATTCAATTTTATTCATTTGGACTTTAAAAAAATTTATAATGTGGTATTAGTTTCTGATACACAGCAAAGTGATTCATTTATATAGATGCTTTTCCATTATAGTTTATTATAAAATATTGAATATAGTTCATGTGCTCTATGGTAGGACCTTGTTGCTTATCTATTTTATATCATAAGGATTTTATTTTTTGGAGCAGTTTTAGGTTCACAGCAAAATTGAAGGGAGAGTACAGAGATTTACCATATACTCCCTGTTAGAATTTTAGAATGTCTTGAATAATACATGAGCACATAGATTTTGGAAAATGAGTCCTGTAATCATATTCTTATTTTTCAAAACTGGGAGTTCTTTGTACTTACTATAATATACATACAAAGCTATAAATTCATAGGCCTTATCAATAATAATCTAAGAATTATAAACACAGAAATAGCCTTAAGTGGTCAGTCCATTTACTGTATTATTTCTACTTTAAGTTATTGAACTGGTGATAGAATGTAAACTCCATGAGGGTAGGTCACTTGCCTAATTTATCACAGTATAAAAAGTGCATCAAAACAGTGCCAAGCAGAGTAGATGCTTAGTGAAAATTTATTGAATGAATTAAGATCTTTTTTTTTTAATAAAAGATACCATTTTGGTCAAGCATCTCAAAGGCAACTTCATTTTTCCCATTAGATCCACCATGTTAAAAAAAATTTTTTTTTTTTTTTGATTCCTCTGAAGTCCATGGGAATGTGATCTATGTTATTGTTATTATTGTTGTTTTTAACCTATAAAAGAGATCCACCACTTTCAAATACTGAGGAAACAGTGATTTGATACATTCCTCTGATCAGGCCCCAGCATCCCTTGTTTTTCCTCATGTTAAACAAGTTTACAAGAAGAGATGTTAGTCTTCCCTAGCCACTGGTTTCAGCTGATATTTTTTACTCCTGCATCTTAAGCCATCCAGCTCCAAAGAACTTGCTTAGGTTTATTTATTTCTCAGCAGAAAAGAAGAAAGAGCTTGTCAATATATATTAACATTCAAATTTTTGAAAAAACTGTTAACTTGTCCTACAATTTTTCTCCTAAGACATCAACAGTATTTATGAAGTTTCTGCCAGGAGCCCAGCACTCTGCCTTCCCATTGCTTCATGCCTTATTTACAAGACTTTTGGTAACACTTTCTTCATTTTCTAAATCCTCTCCAGTTTGTCCATAGCTTGCTTAAAATATGAATCTACAAAATTAGGCATACAATGTAGTGAGTGCATAAGGAAACTCACCTGTGCACAGGTTTTCCAGGGAGACCTAGACTCCCTTTTATTCATATACTGAAAAGGGGGCACTGATGAATGAAGCCCATGCTGCCATGGCACAGGGAGAGGGAGTTAGAAGCACAGAAGACAGGGTAAGAGACTTGATGTTTTCCAAAATGTCCCCTGAGGGGTGTAATTTTTCTTTCATAGAAAATAAATAGCACGTTATAATCAAACTTTCAAAATGTTGGAAATTTTCTTGCTTTATTTGGCTTTGTATTAGAGTGTTAGTGCCGTAGCAAACTACCCTCAAACTCAGTTTACCAAAACAGAGCAAGGGGCATAGGATGAACTCCGCCCTCCACCTCCAGCTGCTAAAACCAAAGAACTTGCCAAGAATCATCTGAAAGTCCTTTCCTGGAAATAAAAAGTACTGTAACTTTTAATGAATTAAGATCTTTTTTTTTTAATAAAAGATACCATTTTGGTCAAGCATCTCAAAGGCAACTTCATTTTTCCCATTAGATCCACCATGTTAAAAAAAATTTTTTTTTTTTTTTGATTCCTCTGAAGTCCATGGGAATGTGATCTATGTTATTGTTATTATTGTTGTTTTTAACCTATAAAAGAGATCCACCACTTTCAAATACTGAGGAAACAGTGATTTGATACATTCCTCTGATCAGGCCCCAGCATCCCTTGTTTTTCCTCATGTTAAACAAGTTTACAAGAAGAGATGTTAGTCTTCCCTAGCCACTGGTTTCAGCTGATATTTTTTACTCCTGCATCTTAAGCCATCCAGCTCCAAAGAACTTGCTTAGGTTTATTTATTTCTCAGCAGAAAAGAAGAAAGAGCTTGTCAATATATATTAACATTCAAATTTTTGAAAAAACTGTTAACTTGTCCTACAATTTTTCTCCTAAGACATCAACAGTATTTATGAAGTTTCTGCCAGGAGCCCAGCACTCTGCCTTCCCATTGCTTCATGCCTTATTTACAAGACTTTTGGTAACACTTTCTTCATTTTCTAAATCCTCTCCAGTTTGTCCATAGCTTGCTTAAAATATGAATCTACAAAATTAGGCATACAATGTAGTGAGTGCATAAGGAAACTCACCTGTGCACAGGTTTTCCAGGGAGACCTAGACTCCCTTTTATTCATATACTGAAAAGGGGGCACTGATGAATGAAGCCCATGCTGCCATGGCACAGGGAGAGGGAGTTAGAAGCACAGAAGACAGGGTAAGAGACTTGATGTTTTCCAAAATGTCCCCTGAGGGGTGTAATTTTTCTTTCATAGAAAATAAATAGCACGTTATAATCAAACTTTCAAAATGTTGGAAATTTTCTTGCTTTATTTGGCTTTGTATTAGAGTGTTAGTGCCGTAGCAAACTACCCTCAAACTCAGTTTACCAAAACAGAGCAAGGGGCATAGGATGAACTCCGCCCTCCACCTCCAGCTGCTAAAACCAAAGAACTTGCCAAGAATCATCTGAACAGTCCTTTCCTGGAAATAAAAAGTACTGTAACTTTTAGAGTGTTGGGACAAACAAACCAAAAAAAACCCCAAAGATTGGATGTGTGTTAAAATTCCCATGAAGAGCAATTGGTGATTTTTTTACAGAAACTAAATAATCCTTAACAAATAACTCTTTGTTTTATAATAAAAAACAGTTTGCTGGAGTTTGCCTGAAATTGAGACAAAATTGAACAAGCAACATGAGTTAGATTCTCTGGATAGTGTGAAAGCTGCTACTAGCAAACTCCACTTTCCTCTGTCAGAAGTAACTGAGATTGATAACACTTCTGTAGAAAATTCAAGACATGTTAACCAATCTTGATATGATGATGGTTGGTTAATCAAGATGGCCCTGAGTAACCCTTCAGAACTAGATGAAGTAAGGAGTGAGGAAGCATATGAGAAACACATAAAATCTGCTTAGAGGTGAAAATGGAATCCCTCAATTAACTAGTTTGAAACTAATTGTATAACTCCCATGCTCGTGCCTAGCTCAGCTGAGCTAGGCAGACCCCTGCCAGGCAGCTTTGTTTTAGGCCATTGGTCACCTGGACTTGTCTCCAAGGTGTGGGTGGGTTTCTGTCTGCCCCACGTGTCTTCCCATCCTCCTGGGGCCCGTGCATGCACGAAACATACGCCTATGAAGAAAGGCAGGAGTGCAGGAGGCTACATGTGAAAAGCCACTGTTCATGCCTCGTTTTTTGGCTAACATTCGAGGATATAACTGATGAATGAAGCCCATGCTGCCATGGCACAGGAGAGGAGTTAGAAGCACAGAAGACAGGGTAAGAGACTTGATGTTTTCCAAAATGTCCCCTGAGGGGTGTAATTTTTCTTTCATAGAAAATAAATAGCACGTTATAATCAAACTTTCAAAATGTTGGAAATTTTCTTGCTTTATTTGGCTTTGTATTAGAGTGTTAGTGCCGTAGCAAACTACCCTCAAACTCAGTTTACCAAAACAGAGCAAGGGGCATAGGATGAACTCCGCCCTCCACCTCCAGCTGCTAAAACCAAAGAACTTGCCAAGAATCATCTGAACAGTCCTTTCCTGGAAATAAAAAGTACTGTAACTTTTAGAGTGTTGGGACAAACAAACCAAAAAAAACCCCAAAGATTGGATGTGTGTTAAAATTCCCATGAAGAGCAATTGGTGATTTTTTTACAGAAACTAAATAATCCTTAACAAATAACTCTTTGTTTTATAATAAAAAACAGTTTGCTGGAGTTTGCCTGAAATTGAGACAAAATTGAACAAGCAACATGAGTTAGATTCTCTGGATAGTGTGAAAGCTGCTACTAGCAAACTCCACTTTCCTCTGTCAGAAGTAACTGAGATTGATAACACTTCTGTAGAAAATTCAAGACATGTTAACCAATCTTGATATGATGATGGTTGGTTAATCAAGATGGCCCTGAGTAACCCTTCAGAACTAGATGAAGTAAGGAGTGAGGAAGCATATGAGAAACACATAAAATCTGCTTAGAGGTGAAAATGGAATCCCTCAATTAACTAGTTTGAAACTAATTGTATAACTCCCATGCTCGTGCCTAGCTCAGCTGAGCTAGGCAGACCCCTGCCAGGCAGCTTTGTTTTAGGCCATTGGTCACCTGGACTTGTCTCCAAGGTGTGGGTGGGTTTCTGTCTGCCCCACGTGTCTTCCCATCCTCCTGGGGCCCGTGCATGCACGAAACATACGCCTATGAAGAAAGGCAGGAGTGCAGGAGGCTACATGTGAAAAGCCACTGTTCATGCCTCGTCTGCTAACATTCTTTTGATGAAAGCAAGTCATACGTCTGTGTACAATATCATGAGGGATATAATACGGGAGGATACAGAAGCCACAGTGGGAAGAGGCTGGGATCAGAATGATCACTCAGCCCACTGGACTGCAGACTTTACCAAAGCGGGACTTCTGTTTTGTTTTGCTTGACACTGTATCCCCAGGGTTCTGCAAATGCTATGGCTCAATGAACATTTGTCAAATGAATGAATGAGAAAGTCAATAATATAGACCCAGTAAGAACAGACTAAGTATAATACTAATGGCAACAGAGAAGTGTATTTTCCTTATAATAAAAGCATTCATTTGTAATAAAAGTTAGCTTTGTATGAAACAAGTACACACAAATGTATGCATGCGTCTATATTCTTACATCTTTTGTATTTGTCCTACAATCAGGGCAATTTAAGAGTCACTATTATGGCCAAGAGGGCTTCCATCTGAATAAACATGAGGAGGTCCTGTGACTCTCAATAACTGTAGAGCTTGTGATGAACTGTTCTACCCTCATCCTCCTTGCCTGACCAGCATGTGTGCTGAACACAAATCACCATCAGAGATCACTGCTGGCTAACTTGTCCTGTTTACTGTGGCTGGGACCCATGAGGTCACACGGCTGGAGGCTATGGTGCTGGCAGTAGTTTGAATGTCTGTCCACCTTCCCTTGCCAAGACAACTCATGCTTTCCTAGTACACTCTCACTGCTGATCCTGGCTCTGGTCCCGGAAACAGAGCCTGGCTTACTGCTACATCACCTGGCAGTGTTAGTGGTCCTGCCTGCTTATCTGTGTTGACTCCAGTTTTCAGGAGTCACGGATGGTTTGCATCAGGAGGACAAATAGTTTCCTAGGGCAGATTCAAGACTAGCTGCTAAATATATGGTTGAACTATCTTAAATTTGGTCTAGATTGAAACTTCAAACTGAAACAAGGCAAGGCGGTTGATTATTTCAGACATCTCAACAGAATGTCAACTTGGGGTAGGCAACGTTTCTTGACTGATTCAACACTAGCATTCTGGTGACTAGCACTGGGGCTGGCCCAGAGTGCAGATTCAATTGGTTTATTCGCTAACATTCTTTTGATGAAAGCAAGTCATACGTCTGTGTACAATATCATGAGGGATATAATACGGGAGGATACAGAAGCCACAGTGGGAAGAGGCTGGGATCAGAATGATCACTCAGCCCACTGGACTGCAGACTTTACCAAAGCGGGACTTCTGTTTTGTTTTGCTTGACACTGTATCCCCAGGGTTCTGCAAATGCTATGGCTCAATGAACATTTGTCAAATGAATGAATGAGAAAGTCAATAATATAGACCCAGTAAGAACAGACTAAGTATAATACTAATGGCAACAGAGAAGTGTATTTTCCTTATAATAAAAGCATTCATTTGTAATAAAAGTTAGCTTTGTATGAAACAAGTACACACAAATGTATGCATGCGTCTATATTCTTACATCTTTTGTATTTGTCCTACAATCAGGGCAATTTAAGAGTCACTATTATGGCCAAGAGGGCTTCCATCTGAATAAACATGAGGAGGTCCTGTGACTCTCAATAACTGTAGAGCTTGTGATGAACTGTTCTACCCTCATCCTCCTTGCCTGACCAGCATGTGTGCTGAACACAAATCACCATCAGAGATCACTGCTGGCTAACTTGTCCTGTTTACTGTGGCTGGGACCCATGAGGTCACACGGCTGGAGGCTATGGTGCTGGCAGTAGTTTGAATGTCTGTCCACCTTCCCTTGCCAAGACAACTCATGCTTTCCTAGTACACTCTCACTGCTGATCCTGGCTCTGGTCCCGGAAACAGAGCCTGGCTTACTGCTACATCACCTGGCAGTGTTAGTGGTCCTGCCTGCTTATCTGTGTTGACTCCAGTTTTCAGGAGTCACGGATGGTTTGCATCAGGAGGACAAATAGTTTCCTAGGGCAGATTCAAGACTAGCTGCTAAATATATGGTTGAACTATCTTAAATTTGGTCTAGATTGAAACTTCAAACTGAAACAAGGCAAGGCGGTTGATTATTTCAGACATCTCAACAGAATGTCAACTTGGGGTAGGCAACGTTTCTTGACTGATTCAACACTAGCATTCTGGTGACTAGCACTGGGGCTGGCCCAGAGTGCAGATTCAATTGGTATTCTATGAATGTATGAAAGCAAAGTATATAGATTTTTAAAGTTATTTGTAGTTTGCTTTACAATATATTTTTTTCATATGCTATGGTATGGTGTTATCAAATTAGTGATACTTTAAAAGTAAATGAATTTTGATACAAAGGTTCTATGGTTAGAGCAGTAACTGGCATACAATAAGCACTATATTTTTGTTTAATTGTTGAGTTGTATCCAACTCTTTGCAATTCCATAAACTGTAGCCACCAGGCTCCTCTGTCCATGGGATTCTCCAGATTAGAATATTGAAGAGGGTTGCCATTTCCATCTCCAAGCACTATATAGTACTTGATAAACTAAAATAAATTGCAAACAAAGATGAAGTTATTTTCTTGTTTATGTATTTCCGAATTGGAACAAAATACAAATATTCTAACTTCTCTCTCATGGCTCCCTGTTCTTCCAGTATCTCCCATCAGACAGATCATATCACTTAAAGTGATGACACTGATAAAGATGATAAGGTAATAATGACACCTGGTATTATTTACTCTGTACCATGCAATGTACCAAGTGGTTAGTATGCATTATTTTGTTTAATTCTTAAAACAAATATATTAGGTGGAACGTATTATTAGTATCTTTTTGCAAAGGTAGTCAGTCTTACTGGATCCAAAGTCTGTGTCTGTAACTGCTATTTCCAACCTTGAAGGAAACTGTAAGTGGAAGCCCTCTTGACTCACCTGTTGAAGTCATGTTACATCAAGTGTTCACAGAAAGTGGTATACAGGTTTTATAAGCTGCCTCTGAGAATTCATCTGTTCTGTCTTTAGGGAGGTAATTGAAATCTGTGGTTTTTAATGTGTTTCTTAATAGTTTGGCCTGAACTTTAGGAAAAACTTGAATCTCCTTTCCTCTGAGGTCCTCTTTAGCTTAGACTCTTGGCTCATAAGGAAGTATGAAAGGAGATGGTAATAATGTCTATAGTGAAGTTAATTTAGCAGAGTAGGTATTTTACAACCAAGAATTTCATGGAGAACTTTTTATATATTTGTTTTTAAAAGAATATTTATTTGTTGTGCTGGATCTTTGTTGTGGCACATGGAATCCTCAGTCTTCACTACAGCATGCTCTATCTTTAATTGTGGCATCTTTAGTCATAACATGTGAGATCTAGTTCCCTGTCCAGGGATTGAACCCGTGCCCCCTGCATTGGGAGTACAGAGTGATAGCCACTGGACCACCAGAGAGGTCCCCATGGAGGACTTTTTATAATTTAACTGAGCTTCCAGAGGCTACTTGTGTTTCTTGGTCAAGGAATCTGCACAGCATCATTTTGACGGAGCAGGAGAAGAAGCTCTGGGATTCCCAGATAAATATTGAAGAGGGTTGCCATTTCCATAAGCACTATATAGTACTTGATAAACTAAAATAAATTGCAAACAAAGATGAAGTTATTTTCTTGTTTATGTATTTCCGAATTGGAACAAAATACAAATATTCTAACTTCTCTCTCATGGCTCCCTGTTCTTCCAGTATCTCCCATCAGACAGATCATATCACTTAAAGTGATGACACTGATAAAGATGATAAGGTAATAATGACACCTGGTATTATTTACTCTGTACCATGCAATGTACCAAGTGGTTAGTATGCATTATTTTGTTTAATTCTTAAAACAAATATATTAGGTGGAACGTATTATTAGTATCTTTTTGCAAAGGTAGTCAGTCTTACTGGATCCAAAGTCTGTGTCTGTAACTGCTATTTCCAACCTTGAAGGAAACTGTAAGTGGAAGCCCTCTTGACTCACCTGTTGAAGTCATGTTACATCAAGTGTTCACAGAAAGTGGTATACAGGTTTTATAAGCTGCCTCTGAGAATTCATCTGTTCTGTCTTTAGGGAGGTAATTGAAATCTGTGGTTTTTAATGTGTTTCTTAATAGTTTGGCCTGAACTTTAGGAAAAACTTGAATCTCCTTTCCTCTGAGGTCCTCTTTAGCTTAGACTCTTGGCTCATAAGGAAGTATGAAAGGAGATGGTAATAATGTCTATAGTGAAGTTAATTTAGCAGAGTAGGTATTTTACAACCAAGAATTTCATGGAGAACTTTTTATATATTTGTTTTTAAAAGAATATTTATTTGTTGTGCTGGATCTTTGTTGTGGCACATGGAATCCTCAGTCTTCACTACAGCATGCTCTATCTTTAATTGTGGCATCTTTAGTCATAACATGTGAGATCTAGTTCCCTGTCCAGGGATTGAACCCGTGCCCCCTGCATTGGGAGTACAGAGTGATAGCCACTGGACCACCAGAGAGGTCCCCATGGAGGACTTTTTATAATTTAACTGAGCTTCCAGAGGCTACTTGTGTTTCTTGGTCAAGGAATCTGCACAGCATCATTTTGACGGAGCAGGAGAAGAAGCTCTGGGTTACAGCAGGGAAGTTACCTTGAGCAGATGTGTATATGCGCACACGTGTGTGTATGTATTGCTGTCAGCTGACACCCAAGAAGCAGGCAGCTACAAACTTTGCCTAGTTAGTTCTGACTTTGAATCGCTCTACTGAAGGTGATGTGTAGAGTTTCCCTCTTGAGAATAATGCCCAGAAGAGGCTGTGCCCAGGCTGACAGTAGCTCTGCTAATCTTTACCTTGCCTGTGACACTTTCCTGGATGGATTCCATTTCTGGAGCTCTGAAAGCCACAGCTCCCTTGACAGCTGGAGAGAAAAGGGGCCCCGACTTGCAGCTCTCTGATCACACATAACTCTCCACTGAGGTGATGGGATGCACATCCTTCAAAGTGACACCTGAGAAAGCCACGTTTGTCACTCACAGGGCGACTGCCCAGTCAGTGGGGGCAGCAGTGAGGGGTGCTGTTTTTCGGTTTTCAGTCTTAGCAGACAGCACAGTTCCCAAGAGGGTATAAGAGCAGCCCATTTATCAGGTTCAGGGGGACAGTTGCTGAGAGGAGTCTCTACTACCTATACAACCGTTGACCTGACCTGACTCTACCATACAAGGTATGGGGAGAGTGTCAGAGAGCCTGAACGTTGTCTAAGACTGCCTCCCTCCTGTCAAAGGTCACCTTCCTCTACGGTATTTGATGAAAAGGTTGTGAATTCCACCAAGTTGCTGCCTGACTTCCAACCATTTTTTTCAGCACTGCCCTGGTTTCTGCTCACAGTGACAGGACTGTGGGCCTCCCTCCATGTAAACCTGCTCTGCAGCCCTGGTTCCACAGGGAAATTATAATTTCCTTTACTGCTTTGTCCCTAAATTATTCAGAGTCCCTCTCTGAAGGCAACTGTGTACAGACTTTAAGCTACAATTTTCAGGTACCAGAGGGAATGTATAGCACAGCAGGGAACAGGGAACATTTAAAATGGAAAAACATTTTCATTTAAGGATAGCAAACTGCTTCAGAACAGTGCTTTTCCTAAAATGTCTTGACCATTACTTGTTAGTTGTCCTTCCTCTTTCCCTCTCCACACTTTCTAGATGAGCCTGCAGCGCTCAATTCACTCCTCCTTTATTATGCCTAGTAATTTAGCTTTTCATACTCCTTTCTTCATCCCAAACTAGTTCCTTGATCTGTTGTTGTGTGGCCAGAAGCTTAATAAGGAGTTTGACTAAAAGACAAAGTGTCAAAAACATGGCTCTACCTTGAGCTACACAAAGAGCCAGCAGGAAACCACCATTTTCCCCTTACTATTGGTAAGAGTCAAAGTCTTAGGAGAACTACCTAACCAGTTTTTCATAAGTGGAAGGAAGATATTGGAAAAATGTATTAATTTCCTCTTTCCTGCTATATCCTTCCTGCTATCTAGAAGGACTAAATGTATTATCTCCTGCCTCTGAGATACATTAAGATATTGATTTTTAAAAATCCTTACTTTACACTTAGGGCAGCGATAGAACTTATTCACTATGTTATCCATTCTAATTCTGGAAAAGAATTCTGCAAGTAGCCTGAGTGAACTTAGAAACAGGCTCTTCCCCAGTTGAGTCTCCAAATGAGATCACAGCCCAGCTCCCACCTTGACTGCAGCCTGTGAGACTCTAAACAGAGGGCTCAGCTAAGCTGTGTCTAGGCCTCAGACCACAAAATCTGTGAGGTAATAAACATCATTGTTCTAACCACTGTGCTTGCGGTACTTACTGTGCAGTGCTATGTAATGAATAAAAGCACCTGCCTCGTGGAGTCATTAGAATTAAATGAGTTAAACATGTGATGTATTCAGAATAGTGCTTGGTACACAGTTAGAAAATGTTAGATATAAAATGATAGTAGAGTTTGTAAATTTCCTCTCACAATCCCTCAGTTGACAAATACTTATTGGGTGCTTACTATGTGCCTGCATATTCCTCCCACCAGTTTTCAAACTCCTTATACTCAGGTGATAAAATAATTCATAAAATTGTTTATAACTATAAGGAGTAGTCTGAAAGGAAAATTCAGTGTGCTGTGGAGGGATACTGAGGGACACAACACTGACTTAAAGAGAGGGAAGGATTTATTGAGGAAGTGATGTTTAAGTAGCAAAATGAAGGATGAGTAGGTGACAGGGATAAAAAATAATAATAAGATGAGTCTTGATCAGTGCTGTCCAGGGGAACTGAAATGATGGAAATGTCCTATGTGAGTTCTGTCCAGTCCTGTTGTCACTGGTCACTTATGGCAATTAATTGCTTTACACATGTTCAGTGCAACCAATGACCTGACCTTTAAATTTCATTTTAATTCATCTGCATTTAAATATTCCCACATGTGACTAATGGTTACAGGACTGGACAGTGTAAGGAAGGGGGGAAATGTGCAGGATTTCTCAGGATGGAGAAAATATATTTTATTTAAACCACTGAAAAAAGTCCATTTTGACTGGAGCTAAGACTGAACATATTTATAGCTCTGTTATTCAACCAAACATCAACTGTGTCAACAAACACCTGTACAGCACTTATTCTGTGCCAGGCACTGTTCTAAGCATCTTTCATCTGCAAGCTTATTTATATCTCGCAACAATCCCATGAGCAAGGACTTTCATTACTTGCATTACAAAGATGCAATAGTATTCAAATAATTTGTTCCTGGGATGTGTCTAGGGATTAGCTGAGCTGGGCAGTCTGGGTCCAGAGTTTGTGCTTTGTCTACTGCACTGTATTGACTTTCATGGACACAGAAAAGAGTGTAAAGTGTGTTAAGGGCAGAGGGCTCTTTAGTTCCCTACTAAGACCTCTGTACCTGTGTACATTGCAGAATTGAAATATCTTCTGGTGGAAAAGAAATATTTCCAAGTAATGAAATTCAGTATGTGTATCTTATGAGCTCTTCTTGAGAAAACATGTTTCCAATTACATTCTTTGGAAAATATTCAGTATTCCTACTGTTTATGATATACTTATGGCAGCATAGAGGAAAGAAAATTTTCCAATGAGGGAGTTCATAACCTCCTTTGTTTTGCTCTAACTTGAGTAATTGTTTAGCAAGTATTTCCATGAACTTGGGGAGTCAATGCCATAGAGCATAGTTATTGTTTTGTCTTATGCTACTCATAAACAAAGCCAGTCTTCCTTGGGTGAGCTCAAGCATGGAGACATGAGCAATCCTGTTTATAAAACTATAAGGAGTAGTCTGAAAGGAAAATTCAGTGTGCTGTGGAGGGATACTGAGGGACACAACACTGACTTAAAGAGAGGGAAGGATTTATTGAGGAAGTGATGTTTAAGTAGCAAAATGAAGGATGAGTAGGTGACAGGGATAAAAAATAATAATAAGATGAGTCTTGATCAGTGCTGTCCAGGGGAACTGAAATGATGGAAATGTCCTATGTGAGTTCTGTCCAGTCCTGTTGTCACTGGTCACTTATGGCAATTAATTGCTTTACACATGTTCAGTGCAACCAATGACCTGACCTTTAAATTTCATTTTAATTCATCTGCATTTAAATATTCCCACATGTGACTAATGGTTACAGGACTGGACAGTGTAAGGAAGGGGGGAAATGTGCAGGATTTCTCAGGATGGAGAAAATATATTTTATTTAAACCACTGAAAAAAGTCCATTTTGACTGGAGCTAAGACTGAACATATTTATAGCTCTGTTATTCAACCAAACATCAACTGTGTCAACAAACACCTGTACAGCACTTATTCTGTGCCAGGCACTGTTCTAAGCATCTTTCATCTGCAAGCTTATTTATATCTCGCAACAATCCCATGAGCAAGGACTTTCATTACTTGCATTACAAAGATGCAATAGTATTCAAATAATTTGTTCCTGGGATGTGTCTAGGGATTAGCTGAGCTGGGCAGTCTGGGTCCAGAGTTTGTGCTTTGTCTACTGCACTGTATTGACTTTCATGGACACAGAAAAGAGTGTAAAGTGTGTTAAGGGCAGAGGGCTCTTTAGTTCCCTACTAAGACCTCTGTACCTGTGTACATTGCAGAATTGAAATATCTTCTGGTGGAAAAGAAATATTTCCAAGTAATGAAATTCAGTATGTGTATCTTATGAGCTCTTCTTGAGAAAACATGTTTCCAATTACATTCTTTGGAAAATATTCAGTATTCCTACTGTTTATGATATACTTATGGCAGCATAGAGGAAAGAAAATTTTCCAATGAGGGAGTTCATAACCTCCTTTGTTTTGCTCTAACTTGAGTAATTGTTTAGCAAGTATTTCCATGAACTTGGGGAGTCAATGCCATAGAGCATAGTTATTGTTTTTGTCTTATGCTACTCATAAAAACAAAGCCAGTCTTCCTTGGTAGCTCAGTGGTAAAGAGTTCGCCTGCCAATGCAGGAGACACTGGTTCAATCCTTGATCCGGGAAGATCCCACATGCTGCGGAGCAACTGAGCCCATGAGCCACAACTATCAAGCCTGTGCTCTAGAGCCTCAGGGCTGCAACTATTGAGCCCATGTGCCCTAGAGCCCGAGTTCCACAAGAGAAATCACTGCAACAAGAAGTCTGCTCACCTCAACTGGAGAATAGCCCCCTACTCCCTGCAACTAGAGAGGAGCCAGTGGCAGCAGTGAAAACCCAGAATAGCTAATAAATAAATAAATAAATACATAAATTAAAAAAAATACTTAAATTAAAAAAATAAAAAACAAATCCATCTTTGTATAAAATCTTAAAACTTTAAGGAGCAGATTTCTGATTTGAAAAGGTTCATAATGGATACTTAGGTCCAATCTAGATAGGTTCTATCTGTATACGTTGGCATAGTGGATGTAAGACATCACGGACTATGAAAAGAAGTGGATGCTTTTTAAATTTGATTAATTAACTTATGGCTGTGCTGGTTTTCTCCATTTGTGCCAAGATGGGATTGCACTCTCGTTGCAATGCAGTGGCTTCTCTTGTTGCTCTTGGTGTACAGGCTGTGGTAGTTATGGTGCATGGACTCAGTAGTTGGGGTTCCCAGGCTCTAGAACACAGGCTCAATGGTGCAACTAGGCACTGTAAGACCGGTGTAAAGTGTGTTAAGGGCAGAGGGCTCTTTAGTTCCCTACTAAGACCTCTGTACCTGTGTACATTGCAGAATTGAAATATCTTCTGGTGGAAAAGAAATATTTCCAAGTAATGAAATTCAGTATGTGTATCTTATGAGCTCTTCTTGAGAAAACATGTTTCCAATTACATTCTTTGGAAAATATTCAGTATTCCTACTGTTTATGATATACTTATGGCAGCATAGAGGAAAGAAAATTTTCCAATGAGGGAGTTCATAACCTCCTTTGTTTTGCTCTAACTTGAGTAATTGTTTAGCAAGTATTTCCATGAACTTGGGGAGTCAATGCCATAGAGCATAGTTATTGTTTTTGTCTTATGCTACTCATAAAAACAAAGCCAGTCTTCCTTGGTAGCTCAGTGGTAAAGAGTTCGCCTGCCAATGCAGGAGACACTGGTTCAATCCTTGATCCGGGAAGATCCCACATGCTGCGGAGCAACTGAGCCCATGAGCCACAACTATCAAGCCTGTGCTCTAGAGCCTCAGGGCTGCAACTATTGAGCCCATGTGCCCTAGAGCCCGAGTTCCACAAGAGAAATCACTGCAACAAGAAGTCTGCTCACCTCAACTGGAGAATAGCCCCCTACTCCCTGCAACTAGAGAGGAGCCAGTGGCAGCAGTGAAAACCCAGAATAGCTAATAAATAAATAAATAAATACATAAATTAAAAAAAATACTTAAATTAAAAAAATAAAAAACAAATCCATCTTTGTATAAAATCTTAAAACTTTAAGGAGCAGATTTCTGATTTGAAAAGGTTCATAATGGATACTTAGGTCCAATCTAGATAGGTTCTATCTGTATACGTTGGCATAGTGGATGTAAGACATCACGGACTATGAAAAGAAGTGGATGCTTTTTAAATTTGATTAATTAACTTATGGCTGTGCTGGTTTTCTCCATTTGTGCCAAGATGGGATTGCACTCTCGTTGCAATGCAGTGGCTTCTCTTGTTGCTCTTGGTGTACAGGCTGTGGTAGTTATGGTGCATGGACTCAGTAGTTGGGGTTCCCAGGCTCTAGAACACAGGCTCAGTAGTTGTGGTGCACAGGCTTAGCTGCTCTTTGGCATGAGGGATCTTCCAGGACCAGGGATCAAACCCATGTCTCTTGCCTTGGGAGGCAGATTCTTTACCACTGAACCACCAGGGAAACCTGTGGCTGCTTTTTCGGCCACACATTTTTATGAAACTTGTAAGATGAAAATACTCCCCTTGGAGGGATGGTTTAGCATCAGCCTCTCCTTGGAGAAAAGGGGACTGAATATGAAAGAATTCTTAATCCATTTTGAACATTTTAACCAAATGGAAAACCCAGTGAGCATTTGGAGATTATACCACCAGTGGGAATGGGATAACATTTTTTAAACTTTTAATCCCATCTCTGAACATGCTCTACTGGCTGATTTAGTGTTACAGATAAAGGTGATTTCATATGAGATTAAAGCCAAAATATTTTGGAAGAACAGATGCTCAGTTCCCATTGGGTCTGTTTAATTGCATTCCTGAAAATAGGAAGTACCTAAAGGAATTGATCAGGCTTTGACAGAAAAGGTTTTAGCATTTGGCAATATTCTCAAAATGCCAGGGAGATGTTCTAATGGTTGCTTAACCTAAAATATTTATAAAAGTACCTTAAATAGTCAAAAAAAAAAAAAACTGTGGATAAAATTTGTAAGTGATTTTAATCTATTTTTATTATTAACTCTATCATCTGACCTTTTAGTTGGAGAAGGTTCCTTTCTCCTTGTGTTTGTGATTTTAAAGTTAGAAATTAGTTGCAGTTTGTAAATAAAACAAACAAGTAACAACTCTTCATAAAAATTTAGAGAGAATTGGTTTAAAAAGTAGGTGAGCCTAGAGAGACTCAAATGTAAATATCTGAAGGAGTCCCTTGATCATGTCTGACTCTTAGTGAGCCCATGAACTATAGTCTGCCAGGTTCCTCTGTCCTTGGAGCCAGGCAAGAATACTAAAGTGGGTAGTCATTCCCTTCTCCAGGGGATCTTTCTGACCCAGAGACCAAATCTGGGTGTCTTGCCTTGCAGGTAGTCTTTATCATCTGAGCCCCCAGGGGAGTGAAGCACATTCCATGGGATTCAGGAAAGAAAAGGCCAAATTAATACAAACTTAACTTTCATTTTTCCCACCTCAACCCTTACTGTGCATTGGAATCACCAGAGGAAAACTAACACAAACCAATGATGAGGACCTACTCCAAAATAATTAAATCAGAATTTCAGAGGACAGGGATGCAGTCAAAACAGAGTCTATTCACAATTTCATCTAAAGTGTTAAGTCTTCTTGTTTGTGTCCTGTGCATGAATGAGATATTTCTTTCTCTTTTTTCATTTCAAGAGTATACTTCATCCTTCCTCACCTAAATTAGGTCCTTTCCAATTCCAGGAGTTCAAATCCTAAAATGATGATGTATCTCATTTTTAGACATGAAATGCTAAAATGACAAAGCTATTTAAAAAAAAAAAAAAAAAAAAACAGAAGATGGCCACGCGCATGAACCTCTCATCCCGGTGGCAGACGGTCGGGTTCCAGTTCTGGGAAATCTTTGGGTAAAGCCGGGTGGTGACGTGGAGCGTGGGTGCAGGGGAGCGCAGCCTAACAAAGAGAGCAGGGATTCTCTCCGAACACACTACCACGCGCTGCAGGGGGCGCCGGACCCGGACAGCTGTTGGTCCTACGGATGGCCTGAGTCCCGGCGGGGCTTCTCTGTAGGATGGAAGAGAGAGAATCGCTCCTTGCTTCCTCTAATCCTGTTCCTCCGATATGAGAAAACAGCTCCCCCTTACAGTGTATTTAAAACTAGAACAGCTGTCCCAGAGAGTTTAGGAAGTGAAGGGGTGCAGTTTCAGAAACTGAATTCCAGCAAACTGGGATTCAGTCATATCTGCATAGTTGATCTCCTCCTTGACTATGCCAGGGCCTAGGGACGGATTCACAACCACCCCCAGAGCAGAGGGTCAGCAGCTATGTCATGGGGACGAATCTAAGTAGGACAAATCTCTACTTCTCAGTTCTTTTATTATCTTTTTCTTTGTGACCATGCCTGGAGGCAGAGGGCAAGAACCCACCAAATACAGATGTTAGTGGTGGCTATGATTCTTTATGGTGTGAGCTAAAAGCTACTGCTGTCAGACTCCTCTGGTGGTCCAGTGGTTAAAACTCCAAGCTTCCATTGCAGGGAGCACGGATCCATTCCCTACTCTGGGAACTAACATGCAGTGAGGCCAAAAAACGAATGAATAAAAAATAAAAGCTACTGCTGTGAGGATGCCAAAACAAACAAACAAACAAACAAAACCATTCATTCTGGTGTTATTGCTTTTGAGTGAACAACCTATAGAAGAATGACTACCCCTGTGATCTTCTCACCCCAAGACTGGGAGAATGTGACAGAAATGATATTTGACAAATATTAAGTAGACATCGTCCAATTTCCATCTGAAATTTGTTGGCTCTTGTCACTATCATGCTGTGTGATGAACAAATCTCAGAGGCATACAACTATAAGCATTCATTTGTCACATGTTCGTAGTCACCTGGAGTGGGGGGTTGGTGCATATGCACTGGGCTCAGCTGGGGGACTCTGCCAGAGCCAGGTCTCACTGTGAAAGCCTTGTACTTACCCTAGAAAACTCACCTTCATCTTGTAGACGATGAAGAATCACTAAAGGGTTTTTTGGGTTTTTTGTTTTTGTTTTTTTCACTAGGATGGTGATGTGATGACACTTGGTTTAGAAATACCTGACGTGGGGTGGAAGGCAGGTTGGAAGAAGATGAATTTGGAGGCCAGGAACCCTATGAGGAGATTGGACATTGTTCCAGGTGAGAGTAAAGGAGACCCTGATCACAGAAGTCACATTGGAGATGTCAGAGAGAGTGGCTCTGCTCACCTAACCCTTCTGTAGGCTGCCCACCATCTCAAATGACCCTGAACACCATCCCTCCCTCAGAGCTCTGACCTGAGTCCAGGCAGCATTTGTTTCTGGCTCTAGCTCTGTCTTCACACAGTTGTATGCCACTGGACGTATCACCAAAATTATCTGGATTTCAGTGTCTTCACTTGAAAGATGTCAAACACACTAGATAATTTCCAAAGTCTCTGCCCCAAAGGCTCATGAGCTATGTATGGTTCAGAACCTATCTTTAGTCTCCTCATGGCATGCTATGATTTCTTAATATGCATATCAAACTGGGTACAGTGAAAAGGGCCTCAGACTTAATGAATGCATTGACTGCACAGTAGATAATTGAGCAGAAAATAAACTTGAAGACCAGTGAATCTACAGATTCATATTTCTTTTCAGCTGTGGAATATTTTCTTCAAATGTAATATTATGCAGAAGCTTGATATGCCAAAAGATTAAAGTTGACAATATTGGGCCAGTGTGGAGAAGAGAGCAGTGAACCCTGCCTTACACAATGTGGCCACTCCTGGTTTCAGGGAAAAACGGGTCCCAAGGCTCAGATTCAGTGGTTCAGACCCTGGGCAGAGCCAGGCTTCATTAAGTTGTCCAACTTTTTTTCCCCCCGGGAATAATTTGACAATTTCGTCCAATTTCCATCTGGAATGTGTTGGCTTTTGTAACTATCATGCTGTGTGATGAACAAATCTCAGAGGCATACAACTATAAGCATTCATTTGTCACATGTCGTAGTCACCTGGAGTGGGGGGTTGGTGCATATGCACTGGGCTCAGCTGGGGGACTCTGCCAGAGCCAGGTCTCACTGTGAAAGCCTTGTACTTACCCTAGAAAACTCACCTTCATCTTGTAGACGATGAAGAATCACTAAAGGGTTTTTTGGGTTTTTTGTTTTTGTTTTTTTCACTAGGATGGTGATGTGATGACACTTGGTTTAGAAATACCTGACGTGGGGTGGAAGGCAGGTTGGAAGAAGATGAATTTGGAGGCCAGGAACCCTATGAGGAGATTGGACATTGTTCCAGGTGAGAGTAAAGGAGACCCTGATCACAGAAGTCACATTGGAGATGTCAGAGAGAGTGGCTCTGCTCACCTAACCCTTCTGTAGGCTGCCCACCATCTCAAATGACCCTGAACACCATCCCTCCCTCAGAGCTCTGACCTGAGTCCAGGCAGCATTTGTTTCTGGCTCTAGCTCTGTCTTCACACAGTTGTATGCCACTGGACGTATCACCAAAATTATCTGGATTTCAGTGTCTTCACTTGAAAGATGTCAAACACACTAGATAATTTCCAAAGTCTCTGCCCCAAAGGCTCATGAGCTATGTATGGTTCAGAACCTATCTTTAGTCTCCTCATGGCATGCTATGATTTCTTAATATGCATATCAAACTGGGTACAGTGAAAAGGGCCTCAGACTTAATGAATGCATTGACTGCACAGTAGATAATTGAGCAGAAAATAAACTTGAAGACCAGTGAATCTACAGATTCATATTTCTTTTCAGCTGTGGAATATTTTCTTCAAATGTAATATTATGCAGAAGCTTGATATGCCAAAAGATTAAAGTTGACAATATTGGGCCAGTGTGGAGAAGAGAGCAGTGAACCCTGCCTTACACAATGTGGCCACTCCTGGTTTCAGGGAAAAACGGGTCCCAAGGCTCAGATTCAGTGGTTCAGACCCTGGGCAGAGCCAGGCTCAAGGTGGGGCATTAAGTTGTCCAACTCCAAGGCAAGGAATGTGCTGGATCCTGACTCTCAAAGCCATGTAGTTAGTGACAAAGGAAAATCTAGTTCTCCTAACTCTATGTCCCATCCAAGTATGAACCAGGCCCAAATCTGCTTAAGTTCCAAGATAAGATGAGATTCGACGTACTCAGTCTGGTGTGGCCGTAGATCTGAATGTTTCTACTGTTGCATGATGAAACGAGATTTTCAAACTAATATTGTCTTGAAAAGTGCAGTGTCAAATACTTCGCAAAACTCCTTAGACTATGAGATTTGGTAATGCTTGGTTTAAAGTTTTTCACACACCAAACTTATGATAATGTTCTAAGGGTATAATTGCTTGGGGCCTCAACTGCCCACATGCCCTTGTTTAGGACTATGATTTGTTCCCATGGAAAGGTTTGATCCTGCCTGGAGGAAATGCCAGAGATGCGGCACTCCTTAATATAAGCAGGAGTGCTGTCAATGTATTAGACAACATAAAACATAACTTTAGACTTGTTGCTTGTTAAAGAGGCACATGAGTCTTGTTTAAGGAGTAACATAGAATATTTGGCTCCAAGGATTTGTCTGTGATAACCAATATTAATTACTTAAGCAACCAAAGAAGGATGCCAATATCTATTAAACACTTTATCTCTTCCTGGCACTGCGCTGGGCATTGGGAATAAAAGGATGAGCCAAAGGAGAGCCAAGAACTAACTTGTGGAGCAAACAGATAAAGAGAGGGAGTCACACAGGGAAAGAAGGCTTCCTTGAAGAATCAGCTACTAGCTTCAGACGTGAAGGAGAAGTCCCAAAGACTATGGGCCAAATGGTTGAGGGTGAGAGTGTTCAAGATGGAGGGAACAGTCTGAGCAATCTCAAAGAAGTTCATTTTGGATGGTTAATGACTTATGCACAGTAGATAATTGAGCAGTTTTGGTGCGAATATTTTCTTTTCAAATGTAATATTATGCAGAAGCTTGATATGCCAAAAGATTAAAGTTGACAATATTGGGCCAGTGTGGAGAAGAGAGCAGTGAACCCTGCCTTACACAATGTGGCCACTCCTGGTTTCAGGGAAAAACGGGTCCCAAGGCTCAGATTCAGTGGTTCAGACCCTGGGCAGAGCCAGGCTCAAGGTGGGGCATTAAGTTGTCCAACTCCAAGGCAAGGAATGTGCTGGATCCTGACTCTCAAAGCCATGTAGTTAGTGACAAAGGAAAATCTAGTTCTCCTAACTCTATGTCCCATCCAAGTATGAACCAGGCCCAAATCTGCTTAAGTTCCAAGATAAGATGAGATTCGACGTACTCAGTCTGGTGTGGCCGTAGATCTGAATGTTTCTACTGTTGCATGATGAAACGAGATTTTCAAACTAATATTGTCTTGAAAAGTGCAGTGTCAAATACTTCGCAAAACTCCTTAGACTATGAGATTTGGTAATGCTTGGTTTAAAGTTTTTCACACACCAAACTTATGATAATGTTCTAAGGGTATAATTGCTTGGGGCCTCAACTGCCCACATGCCCTTGTTTAGGACTATGATTTGTTCCCATGGAAAGGTTTGATCCTGCCTGGAGGAAATGCCAGAGATGCGGCACTCCTTAATATAAGCAGGAGTGCTGTCAATGTATTAGACAACATAAAACATAACTTTAGACTTGTTGCTTGTTAAAGAGGCACATGAGTCTTGTTTAAGGAGTAACATAGAATATTTGGCTCCAAGGATTTGTCTGTGATAACCAATATTAATTACTTAAGCAACCAAAGAAGGATGCCAATATCTATTAAACACTTTATCTCTTCCTGGCACTGCGCTGGGCATTGGGAATAAAAGGATGAGCCAAAGGAGAGCCAAGAACTAACTTGTGGAGCAAACAGATAAAGAGAGGGAGTCACACAGGGAAAGAAGGCTTCCTTGAAGAATCAGCTACTAGCTTCAGACGTGAAGGAGAAGTCCCAAAGACTATGGGCCAAATGGTTGAGGGTGAGAGTGTTCAAGATGGAGGGAACAGTCTGTTTTTTTTCAGCAATCTCAAAGAAGTTCATTTTGGATGGTTAGTCAGGGTTGAAGTTGGGAGATGTAGATGGAGGCCAGACTGTATTCCACATCAGGGGTGTGGAATTGATGCTAGGAGCCTTGTGGAACCATTCAGTTATTCATATTTTTCCCTTTTAAATTATTGTTATTTTTGGTTGGTTTATTTACTTTTAATGGAAAGATAATTGATTTATAATACTGTTGGTTTCTGCCAAATAATCATAACTTTTAATTGAAATGTAGCTGAAGTCTATCATATAAATTACAGGTGTGCAATGTAGTAATTCTCAATTTTTAAAGGTTGCACTCTATTTATAGTCATTATAACATATTGGCTGTATTTCCTGTTTTGTGCAATATTTCCATGTGTCTTATTTTATACCTAATTTTGTATCTTTTAATCCTCTTTCCCTATATTGGCCCCCACCTTTACATTTAGGCATTTTAAGTGGAGCTGTGTTTTAGACAAAGCAGACTGGCTGTTTTGGGGGACAGATTAGAATAGGCAAACAAGTTAGAAGGCTGGCTGGTAAATCTGAGCTAAAATGAGGGTCACCTGACCTGACCTTGGGGAGAGGGATTAAAAAAAGAGAGAAAAAGACTGGTTGGGACCCACGACAGTTTTTAGTGATATTTACCATTTTGATATTTACCATTTTAGAGAAGCTGTATTTACAGAGACTACCCTGTGAGTTCCAAACTTTGGTTTTGGATTAGTTAGGAATGATAAGAGGGTGCTATAACAGAAGTGCTTGATCAGTGTGATTTTACTCAAGGGGGCTTTAACATGGGGCCATCAGGTTATATGTTCGCATATCTTCCTATGGATGGTTCTTCAGTCTGCTGTTTAGAATAGTACCAGAGATCTTCTTTAGGAACTTGCCCGAGAAACCTTACTTTTAGGGACCACAGCAGTGTTGAGCTGTGCTTCTCTTGACTGTGTTTTGAGTCCTGACTGGGATGAGTGGTGTTAGTCACCACAGATTTCTCTTTGGTTGGGGTCTGGGAAGCCCCAAGTCAAATTACTGCTGCTTCTAAATATATTAGTCCTTGTGGCGTTTACTGACCTCATTCTGGCTTCATTTTCTGGTTTCTATTTTTAGTTTTACTATCTTCCCAGTTCCCTACGGGAGATGTCAGATCCAGACTAAGAAGTTCATTTTGGATGGTTAGTCAGGGTTGAAGTTGGGAGATGTAGATGGAGGCCAGACTGTATTCCACATCAGGGGTGTGGAATTGATGCTAGGAGCCTTGTGGAACCATTCAGTTATTCATATTTTTCCCTTTTAAATTATTGTTATTTTTGGTTGGTTTATTTACTTTTAATGGAAAGATAATTGATTTATAATACTGTTGGTTTCTGCCAAATAATCATAACTTTTAATTGAAATGTAGCTGAAGTCTATCATATAAATTACAGGTGTGCAATGTAGTAATTCTCAATTTTTAAAGGTTGCACTCTATTTATAGTCATTATAACATATTGGCTGTATTTCCTGTTTTGTGCAATATTTCCATGTGTCTTATTTTATACCTAATTTTGTATCTTTTAATCCTCTTTCCCTATATTGGCCCCCACCTTTACATTTAGGCATTTTAAGTGGAGCTGTGTTTTAGACAAAGCAGACTGGCTGTTTTGGGGGACAGATTAGAATAGGCAAACAAGTTAGAAGGCTGGCTGGTAAATCTGAGCTAAAATGAGGGTCACCTGACCTGACCTTGGGGAGAGGGATTAAAAAAAGAGAGAAAAAGACTGGTTGGGACCCACGACAGTTTTTAGTGATATTTACCATTTTGATATTTACCATTTTAGAGAAGCTGTATTTACAGAGACTACCCTGTGAGTTCCAAACTTTGGTTTTGGATTAGTTAGGAATGATAAGAGGGTGCTATAACAGAAGTGCTTGATCAGTGTGATTTTACTCAAGGGGGCTTTAACATGGGGCCATCAGGTTATATGTTCGCATATCTTCCTATGGATGGTTCTTCAGTCTGCTGTTTAGAATAGTACCAGAGATCTTCTTTAGGAACTTGCCCGAGAAACCTTACTTTTAGGGACCACAGCAGTGTTGAGCTGTGCTTCTCTTGACTGTGTTTTGAGTCCTGACTGGGATGAGTGGTGTTAGTCACCACAGATTTCTCTTTGGTTGGGGTCTGGGAAGCCCCAAGTCAAATTACTGCTGCTTCTAAATATATTAGTCCTTGTGGCGTTTACTGACCTCATTCTGGCTTCATTTTCTGGTTTCTATTTTTAGTTTTACTATCTTCCCAGTTCCCTACTTGTTTACTTTTATTATTTTAAATCTTGTAATATAGTATCTTGATAAGTTACTTCAATTCCTTCTTGGAATGAGACTGAGTTTAACTAATTTCAATAATATGAAAAGAACTTCTTGGATATTTGCGCCACAGAACATTTAGGAAGTTAATATTGGATATATACACTTAAGTGCTTAATTGTGAGTTAAAAATTTAGACTCAGGGTTTTGTAAAATATAAGGTTATCTCTTCACTTATAATGCCTAACTGCATTTTTTGGTCTTTTTTCCTTTGCATTAAAATGTGAGTATCACCACTTTTATTCTTTTGCTTTAAGCAAAAATGTAGTGCTTTCTGTTTTTGTAAGTGGTAACTTATATTAACCAGTAATTCTATAATTTTTCATGTGAGATAATCTTTGAGTATTTGCACAGATTCATTTAAAAATATAAATGTAATTATACTGAGTTTTTTTTTCTCTGAGGCACAGAAATAAACCTCTTCCTCTCTCCTTTCCTTCAATAGCCAGGCTCTGTATATATACTAGAAATATGGATTTAAAGATTTATTTGTATCCCAAAGAAACTAGAAATCTACTGGAGGAGGGAAGTCAGTCAGATTTTTACTGTGTAGTGTGATAAATGTCCCCACAGGAGGGGAGCACGGTGAAAGCCTTAACTTCCCAGGTCCTTACTTTTTGTCTTGGCTGTGGGAACAGCTCTGCTGAGTTGAACTCATTGCATTTCTTTGTTCTGTGTCCAGTTGTACCAATATTGTGCAGCCCCAGCCTGTGTGGGTGTCTGACTTCTTGCTCCTTGTTTTGAAGTCAGAAGGTTTAGAATTCATGTTATTGCAAATGGCTGCAACTTCTATCCAGACTACATCTCATGGTTGCAGGTAACCTTTCAATGCCAGTTTAATATCTTTTTTTTTTTGAATAGGACACTGGGGTCCCTTTTATTTCTTTTTTTTTTTTAATTTTGGCCTCTTTGATTGATTTTTGTTTACTTTTATTTTCATCCATCTTTATTTTTTTGGCCTGTGTGGGCCTCCCATTGCAATGGCCTCTTCAGTTGCAAAGCACCAGCCCTGGGCTCATGCACTCCAGAGCACTGGCTTGTAAATGGACACATAGGTCCAACCACTCTGTAGCATGTGGGGTCTTCCCAGGGCAGGGATTGAACTGTTACCCCTTGCACTGCAAGGTGGACTCTTCACCCACTGGGCCACCAAGGAAGCCCCAGAGTTTAATACTTTTTAATGCCTTAATAAAGTTACTTTTCTGTTAACCTGTGATTAGAAGATTGATTTGCTGATCTGGAGCCAAGGAATCCTTTTAAAGGAGACATTCTTCAGAAAGGAGATTCTTATTAAGTCCCCGATCAATCTGCTCTGCAACATTGGCATCGATATACCCTGGTGGCTGTGGTGGAATCCAACAATGACCAGTGTTCATTTGCAGCAGTCTCATCAAGTGGCTCAATCTATGTCTCCAACTGTTGAATCTGAGCTAGTTTTTTTTTTTTTTTTTTAAGTATTTACTTCATTGGCCATGCTGGGTCTTTGTTGCAGCACATGGGATCTAGTTCCCTGACCGGGAATTGAACCCAGGCCTGTAACATTGGGAGCCTACAATCTTAACCACTGTATCACCAGGAAAGTCCCTGGGCTAGCTTTGAACATGTATGAGTCAGTAGAAATGGCAGAAGCAGTATAGTGCAAATTCTGAGTCTGCGCCTCAAGGGGCCTTGCAAGGTTGACTATTCTTGGGACTTTTCTGTTGAAAGTCCCATGAGAGACTTGTGACCCAGTAACGAGGGGAGCACGGTGAAAGCCTTAACTTCCCAGGTCCTTACTTTTTGTCTTGGCTGTGGGAACAGCTCTGCTGAGTTGAACTCATTGCATTTCTTTGTTCTGTGTCCAGTTGTACCAATATTGTGCAGCCCCAGCCTGTGTGGGTGTCTGACTTCTTGCTCCTTGTTTTGAAGTCAGAAGGTTTAGAATTCATGTTATTGCAAATGGCTGCAACTTCTATCCAGACTACATCTCATGGTTGCAGGTAACCTTTCAATGCCAGTTTAATATCTTTTTTTTTTTGAATAGGACACTGGGGTCCCTTTTATTTCTTTTTTTTTTTTAATTTTGGCCTCTTTGATTGATTTTTGTTTACTTTTATTTTCATCCATCTTTATTTTTTTGGCCTGTGTGGGCCTCCCATTGCAATGGCCTCTTCAGTTGCAAAGCACCAGCCCTGGGCTCATGCACTCCAGAGCACTGGCTTGTAAATGGACACATAGGTCCAACCACTCTGTAGCATGTGGGGTCTTCCCAGGGCAGGGATTGAACTGTTACCCCTTGCACTGCAAGGTGGACTCTTCACCCACTGGGCCACCAAGGAAGCCCCAGAGTTTAATACTTTTTAATGCCTTAATAAAGTTACTTTTCTGTTAACCTGTGATTAGAAGATTGATTTGCTGATCTGGAGCCAAGGAATCCTTTTAAAGGAGACATTCTTCAGAAAGGAGATTCTTATTAAGTCCCCGATCAATCTGCTCTGCAACATTGGCATCGATATACCCTGGTGGCTGTGGTGGAATCCAACAATGACCAGTGTTCATTTGCAGCAGTCTCATCAAGTGGCTCAATCTATGTCTCCAACTGTTGAATCTGAGCTAGTTTTTTTTTTTTTTTTTTAAGTATTTACTTCATTGGCCATGCTGGGTCTTTGTTGCAGCACATGGGATCTAGTTCCCTGACCGGGAATTGAACCCAGGCCTGTAACATTGGGAGCCTACAATCTTAACCACTGTATCACCAGGAAAGTCCCTGGGCTAGCTTTGAACATGTATGAGTCAGTAGAAATGGCAGAAGCAGTATAGTGCAAATTCTGAGTCTGCGCCTCAAGGGGCCTTGCAAGGTTGACTATTCTTGGGACTTTTCTGTTGTCTCAAACAAGCCTGACCTCACCTGCTGGATGACGAGACTTGTGACCCAGTAACCTTTGTCTCACCATTCACTAGATACGGGAGAGAGGTCATCCTAGACTACTCAGTCCCCAGGTGATCCACCTATTGGCTACACATGCATTTGTGAACTCTACCAAGATCAGCAAAAACACGGACAAATCAGTAGAACCACCCAGCTGACCAACAGGTCATGAGAAGTAATAAGTGATTTTTACCTTAAGCCACTAGGGTTTGGGTTGTTTGACGTGCTACTGTTAAGCTGGACAGGAGAAGTACAGTTTTGACATCCCTGCAGTGCTATGCAGGTACTAGTAGAATTTGGGGGCTTCTCAGGTGGCACTAGTGGTAAAGCACCCAGCTGACAATGCAGGGCTCAAACATGTGTCTCTTACATCTCCTGCATCGACAGGCACATTCTTTACCACTAGTGCCACCTAGAGAAGTTAGCCTTATGTGAGTGAGAGATGCGCCCTGCCCCTTCTTCAAGGAAGTCATCCTAATGGCAGAGTTTCTTTATTATAATGATCCCTGTAGTCCTTAATGTGTTTTGATTGTCTAGTGCATGCTCAACCCTCCAGGAAGGAGTACAGAGAAAATGCCCCAGAAGAAAAACTCCTTTAAGAATAGCTGAAGGGTGAGTAGCACCAGTCAGATGAAGCGACATTTGTCACAGCTATACCTGCATGGACGGTCTTATCACTTAGCTCTGATACAAAGCTACGTATGCCCAGAAAACTGTACAAAGGGTGCTTTATTAGTTTAGGAATTTATAGATTTCAGGACTACCTTTCATTTTTTTTTTAAGTATTTACTTCATTGGCCATGCTGGGTCTTTGTTGCAGCACATGGGATCTAGTTCCCTGACCGGGAATTGAACCCAGGCCTGTAACATTGGGAGCCTACAATCTTAACCACTGTATCACCAGGAAAGTCCCTGGGCTAGCTTTGAACATGTATGAGTCAGTAGAAATGGCAGAAGCAGTATAGTGCAAATTCTGAGTCTGCGCCTCAAGGGGCCTTGCAAGGTTGACTATTCTTGGGACTTTTCTGTTGTCTCAAACAAGCCTGACCTCACCTGCTGGATGACGAGACTTGTGACCCAGTAACCTTTGTCTCACCATTCACTAGATACGGGAGAGAGGTCATCCTAGACTACTCAGTCCCCAGGTGATCCACCTATTGGCTACACATGCATTTGTGAACTCTACCAAGATCAGCAAAAACACGGACAAATCAGTAGAACCACCCAGCTGACCAACAGGTCATGAGAAGTAATAAGTGATTTTTACCTTAAGCCACTAGGGTTTGGGTTGTTTGACGTGCTACTGTTAAGCTGGACAGGAGAAGTACAGTTTTGACATCCCTGCAGTGCTATGCAGGTACTAGTAGAATTTGGGGGCTTCTCAGGTGGCACTAGTGGTAAAGCACCCAGCTGACAATGCAGGGCTCAAACATGTGTCTCTTACATCTCCTGCATCGACAGGCACATTCTTTACCACTAGTGCCACCTAGAGAAGTTAGCCTTATGTGAGTGAGAGATGCGCCTGCCCCTTCTTCAAGGAAGTCATCCTAATGGCAGAGTTTCTTTATTATAATGATCCCTGTAGTCCTTAATGTGTTTTGATTGTCTAGTGCATGCTCAACCCTCCAGGAAGGAGTACAGAGAAAATGCCCCAGAAGAAAAACTCCTTTAAGAATAGCTGAAGGGTGAGTAGCACCAGTCAGATGAAGCGACATTTGTCACAGCTATACCTGCATGGACGGTCTTATCACTTAGCTCTGATACAAAGCTACGTATGCCCAGAAAACTGTACAAAGGGTGCTTTATTAGTTTAGGAATTTATAGATTTCAGGACTACCTTGAGCTGTTACAAAACTTTTTATATACTCGTTGTCATGGAGCCCTGTTTTATTATTTATGAGAACATGGAGAGCCAGCAGAGTTAGAGACCTTTAGTCAAATTTCATCACATCCACTGCAAAGGAGACAATTGCAATTACTGCAGAGATTAATGCACAGGCAGGCGGCCCCTCCAGCACACTGCACAGAAACGCCCAGCTGCGCTGGAGAACAAAGAGCTGAAATAGGTTTTACGATTCGGGGTGTGTGTGTGTGTGTGTGTGTGTGTGTGTGTGTGTGTGTAAGACTAGCAAAACCATATTTGAGAAAATTTGAGGAATGACAGACTTTGTCTAATAATGTTACTCTTACAGACAACTTTTGCATTTTGAGTGTCCTGACTGTACTTTCCATAACAATGCCAAGGCGTGTTACTGAACTGACCATCCTTTGGCTCAAGATTGAGTGCCTGACTGATTGCTCTATTGGGGGGCAAGAAGCTGCGAAGCAACAGTTTCTTAGCACAGCCCCTTTCGAATAGAATGAAGCGTTTATGACCCAGCTCCAGTCTACCATGTTCACAGGTTTGCCCTATGTTGCATCTGAATCCTGCACTGTCAGGTTTTACGTGCTTGATTCAAGCGGATGCACTTTCATGTGTCAGCATCAAGGAAGAAGCCCTGGGGCAGGAGGCTGGAGGTGCCTGGCCTTGGCGGGAGGCGAGGTGCTGTCAGACTGTGTCTGTGTGAAATTGATGTGAATCCATACAGAGTTGGTCACTGCCAAGGTGAAGCAAGAGGAAGTGAACTGAAGTATGTAGGGTATTTGATCTAACTTTTTTGCTTTCTCTCTCTGGTAAGTTAGGAGTGTCCTCTTAACATCAGCTGGGTAACTGATGTTAAGGCAAATGTCAGTACTTATGGCCTTTGTTATTTCAGGGTATTTGAAGAGAAACTTTTATTGATGAATATCACTGACACTGAAAATAATTAGGAAATCAAACCTTATAGACACATTCCTTATAAATTAATAGTTATTGAGGCTAAAGGCAAAGTTGTTCCTGCGTCTGCTTTTGAATGTTTATTCAAGATGTGGATGTATTGGACTGCGTGGTTGTGTTCCAGGCTCTCTTATTTATGCATTCTAACGAGTTTGAAATGTTCTATTCTCTCTGATTTTCTATACCACTCATCATGCTTCTTTCTCATAATTTATGATGTTTTAGTATTTTTTATTGATAAATCGCTTCAGGAACTGGTGAAACAAACATGCATAGCATGCCCTTTGAAAACAAAAGATACAGAGAATAAGATTTAAAAATTAAATGTAGTGTTTATGAAAGGATTCCAATTCCTCTTGATTTAAAGATTTTTTTAGTAACTTCACTGTTTGTGTGTCAGTATCTTTGAATGTTGATAGGGTTCTTATGCCAGAGAGAAAGAGACAAATCCCAGCGCCTTGTGTTAGGCTGATCATTAAGAACTAGAGTCAGCCACACAGCCCCCATACAGCCACAAGGGGGCAGGAAGTGCTATATTGTGAAATGCCTAGAATGGGGGAGAAACGTTAAGTATTTGGCAAGTAGTACCAATGACTACCACAGCAATTTGACATTTTGGGGGGGGAAGGGGAGGGCCGGGGAGGTGGAGAAGGAGGGGGCGGGTGGGCCACTTCTGTTGGTCTTTTCATTTATCTATTTCCATCCATCTTTGTTCTCTGGCCCGTGCGGGCCTCCCATCGCAGTGGCCTCTGTTGTCGCAGAGCACTGGCTCTACGCGCATGCACTCCAGAGCTCTGGCTCGGTAATTGGACACATCGGTCCAGCAGCTCCGCGGCACGTGGGATCTTCCCAGGCCAGGGATCGAACCAGTGCCCCTTGCACTGCAAGGCGGTGTCCTTACCCACTGGACCACCAGGGAAGCCCGCAATTTGACATATTTAACAGACAAAGTCAGAAAAGCATTGTGTGATAGATAATGTGCAGTAGGTTGGAGGTTGTGGCATGCATGGCATTTCTAGATGTTTGAATCACAGAAAGTCTTACGTGTAAAATGGCTACTTTGAGTGTCCATTCCCCATAAAAATAGTGAAAAATGCATTTTCAGTGTTATTGGGGCTCCCCTGCTACAGGGTTATACCGTCAGGGGAAATCTTTGGCTAAGTTCTACCATCGTCAGCCACGAGGGTGACAGATTGGTCCTCAACCCTCTGTCACTTTCGAGCTGTAGGCTATATCAAACCCCTTTTCGTCCTTCTGGGGCTGGTGGCTCTGCTGCTGCTGGCCCTAGCTTAGAGGCACCAGACTCTCTGCTGAGGCTGGAAAGCACAGCGTTCATGGCCAAGCCTCCCTTCCTGTGACTTCTCTTACGTTGCTCCACTCCCTGGGGTACTGTCATCAAGCAGAACTCCCATGCCTGGGGACTGCCACCTTTATCCCTGTTTCATTCTGAAGCAGGCTCCCTGTTTTCTCGGGCCTTCTCAAAAGACAGGAAGAACTGCTGGCCCTGAACCACTTTTCTGTCTGCACAGCACTCAAGTTCTGCAGACCACCTCCACTGGTCCACAGGATCTGCTTCATGTGATTATTATGGTGGTTGGAAGGTTTGAAGGATACTTGGAAAAGCATGTAAGAACATGAACCAGAGATTATCTTCCTAAGTGAAATAGCCAGACAAAAAAAGATAAATATCATATGATATCACTTAGATAGGTTCAGTCCATGGGCTGAGAAGATCCCCTGGAGAAGGGAATGGCAACCCACTCCAGTATTTTTGCCTGGAGAATTCCATGGACAGAGGAGCCTGGTGGTCCACAGTCCACAGGGTCACAAAAAGTCGGACACAACTGAGCAACTAATACTATCACTACTTACTCCAGAGCTCTGGCTCGGTAATTGGACACATCGGTCCAGCAGCTCCGCGGCACGTGGGATCTTCCCAGGCCAGGGATCGAACCAGTGCCCCTTGCACTGCAAGGCGGTGTCCTTACCCACTGGACCACCAGGGAAGCCCGCAATTTGACATATTTAACAGACAAAGTCAGAAAAGCATTGTGTGATAGATAATGTGCAGTAGGTTGGAGGTTGTGGCATGCATGGCATTTCTAGATGTTTGAATCACAGAAAGTCTTACGTGTAAAATGGCTACTTTGAGTGTCCATTCCCCATAAAAATAGTGAAAAATGCATTTTCAGTGTTATTGGGGCTCCCCTGCTACAGGGTTATACCGTCAGGGGAAATCTTTGGCTAAGTTCTACCATCGTCAGCCACGAGGGTGACAGATTGGTCCTCAACCCTCTGTCACTTTCGAGCTGTAGGCTATATCAAACCCCTTTTCGTCCTTCTGGGGCTGGTGGCTCTGCTGCTGCTGGCCCTAGCTTAGAGGCACCAGACTCTCTGCTGAGGCTGGAAAGCACAGCGTTCATGGCCAAGCCTCCCTTCCTGTGACTTCTCTTACGTTGCTCCACTCCCCTGGGGTACTGTCATCAAGCAGAACTCCCATGCCTGGGGACTGCCACCTTTATCCCTGTTTCATTCTGAAGCAGGCTCCCTGTTTTCTCGGGCCTTCTCAAAAGACAGGAAGAACTGCTGGCCCTGAACCACTTTTCTGTCTGCACAGCACTCAAGTTCTGCAGACCACCTCCACTGGTCCACAGGATCTGCTTCATGTGATTATTATGGTGGTTGGAAGGTTTGAAGGATACTTGGAAAAGCATGTAAGAACATGAACCAGAGATTATCTTCCTAAGTGAAATAGCCAGACAAAAAAAGATAAATATCATATGATATCACTTAGATAGGTTCAGTCCATGGGCTGAGAAGATCCCCTGGAGAAGGGAATGGCAACCCACTCCAGTATTTTTGCCTGGAGAATTCCATGGACAGAGGAGCCTGGTGGTCCACAGTCCACAGGGTCACAAAAAGTCGGACACAACTGAGCAACTAATACTATCACTACTACTTAGATGTGGAATCTAAAAAAGTGATGCAAATGAACTTATTTATAAAACTGAAAGACTCACAATAACAGAAAACAAGTTTATGGTTATCAAAAGGCAAAGGGTAGGGAATAAATTAGGTTGTGATTAACACATAAACACTACTATTCATAAAATAGATAACCAATCCAATGAGGATCTACTGTATAGCACAGGAACTATACTCAATACTTTGTAATAACCTATAAGGGAAAAAAATCTGAAAAAGAATATATATATATATATATATATATAGAGAGAGAGAGAGAGAGATGTGTATATACATACACATATATACGTGTACATATATATCTCACTGCTGTTCACCTGAAACTAAAATGATATTATAAATCAACTATGCTTCAATTAAGAAAAAAAGCAACTGCCACAGAGAAGTTCTTATTACTGTGAATGAAGTAGACCATGAAAGAATTAAGTTTGGTAATAAGTAATGGACAGACTAGGAGAGCTGTTGGGAGAAGGAAATTAGTCTTTACTGTGCACCTACTATGTGCCAGGACTTGGTAAGATATTTTCATGTTATCTAGCTTAATCATCACAGAAACTACTAAGCAGAGAGTACAAGGCCATTTTGCAGAGAAAACTGAAGCTCACATGGTTCTATGTTTGTATACAATAAAACAATAATATTTGTTGTTGTTCAGTCGCTCAGTCGTGTCCGACTCTTTGCAACACCATGGACTGCAGCACGCCAAGCTTCCCTGTCCTTCAGTATTTCCTGGAGGCTGCTCAAACTCATGTCCATTGATGCTTATTAGTTGCCAGCCACTGTTACCAGTTTTATGAAGTAAACACATATAATATTCACAATAGTTCCATAAGGCAGGTACAATAGGAACAATATTCATAAGTTATGGATGAGAAAACTGAGTCATAGTGTTTGAGAGACTCACCACAAATTCCTAGAATATAATGAGGTCAGATTTGACCCGTGACAGTCTGACTCCACAGACCATGCTTTAAAGCACTGTACTAAATGACTGAGAGAGAGGGAGAGGGAAACAGAGGGAGAGAGCGGGAGGGAGAGAAGGAGCAAGGGAAGGAGGGTAGGATAGAGGGAGAAAGAGAGTCAGACATATACACCCACATACCCACACCCACAGGTCGTAGACAGATTCTAAAATTTGAGTGTATTTGTTAAAATTACTTAGGACTTTCTCCAAAGGATTTCAGTGCATTTCCAAAAATAGTCCTGTGATGGAGTCTGGTTCAGTTCAGTTCAGTCGCTGAGTCGTGTCTAACTCTTTGCAGCCACGTGGACTGCAGCATGCCAGGCTGGTACCAGAGGTCCAGGATGAGTGGGCCCTGCCCTGACTGGGTTGGGCCCCCAAGCCCTTTCAGTCTTACCATCAGCTGAAAGGTAAATTAACAGTGCCTACCATTGCCTAAGAATGAATAGAAAGGCAGAGTCAGCATTCCAAGTGTGGGTCAGCTGGTGACTTGGTGGTTAAATACTCAAAACTGCATTTCAGAAAATGGCATATGAAAACCATGGCTTTTTCCCTCCCAGATGGGATTATTATCACCTGATTGCCTAGACACCAGATTTCTTGTTTAATTGAAGTATATGCCAGAGGCTTTTAAACACATAAACCATGCAAATATGGGGTCAATTCTTTTGTAAATAGCACTGATGATTGTACAAGGCAGCATGACCCATGGGTATTAAAGCTTAAACATTCTTGGATCTCTAAACAGTCAAATTACTCTTAGCTCAAGGAGGTAGATGCATTATATTAGTTTCCCAGAGGGAGGAAAATGGTTGTTTTCCCTTACTTAAGCGTGCTTTAATGGTAACTCTGAATAATATATGGTCAAAAAGGTTGACTTGTTCCTGTCATGAAAGAAGACCCCTAACTGCTTATCAGAGTAAAGGAGACTAGACACCATGGATTTTATTTTACAAATCCTTCCACACGATAAAGGCTGATGTGGTATTTTAAAACAATCTTATGACAGACTATATATATATATCTTGAATAGAATTTATGCCCAGTGATCATATTTAGTTTTTAATGTTATTATTTGGTATAGTTATTTTCTGATCTGAAACAAAAATCTTAACTATCACATGAACTACCTTACAAATGATTTTCTTTATAATGAACATAGTCAAGTTCTGTATATTCAGTTAACAGAAATATCTAATCTAACTTGATCAGATCATCAAAATAAATATGGCCCAGATATCAAACTTCCCTGGGAACAGATGCCCTGTTCTTGGTGCACTAGAAAAATCTCTGAAAAGGTACATACAAACCAAATTTCTGTAAGTTATAAGTTACTCCGAAGTTGATATACTAGGGAAATTGGCTATATGAAACTGCTACTCTGGGAAACACTTTTGTGAAGCCAGTGCCTTCAAGCTTTATTTGTTTAATTATGTCTTTCCTTGGCTTTTCAGAATAGATTTGTGGTATGCTGGTAATTCACATTTTGTAAATTTGAATTTGTGGTTTGGGTTTGTGGAAACCAGCAGACTGAGCAGGCAAACAAATGAAAATACTTTTAAAAATTCTACTACTGTCAAAGTAATTTCTATACATTTTAAATGAGGTCTAAAGTGACATTTGAAAGGATAAATTATTTTTTATGCACCAAAGGGTACTTATCACTAGTAGAAATCTACTTTTCATTATTGATCAACTTATAATTACAGAACTTTAATTCCATTTTAAAAAGTGTGTCCTAAATTATAGCACCTGCTTGCATTTACTGTTTTAGTCACTGTATTACAGATGATTATAGAGACACTTGTATTAAAGCTCCTAAACATTCTTGGATCTCTAAACAGTCAAATTACTCTTAGCTCAAGGAGGTAGATGCATTATATTAGTTTCCCAGAGGGAGGAAAATGGTTGTTTTCCCTTACTTAAGCGTGCTTTAATGGTAACTCTGAATAATATATGGTCAAAAAGGTTGACTTGTTCCTGTCATGAAAGAAGACCCCTAACTGCTTATCAGAGTAAAGGAGACTAGACACCATGGATTTTATTTTACAAATCCTTCCACACGATAAAGGCTGATGTGGTATTTTAAAACAATCTTATGACAGACTATATATATATATCTTGAATAGAATTTATGCCCAGTGATCATATTTAGTTTTTAATGTTATTATTTGGTATAGTTATTTTCTGATCTGAAACAAAAATCTTAACTATCACATGAACTACCTTACAAATGATTTTCTTTATAATGAACATAGTCAAGTTCTGTATATTCAGTTAACAGAAATATCTAATCTAACTTGATCAGATCATCAAAATAAATATGGCCCAGATATCAAACTTCCCTGGGAACAGATGCCCTGTTCTTGGTGCACTAGAAAAATCTCTGAAAAGGTACATACAAACCAAATTTCTGTAAGTTATAAGTTACTCCGAAGTTGATATACTAGGGAAATTGGCTATATGAAACTGCTACTCTGGGAAACACTTTTGTGAAGCCAGTGCCTTCAAGCTTTATTTGTTTAATTATGTCTTTCCTTGGCTTTTCAGAATAGATTTGTGGTATGCTGGTAATTCACATTTTGTAAATTTGAATTTGTGGTTTGGGTTTGTGGAAACCAGCAGACTGAGCAGGCAAACAAATGAAAATACTTTTAAAAATTCTACTACTGTCAAAGTAATTTCTATACATTTTAAATGAGGTCTAAAGTGACATTTGAAAGGATAAATTATTTTTTATGCACCAAAGGGTACTTATCACTAGTAGAAATCTACTTTTCATTATTGATCAACTTATAATTACAGAACTTTAATTCCATTTTAAAAAGTGTGTCCTAAATTATAGCACCTGCTTGCATTTACTGTTTTAGTCACTGTATTACAGATGATTATAGAGACACTTGTAAATGCTCTGCTGTTTTATTTGTTTTACACTTTCTTTCTTTTTTTTAAATTTATTTATCTTTCGGAGGGTGGGGTGGGGAGGGAGGGGGATGGGCGGGCCACTTCTATTGGTCTTTTGTTTCTCCATTTTCATCCGTCTTTGTTCTTTGGCTCCTGTGGGCCTCCCATCGCCGTGGCCACTGTCGTCGCAGAGCACCGGCTCTGGGTGCACGCGTGCCAGAGCTCCGGCTCAGTAATTGGACACATCGGTCCAGCCGCTCCACAGCACGTGAGATTTTCCCAGGCCAGGGATCCAACCAGTGCCCCTTGCACTGCAAGGTGGTGTCTTTACCCACTGGACCACCAGGGGAAGCCCCACTTTCTTATTTTTTAAATTTTATTTATTTATTTATGGCATGGGGTCTTCATTGCTACCCATGGGCTTTCTAGAATTGCGGCAAGTGGAGGGCTACTTTTTATTGTGCTGTGCAGGCTTCTCATTGTAGTGGCTTCTCTTGTTGAGGATCACATGCTCCAGGCACATGGGCTTCAATACATATGGCACGTGGGCTAAGTAGTTGTGACCCATGGGCCTAGTTGCTCCATGGCATGTGGGATCTTCCTGGACGAAGGATTGTGTCCTCCGCATTGGCAGATGGATTCTTATGCACTGCACCACCAGGGAAGTCTGCTCTGATATTTTAAAATTAATTTCCAGGTCCGTCTGAGAGATTTTATAATTTCTCTTAGGAAACATGGACTTTGTGGGTCTAGTATTGGCATTATTTAAATTTATGCTGAATGTGCTGTTTGTATGAATCATGAGATCTGGTTAAATATATTTCTACTTCTCTGGAAATTTCTGAAAACAAAGCAAAATGAAGAAGAAGGAAACAACTACACAATTAATATAATTTAGAATTTAAATATTTTAATTATGATAATATAATTATAAACATGTATAGGACAGAATTCCTTGTCTTTTAAAGTCTATGCATATTCATAGCCCTGTTACAGTAGAAGATTTTCGGTTGAGCTTAATTTCTCTCTTGTTGAATGTATATATCAATATGCTACAGATTCTGATGTTTTTAAGCACATATTAGAAATGATATAGGCAAATTTGTTTTATAGAAACTTCAAACCAAAGGCACATCTTACATTAATGTGATCAACCCACTTACTGTGTACAGTGCACACATTCTTTATAAGGTGTGCCACAGAAATAAAAATATTGAGTAGCTCATAATAAAAGTAACAGAAGTGTGCTGCAAATCGCTTTGGGGTGGGGCAGGTGGTGGAGTGTAAGGTGCAATCCTTTCACTGTTGCTTGACATAGTCAGCTCCCCACCATTGCCGTAGAGTTGCTTTTTCCTTTAAGTTCATTTTCACCTTTTAGTTCTTTCTACCCTTCCATCTTTCCTGGCCCAGAAAGCAGGTGTGGGAGGAAATTGGTTTCTTAATGAACTCTCCTCCCAGCCACAATCATCTCAGATTCACTCTACTCTCAAGATCCTGTGATAGGCTTTGTGTCCACGTGAAAACCCTTAACACACAGTGAAATTTAATTGTGCATTTTCATATGCTTTAACCTAATGCATCTTTTAAAAAAAAAAGTTTGTTTATTTCTCCCCCCTTAAGGACCCACACAGTGTGGAAAATGCTTGAAGGCAGAATGAGGCGATATGTTCCTTGGAAGTTTCTGAGAGGGCACGGAAGTCGACTTGTTTTTGTCCTTTTTTCTCTAAGCTTTAGAAATGTGAAATCTGGCAGGGGTGTCTTAAACTGCCTCTGGACGGTAGGTGGACATAATGACCTCCAAGCCGATGAGCTCACACCCCAGGCTCACTCCGAGCCTTTAGTTTCTGAGGTGAAACCGTCAGGATTATTTTTCAGGAGGCTGTGACTGCCAGCTATGAATACAGGGATCAGCCTGCTGCTCACTGACGCTAACCTGGTGGCTCTCCTGAAGCAGGAGAGTCACAACTCAGAGGAGTCATTCATTCGAACACACAGCTTCAAGGACGTTCTAGACTTAAGTGGAAGGTCTCTGGATTGTAGCTAAAACTTTCACTCCCCCAGAGATATTTAGGGTTTGAAGGGCTAACCCCTGATGTTTTGGCAATAAGAAGAAAATAATTTCTCCTCCGGGCATTTGGAGGGTGGGCACAGCTGTGATAGCCTTACATTTTTCGGTTGATTTTTTGAATGTATATATCAATATGCTACAGATTCTGATGTTTTTAAGCACATATTAGAAATGATATAGGCAAATTTGTTTTATAGAAACTTCAAACCAAAGGCACATCTTACATTAATGTGATCAACCCACTTACTGTGTACAGTGCACACATTCTTTATAAGGTGTGCCACAGAAATAAAAATATTGAGTAGCTCATAATAAAAGTAACAGAAGTGTGCTGCAAATCGCTTTGGGGTGGGGCAGGTGGTGGAGTGTAAGGTGCAATCCTTTCACTGTTGCTTGACATAGTCAGCTCCCCACCATTGCCGTAGAGTTGCTTTTTCCTTTAAGTTCATTTTCACCTTTTAGTTCTTTCTACCCTTCCATCTTTCCTGGCCCAGAAAGCAGGTGTGGGAGGAAATTGGTTTCTTAATGAACTCTCCTCCCAGCCACAATCATCTCAGATTCACTCTACTCTCAAGATCCTGTGATAGGCTTTGTGTCCACGTGAAAACCCTTAACACACAGTGAAATTTAATTGTGCATTTTCATATGCTTTAACCTAATGCATCTTTTAAAAAAAAAAGTTTGTTTATTTCTCCCCCCTTAAGGACCCACACAGTGTGGAAAATGCTTGAAGGCAGAATGAGGCGATATGTTCCTTGGAAGTTTCTGAGAGGGCACGGAAGTCGACTTGTTTTTGTCCTTTTTTCTCTAAGCTTTAGAAATGTGAAATCTGGCAGGGGTGTCTTAAACTGCCTCTGGACGGTAGGTGGACATAATGACCTCCAAGCCGATGAGCTCACACCCCAGGCTCACTCCGAGCCTTTAGTTTCTGAGGTGAAACCGTCAGGATTATTTTTCAGGAGGCTGTGACTGCCAGCTATGAATACAGGGATCAGCCTGCTGCTCACTGACGCTAACCTGGTGGCTCTCCCTGAAGCAGGAGAGTCACAACTCAGAGGAGTCATTCATTCGAACACACAGCTTCAAGGACGTTCTAGACTTAAGTGGAAGGTCTCTGGATTGTAGCTAAAACTTTCACTCCCCCAGAGATATTTAGGGTTTGAAGGGCTAACCCCTGATGTTTTGGCAATAAGAAGAAAATAATTTCTCCTCCGGGCATTTGGAGTGGGCAAAATAAACATGCTGTGCACAGCTGTGATTCCCAAGCCTTTGATGATTTCACCGGGAGGCCAGAGGGTCCGCCGGGCACCGACTCTCAGATTGGAAGGTTTGATCTCTTAAAGTCTTTGTGTGCACGATACCTGAATAATCACTCCAAGTACCACCTGCTGGGGCCTCGTTTTTTCTTTTCATTTGTTAGGGAAAAAAAGCAAAAAGACTTTCCGTCGTCTAGCCAAGCGGAGGGAACTGATTAGCGCCCGGGGAACGCTGGCAGATCAGCAGACCCCCGGTGGTGCAGACGCCTTGCGCTCGCGAAGCCCCGCGGGCGTCCCCACGGTGTCATCTCCGCGAGCGACAGTGTGCACCTCTCACATGAACAGCCCTTGGCTAGGCTCGGGTCTCTCCCACCCCCGGCCCTCCACCCTGAGCCCTCGCCACCACCTCACCTTCTCTCCTCCCACGCCCAGGACCAAGCATCCCTTTCGTCAGGTGGGGCTGGGGGATGTGTACTCTTCCCGGAAGGGGGCAAAAAGGGTTAAGGCGGAGAGTCCGCGCAGGTGGGGCCAGCCCCCGGCCGCGGTGGGCGTCGGAGGTGAGGGGGCGCTGTTCGGGCAGCAGCGCGCCGGGTGGCGGGCGGGAGAGCTGCTCGGAGAGGCCCGGGCGAGTGGGGCCGCTCCGCCGCCGCCGCTGTGATGCGGAGCGGGCTGGCCGGGCGGTGGAGTCAGAGCCCGGGCGCGGGTTGACCTCTTAAACTGCCTCTGGACGGTAGGTGGACATAATGACCTCCAAGCCGATGAGCTCACACCCCAGGCTCACTCCGAGCCTTTAGTTTCTGAGGTGAAACCGTCAGGATTATTTTTCAGGAGGCTGTGACTGCCAGCTATGAATACAGGGATCAGCCTGCTGCTCACTGACGCTAACCTGGTGGCTCTCCCTGAAGCAGGAGAGTCACAACTCAGAGGAGTCATTCATTCGAACACACAGCTTCAAGGACGTTCTAGACTTAAGTGGAAGGTCTCTGGATTGTAGCTAAAACTTTCACTCCCCCAGAGATATTTAGGGTTTGAAGGGCTAACCCCTGATGTTTTGGCAATAAGAAGAAAATAATTTCTCCTCCGGGCATTTGGAGTGGGCAAAATAAACATGCTGTGCACAGCTGTGATTCCCAAGCCTTTGATGATTTCACCGGGAGGCCAGAGGGTCCGCCGGGCACCGACTCTCAGATTGGAAGGTTTGATCTCTTAAAGTCTTTGTGTGCACGATACCTGAATAATCACTCCAAGTACCACCTGCTGGGGCCTCGTTTTTTCTTTTCATTTGTTAGGGAAAAAAAGCAAAAAGACTTTCCGTCGTCTAGCCAAGCGGAGGGAACTGATTAGCGCCCGGGGAACGCTGGCAGATCAGCAGACCCCCGGTGGTGCAGACGCCTTGCGCTCGCGAAGCCCCGCGGGCGTCCCCACGGTGTCATCTCCGCGAGCGACAGTGTGCACCTCTCACATGAACAGCCCTTGGCTAGGCTCGGGTCTCTCCCACCCCCGGCCCTCCACCCTGAGCCCTCGCCACCACCTCACCTTCTCTCCTCCCACGCCCAGGACCAAGCATCCCTTTCGTCAGGTGGGGCTGGGGGATGTGTACTCTTCCCGGAAGGGGGCAAAAAGGGTTAAGGCGGAGAGTCCGCGCAGGTGGGGCCAGCCCCCGGCCGCGGTGGGCGTCGGAGGTGAGGGGGCGCTGTTCGGGCAGCAGCGCGCCGGGTGGCGGGCGGGAGAGCTGCCAGGCTGACGGAGAGGCCGGCCGAGTGGGGGCCGCTCCGCCGCCGCCGCTGTGATGCGGAGCCGGTGCTGCGCCGGGCGGTGGAGTCAGAGCCCGGGCGCGGGAGCACGAGCTGCAACCTCGGCACCGGCGGCGGCGGCACCTGCACCAGCTCTCGGGCCGCGCGCTGTGCTCTCCGGCCCGCCGCGCCCGGGGCCGCCGCCCCGTACTCTCTATGGATGTCAAGGCGGCCCCCAACGGGGTGGCCACCATCGAGGACCGGATCCTGCGGATCACCGGCTACTATGGCTATTACCCGGGTTACTCCAGTCAGAAAAGTAAGATGCCGCGGGGCTGCCTGGCTCCAGACGCCGGAGCGGGTAGGCTGCGGGAGGGCGCGCCGTCCGGACACCTGCAGCCCTGCTTGCGTGGCTACAACCGCCGATCTCCCGGCAGTGGGGCGACTGGGGGCTGAAAGTATGTCCGCTGTCCTCGATGCTGAACCATGAGAGAGAACGGGGTCCAGACTGTTAGCGCCTAGTAGTTTGGAAATAGTGGCAGCCTTGGGGGCAGAAGCGCGGAGGCAACCGGGTGAGCGCTCCTGACAGCCGTCTGCCGACTCACCCCCTCGGCGTGCTTAGGACCGAGGAGGCTAACATGGCTGTTGACTTAGCAAAAGTCAGCCCCTGGGGCTGCACTCCCCCAAAGTCCCTACTGGGTGCCAGGCTGCGGGCCGGGCGCGGGGGCTGCCGGCTCGGGGGTGGGGTTGGGGGTGGGCAGGCCGACTCAGACGTGGTCCCGACGCCGATGGGTCAGGCTGTTCACTCTGGGCTGTTGAAACGTTGCCAGCGCGGGAATTACTCCTGTTAGAATGTCTTCGGGAGGTTCTCCACCTTGCGTAGAGAAAGAACCTGTTCAGGTCTCCGAGTCTGTGATCTTGAAGCCAGAGACCCGTGAAAGACAGGGCGCTGGGGTGGAGGAGAGGGGGAGGCGCGATCGGTCCACCGGCCCCGGATGCCGGCCGCACGTCGCGGCTACCTCTGAGCAGGAGCAGACTGCTCCGTGCGTTTCTGGCTCTTCCTGCTAAGTGAGGTCATGTGGTGCGGATGCATTCACGTTTCTGTAGCAGTTCTGCGGAGGGCGATGAGGTGCGTGCTACTCTGCCGCTCTCTCCCAACACACAAACCCACTGGCTCTATTCGCTGGGATGAGTTCTGCCAGCGACCCAAGAGAAGCTCATTTTTTCCCCTCTGAATTGGAGGAGTAGCTGCGGCTTAATTCCCATGCAGGTGGGATTTCGCTTTTTTTATATCAATGCGTTTCTGTCATAATAGATGGAGCTTAATTGATGTTTTTGCTGTTATTTTTAACCAGAGGCCTTGTAGCCTCTAGATGCATTTCTGATGGATATATTTCTAAGACATTTGAAGTACAATTCACATTACAGTTTCTCTGAAGGGAGTAAACCCTAATACACAGAGGGAAAAACACCTTTTTCTCTTCTAAGTCTCCATCCCCCCACTTCCCCCTCCCCAATACTCCATCTCAATTAAGTTTTCCTCCATGAACTGTCCTTACACAGATATTTTCAGTTTATTATTTCATTTGGCTCAAGGAAAGGCCTATCTGATTTGGATGGTCTCTTTCTAGCTGTTTTTAGCATGAGAGGCTTATTCATTTTCCATACAAAAGTAATTATATGTGTTAAATTTCTAGAAAGAAAATAACATGCTGTGGAATGCAGTAAAATTTGACCGGGTGAGCGCTCCTGACAGCCGTCTGCCGACTCACCCCTCGGCGTGCTTAGGACCGAGGAGGCTAACATGGCTGTTGACTTAGCAAAGTCAGCCCCTGGGGCTGCACTCCCCAAAGTCCCTACTGGGTGCCAGGCTGCGGGCCGGGCGCGGGGCTGCCGGCTCGGGGTGGGGTTGGGGGTGGGCAGGCCGACTCAGACGTGGTCCCGACGCCGATGGGTCAGGCTGTTCACTCTGGGCTGTTGAAACGTTGCCAGCGCGGGAATTACTCCTGTTAGAATGTCTTCGGGAGGTTCTCCACCTTGCGTAGAGAAAGAACCTGTTCAGGTCTCCGAGTCTGTGATCTTGAAGCCAGAGACCCGTGAAAGACAGGGCGCTGGGGTGGAGGAGAGGGGGAGGCGCGATCGGTCCACCGGCCCCGGATGCCGGCCGCACGTCGCGGCTACCTCTGAGCAGGAGCAGACTGCTCCGTGCGTTTCTGGCTCTTCCTGCTAAGTGAGGTCATGTGGTGCGGATGCATTCACGTTTCTGTAGCAGTTCTGCGGAGGGCGATGAGGTGCGTGCTACTCTGCCGCTCTCTCCCAACACACAAACCCACTGGCTCTATTCGCTGGGATGAGTTCTGCCAGCGACCCAAGAGAAGCTCATTTTTTCCCCTCTGAATTGGAGGAGTAGCTGCGGCTTAATTCCCATGCAGGTGGGATTTCGCTTTTTTTATATCAATGCGTTTCTGTCATAATAGATGGAGCTTAATTGATGTTTTTGCTGTTATTTTTAACCAGAGGCCTTGTAGCCTCTAGATGCATTTCTGATGGATATATTTCTAAGACATTTGAAGTACAATTCACATTACAGTTTCTCTGAAGGGAGTAAACCCTAATACACAGAGGGAAAAACACCTTTTTCTCTTCTAAGTCTCCATCCCCCCACTTCCCCCTCCCCAATACTCCATCTCAATTAAGTTTTCCTCCATGAACTGTCCTTACACAGATATTTTCAGTTTATTATTTCATTTGGCTCAAGGAAAGGCCTATCTGATTTGGATGGTCTCTTTCTAGCTGTTTTTAGCATGAGAGGCTTATTCATTTTCCATACAAAAGTAATTATATGTGTTAGAATTTTCTAGAAAGAAAATAACATGCTGTGGAATGCAGTTTGAAGTCTTCGTACTGTAGACTCAGAACTTCTTTTTGTTTTTCCTATTGGCAAAGGGTTTCCTTCTTAACCCTAGAAACTTAAGCAAAAGCACTGGTATGCCCTGTGGAGATTCCTTAGATTTCACCTTTGAATGTTTTAATTAGGAACCATGGGATTTTGGTTGCTTAGGGAATATAGAAGCTGTCGGTGAGATTACAAGATTCAGCATAGTATATTATTATAGTTTTTATAACTATAAAACTTTGGTTAATAAAGAACAAACCAAAAAGAATACTGGGAAAGTGATATTTTTAAAGAGAGATGTGTTCATATTATCTTCTTGTACTTGCTAAAATAGCTGCACATGTTTCATTTGCTGTACAAGAACCGGACAAAAGGAGGGAAGGGCATTGGTTAAGACAGTCACTGGAGCTAAAAGAGAAACAGATGCATTTGGCATAGTCCTTTGTGATGGGGTAACTTCAGGCCACAGAGTTCAAACAGTAAAGGCAGAGAAACTCACAAGGACAGAGAGTTATATGATAGTCAGGTAACTTTCAGGGTGTTTAAGCTTTCAGAGGTAGAAAGAGCTTGCCATGTTGCAGAGTGAGGGACTAGGAGAAGAGAGAGCTGGAAGAGGGCCAGGCAGCCGAGCACCATGAAATAATCCTGCCCTTAATGCAGGCGTCAACTAGTAAGTAAACACACTGAAGCAAACCAGTACAGTATGGTCAATTGATTTAGCTGTTCCCAGGAATGAACAATAGCTTGGGGGAAGTCTGGAAAGATATATTTAGGAAAAGGATGTGGTAAGGAATATATAATATGTGAAGGCAAGCTGACTTTCCCTTTTTTTCTGAGGGTCATGTCTGAGGGCTAAAGGATGGGATGATCTCTTAATATTAGTGTCATTTACTTTTCTAGAGGCGGGTGGGGACTCATTTAATGTTTCCCTCCATGAACTGTCCTTACACAGTTTTTTTTTTGGCTCAAGGAAAGGCCTATCTGATTTGGAGCCATGAGATGGGCTTATTCATTTTCCATACAAAAGTAATTATATGTGTTAGAATTTTCTAGAAAGAAAATAACATGCTGTGGAATGCAGTTTGAAGTCTTCGTACTGTAGACTCAGAACTTCTTTTTGTTTTTCCTATTGGCAAAGGGTTTCCTTCTTAACCCTAGAAACTTAAGCAAAAGCACTGGTATGCCCTGTGGAGATTCCTTAGATTTCACCTTTGAATGTTTTAATTAGGAACCATGGGATTTTGGTTGCTTAGGGAATATAGAAGCTGTCGGTGAGATTACAAGATTCAGCATAGTATATTATTATAGTTTTTATAACTATAAAACTTTGGTTAATAAAGAACAAACCAAAAAGAATACTGGGAAAGTGATATTTTTAAAGAGAGATGTGTTCATATTATCTTCTTGTACTTGCTAAAATAGCTGCACATGTTTCATTTGCTGTACAAGAACCGGACAAAAGGAGGGAAGGGCATTGGTTAAGACAGTCACTGGAGCTAAAAGAGAAACAGATGCATTTGGCATAGTCCTTTGTGATGGGGTAACTTCAGGCCACAGAGTTCAAACAGTAAAGGCAGAGAAACTCACAAGGACAGAGAGTTATATGATAGTCAGGTAACTTTCAGGGTGTTTAAGCTTTCAGAGGTAGAAAGAGCTTGCCATGTTGCAGAGTGAGGGACTAGGAGAAGAGAGAGCTGGAAGAGGGCCAGGCAGCCGAGCACCATGAAATAATCCTGCCCTTAATGCAGGCGTCAACTAGTAAGTAAACACACTGAAGCAAACCAGTACAGTATGGTCAATTGATTTAGCTGTTCCCAGGAATGAACAATAGCTTGGGGGAAGTCTGGAAAGATATATTTAGGAAAAGGATGTGGTAAGGAATATATAATATGTGAAGGCAAGCTGACTTTCCCTTTTTTTCTGAGGGTCATGTCTGAGGGCTAAAGGATGGGATGATCTCTTAATATTAGTGTCATTTACTTTTCTAGAGGCGGGTGGGGACTCATCTCTGACAATATACATGAATGATCAATCTCATGGTAATGCATCCTGCTGCCTCCCCTGCCAATCAGGAAGATGAGAACCTGGTTCAGAACAAATTCTAGTAGTTAGGCTGGTACAAAAAAGAAATGAATGTGTACATAAATATTTAAAAGATGTATATATGTATATATATATATATATATATATATATACATATATATTCATACTCTAAATAAAATTGCGAGCCTTTGCAAGGTTTTAAGAGAGGAATGATGCGGCTTGACTTAACGTTTCAAAAGAATCAAGTTGACTGCTCTGCTGGGGTAGAGGTGGACACTGAGAGACGATATGGTATGTCACAGTAATAACCAAGATGGGAGATGATGGTGACTTGAGCCAGAGGCTTAGCAGTAGCAATGGTGAGAGGTGGTCAGATTCTCTATATATTCAAAATTAGATTCTCTGTATATTTAAATTCTCTATTTGAATAGGGTTTCCTGATGGTTGGATTTGGTACCTGCAAGAAAGAAAGGCATAAAAATGATTCCATCTTTTCGGGTTTGACCATGTTTGAGTTGCTAATGGCTGAGGTGTGGCAAGCTTCAAGGTAGAGAAGTTGAGGGTGTCAAGGGATAAGGATGACATTTTGTAAAGACAGTGTAACTGGAGATGTAAAATAATCCTGGAGTTCAGAGGAGATGTCTAACTGGAGATATAAATTAGGGATTTTCCAGCATCTGGGTGTTATTTATAGTCTAACACTGAAGTGATCTTTAAGAAGTCAGCATATATAGAGAAGAGAAGAGGAGCAAGGACTGAACTCTGGGGCACTGAGGCATTAAGAGGGTGAGGAGGAGGGCATGTGATACTCTGGAGGTCAGAGAAGAGTTTTGGAGGGAAGAGATTAGCTGAGTCCAGTGCTGCTGAAAGGTCAAATAAAATGAAAACTGATAACAGATCATGAATTTGGTGACTGGACATCATTGGCTACCTTGACAGGAACAAGTAAGGTCGCAGAAAATAGATGGCAATGTGCTTAACCAAGAATTGGGCTTCCCTGGTGGCTCAGCAGTAAAGAATCCCCCTGCCAATGTAGGAGATGAGGGTTCCGTGCCTGGGTTGGGAAGATCCCCTGGAGGAGGAAACAGTAACCTATTCCAGTCTTCTTACCTGGAGAATCCCATGGGCAGAGGAGCGAGGTAGGCTACAGTCCATAGGGTTACAAAAGAGTTGGATGTGACCAACCAACAAGCAAGAATTAGAAGGAGGAATTGGAAACATGAGTATAGACAATTCTTCAGTAATTTTTGTGCAAAAGGGAGCAGAGAAAATGGGAGTAGTAGTGGAGTGAAGAAAGTTTCTTCCTATTTAAACATGGGTGGCAATGGCAGCATGTTTGCAGGCACATGAGAATGAATCAATAGACAAAGAAAAGCCACTGATGTTGGAGAGATAGGGCACCAAATCTGTTGTCCAAAGAAAGGAATATTGCTGTAGAGGGGAACGTGGAGATAGCGCGAGGGTCTGGATAAAGGGACTGGAAGGGGGATAACTGAGATGGTGGGAGTCTGCTGAGATTCTCTTCTAAGTGCTTTCCTTTTCTCCAAATAGGACGTAAGGCCATCAACTTAGAGTGAGGCTAGAGGAGGAGGTGGTAGATGTTAGAGGAGAGAGGTGTGAGTAGTTCAAGAGGGAGAGTGAACAGTCTGAGAAAGTGCGGTAAGGTTGTCTGGCTGCCTTAAAGGGCATGTTTAGCTTCTGGTCACAGATTTAAAGTGAGACTAGTGCCTAGGCTCTCATGTACATTGACACACTGGAGGCATGGGGGAAAAGGTTTTTTCATTTTAACACTGAAGTGATCTTTAAGAAGTCAGCATATATAGAGAAGAGAAGAGGAGCAAGGACTGAACTCTGGGGCACTGAGGCATTAAGAGGGTGAGGAGGAGGGCATGTGATACTCTGGAGGTCAGAGAAGAGTTTTGGAGGGAAGAGATTAGCTGAGTCCAGTGCTGCTGAAAGGTCAAATAAAATGAAAACTGATAACAGATCATGAATTTGGTGACTGGACATCATTGGCTACCTTGACAGGAACAAGTAAGGTCGCAGAAAATAGATGGCAATGTGCTTAACCAAGAATTGGGCTTCCCTGGTGGCTCAGCAGTAAAGAATCCCCCTGCCAATGTAGGAGATGAGGGTTCCGTGCCTGGGTTGGGAAGATCCCCTGGAGGAGGAAACAGTAACCTATTCCAGTCTTCTTACCTGGAGAATCCCATGGGCAGAGGAGCGAGGTAGGCTACAGTCCATAGGGTTACAAAAGAGTTGGATGTGACCAACCAACAAGCAAGAATTAGAAGGAGGAATTGGAAACATGAGTATAGACAATTCTTCAGTAATTTTTGTGCAAAAGGGAGCAGAGAAAATGGGAGTAGTAGTGGAGTGAAGAAAGTTTCTTCCTATTTAAACATGGGTGGCAATGGCAGCATGTTTGCAGGCACATGAGAATGAATCAATAGACAAAGAAAAGCCACTGATGTTGGAGAGATAGGGCACCAAATCTGTTGTCCAAAGAAAGGAATATTGCTGTAGAGGGGAACGTGGAGATAGCGCGAGGGTCTGGATAAAGGGACTGGAAGGGGGATAACTGAGATGGTGGGAGTCTGCTGAGATTCTCTTCTAAGTGCTTTCCTTTTCTCCAAATAGGACGTAAGGCCATCAACTTAGAGTGAGGCTAGAGGAGGAGGTGGTAGATGTTAGAGGAGAGAGGTGTGAGTAGTTCAAGAGGGAGAGTGAACAGTCTGAGAAAGTGCGGTAAGGTTGTCTGGCTGCCTTAAAGGGCATGTTTAGCTTCTGGTCACAGATTTAAAGTGAGACTAGTGCCTAGGCTCTCATGTACATTGACACACTGGAGGCATGGAGCAAGGGAAGAGGAGGATTTAACAGGAATTGCAGATTATCCAGTGGGTGTAATAAAATAGTAGCAGCAAAGGAATTGCGAAAGTATACAAGGAAGGTATTATAATGAATGACCCTAGTGTTTAAACCTGGTGAGTAAAGAGCGATGACTAGAGAGAGTGGAAAGCTGCTAGGATCAATGGATTGGAAATCTGTGTGATCAAAGGCTGGTGGGTGTTAACTGGGAGATAAGAGGTGGTTATCAGAGAGGGTTGTGTTGCTAAGTCATTCATTCCATAAGTCAAAGGATAGATCCAGTTATTAGCATTTCTGAGCTGAGCATTCTTTATGTGTTAGTATAAGGAGGCAGTGTATTGATGTGTAATGAATTCAACATAAGGGGTTTGGAAATTTGTTTTAGTTAAACTTGCCTGCAGCTAAGCCTTGAGACCTGGGACCGGTCTCTGTAGCCAACAGTTTCCTTGTTCTGTTTTTTTTTAAAAAAAAAAAAAAGAAAGAAAGAAAGAAAAAATAGGGGAGAGGGTAGAAGTCACTGTCTTTTCTTTAAAAAAAAAAAAAAAAACTTTTTTATTTTATATTGAAGTATAGCTGATTAACAATGCTGTGATAGTTTCAGTAGATAGCAAGAGGACTCAGACATACATGTACTTGTATCCATTCTCCTCCAAACTCCCCTGCCATCTAGGCTGCCACCTAACATTAAGCAGAGTTCTCTGTGCTATGCAGTAAGTCCTTGTTGGTTATCCATTTTAAATCTAGCAGTATGTACATGTCTATCCCAAACTCCATAACTGCCCCTTCCCTCCATCCTTCCCTGCTGGTAACTGTAAGTTCTTTTTTTATGTCTATGAATCTGTTTCTGTTTTATAGATATTTGTGTCTTTTTGAGATTCTGCATGTAAGGGATGTGGTACAATGTTTCTCCTTTTCTGACTGAGAAGTCACTGTCTTAGAACAGCCATGCAGTAGGTCTGCTTTGACAGCTTTCAGAAAAGCCCCAACCTCTGTGGAAGAATTCACTCAGTCAACTCTAACTCTAACTCAGTTGACTTTGCCTCTCCTTACCCGGCCTTCCATCTCAGGCGGTGGCCATTGGCCTTGCCCTATGCTGTCAGTATTTGTCATCTTTCTGTTATTTTTCTATCAGTAGCTGCAAATGTATAGTAAAATTCCTAGATCTTGCTCTGATCCGAGCTCTGACCATCCCGCTTCCAAAAAGAACTAACTTCTGGCTCTCGGGGCTGTCTGAATTCTCTGACTTGTGCTGTGACTTAACATTTCCCTAGCTGTCCTCTCCTCTCCCTTTCCCTTCACTGAGCAAACTTTCCTGGCTTTCCCATCTTCCCTGCACCTCTATTTCTAGGCCTACTTTTTCTGAGCCTAGACTCATATTTCAACTTTCTACTAGAATTTTACCTGAATGTCCTCCAGGAATGGCACACATAAAACTAAATTCAGGGACTTCCCTGCTGGTCCAGTGGGTGAGGACTCTGCCTTGCAGTGCAAGGGGTGCTGGTTCGATCCCTGGCCTGGGAAGATCCCACGTGCCGCGGAGTGGCTGGACTGACGTGTCCAACTACGGAGCCAGAGCTCTGGAGCCCATGCATTCAGACCTGGTGCTCTGCAACGAGAGAGGCCACTGCAGTGGGAGGCCCACACAGGCCAAAGAACAAAGATAGATGAAAATAAATAAATGAAAGACCAATAAAAGTGGCCAAAAATTTTAAAAAACAACAGCTAAATTCATCATTCTGTCCTTAAAATGGGCCTTTTCCTTCTCATTATGCTTTTTAGCTTCCAATATCTGTATCTATCCCATTTACCAGAAACCTGTAGTTATACTCAAACTCCGTCCTTCCCCCTCCCTTCCTTAGGTTCAGTTAACACTCCCATCTATTTTACCCCAAATATATACTTTATCGCTGTCATCACTGCCTTAATTCTATCTGTCATAGCTTTCACCCCGTCTCAAACCTTTTTGATCCAGTGTTCACACCCTAACAACATGGAATTCCTCCAATACAAATCTTCCTCTCATAGCCCTGATCAGATGCCTGGAATAGGCCTCCATTGTCTGTAGAATAAAGCCCAAATACCGTAGCATGCCACAATCTGAGTCCAGCTTACATTGCTCTACTTTAGCACACATTTCCCCCTCTAATTGCCAAAGTAACACATGCTTGATGCAGAAAATCCAGAGAGAAACAAAAGTACTCATTTGCCTCTCCTTACCCGGCCTTCCATCTCAGGCGGTGGCCATTGGCCTTGCCCTATGCTGTCAGTATTTGTCATCTTTCTGTTATTTTTCTATCAGTAGCTGCAAATGTATAGTAAAATTCCTAGATCTTGCTCTGATCCGAGCTCTGACCATCCCGCTTCCAAAAAGAACTAACTTCTGGCTCTCGGGGCTGTCTGAATTCTCTGACTTGTGCTGTGACTTAACATTTCCCTAGCTGTCCTCTCCTCTCCCTTTCCCTTCACTGAGCAAACTTTCCTGGCTTTCCCATCTTCCCTGCACCTCTATTTCTAGGCCTACTTTTTCTGAGCCTAGACTCATATTTCAACTTTCTACTAGAATTTTACCTGAATGTCCTCCAGGAATGGCACACATAAAACTAAATTCAGGGACTTCCCTGCTGGTCCAGTGGGTGAGGACTCTGCCTTGCAGTGCAAGGGGTGCTGGTTCGATCCCTGGCCTGGGAAGATCCCACGTGCCGCGGAGTGGCTGGACTGACGTGTCCAACTACGGAGCCAGAGCTCTGGAGCCCATGCATTCAGACCTGGTGCTCTGCAACGAGAGAGGCCACTGCAGTGGGAGGCCCACACAGGCCAAAGAACAAAGATAGATGAAAATAAATAAATGAAAGACCAATAAAAGTGGCCAAAAATTTTAAAAAACAACAGCTAAATTCATCATTCTGTCCTTAAAATGGGCCTTTTCCTTCTCATTATGCTTTTTAGCTTCCAATATCTGTATCTATCCCATTTACCAGAAACCTGTAGTTATACTCAAACTCCGTCCTTCCCCCTCCCTTCCTTAGGTTCAGTTAACACTCCCATCTATTTTACCCCAAATATATACTTTATCGCTGTCATCACTGCCTTAATTCTATCTGTCATAGCTTTCACCCCGTCTCAAACCTTTTTGATCCAGTGTTCACACCCTAACAACATGGAATTCCTCCAATACAAATCTTCCTCTCATAGCCCTGATCAGATGCCTGGAATAGGCCTCCATTGTCTGTAGAATAAAGCCCAAATACCGTAGCATGCCACAATCTGAGTCCAGCTTACATTGCTCTACTTTAGCACACATTTCCCCCTCTAATTGCCAAAGTAACACATGCTTGATGCAGAAAATCCAGAAGGCAGAGAAGACAAGAGAGATTAAAACAAAAGTACTCATGACTCTACCACCTAGAGGTGATGTGTGCTAACATTTTGGCTCGCGCCATCCTTTCTGTCTTTTTTCTGTCTGTGGACATGTGCCAGTGCTGTTTATTTTGTACTGAGCATTTCTCTATGTTTTAATAGCTGAAATTTAATGTGTGCATAATCTTCCATATACTTAAACACTTAATTTACTTACATTGCTGAATTTTTCATCCCATTTTTCTTTTTAGATTTCATATCTTGCGCGGCATTCACAAACCTGATTATAGTCTTAACAAGCAGCCCATCATTTTAATAACCTTCTGGTCCCCTTGTTCTTCTGGTCCTTGGTGCCTTTTTAGACTGTGGCCTGAATGGCTTCCTCTCCCCATGTCTCCTCTTTCACTCTTTGCAAAGCTGGTATTTATCTTTAAAGGCTGAGTTTAAACATGTTGTCCTCTGTGACCCTCCCTGATTGCCCCAGGCTGGGTTCTACCTCCCTCCGTGCTTCCTGTAATACTGTGTACTCACCTCTGCTCCAGCATTTAGCTCACTATTTTGGGCTGTTTATTTTTCATAAGACTTTCTCACCAGAGAGCCTGGGGAGGGCGGGGACTTCTCTTTATTTATTTTTATCTTAGGCAAAGTAAAAATGTACTAGAGTACATTCTGGGTGCTAATAAAGTTTATTGTACTAATGAATGAATGATTATAGTTTTCATTGAAGAGATTGGAGAGTTAATTCTTTTCACACAGAAGAAAGAGTACATCATGGTAGTGATTGGAGAGAAAGAAAAATACTTCCCAGCTACGAATGAATCAAATGTGCCTATTCAGAGAATGAGAATATACTAAATAATATTTTATGATCACTTTACCTTTTTAACTTGTGCATTTGTGTCCTTATGGCCTGTATCGTGTTCTCTGTACCTTTTTAAAACACAGAACTTGTGCATTTGTGTTCCTATAGCCCTGATCAGATGCCTGGAATAGGCCTCCATTGTCTGTAGAATAAAGCCCAAATACCGTAGCATGCCACAATCTGAGTCCAGCTTACATTGCTCTACTTTAGCACACATTTCCCCCTCTAATTGCCAAAGTAACACATGCTTGATGCAGAAAATCCAGAAGGCAGAGAAGACAAGAGAGATTAAAACAAAAGTACTCATGACTCTACCACCTAGAGGTGATGTGTGCTAACATTTTGGCTCGCGCCATCCTTTCTGTCTTTTTTCTGTCTGTGGACATGTGCCAGTGCTGTTTATTTTGTACTGAGCATTTCTCTATGTTTTAATAGCTGAAATTTAATGTGTGCATAATCTTCCATATACTTAAACACTTAATTTACTTACATTGCTGAATTTTTCATCCCATTTTTCTTTTTAGATTTCATATCTTGCGCGGCATTCACAAACCTGATTATAGTCTTAACAAGCAGCCCATCATTTTAATAACCTTCTGGTCCCCTTGTTCTTCTGGTCCTTGGTGCCTTTTTAGACTGTGGCCTGAATGGCTTCCTCTCCCCATGTCTCCTCTTTCACTCTTTGCAAAGCTGGTATTTATCTTTAAAGGCTGAGTTTAAACATGTTGTCCTCTGTGACCCTCCCTGATTGCCCCAGGCTGGGTTCTACCTCCCTCCGTGCTTCCTGTAATACTGTGTACTCACCTCTGCTCCAGCATTTAGCTCACTATTTTGGGCTGTTTATTTTTCATAAGACTTTCTCACCAGAGAGCCTGGGGAGGGCGGGGACTTCTCTTTATTTATTTTTATCTTAGGCAAAGTAAAAATGTACTAGAGTACATTCTGGGTGCTAATAAAGTTTATTGTACTAATGAATGAATGATTATAGTTTTCATTGAAGAGATTGGAGAGTTAATTCTTTTCACACAGAAGAAAGAGTACATCATGGTAGTGATTGGAGAGAAAGAAAAATACTTCCCAGCTACGAATGAATCAAATGTGCCTATTCAGAGAATGAGAATATACTAAATAATATTTTATGATCACTTTACCTTTTTAACTTGTGCATTTGTGTCCTTATGGCCTGTATCGTGTTCTCTGTACTTGAATGGGGAAAAGGCAATTTTTAAAACACAGAACAGTATAAAGTGATTAGGACTATAAGAAATAAAATGTGGCTCCTTCCCCCTGTGAAGTGGTTATTATCGGTTTTCATGGTATGATTTTTTAAAAATCATCAGCCAAATTTTTAAATTATAAAAGTATTATTAATAACAACACGTCAGCACTCTAAGTGGTGTAAGTTATAAAAGTTTCTCACATTAGTAAAATGAATGCAATACATATTTTTCCCAATTCAGAGTCTGTTCATACCTCGAAAATAAGCTTTATGCTTCTTTGTATATGATAGGAGTGTTTTGTAAAAAGCTATCATTGATATGTAGAATGAAGTCTATAGTTTTAAACTGTGACTTTTAAGAACTATGCTGATACTGAGTATCATCGTATATGTTATTGTATAATATAATTTCTACAATGTTTATTCTAATGCATAGTCTTCATTTAAAATATAAATTAACATATAGACTGTATATTTGTGTTATAAAAGACTAGTGCTACTAATAGCTAACACGATGTTGCGTCAGATATACTTTCTTTAGAAAGCTCCTCTAAGACCTGTTTGAAGAGTCTAATGCAAAGATCACAAGACTGTGCTTCTCTACCAGCCAGATTTTTTAAGTTGCCTAAGTAACTTCTCAGATCAACATCTTGCCACTGTAAAACGGAAATAATAATAGTTGCTTCACAGGTCATTGGGAACATTGCATAAGGCAACGTATAAAATGCTAGGCACAGTGCCCAGTTCAATATATGGAAGCCATATATATGATCATGAAAGGAGCCAATAGAATCCGCATCATATTTCAAAAAGCCTTGCTCACTTTTTGTCTTGTGAGTAAATGGTTTACACTTATATTTTTATCCTATCCAATGTTGTGCTTTGAGCTGTTATTGAAAATTGTGTTGCAGCCATGTTAAAGATAGTTTAAAGATTATCCAAGTTCACAGTGGTTTTATTTTCATAGGTGGCCCTCTACTTATCTGGGGCTTCCCTGGTGGCTCAGATGGTAAAGAATTCACCTGCATTGCAGGAGACCTGGGTTTGGTCCCTGGGTTGGAAAGATCCCCTGGAGAAGGGAATAGCTACCCATTCTAGTTTTCTTGCCTGGAGAATTATGAACAGAGGAGGCTGGTAGGTTCCATGGGGTCACACAGCGACTTTCATTTCTACTTATATACCTGGATAGTCCCTGGGAATAGTTTTAAATGGGCTGGAGCCATTTGTGATGAAATTATTCCCAAAAGGCAGATCCAAAATAGAGGAGACAAGCCTCAGGTTTATGGGTGACAAGAAGGGTCTGGAGATGCAGAAATCTCAGACATCAGCAGGAGTTGTGGGGAAGAGCAGGGAAAGGAAAGGGTGAAATCCTAGCTAAATAGGAGTAACATGGGGTGAACTGGGGTTATGTCAGGTTGGATGGGCAGATAAGTGGAGAAGAAGTGAAAACTGAGGATAACTGGAGATTAGTCTGTTGGAAGTTTCATTGTTTCTTTTACATGTGAACTCTTAAAGGGGCAGTTGCTTTTTAGTCTATTTATATAGTGGCAAACATTACATTTCAATTTTACTTTTAAAAAGACATCATTATGTTATAAAAACAGTTATGTAGTCCTTGAAGTTACAGTTCTGTTATGAAGTGTTTAACTGCTTAAAGACATGCAAAAATATAGAGAAAAAAGGGAAAAAAAACCTGTCACCCCTAACACAACCACCGTTATTTTGGTTAACTTCCTTCCAGTCTTCAAAATGTATATAAGGCTTCACTTCTTGATTTTTTGACAAATATAAAGTATAGTCTAGTCATAATTCTGATATGTACAATTTTGCGCCCTGCTTCATTCCCAGTTGACATTTTAGGATAAGCATTTTTCGTTTTGTTGCATTTGTCTGCTTGGAGAGGCTGGAATTAGATTTCCTTTCAGAGATCTTGGCTTAAAGAATTTGGGCAAGATGGTTCTCAATTCTTTGAGACGAAATGAAATGGAGAGACCTGGAGTGTTAGAGAGGGCTTGTTTGGTTTCTCATCACAGGATTACACTTGAACTGGTTTAAGCAAAGATGGAAGTGATTGAAATGTTTCTCATACAAGCCTTTGGAATGGGGCTTCCTGGTGGCTCAGATGGTAAAGAATTCACCTGCATTGCAGGAGACCTGGGTTTGGTCCCTGGGTTGGAAAGATCCCCTGGAGAAGGGAATAGCTACCCATTCTAGTTTTCTTGCCTGGAGAATTATGAACAGAGGAGGCTGGTAGGTTCCATGGGGTCACACAGCGACTTTCATTTCTACTTATATACCTGGATAGTCCCTGGGAATAGTTTTAAATGGGCTGGAGCCATTTGTGATGAAATTATTCCCAAAAGGCAGATCCAAAATAGAGGAGACAAGCCTCAGGTTTATGGGTGACAAGAAGGGTCTGGAGATGCAGAAATCTCAGACATCAGCAGGAGTTGTGGGGAAGAGCAGGGAAAGGAAAGGGTGAAATCCTAGCTAAATAGGAGTAACATGGGGTGAACTGGGGTTATGTCAGGTTGGATGGGCAGATAAGTGGAGAAGAAGTGAAAACTGAGGATAACTGGAGATTAGTCTGTTGGAAGTTTCATTGTTTCTTTTACATGTGAACTCTTAAAGGGGCAGTTGCTTTTTAGTCTATTTATATAGTGGCAAACATTACATTTCAATTTTACTTTTAAAAAGACATCATTATGTTATAAAAACAGTTATGTAGTCCTTGAAGTTACAGTTCTGTTATGAAGTGTTTAACTGCTTAAAGACATGCAAAAATATAGAGAAAAAGGAAAATAAACCTGTCACCCCTAACACAACCACCGTTATTTTGGTTAACTTCCTTCCAGTCTTCAAAATGTATATAAGGCTTCACTTCTTGATTTTTTGACAAATATAAAGTATAGTCTAGTCATAATTCTGATATGTACAATTTTGCGCCCTGCTTCATTCCCAGTTGACATTTTAGGATAAGCATTTTTCGTTTTGTTGCATTTGTCTGCTTGGAGAGGCTGGAATTAGATTTCCTTTCAGAGATCTTGGCTTAAAGAATTTGGGCAAGATGGTTCTCAATTCTTTGAGACGAAATGAAATGGAGAGACCTGGAGTGTTAGAGAGGGCTTGTTTGGTTTCTCATCACAGGATTACACTTGAACTGGTTTAAGCAAAGATGGAAGTGATTGAAATGATACTGGGAATCTTCCATGGATTTTAAGGGCAGTTGTAAGGTGGGATAAATGTCAAGTCCCTGAGTGTTGTAGGGAAAATAAGAAGACCACTTTTTCTGTCTTTCACTTCTTTTTTTTTTTTTCTGGCACATGTTCTCCATTCTTGTTTCTTGCTACAGGCTGGCTTTCTCTATTCCTTGTCCAAATGGTTGAAAATAGCCTTTGCAAGCAGTTCCAGTGTTTCTATGTCCTCTATTCAAGAGAGCAGACAGATTGAGCAAGAATCTCACTTCTAAATCCAGATTACTGGGGACAGGAACTCTTTGGCCCAATTTGTGTACACTCTTGATCGCCTTGACTGTGGTAGTCCAGGGCACGGTCAGTCTATGCCATCGTGGCTGCCAGAGGCTTTCTTATATAACCCTACTGACTGGAGGGCAAGAGGTAGTTTTCTGAGAAAAGAAGTGTCTGAACAGTCAGCTTTATAGCGATTTGGTTTGCAGAGCTTTGCATAAAAAGTTTTTCATCTTAAATCATAGACTTCAATCAAGACCCAATCTTTTCTTTTTTCTGTTTGTGATAGTCCTTAGAATGTACCTACGCAAGACTTAGTGACAATTACTTCTAGATAATGTATTCCTACAAACTGAGAAAATCAAAGTATTTGTTTAAGAGTGTAAGTCCCTAGGGAGTTTTGTTAAGAAGTACTCAGTCAGCACTGTTGACTGCTTATGAAGTTTTACTGAAATGCTAACATCAAATTTGGAAGACCGTATTTCTTTCTGTTGGTCGAATAGGGCAACACACCAGTTTCTTTAGAAACTCAAAGTATAGTAATTGAAGGTGACCTTTAACATTATATACTTTAAACAGGGATTGAAAATTACACTATTCTGCAGTCTGGGATTTTCTATATTTAGTTCTGGGTTAATGCCAAGATGACACTAGTGAAGGTCGATATTGGTTTTTATGGTCTTGAAAACTGGGCATACAAGAATTCTTTTTCTCTTGTTAAGCTGATTCAAAGGATGTTAGACTCTGCATATATTTGCTGCTGATGCCTTACTCCAAGTCATGTGACTTCAGTATGTCTCTTGCATTTTTGATTCATGCCCACATTTAATATAGGTACTGTAGAGGAAGGATCCAGGTCAAATGAACTGGGAATCAGTGAGCCAAGAACACAGTCTGCTGGAGCTATGATGGCAGATGAAGAAATGAATCAATAGTTTGCATGGACAGTTTAGAACAAATATATTTAATATTTAGAAGTTGTAAACTTTTTATTTCTCCATAACTTAAAAAAAATGGTGAGGGCCTCAAATGAGAGCCTCTTGTCTTTTTCATTTTTTGTCCACATCCACAGAGCAGTGATTTTGATCTTCTAGAAGCATTCATTGGATCATGCCTTTCCTCCGGTTAAAGTCTTCAGTGACTTTTCATATTTCTTTGGAAAACTACAAAAGCCTAAACTGAGCCTACAGGGTCCTACGTGATTGGGTTCTTCTGTTGGCACCACTCTTCCTTGCCTTCATGACGCCTTGGTCCTGCTGGCCTGTTCTCCAGGTCCTTTCCTTCCTCCAGGCTGATGAACAAGATCCCTCTTCCTGGCGCGGTTACCTGGCTGGCTCCTTGTCATCCTTCAGGTCTTATAATAAGTGCCACTTCTGCAGGAGGCCTTTCCAGCTTGGCACCTCTCTCATCTCATGTGCTTCTCCTTTAGAGCACTTATTGCAAACTGTGATTACAATTTCTATTGATTCTTGTGATCATTCCCTATCTTTCCTGCCTGCTGCTCCCTTAGCTCCACAAAGGAAGGGGTGGATCTGTTTAATTCAACACTATGTACTTATCATATAGGCCCTGGATACTCTGTAAGTATTTACTGAGTGATTAAATATTGTTAAAAATTTAGAGTAAACTTAGGAAAAAATTATTTGGAATTTTATTTTAGAAACTTTACAGAAAAACATTGCAGAAAAGAATAATCAATGATTTAGTTCTGGGTTAATGCCAAGATGACACTAGTGAAGGTCGATATTGGTTTTTATGGTCTTGAAAACTGGGCATACAAGAATTCTTTTTCTCTTGTTAAGCTGATTCAAAGGATGTTAGACTCTGCATATATTTGCTGCTGATGCCTTACTCCAAGTCATGTGACTTCAGTATGTCTCTTGCATTTTTGATTCATGCCCACATTTAATATAGGTACTGTAGAGGAAGGATCCAGGTCAAATGAACTGGGAATCAGTGAGCCAAGAACACAGTCTGCTGGAGCTATGATGGCAGATGAAGAAATGAATCAATAGTTTGCATGGACAGTTTAGAACAAATATATTTAATATTTAGAAGTTGTAAACTTTTTATTTCTCCATAACTTAAAAAAAATGGTGAGGGCCTCAAATGAGAGCCTCTTGTCTTTTTCATTTTTTGTCCACATCCACAGAGCAGTGATTTTGATCTTCTAGAAGCATTCATTGGATCATGCCTTTCCTCCGGTTAAAGTCTTCAGTGACTTTTCATATTTCTTTGGAAAACTACAAAAGCCTAAACTGAGCCTACAGGGTCCTACGTGATTGGGTTCTTCTGTTGGCACCACTCTTCCTTGCCTTCATGACGCCTTGGTCCTGCTGGCCTGTTCTCCAGGTCCTTTCCTTCCTCCAGGCTGATGAACAAGATCCCTCTTCCTGGCGCGGTTACCTGGCTGGCTCCTTGTCATCCTTCAGGTCTTATAATAAGTGCCACTTCTGCAGGAGGCCTTTCCAGCTTGGCACCTCTCTCATCTCATGTGCTTCTCCTTTAGAGCACTTATTGCAAACTGTGATTACAATTTCTATTGATTCTTGTGATCATTCCCTATCTTTCCTGCCTGCTGCTCCCTTAGCTCCACAAAGGAAGGGGTGGATCTGTTTAATTCAACACTATGTACTTATCATATAGGCCCTGGATACTCTGTAAGTATTTACTGAGTGATTAAATATTGTTAAAAATTTAGAGTAAACTTAGGAAAAAAATTATTTGGAATGATTTTAGACTTACAGAAACATTGCAGAGATAATTCATAGTGTTCCTATGTTCCCCTCACTCAGTTTCCCCTATTATTATCATTTTACATTACTAATGTGCATTTGTCAGTACTAAAACACCATTACTGGTACATTACCATTAATTAAACTCCAGGATTTATTGGGATTTTACCAGTTTTCCCATTAAGATTCTCTTTCTGTTCCAAGATCCAGACCAAAGTACTGGATTGCACTTAGTTGTCATGTCTCTTAAATAGACTTTTAATGCAGTGACCTCGAAAAGATAATTTCAATTTTATAGGAACTTCCTGGCCATTTTTTTAGGGCTTGAATCTAGATCACATTTGATAATCAAATTACTAGTTTTCAAAGTGACATTGGAGTAAATTCATGTTAGAAATGACCTGTAATTTGACATGGTAATTACATACTATCTAGAGAACTGTTCTATTCTGTAGAATAGGAGTTTTTAGTGTTTCTGCTTTTAAACATTTTGGGGGAACCTAGGAACTTTTGAAAAGAAATAAAGCTATAAATTACCACCCTCCAGGTATATATACACCAAACAGTTTCATGCAGTTCACTTTATTACACTGGAAATTTATTACTTCATAGGGACAGGCTATAAGAGTGATAATCCCAATGAGTCATATCTATTTTTCTATTTTATTGAAATGTGGGCAAAATTTAATGGTAATATCTAGAAAAACTGAAATAATTAAAATTTGTTAACTAAAATGAAAATAACTGTTTTATTCAATTTTCAAAAGTGAATGTTAGTGAGAAAGCTCTCATAGTTCAGATTGAATAAGAAGCTGAAATTCTGGAGAGTCCTTAGGCATAAGAATGTGCAACTGAATGTCATCTTTGACATTCAGTTTATTGCAACCTGATCAAAATATTCACATTTTCTAAAAGCTCTGACTTACAAGGAGGCGAGGTTACAAATGAAATTAGAGTTCCCATAGCTTATTTGACTGGAAGAGTTGGTTTGTATCAAGAAACACCAGACCTCTTGAAGATTCTGAAAGGTGAATTAATGTCACATCATTTCATCTGTAATTAGGTCACTGAGGCCAACTCTAAGGCAAGGTCTGCAGAACCCATGCTGTCTTTGTCAGCAAAGAAAGAACGATGAATCCATATTTCAATTTTAAGGTTGTCTAAGCAGAATTAGCTTTCAGATGTATCTTGCAGTGTATCTAGGTACTTCCAGACTGTCTGCACAGACATTTTATGACATGTCACTCTGGATCCTTATTTTCCTGAGGAACTCTGTTTCCCAAAGAACTTGTGGTTTTCAGCTGCATTATAATAATGACTTTAAGGCTTCTGATGAAAAATTGGATCATGTTTATATTCATGAAGTAAGCAAAGTGGAGAATGAACTTCTCTTTACTGAGCAACTCAGGGTGGGGCTCACTATTTTCTCAAAGGTGATATAAATGTCTTCAAAGATTTCAAGTTGGGATTTCTGATAAGACATTCACTTCCAAGTAGTTAAAGAGAACTCCACGTTCTTTTCACTGGCCCTGATAGAATTGACTTTCAAGGCAGTAGGAAAGGTTTCTTCTTAAATCCTTGGCAATATTTCAAGTGTACTGTATGCAGCAAGTTATACCAACCTTTAAAGCTACTCAGCAAAGTAGCACAACCTGCTTTCCTCCCATGTGCAATTTGTTTAACATGGCAAACTTTCATGTTTCCTAAAAAACTAGCAGAATGGGGCCTCCCTGGTGGTCCAGTGGGTAAAGAGTCTGCCTTGCACTGCAAGGGGCATCAGTTTGAGCGCTGGCATGGGAGGATCCTGCATGCCGCGGAGCAGCTGGACCGGTGTGTCCAGTTATGAGCCAGTGCTCTGGAGCACATGTGCCCGGAGCCGGGGCTCTGCCAGGAGAGAGGCCACTGCGATTGGAGGCCCACACAGGCTGGGGAATTAAGATGGATGAAAATGAATAAATGAAGGACCAATTTCAAAAAAAAAAAAAAAAAGGCCAAAAAAAAAAAAAAAAACTAGCAGAATGGGTGTTCTCCTTAGATGACAGTCATGCACATATAATAGAAAATCAAGAATTGGGAGTATTATGAGATATGCAGTTATTTGCTAAAGGGAAATAGCCTAGCTGGTTGTATCTCCAATGTTTGCATCAAAATTATGGCAAAAGAGCAAGTTTGGAGAGAGGACTTTATTTGATAAAGGCACTGCTTCCAGTTTTTTATTCTCTGCTGGTGGACACAAACTAGTTTATTCTTTTCTAAGGCACACTAGTTCCCAAGGTCTCCCCAGGATGAATTTGACAGCAAGGAACGAAAACTCAATTTATATTAGCTGAAGCAATGAGGAAATTTGTTCTTTCCAAACAGAAATTTGAGAAGTGGGTGCCTGAATTGATGGTCTATGCTAGAATGTAGTACCCAGATTATAATCTTTTCTGGTTTTCATTCCTCTGTGTGCTGTACTTTGTAGGGTATTTTCACTTTATTTTCAAATTATTCTATTACATTTTCACTTAAAGTTTCATTTGAAGTTATAATAGCTCTTTTATTTTCCTCATATTTCTTTTAAAAATATAGCATCTTATTTTTCCAATGATTCTGATCTTCAGAAATAGGCTCATTAGAAGCTGCATCACCTCTGTTTTCAAGTTGTGGACAAAACCCCAAATCCAGCACTTGTCTAGAGATGTTTACTGTTGGTAAACAGTACGTGACCCTGCATATCTAGCGAAGGATGTGCAGGGTCATGCTGTGGATGTAGTAAAAGACTGAATTGTAAGCTTTAAAATGGTTAAAATGGTGAATTTTATGTTATTTGAATTTCACCTTAAACATATTTAATATTCTAAAAAACAGTGCCTTATTCTTGTTTTATGGATATAATGGCTTCTCTTATTATTCCCTGAGGATATTACTAGCATTTTTTTTTTTTTTTGGAAAGTTTTTTCTCTTGAATGGACCATTTCTTCCAAGTTGCTTTTTAAAGATTTCTTATTATTGTTAGCCAGTATTCTTGGATTTTTTATGACTTTTGTGTATTGGCATATATTCAAGGGTGGAGGTCTTCAGAACTATTCAGGAGCCGTGAGAATGGTTGAGGAGGTCAGGAACTGTGAACGGTCCTACCCACCTTTAAGGTAACAAGTTAGTCTGCTGCATTTTAATGGATTCTTCCAAAAGTCATGAGATTCCTGGGTCAGGTGCAAAGGACATTACTACTCACAGTTTAACAAGCAGCCTAGCTGGTTGTATCTCCAATGTTTGCATCAAAATTATGGCAAAAGAGCAAGTTTGGAGAGAGGACTTTATTTGATAAAGGCACTGCTTCCAGTTTTTTATTCTCTGCTGGTGGACACAAACTAGTTTATTCTTTTCTAAGGCACACTAGTTCCCAAGGTCTCCCCAGGATGAATTTGACAGCAAGGAACGAAAACTCAATTTATATTAGCTGAAGCAATGAGGAAATTTGTTCTTTCCAAACAGAAATTTGAGAAGTGGGTGCCTGAATTGATGGTCTATGCTAGAATGTAGTACCCAGATTATAATCTTTTCTGGTTTTCATTCCTCTGTGTGCTGTACTTTGTAGGGTATTTTCACTTTATTTTCAAATTATTCTATTACATTTTCACTTAAAGTTTCATTTGAAGTTATAATAGCTCTTTTATTTTCCTCATATTTCTTTTAAAAATATAGCATCTTATTTTTCCAATGATTCTGATCTTCAGAAATAGGCTCATTAGAAGCTGCATCACCTCTGTTTTCAAGTTGTGGACAAAACCCCAAATCCAGCACTTGTCTAGAGATGTTTACTGTTGGTAAACAGTACGTGACCCTGCATATCTAGCGAAGGATGTGCAGGGTCATGCTGTGGATGTAGTAAAAGACTGAATTGTAAGCTTTAAAATGGTTAAAATGGTGAATTTTATGTTATTTGAATTTCACCTTAAACATATTTAATATTCTAAAAAACAGTGCCTTATTCTTGTTTTATGGATATAATGGCTTCTCTTATTATTCCCTGAGGATATTACTAGCATTTTTTTTTTTTTTTGGAAAGTTTTTTCTCTTGAATGGACCATTTCTTCCAAGTTGCTTTTTAAAGATTTCTTATTATTGTTAGCCAGTATTCTTGGATTTTTTATGACTTTTGTGTATTGGCATATATTCAAGGGTGGAGGTCTTCAGAACTATTCAGGAGCCGTGAGAATGGTTGAGGAGGTCAGGAACTGTGAACGGTCCTACCCACCTTTAAGGTAACAAGTTAGTCTGCTGCATTTTAATGGATTCTTCCAAAAGTCATGAGATTCCTGGGTCAGGTGCAAAGGACATTACTACTCACAGTTTAACAAGCAGCCTGAGCATCATGCTCATCATGGTTCCCCTTGCTCCGAAAGTTTCACAGGGACAACACATAGCAAGCAAAGTTGGTCCTCACTATGTAGTAGGTTTGTTTCATATCTGAGAATTCCCGAGTTCAAGAAATTCCAATCATTTATAATGGTCTATGTGGGCTTCCCTGGTGGCTCAGATAGTAAAGAATCCATCAGCAATTCAGGAGACCTGGGTTCGATTCCTGGATTGGGAAGATCCTCTGGAGAAGGGAATGGCTACCCACTCCAGTATTCTTGCCTACAGGATTCCATGAACAGAGGAACCTGATAGACTGCAGTCTGTGGGGTTGCAAAGAGTCAGGCATGGCTGAGAGACTAACACATTTGCTTTCTTAATGGTCTACAAGCAACCTATCCAAAATTTACTCCAGAGGGAGATATTAGCAAACAAATCTGTCTTCTATTCTAGAGGGAGATAACTTCACCACCCACGGTCTTGAAAGGCTAGTCTTAAAACAAAAGGCTGTCAGATCCTGCAGAAGATAATCGAAAATGGAAGAAAGATCCATGGCTAATTATCAACAAGGGCTTGTCTATTGTGATTTTACTGTCAAATAGCTGGGCTTTTCCCTTGAGAACCTTCAAATTCATTTTTATGAGATCTGTTCCTTTGGATTATACAAGGCTTTTCTAATATCCTGACTGGCTGCTAGCATTCTGGGAATCAAGTAGAAAGGAGGCCTGGGTATTTTAGTGAGCACCATGCATAGGTTTAGCTAATTCATTCATGATCTTGGTAAGGTACCCCTATCTTAAACCATGCTTGGTGTCCCTGCAGACTTCTCTTGGGACCTTTCCAGAAAATAAAACTTTGGCCTTCACCATAGTACAGGGAGGCATATGCTGTACAGAGTAAATGTGGGAATTATGAAGACATTGGACTTCTCACACAGATCTAACCAAGGCTACTGATTGTAGCCTAATTGTCCTCTGTTTTAATTTGGTAACTGATAAGTTTGGAAAATTCTGTTTTATAAATTAGGCTATTATCCATTTTTTTCTACCCTCTACATAGGTTTTAGTTTCCCTGCGAGTCATTTACCAGTAACTCCTTTAATTTTGTTAATGGTTTTGTTCCTGATTCTTATGGATTTATGCCTTTAAAAATATACTTATTGTCATTTTAGTGGAATTTCTTGAATGAAATTAGGAAATGAGATAAGTGTGTATTTCAGTCTGGCATCTGTACCAGGAAGAATCATTATACTTTCTATTCCTATCCTTTGAAATCTTCCAACTTACACTAGATCTACCAAGATAAATGTCATATTCATGGTAGCAGAGTACATTGTCTTTATTTCCTCTCAGTGGGAAGCTGTTTTAAGATGTCATAACATGGGGGCAAATAATCCTGTGCATTATCTGTTTCTTAGTCTGAATGCTAGTTTCACAGATGTGTTTACTTTATGAAAATATCAAGCTGTGCACTTAAGGCTTATGTACTTTTTTGTATGCGTGTTATATTGCCGTAAAAGGTTTCTGTTAAAAAGTGTATAAAACATGACTATATATCAAAGCATTTCAGTCCATTTTACTGTTTTTATTTATTTATTTATTTTTAGCTCTGCTGGGTCTTGGTTTTTGCACTTGTTTTCTTAGTCGCGGTGAATTGGGGGCTTCTGTCTATTTGTGACGCCCTGGCTTCTCATTGTGGTGGCTTCCCTTATTGCAGAGCATGGGCTCTCGAGCTCCAGGGCTCAGTAGTTGCAGCTCCCAGACTCTAGAGCACAGGGTCAATAATTGTAGAACCTGGATTTAGTGGCCCCATGACATGTGGGATCTTCCTAAAGCAGGGATCAAACCCACATACCACACATTGGCAGGCAAATTTTTAATGACTGTGCTGCCAGGGAAATCCCAACTGTAAAGTATTTTTTTTTCCAACTGTAAAGTATTTTTAAAAGGCATTATTGTTCTCTTTATTCTTAAATCATATTATCTTCAATTAGGTTGTTGGTATTTTTAACTACATACCATAAACCAGTCAATCCCTGCTAGATCCTTTCAGAATAATCACAGATGATAACCAGGTGTAGTCTAAGCTGATATCTAGATGTAGTCTAGGTGTAGGCTAGCTACTGTTGTGCTTTAATAAAACATTGAATTACAACTTAAAAATATTTTCCAAAATATGTTCAAAGTAACATAAAGTAAGTGGTTGCTTTTGTGTGTTCCCAATTCACTCACCCCTCAGTACATCCCCTAATCTCTTAACAGTATGAGGAAAGCAGTTCTCAAAGACTTTGCTGTGTATTAGAAACACCTTGGGAGTTCTAAATATCCCACCGCCAAGGCTCCATTCCATCCTAATTAAAACAGAGTCTATGGAATGGAGACCTAGGCATCAGTACTTTTTAAAGCTCCTTGGGAGAGTCCAATAATCAACCAGGGCAATGGACACAGTCTAGAACGATGTTTCTCAGGCTGTCTGTGGCAAAGAACTAGTTTGTGTTTCAAAATTCTTGCAAACTCAATAAAAGTGAACTAATAGAAAAAAAAATCATGTGCTAACCTATTACAGCAATGTCAACTTGCTGTCAAGTTTTCTCAGTGCTTATTCTTGATATCTTACCACAGACTGGTCACAGTCCATTATCAATACCAGGCCTCAGAGCACACTTGGGTAGCACTGACTCAAAACACTGGAATACCCTCTCTTCCTCTTTCCTAGCACAAGCTGGGTATCCATATCCTCTCCTGTCTGTGCAAAGAATCTTTTTTAAGACTGATGGGAATTTGGCCCAGGGCCCCTTGTGTTTTTCCTCCAAAGTGGTGGCTTCCCTTATTGCAGAGCATGGGCTCTCGAGCTCCAGGGCTCAGTAGTTGCAGCTCCCAGACTCTAGAGCACAGGGTCAATAATTGTAGAACCTGGATTTAGTGGCCCCATGACATGTGGATCTTCCTAAAGCAGGGATCAAACCCACATACCACACATTGGCAGGAAAATTTTTTAATGACTGTGCTGCCAGGGAAATCCCAACTGTAAAGTATTTTTTTTTCCAACTGTAAAGTATTTTTAAAAGGCATTATTGTTCTCTTTATTCTTAAATCATATTATCTTCAATTAGGTTGTTGGTATTTTTAACTACATACCATAAACCAGTCAATCCCTGCTAGATCCTTTCAGAATAATCACAGATGATAACCAGGTGTAGTCTAAGCTGATATCTAGATGTAGTCTAGGTGTAGGCTAGCTACTGTTGTGCTTTAATAAAACATTGAATTACAACTTAAAAATATTTTCCAAAATATGTTCAAAGTAACATAAAGTAAGTGGTTGCTTTTGTGTGTTCCCAATTCACTCACCCCTCAGTACATCCCCTAATCTCTTAACAGTATGAGGAAAGCAGTTCTCAAAGACTTTGCTGTGTATTAGAAACACCTTGGGAGTTCTAAATATCCCACAAAGGCTCCATTCCATCCTAATTAAAACAGAGTCTATGGAATGGAGACCTAGGCATCAGTACTTTAAAGCTCCTTGGGAGAGTCCAATAATCAACCAGGGCAATGGACACAGTCTAGAACGATGTTTCTCAGGCTGTCTGTGGCAAAGAACTAGTTTGTGTTTCAAAATTCTTGCAAACTCAATAAAAGTGAACTAATAGAAAAAAAAATCATGTGCTAACCTATTACAGCAATGTCAACTTGCTGTCAAGTTTTCTCAGTGCTTATTCTTGATATCTTACCACAGACTGGTCACAGTCCATTATCAATACCAGGCCTCAGAGCACACTTGGGTAGCACTGACTCAAAACACTGGAATACCCTCTCTTCCTCTTTCCTAGCACAAGCTGGGTATCCATATCCTCTCCTGTCTGTGCAAAGAATCTTTTTTAAGACTGATGGGAATTTGGCCCAGGGCCCCTTGTGTGTGCTCCCCACCTTTCTCCATAGTCCCTCCAATACATTGCAATTCATTTTAGGATTGCATCCACTCAGATACATTTCTGGGCTCTGAAAACATGAGGTGAATAACCTATGGTTATTTGAGGTTTTTGAAGTATTGTTTCCCTTCAGCTATAATAATTAAAGAAAAAAAAAAGCAACTCTTGACTACAAAAATCTTAGAATGATCTCATGTATATTTGTAGTGGATCTAATCTCTAAGTTCCATTACAAACATACTTGAGTTCACAGTCTAAGATTTTAGTAGTCGAGTTGTATTTGCTTTTCTTAAATTAATATAGCTGAAGGGAAACACTACTTTAGGAAGCATTGCTATGGACAAAACTAGCAGAGGTGACAGACTTCCAGCCGAGCTATTTAAAATCCTAAAAGATGATGCTATTAAAGTTGCTGCTCTCAATATATCACCAAATTTGGAAAACTCAGCAGTGGCCACAGGACTGGAAAATGTCACTTTCATTCCAATCCTAAAATAATATAAAATTATAATAGAAAATGATACTGAGATATGTACTGTGTACAGCTTTGGTGAGATTGTAACCAGTGCAAAGCTGAACTGTGTGCAGAGTGATCTTTGAAGATTGAGTCCATATGAACTGTTTATGAGATTAAACACTCTGAAAGAGTTAGCAGGAGCCTTAACTTAGCATAGTACACAGAGGACTTGGACTCTGAATTCTGAATCAGGCTTCTACTGCTCTGTGACAGCTGTATCACGTTTTCCCACTCAATGAAGCAATAGCATATGTGATTTCATAAACATTCCCAGCCCCTCTGTGAAGTGGGTGTAACTATCACTATGTTACTGATGAGGAAAGGCCCAGCGAGGGTACTTTGCTCAAGGTCTCAACTAGCTGGTGTCAGGGTTACAGGTTGAACCCAGAGGTGTCTGCTTCTTAAACCCTTATTCTACCCCAGCGGGAGTGACAAGAAGTCCAAATAATTAAATTGAGATCCTCCAGTGCCCCAGCGCCTCCACCTCCTCTTGAAATTATAGAAGATGGTAAACTTCATTTTTAGCAGTGCCCTTAACTGACAAAGCACAGTTCTGGTAAACGACTTAACTTCAGGACCTACGTGAGGCTTCTCCCATTCTGTCAAGTCTGAGTTTTACTTTACATGGATGCTGTGCTTGAAGGCTCTTTTTGGAAGGAAAAGGAGAGGACTTTGAGAATTGGGCTGGTGTGTGTGTGTGTGTGTGTGAGAAAGAGAGAGAAAAAGAGAGGAAAAGAGAGACAGAAAGGGTTAGACAAGTCTACTAAGATGCAGTTGGTACCTGGAATCTTACCGTTTTCTAGGGAAGGAGGAAGGGCCATGGAAGGTCAAGAGGAGATACCCCCAACCCCACTTCTGTCTCGGTATTTCAAGTTCCTGGCTCCCTCCAGATTTTACCTGGATATTTGAGTGACTGTTGTTCTGGTCACACTGAGGAATGGTGCTTCCAGAAGACTCTGTTTCCTGCATCCACAAGTTAAAACAAAATAAGCCTATTAAGGGAATAGAGGAGGAGCATGTTTATTCCTGTGGCAAAGTACAGATATCTGTGGTTTTGAGTCATCTGTGCCTGGCATGGTACCTGAGAACAGTATTTGTGGAATTTTAACAAGATATCATCCTTAGCTGTCAATACTTGCTCTAATTTCTAATAAAATGTCTCTCATTTGAAGTCATTGGATTGTTGATACTGGTGTTACTGTTGTCCTTTTCAGAAAATAGAGTCCAATATTGCTCTAGTATTGATTCTTTGGGTCTTACGGTCTTCCTTACCTTCTGTTGTTTTATTCACATTACTGAGGCTCCTACAAGATTCACTGGCTAATCTTGGAAATGCACATGTTTGTGGTGATGCCCCAATTACAGCTGAGATGTGAGCTTCCTTATATCCACCCCTGTTGTAGCTAAACCATGCTTGTTTCCAAGAGTTCTGTGTGAATGTCTTTAGATGGACAAATGTCCAAGTATCTCTGCTGTGGCATTAATAAGATCAAAAGATTTTTAAAAATGTTAAATAATTTGTATTTCTGCTTAATGGGTAACCATTTATCCTTTAAGATGATATTCCTCTTACCTGCTCTTATCTTAAATAGGAGTTGAATACAAAGTTTCTACTTGATAGAAGTGTTAGTTGCTCAGTTGTGTCCCATTCTTTGCGACCTTATGGACCGTTGCCCACCAGGCTCCTCTGTCCTTGAGATTCTCCAAGTGAGAATACTGGAGTGGGTTGCCATTTAACAAAAACTGAATTCAAGAGAAGTTACCAGGAGGTTATAACATCCTGCTATCCTGCCCAGCTATTGAAATTGCTTTGCTGCTTTGAGTTTGTTGCAGAAATATTATATTCTACTTCTTTTGATAATCTGACAAGTGAAGAGTATAAATTCAATTTTTAATTTTTTTTCCTATATAATTGTGAGAAATATTCTAAGTACATTAGGAAAAAACCCAAATGGGGAGAAACAGCTTAAAATTCCCTCTACTTCAGCCTTTTAGCTCTTTCTCTTGGGTGCTCTGTTTTGGGGAGTTACTAGTGACTTAGGTTAAATGATTTTGTTCCCCTCACAATGCCCAGATACGGAAATCTCTAAACTTTTTGAGCTAATTTAGAAGAGGCAGATTTGTCTCTGCCCTCACGATGTTTGGCCAAGTAGAAAGAACAAAATCCCTTTCCTTGCACCAAGGATTGAAAACTTTTTGATACTCACTAAACAGTGTTGCCAGTGGAGGTCACGTTTCTCTCCCTGCTTCCAACTACCAGAGGGTGACTGTGGAATGATGACATTCAGTCAAGATCCTGGCAGAAAACAGACACACACTCATATTGGAGGGTTAGAGGAGTGGTGGGCAGGACTTAGAGAAACCAAAAGGATTAGAAGCCTTAGGGCTGAAGAGTGGGCTGTGAGGATGAGAGGAGGGAGCAGTTCCTGAAACAAGAGAAAGAGGGATGGTTGTGTGCAAGGGGGCTGCTTGGCAACCTGTGAACTTTCAGGGGCAGAGCTGGGGTACAGTTATCTTGCCACCATTTTCCTCTCTCTCTCTCTCACCTTTTGCAGGTGGGGTAACTCTGCTGGCTGAGTGGCATGAAAGTTGAGGGGCAAAGGGTACCACAGTTGGAGAGCACATAGCTCAGCCTTCGGGCCACAGAGCAGGGTGGAGAGACACAGAGGGTATCTCCAGGGCCCCAGTGAAGAGGGTCTTCTTTTATCCTCCTGCCTTCAGGCGTAGCTGGCTTGACTTTCTTCCCTGTTTCACAATGCTCTTCTAGAGGAGAAATGAGGAATTTCTCCTCTCAACAGCTGTGACTCCATATACGGAATGGATATGTGAAAATGTGACAGAAACAAATGTTTCGTGATTTTTCTAATGGCCTAGACAAGCCATCAGCCATGTTAGTTGTTCATCACGTTTAGCTTGGTTGTAACAAAACTGAATTCAAGAGAAGTTACCAGGAGGTTATAACATCCTGCTATCCTGCCCAGCTATTGAAATTGCTTTGCTGCTTTGAGTTTGTTGCAGAAATATTATATTCTACTTCTTTTGATAATCTGACAAGTGAAGAGTATAAATTCAATTTTTAATTTTTTTTCCTATATAATTGTGAGAAATATTCTAAGTACATTAGGAAAAAAACCCAAATGGGGAGAAACAGCTTAAAATTCCCTCTACTTCAGCCTTTTAGCTCTTTCTCTTGGGTGCTCTGTTTTGGGGAGTTACTAGTGACTTAGGTTAAATGATTTTGTTCCCCTCACAATGCCCAGATACGGAAATCTCTAAACTTTTTGAGCTAATTTAGAAGAGGCAGATTTGTCTCTGCCCTCACGATGTTTGGCCAAGTAGAAAGAACAAAATCCCTTTCCTTGCACCAAGGATTGAAAACTTTTTGATACTCACTAAACAGTGTTGCCAGTGGAGGTCACGTTTCTCTCCCTGCTTCCAACTACCAGAGGGGTGACTGTGGAATGATGACATTCAGTCAAGATCCTGGCAGAAAACAGACACACACTCATATTGGAGGGTTAGAGGAGTGGTGGGCAGGACTTAGAGAAACCAAAAGGATTAGAAGCCTTAGGGCTGAAGAGTGGGCTGTGAGGATGAGAGGAGGGAGCAGTTCCTGAAACAAGAGAAAGAGGGATGGTTGTGTGCAAGGGGGCTGCTTGGCAACCTGTGAACTTTCAGGGGCAGAGCTGGGGTACAGTTATCTTGCCACCATTTTCCTCTCTCTCTCTCTCACCTTTTGCAGGTGGGGTAACTCTGCTGGCTGAGTGGCATGAAAGTTGAGGGGCAAAGGGTACCACAGTTGGAGAGCACATAGCTCAGCCTTCGGGCCACAGAGCAGGGTGGAGAGACACAGAGGGTATCTCCAGGGCCCCAGTGAAGAGGGTCTTCTTTTATCCTCCTGCCTTCAGGCGTAGCTGGCTTGACTTTCTTCCCTGTTTCACAATGCTCTTCTAGAGGAGAAATGAGGAATTTCTCCTCTCAACAGCTGTGACTCCATATACGGAATGGATATGTGAAAATGTGACAGAAACAAATGTTTCGTGATTTTTCTAATGGCCTAGACAAGCCATCAGCCATGTTAGTTGTTCATCACGTTTAGCTTGGTTGTTTTTCTTCCCTTTTCCACCATCTCAGAATAAGCAGTTCATAGCCCTGCATCTCTGTTATAGAGAGACGAATGAGAGAAATATGGCAATTACCTGTTGTGAAGTATTTGCTCTAGCCATAAAATAGATCATTATTTATGCCAGCATCTGGTAGTGGCACAGCAATAACTTGGTATTACAAATATCTCCTTTATGTAATTTCTGAATATCAAGGCACCCGACATTCAGTTCATAAAAATTTCCAAGATTTCGCTGTTTTTTAGTCTGGTTTTCCATCCTTTTTGTTTCAGTAGAATTACATACCAGAATTTCAAGATAGTAGGAGATAATTTTCAACACATGGTTACTACTTATATTGTTCTTTTGGGCTTCTAGCCCCTGTAGATTGACAGTCTCCACAGCTGGATTTGACCATTTGGCCCTCCCCTGTGGATCTCTGTTTTGGGGGCTGGGGACTGGACGGAACTGAGGAGCAGTAGGCCAGTGGCTCCCAGCTTTAGTTGGTGTTCCATGAGTCGTCTTCTGACCTTGTGCCCATTTCAAGTATGGAGCCTTGCCTGTTTCCATTTAACCAAGCCTTTACCATATCCCAGTGTGAGGGAGTGAGTCTGGGTCTCTGAGACCCCATTGTCTCAGTTCCAATTTTGGTTTCCTGCCTTGTATTCTGGAGGCTGAAGCTTTGCTTTAAATCTTGACCCATGTCTTCTTAGGGATGGGAGATCCGTCACTGAACTCAGCTCCTTTACCTAGTCCCTACTACCTGTTGACAGATTTCCCACCCTCTTGGGAACTACTCACCTTCTTGAATGATCTCCCATCGTTTGGGGTCAAACTTGCCTTGATCTCCTGCTCAGCCCTGCCTTCTGACTGGTGCCAGATACCAGTTACAACTGTCATACCTGGTTTATGTGCTTCTGTCAATTGATAATATGGTTCCATTTTTGTTTTCTTCTTCAAAAGCTGGTAATAAGATTGCTAGACTGTAGGTGAGTGCCTCTGGAACAAGGAATCTCTCTCTTTTTTTCAAGTTCCTGAAATAGCACTTCATCTTTAAAATTCAATATAAAACTTATAGGTGAAATAGCTGTTCGGATGAGAGATTCCTAATGTAAACACATGTGCAGGAACACATGTGTGTTTTTCTGAAAGTCTTCAAAAGATTCTTTAGATTCTCACTAGCCCTAATGGTCCTCAAAAGATTGAAATAATCACCAGCTTAAAATGTACAAGAGAGAAAGGACTACATGATCTACCCATTTGAAAAGATTCATTCTTTAAGGCCTTAGGATCTTGTGTAACAGCATATTGAAAAATACCAATACCACTTGATGATCAGGTGGGCTCTAGTAATGAGCACAGGATTTCTGAGGATTAATAATAAGGTGATCTGATGGTTAACCTTTAGTTCTCAGAAATGAGTAAAAGGAGCAGAACTCAGATTGTGACGGCCCTTAGACCCATGGGTATCAAAGGCCACTTCCTTAAAGCTTCATTGTTCTTTTGGGCTTCTAGCCCCTGTAGATTGACAGTCTCCACAGCTGGATTTGACCATTTGGCCCTCCCCTGTGGATCTCTGTTTTGGGGGCTGGGGACTGGACGGAACTGAGGAGCAGTAGGCCAGTGGCTCCCAGCTTTAGTTGGTGTTCCATGAGTCGTCTTCTGACCTTGTGCCCATTTCAAGTATGGAGCCTTGCCTGTTTCCATTTAACCAAGCCTTTACCATATCCCAGTGTGAGGGAGTGAGTCTGGGTCTCTGAGACCCCATTGTCTCAGTTCCAATTTTGGTTTCCTGCCTTGTATTCTGGAGGCTGAAGCTTTGCTTTAAATCTTGACCCATGTCTTCTTAGGGATGGGAGATCCGTCACTGAACTCAGCTCCTTTACCTAGTCCCTACTACCTGTTGACAGATTTCCCACCCTCTTGGGAACTACTCACCTTCTTGAATGATCTCCCATCGTTTGGGGTCAAACTTGCCTTGATCTCCTGCTCAGCCCTGCCTTCTGACTGGTGCCAGATACCAGTTACAACTGTCATACCTGGTTTATGTGCTTCTGTCAATTGATAATATGGTTCCATTTTTGTTTTCTTCTTCAAAAGCTGGTAATAAGATTGCTAGACTGTAGGTGAGTGCCTCTGGAACAAGGAATCTCTCTCTTTTTTTCAAGTTCCTGAAATAGCACTTCATCTTTAAAATTCAATATAAAACTTATAGGTGAAATAGCTGTTCGGATGAGAGATTCCTAATGTAAACACATGTGCAGGAACACATGTGTGTTTTTCTGAAAGTCTTCAAAAGATTCTTTAGATTCTCACTAGCCCTAATGGTCCTCAAAAGATTGAAATAATCACCAGCTTAAAATGTACAAGAGAGAAAGGACTACATGATCTACCCATTTGAAAAGATTCATTCTTTAAGGCCTTAGGATCTTGTGTAACAGCATATTGAAAAATACCAATACCACTTGATGATCAGGTGGGCTCTAGTAATGAGCACAGGATTTCTGAGGATTAATAATAAGGTGATCTGATGGTTAACCTTTAGTTCTCAGAAATGAGTAAAAGGAGCAGAACTCAGATTGTGACGGCCCTTAGACCCATGGGTATCAAAGGCCACTTCCTTAAAGCTTCATTGTTTTGTTTCTATAAGTATAGATTATATATTTATTTCCTCCCCAGAAAAACCTAATTTTCTGATAGTGAAATCCTTATCTTGTTTAAGTTGCTGAGTAGCAAAGCTTGTTGTTCATTCTGTTTTCAGCCTATTTGATATAGTCTCTGTGACAAATTTGATCTCTTGCAGCTTGAGTAAATATACTGTTACTTTAGAGTGCATGAATACTGATACATACTGTATGTGACTGAGGACATGGTAGCTGGCTTATAGACAGTGCTTGATCAGATATTCTGTGAATAAATGAACATCATTACTTTCGGAGGCAGTGTGGCTAAAAAGAGCATTTCTTTTGGATCAATGCATTCTTCGGAGTAAATTCCTACTTTTCTGTCTAATTTGTGACTTTTAAAATAGGAATATTAAATTTTTTTCTCTAGATTATGTGACAGATCAAATAATATGGGTGAAAAAATCAGCAGTGTGTGCGGACAAAGTAGACATTCAATAAAAGGTAGCTATTAAAGTTATTATTATCATTAACATCATTATTAGATCACTTATCTCAACTGCCTATAAAAAGTAGAATAAAGTCTGTGTGTAGAAGGTATTTCATCCAGATCTCAGGTAATAAGCTTTGGAGCATGATTTGCACTATTGAGTATCTATCAAGTTCTTAACTATGGCTATACATCAGGATTGCCTGTGGAATACTTTAAAAAATACAGAGCCTTGGCTCTAATTCAGGATGTCAGGGCTAGGTCCAGGGCATGTACATAAAAAGCCCAAATTAATAATGATCTCTAGTCTTTTTTAAGGTCCTCATAATATAAAACTTATAGGTGAAATAGCTGTTCGGATGAGAGATTCCTAATGTAAACACATGTGCAGGAACACATGTGTGTTTTTCTGAAAGTCTTCAAAAGATTCTTTAGATTCTCACTAGCCCTAATGGTCCTCAAAAGATTGAAATAATCACCAGCTTAAAATGTACAAGAGAGAAAGGACTACATGATCTACCCATTTGAAAAGATTCATTCTTTAAGGCCTTAGGATCTTGTGTAACAGCATATTGAAAAATACCAATACCACTTGATGATCAGGTGGGCTCTAGTAATGAGCACAGGATTTCTGAGGATTAATAATAAGGTGATCTGATGGTTAACCTTTAGTTCTCAGAAATGAGTAAAAGGAGCAGAACTCAGATTGTGACGGCCCTTAGACCCATGGGTATCAAAGGCCACTTCCTTAAAGCTTCATTGTTTTGTTTCTATAAGTATAGATTATATATTTATTTCCTCCCCAGAAAAACCTAATTTTCTGATAGTGAAATCCTTATCTTGTTTAAGTTGCTGAGTAGCAAAGCTTGTTGTTCATTCTGTTTTCAGCCTATTTGATATAGTCTCTGTGACAAATTTGATCTCTTGCAGCTTGAGTAAATATACTGTTACTTTAGAGTGCATGAATACTGATACATACTGTATGTGACTGAGGACATGGTAGCTGGCTTATAGACAGTGCTTGATCAGATATTCTGTGAATAAATGAACATCATTACTTTCGGGAGGCAGTGTGGCTAAAAAGAGCATTTCTTTTGGATCAATGCATTCTTCGGAGTAAATTCCTACTTTTCTGTCTAATTTGTGACTTTTAAAATAGGAATATTAAATTTTTTTCTCTAGATTATGTGACAGATCAAATAATATGGGTGAAAAAATCAGCAGTGTGTGCGGACAAAGTAGACATTCAATAAAAGGTAGCTATTAAAGTTATTATTATCATTAACATCATTATTAGATCACTTATCTCAACTGCCTATAAAAGAGTAGAATAAAGTCTGTGTGTAGAAGGTATTTCATCCAGATCTCAGGTAATAAGCTTTGGAGCATGATTTGCACTATTGAGTATCTATCAAGTTCTTAACTATGGCTATACATCAGGATTGCCTGTGGAATACTTTAAAAAATACAGAGCCTTGGCTCTAATTCAGGATGTCAGGGCTAGGTCCAGGGCATGTACATAAAAAAAAAAGCCCAACAGTTAATAATGATGCACAGACTGGTTCAAGAATTACTGCCATAGATATTATATAAAGAGTGAGGTAAAGAGGGCATGACCCAACATTTGACCTAGTTGGGTCCTAGATAAGAACAGAGGGGTACTGGATAATGGTGAGTCTGAGCTTGAGAGTCCAGAATATGAACTCAATCCATCCATTTACAAGCTCTGTGGAAGATAGACTGTAAGCCCTAGAGGTCAGGAGCCATGTCTGTCTTTTACACCTGTATATTCATAGAGTGACCTTGAGCAACCTTCATAACTTCTCTAATCCCCTTGTGTTCTTATCTGAGAATTAATTTAGATAGCTTATGGGTACCTATGTAGTTTATGAGTAATAGATGCTTAGCAAATAATTCCCATTCATCATATGTGTGTATACATGCTGCATCCTCAGAAGTGACCCCCTTCTGGAGGAGGTCATCAAGAGGGCATGACTGCTGGTTGATCCACAAGCTAAATCCAGGCAATTGGAGGTTCCTCACCTCCTCCTTTCCCCAGAATGTATTCCTCCCACCATATCTACAGCAGGAACTGTTTTCAAGGACATAGCCTTGAGATACTGATGTATTGTTGAGACCATCTGGACTGAAGACCTGACTGAACCCAGTCAAGGGTTCAGTAAACTTTTAAGATTCTGGCAAATGGGGCAGAGATCTACTTGTATTGTGACTACCTAAGTCAAGCCTTGTTGATTAAACAAGGAGTTACCTTGTTGATTAAACCTGCTACCTACCACTCTGGAGTCATCTGTCTTTTTCTTAGGTTTCTCCTTTCCCTCTGTGTACAGAAAGTGAAAATGAAAGTGTTCGTTGCTCAGTCATGTCCGATTCCTTGAGATCCCACGGACTGAGGAGCCTGCACCCCAAGGAAAGTTTTTTCCGGTTGCCCACATCCAGATCTCAGGTAATAAGCTTTGGAGCATGATTTGCACTATTGAGTATCTATCAAGTTCTTAACTATGGCTATACATCAGGATTGCCTGTGGAATACTTTAAAAAATACAGAGCCTTGGCTCTAATTCAGGATGTCAGGGCTAGGTCCAGGGCATGTACATAAAAAAAGCCCAACAGTTAATAATGATGCACAGACTGGTTCAAGAATTACTGCCATAGATATTATATAAAGAGTGAGGTAAAGAGGGCATGACCCAACATTTGACCTAGTTGGGTCCTAGATAAGAACAGAGGGGTACTGGATAATGGTGAGTCTGAGCTTGAGAGTCCAGAATATGAACTCAATCCATCCATTTACAAGCTCTGTGGAAGATAGACTGTAAGCCCTAGAGGTCAGGAGCCATGTCTGTCTTTTACACCTGTATATTCATAGAGTGACCTTGAGCAACCTTCATAACTTCTCTAATCCCCTTGTGTTCTTATCTGAGAATTAATTTAGATAGCTTATGGGTACCTATGTAGTTTATGAGTAATAGATGCTTAGCAAATAATTCCCATTCATCATATGTGTGTATACATGCTGCATCCTCAGAAGTGACCCCCTTCTGGAGGAGGTCATCAAGAGGGCATGACTGCTGGTTGATCCACAAGCTAAATCCAGGCAATTGGAGGTTCCTCACCTCCTCCTTTCCCCAGAATGTATTCCTCCCACCATATCTACAGCAGGAACTGTTTTCAAGGACATAGCCTTGAGATACTGATGTATTGTTGAGACCATCTGGACTGAAGACCTGACTGAACCCAGTCAAGGGTTCAGTAAACTTTTAAGATTCTGGCAAATGGGGCAGAGATCTACTTGTATTGTGACTACCTAAGTCAAGCCTTGTTGATTAAACAAGGAGTTACCTTGTTGATTAAACCTGCTACCTACCACTCTGGAGTCATCTGTCTTTTTCTTAGGTTTCTCCTTTCCCTCTGTGTACAGAAAGTGAAAATGAAAGTGTTCGTTGCTCAGTCATGTCCGATTCCTTGAGATCCCACGGACTGAGGAGCCTGCCAGGCTCCTCTGTCCATGGAGTTCTCCAGGCAAGAATACTCGAGTGGGTTGCCATTCCCTTCTTCAGGGAATCTTGCAGACCCAGGGATTGAACATGGGTCTCCCACATTGAACCCTCCCTCTCAGATGCAGGCAGACACTTTACTGTCTGAGCCACCAGGGAAATCATGTATAGTGGCATGTATAATATTTCACCCAGGAAGCTCCTGAGGTTGTAGACCAATACTTCTTGCTATTTTTCTAGGTTTTTAATTCATGTTCTTCTGCCACTCAAATTCTCTATTCCAATCAGACAGATTTATTTACTATGCCCTGAACTTGTTCTGTGTTTTTCTGCATTTCATTTAGTACCTGTCTCTGTATGTGTATGTCACCATAAAGCTCCCCCTTGAATCACACAGTATAAAGTGATCATTCTTTAAAAGAAATTGTCATGGTTGTGCTAATTTTGGCACTTGATCATGTGTTATATGCATCTTTTTTCTATTATTAGATTGAACTGTCAAGTCTTTTATTGTTGTTTAACTCTCTGTGCACTTATATAATATACATAGCTCCTCAGCTAGATTACTTTTAAACAGACATTGCATCTCGATGGCAGGGACAGTATTAAAGTGTATTTCACACAGCATGAGTTCAGTGAAGATGCATCGATTTAGAAGAAAGTTTGTTTCACACTATTTTCTTTTTTGATTCCTTCATTTTCTTTTATGGGTTTTTGATCAAGGTGTTTTTTTCATTTGTTGAAATTTTTATACATATTGCTGGCCTTGGCTGGAAGATAAATTGAGCACAAAGAATGTTTGAGGAATGTTCTAAATTTAGGGGTACATACTAAGGATGTGGGCTTCCTACGTGGTACTAGTGGTTAAGAACCCGCTTGCCAGTGCAGGAGATGTAAGAGACTTGGGGTCGATCCCTGGATTGAGAAGATCCCCTGGAGCAGAGCATGGCAGTATTCTTGCCTGGAGAATCCCACGGACTGACGAGCCTGGTAGGCTACAGTCCACAGGGTCACTAAGAGTTGAACATGATTGAAGCAACTTAGAACGCATGCACTAGGGCTGTAAGGAGGAAGAGGCATCATCTCTCTTTGTTTGCCTGCCTAATGAATTTCCACCAGCTCTTTAAGCCTCGCTTCTGTCTTCCCGACCTTCCCAGAATCTCCCAGGGAGTGTGAGTTCTTCTGCCACCTGAGCCATATACCCTCTTATTATGAAACATTGGTTTGTACTCCTTCATTATCCATTTATCCATTATCTCCCACTGACCTGTGTGTTGCTGAGGGACAGATTTTGGCTTAGTCATCTTGGTATCACTGGTATTAAACACAGCAATTTACCCATAGAAAAAACTCATTAACTCCTTAACCAGTTGAGAACAAAAAGATTCATACTCTAGTTGTAGAGGTAGGATATGGCAAAAGACAGTAGCTATAACATAGAAAAGCCTATATTAGCCAGTGAAAATAAGCCTCTTTTCAATGAGTGGTATAAACAATAAGCCACATGACTTTGAAAAGAATATTTGAGAAAACATAAGAAAGAAACCTTGGACAAGGTAGGACTTGATGGAGGGGTCAGATTCGTCCACATTTGGAGGATGGAGGAGGTGATTTGCAGTGGAGGAAATGAACCAAGTCAGGGAACAGAGGCAGGGCATCATAGACGGCTTTGGTTGCACATGACAAAATCAACTTTGGTTGATTTAAGTTAAAAGGGGTTTATTACAGGATTTAGAGAGCTCACACAATCTCTTCACCTGAGAGTAATACTTAGATGCTAAGGAGCATTCTCCAATCCTAATATCTCTAATATGAAAGAGTCTGGACATGGGCTTTTACCTTCAGAAGATGGGACAAGTGATGAGTGGAATAATCAGAATATGGGATAGTATCAAACTGTGTTAGGTGAACATGCACGATGTGCCTGAGCATATTTGGATGATAACAGTTAGATCAAGTAACCTAAAGCAAAGACCTCTGGAAAATATTATGAAATAAAGTTGGGAAGATGAGTAGGAGTGAGATCTGGGAGATTCTTAACAGATACTGCAAAGATGTGAACTTTTCTCTGGGTGAAAGGGGAGCATGGAAGATAGTTGAGTGTATGTGTAGTGGGGTGGGGTGAGAAGTATTCTGAAAAATGTCATATGTTAGCATGACGAGCCTGGTAGGCTACATGGACTTGAAGCAACTTAGAACGCATGCACTAGGGCTGTAAGGAGGAAGAGGCATCATCTCTCTTTGTTTGCCTGCCTAATGAATTTCCACCAGCTCTTTAAGCCTCGCTTCTGTCTTCCCGACCTTCCCAGAATCTCCCAGGGAGTGTGAGTTCTTCTGCCACCTGAGCCATATACCCTCTTATTATGAAACATTGGTTTGTACTCCTTCATTATCCATTTATCCATTATCTCCCACTGACCTGTGTGTTGCTGAGGGACAGATTTTGGCTTAGTCATCTTGGTATCACTGGTATTAAACACAGCAATTTACCCATAGAAAAAACTCATTAACTCCTTAACCAGTTGAGAACAAAAAGATTCATACTCTAGTTGTAGAGGTAGGATATGGCAAAAGACAGTAGCTATAACATAGAAAAGCCTATATTAGCCAGTGAAAATAAGCCTCTTTTCAATGAGTGGTATAAACAATAAGCCACATGACTTTGAAAAGAATATTTGAGAAAACATAAGAAAGAAACCTTGGACAAGGTAGGACTTGATGGAGGGGTCAGATTCGTCCACATTTGGAGGATGGAGGAGGTGATTTGCAGTGGAGGAAATGAACCAAGTCAGGGAACAGAGGCAGGGCATCATAGACGGCTTTGGTTGCACATGACAAAATCAACTTTGGTTGATTTAAGTTAAAAGGGGTTTATTACAGGATTTAGAGAGCTCACACAATCTCTTCACCTGAGAGTAATACTTAGATGCTAAGGAGCATTCTCCAATCCTAATATCTCTAATATGAAAGAGTCTGGACATGGGCTTTTACCTTCAGAAGATGGGACAAGTGATGAGTGGAATAATCAGAATATGGGATAGTATCAAACTGTGTTAGGTGAACATGCACGATGTGCCTGAGCATATTTGGATGATAACAGTTAGATCAAGTAACCTAAAGCAAAGACCTCTGGAAAATATTATGAAATAAAGTTGGGAAGATGAGTAGGAGTGAGATCTGGGAGATTCTTAACAGATACTGCAAAGATGTGAACTTTTCTCTGGGTGAAAGGGGAGCATGGAAGATAGTTGAGTGTATGTGTAGTGGGGTGGGGTGAGAAGTATTCTGAAAAATGTCATATGTTAGCATTTCTTGAAGGTTTGTTGATTTAGTCACAGGAGAGAGTGATCATGAGGAAGGAAGGTCTAGGACCTGGCACTAAAGCACCTTCTGGGGAAGATTGACTTTGGAGAGGTAGGGGTTAGCTTGGGTAACAATGAAGGTTCAAGAAATGATAAGGATGTGCCTGTGCCTGTGACACCAGTCATCTCATTGATTCAGTTGATTTAACTGGCTATGTAGGACCCTCTTCCTCTCTCCATATTAATATGAATCCTTGACCCCTGAAGCTGTAAGATCAGTCACAGAAAATCTTCCCCAATAGAGGTCGGTCTGTTCTTTCATCAAGGACATGTGTGCATGTGTTCCTCTATTAGAGCATTAGCTGAATTCCTCTACAAGAACCAAACAAGCTCTCAAGAAGTAATGGGGTGAGTCAGTAAGTTAGGGTACTTTTTCCTTCAACCCTCCTTTGTAGGTCCTTTCTGTTCTTGCTCGTACTAAAACAGTTTCCCTAAATTGTTAATTCCATGAAGCTCAGAATTCTTAGATGATTCCCTGTTCCCTATAGTAGTGTGTGCCAAAGTGTAGGACAAATATTCCTGGTGAAATGGAAGATGATTTAGATGATAGATAAGCATGGCATTGAATTATCTTAAATTGGATAGTGAGAACTTTATTCCTTTTAAAATTCTCTTGGAGTCCTGCTTTTCATAATGAGGGAATGAAAGACTAGTCTATCTAACACTTCCAATTTCCACTTTTAATAAGGAGGAAAGGCCTTAAGCTAAGTATTCCAAATGCAAGCATATCATGCCATAATTTTAAGGGTATTATTTTGTTTAAATTTTATGGCAAATGATTTCAGTTTTTCATGTATGGAAGTGATATAAAATTTTAATGTCCTGGATACTTAGGAATTATTATTACTTTCTTGATGTGATAGGCATATATATTTTTTAATTTTGGCCTCTTTTATTGGTTTCTTTTTAATTTATTTTCACCCATCTTTATTCCTTGGCCCATGTGGGCCTCCCACTGCTGTGGCCTCTCTTGCTGCAGAGCACCGGCTCTGGGCACATGCGCTCCAGAGTGCTGACTCGTAATTGGACACACTGGTCCAGCAGCTCTGCAGCATGTAGGATCTTCCCAGGCCAGAAATAGAACCAGTGCCCTTTTCACTACCACCAGGGAAGCCCAATAGTGAACTTTTAAGGTAAAACTAGATTCTGCGTGATTATGATATGTCAATGTAGGATCATCCTTGGTAGAAAATGTACCATTTTGGTGAGTGATAATATAGGTGTGGGGACAGAGGCATTTAGGAAATTTCTGTATCTTTATCTCAATTTTCTTGTAAGCCTAAAACTACTCTAGTCTTTTAAAATGTATGTATATATGTATATATAATGTATGTATGTATATATAATTATATGTATGTATAGAGTTGTTTAGTCACTAAGTCATGTCCAGCTCTTTGCAATCCCATGGAATGTAGCCCACCAGGCTCCTCTGTTTACAGAATTTCCCAGGCAAGAATACTGGAGTGGGTTGTCATTTCCTTCCCCAGGGGATCTTCCCAACCCAGGGATTGGACCCGTGTCTTCTGCATTGGCTGGCAGCTTCTTTACCATTGAGCCTCCTGGTAATAATAGTAACATGCAGGTATGTTCAGTCACTAAGTCTTATTATTTCAATGCCATGGACTATAGCCCACCAGCCTTCTCTGTCCATGGAAATTTCCAGGCAAGAATACTGGAGTGGGTTGCCATTTCCTACTCCACAGGATCTTCCTGACCCTGTATCCTCCTGACCCAGTTGAACTCATATCTCTTGTGTCTCCTGCATTGCAGGCAGATTCTTTATCACTGTGCTACCTGGGAGGTGTCTACACACACACACACACACACACACACACATATAGATGAAATGACAGTATATGTGATATGCTTATCACAGATCATGTAATGCACTCATGTTTGCTGGTGGAGGTAGTGTGTAAGGGGAACATATAAGAGATGAGGTTAAACAGTTGTGCTGAGTATATATAGATTTATTTTACTATTGTCTCTACTTTTGTATATATTTGAAAATTTCTGTAATAAGATGTTCAAAAGCTAAAGGATAATTTCAATGTTAAAATTTAACATAGAAAAATAAATAATTTATAGAAAATCCAAATCAAATAATATAGATGGTATATGGATAAAGCATTTGTTAAATTACTTGAAGTCTGCAGCATACTGACCTACTGGAAAAAGTTCCAAGTTTCGCATTGAGGGATCTAAGCTCCTGCCTATTAGAGCCCCTTATCACCTCCTTTCTTGCCTCTCCAGATGCAACAAAATCAGGCTACCAGGAGTTTCCTGGTGTGTCAGCCTCTCACGTTTATGTCTTGATGAGGACTCTTCTGTTTCTCAGAATACCATCCTCACTTTTTTTTTCTTTTCTAGTTTTGGCCTCTTTTATTGGTTTCTTTTATTTACTTATTTATTTATTTTCATCCATCTTTATTCTTTGGTCTGTGTGGGCCTCTCATTGCAGGGCACATGCGCTCCAGAGCGCTGGTTCATAATTGGACACACCAGTCCAGTCGCTCAGCGGCACGTGGGATCTTCCCGGGCCAGGAATTGAACTGGTGCTCCTTGCACTGCAAGGTGGACTCTTTACCCACTGGACCATCAGGAAAGCCCCATACATGTTTGCTTGAAGAATTCCTGCTCATTCATTTTTTAAAATTATTTTAGGTATTTTTAATTGGAGGATAATTTTCAATTTTGTTGTTTGTTAGCTTTCCATGCCCCATAATAGTAACATGCAGGTATGTTCAGTCACTAAGTCTTATTATTTCAATGCCATGGACTATAGCCCACCAGCCTTCTCTGTCCATGGAAATTTCCAGGCAAGAATACTGGAGTGGGTTGCCATTTCCTACTCCACAGGATCTTCCTGACCCTGTATCCTCCTGACCCAGTTGAACTCATATCTCTTGTGTCTCCTGCATTGCAGGCAGATTCTTTATCACTGTGCTACCTGGGAGGTGTCTACACACACACACACACACACACACACACATATAGATGAAATGACAGTATATGTGATATGCTTATCACAGATCATGTAATGCACTCATGTTTGCTGGTGGAGGTAGTGTGTAAGGGGAACATATAAGAGATGAGGTTAAACAGTTGTGCTGAGTATATATAGATTTATTTTACTATTGTCTCTACTTTTGTATATATTTGAAAATTTCTGTAATAAGATGTTCAAAAGCTAAAGGATAATTTCAATGTTAAAATTTAACATAGAAAAATAAATAATTTATAGAAAATCCAAATCAAATAATATAGATGGTATATGGATAAAGCATTTGTTAAATTACTTGAAGTCTGCAGCATACTGACCTACTGGAAAAAGTTCCAAGTTTCGCATTGAGGGATCTAAGCTCCTGCCTATTAGAGCCCCTTATCACCTCCTTTCTTGCCTCTCCAGATGCAACAAAATCAGGCTACCAGGAGTTTCCTGGTGTGTCAGCCTCTCACGTTTATGTCTTGATGAGGACTCTTCTGTTTCTCAGAATACCATCCTCACTTTTTTTTTCTTTTCTAGTTTTGGCCTCTTTTATTGGTTTCTTTTATTTACTTATTTATTTATTTTCATCCATCTTTATTCTTTGGTCTGTGTGGGCCTCTCATTGCAGGGCACATGCGCTCCAGAGCGCTGGTTCATAATTGGACACACCAGTCCAGTCGCTCAGCGGCACGTGGGATCTTCCCGGGCCAGGAATTGAACTGGTGCTCCTTGCACTGCAAGGTGGACTCTTTACCCACTGGACCATCAGGAAAGCCCCATACATGTTTGCTTGAAGAATTCCTGCTCATTCATTTTTTAAAATTATTTTAGGTATTTTTAATTGGAGGATAATTGCTTTACAATGTTGTGTTAGTTTCTGCTGCATAACAACGTTAATCGGCCGTATGTATACATACGTCCCCTCCCTCTTGGGCCTCCTTCCCCCATCTCGCCCCTCTAGGTCATCAGGGAACACTAAGCTGATCTCCCTGTGTTACACAGTAGCTTCCCAGTAGCTCATTCATTGACTCTCAACCCAGACAATGGAAAGAAAGAAATATTCTTAGAGGCCCTGAAGGAAGAGTTGAAATCACTCAGAACTAGCTGAGACTACTAGGAAAAGGAGCCAAGTGTAACTCCAAGGTTTTCATGGTGGAATAATGACAGCTTTGACTGGAGAAGTTGCAGAAGGGGAGGTCTCCTTGGATGATCACTGGTAAATGAGATTTTCACCATGTTGAATCTGGAATATCCTGCAGGGGTCATTTCTCTCCAATCAACTCTCCAACAATTCACTGGATAATTGCATGGCAGAAATATGATAGAGTCTGTGCTTCCACTCTCTCTTTCCTATCAGTCATTTTTTGAGAAGTAGTATGCTGACAGACAGTGAGGCAAAGCAAAAAAAAGACAGAGAGTGTGAAATGCAAATCATTTGCTGCTTTTTAGGCGTGGTGACAAAGGTTTGGGGGATGGGAGAGTTGGAAACTATTGGTCGCTTTGAATTCTTTATTTTATTTTATTTTTTGGGGGGCGGAATTGGACAACGGAACCATTTTATTTTATTTTATTTATTTATTTTTGGCAGCTTCCTGGCTTTATTTATTTGTTTATTTTTTAAACCTTTATTTTGCTTTTAACTTTTACAGAGTTTTGTTGTTTACAGATATGTGTGTTCCCAGATTAGTCATATGTATATATCCCCCTCTTCGGAATTCTTTATTTTAAATTGGAGAATTACTGCTTTACAGTGTTATCTTAGCTTCTACCATACGACAGCTTGAATCAGCCATAAGTATACATGTGTCCCCTCCCTCTTGACTCTCCCTTCCACCCGACACCCTGTCCCACCCCTCGAGGTCATTGCAGAGCACTGGCTTGTGCTGCCTGTGTTATATAGCAACTTCCCACTACCTATCTACTTTGCATAGAATAATGTACATGTTTTAATACTACTCTCTCAATTCATATGTTACTGAATTCTAATTTGACTTCAGATTGTTGAGAGGCAGCTGTAGTTAATGTGGCTTCACTGTGGCAGGCCTAGTGCATGGGCTACTGGAGACATCCTCCAAGACTTATCTCGACTCTGTGATCTTTTAAACTATTCGATCTTTAGTGAGGAGTGATAATATCATTACAAAATCTGAGGGAAATGAGACAGGTCCTTTACCCCAAGCATGGGTCATCCATGGGGAGAATGAATTACACTGGTTCTGTTTACAAGTTTCTGCTGCGAGGAGCGGCTTTGGTGCTGGTATGTTAATACTTCAACCATTCTATTTTGAGAAACAGTTCACTGTACTGACATGCTAGAAAAGAAAGATTTTATCTAATTTTAGTTGGAGTAAATATGATGCTGCTCCTCCACTGGGTTGACACTTTCCATTAATAGAATGATGGTTTAGTGATGCCCCTGTCCTAGCACCCACCTTATCATTTCCACTTCCTTAGTCGGCAGCAGGGCCCAGAGATAAGCTCTACTGAGATGCTTTTGCAATCCCCATCACTTTGTTTAATAGGCAAGAAGCATGTTTCTCTGTGTATTTAAAGGTGAGAAAGATGTGATTACCACTTTGTGTCTCCTTGTGAGCACAAGGTTTGATACTATTTGCACTCTATAATTTATGACATTTTTGTAGCTCACTTTTAGGACTTACACCGAGCAGAGAAAATGAATCTGTAGAGGAAAAGGAAAAGAAGAAATGTGAATATATCCAAGTGCTGCAGTTTTTCAGTGATGTGAAAAACCTTGCAGTAGTTTGTTTTGTTTGAAACAGGTTTTATTTCTCAGGACCCACTTGTGAATTTTTCTTAATTTTTATCACTTCATTTCTTTTGGTGTTTATATTTTGTATTCTCAAGTTTTAAGATGTCATGTTTGGGGACTCACTTTTCTGGTAAAATGTTTCTTAAAACATTAGATGGCTCTTAGTTTGATTTTAGAGTCTGCCTGTGATATTATTTTAACTTATAAACTTTTAATGATGTGTGCTGTTTCTTTTATTCAGCACCAGCTTTTGTAAATGCAGGCAGATTTGCTTCAACATATGAAAAGAGAAAGAACACAAAGTAATAATATTAAGCCCTTTTTCAAATTGAGGCTGTTGCTTGGTTCGTGTTCTTGTTTAATGTGCATTTTTATTGTTTGGTATGCAGCTAGTGTTCATAAAGGTGATTTGTGAATATATGAAAAAATAATAAGAGATGCATCAGAATTGTGCATGCAGTCTCCATGGTATATTTAAATACACTCTACAGCTGCCCTAAGGAGCAAATTAAGCACTTATCCAAATTGTAAAGCCAATGAACAGTTTGTTGTGGGCATGGCTGAAGTCTGTATTAGAATGTTCATTTAACATAAATTGTTGATCTAACGTATTCCTACGGATGGTGTGGATGCCTGTCAACTGGAGAAATTAGCATTTCTTGGCATGCATTGGAGTCAACCTAGGGGAGCTTTTTCATGATAAAAATCTACCCCATGCCTTGAACCCTGGAGATTCTGAGTCAGTTGTTCTGGGCTAGCACCCACCTTATCATTTCCACTTCCTTAGTCGGCAGCAGGGCCCAGAGATAAGCTCTACTGAGATGCTTTTGCAATCCCCATCACTTTGTTTAATAGGCAAGAAGCATGTTTCTCTGTGTATTTAAAGGTGAGAAAGATGTGATTACCACTTTGTGTCTCCTTGTGAGCACAAGGTTTGATACTATTTGCACTCTATAATTTATGACATTTTTGTAGCTCACTTTTAGGACTTACACCGAGCAGAGAAAATGAATCTGTAGAGGAAAAGGAAAAGAAGAAATGTGAATATATCCAAGTGCTGCAGTTTTTCAGTGATGTGAAAAACCTTGCAGTAGTTTGTTTTGTTTGAAACAGGTTTTATTTCTCAGGACCCACTTGTGAATTTTTCTTAATTTTTATCACTTCATTTCTTTTGGTGTTTATATTTTGTATTCTCAAGTTTTAAGATGTCATGTTTGGGGACTCACTTTTCTGGTAAAATGTTTCTTAAAACATTAGATGGCTCTTAGTTTGATTTTAGAGTCTGCCTGTGATATTATTTTAACTTATAAACTTTTAATGATGTGTGCTGTTTCTTTTATTCAGCACCAGCTTTTGTAAATGCAGGCAGATTTGCTTCAACATATGAAAAGAGAAAGAACACAAAGTAATAATATTAAGCCCTTTTTCAAATTGAGGCTGTTGCTTGGTTCGTGTTCTTGTTTAATGTGCATTTTTATTGTTTGGTATGCAGCTAGTGTTCATAAAGGTGATTTGTGAATATATGAAAAAATAATAAGAGATGCATCAGAATTGTGCATGCAGTCTCCATGGTATATTTAAATACACTCTACAGCTGCCCTAAGGAGCAAATTAAGCACTTATCCAAATTGTAAAGCCAATGAACAGTTTGTTGTGGGCATGGCTGAAGTCTGTATTAGAATGTTCATTTAACATAAATTGTTGATCTAACGTATTCCTACGGATGGTGTGGATGCCTGTCAACTGGAGAGAAATTAGCATTTCTTGGCATGCATTGGAGTCAACCTAGGGGAGCTTTTTCATGATAAAAATCTACCCCATGCCTTGAACCCTGGAGATTCTGAGTCAGTTGTTCTGGGACAGAGCCCAGGCATCTGTGTTTTGATCCAGAATCACCTGGGACGCTTCCACAACACCCTGGTACCTGGGCTCCCTCCAGAACATTGACTCACATCCTCTGGAGGTGTGAAGTCTGGGAAGTCTGTGCTGATGTTCACGAAAGAATGAAAAAGTCTGACTTATCTAGTGCAGATGATCCTTGGCAATTATTATTTAACATCCCAGAATATGCAGAGCTAGGGATAGAATTGAGGTCTCTCATGACCATGAAAGAAGATGAGAATTCTGTCTGTCTCCAGGGAGATTGCCCTGAGACTGGATGATAATGATGATGATGTTGACCTTGATGATGACGATAACAAAGTAGCTGTAAGCTTTATATCAGTCTTGTTTCTATTAGCTCTAAGTAGAGGACTTTTATGCCTGTTCTTCTTTATGCATTTGTGATTTTTGTCTGTATAATTAGCATCATCCAGTGGATACCTACTCTCATGGTCTTAAACTATTTATCATTAACTAAATGAACAAATTCTCCAACAATTATGTTGACTTTGGAAGAATAAAAATGCGCTGGGTTTTTATTGGCAACACTCACAGAAACCAACACCTGATATATTTTGTATATTTTCAGAAGGGCACATTTTACTGGGTGAAATATTAAATCTCTAATATGAAATGTGAGATTTCTTTATTGGTAAATACAACTTTACAGATTAATTTCTGTTTCAGTAGGTTATTCTAAGTAGCCATAGCAGCATGGCTTTATGGCTGCCAGAGATTATGAAGAATCTGAGTTCCTGTTTCTCTCACCCCACTTGTAGACTGTGCCAAAATTGGAGTTAGTAAAACATTGGGTTGGGAAGATCAGGACTTGAGTTCTAGTAGTTTCTCTTTCTTTTCGTGAGCTTTGTGACCTTGGACAATCCACTTGCATTTTCAGGGTTTCATCTTCCTCATGTATAAAAGTACATGTCTGAAAGTAGAGGACTAGACCTGTTACTCTTGCAGCCCATTCCACCTGCCAGTTCTTGTACTGAGTCTGCATAGGAGAGAGGAGTGACTAAGGCGAAATCAAGTCCAGTCGAGTGGGCCGAGAGGAAGCGGGCTTCTGAGCTCAGGAAGCCTGTTTATCCCTCCTTGTATTGTACTTCAGACCCTGGTTGCCTCTTCAGTTTTATCCCTGGTTGCTATGATTTTCCATGTTTTCTGATTTGTAGATTTATGGATTTACTAAATAATGTGTGAGAAAACCTCAGTGGGACTCCTGAGTCATTTGTGAGGGATTAAAGACAATTTTACAGAGTTGTTTGCTGACTTGAGAACTGCAGTGCTAAAAACATGAACTTGTTAAGGTATGGATATATATTTATGACTAGGAAGAATATCAGTCATGACTATTTCTTACATTTCTCTAAAAAAACAAATTCAGTCACAGTAGAGTTTTTCCCCCACTCAATTGTTTATTAGAATGCATTCCTCTGCCTGGGTAGTATAAAGATACAGTTAGTGTTTCTTATATTTTGCAAAGATATTATTAGACCCACAAATATACCCTGGTCTCTTGAGAAGAAAAAAGCTGTGAGATTTTCACTGTTTAAATTACTGACTTAAAGGGAAATGATTACATTGTAATGTCCCCACTGGCTGCTTGAGAATTCCATAGAAAACAATAACACTGGGTGGATTATTTACCCTAGTGGTTTCTGAAGCATGAGTGCTGCTACACTGCAAACCTTGGTTGTCTCCTTGCTGTCTGCTCTGAGTGGGTTGAATTGTTCCCTCCTCCCTTCACTCTCCACCTTTCTCTGGGACCTGGGAGGCTGAGCTATGAGATTGAATCCAGCAGTGTCTTAGTTCACTGAGACTACTATAACAAAATACCATAGGCACTGTCCTGGAGGTTGGGAAGTCCAAGATCAATGGCCAGTCAATGCTGGTCCTGGTGAGGGCTCTTCCTGGCTTGCAGACTGCTGTGTGTTTACTGTATCTTACATAGCAGAGAGATAGAGGGCCCCGGTCTCTTCCTGTGAGGGCACTAATTTCATAAGGGGCTTCCCAGGTGGTACCAGTGGTAAAGAATCCATGCAAGAGATGCAGATTCAATCCCTGGGTCAGAAAGACCGCCTGGAGAAGACAATGGCAACCCACTCCAGTATTCTTGCCTGGAAAATTCTACGGACAGAGGAGCCTAGTGGGCTACTGTCCATGAGGTCACAAAGAGTCAGATATGACTGAGTGACTGAGCACACACCATCTCATAAGAGAGGGGTTCCACCCTCAGGACCACATCTAAACTTAAGTGTCTCCTAAAGGCCCACATCCTAATACCATCTTACCGGGGTTAAGGCTTCACCATGTGAATTGGGAGGTGTCAGGTGGGGAACACACACAATACGTAGTAACCAGGCTCTCTTGCCCTGCCTTCTGGAATCAAGCTGAATTTGTTTAATGGAAGACCCTGGTAGGAAGTCACAAAGGAAAACTACGCATTGAAACATCTTCAGCAGTTATCCTTTGGCAGAGAGATTATGAATGACTTTGATTTTTCCTTTGGTGATTTTCCATATTCTACAAATATATTCCTTTGAAGTAAACATTACTTTTCTGTATTTAAGCACACATATTAGTATAAATAAAAAGTACTTTTTAAATAGGAAATCATCAGTAAAACAAGGGATATTTATAAATAGTGCCACATGGTCATGATGTTATTGAGTAATCTTCTATAGCAAAACTAAGGAGCTGAGAGATGGTGTCCAGGGCCCAGTTCTAACTGTGTTTCTCTCTTCAGAGAGGCACAACTTGAGTGTCTGCCTTTCCTAACTTTGTTTCTCTCCTTGCCAGATAAACGTGGTTGTATATTGCATTTTCCTACTTTTTTTTTTTTTTCACAATCACAAGTTTTTATTTTGCTTTTTTGATTTTGCAGAGTTTTTTTGTTTATAGATACGTATAATTCCAGGTTAGTCATATGTATATCCCATTCCCATTGGGGATATTACAATGTAATCATTAGCCCATTTTCCTACTTATTTTTAAAGAGGGAAATTTGATCTACCCTCACATCTACCTAGCATGTTGATTTTATTTCTGTATCTCTTTGGGGAATCCAATCATTTGTTTTTTTCCCATGCCATAACTTTCTTCCTTGCCAGGTGTGGGTTTTTAAACTATTCTTTCACGTCCGACTATGAGAAATTGATTTTATTTATGTTCATTCTCCCTCATAATTATGCAAAACCTGATCCAACCTCTTAGTTTTCTGTGTCCTATAGACTTTCAGACATGGAGTTATAGAGATTTATAGGAAGCAGAGCAATCCTTATGGTTTACACATAGCTTGTGTGCCTGTGGGGTTCTTGTTGAGATGAAGATAGCTCAGATGGGGCTGAGGGTTGGGGAGAGGAATGCCCCATGCAATGTTAGCAGTCAGTACCTTGGTGATCTGTCAAGGAATTAGCTGTTACTTTGAAAAGCAGAGTCAGGTCCAGAAGGAATGAGGCACAGTTGAAGCGTAGATGGAAAGAGGGGAAGGAGACACTAAGAACTCTTGCAATACTCGCCCAAACCTCACTTGAACATGAATTTTCAGCCTAGGAGGTGAAATCTAAGGAGGAAACACTGGGAAAGGGCAGTGGTAAAATGTCAAAGATAAATTTTTGCCTCTTTCATTTTTTGAATTTTGCTTCTTTATTGTAGTTCCTGGCACCAAAAATTATGACAGTGAGCTACTAGAATTGACTGTGGTCTGGTGCAGTGAAAATGGCACAAAATGGTAATTTCTGTTGTTCAGTCACCAAGTCTGTCTCTTTGCGACCCCATGGATTGCAGCATGCCAGGCTTCCCTATGCCTCACCATCTTCCAGAATTTGCCCAAGTTCATGTCCATTGCAACGGTGTTGCCATCCAACCATCACATGTTCTGTTGCCCTCTTTTCCTTCTACCTTCATTGTGACTTCCATTTATTGAGCATTTGCTATGCGCCAGGCTGTGCTGAGCATTTATATGTCTTACACCATTTTATCCTCTCTATGATGCTGCAAAGTAGATTTTAAAACTCCTACTTGTGGGTGAGGAAGCTGACCCTTAGTAAAATGAAGAAACTTGTCTGAGCCACAGTTAATGTGATCAAGTTGGGTTTTAATCCCATACCCTATGTTGTCACTGAATACCAAGTGGGTATCCTTCATAGTGGAGGGTCCTGGGTTTGCATCCCAGCTCTGATCATAGCAGTGAGTTTTCACCAGCACTAACGTCTCAGTAATCAGATTCCTGTGCTAGAGCATCACTTGTATGTAACTGATATTGTGTCAGATGTATTAGAGTTTGCAATGCTTTCTAACAAATCCTCTAATTTTATCCTCTTGGCAGTTCTGAGCCACATCAAACAATACCTGTTCTAAAAATGTGCTTTATTGTTAGGCCTATAAAGTGGATTCAGAGAAACCTTGGTAATCGTAGATGGGGCTGAGGGTTGGGGAGAGGAATGCCCCATGCAATGTTAGCAGTCAGTACCTTGGTGATCTGTCAAGGAATTAGCTGTTACTTTGAAAAGCAGAGTCAGGTCCAGAAGGAATGAGGCACAGTTGAAGCGTAGATGGAAAGAGGGGAAGGAGACACTAAGAACTCTTGCAATACTCGCCCAAACCTCACTTGAACATGAATTTTCAGCCTAGGAGGTGAAATCTAAGGAGGAAACACTGGGAAAGGGCAGTGGTAAAATGTCAAAGATAAATTTTTGCCTCTTTCATTTTTTGAATTTTGCTTCTTTATTGTAGTTCCTGGCACCAAAAATTATGACAGTGAGCTACTAGAATTGACTGTGGTCTGGTGCAGTGAAAATGGCACAAAATGGTAATTTCTGTTGTTCAGTCACCAAGTCTGTCTCTTTGCGACCCCATGGATTGCAGCATGCCAGGCTTCCCTATGCCTCACCATCTTCCAGAATTTGCCCAAGTTCATGTCCATTGCAACGGTGTTGCCATCCAACCATCACATGTTCTGTTGCCCTCTTTTCCTTCTACCTTCATTGTGACTTCCATTTATTGAGCATTTGCTATGCGCCAGGCTGTGCTGAGCATTTATATGTCTTACACCATTTTATCCTCTCTATGATGCTGCAAAGTAGATTTTAAAACTCCTACTTGTGGGTGAGGAAGCTGACCCTTAGTAAAATGAAGAAACTTGTCTGAGCCACAGTTAATGTGATCAAGTTGGGTTTTAATCCCATACCCTATGTTGTCACTGAATACCAAGTGGGTATCCTTCATAGTGGAGGGTCCTGGGTTTGCATCCCAGCTCTGATCATAGCAGTGAGTTTTCACCAGCACTAACGTCTCAGTAATCAGATTCCTGTGCTAGAGCATCACTTGTATGTAACTGATATTGTGTCAGATGTATTAGAGTTTGCAATGCTTTCTAACAAATCCTCTAATTTTATCCTCTTGGCAGTTCTGAGCCACATCAAACAATACCTGTTCTAAAAATGTGCTTTATTGTTAGGCCTATAAAGTGGATTCAGAGAAACCTTGGTAATCGTGCTACACACAACAGTTGCTTTGATAACAGGACCTGTAGCTCATCCTGTTCAGTCCACTCACTCACAAACCTGGTTTCAGAGGCAAACTAGTTCTTAGATTCTTATGGTGGTGCTCTTGGAGGTGGAGCCTCAGGATCCTTCACATGTGTGAGCCACTTCCAAGGCCCTGGGAGTGGCCCTGAAATTGCTGCCCTTCATTCATTGAAGTGGTGGTGTAGTGATGGAAGTTTTGAGACCTAGTTTAGGGGGAGTTGAGTTGGGGATACAGTAAGCCCCCTACATATGAAGCTTCAAGCTGTGAACTTTCAAAGGTGCACACGTGTGTCCACATGCCCAATCAAGAAAGTTAGTTCATGTGTCTGGCGAGCATTGTCATCGTGTGCATCCTCTGCACGTGGTTGTGCAGCCTGCCCTCTGTCTCCTATTGCTGATGCTCCTTCAGCTCTCCCATCTCCCATCTCCTCTCCCTCCTCCAGTCAGAAACTCTTCTTGCCTGTTCACTTGAGGCCAGGCCCTGTATGTCAGCCATTGTACTGCACTGCTGTTCTGATCAAGGATTTGTACTGTCAGGTTAAAGATGTTTTTGTTATTTTTTGTGTTTTCTTTATGTATTATTTGTGTGAAAAGTATTATAAACCTACTGCAGTGTAGTACTGCATTGTGTTAGTTGGGTGCCTAGGCTAACTTTGTTGGACTTGAGAACAAGTTGAACTTAGGACTCATTCGCAGAACAGAACTCATTTACATGTAGGGAACTTACTGTACATTTAGTTGTCACTGAATACCAAGTGGGTATCCTTCATAGTGGAGGGTCCTGGGTTTGCATCCCAGCTCTGATCATAGCAGTGAGTTTTCACCAGCACTAACGTCTCAGTAATCAGATTCCTGTGCTAGAGCATCACTTGTATGTAACTGATATTGTGTCAGATGTATTAGAGTTTGCAATGCTTTCTAACAAATCCTCTAATTTTATCCTCTTGGCAGTTCTGAGCCACATCAAACAATACCTGTTCTAAAAATGTGCTTTATTGTTAGGCCTATAAAGTGGATTCAGAGAAACCTTGGTAATCGTGCTACACACAACAGTTGCTTTGATAACAGGACCTGTAGCTCATCCTGTTCAGTCCACTCACTCACAAACCTGGTTTCAGAGGCAAACTAGTTCTTAGATTCTTATGGTGGTGCTCTTGGAGGTGGAGCCTCAGGATCCTTCACATGTGTGAGCCACTTCCAAGGCCCTGGGAGTGGCCCTGAAATTGCTGCCCTTCATTCATTGAAGTGGTGGTGTAGTGATGGAAGTTTTGAGACCTAGTTTAGGGGGAGTTGAGTTGGGGATACAGTAAGCCCCCTACATATGAAGCTTCAAGCTGTGAACTTTCAAAGGTGCACACGTGTGTCCACATGCCCAATCAAGAAAGTTAGTTCATGTGTCTGGCGAGCATTGTCATCGTGTGCATCCTCTGCACGTGGTTGTGCAGCCTGCCCTCTGTCTCCTATTGCTGATGCTCCTTCAGCTCTCCCATCTCCCATCTCCTCTCCCTCCTCCAGTCAGAAACTCTTCTTGCCTGTTCACTTGAGGCCAGGCCCTGTATGTCAGCCATTGTACTGCACTGCTGTTCTGATCAAGGATTTGTACTGTCAGGTTAAAGATGTTTTTGTTATTTTTTGTGTTTTCTTTATGTATTATTTGTGTGAAAAGTATTATAAACCTACTGCAGTGTAGTACTGCATTGTGTTAGTTGGGTGCCTAGGCTAACTTTGTTGGACTTGAGAACAAGTTGAACTTAGGACTCATTCGCAGAACAGAACTCATTTACATGTAGGGAACTTACTGTACATTTAGTTTGGATTTACCTGCTTCTTATCTTCCAAGTATATGGTCCAGCCTCTTTGTTTTTCTTAAACTGTTTATTCTCCCATCATGCCCTTTTCCTAACCCTTTACGTCAAAATTCTCACTGATAATCATGATTCCTGCCAAATACACTTTCCTGAAAAAGACTTCCCTGATTATTCTACATGGATGGCCTTCTCCCTACTCTTCCTTCCCAAAGGCTCTATCTATTGATCTCTCTCCTTTTATTCATAGCACTCATTTGCTGCCTACTGAGGTGTTTTATTCTCATGACCCCAACAGACTGTAAATGCCTTTAGCATCCTCACTCTTCTCCCCTTTAACTCTCTTTACTCTGTGGTTATACTTTCTTATGTCATCTTTCTATTTAGACCATAAATGCACTGAGAGCAGGCATCCTGCCTTCTTCAACTTTTTTTTTCATCTTCCTCCAATACTTTATTGAGACCCTTGCACATACAAATCTTTCAGCAAATGTCTGTCAGGTGGATAAATATTCTGTCTAGCTTTAACTTACAAAGAAAAAGAGAAGGGGAAACCCTGTTATTTATTATAACATCAAATTATGTTTCAAAAATTATGTGCTCAGCAACAGTGACTGTATTATTTCTTTATTGCTATGTAATAAATTATTCCAAAAGTCAGGGGCTTAGGACAACACCATTTATTTTCTTACAGTTGCTATGGGTCAAGATACAGGTGATACTAAGCTGGGCTTCTCTCTCTGAGTGTCTCACAACACTGTCATCACAGTTTTAATCTTACAGCACCTTGAAAAGTATGCTAGTACAGTATAGTCTTTAGCTGATGAAACCAGGCATGGCTGGCATTAAGAGATACACCCCCTCATGGTTCACTGTGTTTCTTCTTTAAGTCTTCATAAAGGCTTTTAGCTTTATTTCAAATCCACATTAAGCTTCGTGGGACTCGACATTGATGCTTGTCCTTCATCCATATAGAGAAGTTTCTCCAGCTCCTCCATCACTTTTCCAAGTTTCTTCAATATTATTAATACTGACATCATTGACCCAGTAGGCTTGTGTTTTAGTTGGGTGCCTAGGCTAACTTTGTTGGACTTGAGAACAAGTTGAACTTAGGACTCATTCGCAGAACAGAACTCATTTACATGTAGGGAACTTACTGTACATTTAGTTTGGATTTACCTGCTTCTTATCTTCCAAGTATATGGTCCAGCCTCTTTGTTTTTCTTAAACTGTTTATTCTCCCATCATGCCCTTTTCCTAACCCTTTACGTCAAAATTCTCACTGATAATCATGATTCCTGCCAAATACACTTTCCTGAAAAAGACTTCCCTGATTATTCTACATGGATGGCCTTCTCCCTACTCTTCCTTCCCAAAGGCTCTATCTATTGATCTCTCTCCTTTTATTCATAGCACTCATTTGCTGCCTACTGAGGTGTTTTATTCTCATGACCCCAACAGACTGTAAATGCCTTTAGCATCCTCACTCTTCTCCCCTTTAACTCTCTTTACTCTGTGGTTATACTTTCTTATGTCATCTTTCTATTTAGACCATAAATGCACTGAGAGCAGGCATCCTGCCTTCTTCAACTTTTTTCATCTTCCTCCAATACTTTATTGAGACCCTTGCACATACAAATCTTTCAGCAAATGTCTGTCAGGTGGATAAATATTCTGTCTAGCTTTAACTTACAAAGAACAGAGAAGGAAACCCTGTTATTTATTATAACATCAAATTATGTTTCAAAAATTATGTGCTCAGCAACAGTGACTGTATTATTTCTTTATTGCTATGTAATAAATTATTCCAAAAGTCAGGGGCTTAGGACAACACCATTTATTTTCTTACAGTTGCTATGGGTCAAGATACAGGTGATACTAAGCTGGGCTTCTCTCTCTGAGTGTCTCACAACACTGTCATCACAGTTTTAATCTTACAGCACCTTGAAAAGTATGCTAGTACAGTATAGTCTTTAGCTGATGAAACCAGGCATGGCTGGCATTAAGAGATACACCCCCTCATGGTTCACTGTGTTTCTTCTTTAAGTCTTCATAAAGGCTTTTAGCTTTATTTCAAATCCACATTAAGCTTCGTGGGACTCGACATTGATGCTTGTCCTTCATCCATATAGAGAAGTTTCTCCAGCTCCTCCATCACTTTTCCAAGTTTCTTCAATATTATTAATACTGACATCATTGACCCAGTAGGCTTCACGTCTCATAATCTTGTTCTTTAGAATTGTGCTGATGGTTGAGCAATTCATATTGTAAGAACGAGCTATGTCTACGTCTACGTTCCACTCTACGCACAATTATTTTCACTTTTGTTTTCATTGTTAGCACTTGGCACTTCTTAGCAGTACCAGCTACATGACTGCTGCTTTTATACATGCATCTGGACAGCCTGGACTTGAAATAAAGGCACTGTACTACTATGCTCGATACGATTGTTGTTGTTGTTTAGTTGCTAAGTCACGTCTGACTCTTTTGCGACACCATGGACTGTAGCCTGCTGGGCTCTGCTGTCTATGGGATATCCCAGGCAAGAACACTGGAGTGAGTTGCCATTTCCTTTTCTAGGAGATCTTCCTGACTCAGGGATTGAACCTGCATCACCTGCATTGGCAGATGGATTCTTTATCAAAGAGCCAGCAGGAAAGCCCACACTATACAGTACTATACAATAAAGTACTCATTGGTAAAGAATCCTCCTGTAGTGCAGGAGATGCGGATTTGGTCCTTGGGTGGGGAAGATCCCTTGGAGGAAGGCATGGTAACCACTCCAGTATTCTTCTCTAGAGAATCTCGTGGACAGAAGAGCATGTCAGGCTACAATCCGTAGTGTTGCAAAGTGACTGTATTATTTCTTTATTGCTATGTAATAAATTATTCCAAAAGTCAGGGCTTAGGACAACACCATTTATTTTCTTACAGTTGCTATGGGTCAAGATACAGGTGATACTAAGCTGGGCTTCTCTCTCTGAGTGTCTCACAACACTGTCATCACAGTTTTAATCTTACAGCACCTTGAAAAGTATGCTAGTACAGTATAGTCTTTAGCTGATGAAACCAGGCATGGCTGGCATTAAGAGATACACCCCCTCATGGTTCACTGTGTTTCTTCTTTAAGTCTTCATAAAGGCTTTTAGCTTTATTTCAAATCCACATTAAGCTTCGTGGGACTCGACATTGATGCTTGTCCTTCATCCATATAGAGAAGTTTCTCCAGCTCCTCCATCACTTTTCCAAGTTTCTTCAATATTATTAATACTGACATCATTGACCCAGTAGGCTTCACGTCTCATAATCTTGTTCTTTAGAATTGTGCTGATGGTTGAGCAATTCATATTGTAAGAACGAGCTATGTCTACGTCTACGTTCCACTCTACGCACAATTATTTTCACTTTTGTTTTCATTGTTAGCACTTGGCACTTCTTAGCAGTACCAGCTACATGACTGCTGCTTTTATACATGCATCTGGACAGCCTGGACTTGAAATAAAGGCACTGTACTACTATGCTCGATACGATTGTTGTTGTTGTTTAGTTGCTAAGTCACGTCTGACTCTTTTGCGACACCATGGACTGTAGCCTGCTGGGCTCTGCTGTCTATGGGATATCCCAGGCAAGAACACTGGAGTGAGTTGCCATTTCCTTTTCTAGGAGATCTTCCTGACTCAGGGATTGAACCTGCATCACCTGCATTGGCAGATGGATTCTTTATCAAAGAGCCAGCAGGAAAGCCCACACTATACAGTACTATACAATAAAGTACTCATTGGTAAAGAATCCTCCTGTAGTGCAGGAGATGCGGATTTGGTCCTTGGGTGGGGAAGATCCCTTGGAGGAAGGCATGGTAACCACTCCAGTATTCTTCTCTAGAGAATCTCGTGGACAGAAGAGCATGTCAGGCTACAATCCGTAGTGTTGCAAAGAGTCAGACACGACTGAAGTGACTGAGAATGTATGTACGATAAAGTACACAAAAGTACAACTACTTATAGAGGATGCATACATGTGATGATGTATGTCAGACATGTGAACTGATTTACATGATTGGACATGTGAACGTATGTCTGTATCTCTGAAAGTTTCCAACTTGTAGGTTCATATGTAGAGGAATTATTGTACTGTTTTTCATAGTGGCTGCACCAGCTTACATTCCCACCAGTAGTGGAGGAGGGTTCCCTTTCCTTGTGAGCAATAAACTTTTACTCACTTTGCACAACTTTCTCAGGTTGTATTCTGTCACATAGAGAATAATATAGCTTTCCTCAGAGGTGGCTCAGCTGTATTTTTTACATTAGTAAAATTTAGTAGTGCTATAAGCTAGTGACTGCAGCCCACCTGTTGAGAGTCCTCATCCATCACCGACTCCTGTGTAGCATGCTCTGCTCCTGCTCAGGGTAATCTCTCTCTGGTTATCCTGTCCTGCAGAAATCCTCACTAGATTTCAATATCTGGTCTAATTTTCATTTCTGCTGTGAAAGTCTCCTAATGGCTCCTTCCCCTGGAAGTCTTCTGCTGTGAATTCCTCTACCATCTTGTCACTGTACATCTCACTGGGTGTCTGCATGTCAAAGTCTGTGTGTGTACATTCTTGCTTTGGCAAAATTACCTGATTTCCCTGATGGCTTCCCAGGTGGCGCTGGTAGTAAAGAACCCTCCTGCCAACACAAGAGATGTGGGTCTAGAAGATCCCCTAGAAGAGGGCATGGCAACTCACTCCAGTATTCTTGCCTGGAGAATCCCATGGGCAGAGGAGCCAAGAGGATACAGTCCATAGCGTTGCACAGAGTCAGACATGACTGAAATGATTTAGGGAGAGAATGAGCCCTGATGACCAGGGCCATGGGTTTTATTTTGTATCCATAGCACCTCACATACTGCTTTTGTGCATAGTGGGTGCTTGAAAATCTAAATTGGAGGGCATTTTTAATCTTTTGAAGATTGTGCAGAGACATTTCCCCCTATGAGGCATCACGAGGAGGGCTCTTTAAAAACAGCCAGTTATGTCATACAGCTAAGACATGTCCTGTGGGTGAGCTTGGGCTGTGGGGAAATTATTCTCAGTTGCTGCATAATATTGTTTCCTTTCCAAGATGCTCTTGTGGCACTCTGCTCACCTTGGTTTCTCAAGTGGAACTGCTGAATTCCATCCCATGTCCTGTTCAGGGAATGTTGCTGTTTTTCGAAGAACATTCCTCTAACTACCACCCCATCCCCACCCCTTGTTCTCTGGATCACCAGCAACCTGTGGAAGGAGCTGGCTGTCAAGAGGAGGGCAACATTCTGTGATACAATGGATTCCTTGTGGTATTTAAGAATTCTGTGGAGGAGGGTTCCCTTTCCTTGTGAGCGATGAACTTTTACTCACTTTGCACAACTTTCTCAGGTTGTATTCTGTCACATAGAGAATAATATAGCTTTCCTCAGAGGTGGCTCAGCTGTATTTTTTACATTAGTAAAATTTAGTAGTGCTATAAGCTAGTGACTGCAGCCCACCTGTTGAGAGTCCTCATCCATCACCGACTCCTGTGTAGCATGCTCTGCTCCTGCTCAGGGTAATCTCTCTCTGGTTATCCTGTCCTGCAGAAATCCTCACTAGATTTCAATATCTGGTCTAATTTTCATTTCTGCTGTGAAAGTCTCCTAATGGCTCCTTCCCCTGGAAGTCTTCTGCTGTGAATTCCTCTACCATCTTGTCACTGTACATCTCACTGGGTGTCTGCATGTCAAAGTCTGTGTGTGTACATTCTTGCTTTGGCAAAATTACCTGATTTCCCTGATGGCTTCCCAGGTGGCGCTGGTAGTAAAGAACCCTCCTGCCAACACAAGAGATGTGGGTCTAGAAGATCCCCTAGAAGAGGGCATGGCAACTCACTCCAGTATTCTTGCCTGGAGAATCCCATGGGCAGAGGAGCCAAGAGGATACAGTCCATAGCGTTGCACAGAGTCAGACATGACTGAAATGATTTAGGGAGAGAATGAGCCCTGATGACCAGGGCCATGGGTTTTATTTTGTATCCATAGCACCTCACATACTGCTTTTGTGCATAGTGGGTGCTTGAAAATCTAAATTGGAGGGCATTTTTAATCTTTTGAAGATTGTGCAGAGACATTTCCCTCTATGAGGCATCACTAGGAGGGCTCTTTAAAAACAGCCAGTTATGTCATACAGCTAAGACATGTCCTGTGGGTGAGCTTGGGCTGTGGGGAAATTATTCTCAGTTGCTGCATAATATTGTTTCCTTTCCAAGATGCTCTTGTGGCACTCTGCTCACCTTGGTTTCTCAAGTGGAACTGCTGAATTCCATCCCATGTCCTGTTCAGGGAATGTTGCTGTTTTTTCGAAGAACATTCCTCTAACTACCACCCCCCCATCCCCCACCCCTTGTTCTCTGGATCACCAGCAACCTGTGGAAGGAGCTGGCTGTCAAGAGGAGGGGCAACATTCTGTGATACAATGGATTCCTTGTGGTATTTAAGAATTCTGTGAGGTGCACAGATGGCTGCTACAGATTTTTTTTAAAAATTTCTTTGAAAGCATTCTGGAGGGCGTGGGGAAAGGATAAAGGTCTACTACTGACATAGATGTGTAATCTTTTTAAAATTTAAATATTCCCATTGCCTGAAGTTTCTAATTCTCATCGATTTCCCTATCATCTGAGTATTTGGCCCAGGGTGTCTATTGGTTTGCCAGGTATTATTATTTAGAATGTACTCTTTCTATGGCTGTTGACATTTGCTACAAAATAGGCTGTGCTTGTAGCTTTTTCTAGGGTGGTGCTTTCAGCCCTAGGTATGCATTGTAATGTGTAGGGAATTAAAAAAATTTGTTTGCACTTTCCCATATCAATGAAATGAAAATCTCTGGCATTGAGTTTGGAGGTGTATATATATATATATATATACACATATACATATATATATATATATATATATTTATATTTTGAAAAGCTCTCTCAAGATTCAAATGTGCATGTAAGGTTTTCACAAGATGCAGACATCCATCTCAGGTTGATAAGTTCTCATCCAGCAGTTATCTGAGATCTCACCTGGAGCTCGTGGAAAAGTGCCTGCTTAGTGATGAGTGGTTATATCGATTTTTAGTGATTACTTTGGTGACACCGATTTTGGGTGATTATTTCTGTATTTTCTTTTTATGGAAAGTATATGAGAAGAAACTGTGAAGAAGAGATAATTAGCAGGATTTGGGGATTCATCAAAGTGCCCAAAACAAATGTAGAAAGCCTAATAATTATTAGTTGAAAGCCTAATAATATTTTATGCTGAGTATTATGCTTTATAAAAATCTTCCATGCATTTAGAAAGATGTCTAAGTGCCTGATTAAAAAGCTGTTTATTTACTATGTTCACAAAAAAGGAAGGGGTGGAGGGAAAGACTGCCTTATGGTTGTATATGAGACAAGGTGTGTGAGTGTGTATGTGAGTGTGTGTATTAGTCACTCAGTCATGTCTGATTCTTTGTGATCCCACGGACTGTAGCCTGCCAGGCTCCTCTGTCCATGGAATTCTCCAGGCAATAATACTGTAGTGGGTTGCCATGCCCTTCTCCAGGGTATCTTCCCAATTCAGGGATTGAACCTGGGTCTCCCACATTGTAGGCAGATTCCTTGCCATCTGAGCCACTGGGGAACATGAGACAAAGTAGTTAAAAAAATATCACTAAAGTGTGGGCTTTTATGGAGTCCCATTTGGGGGAATCTCATATAGGACTATTAATTTTTCTCTCAAACACCATTAATAGACAACCAGATAGTACTTGCTGCAGAATTCTGTGTCCTTCTGCCTTTCATATGGACATCTGGGGAAATATTTGATGAAGACAGAAGAGAACTGTCTCATGAGAAAAATAAGTATTTACTTTCCTCTTGGTGAGCATGTTCTACAGCTTGTAGAACTGTGCATTTTGCTTGGTGAGTTAATGCTTTCTGAGAAGCTATTCTTCAGGGGTATGTAAGGAGTGCTGAATCCCTTTGACTGCTGCTTAAAGACTCTACCATTGCTTGGTTTTGGACTCTTAAAAGAAACACAACCAGTATCAGAACTTATTCTATTAACTGTGCTCGTGCTCAGGTGCTCAGTCGTGTCTGGTTCTCTATGATCTCATGGATTGTTTTCCCCTAGGCTCTATCCATGGGATTTTTTTCCAGGTAAAAATACTGAAGTGGGTTGCCGTTTCCTCCTCCAGGAGATCTTCCTGACCCATGGATCAAACCAGTGTCTTCTGCATTGGCAGGCGGATTCATTCTTTACTACTTCCCGTGCTTGCCACCTGGGAAGCCCCTCTGTTAATTGCAGTAACACTTAAAACCCTACTTATCTTCATCTATTATTTACTCTGCTACCTGTTTTCTCCTTTTAACATAATCAAGCAATTCTTTCCCATACATTTTAAAATCTTAAGCATTGTTTTAACTTTTGTTTTTCCTTTGAATGTCCCATCTCCCTGAAACCTGCTTCTCCCATGGTCTTTTCTTCTGTGAAAATGGCAACTCCATTCTTTCTAGTTGCTCAGACTAAGACTTTGGGATGGTCGAGATTTCACCTGTGAGTCCTCCACAAAGATAGTTAACAGTAGCTTCAAAATATATTTTGTTACCTTTCTTGCTCTGTTGCACCTAGTTCAAGTCATCTCTTTTCTCTCCTGGTATATTGCTGAACTCTCTTGACCCCCTTCTTCCTTCCACCCTTCACCCTCAGCTACAACTAGCACAACAGCCAGAGGGATCCAAATGAAGTAAGGTATCATTCTTAAGTCCTGAATCTTCCAATAACTTTCTGTTTCATTCAATGTAAAAGCCAGCCTCCATGGTTCTGACTAATTTAGTACTACTGTGACTGTATTTTCTACTACTTTCTTCCTTGGTCACTCAGCTCCAGCCACAGTGACTTTATAGTCTTTCTAGAACAAACCCAACTCTCTGCCTCTGAGCCTTTGCAGTGGGTGTATCCTTTGTCTGGAACACTCTTCCTTCAGATCTCCCTATGCTGGACTTACTCATCTCTTTCAGGTCTCAGTTATTTAGCTTCCTGATAACTCCAGTGACAAATTACAATCACAACCTCTTCATCATTCTTCTCTCTCTTTTTCTTAAAAGAAATCCTTTGACTGCTGCTTAAAGACTCTACCATTGCTTGGTTTTGGACTCTTAAAAGAAACACAACCAGTATCAGAACTTATTCTATTAACTGTGCTCGTGCTCAGGTGCTCAGTCGTGTCTGGTTCTCTATGATCTCATGGATTGTTTTCCCCTAGGCTCTATCCATGGGATTTTTTTCCAGGTAAAAATACTGAAGTGGGTTGCCGTTTCCTCCTCCAGGAGATCTTCCTGACCCATGGATCAAACCAGTGTCTTCTGCATTGGCAGGCGGATTCATTCTTTACTACTTCCCGTGCTTGCCACCTGGGAAGCCCCTCTGTTAATTGCAGTAACACTTAAAACCCTACTTATCTTCATCTATTATTTACTCTGCTACCTGTTTTCTCCTTTTTAACATAATCAAGCAATTCTTTCCCATACATTTTAAAATCTTAAGCATTGTTTTAACTTTTGTTTTTCCTTTGAATGTCCCATCTCCCTGAAACCTGCTTCTCCCATGGTCTTTTCTTCTGTGAAAATGGCAACTCCATTCTTTCTAGTTGCTCAGACTAAGACTTTGGGATGGTCGAGATTTCACCTGTGAGTCCTCCACAAAGATAGTTAACAGTAGCTTCAAAATATATTTTGTTACCTTTCTTGCTCTGTTGCACCTAGTTCAAGTCATCTCTTTTCTCTCCTGGTATATTGCTGAACTCTCTTGACCCCCTTCTTCCTTCCACCCTTCACCCTCAGCTACAACTAGCACAACAGCCAGAGGGATCCAAATGAAGTAAGGTATCATTCTTAAGTCCTGAATCTTCCAATAACTTTCTGTTTCATTCAATGTAAAAGCCAGCCTCCATGGTTCTGACTAATTTAGTACTACTGTGACTGTATTTTCTACTACTTTCTTCCTTGGTCACTCAGCTCCAGCCACAGTGACTTTATAGTCTTTCTAGAACAAACCCAACTCTCTGCCTCTGAGCCTTTGCAGTGGGTGTATCCTTTGTCTGGAACACTCTTCCTTCAGATCTCCCTATGCTGGACTTACTCATCTCTTTCAGGTCTCAGTTATTTAGCTTCCTGATAACTCCAGTGACAAATTACAATCACAACCTCTTCATCATTCTTCTCTGTCATTTTTTTCTTCAAAGGACTATCACCGTCAAACATATTATGTATGCTGTCTATCTGTCTGTTTCTACCTGTTTTGTAATAGCTATATACCTGTCTGCTTTTTACTCTCTTGTTTCACCCTCATCAAGAGGCCCTTTAGTTTCTTTTTGCTTTCTGCCCTTAGGGTGGTATCATCTGCATGTCTGAGGTTGTTGATTTTCCCCCAGTACTCTTGATTCCAGCTTGTGAGTCATCCACCCCAGCATTTTGTATAATGTATTCTGCAGAGAAGCTAAATAAGCAGGGTGACAATATATAGCTTTGATGTATTCCTTTCCCAATTTGGAACTAGTCTGTGTTCCTTGTCCTGTTCTGTTTCTTCTTGACTTGCATACAGGTTTCTCAGGTGACAGATAAGGTGGTCTGGTATTCCCATCTCTTTAGGTTCCACAGATGGTTGTGATCAAAAAACTGGCTTAAAACTTAACATTCAAAGATCTAAGATTGTGGCATCCAGTCCCATCACTTCATGGCAAGTAGACAGGGAAAAAAGTGGCAACAGTGACAGATTTTATTTCCTTGTGCTCCAAAATCACTGAATGCTGACTGCAGCCACAAAATTAGTCAATGTATTAAAAAACAGAGACATCACTTTGCTGACAAAGGTTTGTCTAGTCAAAGCTGTGGTTTTCCCAGTAGTCATGAATGGGTGTGAGAGTTAGACCATAAAGAATTCTGAGCACCAAAGAACTGATGCTTTTGAAGTATGTTTCTGGAGAAGACTCTTGAGATTCCCTTGGACTGCAAGGAGATCAAACCAGTCATTCCTAAAGGAAATCAGCTCTGAAAGGGCCGATGCTGAAACTGAAGCTCCAATACTTTAGCCATCTGATCTGAAGAGCCAACTCATTGGAAAACACCCTGATGCTGTGAAAGATTGAGGGCAAGAGGAGAAGGAGATAACAGAGGATGAGATGGTTGGGTGGCATTACCAACCCAGTGGGCTTAAGTTTGAGCAAACTCTGGGAGATAGTGAAGGACAGGGAAGCCTGTCATGCTGTAGTTCATGGGGTCACAAAGAGTTGAACAAAACTTAACAATTGAGCAACCACAGCCTACCTGGTTTTCCCTGGTGGCTCAGTGGTAAAGAACTTGGCCACCAATGCAGGAGACGCAAGTTCAATCCCCGGGTCTAGAAGATCCTCTGGAGAAGGAAATGGCAACCCACTCTAGTATTTTTGCCTGGGAAATCCCAAGGACAGAGGAACCTGGTTGGCTACAGGGTGTCACAGAAGAGATGGACATAATGTGCGGCTAAACAAAAACAACACAACAGCAATCTACCTAACTACTATCTATCTGCTATCTCTCTTTGTCCTCCAGCTGTCCCATACTCTGGTCACTCTTGTGTTGCCATGATCTAGAACATTACTGACACTCAAAGGCTCAGAAGCACTTGTAGACTGAACATTGAATGAATGAATAATGTATGCTAATTTACATTAGCATACTAGTGATTTGGCTTCTGACATAGCTACCAAACTTCTGTGATACGTGGAAACAGAAGGTGGTCTGGTATTCCCATCTCTTTAGGTTCCACAGATGGTTGTGATCAAAAAACTGGCTTAAAACTTAACATTCAAAGATCTAAGATTGTGGCATCCAGTCCCATCACTTCATGGCAAGTAGACAGGGAAAAAAGTGGCAACAGTGACAGATTTTATTTCCTTGTGCTCCAAAATCACTGAATGCTGACTGCAGCCACAAAATTAGTCAATGTATTAAAAAACAGAGACATCACTTTGCTGACAAAGGTTTGTCTAGTCAAAGCTGTGGTTTTCCCAGTAGTCATGAATGGGTGTGAGAGTTAGACCATAAAGAATTCTGAGCACCAAAGAACTGATGCTTTTGAAGTATGTTTCTGGAGAAGACTCTTGAGATTCCCTTGGACTGCAAGGAGATCAAACCAGTCATTCCTAAAGGAAATCAGCTCTGAAAGGGCCGATGCTGAAACTGAAGCTCCAATACTTTAGCCATCTGATCTGAAGAGCCAACTCATTGGAAAACACCCTGATGCTGTGAAAGATTGAGGGCAAGAGGAGAAGGAGATAACAGAGGATGAGATGGTTGGGTGGCATTACCAACCCAGTGGGCTTAAGTTTGAGCAAACTCTGGGAGATAGTGAAGGACAGGGAAGCCTGTCATGCTGTAGTTCATGGGGTCACAAAGAGTTGAACAAAACTTAACAATTGAGCAACCACAGCCTACCTGGTTTTCCCTGGTGGCTCAGTGGTAAGAACTTGGCCACCAATGCAGGAGACGCAAGTTCAATCCCCGGGTCTAGAAGATCCTCTGGAGAAGGAAATGGCAACCCACTCTAGTATTTTTGCCTGGGAAATCCCAAGGACAGAGGAACCTGGTTGGCTACAGGGTGTCACAGAAGAGATGGACATAATGTGCGGCTAAACAAAAACAACACAACAGCAATCTACCTAACTACTATCTATCTGCTATCTCTCTTTGTCCTCCAGCTGTCCCATACTCTGGTCACTCTTGTGTTGCCATGATCTAGAACATTACTGACACTCAAAGGCTCAGAAGCACTTGTAGACTGAACATTGAATGAATGAATAATGTATGCTAATTTACATTAGCATACTAGTGATTTGGCTTCTGACATAGCTACCAAACTTCTGTGATACGTGGAAACAGAATTCTGGATTTTAAGAGTAATGTCTGTGCATTAGTTGATTAAAAATGTTTTAGGTGAGATAATGTTTTCCAGTAGGCTAGTCAAGATCATCTGAAAGCATCACAATAGTCCTCCTGGGTCCTTGAAGCCAGTGGTTATAATATTGTTCTTTATTTCTCCCTGATTCTGTTGAATATGATATTAAGCAGCTGAAATTATATACTGAGAAGTGACCACAGGGTAGAGAAAAATTTTGAGTAGAATGAAACAAAACAGTAAAAGTTGCAATGTTTAGGAAATTATTCACCTAAAGAATGAGATTATGTGTGATTTTTATATCTGTATTTTAAAATATTATATAATTAATATAAATATTTGAAAGGATTACACACCTAAACTAGTTTTAAAACAATGAAATAGAGAAAAACTATCTATCATATTTTAACAATGTGTTTTCAGTTCCTATAAATAAGCATGTATCTACTGAGAGAAGATGGAGAAGGAAATGGCAGCCCTTCCTGTTTTCTTGCCTGGGAAACCCCATGGACAGAGGAACCTGGTGGGCTATAGTCCATAGGGTTGCCAAGAGTTGGACATGACTGAAGCAACTTAGCACACAGCCATGCATGCATGTAGGTGGGGTAGGTGGTCACAGACCAACTGGGGTTAGGGTAGCCAAGTTGAGGCCTGAAGAATGAGGCTAAGGCAGCTTAACAAGAGTGCTCCAGATGGAGGGGAAGGAAGAGGAGACCAGGAAGTCTGGACCATAGTGAACAAGGAGCAGAATTCAGTGCCAGAAAATTAGCTAGGATCAAATCATTTAGGACTGGGGCTGTGGTAAGGACTGTTGATAGCACTCTAAGAGTAGTGGAGCTGTGAGTGGTTTTAAAAAGGATCTAGTATCTTTTGATAATTTTTTTTAATTTATGGGCTGCACTGTGTGACATATGGGATTTTATTTCCTTCACCAGGGATTGAGCCTGCACTCCTTATGCTTCAAATTTGGAAAAAGGGCCTAGATGATCTTATTTTGTTTTAAGGTCTCTCTGGCCACTAAAAGGAAGTAATGTAGAGGGATGAGAATGGAAAGAGATGATGTGTTGGATTTTTTAGTTGCAGACCAAGCAATGGAAGTGTAGATGGGTATCTTAAATCCTAAATAGCTAGATTTAAGATACATTTTGGATGCTGAGAGATCTTGCTTAGCTTAGTTGTGGTAGGTGAGAGAGATCGTAGGGGTTTGGAGGGTGATGAAGAATGGGTGGGTGAAGAAAAAGGATTAAACTATATATGACTCCTAGATCTTTGATTGAACAGCTGGTGCATAGGAAAGACTGGAGGAGAAATTGGCTTCGAGGGAATTAAAATAATTTTATTTTGATCATGTTGAATTTGAAATGCTTCTTTCAGTCCAAGTGGGAATATCAAGTAGGCAGCCAGAAGCATGAACCTGGAGCTGACAAATGAAGTCTAGACTGGAAGTTCAAACTTGGCATGTGTTAGTATACAGATTCTTTTTGCACCGTTGTATGGATGCATGCACTTAAGGAATGAACTGTAAATACAGATGAGATGAGGCTCAGGGTAAAGCAAACACACACATTTAAAACATTTGGCAAAGAAGGAGACAGCAGCAAGAGTGGTCGTCTTTTTCTTTTTCTTTTTAACAGACTTTGAAAGAGGAGGGAAGTCAGGAGTGTGTGTTATCATGGAAATCAAGAGATAATATCATTTAAAGGATGTGGGATTGCTAAGCTATGTCTGGTTGTACTCAGAAGTTAAGCAAGACAATACGGCCTTCAGACTTGGTGCCTTGGTCAGGATCTCAGTAAAGAGGTGGACAAACCAATTCAGGCTGCCTAGATGTTATTCTTAGCTTCATCCCACACTGCCCAGGGCTTACCTGAGTAACAGTTGTTGAGTCCACTCGGGTATTCTAGGTGTATAACTTTTCTGAAGATCTGGTCTTCCCCTCCCTCTCTACTTTGAGGTAGTTGAGGAATAATCTTGAACACACTGAATCCAAAAGGAGAACATTACATACTCCATGGGGGCTGGATATCTCTGGTACTACTCTAGAGGGTTATAACTTCTATATGGAAGATGCTGAGGATAGCAGGAGAAAGATGGCCAAAAACTCTTTGATGTTCTTCTCTTTGAGAGATGGGGTTTGTTACCCTTCCCTTGAAACTGGGGGCTCTATGGCTGCCTTGACAGAATAGGGCAGAAGTATAAAAGTCATATTGGGTCAGTTTACATCCCTGGCCTTAAGAGATTGGGACCTTCTACTTCCTGTCTCTGGGAACCCTTGCACTTGGAGCCTGGGGATGCCATGTAAGGATTCTGACTACCCTGCTGGAGATTACATGGAGAGACCCTAGATCTTTGATTGAACAGCTGGTGCATAGGAAAGACTGGAGGAGAAATTGGCTTCGAGGGAATTAAAATAATTTTATTTTGATCATGTTGAATTTGAAATGCTTCTTTCAGTCCAAGTGGGAATATCAAGTAGGCAGCCAGAAGCATGAACCTGGAGCTGACAAATGAAGTCTAGACTGGAAGTTCAAACTTGGCATGTGTTAGTATACAGATTCTTTTTGCACCGTTGTATGGATGCATGCACTTAAGGAATGAACTGTAAATACAGATGAGATGAGGCTCAGGGTAAAGCAAACACACACATTTAAAACATTTGGCAAAGAAGGAGACAGCAGCAAGAGTGGTCGTCTTTTTCTTTTTCTTTTTAACAGACTTTGAAAGAGGAGGGAAGTCAGGAGTGTGTGTTATCATGGAAATCAAGAGATAATATCATTTAAAGGATGTGGGATTGCTAAGCTATGTCTGGTTGTACTCAGAAGTTAAGCAAGACAATACGGCCTTCAGACTTGGTGCCTTGGTCAGGATCTCAGTAAAGAGGTGGACAAACCAATTCAGGCTGCCTAGATGTTATTCTTAGCTTCATCCCACACTGCCCAGGGCTTACCTGAGTAACAGTTGTTGAGTCCACTCGGGTATTCTAGGTGTATAACTTTTCTGAAGATCTGGTCTTCCCCTCCCTCTCTACTTTGAGGTAGTTGAGGAATAATCTTGAACACACTGAATCCAAAAGGAGAACATTACATACTCCATGGGGGCTGGATATCTCTGGTACTACTCTAGAGGGTTATAACTTCTATATGGAAGATGCTGAGGATAGCAGGAGAAAGATGGCCAAAAACTCTTTGATGTTCTTCTCTTTGAGAGATGGGGTTTGTTACCCTTCCCTTGAAACTGGGGGCTCTATGGCTGCCTTGACAGAATAGGGCAGAAGTATAAAAGTCATATTGGGTCAGTTTACATCCCTGGCCTTAAGAGATTGGGACCTTCTACTTCCTGTCTCTGGGAACCCTTGCACTTGGAGCCTGGGGATGCCATGTAAGGATTCTGACTACCCTGCTGGAGAGATTACATGGAGAGACCCTAAGACCCCCTAGAGGATAAGAAGAGCCTACCTAGCTGAGCCCAGCCTTCCAGGCACATGAATGAAAGTGTCTTATATCTTTAAGATCAACCCAGCTCTTTGCTGAAGACCATCAAATGATTCCATTTGATGTCTATGGAGTAGAATTCCAAACCCACAAAGTCAGAAGATATTTTAAAACATGCTTATTGTTTTGAGCCATAAAGTTTTAGGGTAGATTGTTATGTAGCAATAGGTAAGAAGAGCCCTAGGAGGCTGCGTGGGCATTTAGGTCAGTTGTCCTTAAGCAGAAGACTTGTTGTCCTTTGCACAAGAACAGTATTGTTTCTTTGTTGCTGTTTGAATTATCTATTTTTATTTGGTGTCAGTCACAAGTTTGTTTTCTTTTTTAGCAAATAAGTGGTAATAAAAGAAAACCTTATTGAAGAAACTGTCAAATAGTGAATGATCAGAATTTTTAAGTGAATGTGAAGAATAACCTAGTTTACCTTCTTCCCATAGGCCTGCTATTGTCTAACTCATTACATCTGCATCACCGATGTTCGTTATGCTGACCTTGATTTTCTGTATCTTATTTTAGTGTCAAGTGTTGCATAGGTGATACCACAGGACAATGATGTAATTGATGGAATAGTGCCAAGAAGCACAGTTAAAGGATGGAAAGTTTATTTTGTTGCAGAATATGCAGAAATTTACCTCTAAGCAGGTAACCATGAGAATCAAACTGTTCACCATGCTCCCAGACACTGAATCCAAAAGGAGAACATTACATACTCCATGGGGGCTGGATATCTCTGGTACTACTCTAGAGGGTTATAACTTCTATATGGAAGATGCTGAGGATAGCAGGAGAAAGATGGCCAAAAACTCTTTGATGTTCTTCTCTTTGAGAGATGGGGTTTGTTACCCTTCCCTTGAAACTGGGGCTCTATGGCTGCCTTGACAGAATAGGGCAGAAGTATAAAAGTCATATTGGGTCAGTTTACATCCCTGGCCTTAAGAGATTGGGACCTTCTACTTCCTGTCTCTGGGAACCCTTGCACTTGGAGCCTGGGGATGCCATGTAAGGATTCTGACTACCCTGCTGGAGAGATTACATGGAGAGACCCTAAGACCCCCTAGAGGATAAGAAGAGCCTACCTAGCTGAGCCCAGCCTTCCAGGCACATGAATGAAAGTGTCTTATATCTTTAAGATCAACCCAGCTCTTTGCTGAAGACCATCAAATGATTCCATTTGATGTCTATGGAGTAGAATTCCAAACCCACAAAGTCAGAAGATATTTTAAAACATGCTTATTGTTTTGAGCCATAAAGTTTTAGGGTAGATTGTTATGTAGCAATAGGTAAGAAGAGCCCTAGGAGGCTGCGTGGGCATTTAGGTCAGTTGTCCTTAAGCAGAAGACTTGTTGTCCTTTGCACAAGAACAGTATTGTTTCTTTGTTGCTGTTTGAATTATCTATTTTTATTTGGTGTCAGTCACAAGTTTGTTTTTCTTTTTTTTAGCAAATAAGTGGTAATAAAAGAGAAAACCTTATTGAAGAAACTGTCAAATAGTGAATGATCAGAATTTTTAAGTGAATGTGAAGAATAACCTAGTTTACCTTCTTCCCATAGGCCTGCTATTGTCTAACTCATTACATCTGCATCACCGATGTTCGTTATGCTGACCTTGATTTTCTGTATCTTATTTTAGTGTCAAGTGTTGCATAGGTGATACCACAGGACAATGATGTAATTGATGGAATAGTGCCAAGAAGCACAGTTAAAGGATGGAAAGTTTATTTTGTTGCAGAATATGCAGAAATTTACCTCTAAGCAGGTAACCATGAGAATCAAACTGTTCACCATGCTCCCAGACACAGGATCAGGCATTCTGATTTCCCAGGGGAACTCCAAAGAAACATCACCGTGGCATAAAGATGTCACGGGGTTCATTCTTAGGTTTCGTTTGCCACTTTGTTTGTGTCCCTTGGCCAGGGCCAGGACTAGAAGAGGGGAACGAGGTGGCCAAGGCACAGGTTTTAAGGAGACACTCATAGGGTTATACAAATGCAGGATCAACGCCCAAGTGTGTGAGTGCCTCCTTAAATTTTTCCATCAGAGCATCTCACTCACCTCCCCAAGTTCAGTGTCCACTCCTATCCTCTCCCAGCTGTTCTGAATTTCCTGTATGCCAACCCTGATACCAGATCCATGTAACTGATGCAGAACATCTCCAGCATATTTCTGAGTGATAGCTTCAGCAGCAGGTGAAATTGAGGTCAGTTTTCCAGGCATCTCTGGATATTGAGAGCAGAACCAGACACTAGATTTGCTGAAAGTCCATTTCTGTAAATTAATTTTCTAGTATTATTGCTGACTAGAATGTTTGAAGCCGCCTTCCCCACCACGGTGGAAGACAAAAAATTAGCTGTACCTAAGATGCTCATGCTTGTCCACAGATAACTTTTACTTGATGGGACAAGTTATTAAGTGAACTTCCCTGCTGAGTTTCTTTCTCCAGGTCCCTTAATGTCTTGCTTTAGTTTTGCACAATGCACTTGTTACCTGCTGTTGCAGTTATTATGGTACATGAACACATCTTTCAGCTTACCCTTAGGAACCAATTGGTTTTTAAAAATTTGATTTTTGCCTCATGGTAGACTGAGCTGTAAAGTGAATCTCTAGACTAGATTATAATCACTGTTTGCTAAAAGAGACACCTTTAGATTCCAGTATAATTTGGTGTGTTATCACAAGAACCTGAAAGCATGGGAAGAGATTGTCCATGTGACTTTGAAACTGTGGTTGAAATAGCGTTGTTTTAGCCTTTGACTTTTCTTAAGGAGGAAATGAGATACATGACAAATCAGGCAACAGTAGCAGTAAAGAGCAAGTTAAATCTTAAAAAACATGAAATAGGTGATTAGGATTGGCAATATACAGACTACTGCATATAAAGGAGATACCTGGTAAGAACATGCTGTATAATCCAGGGAACTAATCCTCTGTAAATGGTCTATATGGGGAAAAAAACTAAAAAAAAAAAAAAAAAAAAGAGGGAATGTATGTATAACTGATTAACTTTCCAGTACACCTGAAACTAACCCAACATTGTAGATCAACTATACTCCTGTAAAAATTTAAATAAATAAATCTTTAAATGGTAAAAAATTAAGTAGGGAAAATATGAAAAATCAAATAGGTCTAATAACTGAGGGAGTTAATCAGGCTACAAAAATTAGGGCACATTAAAGAATCAGGTGTTTTAGTAGCTTTATGGCATAGCAAGCTTTCCCTTTTTTTAAATGCGCATCTGTAAGGGATTAAGTATATAATTAGAAATCTCAGTCCGTTCTCTACTTTAGATTTATATCTTTGCCAAGTATTCTTATTAATTCAGTCAGATTAGATCTGTGAGACTGATGATCCTTATAGAAATAGTGCCTTGCATAGTGATCTGATGCTAAAAATACCATTCTTAGGGGCTAACTCTTTTGTACTCTAAAACTCAAGTTTTATGTCACCAAAAAGAAAGTCTTCTCTCTGTTCTATTCCTAGCCATTTGGTAAATACTTTCAAAAAGGAAGAATACATAAAGTAATTAGGCTGTATGCATTATAGATACTCTGAAGAGGACAACTAAGGAAGTTCAGAACAAAACATTAATTCCTGAGATGTCAACCAGTTGAGCCACCTCTGGTCACTAGTGAGAAACATATCCTACATTGGCTTATAATTTACCTCCACTATTAGCTTGCTTTCTGTGCTATAAAGAATTCCAGCTACAATTACATATAGGACAACATTTTCTCTTACTTACTCAGTATCACATTTTGCCCTCAGCTGCTGCCTTAAGAACTCTTCATCCTACTCTTGATAAGTTTCATTAATTTAGGAAGTGGAACAGATGATGTGAAGATGCATGCAATTGATTAATAATAATAAGCCTCTTCTGAAAGTTGTCTGTATCATAAGTTTAATACTATGCTGGTCTTTTTTCTTTTATGATTTCTTAAAAAAATTTTGATCTATAATTCACACAGAACATTACAATAGTTTCAGATGTATAATATAACAATTTGATATTTGTATGACATGTAGAATGATCACCATACTAAGTCTAGTTAACATTCATCACCATACATGGTTACAAAATTTTTCTTTTCTTGTGATGAAGACTTTTCAGATTTGCTCTCTTAGCAACTTTCAAATATGCAATACAGTAATAAAACCTAGAGTCACCATGCTGTGCATTACATTCCCATGACTTTTCTTGTATGATTTATTGGTGTGTGTGTTTTTTTCTAGAAAGCTTTTCTTAGCTAAAGGTCATAAAAAATCTCTATTCTAAAATGTTAAAATTTTGCTATATGTATATATCTTTAATATACTTAGAATTAGTTTTTGTTTATGAGGTTGTGTGTGTATGTGTGCCCAGTTGTGTCTGATTCTTTGCAGTGCCTAGCCTGCCAGGCTCCTCTGTCCATGGAATTTTCCAGGCAAGAATACTAGAGTGGGTTGCTATTTCCTATTCAAGGGGATCTTCCTGACTCAGGGATTGAACCTGCATCTCCTGCCCACATCTCCTCCATTGCAGGCAGATTCTTTACCGTTGAGTCACTGGAGGAAAATGTCTCTATGATGTAGTATAGACATCTCAGTTTATTATTTTTCTCACATGGATAACTGATTGTTCTAGTATATTTATTGAAATATTCTTTGATGTGTCCTCCTAGTTATTTTCTCTGATACCCTTCCCATGTATCAAGTTTCCATGGAGGCAGGGGTCTGTTTCAGAATCCTCTATTCTATTAGACAGTTTTATAATCCCCTTACCAATACCATAGTCTTAATTACTACAAGTTTATAAGAAACTTTGATATTTGGTCCTTCTACTTAGTTCAAAATCTCTAGGCTATTCTTGGCTTTACGTTTTCATAAAAATTATAGAATTAGCTTGTCAAATTTCATGAAAAACTTTGTTGTTATTTTCATTGGAGCTGCCTTTGATTCACAGATTGAGGAGATTTTCATTTTGACATTGTTTACACCTTAGTTTATTCTGGTGTTTTAAAATTCTCCATAATGTTTTGTAATTTTCTCCACATAGCATATCTTTACATAGTCCATTGTGAATGAAACCTTTTGGAAATTTTATTTCCTAATCCAGTATTATCCATATAAAAGAATACTATTGATTTTAGAATGTGGCTTTTGTATTTCACTACTTGGCCAATCTTTTTATCACTCATAGTAATTTATTCATATATTTTCTTGGATTTTCTATATTGATAATCATATCATGTATATTCAGGGTCAATTTTATTTCTTCTTTCCCAATTCTTATTCCTCTCAATATTTTTCTTGACTTAATGCACTGGTTAGGATGTCTGTAGGATACTAAATGTCTGTCTGAATAGTGGGAATCCTTGCCCTGGAATAGAATTTAAAGGGAGTGTTTCTAAAGTTTTAAACATTTATTTTATTTATTTATCTTTTGGGGGGTGGAGTGGGGAGGGAGGGAATGGGCGGGCCACTTCTATTGGTCTTTCATTTCTCTGTTTTCATCCGTCTTTGTTCTTTGGCTCCTGTGGGCCTCCCATCGCGATGGCTGCTGTCGTCGCAGAGTGCAGGCTCTGGGCACATGCACCCCAGAACTCCGGCTCGGTAGTTGGACACATCAGTCCAGCCACTCCGCAGCACGTGGGATCTTCCCAGGCCAGGGATCGAACCGGCGCCCCTTGCACTGCAAGGTGGTGTCCTTACCCACTGGACCACCAGGGAAGCCCTAAAGTTTTAGTATTAAGTGTGATGTTAGCTGTAAATCTTTGGCAAAACTATCATCATATAATAAGCAAAGTGATTGCACTCCTATGAAAGGTGTGAAACAACAGATTTTTGGAACAAAGTATGGTCCTCACTTTGCAATTGGTCCCAAAGCTGTGATTGATATTCATCATCACACCCCTCTCTATCTCACTCTGGAGTTCATTCACGCTAGACAGCATTTAAACAGGTCTAAGTTGCTTGCCTGGTCAATGACCTAGATCTTCATCCCTTAAGATCTGAGCCTTTGTCTATTTTTATATTTGTTTTTAAACTCTGTAGACCATAGCTGCTGAGATTTCCCATTTATTATGATCACAAGACACACAAATAGCCCAGGGAATTCTCTGGTTTCTAGACACCACCTTTTCTGCTCCTGTTGTATAGAACCAATCCTAGATCTTGATCATAATCAGAGTCAATAATGCTCACTTTGACAGTGATCCTTTCTTTGGCTGCTGGACCACTGGAATGAGGAATCTATATGACTGACTAGACGTTACAACTTTTGATGTACACTGTGTCTTCTGCTAGAAGCTTCCCCTTCTCTGTGAACCAGGAGTTCACAAGCTGATGCTAAGGTTATGGAGAGAAGGAACAAGTGGGTTACTGATAATAATGGTAACAGGGCCCAATTGTACTTCCACCTGTTGGTTTCAGATCAGCATGTTCTAGTTATTACAGAAAAAGCCCTCTGATTGCCACTCCAGCCTTGATGCCTCAAGGGTAATTATTTCTACATTGTCTCTTATAATCAAGTGTCACTACTTGGCCTCTGTTATTCCCAAATCCCATCCACACCACAGATGTAGTGACGTTAGTGTCAGGAGCACTGGTCCATGCAGTATCTCCTATGCCTTTAACCTACAGAGGACCACCATTGCCTAGCTTCTCAGTGAGTCTGGTATGACTCTCGCCTGTTCATTCTATCTTTGGCCATTGGTGGAGCATACACTCAGGTGGTAAGTTATCCAGCCTTACTTAAATCCATCCTAACATTCCACGTCTCAGAGTCCTCTGGCTCCTCCCTTAATACTCTGTTAGGACAACTCCATCTCTCTCTCTCTCATGTACCATAGACTGTTACCATGTTCAGTCTCCAAGGGGCCACACTAGTACATTTTTAGACCAGTCTCAGGTGATTTTGCCAGAATATTAAGCTCCTAAATCACAGGGAAAAGCTCTTATATCAATACATTCTTTTCTGTTACAACTGTATTTTTGTCTTCTAGTTCAAAACCTCAAAGATCTATTGCCAAATGTATTCTCCATCCTCCAGGTACCTATTTGGGCACACTGGAAAGTCCTGCAGTTCTAAGAACACATTTCTTTGTTCTTTCCATAGCAGGGGCTTTATTTCTTTCCTTGGGTTGTGCTGTGATCTAGTATGCAGGAAATAAGACAAGATGGGTTAGTTCTTGAGGTAGACAAGCTTGATCATGTGGTGTACCTTCCTTAGGTGAGATCTTTACAGATCTCCAGGTGAGAGGGAGCTCTACTCTAGAAGGAAGGAAGATGCTGCTTCTTCCAGGGTGGGGAAATTCAAAAGATCCTAGGGATGCAAAAATTCTCAGGCTCACTCTTATCCTTTCTTTGGCTGCTGGACCACTGGAATGAGGAATCTATATGACTGACTAGACGTTACAACTTTTGATGTACACTGTGTCTTCTGCTAGAAGCTTCCCCTTCTCTGTGAACCAGGAGTTCACAAGCTGATGCTAAGGTTATGGAGAGAAGGAACAAGTGGGTTACTGATAATAATGGTAACAGGGCCCAATTGTACTTCCACCTGTTGGTTTCAGATCAGCATGTTCTAGTTATTACAGAAAAAGCCCTCTGATTGCCACTCCAGCCTTGATGCCTCAAGGGTAATTATTTCTACATTGTCTCTTATAATCAAGTGTCACTACTTGGCCTCTGTTATTCCCAAATCCCATCCACACCACAGATGTAGTGACGTTAGTGTCAGGAGCACTGGTCCATGCAGTATCTCCTATGCCTTTAACCTACAGAGGACCACCATTGCCTAGCTTCTCAGTGAGTCTGGTATGACTCTCGCCTGTTCATTCTATCTTTGGCCATTGGTGGAGCATACACTCAGGTGGTAAGTTATCCAGCCTTACTTAAATCCATCCTAACATTCCACGTCTCAGAGTCCTCTGGCTCCTCCCTTAATACTCTGTTAGGACAACTCCATCTCTCTCTCTCTCATGTACCATAGACTGTTACCATGTTCAGTCTCCAAGGGGCCACACTAGTACATTTTTAGACCAGTCTCAGGTGATTTTGCCAGAATATTAAGCTCCTAAATCACAGGGAAAAGCTCTTATATCAATACATTCTTTTCTGTTACAACTGTATTTTTGTCTTCTAGTTCAAAACCTCAAAGATCTATTGCCAAATGTATTCTCCATCCTCCAGGTACCTATTTGGGCACACTGGAAAGTCCTGCAGTTCTAAGAACACATTTCTTTGTTCTTTCCATAGCAGGGGCTTTATTTCTTTCCTTGGGTTGTGCTGTGATCTAGTATGCAGGAAATAAGACAAGATGGGTTAGTTCTTGAGGTAGACAAGCTTGATCATGTGGTGTACCTTCCTTAGGTGAGATCTTTACAGATCTCCAGGTGAGAGGGAGCTCTACTCTAGAAGGAAGGAAGATGCTGCTTCTTCCAGGGTGGGGAAATTCAAAAGATCCTAGGGATGCAAAATTCTCAGGTCTTTCTACATCCAGGTCTCAAGGGCTCACTCTTATCCTGCTCAGGTCCCTGCTTTAGACATAGGAGTCACATCAGAGACCCTTGTAGCTCTGTGCCTTTAACAGTAAATCCTGAACCTAATTTGCAACATAGTCTGCCCTGTGCTTGCGTATAAGGCCAGTCTACCCCACAAGCCTTATTATTCCCCTCCTGCTGTGCTGTGTTCAAGTGCAGAAACCAGTGGTTCTCCTTTCACCCTACCTTATTTCCATCTGCTATGGTGAAACCATAAGATGGTGACACTGATCAGTGGTGAGTCCTTAATTCCAGAGTGCCACCCTGAGGGCCAGCTCCCTAAAGCACATCCTGATACCAGTCTTTTGGGTTTACTTCTTCCAGAAGGCAGAATGTGGATACAGGCTTCCATTTGGGAAGTGGTAGTTGAGAGGTGATTCCATGGAGCTGATGTGAGCTTCAGGAGAGTGAAATGGAGGCGGAGGGAAAGGCAAATGTAAAGGTTTATTATCAAGGGTCCACTGCCATGGACAGCCAGAACACATTATATAGTCCTTCAGTCTAGTGAATAGAGCCAGTTCACACTGTGCACTGAGACATGTAAGAGTGGAGCATTTTCTCAAACTCCCATCACCCAAGCCTCACAGGTGACTGACTCTGTACTCACATAACACTGATAGTGACTAGTGACTGCCTTCTTCCTTTTTGTGCTCTAGACATATTACACGCCGCATCCCTGTCCCAGCCCTGCCTCCCAGTCCATTAACATAGCATGTTAAGTATCTATAAAGCAGGCACTACTCTATTTTTATTAGTAGTATGTCAGTGGATTCAGTGCAAGAAAATAACACCTACTAAATTTTTTAGGCCTGTCACCACTGTCTTTTTAAATTGAAGTATAAGCTTCCCAGGTGGCTCAGCAGTAAAGAATCTGTGTGTAGTGAAAGGAAGATGCTGCTTCTTCCAGGGTGGGGAAATTAACAAGATCCAGGGAGAGAGACTCTACTCTAGAAGGAAGGAAGATGCTGCTTCTTCCAGGGTGGAAATTCAAGATCCTAGGGATGCAAAATTCTCAGGTCTTTCTACATCCAGGTCTCAAGGGCTCACTCTTATCCTGCTCAGGTCCCTGCTTTAGACATAGGAGTCACATCAGAGACCCTTGTAGCTCTGTGCCTTTAACAGTAAATCCTGAACCTAATTTGCAACATAGTCTGCCCTGTGCTTGCGTATAAGGCCAGTCTACCCCACAAGCCTTATTATTCCCCTCCTGCTGTGCTGTGTTCAAGTGCAGAAACCAGTGGTTCTCCTTTCACCCTACCTTATTTCCATCTGCTATGGTGAAACCATAAGATGGTGACACTGATCAGTGGTGAGTCCTTAATTCCAGAGTGCCACCCTGAGGGCCAGCTCCCTAAAGCACATCCTGATACCAGTCTTTTGGGTTTACTTCTTCCAGAAGGCAGAATGTGGATACAGGCTTCCATTTGGGAAGTGGTAGTTGAGAGGTGATTCCATGGAGCTGATGTGAGCTTCAGGAGAGTGAAATGGAGGCGGAGGGAAAGGCAAATGTAAAGGTTTATTATCAAGGGTCCACTGCCATGGACAGCCAGAACACATTATATAGTCCTTCAGTCTAGTGAATAGAGCCAGTTCACACTGTGCACTGAGACATGTAAGAGTGGAGCATTTTCTCAAACTCCCATCACCCAAGCCTCACAGGTGACTGACTCTGTACTCACATAACACTGATAGTGACTAGTGACTGCCTTCTTCCTTTTTGTGCTCTAGACATATTACACGCCGCATCCCTGTCCCAGCCCTGCCTCCCAGTCCATTAACATAGCATGTTAAGTATCTATAAAGCAGGCACTACTCTATTTTTATTAGTAGTATGTCAGTGGATTCAGTGCAAGAAAATAACACCTACTAAATTTTTTTTTAGGCCTGTCACCACTGTCTTTTTTTAAATTGAAGTATAAGCTTCCCAGGTGGCTCAGCAGTAAAGAATCTGTGTGTAGTGCAAGAGACTTGAGTTAGATCCTTGGGTTGGGAAGATCCCCTGGGTTAGGAAATAGCAACACTCTCCAATATTCATGCCTGGAGTATCCCATGAACAAAGGAGCTTGGAGGGCCGTAGTCTATGGGGCCACCAAGAATCAGTCACAACTAAACAATAAATAGTTGACTTATAATGTTGTGTTCATTTTAGGTATATAGCAAAATGATTCAGTGCTAAGTTCCCACCCTATGGACTATAGCCTGCCCGGGTCCTCTGTCCATGGGATCCTCCAGACAAGAATACTGGAATGGGTTACCATGACCTCCTCCAGGGGATCTTCCCAACCTAGGGACTAAACCCATGTCTCTTATGTCTCCTGCATTGGCAGGCATATTCTTTACTGTTGAGCCACCAGGAAACTCATATAATGTGTGTGTGTGTGTGTGTGTGTGTGTGTGTGTGTGTGTGTGTGTGTTCATACATTCTTTTTGTATTCTTTTTTAAATTTTTTAAAAGTTATTTTTATTTGAAGGATAATTGCTTTAGAGTACTGTATTGGTTTCTGTCATACATCAACATAAATCAGCTAGAGGTGTATTCTTTTCCATCATGATTAATCATGGGATACTGAATATAGTTTTCTGTGCTATACAGTAGGACCTCACTCTTCATCCATTCTATATATAATAGTTTACCTCTGCAAACCCCAAGCTCCCACTTCATCCCTACCCATATCCCCTCCTCCTTGGCAACCACAGGTTTGTTCTATGTCTGTGAGTCTGTTTCTATTACTGAGACATGTAAGAGTGGAGCATTTTCTCAAACTCCCATCACCCAAGCCTCACAGGTGACTGACTCTGTACTCACATAACACTGATAGTGACTAGTGACTGCCTTCTTCCTTTTTGTGCTCTAGACATATTACACCCCGCATCCCTGTCCCAGCCCTGCCTCCCAGTCCATTAACATAGCATGTTAAGTATCTATAAAGCAGGCACTACTCTATTTTTATTAGTAGTATGTCAGTGGATTCAGTGCAAGAAAATAACACCTACTAAATTTTTTAGGCCTGTCACCACTGTCTTTTTTTAAATTGAAGTATAAGCTTCCCAGGTGGCTCAGCAGTAAAGAATCTGTGTGTAGTGCAAGAGACTTGAGTTAGATCCTTGGGTTGGGAAGATCCCCTGGGTTAGGAAATAGCAACACTCTCCAATATTCATGCCTGGAGTATCCCATGAACAAAGGAGCTTGGAGGGCCGTAGTCTATGGGGCCACCAAGAATCAGTCACAACTAAACAATAAATAGTTGACTTATAATGTTGTGTTCATTTTAGGTATATAGCAAAATGATTCAGTGCTAAGTTCCCACCCTATGGACTATAGCCTGCCCGGGTCCTCTGTCCATGGGATCCTCCAGACAAGAATACTGGAATGGGTTACCATGACCTCCTCCAGGGGATCTTCCCAACCTAGGGACTAAACCCATGTCTCTTATGTCTCCTGCATTGGCAGGCATATTCTTTACTGTTGAGCCACCAGGAAACTCATATAATGTGTGTGTGTGTGTGTGTGTGTGTGTGTGTGTGTGTGTGTGTGTGTTCATACATTCTTTTTGTATTCTTTTTTAAATTTTTTAAAAGTTATTTTTATTTGAAGGATAATTGCTTTAGAGTACTGTATTGGTTTCTGTCATACATCAACATAAATCAGCTAGAGGTGTATTCTTTTCCATCATGATTAATCATGGGATACTGAATATAGTTTTCTGTGCTATACAGTAGGACCTCACTCTTCATCCATTCTATATATAATAGTTTACCTCTGCAAACCCCAAGCTCCCACTTCATCCCTACCCATATCCCCTCCTCCTTGGCAACCACAGGTTTGTTCTATGTCTGTGAGTCTGTTTCTATTTTGTAGTTAAGTTCATTTGAGTCATATTTTAGATTCCACATATAAGTGATATCATGTGATATTTGTGTTTCTCAACACCTCATTAAATGTTAAAAGATATTATATCTTTTCTGTCTTTTTTTTTCTTTGCCTGTAAGTCATCATTTTTTATTTTTCGTCCATCTTTGTTCTTTGGCCTGTGTGAGCCTCCCACTGCAGTGGCCTCTCTCGTTGTAGAGCACCAGCTCTGGGCACATGTGCTCCAAAGCACTGGCTTGTAATTGGACACACCGGTCCAGTCACTCCATGGCATGTGGGATCTTCCTGGGCCAGGCATTGAACCAGTACCCCTAGCACTGCAAGGCAGACTCTATACCCACTGGACCACCAGGGAAGCCCTCTTTTCTGGTTTTGAGGTGGTAAACAAATACTTTGTTCAGGGGCTGGCGTGATGAGTCCCAAATCAGGTAGGCCTTGAGCTAGGTTTCTGGATATTAGGAATGTGGAACCTGGGGAAATTCATTTTCTGCATGAGTGGGAGGGCCGAAAGAGTTGAGGTTGGGGTAGATCTCGAGCTGCTGTTTGTGTCTCGGTACTTGATTTGATTTTGCTTCATAACTATCAGTAGACAGAAGCCTCTACTGCAGTGTAGCCATTTGGAACCATTTAATGAGGAGTAAAGCAAAGACATTACAGTGTGTTAGGAGATTTGTGAAAATGGAATTCTACATGCATGCGGCTTAATAACTTTTGAGAGAGAAAGACCATCAATGTGATTCTTTCTGGATGACAGGGATGTGAAGTGTGACAGGTGTGAATTCCCTCTGAGAAAACGTGAGATGTGCCCTGGAAGAGCAAGGTCAGTGGGCAAGCCTCAAATGTCCTGCTTTTGGCTGCACTGTCCGACTTTACTTCCTTCTCTCTGACACTGTGGTTCTTTATTGCTGTCTTATTGACAGGCTGGTGCAGTCCTGCCCTTCTTTTTCCCTTTTTCCAGCAACCTTGTCCTCTACCGTGTATAAATTTCTTACCACTATCTTTTATTTTTTTGATTCTTAGATTTCCCTCTTTTTACATTTTTCCTTTGTTTATGCTGGTGAGGTACAGTGTATGAAAAACAAGTTACTGCTAGAAAGAGTGGTGACACTGCTGACCTCTGTTAGTCAAGCATCCTGAGAGATGCAATCATTTTAGAAGGAATTTGGAGTGAGGAAAGAAAAAGATATAATAAGTAGGGGGCTCCTGTACATGCTTCATTAAGCAAATGTTGTCTGACTGGGCAGCAAGCTAACAAGGCTACAGTTAGAAAAGCATCAAAGGTAGAAATAAGAAGGATGTCATCTTAGGAACAGGGAGATAGATTTTCAATTACATTTCTTATGCATTTTAATATTTTAGAGTTTTCCCAGCCCTTGAAGTTAAGGGACAGGTCGAACACTGATATACAGACAGGAATACAATAGGAGCCACAAATCTGATTTTCTGCACAGGAGGTAGATGCCAATTGCCAATATCAAGGGCAAGATCCATTCTTTATGCAAATCAAAGTGTGTGCCCCTTTAATAAACATCACAATTCAAGAAATAAACTATATACATGGTTTAAAACACTGAATGACCCTAACTAAATTCAAGGTGTGTTAGGAGGTTGGGTTGTGTATTGGTGAAAGAATTTTGATAGCATGCTAAATGAGATATTGATATGTGTGACTTTTGGTATTATTCTTGATCAGAGGTTGGCAAACATATTCTCTGGAGGACCAGATGGCAAATATATTGGGCTTTGCAGACCATTGTGTCTCTTTTGAGATTAGTCAACTGTGTACATATAATGCAGGTAGCCATAGACAATATATAAATGAATGGGTGTGGTTATGTTTAATGAAATTTTACTTACAAAAATCAAAGGTAGGCTGGGTTTGGCTCACAAGCGGTAGTTTGCAAACTTCTATTCTAAATTGGCACTAAGATGCCAATATCTGGCAAAGCACTGTTAAATCACATTTGTTTTGTAGAATAGGAATTTTCAGTTTCATGACTGGCATCACTGGGGCTGCATGAAAGAAAGTTGCAGTCTTATGTAATTTATGTTTGCTCCCCTTTCTTTTCCTTTTTCCAGCAACCTTGTCCTCTACCGTGTATAAATTTCTTACCACTATCTTTTATTTTTTGATTCTTAGATTTCCTCTTTTACATTTTTCCTTTGTTTATGCTGGTGAGGTACAGTGTATGAAAAACAAGTTACTGCTAGAAAGAGTGGTGACACTGCTGACCTCTGTTAGTCAAGCATCCTGAGAGATGCAATCATTTTAGAAGGAATTTGGAGTGAGGAAAGAAAAAGATATAATAAGTAGGGGGCTCCTGTACATGCTTCATTAAGCAAATGTTGTCTGACTGGGCAGCAAGCTAACAAGGCTACAGTTAGAAAAGCATCAAAGGTAGAAATAAGAAGGATGTCATCTTAGGAACAGGGAGATAGATTTTCAATTACATTTCTTATGCATTTTAATATTTTAGAGTTTTCCCAGCCCTTGAAGTTAAGGGACAGGTCGAACACTGATATACAGACAGGAATACAATAGGAGCCACAAATCTGATTTTCTGCACAGGAGGTAGATGCCAATTGCCAATATCAAGGGCAAGATCCATTCTTTATGCAAATCAAAGTGTGTGCCCCTTTAATAAACATCACAATTCAAGAAATAAACTATATACATGGTTTAAAACACTGAATGACCCTAACTAAATTCAAGGTGTGTTAGGAGGTTGGGTTGTGTATTGGTGAAAGAATTTTGATAGCATGCTAAATGAGATATTGATATGTGTGACTTTTGGTATTATTCTTGATCAGAGGTTGGCAAACATATTCTCTGGAGGACCAGATGGCAAATATATTGGGCTTTGCAGACCATTGTGTCTCTTTTGAGATTAGTCAACTGTGTACATATAATGCAGGTAGCCATAGACAATATATAAATGAATGGGTGTGGTTATGTTTAATGAAATTTTACTTACAAAAATCAAAGGTAGGCTGGGTTTGGCTCACAAGCGGTAGTTTGCAAACTTCTATTCTAAATTGGCACTAAGATGCCAATATCTGGCAAAGCACTGTTAAATCACATTTGTTTTGTAGAATAGGAATTTTCAGTTTCATGACTGGCATCACTGGGGGCTGCATGAAAGAAAGTTGCAGTCTTATGTAATTTATGTTTGCTCCCTCACTTTCTGGGCCTATTTCACCCCTACGCTAGTGGTCCAGATGTTGGAACATGCACACCAGTGCTCCAAACTGACCTAAAACCACCTTAATACATTGTGAAACCATTGAGTTAAAGCATTTTGGCACAAAGTGCAAAAACTGGTTACCCTGAGTCTCAGAAACAACTCTTGTTTCATCAATACCATTTAGTTAAATATACTCAGAATTGGTAAAGAGTTCACAAAAACAGTAAGGATGATGATGATTACGATGATAGTGAAAACTGCTGTTAGCCATCGATTCTTTGATTTAAGGGAAGCGACCACACTGAGTGTGCAAATAGCATCTCTGGGTTTTGGTACACATTTCTCTACCGAGGAAAGCCTCCACCTTTGTGTTTGAAGGAGTCTTGCCTAGTGGTGGAGCGTGGTAAATGTGTTCAGAGTTTTGTTTAGGTCTTCGGTTTTGCCACTGTGAGTTTTCCTATTCTTACTTTGACTTAGAGCAAAGAAATTGGTATATGCCACGGCTGCTGCCAAAGAAAACTTTGAAATTAGAAGTGACTGTTTTAAGGGCTAGTCCTAAGTCTTTATTCAATGTATTTGATTGACTTAAACGGACTTACAGCCTACTATGTAAAAAAAGGTCCCTAACAACTGATCAGGGCTATCACAATGTGAGACACACACTCTCTGCCTTTCAGGAATTTAGAGTCTGTACCTAGCAATGAAGGTCTGAAGTTCAGCAGGTGCTCACCGCTGCACTCTTGTCTTCCCTGGGCCAGGCCAGTTTAGGGGTAACTGTACCTATAACTAACATGTATGGTTAGAAACACGATGGTTCTAATCCCCACCACTACTGCTAGCTGCATTCAGAGTATCCCACAATGATTTATTAGAGTGTGCTTCCACCCATAGCACTCATCACCATGGAGAAATTATCTGTGCATCCTCCTTCTTCCCCTCCTGTGGTGTGGCTGCTGCCGTGACCGTCTCTCTGTATTTCTTGTCCCACTGACTGTGTCATTGTTATCTGGCAAAGCACTGTTAAATCACATTTGTTTTGTAGAATAGGAATTTTCAGTTTCATGACTGGCATCACTGGGGCTGCATGAAAGAAAGTTGCAGTCTTATGTAATTTATGTTTGCTCCCTCACTTTCTGGGCCTATTTCACCCCTACGCTAGTGGTCCAGATGTTGGAACATGCACACCAGTGCTCCAAACTGACCTAAAACCACCTTAATACATTGTGAAACCATTGAGTTAAAGCATTTTGGCACAAAGTGCAAAAACTGGTTACCCTGAGTCTCAGAAACAACTCTTGTTTCATCAATACCATTTAGTTAAATATACTCAGAATTGGTAAAGAGTTCACAAAAACAGTAAGGATGATGATGATTACGATGATAGTGAAAACTGCTGTTAGCCATCGATTCTTTGATTTAAGGGAAGCGACCACACTGAGTGTGCAAATAGCATCTCTGGGTTTTGGTACACATTTCTCTACCGAGGAAAGCCTCCACCTTTGTGTTTGAAGGAGTCTTGCCTAGTGGTGGAGCGTGGTAAATGTGTTCAGAGTTTTGTTTAGGTCTTCGGTTTTGCCACTGTGAGTTTTCCTATTCTTACTTTGACTTAGAGCAAAGAAATTGGTATATGCCACGGCTGCTGCCAAAGAAAACTTTGAAATTAGAAGTGACTGTTTTAAGGGCTAGTCCTAAGTCTTTATTCAATGTATTTGATTGACTTAAACGGACTTACAGCCTACTATGTAAAAAAAGGTCCCTAACAACTGATCAGGGCTATCACAATGTGAGACACACACTCTCTGCCTTTCAGGAATTTAGAGTCTGTACCTAGCAATGAAGGTCTGAAGTTCAGCAGGTGCTCACCGCTGCACTCTTGTCTTCCCTGGGCCAGGCCAGTTTAGGGGTAACTGTACCTATAACTAACATGTATGGTTAGAAACACGATGGTTCTAATCCCCACCACTACTGCTAGCTGCATTCAGAGTATCCCACAATGATTTATTAGAGTGTGCTTCCACCCCATAGCACTCATCACCATGGAGAAATTATCTGTGCATCCTCCTTCTTCCCCTCCCTGTGGTGTGGCTGCTGCCGTGACCGTCTCTCTGTATTTCTTGTCCCACTGACTGTGTCATTACCCCCTGCCCTGGGTGGTTCTGCTCTATAAAACCACTAATCCTGCAGATCTTGTTGGGGGCATCTGCACACTTGATTGAGTTACTGTTTATATAATACTAATGTTTGTTAGATGCTGTGTGCCAGGCATGATGAGAAAGGCTGTATTTCAGAGTGCCTTCTACAAGAAAAGGGGGACCCCATGTCTGAGCTGGAGCTAGGTCATGACATTGAAAGGCTGTATTACATACTGGCAGAGAGCAAGGCTTCTGGATCTAAGTGCCCAGGCATCACCTGACCCTGACAGTCAGGAGCTGTGTAATCTCGGGTAAGTTACTTAGCCTCTCTGAACTTTGGTTTCCTCATTTGTGAAATAATAAAAATGATAATGCTCATTTTATAAGCTTGCCTTGACAGTCAAATGAGTTAATGTAGAGAGTGCTTAGAACAGCCACTGGCACCCAGGCAACACTAGACAGATACTATCTGCTATCACTATTGTTGTTATTCCTTCAGCCCTCAGGGAGTGTGGATAGGATCTGGGACTGAGGACCTCCAGAGCTGCCAACTCCAGGATTAAGCAGTTTCATTATGCCACAGGACTGTAATGGATGCATCATTTTCTGTAACTGCTGTGACTTGAGCAAGTGGATAGGCCCAGCTTTTTTTTACACAAGCCTCTTTTAAACCTTAGGAAGACTCTAAGAGGTGTTTCTATGTTTGTGCCCATTTGATAGGTGATGGAACTGTCAGGGCAAATCACAATGTGAGACACACACTCTCTGCCTTTCAGGAATTTAGAGTCTGTACCTAGCAATGAAGGTCTGAAGTTCAGCAGGTGCTCACCGCTGCACTCTTGTCTTCCCTGGGCCAGGCCAGTTTAGGGGTAACTGTACCTATAACTAACATGTATGGTTAGAAACACGATGGTTCTAATCCCCACCACTACTGCTAGCTGCATTCAGAGTATCCCACAATGATTTATTAGAGTGTGCTTCCACCCCATAGCACTCATCACCATGGAGAAATTATCTGTGCATCCTCCTTCTTCCCCTCCCTGTGGTGTGGCTGCTGCCGTGACCGTCTCTCTGTATTTCTTGTCCCACTGACTGTGTCATTACCCCCTGCCCTGGGTGGTTCTGCTCTATAAAACCACTAATCCTGCAGATCTTGTTGGGGGCATCTGCACACTTGATTGAGTTACTGTTTATATAATACTAATGTTTGTTAGATGCTGTGTGCCAGGCATGATGAGAAAGGCTGTATTTCAGAGTGCCTTCTACAAGAAAAGGGGGACCCCATGTCTGAGCTGGAGCTAGGTCATGACATTGAAAGGCTGTATTACATACTGGCAGAGAGCAAGGCTTCTGGATCTAAGTGCCCAGGCATCACCTGACCCTGACAGTCAGGAGCTGTGTAATCTCGGGTAAGTTACTTAGCCTCTCTGAACTTTGGTTTCCTCATTTGTGAAATAATAAAAATGATAATGCTCATTTTATAAGCTTGCCTTGACAGTCAAATGAGTTAATGTAGAGAGTGCTTAGAACAGCCACTGGCACCCAGGCAACACTAGACAGATACTATCTGCTATCACTATTGTTGTTATTCCTTCAGCCCTCAGGGAGTGTGGATAGGATCTGGGACTGAGGACCTCCAGAGCTGCCAACTCCAGGATTAAGCAGTTTCATTATGCCACAGGACTGTAATGGATGCATCATTTTCTGTAACTGCTGTGACTTGAGCAAGTGGATAGGCCCAGCTTTTTTTTACACAAGCCTCTTTTAAACCTTAGGAAGACTCTAAGAGGTGTTTCTATGTTTGTGCCCATTTGATAGGTGATGGAACTGAGGTTAAGAAACTTATCCCAACTCATACATTTAGAAAATGGCAGAACTTGGATTTAAACCAAAATTCAGTGGGCCCAGGACACTTGGCCACTAAGTAAAATGCCACAGTTTTCTCCAGGGATCTGGGGAAAGCTCCTTCTCCCCCATTCTTTTTCTTTTTTTGGCTGTTCTGGGTGTTTGTTTCTGCACAAGGGCTTTTCTCTAGTTGCAGTGAGTAGGCTTCTCATTGCAGTGGCTTCTCTTGTTTTGGAGCATGGGCTCTAGGGCGCACGAGCTTCAGTAGTTGCAGCATGTGGACTCAATAGTTGTGGCTCCTGGGCTTGGTTGCTCCATAGCATGTGGGATCTTCCTGGATCAGGGATTGAACCTGTGTCTCCTGCATTGGCAGGGGACTTCTTTACCACTGAGCTACCAGGGAAGCCTCTTACCCCCATTCTTTATCCCACTTTGTCATATGCTCCCCAAGTTCTGCTACCTACTATGTCCCACATCACTCAAGTACCTGGATATTTCCCCAAGTTGCCCTTTTTTCAGGGACTTAGAGGCCAGAGGGGCGATGCTGGGGGCCAGGCTGGACGAGGACTGGTGGTTCTGTGTATGTCGATTACTAAAGGGAGGAGGAGATAGGAGGGGTACAGTTTGGGCTCCAGTAGGGCCCTAATTCTATCTGTACTGCAGATTTGTCCTTGCTCTGAATCTTGATGTAAAAGGCTCCAGCAAACATTACACCACAGAGGCTATATTTAGGCAGTTTTAATAGGGTGCATGGCTCTGCTGTATCCCCTTGGTCCCATCAGGGAATACACATCAGCAATTAGCAAGGCCAAGTGCTCCACTGTTGCTCCACTTGCCATTGATTGGACTAGCAAGACTTCTTTCTTCTCAAAAATTAATTTCTGGGTCAAATTCAAAACAAACTCAGATACTTGACTTACTTTAATTAGAGAGCATTGGCTGCAGACTCCTTGGCTGCCATTAGACCTCCCCTGCCTTGAGAGCCTCTTTGCCAACTGGATTAAGCAGTTTCATTATGCCACAGGACTGTTTCAAACCTTAGAGCAAGTGGATAGGCCCAGCTTTTTTTTACACAAGCCTCTTTTAAACCTTAGGAAGACTCTAAGAGGTGTTTCTATGTTTGTGCCCATTTGATAGGTGATGGAACTGAGGTTAAGAAACTTATCCCAACTCATACATTTAGAAAATGGCAGAACTTGGATTTAAACCAAAATTCAGTGGGCCCAGGACACTTGGCCACTAAGTAAAATGCCACAGTTTTCTCCAGGGATCTGGGGAAAGCTCCTTCTCCCCCATTCTTTTTCTTTTTTTGGCTGTTCTGGGTGTTTGTTTCTGCACAAGGGCTTTTCTCTAGTTGCAGTGAGTAGGCTTCTCATTGCAGTGGCTTCTCTTGTTTTGGAGCATGGGCTCTAGGGCGCACGAGCTTCAGTAGTTGCAGCATGTGGACTCAATAGTTGTGGCTCCTGGGCTTGGTTGCTCCATAGCATGTGGGATCTTCCTGGATCAGGGATTGAACCTGTGTCTCCTGCATTGGCAGGGGACTTCTTTACCACTGAGCTACCAGGGAAGCCTCTTACCCCCATTCTTTATCCCACTTTGTCATATGCTCCCCAAGTTCTGCTACCTACTATGTCCCACATCACTCAAGTACCTGGATATTTCCCCAAGTTGCCCTTTTTTCAGGGACTTAGAGGCCAGAGGGGCGATGCTGGGGGCCAGGCTGGACGAGGACTGGTGGTTCTGTGTATGTCGATTACTAAAGGGAGGAGGAGATAGGAGGGGTACAGTTTGGGCTCCAGTAGGGCCCTAATTCTATCTGTACTGCAGATTTGTCCTTGCTCTGAATCTTGATGTAAAAGGCTCCAGCAAACATTACACCACAGAGGCTATATTTAGGCAGTTTTAATAGGGTGCATGGCTCTGCTGTATCCCCTTGGTCCCATCAGGGAATACACATCAGCAATTAGCAAGGCCAAGTGCTCCACTGTTGCTCCACTTGCCATTGATTGGACTAGCAAGACTTCTTTCTTCTCAAAAATTAATTTCTGGGTCAAATTCAAAACAAACTCAGATACTTGACTTACTTTAATTAGAGAGCATTGGCTGCAGACTCCTTGGCTGCCATTAGACCTCCCCTGCCTTGTGAGAGCCTCTGCCGCCTGGGCCACGTGCCACATCCCTCCGTCAGATGGCAGTGTGTTGGCTCTAGATTTTGTTCTGCAGTCTCCTGTACTTCTTCCGTGGTTGCCTCTTTTTGTATTTCTTTTCTTCACATCTTCCTTTTTCCCAAAACTAGATAAGAAAACCGCTGTGAGGGAGCTTTCAAACTTAAAGAGCTTGACAAACCTTTGGTGCTTGCAGAATACCAAGGATCTTCCATGACCTTGTTGTCCTTGAAGGGGGAAAGAGTTACATGGTCAGTACCTGTCAGACACCAGGCATGAGGCCTCTTGGTATAGTTTTATTTAACTCTCATGATGCTCTTGCAAGACTGCTCTTCTTATCCTTATTTTAAAGATGAGGCATTTCAGGCTCAAAATGCTCCAAGCCACACAGCAAGTAAGTGGGGAATCTGAAAGTGAACTTTCATTCTGAAACCTTCGCTCCTTTCGTCCAGCTTTCCTCACCTTTCTAAGCTATGGTGCTCACTTACGTTGAGAAATAGGAAGAATTACCCAGTTCAGTATAAATAACACATTTGCATTGGGAGAAGCTGTTGCTTTAGCTGTAATCCCAGATCCTTAATCAAACTTCACCCAGTCCTCTCTCCAGCTATGCTCCAGGGCCTCTGCTTCCAATTCAGGGGGTTTCTGAGAAATAACTGTTTTATTGTCTCCAAAACTGGAATTTGGGGTAGACGTTTCTCTTAAGGTCAGTTTACCACTGGGTAGATATAGGCAAAGTATCCATCTGCCTTAGAGGAGACATAAAGTAAGATGGGCCACACCTTCCAGTAGGTGTGAATGGTCGCATTTGACTTCCTTGTGGGATGGGGTGAGCCCTTTTTTTTGAGGTGTACTGAGACTTGTGCAATTTTGAGTCCTTGACCTCCTGCTTAATTCTGGCCTTTTTGTACAGTGTTCTCTGACAAACTGCCTTGATACTGAACAAGTTCTGACCAAGCCAAAGACAGAGCTATCATTTTTCAGTTGGAAAAACTGCTTACTATGAAGTATTATAGAGCTGTCAGGCATTTGGCGACTGTTGCAGAAAGGACAGTTCACATGAACCCAGGCAAAGACATTAGCTGTTGATGCTAAGAAAAGAGAGACTCCTTGGCTGCCATTAGACCTCCCCTGCCTTGTGAGAGCCTCTGCCGCCTGGGCCACGTGCCACATCCCTCCGTCAGATGGCAGTGTGTTGGCTCTAGATTTTGTTCTGCAGTCTCCTGTACTTCTTCCGTGGTTGCCTCTTTTTGTATTTCTTTTCTTCACATCTTCCGTTTTCCCAAAACTAGATAAGAAAACCGCTGTGAGGGAGCTTTCAAACTTAAAGAGCTTGACAAACCTTTGGTGCTTGCAGAATACCAAGGATCTTCCATGACCTTGTTGTCCTTGAAGGGGGAAAGAGTTACATGGTCAGTACCTGTCAGACACCAGGCATGAGGCCTCTTGGTATAGTTTTATTTAACTCTCATGATGCTCTTGCAAGACTGCTCTTCTTATCCTTATTTTAAAGATGAGGCATTTCAGGCTCAAAATGCTCCAAGCCACACAGCAAGTAAGTGGGGAATCTGAAAGTGAACTTTCATTCTGAAACCTTCGCTCCTTTCGTCCAGCTTTCCTCACCTTTCTAAGCTATGGTGCTCACTTACGTTGAGAAATAGGAAGAATTACCCAGTTCAGTATAAATAACACATTTGCATTGGGAGAAGCTGTTGCTTTAGCTGTAATCCCAGATCCTTAATCAAACTTCACCCAGTCCTCTCTCCAGCTATGCTCCAGGGCCTCTGCTTCCAATTCAGGGGGTTTCTGAGAAATAACTGTTTTATTGTCTCCAAAACTGGAATTTGGGGTAGACGTTTCTCTTAAGGTCAGTTTACCACTGGGTAGATATAGGCAAAGTATCCATCTGCCTTAGAGGAGACATAAAGTAAGATGGGCCACACCTTCCAGTAGGTGTGAATGGTCGATTTGACTTCCTTGTGGGATGGGGTGAGCCCTTTTTTTTGAGGTGTACTGAGACTTGTGCAATTTTGAGTCCTTGACCTCCTGCTTAATTCTGGCCTTTTTGTACAGTGTTCTCTGACAAACTGCCTTGATACTGAACAAGTTCTGACCAAGCCAAAGACAGAGCTATCATTTTTCAGTTGGAAAAACTGCTTACTATGAAGTATTATAGAGCTGTCAGGCATTTGGCGACTGTTGCAGAAAGGACAGTTCACATGAACCCAGGCAAAGACATTAGCTGTTGATGCTAAGAAAGATGAGAGCAGAGGTTAAAATTGGGGGTAGTCAGTGATGGTGGCAAAAGACAATTTTGAAAGACTCTCTGCCCCATAATCTCCATCAGCACACCTAAACTATTGTAAACAATAAATAAACAAGCAAAAAGTACAGATCATTCAACAACTATCTTTCCCCTTGCTTCTCAGTGTGATTGTTTGTATACCATTGGCCTCACCTGGGAGACTGTTAGAAAAGCAGCTCCCAGGATCCAGCTGAGGCCTTCTGAGTTAGAATCAAGCTCACGTGATTCTGCACACGACCCCAAGCGGAAGTGTTGGAGCCGCCATTTTGAACCAAGAACTCTGGTCTTCCAGGCTTGTTGCAAGGCCTCTGCATGCAGCACCCTGTGTGCAAATGAAACTGGAGGAAGCACCAAGGAAAAGAAAAGGTCAGACTCTATTTTATTACTCAGATTCTATTTTTATTTCCCAGGAATTGTTAATGGGCCTTGCTGGTGACTCTATGTCAAAGCTAAGTGAATTAAGGGTTTAAAATTAAGACAGTGCTGTGAAGAGGACTTCTCTGGGGAGAACTGTGTTGCAATTTCACCTAAACAGAGCAAGAGGAAGAAGCTGGGAGGTGCTTAATGCCCTCATCTCACATCTGAGGAGGAGATTCCACCTCACTAACCAGAGAGCTGAAAATGTGACTCTTGTGAGTAGAAGTGCTGCTGGTCGGCTGTCTGTTCCCCAACCCCACTGGGAAATCTAAGGGAAAAGGCATTGTGAGTCCTCTGGCAGAGGAGCAAAGCTGTGGCTGTGTGGGAATGGTCACATAGCCCTCGGGTGGGATGCAGGTCCTAGTGACCAGATGGGAGCCAGTGGCTGGGAGTAATTTTCATAGGGTTCACTCAAGGTGAGAGGCATAGCCTTTTTTTCAGTTGGAAAGTCCTTGACCTCCTGCTTAATTCTGGCCTTTTTGTACAGTGTTCTCTGACAAACTGCCTTGATACTGAACAAGTTCTGACCAAGCCAAAGACAGAGCTATCATTTTTCAGTTGGAAAAACTGCTTACTATGAAGTATTATAGAGCTGTCAGGCATTTGGCGACTGTTGCAGAAAGGACAGTTCACATGAACCCAGGCAAAGACATTAGCTGTTGATGCTAAGAAAGATGAGAGCAGAGGTTAAAATTGGGGGTAGTCAGTGATGGTGGCAAAAGACAATTTTGAAAGACTCTCTGCCCCATAATCTCCATCAGCACACCTAAACTATTGTAAACAATAAATAAACAAGCAAAAAGTACAGATCATTCAACAACTATCTTTCCCCTTGCTTCTCAGTGTGATTGTTTGTATACCATTGGCCTCACCTGGGAGACTGTTAGAAAAGCAGCTCCCAGGATCCAGCTGAGGCCTTCTGAGTTAGAATCAAGCTCACGTGATTCTGCACACGACCCCAAGCGGAAGTGTTGGAGCCGCCATTTTGAACCAAGAACTCTGGTCTTCCAGGCTTGTTGCAAGGCCTCTGCATGCAGCACCCTGTGTGCAAATGAAACTGGAGGAAGCACCAAGGAAAAGAAAAGGTCAGACTCTATTTTATTACTCAGATTCTATTTTTATTTCCCAGGAATTGTTAATGGGCCTTGCTGGTGACTCTATGTCAAAGCTAAGTGAATTAAGGGTTTAAAATTAAGACAGTGCTGTGAAGAGGACTTCTCTGGGGAGAACTGTGTTGCAATTTCACCTAAACAGAGCAAGAGGAAGAAGCTGGGAGGTGCTTAATGCCCTCATCTCACATCTGAGGAGGAGATTCCACCTCACTAACCAGAGAGCTGAAAATGTGACTCTTGTGAGTAGAAGTGCTGCTGGTCGGCTGTCTGTTCCCCAACCCCACTGGGAAATCTAAGGGAAAAGGCATTGTGAGTCCTCTGGCAGAGGAGCAAAGCTGTGGCTGTGTGGGAATGGTCACATAGCCCTCGGGTGGGATGCAGGTCCTAGTGACCAGATGGGGAGCCAGTGGCTGGGAGTAATTTTCATAGGGTTCACTCAAGGTGAGAGGACCATGGCAAAAAGGCTGTGAGGTGACATTGGTAGGGGTGGAGTGGGGCGGAGAGTAGGGCACAGAGGGTGCTGGGCAATGATACATAAAAGGGGGTTGCAGTCAGAGGAACCGCCAAGGAAGTCTCTAGAGAATCTGTAAAGATACCACCATGGAAATGCTAGCTCTAAATGTCCTCTAACACTAGAAAAAACAGCACTATCTGACTACCTAGAACTTGTTAAGTGGGAATTCTCCTGCCCCTTTACTTATTTCCCCTTGAAGCTTTAATCCTGAGACGGATGTCAGAAATAGCAGGTAAATTCTAGGAGGAAGAATTTAAAGCAAAGTGTTCAGAAAACCCTCCTCCCCTGAGGCATGGTGGCGGGGGAAAGAGGGCTGCTGCCCACCCAGCATTGGGTGAGTCATGTGGGAGGGGCACATTTGAATGGTGATTGATCTATTGTATTAGACTAGACACTTTTAAATACTGAATTGGGATTGCAATTGGAATTTGAAACGATGAAGAGATTGTCTTTCTAACCACAAACGTCAAGGTTAAAGGAAGCAGCTGATTGAGTTTGAAGAAACAAGTAGAAAAAACAAGGTTCTGTTATTAAACCCCTGAGTCTTATTTATTCAACATGTGAGTTGGCAGTGAAGCATTAGTACAAAGAGAAACACCTGTGAGTTCAGAGGCATGCCAGCTAGATGACTTGGTATGATTTTGGTAAGTGTCTGGAAACACGTTTTTTATAATGCCAAAGACCGTTAGGAATTGAGGGGATTCAGGCTGTGAAGAGGACTTCTCTGGGGAGAACTGTGTTGCAATTTCACCTAAGCAGAGCAAGAGGAAGAAGCTGGGAGGTGCTTAATGCCCTCATCTCACATCTGAGGAGGAGATTCCACCTCACTAACCAGAGAGCTGAAAATGTGACTCTTGTGAGTAGAAGTGCTGCTGGTCGGCTGTCTGTTCCCCAACCCCACTGGGAAATCTAAGGGAAAAGGCATTGTGAGTCCTCTGGCAGAGGAGCAAAGCTGTGGCTGTGTGGGAATGGTCACATAGCCCTCGGGTGGGATGCAGGTCCTAGTGACCAGATGGGGAGCCAGTGGCTGGGAGTAATTTTCATAGGGTTCACTCAAGGTGAGAGGACCATGGCAAAAAGGCTGTGAGGTGACATTGGTAGGGGTGGAGTGGGGCGGAGAGTAGGGCACAGAGGGTGCTGGGCAATGATACATAAAAGGGGGTTGCAGTCAGAGGAACCGCCAAGGAAGTCTCTAGAGAATCTGTAAAGATACCACCATGGAAATGCTAGCTCTAAATGTCCTCTAACACTAGAAAAAACAGCACTATCTGACTACCTAGAACTTGTTAAGTGGGAATTCTCCTGCCCCTTTACTTATTTCCCCTTGAAGCTTTAATCCTGAGACGGATGTCAGAAATAGCAGGTAAATTCTAGGAGGAAGAATTTAAAGCAAAGTGTTCAGAAAACCCTCCTCCCCTGAGGCATGGTGGCGGGGGAAAGAGGGCTGCTGCCCACCCAGCATTGGGTGAGTCATGTGGGAGGGGCACATTTGAATGGTGATTGATCTATTGTATTAGACTAGACACTTTTAAATACTGAATTGGGATTGCAATTGGAATTTGAAACGATGAAGAGATTGTCTTTCTAACCACAAACGTCAAGGTTAAAGGAAGCAGCTGATTGAGTTTGAAGAAACAAGTAGAAAAAACAAGGTTCTGTTATTAAACCCCTGAGTCTTATTTATTCAACATGTGAGTTGGCAGTGAAGCATTAGTACAAAGAGAAACACCTGTGAGTTCAGAGGCATGCCAGCTAGATGACTTGGTATGATTTTGGTCAGTGTCTGGAAACACGTTTTTATATGAAGACTAGACTGCATAGGTATGGACCTTTTACATCAGCGTTTACCAGAGAGTGGTCATTTTAAGGGATACAAAGAAGTAATTTTTTATTTGTTTTAATGTATTAATCAGAATAAGGGCTGTCATAAACTTTCTCAAAATCAAAGTGAGTTGGGAGAGTAAAAGGTTACTTTTCACTTCACATCATAGGCCAATATGGGCTCTCGTGGGAGTGGGTTCTTTGATCCATGGTCATTCAGGGACTCAGACTTCTCCTATTTGGGGGTTTTAAGTTCTTTTGCTCCTTGAATAAGCTTCCTCCAGAAGTTAAAGACGGGACTTTCAGGATCACTGGAGGTGTCATGAATCACTTCTGTGCAGTCCACTGGCCAGAGTCTGTCATGTGAGATGTCATGTAGGAAATGTCTAATAGCTGTGTGATCAGTAGGCAAAGGAAACGGGGCAGAGGAAGAACTTGCTGTTTTTCTTCATGGACACTTTATGAAAGGTACGGCCCTTCAAATCCCTGAAATCAGGGCCATACTTTTCTGCTTACATTAAAACTAAAGTGCTGCTTAGATTAAAACTAAAGCAGTAGAGCCAAGAACAGTAATTCATTTCCTGCTGACCACATGAATCACTTGGAGGCAGATTCCTGTGGGGAAAGAGGTGGAGCGGGGAGTAAAAATCACCACAGGCAAGAACATTGAAGAATGTGTTGGGGAAAAATGCCATTATGAAAACCCAGAGTGATTCAGATCTGTTCAGCCTCTGTGGCAGTCTGTTTAGGACATAGCAAAAGAGGAGCAAAGTTGAATTAAAACTTTTCCTTCAAGGCATTTTACTCTAATTAATCTTAAAGCTACTTAAAATGAAGCTTTTATTATTGACTTATCAATAGTTATTTCTTGCAAGAGAAAGAATTTTCCTGAGTGAATCTTTATAAATTGGTTGGTTTTTATTCTTTCTAATGCATTTTTAAGTTTAAAATTGTATTATTAAGTGATTATTAACAGTTATTTCTTGTGCAAGAAATTAGAATTTTCAGATATGCAGTTTTGTTAAATGACTATTCTTTGCATTTTATTTTTATACTGTGAGAGTGTTGATCTTTCATTGACTTGGTCTTATGGTCACTTTCTGTTCTTGAGGTGGGTCAGAGCGGACTTTGGAGCTAGGATACCCGGGGTAGAGCTCAGTCTACCCCTCACTAGCTGCCTGAATTTGAGCAAATTTCCTAATCTCTCAATGCCTCAGTTCTCTCATTTATAAAATGACAGCAGTAATAATAGCTACTTTATAGGACTGTGGTGAGAATTCAATGAGTTAGTATTTATAAAGTCTGGCATAGACTAAGTGCTATGTATGTTTTTGATTTTAATGATCGATGACTTCCTTATAAATCAGGCCATAGATCTGACTTGGAAGGTTTACAAATCAATCAGCAGTGAATGAAAGCTCTTTTCTTTTTTTTTTTTTCTTGTCTCTAAGTCATCATTTATTTTTCATCCATCTTTTTATTCTTTGGCATGTGTGGGCCTCCCATCGCTGTGGCCTCTGTCATTGCAGAGCACTGGCTCTGGGTGCATGAGCTCCAGAGCACTGGCTTGTAACTGGACACACCGGTCCAGCCGCTCTGCGGCATGTGGGATCTTCCCCAGCCAGGGATTGAACCGGTGCCCCTTGCACTGCAAGGTGGACTTTTTACCCACTGCACCACCAAGGAAGCCCTAAAGCTCTTTTCTGAGAGTGTCTACAGTGATCTGCTATACTTGGAATTTGATGTTGTTCAGTTGCTAAGTCATGACTGACCCTCTGGACTACAGCCTGTCAAGCTTCCTATCCTTCATTTCCTGCTGACCACATGAATCACTTGGAGGCAGATTCCTGTGGGGAAAGAGGTGGAGCGGAGTAAATCACCACAGGCAAGAACATTGAAGAATGTGTTGGGGAAAAATGCCATTATGAAAACCCAGAGTGATTCAGATCTGTTCAGCCTCTGTGGCAGTCTGTTTAGGACATAGCAAAAGAGGAGCAAAGTTGAATTAAAACTTTTCCTTCAAGGCATTTTACTCTAATTAATCTTAAAGCTACTTAAAATGAAGCTTTTATTATTGACTTATCAATAGTTATTTCTTGCAAGAGAAAGAATTTTCCTGAGTGAATCTTTATAAATTGGTTGGTTTTTATTCTTTCTAATGCATTTTTAAGTTTAAAATTGTATTATTAAGTGATTATTAACAGTTATTTCTTGTGCAAGAAATTAGAATTTTCAGATATGCAGTTTTGTTAAATGACTATTCTTTGCATTTTATTTTTATACTGTGAGAGTGTTGATCTTTCATTGACTTGGTCTTATGGTCACTTTCTGTTCTTGAGGTGGGTCAGAGCGGACTTTGGAGCTAGGATACCCGGGGTAGAGCTCAGTCTACCCCTCACTAGCTGCCTGAATTTGAGCAAATTTCCTAATCTCTCAATGCCTCAGTTCTCTCATTTATAAAATGACAGCAGTAATAATAGCTACTTTATAGGACTGTGGTGAGAATTCAATGAGTTAGTATTTATAAAGTCTGGCATAGACTAAGTGCTATGTATGTTTTTGATTTTAATGATCGATGACTTCCTTATAAATCAGGCCATAGATCTGACTTGGAAGGTTTACAAATCAATCAGCAGTGAATGAAAGCTCTTTTCTTTTTTTTTTTTTCTTGTCTCTAAGTCATCATTTATTTTTCATCCATCTTTTTATTCTTTGGCATGTGTGGGCCTCCCATCGCTGTGGCCTCTGTCATTGCAGAGCACTGGCTCTGGGTGCATGAGCTCCAGAGCACTGGCTTGTAACTGGACACACCGGTCCAGCCGCTCTGCGGCATGTGGGATCTTCCCCAGCCAGGGATTGAACCGGTGCCCCTTGCACTGCAAGGTGGACTTTTTACCCACTGCACCACCAAGGAAGCCCTAAAGCTCTTTTCTGAGAGTGTCTACAGTGATCTGCTATACTTGGAATTTGATGTTGTTCAGTTGCTAAGTCATGACTGACCCTATGGACTACAGCATGTCAAGCTTCCCTATCCTTCACTCTCTCCCAGATTTTTCTCAAATTCATGTCCATTGAGTTGGTGATGTTATCCAACAACCTCATCCTCTGTCATCACCTTCATTTGTCCTCAGTCTTTTCAATGAGTCAGCCCTTTACAACAGGTGGCCACAGTATTGGAGCTTCAGGATCTGTTCTTCCAGTGAGTATTCAGAGCTGATTTCTTTATGATTGATTGGTTTGATCTTCTGGCAATCCAAGTGATTCTCAAGAGTCTAGAACTGATGATCAAATATACTTGGTTTCTGAACAAGTTGAGATGTACAGCAGTGCAAAGACAAGGACCAATTATCTCCTGTCAGAAGCCAGGAGCAAGGTGACACCATAGATACACTGGCCTCCCGTTCTGCTAGCAGCTGTGAACCCCTGAGTTAGGCAGCACTGTCCTCCCACCCAAGGTGACATGGGCTAAGACAGAAATCTGGAGAAGGTATACCCAGGGTAGGCTCTGGGCAGATGGAGGAGCAGAGAGAACTTGTGCTTGGGGTGAGCAGATGCACTCCCAAGAGAAAGAAAATAGAGTGCAGAGCAGCGCTTGTCTTTTCCATTTGCCCCAAATTTAACAATCCCCACTGTTAACTCATCTTCCTCAGGGGTAAAGAACATGCTTGGGAAAAACTCCTTTTCATAGGTGTAGGGAAACTCTCTCTCTAATAAAACCCCAAACTGTTAGGGTGCTCTATTGTTTGGTCTCCTCTGTAATTATATGATTTACAATGTCTGTAGGCTTTAGAAGCTTTAGAGCACGTAGCTGGGTAGGGCTATCCAGTTGGGACCACATGCAGGTTTAGTGGCCCAGTGGCATGTGGGATCCCCTAGTTCCTGGACCTGGGATCAAACCCATGTCCCTTGTGTTAGAAGGTAGATTCTCTTTCTAGTATTAACTATATATGAGATCACTCACTGGAGTCTCCTCCATGAATTTGTCATTCTTCCTTGTGAGATTTCTATTCTATCCACAAACAACTGGGAGCATGTTAAGGTACTTATCTTTATAAGGAAGAAAAGAAATAGTGGACCCCCTGCTTAAAAAATCAATTCATAGGTGATCTTAATTACTATGGTATAACTGATGTGTGTGTATATTTGAATAGATAGGAGGTAATTTTCTTTTATTTTTGCCACTTTCAGATCATAAGAGAATGTATACATTAAGCAAACTCCCAGAATTGTTTCTGAGCCTTCCTAGAAATGTAGGTAAATCTTTGTAGTGGGGCATAGTAGTCTCTCATTGTTAGTTTTACAAAATGCCAATAATCTGTCTTCCATACCTTTTAAATATAACGCTTGTATTATGACATAACACTATTAATTTTTTACGTTTGTATTTAATGACATGGAATGACAAATGTCTTGAATTTCAAAAGTGATATATCAGTGTAAATGCATGCTAATTAAGACATTTATAACTAATGTTTCAAGATTTTAAGCACACAAAATTATCAACTAGTAATAGCATGTGTAATTTTCTGAGACTGAAAAAGAAATAGCACAGTTATTTATTTATGCTTTGTTCTGATAAGCTTATTACTTGACAATGAAATAACATGTTATATTTTTGCAGACTGTTTAACAATAGTTACTAGCAGCAATTCCTTACAAAACCAGGTGGGAAGTAGTTCTAATTTTTTAAAAAGCTTGCTTTGGAAATGAGAAAACTATTGGTTTATACAAAATTACTTTTGCAAAATGGGGATTTTGGTTGAAAAAAAAGTGGCATTGTTTCTGTATAGCCCAGTGGTAACATATTTTCACAATTCTAGTGACACTCAGGAGACAGTAAGTATCTAGCACAATCATGTTTGCTCTTTGTGGCCTTAGGAAAATGATTTCATATTTCTGTTTTCTATATGTCTTTGAAGAAATAGGGATCATGGTAATCTATTACTATCTTTGAAGCTCTTGGGATAAAGAATATGCTAATGATTCTTTTGAAATTATATTTATAATGCATTGAAATATAACTTGTGTTAGACCAGTCCAGTGTATTGAAATAATGACAGATTTGGAGATATGATGGTGTGTCTTTGGGATACAGTATTTCCATGCCCTGTGTCATCTCAAATTTTCCCTGGTCTTATAATAATAAGATGGCAGCTTCATTTTTAATGACCATGCTGTAAGGCACTGTCAACTCATTTTTTTAAAAATTATTTATTTTAGCTGTGCTGGGTTTTTGTTGCTGTGTAGACTTTTTTCTCTAGTTGCAGAGAGTGGGTGTTAATCTTTTTTATTTTTTTAATTGAAAGATAATTGCTTTACAGAATTTTGTTGGTTTCTTCCAAACACAAACATGAATCATCCATCCATAGGTGTATGCATGTGTCCCCTCGCTCTTGAACCTCTCTCCCATCTCCCTACTCTTTGTTGCAGTGTACAGGCTTCTCATTGCAGTGGCTTTTCTTGTTGTGGATCATGGCTCTAGAGCGTGTGGGCTTAGTAGCTGTGGTTCCCAGGCTCTAAAGCACAGGCTCAGTAGTTGTGGCACATAGGCTTAGTTGCTCTGTGACTTGTGGTATCTCCTCAGATCAAGGATTGGATCTGTCTCCTGAATTGGCAGGCAGATTCTTCACCACTGAGACACCAGTTTAGTCCGGTTCTGCAAACTCTTTTCTAGAGATTGTATAATTTCATTTTTCTGGGTAACATTAGGCTTAAAAAATTGCAGCTGTAGTTTTTCCTGTGAGGGCCAAAAAATGTTGTTGGTAATTAACAAAACTTTTGAAGATCAGATATAATTATATAAACTCACTGCAATATTAGTTTGCACTTCCCCTTTTGGTAAGCGTGTGGAAGAAGATGGAACAAAGTATACCAAAAAGAGAAATAGTAGTTTGAAAGAATGCAGTTGTAATTTAGGAATGATAATTTCAAAAGATACTTTGAGTAATGAATATTCAGTATGAAAAATACGGATAATGCAGAGAAAAAGAAATTAATTACTCAAATGTTCTATTACTTAAAGATGATGTGTTAACAACTCTGAGAAAATTCCAAATCTGGTTTTCTAGTGCACTTTCTTTTTTACATTACTATGATTGTACTATGGATAGTATTTATAGGCTGCGTTTTCCTTTTACTATTACAGCATGAGCAATTTATAGTCAAAGACTTTTCACAAACTTTGTTTTCATTGGTGACATAACCTATTATCAAATGTTATAAAATAACAGATTATTCACTCTTATTAGTGTGATTGGTGCTCTGATATTTGCTGAGTGTTCTGAGTTTATCCTCTCTGCCTCATTTTCCCTCTCTTCCTTTTCCAAGTCTACTAAACAAAAGTAAGATTTAATCTTTTATTTTAATTGAAAGATAATTGCTTTACAGAATTTTGTTGGTTTCTTCCAAACACAAACATGAATCATCCATCCATAGGTGTATGCATGTGTCCCCTCGCTCTTGAACCTCTCTCCCATCTCCCTACTCTTTGTTGCAGTGTACAGGCTTCTCATTGCAGTGGCTTTTCTTGTTGTGGATCATGGCTCTAGAGCGTGTGGGCTTAGTAGCTGTGGTTCCCAGGCTCTAAAGCACAGGCTCAGTAGTTGTGGCACATAGGCTTAGTTGCTCTGTGACTTGTGGTATCTCCTCAGATCAAGGATTGGATCTGTCTCCTGAATTGGCAGGCAGATTCTTCACCACTGAGACACCAGTTTAGTCCGGTTCTGCAAACTCTTTTCTAGAGATTGTATAATTTCATTTTTCTGGGTAACATTAGGCTTAAAAAATTGCAGCTGTAGTTTTTCCTGTGAGGGCCAAAAAATGTTGTTGGTAATTAACAAAACTTTTGAAGATCAGATATAATTATATAAACTCACTGCAATATTAGTTTGCACTTCCCCCTTTTTGGTAAGCGTGTGGAAGAAGATGGAACAAAGTATACCAAAAAGAGAAATAGTAGTTTGAAAGAATGCAGTTGTAATTTAGGAATGATAATTTCAAAAGATACTTTGAGTAATGAATATTCAGTATGAAAAATACGGATAATGCAGAGAAAAAGAAATTAATTACTCAAATGTTCTATTACTTAAAGATGATGTGTTAACAACTCTGAGAAAATTCCAAATCTGGTTTTCTAGTGCACTTTCTTTTTTACATTACTATGATTGTACTATGGATAGTATTTATAGGCTGCGTTTTCCTTTTACTATTACAGCATGAGCAATTTATAGTCAAAGACTTTTCACAAACTTTGTTTTCATTGGTGACATAACCTATTATCAAATGTTATAAAATAACAGATTATTCACTCTTATTAGTGTGATTGGTGCTCTGATATTTGCTGAGTGTTCTGAGTTTATCCTCTCTGCCTCATTTTCCCTCTCTTCCTTTTCCAAGTCTACTAAACAAAAGTAAGACTTGAATGCTTTTACTATAAAAGTTTTAAAATTGCCTGAGCAGGGCTTCTGGCCCCAGTAGACACAGCAGCATGAAACTCAGATGCAACATAGTAATTACTTTATTTGATTATGAGACAAATATGTGCATATTTCTCTGTAAAGTTGATTTGTTCAGGTTCAGTAGCTTCTGGTTCCTAGGAGAAACTGAAACATTGTCTCTAGAGAAGTTGTGTGCTCAGGCAACAAAAATGAAAATAAACAAGTGGACTACATTAAACTAAGGAGCTACTGCACAGCAAAGGAAACAATCAAATAGAAAAGGCAGCCTACAAGATGGGAAAAATATTCACAGGTCATATATATAATAAGAGATGAATATATAAAATATATAAAAAGCTCATGAAGCTCAGCAAAAAAGCAAATAATTCAACTTAAAAATGGGCAAAGGACCTAAATAGACATTTTTCTAAAGGAGGCATGTAAATGGTCAGCAGGTACATGAATAGATGCTCAACATTACTAATCATCAGGGAAATGAAAACCAAAACCACAATGAGATATCACCTCACACCTTTTAGATGGCTATTAGCAAAAAGACAAGAAATAAGTGTTGAAGAAGTGTAGAGAAAAAGGAACTCTTGTGTACTGTTGATAGGTATGTAAACTGGTATAGTCACTATGGAAAACACTTTGGAGGTTCTTTGAAAAATTGCAAATAGAGCTACCAATGACCCAGCAATGCTGCTCTAGGTATACTTAAGAAGGAACTGGGAGAGTTCCCAGGCTGACCCTGTGCTCTCACTGCTGGGTTCAGTCCTTGATCAGGGAACTAAGATTCCCCCCACCTGGCTGGAGAGGCCAAAGAAAGAGAAGGAACTGAAATCTGTATTTCAAAGAGATATCCACACACCCATGTTCTCTGCAGAATTATTCACAATAGCTACACTATGGAAACAAGCTAAGTGTCTGTTAATGGTTGAATGGATTAAGAAGTTGTAGTATACACATACAATAGAATGGTACTCCGCCGTGAGAAAGAAGGAACTCTTGCCATCTGTGATTATCTGGTTAAATTTTGAGGACTTTATGCTAAGTGAGATAAATCCAACAAAGGCAAATACTGTATGATCTCAAATATATAATCTAAAACTGTCAGACTCATAAGAACAGAGTAGAGCAATATTTATCAGAGGCTGAGGGGTGTAAGAATTGGGAAGATGTTTAAGATGATGTTTACAGCTAATAGATAAATAAGCATAATGAGTAATAGTCAACAATGCTGTATTATTTCAAAGTTGCCAAGAGACTAGCTCTTAATTGTTCTTATCAGAAAAAAATGTTAATTACATAGCATAGTAGAGCTATTAGCTACCCTCTTGGGTAGTAATCAAACTGAAATGTATCAAACCAACACATGCTTAAACCTACACCATGTTACATGTCAATTATATCTCAATTTTAAGAAAGAATAAAATTTCATTTACAAATTAAAAATAAAGGTATGTGCTTGACAACCTCATGACCTTTTTTTTTTTTGAATGAAAAAAATTTAATGAGCCTCATGACTTTAAGAGGTGAATATCTCAAACATCTGCAGCATGGGGAGTGATGGGGGAGAGAGGATGTGGTAGTTTGTGAAAACCAATTCATCTAAATGAAGTTTTAGCAGTTTTTTAGATTATTCCACAATTTTACCTCTTTCCCAATAAAGGTCTAATGTTTATCAAGCTAACCACTTAGGGTCATTAATTAGGCTAGTTTAAAATTGTGCAGAAAATCCTGTTGTAATTTGTGTGCAGTTCTCAAATTGATGTGACCATGTCACACTTGTGAGCATGTTGAGTACACTTGCCTCCAGTTCTGTGATTGCTATATAGATGGTCAGGTGTTAATCTTCTCTTGCTCTCTTCATTCTTTTTATGTTATTTCCTTGCAAAGTCTGTCAATCAGCCTTTCTTGCAATGCTGCTATGTAACAAATTCAAACTTTCAGACTTACACTGAAATACTTTTCTGCCCATGGGTCTGTGGTGTTCCCTGGACCCAGGTATTAATAACATCAGGCTTTATTCAGGTCTGCTGTATGGGTCTCTTCTGCAGTTCAGGCTGAATGCACAGTTACTGCCTGTATTTCCTTGTGTCACGGATACACAAATAGAATGGAAACTCACTCAGTGAGAAGAAGGAACTCTTGCCATCTGTGATTATCTGGTTAAATTTTGAGGACTTTATGCTAAGTGAGATAAATCCAACAAAGGCAAATACTGTATGATCTCAAATATATAATCTAAAACTGTCAGACTCATAAGAACAGAGTAGAGCAATATTTATCAGAGGCTGAGGGGTGTAAGAATTGGGAAGATGTTTAAGATGATGTTTACAGCTAATAGATAAATAAGCATAATGAGTAATAGTCAACAATGCTGTATTATTTCAAAGTTGCCAAGAGACTAGCTCTTAATTGTTCTTATCAGAAAAAAATGTTAATTACATAGCATAGTAGAGCTATTAGCTACCCTCTTGGGTAGTAATCAAACTGAAATGTATCAAACCAACACATGCTTAAACCTACACCATGTTACATGTCAATTATATCTCAATTTTAAGAAAGAATAAAATTTCATTTACAAATTAAAAATAAAGGTATGTGCTTGACAACCTCATGACCTTTTTTTTTTTTGAATGAAAAAAATTTAATGAGCCTCATGACTTTAAGAGGTGAATATCTCAAACATCTGCAGCATGGGGAGTGATGGGGGAGAGAGGATGTGGTAGTTTGTGAAAACCAATTCATCTAAATGAAGTTTTAGCAGTTTTTTAGATTATTCCACAATTTTACCTCTTTCCCAATAAAGGTCTAATGTTTATCAAGCTAACCACTTAGGGTCATTAATTAGGCTAGTTTAAAATTGTGCAGAAAATCCTGTTGTAATTTGTGTGCAGTTCTCAAATTGATGTGACCATGTCACACTTGTGAGCATGTTGAGTACACTTGCCTCCAGTTCTGTGATTGCTATATAGATGGTCAGGTGTTAATCTTCTCTTGCTCTCTTCATTCTTTTTATGTTATTTCCTTGCAAAGTCTGTCAATCAGCCTTTCTTGCAATGCTGCTATGTAACAAATTCAAACTTTCAGACTTACACTGAAATACTTTTTCTGCCCATGGGTCTGTGGTGTTCCCCTGGACCCAGGTATTAATAACATCAGGCTTTATTCAGGTCTGCTGTATGGGTCTCTTCTGCAGTTCAGGCTGAATGCACAGTTACTGCCTGTATTTCCTTGTGTCACGGAAGAAGTATGGGAGCGCACCATCCCATTATAAGTCTATGTTTGTATTACTTTTAGAGATGTCCCGTTGAAAAAGTGCTTCACTGGGACAAATTCAAGGTCAGGAGGTGGGACAGTGCATTCCACACACTACCAGAATGTGGCATGGACATATACTACTACTAGAGGAGAATGACAAATTGAGACTACTATTTACAGCATAGATTTAACATGTATTTGAGGTTTAAAAGGCTTTCCCCCCTCTATTGTTTCCCATTTTTGTAAGGCAGCTCGTCTTTTCTGTGCTTTTTCTTTTTCTTTCCTTAAACATTTTATTCACATTAGAGAGGGATTTCTTTTGTGTTTGTGTTTTTCCCTCTGTCATTAGGAAAGTGGTTGAGGAGTACTGAATCCATCACTACTATTGATGACAAGATTCCACAAGATTCCACATTCACATTTCCAGGTACCAAGATTTCCCTCTAAATGTTACAATCAAGTCAGCTTCGTATACATTTCTTTTTACTGAACATAGCAATACCCATTGGTATCTCTGAAGCGTAATCACATCTTAGGTCGGTATTGCTCCAGGTAAAGCAATTGCTTGGAATTGAATGCTCCCCCTTTTTGTCTTATAAACATGTATTTAAGACTTACAAGGCTTTTCCCCCCTGTGTTGTTTCCCATTTTTATAAGGCAGCTCGTCTTTTCTATGCTTTTTAAAATGCCATTTTCATTAGAGACTTACCTTCCCAGATGGCTTTGCATAAGTTTTATGGACATGGGATACTTTGCTGTTACTCCTCATGGGTTGTTGAAGTTGGAAGGTGCCTTTAGGGGTCAGGTCTATCACTCTGCAGGTCAGAAAAGTGAAGTCCAAAGAGGGTAGCAGCTAGTTAATGACAGCTAGCTAATGACAGTATGTTTTCATGTGTAAAGTGAGGAGCAGGACATTTTAAAGCTCCGTTTTCCTTTTGAACCTTATGTCTGGTCTCATTCTATGCCAGTTCCCAGTGCCACTTCCCGGGAGGAGTCCAGCTGGCCTGCCTACATTGCAAACACTAAACACAGGATAATAGCTGGCCAGGGCAGAGGGAGCATGAATGAGTATTCCTTCCCCCACTGCTGCCAGTTGGCCAGTGGGCAGTGTCTAAACTCCCTAACAGACATGGCACAGCCCCAAGTGGTGAGCTCTGGGGAAGAGGCACAGGGCTTCTGAAGGTCAGGTTGAGCGCCTCTCACAAGAGAACACCGTTTAAATTGGTTCCATGAATCCTCGAGTTTGCTGAAAGGTGATAGGAAGGTATTTTGTGTGGACACTTGGGTATGATTTTAAAAGCCCTTTGATGTGAGAGTCGTGAAATGAGTCACAAAACAAAACACAGTCACCACTTTTTAGAGGAAGAACCAAAATTCAGTTGGTTGGTTTCGCTGTCTGAGAAGTTCCTTTCCTTAACTCTTCCCTTTTGTTTTTAAACCTAGAATTCTTAGTGCTTTTGTTTATATGATTTTGATTTTAATGATGTTGATTTTAATGACATTGATGTCTGTTTGAAAGAAGTTGCAAAAATAGGATGGTAAAACTTCTAATCATCTCTAACTTTGAAAAAAATGTTATATAAAAGTTAAGATTCCCAGATCAGAATTAGCAGTTTGTTCTGCAGCTGAGGTCATTCAAGCAAAGGCTCATGAACCTGTTGACAATAAATGATGACTATCAGAAATGAAATCTGCCATACAGGGTGGAGACTTTCACTCTGTAGAATAAAAAGTTAAATATTTTTATTGTTAGTCTTATAATTATTCACAAGTTCTCTGCAAAAATATTTTATTTTATATATCACTTTCAATAATTTAATTATTTAGAAATCAATATCTTATTTCCTTGCATTCCTTTTTCAAAGGTGTGAGATTTGGTCTTTTCCATCTAGTGGTTTCTAGTCCAATCAGTTTCTGAGTCACTTTGCTGCTTTTGATATTTCTTTTTTTTTTTTTTTAATTTTGGCCTCTTTTTATTGATTTTTTATCTATTTATTTTTCATCCATCTTTATTCTTTGGCCTGTGTGGGCCTCCCATAGCTGTGGCCTCTCTCATCGCAGAGCACCGGCTCTGGGCGCATGCACTCCGGAGCGCTTGTAATTGGACACACGGGTCCAGCCGCTGTAAGGCATGTGGGATCCTCCTTGGCCAGGGATCAAACCAGTGCCCCCTGCACTGCAAGGCAGACTCTTTACCCACTGGAACACCAGGGAAGCCTCTGCTGTTGATATTTCTGACACAATCTATAGTGCTGTGTCATGAATGATTTGGGATTGTGTGTGTGTGTCAGACATGACCAGATTGGTTAAATGACTTGAATGTGTAAAGTTGGCCAGAAATTCTGGAGAGTTCACCGTGGTCAGCTGGATCATTTGGAGTTGGATAATTTTTTTATTACTTGACAAAATGATAGTAAAAGCCCTTTGAATGTGAGAGTCGGTGAAATTGAGTCAAACAAAACAAAACACAGTCACCACTTTTTAGAGGAAGAACCAAAATTCAGTTGGTTGGTTTCGCTGTCTGAGAAGTTCCTTTCCTTAACTCTTCCCTTTTGTTTTTAAACCTAGAATTCTTAGTGCTTTTGTTTATATGATTTTGATTTTAATGATGTTGATTTTAATGACATTGATGTCTGTTTGAAAGAAGTTGCAAAAATAGGATGGTAAAACTTCTAATCATCTCTAACTTTGAAAAAAATGTTATATAAAAGTTAAGATTCCCAGATCAGAATTAGCAGTTTGTTCTGCAGCTGAGGTCATTCAAGCAAAGGCTCATGAACCTGTTGACAATAAATGATGACTATCAGAAATGAAATCTGCCATACAGGGTGGAGACTTTCACTCTGTAGAATAAAAAGTTAAATATTTTTATTGTTAGTCTTATAATTATTCACAAGTTCTCTGCAAAAATATTTTATTTTATATATCACTTTCAATAATTTAATTATTTAGAAATCAATATCTTATTTCCTTGCATTCCTTTTTCAAAGGTGTGAGATTTGGTCTTTTCCATCTAGTGGTTTCTAGTCCAATCAGTTTCTGAGTCACTTTGCTGCTTTTGATATTTCTTTTTTTTTTTTTTTAATTTTGGCCTCTTTTTATTGATTTTTTATCTATTTATTTTTCATCCATCTTTATTCTTTGGCCTGTGTGGGCCTCCCATAGCTGTGGCCTCTCTCATCGCAGAGCACCGGCTCTGGGCGCATGCACTCCGGAGCGCTTGTAATTGGACACACGGGTCCAGCCGCTGTAAGGCATGTGGGATCCTCCTTGGCCAGGGATCAAACCAGTGCCCCCTGCACTGCAAGGCAGACTCTTTACCCACTGGAACACCAGGGAAGCCTCTGCTGTTGATATTTCTGACACAATCTATAGTGCTGTGTCATGAATGATTTGGGATTGTGTGTGTGTGTCAGACATGACCAGATTGGTTAAATGACTTGAATGTGTAAAGTTGGCCAGAAATTCTGGAGAGTTCACCGTGGTCAGCTGGATCATTTGGAGTAAACATGGTGGCAGACACTTAAATCTTTCTTTCCTTTCTTTATATACATTGCGACCTCAGAGAATCCTTCCTAAATGAGTGAATTCATTTTGATTACATTTCTAATAAATGTTTTCCTAGTTCCTCTGCTGGTGATGCGTATGGTTGAACTTTCCCTGAGAAACAGTTGTTGCTTGGGCTACTCTCTCATGCATGGATGGCTTCTCAAAGACGACTGGGATGTCTTGGTCTTACTTGGATTGCTTTCCTTCAAAACTCTGTTGTTCTTTTTATGATTTTCCTCCTTCACATCTTAAGAAAGGTGGGTTCTGAGAAATTTGTTTATTTGTGATGTGAACTGAAGACATATTTTCTGTGAATAATGCATACGGATTTCTCAGGGCCCAGAACTGGTGCAGTACTGGTTTCTGAGAAACTCCGTTTGAGATGCTGGGGACCACATGGCAGTGACTGTATGCAATCTTCTTTCACAAAGTACCTGGCAATTGCCACCCTTAAGGAACTGTCATTAATTTCACATTTCAGGTCATGTTAGAGATAATGTGTCTCTTTTGATGCATATGTGCGTGCTAAGTCTCTTCAGTCATGTCCGACTCTTTGCAACGCTATGGACTGCAGCCTGCCAGGCACCTCTGTCCATGGGACTCTTCAGGCAAGAATACTGGAGTGAGTTTCCATTTCCTCCTCCAGAGGATCTTCCCAGGGATAGACCTCTCATCTCTTATGTCCCCTGCATTGGCAGGCGAGCTCTTTACCACTAGCACCACCTGGAAAGCCCACAGTTTTTATTTAAAAAGACTATTTTTTACAAGAGCTTCCCTGGTGGCTCAGATAGTAAAGAATCCGCCTGCAATGTGGGAGACCTGAGTTCCATCCCTGGGTTGGGAAGATGTCCTGGAGGAGGGAACAGCTATCTACTCGAGTATTCTTGCCTGGAGAATCCCATGGACAGAGGAACCTGGCGGGTCACAAAGAGTTGGACACAACTGAGGGTCTTTCACTTCACTTTATTCTTTATATAGCTGGTTTTTTTTGGTTGTTTTTTTTTCAAAGTTGAACAACCAAAATCTGTGGTAGAAAAATTATAACTAAATACATTGGCCTGGCTTTCCTGATGAAAGATGTTCCTTCATTGTGACAGAGAGAAAAAGCACAAGCCTTAATGGCATGTATATAAGTTCTGTTTTTGCTTCATTCTAAGATAAGGTGCTTTTTGTTTCCCAGCTTTGTACTATTCTAAGTTAAGACCTTAACAGGCTGTGGCTTGTTGCCTCATCTATAGCATGGGTCCAAAAGTAACTCCCCTATAAGGCTGGTGGATTATTTATGATGTATGTACCACATACATATTGCTAACCCATAGTAAGTGTTCAATAAAAGCTAGCTGACATTGTTTAACATGCATAATTGCCTTCAAGGAAGACTGCTGTCTTCATAGAAACACTAGTCTGGTTTCCCTATACGTTTTATTCCAGAATTTAATTTCCTGAATATGGATGCTTTGGGGACCAAACCATGCTGGCCAGGCATGACTGTATGCAATCTTCTTTCACAAAGTACCTGGCAATTGCCACCCTTAAGGAACTGTCATTAATTTCACATTTCAGGTCATGTTAGAGATAATGTGTCTCTTTTGATGCATATGTGCGTGCTAAGTCTCTTCAGTCATGTCCGACTCTTTGCAACGCTATGGACTGCAGCCTGCCAGGCACCTCTGTCCATGGGACTCTTCAGGCAAGAATACTGGAGTGAGTTTCCATTTCCTCCTCCAGAGGATCTTCCCAGGGATAGACCTCTCATCTCTTATGTCCCCTGCATTGGCAGGCGAGCTCTTTACCACTAGCACCACCTGGAAAGCCCACAGTTTTTATTTAAAAAGACTATTTTTTACAAGAGCTTCCCTGGTGGCTCAGATAGTAAAGAATCCGCCTGCAATGTGGGAGACCTGAGTTCCATCCCTGGGTTGGGAAGATGTCCTGGAGGAGGGAACAGCTATCTACTCGAGTATTCTTGCCTGGAGAATCCCATGGACAGAGGAACCTGGCGGGTCACAAAGAGTTGGACACAACTGAGGGTCTTTCACTTCACTTTATTCTTTATATAGCTGGTTTTTTTTGGTTGTTTTTTTTTCAAAGTTGAACAACCAAAATCTGTGGTAGAAAAATTATAACTAAATACATTGGCCTGGCTTTCCTGATGAAAGATGTTCCTTCATTGTGACAGAGAGAAAAAGCACAAGCCTTAATGGCATGTATATAAGTTCTGTTTTTGCTTCATTCTAAGATAAGGTGCTTTTTGTTTCCCAGCTTTGTACTATTCTAAGTTAAGACCTTAACAGGCTGTGGCTTGTTGCCTCATCTATAGCATGGGTCCAAAAGTAACTCCCCTATAAGGCTGGTGGATTATTTATGATGTATGTACCACATACATATTGCTAACCCATAGTAAGTGTTCAATAAAAGCTAGCTGACATTGTTTAACATGCATAATTGCCTTCAAGGAAGACTGCTGTCTTCATAGAAACACTAGTCTGGTTTCCCTATACGTTTTATTCCAGAATTTAATTTCCTGAATTTGACCTTGAACATGGCATTTACTTCTGTGATCTGGAAGAGAAAATTTGAGAAACATGTTCCCCCTCCTGCTAATACACTGTTCATAGCCTTTTGCTTCCTGATGGTGAAAAAATGGCCAAGAGCCCATGTAGTACAACATATTATATGTCTCATAGTACAGCAGATTATATATAACAGATAGGTTTTTCTATTTCTGTGCATCATTATAGGGCTAGATAGATAGACATTGGAAAAGGGATAATAAAGCCAAAGACAATGCATGCTAGGAAAGGTGAAATTATAAGAATACACTGTGAAGTACAGATGCACCTTAAAATAATTATACAGTTTTAAAAGATATGTGACAATTTTAGAAAGTGACAGCCTATAACTTCAGAGAACCAGTGGGGAGCAGAGTTTATGTATATGAAACTTACCTTTTGCCTTACATTCTATATTGACAGGAAATATCCCCCTACCAGTCCACATATATTACTATGATATTTGTGCAATTTCATTACAGCTTCATAACGCCTTTGGTGAAAAGGGACTTGTAGGCTGGGGAGCATATTTTCAGCCCCACTCCTGGAAGGCAGAGGAATTTGAGACTGCACGTTAGACATTAGTTTCTAGAGTTATTGAATGGAACTGTGGGATTAGATACAAATGGAAATGAAGCAGGTGAGGTGAGATTTTCAGTCATGTTAATTCACAGGTATCAAGTGCAGAGTGAGGGAGAAATCTGACTTAATGGCCTTAGAGGAACTAGAACTTGGAGTAAAGCCATTAGAATATGAGGTAAAATTATGCTTTCTGAAACGTTCCATTGATGCTATAAAAGCAATTGGAAGCCCTGAAATAACACTGGAATTGTTTATGAAATGATGAAGAACCTGTGAGAAATCCATGGGGGGAAAGCCTGATTTGAAATCTGAAATTGACTGATGAAGCTTTGAGCATGTTAAATACTAGTGTCTCAAGAATATACAGAGATAGTCTCCTCAATAAGCAGTGCTGGGAAAACTGGAAAACTACTTGTAAAAAATGAAATTAGAATACTTACACCATACACAAAAATAAACTCAAAATGGATTATAGATCTAAATGTAAGACCATTAACTATACAACTCTTAGAGAAAAACATAGGCAGAACATTCTATGACATAAATCACAGTCAGATCCTCTATGATCCACTTCCTAGAGTAGTGGAAATAGAAACAAAACTAAACAAGAGGAACATAATTAATTTTAAAAGTTTTTGGACAGCAAAGGAAACTATAAACAAGGTGAAAAGACAGTGCTCAGAATGAGAGAAAACAATAGCAAATGAAACAACTGACAAAGGATTAATCTCCAAAATAGACAAGCAGCTTGTGCAACTCACTATCAGAGCAATAGTTAGGAAATGACCTAAACAGACATTTCTCCAAAATAGACATACAGATGGCTGATAAAACATATGAACAGACACTAAACATTGCTCATTATTGGAGAAATTCAAATCAAAACTACAATGAGACATCACCTTACACTAGTCAGAATGGCCATCATCAAAAAACCTACAAACAATAAATGCTGGAGAGGGTATGGAGAAAAGAGAACCCTTTTGCACTGTTGATGGGAATGTAAATTGGTACAACCACTATGGAAGAGAGTATGGGAATTCCTTAAAAAACTAGGGCTAAAACTATCACACGTCCCAACAGTCTCACTACTTGGCATATACCCTGAGAAAACCATAATTGAAAAAGACACATGTGCTCCAATGCTTATTTACAGCACTGTTTACAATAGCTAGGACATGGAAGTAATCTGAATTGTCTATCGATAGGTGAATGGATAAAGAAGCTGTGGTACATATACACAATGGAAGTTTACCCAGCAATAAAAGGAATGCATTTGAGTCAGTTCTAATGAGGTGGATGAACTTAGAGCCTATTATACAGAGTGAAGTAAGTCAGAAAAACAAATACTGTATACTAATGCATATATATGGAATCTAGAAAGATGGTACTGGTGGATCTATTTGCAGGGCAGCAATGGAGATACAGATGCAGAGAACAGACCTGTGGACACAGGGCAGGAGTTGGAAGGAGAGGGTGGGCTGAATGGCGAGAGCCAGATAGAAACACATACATTACCGTAGTTAGCATATAGAGCCAGTGGGAATCTGCTCTATGACTCAAGGAGCTCAAACCCGGACCCTGTGACAACCTCGAGGAGTGGAATGGGGTGGGAGGTGCAAAGGGAGGAACATATGTAACCTCGAGGAGCACAAAAAAGTATTTTGGAAAAATAGAAACAAAACTAAACAAGAGGAACATAATTAATTTTAAAAGTTTTTGGACAGCAAAGGAAACTATAAACAAGGTGAAAAGACAGTGCTCAGAATGAGAGAAAACAATAGCAAATGAAACAACTGACAAAGGATTAATCTCCAAAATAGACAAGCAGCTTGTGCAACTCACTATCAGAGCAATAGTTAGGAAATGACCTAAACAGACATTTCTCCAAAATAGACATACAGATGGCTGATAAAACATATGAACAGACACTAAACATTGCTCATTATTGGAGAAATTCAAATCAAAACTACAATGAGACATCACCTTACACTAGTCAGAATGGCCATCATCAAAAAACCTACAAACAATAAATGCTGGAGAGGGTATGGAGAAAAGAGAACCCTTTTGCACTGTTGATGGGAATGTAAATTGGTACAACCACTATGGAAGAGAGTATGGGAATTCCTTAAAAAACTAGGGCTAAAACTATCACACGTCCCAACAGTCTCACTACTTGGCATATACCCTGAGAAAACCATAATTGAAAAAGACACATGTGCTCCAATGCTTATTTACAGCACTGTTTACAATAGCTAGGACATGGAAGTAATCTGAATTGTCTATCGATAGGTGAATGGATAAAGAAGCTGTGGTACATATACACAATGGAAGTTTACCCAGCAATAAAAGGAATGCATTTGAGTCAGTTCTAATGAGGTGGATGAACTTAGAGCCTATTATACAGAGTGAAGTAAGTCAGAAAAACAAATACTGTATACTAATGCATATATATGGAATCTAGAAAGATGGTACTGGTGGATCTATTTGCAGGGCAGCAATGGAGATACAGATGCAGAGAACAGACCTGTGGACACAGGGCAGGAGTTGGAAGGAGAGGGTGGGATGAATGGCGAGAGTCATATAGAAACACATACATTACCGTAGTTAGCATATAGAGCCAGTGGGAATCTGCTGTATGACTCAAGGAACTCAAACCTGGACTCTGTGACAACCTCGAGGAGTGGAATGGGGTGGGAGGTGCAAAAGGGAGGGAACATATGTACACCTATGGCTGATTCATGGCAGAAACCAGCACAAAATATATATTTTTAATGTTATTATTTATTTATTTTTGGCTCTTTCGTGTTTTCACTGCTGCCACAGGCTCTTCTCTAGTTGCAGGGAGTGGGGGCTACTCTCTAGTTGAGGTGAGCAGACTTCTTGTTGTGGTGACTTTTCTTGTTGTGGAACTCTGGTTCTAGGGCACACAGGCTTCAGGAGTTGCGGCACAAGGGTTCAATTGCTGCGGGTCCAAGGCTCTAGAGCACAGGCTCAGTATTGGGGCTCACAGGCTTAGTTGCTCCACATCATGTGGGATCTTCCCAGATCAGGGATTGAACCTGTGTCTCCCAGGTTGGCAGGCAAACTCTTTACCACTGAGCTACCAGGGAAGCCCCCAACACAATATTGTAAAGCAGTTATCCTTCAATTAAAAATAAATTAAGGGCTTCCCTGGAGGTACAGTGGGTAAAGAGTTCACCTTGCATTTCCAAGGGGCATCAGTTTGATCCCTGGCCTGGGAAAATCCCACATGCCCTGGAGTGGATGGACTGGTGTGTCCAATTACGAGCCAGCTCTCTGGAGCACATGCGCCCAGAGCAGGCGCTCTCCAAGGAGAGAGGCCATTACAGTGGGAGGCCCACACAAGCCAAAGAATAAAGGTGGATGAAAATAAACAAAAAATTAATAATCAGTAAAAGAGGCCAAAATTAAAAAAAATTAAAATGTTAAATAGTAGTGCCTCTGTTTTTCACACCAAGAAATTAGAAGTGTGGAAATTCTATCCCCTGAGTGTGAAGATAAAAATAGTTTTTGGTATTGGTCCCTCCCATGTTTTTTTTGTTTTTAATATTTTTATTTGGCTGTGCTAGGTCTTAGATGTGACATGTGAATCTTCCATCTTTGTTGCAGCATGTGAGATCTTTTGTTGCAGCATGTGGGATCTAATTCCCTGACCAGAATGCTTGATTTTATACTTATTTTTCTGGTAACATTGATCATCAGTTATGAAACGGCCCTTAGCTTAATGATGATAACTTCCTAGGAAATACAATATTTCTGGCTTCTGTTAGGACGTGAAACAGGGCTTCCCCTGGTGGTCCAGTGGATAGAGTCTGCCTTGCAGTGCAAGGGGCACTGGTTGGATCCCTGGCCGGGGAAGAATACACATGCTGCGGAGCGGCTGGACCAGTGTTTCCAATTATGAGCCAGTGCTTTGGAGCTCATGCCCCCAGAGCTGGTGCTCTGTGACAGGAGAGGCCACTGCGATGGGAGGCCCATTCAGGCCAAAGAATAAAGATGGATGAAAATAAATAAATAAAATACTAATAAGAAGCCAAAATTTAAAAAAAAGAAAGTGAAACATGCCAGGCCTGATACCCCCACACTTACCTGAATACCCCAAAACAGCCCCCAAGTGCTGCATATTGGCTGATGACCACGCTGCATAGTAATCAGACAGATGTCCTGTTATTTAGGCCTTGCACTACCTCCACTTCCTAAGATTCGAAAAGCTTCGTGACCTCCGACGTCTTTCCCTTTGAATTGCCCTCAGAGGTGCACTTCTTTGCCACTGCTGAGAGGCATTTACCAGGCTGTTGCCTCACTAGTGTGATCTTCACCTCATTGTTCCAAATGGATCACCTAGGACCTGGGTGTACCATCTACAGAACTTATCCCTGAATCAATGCTTCTAATAGTTTTACTTTTTTAATTTGAGGATTTTTTTTTTTTCGCTGTTTTTGTTGTACTACTTCATTTAGAACGCGGGCCGTTGGAAAAGGAGGCAGATGGTGTCTTTAAATGATTCATCCAAAGCATCAGTAAAATATTGAAAATGTGACTGCTCTTTTTCAAAAAAGGCTCACCCTGAGGCTATGGGAAATTGTGGTCAAAATCCATTTAAGAGTTACATTACATCAGGTCTTTTAAAAAAAGGAGCAGAAAACTCATATTCATTTCTTTGAAAGCTCCCACTTAAAGCACTGTTATAGAATCTCTAAGCACCTAGGCAACAGTGGATCAGGTACCTTTTGTCCACATTTCTGTACTTTTCACAGGCTCCTTGTAGTAGGTGCTGGGGTGATGCCTCCAGCTTTGACTTAGAACTTTCTGGTTGAACACCTGCCTTTGTGGTTCTATGCAGCCTTTGTTCAGAGAGATTTCTTACCTGAATCCACAAATTGGCCTTCCATTCACTAAATGTTACATAGGTAATATGTTGGATGTGTGGTACTGAAATTACAGAATTATTTTGTCAACTTTGGGCTGATTGCATCTGCACAGAATCAGAGCCCAGCCTTGTATCTCTGTGGAAGAATGTTAAAGATCCCGGCATATAGTCTGCAGAGAATAAATTCACCTGGCTTGCATAGAGGCAGTTTCAAGGAAAATGTGCACCTCAGGTCCTATGGCCAAGTTGAAAGAAATCATGTTATGAAAAGGAAGGTCCTGGGGTGAATGGGGGCCATGACTGCTCTTGTTAATGGAAGCCCAGCTGGGTGACTGGGGTCTATTAACACAGTATTGAGGCAAAGCAGCAGAATGGATTAGTAGGAAAGGCTGGGGGTGATTCTTACCAGGAATACTCTTGAGTATTAGGGCTGATGCCACTATTCTTGGGATTGTTTAGCTGTTCTATTCTCTGAAGTCAGAGGTGATGTTTTCTGGAAATAACTCACAAAGTTCGGACTCTTTAGCATAGCTGGAAAATGAGAACCAAGGCAGTCTCTTGGGCTTCCCTGCTGGCTTAGATGATAAAGAATCTGCCTGCAATGCAGGAGACCAGGTTTGATTCTTGGATCGGGCAGACCCCCTAGAGAAGGAATGGCTATTCACTCTGGTATTCTTGCCTGGAGAATTCCATGGACAGAAGAGCCTGGCAGACTACAGTCCATGAGATGGCAAAGAGTCGGACACAACTGAGAAACTAACCCTTTTACTTCCAAGGCTGTGTCCTATAGAAGTATCTTCTATGAATAAGATATTTAAGTTTCTTTTTCTCTCTCTGTGTAACTTCCTGTGTATAGTTTACAGTAATCCCAAACTCAAAGAAATGGAGAAAAATTGTGATATGCCATTGATGCAGACATCTCTTTTGAGAATTTTTGGAGGATTTTATGGGAGATTGATTAGTGAATCTATGAGCATCACTGACCAAAATAATTAACTCTGTGAATTCCCTTCCCTGGTTCATTTTCACTGTCAACTGTTCTATGGTCTTGCTGCTCACAGGACAGTTTTGGAGAGCATCTTTGCAGTTTTGAAAACATGTTTTTTCCTTTTCTCTTTAACAAAAAATCAAATTCTCCCTACATTCTCTTAGAAATAATTTTCTCTAGAGTTGAACTAGGATTGTAAATTAGAAAGGCAAATTTATTTTAGAAAATACATCCATAAATACTACTGGGTAAATGAAAAATATTAATAACCATTTTAGCCTAGACAAAGCCCATAGATACCCTAAAATATTCACTGATTCATCCTTTTTTGTAATGTCTTTGTCTGGTTTTGGTATAAGACTCAACTCACAAAATGAATTGGGAAGTGTTCCCTGTTCTATTTTCTGGAAAAAAAAAATGTAAAATTAATTTTTCTTGAAATGTTTGGTAGAATTCTCCAGTGAAAACATCTGGGCCTAAAGATCTTTTTCTAGACCTTTTAAATTATGAATTCAATTTCTTTAACATTAATGGGATTATTTATAGTACCCTTTTCATCCTGATTGAGTTTGGTAGTTTGTAGTTTTCAGGGAATTGATCTACTTCTTCTAAGTCATGGAACTTATGTGCATAAAGATTTTTGTAATCGTGCCTTTTGTCCTTTCAATGGCATCAGGATCTGTAGTGTTAGTTACTGCTTCATACTTCTTACGGTGATTGTGTCCCTTCTCTTCTTTTTTGTCTATCTTGCTAGAGAATTATTAATTTTACTAATTCTTTTTTCAGGTCCAGCTTTTTGTTTCATTGACTTACTCTATTTACCTATTTTCCATTTCATTTATTTTTGCTATTTAATATTTCCATCCTGTTTACTTTGGGTTTATTTTCTTCTTTTTTCTAATGTAAGCTTTTTAGAACAATAAACCTCAGCACTGCTTTACTTGCATTCTATATGTTTTGGGATGTTATTTTTAAATTTCAGTTCTAACTATTTTTTAAATTTCCCTTAAGACTTTTTTTTTGAAAAGGATTATGTAAAAGTATGTTTAATTTCCACACATTTAAAGATTGGTCTTGTTTTTTTGTTACTGACTTTTAGTCTTAGTCTGTTATGATAGGAGAATACATGTTATAGTCGTGTTTCAGTTCTTTACAAATTTGTTAGATTTGTCTTATGGTCGTGGATATGGACTATCTTTTTAAATATAATTTATTTTTATTTTACTTATATAGAGCTTTGTTGTTTACTGCTACACAGAAGACCAAATCAGTCATAGGTCTACTCTAACCCCTCTCACCCCTTCTGTTGATACAATAATCTACTGGATTGTAAATTAGAAAGGCAAATTTATTTTAGAAAATACATCCATAAATACTACTGGGTAAATGAAAAATATTAATAACCATTTTAGCCTAGACAAAGCCCATAGATACCCTAAAATATTCACTGATTCATCCTTTTTTGTAATGTCTTTGTCTGGTTTTGGTATAAGACTCAACTCACAAAATGAATTGGGAAGTGTTCCCTGTTCTATTTTCTGGAAAAAAAAAATGTAAAATTAATTTTTCTTGAAATGTTTGGTAGAATTCTCCAGTGAAAACATCTGGGCCTAAAGATCTTTTTCTAGACCTTTTAAATTATGAATTCAATTTCTTTAACATTAATGGGATTATTTATAGTACCCTTTTCATCCTGATTGAGTTTGGTAGTTTGTAGTTTTCAGGGAATTGATCTACTTCTTCTAAGTCATGGAACTTATGTGCATAAAGATTTTTGTAATCGTGCCTTTTGTCCTTTCAATGGCATCAGGATCTGTAGTGTTAGTTACTGCTTCATACTTCTTACGGTGATTGTGTCCCTTCTCTTCTTTTTTGTCTATCTTGCTAGAGAATTATTAATTTTACTAATTCTTTTTTCAGGTCCAGCTTTTTGTTTCATTGACTTACTCTATTTACCTATTTTCCATTTCATTTATTTTTGCTATTTAATATTTCCATCCTGTTTACTTTGGGTTTATTTTCTTCTTTTTTCTAATGTAAGCTTTTTAGAACAATAAACCTCAGCACTGCTTTACTTGCATTCTATATGTTTTGGGATGTTATTTTTAAATTTCAGTTCTAACTATTTTTTAAATTTCCCTTAAGACTTTTTTTTTGAAAAGGATTATGTAAAAGTATGTTTAATTTCCACACATTTAAAGATTGGTCTTGTTTTTTTGTTACTGACTTTTAGTCTTAGTCTGTTATGATAGGAGAATACATGTTATAGTCGTGTTTCAGTTCTTTACAAATTTGTTAGATTTGTCTTATGGTCGTGGATATGGACTATCTTTTTAAATATAATTTATTTTTATTTTACTTATATAGAGCTTTGTTGTTTACTGCTACACAGAAGACCAAATCAGTCATAGGTATACTCTTAACCCCTCTCACCCCTTCAGGCTGTTGCATAGCCCCCTTAGTCTTACAGCATTCACATTGGTTGTCTCTTTTACATAGAGACAATGTAAGTCAATGTAAGTTTCCAGTCTCTTTACTGTCTTCCATAGAGGCTGTATCAACTTACATTCCCACTAACAATGCAAAAGTGCTCCCTTTTCTCCACACCCTCTCCAACATTTATTGTCTGTAGATGTTTTGATGATGGGCATTCTGACTGGTATGAGGTGATATCTCATTGTAGTTTTGATTTGCATTTTTCTAATAATGAGCGGCACTGAGCATCTTTTTATGTGCTTTTTGACCGTCTGCGTGTCTTGTTTGGAGAGATGTCTGTTTAGGTCTTTTTCCCATGTTTTGATTGGGTTATTTGTTTTTTCAGTGTCGAGTTGTCTGAGCTGCTTGTGTATTTTGGAAATTAATTCTTTCATTTGCTATAATTTTCTCCCATTCTGAGGGCTGTCTTTTCACTTTGTTTATAGTTTCTTTTGCTGTGCAAAAGCTTTTAAGTTTAATTGGGTCCCATTTGTTTGTTTTTATTTTTATTTCCAATACTCTAAAAGGCGGGTCATACAAGATCATGCTTTGATTTATGTCATCAAGTGTTCTGCCTCTGTTTTCCTCTAAGAGTTTTATGGTTTCTGGTCTTACAGTTCAGTCTTTGATCCATTTTGAGTTTATCTTTGTGTATGGTGTTAGGAAGTGTTCCAACTTCATTCTTTTACATGTAGCTGTCTCGTTTTGGATATGGACTGTCTTAGTGAATGCTCCATGAATGACTTTTCAAAACGTGTTCTGCCATTGTTGACTGTACTGCTCTACAGGAGCCAGTTAGACACACCAGTTAATTGTGTTTGGCAGATGTTCTGTCTCCTAGTTAAATTGGTTGGTTAGAGGAGAGTGTCAGAGTCCCTGACTATAACTGTGGATTTGTCTATTTCTCCTTTCAGCTCTCTCAATTTTTGTTTCACGTTTGCTCAGGCTGTGTTGTTTAAAGTTGTACGTAGTCTAGTGACTTACTGAAAACAGCAACAAGGCTGTGCTGTTTGATCCTCTTTCAGGATCATTGTGTCTTCCTGATGGATGGATCCTTCAGTCATTATTAGTGCTCCTCTTTGTCTCTAGTAATTTTTCATTTCTCTGAAGTCTGCCTTATTAGATATCAATACAGTTACTCCTGTTCTTCAGAATTAATATTTGTGTGGTATATCTTTCCCCAACATTTTACTTTCAACCTATATAGAGTTGAATTTGAAGTAAATTTCTTATGAATGACATATAAATGAAGTGTGTTTTACTGTCTATCAACTCTTATTTTGATTGGTGTATTAATTTAAAATTAATTGCTCTATTTATATTTAAAGTAGCTGTTAGTGTGCTAGAACTTAAGTTGGGGATGCAATCTTTTATTTTCTGTCCAACATTCGCTTATTCTGCCTGAATATTTTGTTGGACTAGAGCCTGCATGAAGGAAAGAAGCTATTATCCTAGTACCTTGGCTTCACTAACCTGTGACTATTTTGGATTAATTCTTTCATTTGCTATAATTTTCTCCCATTCTGAGGGCTGTCTTTTCACTTTGTTTATAGTTTCTTTTGCTGTGCAAAAGCTTTTAAGTTTAATTGGGTCCCATTTGTTTGTTTTTATTTTTATTTCCAATACTCTAAAAGGCGGGTCATACAAGATCATGCTTTGATTTATGTCATCAAGTGTTCTGCCTCTGTTTTCCTCTAAGAGTTTTATGGTTTCTGGTCTTACAGTTCAGTCTTTGATCCATTTTGAGTTTATCTTTGTGTATGGTGTTAGGAAGTGTTCCAACTTCATTCTTTTACATGTAGCTGTCTCGTTTTGGATATGGACTGTCTTAGTGAATGCTCCATGAATGACTTTTCAAAACGTGTTCTGCCATTGTTGACTGTACTGCTCTACAGGAGCCAGTTAGACACACCAGTTAATTGTGTTTGGCAGATGTTCTGTCTCCTAGTTAAATTGGTTGGTTAGAGGAGAGTGTCAGAGTCCCTGACTATAACTGTGGATTTGTCTATTTCTCCTTTCAGCTCTCTCAATTTTTGTTTCACGTTTGCTCAGGCTGTGTTGTTTAAAGTTGTACGTAGTCTAGTGACTTACTGAAAACAGCAACAAGGCTGTGCTGTTTGATCCTCTTTCAGGATCATTGTGTCTTCCTGATGGATGGATCCTTCAGTCATTATTAGTGCTCCTCTTTGTCTCTAGTAATTTTTCATTTCTCTGAAGTCTGCCTTATTAGATATCAATACAGTTACTCCTGTTCTTCAGAATTAATATTTGTGTGGTATATCTTTCCCCAACATTTTACTTTCAACCTATATAGAGTTGAATTTGAAGTAAATTTCTTATGAATGACATATAAATGAAGTGTGTTTTACTGTCTATCAACTCTTATTTTGATTGGTGTATTAATTTAAAATTAATTGCTCTATTTATATTTAAAGTAGCTGTTAGTGTGCTAGAACTTAAGTTGGGGATGCAATCTTTTATTTTCTGTCCAACATTCGCTTATTCTGCCTGAATATTTTGTTGGACTAGAGCCTGCATGAAGGAAAGAAGCTATTATCCTAGTACCTTGGCTTCACTAACCTGTGACTGCAAAATAAGTTTGGATTTCATTTAAGTACCCAATCATCTGATTATTACATATTGTGCTCATATGGGTCTCGGGACTCTGAATTTTGTCTATTCCTCAGAAATAGGTCTTGATGCTCTCGGGCTCTTACCTAGCCTGCCTTGGCTGCCAGTGACTCTCACCACTTCCCCGCATTACTGCACACAACTGTCTCTGGTTATGTCATACTGAGCTAAAAGAAGGGACTCTTGCTCTTGTGGTTTTTTTTTTTTGTTGTTGTTCTAGGTTCTTCCTAACAGTTTCCCACACAGAACAATGAACAGACCAGAACTTCCCAAGAACATTTGGTTAAGGGGTCCAGATGTTTGGTTGGGGTCTTTCCCTACTAAAGGAGGGAAGGAAAGCTATAGTGTAACCATCAGTTACCACACAAACTCAGGCATGTTCACAGCATGGCTTCCCAGGGTGCATGTGCACATTGTGTCCTGGATGGGAGCATCTCACCCCAGAGATACAAGGAGGTTGAGATCTAGGTCATTCCCAGCTCATCACGCTCTGTGTTTTGCTTGGGCTGCAGCTACTTGGAAGGGTTATCTTTTCCTAAATTACACAGACAGTCAGTGTATGAATTTAAAGTGCTGCTGGTGGACCTTTTGCTAATACCCCTCCTTAACAACTGCCTACCCCCTCATTGTCCAGAGAGTATTAGGCAGCCAGAGTTTCATTCATTAGTTAAGTCCTCTGTTGCCTGGTAAGTTCTCAGCCTTTTCAAGACCATACTCTACTGATAAACTCCGTTCCCCAATGAGAGGGAGCAGAGATTTCCAGGGGGTCCCCAAGACTCAAAGACCAGACCAAGAGCTGCAAAAGCAAGAGTAGTATTTTATTGAGCGAGTGCGCACTCGGGTGTCAGCCTGGTCGAATAAGCTGCACACCCTCGCCAAGGATTCTGGGGTTTTTATAGGGCAAAGTTTCAAATTAACGCAAGTACATTAGGCAACATACGATTGGCTATATGTTTGGCGGGCACATCAGGCATTACACGATTGGCTATATGTTTGGCAGGAAGTCCAGTGATGAGCCCACTATCCTTGAGGTGTCCGCGAGCTGGGGGTGTGAAGTCCTTGACACTTTCCAGAGGAATCTTTATGGCCAAGGCTATCTCCTTATCGCAGGTCTAAGGAGACTCTCAGGCGCCAGCAGGCAAGCAACTGACCCCCTGATTTAATGCAGGGGAGTCTCTGGTCGTGGTGTTGACCCTAACAACTGGCCTTTTCTTATGACTATTTAGTGCTGGGGAATCTCCGGCTGCTGTGTTAACCCTTTAATAGCCTACCAACCTAACATTCCAGCCTTTTTGGTGATATAGGGCGCCGAACTTTGTCTGGCTACTTCCTGCTGAGTCTTTGTTTGGGCATAGGGAGTCTAAGGCTGGTCTGAGGGTGGTGGGCTGGTGGGCAGTCGGGAATAGGGCTGAAGGAGCATCTGATGAATAGCGACCTGTGAGATTTCTTTCATTCGGCTCAGTAGAAATTCCAGGGAGTGCCGCTGAGCGTTGGAATTTGGTGGGCGGAGGCCTCATATCGGGTTTTTTGTTTATTTCCATCCATCTTCATATCTTGGCCTGTGGGGTCCTCCCATTATAGTGGCCTCTCTTGTTGCAGAGCACCCGCTCTGGGTACATGCACACCAGAGCTCTGGCTTGTAATTGGACACACTGGTCCAGCTGCTTCTTGGCACATGGATCTTCCTGGGCCAGGGATCAAACCAGTGCCCCTTGCACTGTAAGGTGGACTCGTCACCCACTGGACCACTGGGGAAGCCCCTGGTTGCAACTTTTAAATAGTACATTTTTCAGTTTTCACCCATGTAGGTTTTAAAAAAAAAAAATCCTAGAACTCAGTAGCAGACAGGGTCACTTTGATTAGAAGGCAATTTAGAATTCTTGAAAGGAGGGAAAAACTTAAGCTGGCAAGTAGTTCAAAACTTCTTATTAATTTCAAAAAATTATGCTGAAAATTACTATTTCATAAAGGAGCTATGAACTTGGTGACTCTAGATCTTGGCCAAGAGATTGATGATTTGAAGCAGCTAGAATTTTAGTTTACTTTTGCTTATGCATAGTAATTTAGGTAAATCAACTTGTTTATAAGATAGAGTAAGATGCTCTGATTCTTAGAATCACATGGTAGGGAGACAAAAAGGATGTGTGTTTTTAAATCATCCATTGCTCCATGACAAACTGTCTCAAAGCTTAGCGACTTAAAATAAAAATTTGTTATACGACTCTCTTATGGCCAAGGCTATCTCCTTATCGCAGGTCTAAGGAGACTCTCAGGCGCCAGCAGGCAACTGACCCCCTGATTTAATGCAGGGGAGTCTCTGGTCGTGGTGTTGACCCTAACAACTGGCCTTTTCTTATGACTATTTAGTGCTGGGGAATCTCCGGCTGCTGTGTTAACCCTTTAATAGCCTACCAACCTAACATTCCAGCCTTTTTGGTGATATAGGGCGCCGAACTTTGTCTGGCTACTTCCTGCTGAGTCTTTGTTTGGGCATAGGGAGTCTAAGGCTGGTCTGAGGGTGGTGGGCTGGTGGGCAGTCGGGAATAGGGCTGAAGGAGCATCTGATGAATAGCGACCTGTGAGATTTCTTTCATTCGGCTCAGTAGAAATTCCAGGGAGTGCCGCTGAGCGTTGGAATTTGGTGGGCGGAGGCCTCATATCGGGTTTTTTGTTTATTTCCATCCATCTTCATATCTTGGCCTGTGGGGTCCTCCCATTATAGTGGCCTCTCTTGTTGCAGAGCACCCGCTCTGGGTACATGCACACCAGAGCTCTGGCTTGTAATTGGACACACTGGTCCAGCTGCTTCTTGGCACATGGATCTTCCTGGGCCAGGGATCAAACCAGTGCCCCTTGCACTGTAAGGTGGACTCGTCACCCACTGGACCACTGGGGAAGCCCCTGGTTGCAACTTTTAAATAGTACATTTTTCAGTTTTCACCCATGTAGGTTTTAAAAAAAAAAAATCCTAGAACTCAGTAGCAGACAGGGTCACTTTGATTAGAAGGCAATTTAGAATTCTTGAAAGGAGGGAAAAACTTAAGCTGGCAAGTAGTTCAAAACTTCTTATTAATTTCAAAAAATTATGCTGAAAATTACTATTTCATAAAGGAGCTATGAACTTGGTGACTCTAGATCTTGGCCAAGAGATTGATGATTTGAAGCAGCTAGAATTTTAGTTTACTTTTGCTTATGCATAGTAATTTAGGTAAATCAACTTGTTTATAAGATAGAGTAAGATGCTCTGATTCTTAGAATCACATGGTAGGGAGACAAAAAGGATGTGTGTTTTTAAATCATCCATTGCTCCATGACAAACTGTCTCAAAGCTTAGCGACTTAAAATAAAAATTTGTTATCTTTTATGGTTATGTGAGTTGACTGGTTTTGGCTAGGAGATTCTTGCTTGGGATATTTTTTGCAGTTTCAGTCAAATAGGAGTGAAGCCCTGATTAAAGTAGACATCCAAAATGACTCAGTTACGTAATTGGCAGTTGATTGAGAACTCAACCAAAGCAACTGACTAAAGTGCCTACATGTAGCCTTTCCATGTGGTTTGTGCTTCATGGTGCATGGTGACTAGGTTCCAAAAAGAAGCATCCCAATAGTAATTGTTCCAAGACTTATGAAATTACAGAGTGCCAATTCTTCTGTATTCTACTGGTTAAGCAAGTCACTAAGACCAGCTTAGGTTCAGTGAAAGGATAATTAGATACTAGCTCTTTTTTTTTTTTTTTTAATTTTTAGGGGGCGTGGTGAGGGAGGGGGTGGGTGGGCCACTTCTATTGGTCTATCATTTGTCTGTTTTCATCCATCTTTTTTTTTTAATTAATTAATTTATTTATTTATCTTTTTTTTGGAGGGTGGAGTGGGGAGGGAGGGTGCCAGCGGGCCACTTCTATTGGTCTTTCATTTGTCTATTTTCATCCATCTTTGTTCTTTGGCTCCTGTGGGCCTCCCATCGCGGTGGCCACTGTCATCGCAGAGCACCGACTCTGGGCGCACACGCACCAGAGCCCTGGCTCGGTAATTGGACACATTGTTCCAGCCGCTCCGCGGCACGTGGGATCTTCCCAGGCCAGGGATCGAACCGGCGCCCCTTGCACTGCAAGGCAGTATCTTTACCCACTGGACCACCAGGGGAAGCCCTGTTTTCATCCATCTTTGTTCTTTGGCCCGTGTGGGCCTCCCATCGCGGTGGCCTCTGTTGTCACATAGCACCGGCTCTGGGCGCACGTGCTCCAGAGCTCCGACTCGGTACTTGGACACATTGGTCCAGCCGCTGCGTGACACTCGGGGTCTTCCCAGACCAGGGATCGAACCGGTGCCCCTTGCACTGCAAGGCAATGTCCTTACCCATTGGACCACCAGGGAAGCCCTAGATACTACCTCTTGATAAGGGTGTGCCAAGGTTACATTCTAAAATAGTAAATTAGATGAACAAGAGCATTGTGTCTTTTGGACTGTTATCCTTTAAGAAAATACAACTACCGTAGTGTGAAATGGTAGACACAGTATGTGTTTGAAAATTGGTGTTATTGACTATTAAAGGATCATAAAGCTGTACTGTGCAAACCTGAAGCAAAGACAATATTAACTATACTTGTTAATAATATGACTAATGTAGTTAATAAGTATATTTGCATAACATTTTCTGTGCTTTTGGCACTAATATAAGACTTTTCTAAGTATTAAGTCCTTTAGTCCTCATAATAACCTAGTAGATATTATGATAAATTTATAGAAGATGAAACTGTTGCAAAGGAAGGTTGTGTCCCTTGCCTGGGGTTACAAAGCCAGTAGATAGCAACTGTTTTATTAAAGGCTCTAAAGTTTGCACTCTCCACCATGATGTCATCTTGTCTCTGAATATTTGATGATCTTTTTATCTTAGGTTTCTTAAAAATTAAAACTACTCTTTAGTGTACCTTATTAGTTGTACTGAGAAGAATAGGTATCTTTCTTTACATATCGTTTTAGTCCACAAATTAGAGAAAGTAGGTTTGGTAAGGTAGCTCTTGAAGCTGGGTGTTCTGATATTGGTAGAAAACATTATCAAGCTATAAATTCCAAATGGTTAAAAGCATGACTTCTACAAACATAAAATGAACACCTTTCAACACTTTATTTAACACATGAACATTAGGAAAGTTGGTTGAAAGAGAAGTGAAGTGTTCATATTAACTGAAAGAAAGGATGTTTGAATAAGATTGATAATTTAGGTTTAAAAAGTGGTTAATTTTCTACAAGTTGGTGAAACTACAGCTTTGGAATTCTCTTTTCTTTGAGGTGGAAATGGTATATATGCCATAATTCATTTGCATTGGTATGGGAAAAGTTGTATTTTCTGCAATTAATTCCAACCTTTACTGAATTGTTAACTGTCCTAATCAATAGCACATACTAAGAGGAACAAAGGTACAAATCCATAGAAAATAATATAACCCTTGAAAATGAAGTGAAAATGTTAGTTGTGTCTGACTCTTTTTGACCTCATGGACTATAGCCTGCCAGGCTCCTCTGTCCATGGGGGTTCTCCAGGTAAGAATACTGGAGTGGGTTGCCATTTCCTTCTCCAGGGTATCATCCCAATCCAGGGATTGAACCCAGTCTCCTGCACTGAAGGCAGATTCTTGACCATCTGAGCCATGAGGGTAACTCTTGGGCAGTGCTAAGGAACACCTAACACTACACAGAAATGAGTCTCAGTAATCTCTTTACCCTGTGGCCAAGTCTTGGACAATATTTCCTAACAGAATAAAAATAAAAAATTTCCCAAAAGACAGATACAGTGAACTTTAGTTGCTTTATTTTCTATCCAGCATTGGAACATATTCTCTTTGTTTAGGAAAAGCACCACTATGTGAGTCTTGGAGGGGATGCAGGCTCATAAATTAGATTTGCCCAACTAAATACTGTTGCCCAGGATTTTGAAACCTGAGTGAGTGATACAAAGATGTAATACTGGCTTGAATTTATTTCACTGGTAAGTGGCTCAGACAATAAAGAATCTGCCTGCAGTGCAGGAGACCTGGGTTCGATCCCTGTGTCCGGAAGATCCCCTGGAAAAGGAAATGACTGCCCACTCCAGTATTCTTGTCTGGAGAATTCCCATGGACAGAAGAGCCTGACAGGCTACAGTTCATAGGGTCATAAAGAGTTGGACACAAGTGAGCTACTAACACTTGTACTTTCAGAAGGGTTTTGCCAGCTGTGTCTGCAAAGACCCCCCACCTCAAACACACACACACACACAGGTTGTTTTTATGGCATGGCTTAGCAGTGGGTCCAACCTTCCAAATAGCTTGCCTTCAGCCTTCTTTCCTAGTTAGGTACTACAGCTTTCACATCAGTTCTGTGAGCCTCCTTCAGTTCTTCCTAAGTAGCAGGAAATGATTTCTGTTACTTACAGCCCAAAAGACTGAAGTATTTGTGGATAACCACACTTGCCAGAGTTAACCAACATTTGTGCAATTATCCTCTCCTGATGAATTAGTTCTCTTTGAAAAACCTCTTATGCTTATCTCAGATGCAATTTTTTGTTTAAGGGAAAATTCTCTTAGCTTCTGGGTTAAAATGTGGGCTGATGATAGGCATTTTATAGTTTTAAAAAATCTGCCTTATTGATTCCATGTCTCTGTGAGTATGGGAATTAGTTATGTGATGATGAAAGTATAAAAGTCTGTACAGATACTTTAAAGTACAATGGAGAACTTTAATATTTCACAAATCAGTATACATTAGAAATTATTGATAATTGAATAATAAAGAAATAATAATTTACTCTTCTTGAAAGTTAACTTTCTAAACAGTCTTTCTTATTCAGACTTTTCAATTTTTTTTGATCCAGACTTTTCTAATGACCTTTTGAGATTTTCCTAGTTATAGCTATCATCAGTCTTTAACATCCTTGAATCATATTGCATCTTTTTAGGATTAATGAAATCTCATTAGGATATTCTACAGAGCAGACAGGGTTTCTCTTGTCGAGAGAACTCACACATATGTATGTGTTAAAAATGGAAGAATATTTACTTCTGGCCAGCCAGCATGCAGTAATGAGGACCCAATTTATCTTTCTTCCTGAAATGATTAAAAATTGGATAAACTATGTGCTGCCACTGTTTTCAAGGTACTGGATTTCAGGCAAGGAAGGACAGTGATCCCTGAAAGATGGAAAACAAATGGCCTCACAATCACCCCTACCTTACTGCCTGGGGATAATTTCTTACCTGCTGTACAAAAAGAGGGAACTCATACAGAGTGTAACAGGTTTCCTGACTTGAGATGGAGTTAAGAATCTAGAGAATTGGGACAAAACAATTTGACTAGATTTCAAAGGGGAGAGTGCCAGAAAGCAGAGACCTGTAACACAACTCAGGAGGTCTGCAGAGGATTGATTCCCCTTGAGTTTTCAACAAATTACATCCCTGTGAGGAAACTACCCAGGGCCAGGTAAATAGTCTTCCAAAAGGATTATAAGTGCCTGAGGCTTCCATAGGATTGAGTGTAGTTCCCATTCACACCAGCCGGATAGCAGAGTTTCCTAATTCATGGGGCAGTGAGAGAGTACTCAGTAGGGCTTTGTCTCAATAGTAGGAAATAATTAATCCCAGACTAAATACTGTTCTGGTCTTGCCTAACAGATCTTAAAAGTAAGGCCCCCTCTCCACCAAAATAAAATGGTTTCCAAGTACCTAAACTGTGTCCCAAAGAAGAACTCAAGTATTTGCAAGAATACAAAAATAAAATAAATATCACATGTATATAATTATAAAATTCATCTGGAACCATGAGAGACCCCCAGTAGTGAAAGTAATCTTGAGAAATAAGAACAAAACTTGAGGCATAACACTTTCTGGTTACAAATGGATACAAATAGGCTAAAAGTAAAAGTATGGAAAACCGTATATCACATGTAGGTTAAAAGTCAAACTTACTTGATTCTACCAGTGGAATCATAGAATTGAAAATTTAAAAGAAAACCTGAATGGCTGTATTAATATTGAACAAATATTCCAGAGCAAAGAATAATACCAGGGATAAATAAGGTCATTTTTTAATGATAATGGGGTCAGTTAGATAGGAGATAACAACTCTAAATATTTATGCAGTTAACATCAGAACTTCAAAATACATGAAGCAAAATATAGATAAATAAAAACTGTAATTATAGTCAGTTTTTTCAAGAACTTAGAACAAGTAGGTAATCTACTTAGAACAAGTAAATAAAAGTTTAACGTTTCAGTATTTTACTCTTTAAATAATTGGTAGAATAAGTAGATGAAAATCAGAAAGGGCGTAAGAGAACTTGAATGACATTATTAACCTAATAGAGTTATGGTCAATTATGACCTGAATGATACTTATAAAACATAATAACTCCATACAGCAAGATGTACAGAGAATATTTACCAAGGTAGACCAAGATCTGGCTATAAAAACAAGTCTTAAAAAGATTTAAGTCATATATAGTATGACTTTTCAATATAATTAGGTTAGAAATCAATAACAGGTCTGGAAAATCCTCAAATGCTTAGTTTCCAAGAAATGGGTCAAAGATTTATTCTTAGAAATTTTAGCTGAATGAAGCATGAAAATGAATTAAAATATCTCACATCAGAATGTGTAGGACGCTGCTAGAGCAGCACTGGGAGGAAAATTTATAGGACTAAAATGCTCATGGTGTAAAAGAGGAAAAATTTCAAAGGCCTCAGTTTTCATTTTGAGAGACTAACAAAAAGGAGGAAATGAAATCAAAGCAGTGAGGAAAATAGAAAAGAGCAGAAAACAATGAAATAAAAAAAAGAACATCTGCCCAGAAAAGTTGCCACCTTGAATGGAAGTGGATTGGTAGAGAAGGAGGAAAGCACCCACTACGGTCATCACGTTTTAGCAGTCTGGTTATGCAGGTTTGAACAGGCAAGAATGGGAGGGTAGAGCATTACCCATGGAGTCTGGCCTGGCTTCTGGACCTGGTACTTTCTCTAATGGCCCTATGATCCTGAACATCATCCCCAAGTCCCCAAGTCAACATGTAGGTTAAAAGTCAAACTTACTTGATTCTACCAGTGGAATCATAGAATTGAAAATTTAAAAGAAAACCTGAATGGCTGTATTAATATTGAACAAATATTCCAGAGCAAAGAATAATACCAGGGATAAATAAGGTCATTTTTTAATGATAATGGGGTCAGTTAGATAGGAGATAACAACTCTAAATATTTATGCAGTTAACATCAGAACTTCAAAATACATGAAGCAAAATATAGATAAATAAAAACTGTAATTATAGTCAGTTTTTTCAAGAACTTAGAACAAGTAGGTAATCTACTTAGAACAAGTAAATAAAAGTTTAACGTTTCAGTATTTTACTCTTTAAATAATTGGTAGAATAAGTAGATGAAAATCAGAAAGGGCGTAAGAGAACTTGAATGACATTATTAACCTAATAGAGTTATGGTCAATTATGACCTGAATGATACTTATAAAACATAATAACTCCATACAGCAAGATGTACAGAGAATATTTACCAAGGTAGACCAAGATCTGGCTATAAAAACAAGTCTTAAAAAGATTTAAGTCATATATAGTATGACTTTTCAATATAATTAGGTTAGAAATCAATAACAGGTCTGGAAAATCCTCAAATGCTTAGTTTCCAAGAAATGGGTCAAAGATTTATTCTTAGAAATTTTAGCTGAATGAAGCATGAAAATGAATTAAAATATCTCACATCAGAATGTGTAGGACGCTGCTAGAGCAGCACTGGGAGGAAAATTTATAGGACTAAAATGCTCATGGTGTAAAAAGAGGAAAAATTTCAAAGGCCTCAGTTTTCATTTTGAGAGACTAACAAAAAGGAGGAAATGAAATCAAAGCAGTGAGGAAAATAGAAAAGAGCAGAAAACAATGAAATAAAAAAAAGAACATCTGCCCAGAAAAGTTGCCACCTTGAATGGAAGTGGATTGGTAGAGAAGGAGGAAAGCACCCACTACGGTCATCACGTTTTAGCAGTCTGGTTATGCAGGTTTGAACAGGCAAGAATGGGAGGGTAGAGCATTACCCATGGAGTCTGGCCTGGCTTCTGGACCTGGTACTTTCTCTAATGGCCCTATGATCCTGAACATCATCCCCAAGTCCCCAGTCAAATGTGGACAATGGTAGCTTTCCTACTTGCCTTACAGGGTTGTGAGGGAGGCAAACAAGACGATCACACGTGAATGTAATTTACGTAAAACCACTGAAAAAATATGAAGGGTAAGATCTGATAGGGAGTAATTTGGAATGACTGGGTACACTGAAACTTGGTGATTATATCCATGGATTTTATTTATGTATGTCATTTTGTGTTCTTTTCAATGGATATTCAAATTTTTAATTAAGCACCTGCAATAACATAAAAGGTAGGGTTATGAGCTTGCATGTGCAAAGGAAATACAATTCCATTATTTTTACTTATAATTTACCTAGGCTTCCTTAGAAACTCCCACCTGCAAGGGAATAGGAAAGAAGTCAACCTTTGATTAAACTGATTGGACTATCATTTAAAATAGGCTCTTTAGAAGAAAAAATAAATAAACTAAATATAAGTTGAATGTCCATTGTTAGGAGAATGGTTGAAATAAATTATGGTATAATGATTATAAAATGTTGTTCAATCATTGTAATAATGAACTAGAGCTAAATCATTGTCTTAGAGATATTTACATGAAATATTCTTCAGTGAGAAGAGCATGTAGAAAATTGTATGTAATAAATGGGATCCCATTTATTTGAAGAACAACAATGACAAAAACAAAAAGAAATAAGTAGGCCCTTTAGATCAGACTTCCTCTTTTATTTCTGCCCCATCTCTCTGGCATGGTCTCTAGGTTGGTGGGTAGGGCTCATGGGACTTTGTGGTGATATTGCTGAGGTCCTCAGATCTATCCTACACTATCATTTAGATTTTGTTGGGTGGAACCCATTGTTCAGAGTTGCACGGGGGTCTCAGCCACATCAGCCATGTCCTGGAACCCTGTCAACACAGTCTGGTGGCAGGCCCAGAGTGGGTGGGAGAATTGCCAAGTTAGGGTCACTGGAGGCCTTTGAAAACACCTGCTTCCATTCAACCAGAGTTAAAAGCTAGGTCGGGCCCTCCTTAGCGTCTTACATTGAACAGGCAAGAATGGGAGGGTAGAGCCCTGAGGGGGATCTTTTTGCCAACAATCATCCCCAAGTCCCCAGTCAAATGTGGACAATGGTAGCTTTCCTACTTGCCTTACAGGGTTGTGAGGGAGGCAAACAAGACGATCACACGTGAATGTAATTTACGTAAAACCACTAAAAAAATATGAAGGGTAAGATCTGATAGGGAGTAATTTGGAATGACTGGGTACACTGAAACTTGGTGATTATATCCATGGATTTTATTTATGTATGTCATTTTGTGTTCTTTTCAATGGATATTCAAATTTTTAATTAAGCACCTGCAATAACATAAAAGGTAGGGTTATGAGCTTGCATGTGCAAAGGAAATACAATTCCATTATTTTTACTTATAATTTACCTAGGCTTCCTTAGAAACTCCCACCTGCAAGGGAATAGGAAAGAAGTCAACCTTTGATTAAACTGATTGGACTATCATTTAAAATAGGCTCTTTAGAAAAAAAAATAAATAAACTAAATATAAGTTGAATGTCCATTGTTAGGAGAATGGTTGAAATAAATTATGGTATAATGATTATAAAATGTTGTTCAATCATTGTAATAATGAACTAGAGCTAAATCATTGTCTTAGAGATATTTACATGAAATATTCTTCAGTGAGAAGAGCATGTAGAAAATTGTATGTAATAAATGGGATCCCATTTATTTGAAGAACAACAATGACAAAAACAAAAAGAAATAAGTAGGCCCTTTAGATCAGACTTCCTCTTTTATTTCTGCCCCATCTCTCTGGCATGGTCTCTAGGTTGGTGGGTAGGGCTCATGGGACTTTGTGGTGATATTGCTGAGGTCCTCAGATCTATCCTACACTATCATTTAGATTTTGTTGGGTGGAACCCATTGTTCAGAGTTGCACGGGGGTCTCAGCCACATCAGCCATGTCCTGGAACCCTGTCAACACAGTCTGGTGGCAGGCCCAGAGTGGGTGGGAGAATTGCCAAGTTAGGGTCACTGGAGGCCTTTGAAAACACCTGCTTCCATTCAACAGAGTACAGACGCTAGACTGGTGAGGAAAGCTAGATGTCAGGGACCCTCCTTAGCCTGACCACACAGTACTGAGTCTTCCTCATTGGGCCAGACCTCTAGGGCAAGGGGCAGCAAAATCCCTTGCAGACTGCTGACCAACTCTGGGAGCTGAGGTCCCTCTTCCATGTTGTTCCCATGTGGCTCAGTACTCCTCCCCGCTCTGGGCTTCTATCCAAAGGAAGGGAGTTGAGGGGAAATCCAGACATCTTGTGACCACTTTGCTCCCCTACAGCCCCCACCTCCTGGCTTTCTCCCTGACTCTTCTGTCCAGACACATTGACTTTTCTGTTTCTTCCACTTCTTTTTTTTTTTTTTTTGGCCACTTCTATTGGTCTTTCATTTATTTCCATCTTTGTTCTTTTGGCCTGTGTGGGCCTCCCATTGCAGTGGCCTCTGTCACTGAAGAGCACCGGCTCTGGGTGCATGCACTCCAGAGCTCTGGTTTGGTAGTTGGACACATCAGACCAGCTGCTCTGGGGCACGTGGGATCTTCCCAAGCCAGGGATTGAACCGGCACCCCTTGCACTGCAAGGCAGTGTCCTTACCCACTGGACCACCAGGGAAGTCCCTCTTCCACTTCTTATCTCTGTTTTACCTGGAGGCCCTGTGTGAGGTGGACTGTTCTAAAGCCAAAAGATGGCTGTGTAATTCACCTTGTCCACTGCAAGATGGAAATGCAGGCCCCTTTCCCAAAAAGTATTACAATTGAGAACAGCAATAGCAGAACATTGCACCAACAAGCATGGGGCTCTGTGAAACTCCATAGATCATATGCCTGAGAAGTTGGCCCTGAATGGGATACAGAGGCTTTTAGTCAATATCATTCCTCAGTAAAGCCTGGAGTCTTGTTAGAGAAATCTTAGGTATGAGCTCTCTTCTTCTCTTGGGTGATAAACCAGTTCAGTTCAGTTGCTCAGTTGAGCCCAACTCTTTGGACTACAGCACGCCAGGCTTCCTTGTCCTTCACCATTGCCCAGAGCCTACTCAAACTCATGTCCATTGAGTTGGTGATGCCATCTAAGCATCTCATAATCTGTCATCCCCTTCTCCTTCTGCATTCTACTTTTCCCAGCATCAGGGTCTTTTCCAGTGAGTCAGCTCTTCACATCAGCTGGCCAAAGTATTGTAGCATCAGCTTCAGCATCAGTCCTTCCAATGAACATTCAGGGTTTATTTCCTTTAGGATTGACTGGTTTGATCTCCTTGCAGTCCAAGGGATCCCCAAGAGTCTTCTCCAATATCACAGTTCAAAGGCATCAATTCTTTTGTGTTCAGCCTTCTTTATGGTCCAACTCTCACATCTCTACATGACTACTGGAAAAACCATAGGTTTGACTATTTGGACCTTTGTCAGCAAAGTGATGTCTTTGATTTTTAATATGCTGTCTAGGTTTGTAATAACTTTTCTTCCAAGGAGCAGGTGTCTTTTAATTTTATGGTTGAAGTCACCATCCACAGTGATTTTGGAACCCAAGAAAATTGTCTGTCACTCTTGCCATTGTTTGTCCATCTATCTGCCATGAAGTAATGAGACTGGATGCCATGATCTTCGTTTTTTCAGTGTTGAAATTTAAGCCAGCTTTTTCACTCTCCTCTTTCACCTTCATCAAAAGGCTCTTTAGTTCCTCTTCGCTTTCTGCCAATGAGTGGTGTTATCTGCATACCTGATGTTTTTGATAGTTCTCCTGGCAATCTTTATTCCAGCTTGTAATTCACCTTGTCCACTGCAAGATGGAAATGCAGGCCCCTTTCCCAAAAGTATTACAATTGAGAACAGCAATAGCAGAACATTGCACCAACAAGCATGGGGCTCTGTGAAACTCCATAGATCATATGCCTGAGAAGTTGGCCCTGAATGGGATACAGAGGCTTTTAGTCAATATCATTCCTCAGTAAAGCCTGGAGTCTTGTTAGAGAAATCTTAGGTATGAGCTCTCTTCTTCTCTTGGGTGATAAACCAGTTCAGTTCAGTTGCTCAGTTGAGCCCAACTCTTTGGACTACAGCACGCCAGGCTTCCTTGTCCTTCACCATTGCCCAGAGCCTACTCAAACTCATGTCCATTGAGTTGGTGATGCCATCTAAGCATCTCATAATCTGTCATCCCCTTCTCCTTCTGCATTCTACTTTTCCCAGCATCAGGGTCTTTTCCAGTGAGTCAGCTCTTCACATCAGCTGGCCAAAGTATTGTAGCATCAGCTTCAGCATCAGTCCTTCCAATGAACATTCAGGGTTTATTTCCTTTAGGATTGACTGGTTTGATCTCCTTGCAGTCCAAGGGATCCCCAAGAGTCTTCTCCAATATCACAGTTCAAAGGCATCAATTCTTTTGTGTTCAGCCTTCTTTATGGTCCAACTCTCACATCTCTACATGACTACTGGAAAAACCATAGGTTTGACTATTTGGACCTTTGTCAGCAAAGTGATGTCTTTGATTTTTAATATGCTGTCTAGGTTTGTAATAACTTTTCTTCCAAGGAGCAGGTGTCTTTTAATTTTATGGTTGAAGTCACCATCCACAGTGATTTTGGAACCCAAGAAAATTGTCTGTCACTCTTGCCATTGTTTGTCCATCTATCTGCCATGAAGTAATGAGACTGGATGCCATGATCTTCGTTTTTTCAGTGTTGAAATTTAAGCCAGCTTTTTCACTCTCCTCTTTCACCTTCATCAAAAGGCTCTTTAGTTCCTCTTCGCTTTCTGCCAATGAGTGGTGTTATCTGCATACCTGATGTTTTTGATAGTTCTCCTGGCAATCTTTATTCCAGCTTGTGCTTCATCCAGCCTGGCATTTCACATGGTTTACTCTGCATATAAGTTAAATAAGCAGGGTAACGATATACAGCCTTGACATACTCTTTTCTCAATTTGAAACCAATCCATTTTTCCATGTCCAGTTCTAAGTGTTGCTTCTTGTTCTGCATATAGGTTTCTCAGGAGACAGGTAATGTTTTCCAGTATTCCCATCTCTTTAAGAATTTTCGACAGTTTGTAGTGATCCACACAGTCAAAGGCTTCAGTATAGTGAATGAAGCAGAAATAGATGTTTTTCTGGAATTCCCTTTCTCTTTCTATGATCAAACAGATGTTGACAATTTGATCTCTGGTTCCTCTGCCTTTTCTAAATGCAACTTCCAGAACATCTGAAAGTTCTCAATTCTCGTACTATTGGAGCTTAGCTTGGAGAATGTTGAGCATTACTTTGCTCACATGTGAAATGAGTATGGTAGTTTGAAGACTCTTTGGCATTGTTCTTCTTTGTGATTGTAATGGAAGCTAACCTTTTCTAGTCTTGTGGCCACTGTTGAGTTTTCCAAATTTGTTGGCATATTGAGTCTAGCACTTAGGGTATGTCTGTGGAAAATAGGAGCTATTTTCCCTGGTCCACTTAAGGGCAAGGGGCAGCAGGAGGATCCTTAGAAGTTGGGAATCTCAGAGAAGAAGGGTCAGCTGGCTGGGTTTGAACACCACAATCCCTTCCTGATGCTGCTTCAGTGTGGTGTGAGTGCTGCCTTTGATGTGGTGTGAGTGCAAGAATTATTTGGGAGGAAGTTTACATCGTTTCCTGGAAGTCTGAGGGCTTGTGTGGAAAAGAGCACTGGGTACCTGCATGTGGTGTAGACATTTCTGAAGACCTAATGGAGAAACCCATGCTAGTAGAATTTGAAAAAGCCATGGCATGAGGTGTCTGGGAAAAGAAGAGGAAACCCTACTTATACACAACTCTTTAGCCCTCAATGAATGTAGAATGCCTCTACATGGCTCATAAAGGCTCATGGAAGTCGGTAGAGTCAAGAAGCATGGTGCTCTTCAGGTGCTTTTGATCATTTTCATAAAAGCCTTTAGTTCCTCTTCGCTTTCTGCCAATGAGTGGTGTTATCTGCATACCTGATGTTTTTGATAGTTCTCCTGGCAATCTTTATTCCAGCTTGTGCTTCATCCAGCCTGGCATTTCACATGGTTTACTCTGCATATAAGTTAAATAAGCAGGGTAACGATATACAGCCTTGACATACTCTTTTCTCAATTTGAAACCAATCCATTTTTCCATGTCCAGTTCTAAGTGTTGCTTCTTGTTCTGCATATAGGTTTCTCAGGAGACAGGTAATGTTTTCCAGTATTCCCATCTCTTTAAGAATTTTCGACAGTTTGTAGTGATCCACACAGTCAAAGGCTTCAGTATAGTGAATGAAGCAGAAATAGATGTTTTTCTGGAATTCCCTTTCTCTTTCTATGATCAAACAGATGTTGACAATTTGATCTCTGGTTCCTCTGCCTTTTCTAAATGCAACTTCCAGAACATCTGAAAGTTCTCAATTCTCGTACTATTGGAGCTTAGCTTGGAGAATGTTGAGCATTACTTTGCTCACATGTGAAATGAGTATGGTAGTTTGAAGACTCTTTGGCATTGTTCTTCTTTGTGATTGTAATGGAAGCTAACCTTTTCTAGTCTTGTGGCCACTGTTGAGTTTTCCAAATTTGTTGGCATATTGAGTCTAGCACTTAGGGTATGTCTGTGGAAAATAGGAGCTATTTTCCCTGGTCCACTTAAGGGCAAGGGGCAGCAGGAGGATCCTTAGAAGTTGGGAATCTCAGAGAAGAAGGGTCAGCTGGCTGGGTTTGAACACCACAATCCCTTCCTGATGCTGCTTCAGTGTGGTGTGAGTGCTGCCTTTGATGTGGTGTGAGTGCAAGAATTATTTGGGAGGAAGTTTACATCGTTTCCTGGAAGTCTGAGGGCTTGTGTGGAAAAGAGCACTGGGTACCTGCATGTGGTGTAGACATTTCTGAAGACCTAATGGAGAAACCCATGCTAGTAGAATTTGAAAAAGCCATGGCATGAGGTGTCTGGGAAAAAGAAGAGGGGAAACCCTACTTATACACAACTCTTTAGCCCTCAATGAATGTAGAATGCCTCTACATGGCTCATAAAGGCTCATGGAAGTCGGTAGAGTCAAGAAGCATGGTGCTCTTCAGGTGCTTTTGGGCCAAATGTTGTGGAGACCCAGCCAGCAGAAGGGATCTACACCACAGGTGTAGCTGAAGAAGACTATGGCTGCTCCTATAAGTGGAGACCTCATTGATACTGGGGGCTTGGGTGCTGTTGAACATGGCCCCAATAAGCTTGTATACATCACCTTGCAGAGACCATATCTTTATCAGAGGCTGCCAGTATTTATCAGGAGTATCCCCAATCATGGGCTTCCCTGGTGGCTCAGACATCAAAGCTACCACAATCTGCCTGCATTTTGGGAGATGTGGTTTCGATTCCTGGATCAGAAAGATCCCCTGGAGAAGGGAATGTAAACCTTTCCTGGAGAATTCCATGGACAGAAGAGCCTGGCAGACTACAGTCCATAGTGGCAAAGAGTCAGACATGACTGAGTGACCAACACAAACACACACACATCCCCAATCATAAAAAGGCCATAGGTACAGTCTCACCATGAACCTGTGACCCTGTCATGTAAGTAAGATATCTTTTCTCTCCCCTGGTACCTGGGTGCTAAAGCAAAGCCCCTGAAGGGGCTCCTGAAGTCTGAAAGGAGGAGTGGGAACAGTGTCTATGGCACTGTGCCATGCACAGGTGGAGTTTCTGGTTACACAACCACCTTGCCCTGGGGCTTTTACCTGAGGGGACCCATGAGTGGGAACAGTGCCTTTTGGAGGGCAGCAGGAGGATCCTTAGAAGTTGGGAATCTCAGAGAAGAAGGGTCAGCTGGCTGGGTTTGAACACCACAATCCCTTCCTGATGCTGCTTCAGTGTGGTGTGAGTGCTGCCTTTGATGTGGTGTGAGTGCAAGAATTATTTGGGAGGAAGTTTACATCGTTTCCTGGAAGTCTGAGGGCTTGTGTGGAAAAGAGCACTGGGTACCTGCATGTGGTGTAGACATTTCTGAAGACCTAATGGAGAAACCCATGCTAGTAGAATTTGAAAAAGCCATGGCATGAGGTGTCTGGGAAAAAGAAGAGGGGAAACCCTACTTATACACAACTCTTTAGCCCTCAATGAATGTAGAATGCCTCTACATGGCTCATAAAGGCTCATGGAAGTCGGTAGAGTCAAGAAGCATGGTGCTCTTCAGGTGCTTTTGGGCCAAATGTTGTGGAGACCCAGCCAGCAGAAGGGATCTACACCACAGGTGTAGCTGAAGAAGACTATGGCTGCTCCTATAAGTGGAGACCTCATTGATACTGGGGGCTTGGGTGCTGTTGAACATGGCCCCAATAAGCTTGTATACATCACCTTGCAGAGACCATATCTTTATCAGAGGCTGCCAGTATTTATCAGGAGTATCCCCAATCATGGGCTTCCCTGGTGGCTCAGACATCAAAGCTACCACAATCTGCCTGCATTTTGGGAGATGTGGTTTCGATTCCTGGATCAGAAAGATCCCCTGGAGAAGGGAATGTAAACCTTTCCTGGAGAATTCCATGGACAGAAGAGCCTGGCAGACTACAGTCCATAGTGGCAAAGAGTCAGACATGACTGAGTGACCAACACAAACACACACACATCCCCAATCATAAAAAGGCCATAGGTACAGTCTCACCATGAACCTGTGACCCTGTCATGTAAGTAAGATATCTTTTCTCTCCCCTGGTACCTGGGTGCTAAAGCAAAGCCCCTGAAGGGGCTCCTGAAGTCTGAAAGGAGGAGTGGGAACAGTGTCTATGGCACTGTGCCATGCACAGGTGGAGTTTCTGGTTACACAACCACCCCTTGCCCTGGGGCTTTTACCTGCTTCCCAAGGTTGTGCACCCATGATCTCCTGCTTCTGCTGGAGCCACAGCAGGATCACACGTGCTTTCTTGAGGTATCAGTGCTTCTTAAAATAGGAATGGCTGCCTCAGGTCCTGAGGGGTACAGTCCAGACTGGACTCCCTACAAGACACAGGACTTCCCACCTAATGCTGCGTGTCCACCTGACCATGGCTGATTGCTGATTCTGGGTGGTTCCACTTTCCTCCAAAGAGCTGTATCTGGATTGGTGGAGGGGCATGCTTGATAAGGCGGGGAACTCCCTTTTTGTTAGAGCAAGTTACATTTTTTAAAAAATATTGGCCTCTATTTATTGGTTATTTATTTATTTTCATCCATCTTTACTCTCTGGACTGTGTGGGCCTCCCATTCCAGCGGCCCCTCATGTTGCAGAGCACTGGCTCTGGGCACATACACTTTAGAGCGCTGGCTTGCAATTGGACACACTGGTCCAGCCCCTCCTTGGCATGTGGAATCTCATGGGCCAGGGATCCAACACACGCCCCTTGCAGTGCAAGGCAGACTCTACCCACTGGACCACCAGGGAAGCCCCAGCAAGTTACAATTTTAGATGGACTCGTAAGTAAGCAAATGGTCATGAAAAAGGATTAGGAATCAGATCAATGAAACTCAGATTATTAAAATGTAAGAAATTTTCTTAGAAACCCCTCAGGCCCCTCCTTCCAAGCTTTATCTCTTTCTATAGTTGTCTTCTGTGTTAGTTGATCAGTCATTTCTGACTCCTTGCCACCCCACAGACTGTAGTTCACCAGGCCCATCTGTCCATGGAATTCTCCAGGCAAAAATAACTGCCAGGGAGTCTTCCCAATCCAGGGGTTGAACCTGGGTCTCCTGCATTACAGGCAGATTCTTTACCATCTGAACCACCCCTTGAGTACCTTGGCTCCATCAAAAAGGTGAGCAAGATAGCAAGAGACAGATTTACTCTTCTGGGAACCTGGACTAAGAGGTTCTAATTAGCAATCTTGTTTCCCTACCCAAGAGTCTGGGAAAAGTAATGGGTTGCCTGGTTGTGAGGGGACATGGACACACTCACACACACACCACACCACACCATACACCACACACACACACACACACACACACACACATGTTTTTAAAGGGTCTGGAACCTCAGGTTTTGGATTCAGTGTTCCATGCTGACTTATCAAAAATTTGAAGGCGAAATTCTGTGCCTCAATAGGTTGCCGATGCCCCCATAAATGTTAAGATGAGATTTTCACTGTGAATATAGAATTTTTATATAGCCACCATCATTTTTGAGAACTAACATCTTTCTATTTTTATCCTTATCCTTGTAATCTCGTTCAGTTTTCACTCTGTATTTAACCTCATTTTGCTTTCATCTGAAAGGAGCCCAAATTAAATATTAGCCAAAATAAAAACACAATCCAGAAGCTGTAGGCATTCATAACCTTAAGTGAAATGGTTTTATTTATTTATTTATTTATTTATTTATTTATTTATTTTTGTACATGTATGTTCCCAGATCAATCAGATGCATATCCCTTGGCCCTCCCCCCACCCAAGTTCCCCCCTCCCCATCCCTCCAGACCATTGCTCCAAGTGGTTGTAGGTACTCCTATTCCCCTAGCACAATGACAATAGCTATCTTTTCTACACATGACAGTATAGGTTCCCATGTTACTCCCTCCCATTGTTCGGTCTCCACAATGTCTTTATGTCTATTCCTGTTTTTTCATGAGTTCACTGTGTGTGTTATCATGACCATCTTACTAGATCCCATATATATGAGTTAGTATACTATACTTGTCTTTCTCTTTTTGACTTACTTCACTTTTTATGATAGGCCATCTTACTAGATTTTTCCAGCCATATATAATCTTAGCTTTCTTATAGTTGTCTTCTGTGTTAGTTGATCAGTCATTTCTGACTCCTTGCCACCCCACAGACTGTAGTTCACCAGGCCCATCTGTCCATGGAATTCTCCAGGCAAAAATAACTGCCAGGGAGTCTTCCCAATCCAGGGGTTGAACCTGGGTCTCCTGCATTACAGGCAGATTCTTTACCATCTGAACCACCCCTTGAGTACCTTGGCTCCATCAAAAAGGTGAGCAAGATAGCAAGAGACAGATTTACTCTTCTGGGAACCTGGACTAAGAGGTTCTAATTAGCAATCTTGTTTCCCTACCCAAGAGTCTGGGAAAAGTAATGGGTTGCCTGGTTGTGAGGGGACATGGACACACTCACACACACACCACACCACACCATACACCACACACCACACACACACACACACACACACACATGTTTTTAAAGGGTCTGGAACCTCAGGTTTTGGATTCAGTGTTCCATGCTGACTTATCAAAAATTTGAAGGCGAAATTCTGTGCCTCAATAGGTTGCCGATGCCCCCATAAATGTTAAGATGAGATTTTCACTGTGAATATAGAATTTTTATATAGCCACCATCATTTTTGAGAACTAACATCTTTCTATTTTTATCCTTATCCTTGTAATCTCGTTCAGTTTTCACTCTGTATTTAACCTCATTTTGCTTTCATCTGAAAGGAGCCCAAATTAAATATTAGCCAAAATAAAAACACAATCCAGAAGCTGTAGGCATTCATAACCTTAAGTGAAATGGTTTTATTTATTTATTTATTTATTTATTTATTTATTTATTTTTGTACATGTATGTTCCCAGATCAATCAGATGCATATCCCTTGGCCCTCCCCCCACCCAAGTTCCCCCCTCCCCATCCCTCCAGACCATTGCTCCAAGTGGTTGTAGGTACTCCTATTCCCCTAGCACAATGACAATAGCTATCTTTTCTACACATGACAGTATAGGTTCCCATGTTACTCCCTCCCATTGTTCGGTCTCCACAATGTCTTTATGTCTATTCCTGTTTTTTCATGAGTTCACTGTGTGTGTTATCATGACCATCTTACTAGATCCCATATATATGAGTTAGTATACTATACTTGTCTTTCTCTTTTTGACTTACTTCACTTTTTATGATAGGTTCTAAAGCCAGCCACCTCATTAGGACTGAGTCTTCTGCATTTCTTTTAACAGCTGAGTAGTATTCCATTGTATATATGTACCAGAGCTTCTGGATCCATTCATTTGTCGATGGACATCTAGGTTGCTTCCATGTTCTGGCTATTGTATAGAGAGCTGCAATGAACATTGGGGTACAGGTGCCTCTTTCAATTTTGATTTCATCAGGATATAGGCCTAATAGTGGGATTGCTGGGTCATAGGGTGCTTCTATTTTTAGTTTTTTAAGGAATCTCCATATTGTCTTCCATAGAGGTTGTATTAATTTACATTCCCACCAGCAATGCAAGAGGGTTCCCTTTTCTCCACACCCTCTCCAGCATTTGTTGTCTGTCGATTTGTTGATGATGGCCATTCTGACAGGTGTGAGGTGGTATCTCATTGTGGTTTTAATTTGCATTTCTCTAATAATAAGCGAGGTTGAGCATCGTTTCATGTGCTTTTGGACCATTTGTATGTCCTCTTTGGAGAGGCGTCTCTTTAGATCTTTTTCCCATTTTTTTATTGGGCTGCTCATTTTGCCTGTGCTGAGTTGTCTGAGTTGCTTGTAGATTTTGGAGATGAATTCTTTGTCTGTTGTTTCATTTGCTATGATTTTCTCCCACTCTGTGGGGTGTCTGTTGAACTTTTTTGTAATTTCTTTTGCTGTACAAAAGCTTTTAAGTTTCATGAGGTCCCATATGTTCATTTTTCTTTTCAGTTCTGCTATTTTAGTTGGTGGGTCAGAGAAGATCTTGCTTTGATTGATGTCCTTGAGGGTTTTGCCTATATTCTCCTCTAAGAGTTTGATGGTTTCTGGTCTTACATTGAGGTCTTTAATCCATTTTGAGTTGATCTTAGTGTATGGCGTCAGGGAATGTTCCAATTTCATTTTTTTGCATGTAGCTGTCCAATTCTCCCAGCACCACTTGTTAAAGAGACTGTCTTTGTCCCATTTTATAGTTTCTCCTCCTTTATCAAAAATAAGGTACCCATAGGTGTGTGGGTTGATCTCTGGGTTCTCAATCTTGTTCCATTGATCTATAGTTCTGTTTTTGTGCCAGTACCATACTGTCTTGATAACTGTTGCTTTGTAGTAGAGTCTGAAGTTAGGGAGGCTGATCCCTCCAACTCCATTTGTCTTCCTCAGGATTGCTTTGGCTATTCGAGGTCTTCTGTGTTTCCATATGAACTGTGTTATTATTTGGTCTAGTTCTGTGAAAAATGTCAGTGGTAGTTGAATAGGTATTGCATTGAATTTGTAGATGATATTTGGAAGTATGGTCATTTTCACAATATTGATTCTTCCAATCCAGGAACATGGAATATCTCTCCATCTGTTTAAGTCTTCTTTAATGTCTCTCATGAGTGTCTTGTAATTTTCTGTGTACAATTCTTTTGTTTCTTTGGGTAGGTTTATTCCTAGATATTTGATTCTTTTGGTTGCAATGGTGAAGGGGATTGCCTCTTTGATTTCATTTTCTGATTTTTCATTGTTTGTGTATAGGAATGCCAGTGACTTCTGTGTGTTGACTTTATATCCTGCAACTTTGCTGAATTCATTGATTAGTTCTAGTAGCTTTGTAACCGTGTCTTTGGGATTTTCTATGTATAATATCATGTCGTCTGCAAAAAGAGAGAGCTTGACTTCTTCCTTTCCAATCTGGATTCCTTTGATTTCTTCCTCTTGTCTTATTGCTGTTGCTAGGACTTCCAGGACTATGTTGAATAGCAGTGGTGAAAGTGGGCACCCCTGTCTTGTTCCTGATCTTAGAGGGAATGCTTTCAGTTTTTCACCATTAACAATAATGTTCGCTGTAGGTTTCTCATAGATGGCTTTTATTATGTTGAGATAGGTTCCTTCTATGCCCATTTTCTGAAGAGTTTTGATCATAAATGGATGTTGTACTTTGTCGAAGGCTTTTTCTGCATCTATTGAGATGATCATGTGATTTTTGTCTTTCAACTTGTTGATATGGTGTATCACGTTGATTGATTTGCGGATGTTGAAGAAGCCTTGCATGCCTGGGATGAACCCAACTTGATCGTGATGTATGAGTTTTTTGACATGTCGTTGAATTCTGTTTGCTAGGATTTTGTTGAGGATCTTGGCATCTAAGTTCATCAGTGAAATTGGCCTATAGTTTTCCTTTTTTGTGTTGTCTTTGCCTGGTTTGGGTATCAGGGTGATGGTGGCCTCGTAGAATGTGTTTGGGAGTTTTCCTTCCTGTGCAATTTTTTGAAAGAGTTTTAGAAGGACAGGCATTAGCTCTTCTTTAAATGTTTGGTAGAATTCGGCTGTGAAGCCATCTGGTCCTGGGCTTTTATTTTTGGGTAGATTTTTAATCACAAATTCGATTTCTGAGCTTGTGATTGGGTTGTTCAAAGTTTCTGTTTCTTCCTGGCTCAGTCTTGGGAGATTAATCCTGTCCAAGAAACTGTCCATTTCTTCCAAGTTGTCCAGTTTGTTGCCATAGAGTTGCTCATAATAGTCTCTTAGAATCCTTTGGATTTCTGCATTATCTGTTGTAATCTCTCCTTTTTCGTTTTTGATTTTGTTGATCTGGTTCTTCTCTCTCTTTTTCTTAATGAGTCTGGCCAGTGGCTTGTCAATTTTGTTTACCTTTTCAAAGAACCAGCTTTTTATTTATCTTTACTATTGTTTCTTTTGTTTCTTTCTCATTTATTTCTGCTCTGATCTTTATGATTTCTCTTCTTCTGCTGGCTCTGGGATGTTTTTGTTCTTCTTTCTCCAACTGTTTTAAGCGGAGGGTTAGGTCATCTGCTTCATATTTTCCTAGTTTCTTGAGGTGGGATTGTATTGCTATAAATTTCCCTCTTAGAACTGCTTTTGCTGTATTCCATAGGTTTTGCACTGTCGTGTGTTCATTGTCATTTTCTTCTAGGAATTGTTTAATTTCTCCTTTGATTTCCTCAACGATCAGTTGGTTTTTTAGGTATGTATTGTTTAATCTCCATGTGTTTCTGTTTTTAGGGTTTTTTTTCTGGTAGTTGATCTCCAGTCTCATTGCATTGTGGTCCGAGAAGATGGTTGATATAATTTCGGTTTTCTTGAACTGACTGAGGTTAGATTTGTGGCCCAAGATGTGGTCTATCCTGGAGAATGTTCCGTGAGCGCTTGAGAAGAAAGTGTATTCTTCTGCTTTTGGATGGAACGTCCTAAAGATATCGATGAGGTCCATCTTTTCCAGTGTGGCATTTAAGGCTTGTGTTTCTTTATTAATTTTCTGTTTTGTTGATCTGTCCATTGGTGTGAGAGGAGTGTTAAAGTCTCCTACTATTATTGTGTTATTGTTGATTTCTTCTTTTATGTCTGAAAGTACCTGTCTTATGTATTGAGGTGCCCTGTGTTGGGTGCGTAGATATTCATGACTGTTATGTCTTCCTCTTGGATAGATCCCTTAATCATGATGTAGTGACCTGTCTTGTCTCTTAGAATCTTCTTTACTTTAAAGTCTATTTTGTCTGATATAAGGATTGCTACTCCAGCTTTCTTTTGATTTCCATTTGCATGAAATATCTTTTTCCAGCCTTTCACTTTCAGTCTATGAGTGTCTCTAGGTCTGAAGTGGGTCTCTTGTAAACAGCATATATATGGGTCTTGCTTCTGGATCCATTCAGCCAGCCTGTGTCGTTTGGTTGGAGCATTTAGTCCATTTACATTCAAAGTAATTATTGATACGAATGTTCCTATTGTCATCATCTTAGAAATTTGGGGTTTGATTTGTAAGGCTTCTCCTACTCTGGTATTTATTGGCTATATCAGGTCCTTTAACACTTGTTGTAGGGCTGGTTTTGTGGTACAGAATTCTTTTAGTTTTTGCTTGTCTGTGAAGCTTTTGACTTCACCATCGATTTTGAATGAGATTCTTGCTGGGTAGAGAATTCGTGGTTGCAGGTTATTCTCTTTTAGCCTTTTAAATGTATCTTGCCATTCTCTTCTGGCCTGTAGGGTTTCTGTTGAGAGATCCGCAGTTAAACGTATGGGGTTTCCTTTATATGTTATTTGTTGTTTGCTCCTAGCTGCTTTTAGTAATCTGTCTTTATATTTAGTCTGCGTTAGTTTGATTAGTATGTGCCTTGGTGTGTTTCTTCTGGGGTTTCTCCTGTATGGAACTCTTTGTGCTTCCTGGACTTGGCTGGCTATCTCCTTTCCCATGCTGGGGAAGTTTTCAACTATAACCTCTTCAAGAATTTTTTCATAGTCTTTCTTCTCTTCTTCTTCTTCTGGAACTCCTATAATTCTAATGTTGGTGCGTTTAATATTGTCCCATAGGTCTCTGAGGCTATCCTCAGTTCTTTTAATTCTTTGGGCTTTGTTCTGTTTTGTTGATCTGTCCATTGGTGTGAGAGGAGTGTTAAAGTCTCCTACTATTATTGTGTTATTGTTGATTTCTTCTTTTATGTCTGAAAGTACCTGTCTTATGTATTGAGGTGCCCCTGTGTTGGGTGCGTAGATATTCATGACTGTTATGTCTTCCTCTTGGATAGATCCCTTAATCATGATGTAGTGACCTGTCTTGTCTCTTAGAATCTTCTTTACTTTAAAGTCTATTTTGTCTGATATAAGGATTGCTACTCCAGCTTTCTTTTGATTTCCATTTGCATGAAATATCTTTTTCCAGCCTTTCACTTTCAGTCTATGAGTGTCTCTAGGTCTGAAGTGGGTCTCTTGTAAACAGCATATATATGGGTCTTGCTTCTGGATCCATTCAGCCAGCCTGTGTCGTTTGGTTGGAGCATTTAGTCCATTTACATTCAAAGTAATTATTGATACGAATGTTCCTATTGTCATCATCTTAGAAATTTGGGGTTTGATTTGTAAGGCTTCTCCTACTCTGGTATTTATTGGCTATATCAGGTCCTTTAACACTTGTTGTAGGGCTGGTTTTGTGGTACAGAATTCTTTTAGTTTTTGCTTGTCTGTGAAGCTTTTGACTTCACCATCGATTTTGAATGAGATTCTTGCTGGGTAGAGAATTCGTGGTTGCAGGTTATTCTCTTTTAGCCTTTTAAATGTATCTTGCCATTCTCTTCTGGCCTGTAGGGTTTCTGTTGAGAGATCCGCAGTTAAACGTATGGGGTTTCCTTTATATGTTATTTGTTGTTTGCTCCTAGCTGCTTTTAGTAATCTGTCTTTATATTTAGTCTGCGTTAGTTTGATTAGTATGTGCCTTGGTGTGTTTCTTCTGGGGTTTCTCCTGTATGGAACTCTTTGTGCTTCCTGGACTTGGCTGGCTATCTCCTTTCCCATGCTGGGGAAGTTTTCAACTATAACCTCTTCAAGAATTTTTTCATAGTCTTTCTTCTCTTCTTCTTCTTCTGGAACTCCTATAATTCTAATGTTGGTGCGTTTAATATTGTCCCATAGGTCTCTGAGGCTATCCTCAGTTCTTTTAATTCTTTGGGCTTTGTTCTGTTCTTCAGCACTTATTTCCACCATTCTGTCTTCCAGCTCACTTATCCGTTCTTCAGCCTCTGATACTCTACTGTTGAGACCTTCTATAGTATTTTTGAGCTCAGCAATTGAGTTGGTGGTCTCTATTTGCTTATTTTTCATTTCCTGCATGTCTTTTCTCAATGCACTAATTTCCTCTAATATTCTGTTTTCAGTGTTTTGCATCCTCATTAGTATAGTTTTTCTGAATTCTCCTTCAGATAGCTTGTCTATCTCCTCCTCTGTCATTTGAAGTGGTGTTTCTCTAGCTTGGTCCTTCATTTGTACAGTGTTTCTCTGACGTTTCATTATTAGGTTAATTTTTGTTTCTTTGTGTGTGTCTGTGTGTATGGAGTTCTTATTCCCACCAGGCTTCTTGGTTGAATTCTCCCTTCCTTTGGGTTTTTGTCCTTGTAGAAGGGTTCAGTGGCTTGTGTCTTGGGTGGTGATAGACCTTGTTTACAGGTGAATAATCTGTAGTGTTGTATGTTCTTTGATAATCAGTGTAGGGTCTTGGAATCCGGGCTTCCGCTTCGAGGATCCTTGGTTTGATGATTGGTCAGTGAGTGTAGGCTCTATGTCTGGTTTGCTATGGTGTTCTGTGATACTAGTTCACACACTAGCATCTGAGGAACAAGAGGTGCATCCCTGATGGGTGACAGTCATAAAAGCATGCAGATGTTTTCTAACATAATCATAAGATACACATACATATACAGCAATCCCCACAACTGACCAGTTTTACAGAGATAAGGCACAGGAAATCTTTCTAGCAACTCATGCAATCACAGATGATACTTGCCCGTTAAGCTTTGAATTAATTAAAATAGTGCCTGAATAATAGATCTAGCACAAGGTCCTGGCTTGGATAATTACAATGAAAGCAATTTTAAATTAGGACATGTGCTCGGGGTGACAAGGAGGAGAGTCTATAAGTAATAAAAAGGAAAAGATTTGTCTTGGAAGTATTTTATAGGATTAGGTAGCAAAGATTAGTGTGTGTACTGTTTAGTGCATTTGGAAGTGAATAGTGCAGACAGAAAGATAGGAAATAATTTGTCTAGAGGATATTGATAGCTAGGAAGATGTTTTACATTTAGAACATAGAGAAAGAAAGCAGTGGGAAAGAGGAAAGAGAAAAGAGAATTAGAGGTTTTCAAGAATTAAAATTAAAGTTGAAAAAATATAATAAAAGTCAAAAGAAGGTTAAAAATTAAAAAGAGCAAAAAAAAAAAAATTAATGAGACCGAAAAACAAAGAAAAAACACATAGAATAAATCAAACAAATGAAAACTACAAAAAAAAAGAAAAAAAAAAAAACAAACATGAATAACCCCCAATAAACAAAGAAACTAATAAACCCCAAACCAATCAATTGAATAAGCAAAATAGTCCACCACAAACAAGCAGAAAAAAATGAAAAAAGAAAAAAAAAAAAAGTTAAATACTGTCCTTGGTTTTTATCTTCATATCTGCCTGTTGGAAACCAATCTGCTCTTGATGGTGGTGTCTTGATGGCGTGGTCTTTCCCTTACAGTGCCGGTTGCTGTGGTTTCTGTTTTTGTGTTCAGCAAAATGAGGGCTTTGCTGCCATACTGGGTGCTGGCCGGGACGGTGGGCTGATCCCAGTCAGTCGGGCGGAGGCCGCGGCGCGCGCAGTCCCGTGTTGGAGGCGCCCGGCTCGACCGCGCCCGCCTGTCGTCTCCAATCCCTGCTCTTTCCCCGGCTTCCTCCGCTGCTACTGCAGCTCTAGGGGAGCGCGAGCTCCTCCGACACTGCCCGTTATGTGTCTAAGTACCAAAGGCGGACGCGAGCTTTCCCGTCCAACTCGTGCCCAGTCCCTGGTCAGCAACCCGTGGACGACTTCCTCTCTCCGTTCAGCAAGCCCTCCAGTTGGAGTGGCTGACTCCCGCGCGCCCTCCGCGGCGCCGCGGCTCCGCGCCTCGCGGGCGGGCGGGTTCCGCGGCTCCTCGCGGGGCGGGTTCCGCGGCTCTCGCGCGGGCGGGTTCCGCGGCTCGCGCGGGCGGGTTCCGCGGCTCCGCGCGGGCGGGTTCCGGCGGCTCCTCGCGGCGGGCGGGTTCCGGCGGCTCCTCGCGGCGGGCGGGTTCCGGCGGCTCCTCGCGGCGGGCGGGTTCCGGCGGCTCCTCGCGGCCTGTTTTTTTTTTTTTTTGCTATTGCCTTTTCTGAGATATTCAGCTGAAGTAAATCTTCACTTACACAGTACAGGTAATGACTTGAAAACACCAGAGTGGGATATTTGTGGGCAATAGTAACAAAAGGGTAATAGTAACAAAAAGTCTTTATATGAGTCTTCGTCTGAAGGCCATCACTATGTCATGAGAACTTACTTAGGACCAGTTATTTGAGCCTCTCTTCCTCAGTTTTCTTAGCTATAAAGTGAATGGATTTACTACTAAGTATGTGTAGGTGCTAATATGTTGGATATTTACTTATCTAGAGTGGGACACAGAGCTTGAAATCAGACCTTTGCCAGGGGTGACAGTTTTGGTTTCTGTAAGACCCGGGCAGCTTTAAAGAGGCTGGATGACCAGCTATGTCCACTCTGCCTAATGTCCAAATGGAAAGTAAAATGCAACCATCAACCTTTAAATTTGCCAGCTGTAAAATTTGGTGCTTTTCAAACTATCTGTAGGGGAAGGACTTAATCTTCTTTTTTTAATTCATCACAAACCAGTACATGATCCTTCCACAAGTGACTGACTTGTGACTTTAGCCACAATGGATTCATCATATGAGTTTGCATTCTGAACTGGCCTGTGTTGCCTTCAAGGGAGTGAATCCATTGATCACTCCTTGGATGTCCTAGTGATGTCAAGTTGCTATGACCCTTTCTGAATGTTCACTCTGTTTCTACACTAACTTTGTCCAAAAACATACTTTGAGTGCTGCTGCTCTATCCTGTTGTAATTGTGCTTCCAAACAAAAATGATAACAACAGAAACAAAATTTAATGAAGTTCAGTTTTTAAGTCCAAAATACAAAATTTAGAGAGTGTTCCTATCAGCCTAACCCAACTGCCCTCTGTTTTATATCTAAATCCTCTTGACATGGTGGAAAGAGTTTGACTGGTGATGTCAGACATATGTATGTTTTGATCCCAGCACAGCTTCTTACCAGATGTGTGTCTATTGGACAGGTTATTTTTCTGAGTCTCTGTTTCTTCATCTGTAAAATACAGACCTTGAGATCTGCCGCACAGAATTATGGTGAGGGGAAAATACCTTGCGTTGATAAAGTATCTGGCACAGTGCCCACATGGGAACTAATGAAGAGGATTGCTTTATATTGCATATTTGGGAATTTACAGTCTAAACTTTGCAAATCTAATTGACTTTAGGTGCAACCATGCAAACATTTCATTTTTCCTGGAAGTCCAAAATAACCTGCCCTCTTGAGCTTAGACTAGATTTATTATATTTAGATGCAACAATTCTGATTACACCTTCATTTAAAGTTCTGGATCTCTTCCTCAGTTTTCTTAGCTATAAAGTGAATGGATTTACTACTAAGTATGTGTAGGTGCTAATATGTTGGATATTTACTTATCTAGAGTGGGACACAGAGCTTGAAATCAGACCTTTGCCAGGGGTGACAGTTTTGGTTTCTGTAAGACCCGGGCAGCTTTAAAGAGGCTGGATGACCAGCTATGTCCACTCTGCCTAATGTCCAAATGGAAAGTAAAATGCAACCATCAACCTTTAAATTTGCCAGCTGTAAAATTTGGTGCTTTTCAAACTATCTGTAGGGGAAGGACTTAATCTTCTTTTTTTAATTCATCACAAACCAGTACATGATCCTTCCACAAGTGACTGACTTGTGACTTTAGCCACAATGGATTCATCATATGAGTTTGCATTCTGAACTGGCCTGTGTTGCCTTCAAGGGAGTGAATCCATTGATCACTCCTTGGATGTCCTAGTGATGTCAAGTTGCTATGACCCTTTCTGAATGTTCACTCTGTTTCTACACTAACTTTGTCCAAAAACATACTTTGAGTGCTGCTGCTCTATCCTGTTGTAATTGTGCTTCCAAACAAAAATGATAACAACAGAAACAAAATTTAATGAAGTTCAGTTTTTAAGTCCAAAATACAAAATTTAGAGAGTGTTCCTATCAGCCTAACCCAACTGCCCTCTGTTTTATATCTAAATCCTCTTGACATGGTGGAAAGAGTTTGACTGGTGATGTCAGACATATGTATGTTTTGATCCCAGCACAGCTTCTTACCAGATGTGTGTCTATTGGACAGGTTATTTTTCTGAGTCTCTGTTTCTTCATCTGTAAAATACAGACCTTGAGATCTGCCGCACAGAATTATGGTGAGGGGAAAATACCTTGCGTTGATAAAGTATCTGGCACAGTGCCCACATGGGAACTAATGAAGAGGATTGCTTTATATTGCATATTTGGGAATTTACAGTCTAAACTTTGCAAATCTAATTGACTTTAGGTGCAACCATGCAAACATTTCATTTTTCCTGGAAGTCCAAAATAACCTGCCCTCTTGAGCTTAGACTAGATTTATTATATTTAGATGCAACAATTCTGATTACACCTTCATTTAAAGTTCTGGATCTCTTTGAGCCTAGTTTTAAGTAAAATATATATTATAGCCAGAATACTGAAACATAGCAGAGGTTCTCAAAAGTTAGTATTGATAAAAATTCTTTGGACAGCTTGTTAAAATGCAAATTCTCAGACCCAGGTTGCAGCATCTCTGACTCAGCTATTTTTTAGTGAGGCCTTAGAATTTATAAGCAGCACCTGATCCCCACACCCCAGATGATTTTGATTCAGGTGGTTAATGAATCATAGCTTTAAAAAAACACCTTGTTGGAAAAACAGACATGGACAGTAAACATATGGACATTGTGGGGAATGAACAGTGGGTGGGAGGCATAAAGGAAGTAGCATGAAAACCTGTACTACCATATGTGAGGAAAATAGCTATAGTCATTGCTCTTTGAGAAAAGGGGATCCTGCAGGGGTGCTGTGTGATGGTCTGGAGGGCTGGGATGGGGGGGATATACATATGACTAATCTGGGAACATACATATCTGTAAACAACAAAACTCTGTAAAAGTTAAAAGTAAAATAAAAGTTTTTTTTAAAAAAGCAGCTTGTCTATAATAAACTAGCATGAGGGATCCTTGTGATGAAACTGTCCTTGTATCTTGACTGTCATGGTGGTTATACCAATCTATACATAGGATAAAATTGCATAGAGCTAATACACACACACACACACACACTCACACACACACTCACATATACTTGCAAGACAGTCTTGAATAAGCAACCTCAGCATTCAGATGTATTTAGTTTATAATCCTGATTTTTTGAACCTACCAGTGAAAAACTCAAGTTTTCTTTAATAAACCAACAAATTAGCCAACTGCTGACTTGGTCAAACTGGCTTCATTTGAGTTCTTTGATTTTTTGTTGCTGTTGTCGTTCAGATACAGAGTTCTACAACTTGAGCCTAAAAATAACATGCTTTCAATTTTCCATGTGCAGGCATTCAACTAATGAAGAGGATTGCTTTATATTGCATATTTGGGAATTTACAGTCTAAACTTTGCAAATCTAATTGACTTTAGGTGCAACCATGCAAACATTTCATTTTTCCTGGAAGTCCAAAATAACCTGCCCTCTTGAGCTTAGACTAGATTTATTATATTTAGATGCAACAATTCTGATTACACCTTCATTTAAAGTTCTGGATCTCTTTGAGCCTAGTTTTAAGTAAAATATATATTATAGCCAGAATACTGAAACATAGCAGAGGTTCTCAAAAGTTAGTATTGATAAAAATTCTTTGGACAGCTTGTTAAAATGCAAATTCTCAGACCCAGGTTGCAGCATCTCTGACTCAGCTATTTTTTAGTGAGGCCTTAGAATTTATAAGCAGCACCTGATCCCCACACCCCAGATGATTTTGATTCAGGTGGTTAATGAATCATAGCTTTAAAAAAACACCTTGTTGGAAAAACAGACATGGACAGTAAACATATGGACATTGTGGGGAACGAACAGTGGGTGGGAGGCATAAAGGAAGTAGCGTGAGGGCCTGTACTTTCATATGTGAAGAGTCATTGCTCTGTGAGAAAAGGGGATCCTGCAGGGTGCTGTGTGATGGTCTGGAGGGCTGGGATGGGGGGATGTACATATGACTAATCTGGGAACATACATATCTGTAAACAACAAAACTCTGTAAAATTTAAAAGTAAAATAAAAGTTTTTTTTAAAAAAGCAGCTTGTCTATAATAAACTAGCATGAGGGATCCTTGTGATGAAACTGTCCTTGTATCTTGACTGTCATGGTGGTTATACCAATCTATACATAGGATAAAATTGCATAGAGCTAATACACACACACACACACTCACATATACTTGCAAGACAGTCTTGAATAAGCAACCTCAGCATTCAGATGTATTTAGTTTATAATCCTGATTTTTTGAACCTACCAGTGAAAAACTCAAGTTTTCTTTAATAAACCAACAAATTAGCCAACTGCTGACTTGGTCAAACTGGCTTCATTTGAGTTCTTTGATTTTTTGTTGCTGTTGTCGTTCAGATACAGAGTTCTACAACTTGAGCCTAAAAATAACATGCTTTCAATTTTCCATGTGCAGGCATTCCATCAGTTTGAGTTAAGTGCATAGATTAAATGTACTGTTTAAGTTCACTAGGGAAAGCAAATCCACCTAAAAGTGGATCGTTTTCTTCACCAGAATAGACTTTTGTTTTTGAGGCTATGCCAGATATTCTCTGCTATCAATAGTTTAATTCTAGTGAAGAATGTTCAGAGATTTGGGGTTTCTACCTATGACAGCTGTCATTTTCATGTGGTTGCTTTGACTTGTGTATAATTAACTTTTTACAATTATGCAAAAGGTAGAGTTGGATATTTAATGAAATGGTTTTTGATGGTCTAGTGTTGTGGTTAGGTATAAGAATAGAATTCTAATCTTTTTGAATTATATGCTGAAATATTTATGGATAAAGTGATATAATGAAGTAGAAACTGCTTCAAAATAATCTGGGAACAGTAGAAGTAGATATAGGGTATAGGTGGAGTCATGGGTTGCTAATTGCTGAAGCTAGGTGATAGGTACCTGAGGGTTTATTACACAGTTGTCTTTACTTTTGTATTTAGTTTGACATATTTCACATGAAAATGTTAAAGAAAAAACATAGTCAAAATTAGATGCAGCTTTGGTGATATGGAAGATAAAGTCCTGGCTTCCCTGGTGGCTCAGACAGTAAAGAATCCACCTACAATGTGGGAGACCTGAGTTTGATTCCTGGGTTGGGGAGATCCCCTGGAGAAGGACATGGCAACCCACTCCAGTATTGTTGCTTGGAGAATCCCATGGACAAAGGAGCCTGCCGGGCTACTGTCCATGGTCTCACAAAGAGTTGGACATGACTGGGTGACTAAACACACACACACACACACACACAAGACAGAGTCCAGTCTTTTGGTGTGCATATTGCAAATGTGGGCTAAACCCATTGGGACCTTACATTTTTATCCAAGGGCATGAAACACTCTAAAATGTCTCACTGAGGAAGAGTGAGTCTTTTTAGCAGGTCCCAAGTGGCATAATGTCTTAACATTGCCCAGTGCAAGAAGCAGTGCATCCTCTAAAGTTTAGCTCTAAAAATGTAAGCTCTAACTTTCTGGACTTTTACAACTTAAGTCTGTTTGAGTATATCATAAATGGCGGGTCTTTGTTCTGAAATAACCTTCTAAAGAATAAGACAAATACTTTAGCGAGTATTATTGCTTGCATGCTTATTTCACTTTTGTTTTAGTCTCTAAGAATAGCCTAATAGACTCATAATATCTTTTTTTTAAAAATCTCAGTTATTTAGTACAGTATATTATCTCAAAAGCATCCATGCTTAGGATTTCTTCCAGGTTCCTTCCCCTGTAGGGGGCAGGAGATGGCAAGTAGGAGGCCCAGGTGGCCCATATGAGTTGCCACAAGAGTCCTTAGAAATGAACATGGACTTAGACCTACCCTCACACTCTGTACTGTACTTTGACTTTCATAATAACCCCCCTGCATTTTTTTGACTTTTTATTTTATATTATACTTGATTAAAGGTGTGTTACTTTCAGATGTATGACAAAGTGATTCAGTTATACATTTATCTATTCTTTTCCAAATCCTTTTCCCAATTAGGCTGTTGCAGAATATTGAGCAGAGTTCTCTGTGCTGTACAATAAGTCCTTATTTATCAATTTTAAATATAGTTGTGTGTACATTTCAACTCCAAGCTCCCTAACTATTCCTACCCCTACCCCATATTTTTAAACATTTATTTATTTATTTATTTTGATGAGGGTGGGAGGAGGGGAGCAGGCGGCCACTTCCACTGGTCTTTCATTTGTCCATTTTCATCCATCTTTGTTCTTTGGCCCATGTGGCCGCCCATCATGGTGGCCTCTGTTGTCACAGAGCACTAGTCGAGAAGGACATGGCAACCCACTCCAGTATTGTTGCTTGGAGAATCCCATGGACAAAGGAGCCTGCCGGGCTACTGTCCATGGTCTCACAAAGAGTTGGACATGACTGGGTGACTAAACACACACACACACACACACAAGACAGAGTCCAGTCTTTTGGTGTGCATATTGCAAATGTGGGCTAAACCCATTGGGACCTTACATTTTTATCCAAGGGCATGAAACACTCTAAAATGTCTCACTGAGGAAGAGTGAGTCTTTTTAGCAGGTCCCAAGTGGCATAATGTCTTAACATTGCCCAGTGCAAGAAGCAGTGCATCCTCTAAAGTTTAGCTCTAAAAATGTAAGCTCTAACTTTCTGGACTTTTACAACTTAAGTCTGTTTGAGTATATCATAAATGGCGGGTCTTTGTTCTGAAATAACCTTCTAAAGAATAAGACAAATACTTTAGCGAGTATTATTGCTTGCATGCTTATTTCACTTTTGTTTTAGTCTCTAAGAATAGCCTAATAGACTCATAATATCTTTTTTTTAAAAATCTCAGTTATTTAGTACAGTATATTATCTCAAAAGCATCCATGCTTAGGATTTCTTCCAGGTTCCTTCCCCTGTAGGGGGCAGGAGATGGCAAGTAGGAGGCCCAGGTGGCCCATATGAGTTGCCACAAGAGTCCTTAGAAATGAACATGGACTTAGACCTACCCTCACACTCTGTACTGTACTTTGACTTTCATAATAACCCCCCTGCATTTTTTTGACTTTTTATTTTATATTATACTTGATTAAAGGTGTGTTACTTTCAGATGTATGACAAAGTGATTCAGTTATACATTTATCTATTCTTTTCCAAATCCTTTTCCCAATTAGGCTGTTGCAGAATATTGAGCAGAGTTCTCTGTGCTGTACAATAAGTCCTTATTTATCAATTTTAAATATAGTTGTGTGTACATTTCAACTCCAAGCTCCCTAACTATTCCTACCCCTACCCCATATTTTTAAACATTTATTTATTTATTTATTTTGATGAGGGTGGGGAGGGAGGGGAGCAGGCGGGCCACTTCCACTGGTCTTTCATTTGTCCATTTTCATCCATCTTTGTTCTTTGGCCCATGTGGGCCGCCCATCATGGTGGCCTCTGTTGTCACAGAGCACTAGCTCTGGGCGCATGCGCTCCAGAGCTCCAGCTCGGTAATTGGACACATCAGTCCAGCCGCTCCGTGGCACGTGGGATCTTCCCAGGCCAGGGATCGAACCGGTGCCCCTTGCACTGCAAGGCAGTGTCCCTACCCACTGGACCACCAGGGAAGCCCAACCGCATATTTTAAAAGTGCAGTTTCTCTCTCCTTAGATTTCTGGATAATAAATGTTACTTGCATACTATCTATCCCTCAAGTCATTTTGGAATGACACAAAGCTTGGGAAGACAAACCAACCAACCCATATCACCCCCCGCAATACATACACACACAAAAAACCCCACAAAACAAATGAACAAAACACTAGAATCACTAAACCTTGTCATTCTTTCAGCAATCATTTCTTCTGGACTTCCAGGGGACAGATCAGAGACAGCTGAAAGAGTTTCAACTTATTAGGGGACAAAATATGCATATTGTTGGAAAAAGAAACAACAAGTAACTTATCCACAATCATGAAACAAATGGCCCAGATTATGCAAGCATAGTTTCAAAAGTCTCTTCAAAATAGAGTTCTACAGCTTTTGTAAATTATCCCAAATAGGTGTGTAATCTCACAGAAGTCAGGTTTTCATTTTCTTGCATTTTAAGTGAAAAACAATGATAGATGCTGTTTGCCGAGAGTCTGCTCTGTCTTAGATGCCTGTATCAATTATTATTATCTTTTGCCACACTGAACCTGTCAGGTAGGAAATTGTCACTTCTGATTCACAGATGAGCAACCTCAGGTTGAGAAATATAAGTGGTACAGGCACACATCCAGCCTAGGCCTGGCCTGAGACCACACACTGTTGTTGACTAAATCTCACTCCTCACATCATGCCTGGTGGGCCCAGTCTACAGTACAATCCAGAGAGGGCAATTGGATCCAGGAAGAGAGGTTCTTTGGACTCTGACTTTTTTCTTCTAAAGATATTTCATACTACCTGTTCCAGGCTGAAGTCCAAAGTTGCTTGTGGAAACCATGTGATTCCCAATTAGACCCAGGAATTGTGTGGTTAAGACCATTGCCAAAGCAGTGCTGACTTGATTCACTCCCATCATACAAAGAAAACTTCTCAAAGTCAAAGAAAGGGAGAGAAATGTCATTCGTACAGTGTTAAACCTTGATATGCTGGAGGTCCTTCTGCACCCCGAGTCCCTAAGAGCCATGGAATGGAGCTTCTTGATTGCAGAACCCTCCAGTGGATGGTGGTGGGTTGTCTCATGCAGACCTTACAACATCTAGCCATCTAAGTGATTGCAAGAACACCTGGGTGCACCCTGAGACTTCTCTGTCCCATGAGTCTGTTCCCCAGTCCAGTTTTCAGAAGCTCCACCTCCCAGGAGGATGCATAAGCCATGAATATTCCCAGGACACCTGTATAAGAAATATACTGTCACACTCACAGAGCCTGGTCACCATAAGTGAATGACTGCAAAAGAAGTTTTATATTAATTTTATAGGATGCACAGTGGGAATGAAAATAATTTCTTTGTGTCTAATTTGGAGGAAAGCTATCGAGAACACAGCTCCAAGAATTCTCATGATTTACATATTGATAGCAGCTTTATAAATATGAAAATTCAAATGTTTATGGAACAAAGCCCATTATGAATTTGGAATGGTGAACCTCATGGAATGAAGCAAGGATGAGATATAAAACAAAAGTTAATTTGGCTTAAAAGTAGTCTAAATAAACCTACCTTTTCACTGTTTAACTTGAATACTTTTGCATGGATTTCTCTATACCAGAACATGGGAAGCCAGGAGGATCCCATAACAGTATGTGGCAGGGTCCAGCTAGGCAGGTAGAGTCAAGCCCTGGTGCTGATAAGAAGTTACACACAAGTGAGAAATAGGATCAATGGAGGAACTGTTAGTAGATGGAGACCTAGGTTGAGGTAGCCAGAGTCTAGGAACTTCCTGAGAGTAGACAGAGACCAGGAACTGGGTAGACTTGCCTAGAAGAAAGACAGTCTTAAAGGTCCAAGTATTGGCAACTCCCTGGCTATTTTACTTTGTGTCCAGATTTATACTTCCTATGATGCTGAGACAGACGTAGGCCATATCAACAGGAGATCAACAAAAATCTCTGAAATCAATGAGTGAGTGCAGGTTAGGTGGTACCTACTTAAGGAGTCAAATAGATCTTACTCTTCTCTGAGGTAGGCATGTACCAGCATTATTAGAATGGGAAATTAACGTCATAGATTACTGAACCTTCACTTGCAGACATACTTAGGGCCTTTCTCAATTATGTCCCATCATAAGAAAACTTCTCAAAGTCAAAGAAAGGGAGAGAAATGTCATTCGTACAGTGTTAAACCTTGATATGCTGGAGGTCCTTCTGCACCCCGAGTCCCTAAGAGCCATGGAATGGAGCTTCTTGATTGCAGAACCCTCCAGTGGATGGTGGTGGGTTGTCTCATGCAGACCTTACAACATCTAGCCATCTAAGTGATTGCAAGAACACCTGGGTGCACCCTGAGACTTCTCTGTCCCATGAGTCTGTTCCCCAGTCCAGTTTTCAGAAGCTCCACCTCCCAGGAGGATGCATAAGCCATGAATATTCCCAGGACACCTGTATAAGAAATATACTGTCACACTCACAGAGCCTGGTCACCATAAGTGAATGACTGCAAAAGAAGTTTTATATTAATTTTATAGGATGCACAGTGGGAATGAAAATAATTTCTTTGTGTCTAATTTGGAGGAAAGCTATCGAGAACACAGCTCCAAGAATTCTCATGATTTACATATTGATAGCAGCTTTATAAATATGAAAATTCAAATGTTTATGGAACAAAGCCCATTATGAATTTGGAATGGTGAACCTCATGGAATGAAGCAAGGATGAGATATAAAACAAAAGTTAATTTGGCTTAAAAGTAGTCTAAATAAACCTACCTTTTCACTGTTTAACTTGAATACTTTTGCATGGATTTCTCTATACCAGAACATGGGAAGCCAGGAGGATCCCATAACAGTATGTGGCAGGGTCCAGCTAGGCAGGTAGAGTCAAGCCCTGGTGCTGATAAGAAGTTACACACAAGTGAGAAATAGGATCAATGGAGGAACTGTTAGTAGATGGAGACCTAGGTTGAGGTAGCCAGAGTCTAGGAACTTCCTGAGAGTAGACAGAGACCAGGAACTGGGTAGACTTGCCTAGAAGAAAGACAGTCTTAAAGGTCCAAGTATTGGCAACTCCCTGGCTATTTTACTTTGTGTCCAGATTTATACTTCCTATGATGCTGAGACAGACGTAGGCCATATCAACAGGAGATCAACAAAAATCTCTGAAATCAATGAGTGAGTGCAGGTTAGGTGGTACCTACTTAAGGAGTCAAATAGATCTTACTCTTCTCTGAGGTAGGCATGTACCAGCATTATTAGAATGGGAAATTAACGTCATAGATTACTGAACCTTCACTTGCAGACATAATTAGGGCCTTTCTCACAATTTTTATGTGCAAATTAGTAATATATTTTTTTCCTTATTCAGAGTTTCAATATGTTTAAATCTTTGTCCTAATAGTTTCTTTTCACCAGCCATCCTGAGTTTTTGCTGTGCCTTCTCCACTTATGACTATTGTAATCTAATAAACTTTATCTCTATTTACTTTGGAGTTGAAGATCCAATTAGTTGCATTCGCCAAAGATGAATTTACTCGCTCTGCCCTTCGAGGCTGCAAGTGCCAAGCTTCTGCTCATCTATGGTTTTGTTCCCATTGTTCTGCTACATTCCACTGGAGTTGTTAGCATTTCATCACTCTTTGAGAAAGTCTAATGTAGCATGACTTACAGTAATAAAATGTATATTATGATACTAGCAGAGAGTTTATCGGGAGAGTAATAAGTCAGAATCTGAGGTCTTAACTCTCATATTCCAAAACCATGAATCTTTGGCAAGTACTGCTATCCACAGCTCATACATTTAACCTCTGACAACAAACTGGGTCACTCGATCATTGCTGCAACCTTGCTATCAACTCCTTTCCAGTTATCTGCTCACAGATTTGGACACTTTCAGTGTCACAGGTACTGCAATTCACAGTCTAGACCCAGGAGATGACAGCAGAGTTTAGATCCTTTCCAAGCAATAAAATATCTATTATCAATTAACCTCAGAAAGAAACCTCAGAAAGAAAATAAACTGAGGAATCTGAGAAGGTACAGAAGAGGGAGTATGTTGGAGGAAACTCACTCTCCACCTATGTTCTTGTCGTTCAGTTGCTAAGTTGTGTCTGACTCTTTACGACCCCATGGACTGCAGCATGCCGGCCAGATTTCCCCTGTCCTTCACCATCTCCCAGAGTTTGCTGAAACTCATGTCTGTCTACTTGGTGATGTCATCCAACCACCTCATCCTCTGTTGAACCCTTCTCCTCCTGCCTTCAATCTTTCCCAGCATCAGGGTCTTCTCCAATGAGTCAGCTCTTCACATCAGATGGCCAAAATATTGGACCATCAGCATCCATCCTTCCAATGAATATTCAGGGTTGATTTCCTTTAGGATTGATTGGTTTGATCTCCTTGTTGTCCAAGGAACTGTCAAGAGTATTCTGCGTACCACAATTCAAAAGCATCTATTCTTCGGCACTCAGCTTTATTTATTGTCCAACTCTCATATCTGTACATGACTACTGGAAAAACCACAGCTTTGACTATATAGATCTTTGTCGGCAAAGTGGTGTCTCTGCTTCTTGATATACTGTCTAGGTTTGTCCAAAATCACTGCAGATGGTAACTGCAGCCATGAAATTCAAAGACGTTTGCTCCTTGAAAGAAGAGCTATGACAGCTATGATAGCATCCCAGAAATTCCTAATCACTGACTGTAACCAGTTTGGAAGATCAACAGCCAGGCAGTCAACAAAAACACATATTACTTTGGACATTGGGAGGAATTGTTCCTTAAGGAGTTGTTCCTTCTATTGCAGAGATGAATGAGTTCCCCCTTCCTCCCCCTCTTTCTCTTTCCCTGTTTCTCTCCCTCCCACCACCCACAGAGATGTCATCTTTGCATATATTTGACTAGACCAAAATGTACATTTAATTCATAAAGCCGTAGAAACACCAAGTAAGCATCTGACACCTTGAAGTATCTTCCACAAATCTTTTAAGAAAATATTAATCATTGATGAATATAAAAATATCTGTATAGAGCTTCTCTGGTGGTCCAGTGGGTAAGGACACCGCCTTGCAGTACAAGGGGCGCAGGTTCGATCCCTGGCCTAGGAAGATCCCACGTGCTGCGGAGCGGCTGGACCAATGTGTCCAATTACTGAGCTGGAGCTCTGGAGCGCATGTGCCCAGAGCCAGTGCTCTGTGACAACAGAGGCCACCGTGATGGGAGGCCCACATGGGCCAAAGGACAAAGATGTGTGAAAATGGACAAACAAAAGACCAGTAGAAGTGGCCTGCCTGCTCCCCTCCCTCCCCACCCTACCCCTCCCTCCCCACCCTACCCCTCCCAAAATAAATAAATAAATAGATCATTTAAAAAAAATAATAATCTGTATAGTATTTCTAACCATAATTTAGCATGATGACTATGGATCCAAGTTTTGACTCTTAAAGTTCTCTACTCCATGATTATATTTTTCCCAAATGAAATATTTGAAAGCCTAAAGGCACATTTCCATTTGTACTCTAGCCTCTTAAAATATCCCATTGATTAGCAGTAGCCAAAATTTGGGCAAAATCATACTCTGGTATTTTACTGTCTTATTTTTATCAGAGACTTCTAAAATGCTTTCTGCATATCCTGTGGGAAATTGAGATCCTGCCATGCAGAGAGAGAAACAAGAATCAGATTCATGGTCATCACAACTCACAGCAAATCGGAGTTCGAGCTGCAGGTTTCTGAGCACCAGTCTAGGTGTGATCCAGCCACTTGTTGTTCAGTTGTCTCTTGGCTTCTGTTGGGACTTGTTGATTGTCAAAGAGGCTGTTCTGCACTCTTGGTGACATCATGAGGGTGTGCTGATGATCACTGTGCCATCCCAATTTAGTTTTTCACTTGTGGATCTCAAAGATTTTACTGTGTGGACCTTCTGAGCATAGCAGTAACATATTTTACATGGTCAGTTTTTTTTTTTTTAATACATTCTTCTTTGGAAAAAATTTGCTGTGAAGAAAAACAAAATACATTTTTTTTCTTCCTCAAACTTCTACTTGCAGGTAAGGATAAAAGGATTATGAATGCAGCCAGAGCACTGAGAGATGTGTTTCAGTTCCACACAAAGGCTTAGACTCTGATTCTTGGAAGATCACATTGTGCTCTGCTTGGGCTTTCGAAAAGGAAGCAAAGTTCTAAGAAAGACAAGACATTTAATTTGATACCATTGTTTAGAAGCCTTTCTAATTGCTTGTTTTCAAAAATGACGGTAACAGTCCTCGTTACTTTTTTGCTATGTGACTTTGCTAATTCTCCCATTAAGAGGCAGAGTCTGTTTCCCCAATTCTTGAATAATGCCTGGTCTTTTGTCTTGTTTTAACCAATAGAATGCTGTGGCTATAATGTTATACAACTTCTGAGGTTTTAAGAGGCCTTATACTTTCTGCTTGAGAGCACTTATGACAAGGATGCCCTAAGACAATCATGTTAGGCAAGCCAGTCCAGCCTACTGGCCCAAGTGTGTCATTGAAATTTTTTGTACTGGCAATCGGTAATCTTATTGTTTGACTTAAAGCAGCATGTTGCAAATGATTGGCTGGGTTCTTTTTTTTTTTAAGTGCTAATAATATTAACTCCTTTCATATATCCTGAACAGTATAGTGTTTAAATTAGTAGGTGGAATTAGCAGTTTGAAGTTATTAATTTGGTATGAATTTCTTTGTTGTGTCAGCTTCATGTGGAGTTTTACAGTCCAGCAACCTTAAATTCTACATTTCAAATTATTTGTATATTTAAATAAAATAAAGCAGATAGTTAACAGGTAAAAATGAGAAGATAAGAGGCTAACTAAAGGAGAAGCAATAACCAGCATCAACTGCTAGACATCAGTGAGACCATCGTGAACCTTCAGGCCCCACCAACTCTCTACCTGAAGGTGGCTGCCCAAGTGAGCTCAGGAGAGATCATCAGAGGAACTGCCTGGTTAACCTGAAGGACTTTGAGACAAAACAAAGCATTGTTGTTTTAAGCCAACATAGTTTGGGCTAATTTGTTATGCAGCATAGATTAACTGAAACACCCTCAAATAATTTTAATATTTAGCCTTTAAATATTGGATCATTTTTACTTTGGTGGCTGTAGAACATCCATGTAAAGTTGACAAAATTGATATTTGCAGCCAGAGCACTGAGAGATGTGTTTCAGTTCCACACAAAGGCTTAGACTCTGATTCTTGGAAGATCACATTGTGCTCTGCTTGGGCTTTCGAAAAGGAAGCAAAGTTCTAAGAAAGACAAGACATTTAATTTGATACCATTGTTTAGAAGCCTTTCTAATTGCTTGTTTTCAAAAATGACGGTAACAGTCCTCGTTACTTTTTTGCTATGTGACTTTGCTAATTCTCCCATTAAGAGGCAGAGTCTGTTTCCCCAATTCTTGAATAATGCCTGGTCTTTTGTCTTGTTTTAACCAATAGAATGCTGTGGCTATAATGTTATACAACTTCTGAGGTTTTAAGAGGCCTTATACTTTCTGCTTGAGAGCACTTATGACAAGGATGCCCTAAGACAATCATGTTAGGCAAGCCAGTCCAGCCTACTGGCCCAAGTGTGTCATTGAAATTTTTTGTACTGGCAATCGGTAATCTTATTGTTTGACTTAAAGCAGCATGTTGCAAATGATTGGCTGGGTTCTTTTTTTTTTTAAGTGCTAATAATATTAACTCCTTTCATATATCCTGAACAGTATAGTGTTTAAATTAGTAGGTGGAATTAGCAGTTTGAAGTTATTAATTTGGTATGAATTTCTTTGTTGTGTCAGCTTCATGTGGAGTTTTACAGTCCAGCAACCTTAAATTCTACATTTCAAATTATTTGTATATTTAAATAAAATAAAGCAGATAGTTAACAGGTAAAAATGAGAAGATAAGAGGCTAACTAAAGGAGAAGCAATAACCAGCATCAACTGCTAGACATCAGTGAGACCATCGTGAACCTTCAGGCCCCACCAACTCTCTACCTGAAGGTGGCTGCCCAAGTGAGCTCAGGAGAGATCATCAGAGGAACTGCCTGGTTAACCTGAAGGACTTTGAGACAAAACAAAGCATTGTTGTTTTAAGCCAACATAGTTTGGGCTAATTTGTTATGCAGCATAGATTAACTGAAACACCCTCAAATAATTTTAATATTTAGCCTTTAAATATTGGATCATTTTTACTTTGGTGGCTGTAGAACATCCATGTAAAGAGGGAAATCAGAGCACGGTATGTTAGAAGGAAAATGTCTGCAACAAAACCACCAAAATTCTAACATCATAAATGAGAAATAAAATCCAGAGAGATTCTCAAATGCATGTGGTATATGTCATAGATATGAGTACTTGTTACATAGCAGGTATTTGTAGGAAAGAATCTTGTAAAAACAAAATTGGTTCCATATAGAATAATAACAGTGCCTCATGTAGCAGTTAGAAATTATTCATATTGAGAGTGAGTGTTGGAAGATGGATAGAACTAGCCATTCCTCAGAGAGACACTGATTACAGGCACAAGGCTACATAAGGACTTATTTTATACTGAAGGATTTTAGGCATCAAAATCACCTGGGAGTTGTTAATTTGAAACATTATACCATTGGGAGCTGAATATTAAGCTAAGTGAGAAAAGTTAATTAAGAAATTATCTAGGATTTTTTTTTACATTTCCTTTTTATGGGATTTTCATTGTATCTATCAAAAGCTTTTCTTTTTCCAAACCTGATATTTTCTCTATAATATAAGGATGTGATTGAAAAGGGGGGGCTTAGTTCTTATTTAATCTCTGGAGTGATTTGCTTTGTGTTGTCCCAGCTTAATATCCTGCTATGAAGTCGCTGTGTGCTCCAATCCTTTCTACATGTGGACTAGGGAAAATTCTAGCCATTAGGAAGAACTCTACCAATTTAATATTTCCGTAAAGGTTATCCCATAATAAGGCAGTGACTTAAAATAGCAACCTCAACTTTGCTAGAACAGTAAAATGAGAAGATAAGAGGCTAACTAAAGGAGAAGCAATAACCAGCATCAACTGCTAGACATCAGTGAGACCATCGTGAACCTTCAGGCCCCACCAACTCTCTACCTGAAGGTGGCTGCCCAAGTGAGCTCAGGAGAGATCATCAGAGGAACTGCCTGGTTAACCTGAAGGACTTTGAGACAAAACAAAGCATTGTTGTTTTAAGCCAACATAGTTTGGGCTAATTTGTTATGCAGCATAGATTAACTGAAACACCCTCAAATAATTTTAATATTTAGCCTTTAAATATTGGATCATTTTTACTTTGGTGGCTGTAGAACATCCATGTAAAGAGGGAAATCAGAGCACGGTATGTTAGAAGGAAAATGTCTGCAACAAAACCACCAAAATTCTAACATCATAAATGAGAAATAAAATCCAGAGAGATTCTCAAATGCATGTGGTATATGTCATAGATATGAGTACTTGTTACATAGCAGGTATTTGTAGGAAAGAATCTTGTAAAAACAAAATTGGTTCCATATAGAATAATAACAGTGCCTCATGTAGCAGTTAGAAATTATTCATATTGAGAGTGAGTGTTGGAAGATGGATAGAACTAGCCATTCCTCAGAGAGACACTGATTACAGGCACAAGGCTACATAAGGACTTATTTTATACTGAAGGATTTTAGGCATCAAAATCACCTGGGAGTTGTTAATTTGAAACATTATACCATTGGGAGCTGAATATTAAGCTAAGTGAGAAAAGTTAATTAAGAAATTATCTAGGATTTTTTTTTACATTTCCTTTTTATGGGATTTTCATTGTATCTATCAAAAGCTTTTCTTTTTCCAAACCTGATATTTTCTCTATAATATAAGGATGTGATTGAAAAGGGGGGGCTTAGTTCTTATTTAATCTCTGGAGTGATTTGCTTTGTGTTGTCCCAGCTTAATATCCTGCTATGAAGTCGCTGTGTGCTCCAATCCTTTCTACATGTGGACTAGGGAAAATTCTAGCCATTAGGAAGAACTCTACCAATTTAATATTTCCGTAAAGGTTATCCCATAATAAGGCAGTGACTAAAAACTAAACATACGTGTGACTTTATTCAGTAAAATATTTTTATGTCCTTCTCTGTGTATTCCCCCCGTTATTGTGTGCAACTTGTTTGGGGAATAAAGTTAAATGAAAGCAAGAGATGTTTATTAAGGATCTCCTGTGTGCTAGACATTTTATTTATGTCACCTCATTGGATCCTGATAGCAACCTTGTGATGAAAGGGTTGAAGTTCAGGGAGGAGGCAAAACTGCCTCCTCTGGCAAAATCAGGATTCAAATTCAGGTCTTTTTCCTAGGCACACACTTTTTCCACTGCACCATAACATTGTGTTTGCTGAATTCTTGTCTTATGTCAGTCTTTCTAGGAATGGGGCACCCACTGCTTCATAAGGCACCATTCCTGGATTTTGAATGCTTCTTACTGTTTCTAAAAAGAGTTCCCTTATACTGTGTGAGGATTTTGGGTAAGCAAGCCTTGAATTGAGTGGGGATATAGGTGAGTCAGTGGTAAAGAATCCACTTGCCAGGGCAGGAGACACAAGGGATACTGGTTTGATTCCTTTGTCAGGAAGATGCTCTGGAGTAGGAGATGGCTACCCACTCCAGTGTTTTTACCTGGAAAATTCTAAGAACAGGCGAGCCTGGTGGCTATAGTTCATGGAGTCCCAACGCCAGACATGACTGAGAGACTGAGCATACATATAATTGATAAGATCTCTAAGTTCCTTTTCAATGTATTTTTGATTCTAAAATAGCTAGCTAAGTTTAGAAATTCAGGTGGTAGCCAAGGGATAGCTCAGTAGAAAAGTTAATTAAGAAATTATCTAGGATTTTTACATTTCCTTTTATGGGATTTTCATTGTATCTATCAAAAGCTTTTCTTTTTCCAAACCTGATATTTTCTCTATAATATAAGGATGTGATTGAAAAGGGGGGGCTTAGTTCTTATTTAATCTCTGGAGTGATTTGCTTTGTGTTGTCCCAGCTTAATATCCTGCTATGAAGTCGCTGTGTGCTCCAATCCTTTCTACATGTGGACTAGGGAAAATTCTAGCCATTAGGAAGAACTCTACCAATTTAATATTTCCGTAAAGGTTATCCCATAATAAGGCAGTGACTAAAAACTAAACATACGTGTGACTTTATTCAGTAAAATATTTTTATGTCCTTCTCTGTGTATTCCCCCCGTTATTGTGTGCAACTTGTTTGGGGAATAAAGTTAAATGAAAGCAAGAGATGTTTATTAAGGATCTCCTGTGTGCTAGACATTTTATTTATGTCACCTCATTGGATCCTGATAGCAACCTTGTGATGAAAGGGTTGAAGTTCAGGGAGGAGGCAAAACTGCCTCCTCTGGCAAAATCAGGATTCAAATTCAGGTCTTTTTCCTAGGCACACACTTTTTCCACTGCACCATAACATTGTGTTTGCTGAATTCTTGTCTTATGTCAGTCTTTCTAGGAATGGGGCACCCACTGCTTCATAAGGCACCATTCCTGGATTTTGAATGCTTCTTACTGTTTCTAAAAAGAGTTCCCTTATACTGTGTGAGGATTTTGGGTAAGCAAGCCTTGAATTGAGTGGGGATATAGGTGAGTCAGTGGTAAAGAATCCACTTGCCAGGGCAGGAGACACAAGGGATACTGGTTTGATTCCTTTGTCAGGAAGATGCTCTGGAGTAGGAGATGGCTACCCACTCCAGTGTTTTTACCTGGAAAATTCTAAGAACAGGCGAGCCTGGTGGCTATAGTTCATGGAGTCCCAACGCGTCAGACATGACTGAGAGACTGAGCATACATATAATTGATAAGATCTCTAAGTTCCTTTTCAATGTATTTTTTGATTCTAAAAATAGCTAGCTAAGTTTAGAAATTCAGGTGGTAGCCAAGGGATAGAACGAAGCTAAACAGTTATTTTGGAAATGAAATTAAAAGTGTTGTCCCTTAGAACATATTGAGATCACTGTCCACATCCTAGGCTGTTTCATGCCCAGGACATGTGTGTGCATGCTAGGTTGCTTCAGTCATGTCCTACTCTGTAACCCCATGGGCTGAAGCCTGCCAGACTCCCCTTTCCGTGGGATTCTTCAGGCAAGAATACGGGAGTGGCTGCCTTGCCTTCTTCTGGGGGATCTTCCTGACCCAGGGATCGATCCCACATCTCCTGTATCAGTAGACAGGTTCTTTACCAGTTGCACCACCTGGGAAGTCTGGTAATCACTAAAGCTTGTTGAAGGGTACTTGGAAGTTCACTATACTATCCTTCTTACTTTTGTTTCCTGCAATGTGGGAGACCTAGGTTTGATCCTTGGGTTAGGAAGAACTTCTGGAGGAGAGCATGATAACCCACTCCAGTATTCTTGCCTGGAGAATCCACATGGACAGAGGAGCCTGGTGGACTACAACCCACGGGATTGCAAAGAGTTGTACATGACTGAGTGAGCGAGCATGCACATACTTTAGTATATGTTTGTAATTTTCCAAAATTAAAAGGTTAAAAGTGTTTAAAATTCAGTATTTGTAGTAAAATATGAAAATTTTCCCCCTTAGTTTTATCCACACATCAATGGAAAAACTTTTCAAGTATTTGAAAATACATACCACTTTTGAAAATATGTTTGTTTTTCCAACCAACATAAACTTCTGAATTCAGTCTTGGCTTCTTTTGTGTCTGCTGGGTTGCCCTAAAAACGTTTCAATAGACATTTCTAAGTTTATTAGTTGGCTAATAGGTCTTTACTAATATTTAGGTGTATATAAGCTAATTTTGTAGTCACGATCAGTTTTTTTTTTAAGAAAACTGATTTCTCTCTTGCAGAAGAAACGTATTTTTGCAAAACTATAGTCAGATTTTTGTCTTGACTTCTGAATATAAAACTTTGATTCCAAATTAGATACTTTCCAAAACAGTAGGCTGAACTAGGTTTCTGACATCACTACATTAGCCTGTAACACAACATTTGAACTAAAACCCAAGCTAAGCAGTAGTAAAGCAGTGTAGCTCCCAATGTTGGCAATTTCCAGTGGTAAATTATCTATGTTCTAGGAAATGGAGGTGCTTCCCTGGTGACTCTTTGGCAAAGAATTGCCCGCCAGTATAGAAGACATGGATTTGATACCTGGTTTAGGAAGATCTCCTGGAGAAGGAAATGGCAACCCACTCCAGTATTCTTGCCTGGGAAATTCCACAGACAGCAGAACCTGGTGGGCTACAGGCCATGTGGTTTCAAAAGAGTTGGACACAACTTAGTGATCAAAGAACAATAACAAAGAGTCTAGGTTTGGGTTTTTTATGTATTTACATATTTATAGATGAACCTATACCCTTTCTGTCACCTTTAGTTCTGAAGCTCACTTCATATTCTTTTCTTCACAAATTTTAGCACCTCCTATACAAACAACAGATGGTTTATTTTCAAAATGTAATATGAATTTTGAAATATATTTTTTTACTTTTCCCTGTAGTCTGTGAAAATGGTTTTTATCTGTTAGAAACTCATATTGGCACATTCTGCCTAAATACATGTTCTGTTGTAGGATATTCTGATTCTTTTTGTAGATAAATTTACCTTCCAACATTAAGACAATTTCATTGCATTCCCGTAACCCAACTTAGATCAGTCTGGTGTTCTTCATCTTCACTTGTAGCACCTGTTGGTTTAAAAGAAGTTTTTAAACTCTATTTGTAATGCCATCTGGTTACTACAGTTGGAGGTCTCACCTTCTGTTTCTGAAGAATTGTGGACTCAGAAATACTGATTTATAGATCTTAAATGAAGAATATCCACACAGATAAGGCATTTTGCTTGTCTTAATTACACTAACCAGAAATCTTCATTCCCACAACATTTTGGGACTAAAAAGTTTTTCCTGTCATATGAAACATTTTTTACAACATATAAATCATGAGTTTAATGCCCTTGTTTATTTTCCTTTAGGTTGTAAAATCAGTGTTTGAGTGAGTTATTCTCAAATGGAATCTTCAATTAAATTATGTTACCACAATGAGGCAATCATTCTTCAATCATGACTATAGTAAGGCCTGAGCACAGAGGTCACTTTTTTTTTCTTTTTCGCCTGAGATATATTTTTCTTTCTCATTTTATCATGTTGTTCATCTTCTGTTATTTTTCAGAAAATAAAACTCAAAATGGAAAATCTAATATTACAAAACTACTAAAGCACTAAATTTAAGTATAGAGAAGGATTTGAATATTAGATATAACTTCTTCTCACTAATCCTAACTATTCAGTATTAAATTTTAGTCTAATCCTGGTCTTAGCCTCAGACTTGCATATGATGTTTTTAATATCTCATCTTAATTTTTATCTTGCAAATTAAGCCTTCAAAAAGACTTGCAATATGATGTTTTTAATAAAACTCACTTAATTTTCTCTTAGTGATCAAAGAACAATAACAAAGAGTCTAGGTTTGGGTTTTTTATGTATTTACATATTTATAGATGAACCTATACCCTTTCTGTCACCTTTAGTTCTGAAGCTCACTTCATATTCTTTTCTTCACAAATTTTAGCACCTCCTATACAAACAACAGATGGTTTATTTTCAAAATGTAATATGAATTTTGAAATATATTTTTTTACTTTTCCCTGTAGTCTGTGAAAATGGTTTTTATCTGTTAGAAACTCATATTGGCACATTCTGCCTAAATACATGTTCTGTTGTAGGATATTCTGATTCTTTTTGTAGATAAATTTACCTTCCAACATTAAGACAATTTCATTGCATTCCCGTAACCCAACTTAGATCAGTCTGGTGTTCTTCATCTTCACTTGTAGCACCTGTTGGTTTAAAAGAAGTTTTTAAACTCTATTTGTAATGCCATCTGGTTACTACAGTTGGAGGTCTCACCTTCTGTTTCTGAAGAATTGTGGACTCAGAAATACTGATTTATAGATCTTAAATGAAGAATATCCACACAGATAAGGCATTTTGCTTGTCTTAATTACACTAACCAGAAATCTTCATTCCCACAACATTTTGGGACTAAAAAGTTTTTCCTGTCATATGAAACATTTTTTACAACATATAAATCATGAGTTTAATGCCCTTGTTTATTTTCCTTTAGGTTGTAAAATCAGTGTTTGAGTGAGTTATTCTCAAATGGAATCTTCAATTAAATTATGTTACCACAATGAGGCAATCATTCTTCAATCATGACTATAGTAAGGCCTGAGCACAGAGGTCACTTTTTTTTTCTTTTTCGCCTGAGATATATTTTTCTTTCTCATTTTATCATGTTGTTCATCTTCTGTTATTTTTCAGAAAATAAAACTCAAAATGGAAAATCTAATATTACAAAACTACTAAAGCACTAAATTTAAGTATAGAGAAGGATTTGAATATTAGATATAACTTCTTTCTCACTAATCCTAACTATTCAGTATTAAATTTTAGTCTAATCCTGGTCTTAGCCTCAGACTTGCATATGATGTTTTTTAATATCTCATCTTAATTTTTATCTTGCAAATTAAGCTTTATTCTTCTATTAATAAATGACTCTAGGCTCAATGATTATAACACCAAGGTAATCCCTGCATGACATCAAAACTGTTAATACACAAATCTCGGGAGACCTGTAAGTTCTCTCTGCTTTTGCCAAAGTGGTAATGGTTCCTGTATATTGAGGAATGAAGGCAGTGCTTAAAACAAGGAGATAGGCAGGTATCTGAGAAAGATAGGTATTTTGGACCTACCTGTAAGTCCAGGGGTTAAGACTTTACCTTCCAAAGTAGGGGATTTTGGTTTGATTCCTGGTCAGGGAATTAAGATTCCACTTGCCTGGGCTTCCCCTGGTGGTTCAGTGGGTGGGGACACCGCCTTGCAGTGCAAGGGGCGCCGGTTCAAGCCCTGGCCTGGGAGGATCCCACGTGCCACGGAGCGGCTGGACTGATGTGTCCAATCACCGAGCCGGAGCTCTGGAGCGCATGCACCCAGAGCCGGTGCTCTGCAACGACAGACGCCACTGCGATGGGAGGCCCACAGGAGCCAAGGAACGAAGATGAATGAAGATGGAGAAGTGAAGGACCAATGGAGGTGGCCCGCCTGCTCCCCTCCCTCCCCAACCTGACCCCCGCCCAAAGTAAAAATGAATGGATGAATCTTTGGAAAAAAAAAAGATTCCACTTGCCTCATGCCCGCACCCCCCCCCCCCAAAAGAAACATAAAAACAATAAGAGCAATATTGTAAGAAATTCAATAAAGATTTAAATAAAGACATATATGTGAAAGAAAGTTAGGTATTTTGTCTCAGGAGTAGGATATGACTGCCTGACAGTCTTGGCTAAGTTGGCTGCTGCATTCCTTGGACCAAATTTTATGTCTGCTCCTAACTGCTGTAGGGTGAGAGAAAAAGAGGAGAAAATCCAGAGGGTGTTTTAACTTCCACAGTTGTCTGGATTGACACTCCTACTAAGACTTCTCCTGGTAGGACAGAGGTGATTCCACAAAAGGAATCAGAGTACTTTAGGAAATGGTGCTCAATGGTCAAAACCGGGCAGGTGTTCATGATAGCCATGGAGTATTTAGTAGGAATGTGTTATCTCCAAGCATGGAGGCAGGACTTAGTGCCCATTTATTAAAGACAAGGCTGTGGAAGGTAGAAAGCAACCACTTCTTGGGATTTTGATTGCCAGTTTCTTACCTGGATTTTGCTATGGGTCTTAGAACAAAAAATCTGGGTTATCATCAGTTTCTTCAGTGAAATGAGGAGGTAGCATTAAGTGACCCCTTTTGTGCTTGTCAAGATCTTCCCTTCTGTGAATCTCAGAGAGAAAATGCCTATCCCAAGAGGCATCTCCCAGTGCCCCTATAATTTAAGTGAAATGCTTTCCCGAAGCCACTTTTCCCATAACCTTCACCACTTCCCCTAAAAGCAACTGCATTTTGAAGAGCTTTGTATCTTTCACCATGGGATAGAACGTTTCAACATGAAATTTGACATCCTTTTAAAAGTCCTGTTTGTATCTGTTGGCTAAACTTATATAGTTGCAGCTGCAGTGTTTTTTGACAGACTTATGAGATAAATATAGATACCTACCACTGCAAAAGCATGTGGATCTAAATAATGAAACAAGGAGAAATGAAATAATGCACACTTGTATTGCTACCATTTTTCAGAGATGCCCCTAACTCAGTGACATTTTTATTAAGCATAGATTATTCACATGGAAGTATTCATAAGAACAAATCAAAATAAAAGTCACCTCCTGTATTTCTGCCCAACTGGTGACTTCAGTTACAGCCTTTACATTATCTTGGTTGATATTCATATTAAGCTGATCCTAAGAAAAATCACAAAAATATGGTATATAGCTAATGAGATGAGCCTCTGAAGACCTCTGCCTAAAAAACATCATCTTGGCCAGCACTTGAAGACAGAACTATTTCCGTATAGGATAGACAAGACATTTTCAGTCAAGAGACTCTTGCCATGTGCTCAAAGACATGAGTCTGGTCTCCTAGTACTGGGACAAGGAGGCACACAGGGGGTCCAGCAGGAGCTGTTTCACTGGAACAGGTTTTGGGATGACACTTTCTTCAACTCATTTTACAGTCTTTTCCTTTTCCTCCCTGAGTCAATAGGTCCAGAATGTTCCTATTGTCTTCTCTTAAACTCCACTCCAAATTATGATTTTAGAGCAGAGGAACCCATGCATTTCCAAGTTATTCTAAAAATCTTGAGTTTGATGAAATTTTCAGTGGGGGTGAAACATTTTGAATTTTACCTTCTTTGTATCTGGTCATCATAATGTAATTTGCAGTTTTAAAAGATTAATATTTCAAGGCTATGCAGTAGGTTGTATATTTTCAAGGAATCTGAAACCACTTGTGATAAGTTTGTTATTGAAGTCTGTCTCTCTACACAGATGGGGAGAGGCAAGTCGGGACAAGCTCCAGCTCTCTCCCCAAGTGACTTAGAAAAGTTGCTGTTCAAAATATGTATGTGGGGAATGGAAATGACTTGTTTATAGTCACTAGTCTTTTTCCTACTAATTGTTAAGCAATAACAAAGTAACATAACAAAAGCTTAGTAGTGAATTGTTTTGTTTCATTATAATGTCCCTTCAAGGTATAAGTTAGGATATGGAGGAGGGAGAAAGGGAGAAAGGAAGGAAGAAAAAGAAATTTAACACTGCAAAAGCATGTGGATAGCATAAATAATTAGATACCTACCACTGCAAAAGCATGTGGATCTAAATAATGAAACAAGGAGAAATGAAATAATGCACACTTGTATTGCTACCATTTTTCAGAGATGCCCCTAACTCAGTGACATTTTTATTAAGCATAGATTATTCACATGGAAGTATTCATAAGAACAAATCAAAATAAAAGTCACCTCCTGTATTTCTGCCCAACTGGTGACTTCAGTTACAGCCTTTACATTATCTTGGTTGATATTCATATTAAGCTGATCCTAAGAAAAATCACAAAAATATGGTATATAGCTAATGAGATGAGCCTCTGAAGACCTCTGCCTAAAAAACATCATCTTGGCCAGCACTTGAAGACAGAACTATTTCCGTATAGGATAGACAAGACATTTTCAGTCAAGAGACTCTTGCCATGTGCTCAAAGACATGAGTCTGGTCTCCTAGTACTGGGACAAGGAGGCACACAGGGGGTCCAGCAGGAGCTGTTTCACTGGAACAGGTTTTGGGATGACACTTTCTTCAACTCATTTTACAGTCTTTTCCTTTTCCTCCCTGAGTCAATAGGTCCAGAATGTTCCTATTGTCTTCTCTTAAACTCCACTCCAAATTATGATTTTAGAGCAGAGGAACCCATGCATTTCCAAGTTATTCTAAAAATCTTGAGTTTGATGAAATTTTCAGTGGGGGTGAAACATTTTGAATTTTACCTTCTTTGTATCTGGTCATCATAATGTAATTTGCAGTTTTAAAAGATTAATATTTCAAGGCTATGCAGTAGGTTGTATATTTTCAAGGAATCTGAAACCACTTGTGATAAGTTTGTTATTGAAGTCTGTCTCTCTACACAGATGGGGAGAGGCAAGTCGGGACAAGCTCCAGCTCTCTCCCCAAGTGACTTAGAAAAGTTGCTGTTCAAAATATGTATGTGGGGAATGGAAATGACTTGTTTATAGTCACTAGTCTTTTTCCTACTAATTGTTAAGCAATAACAAAGTAACATAACAAAAGCTTAGTAGTGAATTGTTTTGTTTCATTATAATGTCCCTTCAAGGTATAAGTTAGGATATGGAGGAGGGAGAAAGGGAGAAAGGAAGGAAGAAAAGAAATTAATTACCTGATATTTGCTGTTTGGTTGGGGTTTGGTTTCCATGCTTTTTTTTTTTTTTTTTCAACCGCAGTATGATTCACTTACATTTGAGACAGAGCACATGGCTTCTCCTTTGATGGAGCTTTTGCTGCCCTCTGCAGAGGGCCTAGAAACCATCATGCAGTGGTGGTCGTCATTCTTCTCCTTTGGGGACAATACATCTGCAGCTTACACTATGGAGTTCTTTTAGTCTTGCATACCCCACAAGTTACTGGCTTGTTATCTGATCACTAATCTTCCTCTCTCTCTTAAATGTATATTCCTATATTATGTTTCAGGCACACAGCTGTGCCACCTTGAACTTCTCTTCTGTCTCTTTTCTCTGGCCTACTCCCTAAAGTCTATATCACTGGGACCTGATGCATAGTCTCCCTTCCCACTCTAACTCCTGCTATTTCTTCAGTCATTTGTTGAACATCTACTAAGTGCTGGACACCAATCTCAGTGGCCATGAGAATGACCCATCCAACCAATAAGCTTCATATTTCCTGGACAACCTTAATTCAAAATAGAATGTGATCCCAGATACTCATTCTCTGGACCATACTCTTTCTGTTCTCATTATCAGGGCCCCTTCCTTCTTAAAGCACAACTCCTTAATTCCACTCTTTGGCAGCAGGACCTTATTTCTTTAATGTCATGGAGATCCAATCCCTTATTGCATCTCCCAGGTCATAATTAAGGGATGATATAATTTGCTGTCCAAAAGGATCTTTTGCAAGTGAAACTGGGCACTACAATAACCACACTAGGATCTTTCTGGGCAAACAGAGATGCCTGGTCACATGAGTATCATACAATGCTGAGTACTCTTCCTTTCCTAGCCAACCTGTGGTTAGCTACCTGAACTCTTTTCTCACCAGCCTCCGCCTTTCCTCTTGTATTCTCCTGTATTTGGGTTAACAAAACCCATGTATTCCTTTACCTCTTCCTCCTCTACAACCATACAGACTGGCTTATCTACAGCTTTACTTCCCTGACTCCTCAGAGAGCTAGTCTTCCACTTGTCTTTACCTTTCTTTTCTATTCCTTTCAAAAATACTTGCACACTTTCACTACTCTTTGAAGAGATTCCCCTACTCAGTCTCTTTTTATCTAATACATGAGTTAGAACCCTCCACTGTTGTGAACTGACATCAGCAGCTGTAAACTGCCTCATCTTCCCATCTCTTACATCTCTCTAAGTTTACTTCTAACATGCCTCTTCTGGATCCCTTAATGCTCAAAAATGTGGTTCTGTTTTTCTGCTCAGCCACTTGTGGCTTAGATGCTTCTGGGCTCAACCAGAAGCAATTGCATGATTAAGTGTCATATCTCCTCCAAGTTGGAAACCTCTAGGAGGAGAAGACTGAGTTACTCATCTCATTAGCCTCAGGGCCTAGCAAGGGCTCCCAGATGTTTGCAGAATGAGTGACTGTACACTGGAAATATCTTTTGTACTCTTTCTTGATGCACTTAGTTACAAGCAGCAAGAAAAACGAGCAGTTCAGGGAAATTTGTATCCATGGTTCATTGAACTAAACAGAGGCCATATGCTTTCACTTGTAAGTCAACAAAATAGTTTAATGTAATAATGTAAAGGGACTAAATTCATAGAGTTCCTAAGATCAAAGTTTATCTTTTAGACTCTTGGGGAAACATGTTTTAGCTGGTCTGACTGAACATCTTAAAACAGTAAAAAATAAATTAAACATTACCCAGAACTGAGACTTTCTCTTTGTACTGTATTGGATGCAAAACTCTTTATTTCTGGCTTACCTTATGAATACATTATCAGGTCCATGACCCGAACCTTTGAGATGAATGAGAGAATAATGGTATTTTTAAAATAATCTAATTTTGATATAAAGAAAGGTTGCCAACTTGATTTTGACTCTGAATAAACATTTCACCTTTTTTCCATTAAGTTTATATCCATAAGGGTCATGTATTATATAAAAAGATGTAGCTACTGTCCCTATATTTGGTGTTTTATGTGAGACATTTTTCTCTTTGGTTGATATGTTTGTGCCTAGTCATCATTTGTAAAAATAAGCGTGGATTGGGAAATAGACAGTATGTGGCTTTAAAACAGAGAGAAGCAGACCCATGAGGGTGAGGAAAGTGGGGCAACAATTCAGTTAAGACTGGACATCATTTTGCAAGTTATATATTTAAAGGGAGTTCCTATATTCTTATAACAATGATGTTTATTAATTTTTTAAAAATTATGCCACTTCATACCTCTTCCATCCTTTCACTATGCATTTACCATAGATGAGATGTGCTAGGCATTTGTCAAAGGTAGAATTAATAAGAAAACTCCCTTTTCTTCTTGTATAAAAGAAGGCAGCCATGGAAACAGAATTACTGTATAGTGTGACAAATGCAAAGACAGAGATGTCTACCCAGTTTGGTCTGATAGAAAAGAGGAAACACTTAAATTAGTGGGGGAGAAGTGTATGTAGAGAAAATAAAATGTATGATGGTGTAAAGGTATAAATCAGTATTCAGCATGTTCAGGAACCTACAAGTAATTGGTCTTGACTGGTATGGATGAAGAAGGAGGAATAAGACTGGCAAGGCAGGAAAGAGGTATGAGACAGACAGGCTTGTTTGTCGTGCTAAGAGCATTGAACTTTACAGGCAAGGGAAAGCCATTAGAGGGTTGTAATGAAAGAGCTGTGTGCTTAGGAAGGTCACGTTGGATATACTGTGGATTTTTGAAGCAAAGGGGGAAAAGAGTTGGGAAATTCATAGAGTTCCTAAGATCAAAGTTTATCTTTTAGACTCTTGGGGAAACATGTTTTAGCTGGTCTGACTGAACATCTTAAAACAGTAAAAAATAAATTAAACATTACCCAGAACTGAGACTTTCTCTTGTACTGTATTGGATGCAAAACTCTTTATTTCTGGCTTACCTTATGAATACATTATCAGGTCCATGACCCGAACCTTTGAGATGAATGAGAGAATAATGGTATTTTTAAAATAATCTAATTTTGATATAAAGAAAGGTTGCCAACTTGATTTTGACTCTGAATAAACATTTCACCTTTTTTCCATTAAGTTTATATCCATAAGGGTCATGTATTATATAAAAAGATGTAGCTACTGTCCCTATATTTGGTGTTTTATGTGAGACATTTTTCTCTTTGGTTGATATGTTTGTGCCTAGTCATCATTTGTAAAAATAAGCGTGGATTGGGAAATAGACAGTATGTGGCTTTAAAACAGAGAGAAGCAGACCCATGAGGGTGAGGAAAGTGGGCAACAATTCAGTTAAGACTGGACATCATTTTGCAAGTTATATATTTAAAGGGAGTTCCTATATTCTTATAACAATGATGTTTATTAATTTTTTAAAAATTATGCCACTTCATACCTCTTCCATCCTTTCACTATGCATTTACCATAGATGAGATGTGCTAGGCATTTGTCAAAGGTAGAATTAATAAGAAAACTCCCTTTTCTTCTTGTATAAAAGAAGGCAGCCATGGAAACAGAATTACTGTATAGTGTGACAAATGCAAAGACAGAGATGTCTACCCAGTTTGGTCTGATAGAAAAGAGGAAACACTTAAATTAGTGGGGGAGAAGTGTATGTAGAGAAAATAAAATGTATGATGGTGTAAAGGTATAAATCAGTATTCAGCATGTTCAGGAACCTACAAGTAATTGGTCTTGACTGGTATGGATGAAGAAGGAGGAATAAGACTGGCAAGGCAGGAAAGAGGTATGAGACAGACAGGCTTGTTTGTCGTGCTAAGAGCATTGAACTTTACAGGCAAGGGAAAGCCATTAGAGGGTTGTAATGAAAGAGCTGTGTGCTTAGGAAGGTCACGTTGGATATACTGTGGATTTTTTGAAGCAGAGAAAAGAGTTGGGAGGGTCTGGCATTTGTCCAAATGATGGATTTTAAAGATTAAACCAAGGTAACAGCCTTGGTGATCAAGCAGAGAGATTAGATACACACTTAAGAGAACAAGTAGAATTTGGTGACTCGATTGAGTCTGGGAAAAGGATTAGATGAAAGGAAAGAGTTCAGGGTATTTTGGGGGCTTTTGGCTTGAATCATTATATAAAGAAGCATATATGCCATACCTGAGAATGAGAAGGTGGTAGGAAACATAAAATTAAAACAAAACCAGCAAGGTACAGGCTTCCTAGTGGTAAAGAGCCTGTCTCCCAGTGCAAGAGACATAAGAGACACAAGTTCAGTCCTTGGGGTGGGAAGATCCCCTGGAAGAGGGCATGGCAACCCGCTCCAGTGTTCTTGTGGGAAGAACTCCATAGATACAGGAGCCTGACAGGCTACAGTCCATAGGGTCACAAAGAGTAGCAACTTAGCACACACACACAACAAGGTATTGATAATCTACAAAGGTAGGGAATTGTTGCTCTAACCAGCTATCCACAGATAAGACTATAATATTTTTAAAATAATTCAATAGTAGAATATAATGCCTTCACTTTTGATAGACATTTGAAAGTTCTTTAAAAATTATGAAATATAAATATGCGATTTTTAAGAGAAATATGTGTCATAGAAATTCCAAATATTTTCTTTCTACTTAAGAAAAATTTATTTTTTAAAGCAATTCAAAAATAAGTAAGGCAGTTAAAGATGCAGCATAAATTCCTATCCCCTTCTCCCCCCATTTGGAGTAAATGAAGAATCAGGTACTGTTACACACCTGGCAATGAGACTATACATGGAAAATATTATCTATAAGAAATCACTTTCTTAATATCAATACCTTGAAAAATGCTAAGCTAATGTTAACTTGAACTATTAGCTAATGACTAGATTTGAGTCCTTTAGAAATGCAATTTTACTTTTCACTGCCAGCATATTGCTCTGACCCCTATTTAATCATGAGTAACATCCTAACATCAGACAGAAGTGAAGGGAAGTGAGTCCCTGATTTGAAGTGACCTTCAGGGTAAAGCTGTGCTAAGTGAAAACGCCTTAATATTGTATAGACAATGGACGCTGGCCCCTGTTACAGCTGTGATTTGACTCTGAGATAAATAGGCTCAGAACCTTGGAATTCAGTAGCAGAGGACACAGCCTGAGGAGGGGGCAGTTGCCCCTCAGAAAGTGCAATGAGAAATGTTAGACCTTGGTAAATGCTATCTTACTGTCCTATATGGGGCTTGTCACATTTGAAATATTAAAAAAAGAGAGAGAGAGAGATGCAACATTTGAATATGCAAGAGATAATTGACAGTGATCCAAGATCTAGGATGAAACCTCCATATGCTGTGCTGTGTACCTGTTTCCCTAAGTGAATTCCAGAGTGAGAAACCTGGATTCTTATTTAAAATTAGAAACACACACGGTACATTTCTCGTCTGTTTTCCCCAGTATTATCGCGGATAAGTGTGAACCAGTTTTTAAACTCTGACTTCACTGTTGGCTCTAAGTTAATTGGATAAATGTTTCCCAATAGTCCTGGAATAGCTCTGGGGTATATGGATTTGTTTGATCTTAGAGTGCTGTATACAGCTTCATTTTCTTCACTTGGGTTTGATGAGTCTGCATTTCCATACCCTGATTTAGCCTCCTGTATACATATGTGCAGATAACACTATGCACCCTTTCTCTGGCTCTTTTTCATTCACTGTAGACATTCTTGACCAAGTCTTGAAGAAAGGCTCATAGAGCTCCATAATCAAACAGTGGCTTCTCAAACATTATGTTGATTCTGGAAGAGTGACTTTTATATCAGATCATTTGCTATTATATTGGACAAAACTAAATTTCTGTTTTCATAGATCAAAAAATAGTCTAATACTGATAGTTTTTCCCCTATTATCCAACCTATAGTTTAATCTACCCTATGTTTATTCTGTATTTCCCAAACTTGAACTATTAGCTAAAGATTTGAGTCCTTTAGAAATGCAATTTTACTTTTCACTGCCAGCATATTGCTCTGACCCCTATTTAATCATGAGTAACATCCTAACATCAGACAGAAGTGAAGGGAAGTGAGTCCCTGATTTGAAGTGACCTTCAGGGTAAAGCTGTGCTAAGTGAAAACGCCTTAATATTGTATAGACAATGGACGCTGGCCCCTGTTACAGCTGTGATTTGACTCTGAGATAAATAGGCTCAGAACCTTGGAATTCAGTAGCAGAGGACACAGCCTGAGGAGGGGGCAGTTGCCCCTCAGAAAGTGCAATGAGAAATGTTAGACCTTGGTAAATGCTATCTTACTGTCCTATATGGGGCTTGTCACATTTGAAATATTAAAAAAAGAGAGAGAGAGAGATGCAACATTTGAATATGCAAGAGATAATTGACAGTGATCCAAGATCTAGGATGAAACCTCCATATGCTGTGCTGTGTACCTGTTTCCCTAAGTGAATTCCAGAGTGAGAAACCTGGATTCTTATTTAAAATTAGAAACACACACGGTACATTTCTCGTCTGTTTTCCCCAGTATTATCGCGGATAAGTGTGAACCAGTTTTTAAACTCTGACTTCACTGTTGGCTCTAAGTTAATTGGATAAATGTTTTCCAATAGTCCTGGAATAGCTCTGGGGTATATGGATTTGTTTGATCTTAGAGTGCTGTATACAGCTTCATTTTCTTCACTTGGGTTTGATGAGTCTGCATTTCCATACCCTGATTTAGCCTCCTGTATACATATGTGCAGATAACACTATGCACCCTTTCTCTGGCTCTTTTTCATTCACTGTAGACATTCTTGACCAAGTCTTGAAGAAAGGCTCATAGAGCTCCATAATCAAACAGTGGCTTCTCAAACATTATGTTGATTCTGGAAGAGTGACTTTTATATCAGATCATTTGCTATTATATTGGACAAAACTAAATTTCTGTTTTCATAGATCAAAAAAAATAGTCTAATACTGATAGTTTCATATTATCCAACCTATAGTTTAACTCAGTGGTTCTTAACCATTTTTTCTTTGTCTAACTGGATGGGTGGTGTTCTCACATCTCTACCCTTATGTTTATTCTGTATTTCCCAAACTGAAGGGATATCATCCATCCAACTCTCAAGCTAAGTAACTTGAAGTTGTCAGAACTCTACTTTCTGCTTCCTTTCTCTACATTCCACCAATTTCCAAGTCTTACTGATTTCTTTACTTAATGACTTTTGAATCCATCTACTCTCCAGTAATCACCAGTCTCTTGATTCAACCCAGCCTCATTTTTGGTCTAGAATAAATAAACCAGCTTTCAAAAGTCTCCCCATATCCATTCCTGCTCTTATTGATCTAACTTTTCTACTGCAGCCAGAGAGAGATGTTCAGAATATGGCAATGACTCTGTAAAGCCTTTCAATAATTTCCAATTAACCTCAAGAATCTATATTCTTGGACTTCCCTGGTGGTCCAGTGGGTAAGGGCACCGCCTTGCGTGCAAGGGGTGCCAGTTCGATCCCTGGCCTGGGAAGATCCCATGTGCCGCAGAGCAGCTGGACTGATGTGTCCAATTACCGAGCCGGAGCTCTGGTGTGAGTGCTCCCAGAACTGGCGCTCTGCGACAACAGAGGCCACCATGATGGGAGGCCCACAGGAGCCAAAGAACAAAGACGGATAAAAATAGAAAAATGAAAGGCCAATAGAAGTGGCCTGCCCATCCCCCTCCCTCCCTACCCTACCCCCCAAAAGATAAATAAATAAAATTTAAAAAAAAAAGAACATTTTCTTCACTTGGGTTTGATGAGTCTGCATTTCCATACCCTGATTTAGCCTCCTGTATACATATGTGCAGATAACACTATGCACCCTTTCTCTGGCTCTTTTTCATTCACTGTAGACATTCTTGACCAAGTCTTGAAGAAAGGCTCATAGAGCTCCATAATCAAACAGTGGCTTCTCAAACATTATGTTGATTCTGGAAGAGTGACTTTTATATCAGATCATTTGCTATTATATTGGACAAAACTAAATTTCTGTTTTCATAGATCAAAAAAAATAGTCTAATACTGATAGTTTCATATTATCCAACCTATAGTTTAACTCAGTGGTTCTTAACCCTTTTTTCTTTGTCTAACTGGATGGGTGGTGTTCTCACATCTCTACCCTTATGTTTATTCTGTATTTCCCAAACTGAAGGGATATCATCCATCCAACTCTCAAGCTAAGTAACTTGAAGTTGTCAGAACTCTACTTTCTGCTTCCTTTCTCTACATTCCACCAATTTCCAAGTCTTACTGATTTCTTTACTTAATGACTTTTGAATCCATCTACTCTCCAGTAATCACCAGTCTCTTGATTCAACCCAGCCTCATTTTTGGTCTAGAATAAATAAACCAGCTTTCAAAAGTCTCCCCATATCCATTCCTGCTCTTATTGATCTAACTTTTCTACTGCAGCCAGAGAGAGATGTTCAGAATATGGCAATGACTCTGTAAAGCCTTTCAATAATTTCCAATTAACCTCCAGAATCTATCTTCTTGGACTCCCCTGGTGGTCCAGTGGGTAAGGGCGCCGCCTTGCGTGCAAGGGGTGCCAGTTCGATCCCTGGCCTGGGAAGATCCCATGTGCCGCAGAGCAGCTGGACTGATGTGTCCAATTACCGAGCCGGAGCTCTGGTGTGAGTGCTCCCAGAACTGGCGCTCTGCGACAACAGAGGCCACCATGATGGGAGGCCCACAGGAGCCAAAGAACAAAGACGGATAAAAATAGAAAAATGAAAGGCCAATAGAAGTGGCCTGCCCATCCCCCTCCCTCCCTACCCTACCCCCCAAAAGATAAATAAATAAAATTTAAAAAAAAAAAGAATCTATATTCTTAATGTGGTTACAAAGTCCTGCATTATCCAGCCTGCTTTCAGAGTCTCAGTTTGAACTCCTTCTCCTATAGCCACACTAACCTATTTCAACCCCTTGAACATGTGATGTTCTTTCCATTCTCTTGGTCTTTGCACATTCTTTTCCATCTTGCTCACTCTTCTAGCCAGTGCCAATATTTCAGGGCTCAACTCAAACTTTGTTTCCTAAAAGAAACCTTTCTTGATGACCTCGGGTCTTTGGGGTCACTTGTCATATGCTCACATGACATCTGAATGTCTTCTTCATGACACTCCTCAGACTTATGAACTCAGTCAAAATCATCTTTATCATCACCTTGTAAGCTCCTCAAAGATAGGTTACTGAACTCACGTTCAGCTGCTTGTTGCTCAAAAACCCATAATTGAGACGTGTTGGGTAAAAGGAAAGCTTTATTGAGGAAGTTGACAACCAAAAGAGAAGGGGGACTCACGTTCAAAAACTAACTTCCTGTCGTCAATCAGGTGGCAAGAGTTTTTAAAGGGGAGTTTCATGGATGTATAGGTGGAGGGAGGTGGCTATGTGTAGAACAGCAAAGTTAGCTTGAAATTGGTCATGTGTGGTCTTATCAGCATCATACCTTGATTGTTTTAAGTACATTAGTCTTCAGTTCCAGGGTTAGTTTATTCCCATTTTATTGAGGCCAGTTCTTAAAATTGTGCAGGATGGAGCAGATGATATCTTGATTACAGTCTGGTCATCACTAGTCAATTTTTTTCACCTTGTATGGATTTCGGTATGGGTAAAACAGCCCAAAGGATATAGCTCAGTGTGTTATCTATAGCCTTTGGGGAGAAACTAAAAGTCTGACTTTATTCAGTAGCAAAGTATTATTAATCTGTTGTGACCATTTCCCCTTGGTTTCACATTTGCTCATTTCTCTGATTAAATGTATTCTCTGGCTAAAAGTTTTTCATGGACAAGAGGCAGGCAGATGACATGGGGAGAGGGTTCTGTCATGGGAAGGCTCTCTAGGGTCCTGCTCCATTACAGGTAGAGACCATTTCTGTCTTATCCACTATTATATCCTCTGTGCTTGGCACAGGGCCTGCCATCTGGCAGACTTTAACATGTATGAAATGAATAAATGACACTTTTATGAATATGTCCAACATGAAATAAGATTGTTATCTTTTTTCTATAAAATTGCCCTGTTTGTAATTGCATCCTTTTTTTCTCTCTCTCACTTTAAAGAGAAGATTAAAATTTAAACTAGGCCAGAAATAATTTTGATAAAATTTGAATATCCTAAGTTTTATATAGATGTAGACATGATATCTATACTGTGTATATGTAATTGTTATCAGTTCAGTTCAGTCACTCAGTTAGTTATGCTCACAGTGACATCTGAATGTCTTCTTCATGACACTCCTCAGACTTATGAACTCAGTCAAAATCATCTTTATCATCACCTTGTAAGCTCCTCAAAGATAGGTTACTGAACTCACGTTCAGCTGCTTGTTGCTCAAAAACCCATAATTGAGACGTGTTGGGTAAAAGGAAAGCTTTATTGAGGAAGTTGACAACCAAAAGAGAAGGGGGACTCACGTTCAAAAACTAACTTCCTGTCGTCAATCAGGTGGCAAGAGTTTTTAAAGGGGAGTTTCATGGATGTATAGGTGGAGGGAGGTGGCTATGTGTAGAACAGCAAAGTTAGCTTGAAATTGGTCATGTGTGGTCTTATCAGCATCATACCTTGATTGTTTTAAGTACATTAGTCTTCAGTTCCAGGGTTAGTTTATTCCCATTTTATTGAGGCCAGTTCTTAAAATTGTGCAGGATGGAGCAGATGATATCTTGATTACAGTCTGGTCATCACTAGTCAATTTTTTTCACCTTGTATGGATTTCGGTATGGTAAAACAGCCCAAAGGATATAGCTCAGTGTGTTATCTATAGCCTTTGGGGAGAAACTAAAAGTCTGACTTTATTCAGTAGCAAAGTATTATTAATCTGTTGTGACCATTTCCCCTTGGTTTCACATTTGCTCATTTCTCTGATTAAATGTATTCTCTGGCTAAAAGTTTTTCATGGACAAGAGGCAGGCAGATGACATGGGGAGAGGGTTCTGTCATGGGAAGGCTCTCTAGGGTCCTGCTCCATTACAGGTAGAGACCATTTCTGTCTTATCCACTATTATATCCTCTGTGCTTGGCACAGGGCCTGCCATCTGGCAGACTTTAACATGTATGAAATGAATAAATGACACTTTTATGAATATGTCCAACATGAAATAAGATTGTTATCTTTTTTCTATAAAATTGCCCTGTTTGTAATTGCATCCTTTTTTTCTCTCTCTCACTTTAAAGAGAAGATTAAAATTTAAACTAGGCCAGAAATAATTTTGATAAAATTTGAATATCCTAAGTTTTATATAGATGTAGACATGATATCTATACTGTGTATATGTAATTGTTATCAGTTCAGTTCAGTCACTCAGTTAGTTGTGTTCAACTCTGCAATCCCATGGACTGGAGAGCACCAGGCTTCCCTGTCCTTCACCATCTTCTGGAACTTGCTCAAACTCATGTCTATTGACTCAGTGATGCCATCCAGCTATCTCATCCTCTGTCATCCCCTTCTCCTTTTGCTTTCTGTTTTTCCCAACATCACCTTTTGCAATGAGTCGACTCTTCACATCAGGTGGCCAAAATATTGGAGCTTCAGCTTCAACGTCATTCCTTCCAATGAATATTCAGGTTGATTTCCTTTAGGATTGACTAGTTTGATCTCTTTGCAGCCCAAGGGACTCTCGAGTCTTCCCCAGCACTGCATTTCAAAGGCATCGATTCTTCAGTGCTTAGCCTTCTTTGTGGTCCAGTGCTCACATCCATACATGCCTACTGGGAAAACCATAGCTTTAACTGTGTGGAATTTTGTAAGCAAAATGATGCCTCTGCTTTTGAATATGCTATCTAGGTTTGTAATAACTTTTCTTCCAAGGAGCAAGTGTATTTTAATTTCATGGCTGCAGTCAGCATTCTCAGTGATTTTGGAGCCAGAGAAAATAAAATCTGTCACTGTTTCCATTGTTTGGCCATCTGTTTGTCATGAAGGGATGGGACCAGATGCCATGATCTTAATTTTTTGATTGTTGAGTTTTAGGCCAGCTTTTTCATTTTCCTCTTTCACCTTCATCATAAGGCTCTTTAGTTTCTCTTCGCATTCTGCCCTAAAGGTGGTGTCATCTGCATACCTGATGTTTTTGATATTTCTTTCAACAGTCTTGATTCCAGTTTGTGTTTCATCCAGTCTAGCATTTCATATGTTGTAATCTGCACATAAATAAGCAGGATGACAATATACAGCCTTGATGTTCTCCTTTCCCAGTTTGGAATCAGTCTGTTATTCCATGTCCAGTTCTTACTATTGCTTCTTGTCCTGCATATAGGTTTCACAGGAGGCAGATAAGGTGGTCTGGTATTCCCATCTTTTTAAGAATTTTCCACAGCTTGTACATCCTAGCATAATCAGTGAAGCAGAAGTAGAAACCTAAGTTTTATATCAGATGTAGACATGATATCTATACTGTGTATATGTAATTGTTATCAGTTCAGTTCAGTCACTCAGTTAGTTGTGTTCAACTCTGCAATCCCATGGACTGGAGAGCACCAGGCTTCCCTGTCCTTCACCATCTTCTGGAACTTGCTCAAACTCATGTCTATTGACTCAGTGATGCCATCCAGCTATCTCATCCTCTGTCATCCCCTTCTCCTTTTGCTTTCTGTTTTTCCCAACATCACCTTTTGCAATGAGTCGACTCTTCACATCAGGTGGCCAAAATATTGGAGCTTCAGCTTCAACGTCATTCCTTCCAATGAATATTCAGGTTGATTTCCTTTAGGATTGACTAGTTTGATCTCTTTGCAGCCCAAGGGACTCTCGAGTCTTCCCCAGCACTGCATTTCAAAGGCATCGATTCTTCAGTGCTTAGCCTTCTTTGTGGTCCAGTGCTCACATCCATACATGCCTACTGGGAAAACCATAGCTTTAACTGTGTGGAATTTTGTAAGCAAAATGATGCCTCTGCTTTTGAATATGCTATCTAGGTTTGTAATAACTTTTCTTCCAAGGAGCAAGTGTATTTTAATTTCATGGCTGCAGTCAGCATTCTCAGTGATTTTGGAGCCAGAGAAAATAAAATCTGTCACTGTTTCCATTGTTTGGCCATCTGTTTGTCATGAAGGGATGGGACCAGATGCCATGATCTTAATTTTTTGATTGTTGAGTTTTAGGCCAGCTTTTTCATTTTCCTCTTTCACCTTCATCATAAGGCTCTTTAGTTTCTCTTCGCATTCTGCCCTAAAGGTGGTGTCATCTGCATACCTGATGTTTTTGATATTTCTTTCAACAGTCTTGATTCCAGTTTGTGTTTCATCCAGTCTAGCATTTCATATGTTGTAATCTGCACATAAATAAGCAGGATGACAATATACAGCCTTGATGTTCTCCTTTCCCAGTTTGGAATCAGTCTGTTATTCCATGTCCAGTTCTTACTATTGCTTCTTGTCCTGCATATAGGTTTCACAGGAGGCAGATAAGGTGGTCTGGTATTCCCATCTTTTTAAGAATTTTCCACAGTTCATTGTGATTCACACAGTCAACGGCTTTAGCATAATCAGTGAAGCAGAAGTAGATGAATTTCTGGAATTTACTTGCTCTTTCTATGATCTAACAGATGCTGGCAATTTGATCTCTGGTTCCTCTGCCTATTCTAAGTCCAGCGTGTACATCTGGAAGTTCTCAATTCACGTACTGTCGAAGCCTAGCTTGGAGGGCTTTGAGCATTACTTTGCTAGTGTGTGAAATGAGTGCAATGGTGTGGTAGTTTGAGCATTCTATAGCATTGCTCTTCTTTATGATTGGAATGATAACTGACCTTTTCTAGTCCTGAGGCCACTGCTGAGTTTTCCAAATTTGCTGGCACATTGAGTACAGCACTTTAACAGCATCATATTTTAATATTTACAATAGCCCAGCTTGGGATTCCATGACTTCCACTATCTTTCTTCATAACAAAGCTTCCTAGGACCCACTTGACTTCACACTCTAAGATTTGTGGCTCTAGGTGAGTGGTAACACCACTGTGGTCATCTGGCTAATTATGAGCTTTTTTGTATAATTCTTCTGTGTATTCTTTCCACTTCTTAATATCTTCTGCTTCTGTTAGGTCCATACCATTTCTGTCCTTTATTGTGCCTATCTTTGAGTGAAATGGCCCCTTGGTATCTCTAAATTTTCTTGTAGAGATTTCTAGTCTTTGCCTTTCTGTTGTTTACCTCTATTTCTTTGCATTGTTCACTTAGGAAGGTTTTCTTATCTCTTCTTGCTATTCTCTAAACTCTAAGAAGATAGGTATATCTTCCTTTTCTCCTTTGGCTTTCACATCTCTTCTTTTCACAGCTATTTTTAAGGCTTCCTTAGAAAACCATTTTGCCTTTTTGCATTTATTTTTCTTCAGGATGGTTTTGATCACTGGCTCCTGTACAGTGTTACAGACCTCTGTTCATAGTTCTTCAGGCAATCTATCAGATCTAATCCCTGGAATCTATTTGTAGCTTCCACTGTAATTACTATCAGTAACCAATTTATTATGGCAGAGTTCATAGTTGATTCAGTGTGTGTTTTGGCTGACATTGCCATTGAGATTGATTGGTTTAATCTACCTTGAACAACTCAGTCATGAAGCACAGATTCATTGCCACAGGCACGTTAAGTTTTAGAGATGCTTTCTTTAGTTAAAGATGCCTTCATTTAGCAGAAACATGGAGTTGAATGTATCATGAGGCATGTGAGCCATATTTCTGTGTAGTGAGCACTTTACTCTTTGTGTTTGAGGAGTGGAGAAGGGAGTGTGGGGAATGATGAAACATGAAAGAAGTTGACGGCAACTCTGCTAACTTCTAGTTGGAGACAAAAGACTGACTTTAGCACATCATTGACCAGCGACGTATTAATATGTTTTTCATTACTTGAACATTATTGACCAGAGACATCAATATGTTTTCAGAGTGATAAAATGAGCATCACCACATGAAGTTGTTAGAACTTAAAATTGATCAAGGGTTCATTATACAGCTTAGGACTGTCATTATCATTCACATTTTGCTGCATTAGGTTTTTGTTCCCACCTTGTATATATTATAAACATAAGTGTATTATCATAAAATTTTCAAAAATTACACATTGTGGAATTTCTCATTTCTAAAAGAGTCCCCTGCAAAGATCCACCTTGTCAATTATCAGGTAAAATACAAGGAAGAGGAAATAATATCCATAGAACTAAAACAAAAAGTACAGTCCAGGGCATCCCTAGTGGTCTAATGGAAAGAGAGTTTGCCTTGCAGTGTAGGGGCAGCAGTTCAGTCCTTGGCCAGGGAAGATCCCACGTGCCATGGAGCGGCTGAACTGGTGTGTCCAATTATGAGCCAGCACTCTGGAGCATATGTGCCCAGAGCTGGTGCTCTGCAATGAGAGAGGCTTCTGTGATGGGCAAGGTGGGGGGGGGGGGCAGCACACATGCCAAAGAATAAAGATGGATAAAAAAAAAACAAAACAAACAAAAAAAAAATGGCCCACATCAAAAAATCTTAAAAAAAAAAAAAAGTACAATCCAAAAGTATAGTCTTCTTTTCCAGCAAAAAATACAGTGAAACATGGTATATATTTTAAATTTTTATTGATTTTTGACTGCATACAGTCTTCATTGCTGTACACAGGCTTTCTCTAATTGCAACGACTGTGGGCTACTCTTCATTTTGATGCCTGAGCTTCTCATTGGAGTGGCTTCTCCTGGGGACCGTGGACACTAGGGTGCAGTAGTTGTAGCACGTAGACTCAATAATTGTAGTTCCTGGGCTCTAGAGCACACACTCAATAGTTACAGCACACAGGCTTGGTTGCTCCACAGCATGTGGGATCTTCCCGACCAAGGGATTGAACCTGTGTCTTCTGCATTGGCAGACACATTCTTTACCACTGAACTACGAGGGAAGCCTTAAATATGGTATATTGTAATAGATGTTCTGTTCCCCTGCTATGTTGCCTGTCATGCTCTAATGAAATATTAGAATGCTTCAGTAAGACATGTATAAAGTTCTAGATAAATACATTAAGTGCAAAGATAGTTGTTGCTATTTACTCAACTGCTGGTATTTCAATATTCACACACATAATAAATCATCAGCCATGGGCATTAGTTTCTGCAAAAATCACCCGATCAGTAACATTTCAACAGTGTTTTAAGGAAACATCTAAATGAATGAATAGATGATATTTGTTTTTATGACTTACTTCACTCTATATAATAGGCTCTAGGTTCATCTACCTCATTAGATCTATAGAGTCATTATTTCTTATTGTGCTAAATAATTGAATTAAAAACATTATCTTCTAGCTCCTGGGCCTTTTATCCAATATTGAGTAAATGAACATCTTTTTGATTCCATATATATCTGTATGTACAGTTGAATTGAATTCCTGCAGTTGCTTTTCTTTCTAAATTTGTGTTTTGGCACTAATAGCTAACACGTATTCGTGCTATCTTACTGACAGACACAGTTCAATCCTTTACATATATTAACTCACTTAATTCTCACAACAATGTTATGAGACAGATAATATTGCCTAATTAGTAGGCAATGCGGAACTGTATCTGTGTTTTGTCCTTACACTTTGTGTTGCTCAGGTACTGTGGGTAAAGTTCCCTTCCTACTACACAGGCTGCTGCTGTCCAGGTCGCATTAGGATGAGGCAAGGAGTATTATTTTTTCTTAACTTCTAATTTGCTGCAAGAAGCACTGTAATAACTGCATGGGGTCACATGGTTACGAGATGGTCATGGTGATCATTTCATAATATATGGCAAATGTCAAATCACTATGTAGTAAGCCTGAAACAAACATGATATTGTATGTTAGCTATATTTCAGTTAGGGTGCAGTAGTTGTAGCACGTAGACTCAATAATTGTAGTTCCTGGGCTCTAGAGCACACACTCAATAGTTACAGCACACAGGCTTGGTTGCTCCACAGCATGTGGGATCTTCCCGACCAAGGGATTGAACCTGTGTCTTCTGCATTGGCAGACACATTCTTTACCACTGAACTACGAGGGAAGCCTTAAATATGGTATATTGTAATAGATGTTCTGTTCCCCTGCTATGTTGCCTGTCATGCTCTAATGAAATATTAGAATGCTTCAGTAAGACATGTATAAAGTTCTAGATAAATACATTAAGTGCAAAGATAGTTGTTGCTATTTACTCAACTGCTGGTATTTCAATATTCACACACATAATAAATCATCAGCCATGGGCATTAGTTTCTGCAAAAATCACCCGATCAGTAACATTTCAACAGTGTTTTAAGGAAACATCTAAATGAATGAATAGATGATATTTGTTTTTATGACTTACTTCACTCTATATAATAGGCTCTAGGTTCATCTACCTCATTAGATCTATAGAGTCATTATTTCTTATTGTGCTAAATAATTGAATTAAAAACATTATCTTCTAGCTCCTGGGCCTTTTATCCAATATTGAGTAAATGAACATCTTTTTGATTCCATATATATCTGTATGTACAGTTGAATTGAATTCCTGCAGTTGCTTTTCTTTCTAAATTTGTGTTTTGGCACTAATAGCTAACACGTATTCGTGCTATCTTACTGACAGACACAGTTCAATCCTTTACATATATTAACTCACTTAATTCTCACAACAATGTTATGAGACAGATAATATTGCCTAATTAGTAGGCAATGCGGAACTGTATCTGTGTTTTGTCCTTACACTTTGTGTTGCTCAGGTACTGTGGGTAAAGTTCCCTTCCTACTACACAGGCTGCTGCTGTCCAGGTCGCATTAGGATGAGGCAAGGAGTATTATTTTTTCTTAACTTCTAATTTGCTGCAAGAAGCACTGTAATAACTGCATGGGGTCACATGGTTACGAGATGGTCATGGTGATCATTTCATAATATATGGCAAATGTCAAATCACTATGTAGTAAGCCTGAAACAAACATGATATTGTATGTTAGCTATATTTCAGTTAAAAAAAAAAAAAAACATTGTTTACTACAATGAACAACCAACCAAACAAAAGGCCCTGCTGGACAATTGGTTTGCAAAGTGAGTTTCCTCTGGAGTATTCCTAGGTAGGAAGTGGCTTCAGGATTCAGGGCAAGCTCTTTCTCATGCATATAATGTCAACAATAAATGAGACAGTTTGGTTGACTTCCAGTGCAAATGCACACAGGGTCACAGAAGTGAACTTTTTGCACAGGGGCCTGCATTTCAGTGTAGGGCATGTTTAGCTAACAATCCAGTCATCACTTCTCACATCGGCCTTTTCATATTTCTTTCTTCTTAACCTATTCTTCCTTCTGTCCTGCAACCAGAGCAATAGAAGCAAGCAGATGAGGAGACAGTCCTCACCTGAATACATGGGAACAGTAAGTATGGTGTCCTCTAGCGGAGAGACCCATCCAGTCCTGTAAGGACACCACGTGATATTTTGTGCCCATCTTTGTGACCTTGACCTTTTTTGTGGGGTGACTGTCCAGCTTCCATCAGAATCACTGATCTTGCCATTGACTTTTTTTGTATACATCTAGAAGCTGAAGCCATAAATGGCAAGGTCCCACATAAATGTTATCAGAAACTGAAACTGGAACCAGATGTTCAAACTGCTAGTCCAGAGGTTTTCCTGTTGCCACTTTCTTTCCGTAGAGGAAACCCTGGAGTGGCAGTTGAGAGGTCCTGGAAAGTTGTTAGCACACTTGTTCAAGGTCATACAATGACAATTTTAGATGCCTGTGTTTCTGCACATTTCAAAAAAAAAAAGTGAATAGTTTCGAACTCTCCATGTGTACTGTTCCTCTCCAGTTCCTGTGTGCTGGAGAAAAAGTGAAGAGAAACACTTAGGGATCAGGGTCCTATTGTTTGGCCCTTAGATGGCAGCAGTGGACAGTTTCAACTGGAACCCCAAGGATCTTTGGGAATCAGTGGCTCACTGCATCGTGCCTTTGGTCCCTTTTCCAAAGGATAAAACACAGTCTGCCCTTTTGATGAATAAAATGAGCCCTTTGAGGCACCTGTTTTCAAACTGGCGAAGTATTACATAAACAGTATGAACATGGTTTGTAAAGTTATCTGATATTTTCAGCATCTTAGGATCGGTCTCTTTAGAATGAAGAGCAAAAATTTTTCTGAGAAGTTTTTGGGGCTAATGCTAATATGTAAAAAGGAGTATAAGAGTTGCTTGCCTGTGGTCAGCTTAGCATCTGGCAGAAAGAGAAATATTGAAGGAGTTTTATACAGATTCAACTGCTGATAATATAGGGAATAATTGTCTGATACTGGATTAGTTCTCTCCATAACAGTTCACCTCTTCCACTGCCTTCCTGTTGGCAATTGCCACCACCATTAGCCCTTTGAACAGAGTAGCCAATTACAGGGTCAAGTGAATTATGCACATCTGGCCACTTGTGAGCAGTTTTTCTGAGGATTGGTTACATCCTGTCCTGTGCTATTTACTGTTTGCATGCAACAGTTTGAAAATCATCACTTGTTCAGGGTTAAGTAGTAAAGGACTCTGATTTAACTAAATTTGCTGCCTACTATATTTTCTAATGGGATTGTAAAGGAAGAAGGAAACAGACATTTTAGCTTCTACTATGTACCATTTACTGTGCTCTCCCTTGGTCGGTTCTCTTTACAATGATGCCATTAGCCCCATTTTACAGATGAGCAAAATGGTGCTCAGAGAAGGTAACATAGCTGGTAGGATTCAACTGAATTGATTTGAATTGGTCTACTTGACTCCAAAGCTCTAGTTTCCTTTTACTCTGAGCCATCTGCCACAACAAAACAGCTGCTGGCTTGTTTGTTTATATCTAGGTATGAAAGGCCAGTATAAACTGTGGTGTGACATAAAGAATATACGTATATATGTGTGTGCATTTTTCAAAAATAAAAACAATGTATTTCAACAATGCATAGAAAAGGTAGGATCAGGTCTCAGAAAATGATCATCCTTATGGGTTGTGGCACAATCCTCTGCCATCCTTTCACAGCTAACAGCATATTACTGTCTTCTCGTGCGCCCAAATGTGCTCATCCCTAAAATGGGAATTAGACTGCACCAGCTCATGGAACGTTGTGCAGATAAAGTGATTAATAATAGAAAAGCACTTTGAAAAGAGAAAGTGTTCTGCTGATGCTATGGTTTGCTGGTCTAGAACAAATTATTTTGAAATCACTCTTAGTTTTAAGATGTTTAAATTAGATGAGGGGTTGACATAGTAGTTTTCACTGTTTCTGTTAATGTGCACTCTTCTGAAAAAGGGCATAGAACAAACATTTTGATAAAATATAATTGCCAACTGGTAGAATGAGATTTTTTCAACTAAATTAATGATGCCAGAACATTTTGTGAATTTTTCACACACAGACCTGTCATATGAGAGGACATAAACAGTCAAAACTGGTAAGAGAAGATTATTTAAAAATACAAGAAAGTACAATCAATGGAATGTACTCAGTTTTGGTACCAGTTCTCTGTTAAGCACCCTGTTTCCCAAATAGACCATTCTCTTCAAATTGAGCTCATGGACACAGTTTTGTCCCTTTTGTAGGCTGTTTCATATTTAATCTCCTTCACATTCCTGCAATATTGAAAATATGATAGATTAGTTATTCTACACAATTGAACATTTGATTCTTAAATAAAAAGCCTACAGTATCTACACTCAGAGAAGTTAGACTTGGGATACAGATTTTATTTTAGAAATCTTTGTGATTCTTTTTGAAGGACACTTTTAAAACAAGTAAAACTTGTACACCTCATTTTTCTAGTTCTCTGAGCTTGGGGTCTTTAACATAGAACAGCTCGTTTGCTATCAGTTGGTTTGTTTACTGTGAGAAATAGAATTTCTGCAATTTTTCTCCCAAAATAGGGCTGCATTTTTGGATATAGTTTTCTTAAGGTAAGACAACTCCCTTGGAGTGACCTCTCTTTTAGTATGACTAAAATTATCTGATGGCAAATCTTGATTTGTAAGAAGAGCCATCAAGTTGTGTACCTTTAAGGCTTGATTAAGTGTTGAAGACTGTCTGGCCCGGTTTCATGAGCCACATTTTTGTAGTTGAGATTAACAGATTGTTTGGTTTGGTTGCATTTACTTGCTGAACAGAATTTTCTTGAATAAAATGTTATTTATGTTGGGAGATGGAATCTAATGTGGAAGAGTGTTAAGGTAAACTTTTGAAGGCCTTTTTACATAGGTTCCTCACCTCTCTAAAAATTGCCATTTAGGATTTCACTGTTAAAACGTGGAAGTAATTGTTCCCAACTCCTCTATTTTCTGTTATGGATCTAATGCCCCTTTTTGTCAGATTGGGAAACTAGCTATTCATGGTTAGAAACAACAAAGAGAGAAGAGAATGGAACACTTCTCAATTCATTATGTATTTTGTTGTTCAGTTTTTAAGTCATGCCTGACTCTGAAACCCCATGGACTGCAGCACACTAGCCTCCCCTGTCCTTCATTATCTCTCAGAGTTTTGCTCAGATTCATGTTCATTGAATCGATGATGCTATCTAACCATCTTATTATCTGCCGCCCCCTTCTCCTTTTGCCTTCAGTCTTTCCAACCATCTGGGTCTTTTCCAATGAGTTGACTCTTCGCATCAGGTGGCCAAAATATTGGAGCTTCAGCATTTGTCCTTCCAATGAATATTCAGGGTTGATTTCCTTTAGGGTTAACTGGTTTGATCTCCTTGCTGTCCAAGAGACTCTCGAGAATCTCCTCTAGCACCACAATTCAAAAGCATCAATTCTCCAGCATTCAGCCTTCCTTATGTTCCAACTCTCCCATTCATACATGACTACAGGAAAAACGATAGCTTTGACTATATAAACCTTTATCAACAAAGTGATGGCTCTGCTCTTTAATGTACTGTCTAGGTTTGTCATAGATTTTCTTGTCTAGCTTTTCTTCCAAGGAGCAGGCATCTTTTTATTTCATGCCTGCAGTCATTGTCCTCAGTGACTTTGGAGCCCAAGAAATAAAATCTGTCACTGTTTCCACATTTTCCCTCATCTGTTTGCCATGAAGTGATGAGTCTAGATGCCAATTTATTCCCTCACTGTTTCACTTTTGTCCCGGTTCATGAGCCATCAAGTTGTGTACCTTTAGGGTAAGTTGAAGACTGTCTGGCCCGGTTTCATGAGCCACATTTTTGTAGTTGAGATTAACAGATTGTTTGGTTTGGTTGCATTTACTTGCTGAACAGAATTTTCTTGAATAAAATGTTATTTATGTTGGGAGATGGAATCTAATGTGGAAGAGTGTTAAGGTAAACTTTTGAAGGCCTTTTTACATAGGTTCCTCACCTCTCTAAAAATTGCCATTTAGGATTTCACTGTTAAAACGTGGAAGTAATTGTTCCCAACTCCTCTATTTTCTGTTATGGATCTAATGCCCCTTTTTGTCAGATTGGGAAACTAGCTATTCATGGTTAGAAACAACAAAGAGAGAAGAGAATGGAACACTTCTCAATTCATTATGTATTTTGTTGTTCAGTTTTTAAGTCATGCCTGACTCTGAAACCCCATGGACTGCAGCACACTAGCCTCCCCTGTCCTTCATTATCTCTCAGAGTTTTGCTCAGATTCATGTTCATTGAATCGATGATGCTATCTAACCATCTTATTATCTGCCGCCCCCTTCTCCTTTTGCCTTCAGTCTTTCCAACCATCTGGGTCTTTTCCAATGAGTTGACTCTTCGCATCAGGTGGCCAAAATATTGGAGCTTCAGCATTTGTCCTTCCAATGAATATTCAGGGTTGATTTCCTTTAGGGTTAACTGGTTTGATCTCCTTGCTGTCCAAGAGACTCTCGAGAATCTCCTCTAGCACCACAATTCAAAAGCATCAATTCTCCAGCATTCAGCCTTCCTTATGTTCCAACTCTCCCATTCATACATGACTACAGGAAAAACGATAGCTTTGACTATATAAACCTTTATCAACAAAGTGATGGCTCTGCTCTTTAATGTACTGTCTAGGTTTGTCATAGATTTTCTTGTCTAGCTTTTCTTCCAAGGAGCAGGCATCTTTTTATTTCATGCCTGCAGTCATTGTCCTCAGTGACTTTGGAGCCCAAGAAATAAAATCTGTCACTGTTTCCACATTTTCCCTCATCTGTTTGCCATGAAGTGATGAGTCTAGATGCCATGATCTCAGTTTTTTGAATGTTGAGTTTCAAGCCAGCTTTTTCACTGTCCTCTTTCACGTTCATCAAGAGGATGTTTAATTCCTCGTCACTTTCTGCCATTAGAATGATATCATCTGCACACCTGAGGCTGTTGATATTTCTCCTGCAGTTTTGATTCCAGCTTATGAGTCATCCAGCCTGGCATTTCACCTGGTGTATTCTGTATATAAGTTAAATATGCAGAGTGACAATATAAGGCCTGGTTCCCAATTTTGAACCAGTCCGTTGTTGTATGCCGGGTTCTAATTGTTGCTTCTTGACCCACATACAGGTTTTGCAGGAGACGGGTAAGGTGTTCTGGTACTCCCATCTCTTTAGGAATTTGCCACAGTTTTCATTAGATATAGGATATAATAAATATACTCAGATGGTAAAGAACCTGCCTGCAATGCAAAAGACCTGGATTCAATCCATGGGTCAGGAAGATCCCGTGGAGTAGGAAATGCCAATCCACTCCAGTATTCTTGCCTTGAGCATTCATGGACAGAGGAAACAGGCAGGCTGCAGTCCATGGGGTTGCAAGGAGTCAGATAGGACTGAGCAACTAACACATACATTTAGAGAGAAATTTATATTTCTACATACTCAACAAGCTATTAAACATTTTCCTTATGAAAGATCTATATGATTTATACCCACAGAAGATGGATTTACATCTTACTTAAAAGAGCTATAAATACCTAAAGGGCAATTTTCTTTAATCAGTTAATTGATTTTCCTGCTTTAATTAAGATAATTTAAAAACTTGTTCAATGGAACAACACAGTTTCCTCTGTATTTCTGGTTTGCATCTGCTGTCATCCTTCTGCAATTCATTTATAAAAGTAACATATTCATGCTCTGAGGTCCTGGAATGAAATACTTTCTCTGGATATCTCTGTGAAACTTAATGGATTAAATTGCCTGCTAATGCTATTATCTATTTGTATCTCAATAAGAATTACATTGAAAGATTTTGCAAAATACATTCTAAAATGGTGTATTTACATACTTCTTAGCATAATGGTTAGTTGGTAATGAATTAAAAAATAGAACCTTCTCTAAAATTTGGGCAGAAACGTTAAAAACTTAAAAAAAAAAAATACACCCATTCTTCAAAATAGCAATTTCATTTCTCTGAATTCATTCTAAGGAATAAAATAAAGTTATTATAGGTACCCAACTAACACAATTGACCATATATTATTGTACTGTAATAGGTTTATCAAATACTTTTCACACAAATAATGTATACTTTGAAAGGTACAGTAGTAAGTACAGCATCCAGGGGCTGGCATCGAGTGAACAAGCAAGAACACTTACTGACTGGAGGAGCAAGAGGACGTGGGAGATGGGAGAGCTGAAGGATTGACAGCTCTAGGAGACAGAGGGCAAACTGCAGTTTTACTCATGCCTGACATGGCTAGACTGCTCATTTGCATCTTTCAAAGTTCACAATTTGAAGGTGCCTATGTAGGGGACTTAGAAGTCTCAAGTCAAAGAGAGCAAATTAAACCCAAAGCAAGCATTAAAGGGTAATAATAAAGATTAAAAATAAAATTGAAAACAGGGCAGTATAGGAAATCAATAAAACAAAGATTGATTCTCTAAAAAGATTGATAAAACTGATAAGCCTCTAGCCAAGCTGACCAGGAAAATAGAAAGAAGACAAATTATCAATATCAGGAATGAAAAAGGAGACATTGCTATAGACTCTTGAGACAGTAAATGATAAGGCTATATTACAAACAGGTTTATACCCATAAATTTGATTAGATGAAAATGGGCAAATTCCTAGAAAGACATAAACTAACAAAGCTTACAGAAGAAGAAATAGAAAATGTGAGTTGTCTTATATATATGAAATAGATTGAATTCATAAGTAAAACCTTTTAAGTCCAGATGATTTCACTAATGAAACCTACCACTAATTTAAGGAATAAATAAATTTAAGTTCTATACAATCTATCCAAGGAAAAAAGAGGAGTAGAGTTGGAAGGAACACTTCTCAGTTCACTTCCAGCATCATCCTAACACTATAACCAAAGACATTAAAAGAAAACTAAAAACCAACATCACTAGTCAATTCTGTTGTTCAGTCACTAAGTCATGTCTGACTGACTATGACCCCATGGATGGCAGCACACCAGTCTTCCCTGTCATTAGGAAATATATATTGATACAACAATGCCAACAAAATCCCTATTAAAACTCCAATGTCTCCATGTCAAATTAAAAATAAAGTTATCATAGGTACCCAACTAACACAATTGACCATATATTATTGTACTGTAATAGGTTTATCAAATACTTTTCACACAAATAATGTATACTTTGAAAGGTACAGTAGTAAGTACAGCATCCAGGGGCTGGCATCGAGTGAACAAGCAAGAACACTTACTGACTGGAGGAGCAAGAGGACGTGGGAGATGGGAGAGCTGAAGGATTGACAGCTCTAGGAGACAGAGGGCAAACTGCAGTTTTACTCATGCCTGACATGGCTAGACTGCTCATTTGCATCTTTCAAAGTTCACAATTTGAAGGTGCCTATGTAGGGGACTTAGAAGTCTCAAGTCAAAGAGAGCAAATTAAACCCAAAGCAAGCATTAAAGGGTAATAATAAAGATTAAAAATAAAATTGAAAACAGGGCAGTATAGGAAATCAATAAAACAAAGATTGATTCTCTAAAAAGATTGATAAAACTGATAAGCCTCTAGCCAAGCTGACCAGGAAAATAGAAAGAAGACAAATTATCAATATCAGGAATGAAAAAGGAGACATTGCTATAGACTCTTGAGACAGTAAATGATAAGGCTATATTACAAACAGGTTTATACCCATAAATTTGATTAGATGAAAATGGGCAAATTCCTAGAAAGACATAAACTAACAAAGCTTACAGAAGAAGAAATAGAAAATGTGAGTTGTCTTATATATATGAAATAGATTGAATTCATAAGTAAAACCTTTTAAGTCCAGATGATTTCACTAATGAAACCTACCACTAATTTAAGGAATAAATAAATTTAAGTTCTATACAATCTATCCAAGGAAAAAAGAGGAGTAGAGTTGGAAGGAACACTTCTCAGTTCACTTCCAGCATCATCCTAACACTATAACCAAAGACATTAAAAGAAAACTAAAAACCAACATCACTAGTCAATTCTGTTGTTCAGTCACTAAGTCATGTCTGACTGACTATGACCCCATGGATGGCAGCACACCAGTCTTCCCTGTCATTAGGGAAATATATATTGATACAACAATGCCAACAAAATCCCTATTAAAACTCCAATGCCATCTTTCACAGAAATATAAAAAAAAATCCTAAAATTTGTATTAAGCCACAAAAGACCTCAAATAGCCAAAGCAGTTTTGAATAAGAACAAACCTGAAGGCATCACGCTTTCTGATTTCAAAATATTTCACAAAGCTATAATAGTTAAAACCATATGATGCTGATGCAAAACCAGATACATAGACCAGTGTACAGGATAGAGAGCCAAGAAATAAATCGGTATTTATATAATCAACAATCAATATTTCACAAGAGAGCCAAGGATACTAGATGGGGGAAAGAATAGTCTCTCCTGTAAATGGTGTTGGGAAAACTGGTTATTCACATGCAAAAGAATGAACATGGACCGCTTACACCAATCACAAAAATTAATTTGAAATGACTTAAACAGATCTAAACCTTAAAACTTTTCAAAGAAAAAACATAGAGAAAAAACTCCTTGATATTGGTCTTTGTAATCTTTTTTTTTGCATATGACACCTAAAACAACAATAGAAAAATCAAAATTGCAGCTACATCAAACTAAAATCAACTGCACAACAAAATGAACAGTAAAATGGCAAAAAAAAAAAAAAAAAAAAAAAAAATCAGAGAAATGGCAACGTGTGGAATTGGTGAAACATAAGCCATGTATCTAATCAGGGGTTATGTCCAAAATATATAGGACATTCATACAACCTAATAGCAAGATGATAAATTCTCCAATTTTAAAAATGGATAGAGATCTCAGTGTAGATGTCAATTCTTCTCAAACTGATTGCTTAGAGATTGTGAAATCCCTATTAAACTTCGATCATTATTTTCAATATTTCCAGATGAGAACAAAATGAAATGTCTATTAGCACTGAAATGGATAATTAACTGTGGTGTATTCATACAATGGAATACTACCCTGTGGAAAAAATGAATACGCTACAGCTTAATAAAATATTTGATGGTTCTCACAAAGATTATGTAGAGTGAAATAAACAGGCATATTAAAAATGCTATATGGGGCTTCCCTGGTGGTCCAGTGGGTAAGGACACTGCCTTGCAGTGCGAGGGGCGCTGGTTCGATCCCTGGTCTGGGAAGATCCTGCGTGCCGTGGAGCGGCTGGACCGATGTGTCCAACTACCAAGCCAGAGTTCTGGAGCACATGTGCCCAGAGCCGGTGCTCTGCAATGAGAGAGGCCACTGCTATGGGAGGCCCATGCAGGCCAGGGAACAAAGATGGATGGCAACAGATAAAGATCAATAGAAGTGGCCAAAAAAAAAAGAAAAGAAAAGAAAAAATTAAAAAATGCTATCTGATCACGTGTATATGGAGCTCAAAAAACAAAATGAGGCAAAGCCAACCAGTAGAATTTGGAGATCATGCTTAGGTTATGAAACTATGGAGAAAACCAAGGATGTGGGTTCTGTGTAGAGGGAGAAGATCATATCTGGGAGAAGTCTTGAGTAGGGCTTCTCAGTTGCTCCCAATGGTCTACTTCTTGACAAGGGAGTGATTACATGATGTTTATTTTATTATAAATTATCATTTGACATCCTTCGTTTGTATACTTTTCTGAATCTGTTACTTTCTACAATTTAAAAAAAAAAAGGATTAAAAATGAAGGAATTGAACTGGATGAAATTCTTTTCTTTCTAAAATTTGGCTGTGGGTCTAAGCATCAGAACTCTGTCAGACTTTAAGTTCTTCAAAAAGAGCATATATTTGGTCCATGCTAAGATCCTCGTAGGAATTCTGAGTGGGCAGAGAATCTTCACATATTGAGAAAAAAATGTTGAGGAACAAACAATATCATATTGTTGGAGAATGTAAACTTGGCCTTAATGCCCAACTCATTTGGTAAGTTCAGCTCTTTGTAGAGAAGTATACCTACTTTTAAATAGAGATTGTGAAATCCCTATTAAACTTGATCATTATTTTCAATATTTCCAGATGAGAACAAAATGAAATGTCTATTAGCACTGAAATGGATAATTAACTGTGGTGTATTCATACAATGGAATACTACCCTGTGGAAAAAATGAATACGCTACAGCTTAATAAAATATTTGATGGTTCTCACAAAGATTATGTAGAGTGAAATAAACAGGCATATTAAAAATGCTATATGGGGCTTCCCTGGTGGTCCAGTGGGTAAGGACACTGCCTTGCAGTGCGAGGGGCGCTGGTTCGATCCCTGGTCTGGGAAGATCCTGCGTGCCGTGGAGCGGCTGGACCGATGTGTCCAACTACCAAGCCAGAGTTCTGGAGCACATGTGCCCAGAGCCGGTGCTCTGCAATGAGAGAGGCCACTGCTATGGGAGGCCCATGCAGGCCAGGGAACAAAGATGGATGGCAACAGATAAAGATCAATAGAAGTGGCCAAAAAAAAAAGAAAAGAAAAGAAAAAATTAAAAAATGCTATCTGATCACGTGTATATGGAGCTCAAAAAACAAAATGAGGCAAAGCCAACCAGTAGAATTTGGAGATCATGCTTAGGTTATGAAACTATGGAGAAAACCAAGGATGTGGGTTCTGTGTAGAGGGAGAAGATCATATCTGGGAGAAGTCTTGAGTAGGGCTTCTCAGTTGCTCCCAATGGTCTACTTCTTGACAAGGGAGTGATTACATGATGTTTATTTTATTATAAATTATCATTTGACATCCTTCGTTTGTATACTTTTCTGAATCTGTTACTTTCTACAATTTAAAAAAAAAAAGGATTAAAAATGAAGGAATTGAACTGGATGAAATTCTTTTCTTTCTAAAATTTGGCTGTGGGTCTAAGCATCAGAACTCTGTCAGACTTTAAGTTCTTCAAAAAGAGCATATATTTGGTCCATGCTAAGATCCTCGTAGGAATTCTGAGTGGGCAGAGAATCTTCACATATTGAGAAAAAAATGTTGAGGAACAAACAATATCATATTGTTGGAGAATGTAAACTTGGCCTTAATGCCCAACTCATTTGGTAAGTTCAGCTCTTTGTAGAGAAGTATACCTACTTTTAAATAGAGTTCAATACAAAAAGCAAGGCCTCTCTTTATTTCCCTTAGAATGGAGAATCCAAATCCATTCTCATATTCATTGTTGAGAAAAGTTTAATAAAATAGTCTTTAGAATAATGAAACAAATATTATTTTTTAAATTTTTACTGTATTTGGCGTACTCCAATAGGTAGTTATCAAAAATGGTGTGGTACAGTTTTGTAGATAATAGATCTTTCTGGAAGTATTCATCTCAAAGACTTGACTGCATTTCCTGGGACTTCCTAGAACACTGGCTCCACCTGGAGGTAGAGATTTGTACACAAATAACATGAAAAATGAGTAACTGTCTTTCACTACAGTACTCAGTCTTTTGGGTTATAAATTAAAGTATTTCAGTTTATATCTCCTTCCTGGTATTCAGGTTCAGGTATAAGCAAAGAGAAACTCTCATCCCTCTCTAAAAGGAGATCCTCTCTTCAAGGGAATCTCTTAAAATAGGAAGTGAATGTAATTTAATACCTTGGAGCAGAAAAAATTTGTCAAAATAAATGGTAAAGCAAAAAAATGAATTATTGACAAACTGTATTTCTAAACAATAAATGAGAAACTCTGTCAACATCTTTCTTGAAAGGTAATATGATTGTAAATTAAAAATTGATTCAGGCAATAAATGGGTGAGAAGTTTTCAGTGGTTCTACCACCCATATATAACACAATGTGTGACAATTTGATGTTGAGACTAGAGGGCTGGATGACAGTTACTAAGTGAAACTAAATGGATTTTCTGTGTGTAAGATGCTCCTTATAATTCTTCCATGTTGGAACTCTCATATACTAGGGCCTTGGATTGGGAATAAGAAAACTGTATTGGTTTTAGTGTAGAGAATTCCAAATGTAGGTCAGTGAAAATTTTCTGGCAATTGATAAAGTAGACAAAAGGTAAATGTATACTTGGCCATCATGATCTCAACTCAATCCACTTTTCCATTCTCACTTCCCTTTTCACCCCTTTACATGGTTTACTTTTCTGTTAGACTGTACTCAGTAGTTTCTTGAACCCAACCATCTTCTTTTTTTAATTTTGTCTAGGTTTATTGAGGTGTAATAACATATAACATTTATAAATCTAAAGTATACCCATGATAATTTGATATATATGTATGTTGTGAAATGATGACCACAATCAATTTGATTAATATATCTATCACTTTGCATAGGTACTCCGCCCACGTTTTATGGTTCTTGTTCAGTCACTCAGTCGTGTCCGATGCTTTGTGCTAGGTAGTTATCAAAATGGTGTGGTACAGTTTTGTAGATAATAGATCTTTCTGGAAGTATTCATCTCAAAGACTTGACTGCATTTCCTGGGACTTCCTAGAACACTGGCTCCACCTGGAGGTAGAGATTTGTACACAAATAACATGAAAATGAGTAACTGTCTTTCACTACAGTACTCAGTCTTTTGGGTTATAAATTAAAGTATTTCAGTTTATATCTCCTTCCTGGTATTCAGGTTCAGGTATAAGCAAAGAGAAACTCTCATCCCTCTCTAAAAGGAGATCCTCTCTTCAAGGGAATCTCTTAAAATAGGAAGTGAATGTAATTTAATACCTTGGAGCAGAAAAAATTTGTCAAAATAAATGGTAAAGCAAAAAAATGAATTATTGACAAACTGTATTTCTAAACAATAAATGAGAAACTCTGTCAACATCTTTCTTGAAAGGTAATATGATTGTAAATTAAAAATTGATTCAGGCAATAAATGGGTGAGAAGTTTTCAGTGGTTCTACCACCCATATATAACACAATGTGTGACAATTTGATGTTGAGACTAGAGGGCTGGATGACAGTTACTAAGTGAAACTAAATGGATTTTCTGTGTGTAAGATGCTCCTTATAATTCTTCCATGTTGGAACTCTCATATACTAGGGCCTTGGATTGGGAATAAGAAAACTGTATTGGTTTTAGTGTAGAGAATTCCAAATGTAGGTCAGTGAAAATTTTCTGGCAATTGATAAAGTAGACAAAAGGTAAATGTATACTTGGCCATCATGATCTCAACTCAATCCACTTTTCCATTCTCACTTCCCTTTTCACCCCTTTACATGGTTTACTTTTCTGTTAGACTGTACTCAGTAGTTTCTTGAACCCAACCATCTTCTTTTTTTAATTTTGTCTAGGTTTATTGAGGTGTAATAACATATAACATTTATAAATCTAAAGTATACCCATGATAATTTGATATATATGTATGTTGTGAAATGATGACCACAATCAATTTGATTAATATATCTATCACTTTGCATAGGTACTCCGCCCACTTTTTATGGTTCTTGTTCAGTCACTCAGTCATGTCCAATGCTTTGTGACCCCATGGACTGCAGCACTCCAGGCTTCCCTGTCCTTATCTCCCAGAGTTTGCTGAAATTCATCTCCATTGAATTGGTTGACTCTCTTGGCTACTTTCCAGTAGACAGTACGGTGTATTGTTAACTATAATCAACATACTGTACATTAGATCTCTAGAACTTACTCAGCCTAAATAACTGAAAGGTTATATACTTTGGCTCTATACCTCTGTCCATTTCCCACCTCCCCTAACTCCTGGTCACCACCACTCTACTCCGAGCACCATTCTACTCTGTGAAAGCAGAAAAGTGTGATGCCTCCAGGTTTGTTTTTGCTCAGATGCTTCAGTTACTCAGGGTCTTTCATGACATCATACAAATATTGTTTTTTTCTGTTTCTGTGAAAAATGCCATAAGGATTTTGATAGGGATTGCATTGGATCTATAGATGGCTTTGGTTAGTATGGACATTTTTAACAATATTCTTTTTTGTTCCATGGTATCATCTCACTTATTTGTGTCTTAATTTCCTTCATCAATGTCATATAGCTTTCAGTGTATAGAACTTTTATCTCCTTGGTTAAATTTATTCTTAAGTATTGTTTTTGATGCTAATATAATGGGATTTCTTTTCCAGATGGTTCAGTTTTAATATATAGAAATGTCACTGATTTTTGTGGGCTGATTTCATATTCTGCAGCATTACTGAATTTGTTGATTGGTTCTGACAGATTTTCTTAATAAAGTTTAAGATAGGCTATATATAAGATCATGAGATCTGCAAGAATAAAAGACAATATTTACTTCTCCCACTGTCTTTATCTGACCAAATTCTACCACATCCTTTGATTAACCTTCATAGGGTCTCCTTTGTATGGCCTGCCATTTCTGAGTGCTGATCATCTCATAAAGAATCTGTCACATTTAACATCATATTATATGAGTATTTTTCTCCCCTCTGATTGTAACTCCTTCAGGGAAGGAACCTGGTTTTTAAACTTTTGCACAGCCCCTCACAGCAAAAGTATGTCTTTAGCATGGCAGGCACTAGATAAATGTTAGTTGGATAAGATGATAAACAAAGGTAATCTTAAAAATGTAATGTTGTGTGAGTGAAAATTATCATTGTGCTACAAAATAAGCACACAATGTGTAAATGGTGTTCGTTAATGCATTAATTAAGCATAAATGGTCAGTAGTTCACATACATGGCTGCAATTATTGTTAAATTTTATATATCAATGTAAGCTTCAGATTTTCTGTTGATTATTCATGTTCTACTATTACAATCAGCACCCATGTTCTTAACTTTCCCCAAATAATATGTCCATCATTATATGTGTCCTAGTACCAGTTCTGTATTTGACTCTGTAACATCTATAAACCCTTTACTACCCATGAACTCCCACCTTTGGCTGCAGACTGCAGTTCCTTTGTCTTTCAATATATAAAAGTTCAGTACAGTTATCACTACATCAAAGTTAGAGTATATGATCTGCTAATTAGAGCATTTAGGCTTTCTGCCTCCGGTTTAGTGTGTTATCCCAAAGCTGGTATGACAGAAACGTATGAAATTTCATCTTTTCATCCCCTTCCTTCTTTCCTTCCTTTTTCATTCCTTTTTTATACAAAATTTATTGATTACTTACTATTAATACAAGCCAGACATTGTGCTGTATGCTCATTTACATCAATAAATAAGGTGTCCTTACTCTTCTGTGGGTCACAGTCTAGAGGACTAGGAAGAAATTAAAATGAAATCCTCCAAATGCACTAAGTTGTCTCCACTTTCTCATCTCCTGTTCTGTTCTCAATCTGTTCTGGTTGGATTTCTGTCCCTATCTCACTATAGAAACTCCTCTTTTTATTTATGTCTCTCCTCCCTGTAATATTAGTATCATGGGCTTTACCTTTCTTATTTGCTATCATATACCTCACATCTAGCACACAGTAGGTACTTTAAAGTTATTGCCCAATTAATAATTTACAAAGAACCTCTGTACAGAGTGTTAGGGCTATTGGTAGAAAGGATTACTAATTCATTCCAGGAGATGCTGACTGAGACAGGTGTCAATATTTTATATTAGGCTAAAAGTTGAGACAGAGAAGAAGTTTAAGGTTAGTGAGAGAGAATCCTGAAGAATTTTCTAGAAAGAGAAAGTAGAGAGTACAAAGATGAAGTGGAGAGAGGATGGCTTGTTAGAGAAATTTAAGTATTCACTGTGGACAGGAAAGACGTGGTTAGAATGCTAAGAAATGTGAGCTAAATCTTTTAAACATTGAAAGGTCTTAGCAAAGGAATAATATACTCAATTTTTATTTTGCAAAGATATTTTTGGAAACGTTATAGGAAATGACCTGGGGAACTCAGGTGGGGAAGTGAGATCAGATACAAGAAGCCCTTTGTTGTTGTTGTTTCATTGTTTTAATCATGACCTTATTCCTAGAAGTATGTGTGCCTTTGAGATGACTCAATACTATATTAGGAAACACATGCTGTTCTCCAGGTACAATGTAGATAAGGAGGAAGCTAGGTGCAGTGGACTGGAAAGTGGTAGAAGAGATCTAAGAAAAAAATTAGGAAATAGAGTTGGCTAGATAGGTGGAGTGGAGTGTGGATAAGAGGAGTAGACAGTGTGGAGGTTTCTAATTCAGTGGGAGGATGGTGTGAACTGAGATCAAGACTTTGGAGAGTGACAGGAAATTAGCGTATCTTGAAGAATGCTGAATTTGAAACAGAATATTCAGATGGAGAAAGCAGACATAGAAAAACAGTGTTTTTCTTAATGGTGTATTTTTCTTTAATGTCTTTTTTCTTTCTTTTTTTTTTAACTTTGGCTGCACCTATGGCATATGGGATTGTAGTTCCCTGACCAGGGATCAAACTCTTGCCCACTGAATTGGGAGTGTGAAGTCTTGACCACTGAACTGCAAAGGAAGTCCCGCCTTTAATATCTTTATAAATATGTTCTTTAATGAGGTTGAAAAATAATATGTACACAGTGACTTTGATATTATCTCAGCCAACTTCTCTATCTACAGTTTACTTTGCTACTAAATATCCTATTGTCTCCCATTTAACCAGCTTTTTCTTCTGGTCTCTTAGATTCAAGAATATTGGTAGAAAGGATTACTAATTCATTCCAGGAGATGCTGACTGAGACAGGTGTCAATATTTTATATTAGGCTAAAAGTTGAGACAGAGAAGAAGTTTAAGGTTAGTGAGAGAGAATCCTGAAGAATTTTCTAGAAAGAGAAAGTAGAGTACAAAGATGAAGTGGAGAGAGGATGGCTTGTTAGAGAAATTTAAGTATTCACTGTGGACAGGAAAGACGTGGTTAGAATGCTAAGAAATGTGAGCTAAATCTTTTAAACATTGAAAGGTCTTAGCAAAGGAATAATATACTCAATTTTTATTTTGCAAAGATATTTTTGGAAACGTTATAGGAAATGACCTGGGGAACTCAGGTGGGGAAGTGAGATCAGATACAAGAAGCCCTTTGTTGTTGTTGTTTCATTGTTTTAATCATGACCTTATTCCTAGAAGTATGTGTGCCTTTGAGATGACTCAATACTATATTAGGAAACACATGCTGTTCTCCAGGTACAATGTAGATAAGGAGGAAGCTAGGTGCAGTGGACTGGAAAGTGGTAGAAGAGATCTAAGAAAAAAATTAGGAAATAGAGTTGGCTAGATAGGTGGAGTGGAGTGTGGATAAGAGGAGTAGACAGTGTGGAGGTTTCTAATTCAGTGGGAGGATGGTGTGAACTGAGATCAAGACTTTGGAGAGTGACAGGAAATTAGCGTATCTTGAAGAATGCTGAATTTGAAACAGAATATTCAGATGGAGAAAGCAGACATAGAAAAACAGTGTTTTTCTTAATGGTGTATTTTTCTTTAATGTCTTTTTTCTTTCTTTTTTTTTTAACTTTGGCTGCACCTATGGCATATGGGATTGTAGTTCCCTGACCAGGGATCAAACTCTTGCCCACTGAATTGGGAGTGTGAAGTCTTGACCACTGAACTGCAAAGGAAGTCCCGCCTTTAATATCTTTATAAATATGTTCTTTAATGAGGTTGAAAAATAATATGTACACAGTGACTTTGATATTATCTCAGCCAACTTCTCTATCTACAGTTTACTTTGCTACTAAATATCCTATTGTCTCAGCACTATTTTAACCAGCTTTTTCTTCTGGTCTCTTAGATTCAAGAATAAAAAGTTTAATTAACTTAAAATGGTAAATAACAAGGAACCCTCTTTAACAGCTTAAAATACTGCTTGAGTTTCCAAGTATTTATTATTTGAAGACCACAAAAAGATCAACAAATGAATATTATCCAGTAGGAAGAATAGCAGGAAAACCAGGTTGTGGTTAGATAGCATACTATTTGTTACATCTAGATGGAATATTGTCCATCTTGCCATCTAAATATGGTTGCTTAGATTAAGAGGTGGTAGCAACTTCATTATAAGGAAAACACACCTTGAAGATACAATCATCTTTAATTTCACCCTGGTCTTCTTTAAGGGCTTCTTTCAATAGAAACTGTAAACATATACATGATTGTATTCTGTTATTATCCCTGTCTGAGTAAGCAATATAAAGAACCCATAATCTCATCAAAATAACCCATTGCACCCTGTAATTTATGAAGCTGTCTCATGGTGATGCCACAGTTAAAGATAGCATCCATTCTGCAATGCAACAATTTGGGTTGTTTTTCCAAGGTCTTAATATGATGCTTTTAGCTGCAATCAAACCTAATTTATTCCAAATTTTGCTTACAAAGGATCCTGCATAGTAGTTAGGAACAAAAAAATAAACCAATTCATCCCCCCTTAATCACTATTGTAATATCTCTGTCTCCTTTTACCTAAGTATTTCTCTCTCTATTTTCTTCATTAATAACCACTCCTTCAAATTTCTGATGTTTTTGAAATATGAGTAAAGGGACCCTACTCCAGACCAGTGAATTTAGGATGCCCAAGAATAAGATCTGTTAGACGTTTCTAAACATTCCTCAGTTTCCTTGAATTGAGAACCAACCTCTCTCTAGTAGCAAGTCCACATGAATAATTGCATGCATTTGCATTGTGACAGTTCATCTTCTACCTCTGCAATTTTCATCTGAATGCCAGGCTCTTTCAGTCTTCATATATTGTTGAAAATATTTTTTCTCAAATTAGGATAATCTTCTTAATGTTCTTCAGAAATTACATTTCAGTATATTAGAGATTTTTTAAATCTTTTTGCAAGTAAAGAAAGTTTCTGTCACTAATAACTGATTAATTCCTAGTGACTAAGGCCAGTAAGGAAGATAACCCACAATGTGTTGAAAATTAGAGCCTATTATGTGTGTTTCTCACAGCAGGATCTCCCTTTTGGCTAGAGAAGAAAGGGACATATGGGATGGTGGGAGAGAAGCTAATTAGCTGATATTGGGGAGGGAGAGGGTTAGTTGAACAACACATGGACCTTAGAGGAGGAACAAAGGACACAAAACTTGAAATTCAGAAGAGCTCATTGTACTCTAGAAGATGAGAGAGGTGTTCAAAGTAAAGAATATAGAACATGTTCATGTTTAGCATAAGACAAATACTTTTGTTCAAAGAGTAACTATTTCATGGGGACTGAGTGAGTGATTCCTAATTATATACATAAGCCACATCTAAAAAGGGTCAGTTAAAGAAAAAAAAAAGAAAAAAAGAAAAACTTTTAAAATTCCAACTCATATACTATCTTTGATACCACTGTTGCCATATGTGGTTATGAGTTCTCTTGTATCTTTTTGATTTATGATGTGATTTTTTAACCAGTGAAACTTTGCATGAATCTTCTGGAGCTGCTAGCAATAACTGGATGGTATAAACAACAGAAATTTATTATCTCACAGTTCTTATGGCTGGAACCCCAAGATCAAGGTGTCCACACTGTTGGTTTCTTCTGTGGTCCCTCTCTTTGACTTGTAGACAGCTGTCTCCTCCCTATGTATTCACATGGTCCTCTCTCTGTGTTTATGTGCTAATCTCCCTAAAATAACACCAGACATATTAGGGTGCATCCTAATGACCTCATTTTAACTCAGTCACCTCTTAGAAGACTCTACCTCCAAATCCAGTCAGATTCTGAAATGCTGGAGGGTAGGGAGATTAAGACATCAACATATGCATTTGAGGGGAAATGCAATGCAGTCCATAACAAACCCAGATAGAAAGTTATTCTTCATTAATCTGAAAATAATTGATAAAATTAGTTATCAATAACTGATAAAAAATAGTTATCATATTTTTATTCTTAAGGCCCACATTTTAACATTAAATGAGGTTCTCAAAAGCCCTGAAAAATGACTGAATATCCTTGACATGGGGCAGAGCAGGTCTTGTGCCAAAATGGAACTCTCTTTTTGGCTTTTGGAGTCAAGATCAGCATTGTCATCTAACTTTGATTCTGGATGAGCTTCTGACTGCATGCTTGCCTGCCTACAGCCTATGCCAAAAGCAATTCAGAAGAAAGGCTTTCATGCTGAACAGCCATGGTGCCGAGGCAGGAAGAGTGCAGGAGAAGAGGGAGCTGTTAAAAAGGCAGCCCAAGTCTTCTAATGGCTTTTGGTAATCGGCCCAGCTGTACTAATTTGATTTTTTTGAACTGAAAACCCCAGGATACTGCCCTGAATGACTGAGCTCATGCTGGAAATAGCATCCTTTAATGTGTGGCTCCAGGGACAGCCAGCACAGTATAAATAGCTTCAGGAATTAATTTCAAGATATGGGCCAGGTAAGTGAGTAACTGACTCCTTAGTAACATTAAGACATTTTCAAAGATGCACTGACAGTTTTCATCTCTTGATATATTTTTAATTAAAATAATGACCCAGTGATGTGAGAATTAGCCTCCTTGTGATGTCTAATTTCTCTCTAGAAACTGTGGTTCAGCATTATTTACTTGGAATTTGGAAAAGGTATCTGGTAACCTCACCTATGCTAAATAGAGCCAGAACCAAGTAATGACCATAAATAGTCCTTGAAGAGCAAACCTTGATGCCACGTGCAGGGGAGATAACACACTTTGTTTCCTAGAGGTCTGCTCAGACCCACTGTCTTGATTTTCATGATGTTCAAATGTACATGCTTATGTAGTTTCCAAGCCCAAAGACAAGGAGAATCAGGGTATAAGGCCTTCTAATGGACACTTGGCAGCAGTGAGAAGGGTCATCTTGCTGATCATAAGGAATATTTCAGAAAAGTCTCTAAGGAACAACCGATTGAAAAGTTAGTGCTTCTTTTTTTTCTTTCCTTTTTTTTTTTTTCAGTATCTGGGGCAAAGAACCTGCTCAAGTCAAATGGCTTTTGAGTATGTCTCTCTATTATAACCTTAGAACACCAGCTGGGATTTGTAGTAATGACCCTGAATCACTAAGAGGGAGATGTGATCAGTTTACTTGGATAGGATTGCAAAGAAGTATATGATTGCTTGGATGATTCAGTCCAAATAAAAGCAACTTTAATACTGAGAAGGTAATACTACTGCTACTTCATAAAAATCACCCACTTGGTGTGGTGTGGTGGGATGGGGGGATATACATATGATTAATCTGGGATCATACATATCTATAAACATCAAAACTCTGTAAAAGTAAAAAGTCAAATAAAAGTTAAAAAAAAAATCACCCATTTACCAATGATGCCTGAAGCCAAAGATTTACCATGATTGTTCATTTCTAACCAAAGGGCATTCTCAGCTCTTTTCTTTAAATATTGTCAAAGTCACCAAAATCAGTTTGGGTCGAAACTGTGGTGGTCAGGTCCCGTGAAGGCGTTAACCTTTTTCCAAGGCCATGCCTGCCTGTGCTTGACCTCCTCTATGACTCTGACTTTCTAATCAGCCAAGCAAGGCAAACACAGCAACAGATGCCAGCAGAAAACCATTGGTGGAATGCAGAGGGTTCTGTTCGACATCTTTTTCTTTGCTCAGAATTAATAATAATACTGCTTACTTTTACTTGCAGTAAAGATACACTAACCTGCCTCTTCTACAGCATTTTGAAACTCTGGTTCTTTTTGCATATATAATTTATGCTCTTTGAGTTTTTAGAATAAATATTCATGTCACTGGTACTAGTATTATCTAGTGGGAAATTTTTACAGTGCTCTGATTTACAGTTAAGGTCTCAATCTCCAACCAAAACGTGCTAAGTATTCCATGAGCTACCCACAAACGGGGTTGGCCATCTCCTCTCCCCTTCCCCATCCACACCTCCATAGGCAGCTAACTAAGGAGCTCTAGAATCTGTCCACAAACCCTCCAACCCTGAGGAGACCCTTGAGAAAGAGGACTGAGAGAATGTTCTCTTCCTCAAAGTCAAGTGAGGTGAGGGTACCCCTGGAGAATCACTCTTACTGACTGAGGGTGCTTTTCAGAAGGCGTGACTGGGTTAGGGTTTTCTGTTTGTTGACTTTTGTTTGTAATTAATTTATTCATCTTAAATGACATATCTACATATCATAAAATTCCCTCTTGTTATATATGCCATTTAGTGTTCTTTTGGTATATTCAGCATTGTAGAACCGTCGCTACTATTTTAAACAATTCCATCACCCTCAAAAGAAACTCTTCTTTTGTGCTTCTTGGCAGTCAATCCCCATTCCACCCACCCTTTAATCTCTGACAACCACTTACTTTCCGCATCTCTGTGTTTGCCTCTCTGTATTTCTTGACATTTCACATAATGAAATCACATAATACATGGCATAGGGTTTTTACTCACCCTACACACCTATCTTAGTGTCTCTGCCAGGAGAGAGGCTGGGACGAGCAAGCTCTGGGGCTGTTGGAGACAGGGGAGGGGAAATGTGAGCACAGAGACTGCTCACATTGGGTCTAGAGAGGCCCATTGGGTAGCTGGCACCCATGGGGATGTGCAGACCTAGAGCACACCCAGTTTTCTGACTCTTATGAATAAAACTGTTAGAAAAGTTCTTGTATACGTTTTTTTCTGAATATTTGTTTCATTTGTGAAGGAAGGTAGTCAATGTCCTGGAGTACAATTGCAAAGTCATAAGTCAGGCATGTGTTTAGTTTTATTCTTAAAACTTCCCACCTTTTCCCAAACGGATTCTGCCATTTTTTAAAAAATTCCTCCTAATATGCATCAGAGGTCCAGTTGCTCTCTTACTTACTACCAACACTTGGTATTGTCAGTCTTTTATTATGGCCATTCTGGTAGTTGTTGTAGTGGTATATTCCTGCAATTTAATTTGCATTTTTCCTGATGACTGATAATATTGAGTACATTTGCTTAGGTTAATTGACAATTTATATATCTTATTTTATGAAATGTGTGTTCAAATTTTTTGGTCCATTATGGGGCAAAAAGTTGTTTATTGAGTTCTTTATTATTTCACTGATACTTAGTCTTTAATTAAATATATTTCTCTAAGTCTATAATTTACCTATTAATTTTCTTAGTGATATTTTTTAATGAACCGGATGGTCTATTCTCTTCCTCAAAGTCAAGTGAGGTGAGGGTACCCTGGAGAATCACTCTTACTGACTGAGGGTGCTTTTCAGAAGGCGTGACTGGGTTAGGGTTTTCTGTTTGTTGACTTTTGTTTGTAATTAATTTATTCATCTTAAATGACATATCTACATATCATAAAATTCCTCTTGTTATATATGCCATTTAGTGTTCTTTTGGTATATTCAGCATTGTAGAACCGTCGCTACTATTTTAAACAATTCCATCACCCTCAAAAGAAACTCTTCTTTTGTGCTTCTTGGCAGTCAATCCCCATTCCACCCACCCTTTAATCTCTGACAACCACTTACTTTCCGCATCTCTGTGTTTGCCTCTCTGTATTTCTTGACATTTCACATAATGAAATCACATAATACATGGCATAGGGTTTTTACTCACCCTACACACCTATCTTAGTGTCTCTGCCAGGAGAGAGGCTGGGACGAGCAAGCTCTGGGGCTGTTGGAGACAGGGGAGGGGAAATGTGAGCACAGAGACTGCTCACATTGGGTCTAGAGAGGCCCATTGGGTAGCTGGCACCCATGGGGATGTGCAGACCTAGAGCACACCCAGTTTTCTGACTCTTATGAATAAAACTGTTAGAAAAGTTCTTGTATACGTTTTTTTCTGAATATTTGTTTCATTTGTGAAGGAAGGTAGTCAATGTCCTGGAGTACAATTGCAAAGTCATAAGTCAGGCATGTGTTTAGTTTTATTCTTAAAACTTCCCACCTTTTCCCAAACGGATTCTGCCATTTTTTAAAAAATTCCTCCTAATATGCATCAGAGGTCCAGTTGCTCTCTTACTTACTACCAACACTTGGTATTGTCAGTCTTTTATTATGGCCATTCTGGTAGTTGTTGTAGTGGTATATTCCTGCAATTTAATTTGCATTTTTCCTGATGACTGATAATATTGAGTACATTTGCTTAGGTTAATTGACAATTTATATATCTTATTTTATGAAATGTGTGTTCAAATTTTTTGGTCCATTATGGGGCAAAAAGTTGTTTATTGAGTTCTTTATTATTTCACTGATACTTAGTCTTTAATTAAATATATTTCTCTAAGTCTATAATTTACCTATTAATTTTCTTAGTGATATTTTTTAATGAACCGGATGGTCTAATTTATTTTTAATATTTTTATTCATTTATTTGGCTGCACTGGGTCTTAGTTGCAGCATGTGTGATCTAGTTCCAGGGATTGAACCCAAGCGCTCTGCTTTGGGAGCCTGGAGTCTTAGCCTCTGAACCACCTGGGAAGTCCTCAGAAGTTCTTAATTTTGATGAACCCTAGTTATCAAATGTTTTGTTTATGATTATTATTTTCTGTGACCTAAGATACCTCTGACTACCTCCAGTCCACATAGATACTCTGTTTTCTTCTAAAAGTACTACTGACACAGCCCTCCCTCCACCCCCCACCCCCCCAAACCTGCATTCATTGTTCTGGACTGTCCCCAGGATAGACATTTCTTTGAGAAGTGTTAGCCCTTCAACTATTCCTCTCAGAACTGGGGGTAAGGTAGGGGGAGAAGTCCCATCAGACCAATATATCTTTCTCACATCTCCTGGAATCTTGATGAATAAGTATTTGTCCATCCTACTACATATATGTATCATCTTTATTCAACATCCTGATCCCATGAAAGGTATTATTAGCCCCATTTTGCAGATCCAGAAAAATGAGGCTCACAGAGATGAAGTTATTTGCTCAAAGTCACCCAGCTTTACAGCTGGAAATCAAACCTACAAATTCTTGATTCCAAAACTGTGTTTATCACTGCTCTCCTAACCCTGAGACTATAACCGTTCACTATTCGTGGTAGCCGTCATTTGCAGATCTCATGGTGCTTCACTCCCATTTTATTCAGCTATCATTCCAACCCTCTGATCCTTCACATCTGTACTGTTTCTTAAATGGTTTCCCTTATAAAACAAAGAGATATATTGAAAATAGTATATGAACCTATTAACTGGATTCATGCAGTAAGTTGCTGACTCACATTTGAAATACTTTGTACTTTGTTGCCTTTTCTTAAAGGATTCTTTTAGGCAAATTTTAATTTCTGTTTTTCTTAAAGAAAATTTTAAACTAGCATGGTGACGTGAAAATTACTTGGTGAGAGAGGATGGTGTGCTTAAAGTCTCTGTGCTTAAAGGATTCACTTTTGCCAATGGCCCACTTTTCTTTTCTGTCTTAGCTATGTTATTCTAACCATAAGTGAAAAAAACACTTCTAGATTCTAGATCCAGAAGCAAAGAAAGCAGGATAGGGAAGGAGAAGAAAGCAAGAAAGGATATAGGGCTTCCCTGGTGGTTCAGTGGGTAAGGATACCGCCTTGCAGTGCAAGGGGTGCCTGTTCGATCCCTGGCCTGGGAGGATCCCACGTGCCACGTGGAGCGGCTGGACCAATGTGTCCAACTACCGAGTTGGAGCTCTGGAGTGCATGCGCCTAGAGCCGGTGCTCTGCAGCAAGAGAGGCCACTGTGATAGGAGGCTCACACAGGCCAAAGAACAAAGATAAATGAATGAAAGATCAATAGAAGTGCCCCCCCCCAAAAAAAAAAGGAAAAAAAGAGAGAAAGGATATAGCTTCATGTGATGGCTCAAACTCAGCCTGTTTCCATTGGAAGCCCTAGGGTTTATACTGCTCCATAAGAAAGCTGGGCTTGCTACTGAATGTGGACTTAGCTCCACCTGCCTGTGCACAGTAAAGCCTAAATACTGACACTAGATTGTGATGAAGGAAAACAGTGTTTACTGCAGGGCACTAAGGAGAATAGGCAGCTCACACTCAAAAAACCCAAACTCCCCAGTGGCTTTTAAGAAAAGGTTTTTAAAGGCAGTGTGCAGGAGGGAGCTGTGGAATGTGTGACAAGTTGATGTAAAATTCGCAGATTGGTTGGCATCAAAGAGAGACTTCAAACATCAGCAATCTTCTGGTTTCAGTTGTCTGGAATCTACATGGTGCTTCACTCCCATTTTATTCAGCTATCATTCCAACCCTCTGATCCTTCACATCTGTACTGTTTCTTAAATGGTTTCCCTTATAAAACAAAGAGATATATTGAAAATAGTATATGAACCTATTAACTGGATTCATGCAGTAAGTTGCTGACTCACATTTGAAATACTTTGTACTTTGTTGCCTTTTCTTAAAGGATTCTTTTAGGCAAATTTTAATTTCTGTTTTTCTTAAAGAAAATTTTAAACTAGCATGGTGACGTGAAAATTACTTGGTGAGAGAGGATGGTGTGCTTAAAGTCTCTGTGCTTAAAGGATTCACTTTTGCCAATGGCCCACTTTTCTTTTCTGTCTTAGCTATGTTATTCTAACCATAAGTGAAAAAAACACTTCTAGATTCTAGATCCAGAAGCAAAGAAAGCAGGATAGGGAAGGAGAAGAAAGCAAGAAAGGATATAGGGCTTCCCTGGTGGTTCAGTGGGTAAGGATACCGCCTTGCAGTGCAAGGGGAGCCTGTTCGATCCCTGGCCTGGGAAGATCCCATGTGCCACAGAGCAGCTGGACCAATGTGTCCAACTACCGAGTTGGAGCTCTGGAGTGCATGCGCCTAGAGCCGGTGCTCTGCAGCAAGAGAGGCCACTGTGATAGGAGGCTCACACAGGCCAAAGAACAAAGATAAATGAATGAAAGATCAATAGAAGTGCCCCCCCCCAAAAAAAAAAGGAAAAAAAGAGAGAAAGGATATAGCTTCATGTGATGGCTCAAACTCAGCCTGTTTCCATTGGAAGCCCTAGGGTTTATACTGCTCCATAAGAAAGCTGGGCTTGCTACTGAATGTGGACTTAGCTCCACCTGCCTGTGCACAGTAAAGCCTAAATACTGACACTAGATTGTGATGAAGGAAAACAGTGTTTACTGCAGGGCACTAAGGAGAATAGGCAGCTCACACTCAAAAAACCCAAACTCCCCAGTGGCTTTTAAGAAAAGGTTTTTAAAGGCAGTGTGCAGGAGGGAGCTGTGGAATGTGTGACAAGTTGATGTAAAATTCGCAGATTGGTTGGCATCAAAGAGAGACTTCAAACATCAGCAATCTTCTGGTTTCAGTTGTCTGGAATCTACATGCCTGTGGTCAGCAGTTGTCATTTGGTGGGGGTCTGCTTCCTGAATAAACAACTTAGGGTATGTGTCAGAGCTTGATTTGTAGCTTTCAGGGAACTGGAAGTTACTGGGAATCCTCTCTGCTAGGTGGCTAGTTTACGATCTAAATTGTTATCAGTTTCTTGACCCAATAACTATTCTTTGTTTCTGTGTCTTCACATTTCTTAATCATTAACTCTTGAGTCAGCCTTTTGAGACTCGGGAAGACCTGGGAGACTAAAACGTAAGCCTGTTACTTCAAAGGACACAGATACAGGAGCTTGGATGCACTGTGCTCAGTCACTCCGTCATGTTCAACTCTGTGACCTTATGGACTGCAGCCTGCCAGGCTCTTCTGTCCGTGGGACTCTCCAGGCAAGAATGCTGGAGTGAGTTGTTATTTCCTATTCCAGGAGCTTGGATGCAGTTTCAGACTTCTGCACTTCGCAGCTAGTCCATCTTTATCATTGGCTACCAGCTGGGGGCACTGGGGTAGGGGTGGTGAGTAACCTCTCAGGCACTGGTTCTCTGCAGGCTGCAGCAGTTCCCGTGCTGGAGGTCACAGGTGCTGGAGGATGGATGCACAGAGATGATAAAGCAGGTCTTAGTTACTAGGAGTAGCCAGTGCCCACTACAAGTCCTGTAGCTTTGGTCTTTCTGGGATAAGAACAATTTAATATGAATCATCAGAAGTCAGGCAAGGCTAGGCAGGGCATCTGTGGATTTTCTTGTTCTTCTTTTTTTTTTTTAATTTTTAAATTTTATTTTATTTTGGGGGGAGGGTGGAGAGGGAGGGGGAGCAGGCGGGCCACTTCTATTGGTCTTTCATTTGTCTATTTATGTCCATCTTTTGTTCTTTGGCCCGTGTGGGCCTCCCATCGTGGTGGCCTCTGTTGTCGCAGAGCACCGGCTCTGGGTGCATGCGCTCTAGAGCTCTGGCTCGGTAGTTGAACACATCGGTACAACCACTCTGTGGCACGTGGGATCTTCCCAGGCCAGGGATCGAACTGGTGCCCCTTGCACTGCAAGGCGGTGTCCTTACCTGCTGGACCACCAGGGAAGCCCCGCTTGTTCTTCTTTACCAAGAAAATCTAGACTGTTTCCTTCATCAGTGGAACAGAAATGGGCTTTGTAAGGTGCTTATATTTCTAAGATTTACTCCCTTTAATCTTTACTTTATTGGTGTATAGCTGATTTACAATGTTGTGTTAATGTCTATGGTACAGCAAAGTGATGCAGTTATGCATACACATACATTTTATGTTATTTTATGGTGTATCACTGTCTATTGAACATTGTGCCCTGGGCCATACAGTAGAATCTTATTGTTTACCTATTCTATATATATTAGTTTGCATCTGCTAATCCCAAACTCCCAATCCATCCTTCCCTCAACCCCTCTCCTCTTTGGCAAACACTGGTCTATTTATGTTTATGCAGACTTGCTTCATTGAGCAGACATTTGTAGCATGTACAGATGACATTTATCATGTACAGATGATCCAGTAGAAGATACCTCACCCTCTCCGTCCGTCCATCCCCAAGACCTTATTCACACAGACTTGCGGAGGGCTGTGCATTTGTGAGTTGTCATATTATCAGAGATCTTAATGTTTTCTTTAGTCTACTCTATACTCCTTTGTCTGCCTGAGATAGTCCTTCTCTTCCTGGAAGACCTAGCTCAGAAGGGACCACTACCTGATGCCCTCACCCGTGTTTCCTCCCACTGAAGAATTCATAGCTCACATCCTTACCCTAGAGCCCTCCGAGCATGTGGCCCTCCTAGGAGTTTCAGTCGTACACTTCTTGCTTGGAGTGTCTGTCTCTCCAGGGGCAGTGTTGTGGTGTCATTGTATCCACTAGCAAGCCCAGCCTCCACTAAGCTGAGCTCTGTGCACATACTAGGTCCCTCATAGTGAAATATTCTCAATCTTCCATGGAGTTTTATTGCCTGCTCTTGAATCTCTGAGTGACCACAATCAGTTGAAAAAATTAGACATTACTTTTTGGTTATCATCCCTGTTTTACTGTTTGTGTATCAGGGTTTCTGTGTGTGTGTGTTTCCTTTGCTGTGTAACAAATTACCACAAGTTTAATGACTTGAAATACATTTATTATTTTACAGTTTCATGGTCAGGAGTCTGGGCACAGCTTAACTTGGTTTCCATTTAGAATCTCCCAAAGCTGTCATCAAGGTGTCAACCGAGTGATGTTTCTAGCTTAGCTGGGGAAGAATTCATTCCTAGCTCGTTCAGGTTCTTGGAAGAAATCCTTTGTGGCAGTAAGACTGAGGGTTCCAACTCTTTGCTGGCTGAAGGCTGCCCTTAGGTCCTGGAAGCCTGAAGGTCGTTGACTGATAACTTAGATGAAGCCTGCATGATATTGTGCTCAGCGAGGAAAACAAGCCCGAACAGAACTGGATGGTTTAGAACTCTGGGAACAGCCTGGTTCAAGTTCTAGGTCTTTTGTCCCACTGTCTCGTATAGAGGCTGTGGTGTGGGGAAAGTGTCATCCTCTCTGTGTTCCACATTTGGTCTGTAGATGCAACAAAGGACTTTCCATGACAGCCTCTGAGAATCACCTTCATGTCTTCAGTGTTACTTGGATTCTGGGAGCAAAGAAATCACCTTTGAATCCAGACTCTACTACTTACTGTCCAATGACCTTGAACAAGCTATTTTAATATCCCAGAGCTAAAGTCTCCTCAACCTTAAAACTGAAATGATAATGGTGCTGGCCTCATAGGATTATCAAGAGGATTAAATGAGGAGGTCTAAATAAAGTGATGTGAACACAGCTGGCCCATAATTCTATGCCTGGTGCCATCAGTTTTGGCTATTGTTATCATCATTGAAAATTTACAGTTGTGATTCATGTTAAGTGGACTTTAGGATAATGGGAAGAGTGTGGGTAGGCTGTCTGGAAGGCTTGAGTTGAGAAATGGAATATTTTCTACTCTTGCAGGTATCTTTTACTCTATAAACTTCTGTTTGTCCTCTGTTTTTAAGGTGCAGTATATATGTATGTTTTAAAGTGTGACTAGTGAACAACAAAAGGGAGAAAAAGGGAAGGTGAAATAAGGTACCAGTGTTGTTTGGCTCCACACTGAAGCAAAACCATGCATTGTATTAGCCCTTGCAGGAATGGAGCAGGGTCGGGATGGGAGCACACGTGCCCCTCCCTCACCTTCTTGGGAAGCCAACATCACTGATTTTTCAAGGTCATGTTTTACTCTTACTGCTTGAGAAAAAGTTAAACTGTTAGTCACTCAGTCGTGTTCAACTCTTTGTGACCCCGTGAACTGTGTGTAGCCTGCCAGGATTCTCCAGGCAAGAATACTGGAGTGGATTGCCATTCCCTTTTCCAGGAGATCTTCCTGATCCTGGGATTAGAACTCTAGCTCGTTCAGGTTCTTGGAAGAAATCCTTTGTGGCAGCCCCTTTGCTGGCTGAAGGCTGCCTTAGGTCCTGGAAGCCTGAAGGTCGTTGACTGATAACTTAGATGAAGCCTGCATGATATTGTGCTCAGCGAGGAAAACAAGCCCGAACAGAACTGGATGGTTTAGAACTCTGGGAACAGCCTGGTTCAAGTTCTAGGTCTTTTGTCCCACTGTCTCGTATAGAGGCTGTGGTGGGGGGAAAGTGTCATCCTCTCTGTGTTCCACATTTGGTCTGTAGATGCAACAAAGGACTTTCCATGACAGCCTCTGAGAATCACCTTCATGTCTTCAGTGTTACTTGGATTCTGGGAGCAAAGAAATCACCTTTGAATCCAGACTCTACTACTTACTGTCCAATGACCTTGAACAAGCTATTTTAATATCCCAGAGCTAAAGTCTCCTCAACCTTAAAACTGAAATGATAATGGTGCTGGCCTCATAGGATTATCAAGAGGATTAAATGAGGAGGTCTAAATAAAGTGATGTGAACACAGCTGGCCCATAATTCTATGCCTGGTGCCATCAGTTTTGGCTATTGTTATCATCATTGAAAATTTACAGTTGTGATTCATGTTAAGTGGACTTTAGGATAATGGGAAGAGTGTGGGTAGGCTGTCTGGAAGGCTTGAGTTGAGAAATGGAATATTTTCTACTCTTGCAGGTATCTTTTTCTCTATAAACTTCTGTTTGTCCTCTGTTTTTAAGGTGCAGTATATATGTATGTTTTAAAGTGTGACTAGTGAACAACAAAAGGGAGAAAAAGGGAAGGTGAAATAAGGTACCAGTGTTGTTTGGCTCCACACTGAAGCAAAACCATGCATTGTATTAGCCCTTGCAGGAATGGAGCAGGGTCGGGATGGGAGCACACGTGCCCCTCCCTCACCTTCTTGGGAAGCCAACATCACTGATTTTTCAAGGTCATGTTTTACTCTTACTGCTTGAGAAAAAGTTAAACTGTTAGTCACTCAGTCGTGTTCAACTCTTTGTGACCCCGTGAACTGTGTGTAGCCTGCCAGGATTCTCCAGGCAAGAATACTGGAGTGGATTGCCATTCCCTTTTCCAGGAGATCTTCCTGATCCTGGGATCAGACTCAGGTTTCTTGCATTGCAGGCAGATCCTTTAACCATCTGAGTCACCTGGGAAACACACTCTCACTGCATGGTTAGGCTGTGTTTTCAAACCTAGAGCCTTACATACTACTGTGGCCTTCTGGTCAATGGGACAGGCCTGGCTTTTATGAAAGCACCTCCCTGGTAGCTGATATATTCATTGCCACACATGGAGGGAAGCATTGTTTCCATTCTGACGTAGGTATAATCCATGACTGTCCAGCTTCCCACCCCCATGCTAACTGTTGAATTGATGTCTCCTTGCCATCAAGTCACAAAAGAGATAATGCCCCAGGACCAAGTCATTCCTTAGCAATTTTGAAATCAAAAGCGGTTTGCTTGCTAAAACATAGACTGACGTAGATGTGTATTCTCTGCACTTCTGTCTCCAATAGCTGTCTCCAGTAGCCATCTTGCAATCAACAGATACCTGATCATTAGTGTCTCTGTGGGTAATAAGCAAAACTAAACCAGCCTCATTCTCTTATTACTTTACAGCTGTTAAGGTTTCCATCAAAGTTTATCAAGTATTTTACTCCATTTACAGCATCATACTGCTATGAAATTTTTTTTCTCAATAGCTGAAACTCCAAATTTTTATATGAACTCTCCTAAACATTGTATGTTGGCAATCAGAAAAATACAAACAAAACACTATTTGGGCCAAATGAAATATGCCTGTGAGCTGCCAATTTGTGATTTCTCATGTGTGCCTTTGCCTCATTGCTCAGGATGGTTTGTATATTCTTGTCATGAAATAAGAAGATACTGACCTGTCACTCCTAACGAGGCCCTGGCAGCCTGATTTCACCAGCAGACTAATTTGTGGAGATCGGCAAGTTCTGTTTTTAGTTACCTGTGGCACTTTCCAGTGACTGAACCCTGAGGAACTAAAGGGTTGATGCTTGTCCCAAATGTGCCATTGACAAACTGGAAAAGTCTGAGCAGTTGCATTGAGATGTCAGGTGTGCACATCTGTGTCCTGGCTCTGGGGTCCCTGTACTGTAATGACAGGTCTGTTACTCGAGACTCCCAGCAGTGTTTTCAGAGGCTACTGAGTGAACAATAGCAAACAGGAGGCTTGGCAACAGGGAGATCCCTAGAGGTGAGGCTAATATTGCACTTAACCGCCTCAACCTAAGCCCCAGAAGTAAAGCTGATTGGCCTTTGGACAGACAGAGATTCATGTAGTTGTGCCTGACTCTTTGCAGCCCCACAAACTGTAGTCTGTTAGGCTCTGCTGTCGATGGAATTCTCCAGGCAAGAATACTGGAGTCGGTTGCCATTCCCTTCTACAGGGGATCTTTCCAACCCAGGGACCAAACCTACATATCCCACACTACAAGCAGATTCTTTACCATCTGATCCACCAGGGAAGTCCTGACATTTGGAGGAATAATGTGACTTCTATCATTGAGCAACAATTAGTGATTAGTTTTATTGAGGAACAAAGGACCACTGTTCTGCCGTTTGCTTTGTTGCTGCTAAATTGCCTTATGTAATGTTGATGCTAATGAGAAATGTTCTGAATTTTGTACAGTAAAACTGAATTAGAAATGTCCAGGTGTTGTTGTTTAGTTGCTAAGCCATGTCCAATTCTTTACAACCCCATGGACTACAGCATGCCAGTCTTCTTTGTCCTTCACCATCTCTCACAGTTTACTCAAACTGGTATCCAGTCATCTAATCCTCTGTCATCTCCTTTTCTTCCTGTCCTCAATCTTTCCCAGCTTCAGGATATTTTCCAATGAGTTGGGTCTTCACATCAGGTGGCCAAAATATTAGAGCTTCAGCATCCATCCTTCCAATGAATATTAAGGGTTAATTTCCTTTAGGATTGACTGGTTTGATTTTCTTGCTGTCCAAGGGACTCTCAAGAGTCTTCTCTAGCACCACAGTTTGAAAGCATTAATTCTTTGGCACTCAGCCTTCTTTATGGTCCAACTCTCACATCCGTACATGACTGTTGAAAAAACCTTTGACTACACATATGGACCTTTGTTGGCACAGAGATTTCTGATTTTTAATATACTGTCTAGGTTTGTCATAGCTTTTCCTACAAGGAGTAACTGTCTTTCAATTCCATGGCTGTAGTCAGTCATGACATTAGCTGGTGGGGGAGATGGGTGCTCTCCTGTCCCCTTCCAGTGCTTTTAGCTGGAAGCTTTCTCTGTCCCTGTCACTTTAATAAACTTTGGTACACAAAGCTCTGAGTGATTAAAAGCTGTGTCTTTTAAACCCAAAGTGAAGTCTTTTCCTTTGAAGGTAACAAATCTTACACCATTCACTACCTGTCATCAATCAGTTCTGGCCCTGGGTCTCTCATGAGATTGTAATCAAATGTTTGAGAGCTTGATTGGGCTTGAGGATCTGCTTTCAGACTTACTCATGCTGGCAGGAGGCTTAAGTTTCTTGCTACTTCGGCCTCTTCTCAAGGCTGCTCACATAGGGCAGCTGGCTTCCCCCATAATGGATAACCTGATGAAGAAAATGAACAACCAGTACAGTGTCATTGGTACCCTAATTTCAGAAGAGACATGTCATCAATTCTGCTGTATTCTGTTGGTCATACAGGCCAACCCTAGTTCATAGTAGGTGGGGACTGCTAAGGGGTGTAAACACCAGGAGACAGGGACCATTAGGGACCATCTTGGAGGCAGGTTACCACTGTGGACCATGTAGTTGCTGATGGATTACTTCACAAATTATGACTGGTTCAGCTGTAAGGACAGCTGTGAACTGTGAATGTAGACCCAAAGAAACTGGTCAAGAACCAAAACCTTTTTGCTGATTGTGAATAGAATTGAATCTATTCTAGGTACTGGTTTACACACTACTGCAATAGCATGAGCCAGTTATATGTGCACATACTCATGCCTGAAGGTAGCAGCCTGTAAGAATTCAGCCCCCAAAACTGTGAACTGTGTTTTATCTATTCTTTGGAGCCAGACCTATTTTCTCCAGTTGAGCTCCATTTTTTCAGGGTGCTCAACATTTGATAATCTCTCACAAACCAACAAGCCTCTTCTGAGCACTTGCCTGTTAGCCTATCTGAGTGGAGACAGAAATCCCCACATTTCCAGTGGGCCTTATTTCTGGTGATTTGGAATCAAGTAAGTTCAGTTCAGTTCAATTTGTTTGCTCAGTCATGTCTGATTTTTTGTGACTGCATTGACTTCCAGGCTTCCCTGTCCTTCACTATCTCTCAGAGCGTGCTCAAACTCATATCCATTAAGTTGGTGATGCCATCCAACCATCTGTCCTCTGTCATCACCTTCTCCTGCCTTCTATTTTTCCCAGCATCAGGGTATCTTCCAATGAGTTGTCTCTTCACATCAAGTGGCCACAGTAGTGGAATAAAATCCCTAGGTTCTAATTTGCCTACAACTTTCCTTACAACTAACTAGTTCACCACTTCTGGCTTCTTCAGCTAGCTTCTTGGAGTCACTTCTTTATTTTTAGAGTAGATCTGCTCCATCATGAAAGTAATTTATTTTCAATTTCTAGAATTTTTCGAAAGCTTTCATCATTGCATTTTATATACTTATCTTAAAATTATATATTTATATATAAATTTATATTATATTTATATTGTAAATATAATATATTTATATTTATGAACATTTATATTATATTTATATTATAAATTTATATACTTATCTTAAAAACAGCCAGATGTTGTTTTATAACTTCTTAGTTTCCGGTGAGATGTGGGTGCAATTATCTGCTGCAAGAAGGACATGGGTGAATTGGACCTTGAGGAGGGTGGGGATCTCTCAGTTGCCCCGACATAATTGATTTACAGTGTTGTCTTAATTTCTGCTGTATGGAGACATGCTTCAATTACACATTTACACATATTTGTGTATATGTACACATTTAATATTCTTTTCCATTATGGTTTATCACAAGATATTGAATGTAGTGCCCTGTGCTATACACAAGACCTTTATTATCTATTCTCTATGTATCAGTTTGCATCTACGAATCCTAGACTCCCAACCAATCCCTCTACTCTCCTTCCCTTTTCCCTTCCTTTAATTTTCCAGTCTCTTTGTCTCTTGGGATTCTTTTCCACTCATGACCAACGGGACAGAACAAGGCTTTCCACCTCTTTGCTATCTTGAAGGTCAGGCATATAGCTCCTGCTCATTTTACAGTTTCCCTGCTAACTACTTTTTGGAAGATAGAAAGTCAAAGAAATCTCCCTGAATTCTGATGACTCAGGGTTCTGCCTGTTGTCTCTTGGCTTCCTGCACAATGATCCTCCCCAGGAGTTCAGCAGTCCCATCTCCTCTCTTTCTTAAGGAGGAATGCCAGATCCTCTCCTCATCTCCTCCTCTTTCTCTCCGGGTCTTTCTAACTCCTTTCTGCTTGAAGGTTCTCCTTCGAGATTTATAGACCTAAAATATTCATGTGGGCAACAAGGGACAGAAGCTAGATTATTTATTTATTAGAAATATATATTATGTTTTACACGTTGGGCACTCTTTTAGGAGTTGTTTGCTTATCCTTTTTGTGTTTGGAGCTATAGTGGTAGGGACAGGTAGTATCTAGTTCTACAGAGCATTGGCCACTGCATCAGACTTCACAACCCTTAGTATCTTTCCAAAGAACCTTGGAAACCAGTCATGTCTGAGTTAATCTGATCTCAGTTTAGGAATTGGTGCTCAAATTAGCAATCACTGGTGTGCTTTTAAATGTAAAAGAAAAAGGCAAAAATATCAGGGAGCCCCAGGGAACCCTAATAGATAATGTCTCCTTTTCACTGTTCTGTGTTGCTGTGTGAGTCTTTCAGTCATGTTCAGCTCTTTGTGATGCTACAGACTTTAGCCCATCAGGCTCCTCTGTCCATGAGAATTCTTCAGGCAAGCATACTGGAGTGGGTTGCCCTGCCCTCCTCCACAGAGTCTTCCCAACTAAGGGACTGAACCCAGGTCTCCCAAATTGAAGGTTGATTCTTTACTGTCTGAGCCACCAGGGGAAGCCTTCCTTTTTACTAATACCTGCTATTACACCTGCTATTTAATTTTCACTAAAGGAGCTTCTTTCCTCTCTAATTAATAGTTGAGCATCTCAAAATATACAAACATACAAAGAAATTTATTGTGGACCTGACAAATACCACTGTTGCTGTGACAAGCACTGAATCAAAGTTGTTTCAGCACAGATGTTCCCATTTGATAAAGAGGCACTTAAAATAATGAATTGGAACCTCTAGAAAGCTTGCATGTTTGCATCAGTTTTATTTATAAACTATTATGAGAACAAATATTTTCTATTAAATCATAGCTAACTGCTTCTCTGAAAAATAGTATAAATTTCTCCCTTCATAGCAGCTTTCATCTGAGATGCTGAGTACATTTAATGGATATTAAGATATAAAACACTCTTATCAGATAATGCCAAATGACAGCTATGATTTCTATTTTGAAGAGGGTAGAATAGAGTCACCAAGGAAAAAAGCAATTTGCCTGAGTTTTCATAATCATAGCAGCTCTTTCACATTGAGCATTTATCATGCATCTGGAACACTATTAACATGCTTCTTGTGTATTCCCATTTGATTCTCCAAAAAGCTCCATGAATTGAGTTTAGACTCAAAGAGATTAGGGAACTTTCTCAACGTGATACAATATCTTACCCAGGCTCTACCACTGTGCTTTTAGGAGTTGTTTGCTTATCCTTTTTGTGTTTGGAGCTATAGTGGTAGGGACAGGTAGTATCTAGTTCTACAGAGCATTGGCCACTGCATCAGACTTCACAACCCTTAGTATCTTTCCAAAGAACCTTGGAAACCAGTCATGTCTGAGTTAATCTGATCTCAGTTTAGGAATTGGTGCTCAAATTAGCAATCACTGGTGTGCTTTTAAATGTAAAAGAAAAAGGCAAAAATATCAGGGAGCCCCAGGGAACCCTAATAGATAATGTCTCCTTTTCACTGTTCTGTGTTGCTGTGTGAGTCTTTCAGTCATGTTCAGCTCTTTGTGATGCTACAGACTTTAGCCCATCAGGCTCCTCTGTCCATGAGAATTCTTCAGGCAAGCATACTGGAGTGGGTTGCCCTGCCCTCCTCCACAGAGTCTTCCCAACTAAGGGACTGAACCCAGGTCTCCCAAATTGAAGGTTGATTCTTTACTGTCTGAGCCACCAGGGGAAGCCTTCCTTTTTACTAATACCTGCTATTACACCTGCTATTTAATTTTCACTAAAGGAGCTTCTTTCCTCTCTAATTAATAGTTGAGCATCTCAAAATATACAAACATACAAAGAAATTTATTGTGGACCTGACAAATACCACTGTTGCTGTGACAAGCACTGAATCAAAGTTGTTTCAGCACAGATGTTCCCATTTGATAAAGAGGCACTTAAAATAATGAATTGGAACCTCTAGAAAGCTTGCATGTTTGCATCAGTTTTATTTATAAACTATTATGAGAACAAATATTTTCTATTAAATCATAGCTAACTGCTTCTCTGAAAAATAGTATAAATTTCTCCCTTCATAGCAGCTTTCATCTGAGATGCTGAGTACATTTAATGGATATTAAGATATAAAACACTCTTATCAGATAATGCCAAATGACAGCTATGATTTCTATTTTGAAGAGGGTAGAATAGAGTCACCAAGGAAAAAAGCAATTTGCCTGAGTTTTCATAATCATAGCAGCTCTTTCACATTGAGCATTTATCATGCATCTGGAACACTATTAACATGCTTCTTGTGTATTCCCATTTGATTCTCCAAAAAGCTCCATGAATTGAGTTTAGACTCAAAGAGATTAGGGAACTTTCTCAACGTGATACAATATCTTACCCAGGCTCTACCACTGTGCTTTATGTAGTCAACCAATGGTAAACACAGAACTGAAACTTTTCTGTTTTGGCACCTAAGCCTATGTTTCTTTATCTAATTATTTTAGCATGTTTTAAAACCTCCAATTTCCTAGAGTAATGAATTATCAATCATGCTAAATCATAGTCAGGGCCTGATTTCTGAGTCAGGGCTGCTGCCTTTGTGCCTGTTTGGAGAATTATCCAGCCCCAATGGGTAGGATGAACTTTGTGTAGCTACACAGAATCTCCCAGCTATAGCTGTCTGTGATGCAGCAGAGAAAAACAAGGCCCAGCATAAATCGTGTATTGGGGGGAAATGATGCGTGCATGATATTGTGACAGTCTTTCTAGCAATCTTTAGCCTGAGGTGGTAGGGGAAATTATATGACATTCAAAAAACCCAAAACCACTAAAGGCAATGTGTATTGTTACTACAGAAAGGTAGTTGTTAATATAAACAGTTCATGAACAGAAGAAACAGACCCATAGCATGGACTATGCTCCGACTTACAGCTTAAATTGATAAATCAGAAGGATCAGTGCAGAATAGCTATGCTCGGTACAGTCGAAGAGACAACATCCTGACAAGATGAAGCTATGGTGGGAATCTCATGCCCCTTCCTACTCTGTCCTTGAAAAATTGAAAGATAGATAGAAAAAGACACATTTGAAAACTAATATGGAAAAGACTTGGCAGAGAGGGAGCAGAGGAAAACAAATGATGGCCGCTTGAGTCAGAGACCCAGATGATGCTTACATTTGTGCTGATTCATTGACAGCTTTGGTTACTAGTTGAAATTGAGCCTTGATTTGGCCCCTGCCCTGTCTGTGTCCTCAATGCATTGAGGAAACCAACATGCATATCCCTTATGGAGCATGCTGACTAATAAGCAAAGATGCACAAATAGATGAAGTCATGATAGAATGTGATCATCATGCAAAGTCATTTATTCTAAGAATGTTACAGAAGCACAGAATGAGAGGAGGATAGATTCTTAATGTTGAAATTATATAGAATTTGGCACATGTTAATGGGAGCAAGAAACATCAAGGATAACAGTAGGCACATAAATAGAAAGTTTAAACAAAGTTTAAATGAAATTAGTAGTCCAGTTTGGTTAGAAAGCAAGACGAGAAGGGAGAGTAAAGTAAGAAGATGAAGTTGGGAAGGCAGATCAAGAAGAGATGGAGCAGAGCCTGGGCTAATCTTGCTAAGACATGTAGCCTTTATCCTGGAGGTAAGGACAAGCTCTTGGAGACTCTTGAACAGAAGTGTGAGAGGATCAGCTTTGTGCCTAAGGAAAGAGATCCCGGCAGCCCTGTGGAGCAAAGCCCTCTTCCTTGATTCCTCAGGGTACTTTTCATGGATTAGGGCATCAGGTGACCTCATGCTTCAGGATATAAATGAGTAGGAGGAGTGACATTCAAAGGATAACCATTCTCATCTGTGGAAATGATTGTTTATCAGGGTTGACATTTTATTATAAGTGGTGAATGAGGAGTGACATTGTTAATAACTGGTTGTGATGTCCATGCATGAGGTTAGAACTGTTGGTGTAGAGGGTGAGTCTATAGGTGTTGCCAGCAAGAGCTAAGAAAGGGCCATGGAAGCATGCAGTATGCGCATTGACAAGAGTACAGCTGTCCTCACCATTTCAGCCTGCTCTAAAAGAATACTGTAGGCTTCATGGCTTATCCACAAGAGAAACATACTTCTTATAGCTCTGGAGGCTAGGAAGACCAGTGTCAAGGCACTAGCAGGTTTTGTGTCTGCTGAGAGCCCACATCCAAGTACATAGAGGGCTGTGTTCTTCCTGTGGCCTCTCATGGTGAAGGGTGCAAGGGAGCTCTCTGGGTTCCCTTTTATAAAGGCACTAATGTATTTATGAGGGCTCCATCCTTATAACCTAATCTCCTCCCAAAGGACCCTTTGAAGTTTGAAGTTCAGTCACTAAGATGTGTCCAACTCTTGCAATCCCATGGACTATAGCCCACCAGGTTCCTCTGTGTACAGGATATCCCAGGCAAGAATACTGGCATGGGTTGCCACTTCTCCAGCGGATCTTCTTGACACCAGGATCAAACCCTGGTCTCTTGCATTGGCAGGTGGATTCTTTACTGACTGAGCCACCAGGAAGCCCCTTTAGTGGGGCACATATATTCAGTCTATAGTAACAGCTTTGGTTAGAAAGCAAGACGAGAAGGGAGAGTAAAGTAAGAAGATGAAGTTGGGAAGGCAGATCAAGAAGAGATGGAGCAGAGCCTGGGCTAATCTTGCTAAGACATGTAGCCTTTATCCTGGAGGTAAGGACAAGCTCTTGGAGACTCTTGAACAGAAGTGTGAGAGGATCAGCTTTGTGCCTAAGGAAAGAGATCCCGGCAGCCCTGTGGAGCAAAGCCCTCTTCCTTGATTCCTCAGGGTACTTTTCATGGATTAGGGCATCAGGTGACCTCATGCTTCAGGATATAAATGAGTAGGAGGAGTGACATTCAAAGGATAACCATTCTCATCTGTGGAAATGATTGTTTATCAGGGTTGACATTTTATTATAAGTGGTGAATGAGGAGTGACATTGTTAATAACTGGTTGTGATGTCCATGCATGAGGTTAGAACTGTTGGTGTAGAGGGTGAGTCTATAGGTGTTGCCAGCAAGAGCTAAGAAAGGGCCATGGAAGCATGCAGTATGCGCATTGACAAGAGTACAGCTGTCCTCACCATTTCAGCCTGCTCTAAAAGAATACTGTAGGCTTCATGGCTTATCCACAAGAGAAACATACTTCTTATAGCTCTGGAGGCTAGGAAGACCAGTGTCAAGGCACTAGCAGGTTTTGTGTCTGCTGAGAGCCCACATCCAAGTACATAGAGGGCTGTGTTCTTCCTGTGGCCTCTCATGGTGAAGGGTGCAAGGGAGCTCTCTGGGTTCCCTTTTATAAAGGCACTAATGTATTTATGAGGGCTCCATCCTTATAACCTAATCTCCTCCCAAAGGACCCTTTGAAGTTTGAAGTTCAGTCACTAAGATGTGTCCAACTCTTGCAATCCCATGGACTATAGCCCACCAGGTTCCTCTGTGTACAGGATATCCCAGGCAAGAATACTGGCATGGGTTGCCACTTCTCCAGGGGATCTTCTTGACACCAGGATCAAACCCTGGTCTCTTGCATTGGCAGGTGGATTCTTTACTGACTGAGCCACCAGGGAAGCCCCTTTAGTGGGGCACATATATTCAGTCTATAGTAACAGCTTTGGATGAGAAGATGTAAGGACTGAGACAGTGAAAAGAGGATGGTAAGCATGGAGCCAGAGTGTATGGCTGTGTTTGGAACAAGCTATATAGGTGACCTTTGCGAACTGCAGCCCCTAGAGTGATGTCACACACACTCTGTTGCAGCCCTAAATACTCACCGCTGTGGGTTTAATGGCACTTCTGGATACTGAAGGCATAATTTAGGTCCTTCGATCACTTGGATATAAAACTACTGATGATTTGTGGTTCTGTCTTCCAGTCTACCCCACAGTATGCTCACTGAGGGTATGCACCTGTCAGTCTTGTTGTCCTCCATGGCTCTTGACACTATGCCTCCCCGAACTCCCCAAAGAGAGCAGGCACTCAGCTATTTGTTGGATTACACACAATCTAGAAAGAGATTATTTATCACTTATTTAATTTTTTTAAAGGAAGAATAGACATGATTCAGTGTCAGCTCACCCTTTCTGATCTACACTGACATACACTGAATTCATAGGGTGGCTTCATATCAATAGGGAGAGACATTTCTAAAATAACCAAGTCATTAATGACGTTAGTAGTCGGGGCCACCTCAGAAAACAGAATCAAGGGCTGTGATGAAACCTTCAAACATCCTCTGGTTTGGAGGCATTGGGCATTTTGGCATCATCAGCAGACCTTTAAATTAGCTGGGTTGCTGGGAGCTCAGAAACCTTCCCTGCTTTACAGCTTCCTTTTATGGGTTGAATGACATCTGCCAAAATTCAGTGTCAAAGTCCCAAGTCCCTGGACCTCAGAGTGTGACTGTATTTGGAAACAGGGTTGTTTCAGATGTAATTAGTTCAGATGAGGCCATACTGGGAAGGGGCCCCCGTATTTGGTCACTAAGATGTGTCCAACTCTTGCAATCCCATGGACTATAGCCCACCAGGTTCCTCTGTGTACAGGATATCCCAGGCAAGAATACTGGCATGGGTTGCCACTTCTCCAGGGGATCTTCTTGACACCAGGATCAAACCCTGGTCTCTTGCATTGGCAGGTGGATTCTTTACTGACTGAGCCACCAGGGAAGCCCCTTTAGTGGGGCACATATATTCAGTCTATAGTAACAGCTTTGGATGAGAAGATGTAAGGACTGAGACAGTGAAAAGAGGATGGTAAGCATGGAGCCAGAGTGTATGGCTGTGTTTGGAACAAGCTATATAGGTGACCTTTGCGAACTGCAGCCCCTAGAGTGATGTCACACACACTCTGTTGCAGCCCTAAATACTCACCGCTGTGGGTTTAATGGCACTTCTGGATACTGAAGGCATAATTTAGGTCCTTCGATCACTTGGATATAAAACTACTGATGATTTGTGGTTCTGTCTTCCAGTCTACCCACAGTATGCTCACTGAGGGTATGCACCTGTCAGTCTTGTTGTCCTCCATGGCTCTTGACACTATGCCTCCCCGAACTCCCCAAAGAGAGCAGGCACTCAGCTATTTGTTGGATTACACACAATCTAGAAAGAGATTATTTATCACTTATTTAATTTTTTTAAAGGAAGAATAGACATGATTCAGTGTCAGCTCACCCTTTCTGATCTACACTGACATACACTGAATTCATAGGGTGGCTTCATATCAATAGGGAGAGACATTTCTAAAATAACCAAGTCATTAATGACGTTAGTAGTCGGGGCCACCTCAGAAAACAGAATCAAGGGCTGTGATGAAACCTTCAAACATCCTCTGGTTTGGAGGCATTGGGCATTTTGGCATCATCAGCAGACCTTTAAATTAGCTGGGTTGCTGGGAGCTCAGAAACCTTCCCTGCTTTACAGCTTCCTTTTATGGGTTGAATGACATCTGCCAAAATTCAGTGTCAAAGTCCCAAGTCCCTGGACCTCAGAGTGTGACTGTATTTGGAAACAGGGTTGTTTCAGATGTAATTAGTTCAGATGAGGCCATACTGGGGAAGGGTGGCCCCTGCTGCTTAGTCACTTCGGTCATGTCCGACTCTGTGTGACCCCGTGGACTGCAGCCCATCAGGCTCCTCCGTCCATGGAATTCTCCAGGCAAGAATACTGGAGTGACTTCCCATATCCTCCTCCAGGGGTATATTCCCATCCCAGGAATGGAACTCAGGTCTCCTGCGTTGCAGACAGATTTCTCACCACTGAGCATCAGGAAACCCCATGGACTGTCGCTCCCTAGGCTTCTCCTTCCATGGAATTTTCCAGGCAAGAATACTGGAGTGGGGTGCCATTTCCTTCTCCAAGAGTGGCCCCTAATCCCTTATGATTGTTGTCTTTATAAAAAAGGGGAACTTTGGACACACATAACACTCTGTGAAGATGAAGGCAGAGTTCAGGGTGACACTTGTACAAGCTAAAGACTATCAGAAATTGCTAGCAAACTGCCAGAAGGTAGAGGAGAAGCTTGGAACAGAGTATTCCTCTGAGTTGTCAGACAGAGCCAGTTCTTAATCTCAGACTGCTAGCCAGGACCATAAGACAATAAATTCCTATTTTTTAAGGCACTCAGTTTGTGCTTCTTTGTTCCAGCAGCCCTGGAAAATGAATACACTAGCCAAGAGGGCCCCAACCCTGATAAGGTGGCCACCTAGGAGGGACCTCTCTCATGCCTAGAGTCAGCTGATATCACCTGCTCCCTGGCACGTGTTCCTTCAGAGCAACATTGGCAGGATAGAGCTGAGGTCTCAATTAGGAAGCAGACAGGGAAGCTAAATAAATTTGTGTCTCTAATCATTTTATTTGGTAGTTAAAATTGAGGTGGTAAGAAGTGAATCAAAAGTCCAGAGCTGAACTGCTCTCACTATAAGGTTGGAGATGGAGCCAACGGCTTGGGCAATGGTCCTAGGGGGCCTCCCCTTCTGTCCACCAACAGTTCCCTCCATATCAACCTCAGGTGCAGAGTCAGTGATGGTGAGGCCTTGTTCCTCCCCAGTCACTCAGTTCTCAAGCAGGAGAAATAGTCTTCAGTCCCTGGACCTCAGAGTGTGACTGTATTTGGAAACAGGGTTGTTTCAGATGTAATTAGTTCAGATGAGGCCATACTGGGGAAGGGTGGCCCCTGCTGCTTAGTCACTTCGGTCATGTCCGACTCTGTGTGACCCCGTGGACTGCAGCCCATCAGGCTCCTCCGTCCATGGAATTCTCCAGGCAAGAATACTGGAGTGACTTCCCATATCCTCCTCCAGGGGTATATTCCCATCCCAGGAATGGAACTCAGGTCTCCTGCGTTGCAGACAGATTTCTCACCACTGAGCATCAGGAAACCCCATGGACTGTCGCTCCCTAGGCTTCTCCTTCCATGGAATTTTCCAGGCAAGAATACTGGAGTGGGGTGCCATTTCCTTCTCCAAGAGTGGCCCCTAATCCCTTATGATTGTTGTCTTTATAAAAAAGGGGAACTTTGGACACACATAACACTCTGTGAAGATGAAGGCAGAGTTCAGGGTGACACTTGTACAAGCTAAAGACTATCAGAAATTGCTAGCAAACTGCCAGAAGGTAGAGGAGAAGCTTGGAACAGAGTATTCCTCTGAGTTGTCAGACAGAGCCAGTTCTTAATCTCAGACTGCTAGCCAGGACCATAAGACAATAAATTCCTATTTTTTAAGGCACTCAGTTTGTGCTTCTTTGTTCCAGCAGCCCTGGAAAATGAATACACTAGCCAAGAGGGCCCCAACCCTGATAAGGTGGCCACCTAGGAGGGACCTCTCTCATGCCTAGAGTCAGCTGATATCACCTGCTCCCTGGCACGTGTTCCTTCAGAGCAACATTGGCAGGATAGAGCTGAGGTCTCAATTAGGAAGCAGACAGGGAAGCTAAATAAATTTGTGTCTCTAATCATTTTATTTGGTAGTTAAAATTGAGGTGGTAAGAAGTGAATCAAAAGTCCAGAGCTGAACTGCTCTCACTATAAGGTTGGAGATGGAGCCAACGGCTTGGGCAATGGTCCTAGGGGGCCTCCCCTTCTGTCCACCAACAGTTCCCTCCATATCAACCTCAGGTGCAGAGTCAGTGATGGTGAGGCCTTGTTCCTCCCCAGTCACTCAGTTCTCAAGCAGGAGAAATAGTCTTCATTCCGCTGGATCATCTCTTTGAAATAGTCTGCTTTGTGACTTTTTCCCCCATGAAACCTGACAGTTCTCATAACATTGAAGTGCTCTTTCATGCCTCTTTTTTATTGGGCCATCAGGCCACTGCAGGACCTTCAGGGCAAGGGGACTACTATAATTTCCTCTCTCAAGCTCCAGTACACTGAACATATGATTTATTTAACAGAAACCATAAAAGGCCTTTGAAAGTAATCCTTGTAAATAGCCTTGTGACTTTCATATTAAACCTCTAAAGGAATATGTACGTGAGTTTTTTTAATATATTGAAGATTAATGCTTTTAACAGTCTGAAGGGGTTGTTTGCTCTCTAAAAAAGTTGCCAGTGGAGGAGGAGATGCCTGGAGGAAGTGTCAATCTTATGTGAGGTAGCATCAGCCCTAAATAAAAAAAAAAAAAAAAGGAAAAGCATTCTCAGATAAATTGGTCTGGATTAGAATTGTTTGCCAGATGAATTGGCCAGCTTTTGTTCAGTATTACAAGCCATTTTCCCTTCTTCTTGAACTCATGATGACAAAGCCACAGCAGAGCAGTGATTTGAGTCCCTCTTGGTGTAAGTCAGGATTCTCACCCTCAGTGCTGCTGACATTTTGTGCAGCAAAATGATTGGTTCTGTTGTGCAAGGCGAGCATCTCACACATTGTAGGATGTTTACCAGCATCCCTGGCCTCCACCCACGAGTGGCCAGGAGCACCGCGACCCCCACAGTTGTGACAACCAAAACAGCCTCCATACCTGACTCAATGTCCAGAGGGGCAAAATCACCCTCTGCTGGGGGAGAATCAGAAAGGCACCTGATTTAAAGGAGGAACCAGGGCAAGTCAGGAAAGAGCACAGAGTCCCCTCAATGCGTGTCCCTGGGGTTTCTAATCATTTTATTTGGTAGTTAAAATTGAGGTGGTAAGAAGTGAATCAAAGTCCAGAGCTGAACTGCTCTCACTATAAGGTTGGAGATGGAGCCAACGGCTTGGGCAATGGTCCTAGGGGGCCTCCCCTTCTGTCCACCAACAGTTCCCTCCATATCAACCTCAGGTGCAGAGTCAGTGATGGTGAGGCCTTGTTCCTCCCCAGTCACTCAGTTCTCAAGCAGGAGAAATAGTCTTCATTCCGCTGGATCATCTCTTTGAAATAGTTTGCTTTGTGACTTTTTCCCCATGAAACCTGACAGTTCTCATAACATTGAAGTGCTCTTTCATGCCTCTTTTTTATTGGGCCATCAGGCCACTGCAGGACCTTCAGGGCAAGGGGACTACTATAATTTCCTCTCTCAAGCTCCAGTACACTGAACATATGATTTATTTAACAGAAACCATAAAAGGCCTTTGAAAGTAATCCTTGTAAATAGCCTTGTGACTTTCATATTAAACCTCTAAAGGAATATGTACGTGAGTTTTTTTAATATATTGAAGATTAATGCTTTTAACAGTCTGAAGGGGTTGTTTGCTCTCTAAAAAAGTTGCCAGTGGAGGAGGAGATGCCTGGAGGAAGTGTCAATCTTATGTGAGGTAGCATCAGCCCTAAATAAAAAAAAAAAAAAAAAAAGGAAAAGCATTCTCAGATAAATTGGTCTGGATTAGAATTGTTTGCCAGATGAATTGGCCAGCTTTTGTTCAGTATTACAAGCCATTTTCCCTTCTTCTTGAACTCATGATGACAAAGCCACAGCAGAGCAGTGATTTGAGTCCCTCTTGGTGTAAGTCAGGATTCTCACCCTCAGTGCTGCTGACATTTTGTGCAGCAAAATGATTGGTTCTGTTGTGCAAGGCGAGCATCTCACACATTGTAGGATGTTTACCAGCATCCCTGGCCTCCACCCACGAGTGGCCAGGAGCACCGCGACCCCCACAGTTGTGACAACCAAAACAGCCTCCATACCTGACTCAATGTCCAGAGGGGCAAAATCACCCTCTGCTGGGGGAGAATCAGAAAGGCACCTGATTTAAAGGAGGAACCAGGGCAAGTCAGGAAAGAGCACAGAGTCCCCTCAATGCGTGTCCCTGGGGTTTCTTATCATTATTTCTAGTTCCTGTTTAAGTGACAGTAATTGAAATATTAACCCTGTGGAACTCATAGTCAAGCTTGCAAAAGCTCTGAAAACGTCTTGTTTCATCCACACTAAACTTAGGTATCTTAGTTTATCCTCTTGGGAAAGGAAGTTGGGTCAGGTACCATTTGAGATTCATGTTAGAGACTCAGAGAGCCTCTCCCACCTGTGGGCAGAATGCTGCTTTTCCTCTTACAGCTTCCTTCCTCGGGTCCCCCAGGAACCGAGGATACTTACACAGTTGAGTGCGTCAATCGGATTTCTTTTTGCCTCCAGAGAAAGAAACCTGCTCTCTGGCTGTTGCTGTGCAGTTCCCACCCCTTGCCTGGCTAGGGTCCTACTCAATACCCCTTTTCTTTTCTTGCCAGAGAAGAAGGATGAGCCTCTCTCCCCTCGTGCTCCACTCCTCTCCTCTCCTCTCCTCTCCAAGCACCCTTGGGCCTGGTCTCATAGAACTTCAAGCCAGCAGGGCTGTCAGCTCACACTCATATGCAGGGACATTTTCCCAAGTCACAGCCACAGAGCATGCATGGCAGGTCTAGCTACACACTGCCTCTGGACCTCACGCCCCTTTCCATTGTATGGAGGAGGCTCTCCTCACATCCAAAGGGCCATCCAGTTCCTCATGCTGTCTGCGTGGTGGGGCTGGTACTCAGATGCCCCTTTGGCAACAGCACTCCTGGCATCCGTAGCTGCTGCTCATGATGACAAAGCCACAGCAGAGCAGTGATTTGAGTCCCTCTTGGTGTAAGTCAGGATTCTCACCCTCAGTGCTGCTGACATTTTGTGCAGCAAAATGATTGGTTCTGTTGTGCAAGGCGAGCATCTCACACATTGTAGGATGTTTACCAGCATCCCTGGCCTCCACCCACGAGTGGCCAGGAGCACCGCGACCCCCACAGTTGTGACAACCAAAACAGCCTCCATACCTGACTCAATGTCCAGAGGGGCAAAATCACCCTCTGCTGGGGGAGAATCAGAAAGGCACCTGATTTAAAGGAGGAACCAGGGCAAGTCAGGAAAGAGCACAGAGTCCCCTCAATGCGTGTCCCTGGGGTTTCTTATCATTATTTCTAGTTCCTGTTTAAGTGACAGTAATTGAAATATTAACCCTGTGGAACTCATAGTCAAGCTTGCAAAAGCTCTGAAAACGTCTTGTTTCATCCACACTAAACTTAGGTATCTTAGTTTATCCTCTTGGGAAAGGAAGTTGGGTCAGGTACCATTTGAGATTCATGTTAGAGACTCAGAGAGCCTCTCCCACCTGTGGGCAGAATGCTGCTTTTCCTCTTACAGCTTCCTTCCTCGGGTCCCCCAGGAACCGAGGATACTTACACAGTTGAGTGCGTCAATCGGATTTCTTTTTGCCTCCAGAGAAAGAAACCTGCTCTCTGGCTGTTGCTGTGCAGTTCCCACCCCTTGCCTGGCTAGGGTCCTACTCAATACCCCTTTTCTTTTCTTGCCAGAGAAGAAGGATGAGCCTCTCTCCCTCGTGCTCCATCCTCTCCTCTCCTCTCCTCTCCAAGCACCCTTGGGCCTGGTCTCATAGAACTTCAAGCCAGCAGGGCTGTCAGCTCACACTCATATGCAGGGACATTTTCCCAAGTCACAGCCACAGAGCATGCATGGCAGGTCTAGCTACACACTGCCTCTGGACCTCACGCCCCTTTCCATTGTATGGAGGAGGCTCTCCTCACATCCAAAGGGCCATCCAGTTCCTCATGCTGTCTGCGTGGTGGGGCTGGTACTCAGATGCCCCTTTGGCAACAGCACTCCTGGCATCCGTAGCTGCTGCTAGCCCTTTCCCATCACAGCAGTGAAAGCGGGCAACTCAGACACTCACCAGGGCTGGCCAGGACATTTTGGTGAGGTCTGTGAGGCTGGAGAGTGTTTCCCATTCCCCACCCCCTACATTCTTGTTCCCACCCAAATGGGTCATTTCTCAGAAGACCCAACTGGAGACTCATCAGTAAACAAGTGCTAAAGAAAAACTGTCTGATGCTGATATACTTGGTGAGCTCTGGACTATTTAGTCTTATTAAACCATGCATTCATGTATTCCATCAGTCCACTGACCTTCTCTTAGCACCTATTATGTGTTAGATCTTGATCTAGTAGTGAAGAAGACTGACGAGTTCCCTGTCTTTGTGAGCTTATGCCCTAATAGGAGAGACAAGCCATACACAAGTAAACACATCAGTGAAAAAGATGATTTCAGAGTGTAATACATGCCTAAAGGAAGTCAATGAGAAAATGGATGTAATGTAACTGAGAGGGTAGCTACATTAGGGAGAGGCTTTAGGGAATCATCTCTGAGGAAGTGACATTTCATCTGAGACCTGGAGGACTGTTAGTTTCCAGCTGTGCAAGGAGCTGGGGAAGTTCCAGGCACAGGGAACAGCATATACTAAGACTGTGACATATAAACAAGCTTGGCCAGTTTGTGAATACTACAGGGACCAGTGAAGGAGAGGGGTACCATGAGATGGGGCTGGAAGGGTGGGCAGGGGTCAGATCTTGGAGGACTTTGAAAGGGTTTATGAGCTGGGAGGCCCCTGAAAGGATTTAAGCAGGAAACACCATGGTCGGATCCACAGTTTAAAAAGACCACATTGGCTACTGTGTGGGGAATGCAGTTCAGGAAGGAGGGTTGGAAGCACAGAAACAGATTACATGGCAGACAAGGCTCAAGGTAGTGCATGTGTGAAATAGGGTGGTGGATACAGAAATGGAGGAAACTGGATATATGTGAGGTATATTTTTGGCAGAATCAACAGAATTTCCTAACAAATTTGATGCAAGGGAGAAGAATGTTAATTGGATGGTGATGTTATTTTTTGAGATGTGGAGGGGAGGAATGTATCTGCAGTGGTGGGGACCTTTTAAGTACAGATAATATTAGGTAAATCTACATCTTAAGAAGTATGATAATCAGCATTCTTAGGATGAATTTTACTACTACAAACAATAGTAAATCTTGTGGAAAATGAAATTATCCACTGAGCATGAGTTAATTTGTTGTTTATGTGAAGTCATCCCCAAAGGTGGTGTTTCTTTTTCACGAGCACCCACTCATCACTGCAGACACCTTTATCAACAATGGCTGGAGCTGAGCATAGGAAAAAATGATGATTGCAACCAAGTTTAATCAGGAGTTTATCTCAGTAAGGTTAAAAATCACCCTCTATTTCACCTTAAAAAGTGACCTTATTGCTATTGCATTTATTAACAGGCAACTGTGGGCAATTAAACTCTAATAAGCGCTAAGGTCAAGCATTCTGGGTATGCAGACATTCCAGAAATAGTCTGTGTGTTTCTGTTAACACGATGATGACTTGCATTTGTAGATTAAAATTGATTGTGTAGTTCCTAATGTCATGTCCAAATAAGAAACTCTTTAATCATTCCCAAATCTTGTTTTAGTAGAACAGAGGCTCATAAGCCTAGAAGTTACTTGCACCTACTTCTTTGAAGACTGCACTACTCAGTTAATCTACATGGAGAGTGCTGCTTATCTTCATAATGTGCTCACCCTTCATAAACAACAGCTAAAGAGGTTCGTAAATTGTTGCATATGAATATGTAGTATCTCACTCTATATAATGGCATTTAATGAAGTGGAGACTAAGGGGTGCGGACCAGTGCAGATGGGGCTGGAAGGGTGGGCAGGGGTCAGATCTTGGAGGACTTTGAAAGGGTTTATGAGCTGGGAGGCCCCTGAAAGGATTTAAGCAGGAAACACCATGGTCGGATCCACAGTTTAAAAAGACCACATTGGCTACTGTGTGGGGAATGCAGTTCAGGAAGGAGGGTTGGAAGCACAGAAACAGATTACATGGCAGACAAGGCTCAAGGTAGTGCATGTGTGAAATAGGGTGGTGGATACAGAAATGGAGGAAACTGGATATATGTGAGGTATATTTTTGGCAGAATCAACAGAATTTCCTAACAAATTTGATGCAAGGGAGAAGAATGTTAATTGGATGGTGATGTTATTTTTTGAGATGTGGAGGGGAGGAATGTATCTGCAGTGGTGGGGACCTTTTAAGTACAGATAATATTAGGTAAATCTACATCTTAAGAAGTATGATAATCAGCATTCTTAGGATGAATTTTACTACTACAAACAATAGTAAATCTTGTGGAAAATGAAATTATCCACTGAGCATGAGTTAATTTGTTGTTTATGTGAAGTCATCCCCAAAGGTGGTGTTTCTTTTTCACGAGCACCCACTCATCACTGCAGACACCTTTATCAACAATGGCTGGAGCTGAGCATAGGAAAAAATGATGATTGCAACCAAGTTTAATCAGGAGTTTATCTCAGTAAGGTTAAAAATCACCCTCTATTTCACCTTAAAAAGTGACCTTATTGCTATTGCATTTATTAACAGGCAACTGTGGGCAATTAAACTCTAATAAGCGCTAAGGTCAAGCATTCTGGGTATGCAGACATTCCAGAAATAGTCTGTGTGTTTCTGTTAACACGATGATGACTTGCATTTGTAGATTAAAATTGATTGTGTAGTTCCTAATGTCATGTCCAAATAAGAAACTCTTTAATCATTCCCAAATCTTGTTTTAGTAGAACAGAGGCTCATAAGCCTAGAAGTTACTTGCACCTACTTCTTTGAAGACTGCACTACTCAGTTAATCTACATGGAGAGTGCTGCTTATCTTCATAATGTGCTCACCCTTCATAAACAACAGCTAAAGAGGTTCGTAAATTGTTGCATATGAATATGTAGTATCTCACTCTATATAATGGCTATAGTCTTAAATTTTTGTGGTCCTTCAGCTGCTCAGTCTTGCTGACTCTTTGTGACCCCATGCACTACAGCACACCAGGCTTCCCTGTCCTTCACCATCTCCCAGAGCTTGTTCAAACTCAAGGCCATTGACTCAGAGATGCCATCCAACCATTTCCTCCTCTGTCATCCCCTTCTCCTTCTGCTTTCTATTTTCCCTGGCATCAGGGTGTTTTCCAATGAGTCATCCCTTGGCAACAGTTGGCCAAAATAGTTGTGGTTCTTTACTTTTTTCTAAATTGTGTTTTCATTGTCACAGAATATTGACACTTAAATGAATTGTTGGGTGAATCACTTTCTAATAATTCCTAGGTTATCCATTTTGTCAGTTTGTAGAATTAAATGTATTATGTTCTTGAAATACGTCAAAATTATCATTGACTAATTACAAATCTTCAGCTAGAAAATGTGTCTACCCTTCTTCCTTTGTTATTCTGAAGGGTGTTTTTGTTTTATGGTTGATTTTTGCTGCCTAAGGTCTTCTTGTCCAAAATGCTCACCTTAATAATGAAGAAACTGAGACCCCAGTCAGGGATCTGAAGAAACTTGGCAGTCCAGGTTTCTAGCATCTGATTCTAGGGTCTCTCTGTTGACTTGGGTAAGATTTTCAGTGACACTCAGAGGCAGGGTTATTTCAGCACCTTAAAAAGTGACCTTATTGCTATTGCATTTATTAACAGGCAACTGTGGGCAATTAAACTCTAATAAGCGCTAAGGTCAAGCATTCTGGGTATGCAGACATTCCAGAAATAGTCTGTGTGTTTCTGTTAACACGATGATGACTTGCATTTGTAGATTAAAATTGATTGTGTAGTTCCTAATGTCATGTCCAAATAAGAAACTCTTTAATCATTCCCAAATCTTGTTTTAGTAGAACAGAGGCTCATAAGCCTAGAAGTTACTTGCACCTACTTCTTTGAAGACTGCACTACTCAGTTAATCTACATGGAGAGTGCTGCTTATCTTCATAATGTGCTCACCCTTCATAAACAACAGCTAAAGAGGTTCGTAAATTGTTGCATATGAATATGTAGTATCTCACTCTATATAATGGCTATAGGCTTAAATGTTTGTGGTCCTTCAGCTGCTCAGTCTTGCTGACTCTTTGTGACCCCATGCACTACAGCACACCAGGCTTCCCTGTCCTTCACCATCTCCCAGAGCTTGTTCAAACTCAAGGCCATTGACTCAGAGATGCCATCCAACCATTTCCTCCTCTGTCATCCCCTTCTCCTTCTGCTTTCTATTTTCCCTGGCATCAGGGTGTTTTCCAATGAGTCATCCCTTGGCAACAGTTGGCCAAAATAGTTGTGGTTCTTTACTTTTTTCTAAATTGTGTTTTCATTGTCACAGAATATTGACACTTAAATGAATTGTTGGGTGAATCACTTTCTAATAATTCCTAGGTTATCCATTTTGTCAGTTTGTAGAATTAAATGTATTATGTTCTTGAAATACGTCAAAATTATCATTGACTAATTACAAATCTTCAGCTAGAAAATGTGTCTACCCTTCTTCCTTTGTTATTCTGAAGGGTGTTTTTGTTTTATGGTTGATTTTTGCTGCCTAAGGTCTTCTTGTCCAAAATGCTCACCTTAATAATGAAGAAACTGAGACCCCAGTCAGGGATCTGAAGAAACTTGGCAGTCCAGGTTTCTAGCATCTGATTCTAGGGTCTCTCTGTTGACTTGGGTAAGATTTTCAGTGACACTCAGAGGCAGGGTTATTTCAGCACCTTATTTTAAAAGTAGTCTGTTTTTAAACTCAGCTTGTCAATGATCACATTTCCTCTGAATAAATAATTAAAATAATAAGGGGCTTCTGATATTAAATAGAATGAGACTTACATTGTACAACTAACTACCTTTGTTTCCTCTCTGAGCCTAGTTAGTATTTGTTAACAGGACATCTGTATCTTCACAATACTGTATTGATTTTCACTTGTGGGATAATGGCTTCTGGTCAGAAAAAATAAGGATTTTTAAAGACCAGAAGGTCATTATATTATATCCTAATGAATAACTCATTAACTAGTTAATTCATAGTTCATGTAAATTATTTTCTGTTACTTCATAAATTCCACAGTGTATCATCAACTGTCTGCTTTTAGTAAGTCTTGGGTGGTTTTTTTTAAGGACTGAACATAAAATATTTACCTTTTCTAGATCTTGTTTCAATAGAGACTGTCTATGTGAACCAAACCTATGCGAAATCTGTTATTCAAAATGACACAGCAGGGCTCTGTGTGCTTGTACTTACTATGCAACCTTAGTTGCTTTGCTTAACTTCTCTGGGTCAGTTTTACCATTTGTAAAATACGGATAAGTTCTCACTGAATAAGAAACAAATAAAATATTTTTTAATGCTCTGAAATAGTATTTGGCGCATTTTAAAAGAAGGTGTTACCGGAAATTGTGGGGCGGAAGAGACTAGTACCCGAAGCAAATGTGTGACTGTCAGTCACAGCCTACGAGGTGACAAATGCTTAAGTCTGCAATTGGTTCTAGCCCCTGGTATCCATGTGGTCTCTTGACTTGAAGCTTTCTGGCCATTTCTTAACACTCTCTCAGGGCTAAAGGGTTTTTTTCTTTTTTAAAGTCTTGGCTTAGTACTTTTTGTGATTAGGTGGTAGGGAAATGGGGATTTCTCAGCGAATCTTCTGTCTTAATTTATATACAGAGGTTAAAGAGGATGAGAAGATGGTTTCACAAAAGAAAAATGAGCAATGGGATAGCTAATTAGGCCATATGTCTCAGGGCTACTACCATGGTCCTGACCTGTTCCTGGTCAAGTGACAAATCCTGAACTCAAATCGAGTTCAGAAAAGAACAAAACAGCACCTTATTTTAAAAGTAGTCTGTTTTTAAACTCAGCTTGTCAATGATCACATTTCCTCTGAATAAATAATTAAAATAATAAGGGGCTTCTGATATTAAATAGAATGAGACTTACATTGTACAACTAACTACCTTTGTTTCCTCTCTGAGCCTAGTTAGTATTTGTTAACAGGACATCTGTATCTTCACAATACTGTATTGATTTTCACTTGTGGGATAATGGCTTCTGGTCAGAAAAAATAAGGATTTTTAAAGACCAGAAGGTCATTATATTATATCCTAATGAATAACTCATTAACTAGTTAATTCATAGTTCATGTAAATTATTTTCTGTTACTTCATAAATTCCACAGTGTATCATCAACTGTCTGCTTTTAGTAAGTCTTGGGTGGTTTTTTTTAAGGACTGAACATAAAATATTTACCTTTTCTAGATCTTGTTTCAATAGAGACTGTCTATGTGAACCAAACCTATGCGAAATCTGTTATTCAAAATGACACAGCAGGGCTCTGTGTGCTTGTACTTACTATGCAACCTTAGTTGCTTTGCTTAACTTCTCTGGGTCAGTTTTACCATTTGTAAAATACGGATAAGTTCTCACTGAATAAGAAACAAATAAAATATTTTTTAATGCTCTGAAATAGTATTTGGCGCATTTTAAAAGAAGGTGTTACCGGAAATTGTGGGGCGGAAGAGACTAGTACCCGAAGCAAATGTGTGACTGTCAGTCACAGCCTACGAGGTGACAAATGCTTAAGTCTGCAATTGGTTCTAGCCCCTGGTATCCATGTGGTCTCTTGACTTGAAGCTTTCTGGCCATTTCTTAACACTCTCTCAGGGCTAAAGGGTTTTTTTCTTTTTTAAAGTCTTGGCTTAGTACTTTTTGTGATTAGGTGGTAGGGAAATGGGGATTTCTCAGCGAATCTTCTGTCTTAATTTATATACAGAGGTTAAAGAGGATGAGAAGATGGTTTCACAAAAGAAAAATGAGCAATGGGATAGCTAATTAGGCCATATGTCTCAGGGCTACTACCATGGTCCTGACCTGTTCCTGGTCAAGTGACAAATCCTGAACTCAAATCGAGTTCAGAAAAGAACAAAAACAGAACAAAATTTTGGGGGTTTGAAACTGAAAAGTCCAGGGACTTTTGAGTTCAGGCGAGGCCTGATTTACAAGTACCAAAGCAGTGATACTCCTCTCGCCATCCTCCTTTGTAGCAAAGATGACCCCAACCACTCCAAGCTCCATTCTACTAATATAAGCAATCTCAACAATTAAACAGTATCTTCCCTTTAAGGTCAAGGCAAGAGTCCCATGGGCAACTCTCAATTGCATGAGTCTTGTGTGGCTGGGTTATGGAATAGACAGACTGATGGTCAGCATTGTATCCAGCTCTGTTCTTGACTCAGGCACATGGGGAGAGGGTATCCAGCATCACCTAAACAACATACACCTGTAGTGAAATGGAGGTTGTCCCTTGTAGGAAAATCATAGGCAGTTATCACTAAGTGAACTGGGGCAAGCAAGGGCCACACACCTGCCTTTCTTTGCAAATAGCCTTTCTCATGCCAGAAAGGCTGGCTCTTGCTTTAGTCCCACTTGACTCTGTAAAGCACCAAACCAGCTGTCTTCATTCTTTAGTCTCCTTAGGAAATGTAAGTAATAATGCCTGTATTAAATTCTATTAAAACAGTGGTTTTGAATATATAAAATGGTATCATCTAATGGTGATAATTCCTTTCAGAGGTGACTTTTAGCACCTCCATCGGTTAGCTTGGAAGACTGAGCTCACTTTTAGTACAGTATTCCTGGCTGGAATCTTTTTCCTGAGGATCTCGTTTTGTACCTTCATATATTTGCATATGTTTCAATATAATATGCATAAGACTGAAGGCCTTTTTTTAAACTAATCTGTTTTTATTATACCAGTTCAGTTCAGTCACTCAGTCGTGCCCAACTCTGCGACCCCATGGACTGCAGCACGCCAGGCTTCCCTGTCCTTCACCATCTTCTGGAAATTGCTCAAACTCATGTCCATTGACTCAGTGATGCCATACAACCATCTCGTCCTCTGTCGTCCCCTTCTCCTTTTGCCATTTATTTTTCCTAACATCAGGGTCTTTTCCAATGAGTCACATCTTTGCATCAGGTGACTCAGGTATTGGAGCTTCAGCTTCAGCATCAGTTCTTCCAATGAATATACAGGGTTGATTATACCAATTAAGGTCAGAATTTCTTTATTTCTTATCTCTTCATTTCTTACTACATATTCACTACCTGTGACTGGATATCAGAACCTTATAGCCAGAGACTGCACATAAGTTTCAATCATTTCGACAGGAAGGCCCAATGAGATAATGTATGCCAAGCTCTTTGTAAACTAAAAAGTACTTTTATATATAATCAATTAAAAGATGAAATTTTGCTTAGCTAGAGCTTTATAATTGATTGTCTGGTTATACTGTGCTTAATAACCACCTGTCTATGTTTTGTATTTTGTTAGCAGATATAATTTTTTTGCCAATAAAATATTTAGAATCACTTTGTATAATGTCAAAATGACAAAGAGAGCTCTGTTGGCCTAGGTAGCTCTAAAATTCCTAATGACTTAGAGCGTTGCCAGATTTTGCATGTAAAAATACAGAATACCCAGTTAAATGTGAATCGGGTAAAGAATGAATGATTTTTAGTATAAGCCTATCCCGCATATTGCAAGCAATTTTACCTGGTATATGTATGTATGCCTAGTCACTCAACTCATGTCTGACTTTTTGCGACCACATGGGCTGCAGCCTGCCAGGCTCCTCTGACCATGGGGATTCTCCAGGCAAGAATACTGGAGTGGGTTGCCATGCCCACCTCTAGGGGATCTTCCCAACTCAGGGATCGAACTCAGGAGGTCTCCTACATTCCAGACAGATTCTAAGCCACCAGAGAAACCCTTTATCTGGTAATCTCACTATAAGTATCAGTGGACTGTGAGTAGAAATCAGTATCTAATTTGTTTTTATATTTACAGATCCTAGTATAATGCCTGAACTATAGCAAGTGCCTAATACATGATTCTGGGATAAAGCAATCATTAGTATATTTATTTGGAAAACTGTTGATCATGTGACAAGCTTTCTGAGCTTTCAGCAGACTTTCTGAGCTTCAGTTTGCTCATTGGTTGAGTGAAGATAATGGAAACTATATGCCTCACTGGTTAATGGAAAGAAAATATGAAATGGGATATATGAGCAGTCTTTATAAGTTGTTAAAGGAATCTGCATATGTGCTACAAAGGTGTTAGAAACAGCACAAGGGATAGAGCTGCTCAGGTGACTCAGGTATTGGAGCTTCATTGATCTTAAAACTAACCAATTAAGGTCAGAATTTCTTTATTTCTTATCTCTTCATTTCTTACTACATATTCACTACCTGTGACTGGATATCAGAACCTTATAGCCAGAGACTGCACATAAGTTTCAATCATTTCGACAGGAAGGCCCAATGAGATAATGTATGCCAAGCTCTTTGTAAACTAAAAAGTACTTTTATATATAATCAATTAAAAGATGAAATTTTGCTTAGCTAGAGCTTTATAATTGATTGTCTGGTTATACTGTGCTTAATAACCACCTGTCTATGTTTTGTATTTTGTTAGCAGATATAATTTTTTTGCCAATAAAATATTTAGAATCACTTTGTATAATGTCAAAATGACAAAGAGAGCTCTGTTGGCCTAGGTAGCTCTAAAATTCCTAATGACTTAGAGCGTTGCCAGATTTTGCATGTAAAAATACAGAATACCCAGTTAAATGTGAATCGGGTAAAGAATGAATGATTTTTAGTATAAGCCTATCCCGCATATTGCAAGCAATTTTACCTGGTATATGTATGTATGCCTAGTCACTCAACTCATGTCTGACTTTTTGCGACCACATGGGCTGCAGCCTGCCAGGCTCCTCTGACCATGGGGATTCTCCAGGCAAGAATACTGGAGTGGGTTGCCATGCCCACCTCTAGGGGATCTTCCCAACTCAGGGATCGAACTCAGGAGGTCTCCTACATTCCAGACAGATTCTAAGCCACCAGAGAAACCCTTTATCTGGTAATCTCACTATAAGTATCAGTGGACTGTGAGTAGAAATCAGTATCTAATTTTTTTTTATATTTACAGATCCTAGTATAATGCCTGAACTATAGCAAGTGCCTAATACATGATTCTGGGATAAAGCAATCATTAGTATATTTATTTGGAAAACTGTTGATCATGTGACAAGCTTTCTGAGCTTTCAGCAGACTTTCTGAGCTTCAGTTTGCTCATTGGTTGAGTGAAGATAATGGAAACTATATGCCTCACTGGTTAATGGAAAGAAAATATGAAATGGGATATATGAGCAGTCTTTATAAGTTGTTAAAGGAATCTGCATATGTGCTACAAAGGTGTTAGAAACAGCACAAGGGATAGAGCTGCTGAGAATGGTATTTGCAGTGTAGACTGAGATAGCGTAGAAAGTACATTTTCACAAGGTTTCAGTAAAATTTGCACATGTAGTAAGTAAATCCAGTGTACAAAAACCAGTTCCTCTCAGGCTGCTTTTCTTTTCCCCTGGAGGGACGGGTTTCTGCCGGAAACTAAACTGTGCCTAACTCCTTCTGGGTCTCTTAAATCCCTACATGCCCATCTCTGCTCCCTTCATGTTTCAGGCTGTGAAATTTGGTGACTGTGAAGCAATTAGTAAGGTCTTTTGTGGAAGTTCTGGATAATTTCCTTGAAGCATCTGTTAAAAGCATACGAAACCTACTTCAACAGATCAACCGTAAAATTTTAAATGAAACTAAAAGCTATTTTACTTCAGCTGGTAGAACCAGGAAGCTATGAGTTAAGGCTTGTTGCTCCCTTGCTTTGCTACCATTTTCACATGCCACCAATATAGTGTAGTGAGTAGTTTTTTAGGTTCTATGTGTGTTGGCAGATTACATACACTGGCATAAATGAGTTGACGCAGTTTCTCAAATGTATTTAAAATTGCCCTCAGAAATCAAAACAGCTCATTAGCTACTGAGGATGTATTTGTAATTCCTGGGAAATAATTCCTTTTGGCATTTCAAGTGTGGCGTATTAAGCTACCATCCTTAAGGTCTTTCTGAATTTCAGTTTCACAGATGCTTCCTGATGAAACATCTGTATCTTTCACTGGCTCTGTTTCTTCATGTCTAGATGCATTAAGTCTTGGGGCTCAAAACTGTTTCTTTTTGAAGCTCTCCTGATGTCTAAACTGATGTCACCCAAACCTACAGCAATTTAAAAAGGTCTCCATGACAATTCCCATATTTCTCCAGTCCTGTGTTATTTTCTGAGCAACAGACTATACAGCCCCACAGGATTCAGTCCTTGAAGCCTACCCTTCTCCACATTCCAACGGGTCCTACTCTCTCCAGTATTTGTTCTTCCACTGCTCAGTGATATTCATCCAGTTGCAAAAGCTAGACATTTGGGGATTCTTCTTAACGGGGTTCCCTGCTCATCTCCTGCCCTGGACTGAATAATCTCTCCTCTCACCCAGCTTGGGTTGGATAATGTATCACCAGTTCTTGTCAGGTCTGTCTCCAAATTGTCTCAGTCCTGGCTATTTACCTTTATCCTAACTCACCGAATGTAGCCAAATCCACCACCATCTCTCACCTGAACTCTCCATTCCATTATGGTCCATTCTCCACAAAACTACGCCAGTGACCCTTTTAAATCATAAATAAGATCAGGTGACTTCCCTGTTTAAAACCACCCAAGAGCTTTAAATTAGTATCAGGAAAACAATTCATAAAGCTGGCTGTTCGACCTTTCTTTCACACTTGTGTCTTTCTCATTCACTACATTCTAGCCACGTAAGAATTTTCTCTGATGAATCATGCTATGCCCTGACATAGGACCTTTGCAGACGCTTCCCTCTCTGTGGACTGGCCAGCCTGCACCCACTTCACAACTTCTTGTCATGCAGATCTTTCAGCTCAAACATCATTTCTACACCCTGGAATGTTAGCACCGTAAGGATAGGGACCTTGTCTATATTGTTTACTGACATATCCCTATCACCTTGTACAGAGCTGGCATATTCTAGACATTAAATTTTGCACAATAAATAAAAAAAGGGAAAATGAATGAAAACTAGCTTAGGTCTGGCCCCTCGGTTATGCAATCCTGTGACATCTTTTTTTCTCCACATTTAACATAATTTTTACTTTGTTACTGAGACTACTTGTTTGGTTTCATCTCTCCATCTGGCCTCATGAAAGCAGGAATCATGAATGATTTTGCTTCCCATTTTATTTGCAGAATCTGGTGCATTCCTAGCCTATTGTGAGTGTTCACTCTCCATTGGCTCCTGAGTTTTTGATCCTTGTCCCACTTGACCCTCAACAGCCTTGGACCCAGCTAGGCATGCTGTCCTTCGTAAGGCATTCTCTCCTTCTATTTCATCATTTCAGCTCATCTTCCTCCTTCTCTGGTCTCCTTTTTCTCACTGCCATATGTGGGATCTGTTTCTTCTCTCGGTTACTTAAAATTAATGTTCCAACTGGGGAGATTCATACAATGGACTACTCCTCAGTACTAAAAAGGACAGGCTACTGATACACAGAGTTGAATGATGATGCTGTGGCAGGCTTTAGGGGTGATGAAGCTGTTGTGTGTCCTGACTGTGTTGGTGGTTGGACACATCTATACATAAAATTTTTGGTGAAGCATTCACAGCATGTCTCTGTACAACTTTTGCACCTTCTATGTGAGTTTTAAATTATTTCAAAATAAAGGTTTTTAAAGTATCTGTGGGGCTCTGCAGGAGGCCTGCTTTTCTGTACTTCCTGCAGGCTCTCCCTGTGAGTTCTCAGCTGCTCCTATGACTGTAGTCTTGCTGTTGATGCCCCTGAGCTCCATCCCTCTTTCCAGGGCTCCAGAGTTGGACACCAAGTGCACAGCAACCTAACAAAGCTATCTGTGCTGGTTGTGGGTAAATGGATGCCTATACAGTGGTAATTTCTCTGATCACTAAAGGAGAAAATTCTGTTTTTTTTTTCTATTTGTGGAAACACTTTAATCTTGAAGGTTCTGTATGAATTAATCACTTTCATCAAATTTAGAAAGTGTACCCTGTGTCAGTCTTGCTGCGTGATTTGAACAGTCCAGTCAACATTTTCCCATAGATTCTTCTGTATTTGCTTCCTTCTGGTTGCATCATGGAAATACTATGCCTTGGTTTCAGATACATTTGTATGTGTGTCTGTATATATGTAGAGATATACATCTATACATTTCTGTATCTTTAGAAAGGTAAAGGCAGCTCAGTGACCCTGCTATATTTTAAGTGGAAAGCAATCTTGTTTTCCCCTTTCACTTTGCATAGTCTCCCATGGTGCCTGACAATTAAGAGAAACATTTCAGCAGAGGTCAAACATTGTTTGAATTTGTGGCAACTGGTTTCCCAGGGAAACGGCACATCCATACTTGCAGCCTTCAGCAGCACATTCAGAACGGCATCTAGACATCAACCATAGCTGGGTGTTGACTATAGAATAGGAGACTCAAAATGAACTCGGAGAGCCCTCTGTGAACAGGGGAACCATCTCAAAAGATGAAGAAATATTTGCAAAAGTGGTGCCCTTAGCATCCTACCGGGTTTCTGAACGAAGCTCACCCCTGTCAGATGGTAAATGCTGTTCTCCTGGGCAGGTGCCCTTCTCTGCGTGGGAGTTTTCGTGCTCCCTGTGCTCATCACTGTGTTTATTCTCTGTAAAAATCCTTCAAGTCTAGTTGAAATTATCTGTTGCCCATGTACAGTTTTTACTTACATATTTAGCAGTTCGAAAATGAAGATTGCCCTAGGGAAAATTTGTTAAACTTCCCCTAAAAGAAAACTTCAAAAAGTTGCTTAAACTTTTGGACTTATTTAGGTATTTGTTTATAGAAGCCTGAACCCTCTTATGACAGAGGTCTCTTTGACTTGACTGATATTTCAGGAATTAGTTGTTGTTCTTTTCAAGTGTAGATAAGGAAAGTAGACAAAGTAAGACTTCTTTCAGCATTTGAAGAAAAGATGTGTGTTTTCTTACAGAGTTGAATTAAGATCTTTGTTAGTGTAACTAGTATTTCATAGGCGTGTGAGTTGAGCTTAATTCTAAAGTACGAAAAGGAAGATTAACTGTTTAAGATGAAACTGTCAGTCCTTTGACACACAGATATTAACTAATACTGAATCTGATAGACTAATACATTAAAGGCTGGTTTTGAAGTTACTTTTAAAAAAATTTATTTGTTTAAAATTCATTTGGCCATGCAAGATCTTTAGTTGCAGCATGTGGGATCTCGTTTCCTGACCAGGCATCAGACCTGGGCTCCCTGCACTGGGAGCATGGAGTCATAGCCATTGGCCCACCGAGGAAGTCCTGGAGGTTATTATTTTTTCAAAAACAATTAAAATTCTGTCTTTACCAACACTACCTATATTAAATTAGACATTAACATTTTCAGTTCTGGATTGGCAACTGGTTTCCCAGGGAAACGGCACATCCATACTTGCAGCCTTCAGCAGCACATTCAGAACGGCATCTAGACATCAACCATAGCTGGGTGTTGACTATAGAATAGGAGACTCAAAATGAACTCGGAGAGCCCTCTGTGAACAGGGGAACCATCTCAAAAGATGAAGAAATATTTGCAAAAGTGGTGCCCTTAGCATCCTACCGGGTTTCTGAACGAAGCTCACCCCTGTCAGATGGTAAATGCTGTTCTCCTGGGCAGGTGCCCTTCTCTGCGTGGGAGTTTTCGTGCTCCCTGTGCTCATCACTGTGTTTATTCTCTGTAAAAATCCTTCAAGTCTAGTTGAAATTATCTGTTGCCCATGTACAGTTTTTACTTACATATTTAGCAGTTCGAAAATGAAGATTGCCCTAGGGAAAATTTGTTAAACTTCCCCTAAAAGAAAACTTCAAAAAGTTGCTTAAACTTTTGGACTTATTTAGGTATTTGTTTATAGAAGCCTGAACCCTCTTATGACAGAGGTCTCTTTGACTTGACTGATATTTCAGGAATTAGTTGTTGTTCTTTTCAAGTGTAGATAAGGAAAGTAGACAAAGTAAGACTTCTTTCAGCATTTGAAGAAAAGATGTGTGTTTTCTTACAGAGTTGAATTAAGATCTTTGTTAGTGTAACTAGTATTTCATAGGCGTGTGAGTTGAGCTTAATTCTAAAGTACGAAAAGGAAGATTAACTGTTTAAGATGAAACTGTCAGTCCTTTGACACACAGATATTAACTAATACTGAATCTGATAGACTAATACATTAAAGGCTGGTTTTGAAGTTACTTTTTAAAAAATTTATTTGTTTAAAATTCATTTGGCCATGCAAGATCTTTAGTTGCAGCATGTGGGATCTCGTTTCCTGACCAGGCATCAGACCTGGGCTCCCTGCACTGGGAGCATGGAGTCATAGCCATTGGCCCACCGAGGAAGTCCTGGAGGTTATTATTTTTTCAAAAACAATTAAAATTCTGTCTTTACCAACACTACCTATATTAAATTAGACATTAACATTTTCAGTTCTGGATTGGCAAGCCAATAGTGTCTTTATTTGAGATTGGAATATTTTAGAATTACTAAGAACTGTTTTATAAATATTATATTCAAGAATAAGCAGTAAAGCAATTTCTGTTATAGTACTCCTTGGGTTCATCTGAGAGACTGTATATGGCCTTCCTAGTTCCTTGATGAATAAGAATAAATATTAAATTAATTAGGCAAAAAGCTCAGCAAAACTACAAATGTAATAAAATAATACAAAATTTTAACTAAAAATATCTTGTTTTTAAAAAAGGAGCTGCATTATTTCCAGTAGATATAATTTCATAAGCAATGAGCTAACCAAGTTTTGCATAGTCCTGATTTAAGGAATAAATGCTATGGCTAGATAGCATACTAACTCTCGATATTTGACATGTGGGTAAATGCTTACAACGGCAGGTTAAATGTTCTTCCTCAGTCTTACTTCTCTACTCAAAATGTATTCCACTAGTTTGTTTGTGAGAATACAATGCTTTTAAACTCCAATCTGGCCCATGTCCAACTGATTATAAAACATAAACTACTTGAATCCCAAATAATGAAGTTTTACTTCCAACCTAAAACAAGTTATGGGGTCTGAAGTTTTCCATTACTTCCAATTAGTAAAGTAGGAAAATATATTACTTTTCAAGCTGCTGATTTTACACACAAAAGACCGTATTTTGTTAATCATATGTTGCATTTGCCTTTGGATGGGTTTGTGCTGTAATTTGCTAAGATGTAGAGGAATAAGAAGTGGAGCATTTAAGTTCTGTGTTGTTACCTGTCTGTCCTCTTGCCTTTAACCAGGAACCCACACTTTACATTCCTTGGGGGTAAAACTGTGATATTTTTCTTCGAAAAATTCCCAATCTTTCCCTTCTCCTTGGTAACCACAAGTCTGTTCTCTATGTCTGTGAGTCTGTTTCTGTTTCTCAGATATGTTCACTTATGTCATATTTTAGATTTCACACATAAGCGATATTGTATGGTGTTTGTCTTTCTGACTTACTTTGTTTAGTGTGACACTCTTTAGCTCTGTCCATGTTGCTGCACATGGCCTTATTTCATTCTTTATTATTATTATTATTATTATAAATGTATTTGTTTGGTTGCACTGGGTCTTAGTTATGGTACATAGGATCTAGTTCCCTGACCAAGGATTGAACCCAGGTCCCCAGAATTGGGAGCACAGAGTCTTAGCCACTGGACCACCAGGGAAATCCCTATTTCATTCTTTTTTGTGGCTGAGTAATATTCCATTATCTATCACATCTTTACCCCTTCATCTGTCGATGGACATTTACTGCCTCCATTTCTTAAACCACAAATGGAATAATTCATGTTTGAGGATCTCTAGTATTCTATATAGCTTTTTTAGGCCTGTTAGCACTTACTGATGGTTCTTAAACTTTTGGGAGACATGGTTTCCCTGTTGTGTGTTGATTAAAGGTTATGGAATATCTTCCCAGTAAAATGCACATGAATATAACATTTGGGGGCTCCTGAAGTCCCCAGATGTCCCTGGACCCTGGATAAAGAGCCCTTGATGAAGCACAGACGTCTTTCCATGTGTGAGTTCAGATGTGAGTTGTAAAGAATAATTACTGAGAGTTTATGCCTTGCATGATCCTTTAAGTCAAACATACAAAGTCTTTTAACATTTTATTTAATAGTCTTAGCCACATGATCGATCGGTTTTACTCATGTCCTAGTAGTTAAATGTCAGAAAGAAACAAGTAAGACTAGTTTTAAATCTTCTTGGATCTCACTTGATAGGACTTTGTTACTTAAATGCAAAAAAGAAATAAATCTCACCATAAGATACCAGGACTTCCCTGGTGGCTCAGATAATAAAGAATGTGCCTGTAATGCAGGAGACACAAGTTTGATCTCTGAGTTGGGAAGATTCCCTGAAGAAGTGAATAGCTAGAATTCCCTGACACACTTTACATTCCTTGGGGTAAAACTGTGATATTTTTCTTGAAAATCCCAATCTTTCCTTCTCCTTGGTAACCACAAGTCTGTTCTCTATGTCTGTGAGTCTGTTTCTGTTTCTCAGATATGTTCACTTATGTCATATTTTAGATTTCACACATAAGCGATATTGTATGGTGTTTGTCTTTCTGACTTACTTTGTTTAGTGTGACACTCTTTAGCTCTGTCCATGTTGCTGCACATGGCCTTATTTCATTCTTTATTATTATTATTATTATTATAAATGTATTTGTTTGGTTGCACTGGGTCTTAGTTATGGTACATAGGATCTAGTTCCCTGACCAAGGATTGAACCCAGGTCCCCAGAATTGGGAGCACAGAGTCTTAGCCACTGGACCACCAGGGAAATCCCTATTTCATTCTTTTTTGTGGCTGAGTAATATTCCATTATCTATCACATCTTTACCCCTTCATCTGTCGATGGACATTTACTGCCTCCATTTCTTAAACCACAAATGGAATAATTCATGTTTGAGGATCTCTAGTATTCTATATAGCTTTTTTAGGCCTGTTAGCACTTACTGATGGTTCTTAAACTTTTGGGAGACATGGTTTCCCTGTTGTGTGTTGATTAAAGGTTATGGAATATCTTCCCAGTAAAATGCACATGAATATAACATTTGGGGGCTCCTGAAGTCCCCAGATGTCCCTGGACCCTGGATAAAGAGCCCTTGATGAAGCACAGACGTCTTTCCATGTGTGAGTTCAGATGTGAGTTGTAAAGAATAATTACTGAGAGTTTATGCCTTGCATGATCCTTTAAGTCAAACATACAAAGTCTTTTAACATTTTATTTAATAGTCTTAGCCACATGATCGATCGGTTTTACTCATGTCCTAGTAGTTAAATGTCAGAAAGAAACAAGTAAGACTAGTTTTAAATCTTCTTGGATCTCACTTGATAGGACTTTGTTACTTAAATGCAAAAAAGAAATAAATCTCACCATAAGATACCAGGACTTCCCTGGTGGCTCAGATAATAAAGAATGTGCCTGTAATGCAGGAGACACAAGTTTGATCTCTGAGTTGGGAAGATTCCCTGAAGAAGTGAATAGCTACCCACTCCCATATTCTTGCCTGGAGAATCCCATGGACAGAGGAGCCTGGTGGGCTACAGTCCATGGCGTAGTGAAGAGTTGGACTTGATTGAGCAACTAATGCTTTTATTTTCACCATAAAACAGCATCGGGCTTCCCCTGGTGGTCCAGTGGGTAAGGACACCGCCTTGCAGTGCAAGGGGCACCGGTTCGATCCCTGGCCTGGGAAGATCCCACGTGCCGCGGAGCGGCTGGACCGATGTGTCCAATTACCGAGTCCGAGCTCTGGAGTGCATGTGCCTAGAGCCGGTGCTCTGCAACGACAGTGGCGGCCCACAGGAGCCAAAAGAACAAAGACAGATGAAAATAGAGAAATGAAAGGCCAATAGAAGTGGTCTGCCCATCCCCCTCCCTCCCCAGCCCACCCCCCAAAAAAGATAAATAAATAAAATTTAAAAAAAAAAAAAAAAACAGCATCATTGGTGATGCTAGTGGTAATGAACCAACCTGCCAATGCAAGAGATATAAGAGATGCTGGTTTGATTCCCTGGGTCAGAAAAGCCTTCTGGAAAAGGAAATGGTAACCCACTCCAATATTCATACCTGGAGAATCCCATGGACAGAGCAGCCTGGTGGGCTACAGTCCACAGGATCACAAAGAGTCAACATAACTAAAGCAACTTAGCATGCACTGTTTACTCCATGAACGAGCAGACTCTACCACATACTGATGGCATCTTTAAAGTCCTTTCTGTTGCCTACATACTAAGTAAGGATTTATATTCTTTTTTTGGATAACAAACATTTAATTTTCAAAAAATCAAATGCAGCGATTATGATCTGTAAATGGTATGCAGCATGTCCAGGTTCCCTACTGTGCTGCTTAGTGAACTCTTCCTTTTGGGCTCCTGCTTGTTTCAGCCCCATGCCTGGCTGGATATCTCTGCTGTGGCTCACACAGATCTACTCTCTCTCTCCCAACACCGTGCTTATCTGTACTGTTGCAATTGCCTGTCTTCTGATTTTTATTTTCCCTGAAATACTTTAAGCCCTGTGAGGGACCAACATTCTCAGAGTTATTTTCCTAGTATTGAAGATAGAACCTAACACATGCATGGCACATGGTAAATGTTTGTTGAGTGAATGAATAATGCACAGAACATTGTGTATGAAAGATACCTCTAATCAGGTGACTCTGTCATGCCTTTGTAAAGAAGAAGCACAATTAGAATGACCCAAAGAGGTTTTTACTCATCACACCTTGATAAGTAAGACTTGCAGCCCATTTGACCTCAAACCAGGGAGCCTGCAGTACTTCTCTGTCATAATTCTGTAAAATTATTTTCTTGCCTCCGCTCTGAGAGTGTACATGGTGCATGCTTGTGCTAAGTTGATTCAGTCATGTTCTACTCTTTGTGACCCTATGGACTGTAGATATCCAGGCTCCTCTGTCCATGGGATTCTCCAGGCAAGAATACTGGAGTGGGTTGCCATTTCCTCCTCTGGGACTCTCCCTGACCCAGGGATTGAACCTGAGTCTCTTGACATCTCCTGCATTGGCAGGTGGGTTGGTTGATGTTCTCAGTAGATCAAGAGAACTCTTACTAAATTAAGAGAATGGGACAAATTGCAGTTTGGAAAGACGAGAAAGTTTTGGAGATGGATAGTAGTGATAATGAACGACATGAATGCATTTATTGCCACTAGACTGTATCTTAAAATGGTTAAAATGGCAAATTTTATGATACATCCCAATGAAAAAATATAAAACAATAGCAGTAAGAACTTGATGTCAGGAAATGGCAGGTGGTTTCCAGTTTAAAATATAGGAGATCAAGAGGCAGAATAGTAAAAGTAACATTCAGGGGCAGTCAGGAGTTAAACTGACCACCAAGCCTAAGGAATCCTGGTCTCTGATACAATGGTCTTTTCAGACAAAACTCTAGAGCCAACCCTATCCCTTCACCATGCATAACTGACAGTCTAGAAGCCCCATAATGTTGTGTAAAGATGATCAACTTCACAATGTGTGCAGCAGACTTTAAAAACTCTGTCCTTTGATAAGTTTGTCATATATCCTGTTGGATTTTCTCTTGAAAATGGACCCCTTAATGCATACCTCTGCAAAGTATGAGCAGTTTTATATTTAAATTTCCAACATTCTCAGAGTTATTTTCCTAGTATTGAAGATAGAACCTAACACATGCATGGCACATGGTAAATGTTTGTTGAGTGAATGAATAATGCACAGAACATTGTGTATGAAAGATACCTCTAATCAGGTGACTCTGTCATGCCTTTGTAAAGAAGAAGCACAATTAGAATGACCCAAAGAGGTTTTTACTCATCACACCTTGATAAGTAAGACTTGCAGCCCATTTGACCTCAAACCAGGGAGCCTGCAGTACTTCTCTGTCATAATTCTGTAAAATTATTTTCTTGCCTCCGCTCTGAGAGTGTACATGGTGCATGCTTGTGCTAAGTTGATTCAGTCATGTTCTACTCTTTGTGACCCTATGGACTGTAGATATCCAGGCTCCTCTGTCCATGGGATTCTCCAGGCAAGAATACTGGAGTGGGTTGCCATTTCCTCCTCTGGGACTCTCCCTGACCCAGGGATTGAACCTGAGTCTCTTGACATCTCCTGCATTGGCAGGTGGGTTGGTTGATGTTCTCAGTAGATCAAGAGAACTCTTACTAAATTAAGAGAATGGGACAAATTGCAGTTTGGAAAGACGAGAAAGTTTTGGAGATGGATAGTAGTGATAATGAACGACATGAATGCATTTATTGCCACTAGACTGTATCTTAAAATGGTTAAAATGGCAAATTTTATGATACATCCCAATGAAAAAATATAAAACAATAGCAGTAAGAACTTGATGTCAGGAAATGGCAGGTGGTTTCCAGTTTAAAATATAGGAGATCAAGAGGCAGAATAGTAAAAGTAACATTCAGGGGCAGTCAGGAGTTAAACTGACCACCAAGCCTAAGGAATCCTGGTCTCTGATACAATGGTCTTTTCAGACAAAACTCTAGAGCCAACCCTATCCCTTCACCATGCATAACTGACAGTCTAGAAGCCCCATAATGTTGTGTAAAGATGATCAACTTCACAATGTGTGCAGCAGACTTTAAAAACTCTGTCCTTTGATAAGTTTGTCATATATCCTGTTGGATTTTCTCTTGAAAATGGACCCCTTAATGCATACCTCTGCAAAGTATGAGCAGTTTTATATTTAAATTTCTGTTTCTTATTCTTTCAGAGATTCTTACTTAGATGTTTTACTCCAGGTAAAGTTCCAAATACATTGATATTTTCCTGAAAAATATTCTTCCCTGTATCTAGCTATTATCCTAAAAATCCCTTCCTTAGAAGAAATATAGATCTATTTCTCAAATGTCATGGTGGAGCCCAGAGAAGATAACTTTTAGGGAGTTGAAGTGGAGATCCCTGTTGGGGTCATAAGCAAAGTCTCTAATTTTAACTTGTACTTAACTGGAAACAGAAGGGTGGTTGTTAATAAGTCACAGGTCTTCCTAAAAGTTAAAATTTTTACACTGAAATTTCCCATAGTCCCACTTTCTCACATTTTATAGAGGAGAACACCCAAATCTAAGAAGGTTAAGTGACTTTTCAAGTCCCCCAGCCTCTTCCCTTCACGCTGCCTTAGAAAGCATTCTTAGGCATTTGTTTACAATAGGAATTGTGTTCCTAAATGGCTGATGCACCATCTAGAAACCATTATGGGAATTCTTTGTTCCAAAATCTTGACCGCCACTGCCATTTTCACAGAGACAGACAAACAGAGAAATTCATATGCCATTTTCCTCTGCTGTGACAGCTTTCCTCTTTGTTTAAAATGATTCCTTGAGGTAGAATTCCATCTCTCTCTCATTTAAAAAAAAAAAAAAACAACAGCATGTATTTATTTATTTTATCTATGTTTGTCCTGGGTCTTCACTGCTACAGAAGGGGGCAATTTTTCATAATGTGCACAGGCTTCTCATTGAGATGACTTCTCTTGTAGCAGAACAGAGGCTTTAGGTGTGCAGGTTTCAGTAGTTGCAGCCTCCATTTGGGTGGCTTTCACTGCTACAGAAGGCTTTAGGGCACAAACTGACCACCAAGCCTAATCCTGGTCTCTGATACAATGGTCTTTTCAGACAAAACTCTAGCATAACTGAACAGTCTAGAAGCCCCATAATGTTGTGTAAAGATGATCAACTTCACAATGTGTGCAGCAGACTTTAAAAACTCTGTCCTTTGATAAGTTTGTCATATATCCTGTTGGATTTTCTCTTGAAAATGGACCCCTTAATGCATACCTCTGCAAAGTATGAGCAGTTTTATATTTAAATTTCTGTTTCTTATTCTTTCAGAGATTCTTACTTAGATGTTTTACTCCAGGTAAAGTTCCAAATACATTGATATTTTCCTGAAAAATATTCTTCCCTGTATCTAGCTATTATCCTAAAAATCCCTTCCTTAGAAGAAATATAGATCTATTTCTCAAATGTCATGGTGGAGCCCAGAGAAGATAACTTTTAGGGAGTTGAAGTGGAGATCCCTGTTGGGGTCATAAGCAAAGTCTCTAATTTTAACTTGTACTTAACTGGAAACAGAAGGGTGGTTGTTAATAAGTCACAGGTCTTCCTAAAAGTTAAAATTTTTACACTGAAATTTCCCATAGTCCCACTTTCTCACATTTTATAGAGGAGAACACCCAAATCTAAGAAGGTTAAGTGACTTTTCAAGTCCCCCAGCCTCTTCCCTTCACGCTGCCTTAGAAAGCATTCTTAGGCATTTGTTTACAATAGGAATTGTGTTCCTAAATGGCTGATGCACCATCTAGAAACCATTATGGGAATTCTTTGTTCCAAAATCTTGACCGCCACTGCCATTTTCACAGAGACAGACAAACAGAGAAATTCATATGCCATTTTCCTCTGCTGTGACAGCTTTCCTCTTTGTTTAAAATGATTCCTTGAGGTAGAATTCCATCTCTCTCTCATTTAAAAAAAAAAAAAAACAACAGCATGTATTTATTTATTTTATCTATGTTTGTCCTGGGTCTTCACTGCTACAGAAGGGGGCAATTTTTCATAATGTGCACAGGCTTCTCATTGAGATGACTTCTCTTGTAGCAGAACAGAGGCTTTAGGTGTGCAGGTTTCAGTAGTTGCAGCCCATGGGGGCTCAGTAGTTGTGGCTCATGGGCTTAGTTGTCCCACAGCATGTGAGAATCTTCCTGAACCCATGTCACCTCCCTTGGCAGATGGCTTTTTAGCCACTAGACCATCAGGGAAGTCCAATACAAACACGCATAGATAGAGAGACAGACAGACAGACAGACAGACAGAGACATGCATACACACACATATACTTGTTAGGCTTCACTAAATGTGAGTTGTAGCATGTGGGATCTGGTTCCCCCACCAGAGAAGTCTCCACATGCAGTTTTTACTCTATTTCCAGTTCCTTTTTCAACCTCTTGTTAGAGCTCTCATTAAAATCTCTCTTGTTTGCTTTGTTTCTCATCCATCCTCTTTTTTTCTTCAATCTTCTGTTCCCTAACAACTATCCTCTTGAAGTTCAGCATTTGTGAACTAGAAGAAATGGTTGTCACTGTTGATAGGCTGTCCTAAGGTCTGATGGGAAATGAAGTCTTTGGGAAATACGCCAATGTTTCTCGCAGGATGCCCTCTACTAATACCTACAGCAATAATATCTACTTCTTCCTTTTCCTTAAATGAAATCTACTTTTTTTCAACCACAAACTTTCAGGATCAATATAAAACTGTTTTTAGTCAATGTCTCTTGTTATGCTTAATGACTGTGCCTCCCTATAGTATTTTAGCAATATTATGCACTAAAATAGAATTTCAGTACCAATTTGAGGTCAAGTCACAATTTATAACTTTGCTTATATGGTGAAAGACATTTAGAGTTGGGAAATATGAGGTAAGAGACAGACAAACAGAGAAATTCATATGCCATTTTCCTCTGCTGTGACAGCTTTCCTCTTTGTTTAAAATGATTCCTTGAGGTAGAATTCCATCTCTCTCTCATTTAAAAAAAAAAAAAAACAACAGCATGTATTTATTTATTTTATCTATGTTTGTCCTGGGTCTTCACTGCTACAGAAGGGGGCAATTTTTCATAATGTGCACAGGCTTCTCATTGAGATGACTTCTCTTGTAGCAGAACAGAGGCTTTAGGTGTGCAGGTTTCAGTAGTTGCAGCCCATGGGGGCTCAGTAGTTGTGGCTCATGGGCTTAGTTGTCCCACAGCATGTGAGAATCTTCCTGAACCCATGTCACCTCCCTTGGCAGATGGCTTTTTAGCCACTAGACCATCAGGGAAGTCCAATACAAACACGCATAGATAGAGAGACAGACAGACAGACAGACAGACAGAGACATGCATACACACACATATACTTGTTAGGCTTCACTAAATGTGAGTTGTAGCATGTGGGATCTGGTTCCCCCACCAGAGAAGTCTCCACATGCAGTTTTTACTCTATTTCCAGTTCCTTTTTCAACCTCTTGTTAGAGCTCTCATTAAAATCTCTCTTGTTTGCTTTGTTTCTCATCCATCCTCTTTTTTTCTTCAATCTTCTGTTCCCTAACAACTATCCTCTTGAAGTTCAGCATTTGTGAACTAGAAGAAATGGTTGTCACTGTTGATAGGCTGTCCTAAGGTCTGATGGGAAATGAAGTCTTTGGGAAATACGCCAATGTTTCTCGCAGGATGCCCTCTACTAATACCTACAGCAATAATATCTACTTCTTCCTTTTCCTTAAATGAAATCTACTTTTTTTCAACCACAAACTTTCAGGATCAATATAAAACTGTTTTTAGTCAATGTCTCTTGTTATGCTTAATGACTGTGCCTCCCTATAGTATTTTAGCAATATTATGCACTAAAAATAGAATTTCAGTACCAATTTGAGGTCAAGTCACAATTTATAACTTTGCTTATATGGTGAAAGACATTTAGAGTTGGGAAATACTGCAGTTTATGAGTCAGATTCTGTCTATAGTATATGCCTTGGTTTAAGTAAAATTCAATCAGTAAACATGTTCTAAGAGCCTTCTGGGTGAAAGCATTACCCTTGGGTTCTATAATGTTCCTCAGATTAACTAACAGTGAAATACATTATCTCATCTAATCCTTACAACAGCTCTCCCAGGGAAATAAGATTTTATTCCTTGACAGTGAAGAAACTGAGGCTTGGGAAGGAAAGACCATTTTTTCAAGAGTACCACACTGGTGAGAGGCAGAGCTGACAGTCCATCTTAGGATGTCTGCCTTCCAGTCTGAGCTCATTCCCCTGTGCTGTGGTGCAGAAATTATATTATACCAGGAACTTGTGTCAAGCTGGACCTTAGCAAATCTTTGGAAGTTGTGATGTTGGTAGCTTCCAGGGAAAGATAAGAATTTTCGTTAAATATCAAATGGGAAAAAATTCCTTCCCAGTGCTCCATGACAACCTAGAGGGGTGGGATAGAGTGGAAGGTGGGAGGAGGTTCATTGATAAGGAAAGCAGGTCTTACCTTCTCAGGGGAGTAGATGACAGATTCTCCTTTTGAGACTTTGTAAATATCAAGCCTCATGTGTTTCACTTTGATCTAACCCCCTGATGGAGCCAGACATACAATGGATTATATAATTACTCTGTTAAGATTTGCCAAAAAAGCCTGGCGAGCTGATTCTATTCTATGCACCTGCTGATCAGACCAGCTCAGCATGGGTATTAATGATCACCATCCAGAAGGCAGAAGCAGGGATACAAAAGCAGTTGTGTCCTTGCGGCCCAGATCTTAAATGTGATAGTTTCTTAGAGTCAAATGCACCCAATGTTCATGGGAGATCTAAAAGTAATTGCCATGCAGTTGCCATCCCATGCTTACATTTCAAAAATCCAAGTATAAGGAGACTGCTGATATATCTGGAGTTTATTATGTTTCCTGCTAATCAACCAATTTCTTAAGTACTTACTGAATAGTCACTGTGTACCCAGTATGCATTCAGAGAGGCAAAAGAGATTCAAAAGAGGTAGAAATTGATTCTTGTCCTTAAGACATTTCTAATCTTGTCAATTTATTCATTTAATCATTAAACAAATATTTCTTGAGCATGTGAGGATGATAAGCCATATACACATTAAAATTATTGAACAGAGTAGAGCATAGTTAGGTGCTATACTTAGTTTCTCCTCAAGTGCCAGGCAACAAAACAAATGCTCAAAAAGCTACTCAATGCCATGACTGGGGACAGAGAAACAGGCAAGACAGAGCCGATATTATTAAGAAGCTGACAGCCAGGGAGAAAAATAAATAAATCAGAAGTTATAATATAGGTAATATAATTAGGTAAGTGTAGCAGAAGAGAGCAGATAGTCTATGCCCTTGAGGGTGGATAATGATTGAACTGAGTCTTGAAACTTAAATATGAGTTCATATTGGATGGAGAGAAATGTCCACTGCATGGCTGGAGAAAAGGCAAGCTTATGACTTGCTTGCAACAGCCTCAGAAGTCACAACTCCTCCTCCTGACTGTCCCACGAATTCCAGCTGCTTGCCATTATCCAAAAATGTTTCGTTAAATATCAAATGGGAAAAATTCCTTCCCAGTGCTCCATGACAACCTAGAGGGTGGGATAGAGTGGAAGGTGGGAGGAGGTTCATTGATAAGGAAAGCAGGTCTTACCTTCTCAGGGGAGTAGATGACAGATTCTCCTTTTGAGACTTTGTAAATATCAAGCCTCATGTGTTTCACTTTGATCTAACCCCCTGATGGAGCCAGACATACAATGGATTATATAATTACTCTGTTAAGATTTGCCAAAAAAGCCTGGCGAGCTGATTCTATTCTATGCACCTGCTGATCAGACCAGCTCAGCATGGGTATTAATGATCACCATCCAGAAGGCAGAAGCAGGGATACAAAAGCAGTTGTGTCCTTGCGGCCCAGATCTTAAATGTGATAGTTTCTTAGAGTCAAATGCACCCAATGTTCATGGGAGATCTAAAAGTAATTGCCATGCAGTTGCCATCCCATGCTTACATTTCAAAAATCCAAGTATAAGGAGACTGCTGATATATCTGGAGTTTATTATGTTTCCTGCTAATCAACCAATTTCTTAAGTACTTACTGAATAGTCACTGTGTACCCAGTATGCATTCAGAGAGGCAAAAGAGATTCAAAAGAGGTAGAAATTGATTCTTGTCCTTAAGACATTTCTAATCTTGTCAATTTATTCATTTAATCATTAAACAAATATTTCTTGAGCATGTGAGGATGATAAGCCATATACACATTAAAATTATTGAACAGAGTAGAGCATAGTTAGGTGCTATACTTAGTTTCTCCTCAAGTGCCAGGCAACAAAACAAATGCTCAAAAAGCTACTCAATGCCATGACTGGGGACAGAGAAACAGGCAAGACAGAGCCGATATTATTAAGAAGCTGACAGCCAGGGAGAAAAATAAATAAATCAGAAGTTATAATATAGGTAATATAATTAGGTAAGTGTAGCAGAAGAGAGCAGATAGTCTATGCCCTTGAGGGTGGATAATGATTGAACTGAGTCTTGAAACTTAAATATGAGTTCATATTGGATGGAGAGAAATGTCCACTGCATGGCTGGAGAAAAAGGCAAGCTTATGACTTGCTTGCAACAGCCTCAGAAGTCACAACTCCCTCCTCCCTGACTGTCCCACGAATTCCAGCTGCTTCAGTTGCCCTTGACTTTGATCTCTCTCTCCTCTGCTCAGTGGAACCCCAAGGCTATGCTCACATCACAGGGAGGAAACTATCCTCCTGTAAAAGCTGGAGCTCTCTGGGCTGACGTTGGGACCTTTTCTCAGTGACTGCACTCCTGTGCCACCTGTTGGCCATTTCCTGAAAACAGTTGCCTTGTGTTTGTCCAGTTTCCTTTTGTTTGCGATAGGAGAGTTAGTTCTGTACAAGTTAATTCGTCCTGGCTAGAACTTTCCCACATGTCTTGAATAACCCTTCATTCAACTCCGATGCATTCCACCTTCCAACTTCTCAAACCTCTGCCTCCATTCCTGTTCCTTTTATTTCCTTCACCTCCTCTCTGGTGAAACTGCTGTCGTGAATCATTTGTGACATCCCTTTTGCCATAGTCAGTGGGCATTTTTTTTCTGCCTTTGATCTGCCTGAGTGTTTGTTAGTATTTGATCTGGCTAACTGGTATCTCCGGTTTGAAACTCTTCTTCCAACAGTTGCTGCCTCTGACTCCCTCTTTTTCATGTCGTTTGCTGGCCTCAACTATTCCACCACCAGATAGCAGGTGTTCCCCAGGTCTGTTTCCAAGGGTGAATTTATTCATTTAGTCACTGGGCATCTACTCTGCGTTCACAGCATTAGATCGTTCATTTCCTGTCCTACCTTCCACTGAGTCTTTTATGCTAATGAAACCAACTTTTTTTTTTTTTCATTTATTTATTTATTTATTTATTTATTTATTTATTTATTTATTTTTGTACATGTATGTTCCCAGATCAATCAGATGCATATCCCTCGGCTCTCCCCCCACCCAGGTTCCTCCCCCCCATCCCTCCAGACCATTGCTCCAAGTGGTTGTAGGTACTCCTATTCCCCTAGCACAATGACAATAGCTAAAAAATATGGAACGCTTCACGAATTTGCGTGTCATCCTTGCGCAGGGGCCATGCTAATCTTCTCTGTATCGTTCCAATTTTAGTATATGTGCTGCCGAAGCGAGCACTAATGAAACCAACTTTGTGTGACCAATTCTCTCTTCACCCAAACTCACTTCAGAGCTCTCCAGTTGCTTCATATCTGGATATCCTGCCTCAAAATTGATCTGGCTTCTGTATCCTGTTTAACTTTGTTCATACCCTTCTTCCCTTTGTCTACTGTACTCCATCTACATCGACCTGAATTTAATTGCTAAAACACCAAACTCTTTCCCACTTCACATGCTTCCAGATTCACTTCTTCCCTCTGTTTCTGCATGTTTATCTTTTCCTCACCCTAAGACCTCAGTGTGAGAGACTTCCTTTGATAATCTACCTAGACCCTATAGGCATACCTTGGAGATACTGCAGGTTTGGTTCCACACCACCGCAATAAAGTGAATATCACAATGAAATGAGTTACATAAAGTTTTCAGTATTCTAGCACATATAAAATTTGTATTTATACTATATTGTAGTCTATTAATTGCTCAATAGCATTATGTCTAAGAAAACAATGTACATACTTTAATTTAAAGATATATTATTATCGGGACTTCTCTGGTGGTCCAGTGGTTGGGACTCCATGCTTTCAGTGAAGGGGGCGTGAGTTCAGTCCCTGGTCAGGGAACTAGGATCCCAAATGCTGCATGATTTGATCAAATAAATAAAACTTTTTTTAAAAAAGGAAAAATGCTTAAAAAATAAAACATTGGAGGCACCGTTTTAAAATATACATTATTGTTAAAAAAATGCTAACCATCACCTGATGATGCAGGATTGCCCTCAATTTGTAAAAACAAAAAAAGTTCAATATCTCCAAAGTTCCATAAAGTGAAGCACAATAAAGAGGTAATCTGTCATTTTCTATCCCTGCTCCTTCTTGCTTTCTTCATAGTACGATAATTTGTAATCTTGTTGATGTATTTCTTACTCATGTTTATATGTCTGTTTACTGATCCTAAGCTTCACAAAGTCTGAGACCATATCTGTTTTATCATTTCATCTCTGCTGGGCACTTAGCACAGTGCCTGGCACACAGTAGGTTCTCACTAAGCATTCATTGGATACATGAGTGAGCTCATACCCAGAGTCACTTTTCTTTTCTTCTCTATAGAAAGCTCCGCCACACCAGGTTTCCTATGTGTGGCAGTGATGTTTGAAACACAAACATATAAACCACAATCTTCCATATTCTGCAGTCTTTTGCTCATATATTAACAAAGAAAAAGTTTCTGAGACAAAATGAACACTGAGCTGAGAGAAACCAAAGACTAAGTTCTGTAGTTTGGGGCTTTGGGGAAAGGAGCTAGTTACAGAGTTTTTAAAGCTGGGATCACAGTTGGTCTCAAAGCGCAGATTCACTTCATTAGGGCTTAGTTTCACCATTGTTGAGTCCAGAGGGTATGGCTGACCCTCCAGACCACAGACAGCCATCAGGCTGCTTTCCAGCTGGTTTTGACCACTTTCTCAAGAAGTGGTTGCCCTGTAACTGTGGCTCCTTCTTCTGAGGTCTTAGTTTTTCATATCCTCCAGACCCAAGTTCCTCAGATCCTTAGTTCCATTAAGCCCATTAGCACTTTTCATGTTGGATAATAAATTCACCTGTTTTCCAGCCTCTTGGGCCCAATACATCATGAACCAAAGGCAGAGAGATTTGATCTTCACCTTCTTTTGTATCCTCTCTAACCGAGTTCAGTCTCTGGCATGCAAGGGGCCCCTCAGTAAAGGTTTCTGAATGAATGAATGCCCAGCCTCCCCTTGCCAAGACAATAGCAGCCAGGAAATTTAGTCTCTGGGCTCTAGGTATGTAGCTCAAGGTGTATCCAGAGTTTTCTCTCTGATATCAAATAATGCCCATCCTCACATGACTCCAACTCTGTGCAACCCTGGGGGCTGTGAGCATGTGGCAGTCAGAGGCAATGAGGGCATGGTGTCAGGGGGGAAGGATAGGGACAGCCAGAGGAGACAGGTTTAAGGAATGCATAGAAGGGATGCCAGCACAACCTTTTAATTTATTCCAGTGCCTGTGCAGTAAAGTTAAGTCATCTTCCAGACAGTATGAAAGTCAGGAGTGTGTATTCCACTCCATTAGATAAATTCAGGATTGGGAGAGGAGAGCATGCCTAACAAAATGTGAAAGCTAACTCTACAAGGGAGTTATGCTCACCTGTCAGTACCAGTCTTCCGTCATTTTTAGAAAGCTCCGCCACACCAGGTTTCCTATGTGTGGCAGTGATGTTGAAACACAAACATATAAACCACAATCTTCCATATTCTGCAGTCTTTTGCTCATATATTAACAAAGAAAAAGTTTCTGAGACAAAATGAACACTGAGCTGAGAGAAACCAAAGACTAAGTTCTGTAGTTTGGGGCTTTGGGGAAAGGAGCTAGTTACAGAGTTTTTAAAGCTGGGATCACAGTTGGTCTCAAAGCGCAGATTCACTTCATTAGGGCTTAGTTTCACCATTGTTGAGTCCAGAGGGTATGGCTGACCCTCCAGACCACAGACAGCCATCAGGCTGCTTTCCAGCTGGTTTTGACCACTTTCTCAAGAAGTGGTTGCCCTGTAACTGTGGCTCCTTCTTCTGAGGTCTTAGTTTTTCATATCCTCCAGACCCAAGTTCCTCAGATCCTTAGTTCCATTAAGCCCATTAGCACTTTTCATGTTGGATAATAAATTCACCTGTTTTCCAGCCTCTTGGGCCCAATACATCATGAACCAAAGGCAGAGAGATTTGATCTTCACCTTCTTTTGTATCCTCTCTAACCGAGTTCAGTCTCTGGCATGCAAGGGGCCCCTCAGTAAAGGTTTCTGAATGAATGAATGCCCAGCCTCCCCTTGCCAAGACAATAGCAGCCAGGAAATTTAGTCACTGGGCTCTAGGTATGTAGCTCAAGGTGTATCCAGAGTTTCTCTCTGATATCAAATAATGCCCATCCTCACATGACTCCAACTCTGTGCAACCCTGGGGGCTGTGAGCATGTGGCAGTCAGAGGCAATGAGGGCATGGTGTCAGGGGGGAAGGATAGGGACAGCCAGAGGAGACAGGTTTAAGGAATGCATAGAAGGGATGCCAGCACAACCTTTTAATTTATTCCAGTGCCTGTGCAGTAAAGTTAAGTCATCTTCCAGACAGTATGAAAGTCAGGAGTGTGTATTCCACTCCATTAGATAAATTCAGGATTGGGAGAGGAGAGCATGCCTAACAAAATGTGAAAGCTAACTCTACAAGGGAGTTATGCTCACCTGTCAGTACCAGTGCATGAAGTGTTCTAACACTGGCAGGGCTGTCGTGTTTGTCTCACATGGGTGAATAGGGCATTCCTGAGCTAATGTGCTCTTGTTTGTTTATCAAAGGAGCAGACCAAAAACTTTAATATTTATTCCTCTCCCTTGGCCAAGAAATGACCTTCAGAGTGAGGATTTTGACTAAACATTTGCAACAACCATGGGAGCAGGAGGTGATTAGGAAGATTTCAAGGGGCTTAAAGAACTTACATCTCTTTTTCTACTATGTTATAAACCCATCCATGATTTTTTATGAATTTTTTGGACTGTGAAATAGTCGTATCTTTCTTCTAACAAAACTACCCTGAATTACCTGGTTTTGACATCTTTTCTTCCATCTAACCTCCCATCTATCTATCCATCTATCCACCCACCTACCTATCCATCTACCCATCCACCCATCCATCCTGTAGGTCTTTATTTCCATTAAGGCCAGGATTTGTCAGTATATTAGCTCTTTCCATGTTGGGTTATAATTCACGTATTTGGGATTTCTCAGGTGGTGCTAGTGGTAAAGAACTCACCTGCCAATGCAGGTAGATGCAAGAGGCATAGGTTCGATCCTGGGTTTTGGCTACAGTCCATGGAGTCACAAAGAGCTGGACATGACTGAAGTGGCTTAGCACAGATGCATGCTCTGAACCAAGGCAGAAAGACTTGGTCTTTCTTCACTTCTTTTTTTCGAGTTAGCAATGATGGTCATATCACTAAAGCCTCACTTTGCACCATGGCTGTCTTCTTTCATTCACTCTCTGTCTTTGGCTTCCATGTTCTTACATTCTTCTAGTTTTCTCCCACTTTCGGGGCTGATGTTTTACAGGTTCATATCCCTATCATTATTGTTTTCTTGCCTCTCGGGGTTAGTTATCTGCATGTCTCAGTCATCTCTCTAGATGATCTCATTCTATCCTGTAGGAGTTTACTAGAGCTGCCATAATAATGTACCAAAAATGTGGTGGCTTAACAAGCAGAAATGTATTGTCTCATAGTTCTGGATGCAGGAAGTCCAAGATCAAGGTATCCATAGGATTGCTTTCTTTCTGAGGCCTGTTAGAGAAAATCCATTCTATGCTTCTTTCCTAGCTCTTGCTGATTTTTTAAACAAGCCTTGGCATCCTTTGGCTTGTAGAAGCCTGGCCTCAATATCTGCCTTCATCTTCACATCATATTTTCTCTCTGTATGTGTGTGAATGTATGTGTCCCTGTATGTATGTCCAAGTTTCCCCTTTTTATAAGGACATCAGTCATGGAATTGGGCCCACCCTAATGTCCTCATTTTCATTTGATTACCTCTGAAAATATCCCTTCTCAAAAAAGAGGCACATTCTGTTATGGTGGGGGAGGAGTTAGGACTTCAACTTGTGAATTTGGCCACTTAGGGGATGGAAACATTTCATCCAAAATCTCTACTATGGCTTCAATGACTTGTCCATATACTGATAACTCTCAGATCTGATCTGTGAATCTATCCAAAACCTGTCTCCTGAACTCTAGACTTCTGTGTTCAATTTCCCACTTTCCATCCCTCCTTGGGTGACTTTCCTGAACCTCAACATGCCTAAGACTGCATTCACCCCCTGAAATAGATACTCACTCTAGCTCAGTTAATGATGTCTTATCAGTTCAACTGTCATTGTTCCATGTCTGGTTCTAACTATTGCTTCTTGATCTCCATACAGGAGATCAAGGCAGGTAAGGTGGTCTGGTATTCCCATCTCTAAGAATTTTCCACAGTTTGTTGTAATCTACACAGTCAAAGACTTCAGCGTAGTTAATGAAGCAGAAGTAAATGTTTTTCTGGAATTCTCTTGCTTTTTCTACAATCTAATGGATGTTAGCAATTTGATCTCTGGTTCCTCTGCCTTTTCTAAATTCAGCTTGTACATCAGGAAGTTCTTGGTTCACATACTGTTGAAGCCTAACTTGAAGGATCTTTAGCATTATCTTGCTAGCGTGTGAAATGAGTGCAATGTGTGGTAGCGTAAATGTTCTTTGGTATTGTCATTCTTTGGTATTGGAATGAAAACTGACCATTTCCAGTTCTGTGGTCATTGCTGAGTTTTTCAAATTAGCTGGCATATTGAGTGCAGCACTTTAACAGCATTGTGTTTTAGGATTTTAAATTGTTCAGCTTGAATTCCATTACCTCCAGTAGCTTTGTTCATAATAATGCTTCCCAAGGCCCACTTGACTTCACATTCCAGGATATCTGACTGTAGGTGAGTGACTGTGCCATGGAGATTCTCTGGGTTACTAAGACATTTTTTGTATAATTTTTCTGTGTATTCTTGCCACCTCTTCTTAATATCCTCTGCTTCTGTTATGTCCATACCATTTCTGTCCTCTATTGTGTCAATCATTGCATAAAATGTTCCCTTTGTATGTCTGATTTTCTTGAAGAGATCTCTAGTCTTTCCCTTTCAATTGTTCTCCTCTATTTCTTTGCATTGCTCATTTAAGGTTTTTCAATCTCTCCTTGCTATTCTTTGGAACTTTGCATTCAGATGGGTATATCTTCTCTTTTCTCCTTTGCCTTTCACTTATCTTCTTTTCTCTGCTGTTTATAAGGCCTTCTCAGACAACCATTTTGCCTTTTTACTTTTCTTTTTAGTGGGGATGCTTCTGATCACTCCTCCTGTACCATGTTATGAACCTCCATCCATAGTTCTTCAAGCACTCTATCAGATCCAATCCCTTGAGTCTGTTTGTCATTTCCACTGCAAATCATAAGGGCTTTGATTTAGCTCATACCTGAATGACCTAGTGGTTTTCCCTTCTTTCTTCAATTTAAGTCTGAGTTTTTCAATAAGGAGTTCATGATCTGAACCACAGTCAGCTCAAGTCTTGTCTTTCCTATCTGTATAAAGCTTCTCTGTTTTTATCTTCAAAGAATATAATCAGTCTGATTTCAGTATTGATCATCTGGTGATGTCCATGTGTAGAGTCATGTCTTGTGTTGTTGAAAGAGGGTGTTCTCTTGGCAAAAGTCTGTAAGTCTTTGTCCTGCTTCATTTTGTACTCCAAGGTGAAACTTGCCTGTTACTCCAGGTATTCCTTAACTTCCTATTTTGCATTCCAATTCCCTATGATTAAAAGGACATTTATTTTTCTTAGTGTTAGTTCTAGAAGCTCTTGTAGGTTTTCATAGAACCATGCAACTTCAGCTTCTTCGGCATTAGTGGTTGGGGCATTGACTTGGATTACTGTGGTATTGAATGGTTTGCCTTGGAAATGAACCGAGATCATTCTGTTATTTTAGAGACTGCACCCTAGTACTACATTTTGAACTCTTGTTGCTATGAGGGCTACTCCATTTTTACTAAGGAATACTTGCCTGCAGCAATAGATACAGTGGTCATCTGAATTAAATTCATCCATTTCCAACCATTTTAGTTCACTGATTCTTAACCATTGTGAAAATGACCCAGTGCTGGTTGTTGAGCCTTCCCATGTCCCCAAAGCAAAAATCTGCAGTTTTATTCAGATGGGTATATCTATGCTCTTTTTTTCCTTTCCAATTGTTCTCCTCTATTTCTTTGCATTGCTCATTTAAGGTTTTTCAATCTCTCCTTGCTATTCTTTGGAACTTTGCATTCAGATGGGTATATCTTCTCTTTTCTCCTTTGCCTTTCACTTATCTTCTTTTCTCTGCTGTTTATAAGGCCTTCTCAGACAACCATTTTGCCTTTTTACTTTTCTTTTTAGTGGGGATGCTTCTGATCACTCCTCCTGTACCATGTTATGAACCTCCATCCATAGTTCTTCAAGCACTCTATCAGATCCAATCCCTTGAGTCTGTTTGTCATTTCCACTGCAAATCATAAGGGCTTTGATTTAGCTCATACCTGAATGACCTAGTGGTTTTCCCTTCTTTCTTCAATTTAAGTCTGAGTTTTTCAATAAGGAGTTCATGATCTGAACCACAGTCAGCTCAAGTCTTGTCTTTCCTATCTGTATAAAGCTTCTCTGTTTTTATCTTCAAAGAATATAATCAGTCTGATTTCAGTATTGATCATCTGGTGATGTCCATGTGTAGAGTCATGTCTTGTGTTGTTGAAAGAGGGTGTTCTCTTGGCAAAAGTCTGTAAGTCTTTGTCCTGCTTCATTTTGTACCCCAAGGTGAAACTTGCCTGTTACTCCAGGTATTCCTTAACTTCCTATTTTGCTTTCCCAAATTTCCCCTATGATTAAAAGGACATTTATTTTTCTTAGTGTTAGTTCTAGAAGCTCTTGTAGGTTTTCATAGAACCATGCAACTTCAGCTTCTTCGGCATTAGTGGTTGGGGCATTGACTTGGATTACTGTGGTATTGAATGGTTTGCCTTGGAAATGAACCGAGATCATTCTGTTATTTTAGAGACTGCACCCTAGTACTACATTTTGAACTCTTGTTGCTATGAGGGCTACTCCATTTTTACTAAGGAATACTTGCCTGCAGCAATAGATACAGTGGTCATCTGAATTAAATTCATCCATTTCCAACCATTTTAGTTCACTGATTCTTAACCATTGTGAAAATGACCCAGTGCTGGTTGTTGAGCCTTCCCCATGTCCCCCAAAGCAAAAATCTGCAGTTTTATTTAGGTTGTGGCTTACATCATAGCAGAGCTGCCTAAGCAGCTGCCAGTTCCTGACTTATATGCCTTCCAAGTGACAAATGTAGATACCAACAGCACTAACTGTACCCTGGCACACACATCTGCTCATTTATTTATTTCTGCTCATAAAAAAGACATAAATATTTTGTGAACTGATCTGTAGGCTTATGGTTTGAAATCCAATTCCCAAATGCGGAGATATTTGCAGACCATTGGCAGTGGCAAGTCAACTGGCTCACAGATTAAAAGCTGGCTTGGCCATCCATTTGGCATAGCGCATTCTTTATAGAAATTGCTGTTTACTTTGTTTTTCCCCTTCTGGATCATTTAAAAAAAAAAAAAAAAAAGCAGGCATTGTGCCTTTTTATCTCCCTTACACTTACAAAAAAGCTAGGCCTATAGCAGGCATCAGTAACTTTGAGAATTAGGCCAGTTGCCTCAGCTTTATCCTGAATTGGCTTTTGGCAATAATGAATTATGAGGTCACTTTATTAATAATTTGTAGATCTACCAATCAAGAAATTCACCAGGATCATTTGGAAGGGAATGTATTCCAGGAGAGCCTACTAGGGAGCAATTTGTAAATTAGGGTTCCTACAGTCAGTAATGGAATATTTTGAAAGATTTTCTGAACAACAGCAACAGTGCAAGAGGATGGCGGTAATGCTACAAAGTACACAGGGATCTTAGTACCTTTTATGTAAAATACCCGGTTCCAATTACAAGAAAATTAAGACTTTGGAGGAAGCAGAGACAAACACTAAACCATGCAACTTCAGCTTCTTGCATTAGTGGTTGGGGCATTGACTTGGATTACTGTGGTATTGAATGGTTTGCCTTGGAAATGAACCGAGATCATTCTGTTATTTTAGAGACTGCACCCTAGTACTACATTTTGAACTCTTGTTGCTATGAGGGCTACTCCATTTTTACTAAGGAATACTTGCCTGCAGCAATAGATACAGTGGTCATCTGAATTAAATTCATCCATTTCCAACCATTTTAGTTCACTGATTCTTAACCATTGTGAAAATGACCCAGTGCTGGTTGTTGAGCCTTCCCAATGTCCCCCAAAGCAAAAATCTGCAGTTTTATTTAGGTTGTGGCTTACATCATAGCAGAGCTGCCTAAGCAGCTGCCAGTTCCTGACTTATATGCCTTCCAAGTGACAAATGTAGATACCAACAGCACTAACTGTACCCTGGCACACACATCTGCTCATTTATTTATTTCTGCTCATAAAAAAGACATAAATATTTTGTGAACTGATCTGTAGGCTTATGGTTTGAAATCCAATTCCCAAATGCGGAGATATTTGCAGACCATTGGCAGTGGCAAGTCAACTGGCTCACAGATTAAAAGCTGGCTTGGCCATCCATTTGGCATAGCGCATTCTTTATAGAAATTGCTGTTTACTTTGTTTTTCCCCTTCTGGATCATTTAAAAAAAAAAAAAAAAAAGCAGGCATTGTGCCTTTTTATCTCCCTTACACTTACAAAAAAGCTAGGCCTATAGCAGGCATCAGTAACTTTGAGAATTAGGCCAGTTGCCTCAGCTTTATCCTGAATTGGCTTTTGGCAATAATGAATTATGAGGTCACTTTATTAATAATTTGTAGATCTACCAATCAAGAAATTCACCAGGATCATTTGGAAGGGAATGTATTCCAGGAGAGCCTACTAGGGAGCAATTTGTAAATTAGGGTTCCTACAGTCAGTAATGGAATATTTTGAAAGATTTTCTGAACAACAGCAACAGTGCAAGAGGATGGCGGTAATGCTACAAAGTACACAGGGATCTTAGTACCTTTTATGTACACCTCTATATGGTACATACCCTGGTTCCAATTACAAGAAAATTAAGACTTTGGAGGAAGCAGAGACAAACACTGAACTAGAAAAGCTCAATGTGAAGGCTTAAAGAAAAACAGGGTAATTCAAAGCAAGCTCAATATTTAAAAGTCCAGAATTAGAAAACAAATTAAAATCACAGTACTTAATTTTAGTGTACTGCCCTGGTGGCTCAAATGCTAAAGAATCTGCCTGCAGTGTAAAAGACCTGGGTTTGATTCCTTGGTTCGGGAAAATTCCCTGGAGAAGGGAATGGCAACCCACTCCAGAATTCTTGCCTGGAGAATTCCATGGACAGAGGAGCCTGGTGGGTTTCAGTTCATGGGGTCACAAAGCGGCAGGTATGACTGAATGACTAACATTTTCATTTTGATTTTTCACTTATTTTAGCAAAAAGGTATTATTTTAAGCATAAACACTTCCACTGCATCTAAAATATGATTTTAAAATACCATTAAATTATTTGTGTTTTAAGAATTGTTTATCGCCACTAGGAAAATAGTTGTATAGTGTTTTTTTCAATTGTAGTATAATTGATTTACAGTATTGTTAGTTTATTTTGTGTATGTGTGTTTTGTTAGTTTCAAGTGTACAATATAGTGGTTTTTTTTTTTTAATTTTGGCCAGTTTTATTGGTTTTGTTTTTATTGATTGATTTTCATCCATCTTCATTCTTTGGCTTGTGTGGGCCTCCTATTGCAGTAGCCTCTCTAATTGCAGAGCACCAGCTCTGAGTGCATGCACTCCAGAGTGCTGGCTCGTAATTGGACACACAAGCCCAGCCACTTTGCTGCATGTGGGATCTTCCTGGGCCAGGTGCCCCTTGCACTACAAGGCAGACTCTTTACCCACTGGTAAAGCCCACCAGGGAAGCCCTTTATTTTGTAGACTTTTGATTTTATGCCATGTAATGCTATTTCCAGGAGAGTACTAGAGCAATTTGGGAATCATTAATTTGAAAGATTTTCTGAACAACAGCAACAGTGCAAGAGGATGGCGGTAATGCTACAAAGTACACAGGGATCTTAGTACCTTTTATGTACACCTCTATATGGTACATACCCTGGTTCCAATTACAAGAAAATTAAGACTTTGGAGGAAGCAGAGACAAACACTGAACTAGAAAAGCTCAATGTGAAGGCTTAAAGAAAAACAGGGTAATTCAAAGCAAGCTCAATATTTAAAAGTCCAGAATTAGAAAACAAATTAAAATCACAGTACTTAATTTTAGTGTACTGCCCTGGTGGCTCAAATGCTAAAGAATCTGCCTGCAGTGTAAAAGACCTGGGTTTGATTCCTTGGTTCGGGAAAATTCCCTGGAGAAGGGAATGGCAACCCACTCCAGAATTCTTGCCTGGAGAATTCCATGGACAGAGGAGCCTGGTGGGTTTCAGTTCATGGGGTCACAAAGCGGCAGGTATGACTGAATGACTAACATTTTCATTTTGATTTTTCACTTATTTTAGCAAAAAGGTATTATTTTAAGCATAAACACTTCCACTGCATCTAAAATATGATTTTAAAATACCATTAAATTATTTGTGTTTTAAGAATTGTTTATCGCCACTAGGAAAATAGTTGTATAGTGTTTTTTTCAATTGTAGTATAATTGATTTACAGTATTGTTAGTTTATTTTGTGTATGTGTGTTTTGTTAGTTTCAAGTGTACAATATAGTGGTTTTTTTTTTTTAATTTTGGCCAGTTTTATTGGTTTTGTTTTTATTGATTGATTTTCATCCATCTTCATTCTTTGGCTTGTGTGGGCCTCCTATTGCAGTAGCCTCTCTAATTGCAGAGCACCAGCTCTGAGTGCATGCACTCCAGAGTGCTGGCTCGTAATTGGACACACAAGCCCAGCCACTTTGCTGCATGTGGGATCTTCCTGGGCCAGGTGCCCCTTGCACTACAAGGCAGACTCTTTACCCACTGGTAAAGCCCACCAGGGAAGCCCTATTTGTAGACTTTTTGATGATGCCATTATGACTGATGTGAGGTAATACTTGATTGTGTTTTTGATTTGCATTTCTCAACAATTAGTGATACTGAGTTTGTTTTCATATGCCTGTTGGCTGTCTGTATACCTTCTCTGGAGATATGTCTATTTAGATGTTCTGCCCATTTTTTATGGTTTTTTTGTTTATTCAATATTAAGTTGTACAAGCTCTTTGTATGTTTTGGGTATTAATCCCTTATCCATTACATCATTTGCCAATATTTTCTCCTATTCTGTAGGTTGTCTTTTCATTTTATTGATAGTATTCTTTGCTGTGCAAAAACTTATAGTTTTACTCTTAGTTCTTCAACCCTGTGAGGTTGATTTTTTAAAATATTGCTGAAGTTTATGTCCAAGAACATTTTGCCTATATTCTCTTCTAGGAGTTTTATGGTGTCATGTCTTACATCTTAGGTCTTTAAACCTTCTTTTGGTAGCACCGTATGCCTTGTGGTATCCTAGCTCCCCAACCAGGAATTGAATCAGGGCCATCAGCAGTAAAAGCATGGAGTCCTAACTACTGGACTGCAAGGAAATTCCCAAACATTTTTAAAAATTGAAGTATAGTTGATTTATAACATCATCTTAGTTTCAGGTGTACAGAACAGCAGTCCAGTGTGTGTATGTGTGTGTGTATTTATTTGTTTCTTTTCAGATTCTTTTCCCTTATAGATTATAACAAAATATTGAGTTTAGTTCCCTCTGCTATATAATAGTTCCTTATTGGTTATCTGTTTTATTCAAAATTGTCAAAATGACTGTACTACCGAAGGCAATCAACAGATTCAGTGCAACTTCTATCAAGTTACAATGGCATCTTTCACAGAACCAGAAGAAATTATCCTAAAATTTATACAGAAACATAAAAGGCCCTGAACAGTCAAAGCAATCTTGAAAAGAACAGAGCTGGAGAATCAGGCTGACTTGAGACCATACTACAAAGCTACAGTAGTATTTAAACCATTCTGAGTTTGTTTTTGTATATGGTGTGAGGGAATATCCTAATTTCATTAATGTATATGTAGCTATCTAGTTTGTCCAACAGCACTTGTTGAAGAGACTGTCTTTTCTCTACTGTGTATTCTTGACGTCTTTGTCATAGATTAACTGACCATGGGTGTGTAAGTTTATTTCTGGATTCTCTACTTTGTTCCACTGATTGATGTGTTTTTGTGCCAAAACAATGTCATATGATTACCGTAACTTTATGTAGTATAGTCTGAGGTTTGAAAGGTTATTTGTCGTTGTTCGGTTGCTAAGTTGTGTCTGACCCTTTGCAACTGCATGAACTGCAGCATACCAGGCTTCCCTGTCCCTCACCATCTCCCAGAGTTTACTCAAACTCATGTTTTGAGTTTTCATGCTCTAGTTTTCTTTACATAGCATAGCATTTTCTTAAGTATTTTGCTTCAGTTTATTGAGGTAATCTCTTTGGGAGATGTTCTAGAGTGGATTCTAAATTTTATAAAGCAAATATTTCAGAGCCAACAAAACAGGCCTTTTCACTGTATGACCAATGAATCCCTACTCATTGGCATCAGAGTGAATGGAGTACCAGGGGAGAAATGAGGTTGGAGTGTCTTAAGAGATTCTCCCTCTCCACTTTCACCTGGGAATCAGCCAGCTCTCTTCCAGTGGAAAACTTGCCTGCAGGTGTTCAGCAAACATATCGCCTTGCTATATCCACTTAAGAATGTCTGCCATTGGTTTTTATAGGAAAGCTGATAAGAATTCCAAGTCTTCCTAAATGCTCTCAATGGGCCCCTTCCTGAGAGCAGAGACCCCATCTCCCATAAAATGCCAAGTATTGGTTATGGGAAAATGATCATTGGTTATCCTCTGCTATATAATAGTTCCTTATTGGTTATCTGTTTTATTCAAAATTGTCAAAATGACTGTACTACCGAAGGCAATCAACAGATTCAGTGCAACTTCTATCAAGTTACAATGGCATCTTTCACAGAACCAGAAGAAATTATCCTAAAATTTATACAGAAACATAAAAGGCCCTGAACAGTCAAAGCAATCTTGAAAAGAACAGAGCTGGAGAATCAGGCTGACTTGAGACCATACTACAAAGCTACAGTAGTATTTAAACCATTCTGAGTTTGTTTTTGTATATGGTGTGAGGGAATATCCTAATTTCATTAATGTATATGTAGCTATCTAGTTTGTCCAACAGCACTTGTTGAAGAGACTGTCTTTTCTCTACTGTGTATTCTTGACGTCTTTGTCATAGATTAACTGACCATGGGTGTGTAAGTTTATTTCTGGATTCTCTACTTTGTTCCACTGATTGATGTGTTTTTGTGCCAAAACAATGTCATATGATTACCGTAACTTTATGTAGTATAGTCTGAGGTTTGAAAGGTTATTTGTCGTTGTTCGGTTGCTAAGTTGTGTCTGACCCTTTGCAACTGCATGAACTGCAGCATACCAGGCTTCCCTGTCCCTCACCATCTCCCAGAGTTTACTCAAACTCATGTTTTGAGTTTTCATGCTCTAGTTTTCTTTACATAGCATAGCATTTTCTTAAGTATTTTGCTTCAGTTTATTGAGGTAATCTCTTTGGGAGATGTTCTAGAGTGGATTCTAAATTTTATAAAGCAAATATTTCAGAGCCAACAAAACAGGCCTTTTCACTGTATGACCAATGAATCCCTACTCATTGGCATCAGAGTGAATGGAGTACCAGGGGAGAAATGAGGTTGGAGTGTCTTAAGAGATTCTCCCTCTCCACTTTCACCTGGGAATCAGCCAGCTCTCTTCCAGTGGAAAACTTGCCTGCAGGTGTTCAGCAAACATATCGCCTTGCTATATCCACTTAAGAATGTCTGCCATTGGTTTTTATAGGAAAGCTGATAAGAATTCCAAGTCTTCCTAAATGCTCTCAATGGGCCCCTTCCTGAGAGCAGAGACCCCATCTCCCATAGAGACGACTGCAGTACAAATGGAAATAGTAAAGACATCAGAGGCAAAGAGAAAATAACATGTGAGGAGGGAGCTTTGAGGGCGGATGTGTGCAAAGCCCCTGTAGAGTTGGTATCAGACATAGAAACCTCAGATGTTGGCTCTGACTGGTTAGAAAATGGAGATCTACTGGGTGGACTTGTGAGGAGAGACCCACAGAACCTTGGAAAATGTGCAGGAACTAAGAGATCTTTATAGCCAAGCAGCCAGAACAACCTGTCAGGTTGCTGTTGTTACCATCACTACCAACATGAGACACCACACCACTGCTCCTCATGGAACTTTAACCTTCCTGGCTTCCTTGAGATTCAACATTCTCTGATCAGCTGAAACAAAGCCATGCCTGCACCCTGTTGCCAGCGACAGGGAGAGTTATTTCTTTCCTTTAGCTTCCTTCCACTGTGGGATATGAGGTACCAACCCTTATACAATAGAGGGGATAGGTCATCCCTAAATGAGAAGAGAATTGGGTGCTGGGCAATTAAAATTGGACAGAGGACCAAGGTATCCACATTAAAAAAAACATTCAGGAAGGGCTTCCCTGGTGGTCCAGTGGGTCAAGGCACCACCTTGCAGTGCAAGGGGCAATGGTTCAATCCCTGGCCTGGGAAGATCCCACGTGCCACGGAGCAGCTGGACCGATGTGTCCAACTACCAAACCAATGCTCTGGAGCACATGCGCCCAGAGCCGGTGCTCTGCAACGAGAGAGGCCACTGCAATGGGAGGCCCACACAGGCCAAAGAATAAAGATGAATGAAAATAAGTAAATAAAAGACCAATAGAAGGGGCCAAAAAAACCAAACCATTCAGGAGTTATTAACACTATTATTTTTCTTTTGCAATGAAAAACATTTTCTAGTATTTGGGAAATTATTGAAGACTGAGACTATCACTCTCAAAATTTAAAGGTAATTTTGTGATATTCTGCTGAGTATCTGCTGTTAGAATCAGTTTCCAAACCAATTTTTTAAAAATTAACTTTTGTCTAAGTAAAATTGCAATGCTCTCAATGGGCCCCTTCCTGAGAGCAGAGACCCCATCTCCCATAGAGACGACTGCAGTACAAATGGAAATAGTAAAGACATCAGAGGCAAAGAGAAAATAACATGTGAGGAGGGAGCTTTGAGGGCGGATGTGTGCAAAGCCCCTGTAGAGTTGGTATCAGACATAGAAACCTCAGATGTTGGCTCTGACTGGTTAGAAAATGGAGATCTACTGGGTGGACTTGTGAGGAGAGACCCACAGAACCTTGGAAAATGTGCAGGAACTAAGAGATCTTTATAGCCAAGCAGCCAGAACAACCTGTCAGGTTGCTGTTGTTACCATCACTACCAACATGAGACACCACACCACTGCTCCTCATGGAACTTTAACCTTCCTGGCTTCCTTGAGATTCAACATTCTCTGATCAGCTGAAACAAAGCCATGCCTGCACCCTGTTGCCAGCGACAGGGAGAGTTATTTCTTTCCTTTAGCTTCCTTCCACTGTGGGATATGAGGTACCAACCCTTATACAATAGAGGGGATAGGTCATCCCTAAATGAGAAGAGAATTGGGTGCTGGGCAATTAAAATTGGACAGAGGACCAAGGTATCCACATTAAAAAAAACATTCAGGAAGGGCTTCCCTGGTGGTCCAGTGGGTCAAGGCACCACCTTGCAGTGCAAGGGGCAATGGTTCAATCCCTGGCCTGGGAAGATCCCACGTGCCACGGAGCAGCTGGACCGATGTGTCCAACTACCAAACCAATGCTCTGGAGCACATGCGCCCAGAGCCGGTGCTCTGCAACGAGAGAGGCCACTGCAATGGGAGGCCCACACAGGCCAAAGAATAAAGATGAATGAAAATAAGTAAATAAAAGACCAATAGAAGGGGCCAAAAAAACCAAACCATTCAGGGAGTTATTAACACTATTATTTTTTCTTTTGCAATGAAAAACATTTTCTAGTATTTGGGAAATTATTGAAGACTGAGACTATCACTCTCAAAAATTTAAAGGTAATTTTGTGATATTCTGCTGAGTATCTGCTGTTAGAATCAGTCACATAAATTCAAAATTCTTTCCTAAGTTCCTTGGCAATACTTTAAAATCCATTACAGGTTTCTATGAATGTTCAGCTGAAATCGTCAAGGTTGTCATAATCTAATTCTACAAATGACAGAAAGTGTAAGGAGCAAGAAACATAAGTAGTCAGACGTAGACTGGATGTGGGCAAAATAATAGCTACCTGGAATTAGAAAAACAACTTTAGACAGTAACATATGGGTGTGATCAGGGCCACAGTTTGGGGAAGGGGGCTATCCTTGGGCAACACTGAGGAAATAAAATCCTGATACTGGAGGAGCTAGAGGATCAGAAGTTAAACAAGAAAGGGTTAAAGATGGTATTTTATTTGGGGGAGGAGAACCAGAAGAAAGACATCTTGACCTCAACCTCTTCTTTAGATACAAATCTAGAACATGTGTTTGTCAAGTTATAAGAATTACTTTAAAAAGAATGGAGCTCTTCGGGCATACAGGCCCAATGTGAGGGGTGCTGTCGTTGAATTGCATGAGACTGAGGTCATGACCAGGAAGAATAACTACAACCAGTTTATATGCACAAGACTCTATTATTAGTGACTTTCTGTTTTCACCATGTGAATGCCTTGACCTTAGCAGGTAGAAAACTGTCGCACTGTAATACATGTTACCAAAAGGGCTTTCCCATTTCCCTTGAAAGAACATGTTTTTGCTTGAAAAATTTCCAAGTAGGTGTCTTCCCTCCAGGTTCTACTCTATGTATCCTGCCCTCTCCTTCCAGTTTCGCCTTCATGAGACTCTACTTCCAACCCATCATCCCTCTTCAACATACTTCTATTCCTCTTAACAGCTTAAATGACAAACTCTTCCTTCTTGTCTTTGCTGGAAGGTGCCCAAGGCGCTCTTCCTTTCCAAATCCTGCTCTGCTCTTGGGATCTGCTGCACTCCATCATCATGCATGCAGCAGCCTCTCATTTTTCAGTCTGAAATTAATCCTGCCACTCTCTGAACACTAATTGTCTTTATTTGATGTGCCACTAAACTATTTTTCTTTCATATTCCCAAGTATTCTTGTGAATCTTTATCTTTTGATTTTCCCAATAATATTGGTTAGCTGAAGTGGGAAGGCGGGGAAATGCACTAGGAATAATATGGATTTGAGAACTGGGCACATTTGACTTTTAATCTTTACTTGGGCTGCTGGAGATTTACTTTACTCATATGTAAGATTGGGATTGTAAAAATCACCTCACGGTACTGTTGTGATGTCTGGAGATGATATGTAAAGATCTCAGTAAGTGCTAGGCTTTTTTAGTTTTGCATTGTAAAAACAGAAGTTATATATCCTTTAGTTTTTTATTATTTTTTTATTTTACAGAGATTTCTTGTGTACAGCTATACATAAACCCAAATCAGTCATAGGTATACCCTTGAACCACCTGAACCGCTCCCCCCATGGGCTATCGGAACCTGAAAAGTACTGGAGGAGCTAGAGGATCAGAAGTTAAACAAGAAAGGGTTAAAGATGGTATTTTATTTGGGGGAGGAGAACCAGAAGAAAGACATCTTGACCTCAACCTCTTCTTTAGATACAAATCTAGAACATGTGTTTGTCAAGTTATAAGAATTACTTTAAAAAGAATGGAGCTCTTCGGGCATACAGGCCCAATGTGAGGGGTGCTGTCGTTGAATTGCATGAGACTGAGGTCATGACCAGGAAGAATAACTACAACCAGTTTATATGCACAAGACTCTATTATTAGTGACTTTCTGTTTTCACCATGTGAATGCCTTGACCTTAGCAGGTAGAAAACTGTCGCACTGTAATACATGTTACCAAAAGGGATTTCCCATTTCCCTTGAAAGAACATGTTTTTGCTTGAAAAATTTCCAAGTAGGTGTCTTCCCTCCAGGTTCTACTCTATGTATCCTGCCCTCTCCTTCCAGTTTCGCCTTCATGAGACTCTACTTCCAACCCATCATCCCTCTTCAACATACTTCTATTCCTCTTAACAGCTTAAATGACAAACTCTTCCTTCTTGTCTTTGCTGGAAGGTGCCCAAGGCGCTCTTCCTTTCCAAATCCTGCTCTGCTCTTGGGATCTGCTGCACTCCATCATCATGCATGCAGCAGCCTCTCATTTTTCAGTCTGAAATTAATCCTGCCACTCTCTGAACACTAATTGTCTTTATTTGATGTGCCACTAAACTATTTTTCTTTCATATTCCCAAGTATTCTTGTGAATCTTTATCTTTTGATTTTCCCAATAATATTGGTTAGCTGAAGTGGGAAGGCGGGGAAATGCACTAGGAATAATATGGATTTGAGAACTGGGCACATTTGACTTTTAATCTTTACTTGGGCTGCTGGAGATTTACTTTACTCATATGTAAGATTGGGATTGTAAAAATCACCTCACGGTACTGTTGTGATGTCTGGAGATGATATGTAAAGATCTCAGTAAGTGCTAGGCTTTTTTAGTTTTGCATTGTAAAAACAGAAGTTATATATCCTTTAGTTTTTTATTATTTTTTTATTTTACAGAGATTTCTTGTGTACAGCTATACATAAACCCAAATCAGTCATAGGTATACCCTTGAACCACCTGAACCCCGCTCCCCATCCCATCCTTCCAGGTTGTTGCATAGCCCCATGTAAGTTCCCTTAATCTTACAGCATATTCATACTGGTTGTTACACATGGTAGTGTAGGTTTCCATGTCACTCTTTCCATACGTCGCACCCACTCTTCGGTGGCCCCAATGTCTGTAAGTCTGGTCTCTATGTTTGTTTCTCCATTGCTGCTCTGCATATGCATTCATCAGTACCATCCTTCTAGATTCCATATATGTGTTATTATACTATATTTGTCCTCTTTCTGATTTACTTCACTTTGTATAGCAGGTTCTAGATTCATCCACCTCATTTAGACTGATTTGACTGCATTTCTTTTTATGGTTGAGAAATATGCCATTGTATATATGTACCTAGCTTCTTTATGCATTTGTCTGTCTATGGACATATAGGTTGTTTCCATGTTCTAGCTATTGTAAAAAGTGCTGCAATGAATGTTGGGTTACATGTGTCTCTTTCAATTTTGATTTCCTCAGAGAAAATATGCCCTTTAGTTTTGTTTTAATTTTTTTTTTATTTTTATAGAGTTTTGGTGTTTACAGATATGTATAATTCCAGATTAGTCATATGTATATCCCCACCATCCCACCTCTCCAGACCGTCACCCAGCCCCCCTGCAGGATCCCTTCCCACAGCACAATAATAACTATTTTTCTTTCATATTCCCAAGTATTCTTGTGAATCTTTATCTTTTGATTTTCCCAATAATATTGGTTAGCTGAAGTGGGAAGGCGGGGAAATGCACTAGGAATAATATGGATTTGAGAACTGGGCACATTTGACTTTTAATCTTTACTTGGGCTGCTGGAGATTTACTTTACTCATATGTAAGATTGGGATTGTAAAAATCACCTCACGGTACTGTTGTGATGTCTGGAGATGATATGTAAAGATCTCAGTAAGTGCTAGGCTTTTTTAGTTTTGCATTGTAAAAACAGAAGTTATATATCCTTTAGTTTTTTATTATTTTTTTATTTTACAGAGATTTCTTGTGTACAGCTATACATAAACCCAAATCAGTCATAGGTATACCCTTGAACCACCTGAACCCCGCTCCCCATCCCATCCTTCCAGGTTGTTGCATAGCCCCATGTAAGTTCCCTTAATCTTACAGCATATTCATACTGGTTGTTACACATGGTAGTGTAGGTTTCCATGTCACTCTTTCCATACGCCGCACCCACTCTTCGGTGGCCCCAATGTCTGTAAGTCTGGTCTCTATGTTTGTTTCTCCATTGCTGCTCTGCATATGCATTCATCAGTACCATCCTTCTAGATTCCATATATGTGTTATTATACTATATTTGTCCTCTTTCTGATTTACTTCACTTTGTATAGCAGGTTCTAGATTCATCCACCTCATTTAGACTGATTTGACTGCATTTCTTTTTATGGTTGAGAAATATGCCATTGTATATATGTACCTAGCTTCTTTATGCATTTGTCTGTCTATGGACATATAGGTTGTTTCCATGTTCTAGCTATTGTAAAAAGTGCTGCAATGAATGTTGGGTTACATGTGTCTCTTTCAATTTTGATTTCCTCAGAGAAAATATGCCCTTTAGTTTTGTTTTAATTTTTTTTTTATTTTTATAGAGTTTTGGTGTTTACAGATATGTATAATTCCAGATTAGTCATATGTATATCCCCACCATCCCACCTCTCCAGGCCGTCACACAGCATCCCTGCAGGATCCTCTTCCCACAGCACAATGATAGCTATCTTTTTCACATAGGATAGTATAGGTTTCCATGCTACTCTCTTTATGCCTCCTACCCACTGTTCATTCCCCACAATGTCTGTATGTCTCTTCTCCATGTCTGTTTTTCCATCGATGCTCTATGTGTTATCATTACCATCTTACTAGATTCCATATATATGTGTTACTATACTGTATTTGTCCTTTTCTTTTTGATTTTCTTCACTTTTTATAACAGGTTCTACATCCATCCACCTCATTAGGACTGATTCTTATGCCTTATTTTGGGGGGTGGGGGTCAAGGAGGGAAAGGGGGCGGGCGGGCTACTTCTATTGGTCTTTCGTTTATCTATTTTCATCCATCTTTGTTCTTTGGCCCGTGTGGGCCTCCCATCGCAGTGGCCTCTGTTGTCGCAGAGCACCGACTCTGGGCGCATGCGCTCCAGAGTTCCAGCTTGGTAATTGGACACATCGGTCCAGCCATTGCACTGCACGTGGGATCTTCCCAGGCCAGGGATCGAACCGGCGCCCCTTGCACTGCAAGGCGGTGTCCTTACCCACTGGACCACCAGGGAAGCCCCATGATTCTTACACATTTCTTTTTATAGCTGAGAAGTGCTGCATTGTATATATGTACTAGAGTTTTTTTTATCCATTTATTCATTGATGGACATCTAGGTTGCTTCCATGTTCTAGCTATTGTATAGAGAGCTGCAATGAACACTGGGTAGTACCTCATTAGGTAGTGTCCTGCCTTGTCTCTTATAATCTTCTTTAAGGTCTATTTTGTCTGATACAAGGATTGCTACTCCAGCTTTCTTTTGATTTCCATTTGCATGGAATATCTTTTTCCATCCTCTCACTTTCAGTCTGAGTGTCTCTAGATCTGAAGTGAGTTTCTTATAGGCAGCATATGTATGGGTCTTGTTTCTGTATCCATTCAGCCAGACTGTGTCCTTTGGTTGGGGCATTTAGTCCATTTACATTTAAAGTAATTATTGATACAAGTGATCCTATTGTCATCTTCTTAGATGTTATGGTGGCTATGTTTTGTAGATCTTCTTCTCTTATACTTGTTGTCTATATAAGTCCATTTAACACTTGTTGTAAGGCTTGTTTGGTGTTACTAAATTCTTAGTTTTTGTTTATCTGTAAAGCTTTTGATTTCTCCATCAATTTTGAATGAGGCTCTTGAAGGGTAGAGTATTCATGGTTGCAGATTATTCTGTCTTAGCACCTCAAATGTGTCTTGCCATTCTCTTCTGGCCTGCAGAGTTTCTGTTGAAAGATCAACTGTTAAACATATGGGGTTTCCCTTGTATGTCACTAGTTGCTTTTCCTTTGCTGCTTTTAGAATTCTGTCTTTAACTTGTGTTAGCTTAATTAATATGTGTCCTGGTGTGTTTCTTCTCAGGTTTATCCTGTATGGTACTCTTTGCACTTCTTGGACTTGATTGACTATTTCTTTACCCATGTTGGGGAAATTTTCACCTATAATCTCTTCAAAAATTTTCCTCATATCCTTTCTTTTTTTCTTCTTCTTCTGGAACTCCTATAATTTGAATATTGGTGCACTTGATATTATCCCATAGGTCTCTGAGGCTATCCTCTGCTCTTTTCATTCTTTGAGCTTGTTTCTGTTCTTCAAAAGTTACTTCCACCATTCTATCTTCCAGCTCGCTTATCTGGTCTTCTGCCTCAGATACTCTGCTCTTGATTCATTCTTTAGTATTTTTAAGTTTAGCAATTGAGCTGTTTGTCTCTGTTTTGTGTTTTTTAAGTCCTTGTGTTTCTTTGTTCAGTGTGTTAATTGATTCTTGCAATTTCTCTAAAATTCTGTTTTTGGAGTTTTGGATCATCATTGCTATCATTCTTCAGAACTCGCTTTCAGAAAGTTTGTCTAGTTCCTCCTAGTTTATTTGGACTTGTGTGTTTGTAGATTATTCCTTCATTTGTGCTGTATTTCTCTGCCGTGTCATTGTTATTATTAAGCTTTTAACTAATTATGTTTGGAGTTTCCTTTCCCAGACTTTGAGTTACGTCCATGGGTGTTTGTTGTTTGGCTGAGGTGTCTTATTCTGGGTGATGCTGGTGGTTGGGTGATGTCATTGCATACAAGTGCTTGCCTTTGGGTTTTCTGAAAGTCTTCTTCTCTTATACTTGTTGTCTATATAAGTCCATTTAACACTTGTTGTAAGGCTTGTTTGGTGTTACTAAATTCTTAGTTTTTGTTTATCTGTAAAGCTTTTGATTTCTCCATCAATTTTGAATGAGGCTCTTGAAGGGTAGAGTATTCATGGTTGCAGATTATTCTGTCTTAGCACCTCAAATGTGTCTTGCCATTCTCTTCTGGCCTGCAGAGTTTCTGTTGAAAGATCAACTGTTAAACATATGGGGTTTCCCTTGTATGTCACTAGTTGCTTTTCCTTTGCTGCTTTTAGAATTCTGTCTTTAACTTGTGTTAGCTTAATTAATATGTGTCCTGGTGTGTTTCTTCTCAGGTTTATCCTGTATGGTACTCTTTGCACTTCTTGGACTTGATTGACTATTTCTTTACCCATGTTGGGGAAATTTTCACCTATAATCTCTTCAAAAATTTTCCTCATATCCTTTCTTTTTTTCTTCTTCTTCTGGAACTCCTATAATTTGAATATTGGTGCACTTGATATTATCCCATAGGTCTCTGAGGCTATCCTCTGCTCTTTTCATTCTTTGAGCTTGTTTCTGTTCTTCAAAAGTTACTTCCACCATTCTATCTTCCAGCTCGCTTATCTGGTCTTCTGCCTCAGATACTCTGCTCTTGATTCATTCTTTAGTATTTTTAAGTTTAGCAATTGAGCTGTTTGTCTCTGTTTTGTGTTTTTTAAGTCCTTGTGTTTCTTTGTTCAGTGTGTTAATTGATTCTTGCAATTTCTCTAAAATTCTGTTTTTGGAGTTTTGGATCATCATTGCTATCATTCTTCAGAACTCGCTTTCAGAAAGTTTGTCTAGTTCCTCCTAGTTTATTTGGACTTGTGTGTTTGTAGATTATTCCTTCATTTGTGCTGTATTTCTCTGCCGTGTCATTGTTATTATTAAGCTTTTAACTAATTATGTTTGGAGTTTCCTTTCCCAGACTTTGAGTTACGTCCATGGGTGTTTGTTGTTTGGCTGAGGTGTCTTATTCTGGGTGATGCTGGTGGTTGGGTGATGTCAGGTCTTGCATACAAGTGCTTGCCTTTGTTGGAGTTCTTGCTGATTAATGCTCTCTAGTATTAGGCGTTCTCTGGTATTGCAGGGTTTTGGAGGCAGTGCTCCCTCCCTAAAGCCCCTGGACTTGTTGCCTGACCAGGGAATACAGATTTCATGGCTGGTTTGTCATGGCATTAAATTAAAACATATATACGCAAATGAGAAACAGAAGGTATACCTTTGACAAATGGCAATTAAAATATTATGCAAATACTATCTAGCATACTGGAGTATACACACCAACATATACAGCCATAACATAAGCCAAGCATTCCAAAAAAAAGAAAATACAGTACAATATGTTAGCACAGCAAATAGAGAAAACCAAAAATGATATCCACCAGTTAAGAACCAAACTAAGTAAGGCACAAATTGGAAGGCAATGCTAGAGCAGGGTCCCAAGTGGGGATAAGGCAATGAGGACAAAACAGACTAAGAAATATGGTGGGGAAAGGGAAAAAGAGAAAGGGAGGATAGAGGAGAAATATAGAATAATAATGCAAAGTTAAATATAGGAAGATAAAGATTTGTATGTATTAGAGTTTAATGCTGTAGAAAAAGAGCATTAGAGAAAGCAAAGAAATAATTGTAGAAGTAGTAATAATACCTATAAATTTTTTTAAAATTAAAACAGAGATAAATATAGAGAAAAATATACAAAAACAAAGCAAAAATAATGAAAACAAACAAAACCCCCAGAGAACAACAAAAGGCCAACATAGAATCAGAAGTATATAACCAAAATAAAGTGTGCGGTTTAAAAGAAAAAAGAAAAAAAATAATAAAAGAAGAAATAGGGTGGAGGAGGGGGAAAAAAAGAAGAAAAAAAAAATCCAGCTCCAGTCACAATGTAAAAATAGTGAATGTTTATGTTCTTCTGTCTCTTGCTGACTGTTCAGGAATTATCAGTCTTTTTCTTGCCTCTGGTAATGGTTGAATCTGGAGGCCTCTTTTAAGGTTTTTGTTAATTTCTGCCTATTCCAGAACTAAAAGGCCTGCCTAGGCTGGCCCTGTCAGTTTCTTAATGATTAATCCAGTTACCAGTTACCTTTGTTGCTGGGTGGAGTTTGACCTGCAGCCAAGCTACAGTAGGGGTAATGGCATCTCTCTCACAAAGAATTTATTCCCCCATGGTCTATGAAAAGCATGGCACAGTGTCCCCGACCCTACTGCAAGCCACCAACGACCCCCACCACCTCCAGAGACTTCAGAATACTCAGAGGTGAGTCTGGCTCAGTCTCATGTGGGATCACTGTTCCCCTCTCCTGGATCTTGGTGTGAACAGAGTCTCCAGTCCTACTCGGTGATTGTATTATCCGGTTGATGATAACCTCTTTCAAAAGGAATTAAGTGCAACACCATCTTTCTGAGGACTGCTCAGGGGCACTTCTAGCTTAAGGAGGCACTTGGACCCTCTAAAGCAGGTCTGGCTCAGTCCCTTGTAGGGGTCACTGCTCCTTTCCTGGGTCTTGATTTGCAACAGGCTTTGCATATTTGACCCACCCAGCCTCTCTGGTGGGTATGAGGTTTGACTTTTAAAAGTGCACTTGCGCCCCTACTACCATCTTGTGTTGTGGCCTCTCCTTTGCTCTTGGATGTGGGGTGTCTTTTTTGTGATCGGATTCAACCTCCTTCTGTGGATGGTTTTTCAGGAGCTAGTTGCAATTCTGGCAGTTTTGCAGGAGAGATACACATCTGTCTATGCCGCCCTCTTTGTGCCACCTCCTGCCCTTTAGTTTTAAGGTTAGTTACCTGTAGAGAAAAATCATTCCAGACAGAATACAATAATACTGTTTTGGGGATAAGATATGTGTAGCATAAATAGTAATTACTATTAGTGTTTTCCTCCCCATATTAGATTTTAGGTAAATAAAGATGACTTTTGAAAGGATTTTTTAGGCGACTCTAATATGTATTTATAAATATCCCAATATTTCAGTTTTACATCTTGAAAATCTAGTTTTTAGGTAATGGGCATTTGATAATCATTTCAAATAAGATAATTAACAAGTCTTGAACAAACATTTTTAGTATGAATCACATCATACATACAGAAAATACCGATACTAAACAGCCAGGTCACTATTTTTTTTTTTTCTGTATTATTTTTAACTTTTATTTTATATTGGAGTATAGTTGATTTATAGTGTTGTTAGTTCCAGGTGTACTGCAACGTGTTTGTTATGCATCTCCATTCAGATTGTTTTCCTGTATAGATTATTAAAGAATATTGAGTAGAGTTCCCTGTGCTATACAGTAGGTCCTTGTTGATTATTACTGTCTATTTGTTAATCCCACACTCCTGATTGATCGCTCTCTCCACCCTTCTCCTTTGGTAGCTACAAGTTTATTTTCAAAGACTGTGCGTCTGTTTCTGTTTTATAAGTCCATTTGTAACATTTTTAAAGATTCCACTTATATATATATTTGTGGCTATCCCACTTAGTATGATAATCTCTAGGTCCATCCATTAATAATAATGTAAAGAGCATCATTACATTCTTTATTATGATTAATATTCCATTGTCTATATGTACCACCTCTTCTTTATCCATTAATCTTGATGGACATTTAGATTGTTTTCATATGTTGACTATTATGAATAGTGCTGCAGTGAACATTGAGGTGCAGTTACATTTTCAAAGTATGATTTTCTATAGATATATGCCCAGGAGTGAGATTTCTGGATCATAGAGTAGTTCTATGTTTAGTTTCAGTTATATATATATTTTTTTTTTGAAAATTTGTTAATTGTTTTGTGACATGATTTTTTGACAGGAATATATTTAAAGCTTGTTTTGTTTTGTTTTTAACATTTATTTTATCTTTTTTGGGGGTGGGTGAGCAGGGAGGGGGACGGGCGGGCCACTTATATTGGTCTTTCATTTCTCTATTTTCATCCGTCTTTGTTCTTTGGCTCCTGTGGGCCTCCCATCGCGGTGGCCTCTGTCGTTGCAGAGCGCCAGCTCTGGGCACATGCGCTCCAGAGCTCCGGCTTGGTAATTGGACACATCGGTCTAGCCGCTCCGCGGCACGTGGGATCTTCCCAGGCCAGGGATCAAACCGGCGCCCCTTGCATTGCAAGGCGGTGTCTTTACCCACTGGACCACCAGGGGAAGCCCTCAGTTATATTTTTAATTCAAGGAGTGCTCACTCTGTCATGTCTGACTCTCTGTGACCCCATGGTCTGTAGCCCACCAAGATCTATGCATGGAATTTTTCAATCAAAACATGGAGTAGCTTGCCACTTTCTACTCCAGGGGAATCTTCTGGACCCAGGGATCAAACCTGCATCTCTTATGGCTCCTGCATTGACAGGGAGATTCTTTACCACGGTGCCACCTTTTTAAGGAACCTCCATATTTAGCCACATGAGTTGTTTGTATATTTTGGAGTTCAATCCATTGTTGGTCTCTTAATTTGCAAGTATTTTCCCCCATTCTGTGGGTTGTCTTTTCATTTTGTTTAGGATTTCTTTTGTTGTGCACAAGATTTTAATTAGGTCCCATTTGTTCAATTTGTTTTTATTTTCATTACTCTAGGAGATGGATCCAAAAAGATGTTGCTATGATTTATGTCAAAATGTTCTGCCTAAATTTTCCTCTAAGAGTTTTATAGTATCTGGCCATAGATTTAGGTCTTTGATTCATTTTGAGCTTATTTTAGTATAATATTCTAATTTCATTTATATACAGTTGTCCAGTTTTTCCAACACCACTTACTGAAGAGAGACTGTCTTTTCTCCATTTTATATTCTTGCCTCCTTTGTCATAAATTAGCTGACTCTAGCTGTGTGGATTTACCTCTGGGCTTTCTATCCTGTACCATGGATCTATATTTCTGTTTTTGTGACAGCACTTTTTTTTTTTTTTTTTTTTACTGTAGCCTTGTAGTATAAAGTCAGAGGGTCTGATTCCTCCAGTTCTATTTTTATTTCTCAGGATTTCTTGGGCTATTCACGGTTTTTTATGTTTCACACAACTTTAAAATTTTTTTCTTCTACTTCTGTGGAAAATGCCATTAATTATTTGATAGGGATTACACTGAACCTGAAGACTTCCTTGGGAAGTATAGTCATTTGGATGATATTGACTCTTCCAATCCAAGGACATGGTATATATCTTTCCATCTGTTTGTGTCATGTTTGATTTCTTTCACTAGCATCTTATAGTTTTCAGAGTACGGGTCTTTCATTTCTTTAGGTAGGTTTGTTCCTAGGTATTTTATTCTTTTATGATGTGATGGTAAATGGGATTGTTTTCTTAATTTCTCTTTCTGATCTTTCATTGTTAGTGTATAAGAATGTGACACATTTCTGTGTGTTTTATATCTTGCAATTAATTTTATATCCTTTATCAAATTCATTGATAAGTCCTAGTAGTTTTCTGGTCCATCTTTAGGAGTTTAGTATCTTCTTATCTGCATACAGTGACAGTTTTACTTCTTCTTTTCCAGTTTGATTCCTTTTCTTGGGGCCCTTGCTGCAGCGGAGGGGAGTAACAACAAGCAACAGTTTCACTTGCTCAGTTGTTCCTTTCAGGGGATTAAGGGTAGGTGTCCGGCTGGAGGGGTGGCTTAGGTGTTTTGCCCACCCCTCTAATGGTGTTGACTGCAGACAGCATACCAGTACCCTGCGTTTGCTCCAGACTCTTCAAAAGTGACAGGTTTTTCAGTCTCTTTATATCTTTTGTGCAGAAATTTTCCTAACTGCAAGTGTATGCAATTTTTTTAGTCCTATGTATTTTGTTGCTAGAGGACAGGTTTGTCCAGGTGCAACCACTGCAGCACTTTGCAGCAAAGGGTCTCAGACCGGACTCATTCCTCCCAAGAGACTCTACACCCTTATTCTTAAGGGATCAAAGTTCTCTTCTTCTGAAACTTCCAGACAGGGTTCAGACCCTAGTCTTCCTAGAAGTTTAGGAGTCTTTTGCTGACTGTTCAAGGACCTGTCAGTACCTAGGCCACCCTCCATTGGAATGCACTGAATTCCTTGAACCATCGTGAGCCTTACTTCAAACTGTTGTAGCCCAGAAGACACAAACTTAGTCAAAAGATTTAAAAAGGGCTAGAAAGGAGAACAACTCTAGCCCTTAAAGGGCCTAGCAAGGGAAGGAACCAGAGTAACTTCGGAAGGGATTACTTAACTGTTAACCAGACAAGGGAGGTGGTGTCACCCTTACCAAGAAGCCATTCTGTTTAGATGTATATTTCTGTTGATCTTGAGATTAAATATGTTTCTCTGTTTTTAGAATGGAAGATCTGGTCTCTGCTTTTTAATATGTTATCTAGGTTTGTCATAGTTTTTCTTCCAAGGGAGCAGGTGTCTTTCAATTTTCGTGGCAGTAGTCACTGTCCACAATGCTTTTGGAAACTGAGAAACTAAAATCTCTCACTGTTTTCATCATTGTTTGCCTATCTGTTTGCCATAGAGTGATGGGACTGGATGCCATGATATCTTGCAATTAATTTTATATCCTTTATCAAATTCATTGATAAGTCCTAGTAGTTTTCTGGTCCATCTTTAGGAGTTTAGTATCTTCTTATCTGCATACAGTGACAGTTTTACTTCTTCTTTTCCAGTTTGATTCCTTTTCTTGGGGCCCTTGCTGCAGCGGAGGGGAGTAACAACAAGCAACAGTTTCACTTGCTCAGTTGTTCCTTTCAGGGGATTAAGGGTAGGTGTCCGGCTGGAGGGGTGGCTTAGGTGTTTTGCCCACCCTCTAATGGTGTTGACTGCAGACAGCATACCAGTACCCTGCGTTTGCTCCAGACTCTTCAAAAGTGACAGGTTTTTCAGTCTCTTTATATCTTTTGTGCAGAAATTTTCCTAACTGCAAGTGTATGCAATTTTTTTAGTCCTATGTATTTTGTTGCTAGAGGACAGGTTTGTCCAGGTGCAACCACTGCAGCACTTTGCAGCAAAGGGTCTCAGACCGGACTCATTCCTCCCAAGAGACTCTACACCCTTATTCTTAAGGGATCAAAGTTCTCTTCTTCTGAAACTTCCAGACAGGGTTCAGACCCTAGTCTTCCTAGAAGTTTAGGAGTCTTTTGCTGACTGTTCAAGGACCTGTCAGTACCTAGGCCACCCTCCATTGGAATGCACTGAATTCCTTGAACCATCGTGAGCCTTACTTCAAACTGTTGTAGCCCAGAAGACACAAACTTAGTCAAAAGATTTAAAAAGGGCTAGAAAGGAGAACAACTCTAGCCCTTAAAGGGCCTAGCAAGGGAAGGAACCAGAGTAACTTCGGAAGGGATTACTTAACTGTTAACCAGACAAGGGAGGTGGTGTCACCCTTACCAAGAAGCCATTCTGTTTAGATGTATATTTCTGTTGATCTTGAGATTAAATATGTTTCTCTGTTTTTAGAATGGAAGATCTGGTCTCTGCTTTTTAATATGTTATCTAGGTTTGTCATAGTTTTTCTTCCAAGGGAGCAGGTGTCTTTCAATTTTCGTGGCAGTAGTCACTGTCCACAATGCTTTTGGAAACTGAGAAACTAAAATCTCTCACTGTTTTCATCATTGTTTGCCTATCTGTTTGCCATAGAGTGATGGGACTGGATGCCATGATATTCGTTTTTTGAATGTTGTGTTTTAAGCCAGCTTTTTCACTCTCCTCTTTCACCTTCATCAAGAGGCTCTTTAGTTCCTGTTTGCTTTCTGCTATGAGTCTGTATATATATTTATACTTTCATATATATTTCTAATTTTCCTGTGTGTATATTTATAATTTTCCTTTCCCTTAGATTAAGGCTAAAGTTAGGGCTATTAGCTTAGCCCCTCCCACACCCTGCTCCACTTCTGGGCTGAAGTGTTAGGTAGCAAAGATTTTGCTTCTATTACACAATGAGCATGCAGAATAGCATACCCTGCCCTCCTGACTCCACTTTTAGCAAAACTACCAACATCACTGAACCATTCTTCCTCTGGGTTTTCTATTGTCTATTAGTTCAAGCCTCTAGGCATAAAACTGGTCAAGGATTTCAAGGTAGGAATGTCTCAATTCTGTACCCTCCACAGGCTTTAGCATAGTGCAGCCAGCTTAGATGCTAGTTCTGGGGAGTCAGGGAGTAAAGCCCTGGTACTTAATAGGGCAGCCTCCAGTTAACCAGTGGTGGGTTTTAATCTCTAGAATCCCTTGTACTTGAGGGGTCTGGACTTCCAGGGACTGTCCAAAGGTAAGCTTGTTAGCATCATCCATGAATAAAGTGGTGGCAGCCACTGCCTGGGGCAACCAGGCCAACCCCAAGCTATGGAATCTAGTTGTTTGGGGAAATAGCATAGGCTGAAGAACTTCTCCCAGCTTTTTTTTTTTTTTATGATGGTATCTTTTTTTTTTATCTTTTTTGGAGGGTGGGGAGGGAGGGGGATGGGTGGGCCACTTCTACTGGTCTTTCATTTCTCCATTTTCATCCGTCTTTGTTCTTTGGCTCCTGTTGGCCTCCCATCGCAGTGGCCACTGTCGTCACAGAGCACCAGCTCTGGGCACACGCACGCCAGAGCCCTGGCTCGGTAATTGGACACATTGGTCCAGCCGCTCTGAGGCACGTGGGATCTTCCCAGGCCAGGGATCTAACAGGCGCCCCTTGCACTGCAAGGCAGTGTCTTTACCCACTGGACCACCAGGGGAAGCCCTCTCCCAGCTTTTGTACAAGGGCCCCCACGGCTGCCCCAAGGTTTTCATCTATGTAAAAGAAGAATGTTGTTTTTTAAGAGTGTTTGGGTTTTTTTTTTTTTTTTTTAATTTTGGCCATTTTTATTGGTCTTTCATTATTTATTTTCATCCATCTTTATTTTTTGGCCTGTGTGGACCTCCCATCGTGGTGGGCCCTCTCAGTGCAGAGCACCAGTTCTGGGTGCATGCGCTCCAGAGTACCGGCTAGTAATTGGACACACCAGTCCAGCTGCTCCGTGGCATGTGGGATCTTCCCAGGCCAGGGATCGAACCAGCACCCCTTGCACTACAAGGCAGACTCTTTACCCACTGGACCGCCAGGGAAGGACCCCCCTAAATTTTTTTTTTTCTTAATCAGGGATATCTGACCTGAAGGCCTGTTGGTAGTACTAAAAACTTTCTCCTGTTTTCTACTCCAAATTAGTGGTCCTATATCTGGGCCTTTAGTCACTTCATATAGAAGCTTAGCCCTGAGTCCAAAACGTGGAATTCATAATCCTGCCATGCCTAAGAAAATAGGAAAATGGTTGGTTTTTTTGTCTCTTAGGTGCTTAGGCCTAACATAGCTTGTTTTCTATCTAGAGATAACTGTCTGCTTCCAGGGTCTATAATATATACCAAATATTTAATTCATTTCTTTGAAATTTGTGCTTTTATTTCTGGGAGATCCTGTAGTCCTGGACCCTAAGGAAATTAAGGACTCCAATGGTATTCTGATCTGAGGCATCTATCATAAGATTACATATTAATATATCATCTACATGGTGTAGAGTGGCTCCTTCTTTTAGGTTTATTACCCTTATTTTCCTAGGGCCTGGGCAAACAAGTGTGGGCTGTCTCTAAACAGCTGAGGCAATACTGTCCAGGCATGTTGCTCCACTAGGCCCAAGTGGGGGTTAGTCCACTGGAAGGCAAACATATACTGAGAGACGGATGAACTAGGGTGCAAAAGAAGACATCCTTGAGGTCAAGCACAGTAAACCATTTGGCATCTCCAGGAATCTGGACTGACATAAGAACTGGCCACAAGCAAATGCCTCATGAACCTAAGAGCCCAGAGGTAGAAGTATACCTGTAGGGGATATTTTTGGACATAGAGTGAGGTGAGCAACTAGACAGCAGAAGAACCCAGACTTTCCCGTTTGGTGGCTACCATAAAATTAGGGAGAGCCTGATGATTCCATCTGACACAGGCAACAGTGAGTTGGGACAACATTTCCCATGTAATTTAACATACCAAATTAGTTTATAATGTCTCTTTGGGATGCTCCAGGGGCCCTCTGAAGCACCTCAAAGTTAGCTGGATATCAGAACTTTAGTTAGATTTTGATATTTGGAACGTCTGTGAAAAATCTCAGTTTTAAAACATACCCAGTCAGAATTGTAAGTTGCTATAAAATGATTATTCTTTAAGGTTAAAAAAAAAAAATTGAAGAGTAAATACAGTTCACATAAGGACACAGACACTCACACTCAAAAGGAGAATTCCAGGAGAACTCTGTTTTCTTATGAGAGAAACCAAATCCAGTCTCACATCAGTCTGCTCTTAATAAAATCAATTTACCTAACTGAATCTTTCAATTCAACCTTAGAAAATCCTTACCACATACAGAATTCTTCCCTCAATGTTCCTTTTCCACAAACTTGCAGCTTTCCATAGCCATACCTTGCCCCTTATGATTTCCATTCAAAAATGGCCAGCTATTAGATAAAATAACCCCTTTAACAAAATTTATTTCCATTCTTCATACCTTTTATTTTTCCATGATCCTGTCCTGGACCCTAAGGAAATTAAAGGAAAACTCCAATGGTATTCTGATCTGAGGCATCTATCATAAGATTACATATTAATATATCATCTACATGGTGTAGAGTGGCTCCTTCTTTTAGGTTTATTACCCTTATTTTCCTAGGGCCTGGGCAAACAAGTGTGGGCTGTCTCTAAACAGCTGAGGCAATACTGTCCAGGCATGTTGCTCCACTAGGCCCAAGTGGGGGTTAGTCCACTGGAAGGCAAACATATACTGAGAGACGGATGAACTAGGGTGCAAAAGAAGACATCCTTGAGGTCAAGCACAGTAAACCATTTGGCATCTCCAGGAATCTGGACTGACATAAGAACTGGCCACAAGCAAATGCCTCATGAACCTAAGAGCCCAGAGGTAGAAGTATACCTGTAGGGGATATTTTTGGACATAGAGTGAGGTGAGCAACTAGACAGCAGAAGAACCCAGACTTTCCCGTTTGGTGGCTACCATAAAATTAGGGAGAGCCTGATGATTCCATCTGACACAGGCAACAGTGAGTTGGGACAACATTTCCCATGTAATTTAACATACCAAATTAGTTTATAATGTCTCTTTGGGATGCTCCAGGGGCCCTCTGAAGCACCTCAAAGTTAGCTGGATATCAGAACTTTAGTTAGATTTTGATATTTGGAACGTCTGTGAAAAATCTCAGTTTTAAAACATACCCAGTCAGAATTGTAAGTTGCTATAAAATGATTATTCTTTAAGGTTAAAAAAAAAAAATTGAAGAGTAAATACAGTTCACATAAGGACACAGACACTCACACTCAAAAGGAGAATTCCAGGAGAACTCTGTTTTCTTATGAGAGAAACCAAATCCAGTCTCACATCAGTCTGCTCTTAATAAAATCAATTTACCTAACTGAATCTTTCAATTCAACCTTAGAAAATCCTTACCACATACAGAATTCTTCCCTCAATGTTCCTTTTCCACAAACTTGCAGCTTTCCATAGCCATACCTTGCCCCTTATGATTTCCATTCAAAAATGGCCAGCTATTAGATAAAATAACCCCTTTAACAAAATTTATTTCCATTCTTCATACCTTTTTTTCTGATAACACATGTCCTACTCTCCTTATGCAACCATGACTGTCTTTTACATTACCATTCTGTAGACTGGTGGAGACTGTCTTAAGGTGACAAACAGCTTTAGTTTCTCCTTCACAAGAAGGCGAAAGTAGGTAAATGTAGACCTATTTAGCAATTAGTGTTCCAATATTTTATTTGAAATGGTCTGGATATTCAAGTGAATTATCATTTAACTTTAGTTTCAACTTACCAAAATTTGGAGAGACTGTTTCAGATGGACATTTCTGAAGCGTAATTATTTCTGTAGTTTACCAAAAAGTTCTTATCCCAGTTACATTTAAAACTTTAATCATATCATGTTATTTTCCCTGTTGACAGATTTAATGACCAAACCAATATGTACTTACTTTCAGTAACCCTAGGTACAATAAAAGTTTTAATATTAATAACTCTAAAGACAGGTGTGTTAATTAAACCCAGATGCTTAAGCTAGCTTTAACACCAGGTATTCCATGTTGAGTATTTCCCAGATCACATGAACCCCAAAATGTATTTTGGTAAGAATCTTTTATATTCCTGAGAATGTATATAGGTACTCAATTCCCTTTAAATCAGTTAAATACAATTCATTTACAAGTTAATTTTTACATAAAGACAGAACCTAAGATCACATAGTTTTCCCACTTGAATTTAAGATGGCCCTTTCCTGCCTACTTCAGTATGGGGGACTCCAGATGGATCAGGTAGTTCTGGAAAGCCCAGGCAGAATAGTCACATTGCAAAGGCAGAGGAGGGAAACATGCAAGCTCCTTTCATTTCTTTTTGCTCTTTAAAATCCCACCATTAACCCAAAGTTGGAATCTTGGGGAATGTGGGCCGTGACTGTATTTGAAGGTTTAATGGTAAGAAAGCCCACAGTTTTGGCAGAGGCTTGCAGGAACAGTTGGACAGACAAGACGAAATAAAACAAAGATATCGATTTCAAAAATGTAAAGACAAAGATAAGTGTTCAGAATAAAGGAAGTGCAGGTATTAGGATCAGGGGAGAGGTAAAGGGAAAGAGAAAGAGCAGGAAAATAAAGGTGAGAATACTGGGATGAAGGACTTCCAGCCTCTACCTGATATGAGCCTAAACCTCCATCACTCTCATAAGTCTCCCCTTAGGGTGAGCCTGCTGGACCAGGATGTGCACGGTGGGGCCGGCCTTACTACCTCTGCTTGTCATTGCTCAAGGTGAGCCATTGTCAGCCAGAGGGAACATGGTCTCACAAGCCGAGAGGAGTGATGCTGGAGCTGCCTGCCACCTGCCCCTGAGGAAGCAGAACAGGACAGATGTAGAAGGGGACAGAGCGAGGAGAAGTAGAGAGATACCAGGAGAGGGGAAAAGAGTTGCCTGATGAGGGTACTGAGGCCCCCAGGGGCCAGGAAGGAAGACTTATCAAATACGGTGGTGCTGCAATGTTGCATGTGTACTCCTTATTAGTTTTCTGGCTGGATGATCTGTCCACTGATGTAAGTGTGGTGTTAAAAGACCCTCACTATTATTGTGCTATTATCAATGTTTCCTTTTATTAGTCAGTCAGGTCATTTTAAAAGATATTTCTCTATGAAATGAATATTTAAAATATGGTAAATGGTACTCAAGAGGTAAAAAATGGTACTGTCCAGGGCAGGGGGAGGGGAGTCAGCCTTTAAAGAATAAGGTGGTACAAAGTGAAATGGAAAGTTAGAGGTTAGTGTACTGTCTGTGTATTAGCCATCCATAATACTACCTGCTCTCAGTAATTCTAGGGTGAAATGTTTACCTAAGAAGCGAGTAACTGGTAAAACTGACAAACCTCTACCCAGGCTCACCAAGAAGAAAAGAGAGAGGGCCCAAATAAAAAGATAAGAAATGAAAGAGGAGGAAAAACAACCAATACCACAGAAATACAAATAATCATAAGAAATTACTCTGAATAGGCATATCAATAGACAACCTGAAAGAACTGGACATGATTCTAGCCACATACAGCCTGCTGAAATTAGTTAAGAAAAAATAGACAAGTTGAGCTGAGTGATCGCTAGAACTGAAATAGGATCTATAATGATAAAAACAAAAGATGAAAACATTCTGCAAGCTTAAGTCCAGAGATAGATGGCTTCACAGAGAAAACACACTTAAGGTTACCAAAGGGGTAAAAGGAGGGGAAGGTTATTTAGGAGTATGAGATACACACCACTAAATATAAGATAGACAGAAGGATTTCTTGTATAGCACAAAGAATGTTCAACATCTTGTAATAGCCTATAATGGAAAAGAATCTGAAACAGTTCTACATGAAACTAACAATAAGAAATTTTGGCAAATTCCATATGGTCTATGAAAATCCAACCAATACTGATGACAGTAAGTATTCTTTTACTACCAGGAATATACTTACTGCCACTGCAGTTCAGTGGAATATGAGATAGCAAACTGAAATACAACTTTTCACATTTATCTTTTGTTGAATTATTGATGTTTTCTTTTTATAAGACAAAATGTCACAGTGATAATTATGGCTTCCAAACAATTCCAAGTCAAAATTCAGGATCACATTTCTCGGTTTGATATTTAATCAGTGATTACAACAGTTTCACAGAAAATATATGGATGTTTAAAATACAATTTGCAAGAGACTGATTGGAAGAACCATCAATTAAAGATAAAGCTTAATGCTAGAAAATCACATGAGCCAATCCCTGGTTTGAAACACGGGTATCAGATGCCTTCTCTTTGCCCCTCCAGCACCTACCTCTGAGACTGGAACTCCAGAGGCTACAGAAACAGAATTTCTTGCTCTCTGGCTTTTGATTTATTGATTGCGCCATCCATAATACTACCTGCTCTCAGTAATTCTAGGGTGAAATGTTTACCTAAGAAGCGAGTAACTGGTAAAACTGACAAACCTCTACCCAGGCTCACCAAGAAGAAAAGGGAGAGGGCCCAAATAAAAAGATAAGAAATGAAAGAGGAGGAAAACAACCAATACCACAGAAATACAAATAATCATAAGAAATTACTCTGAATAGGCATATCAATAGACAACCTGAAAGAACTGGACATGATTCTAGCCACATACAGCCTGCTGAAATTAGTTAAGAAAAAATAGACAAGTTGAGCTGAGTGATCGCTAGAACTGAAATAGGATCTATAATGATAAAAACAAAAGATGAAAACATTCTGCAAGCTTAAGTCCAGAGATAGATGGCTTCACAGAGAAAACACACTTAAGGTTACCAAAGGGGTAAAAGGAGGGGAAGGTTATTTAGGAGTATGAGATACACACCACTAAATATAAGATAGACAGAAGGATTTCTTGTATAGCACAAAGAATGTTCAACATCTTGTAATAGCCTATAATGGAAAAGAATCTGAAACAGTTCTACATGAAACTAACAATAAGAAATTTTGGCAAATTCCATATGGTCTATGAAAATCCAACCAATACTGATGACAGTAAGTATTCTTTTACTACCAGGAATATACTTACTGCCACTGCAGTTCAGTGGAATATGAGATAGCAAACTGAAATACAACTTTTCACATTTATCTTTTGTTGAATTATTGATGTTTTCTTTTTATAAGACAAAATGTCACAGTGATAATTATGGCTTCCAAACAATTCCAAGTCAAAATTCAGGATCACATTTCTCGGTTTGATATTTAATCAGTGATTACAACAGTTTCACAGAAAATATATGGATGTTTAAAATACAATTTGCAAGAGACTGATTGGAAGAACCATCAATTAAAGATAAAGCTTAATGCTAGAAAATCACATGAGCCAATCCCTGGTTTGAAACACGGGTATCAGATGCCTTCTCTTTGCCCCTCCAGCACCTACCTCTGAGACTGGAACTCCAGAGGCTACAGAAACAGAATTTCTTGCTCTCTGGCTTTTGATTTATTGATTGGATGTATCCCCACCAGGGACCATCTCTATAGGATATCAAAGGAAGGGAATACTTTCAGAATTCCCCCATATGGATGCCTACCTTAATGAAAAGTCATAACTCATACCAGGCAACCCTCTCCTTCCAGATTCTTCTTATCACTCCCTTTTCTTGTCCCTTCAGGGCTAAGTAATAAGAGCTGTTGTTAGACCTGGATACTGTCACAGTTACTCTCCTTTCTTACCCACAGTGGTTCTCAAATTTTAACTTACATTGGAATCACCTAGAGGACTCCTTAAACCCAGGTTACTAGTTACCCCCAGGGCAAAAGTTCTGATTTGTATGTCTGAGTTATGTGCATAAATGTGCTCAGTTGTGTCCAACTCTTTGCAACCCCATGAACTGTAGCCCACCAGGCTCCTCTGTTCATGGGATTTCCCAGGCAAGAAAACTGGGTGGATTGCCATTGCCTACTCCAGGGGATCTGCCTGATCTTGGGATCAAACCAGCATCTCCTGCATTGGGAGGTAGATTCTTTACCACTGCACCATTTGAGAAGCCCTGTAGGATTTAGGAAGTCATTTTGTCCAATTACTAAATTTCAGCGCATAAAAAATGTAGATAAAGAGAGATCAAGTCATTTATCAACCAACTAGTATACTGCTTTTCAGGAAAGTCTTTCCAGGGTACTATGCTGTGTCTCATCAAACAGTAGCTCTCACCCCTCTCACTCTACCTCCCTTTCCCCTCCCCTGAATTGTGTAATCCCCTTCTGTGTTTTTATTATCTCTGTCTTTAGGTTTGACCACCTGCTGTGCCTGTGGTGTTTCAGGTAAGCACACACCATAGCTTGGGGGCATCTCAGGATAAGATCTCTAGCTCAGATTTCAGCAGAGGACTCAGAAGAACTAAATGTTTCCTTGATGTTGTGTGCTGAAGGGAGATAAGAGTCAATGGTAGGATCTGTGTTTGATAATATCTGAGTCTAGTCTATCCATTATCTCCCAATGTCCTCTTGCAGTCAGTCACACAGAAACTCACCTGACACTTTGTGTCTCTTTCAGAAGACTTTTATCCAGTTAACCTCTATCAGCTTGGCTTTTCGAGTTGTTATCTGAGACTCCCTTATCATCCATCTGTTAGGTAGTTTCTTTACTTAGCAGCTGTAGTTCTTTGCCTTTTTGGTTTTGAAGTTTCTAAGTGGAAACTCGAGGCAGTGATTATCACTCGCCTTTTACCTTAATGAAAAGTCATAACCATGGCAACCTCCTTCCAGATTCTTCTTATCACTTTTCTTGTCCCTTCAGGGCTAAGTAATAAGAGCTGTTGTTAGACCTGGATACTGTCACAGTTACTCTCCTTTCTTACCCACAGTGGTTCTCAAATTTTAACTTACATTGGAATCACCTAGAGGACTCCTTAAACCCAGGTTACTAGTTACCCCCAGGGCAAAAGTTCTGATTTGTATGTCTGAGTTATGTGCATAAATGTGCTCAGTTGTGTCCAACTCTTTGCAACCCCATGAACTGTAGCCCACCAGGCTCCTCTGTTCATGGGATTTCCCAGGCAAGAAAACTGGGTGGATTGCCATTGCCTACTCCAGGGGATCTGCCTGATCTTGGGATCAAACCAGCATCTCCTGCATTGGGAGGTAGATTCTTTACCACTGCACCATTTGAGAAGCCCTGTAGGATTTAGGAAGTCATTTTGTCCAATTACTAAATTTCAGCGCATAAAAAATGTAGATAAAGAGAGATCAAGTCATTTATCAACCAACTAGTATACTGCTTTTCAGGAAAGTCTTTCCAGGGTACTATGCTGTGTCTCATCAAACAGTAGCTCTCACCCCTCTCACTCTACCTCCCTTTCCCCTCCCCTGAATTGTGTAATCCCCTTCTGTGTTTTTATTATCTCTGTCTTTAGGTTTGACCACCTGCTGTGCCTGTGGTGTTTCAGGTAAGCACACACCATAGCTTGGGGGCATCTCAGGATAAGATCTCTAGCTCAGATTTCAGCAGAGGACTCAGAAGAACTAAATGTTTCCTTGATGTTGTGTGCTGAAGGGAGATAAGAGTCAATGGTAGGATCTGTGTTTGATAATATCTGAGTCTAGTCTATCCATTATCTCCCAATGTCCTCTTGCAGTCAGTCACACAGAAACTCACCTGACACTTTGTGTCTCTTTCAGAAGACTTTTATCCAGTTAACCTCTATCAGCTTGGCTTTTCGAGTTGTTATCTGAGACTCCCTTATCATCCATCTGTTAGGTAGTTTCTTTACTTAGCAGCTGTAGTTCTTTGCCTTTTTGGTTTTGAAGTTTCTAAGTGGAAACTCGAGGCAGTGTCTGCCCAGCTCCACCCACTCTTTCCTGGGAGCTGCAACCTGTTGCAGTATTCTCAGTCACCCACCTCAGACCAGGTATCAGTAAAAGACACAAGTTTCTTCTTCAATATTTTTGACTGTGAACAAGTAGATTTCTCCCACAAGGCTAAAGCTGTGAGATTGGAAACTTGGGGGGCGGGGAGGGGTTGTACAAACAAATTATCTGCAGAGAAAGGCAGGTGGCTGCCAAGTGAGGAGAAATGAAACTGGCATCCAGCAGAAGAGATGCAAATGTAGAGAAAGGACTTTTGGACAAGAGGGAAAGGAGAGGGTGGGATAAACTGGGCGAGTAGCATTGACATATACACAGTACCATGTGTAAAATAGCTAACTAGTGGGAACATGCTGTATAGCACAGAGAGTTCAGCTTGTGCTGTGATAACCTAGAGGGGTGGGATAGAGCAGGAGGGAGGCACACTCGAGAGGGAAGGGCGTATACGTATACCTATAGCAGATTCATATTGTCTAACAGAAACCAACACAAGGTTGTAAAGCTATTATACTCTAATTTTTTTTTTTTTAATTTTTAAAAAGTGCTGTGCGTGCTGTTTAACTTCACCATGCCTTAGGTTCCTGCTGTGCCTAAGAATAAGGAACATCCCTGACCATCCTATCTTTTGATTGGTTAGCTTATAGAAACTCTCCATTTTTGCTAAACCAGTTGAGTTTGGATTTCAATATCATGAAGTCAAACACTGTGGTTGATAAAGTATTACAAATGTTCATTTCTGTTTACCTGGTCATCATTACCTATAAGAATATTCATTTCTTAAGAATGTTTTATGGACCATTTAAGCCATACAATACTCCTCAGATGTGAATAGAGAGAAAATTTAGACTGAGAGAAATTACATGCCCTCTTCTGGCTCAACGTTGTGCAACTATATGTGGCTAAGCCCAGATTCCTGCCATGTATCCCCAGATTTAAACAACCTGTGTTTTTAACCACTCAGTTCTGTCTGAATGTCAGTTAGATCAAAGTCCTTCTCAAATAAAAGGCAAGGGCAGAAGAATGGAATTTTCAATGCTTTTTTGTACTCAGAATTCAGCATTTTAGACTTGAACATCTTGCCATTAAATTTCACAGCATGCCCCTTCCACTACTGTTTGCTCCTACAGTTTTCTCTTACTCAGCATAAAATTTTGCCTGGCCAAATTCTGCTCATCCTTCACAGCTGGCTTTGATGTCACCTCCCACAGAACCTTTCTTACTCCAACTGAATAAACCACTCACTCCTGTTATTCCTGCTCTCCCGTTCAGATTATAGTTAACTGGTTACATATCTGACTCTGTATCTATGCTGAGAGTTCCACACTGTCATCGTCTAATGCTTGCTCCTGACAAAATATCTGCCTTAGAATATGTGCTTAATAACTACTTGATGAGTTAAATTGATTTGGGAAACATGCAGAGTCTAACCATTACAGATGAAGAAATCCTATTCTTAGGCCTGGACAATTATGAGAAATGGCACAAGGTGACCCAAACATTACGGCTTAGGTGAGCAGATGTCTTTACAAGGGGCAGAGGGACCATCTAGTGTGACTAATGGGAGACTTCCAAACCTTTGCTCCTAATACAGTTTATCCTCAGTACCTGTTCAAGTCTGAAAACTATTCACTAACTGAATTTGAAATAGCCAGGCACCCACTGTGGCATATAAAACACAATATAAATAGGATTGACTTGTGATCCTTGACTGCATCCCAGGTGACATTCTGAATATTTATTTTTGTTGAGGCTGGCTTTATGTTAACTGAATCATACAAGACCATATAGCATGAGTAAACCTCTGCATTTCCAGAGCTAGAGATAACTGTTTTATGGACTAAGCTCTGAACATGCCTCTGGGCCTGGCTCCGAGTTTATATTTGCCTTTTTTTAGGACAATGGTTTAAATGTGTCCAATGGCTTACTATTCTTGGGTCTCTTCCACGAATCAGCAAGTGAGAGGCAGCTGGCAGCAGGCAATGAGGTTTGAGTATACTGGATAAGGACCAGGAGATACAGAAGCCAGGATAAAACACTGCAGTGAAAATGGGAAGGCAAAAGAAATTACCAGTTTGGCTTAGAAATTCAATACTTTCTAGCTACACTTGATTCACAAAGTTTTTAGTAACTGTGGCCAATATTTTATCTTAACCCCATCTTAACTAGCAACTCAACCCACTTTTGGACTTACTCCTTTCCACCTATGTAACTGCTGAGTAGTCACAAAATGAAACGTGATGCTCACCTAAGAAAACATAAAGAAGGCACACTTCATGTAAATGTAAATTACTCTTGGACTACTTGAATGTCAGCATCTCTTGAAAAACATGAATAAATGAGTTTCCTGAATTTTAGACAGCCTCTTTTAATCGAATTTGAAAAATTAAATTAGAAACATAACTGTGAGGCACAAGGTGAAAGACCTTGACCTTGTCTTCCTCTCACAGGTACACTAAAATCACTATTTACAGACAGCCATCAATGAAAAAGACCCAAACCTACCAAAAAAGATCTTCTACAGCTAGAAATATAAAGAAGGAATCAATGAGATAATAGGAGGGGCAGAGGAGTGATATAGTCAAATCCCATACCCTGGGGGTGGGCAGTTCACAAACAGGAGAATAATTACAACTGAAGAGATTCTCTCAAAGGATTGAAAGGGCTGAATCCCACTTTGAGCTCCCCAGCCGATAGATCCATCACTGGGAAGACAAATTCCCTAGAGCATTTGGCTTTAAAGGCCGCAGGACTTCTACTTTTGGGGGCCCCAGAGGGGTGGTGGAAATAGAGTCCTTACTGCTAAGGGGCTCACACAAAGCCTCATATGCTCCGGAACCCACGGCAGAAGCAGTAATTTGGTAGGAGCCTGGGTTAGGCTACCTTCTGATCCTATAGAGTCTCCTGGAGAGATAGGAAATAACTCCAGTTCGTCCTGGGGACATAGATTCCTGGCAGCCATTTGGGGGAGTTCCTTCTAGCATGTGGTAACACCATTCTGGACTCTTTCTTCTAGCTTATTACCACAGAAAACAGTTCGACTATAGCCCAACAGTCTGCAGGCACTAGTACTGAGGTGCCTCAGGCAGACCAAGCAGGACATAGACAGAGCCCCACCTAGCAGCAGACAGGCTGCCTCAAGACTCCTGGGCCTTCAGCCACTTCCAGATGTGGCCCTGCCACCAGAGGGCGCGGAACCTATCCCCACATACCAATGCACAGGAAATAGATCCAAGACTCCAGCCAGAAAGCCAGACCCCATCCATCAGTGAGCCTGCCCTAGTTGCAGATCCAACTCTGCCCACCAGCAGGCAGACACCAGCCACAACAAAAACCAACCATACCCGCAGTCTGTGGACCAGGCCTGCCCTGAAACTGGCTGGTCCTGGTCACCACCCACTCGTAGACTAATACAACCTTCAAGACATCAGCCCCAACAGCCAACTACCCTGCCCACCAGCAATCTGACATCTGCTCTGGGATCTCTAGGCCCTGCAACCAGACCCCAGGACTTCGTTCTGTCCACCAGGAGTCTGGCACTAGCCCCAGGACCTGGCTTCATCCACCAGTAAGTGGTCAGGTTCCCGGATCCTGCCTCAGCCCACCAGTAACATAGGACTAGACCTGGAGACCCAGGATTCTTCAGTCAGCGGAACAGACCCCACCAACCAGCAGCTGGCAGCCTCTGCACCAGGCAGGACCTAGCAACCAACCAGATGTAGTCAACTCACTACAACAGAAATACCCACACAACCTTCATAGAGGAAACCCTTAGAGTATTTAGCTCTGGTGACAAAAGGGGAGTATGCTGTTGGAACTTATAGGGTGTCTCCTACAAAAGGCCACCAGGAAGTATAACCAACTTACCAGATACATAAAATAGCAAATTAGGCAAAATGAGGTGATAGAGAAACATATTCCAAATGAAGGAACAAAATAAAACTCCAGAAGAAGAACTAAGTGGAGATAGAGAAAGAGTTCAAGGTAGTGGTCATAAAGAGGATTAAAGAAATTGGGAGAAGAATGGATGCATAGAATGCAAAGTTAGAAGTTTTCAATGAAGAGTTAGAAAATATAAAAAATTTAAATAGATAAAGACTACAATAACTGAAATGAAAAAATACACTAGAAGGGATCAACAGTAGATTAAATGATACAAAGGAACGGAACTATAGCCCAACAGTCTGCAGGCACTAGTACTGAGGTGCCTCAGGCAGACCAAGCAGGACATAGACAGAGCCCCACCTAGCAGCAGACAGGCTGCCTCAAGACTCCTGGGCCTTCAGCCACTTCCAGATGTGGCCCTGCCACCAGAGGGCGGAACCTATCCCCACATACCAATGCACAGGAAATAGATCCAAGACTCCAGCCAGAAAGCCAGACCCCATCCATCAGTGAGCCTGCCCTAGTTGCAGATCCAACTCTGCCCACCAGCAGGCAGACACCAGCCACAACAAAAACCAACCATACCCGCAGTCTGTGGACCAGGCCTGCCCTGAAACTGGCTGGTCCTGGTCACCACCCACTCGTAGACTAATACAACCTTCAAGACATCAGCCCCAACAGCCAACTACCCTGCCCACCAGCAATCTGACATCTGCTCCGGGATCTCTAGGCACTGCCACCGGTCCCCAGGGCTTCGTTCTGTCCACCAGGAGTCTGGCACTAGCCCCAGGACCTGGCTTCATCCACCAGTAAGTGGTCAGGTTCCCGGATCCTGCCTCAGCCCACCAGTAACATAGGACTAGACCTGGAGACCCAGGATTCTTCAGTCAGCGGAACAGACCCCACCAACCAGCAGCTGGCAGCCTCTGCACCAGGCAGGACCTAGCAACCAACCAGATGTAGTCAACTCACTACAACAGAAATACCCACACAACCTTCATAGAGGAAACCCTTAGAGTATTTAGCTCTGGTGACAAAAGGGGAGTATGCTGTTGGAACTTATAGGGTGTCTCCTACAAAAGGCCACCAGGAAGTATAACCAACTTACCAGATACATAAAATAGCAAATTAGGCAAAATGAGGTGATAGAGAAACATATTCCAAATGAAGGAACAAAATAAAACTCCAGAAGAAGAACTAAGTGGAGATAGAGAAAGAGTTCAAGGTAGTGGTCATAAAGAGGATTAAAGAAATTGGGAGAAGAATGGATGCATAGAATGCAAAGTTAGAAGTTTTCAATGAAGAGTTAGAAAATATAAAAAATTTAAATAGATAAAGACTACAATAACTGAAATGAAAAAATACACTAGAAGGGATCAACAGTAGATTAAATGATACAAAGGAACAGAACAATGTGAGTTGAAAGAGTAGTGGAAATCACTGATGCTGAACAGAAAAAGGAGAAAAAGAATTTTAAAAATTAGAATTCCCTCTGGGAATACATTAAATGTGTTAATATTTATATTATAGGAGTCCCAGAAGGTGGGGGTGGGGGAGACTGAGAACATAGTTGAAGAAATAATAGCTGAAAACCTCCCTAACCTGGGAAAGGAGACAGACATCCAAATCCAGGAAGTACAGAGAGTCCCATACAGTATTAACTCAAAGAGGAACACATCAAGACATATCGTAATTAATATGGCAAAAATTGAAGATAGAGAACATCAAAAGCTTCAAGGGAAAAGCAATAGTTAACATACAGGGAACTCACACAAGATTATCAGCTAGCTTTTCTGCAGAAATTCTGCAAGCCAGAAGGGAGTGGTACAATATATTTAAAGTGATGAAAGTGAATAACCTATAACTAAGAATACTTTACCCAGCAAGACTCTTGTTCAGATTTGAACAAGATCAAAAACTTCACAGACAAGCAAAAGCTAAAAGCGTGACTAGCTTTACAAGAAATATTAAAGTAACTTCTCTAAACAAAAAAGGATACAATGAGAAACATGAAAATCCTGCAAGGAGAAAGCTCATTGGTAAAAGCAAATACACAATAAAGATAGGCAATCATCCCCTCATAAAGCCAGTAAGAAGGTTAAAAGACAAAGGTAGCAAGGCTTCCCTGGTGGTCCAGGGGGTAAAGAACACCATCTTGCAGTACAAGGGGCACCGGTTCAATCCCTGGCCTGGGAAGATCCCATGTGCCGCGGAGCAGCTGGACCGATATGTCCAACTACCAATCTGGAGCTCTGGAGCACATGTGCCCAGAGCCAGTGCTCTGCAACGAGGGAGGCCACTGCAATGGGAGGCCCACACAGGTCAAAGAATAAAGATGGATGAAAATAAATAAATAAAAACTCAATAAAAGAGGCAAAATTTATGGGATGTAGCAAAATTGGTTCTTTGAGGGAAGTTAAATAGCACTACAGGCCTTCCTCAAAAAAAAAAAAGAAAAGAAAAATCTCAGACCACGTAACCTGCCATCTAAAATAATTAGAAGAAAAAGAACTAAATCTAAAGTCAGCACAAGAAAAATATAATAAAGATCTGGGAGGAAATAAATGAAAAAGGGATCAAAAATAGGGGGAGAAAAATCAATAAAACCAAGAGCTGGTTCTTTGAAAGGATAAGGAAAACTGACAAGCCTCTGTCAGGCTCACCAAAAAGAAGAAAAAACCCAAATGAACAAAATAAGAAATAAAAAAGGAAAAACTTGAACTGATTATGCAGAAATACAAAAAACATAATACTATGAACAATCATATGCCAATAAATTTGACAAGCCAGAAGAAATGAACAACTTTCTAGAAACTTACAGCTCACCAAAATTGAATCAAGAATACATAGATAATTTTAACAGACTGATCATTAGAAGTGAAATATAATCTGTAGTAAAAAAAGAAAAAAAAAAGTAGCTACGAATAAAAGTCCAGGACCAGATGTCATCATAAGGAAATTCCACCAAATATACAAAGAGCTTATACCAATTCTTCTCAAACTCTTCCAAAAGATTGAAAAGAAAGGAACATTCCCAAAGACATAATAATCCTGATACTAAAATAGTAAAACCACCATAATCCTGATACTAAAATAAGACTACAGTACTACTAGAAAAGGAAATTACAGGCCAACATCTTTGATAAACACAAATGCAAAAATTCTCAACAAAATATTAACTGAATTCAAAAGTATGTAACAAAGATCCTATACCACAAGGATGGTTCAACATACACAAATCAATAAGTGTAATTCACCACATTAACAAAAGGAAATTCAAAAAACCACATGATCATCTCAATAGATTCAGATAAAGCATTGGGCGAAATTCAATATCCATTCATGGTTTAAAAAAAAAAAAAAAAAAAACCTGTTACCAAAGTGGGTATGCAGGGAACATATCTCAACATAATAAAAGTTATTTATGACAAACCCACACCCAGTCTGATACTCAATGGTGAAAAGCTGAAAGCCTTCACACTGAAATCTAGAACAAGACAAGGATGTCCATTCTCACCACTTCTATTAAACATAGCATTGGAAGTCCCAGCCACAGCAGTCAAACAAGAAAAACAAAAGGTATCCAAATTGGAAGGAAGAGGTACAATTGTCACTATATAAAGGTGTCATGATACTATATATAGAAAACCCTAAGGACTCTCACCAAAAACTACTAGATCTAATAAATGAATTCAGCAAAGTAGCAAGCTACAATATTAACATTCAGAAATCAGTTGCATTTCTTTATACTAACAATGAAATATCAGAAAGGGAATGTTTAAAAAAAAAAATCCCTCTTGAAATTGCACCAGAAAAGAAAAACCTGACCAAGGAGGTGAAAGATTTAATATCTTGAGAAGTCTGAAGCATTAATAAAGGAAATTAAAGAGGAGTCAAAGAAATGGAAAGATATTTCATACTCTTGGATTAAAAGAATATGGTTAAAATGTCAATACTACTCAAAATAATCTAGAGATTTAATGTAATTCCTATCAAACTGCACATATTTTTTCACAGAACTAGAATAATTCAAAATTTTAATGGAACCATAAAAGACCAGAATTGCCAAAACAATCCTGAGGGAAAAATAAACAAATAAACAAAAGCAAAAAGTACTAAAAAAAAAAGCAGGAGGTATAACCCTTCCAGACTTCAGAGAATACTACAAAGCTACAGTAATCAAAACTGTGATACTAAGATATACATACTGATAAATGGAACAAAATGCAGAACCCAGAAATAAATTCACTCACCTAAGATCAATGAATCTTCAGCAAAGAAGGCAAAAATATGAAGCAAGAAAATGACAATCTCTTCAGCAAGTGGTGCTAGGAAAGTTGTACAGCTACATAAATCAATGAAGTTAGAACACACCCTCACACCACACACAAAAATAAACTCAATATGGCTTGAATATTTAGGCATAAGATATGACACCTTAAAACTCCTAGAGGAGAGCCTAGGCAAAACATTCTTTGACATAAACCAAACCATTGCTTTCTTAGCTCAGTCTCCCAAGGCAATAGAAATAAAAACAAATGGGACCTAATCATACATACTTTTGCACACGAAGGAAACCATTGAAAGAAAGAAAGGACAACCTGCAGAAAGGGAGAAAATATTTACACAAATGTGACAGATAAGAGTTTCATCTTCAAAATATACAAACAGCTCATAAAAATCAGCAACAACAACAAAAACAACCCAATCAAAAAATGGGCAGAAGACTGTAAAGATATTTTTCCAAAGAAAATATACAAATGCATCTTAGGCACATGAAAAGAGGCTCAACATTACAAACTATCACAGAAATGCAAATCAAAACTAAAATGAAGTATCAGCTCACACCAGTCAGAATGGCCATCATTAAAAAGTCTACAAATAACAAATGCTGGAGAGGGTATGGAGAAAATGGAACCCTCCTACACTGTGGGTGGGAATGTAAGTTGGTGCAGCCACTGTGGAGAACAGTATGGAGGTTCCTCAGAAAACTAAAAATTGGACTACCATATGATCCAGAAATCCCACCCCTGGGCATATCCTCAGAGAAAAGTAATTCAGAAAGATAATATGCTGCATCCACTATGTTCAGAGTAGCATGATTCACAAGAGCCAAAACACGGAGACAACCTAAATGTCCATCAAGAGATGAATGGATAAATAGAAAGTGGTACATATATACAATGAAATACTACTCAGCCTTAAAGAAAAACAAACAAGATAATGCCATTTGCAGCAATGTGGATGCACTAGAGATTATCATACTAAGTCAGAAAGAAAAATATTGTATGATATCATTTATATGTGGAATCCAAAATATGGCACAAGTGAACTTATATACAAAACAAACAGATTCGCAGAGATAAAGATCACACTTGTGGTTGCCATGGGGGAATGAAGGAGCAAGAGAGATGAATTGTTGAATTTGAGGTTGGTAAATGCAAAATATTACATATAGACTAGATAAACACTACATTCCTACCATATAGCAAGGGAACTATACCCAATCTCCTGGGATAAACCATAATGGAAAAGGAAAAAAAAAGGAATGTACATATGTGTATAACTGAGTCACTTTGTTGTACAACTGAATAAATATACATGCATCCAACAGAGAAGCACCTAAATACATGAAACCAAATATTAACAGACATAAATGGAGAAATCAATAGTAATGTAATACTAATAGGAGACTTTAACACCCCACTTACATGAATGGACAGATCATTCAGACATAAAATTAACAAGGAAACCCTGGCCTGAAGTGACATATTAGACCAGATGAACTTTAAAGAGAGAGAATATTTCATCTTGTCAGAATACACATGGAAAATTCTCTGGAAAGACCACATGATAGGCCATAAAAATGAAGCCTCAGTATATTTTAGAAAGTTGAAATCATGTCAAGCATCTTCCCTGAACACAATGCCATGAGACTGGAAATAAAGAAAAACTGCAAAAAAACCCAGTCAGAATGGCCATCATTAAAAAGTCTACAAATAACAAATGCTGGAGAGGGTATGGAGAAAATGGAACCCTCCTACACTGTGGGTGGGAATGTAAGTTGGTGCAGCCACTGTGGAGAACAGTATGGAGGTTCCTCAGAAAACTAAAAATTGGACTACCATATGATCCAGAAATCCCACCCCTGGGCATATCCTCAGAGAAAAGTAATTCAGAAAGATAATATGCTGCATCCACTATGTTCAGAGTAGCATGATTCACAAGAGCCAAAACACGGAGACAACCTAAATGTCCATCAAGAGATGAATGGATAAATAGAAAGTGGTACATATATACAATGAAATACTACTCAGCCTTAAAGAAAAACAAACAAGATAATGCCATTTGCAGCAATGTGGATGCACTAGAGATTATCATACTAAGTCAGAAAGAAAAATATTGTATGATATCATTTATATGTGGAATCCAAAATATGGCACAAGTGAACTTATATACAAAACAAACAGATTCGCAGAGATAAAGATCACACTTGTGGTTGCCATGGGGGAATGAAGGAGCAAGAGAGATGAATTGTTGAATTTGAGGTTGGTAAATGCAAAATATTACATATAGACTAGATAAACACTACATTCCTACCATATAGCAAGGGAACTATACCCAATCTCCTGGGATAAACCATAATGGAAAAGGAAAAAAAAAGGAATGTACATATGTGTATAACTGAGTCACTTTGTTGTACAACTGAATAAATATACATGCATCCAACAGAGAAGCACCTAAATACATGAAACCAAATATTAACAGACATAAATGGAGAAATCAATAGTAATGTAATACTAATAGGAGACTTTAACACCCCACTTACATGAATGGACAGATCATTCAGACATAAAATTAACAAGGAAACCCTGGCCTGAAGTGACATATTAGACCAGATGAACTTTAAAGAGAGAGAATATTTCATCTTGTCAGAATACACATGGAAAATTCTCTGGAAAGACCACATGATAGGCCATAAAAATGAAGCCTCAGTATATTTTAGAAAGTTGAAATCATGTCAAGCATCTTCCCTGAACACAATGCCATGAGACTGGAAATAAAGAAAAACTGCAAAAAAACCCACTACTATGTGGAAGTAGACAAGATGCTACCGAAAACCAATGAATCCCTGCAGAAGTCAAATAGGAAATTAAAAAAAAAAATACTTGGAGACAAATGAAAACAAAACACAATAACCCCAAATCTATGGGATTCATCAGAGAGAGTTCTAAAAAAAATTAAAATAAAATAAAAAGAGTTCATATCTATACAAGCTTACCTCAAGAAAGGGACATTTCAAATAAATTATCTAATTTTACACCTGAAGGAGCTAGAAAGCAAGGAACAAGCAAAACCCATTAATAGAAGGAAATAAATGATAAAGATCAGAACAGAAATAAATGAAATAGGGAATTAAAAATAGAAAAGATCAATGAAACTGAGAATTGTTTCTTTGAAACAGTAAACAAAATTGATAAAACTTCAGCCATACTCATCATGAAAAAGAGAAGGTCCAAATCTATAAAATCAGAAATGAAAAAGAGATGTTACTTCCAACACCACAGAAATGCAAAAGATCATAGGAGACTGCTATGGGCAACTATATGCAAATAAAATTGACAGCATAGAAGAAATTCTTAATTAGATATCTCCAAAATCTGAATGAGAAAGAAATAGAAAATATAAACAGACTTATTACCAGTAATAAAACTGAATCATTAAGGAAAAATTTTAAAAACAGGCTCCAAAAGTCCAGGACCAAATGACTTTCACAGGTGAATTCTACCAAACATTTAGAGAATAATCAACATCTATCTTTCTTAAATTATTCAAAAATATTGCGGAGGCAGGAACATTTCCAAACTCATTCTATGATGCCACCATCATCCTGACATCAAAACCAGACAAAGAAATCACACACACAAAAAAAGAAAGAAAATTACAGGCCAATATCACTGATGCAAAAATGTAGATGCAAAAGTTCTCAACAAAATATTAGCAAAGGAAATCCAATAGTACATCAAAAAGAGAATACACCCTGATCAGGTAGAATTTATCCCAGGATGCTGGAAAGACCACATGATAGGCCATAAAAATGAAGCCTCAGTATATTTTAGAAAGTTGAAATCATGTCAAGCATCTTCCCTGAACACAATGCCATGAGACTGGAAATAAAGAAAAACTGCAAAAAAACCCACTACTATGTGGAAGTAGACAAGATGCTACCGAAAACCAATGAATCCCTGCAGAAGTCAAATAGGAAATTAAAAAAAAAAATACTTGGAGACAAATGAAAACAAAACACAATAACCCCAAATCTATGGGATTCATCAGAGAGAGTTCTAAAAAAAATTAAAATAAAATAAAAAGAGTTCATATCTATACAAGCTTACCTCAAGAAAGGGACATTTCAAATAAATTATCTAATTTTACACCTGAAGGAGCTAGAAAGCAAGGAACAAGCAAAACCCATTAATAGAAGGAAATAAATGATAAAGATCAGAACAGAAATAAATGAAATAGGGAATTAAAAATAGAAAAGATCAATGAAACTGAGAATTGTTTCTTTGAAACAGTAAACAAAATTGATAAAACTTCAGCCATACTCATCATGAAAAAGAGAAGGTCCAAATCTATAAAATCAGAAATGAAAAAGAGATGTTACTTCCAACACCACAGAAATGCAAAAGATCATAGGAGACTGCTATGGGCAACTATATGCAAATAAAATTGACAGCATAGAAGAAATTCTTAATTAGATATCTCCAAAATCTGAATGAGAAAGAAATAGAAAATATAAACAGACTTATTACCAGTAATAAAACTGAATCATTAAGGAAAAATTTTAAAAACAGGCTCCAAAAGTCCAGGACCAAATGACTTTCACAGGTGAATTCTACCAAACATTTAGAGAATAATCAACATCTATCTTTCTTAAATTATTCAAAAATATTGCGGAGGCAGGAACATTTCCAAACTCATTCTATGATGCCACCATCATCCTGACATCAAAACCAGACAAAGAAATCACACACACAAAAAAAGAAAGAAAATTACAGGCCAATATCACTGATGCAAAAATGTAGATGCAAAAGTTCTCAACAAAATATTAGCAAAGGAAATCCAATAGTACATCAAAAAGAGAATACACCCTGATCAGGTAGAATTTATCCCAGGATGCAAGGGTTTCTCAATATCTACAAAGCAATCAGTGTGATATGCCATGTTAACAAATTGAAGAATAAAAACCATATGATGCAGAAAATGCTTCTGACAAAATTCAACTTCCATTTTTTATTAAAAACTCTACACAAAGTGGGAATAGAGTGAACTTACCTCAATGTAATAAGGCGTATATATGATAAGCCTACAACTAACATCATTCTCAACAGTGAAAAAGCTGAAAGCATTCCACTCTCACTATTTTTATTCAACATACTGAATAAATCTAGTCAGAGCAGAGCAGACACAGTATAGTTGGATTTTAATGATCAATCTGATGGAAAAGTATATAGTAGATTTAATAGGAGAGCCAGTTGGCAGTTTTACCTATTAAGAATTCAAGAGTCAGCCTCAGAAAGAAAAGGGAGAAATAGCATCACTTTGCTTTTCTTGAGGTAAACTATTTGACGGTAACAACAATTTTAATTCGGAAGAGTTAAGTCAACCCAAATACCATTTTCTAATGTTCATTTACAGCTAATGGATTTTTAAAAACCCTTTATGTTATGGACACAGACCTTACCAACATAGGCTTTTCTTTTTAGGAGCCCCTTTTGTAAAATTAGAAATGAACTCAATGAATATTCCATATATTTTACTGTCACGACATTTAAAAAGTTTTCCCTCCAAGAAATTTTCAAACTGGTGTGAACTCTTTCTTCCCAGGTACCTCCAGATCATCAGTTACTCGATGTAAACCAGGAGCCAACTGCCCCAGCTCACACGGTAGCATCAGCAGACAACTGTCCCCTCTCTCTGTCACTGAAGATTCTTCTGCTCCTATTCTTGAACTCCAGAGTCGAGGATCCTCTGGAGTTTGTGGACACAGAGCCGAGAAGCAGAACAGATCAGGTACGTGAGTGGCCTCCTCTTAAATAAAAGCACATGTGGTAAGCTTCTAGCCAGCAATGAAAGATCTCACACTGAAGATCAGAACATAGAGATGTTACACTGGCTTTTAGGAATACATGTGAGGAAAGTTTATCAAGCGGGAGGAGAAGGAAGAAGAGAAATATATAGATATAATCCATTAATTATGGACAGGGTACAGTGTAGCAGAGAAATAATTACCAAAACCTATAGTTGGAGGGCTTAACACATGGTTAAAAATGAGTTCTAATGAAGTTTATGAGGAAACTAGTTTTCTCATCTTTCAAGATGTCAAAAGCCAGCACCTTTTATCAGAGTCCTCTGATTCAGTAATAGCAAACAGTACCCATTTTGAGAAGAAATAAAGCACCAGGGAAATCACTGACTCTGTTTTTGTCTTTATCAGGACTGCCAGTCCTTGGAGTCCTTCTTGTTTTCCCAATTTTATATCTCCTTCAGGACACTTCAGTTGTCTCCCTAATTAGCATTTACTATTAAATCAAGACCTTTGATCTTTCCTCACATCTGTCTGATCACTTACCAACCCCTGGATTACTTGGGTTCCTGGAATCACTAGATAAATCCAACTCTATCCATGGTTTTCTCAGCGAATTTATCATTTTAAAACATAGTTGGAGCCTGCATAAAATCCTTGAAGGATGAAGAAGGTAGACAGAAGAGAGAACTAAAGAGACAAAATCTCAGAAAACTCTAAAATGATCAGAAGGGGACAAGGAATAGGACTCAACAAAATAAACTGACAAAGAGAGGTTAGTGATATAGAAGGTGGTTATTTCATCTAAAGTAGTGAAAAAGTATCCATTGGACTTCAAAGACAGGAGAGTATTTATGAATCCAGCAAGAGAAGTTTCTTCTTCATCAGAGTGATGAAGCAAAAGCCAAAATGTAGCTGTTGAGAATGAATGGGTGGGAATAAGCAAAGGCAGTATACAGACTGACCTCAGAGATATTGTGGGTTCATTTCTATACTACTGCAATAAAGCAAGTCACATGAAAATAAATAAGCAAGCAAAATGCAGCTGGGTCCACTAGGCTGCTGCCCAATACTATTACATTTTGGTGATGGACATCGTACTGCCTTCCTCAGAGATGCTCTCAAGTTCTGAGTCCATACTCACTTCCTCTCATCGTATGACCACACTTTAACCTTCCTGAAAAGACTAAAACAATTGTGTGCTAACAGGTACTTTCCCCTCTGCCTCAAAATGTCTCTGTTCTCTTGTTTGCTAATTTGCTAATTATCATCATTGTCAGGACCACCTTTGACTCTTTTTTCTTAGGTATTTATTATTCTTTTTTTTATGTTTATATATTTTTTTATTTTTAAAAAATAAAAAATAAAGGATAGTTTGAAAGATAGTTGCTTTACAGAGTTTTGTTGGTTTCTGTCAAACATCAGCATGAATCAGCCATTTTGTGTTTGCTGCCTTTGTGACGTTGACTCCTCCTACATCCAAGATTACCTCCTCTACATCTCTTCCAACTACATTTTTAGTCTCTCCTCCATTTATTCCTTTGGTTTGGCCAGAGACATATTAAAATTTCTTGTACCCTTAAAATCAATAGTGACACCAGAAAAAACAACAAAATACTCTATCCAAAGTAAGTAGGTAGTAAAAGAAATTGAAAAACAATAACCTCATAACTTTGAGAACACTAGCTTTAAAAAAACAAACAACAGAAATGATATATCAGCTATTTCAGGTAAATGAAGGCATAGAGGAGGTGTGAAATCCTCTTCTAGGTTTTTATAACAGAAAAAAAAATTTTTTTTCAAAAAAAAAATGACAATATTTTAAAATTGAATCTCAGCAACCATAAACCCCGAGGTTAAAACTCTTTTTTAAAAAGTGAAGAAAATGACATCATATATCTTCAGAAAGGTTTTTTTTTTTTTTTATTTATTTATTTTTGTACATGTATGTTCCCAGATCAATCAGATGCATATCCCTTGACCCTCCCCCCACCCAGGTTCCCCCCACCCCCATCCCTCCAGACCATTGCTCCAAGTGGTTGTAGGCACTCCCATTCCCCCAGCACAATCACAATAGCCATCTTTTCCACACATGACAGCATAGGTTCCCATGTTACTCCCTCCCATTGTTCGGTCTCCACAATGTCTTTATGTCTATTCTCTGTTTTTTCATGAGTTCACTGTGTGTGTTATCATGACCATCCTACTAGATCCCATATATATGAGTTAGTATACTATACTTGTCTTTCTCTTTTTGACTTACTTCACTTTTTATGATAGGTTCTAAAGCCAGCCACCTCATTAGGACTGAGTCTTCTGCATTTCTTTTAACAGCTGAGTAGTATTCCATTGTATATATGTACCAGAGCTTCTGGATCCATTCATTTGTCGATGGACATCTAGGTTGCTTCCATGTTCTGGCTATTGTATAGAGAGCTGCAATGAACATTGGGGTACAGGTGCCTCTTTCAGTTTTGATTTCATCAGGATATAGGCCTAATAGTGGGATTGCTGGGTCATAGGGTGCTTCTATTTTTAGTTTTTTAAGGAATCTCCATATTGTCTTCCATAGAGGTTGTATTAATTTACATTCCCACCAGCAATGCAAGAGGGTTCCCTTTTCTCCACACCCTCTCCAGCATTTGTTGTCTGTCGATTTGTTGATGATGGCCATTCTGACAGGTGTGAGGTGGTATCTCATTGTGGCCTTAATTTGCATTTCTCTGATAATAAGCGAGGTTGAGCATCGTTTCATGTATTTTTGGACCATTTGTATGTCCTCTTTGGAGAGGCGTCTCTTTAGATCTTTTTCCCATTTTTTGATTGGGCTGCTCATTTTCCCTGTGCTGAGTTGTCTGAGTTGCTTGTAGATTTTTGAGATTAATTCTTTGTTGTTTCATTTGCTATGATTTTCTCCCACTCTGTGGGGTGTCTGTTGAACTTTTTTGTAATTTCTTTTGCTGTACAAAAGCTTTTAAGTTTCATGAGGTCCCATATGTTCATTTTTCTTTTCAGTTCTGCTATTTTAGTTGGTGGGTCAGAGAAGATCTTGCCTTGATTGATGTCCTTGAGGGTTTTGCCTATATTCTCCTCTAAGAGTTTGATGGTTTCTGGTCTTACATTGAGGTCTTTAATCCATTTTGAGTTGATCTTAGTGTATGGCGTCAGGGAATGTTCCAACTTCATTTTTTTTGCATGTAGCTGTCCAATTCTCCCAGCACCACTTGTTAAAGAGGCTGTCTTTGTCCCATTTTATAGTTTCTCCTCCTTTATCAAAAATAAGGTACCCATAGGTGCGTGGGTTGATCTCTGGGTTCTCAATCTTGTTCCATTGATCTATAGTTCTGTTTTTGTGCCAGTACCATACTGTCTTGATAACTGTTGCTTTGTAGTAGAGTCTGAAGTTAGGGAGGCTGATCCCTCCAACTCCATTTGTCTTCCTCAGGATTGCTTTGGCTATTCGAGGTCTTCTGTGTTTCCATATGAACTGTGTTATTATTTGGTCTAGTTCTGTGAAAAATGTCAGTGGTAGTTGAATAGGTATTGTATTGAATCTGTAGATGATATTTGGAAGTATGGTCATTTTCACAATATTGATTCTTCCAATCCAGGAACATGGAATATCTCTCCATCTGTTTAAGTCTTCTTTAATGTCTCTCATGAGTGTCTTGTAATTTTCTGTGTACAGTTCTTTTGTTTCTTTGGGTAGGTTTATTCCTAGATATTTGATTCTTTTGGTTGCAATGGTGAAGGGGATTGCCTCTTTGATTTCATTTTCTGATTTTTCATTGTTTGTGTATAGGAATGCCAGTGACTTCTGTGTGTTGACTTTATATCCTGCAACTTTGCTGAATTCATTGATTAGTTCTAGCAGCTTTGTAACCGTGTCTTTGGGATTTTCTATGTATAATATCATGTCGTCTGCAAAAAGAGAGAGCTTGACTTCTTCCTTTCCAATCTGGATTCCTTTGATTTCTTTCTCTTGTCTTATTGCTGTTGCTAGGACTTCCAGGACTATGTTGAACATAAAATGGGCTTCTTTTGCTGTACAAAAGCTTTTAAGTTTCATGAGGTCCCATATGTTCATTTTTCTTTTCAGTTCTGCTATTTTAGTTGGTGGGTCAGAGAAGATCTTGCCTTGATTGATGTCCTTGAGGGTTTTGCCTATATTCTCCTCTAAGAGTTTGATGGTTTCTGGTCTTACATTGAGGTCTTTAATCCATTTTGAGTTGATCTTAGTGTATGGCGTCAGGGAATGTTCCAACTTCATTTTTTTTGCATGTAGCTGTCCAATTCTCCCAGCACCACTTGTTAAAGAGGCTGTCTTTGTCCCATTTTATAGTTTCTCCTCCTTTATCAAAAATAAGGTACCCATAGGTGCGTGGGTTGATCTCTGGGTTCTCAATCTTGTTCCATTGATCTATAGTTCTGTTTTTGTGCCAGTACCATACTGTCTTGATAACTGTTGCTTTGTAGTAGAGTCTGAAGTTAGGGAGGCTGATCCCTCCAACTCCATTTGTCTTCCTCAGGATTGCTTTGGCTATTCGAGGTCTTCTGTGTTTCCATATGAACTGTGTTATTATTTGGTCTAGTTCTGTGAAAAATGTCAGTGGTAGTTGAATAGGTATTGTATTGAATCTGTAGATGATATTTGGAAGTATGGTCATTTTCACAATATTGATTCTTCCAATCCAGGAACATGGAATATCTCTCCATCTGTTTAAGTCTTCTTTAATGTCTCTCATGAGTGTCTTGTAATTTTCTGTGTACAGTTCTTTTGTTTCTTTGGGTAGGTTTATTCCTAGATATTTGATTCTTTTGGTTGCAATGGTGAAGGGGATTGCCTCTTTGATTTCATTTTCTGATTTTTCATTGTTTGTGTATAGGAATGCCAGTGACTTCTGTGTGTTGACTTTATATCCTGCAACTTTGCTGAATTCATTGATTAGTTCTAGCAGCTTTGTAACCGTGTCTTTGGGATTTTCTATGTATAATATCATGTCGTCTGCAAAAAGAGAGAGCTTGACTTCTTCCTTTCCAATCTGGATTCCTTTGATTTCTTTCTCTTCTCTTATTGCTGTTGCTAGGACTTCCAGGACTATGTTGAATAGCAGTGGTGAAAGTGGGCACCCCTGTCTTGTTCCTGATCTTAGAGGGAATGCTTTCAGTTTTTCACCATTAACAATAATGTTCGCTGTAGGTTTCTCATAGATGGCTTTTATTATGTTGAGATAGGTTCCTTCTATGCCCATTTTCTGAAGAGTTTTGATCATAAATGGATGTTGTACTTTGTCGAAGGCTTTTTCTGCATCTATTGAGATGATCATGTGATTTTTGTCTTTCAACTTGTTGATATGGTGTATCACGTTGATTGATTTGTGGATATTGAAGAAGCCTTGCATGCCTGGGATGAACCCAACTTGATCGTGATGTATGAGTTTTCTGACGTGTCGTTGAATTCTGTTTGCTAGGATTTTGTTGAGGATCTTGGCATCTAAGTTCATCAGTGAAATTGGCCTATAGTTTTCCTTTTTTGTGTTGTCTTTGCCTGGTTTGGGTATCAGGGTGATGGTGGCCTCGTAGAATGTGTTTGGGAGTTTTCCTTCCTGTGCAATTTTTTGAAAGAGTTTTAGAAGGACAGGCATTAGCTCTTCTTTAAATGTTTGGTAGAATTCGGCTGTGAAGCCATCTGGTCCTGGGCTTTTATTTTTGGGTAGATTTTTAATCACAATATTGATTTCTGAGCTTGTGATTGGGTTGTTCAAAGTTTCTGTTTCTTCCTGGCTCAGTCTTGGGAGATTAATCCTGTCCAAGAAACTGTCCATTTCTTCCAAGTTGTCCAGTTTGTTGCCATAGAGTTGCTCATAATAGTCTCTTAGAATCCTTTGGATTTCTGCATTATCTGTTGTAATCTCTCCTTTTTCGTTTTTGATTTTGTTGATCTGGTTCTTCTCTTTTTCTTAATGAGTCTGGCCAGTGGCTTGTCAATTTTGTTTACCTTTTCAAAGAACCAGCTTTTTGTTTTATTTATCTTTACTATTGTTTCTTTTGTTTCTTTCTCATTTATTTCTGCTCTGATCTTTATGATTTCTCTTCTTCTGCTGGCTCTGAGATGTTTTTGTTCTTCTTTCTCCAACTGTTTTAAGCGGAGGGATAGGTCATCTGCTTCATATTTTCCTAGTTTCTTGAGGTGGGATTGTATTGCTATAAATTTCCCTCTTAGAACTGCTTTTGCTGTATCCCATAGGTTTTGCACTGTCGTGTGTTCATTGTCATTTTCTTCTAGGAATTGTTTAATTTCTCCTTTGATTTCCTCAACGATCAGTTGGTTTTTTAGGTATGTATTGTTTAATCTCCATGTGTTTCTGTTTTTAGGGTTTTTTTTTCTGGTAGTTGATCTCCAGTCTCATTGCATTGTGGTCCGAGAAGATGGTTGATATAATTTCGGTTTTCTTGAACTGACTGAGGTTAGATTTGTGGCCCAAGATGTGGTCTATCCTGGAGAATGTTCCGTGAGCGCTTGAGAAGAAAGTGTATTCTTCTGCTTTTGGATGGAACGTCCTAGAGATATCGATGAGGTTCATCTTTTCCAGTGTGGCATTTAAGGCTTGTGTTTCTTTATTAATTTTCTGTTTTGTGTTGTCTTTGCCTGGTTTGGGTATCAGGGTGATGGTGGCCTCGTAGAATGTGTTTGGGAGTTTTCCTTCCTGTGCAATTTTTTGAAAGAGTTTTAGAAGGACAGGCATTAGCTCTTCTTTAAATGTTTGGTAGAATTCGGCTGTGAAGCCATCTGGTCCTGGGCTTTTATTTTTGGGTAGATTTTTAATCACAATATTGATTTCTGAGCTTGTGATTGGGTTGTTCAAAGTTTCTGTTTCTTCCTGGCTCAGTCTTGGGAGATTAATCCTGTCCAAGAAACTGTCCATTTCTTCCAAGTTGTCCAGTTTGTTGCCATAGAGTTGCTCATAATAGTCTCTTAGAATCCTTTGGATTTCTGCATTATCTGTTGTAATCTCTCCTTTTTCGTTTTTGATTTTGTTGATCTGGTTCTTCTCTTTTTCTTAATGAGTCTGGCCAGTGGCTTGTCAATTTTGTTTACCTTTTCAAAGAACCAGCTTTTTGTTTTATTTATCTTTACTATTGTTTCTTTTGTTTCTTTCTCATTTATTTCTGCTCTGATCTTTATGATTTCTCTTCTTCTGCTGGCTCTGAGATGTTTTTGTTCTTCTTTCTCCAACTGTTTTAAGCGGAGGGATAGGTCATCTGCTTCATATTTTCCTAGTTTCTTGAGGTGGGATTGTATTGCTATAAATTTCCCTCTTAGAACTGCTTTTGCTGTATCCCATAGGTTTTGCACTGTCGTGTGTTCATTGTCATTTTCTTCTAGGAATTGTTTAATTTCTCCTTTGATTTCCTCAACGATCAGTTGGTTTTTTAGGTATGTATTGTTTAATCTCCATGTGTTTCTGTTTTTAGGGTTTTTTTTCTGGTAGTTGATCTCCAGTCTCATTGCATTGTGGTCCGAGAAGATGGTTGATATAATTTCGGTTTTCTTGAACTGACTGAGGTTAGATTTGTGGCCCAAGATGTGGTCTATCCTGGAGAATGTTCCGTGAGCGCTTGAGAAGAAAGTGTATTCTTCTGCTTTTGGATGGAACGTCCTAGAGATATCGATGAGGTTCATCTTTTCCAGTGTGGCATTTAAGGCTTGTGTTTCTTTATTAATTTTGTTTTGTTGATCTGTCCATTGGTGTGAGAGGAGTGTTAAAGTCTCCTACTATTATTGTGTTATTGTTGATTTCTTCTTTTATGTCTGAAAGTACCTGTCTTATGTATTGAGGTGCCCCTGTGTTGGGTGCGTAGATATTCATGACTGTTATGTCTTCCTCTTGGATAGATCCCTTAATCATGATGTAGTGACCTGCCTTGTCTCTTAGAATCTTCTTTACTTTAAAGTCTATTTTGTCTGATATAAGGATTGCTACTCCAGCTTTCTTTTGATTTCCATTTGCATGAAATATCTTTTTCCAGCCTTTCACTTTCAGTCTATGAGTGTCTCTAGGTCTGAAGTGGGTCTCTTGTAAACAGCATATATATGGGTCTTGCTTCTGGATCCATTCAGCCAGCCTGTGTCGTTTGGTTGGAGCATTTAGTCCATTTACATTCAAAGTAATTATTGATACGAATGTTCCTATTGTCATCATCTTAGAAATTTGGGGTTTGATTTGTAAGGCTTCTCCTACTCTGGTATTTATTGGCTATATCAGGTCCTTTAACACTTGTTGTAGGGCTGGTTTTGTGGTACAGAATTCTTTTAGTTTTTGCTTGTCTGTGAAGCTTTTGACTTCACCATCGATTTTGAATGAGATTCTTGCTGGGTAGAGAATTCGTGGTTGCAGGTTATTCTCTTTAGCCGTTTAAATGTATCTTGCCATTCTCTTCTGGCCTGTAGGGTTTCTGTTGAGAGATCCGCAGTTAAACGTATGGGGTTTCCTTTATTTCTTCTAGGAATTGTTTAATTTCTCCTTTGATTTCCTCAACGATCAGTTGGTTTTTTAGGTATGTATTGTTTAATCTCCATGTGTTTCTGTTTTTAGGGTTTTTTCTGGTAGTTGATCTCCAGTCTCATTGCATTGTGGTCCGAGAAGATGGTTGATATAATTTCGGTTTTCTTGAACTGACTGAGGTTAGATTTGTGGCCCAAGATGTGGTCTATCCTGGAGAATGTTCCGTGAGCGCTTGAGAAGAAAGTGTATTCTTCTGCTTTTGGATGGAACGTCCTAGAGATATCGATGAGGTTCATCTTTTCCAGTGTGGCATTTAAGGCTTGTGTTTCTTTATTAATTTTGTTTTGTTGATCTGTCCATTGGTGTGAGAGGAGTGTTAAAGTCTCCTACTATTATTGTGTTATTGTTGATTTCTTCTTTTATGTCTGAAAGTACCTGTCTTATGTATTGAGGTGCCCCTGTGTTGGGTGCGTAGATATTCATGACTGTTATGTCTTCCTCTTGGATAGATCCCTTAATCATGATGTAGTGACCTGCCTTGTCTCTTAGAATCTTCTTTACTTTAAAGTCTATTTTGTCTGATATAAGGATTGCTACTCCAGCTTTCTTTTGATTTCCATTTGCATGAAATATCTTTTTCCAGCCTTTCACTTTCAGTCTATGAGTGTCTCTAGGTCTGAAGTGGGTCTCTTGTAAACAGCATATATATGGGTCTTGCTTCTGGATCCATTCAGCCAGCCTGTGTCGTTTGGTTGGAGCATTTAGTCCATTTACATTCAAAGTAATTATTGATACGAATGTTCCTATTGTCATCATCTTAGAAATTTGGGGTTTGATTTGTAAGGCTTCTCCTACTCTGGTATTTATTGGCTATATCAGGTCCTTTAACACTTGTTGTAGGGCTGGTTTTGTGGTACAGAATTCTTTTAGTTTTTGCTTGTCTGTGAAGCTTTTGACTTCACCATCGATTTTGAATGAGATTCTTGCTGGGTAGAGAATTCGTGGTTGCAGGTTATTCTCTTTTAGCCTTTTAAATGTATCTTGCCATTCTCTTCTGGCCTGTAGGGTTTCTGTTGAGAGATCCGCAGTTAAACGTATGGGGTTTCCTTTATATGTTATTTGTTGTTTGCTCCTAGCTGCTTTTAGTAATCTGTCTTTATATTTAGTCTGCGTTAGTTTAATTAGTATGTGCCTTGGTGTGTTTCTTCTGGGGTTTCTCCTGTATGGAACTCTTTGTGCTTCCTGGACTTGGCTGACTATCTCCTTTCCCATGCTGGGGAAGTTTTCAACTATAACCTCTTCAAGAATTTTTTCATAGTCTTTCTTCTCTTCTTCTTCTTCTGGAACTCCTATAATTCTAATGTTGGTGCGTTTAATATTGTCCCATAGGTCTCTGAGGCTATCCTCAGTTCTTTTAATTCTTTGGGCTTTGTTCTGTTCTTCAGCACTTATTTCCACCATTCTGTCTTCCAGCTCACTTATCCGTTCTTCAGCCTCTGATACTCTACTGTTGAGACCTTCTATAGTATTTTTGAGCTCAGCAATTGAGTTGGTGGTCTCTATTTGCTTATTTTTCATTTCCTGCATGTCTTTTCTCAATGCACTAATTTCCTCTAATATTCTGTTTTCGGTGTTTTGCATCCTCATTAGTATAGTTTTTCTGAATTCTCTTTCAGATAGCTTGTCTATCTCCTCCTCTGTCATTTGAAGTGGTGTTTCTCTAGCTTGGTCCTTCATTTGTACAGTGTTTCTCTGACGTTTCATTATTAGGTTAATTTTTGTTTCTTTGTGTGTGTCTGTGTGTATGGAGTTCTTATTCCCACCAGGCTTCTTGGTTGAATTCTCCCTTCCTTTGGGTTTTTGTCCTTGTAGAAGGGTTCAGTGGCTTGTGTCTTGGGTGGTGACAGACCTTGTTTACAGGTGAATAATCTGTAGTGTTGTATGTTCTTTGATAATCAGTGTGGGGTCTTGGAATCCGGGCTTCCGCTTCGAGGATCCTTGGTTTGATGGTTGGTCAGGGAGTGTAGGCTCTATGTCTGGTTTGCTATGGTGTTCTGTGATACTAGTTCACACTAGCATCTGAGGAACAAGAGGTGCATCCCTGATGGGTGACAGTCATAAAAGCATGCAGATGTTTTCTAACATAATCATAAGATACACATACATATACAGCAATCCCCACAACTGACCAGTTTTACAGAGATAAGGCACAGGAAATCTTTCTAGCAACTCATGCAATCACAGATGATACTTGCCCGTTAAGCTTTGAATTAATTAAAATAGTGCCTGAATAATAGATCTAGCACAAGGTCCTGGCTTGGATAATTACAATGAAAGCAATTTTAAATTAGGACATGTGCTCGGGGTGACAAGGAGGAGAGTCTATAAGTAATAAAAGGAAAAGATTTGTCTTGGAAGTATTTTATAGGATTAGGTAGCAAAGATTAGTGTGTGTACTGTTTAGTGCATTTGGAAGTGAATAGTGCAGACAGAAAGATAGGAAATAATTTGTCTAGAGGATATTGATAGCTAGGAAGATGTTTTACATTTAGAACATAGAGAAAGAAAGCAGTGGGAAAGAGGAAAGAGAAAAGAGAATTAGAGGTTTTCAAGAATTAAAATTAAAGTTAAAAAAATATAATAAAAGTCAAAAGAAGGTTAAAAATTAAAAAGAACAAAAAAAAAAATTAATGAGACCGAAAAACAAAGAAAAAACACATAGAATAAATCAAACAAATGAAAACTACAAAAAAAAAAAAACATAAAAAAACCCCAATAAACAAAGAAACTAATAAACCCCAAACCAATCAATTGAATAAGCAAAATAGTCCACCACAAACAAGCAGAAAAAAAAAAAAAAAAAGTTAAATACTGTCCTTGGTTTTTATCTTCATATCTGCCTGTTGGAAACCAATCTGCTCTTGATGGTGGTGTCTTGATGGCGTGGTCTTTCCCTTACAGTGCCGGTTGCTGTGGTTTCTGTTTTTGTGTTCAGCAAAATGAGGGCTTTGCTGCCATACTGGGTGCTGGCCGGGACGGTGGGCTGATCCCAGTCAGTCGGGCGGAGGCCGCGGCGCGCGCAGCCCCGTGTTGGAGGGGGGCGCCCCGGCTCGACCGCGCGCCCGCCTGTCGTCTCCAATCCCTGCTCTTTCCCCAGCTTCCTCCGCTGCTGCTGCAGCTCTAGGGGAGCGCGGGCTCCTCCACCACTGCCGGTTATGTGTCTAAGTCCCAAAGGCGGACGTGAGCTTTCCCGTCCAACTCGTGCCCAGTCCCTGGTCAGCAACCCGTGGACGACTTCCTCTCTCCGTTCAGCAAGCCCTCCAGTTGGAGTGGCTGAACTTACCCGCTCCTCGCGGTGTCCGCGGCTCCTCGCGCGGGCGGGTTCCGCGGCTCGCGCGGGCGGGTTCCGGCGGCTCCTCGCGGCGGGCGGGTTCCGGCGGCTCCAGAAAGTTTTAATTGGCTTTAATTATTGCAGTAATATTCTTATTATCCCCAGTTATCAGCAGAACAGAATGTTGCAGTTAATTAAATATGGTTAATAAATTCACCCTGTCATATATAGATTACAATCTCAAAGATGTATCATTGAATACCACATGGGGCATAATTTACTCTTTCTATAAAGATTCAGAAGACACTTGGAGATATTCCTAGACACCAAAAAGAAAGTAAAGGAGAAGAATCTGAAGAGCAGCTCACCATGCTTTCATGAATGTTATGGTACTTAACCCCAAAATGAATCACGTGAGATACATATTATCACTGTTTGAAAGAGAAGCTAAGACTGGAATTAAATACATACTCAGGGCCTTCTGATGGTTGGACTAGGACTTTCAGTCACGTTTCCAAATTCCAGTGGCCTCTACCATCAATTTGTGTGACTCCAATCCAGGTTCATAGAGATGGATGGTGTCCGTGGTCTTTCCCTTACAGTGCCGGTTGCTGTGGTTTCTGTTTTTGTGTTCAGCAAAATGAGGGCTTTGCTGCCATACTGGGTGCTGGCCGGGACGGTGGGCTGATCCCAGTCAGTCGGGCGGAGGCCGCGGCGCGCGCAGCCCCGTGTTGGAGGGGGGCGCCCCGGCTCGACCGCGCGCCCGCCTGTCGTCTCCAATCCCTGCTCTTTCCCCAGCTTCCTCCGCTGCTGCTGCAGCTCTAGGGGAGCGCGGGCTCCTCCACCACTGCCGGTTATGTGTCTAAGTCCCAAAGGCGGACGTGAGCTTTCCCGTCCAACTCGTGCCCAGTCCCTGGTCAGCAACCCGTGGACGACTTCCTCTCTCCGTTCAGCAAGCCCTCCAGTTGGAGTGGCTGAACTTACCCGCTCCTCGCGGTGTCCGCGGCTCCTCGCGGCGGGCGGGTTCCGGCGGCTCCTCGCGGCGGGCGGGTTCCGGCGGCTCCTCGCGGCGGGCGGGTTCCGGCGGCTCCTCGCGGCGGGCGGGTTCCGGCGGCTCCTCGCGGCGGGCGGGTTCCGGCGGCTCCAGAAAGTTTTAATTGGCTTTAATTATTGCAGTAATATTCTTATTATCCCCAGTTATCAGCAGAACAGAATGTTGCAGTTAATTAAATATGGTTAATAAATTCACCCTGTCATATATAGATTACAATCTCAAAGATGTATCATTGAATACCACATGGGGCATAATTTACTCTTTCTATAAAGATTCAGAAGACACTTGGAGATATTCCTAGACACCAAAAAGAAAGTAAAGGAGAAGAATCTGAAGAGCAGCTCACCATGCTTTCATGAATGTTATGGTACTTAACCCCAAAATGAATCACGTGAGATACATATTATCACTGTTTGAAAGAGAAGCTAAGACTGGAATTAAATACATACTCAGGGCCTTCTGATGGTTGGACTAGGACTTTCAGTCACGTTTCCAAATTCCAGTGGCCTCTACCATCAATTTGTGTGACTCCAATCCAGGTTCATAGAGATGGATGGAATTCCTGGTTAACCCATTTTAATGATGTATACAAAACAATAAATCTAAGCACAACTATAGAAAATCACATTTAAATGACTAGAAAAATAAAAGAACCCTAGAGAGCCAATCTTTCTATGATATCTATAGATAGTAAAGTTAAAGAATTGTCAACAGTTCAATCTAATTAGAATAAGAAAGAATGAGTTAATACTATGGAGGGATTTAGGTGACTATTGGGCTTCTCAGGTGGCGCCAGAGGTAAAGAACCTACCTTCCATTGCAGGAGAGGGAAGAGACATTTGACCCCTGGGTCAGGAAGATCCCCTGGAGGAGGGCATGGCAACACACTTCAGTATTCTTGCCTGGAGAATCCCATGGACAGAGGAGCCCCGAGGGCTACAGTCCATAGGGTCAACACAGAGTCAGACACAACTGAAATGACTTAGCATGTTCACAGTAACTGTCAGTATCATCAAAAGTACTCTATATGCTCTGACGGTGGTACAAATGTCATCTTCAACGAAGGTGACAGTGAAGAGAGATGTGAACTTAAGGGAGTATTTCAAATCTTTGTAGACTCATTCCTCCTTTATGAGCTAATCCCTTAGAATAGTGTGATCTGAAGTGTAGCAGACCTTTCTCTTCTATTAAACCTCATGTAAGATTGCCATTCCTGCCAGTAAACAACTTTTCTCCAAGCCATTTCTGAAACTTACAGTGAAAGGAGCAGCTCAAGCCTGAAACCTAGTCAAAATGAATATTCGGAATAAAACATTTAGACCCTGGAGTCATAGTGACTTGGACCCAACCTTGAACCACTTTAACTCAAGTCTCACTTTTTGCATCTGTAAAATGGGAGTTGTAATACCTACTTACTTAAGTAAGCTAGTGTTTCCCTCCCAGCCTTCCAACACAAGAGGTTGTGTTCTGCCCTCTTAATCATTTTTCCCTCTACTCTCGGTGTAAGTCACATGGACGTACAGTGAATCTGTAGGACTGTTATCAGGTATAAGAGTCTGTACAACAGCCAAAGAGGCTGACTAGCATACTTCCCAAAAGAACTGTTTGAAAGACTGGAATTAAATACATACTCAGGGCCTTCTGATGGTTGGACTAGGACTTTCAGTCACGTTTCCAAATTCCAGTGGCCTCTACCATCAATTTGTGTGACTCCAATCCAGGTTCATAGAGATGGATGGAATTCCTGGTTAACCCATTTTAATGATGTATACAAAACAATAAATCTAAGCACAACTATAGAAAATCACATTTAAATGACTAGAAAAATAAAAGAACCCTAGAGAGCCAATCTTTCTATGATATCTATAGATAGTAAAGTTAAAGAATTGTCAACAGTTCAATCTAATTAGAATAAGAAAGAATGAGTTAATACTATGGAGGGATTTAGGTGACTATTGGGCTTCTCAGGTGGCGCCAGAGGTAAAGAACCTACCTTCCATTGCAGGAGAGGGAAGAGACATTTGACCCCTGGGTCAGGAAGATCCCCTGGAGGAGGGCATGGCAACACACTTCAGTATTCTTGCCTGGAGAATCCCATGGACAGAGGAGCCCCGAGGGCTACAGTCCATAGGGTCAACACAGAGTCAGACACAACTGAAATGACTTAGCATGTTCACAGTAACTGTCAGTATCATCAAAAGTACTCTATATGCTCTGACGGTGGTACAAATGTCATCTTCAACGAAGGTGACAGTGAAGAGAGATGTGAACTTAAGGGAGTATTTCAAATCTTTGTAGACTCATTCCTCCTTTATGAGCTAATCCCTTAGAATAGTGTGATCTGAAGTGTAGCAGACCTTTCTCTTCTATTAAACCTCATGTAAGATTGCCATTCCTGCCAGTAAACAACTTTTCTCCAAGCCATTTCTGAAACTTACAGTGAAAGGAGCAGCTCAAGCCTGAAACCTAGTCAAAATGAATATTCGGAATAAAACATTTAGACCCTGGAGTCATAGTGACTTGGACCCAACCTTGAACCACTTTAACTCAAGTCTCACTTTTTGCATCTGTAAAATGGGAGTTGTAATACCTACTTACTTAAGTAAGCTAGTGTTTCCCTCCCAGCCTTCCAACACAAGAGGTTGTGTTCTGCCCTCTTAATCATTTTTCCCTCTACTCTCGGTGTAAGTCACATGGACGTACAGTGAATCTGTAGGACTGTTATCAGGTATAAGAGTCTGTACAACAGCCAAAGAGGCTGACTAGCATACTTCCAGTCTCACTTTAACCTTACTGCATCATGGAACTTTCTCCTGATCATTACATACCTCCATACCTCATCTCTTAACAAGTGCTGCTTGTCTGCCTCCATGTGGCCTTGTATCTGCCATACTCGGCACTTATCACACTGTATTAGATGTGTTTCCTGGCCTTCCACTAAATTATGAGCTCAAGTCTTTCATTTCTGAACCACTGGGACCTATTTAACTACCTCCTGATAGCCTCCACATGACTTTGTTGAATAAATAAAATACCAATTTTCATCTTCTAGAGCTTAGGCCCTGAGAATTCTCTTTATGAGACTTGGAAGTCATGTTGTAATCGCTGTGTTCATCCTACTTGGTTTATACCTGCCAAAGGAAAAAAAATTCACTTTCAAGGCATGCTACCTGCTTTCTCCAAATAAATGGCTGGATGAAAGCCTTTGGCACAGCGGGGCAGTCACACCTGAGTCATTAAGCAGTGGAAACATTCAGCAGAGAGCCAGCAGGTTCTGGAGAGGAAAGTGAGAATCCCATCTACTATCACTTGCAGTCTGTGATCTGTACCACTTTCAGAAACCCAGGATAATGGGTTATCCTCCTTATGTTTAAAGGAAGTCCCTGGGGACACCACAGACTCAAGACAATTCTGCCCTCTTTCCCTCAGGATTCTACCATCTGGAGACTCAGGGGACCACAGTTCTCATTTAACGTCCTGATAGGTACATAAATTCATTGTGTTAAACTTGTTTTCTTTATTCAGGAGCAGACCTTTATGACTGTCACTTTTGGAGAGCTTTGTCTAGTTCAGGGTGAAAATAGATGCTACTAACTTTTCTTAGTAAATGTAAAAATACAAAGCAGAACTCATTGTACTCCCAGAAATATATTAAATAGTAATTTGTTCTGAGGTAGGAGGTGATTTTGTGCAGTCTAGACTTACTTTTGGAGGGGGGCACTTCCTTTGCAATTTATTAGTCATCTCTGCTGCAGTTTAAAAAAACTCAGTGGAATATAGCAAGAAATACTTATTTCTCATTCACTTTTCATGTTGGTGAATACAGGAGCCTGACTGGGTCCTACTCGCTCTCCCACATAGACCAAAAGAGCACCTTTTATTTGGGATTTTCCATTCTAATGGCAGAAAAGAAGAACTAGAGAGGGAGTGGAACCATGCATCTGTTTACGACTGATTAGACGAAGCAGGTCATGTGGCCAAAGCTGAATTGTGTAATGCTCTCACAGGAGGTGGGTAGAGTACACCTGAGAACAGAGAGCACCTAAGAACAGAGAACACCCACCAGGTTCAGGAGTATCATCATGGCCTGGAGAGGGGTCCAGATAAACAGTAGACCTTCTAGAACAGAGATTCCAGACAGAAAATGAGCCAGAGTCATTTGTCTCTTCAAATGATCATAGGAAAACCACTGGTGATTCTACTGTCTGCCTCTTTGATTGCTGTTTTATAACTTGATTTCCACACATTTGTATTCCTTTCTCCAAATAAATGGCTGGATGAAAGCCTTTGGCACAGCGGGGCAGTCACACCTGAGTCATTAAGCAGTGGAAACATTCAGCAGAGAGCCAGCAGGTTCTGGAGAGGAAAGTGAGAATCCCATCTACTATCACTTGCAGTCTGTGATCTGTACCACTTTCAGAAACCCAGGATAATGGGTTATCCTCCTTATGTTTAAAGGAAGTCCCTGGGGACACCACAGACTCAAGACAATTCTGCCCTCTTTCCCTCAGGATTCTACCATCTGGAGACTCAGGGGACCACAGTTCTCATTTAACGTCCTGATAGGTACATAAATTCATTGTGTTAAACTTGTTTTCTTTATTCAGGAGCAGACCTTTATGACTGTCACTTTTGGAGAGCTTTGTCTAGTTCAGGGTGAAAATAGATGCTACTAACTTTTCTTAGTAAATGTAAAAATACAAAGCAGAACTCATTGTACTCCCAGAAATATATTAAATAGTAATTTGTTCTGAGGTAGGAGGTGATTTTGTGCAGTCTAGACTTACTTTTGGAGGGGGGCACTTCCTTTGCAATTTATTAGTCATCTCTGCTGCAGTTTAAAAAAACTCAGTGGAATATAGCAAGAAATACTTATTTCTCATTCACTTTTCATGTTGGTGAATACAGGAGCCTGACTGGGTCCTACTCGCTCCCACATAGACCAAAAGAGCACCTTTTATTTGGGATTTTCCATTCTAATGGCAGAAAAGAAGAACTAGAGAGGGAGTGGAACCATGCATCTGTTTACGACTGATTAGACGAAGCAGGTCATGTGGCCAAAGCTGAATTGTGTAATGCTCTCACAGGAGGTGGGTAGAGTACACCTGAGAACAGAGAGCACCTAAGAACAGAGAACACCCACCAGGTTCAGGAGTATCATCATGGCCTGGAGAGGGGTCCAGATAAACAGTAGACCTTCTAGAACAGAGATTCCAGACAGAAAATGAGCCAGAGTCATTTGTCTCTTCAAATGATCATAGGAAAAAAACCACTGGTGATTCTACTGTCTGCCTCTTTGATTGCTGTTTTATAACTTGATTTCCACACATTTGTATTCCTTTCCTGTTTTCAGGGGATGATGGAACACAGACTCATCCTGAGAACAGCAGCCAAGAAAACAGAATCAAGGCTCGCTGCCTATCCTGCACGTCCATGGTTCTGAAGGCTGTCTGGGGACTTTTGATTATCTTGTCAGTGTCATCATCATGGGTTGGAACCACACAGATTGTAAAAATCACTTATAAGAACTTCTACTGTCCATTTTTCATGACTTGGTTTTCAACAAACTGGAACATTATGTTTTTCCCAGTCTATTACTCTGGTCATCTGGCCACTGCTCAAGAAAAACAGTCTCCAATGAAAAAATTCAGGTAGGTGTCATGTTAAATGGCCAGTAAGAGATGGTTTAAAATAGTTTCATGCAAATATGCATGATTTCATCTCTTTGAAAGACGAGTTGAGGAATGTGGAAAGGCAAGATCTAAAGTCAGTAATGGACATATGAACATGATAAAACAGAATCAGCTCCCTGCATCCCACCCCGCCAAATTATTAAGTGTCTACAAAAGGCCAGGCACTGTGCTGGTGCTTCTGCAGATCTTATTTAATTATCATTGGCAGTAACAGTCACCTTTTACGGCAATGTTAATTATCCCCATTTTAACACAAGAGCTAACAGGTTTGGAGCCATCCAGTAACTTGTCCAAGGTCAAACATTTAAAATAACGTAGCCCAGATTTTAATCCAAATCAACCTCTCTTTCATCACGTTTTAAAAGAACCACCCAGGGTCTCAAGCCCAGGAAAAAAAATCTGTACTCATAAGGCTTTTATAAAAACACTTGCTCAGTATTCTGGACACAGGAGTATTAAAGTTGACTTGGTCTCACGCCAATGGGAGTCTGGCCTTGGGATGGTTTAAAAGAGACTGTTCTTTGCTATTAGGAGCATAGAGAGCCTTGTCTATTGCTTTGCTGGCCATGAACGTGACAGTGCCATGGTACTATTGGTTGCTCTGGCTTCTGTAGCCCCCTCTTGGAAAGATGGAGAAGTTGGCAAAGTCATATCCATCTAGCCCTGTGCAGCACTCAGGAAAGTCAAAAGCACCATTTGGGTCAAAGGTCCTTTGCTAACAGACAGCTTCTTGAAAAAAACTGGCACCAAGGAACAACTTCTAGGACAGTCACTGTGTTCACCAAGAGAAAACAGTGGTCTGGACCTCGGTGGAGGGCGATGGGAGCATGACAGTTTTCTACACTCACTTGTTGCTCCCCAGCGGAAAGGCAATAAATTTGTCTTGCAGAAGCCAAAACAACCTTTCTTTCTTGCCCTTTTACCTAATGATAGAAAGGATGATCACTGGGGCATTGTAAGACTGCTCTTAAAAAACTCAAGACACTCTTATGGCTTTATCTTCAACTTTGATTTCTATCACCAGCTTGGAAGTACCCAGGAATAATGAAGTCACGCTGGGAGCTGACTTTCCCTGTGTGTCCGTGAATATTCCGCTATCATTAGAGCAACAAAAACCAATTCAGGAATGATAAACGATTTCTGGTTTGGAGGAAACAAAAAAGCCTTAAATAACAATGTCTAATATATGATTGCAGGGGACATATGTATCAGAATAAAATTCTCCTTGTTTACAAATACCTCCATTTACTTATTGTGTATATGTTCTACTCAAATATCCCTATGGTTTAGACATACATGCTAGTTCAAAACAGCAAAAGGTTAGTATGGGAAGTAATACCTCAGAATACCAAGCCAAGTCAGTTTTACTTAGAGACTTTTTTTCATTGGCAGTAACAGTACTTTACATTACCCTTTGTCTTCCAAGGTCAAACATTTAAAATAACGTAGCCCAGATTTTAATCCAAATCAACCTCTCTTTCATCACGTTTTAAAAGAACCACCCAGGGTCTCAAGCCCAGGAAAAAAAATCTGTACTCATAAGGCTTTTATAAAAACACTTGCTCAGTATTCTGGACACAGGAGTATTAAAGTTGACTTGGTCTCACGCCAATGGGAGTCTGGCCTTGGGATGGTTTAAAAGAGACTGTTCTTTGCTATTAGGAGCATAGAGAGCCTTGTCTATTGCTTTGCTGGCCATGAACGTGACAGTGCCATGGTACTATTGGTTGCTCTGGCTTCTGTAGCCCCCTCTTGGAAAGATGGAGAAGTTGGCAAAGTCATATCCATCTAGCCCTGTGCAGCACTCAGGAAAGTCAAAAGCACCATTTGGGTCAAAGGTCCTTTGCTAACAGACAGCTTCTTGAAAAAAACTGGCACCAAGGAACAACTTCTAGGACAGTCACTGTGTTCACCAAGAGAAAACAGTGGTCTGGACCTCGGTGGAGGGCGATGGGAGCATGACAGTTTTCTACACTCACTTGTTGCTCCCCAGCGGAAAGGCAATAAATTTGTCTTGCAGAAGCCAAAACAACCTTTCTTTCTTGCCCTTTTACCTAATGATAGAAAGGATGATCACTGGGGCATTGTAAGACTGCTCTTAAAAAACTCAAGACACTCTTATGGCTTTATCTTCAACTTTGATTTCTATCACCAGCTTGGAAGTACCCAGGAATAATGAAGTCACGCTGGGAGCTGACTTTCCCTGTGTGTCCGTGAATATTCCGCTATCATTAGAGCAACAAAAACCAATTCAGGAATGATAAACGATTTCTGGTTTGGAGGAAACAAAAAAGCCTTAAATAACAATGTCTAATATATGATTGCAGGGGACATATGTATCAGAATAAAATTCTCCTTGTTTACAAATACCTCCATTTACTTATTGTGTATATGTTCTACTCAAATATCCCTATGGTTTAGACATACATGCTAGTTCAAAACAGCAAAAGGTTAGTATGGGAAGTAATACCTCAGAATACCAAGCCAAGTCAGTTTTACTTAAGAAAACAAAGAGGCTCCTGCTGACAGAAGTGTTGTTTGGGGAATGCATTTCTCTCACATGGAACTAACTCTGAATATAGTGAAATCTGTGACTTGACAAGACACCTTCATATAGTGAAGTCCTAGCATGCAGTTGACCATTTCTGAAACTGAAACAGAGCTTTTAAGGTCAAGAAGGAAACTTTGTCTTTGAAGGGAATATTCTCCAGTGGCCCCCTCCATAGAAAAGGTAAACATTGCCAGAAAGTTCTGAGATCCTTAATCTTTTCTCCCTGTATACTCCTTAACACCATCTCCCTCGAAGCTCTAAAGGGGAAAATAGTGTATAAGACTAGAAACAGGAGGGTCCCGTTAAGACCCTTTAATTCTTTTCTCCTTTTCTCTTGAATGGTATGAAAGCCAGTTTTTTTGTTATCGTTAACATCAAAAGAATTTTCAACAAAGTATCAAATCTAGACAGTAGGGATTGTTCATTGGGAAATATATTTGGACATTTCAATCATTCTATTATATCCTATTAAGAGAATTCAATTGCCTTGAGTGAGTTCAAATTTTAAGAAGAAAATGATTATATGCCATAGTTTTGATGGTATATCAAAAGAGTATCAAGGGGTAATTTCTTAAGGAAAAATGTCTCTAGAATATATGAAACTAGAGGGAAAGATACATTTACCATGTACCAAGAAGCTACAAAATGTGCTTAAGATGTCATCCAACATACAGAAAACGTTCCATCCCTAGTAGCTGCTGGAACAACAATGAGCATGATTACATGGTTAGCAGCCCCTAACTTCTAAGCTTCTTTCCATGTTTTGCCCCCTGTCATTACTTATTGTCTAGAAATTCTGATCTCATCATCCCAAGGAGAGACCTGCTCTTGTTATTTGTTTCTCCATAAAAATCCATCTTTAAAATTTTTTTTTCACATTTCCTAGCACTTAATGCTTAAATAGCAGATAGTTTTACCCAAGTGAACTGGTGTTTGAATGGACAGCATTTTTAATTCTTGTAACAGCAGTGACAGGTGGGGAGAAGGCAGGCTATGAGAGGGCAGGGTGTTTCCTCACCTGAATTCAAGATCTTTGAGCCCACTCTACCCAGCATGATGGTGGAGCCCTGGGAAGGAAGACTATCACTGGCTAGGGCTGGTGATAGGAAAAGAAATCCTTTAATCAGAAATAGACTTGTTGGAGTATTTGAAAGAACATTTAGTAGTTATAGATGTCAGGATAAACCCACGACTCCCCACTCCAGTTCTCCCTGGCAGACTTCCTCACAGAGCAAATCCCTTTGTAAGTACAGAATACAAAGTGTGTGCCCAAATGCTCTGTGGAAACAGTGGCTTGCTCTGTGTGTAGCTCTGATTCTTAGAATCGCAACAGCAGGGCTTTAGAAAGGCCATTCATCTTATGATGTTGTAAATCAACTACACTTCAATAAAACAAAACAAAGCAGAGAGGCCATCCATTTTCCTCTGTGTGTGAGCATGTGTGATTTCTGTTTACTTTGCAGGAGACTTTGCCTCTGGCTTATTTAGTCCCTTCCCTGAAGTTCTGTCTTCCTCAAGTTAAAATTTACTTTTGGGAAATCTCATTTTCATTTTATAAAAATCTTTCCATTTTTGTTGTCTCCTACATGAAAGTAAAACCACAACATGCATGTCTGTGTGTTCAAAATGCATTTTTTAACCTCCCCAGAATCAGTGGCCTTCAATTCCCTATGTTCTCAGCTGCTTGAAAGCAATATTGACTATGAGACTCGATACCAAAGGTCACTCTCCTGAGCCTGGAGCCTCACCATCTGATCACACCTCCCACCTCCATGTGGAGGGAGGTGAATCATGTCATACAGGAGAGGCAATCATTTGCTTTGAGGCATAATTATTTCTCTATAGAAAGAGCTAGAAGAGAAACCAGAAACTAGTGCTGTCTAGAGCCATATAGATTTGCAGCTATGAATAACTTGTTGCTTTAAACAGGATATTTAGAGTACTCTTGAAAATACAATGCCTGATGCAAGATAGTTGCCCAGTGAAAGCTTGAATGTTCATGAACAACTGAGAGGAAAAAAAAAAAAAAATGAGGCTGAATTTTCCCAGGCTGTTTTCAGTCCATAATCATAAAAGCATTATTACTCTATCACTTCTAATATTGCCTATACGTATTGCTCACTTCAACATTTTGATTAGAACAACCCTTTGAACTAAATAATCAATTTAGTCAGAAACCAAGCAGAGATTTAACTGAAATAACTATTTTTAAGCAGTGCAGTGTTTTCAGACAATTCCTCCAGAATGGCCAAAGTCTATATATAAATGCAACTTGAGTTTTATTTATTTTACAACTTGGGGATTATCACAGAAACTTCCTTCATTTTTTTAATGCCTTAAAAATGCTATACATAAAAGAAATTAGTCCAGTCGGCAGATATATTAGAAAAAGGAATAATGTTACAGGAATAATAAATTCCCATGCTGTGCTTGCCTTCACATGCTATGTGAGGCTGCACATTGTCTGTAGCCTATTCTATCTGTATTGACTGTCATAACTGTTGCATCCTTCCACTGGGAAAGAACTTTCTGTCTCCTTAAAGAGCTAGTAATTCCAGTAACCACTGTATTTCTCCAGACTGCTCTGAAAACGTTCAGCAAGAGCAGAACAGCTATCTTGCTAGAATGGATAGGAAAAGCCTGTGCCTGGGGAGATGGGGACTCTACCATAGAATCCTTTGCACTCACAGACTAAAGGTGGCAGCACTGAGTTCAGTAGGTTCCACATGAAGGATGGGTCTAGAGGTTTGTGCTCTTGCCGAAAAATGGCTGTCAAGAGACAGCCCGCATAAGATGTGTTAAAACTAATACCTGACTGTTAATCTCTATTTCTTCCTTAGGAATGTCGAATTTGGAATTACGTGAGCAACCAGTAAACTCAGTGTGGAGAGGTGAATCATGTCATACAGGAGAGGCAATCATTTGCTTTGAGGCATATTATTTCTCTATAGAAAGAGCTAGAAGAGAAACCAGAAACTAGTGCTGTCTAGAGCCATATAGATTTGCAGCTATGAATAACTTGTTGCTTTAAACAGGATATTTAGAGTACTCTTGAAAATACAATGCCTGATGCAAGATAGTTGCCCAGTGAAAGCTTGAATGTTCATGAACAACTGAGAGGAAAAAAAAAAAAAAATGAGGCTGAATTTTCCCAGGCTGTTTTCAGTCCATAATCATAAAAGCATTATTACTCTATCACTTCTAATATTGCCTATACGTATTGCTCACTTCAACATTTTGATTAGAACAACCCTTTGAACTAAATAATCAATTTAGTCAGAAACCAAGCAGAGATTTAACTGAAATAACTATTTTTAAGCAGTGCAGTGTTTTCAGACAATTCCTCCAGAATGGCCAAAGTCTATATATAAATGCAACTTGAGTTTTATTTATTTTACAACTTGGGGATTATCACAGAAACTTCCTTCATTTTTTTAATGCCTTAAAAATGCTATACATAAAAGAAATTAGTCCAGTCGGCAGATATATTAGAAAAAGGAATAATGTTACAGGAATAATAAATTCCCATGCTGTGCTTGCCTTCACATGCTATGTGAGGCTGCACATTGTCTGTAGCCTATTCTATCTGTATTGACTGTCATAACTGTTGCATCCTTCCACTGGGAAAGAACTTTCTGTCTCCTTAAAGAGCTAGTAATTCCAGTAACCACTGTATTTCTCCAGACTGCTCTGAAAACGTTCAGCAAGAGCAGAACAGCTATCTTGCTAGAATGGATAGGAAAAGCCTGTGCCTGGGGAGATGGGGACTCTACCATAGAATCCTTTGCACTCACAGACTAAAGGTGGCAGCACTGAGTTCAGTAGGTTCCACACATGAAGGATGGGTCTAGAGGTTTGTGCTCTTGCCGAAAAATGGCTGTCAAGAGACAGCCCGCATAAGATGTGTTAAAACTAATACCTGACTGTTAATCTCTATTTCTTCCTTAGGGAATGCAGTCGAATTTTTGGTGAAGATGGTCTGACGTTGAAACTCTTTCTTAAAAGAACTGCTCCCTTTTCTATTCTATGGACTTTGACTAATTACCTGTATTTACTGGCTTTAAAGAAGCTGACAGCCACGGATGTCTCTGCTCTGTTCTGTTGTAACAAAGCCTTTGTCTTCTTGCTGTCATGGATCGTGCTGAAAGACAGGTTCATGGGAGTGAGGGTAATGGCGCACTTGATTCAATGCGTGAGGCCGCATTTAATCATAAATCCTTGTCATCAGGAGAGCTGCTTTGTTTTGTGGCATTTCTGCAAAACTTTTCCCATTGGTTCTGAGTACAGCTTGAAATTTGAACACGTGCTAGAACGCCCAGGCAGTTACTACGGTCATAAGAGGATAAAAGATTGCTTCCGTTGGGCAGTCAGCTGATGTCAACAGGAGGCACTCAGACAGGGAAAATAAGTTTTTTTGTTTGTTTGTTTTTTGTTTTTTAGAATTAATGATGTAATCAACACCTTCTTTCCTTGGGAAAGAAGGGTCTGAGAAAATTAGCCACAGTAAAAATTACCATTTGATTTTTTTCAATCAGCATATGTTGGGACAATTCCCTAATGTTTTTTTACCCCCTGCATGGATTTAATTAATATTGGTGTAAGTAGATAAGATTACCAAACACTAATTAAAGTCACCAGTAATGGCACAATGCTATTAAAAGTGGCTATGTATCTAGTGTGACTAATCTAGAAATGGAACTAAAAACAACTTGCACTTTTGGGTACGAATCCTTAATTGAACTGCATTAAACTTCCACTGGGAAAGAACTTTCTGTCTCCTTAAAGAGCTAGTAATTCCAGTAACCACTGTATTTCTCCAGACTGCTCTGAAAACGTTCAGCAAGAGCAGAACAGCTATCTTGCTAGAATGGATAGGAAAAGCCTGTGCCTGGGGAGATGGGGACTCTACCATAGAATCCTTTGCACTCACAGACTAAAGGTGGCAGCACTGAGTTCAGTAGGTTCCACACATGAAGGATGGGTCTAGAGGTTTGTGCTCTTGCCGAAAAATGGCTGTCAAGAGACAGCCCGCATAAGATGTGTTAAAACTAATACCTGACTGTTAATCTCTATTTCTTCCTTAGGGAATGCAGTCGAATTTTTGGTGAAGATGGTCTGACGTTGAAACTCTTTCTTAAAAGAACTGCTCCCTTTTCTATTCTATGGACTTTGACTAATTACCTGTATTTACTGGCTTTAAAGAAGCTGACAGCCACGGATGTCTCTGCTCTGTTCTGTTGTAACAAAGCCTTTGTCTTCTTGCTGTCATGGATCGTGCTGAAAGACAGGTTCATGGGAGTGAGGGTAATGGCGCACTTGATTCAATGCGTGAGGCCGCATTTAATCATAAATCCTTGTCATCAGGAGAGCTGCTTTGTTTTGTGGCATTTCTGCAAAACTTTTCCCATTGGTTCTGAGTACAGCTTGAAATTTGAACACGTGCTAGAACGCCCAGGCAGTTACTACGGTCATAAGAGGATAAAAGATTGCTTCCGTTGGGCAGTCAGCTGATGTCAACAGGAGGCACTCAGACAGGGAAAATAAGTTTTTTTGTTTGTTTGTTTTTTGTTTTTTAGAATTAATGATGTAATCAACACCTTCTTTCCTTGGGAAAGAAGGGTCTGAGAAAATTAGCCACAGTAAAAATTACCATTTGATTTTTTTTTCAATCAGCATATGTTGGGACAATTCCCTAATGTTTTTTTACCCCCTGCATGGATTTAATTAATATTGGTGTAAGTAGATAAGATTACCAAACACTAATTAAAGTCACCAGTAATGGCACAATGCTATTAAAAGTGGCTATGTATCTAGTGTGACTAATCTAGAAATGGAACTAAAAACAACTTGCACTTTTGGGTACGAATCCTTAATTGAACTGCATTAAACTTCCACTAACCACTTCAGTTCTGAGTTTATCCCTCTCAGAGGTAACCTGGATTTAAAAATAAAAAGTTGTTTGTATGCTTGATCTTTGTTACATTGATTGAAAGCCTTGCAGACATAAGGAGCCAGACATTCATATAATCTTGCCTGCCACCATGATGAAAATACTGAGTAAATAATTCTTTAAAAGGAGATCCAAATGAAGAACCTTTTCTTTTTTTCTTTCAGAATACTGTTCTTAAAAAGAGATGTCCAAGACTGGCTTTGAAACATTTTTTGCTATCCAAATACTACTCTGTTGCACTGATTCCAGAGTCTTTGCCTTGCTAGATGCTAAAATTCATGTCCATATTAGAGAGTTTGTGATAGCCATCATCCTGAAAATTTGTTCTTTGTAGCCAATTAGCTAATTCTGGTTGTATCTTTTCAAATGCTGCTTGGAAATTCAGAACTGAAACTTGACATGGACAAGGACTGGAAAGCCATAGCACAACACACAGAAGATAAAAACCTCTGAATGAGGTCATGTTACCATTTGACTATACCAGATGTGATCCTTCACTCGTGCTCCACTAGCTAGTCTTAGATTTCATACCCAACAGGCTTAGTTAGCATCATGTTCTTAGACATGAAACACTGGTTGTCTAGTGTCATGTATCCCAATGAGTCCTTGAGGTCAAGAATCTTCTTTATATTACTCATTTATCCATTCAGCTGGGTGGGGTGACATAATTTGTGGGGCCCAGTGAAAAGTGAACACAAGCAGGGCCCCCCGCTGAAAAAAAATTTTGTGAATAAATTCAAGATGGCCACATTATGGGGCCCAGTGCATCTGCACAGGTTATATGCCCATGAAACTACCTCTGCTTCTATCTCTAACACCTAGAATAATACAAGGGGCAAAGTAAGGACTGTAAATATTTAAGGATCTAGTGAATGAACTCATACTTACAAGATCTTTCTTTTCTATCTACCACCACCATGGATCACCATGAGAATTTGGAAAGCCTTTCAGATGAGAGGCAAAGAGGAGATGTCCAGGCTCTTCTGCTCTTTCAGCGTCCTGTGACTACCAACAGGAAATCAATACATCCACAATTAGATTTATTAGTGGGAAAGTCAACTGTATTACAGTGAATGAATGCAGGTGACCATGAAACCTATGCAAGAGGTCATATCAAAAAGGCCTAACATTTATCTGAGGTATTTTAGAAGAAAAAACTCAACTGTGTAACAAAGTGAAAGTGTTAATCACCCAGACATGTTGAACTCTTTGTAGCTCACCAGGCTCATTTGCCCACAGGATTTTCAGGCAAGAATACTGGAGTGAGTAGCCATTCCCTTCTCCAGGGGATCTTCACAACCCAGGAATCAAATCCAAGTCTCCTGCATTGCAGGCAATTTTTTTTTCCATCTGAGCAAACAGGGAGCCCAGGAAATTAGCCTAGAAGCTACAAAACATTGCTATTGAGCTGGCCAAAAAAGTTCATTAGGGCTTTTCCTTAAGATGTTATGGAAAAACCCAAATGAACTTTCTGGCTAACTAATATGCTAAAAATTGGCATCTGTGATGGATTGAATGATGGCCCCCCAAAAAGGCATCTAAATCCTAATTCCCAGAACCTATGAATGTGATCTTACTTGGAAAAACAGTCTGAAGACATAATTAACTTAAGGATTTTTGCAAAGAGGAGATCATCCTGGTTGATCTGGGTGGCTGCTAAATTCAATAACAAGTATCCTTAGAAGAGACACACAAGAGGAGGAGCAATGTGAACACAGAGATAGAGGTTGGAGCAATGTGGCCATGAGCCCAGGAAAGTCAAGGCAGCGACCAGACCCTGGAAGAGGCAGGAAGGTATTCTCTCCCAGAGCTGCTGTTGGGAGCATGGCCCTGCCTAACTGTGAACTTCCGGCCTTCAGAATTATGAAAGAAGAGGTGTCTGCTGTTTTAATCACCAAGTTTGTGGTCATTTTTTACAGCAACCTCAAGAAACTAACATAGTATCTGTAAATAATGAGACCTGATGGAAAAATTGTTAATTAGTCAATAAGTAGTTGTTAATAAGTAAATCATAAATGGAAAAAATGGTAAGCATTAGTGCCAAGCATGCTAGGAGAAGTTATATATTTTTCTATTAAAATGACAGGAGATTCTTCACTTCTGACTGTGGAAGTGTTAGGAAGTGTTTAATGCCATGTTCTAGAAGTATGTCAAAGTATAATTTTAATAATGCCCATAATCAAGCCATTGGATATAAAAAGCACCAAAACATATTCAGCATTTTTCCTTTTGGCCATCTCAGCAATTCTTTTCCTTCTGAGACATACTGAGAACATGTATAATTAGGTCAATTAGAGGAGGGCAAATAGAATACAGACAACATAAATGCAGCTTTTATTACCTACATCCATAAGTAAGACACTGCCTGTACATGCCACCCCACTTGATTACTCTTTTTGAAAAGAGTTAAGAGTTGCTTTCAGTCATCAAAACATACTTCTGACTCATTCTAAGTCTTCAGTCATTTAGAAAAAGGTAGTTTGGGGATTATAATTCTCATTTGTGTGACCCTGAGAATGATCACCCTTAAGATGAAACACGTGGCCTCACCTTCTATTTTTCATGTCAAAATGATACATGAACAGAATGAAGGAAATTTTAAAGTATATCAGTAAACATGGGTTTATCTAGAGGACCAACTGGCCAGAAGTAGAGTGCTTACATAAAAAATAATTGTGTTTTGAATAAATTAATATTTCGTTTCCTTGGAATATTGATTGAATCACAGATGGAAAGGTAATTTGTCATACATTTAGTTTTCTACTACAAAATCCTTTCAACCAGTTTGATGGTAGGTTTGTTGTTCTTGTTTCAATCTCTGTCATGTCGACTCTTTACAACTCCATGAACTGCAGCACATCAAACTTCCCTGTCCTTCACTATCTCTAAGAGCTTGCTCAAACTGATGTCATCCTTTGTTGCCCCTTTCTCCTCAGTTTTTCCCAACATCAGGGTCTTTTCCAATGAGTCAGCACCTTGCATCAGGTGGCCAAAGTCTTGGAGCTTCAGCATCAGTCCTTCCAATGAACATTCAGGGTTGATTTCCTTTAGGATTGACTGGTTTGATCTCCTTGCAGTCCAAGGGACTCTCAAGAGGCTTCTCCAACACCACAATATGAAAATATCAATTCTTTGGCACGCAGCCTTCTTTATGATCCAACTCTCACATCCTTACATGTCTGCTTCAAAAACCATAGCTTTGACAATGCAGACATTTTTCAGCAAAGTGATGTCTCTGCTTTTTACTACACTATCTAGGTTTGTCATAGATTTTCTTCCAAGAAGCAAGTGTCTTTTTTTAATTTCATGGCTTCTTTTGGTCACCATCCTCAGTGATCTTGGAGCCCAAGAAAACAAAGTCTGTTACTGTTTCCTTTCTTTTCCCCATCTATTTTCCATGAAGTGATGGGCCCAGAAGCCATGATTTTGTGGGTTTTTTTTTTAATGCTGAGTTTTAAGCCAGCTTTTCTGCTCTCCTCTTTCACCTTCATCAGGAGGCTCTTCAGAAAGGCCTCTTCACTTTCAGCCATAAGGGTGGTATCATCTGCATACCTGATATTACTGAGTCATTTAGACAAACGGTTTAGTTTGGGGGATTATAATTCTCATTTGTGTGACCCTGAGAATGATCACCCTTAAGATGAAACACGTGGCCTCACCTTCTATTTTTCATGTCAAAATGATACATGAACAGAATGAAGGAAATTTTAAAGTATATCAGTAAACATGGGTTTATCTAGAGGACCAACTGGCCAGAAGTAGAGTGCTTACATAAAAAATAATTGTGTTTTGAATAAATTAATATTTCGTTTCCTTGGAATATTGATTGAATCACAGATGGAAAGGTAATTTGTCATACATTTAGTTTTCTACTACAAAATCCTTTCAACCAGTTTGATGGTAGGTTTGTTGTTCTTGTTTCAATCTCTGTCATGTCGACTCTTTACAACTCCATGAACTGCAGCACATCAAACTTCCCTGTCCTTCACTATCTCTAAGAGCTTGCTCAAACTGATGTCATCCTTTGTTGCCCCTTTCTCCTCAGTTTTTCCCAACATCAGGGTCTTTTCCAATGAGTCAGCACCTTGCATCAGGTGGCCAAAGTCTTGGAGCTTCAGCATCAGTCCTTCCAATGAACATTCAGGGTTGATTTCCTTTAGGATTGACTGGTTTGATCTCCTTGCAGTCCAAGGGACTCTCAAGAGGCTTCTCCAACACCACAATATGAAAATATCAATTCTTTGGCACGCAGCCTTCTTTATGATCCAACTCTCACATCCTTACATGTCTGCTTCAAAAACCATAGCTTTGACAATGCAGACATTTTTCAGCAAAGTGATGTCTCTGCTTTTTACTACACTATCTAGGTTTGTCATAGATTTTCTTCCAAGAAGCAAGTGTCTTTTTTTAATTTCATGGCTTCTTTTGGTCACCATCCTCAGTGATCTTGGAGCCCAAGAAAACAAAGTCTGTTACTGTTTCCTTTCTTTTCCCCATCTATTTTCCATGAAGTGATGGGCCCAGAAGCCATGATTTTGTGGGTTTTTTTTTTAATGCTGAGTTTTAAGCCAGCTTTTCTGCTCTCCTCTTTCACCTTCATCAGGAGGCTCTTCAGAAAGGCCTCTTCACTTTCAGCCATAAGGGTGGTATCATCTGCATACCTGATGTTACTGATACTTCTTCCAGCAATCTTGATTCCAGCTTGAGATTCATCCAGCACAGCATTTTGCATGATGTACTCTGCATATAAGTTAAATAAGCAGGGTGACAATATACAGCCTTGAAGTACTCCTTTCTCAATTTAGAACCAGTTTGTTATTCCATGTTTGGCTCTAACTGTTGCTTCTTGACCTGCGTACAGGTTTCTCAGGAGGCAGGTAAGGTGGTCTGCTTTGTTGTTATCCACACAGTCAGAGGTTTTAGTGTAGTCAATGAATCAGAAGTAGGTGTTTTTCTGGAATTTCCTTGCCTTTTCTATAATCCAACGGATGCTGGCAATTTTATCTCTAGTTCCTCTGCCCTTTCTAAATCCAGCTTGCACATCTGGAAGTTCCCAGTGCATGTACTTCTGAAGCCTAGTTTATCTTGAGTATTACCTTGCTAGCATGTGAAATGAGTACAATTGTATGGTAGTCTGAATATTCGTTGCATTTGCCCTTCTTTAGGATTGGAATGAAAACTGACCTTTTCCAATCCTGTGGCCACTGTTGAGTTTTACAAATTTGCTGGCATATTGAGTGCAGCACTTTAACAGCATAATCTCTCAGGATTTGAAAACGCTCAGCTGGAATTCTGTTGTTTTGTTTCACTAACTTCATTTGTAGTTAACTTTATTTCTAAGACCCACTTGACTTCACCTTCCAAGATATCTGGCTGTAGGTGAGTGTTCACACTGTTAATGGTTATTCAGGTCATTAAGACCTTTTTTCATACACGTTTTCTGTGTATTCTTGCCACTTCTTCTAAATATCTGCTGCTTCTGTTAAGTCCACACTGTTTCTGTCCTTTATTGTGCCTATCATTACATGAAATGTTCCCTTGATAACTCTAATTTTCTTGAAGAGATCTCTAGTCTTTCCCATTCTATTGTTTTCCTCTATATCTTTGCATTGTTCACAGAAGCCATGATTTTGTGGGTTTTTTTTTTAATGCTGAGTTTTAAGCCAGCTTTTCTGCTCTCCTCTTTCACCTTCATCAGGAGGCTCTTCAGAAAGGCCTCTTCACTTTCAGCCATAAGGGTGGTATCATCTGCATACCTGATGTTACTGATACTTCTTCCAGCAATCTTGATTCCAGCTTGAGATTCATCCAGCACAGCATTTTGCATGATGTACTCTGCATATAAGTTAAATAAGCAGGGTGACAATATACAGCCTTGAAGTACTCCTTTCTCAATTTAGAACCAGTTTGTTATTCCATGTTTGGCTCTAACTGTTGCTTCTTGACCTGCGTACAGGTTTCTCAGGAGGCAGGTAAGGTGGTCTGCTTTGTTGTTATCCACACAGTCAGAGGTTTTAGTGTAGTCAATGAATCAGAAGTAGGTGTTTTTCTGGAATTTCCTTGCCTTTTCTATAATCCAACGGATGCTGGCAATTTTATCTCTAGTTCCTCTGCCCTTTCTAAATCCAGCTTGCACATCTGGAAGTTCCCAGTGCATGTACTTCTGAAGCCTAGTTTATCTTGAGTATTACCTTGCTAGCATGTGAAATGAGTACAATTGTATGGTAGTCTGAATATTCGTTGCATTTGCCCTTCTTTAGGATTGGAATGAAAACTGACCTTTTCCAATCCTGTGGCCACTGTTGAGTTTTACAAATTTGCTGGCATATTGAGTGCAGCACTTTAACAGCATAATCTCTCAGGATTTGAAAACGCTCAGCTGGAATTCTGTTGTTTTGTTTCACTAACTTCATTTGTAGTTAACTTTATTTCTAAGACCCACTTGACTTCACCTTCCAAGATATCTGGCTGTAGGTGAGTGTTCACACTGTTAATGGTTATTCAGGTCATTAAGACCTTTTTTCATACACGTTTTCTGTGTATTCTTGCCACTTCTTCTAAATATCTGCTGCTTCTGTTAAGTCCACACTGTTTCTGTCCTTTATTGTGCCTATCATTACATGAAATGTTCCCTTGATAACTCTAATTTTCTTGAAGAGATCTCTAGTCTTTCCCATTCTATTGTTTTCCTCTATATCTTTGCATTGTTCACTTAAGTGATAAGAAGATAAGAAGGCTTTCTTATCTCTCCTTGCTATTCTTTGGAACTCTGCATTTAGATGGGTATATCTTTCCTTTTCTCTTTTGCCTTTCAGATCTCTTCTCAGCTATTTGTACATTTTGGTGTATTAAAAAAAAAAAAACGTAATAAGTAATTGCTTACTGCTGATGTGGAAATTAGCAAAGTTCTTTAAAAGACCTTTTTTTTTAACTGCAAAAGTGTTACTAAGAGAGAATCCATCTCTTGCAGAATTGAAGATGGGTGTTTTTCCTATCTTCAAGACCCTGTTTTGTTTTAGCTAGCATTCTTAAATCCAACAGCAGAAAAATCACCTTAATTTAAAAAGATTCTCCTCAAATAAAAAAAAGGTATCTCTACTTTAGGTTTCTTCGTCTGTCACTGGTGTCCATTTCACTCCAATGAAACGTAAATGTCAGACTAGAGTATTAATACCCTTTCAAATCTTGTCACTCTCTTATTTTATATTATTAATTGAAGTTTTTCTTTCCTTTTCAAATTTCCTTGAACGTATGAAGGAAATCGGTGGGTGATGAATAATTCAGCAGACCTCAACTTTCATAGCAGATTTAGGGAACGAATGTGTGTGTCCCTTCAGCTTGGCACCCACCTGTATTTTAGCCATAACTGGGTTCCTTTCAATTAGCTTCCCAAACTGTGGCTCTTTTGGAGACTTATCATCATCTGCCAAGAACCAACTAGGCTATGTCAGTTGAACAAAATCTTTCATTGCTTAAACTGCTCTTCTCTAAATTCCAGTTAGGCTCCTGGGCCAGTCTAAATCAGGTCCCTGGAGCTGAGGTTCTACTGATTTATGCCAATATTTAATCTTTTTATAACATTCAAGGTAATCTTTTGCTTTATTCTTGCCTTTTGAGTGACATTTATGCAGTAAGTCTTCATTCACATGCAGAGCAGACTTCTCTGTCTAGAACCTTCATCCTTCTTGAAGAGGCAGCAGAGGATGAGGATTCTTATCCCCTGATTACATGAAATGTTCCCTTGATAACTCTAATTTTCTTGAAGAGATCTCTAGTCTTTCCCATTCTATTGTTTTCCTCTATATCTTTGCATTGTTCACTTAAGTGATAAGAAGATAAGAAGGCTTTCTTATCTCTCCTTGCTATTCTTTGGAACTCTGCATTTAGATGGGTATATCTTTCCTTTTCTCTTTTGCCTTTCAGATCTCTTCTCAGCTATTTGTACATTTTGGTGTATTAAAAAAAAAAAAACGTAATAAGTAATTGCTTACTGCTGATGTGGAAATTAGCAAAGTTCTTTAAAAGACCTTTTTTTTTAACTGCAAAAGTGTTACTAAGAGAGAATCCATCTCTTGCAGAATTGAAGATGGGTGTTTTTCCTATCTTCAAGACCCTGTTTTGTTTTAGCTAGCATTCTTAAATCCAACAGCAGAAAAATCACCTTAATTTAAAAAGATTCTCCTCAAATAAAAAAAAGGTATCTCTACTTTAGGTTTCTTCGTCTGTCACTGGTGTCCATTTCACTCCAATGAAACGTAAATGTCAGACTAGAGTATTAATACCCTTTCAAATCTTGTCACTCTCTTATTTTATATTATTAATTGAAGTTTTTCTTTCCTTTTCAAATTTCCTTGAACGTATGAAGGAAATCGGTGGGTGATGAATAATTCAGCAGACCTCAACTTTCATAGCAGATTTAGGGAACGAATGTGTGTGTCCCTTCAGCTTGGCACCCACCTGTTTTTTAGCCATAACTGGGTTCCTTTCAATTAGCTTCCCAAACTGTGGCTCTTTTGGAGACTTATCATCATCTGCCAAGAACCAACTAGGCTATGTCAGTTGAACAAAATCTTTCATTGCTTAAACTGCTCTTCTCTAAATTCCAGTTAGGCTCCTGGGCCAGTCTAAATCAGGTCCCTGGAGCTGAGGTTCTACTGATTTATGCCAATATTTAATCTTTTTATAACATTCAAGGTAATCTTTTGCTTTATTCTTGCCTTTTGAGTGACATTTATGCAGTAAGTCTTCATTCACATGCAGAGCAGACTTCTCTGTCTAGAACCTTCATCCTTCTTGAAGAGGCAGCAGAGGATGGGTAGAGAGGGATTCTCTCCCTTTCATCCCCCTCTCGGCAGGAGAATGATTCACAAATACAGGGAGGAGAAGGCTGAGCTGGAAAGGTTCTCTCACTTCATGCCTACAAGGAATCTGTAACCCCTGCCAGCAAGATACAGTCGATCAATCCCATCTACCTTCCACACACTCTTGAGTGTTTCCTTCTGAGATTTCTTTCCCTCTTTTCTCCATCTGGTCTCCCTGTGGGAGCTTTTCGGATTTTTTTTTCCATATAAACATGAAGTGTGTGTGTGTGTGTGTGTGTGTGTGTGTGTGTGTGTGTGTGTGTGTGTGTGTGTGTGTGTGTGTGTGTGTGTGTGTGTGTGTGTGTGTGTGTGTGTGTGTCTGCCTGTCTGTCTGACGGGTTGCAGGACTGGAATCTTAGTTTGAGATGAAAGCGTCAGGGACCCACCTTTCTCACCTCCCTAACCCCAGAACACACACACACAGTATCTGGACTGCTGTGGACGGCCCATCTCTTATTTCTCACACATTGACTCTTACCCAGTTTCACTGGCTCTGAGTAAATAGATGGCTCTTCTTTTTGGAAGCTTAATCATAACATGTAAACAACTTTAAGGATTCTGTACTTCCCTGAAATGGACTCTATGCAGATACACTCAGAGGGAGCAAAGATGATCATCATTGGTCAAGGTCTCATTGGCCAAGCTATTAATGTGTATCCCACCTTCACCTGCTTATCCTGAGTCCTCAACTTGAGTACAGTCTGCCCAGCTGCATAACTTTGAGGCCTTCAGTTTCAGAGCCTGATGTAAGCTTGAGATTCAAGCCTCTACCATGAGCATCTTCATGCTCCAACCAGCTCCAGAAAGAGAGTTAACCACACAGAAAATGAATGAAATATGTTTGGATCACTATTAGGAAGACAAGTAGTTGAAATCATGGTCCTTTGGGAGCTGGAGGTTCTACTGATTTATGCCAATATTTAATCTTTTTATAACATTCAAGGTAATCTTTTGCTTTATTCTTGCCTTTTGAGTGACATTTATGCAGTAAGTCTTCATTCACATGCAGAGCAGACTTCTCTGTCTAGAACCTTCATCCTTCTTGAAGAGGCAGCAGAGGATGGGTAGAGAGGGATTCTCTCCCTTTCATCCCCCTCTCGGCAGGAGAATGATTCACAAATACAGGGAGGAGAAGGCTGAGCTGGAAAGGTTCTCTCACTTCATGCCTACAAGGAATCTGTAACCCCTGCCAGCAAGATACAGTCGATCAATCCCATCTACCTTCCACACACTCTTGAGTGTTTCCTTCTGAGATTTCTTTCCCTCTTTTCTCCATCTGGTCTCCCTGTGGGAGCTTTTCGGATTTTTTTTTCCATATAAACATGAAGTGTGTGTGTGTGTGTGTGTGTGTGTGTGTGTGTGTGTGTGTGTGTGTGTGTGTGTGTGTGTGTGTGTGTGTGTGTGTGTGTGTGTGTGTGTGTGTGTGTGTGTCTGCCTGTCTGTCTGACGGGTTGCAGGACTGGAATCTTAGTTTGAGATGAAAGCGTCAGGGACCCACCTTTCTCACCTCCCTAACCCCAGAACACACACACACAGTATCTGGACTGCTGTGGACGGCCCATCTCTTATTTCTCACACATTGACTCTTACCCAGTTTCACTGGCTCTGAGTAAATAGATGGCTCTTCTTTTTGGAAGCTTAATCATAACATGTAAACAACTTTAAGGATTCTGTACTTCCCTGAAATGGACTCTATGCAGATACACTCAGAGGGAGCAAAGATGATCATCATTGGTCAAGGTCTCATTGGCCAAGCTATTAATGTGTATCCCACCTTCACCTGCTTATCCTGAGTCCTCAACTTGAGTACAGTCTGCCCAGCTGCATAACTTTGAGGCCTTCAGTTTCAGAGCCTGATGTAAGCTTGAGATTCAAGCCTCTACCATGAGCATCTTCATGCTCCAACCAGCTCCAGAAAGAGAGTTAACCACACAGAAAATGAATGAAATATGTTTGGATCACTATTAGGAAGACAAGTAGTTAAAGGTTCACCTTGATACTCTGAATCCTAGAAGAGCTGTTATTTCTATATAAATCATAGTCCTGGAAATCATTTTAAAATGGGAAACACAGTGACTATAATGAGGCTATCTTCAAAGAGATCCAGAGAAGACTGGACTCTTGTGGTTTTTGAGGACCTGAATCAAAAGAGTTTTCATTCCAGTCTCAAAGATGGGCATTGTCAACGAATATTCAAACAACCACACAATGTACTCATTTCACATGCTAGCAAGGCCATGCTCAAAATCCCTCAAGCTAGGCTTCAACAGTACATGAACTGAGAACTTCCAGATGTATAAGCTGGATTTAGAAAAGGCAGAGGAACCAGAAATCAAATTGCTAACATCTGTAGGATCATAAAAAAGGCAGGAGAATTCCAGAAAAACATCTACTTCTGCTTCATTGACTATGCTAAAGCCTCTAACTGTGTGGATAACAACAAACTGTGGAAAATTCTAAAGAGATGGGAATACCAGACCACCTTACGTGCCTCGTAATAAACCTGTATGCAGGTCAAGAAGCAACAGTTAGAACTGAACATGGAACAACAGACTGGTTTCAAACTTGGAAAAGAGTATGTCAAGTATTGTCACCCTGCTTATTTAACTTATATGCAGCGATATCATCCAAAATGCCCAGCTGGATAAAGCTCAAGCCGAAATCAAGATTTCACTGGCTCTGAGTAAATAGATGGCTCTTCTTTTTGGAAGCTTAATCATAACATGTAAACAACTTTAAGGATTCTGTACTTCCCTGAAATGGACTCTATGCAGATACACTCAGAGGGAGCAAAGATGATCATCATTGGTCAAGGTCTCATTGGCCAAGCTATTAATGTGTATCCCACCTTCACCTGCTTATCCTGAGTCCTCAACTTGAGTACAGTCTGCCCAGCTGCATAACTTTGAGGCCTTCAGTTTCAGAGCCTGATGTAAGCTTGAGATTCAAGCCTCTACCATGAGCATCTTCATGCTCCAACCAGCTCCAGAAAGAGAGTTAACCACACAGAAAATGAATGAAATATGTTTGGATCACTATTAGGAAGACAAGTAGTTAAAGGTTCACCTTGATACTCTGAATCCTAGAAGAGCTGTTATTTCTATATAAATCATAGTCCTGGAAATCATTTTAAAATGGGAAACACAGTGACTATAATGAGGCTATCTTCAAAGAGATCCAGAGAAGACTGGACTCTTGTGGTTTTTGAGGACCTGAATCAAAAGAGTTTTCATTCCAGTCTCAAAGATGGGCATTGTCAACGAATATTCAAACAACCACACAATGTACTCATTTCACATGCTAGCAAGGCCATGCTCAAAATCCCTCAAGCTAGGCTTCAACAGTACATGAACTGAGAACTTCCAGATGTATAAGCTGGATTTAGAAAAGGCAGAGGAACCAGAAATCAAATTGCTAACATCTGTAGGATCATAAAAAAGGCAGGAGAATTCCAGAAAAACATCTACTTCTGCTTCATTGACTATGCTAAAGCCTCTAACTGTGTGGATAACAACAAACTGTGGAAAATTCTAAAGAGATGGGAATACCAGACCACCTTACGTGCCTCGTAATAAACCTGTATGCAGGTCAAGAAGCAACAGTTAGAACTGAACATGGAACAACAGACTGGTTTCAAACTTGGAAAAGAGTATGTCAAGTATTGTCACCCTGCTTATTTAACTTATATGCAGCGTATATCATCCAAAATGCCCAGCTGGATAAAGCTCAAGCCGAAATCAAGATTTCTGGGAGAAATATCAATAACATCAGGTATGTAGATGACACCACCCTTATGGAAGAAGGTGAAGAGGAACTAAAGAGCCTCTTGATGAGGAGAGTGGAAAAGCTGGCTTAAAACTCAACATTCAGAAAACTAAGATAATAGCATCCAGTCCCATCACTTCATTGGAAATAGATGGGGAAGAAAATGGAAACAGTAACAGACTTTATTTTCTTGGGCTCCAATATCACTGAGGATGGTGGCTGCAGCCTTGAAATTAAAAGATGTGTTGTTCTTGGAAGAAAATCTATGAGAAACCTATACAGTGTAGTAAAAAGCAGAGACAACACTTTTCCAACAAAAGTCCATATAGTCAAAGCTGTGGTTTTTCCAGTAGTCATGTATGGATGTGAGAACTGGACCATAAAGAAGGCTGAGCACTGAAGGACTAATGCCTTCGAACTGTGGTGTTGGAGAAGCCTCTTGAGAGTCTCTTGGACTCTGAGGAGATTAAACCAGTCAATCCTAAAGGATGTAAAACCTGAATGTTCATTGGAAGGGCTGAAGCTGAAGCTACAATACTTTGGCTACCTGATGTGAAGAGCTGACTCATTAGAAAAGATCCTGATGCTGGGAAAAATAGGTGGCAGAGGAGAAGGGGATGACACACTATGAGGTGGTTGGATGGCATCCCCAACTCAATGAACATGAGTTTGAGCAAGCTCCAGGAGATGGTAAAGGACAAGGAAGCCCAGTGTGCTGCAGTTCATGGGGTTGCAAAGTATCAGACACGACTGAGTAACTGAACTGAACTGAGTCAAAAGAGAGAAAAAAATGAAGAAGAAACAAAAGCATGCAAAAAATCAGATATTTCTCTAGCCTTCTATACAAATTCATTCTTTGAGAGAGGAAAGAAACTTAGCTTTTAGGACATGGGTGGTATGTAAAATGTTTACTCTTAACATCCTCTCTGGGCTTTAAGAACAGGCTCAAACCACTGCATGTCCCCCTCTGGCTCTACGAGCTGATGCAAAGGCTTTCAGAGGGAGTTGAGCCTGCAGAGCAAGGTAGTTGCCTCTAGTGGATATATTACTCAAGTAGCAAGAATCAGGGGCTAAATAAATCCTATTTCTTGAGGTACTCACCCCAGGTGGGCACACCATAATGGAAGGGGACCCAGAGGTTCAAAAGGTTAAAGATGAGTCATTGGCAGCTTTATGGTCACTCTAGGCACTAACATTTTCACCCAAGTCAGATTCAAGTAATGGTAGTGGTATATTTCCACCTTATTTAGACACCTCTGGTTGGTTAAGGAGATGGAACTGCAGTAGGTTGTGAGGAGAGTCATGTTTTTCTGAAGCCAGGCAGGTGGCACCATGCAATGGTGCATCTTCAGCAGAGGAGTCCCTCTTGTGGATGCTAATGTGTGCAGAAGCATTTTTTGTGGGTGTCACATATGACACAGTATTAAAGCACTGGCTTCCTGCAGGCATATTTCCAGTGTCCTGAGTCCAAGAAGAACCACTGTGTTTTTGTTGTTGTTGAAAAGATGATTAATCCTTTCTTACTGATTACTTCTGAAAATGCACATGACTCAGACCTGTACTCTTGTTACATGTTCTCTGGCAATCTCAAGTATATTTGCTCTGCAGTTAACCAATGGTGCCAGAGTCACTCTAAGATCATCCAAAGCACGACTCTAAAGGAGCCCTCCACTCCACCTTTCCCTGAATGTTCTAGATTAGCTGAGCTCCTTTCCCTTAGTTCCAACTACGTAGATAAGAAACACTGAAAAAAAATTAAACATGGCCATAGAGAACTTGTTCTATCATAGTTGTGAAGTTTAAATAGAAATGTGGAAAATGATTTACTTTATCTTTCATCCCCAGGAAACTTATATAACCTATAAATAACTATTCATGCCATAGAAAGGGATTTTTCTAACATCACAAATACTCAGATTTTCATGTTTCTGGAACCCAACTAACGACACTGTCTGGTCCCCTGAAGTGAAAAATACTTCTCTCCATGAACGCAATTCAAAGAGACACTGGTGAAATTGATATGTCATTTTAAGTGGTCTGAGCTAATATCTTTACAAGCACTTGAATACAGAGATCTTTAAGAGGCTCATCATGGTTCTAATGCTGAACTGCTATAAAATTATGTCATCTTTGTCCATGTCCGATTCCTATCGTGAGAAAATTTCTAACAGAAATATAGTGCATGAATATTTTTACTAACGTCTGGCTCAGAAAAGGAAGAGTTCCCAACTGGGGTCATATCCTGTGGCTAACTGCATTCAATGTTCAACATTTTCCAGGCAATATTTTGGGTGTTTTCCCTATTTTTTGTAAGGACCATTTTCAGAATTTCCTAAATCAAGATTATGCATTATACACAATTGCCTAAACCTAGATATTGTATATTATAGAATTTTAATAAACTACGAAATAGTGTATCATGTTAAAGTTATTTAAAATTAACATGGTGTTCCATTACCCCTGTCTTGAAGAAACTACCTCTTTAACGACCAGGCAAATACAACTGATGCTTGGTAAAAAGAAAACAAATATTAATTCAAATTTATTAACCTACAAATTCAATATTTTGAGGAAAATCTACCTGTGCACCTGAATAACCCACAAACATTAATGAAAAACAAATCAGAAACTGTCCATACAGAATGTAACTTTTCATTTCTCTGACATCAGGCTCACCAAAGAAAGACTGCATATCCCTAGCTGAACTGTAAATCCCCAAATCAAAGAAAATGATAACCCTCACAGAATCTCCAGGCCTAACTAACCACTTCACCATGTTTATTTATGAGTCTATTACTTCCTGTTTAGAAAATGTCCTTGGCACCTCATGGTGTGTGTATTAATTCTATTCCCTATAGTGTGAGGCGCAGTCTAACTGGAACACATGCCTGGAAGCTTTAAAGACTGTGATACTCACTCAGCATGAGCAACAGCCCCCATCACACAGCCTCCCGGATAACAGTTTATGAAGACAGTTTTCACTGCTGACAAGTCAGCGTCTGTTCTCAAGTACTCCTGCTGTTTCTCATAAAAGACACTTCAGTATGGAACTGGCTCTGAAACCAACTGTGCACTTTGGGTGGTCTGACTTTAAAATCAGTGAGAAAATTTTTTTAACTGAGCTAATATCTTTACAAGCACTTGAATACAGAGATCTTTAAGAGGCTCATCATGGTTCTAATGCTGAACTGCTATAAAATTATGTCATCTTTGTCCATGTCCGATTCCTATCGTGAGAAAATTTCTAACAGAAATATAGTGCATGAATATTTTTACTAACGTCTGGCTCAGAAAAGGAAGAGTTCCCAACTGGGGTCATATCCTGTGGCTAACTGCATTCAATGTTCAACATTTTCCAGGCAATATTTTGGGTGTTTTCCCTATTTTTTGTAAGGACCATTTTCAGAATTTCCTAAATCAAGATTATGCATTATACACAATTGCCTAAACCTAGATATTGTATATTATAGAATTTTAATAAACTACGAAATAGTGTATCATGTTAAAGTTATTTAAAATTAACATGGTGTTCCATTACCCCTGTCTTGAAGAAACTACCTCTTTAACGACCAGGCAAATACAACTGATGCTTGCAAAAATGAACACAAAAATAAATTCAAATTTATTAACCTACAAATTCAATATTTTGAGGAAAATCTACCTGTGCACCTGAATAACCCACAAACATTAATGAAAAACAAATCAGAAACTGTCCATACAGAATGTAACTTTTCATTTCTCTGACATCAGGCTCACCAAAGAAAGACTGCATATCCCTAGCTGAACTGTAAATCCCCAAATCAAAGAAAATGATAACCCTCACAGAATCTCCAGGCCTAACTAACCACTTCACCATGTTTATTTATGAGTCTATTACTTCCTGTTTAGAAAATGTCCTTGGCACCTCATGGTGTGTGTATTAATTCTATTCCCTATAGTGTGAGGCGCAGTCTAACTGGAACACATGCCTGGAAGCTTTAAAGACTGTGATACTCACTCAGCATGAGCAACAGCCCCCATCACACAGCCTCCCGGATAACAGTTTATGAAGACAGTTTTTCACTGCTGACAAGTCAGCGTCTGTTCTCAAGTACTCCTGCTGTTTCTCATAAAAGACACTTCAGTATGGAACTGGCTCTGAAACCAACTGTGCCCTGACTTTGGGTGGTCATTAACAAAAGAAATGCTTTAACAGCATATAAATCATATGTGTCACTGTTATCATACTCCACACTGGCCTCTAGTAGGTTACATGTTGAAAATCTACAATTTGATTGTAATGAATAATTCACTAATAATATTTCAAAGGGTCAAAAAAAAACACATGTGTGAGAAATCTATCTATGGAGGAACCAGTTTACTTGGGACTGCTCAGAACTGAAGCTTAATAATCAATCTGCATGTATTTTTAAATTTCCTGCAAAGTTGTATCATGATTTTAAAGTCAGTGAGACTACTTCACGACAAAATGAGATAGTGTTTCCTATTCTAAGCTTGTTATTTGACTGTTTACTCTAGTTTTAAAGTATTTTCCAGTAGAAGTGGGTCAAGATAATGAAAGAAACAGATGTCAACCTGTTGTCAGTTCACAAAGGGAGAGAACTGCTCTTTAGAATATATCGAGGATCACATTAATTAATAGTAAACCATTATGATTTCAACCAAATTATTAGTATTTCATGTTACTCAGCTAGTCCTCAAGAGTAGTGCAATGAAATTATATTTCTGTGACCTAGTATATATGTAAACAAAGGGAGAAGTGGCCTCCGCTTGATATTCTCAAGTGAGCGTGCAGACTCAACGCTCTCCTTACAAATCACTCTGAAAGATTATTCTCTTTCCTTTCTTCATTTTGGCCTAAAACTTGCCTCTCTTCGTATGCCTCAATCAATGTTATGTCTCCATAATCAAGTTCTAATTATGTGGAGATCTTTAGAAACATGCATTGATCCAAGGAGCTGATTGAAATGTATGCTGAACTGTTTGAAGGAAAAGAACACAGTATAGATGAAAATGCCAAGAAGTGACTTCCTATTAAATTTATTTCATCAATATGGGTATTAATCTCTAGAGAGTTGAGCTGAAAAATGAGACTAAAATGACTAGTCCTTAATTAGAATGTAAGCAGCTTTTATATTCTCTGCTTGGATGTCTCATGAGCATATGGATTTCAATATGAATCCTTCCTACATTTAAACAGTGATGTACAAAAGGTAATCAAGTTTGAGAAAGCATGTAGAAACTCCCATGAAGTTTTCAATTGCTTGGTCTGGGATATGGAGGCAGCAATGTAAAAATTTTTTGTTCTTTGTATTCTATTTGACAGATAGTTGCTGCAATAATGGCAATCACTGGCATCGTCATGATGGCATATGCAGATAACTTTCATGCTGATTCCATCATAGGAGTGGCCTTTGCAGTGGGCTCAGCCTCAACATCTGCACTGTATAAGGTATTCTGTGTACTTTCTTATGTACTTATTGTAGCTTAGGCTTTTATAAAGTAAGAAACTAGCTTAATAATCAATCTGCATGTATTTTTAAATTTCCTGCAAAGTTGTATCATGATTTTAAAGTCAGTGAGACTACTTCACGACAAAATGAGATAGTGTTTCCTATTCTAAGCTTGTTATTTGACTGTTTACTCTAGTTTTAAAGTATTTTCCAGTAGAAGTGGGTCAAGATAATGAAAGAAACAGATGTCAACCTGTTGTCAGTTCACAAAGGGAGAGAACTGCTCTTTAGAATATATCGAGGATCACATTAATTAATAGTAAACCATTATGATTTCAACCAAATTATTAGTATTTCATGTTACTCAGCTAGTCCTCAAGAGTAGTGCAATGAAATTATATTTCTGTGACCTAGTATATATGTAAACAAAGGGAGAAGTGGCCTCCGCTTGATATTCTCAAGTGAGCGTGCAGACTCAACGCTCTCCTTACAAATCACTCTGAAAGATTATTCTCTTTCCTTTCTTCATTTTGGCCTAAAACTTGCCTCTCTTCGTATGCCTCAATCAATGTTATGTCTCCATAATCAAGTTCTAATTATGTGGAGATCTTTAGAAACATGCATTGATCCAAGGAGCTGATTGAAATGTATGCTGAACTGTTTGAAGGAAAAGAACACAGTATAGATGAAAATGCCAAGAAGTGACTTCCTATTAAATTTATTTCATCAATATGGGTATTAATCTCTAGAGAGTTGAGCTGAAAAATGAGACTAAAATGACTAGTCCTTAATTAGAATGTAAGCAGCTTTTATATTCTCTGCTTGGATGTCTCATGAGCATATGGATTTCAATATGAATCCTTCCTACATTTAAACAGTGATGTACAAAAGGTAATCAAGTTTGAGAAAGCATGTAGAAACTCCCATGAAGTTTTCAATTGCTTGGTCTGGGATATGGAGGCAGCAATGTAAAAATTTTTTGTTCTTTGTATTCTATTTGACAGATAGTTGCTGCAATAATGGCAATCACTGGCATCGTCATGATGGCATATGCAGATAACTTTCATGCTGATTCCATCATAGGAGTGGCCTTTGCAGTGGGCTCAGCCTCAACATCTGCACTGTATAAGGTATTCTGTGTACTTTCTTATGTACTTATTGTAGCTTAGGCTTTTATAAAGTAAGAAAGGACAAAGTCTTGGATAGCAAAAAAAAAAAGATGGTCTAAATATTAATGAGTACCGATTATTGAGTACTTACTACAGGCTGGGCAGTTGCCAGGATTTTCACCTATGTAAACATACCTTTATGAGGCAAACATAGTTATCCCCACTTTCCAGATGAAGAAACTGAGACTTTGAAAGATTAAGTAACTTGTCCAATATCATCCAGCCAAGAATTGATAGAGCCAAGATTTACACTCAGACTAGTCAGCTCCAAAGCCTGTGGTCTATGCCCCAACCCCTCCCAAATCATCAACCAGTTGTAGCAGGAGGGGAGAAAGACTTCTCCATGTTTCTTTAATGATGGTTGGTCATTATTTCAACTACAATGAGGTGTTAAAAGTCCTAAACCAGCTATCACTTGAGAGTTTATTGTTTGCTACATAATACCCCCACACCATGTTATTAGCTAAATGAAGAGCCTCTTTTCCTCTCTGATGGATAGGCTGGGTCTGTACTCTGTACTCAGTTCTTTCTTCCCTGGAGCTACCTGTCATCAGTGAAGGCTCTATTCAGAGTCACTGCCCCTGACTTCAGAAGCAAGAACTAACAGAGCAGGTCTATAAAAGGTTATTCACCAAAGCACCACTTTGCAGAGCCAACTTTCTAGATATAGCAACTGTTCCACGTTCACCTCTCTTGGTGTTTCAATGAGAAAATCTTCTCTGAAAGGCAGAAAACACCCTTTGTAGCCCTCCTGGATGCCTGTTCTGCTTAATTCACCAATTCTGCGGCTCAGAGGACATTGTGTCTATTTCCATAGTGACATCTCTTGGCCCACTGATTCTGTGACAAACTTGACAAGTGTTCACTCAATCACCATTAGTGTTTAGTGTGCCCCCCGGTGAGACCCCACTGGGATGTCTAATGTGACCAAAGACTAGCAGCACGTGCTCAAGTCCTAAGTCTCTCAAGAGAAAATATAAGAAGTTTAGTTGAAATTAAAAGCAATACCTGGATTTGCTGTATGCCTGGGATGCCTCTTTTATTGAGAGAATTTTCCTGACCATGTTACAGATGTATTCTCTCTGAGAGGGACAATATTTGCTGACACACACAACACTGTATGTGCAACAGAGATCTATTCTGTACTACATTGCTTGAGGATTAATAAAAGAAGCAGAGAGGTTAAAAAGCCAAGAAATATAGACTAGAAACCTGTCTCCTCCCCAGCCTGATGTGTGATTTAGGTTAGCCATTTACATGTCCTTGCTGTCTTTCTCTATATGTGTGCATGTGTGTGTGCATGTGTGCTCAATTACACTTTTGTCTGACTCTTTTCAACCCCATGTATAGTCCACCAGGCTCCCCTGTTCATGGGATTCTCCAGGCGAGAATACTGGAGTGGGATGCCATGCCCTTCTCCAGCGGATCTTCCCAAACCAGGGATCAAACCCGCAGCTCCTGTGACTCCGGCATTGCAGGCAGATTCTTTCCCCACTGAGCCACCTGGGAAGCCTCTTTCTCTACAGGTTTATCATCTTTAAGAGAAAAGAAAATCTTTTTTTTTTTTTTAAATCTAGAGAATAAATACAATACTTGTGAAAATATTTTAAACCCAGAGAGAAAAGTGCTTATAAATCCAAGGCATCATGATTACTTCTCTTAGCATGTTCTCTCTATCCAATTTAGTTTTAAGTACTTGTCAGAATAAGGATAAAACAAATGCCATGCTTGAAGAAAAGAACTGATGGCATCCCAATCCAAGATGTTTCTGGGCTTGTCTACACTCTTCTTGATCATTCCCCCTGTACCCTACATGGCCTTCCTTGGTGGATAGTAAAGAAGCATGCGGAGGAGCCTGGCAGGCCACAGACCATGGGGTCACAAAGAGCCAGACACAACTGAGCAACTAATACTGCTACAACACCCATAACTGATGGTGGGGTTTCCCAGTCGCGTATCCTAGTGGATGCCAAGGGAATTCGTTTATGGGCCTTGCTTCCTTATATGGGTAGAGGGCATTTGAATTCCTTAGTTCAGCAGCCCATGTAGTGAATGGAGACACTGGGATAGGAAGACACAGAGCTCCCCCTGCTCAAGTCCTCTCCAAGAGAAAATATAAGAAGTTTAGTTGAAATTAAAAGCAATACCTGGATTTGCTGTATGCCTGGGATGCCTCTTTTATTGAGAGAATTTTCCTGACCATGTTACAGATGTATTCTCTCTGAGAGGGACAATATTTGCTGACACACACAACACTGTATGTGCAACAGAGATCTATTCTGTACTACATTGCTTGAGGATTAATAAAAGAAGCAGAGAGGTTAAAAAGCCAAGAAATATAGACTAGAAACCTGTCTCCTCCCCAGCCTGATGTGTGATTTAGGTTAGCCATTTACATGTCCTTGCTGTCTTTCTCTATATGTGTGCATGTGTGTGTGCATGTGTGCTCAATTACACTTTTGTCTGACTCTTTTCAACCCCATGTATAGTCCACCAGGCTCCCCTGTTCATGGGATTCTCCAGGCGAGAATACTGGAGTGGGATGCCATGCCCTTCTCCAGCGGATCTTCCCAAACCAGGGATCAAACCCGCAGCTCCTGTGACTCCGGCATTGCAGGCAGATTCTTTCCCCACTGAGCCACCTGGGAAGCCTCTTTCTCTACAGGTTTATCATCTTTAAGAGAAAAGAAAATCTTTTTTTTTTTTTTAAATCTAGAGAATAAATACAATACTTGTGAAAATATTTTAAACCCAGAGAGAAAAGTGCTTATAAATCCAAGGCATCATGATTACTTCTCTTAGCATGTTCTCTCTATCCAATTTAGTTTTAAGTACTTGTCAGAATAAGGATAAAACAAATGCCATGCTTGAAGAAAAGAACTGATGGCATCCCAATCCAAGATGTTTCTGGGCTTGTCTACACTCTTCTTGATCATTCCCCCTGTACCCTACATGGCCTTCCTTGGTGGATAGTAAAGAAGCATGCGGAGGAGCCTGGCAGGCCACAGACCATGGGGTCACAAAGAGCCAGACACAACTGAGCAACTAATACTGCTACAACACCCATAACTGATGGTGGGGTTTCCCAGTGCGCGGTATCCTAGTGGATGCCAAGGGGAATTCGTTTTATGGGCCTTGCTTCCTTATATGAAGGCTAGAGGGCATTTGAATTCCTTAGTTCAGCAGCCCATGTAGTGAATGGAGACACTGGGATAGGAAGACACAGAGCATAAACGGGACAGGTTAGTTCATGATGTAGAAGGTGCCTTTCTGATCCAACAATGGTCCCTGACCATGTGGCTAACAAGCTCCTTTCCTGTATTAGGTGTTGTTTAAGATGTTTCTTGGAAGTGCTAACTTTGGTGAAGCGGCACACTTTGTCTCCACATTGGGTTTCTTCAATTTAATCTTCATCTCCTTCACCCCGGTCATCCTGTATTTCACCAAGGTGGAGCACTGGTCCTCGTTTGCAGCTCTGCCATGGGGCTGTCTCTGTGGGATGGCAGGGCTCTGGCTGGGTAAGTCTCCCTGAGTTTTGCCTTCATTTCCTACGTCACCCGGACGTCCTTTCCTTGGAGAATTGAACTGTCATAGTAGAATTATTCCCTTGGGTACCCAAACTCTCCTAAAGTTGGTTAATGATTACAAGATATTTTGCAGGCTATTCTTCATGTCATTGTGTTCCATGTGTGGTACAGTGTGTCAGGCAGAGGGAAAGACTGGATGGTGCTCTCAAGGAACTCAAAGTGGATCAGGATGGCAGGAGCACCAAGGGCAGCAGAAATGGTGATGGAGGAAGAGGACATTCATGAGCACAGCAGTTCATGGAAAGCCAGGTTGAAGGGGTTGGATTTCAAATCCACTTAATGATGTTTAAGCAGAGAGGTGACAGGCTCACATGTGCATTGTAAACATTATACTCTAGCCATAACTGGAGAATGAATTTTAGATGGGAAACTCTTACCAAGCAAGAGATCACAGAACAGGGCAAAGTGACCCTACTAAGTAGGCTGTGCCTAGCAGATAACCAGGAAAACGTCACCTCGAGAGTTTCCTCATCTTCCTTCCCCCAACTTCCCAAGACTCTGAGCCTATCTACTTCACCTGAGCAGCCAGAGGGTCCTACTTTCCAACTGTGCCATCGCTTGATGTGAGACGAACCTCAAAATAACACCCCGTTTTGCAGAAACTACCCAAAGATTTTTGTTTTTTTTTACTAATTGAAGGCTAGAGGGCATTTGAATTCCTTAGTTCAGCAGCCCATGTAGTGAATGGAGACACTGGGATAGGAAGACACAGAGCATAAACGGGACAGGTTAGTTCATGATGTAGAAGGTGCCTTTCTGATCCAACAATGGTCCCTGACCATGTGGCTAACAAGCTCCTTTCCTGTATTAGGTGTTGTTTAAGATGTTTCTTGGAAGTGCTAACTTTGGTGAAGCGGCACACTTTGTCTCCACATTGGGTTTCTTCAATTTAATCTTCATCTCCTTCACCCCGGTCATCCTGTATTTCACCAAGGTGGAGCACTGGTCCTCGTTTGCAGCTCTGCCATGGGGCTGTCTCTGTGGGATGGCAGGGCTCTGGCTGGGTAAGTCTCCCTGAGTTTTGCCTTCATTTCCTACGTCACCCGGACGTCCTTTCCTTGGAGAATTGAACTGTCATAGTAGAATTATTCCCTTGGGTACCCAAACTCTCCTAAAGTTGGTTAATGATTACAAGATATTTTGCAGGCTATTCTTCATGTCATTGTGTTCCATGTGTGGTACAGTGTGTCAGGCAGAGGGAAAGACTGGATGGTGCTCTCAAGGAACTCAAAGTGGATCAGGATGGCAGGAGCACCAAGGGCAGCAGAAATGGTGATGGAGGAAGAGGACATTCATGAGCACAGCAGTTCATGGAAAGCCAGGTTGAAGGGGTTGGATTTCAAATCCACTTAATGATGTTTAAGCAGAGAGGTGACAGGCTCACATGTGCATTGTAAACATTATACTCTAGCCATAACTGGAGAATGAATTTTAGATGGGAAACTCTTACCAAGCAAGAGATCACAGAACAGGGCAAAGTGACCCTACTAAGTAGGCTGTGCCTAGCAGATAACCAGGAAAACGTCACCTCGAGAGTTTCCTCATCTTCCTTCCCCCAACTTCCCAAGACTCTGAGCCTATCTACTTCACCTGAGCAGCCAGAGGGTCCTACTTTCCAACTGTGCCATCGCTTGATGTGAGACGAACCTCAAAATAACACTCCTCTGTCTTTCCTCACCAAGCAGTCAAACAGAAACAAATACCCAAAGATTTGTTGTCTCTTAACTCAGAATAAAACCATTTTCATTCTGTTCCTCTTTCCTCATTCCAGCTGAGGACAGCACCCTCTGCTTAACCTATATTTACCCACCACACTGGACCAACAGGACATCAGCCACCCATCAGCTGACCTTTTTTTTTTTTATCAAGGTGACATAATTTGAAACAGCGCTGCAATTCCTAGGAGGAAAGAAATGCTCTTATTTTTATTTCCACAAAGACATTGGGTCATCTTTTTCTACTCTGGTCTAGGGCTTCTAAGAGGAGCTCTTTAACAAGACAGGAAACACTCAATCAAACATTAATTGTTGATCCTTTGATTTCTACTTTTGAAGGCCAAAACTCAGTAGTTATGACCACTCATAACCTGTGCTAGACTGAGTGGTAGAAATAAATAGCAGTCTTTCTGTAAGACCAAAACACCTAATTAAAATTGCCTAGATCACTTTCTGGCCAGAAAACAATACACTTGGGAATCATCATAACCAAAATTTCACTGATCGTTGGCTCCAGCTGTGTGCTGGGATCTCCAGCTTGCTGCAAAGTATCCCTCCATCAACCTATATCCCTTAGCACATCTAATGCATGCTCCCAGGCAAGCCTCCTCATGCTGGGCATCACCCAGGCCGTCTGGACCATGTAGTTCTCCTTCTAAGCAGCATGGTGTCCACACTGTACTGCGTGTAGTGCTGCTCAAATTAGTGCTACCCCACCCAGCCCATCCCCCGTGCACAGAGGTCTCTCTGTGCCAAAGGTGTCTTGAGTCAAAATAAGGAGACGGCCTCTTTCCTTACTATGTTATATACCTCATGGAGAAATTATACTCTAGCCATAACTGGAGAATGAATTTTAGATGGGAAACTCTTACCAAGCAAGAGATCACAGAACAGGGCAAAGTGACCCTACTAAGTAGGCTGTGCCTAGCAGATAACCAGGAAAACGTCACCTCGAGAGTTTCCTCATCTTCCTTCCCCCAACTTCCCAAGACTCTGAGCCTATCTACTTCACCTGAGCAGCCAGAGGGTCCTACTTTCCAACTGTGCCATCGCTTGATGTGAGACGAACCTCAAAATAACACTCCTCTGTCTTTCCTCACCAAGCAGTCAAACAGAAACAAATACCCAAAGATTTGTTGTCTCTTAACTCAGAATAAAACCATTTTCATTCTGTTCCTCTTTCCTCATTCCAGCTGAGGACAGCACCCTCTGCTTAACCTATATTTACCCACCACACTGGACCAACAGGACATCAGCCACCCATCAGCTGACCTTTTTTTTTTTTTTTATCAAGGTGACATAATTTGAAACAGCGCTGCAATTCCTAGGAGGAAAGAAATGCTCTTATTTTTATTTCCACAAAGACATTGGGTCATCTTTTTCTACTCTGGTCTAGGGCTTCTAAGAGGAGCTCTTTAACAAGACAGGAAACACTCAATCAAACATTAATTGTTGATCCTTTGATTTCTACTTTTGAAGGCCAAAACTCAGTAGTTATGACCACTCATAACCTGTGCTAGACTGAGTGGTAGAAATAAATAGCAGTCTTTCTGTAAGACCAAAACACCTAATTAAAATTGCCTAGATCACTTTCTGGCCAGAAAACAATACACTTGGGAATCATCATAACCAAAATTTCACTGATCGTTGGCTCCAGCTGTGTGCTGGGATCTCCAGCTTGCTGCAAAGTATCCCTCCATCAACCTATATCCCTTAGCACATCTAATGCATGCTCCCAGGCAAGCCTCCTCATGCTGGGCATCACCCAGGCCGTCTGGACCATGTAGTTCTCCTTCTAAGCAGCATGGTGTCCACACTGTACTGCGTGTAGTGCTGCTCAAATTAGTGCTACCCCACCCAGCCCATCCCCAGTGCACAGAGTTCTCTCTGTGCCAAGGTTGTCTTGAGACAAAATGAGGAGACAGCCTCTTTCCTGACTATGTTATATACCTCAAGGTTTTACAGTCTTTAGTCCTTCTGTTCTCAAGTTTTTATTGCTGCCTTCTCTTCTCCATGGGAATCAGATATGATCTAGTCAGAGCAGGGCTGGGACACAGATCTGAGATGCATACAGCAGGCTATACTCTGACCTGCCCCCACCCCATCACCTAGAACTATGGTTTTAATTTGCTTAGGTTCACCTGGCTTTGCTCTTGCTCTCGGTCTGGCCTGTCTTCAGGGAGTGACTTAGTCCTCATGCAGATTGGAGCCATCCATTCACCTGACAATGTCTTGGGTTAGGGCCCAGGGCTACAGATAACATATTAAACTATATATTTGTGTCCTTAGATTGTCAAAAGAGCTTGGAAGTGTTCTACAAAAGCACTAAGGAAAGGCAAACACCCATTTTGATGAAATCATTCTTGTGGAATGAGAAAAGTTCTGTGTAATGACCAATTCTTCCTATAAATCTGCTAAAATACTCAGTTTATCTAATAAAATGACAGTTGGGATTTAGCAGAGTCTGTGCTCTGCTTAATAAATGCCTGATTTGTTAGGACTAGTTGCATTTCACTCCCCACATCAGAGGAAAGAGTTGAGATGCTGGAATATTGATTTCTATTGCAGCTCTGTCAAGAAGGAAGAACAGTTATTGATGTTCACTTGTCTTTAACAAGCGTGAGTGACTCCAGATGACTAAGTTGGGGAGCTAAATTAAAATTGCCTAGATCACTTTCTGGCCAGAAAACAATACACTTGGGAATCATCATAACCAAAATTTCACTGATCGTTGGCTCCAGCTGTGTGCTGGGATCTCCAGCTTGCTGCAAAGTATCCCTCCATCAACCTATATCCCTTAGCACATCTAATGCATGCTCCCAGGCAAGCCTCCTCATGCTGGGCATCACCCAGGCCGTCTGGACCATGTAGTTCTCCTTCTAAGCAGCATGGTGTCCACACTGTACTGCGTGTAGTGCTGCTCAAATTAGTGCTACCCCACCCAGCCCATCCCCAGTGCACAGAGTTCTCTCTGTGCCAAGGTTGTCTTGAGACAAAATGAGGAGACAGCCTCTTTCCTGACTATGTTATATACCTCAAGGTTTTACAGTCTTTAGTCCTTCTGTTCTCAAGTTTTTATTGCTGCCTTCTCTTCTCCATGGGAATCAGATATGATCTAGTCAGAGCAGGGCTGGGACACAGATCTGAGATGCATACAGCAGGCTATACTCTGACCTGCCCCCACCCCATCACCTAGAACTATGGTTTTAATTTGCTTAGGTTCACCTGGCTTTGCTCTTGCTCTCGGTCTGGCCTGTCTTCAGGGAGTGACTTAGTCCTCATGCAGATTGGAGCCATCCATTCACCTGACAATGTCTTGGGTTAGGGCCCAGGGCTACAGATAACATATTAAACTATATATTTGTGTCCTTAGATTGTCAAAAGAGCTTGGAAGTGTTCTACAAAAGCACTAAGGAAAGGCAAACACCCATTTTGATGAAATCATTCTTGTGGAATGAGAAAAGTTCTGTGGAATGACCAATTCTTCCTATAAATCTGCTAAAATATTCAGTTTATCTAATAAAATGACAGTTGGGGGATTTAGCAGAGTCTGTGCTCTGCTTAATAAATGCCTGATTTGTTAGGACTAGTTGCATTTCACTCCCCACATCAGAGGAAAGAGTTGAGATGCTGGAATATTGATTTCTATTGCAGCTCTGTCAAGAAGGAAGAACAGTTATTGATGTTCACTTGTCTTTAACAAGCGTGAGTGACTCCAGATGACTAAGTTGGGGAGCTAAATTAAAGCAAGAATTATAGATAATAGTAGAATAACCACTGTCCTACCTGGAATGGTTCTAGAACCATCTAGAAATCAAGAGATATTATTTGGGGTGATATGGCTTGGGGTCATTTCCATAGAGATACTTTCTGAACTGAGAACGTTTCATTGTTGTTAATATACTTGTTTCCCTAACCCCTTAAGACAAGCATTGGCTCAAAATCTATTAAAATAACGCTATATAATTTATAAACGTTTTTCTTTTTGAAAATAAGTATTTTTGATCATTATTGGGTAACTGATTAAATAATTTTATATTTGGCTTAAAATGTCCAAAGATATGAATTGAAAGGTATCAAGTTATACCTTCAGTTGGTTCTGTGGACCTGGCCTAGGGTTATCTGTGCCTAAAACTCAGGATGTGGAAAATGTCCTGGGATTCAGTGAATCATTTGCACCTCTGTTGGCTCATGTGGTGGTCACCCCAATGGAGGGAATAAAACAGCATAGGCCATCCTTGGACAGATCTTCTGTGGGGCAGTAAGGCACTAGGCCCTTTTAGTTATCCAGGGACATGGCATGATATAGCAGACTAGCAAGGGAGAAAGTGCCTGTCAGTCACCAGCTTTCAACCTCTGGCCCAGCTTTATAGTGCTAATAAGCAGTTTAGTGAATTCATTGTCTCTTTGTATGGCTCCCTGCACCCTTTGCCAGCCAAGTGGTAAGAGATCAGGCAACTAGGGTGGCAGAAGAGGAAAAAGGAACATAACGTTTTCAAGTACAATACATACAAATCCATCTCCAAAATTAGATGGTTAATTGAACAATGTTACAGATAATTTAGAAAGCATGTTTACCATAGACATTGATTCTTTCACGTTAAGAAGGAAAGAGCCCAGCATCCCAATTCCCCTGTATTCTGTATGACTGAGTGTGTTAATCACTCAATCATGTGATTCTTTGAGACTTCATGGACTGCAGCCCGCGAGGCTCCTCTGTCCATGGGATTCTCCTGGCGAGTATACTGGAGTGGGTTGCCATTCCCTTCTCCAGGGGAACTTCCCAACCCAGGAATCGAACCTAGGGTTCCTGCATTGCAGAATTTTTTTTTTTTTTTAATCATCTGAACCACTATCCTCCTTTATTTGACAGCCTTCAACATCCTGGTGAATGTCGGTGTGGTGCTGACATACCCAATTCTCATCTCCATTGGGACAGTGCTCAGCGTTCCTGGAAATGCAGGTACTGTACAATTTGACATGCACACAGTAAGTCTCCCGCTTGTGTTTGTTTTACACCCAGAGTTGTTTCTTCAAGCAATTGTAAATTATGTGCCTTGCCTGGGAAGATGTTTTAAATATCTTGAAGGTGGCAGACAGCAGAATAACTGTGCAGCAGATTTAAAATTTGTAGCTTCAAACACTGTTTTTACTTAGTCGTGCTTTTAGAATTAAATACCAAATGTATCATTTGGGTTTCATGTTAGCTCCCTGACAACGTAATTTTGTGGTATTTTTAGAGGAAGTCCTATGGAAACAAAAGGCACCCCAGCACAGGATTCTCAAGTCAACGTCACTAATGAAAGTGTAGGAAATGTACCGGGTGTTGGCTCCCCATCAGACTACCCCTGGGGAGCTCTGAAAGCTTCTCCCAGGCGCACAGCAGATGGCCTTTGAGAACAGGCATAGGAAAAAAGCATTTTGACTCATTTCAGGGACAAAACGAAAAGCTGTTTTTTCAGGAAAATCTTTCTAGTAAAAACTGTCAGTGGAACAAATAATGAAAATGAGTTATGTGGATGACTGTACAGTGCTTCTAATTTTAATATTCTCTGTTTCTATGTCTTTGGTAGCCAACTTCCTTTGCCCCAGGACAATCAGCAAATGTTTATTGAGCACTTACTATGTGATCAAAAGAGATTGGGGCAGGGGAGATAGTATTATTTCCATGAGAAACTTACACTGAATGCTACAGTATTCAGACAATATGGTATTGGCACAAAAACAGAAATATAGATCAGTGGAAAGAGTAGAAAGTCTAGAGATAAACCCATGCACCTAGTCACCTAATCTATGACAAAGGCAAGAATATAAAATGGAGAAAACAGTCTCTTCAGTAAGTGGTGTTGGGGAAACTAGACAACTACATGTAAAAAAAATGAAATTAGAGACTTCCCTAGTGGTCCAGTGGCTAAGACTCTGTGCTCCCAGTGTAGTGGGCCCAGGTTCCATCCCTTGTCTGGGAACTAGATCCCACATACTGAAACTAAAGATCCCGAGAGTCACAACTAAGATCCAGAACAGTCAAAAACAGAAGAAGAAGAAAAATGAAATTAGATCACTCCCTAACACCACACAAAAATAAATAAATTCAAAATGGATTAAAGACCTAAATGTAAGGCCAGCCTATAAAACTCTTAGAAGAAAACATAAGCACAACACTCTTTGATATAAATCACAGCAAGATCTTTTTTGACCAACCTCCGACAGTAATGAAAATAAAAACAAAAATAAACAAATGGGACCTAGTGAACTTAAAAGCTTTTGCATACCAAAGGAAATCATAAATAAAATAAAAAGACAACACTCAGAATGGGAGAAAATATTTGCAAATGAAGCAACTGACAAGAGATTAATCTCCAAGATATATAAACAGCCAACATGCAGCTCAACACCAAAAGAAAACCCAAACAACCCAATCAAAAAATGAGTGGAAGGGCTTCCCTGGTGGTCCAGTAGGTAAAGAGTCCGCCTTGCAGTGCAAGGAGCACCGGTTCAACCCCTGGCGCGGGAAGATTCCACGTGCAGTGGAGTGGCTGGACCTGTGTGTCCAATTATGAGCCAACGCTCTGGAGTACCTGTGCCCAGAGCCGGTGCTCTGCCATGAGAGAGGCCACTGCAATCGCAGGCCCACAGAGGTCAAAGAAAATAAGTGCCAAAATAAATAAATAAAAATACATAAGTGGCCAAATACATTGGGAAAAAAAAAAAAAGAGTGGAAGACTAAATAGGTATTTCCCCAAAGAAGACATTATAGATAGCCAAGAGGCTCAAGAAAAGATGCTCAACATCACTAATTACTACAAAAACCCAAATCAAAGCTAAAGTAAGGTATCATCTTACTAGTCAGAATAGGCACTATCAAAAAAAATCTATAAACAATAAATGCTGGAGAGGATGTGGAGAAAAGGGAACTCTCCTACACTACTGATCAGAATGTATATTGATATAGCCACTTTAAAGAACAATATGGAGGTTCCTTAAAAAACTAAAAATAGTGCTATCTCACTTAGCAATCCCACTCCCATATACCCAGAGAAAACTATAATTACACCCCAGTGTTCATGGCATCACTATTTAGAATAGCCAGGACATGGAAGCAACCTAAATGTCCATCAAAAGCAGAATGGATAAAGAAGATTCAGCACACATATATAATGGAATACTACTCAGCCATGCAAAGGAATGAAATAGTCCCATTTGCAAAGATGCAGATGGACCTAGAGACTGTCATACAGAGTGAAGTCAGAAAGAGAAAAACAAATAGCACATATTAATGCATGTATGTGGAATCTAGCAAAATGGTACAGATGAAACTATGTGCAAAGCAGAAACAGACACACAAATGTAGAGAACAAATCTATGTACATTAAGGAGGGAAAAGAGGGTGGAATGAATTGGGAGACTGGGGCTGACATGTATATTCTACTATGTATACAGTGAATAACTAAAGGGAGCCTTCTGTATGGCACAGGAAACTCTACTCAAGGTTCTGTAGAGACAAAGACGGGATGTATGTACACATGCCACAGTTTCACTTTGGTGTACAATAGAAACTAACACAACATGGTAAAGCAACTAAATGCCAAAAGAAAAAGGAGTGCTATGAGAAAAAGCAACTTATGCTGAATATGGAAAACAACACTGGTATCTATGTAGTAATTCATAGCCCTATAAAATAGTTTATCATTAAATATGTAAAAGACTCCAAGGACTATAAAATATTTAGAGGAAAGTCCTATCAAGGAGGAGTGGAGTTGTCAAGGAATTCCTTTCATTCGTCCATGGCTTCATTCATTCAATACATAATTTCTGGGGCTTTCCCTGCTGGTCCAGTGGTTAAGAATCTGCCTTGCAATGCCAGAAACATGGGTTTTAGCCCTGGTCCAGGAAGACCCCCCATGCCTTGGAGCAGCTAAGCCCATGTGTCACAACATCTGAGCCCATGCTCTAGAGCCTGCGAGCTGCAAGTAGTGAAGCCCACATGTCCTAGACCCCGTGCTCCACAATAGGAGAAGCCACTGCAATGAGAAGCCTGTGTTTCACCACTAGGGCATAGCCCCAGCTCGCCACATTTAGTGAAAGCCCACTGCCAGCAACAAATACCCAGCACAGCCACAAATAAAATAAAACAAACATTAAAAATAAATAAATAAATAATTTCTTAGCACTCAGTATATGCCACCAACTGTGCTAACACTGGTGATAGAGCCTGAACAAGGCACAGTCTCTGCCCTCAGGACCGTCTGGTATAGGAGGGAGATGAAAGGAACTGAGTAATTACAATGTAGACACAGAAAGGGTTTGACAGATGTACTGAATGCCCTGAGAGCACACAGGAGGGTCATTGAAGAAGGCTTCCTACAAGAAACATAGGAGGAGGAATCTGACTGAGGGTTTAGCTGGAGGAAGTGCATATGAGGAGCAAAGAGCATTTCATGCAAAAAGAACAGCATGTATAGACTTCACTGTTAGAGACATGCCTTCCAAAATGAAAAAGGGACACACAAATGTAGAGAACAAATCTATGTACATTAAGGAGGGAAAAGAGGGTGGAATGAATTGGGAGACTGGGGCTGACATGTATATTCTACTATGTATACAGTGAATAACTAAAGGAGCCTTCTGTATGGCACAGGAAACTCTACTCAAGGTTCTGTAGAGACAAAGACGGATGTATGTACACATGCCACAGTTTCACTTTGGTGTACAATAGAAACTAACACAACATGGTAAAGCAACTAAATGCCAAAAGAAAAAGGAGTGCTATGAGAAAAAGCAACTTATGCTGAATATGGAAAACAACACTGGTATCTATGTAGTAATTCATAGCCCTATAAAATAGTTTATCATTAAATATGTAAAAGACTCCAAGGACTATAAAATATTTAGAGGAAAGTCCTATCAAGGAGGAGTGGAGTTGTCAAGGAATTCCTTTCATTCGTCCATGGCTTCATTCATTCAATACATAATTTCTGGGGCTTTCCCTGCTGGTCCAGTGGTTAAGAATCTGCCTTGCAATGCCAGAAACATGGGTTTTAGCCCTGGTCCAGGAAGACCCCCCATGCCTTGGAGCAGCTAAGCCCATGTGTCACAACATCTGAGCCCATGCTCTAGAGCCTGCGAGCTGCAAGTAGTGAAGCCCACATGTCCTAGACCCCGTGCTCCACAATAGGAGAAGCCACTGCAATGAGAAGCCTGTGTTTCACCACTAGGGCATAGCCCCAGCTCGCCACATTTAGTGAAAGCCCACTGCCAGCAACAAATACCCAGCACAGCCACAAATAAAATAAAACAAACATTAAAAATAAATAAATAAATAATTTCTTAGCACTCAGTATATGCCACCAACTGTGCTAACACTGGTGATAGAGCCTGAACAAGGCACAGTCTCTGCCCTCAGGACCGTCTGGTATAGGAGGGAGATGAAAGGAACTGAGTAATTACAATGTAGACACAGAAAGGGTTTGACAGATGTACTGAATGCCCTGAGAGCACACAGGAGGGTCATTGAAGAAGGCTTCCTACAAGAAACATAGGAGGAGGAATCTGACTGAGGGTTTAGCTGGAGGAAGTGCATATGAGGAGCAAAGAGCATTTCATGCAAAAAGAACAGCATGTATAGACTTCACTGTTAGAGACATGCCTTCCAAAATGAAAAAGGGACTCAAAAATATACACCTGTACTAGATGTTCACAGCAGCTCTATTCCCAAAAGCCAAATGTAGAAACACCAGATGTCCATCAGAAGATGAACTGATAAACTGTGATACAATGGGATATTATTCAGCCCTAAAAAGGAATGAAGCACTAACACATCCTATGATGTGGTTTAATCTCAAAAACATTGTGTTAAGAGAAAGAAACCAGACACAAAAGGGCACATATTGTATGCTTCAATTTATAGAAAATATCTAGACGTGGTAAATCCATAGGCACAAAGCAGATTGGCGGCTGCCAGGTGTTGGAGTGGAGGTACGGGGCTGGTGAGTAATTGCTGGATGGGTGCTGGGTTTCATTTTGAAATGATGAAAATGTTTTGGAACCAGATGGAGGAGGTGGTACATTAATCTGTACAAAATGGGGCTTCCCTGGTGGTCCAGTGGGTAAGAACACCGCCTTGCAATGCAAGGGGCGCCGGTTTGATCCCTGGCCTGGGAAGATCCCACGCACCGCGGAGTGGCTGGACCGATGTGTCCAACTACCGAGCCAGTGCTCTGGAGCGCATGCGCCCAGAGCCGGTGCTCTGCAGTGAGAGAGGTCACCATGACGGGAGGCCCATACAGGCCAAGGAACAAAGATGGATGAAAATAAATAAATGAAAGACCTGTAGAAGTGGCAAAAAAAATTTTTTTTTAATCTGTACAAAATGCTACTAAACTCACTTGAAAGTGGTTCATTTTAATTTGTATGAGTTTCACTGCAACTAAAAATTTAAAAAAGAATAGCATTTGCCAAGACCTAGACATTAAAAAGTCTGCTTCATTTAAAAAATCTCCAGTGATCCAGAAGTATGAAGTATGAAGGAATGCAGAGGAAAGATATTAAGAAATAAAACTTCATGTACACACTGCTATATTTAAAACAGATCACCAACAAGGACCAACTCTTACAGTACAGGGTACTCTGCTCAGTATTCTGTAATAACCTAAATGGGACAAGTTGAGAAAGAACAAATACATGTATATGTATGATAGAATCCCTTTACTGTATACCTGGAGCTAAGACAACATTTTTTTTTTTTGCAGGGGGGGCAGGTTGGGGAGGGAGGGGGGCGGGCAGGCCACTTCTATTGGTCTTTCATTTATCTATTTTTCATCATGCATCTTTGTTCTTTGGCCTGTGTGGGCCTCCCATCGCAGTAGCCTCTGTAAGACAACATTTTTTAATCCACCTATGCTCCAATAGAAAATCAAAATTTCTCACATTGCAGAGGTTACTCAATCAGATGGCATTTGCCTGGTAGGGTACGTATACTCTAATAAGATGGCATGGAAAGCAGATGGAGAAAGAGCTGTGTCGATAAAGACATGGAAAAAGGAAAAGTGGGTTTGTGAGCACAAGATAGACCTTTGGAAGTCTCCTAGCAGTTGCACCAGTTTGGGTCGTTAAGTTTTCAGAGAAGCTTAGAAACAGTCATAGGCTGACTGACTTGCCATTGCTCCCCTAGCTGTGGACCTCCTGAAGCAGGAGGTGATATTCAACGTCGTCCGCCTGGCTGCTACCATCATCATCTGCATCGGATTTCTGCTGATGCTCTTGCCTGAGGAGTGGGACGAAATTACCCTGAGATTCATCAACAGCCTGAAGGAGAAGAAGAGCGAGGAGCATGTGGAGGACATCGCTGGCCCCAGCGTCCACCTGCGCAACAGAAGCAGGGCCAATGGGACCGTGTCCATACCGCTGGCTTGAGGAGGGACACATTTTGAATGCACGTGTATGTATATTCTGTGAATATAATAAAATTTTCTCACTACCTGTACACTCAAATGACAGTATTAACTCTGAATTTGGATAAGTTATCTGTGAAATAAGGCCAACATAAAAGTTTACATTTATACGCTTATCAAGGAACTGGTGTAAATAGTCATAATAAATTTTTTATTAAAACATATTCATCCTAGTTCTGTTTCTTCTTTTTATGGGTGAGGGGGGCGGGGAGGGCAGATTTTCCTCCTAATTTACAATTTCCTGAAACTATGAGGTTCTTTTAAATATAGCAGTGTGTACTTGACCTTCCCAAACTGCTATATTTAAAGAGATAACCAACCGGGATCTACTGCATAGTGCATGGAATTCTGCTCACTGTTATGTGGGAGTCTGGATGAGAGGGGGGTTGAGGGGAGAATAGTATGAGTGTGTGTTAGTCGTTCAGTCGTGTCTGACTCTTGGTGACCCCATAGACTGTAGCCCAGCAGGGTCCTGTGTCCATGGAATTCTCGAGGCAAGAATAGTGGAGTGGGTAGCCACCCTGAAGGCACAAGGGAGAGAAAGGAGACACGCATATGTATGGCTTAGTTCCTTCACTGTTCCCTTGAAACTATCACAGCATTGTTAATCGGCTATACCCCACAACAAAATTATAAGTTCAAAAAAATAAAGATAACATTCATGCTCATAAAAAATATAAGCTTCTATTAAATTATGGGCTTTTCATTACCTTTTTCTCACCTGGAACTGAGACCTTTTCATTCAATCAGGGGGAAAAAAGCATACTTTACATATATTTAAGGCCAATAAGAACCTTCCATTTGAACACTAGAAAGTAATTAAATATCAAGAGAGCATCTTCCAAATGCAAGGACTACCTTAGAAATATGGAAAATGTGAGGCTGTAAAAGACGCCTCTGGACTTGCAACATGCTTGAGGAGAACAGAGCGTAAAAGAGGTTATAAATATCTCTAATATGAGATAGACATTTGAAAATGGTATAGTGGTTATGGAGAGAACATACATTATGGGCCGTCTCTAAATCTTTCACCAGTTTTAGGCTTGTCTACATTTGCTCCCACTTCCTCGACTCCCAGTCACTCTTTGACCCACTTCGGCCTCCATCATTGCTCTGGTGAGGTCCATTCACCCAAGTTACCAATGACGTTCTTCCTGCAAAACCATGATGACCCTGCTCAGCTCCTACTGTATTCTCCTCTGTGAGGCATTTGACATGATGGCCACTCCTTTCTCCTACCATGTTCTCTTATACCTAGATCCCTTTCTGGTCTCCTGGTTCTCTTTCTGCCATACTGGCTGCTCCTCAAGATGCCTCTTCCTAGGCTGGCCTCTTCACTGTCAGTGTTCAGCCCTTGTTCTTCTTAGCATCTCATTCCATACTCTCTTCCTCAGGGATCTCATTTGTTTCCATGGGTTTCAAGGGCATCCATGTGGTGATGGCTTCAAACTATTTATCTCCAGCCCACACTTGTCTCCTGAGTGTCAGATCTGACCATCTAAATGCTTTTTGCAAAATCACTTGGATGTCTCATTGTTCATTTTGTCTTCAAGAACATAGTTGGATTGGTCATATCTCCTCCTCAGACCTACCCCTTCCTCTTCCTTGTTCCTGTCTAGGTTCATGGTACCATCATTCCCCGGCTTCCCAAGCCAGAGATCAAACTTCACTCCTGCCTTCTTCACCATCCACATCTAAACCATAAGTCCTATTAATTGTTTTCCTTAATATTTTCTGAGTCCATGCACTTCTGTACTATGCTACCTATTCTAGGAGCATATCCTCTCTTTCCCTGATGAATGAAATACTCTTCTACTTGTCTAATTATCTGTGTTGCCTCTCTCTAATCCTTCTTGTGCCCTGGAACTGAGACCTTTTCATTCAATCAGGGGGAAAAAAGCATACTTTACATATATTTAAGGCCAATAAGAACCTTCCATTTGAACACTAGAAAGTAATTAAATATCAAGAGAGCATCTTCCAAATGCAAGGACTACCTTAGAAATATGGAAAATGTGAGGCTGTAAAAGACGCCTCTGGACTTGCAACATGCTTGAGGAGAACAGAGCGTAAAAGAGGTTATAAATATCTCTAATATGAGATAGACATTTGAAAATGGTATAGTGGTTATGGAGAGAACATACATTATGGGCCGTCTCTAAATCTTTCACCAGTTTTAGGCTTGTCTACATTTGCTCCCCCTTCCTCGACCCCCCGTCACTCTTTCACCCACTTGGGCCTCCATCATTGCTCTGGTGAGGTCCATTCACCCAAGTTACCAATGACGTTCTTCCTGCAAAACCATGATGACCCTGCTCAGCTCCTACTGTATTCTCCTCTGTGAGGCATTTGACATGATGGCCACTCCTTTCTCCTACCATGTTCTCTTATACCTAGATCCCTTTCTGGTCTCCTGGTTCTCTTTCTGCCATACTGGCTGCTCCTCAAGATGCCTCTTCCTAGGCTGGCCTCTTCACTGTCAGTGTTCAGCCCTTGTTCTTCTTAGCATCTCATTCCATACTCTCTTCCTCAGGGATCTCATTTGTTTCCATGGGTTTCAAGGGCATCCATGTGGTGATGGCTTCAAACTATTTATCTCCAGCCCACACTTGTCTCCTGAGTGTCAGATCTGACCATCTAAATGCTTTTTGCAAAATCACTTGGATGTCTCATTGTTCATTTTGTCTTCAAGAACATAGTTGGATTGGTCATATCTCCTCCTCAGACCTACCCCTTCCTCTTCCTTGTTCCTGTCTAGGTTCATGGTACCATCATTCCCCGGCTTCCCAAGCCAGAGATCAAACTTCACTCCTGCCTTCTTCACCATCCACATCTAAACCATAAGTCCTATTAATTGTTTTCCTTAATATTTTCTGAGTCCATGCACTTCTGTACTATGCTACCTATTCTAGGAGCATATCCTCTCTTTCCCTGATGAATGAAATACTCTTCTACTTGTCTAATTATCTGTGTTGCCTCTCTCTAATCCTTCTTGTGCCCTGCAGAATGAATTTCCTAATATATAAATTTGATCACTCTACTTCCGCATATAGAACACTTCAGTGGCATGTCATTTTCCTCAGAGTAAGGTCCAAACACATTTGCAGGTCATTCAAAGTTCATCACTGATTGGCCCCTGCCTACTTCTAGAGAAGCATCATCCAGTAGAACCTTCTATGATGATGGAAACATTCCATATATGCACTGTCCAACAGTGGTCAATGAAATTGAGGGACTGCATTTATAATTTTATTTGTGTGTTAGTCATTCAGTTGTGTCCAACTCTTTGCAACTCCATGGACTATAACCTGTCAGGCTCCTCTGTCCATAGGATTCTCCAGGCAAGAATACTCAAGTGGGTTGCCATTTCCTTTTCCACTAATTTGTTTTAAATTAATTTTAAGGTAATATTAATTAGTCCTGGACCATTTTGGACAGCACAGCTTCTACCACACCACCCCCTGCAGCCCTCTGGAATCTCTGTGCTTTAATGACACCATCCTATTTACAGGTCTTCAATCAAGACATATTCTCTTTCTTGTACTTTCTTTTCTTCTCTTATCATCTGAATAACCCTTACCTAGGCTTTTTAACGTGATTCCTTCCTATATTCATGGAAGATATTTTCTCATCCTCGAGCTAAACAATGTGGCTTCCTTAGACACCTGCACTTACCCCATTATTGCACTGGTTTCCCTCTGAGGTTACTGTCAGTCTACACATCTGATTTCCTAGTAGCCCATAGGCTTCTTGAGAAAAGGAATTGTGTGGCATTCATCATTGTGTTTTGCTTAGCACTTACAGACACACAATAAATGAATGAAGGAGCTGCTTTACATTGGAGATATGGCTCTTCTCTGAACCATATTAGATCAGTCTCAGTTAAGGACAGATCTTCTCTTAGATGAGATTCGTTAAAGCAAGGACCACAAGGGGTTAAACATACCATAGCCTTTGTTATGTTTCCATAAAATATCAACTTACTGAGCTGACAAAGAGACTTCTTCTCTAAGAGGCTAATTAGGTTAGGATACCTAGCAATTTAAGATAATCTGCACTTCCTGGCTTTCCCGGTTCAGCTGGTAAAGAATCCTCCAGCAAGGCAGGAGACTCCAGCTAAATTCCTGGATCAGGAAGATTTCCTGGAGGAGGGCATGGCAACTCACTCCAGTATTCTTGCCTGGAGAATCTCCATGGAGAGAGAACCCTGGCAGGCTACAGACCATAGAGTCACACAGCAGCAGACACGACTGAAGCAAATAAGCACAGCACAGCACTTTCTGGCAACTGTTTTACAATTCTTTTTTATGTTTTTTCTTCAAGTTGCTCCAGCAGTATAGGTGAGAGGGTTATGGGGCAAGAAAAGGGAACCTAGGATCTCACACTTACTGGATGGGTATCATAGTCAGTAAAAACCTCACCATTTTTTAATTTCTCTGTCACTTTTTTGAAAAGGCAATGACACTCTCTGAACACTGATAGATGACATGATATTAATGAAAACGGTAATCATGATATACTTCAAGCTGCATAAAAAATGATAGAAAATAAATGAAGTATTTTATCAGTAAATATGAATTAATTCTAAGTAGAGTTGGTTTTGACTATTTAAATGTCATAATGGTACAAGCATTGCTCTTGCCTTGTTTTAAAATTGCTGTTAAACAGCAGTAATCACTGATTAACCCACTCCAGCATCTTCCCATTACTTAGCATAGCATTTTTAAATTGCATTTTGACATCTTTAAGAAATGAATTGGGGGCTTCCCTGGTGGTCCAGTGGGTAAAGACACTGCCTTGCAGTGCAAGGGGCGCCGGTTTGATCCCTGGCCTGGGAAGATCCCACGCGCCGCAGAGGGACTGGACCGATGTGTCCAATTACCGAGCTGGAGCTCTGGAGCGCATGCACCCAGAGCCAGTGCTCTGCGACAACAGAGGCCACCGCGATGGGAGGCCCACACGGGCCAAAGAACAAAGACGGATGAAAACAGACAAATGAAAGACCAATAGAAGTGGCCCCCCCGCTCCCCTCCCTCCACCCCACCCCCCCTCAAAAAATAAATAAATAAATAAATGTTTTAAAAAAAAAAGAAACGAATTGTTTTGCTCTTTTTGATAATTTATTTTGAAAAATTGAGTCAGCTACCCTGGAAAGCTCAAATTCAACCTATAACTGATCACTGTAATTAGCTTAGTCTATATTAAGAAAACACTTCTGTTATGGTATTAATTCACTTATTCATTCAAAAATTATTAAGTTCTGCTTCTTGCTGTGAAGTAGGGCATTATGTTAGTTTATCACCCACTGGCCTCTCCCTGCCTTGAGAGCCCCGTTCTCTGATGAAACTTTCTGTGCTCTCAGAAATGTCTGCTCTCTGCACTGTGGGGAAAGAGATACAAAATAAACAGAAAATGGTCCCTGCCTCCAGGAGTTTCAACCTCTAAGTTGAGTTGTTCCCATGGCAATTAAAACAACCACAATCGCAACGTGGACACTTTCTTAAGTTGTTTTGGGAATGTGAGATATTCCCTTTAACTCACGTAAAGCATTCATAAATAAAGATAATTTCCTTACTGCCTCCCATGGTGGTTGTGAGTCAGCTGAGATAGTGTTTGTTAGTCACGAAACAAACATGGGTGGGTCTCCTATGTCCTTATGAGGTGCCTCCCACGAGCCAGGTTCAGTTGGGTTTGGAAGATACTGACAAAGTCCCAGTTCCCATGGTGCAAGAACTTCATTGAGGTTCCTTTTATCTTGTCTCTTTATCTGAACTTGGTTCCTCCCCAAAGTCCAGGAGGCAATGACTTCTGCGGGTGCCTGGACTAAATGGACATCACAGTGCAGGGATTGAGAGTACTCCTGCTGTAGCCCCAACTCTGAATTTCTATGACATGGACTTGAGCTCATTACCAACATCTCTCAGTCCCTTGACTTCATGTTCACTACAATGAAGATATTGATACCTATTATTTGGGGTTGTTGAGTATATTCAAGAAAAACACACTTCCAGACAGTCCAGAAGCAGTTATTGTTAGGATTTTCTCTGTTTACTCCCTCCAGGTCCTTTTTCAAAGCATTTATCCACAGCATCATGCCAAGCAGTCACAGAGCCTGGTGCCAATCAGGGGATTCTAACCAAAATAAACCAGAGACAAAAGAAGCTTGGCATGCGGAACACTCAGAAGAATCCAAAAAGAAGGTGCCATTCCCCTTGGTCAGCTCCCCTCGGCACTTTGCATCACGGCATTCTTGCCCAGCCAGTGGAACTAATTGCCTGACAAAAGTCAGTCCCTGGAAGTTCAACTTATGTCATTTTCAATATTAAGAAAACACTTCTGTTATGGTATTAATTCACTTATTCATTCAAAAATTATTAAGTTCTGCTTCTTGCTGTGAAGTAGGGCATTATGTTAGTTTATCACCCACTGGCCTCTCCCTGCCTTGAGAGCCCCGTTCTCTGATGAAACTTTCTGTGCTCTCAGAAATGTCTGCTCTCTGCACTGTGGGGAAAGAGATACAAAATAAACAGAAAATGGTCCCTGCCTCCAGGAGTTTCAACCTCTAAGTTGAGTTGTTCCCATGGCAATTAAAACAACCACAATCGCAACGTGGACACTTTCTTAAGTTGTTTTGGGAATGTGAGATATTCCCTTTAACTCACGTAAAGCATTCATAAATAAAGATAATTTCCTTACTGCCTCCCATGGTGGTTGTGAGTCAGCTGAGATAGTGTTTGTTAGTCACGAAACAAACATGGGTGGGTCTCCTATGTCCTTATGAGGTGCCTCCCACGAGCCAGGTTCAGTTGGGTTTGGAAGATACTGACAAAGTCCCAGTTCCCATGGTGCAAGAACTTCATTGAGGTTCCTTTTATCTTGTCTCTTTATCTGAACTTGGTTCCTCCCCAAAGTCCAGGAGGCAATGACTTCTGCGGGTGCCTGGACTAAATGGACATCACAGTGCAGGGATTGAGAGTACTCCTGCTGTAGCCCCAACTCTGAATTTCTATGACATGGACTTGAGCTCATTACCAACATCTCTCAGTCCCTTGACTTCATGTTCACTACAATGAAGATATTGATACCTATTATTTGGGGTTGTTGAGTATATTCAAGAAAAACACACTTCCAGACAGTCCAGAAGCAGTTATTGTTAGGATTTTCTCTGTTTACTCCCTCCAGGTCCTTTTTCAAAGCATTTATCCACAGCATCATGCCAAGCAGTCACAGAGCCTGGTGCCAATCAGGGGATTCTAACCAAAATAAACCAGAGACAAAAGAAGCTTGGCATGCGGAACACTCAGAAGAATCCAAAAAGAAGGTGCCATTCCCCTTGGTCAGCTCCCCTCGGCACTTTGCATCACGGCATTCTTGCCCAGCCAGTGGAACTAATTGCCTGACAAAAAGACAGACTGGCAACTTGAGCTTTGAAATTAAAATCACTTCAACCACATCCTGACTGCTTCACAAACAAATTATAGGCAAATTGATTTTGTTCATCCAGGCTTTGCACGCCTGTTAATTTTGTGCACGCGTTTTGTCGAGACCCATCAGAGGACAAATGATTTGGAGAAGGACAACACCAGAGATAGTGAACAGTATAATCAGCCAAGCATTTGAATGTTTCTGATATTTAAATACAAATCGTTTTTCTTATCAATACACTCTTATCACAAGAACAAAGAACACTAGCACAAGAGATGCTGGTTTACCTGGAAGGTTAGGACAAGAAGTTTCTATTAATTCTAATTCATTTTATGTCTCCCTCCTCCCCCACCACCTGTAGCAACTGGAGGTAAAGTAAGAGCAGGAGATGATGATGTGGAGGTGCCAGTGCCAAGAACACAGACAGAAAGAACAGACGCCCTGGGTTTCGAATCTCTAATTAGCCAGCTGTCCCCAAATGTTGCTTTGTCATTGTTTGCAGGAGGCAGAAACCCCAGATCTTTTGGGAACTTGAGGGATCTTAAAAGTAAAATATCTAACCTGAGCTCCAGAGAGGGCCTTCGGGGTTTGTTCCCAAAAGCCCTGACAGAGTTTTCCAAATACTGTGAACTTAGCTGCTTTACGCTGGAGGAATCAATTCAGAGAATTTAGAGGCACTGAATCCACAATGTTCGGCCTACTAGCTACTAGGCACATGTGGCTGTTGAGATATGACTAGTCCAAACTGAGATGTGCTGTGTCAAATGCACTGGGGTTTCAAGGCTTGGGATCAAAAGAGAAATGGCTTATTTCATTAATAGCTCTATATTCATTCCATATTAAAATGAGAGTACTTTGGCTATGTTGGGTTAAAATATCCACAGCATCATGCCAAGCATAAACCTTCTAACCAAAATAAACCAGAGACAAAAGAAGCTTGGCATGCGGAACACTCAGAAGAATCCAAAAAGAAGGTGCCATTCCCCTTGGTCAGCTCCCCTCGGCACTTTGCATCACGGCATTCTTGCCCAGCCAGTGGAACTAATTGCCTGACAAAAAGACAGACTGGCAACTTGAGCTTTGAAATTAAAATCACTTCAACCACATCCTGACTGCTTCACAAACAAATTATAGGCAAATTGATTTTGTTCATCCAGGCTTTGCACGCCTGTTAATTTTGTGCACGCGTTTTGTCGAGACCCATCAGAGGACAAATGATTTGGAGAAGGACAACACCAGAGATAGTGAACAGTATAATCAGCCAAGCATTTGAATGTTTCTGATATTTAAATACAAATCGTTTTTCTTATCAATACACTCTTATCACAAGAACAAAGAACACTAGCACAAGAGATGCTGGTTTACCTGGAAGGTTAGGACAAGAAGTTTCTATTAATTCTAATTCATTTTATGTCTCCCTCCTCCCCCACCACCTGTAGCAACTGGAGGTAAAGTAAGAGCAGGAGATGATGATGTGGAGGTGCCAGTGCCAAGAACACAGACAGAAAGAACAGACGCCCTGGGTTTCGAATCTCTAATTAGCCAGCTGTCCCCAAATGTTGCTTTGTCATTGTTTGCAGGAGGCAGAAACCCCAGATCTTTTGGGAACTTGAGGGATCTTAAAAGTAAAATATCTAACCTGAGCTCCAGAGAGGGCCTTCGGGGTTTGTTCCCAAAAGCCCTGACAGAGTTTTCCAAATACTGTGAACTTAGCTGCTTTACGCTGGAGGAATCAATTCAGAGAATTTAGAGGCACTGAATCCACAATGTTCGGCCTACTAGCTACTAGGCACATGTGGCTGTTGAGATATGACTAGTCCAAACTGAGATGTGCTGTGTCAAATGCACTGGGGTTTCAAGGCTTGGGATCAAAAGAGAAAATGGCTTATTTCATTAATAGCTCTATATTCATTCCATATTAAAATGAGAGTACTTTGGCTATGTTGGGTTAAAATATATATATTATAGGGACTTCCCTGGTGGTCTAGTGGCTAATACTCTTCATTCTCAATGCAGGGGACCTGGGTTCAATTCCAAGTCAGGGAACTAGATCCCACATGCCACAACTAAAGATCTCATATGCCTCAACTAAAACAGAATATCCCACATGAGAATAAACAATGGGTGGGAGACCTGGAAAGAGTAACATGGAAACCTATACTATCATATGTGAAAGAGATAGCTATTGTCATTGCGCTATGGGAATAGGGGATCCTGCAGGGGTGCTGTGTGATGGCCTGGAGGGGTGGGATGGGGGGCATATACATATGACTAATCTGGGATCATACATATCTGTAAACAACAAAGTACTGTAAAAGCAAAAAAGTAAAATAGAAATAAAAAAAGAGAAGGTCCCACATGCCTCAATGAAGACCTGGATCAGTCAAATTAATAATAAATAAAATAAAATATTCTTAAAAAGAAAGAAAATTTTAAAATATTATAAAATTCTTTTCACTCGTTTAGTATACCTACTAGAAATCTTAAAATTGTCCGTAAGGCTTGCATTTGTGGCTCACATTTTATTTCTATTAGGCAGTACTTCTCTAAAAGGTTAAAAATAACTTGCTTAGAGGGATCAAGAAGGAAATTTAGAAGAAGAAAATAGCTTTAGAAAGAAACAATTATTTGGTGAGCTTCTGTCAGTCAAGACAAAATAGACAGAGTGTTTTTCATGTCATGCAAGTTCAAACTGCCAGCAGAGAGAGAGAAGGAACAGAAGCAAGGGTAACAGTTTGAAATTGCAGCCAACTGGAAATCTTTGTAAAGAACTGGAAGAATAAGTGGATTCAAACTAGCAAAGAACCTTCATTTGATACTAGCTTTTACTGATGCAGAAGTGATAAAAAAAAATACTTTGAAGTCTAGAGCATCATTAGATACTAATGACAAGTATATTAACAGCAAAAAGGAAGAAGGTATTCTGCAGACTACTTTCACTTTTAGATATTGATATCAACTTGCAGAAAATAAGCCAGATTATATTCTTTATTCTTTTTACATAAAACAATGATTTATTTTATGAAGTTAAAGATTTGTTATTATTAAGTATATTTTACATACAAAATATTTCATTGCTTTTTAACATTTTTATTAGGGTATTATATATATATATATGTATATATATTTTACATTTGTCTCCTCCTTTTTTTTTTTTAATTTATATATTTTATTTTGGAGGTGGGTGGGGTGGGGAGGGAGGGGAGCAGGCTGGCCACTTCTATTGGTCTTTCATTTCTCTATTTTCATCCATTTTTGTTCTTTGGCCCATGTGGGCCTCCCATCGCGGTGGCCTCTGTTGTCGCAGAGCACCGGCTCTGGGCGCATGCGCTCCAGAGCTCTGGCTCGGTAATTGGACACATCGGTCCAGTCACTCCGCAGCACGTGGGATCTTCTCAGGCCAGGGATCAAACCGGTGCCCCTTGCACTGCAAGGCGGTGTCCTTACCCACTGGACCACCAGGGAAGCCCCCCTCCCTCTTTTTTTTATTTTTTATTTTTACAGAGTTTTGTCGTTTACAGATATGTACAATCCCAGATTAGTCATATGTATATCTATATCTCTGGCCCCCTCCCTCCTCCACCCTCCTCCCAGTCGCCCCCCCCCCTTCCACCCTTCCAGGCCATCACACCGCACCCCTGCAGGATCCCCTATTCTTTATTAGGGTATATTTGATTTGCAATGTGTGTTAGTTCCAAGCATACAGCAAAGTGAATCTGTTATACAATACATAGATCCATTCTATTTCAGATTCTTTCTCCATACAGGACATTACAGAGTTTTGAGTAGAGTTTTTTGTCCTATATAGTAGGTCTTTATTAGTTATCTATTTCAGATTGCCTTCTTTAGAAGGCAATAATAGAGCTGCCTGCTCTGTTGACACTCATAAAGAGCAAGTGATCAAAAAAACGAAAGAACCTTCATTTGATACTAGCTTTTACTGATGCAGAAGTGATAAAAAAAAATACTTTGAAGTCTAGAGCATCATTAGATACTAATGACAAGTATATTAACAGCAAAAAGGAAGAAGGTATTCTGCAGACTACTTTCACTTTTAGATATTGATATCAACTTGCAGAAAATAAGCCAGATTATATTCTTTATTCTTTTACATAAAACAATGATTTATTTTATGAAGTTAAAGATTTGTTATTATTAAGTATATTTTACATACAAAATATTTCATTGCTTTTTAACATTTTTATTAGGGTATTATATATATATATATGTATATATATTTTACATTTGTCTCCTCCTTTTTTTTTTTTAATTTATATATTTTATTTTGGAGGTGGGTGGGGTGGGGAGGGAGGGGAGCAGGCTGGCCACTTCTATTGGTCTTTCATTTCTCTATTTTCATCCATTTTTGTTCTTTGGCCCATGTGGGCCTCCCATCGCGGTGGCCTCTGTTGTCGCAGAGCACCGGCTCTGGGCGCATGCGCTCCAGAGCTCTGGCTCGGTAATTGGACACATCGGTCCAGTCACTCCGCAGCACGTGGGATCTTCTCAGGCCAGGGATCAAACCGGTGCCCCTTGCACTGCAAGGCGGTGTCCTTACCCACTGGACCACCAGGGAAGCCCCCCTCCCTCTTTTTTTTATTTTTTATTTTTACAGAGTTTTGTCGTTTACAGATATGTACAATCCCAGATTAGTCATATGTATATCTATATCTCTGGCCCCCTCCCTCCTCCACCCTCCTCCCAGTCGCCCCCTTCCACCCTTCCAGGCCATCACACCGCACCCCTGCAGGATCCCCTATTCTTTATTAGGGTATATTTGATTTGCAATGTGTGTTAGTTCCAAGCATACAGCAAAGTGAATCTGTTATACAATACATAGATCCATTCTATTTCAGATTCTTTCTCCATACAGGACATTACAGAGTTTTGAGTAGAGTTTTTTGTCCTATATAGTAGGTCTTTATTAGTTATCTATTTCAGATTGCCTTCTTTAGAAGGCAATAATAGAGCTGCCTGCTCTGTTGACACTCATAAAGAGCAAGTGATCAAAGTGAAAGTCAGGAATTCATTAAAGTATACTGTACCTGATACAAATCATAAGATCAGGACAGACATGACTATAGGTCATAACTCTGATCAGATGGCTTTTTGGGTACTTCCCTGGTGGTCCAGTGGTTGAGACTCCATCCCAGTGCAGGAGGCCCAGGTTCCATCCCTGGTCAAGGAACTAGGTCCCACATGTCTCAACTAAGAGTTTGCATGCTAAGAGGTGAGGCCCAGGAATCTAGTTTTAGCACATCCAGCTTGAAATTAACCAAGCACATGCTCAGGGATGCTAGTGATTCCAATGCATGCTCAAGTCTAAGAACTCCTAGACTAATAATCGCAGGACTAATATATTCACCGATCATCATAAATTGAACTGTCATACGGAACAAAACTGTGACATTAGTAACGCTAGCACCATCTTTCCCTACAAGGCAAATCTATCTGAGAAGCTTGTGCATTCATAAAAAGACTTCTCAGTAAGCCTGAAATCAAAGCAAGGAGAGACAGATGTATGATTCAAACTCCTCCCTTTTGTTCTGTGTTTCCATTACAACTCTGCCCTCCTTTGTAAGCATGGGTTCATCCCTGCTGGACCAGAGCATGTGGTGAGCAGAGGGATCTGAGGAACTGACTGGTACAACTGCTCTCACAGCAAGCCAATTACACAGTCCATTAGCAGGATGTGTTCTACCAAGTCATAGGGTGAAGTCCCCTTTGGTTAATAATATTAACAACTAGACATCCTACATTTGAACACCTGACTTATGGATACTGATCATGACCAGAACAGTCAGTGCAGGTATACACGGTACTCTCAAGTGTCCAGCAAATAAACCATCCTCTCTGAGCTTATGCTTTGTTACTCAAATCTTTTCTAAACTCCTTTTCCCTCAAGGGAAAAGTTAACAAGTCTTAAATTAATCTTCCCTCATATATGGATTTTCTTGTTATCATGTAATTAGGAGTTTAATTTACCTAGGGAACTGAAAGTGATGCACTGAAATTCAGCCTTTGCCAAGACCACATCTACTTCCATCAGTGTTCTTGGCTTATCTGACTCTTATTAAAGTTCCCCAAAAGCAGAAACAGGTATTCTCCTTCTGTATCATGTTAGTTATGTGATTTATCTGCCACGATCAAGTAATTTTTCCATCCTGTTATATTCATAATTGCACTAATTAATCTTCCTGTTATAATACTTCCAATTTTCATCTTCTTTCATAAAACCTACAGAATCTAACTTTGACCTGTAATTTTTAAACTTTACCTATATTTTCAGTTTTAATAATTCTAGTTCTATCAGCTAAACCAGTTCGATTCCCTCCTTTTACATCGAAGTTCCCTCTTTCCTTCAGAAACACCTACATGTGACCCCACAACACTGATCAGTGCTAAATGGACATTGCCATGTTTTATTTCATGGAGATCACCTACTTCTGGTTGACCGATTTCTTCTCTTAGAAATGTTAACTTCATCTATTATGTCTGAGCTGGATTTTACATCTCTTCCTATTCCTGGCCTTGAAAGAGTGCTATTCAAGATATCACTGCTATTACCTAACTTTAATAATGGTGTTAACTTTATCACTTAACTCTTCATCCTTATCTTCTCCCTTTAGATCTATGATAATATAGAAGTCCACATTCATAATATTGATCCTGTGGTTCTACGGGTTCCAAAGTGTCTTCTAAATCATCAATAAAGACTGCTATTCAAAAACAACTGTTCTGAGTTTGTATATTTGAATGGACTTACAGTCTTAGAGCACTGGCAATCTATCTCTCCCAAATGAGAACCATAAATTACCAGGAATATTCATTTAATGAAAACAATACATTCCTAAACCATATAATTGACAACTCATACTGTAATTATAGAATATATCATGTGATGCCAAGATTCAGTTATCTATTTTGTCACATATTCACATCATTTCTGGAATCTGTTTATAATTAAGTAATTAAAATCTTATGGAACCAGGTACTTTAAGAAAGATTTGTGAGCTTTTGAAAACAGAGACTCTGTCTTGCCTCACTTTTGTGCGCCCGGAAATAGCTCACAACAGGTACTCAGCAAGGAGGAGGGAAATAATCTCAGTCCTGCCAAGATAAAGATTTATCCTTTTAATGACAAACCCACAGCCAATGGTGAAAAGCTGAAAGCCTTCCCCATAAATTCTGAAACAAGACGAGGATGCCCACTCTCACCACTTCTGTTCAGCATAGTATTGGAAGTCCTAGTCACTACCACAATCACACAAGAGAAGCAAATAAAAGGAATCAACATTTGGAAGGGAAGAGGAAAAACTGTCACTATATGCAGATGACACAACACTCTATATAAAAACCCTAAAGCTTCCACACAAATACTATTAGAACTAATAATTGAATTCAGCAAGGTAGTAGTATACAAGGTTAATATACAGAAATATGCTGCATTTATTTACACTAACAATGAAGTAAAAAAAAAGTAAATAAAAAGTCAGAAAAAGTGATATACATATATATATATTTTTAAATCATGTCAAAATAAAATGCCTGTGGGACTTTCCTGGTGGTCCAGTGGCTAAGATTCCACACTCCCAATGCAGGGGCCTGGATTTGATCCCCGATCAGTGAACTAGATTCCACATGCCCCAGCTAAGAGTTTGCATGCCATGACTAAGCAACTAAGATCTGGCACAGTCAAGTAAGTAAGTAAAAATATTAAAAATAAAATACCTATGAATAAACCTAACCAAGGAGGTGAAAGACTTATACAGTGAAAACTATAAAATGCTGATAAAGGAAACTGAAGATAATTCAAATAAATGGAAAGACAGCCCATACTCTTGGATTAGAAGAATTAATATTGTTAAAATGGCCATAGTACCTAAAGAATCTACAGACTTAATGCAATCTCTACCAAATTACCCATGAAATTTTTCACAAAACTAGAAGAAATAATCCTAAAATTTATATGGAACCACAGGAGACCCAGCAGTTCTGAGGGGGGAAAAGTTGGAAGCATAAACTTCCTGACTTCAGACAATATTACAAAGCTACAGTAATCAAAATAACATGGTCTGGGCACAAAAACAGACACACAGATCAATGCAATAGAACAGAGAGCCTAGAAACAAACCCTGCGCCCGGAAATAGCTCACAACAGGTACTCAGCAAGGAGGAGGGAAATAATCTCAGTCCTGCCAAGATAAAGATTTATCCTTTTAATGACAAACCCACAGCCAATGGTGAAAAGCTGAAAGCCTTCCCCATAAATTCTGAAACAAGACGAGGATGCCCACTCTCACCACTTCTGTTCAGCATAGTATTGGAAGTCCTAGTCACTACCACAATCACACAAGAGAAGCAAATAAAAGGAATCAACATTTGGAAGGGAAGAGGAAAAACTGTCACTATATGCAGATGACACAACACTCTATATAAAAACCCTAAAGCTTCCACACAAATACTATTAGAACTAATAATTGAATTCAGCAAGGTAGTAGTATACAAGGTTAATATACAGAAATATGCTGCATTTATTTACACTAACAATGAAGTAAAAAAAAAGTAAATAAAAAGTCAGAAAAAGTGATATACATATATATATATTTTTTAAATCATGTCAAAAATAAAATGCCTGTGGGACTTTCCTGGTGGTCCAGTGGCTAAGATTCCACACTCCCAATGCAGGGGGCCTGGATTTGATCCCTGATCAGTGAACTAGATTCCACATGCCCCAGCTAAGAGTTTGCATGCCATGACTAAGCAACTAAGATCTGGCACAGTCAAGTAAGTAAGTAAAAATATTAAAAATAAAATACCTATGAATAAACCTAACCAAGGAGGTGAAAGACTTATACAGTGAAAACTATAAAATGCTGATAAAGGAAACTGAAGATAATTCAAATAAATGGAAAGACAGCCCATACTCTTGGATTAGAAGAATTAATATTGTTAAAATGGCCATAGTACCTAAAGAATCTACAGACTTAATGCAATCTCTACCAAATTACCCATGAAATTTTTCACAAAACTAGAAGAAATAATCCTAAAATTTATATGGAACCACAGGAGACCCAGCAGTTCTGAGGGGGGAAAAGTTGGAAGCATAAACTTCCTGACTTCAGACAATATTACAAAGCTACAGTAATCAAAATAACATGGTCTGGGCACAAAAACAGACACACAGATCAATGCAATAGAACAGAGAGCCTAGAAACAAACCCACACACCTATGACAATCTTTAAGAAAGGAGGCAAGAATATACAATGGAGAAAGATACTCTTTTCAACATGCAGTGTTGGAAAAGCAGGGCAGCCTCATTAAAATCAATGAAGTTAGAACATTTCCTCACAAAGCATACAAAAACAAACTCAAAATTTTTTAAAGATCTAAATATAAGACATGACACCATAATACTCCTAGAAGAGAACATTCTCTCACATAAATCACAGTAATCTTTTCTTAGCTCCATCTCCCAAGGCAAAAGAAAAAATAAATAAATAAATGAATGGAATATAACCAAAGCTTCAAGTTCTTGCATAGCAAAGGAAACTATCAACTAAACAGACAACCCACAAAATCAGAGAAAATTTGCAAGCAATGTGACCAACAAAGTGTTAATTTCCAAAATATACAAACAACTAGTACAATTCAATATCAAAAAATAACCAACCCAATCAAATGATGGACAGAAGACCCAAATAGACATTTCTCCAAAGAAGACATACAAATGATTAACAGGCACATGAAAAGATGCTCAACATTGCTAACTATTTGAGAAACGCACATCAAAACCACAATGAAGTACCACTTCACACCAGTCATAATGGCTATCATCAAAAAGTCAATACAGGGCTTCCCCTGGTGGTCCAGTGGGTAAGGACACTGCCTTACAGTGCAAGGGGCGCCGGTTCGATCCCTGGCCTGGGAAGATCCCACGTGCCGTGGAGCGGCTGGACCCATGTGTCCAATCACCGAGCCGGAGCTCTGGAGCGCATGCGCCCAGAGCCGGCGCTCTGCAACGACAGAAGCCACCGCAATGGGAGTCCCACAGGAGCCAAAGAGCAAAGACCGGATGAAAATGGAGAAATGAAAGACCAATGGCAGTGGCCGGCCCGCCCGCTCCCCTCCCTCCCCAACCCGATCCCCCCCCCAAAAAAAAAGAATGGGTGTGGAAGATACGGTATAGATATACAATGAAATATTATTCAACCATAAAAAAGAATGAAGTAGGGGCTTCCCTGGTGGTCCAGTGGGTAAGGACACCGCCTTGCAGTGCAAGGGGTGCTGGTTCGATCCCTGGCCTGGGAAGATCCCACGTGCCACGGAGCGGCTGGACCGATGTGTCTCTTTACAAACATCCAGCATGGTTTTACACTAGATCCAGTGGGGTGTGAACCAGCCTAGATTACAATGTGTCCAATTACTGAGCCAGAGCTCTGCAGCACATGCGCCCAGAGCTGGTGCTCTGCGACAAGAGGGGCTACTGCGATGGGAGGCCCAAACAGGCCAAAGAACAAGGACAAATGAAAGACCAATAGAAGTGGCCCGCCTGACCGCCCCCCTCCCTCCCCAACCCGCCCCCTCCCCCCCAAAGAAAGAATGAAATAATGCAATTTGCAGAAACATGGATGAATGTGTTATTGTACTAAGTAAAATAAGTCAGAGAACGACAAATATATTGCTCACGTGTGGAATCCAGAAAGTAATATAAATGCATCTATTTACAAACAGAAACAGACTCACAGACATGGAAAGCAAACTGATGGTTACCAAAGGGGAAAGGGAGGTAGGGAGGGATAAATGAGGAATAAGGGACTAACAGATATACACTGCTATTCATAAAATAGATAAGCAATAGGATTTGCTATATAACACAGAGAACAGTATCAATATCTTGTAATAACCTACAATGGAAAAGTATATATATATATGTGTGTGTTATATAAATATATGTGTATATATATATATATGTATATGTGTGTGTGTTATATAAATATATATATATATGTAACTGAATCACTCTGCTGTGACTCAGATACATCTGAAATTAACACACTACTGTAAATTGACTAACATTTTTAAAAGATCTATCCATTTATTAAACAAGTTCTTATTAATATATTTTATTAGTACTTGGGATCCCATGTCTCATTGTATTGGCAAGAACTAATATCATTGGGAGGGAGAGAGATTAAGAATACTGGCTAAAAAAACCTGGTTGTGTCAATGTCCTGTTTTTCCTAAAGTATATGACTGAGAAGTGGCCCAGGCTGGCGTGGAATGGGTGTGGAAGATACGGTATAGATATACAATGAAATATTATTCAACCATAAAAAGAATGAAGTAGGGGCTTCCTGGTGGTCCAGTGGGTAAGGACACCGCCTTGCAGTGCAAGGGGTGCTGGTTCGATCCCTGGCCTGGGAAGATCCCACGTGCCACGGAGCGGCTGGACCGATGTGTCTCTTTACAAACATCCAGCATGGTTTTACACTAGATCCAGTGGGGTGTGAACCAGCCTAGATTACAATGTGTCCAATTACTGAGCCAGAGCTCTGCAGCACATGCGCCCAGAGCTGGTGCTCTGCGACAAGAGGGGCTACTGCGATGGGAGGCCCAAACAGGCCAAAGAACAAGGACAAATGAAAGACCAATAGAAGTGGCCCGCCTGACCGCCCCCCTCCCTCCCCAACCCGCCCCTCCCCCCCAAAGAAAGAATGAAATAATGCAATTTGCAGAAACATGGATGAATGTGTTATTGTACTAAGTAAAATAAGTCAGAGAACGACAAATATATTGCTCACGTGTGGAATCCAGAAAGTAATATAAATGCATCTATTTACAAACAGAAACAGACTCACAGACATGGAAAGCAAACTGATGGTTACCAAAGGGGAAAGGGAGGTAGGGAGGGATAAATGAGGAATAAGGGACTAACAGATATACACTGCTATTCATAAAATAGATAAGCAATAGGATTTGCTATATAACACAGAGAACAGTATCAATATCTTGTAATAACCTACAATGGAAAAGTATATATATATATGTGTGTGTTATATAAATATATGTGTATATATATATATATATGTATATGTGTGTGTGTTATATAAATATATATATATATGTAACTGAATCACTCTGCTGTGACTCAGATACATCTGAAATTAACACACTACTGTAAATTGACTAACATTTTTAAAAGATCTATCCATTTATTAAACAAGTTCTTATTAATATATTTTATTAGTACTTGGGATCCCATGTCTCATTGTATTGGCAAGAACTAATATCATTGGGAGGGAGAGAGATTAAGAATACTGGCTAAAAAAACCTGGTTGTGTCAATGTCCTGTTTTTCCTAAAGTATATGACTGAGAAGTGGCCCAGGCTGGCGTGGAGGAGAAAAATGTCCTGGATCTCTTTACAGACATCCACCCTGGTTTTACACTATAACCAGGGGTTGTGAACCAGCCTAGATTACAGACAAAATTCTGTTTCAGACAGGACTATTTGTTTAGCCTCTTTGGTAAGAGTTCTGGTTAGAGGAATGAAAAGATGAGACAGGAAAGTATAATTCTTTTGGATGATAGCAAGAGGTCTGGGCGCCTTATAAATCAAATAAAAACCCAGAATCATGAAATCTCAGTTGAAAAGGTCTTCATGGAGCTTTCATCTCAGTGCTGTCCGCTGCTCAGATCGCCTCTAGGCTGTCCCTGGGGAGTGGCCATCCAGCCTGCACCTGAGCACCAGGGGAAATGAGACAGTCTTAAGCAACCCACCTATTTCAGACTCTTGCTATTGTGGGAGTTCCTCTCTGTAAGACGGTGACATGTGCCTTCCTGAAACTACCACCTGATGATTGTAACCCTATTCCCCATAGCTCCACAAGGAAATCAAATGTCTCTTACACAGAGGAAGGTCAGGGTCCTCCTGGATTTTTCCTTTCAGCTAAACAATCATATCCCTGAGCAAATCCCACTTCAATTTACAAAAATCTTTTTTGAGTTACTTAACACATCTGTCATCACACATATTTACTTTTTTGGTGAGAATATTTAAGTTCTACTCTCAGCAAGTTTCAATTACATAATAAAATACAATGTTTTCAGCTACCATCTCCATGTTATACATTAGGTCTTTAGACCTTGTTCATTCTATAAAAGTTTGTTCACTTTCTTCACCCTTGTCCTACTTCCCCTACCCCTGAGGCAACCACTTTTCTAGTCTGTTTCTATGACCTTGACTTTTCTTTACATTTTCTTTACATTCCACACATAAATAATACCACACAGCCATCTTACACCACACACAAAATCAGCTTGGGATAACCACTTTTGTTCTTATTAATATATTTTATTAGTACTTGGGATCCCATGTCTCATTGGCAAGAACTAATATCATTGGGAGGGAGAGAGATTAAGAATACTGGCTAAAAAAACCTGGTTGTGTCAATGTCCTGTTTTTCCTAAAGTATATGACTGAGAAGTGGCCCAGGCTGGCGTGGAGGAGAAAAATGTCCTGGATCTCTTTACAGACATCCACCCTGGTTTTACACTATAACCAGGGGTTGTGAACCAGCCTAGATTACAGACAAAATTCTGTTTCAGACAGGACTATTTGTTTAGCCTCTTTGGTAAGAGTTCTGGTTAGAGGAATGAAAAGATGAGACAGGAAAGTATAATTCTTTTGGATGATAGCAAGAGGTCTGGGCGCCTTATAAATCAAATAAAAACCCAGAATCATGAAATCTCAGTTGAAAAGGTCTTCATGGAGCTTTCATCTCAGTGCTGTCCGCTGCTCAGATCGCCTCTAGGCTGTCCCTGGGGAGTGGCCATCCAGCCTGCACCTGAGCACCAGGGGAAATGAGACAGTCTTAAGCAACCCACCTATTTCAGACTCTTGCTATTGTGGGAGTTCCTCTCTGTAAGACGGTGACATGTGCCTTCCTGAAACTACCACCTGATGATTGTAACCCTATTCCCCATAGCTCCACAAGGAAATCAAATGTCTCTTACACAGAGGAAGGTCAGGGTCCTCCTGGATTTTTCCTTTCAGCTAAACAATCATATCCCTGAGCAAATCCCACTTCAATTTACAAAAATCTTTTTTGAGTTACTTAACACATCTGTCATCACACATATTTACTTTTTTGGTGAGAATATTTAAGTTCTACTCTCAGCAAGTTTCAATTACATAATAAAATACAATGTTTTCAGCTACCATCTCCATGTTATACATTAGGTCTTTAGACCTTGTTCATTCTATAAAAGTTTGTTCACTTTCTTCACCCTTGTCCTACTTCCCCTACCCCTGAGGCAACCACTTTTCTAGTCTGTTTCTATGACCTTGACTTTTTTTCTTTACATTTTTTTCTTTACATTCCACACATAAATAATACCACACAGCATTTGTCTTTCGCCTATCTTACACCACACACAAAAATCAGCTCAAAACGGATTAAAGACATGACTATAAGACCTGAAACTATAAGATTCTTAGAAAGAGACACAAGGGCTTACCCCATTGACATTAGTCTTGGCAGTGAATTTTTGGATTTGACACCAAAGTAAAGGCAGTAAAGGCAAAACAAAGATGTGAAGCTGTATCCAACTGCACAGCTTCTGCTCAGCAAAAGAAACCAACAGCAAAATTAAAAGACAACTTAGGAACAGAATAAAATATCTGAAAACTATACATCTAATAAGAGGTTGAGGAATTTATATAACTCAATGAGCTTCCCAGGTGGCACCAATGGTAAAGAATTTGCCTGCCAAAGCAGGAGACATATGAGACATGGGTTTATGGCTACTCATTCCAGTGTTCTTACCTGGAGAATTCCATGGACAGAAGAGCCCGGTGGGCTAAAGTCTATAAGTTTGCAAAGCATCCGACATGACTGAAGTGACTTACCATCATCATCATTATATAACTCAACAGCAAAACAACAATAACAACAACAAATAACTCAGGAAATAGGCAAAGGACCCGAATAGACATTTTTCCAAAGACAACATGCAACTGGCCAACAGGTACATGAAAATGTGCTCACCATCACTATTCATCAAGGAAATGAAAAAACTACAATGAAATCTCAAACCCATTAGAATGACTATTACCAAAAAGACAAAAGATAACAGATGCTGGTCAGGATGTGGAGAAAAGTAAACTCTTGTTGGTGAGAACATAAATTGGTACTGTCATGTTGGAAAACAGTATGGAAATTCCTTTAAAAATTACAAATAGAAATACCATATGATCCAGAAGCTCCACTTATGAGTATTATCCGAAGGAAATAGTACCATTATCTTGAGAAGATATCTGAATTCTATGTTCAGTGCAGTGTTATTTAAATAGCCATGGTATTGAAACAACCTAAGGGTCCATGAATGAATGAATCAATCAATAAAATGGTTTTTTTAATATATTCACAATAAGATAATACAAAAACATAGAGATTCTGTTGTTTGCAACAACACGGAAGAGGATGGATGATGCTATGCTAAGTGATATAAAAATCCTTTTTAATGTGAGGTATCCCAACCTGAGGTGGCACTAGGGCTAAAGAACCCGCCTGCCAATGCAGGAAACAGAGAGATGGGAGTTCAATCCTTGGGTCAGGAGGGCATGACAACCCACTCCAGTATTCTTGCCTGGAGAATTCCATGGAGAGAGGAACCTGTCCATAGCATCACAAAGAATCAGACACGACTGAAGTGACAGTGCACACACGCACACTCCAACTTGAACTTGATGCTCATTTTACAGTTTAACCAGCTTGCAATGTAGTGATGGTATCACTTGCCTTTTCAACACCACTGTATCTATCTCCACTACTCCTTTATTTTATGTGTATTAGTCATCTTATATTAATTACCCTGTCTAAGCCTCAATTTCCATATCTATACAATGAGAACAATAGTACCAATCCTCAGAGGATTGCCACAGGCATTAGCACCTAATGCTTAGCACATAAGAAGTACTCAATAGGGCTTCCCCTGGTGGTCCAGTGGGTAAGGACACCGCCTTGCACTGCAAGGGGCCCCGGTTCGATCCCTGGCTTGGGAAGATCCCACGTGCCGTGGAGCGGCTGGACCCATGTGTCCAATTACCGAGCCGGAGCTCTGGAGCGCATGTGCCCAGAGCCGGTGCTCTGCGACAACAGACACCACCGCGATGGGAGGCCCACAGGAGCCAAAGAACAAAGACGGATGAAAATGGAGAAATGAAAGACAAATAGCAGTGGCCCGCCCACTCCCCTCCCTCCCCAACCCGACCCCTGCCCAAAATAAATAAATAAATCTTTTAAAAAAAAGAAGAAGAAGTACTCAATATACGGAAGCTCTTATTATTAGCATTAAGAATTTAGGACCACAAAAGCACATGAAACGATGCTCAACCTCGCTTATTATTAGAGAAATGCAAATTAAAACCACAATGAGATACCACCTCACACCTGTCAGAATGGCCATCATCAACAAATCGACAGACAACAAATGCTGGAGAGGGTGTGGAGAAAAGGGAAACAACCTAAGGGTCCATGAATGAATGAATCAATCAATAAAATGGTTTTTTTAATATATTCACAATAAGATAATACAAAAACATAGAGATTCTGTTGTTTGCAACAACACGGAAGAGGATGGATGATGCTATGCTAAGTGATATAAAAATCCTTTTTAATGTGAGGTATCCCAACCTGAGGTGGCACTAGGGCTAAAGAACCCGCCTGCCAATGCAGGAAACAGAGAGATGGGAGTTCAATCCTTGGGTCAGGAGGGCATGACAACCCACTCCAGTATTCTTGCCTGGAGAATTCCATGGAGAGAGGAACCTGTCCATAGCATCACAAAGAATCAGACACGACTGAAGTGACAGTGCACACACGCACACTCCAACTTGAACTTGATGCTCATTTTACAGTTTAACCAGCTTGCAATGTAGTGATGGTATCACTTGCCTTTTCAACACCACTGTATCTATCTCCACTACTCCTTTATTTTATGTGTATTAGTCATCTTATATTAATTACCCTGTCTAAGCCTCAATTTCCATATCTATACAATGAGAACAATAGTACCAATCCTCAGAGGATTGCCACAGGCATTAGCACCTAATGCTTAGCACATAAGAAGTACTCAATAGGGCTTCCCCTGGTGGTCCAGTGGGTAAGGACACCGCCTTGCACTGCAAGGGGCCCCGGTTCGATCCCTGGCTTGGGAAGATCCCACGTGCCGTGGAGCGGCTGGACCCATGTGTCCAATTACCGAGCCGGAGCTCTGGAGCGCATGTGCCCAGAGCCGGTGCTCTGCGACAACAGACACCACCGCGATGGGAGGCCCACAGGAGCCAAAGAACAAAGACGGATGAAAATGGAGAAATGAAAGACAAATAGCAGTGGCCCGCCCACTCCCCTCCCTCCCCAACCCGACCCCTGCCCAAAATAAATAAATAAATCTTTTAAAAAAAAGAAGAAGAAGTACTCAATATACGGAAGCTCTTATTATTAGCATTAAGAATTTAGGACCACAAAAGCACATGAAACGATGCTCAACCTCGCTTATTATTAGAGAAATGCAAATTAAAACCACAATGAGATACCACCTCACACCTGTCAGAATGGCCATCATCAACAAATCGACAGACAACAAATGCTGGAGAGGGTGTGGAGAAAAGGGAACCCTCTTGCATTGCTGGTGGGAATGTAAATTAATACAACCTCTATGGAAGACAATATGGAGATTCCTTAAAAAACTAAAAAAAGAAGCACCCTATGACCCAGCAATCCCACTATTAGGCCTATATCCTGATGAAATCAAAACTGAAAGAGGCACCTGTACCCCAATGTTCATTGCAGCTCTCTATACAATAGCCAGAACATGGAAGCAACCTAGATGTCCATTGACAAATGAATGGATCCAGAAGCTCTGGTACATATATACAATGGAATACTACTCAGCTGTTAAAAGAAATGCAGAAGACTCAGTCCTAATGAGGTGGCTGGCTTTAGAACCTATCATAAAAAGTGAAGTAAGTCAAAAAGAGAAAGACAAGTATAGTATACTAACTCATATATATGGGATCTAGTAAGATGGTCATGATAACACACACAGTGAACTCATGAAAAAACAGAGAATAGACATAAAGACATTGTGGAGACCGAACAATGGGAGGGAGTAACATGGGAACCTATACTGTCATGTGTAGAAAAGATAGCTATTGTCATTGTGCTAGGGGAATAGGAGTACCTACAACCACTTGGAGCAATGGTCTGGAGGGATGGGGGGGTGAACCTGGGTTGGGGGAGGGCCAAGGGATATGCATCTGATTGATCTGGGAACATACATGTACAAAAATAAATAAATAAATAAATAAATAAATAAATAAATAAAATAAAATAAAAAGAATAAAAAAAAAAAAAAAAAAGAATTTAGGACCAGAAAAGGCCATTTCCAGGAACACGGAGGGACCTATATGTCATAAAAGTTGTAGAGAGCCCAGGAGAAGATGATCCACCTAGCTCACCTTCAGAGAAGTACATATTAAAACACCATCGAATATCAGTTGGCCCCAGTCAGAATGGCCATCGAGAAAAAGTATCATATGTTGACATGCTGAACATGGGTTTAGGAAAAGGCCACCCTTCCACCTCGTCGGTGGCAATGCCCAGGAGTCACAGGCACTCCATAACAATGAGGTAAGTTTCCCTGAAATCCCACACCTCAAGTTTACCTACCATCCCCAAATGCCACTCCTGAGCATGGATCCCCAGAAAGCCATCCTTGGCAAAGACACATGCATCCCATAGTCACTGGCGCCCTCTTTCCAACAGCAATGACAGGAAAGCTGTGAACAGGCCCATCCACAGGCGAATGGAGAATGAAGGTGTGCTGGGTATAGAGAACGAAATATCACTCTGCCACACAGAAGAAAGAAAGAATGGCATTTGCAGTCACACGGAGGGACCTACATCAAATAAAATCCATCAGAGGAAACCATTTATCACATGAAACCCTTATAGCTAGAGTCTAACAGGATACAAATACACTCATTGACAAAAGAAAAGGGAAATCACTGCCCTAGAAAGGATTAAGGTGGCCAAAGGGGATGGTTGTAGGGGACATGCGGCATACCCAAGGAGGTCCCTGGGAAAGTACAGCCACTACTCTACTGAAAATAGAGCATCAGATAAAACTGTACTCTCCTGCTGAGGCTCCATCTCTTCACACTCTTTAATAACTGATTTGGAAACAGAACCAGAGGACAAATGTAGACATATATATCTGAATCAAGTAGCTGAACATCTAAAATAAACACAGGATATTCAACCCACGGGAGGCCAATAAAATACTGATGCGCCAGTATGGAGACCCTAAGCCCTTGGGTGTTGATCAGGATGCAATACACTAGAATGCACTCCCCAGCAACAAGACTGCTCAACCTGTTTCCCTGGCTAGACAAGCCGGGTCAGTAGGAAATGCTGTCGCCTTGTGGACACATTCTGTAACTACATCTTTAAAAAAAAAAAAAAAAAAAAAGACAACCTCCTGGGCACTTGGTATTGAAAAGGCCTGCAGCGCTGTACAAATCACCTGCCTTATCAACAAATCTACTGAGGAAGGGTGCCCTGAAAGAATTCAAAGTAGGGCCCATCTCCCAGAAGTGAATTGAAGATGGAAATAATAGGGCGGTCTTTCTTGCTTTATTTTCTCTTTTTCATTCTTTACAAATGCTCAGAAGATGTTCATCATTCTCTTGCTATTATATAGGAAAAGGCCACCCTTCCACCTCGTCGGTGGCAATGCCCAGGAGTCACAGGCACTCCATAACAATGAGGTAAGTTTCCCTGAAATCCCACACCTCAAGTTTACCTACCATCCCCAAATGCCACTCCTGAGCATGGATCCCCAGAAAGCCATCCTTGGCAAAGACACATGCATCCCATAGTCACTGGCGCCCTCTTTCCAACAGCAATGACAGGAAAGCTGTGAACAGGCCCATCCACAGGCGAATGGAGAATGAAGGTGTGCTGGGTATAGAGAACGAAATATCACTCTGCCACACAGAAGAAAGAAAGAATGGCATTTGCAGTCACACGGAGGGACCTACATCAAATAAAATCCATCAGAGGAAACCATTTATCACATGAAACCCTTATAGCTAGAGTCTAACAGGATACAAATACACTCATTGACAAAAAAAAAGGGGAAATCACTGCCCTAGAAAGGATTAAGGTGGCCAAAGGGGATGGTTGTAGGGGACATGCGGCATACCCAAGGAGGTCCCTGGGAAAGTACAGCCACTACTCTACTGAAAATAGAGCATCAGATAAAACTGTACTCTCCTGCTGAGGCTCCATCTCTTCACACTCTTTAATAACTGATTTGGAAACAGAACCAGAGGACAAATGTAGACATATATATCTGAATCAAGTAGCTGAACATCTAAAATAAACACAGGATATTCAACCCACGGGAGGCCAATAAAATACTGATGCGCCAGTATGGAGACCCTAAGCCCTTGGGTGTTGATCAGGATGCAATACACTAGAATGCACTCCCCAGCAACAAGACTGCTCAACCTGTTTCCCTGGCTAGACAAGCCGGGTCAGTAGGAAATGCTGTCGCCTTGTGGACACATTCTGTAACTACATCTTTAAAAAAAAAAAAAAAAAAAAAAGACAACCTCCTGGGCACTTGGTATTGAAAAGGCCTGCAGCGCTGTACAAATCACCTGCCTTATCAACAAATCTACTGAGGAAGGGTGCCCTGAAAGAATTCAAAGTAGGGCCCATCTCCCAGAAGTGAATTGAAGATGGAAATAATAGGGGCGGTCTTTCTTGCTTTATTTTCTCTTTTTCATTCTTTACAAATGCTCAGAAGATGTTCATCATTCCTCATTATTAGTCAAATGCATATCAAAATATCACCGAGGATCTACCAGATGTAAACTAGAGAGCTAATCAAAGTTTTTTCTATGACTTAGGGAACTTAAACTGGGGCTCTGGAACCACCTGGAGGGCTGAGAAGGGATGGGAAGTGAGAGGGAGGTTCAAGACGGGGCAGACATGTGTACTCCTATGGCTAAAATAAACAATTTTAGGGCAAAATAAAGAAAATTGGGGGAAAAAGTGATGTTTTCCTTTCTAACAGTGTCCCCAATTTTCAAATACACTCAATTTGAAGATGGAGAATGAAATCTCAGTAATCATAGTAAGAGATGTTTCTAAGTGAGAAGGCAACAACTTTGATGAGTATATTAGTTAACTAATGATGCATAATAAATTACTCCAAAATTTACTGGCTTAAAACAACACACATTTATCATATCAGAGTCGTAGAGTGTCAGGAATCCAGGTGCAGCTTAGAGGACTGCAACAAACTCACTTGCCTGGTTGTTGGCAGGACTCAGTCCCTGCTGGTTACTGGACAGAGACATCATTTCCTTGTCACAGACCTGATCCTCAGCTAGGGCAGCTCACCTCAGGACAGTGGGCTTTTCTTAGCACAAGTGAGCAAGATGGAAGCCACAGGTTTTTTTGCAACCTAATCTCAGAAGAGATAGCCCCTCACTTCTGCTGTTTTCTGTTTATTAGAAATAAACTCATAAATCCATCCTGCATTCAGAATAAGAGTTGGAGAGACTGCCCCAATAAATGAAAAACAGGAGGCAAGGATCATCAGGTGTCATCATGGAGGCTGCCTTCCACAATGAAGTCATGCTATCTTAAATAGGCTGGAAAAGAGAAAGATTCACTTGCACGTACGTACACACACACACACACACACACACACACACGGTGTCTATACCCAATCTCAGAGCTTTGAGTGATGGGAAAGAGAGGGGCATCACCTATAAGGCCCTATTAGAGAATGCCAGAGCAGGAAAGGATCTTAGACCTTATCTAAGTTAGCCCCCTCACTTTACGCTGGAGAGAACCAAAACCCAGAGGAGAGAAGTAGCCTGACCAAGACTGCATATTAGCTTGTGGTGGATCTCTGGCCTGAACCCAGACTGACTCCTGGTCCAAAGCTCTTTCCATTAAACTTTGCATCTCACATTAGTAAGCACATATCTTTGGTTGTTTCCCCTCTAACCATTATTTTTCTATTTTCTTTTTTTTAAAAAAAAATTTTAAAAATAAGTCAACATATTTCTTTGAGACATGTGTACTCCTATGGCTAAAATAAACAATTTTAGGGCAAAATAAAGAAAATTGGGGGAAAAAGTGATGTTTTCCTTTCTAACAGTGTCCCCAATTTTCAAATACACTCAATTTGAAGATGGAGAATGAAATCTCAGTAATCATAGTAAGAGATGTTTCTAAGTGAGAAGGCAACAACTTTGATGAGTATATTAGTTAACTAATGATGCATAATAAATTACTCCAAAATTTACTGGCTTAAAACAACACACATTTATCATATCAGAGTCGTAGAGTGTCAGGAATCCAGGTGCAGCTTAGAGGACTGCAACAAACTCACTTGCCTGGTTGTTGGCAGGACTCAGTCCCTGCTGGTTACTGGACAGAGACATCATTTCCTTGTCACAGACCTGATCCTCAGCTAGGGCAGCTCACCTCAGGACAGTGGGCTTTTCTTAGCACAAGTGAGCAAGATGGAAGCCACAGGTTTTTTTGCAACCTAATCTCAGAAGAGATAGCCCCTCACTTCTGCTGTTTTCTGTTTATTAGAAATAAACTCATAAATCCATCCTGCATTCAGAATAAGAGTTGGAGAGACTGCCCCAATAAATGAAAAACAGGAGGCAAGGATCATCAGGTGTCATCATGGAGGCTGCCTTCCACAATGAAGTCATGCTATCTTAAATAGGCTGGAAAAGAGAAAGATTCACTTGCACGTACGTACACACACACACACACACACACACACACGGTGTCTATACCCAATCTCAGAGCTTTGAGTGATGGGAAAGAGAGGGGCATCACCTATAAGGCCCTATTAGAGAATGCCAGAGCAGGAAAGGATCTTAGACCTTATCTAAGTTAGCCCCCTCACTTTACGCTGGAGAGAACCAAAACCCAGAGGAGAGAAGTAGCCTGACCAAGACTGCATATTAGCTTGTGGTGGATCTCTGGCCTGAACCCAGACTGACTCCTGGTCCAAAGCTCTTTCCATTAAACTTTGCATCTCACATTAGTAAGCACATATCTTTGGTTGTTTCCCCTCTAACCATTATTTTTCTATTTTCTTTGTTCTTATTTTGATGAGAAAGTAGAACAAGATTATGCTTTTACAGATAAACCAGGAAAGCTTCATGCCCAGAATATAAACAAAGCATCATGTCTGGCTTCGCTGGTAGCTGAGTGGTAAAGTATCCACCTGCCAATGCAGGAGACATGGATTCAATCCATGATCTGGCAAGATCCCACATGCTGCAGAACAAACAAGCCCATGAGCCACAACTATCGAGCCTGTGCTCCAGAGTCTCGGAGTCGCAACTATTGAAGCCCGTGTGCCCTGGAGCCTGAGTTCCACAACAAGAGAAGTCACTGCAACAAGAAGTCTGCTCACCTCAACTAGAGAGTAGCCCCTACTACCTGCAACTAGAGAAGAGCCTGCGGCAGCAGTAAAAACCCAGAATGGCCAAAAATAAATAAATAACAATTTTAAAAGACATCATGTCCCTAGAAGAGCACACCACTTATAAAATTAAAATTTAGAAAATTTGAAAATTAAGCTAGAACCCAGACATCATTTTTAAAGTACCCATTTTGCACAGTAGCAATTTATAAAAGTCTCACAGTTTGTGGACTGAATGTTTTCCTTCAATGTGAATGCTTTGATTCATGAAAACTTACAATTTAATTTCATCAACTATCTTTTAACCCAGGTGTATATGGCTAACTGAGGAGTCAATTGATCAAAAAATAGCTGACTGGTCCAAAAAGTCACTCTTAAATTTGGCTGATGAAAATTAACTTTGCATTCTTTCCTCTGTGTAAGTGCAACACAGTGTTCATGATAGTGCTAGAAGATGCAGCAAGTTGATAAATCCTAAGAATGGCTCAGTGCTTCTTGTTGATATCCATGAAATCTGACTTGCTAGAGTTGGTGGGGCTAGAGAGAATTGAGAGGACTTGATGTCAGGAGCAATGTGATGAAGTCAGAATCTTTTAAACCCATGGCTGTTTTTATTGTGACACATGGCTTCTCTTTTTCTACTGTAATCCTGCCACCATGCTTTACATTGTAAAGGGAGGGGTGGTTTAATGTAGAACAAAATGGTCTCACTGTCAGCCAGCAACACATATAGAGTTTGACCAGTCGTTACTTCTAGTCCAATGAAGAATCTGTAATCATGTCAAACCCATGGGTGACATCCTTCTTCTGTTCAGTATGTCTCCAAGTACTCTCTCCTTGGTACTGGGATCTTGGTCTAATCTCTTGAGCACAACCTCCCCCTAACCTCCCATCAGAAATTTCCCTGATTCCCCCTGACACACCCTCTGTCTCACTCACTGCCCCTGGGTCCTCAGTCCTTTTCACCACCCTCCCTCCCCACATGCACACCTTTTCCTTCATCAAAGTCCTGCCTTTCCTGTGTTTTACCTTCATCGTGTGCGTGTGCATCATTTCAGTCGTGTCCAACTCTTTGTGACCCTGTGGACTGTAGCCTTCCAGGCTCCTCTGTCCATGAGGATTATCCAGACAAGAATACTGGAGGGGGTTGCCATATCCTTCTCCAGGGAATCTTCCCCACCCAGATATTGAACCCACATCTCTTACCTCTCCTGCATTGGCAGGCAGGTTCTTTACCAATTAGCGCCACCTGGGATGCCCTTCATTGTCAGTGATAAGTAATTCTGTCTCTCTCTGATGTCCCTGAGTGGAAAGAATGGGGAGAGGTCAATTCAAACCCTCACTGTAGTGAAGGAGAGGCAAAAGCCCTCAGATCAAACATCTGATAGACAAGTAGCACTTTTCAGCTATAATGATTAAACCCCAGCCATCATCTCTTCTGCAAAGTACTCTGCTAAGGGTACCCTTCTCCTTCCTAGCATTGTGCTATACTCTATGGGTTCACCTATCTCCATGGTTATTATAAGTGACAGTCCCCACTGGGGATAAGCAGAAGGAATAAAAATCTCCATCTAAGTCTCAAGGCTGTTGAGACACATTTTGATGAGTCTCACTCAGCACAAGAGGGTCTATGTTCAGGGAACTAGGCAGAATCTGAGGTTCAGGAAGGGAGAAAGAGGGAAAAGACAAGAGGCAGCTCCTCTCTCCCAATCTCTCATCTTTTCAACACTCTGTCCCCTGCCATGGCCTTTATAAACAAAGTGGAAGAGAAAAAAATTAGAGTCCAGGCTGCTCAAAGAGTAAAATGAAATCAAAATTTATCTTCTCACTAAGGATAAAATGAACCTTAAGTTCTTCAAATAACCAGAGCACTGCCCTCTCTTATTCCCAATTTTAAGGAAAACGGCCGCTAAGAATAAGAGGAAGATTATACTCACTATAGAAAACAAACTACATGTCTTTTCATACCTCAGGAATAATGAGTAAATTGTGGATGAAAATAATGTCTTACAAGGGCAGAGAGGCAGACACTGGACGAATTAAGTTTCTCCAAGGAAGCTTCTGAAACGGCCTTTAAGAGTACATGGGAAATTATTCTGAGACTTTGGACATAAAGAACACAAACTACACTAAGGAGGCATTGTAATTTTTCTTAAACGGCATTTAGAGCCATTTCTAGTCAATGTGGTTGATGAAGTTGGTGTGGAAAATCCTCTTCTTCAAATGCTGCATTACAATGAACTTGAAAACAGGGGAAATAAGTCTTTGAGTGTTGGAAATAAAGAATGAACTTCACGTCAGAGGTGTAAGAAGAAGCTGGGCCCAAATAGTTGACCACATTACCAGATTAGTCCATAAAATCTTAGGTTGGAATTCTAGAACCCTGAGAAGGGGATTTCAGCCCTAGGTTCTAGGAATGCTTGGCCCTATAATCCAGCTACCTGAACAAAGGTGAGTCACAGTATGGGTTCCCTTTTCAGGAATGTCAAATAGAAATATTCTCAGATGATGACCTGAGATGATGGGAGTCGTCGTCCCATCTGCCTGGGACTATGTGAGTGGGAAAAGAATCACTGTTAAAAACTGGAAGCCAGGGCTTCCCTGGTGGCCCAGTGGGTAAAGAGTACACCTTGCAGTGCAAAGGGAACAGGTTCAATTCCTGGCCCAGGAAGATCCGACATGCTGTGGAGCAGCTGGACCGGTATGTCCAATTACGAGCCAGCACTCTGCAGCACATGTGCCCAGAGCCGGTGCTCTGCAACTAGAGAGGCCACTGCAATGGGAGACCCACACAAGCCAAAGAATAAAGATGGATGACAATAAATAAATAAATAAATAACCAGTAAAAGAGGCCAAAATTTTTTTTTTAAATCTACAAAAATTAAAACTAAAAGCCAGGTTAGTAGCCTACTTGAGTGAGGGATCTGAATTCATATTCCCTTCAAGATGTATGCATTCAAGAGCATAAATTAGCATGAAAAATGGTCTGGAGCTGGTGACAACCCACTGGGCCCCTGGTAAACTCTACCAGAGACCATCCAACAAGAGGATATGACCCAAATCACACAGGCCCCGGGAGAGAACAACTATCACTGATGTGACCTTCATACTCAAAAGTTACACACCACATGAATACAGAGGTATCAACACAGCAAATGGGAGAATTTGCAACTGAGAACTCAAAATAAGGAAATAATTTTTGAAAGGTTCCCAAATCAACATTTTTAAAATATTCAAAACAATAAATCAAGGAACAGGACAGACCAGAAGGCAGGAGCAAAGCAAACTGCAAGAGTACACTTTGACATAAGGAGACACATTGAACAATAGGGCTCAGCCAGAGAAGTAAAGCCAAAAAAAAATTTTGGAATTTTTAATTATATAAGAAATTAATTTCACCTGGGTTTCTAGGAATGCTTGGGCCCTATAATCAGTTGACCACATTACCAGATTAGTCCATAAAATCTTAGGTTGGAATTCTAGAACCCTGAGAAGGGGATTTCAGCCCTAGGTTCTAGGAATGCTTGGCCCTATAATCCAGCTACCTGAACAAAGGTGAGTCACAGTATGGGTTCCCTTTTCAGGAATGTCAAATAGAAATATTCTCAGATGATGACCTGAGATGATGGGAGTCGCGTCCCATCTGCCTGGGACTATGTGAGTGGGAAAAGAATCACTGTTAAAAACTGGAAGCCAGGGCTTCCCTGGTGGCCCAGTGGGTAAAGAGTACACCTTGCAGTGCAAAGGGAACAGGTTCAATTCCTGGCCCAGGAAGATCCGACATGCTGTGGAGCAGCTGGACCGGTATGTCCAATTACGAGCCAGCACTCTGCAGCACATGTGCCCAGAGCCGGTGCTCTGCAACTAGAGAGGCCACTGCAATGGGAGACCCACACAAGCCAAAGAATAAAGATGGATGACAATAAATAAATAAATAAATAACCAGTAAAAGAGGCCAAAATTTTTTTTTTAAATCTACAAAAATTAAAACTAAAAGCCAGGTTAGTAGCCTACTTGAGTGAGGGATCTGAATTCATATTCCCTTCAAGATGTATGCATTCAAGAGCATAAATTAGCATGAAAAATGGTCTGGAGCTGGTGACAACCCACTGGGCCCCTGGTAAACTCTACCAGAGACCATCCAACAAGAGGATATGACCCAAATCACACAGGCCCCGGGAGAGAACAACTATCACTGATGTGACCTTCATACTCAAAAGTTACACACCACATGAATACAGAGGTATCAACACAGCAAATGGGAGAATTTGCAACTGAGAACTCAAAATAAGGAAATAATTTTTGAAAGGTTCCCAAATCAACATTTTTAAAATATTCAAAACAATAAATCAAGGAACAGGACAGACCAGAAGGCAGGAGCAAAGCAAACTGCAAGAGTACACTTTGACATAAGGAGACACATTGAACAATAGGGCTCAGCCAGAGAAGTAAAGCCAGTAGGATATAATATATTAAGAAATTTATTGCAGCAAATTGGCTTATGTAATTTCAGGGGCTGACTAAGCAACTTCAAAATCCATAGAAAAGGCAGTTATGATGGGAAGATCAAGAGAAGCCTGGAACGCACATGCATGGGCCAAAGTGGCTGTCCACAGGTGAAGTTTTCTCTCTCCTTTCACCTCTCCCTCCTTCCCTCTTACTCTCCCAGCATTCTCCTCTCATGCATGCATGCACATGCTCGCTCGCACTCTCTCTCTCTCTCTCTCAAACCTCAGCCCCACTTTTAAGGCTTTTCAACTTTGTATTCCTCTACTTTAATCACTCTCAATATCCATTCCTATACATATTCTCCAAATTTCTGTCCATAGAAATTGGAAAAATCAGCAGTTCTTTATGTTGAATTGTATCTGTTCATGGGAGGAGGATGGAGATAATAATTAACTTCCAACTTGTAAAATATGTACTAAAATGTTGGCGTATGCAACTGAGGGGTCATGAACTTCAGCTTCATTCATATCACAGAAAGTCTACCTCTCTATCTCAGAAAAAATAAAAAAAAGATTCTTACAGTGGCTCTCTTTTTTAAGAGGAACACAGGACTAGGAATTAACCTTAAGACACTTCCATTTTCTTCTGACTGGTAGAAAGCAGAAGTAAGGGCAACCTCTAAAAGAATATGAAATATATGCACAATGTTCAAACCAAAAGAGAGAAAGAAGAGAAAGGATGAAGAATTTGCAACTGAGAACTCAAAATAAGGAAATAATTTTTGAAAGGTTCCCAAATCAACATTTTTAAAATATTCAAAACAATAAATCAAGGAACAGGACAGACCAGAAGGCAGGAGCAAAGCAAACTGCAAGAGTACACTTTGACATAAGGAGACACATTGAACAATAGGGCTCAGCCAGAGAAGTAAAGCCAGTAGGATATAATATATTAAGAAATTTATTGCAGCAAATTGGCTTATGTAATTTCAGGGGCTGACTAAGCAACTTCAAAATCCATAGAAAAGGCAGTTATGATGGGAAGATCAAGAGAAGCCTGGAACGCACATGCATGGGCCAAAGTGGCTGTCCACAGGTGAAGTTTTCTCTCTCCTTTCACCTCTCTCCCTCCTTCCCTCTTACTCTCCCAGCATTCTCCTCTCATGCATGCATGCACATGCTCGCTCGCACTCTCTCTCTCTCTCTCTCTCAAACCTCAGCCCCACTTTTAAGGCTTTTCAACTTTGTATTCCTCTACTTTAATCACTCTCAATATCCATTCCTATACATATTCTCCAAATTTCTGTCCATAGAAATTGGAAAAATCAGCAGTTCTTTATGTTGAATTGTATCTGTTCATGGGAGGAGGATGGAGATAATAATTAACTTCCAACTTGTAAAATATGTACTAAAATGTTGGCGTATGCAACTGAGGGGTCATGAACTTCAGCTTCATTCATATCACAGAAAGTCTACCTCTCTATCTCAGAAAAAATAAAAAAAAGATTCTTACAGTGGCTCTCTTTTTTAAGAGGAACACAGGACTAGGAATTAACCTTAAGACACTTCCATTTTCTTCTGACTGGTAGAAAGCAGAAGTAAGGGCAACCTCTAAAAGAATATGAAATATATGCACAATGTTCAAACCAAAAGAGAGAAAAGAAGAGAAAGGATGAAGAAAATGCAACTGATTCAATCCTGATTAAGTAGAAAAGAGAATGAATCAGCATAGGTCACTCATTGATTCATGCATTTGCTCAGTAGGCAGAATTTTATTAAGTATTGGTTAGATGCCAGCCATTATGTCCCTATTCACATTGCTAGCAGAATATTCAGGAAATGCCTCTATCCCTGGTCCAGGAAAACTTATAAATTATAAGTATCTCCTAGTTTATATGTCTCAGTCTATCTTGTAAACTGTTAAGTGAACAATATTTTCAATAACTGGCTTATTCTATAAGCCCACAGGCTGTTCCTACTCTTTCATTCCCTAAACATACATCTGTTCCAAGACTTGGCTGTGTAACATTAAGATGGACAACAAGGACCCTCACTCAGTAGCTACCATAAGGGAATGTATTCCTTCAACTCAAGCATAACTTTCCAAGAATATATCTCAGTGATCACCAATTGCTTCTTCTTGTCATAGAAGGGTTTGAACTACAAAATTCTTAAGTGAGAAAAAGATACTGAAACTTAGAAAATATTTTAAGTATTTTTTTTTTTTTAAATTTCCTGAACCAGTGTAATAAGAAAGAATTATAGACTTTTGAACCTGGGAAGAATATGAAAGGTGGTCTTCTCTAATCTCATTTTATTTTTTATTTTTTAAATTTTGGCCACTTTTATTTTATTTTTTCATCCATCTTTATTCTCTGGCCTGGGTGGGCCTCCCAGCACTGACTCTGGGCACATGTACTCCAGAGAGCAGGCTTGTAATTGGACACACCGGTCCAGCAGTTCCACAGCACATGGAATCTTCCCAGGTCAGGGATCAAACCGGTGCCCCTTGCACTGCAAGGCAGACTCTTTACCCACCGAACCACCAGGGAAGCCCTCTAAACTCATTTTAGAGATGAGAAAAGTGAGGCTCAGGGAAGTTTGAATAGAGCCAGTTAAGAGAGGCCAGCCTACGTACCAAATCTCTAACTAGTAAGCCATGGAGAAAGCAAAGAAGTCTCAATTAAGGAACCTCCAAAAATCCACTCATGCTTTTTACTATCTATTGAACACCTACTATGTTTTATTCATTGTCCTAGATCCTAAAAGAAAAAAAAAGAATGGTACCTACCCTCTGTGGTGGTTTAGTCGCTCAGTCCTGTCTAACTCTTTGCGACCCTAGCCTTCCAGGCTCCTCTGTCCATGAGATTCTCCAGGCAAGATCAATGGTATGGGTTGCTATTTCCTTTTCCAGTGGGTCTTGCTGACCCAGGAAATGAACCCAGCTCCCCTGTACTACAGAGTCTTTACAACTGAGCCACCAGGGAAGCCCAATACTTCAGGAGTCTACAATGAAAGATGAAGGATGGGTTCTGCAGTGCTTTCACAAAGCTGTATTGGTCACCTGAGTTTCACATTGACTTCTATTATTTGCTAAATGGAGATCTGTAAACAACTTCACTTGCTCAGGGTTTCTCAAGGACATCAAGTGAAATCTGTTCTGTACTTAGGGACTAAGCTGAGGAAGTCTAGATGATCCCATGGAGTCCCAGGAAGAGACTGGCCTAACCTGAGAAACAGCAAACACTTTTCCTTCCTTTTACTCCAAGCCAACTTCACATACTCTATTGAAAAGTGTACTCGAAAGAAAATCAGTGCCCAGGCTCCGGGTCTTTTTTAACACTCAAAATACTAATTTCTCCATTTATGAACTCTACCATTAGACTATTGAATGAAAAATGTTAATAAATTAGAAAAAAGAGGTAGGGTGTGAATTTTTTTGTTTGTTTTGCCATAGTTAGAGAAGTCAATTATCTCACCTCTGGGGCCTTGTTTCCTACCTGTAAATCAGGGGTGTTGGACTAGATCAAGGACTCAAACACAAATGCTTCACAGGTAACAGTGACAAGCGAAAAGGGGGAAGCCTTGTTGTAAAACAGTAGATCTGACTGGGGCACAGGGCACCACTGGGGAATGCACACCTGTACAAAGAACATGAAATAAAAATACTCTGTGGCGGTCAGACGTGGTCCCCAAATGGTACACTCTGTAATAATCAACAGAAGATACAACCTTGAGCGTGTACATGCATATGTATTTAAGTTGCAAATGAAGAGGACTCTCCACCAAATGCCTTTCCCTCTACCCTGAAAAGTTGAGTACCTTAAGTACAAGGGTTTGGAGGCCAACTCAGTAATAGCAGGGTAGAGGAAGGGGGGATAATGGACAGTGAGGATCAGGGAATAAAGTGAGAATTAGGATGGTAACTGGTTAAAGCAGACAACTAGCGATTTCCCTGGTGGTCCAGAGACTAAGAGGTGGCTCAGTGGTAAAGATTCACCTGCCAGTGTAGAAGACACAAGAGACACGGGTTCAATTTTTGAATCAGGAAGATTTCCTGGAGAAGGAAATGGCAACCCACTCCAGTATTCTTGCCTGAAGAATCCCACGGACAGAGGAGTCTGGTGTGCTACAGTCCATGGGTGGCAAAGAGTTGGGCACGACTGATGCAACTTAGCACACACCATTCTACCTAAAACTTTTCATCACAACAGAACTATAAGCAAACTCTCAGGAAAAATATTGGGTTGGCCAAAAAAGTTTGTTCAGTATTTTTCATAACATCTTACAGAAAAATCTGAATGAATCTTTTTGTGTCTCCAAAAAGGACTAACCTGAGAAACGGGGCCAAACACTTTTCCTTCCTTTTACTCCAAGCCAACTTCACATACTCTATTGAAAAGTGTACTCGAAAGAAAATCAGTGCCCAGGCTCCGGGTCTTTTTTAACACTCAAAATACTAATTTCTCCATTTATGAACTCTACCATTAGACTATTGAATGAAAAATGTTAATAAATTAGAAAAAAGAGGTAGGGTGTGAATTTTTTTGTTTGTTTTGCCATAGTTAGAGAAGTCAATTATCTCACCTCTGGGGCCTTGTTTCCTACCTGTAAATCAGGGGTGTTGGACTAGATCAAGGACTCAAACACAAATGCTTCACAGGTAACAGTGACAAGCGAAAAGGGGGAAGCCTTGTTGTAAAACAGTAGATCTGACTGGGGCACAGGGCACCACTGGGGAATGCACACCTGTACAAAGAACATGAAATAAAAATACTCTGTGGCGGTCAGACGTGGTCCCCAAATGGTACACTCTGTAATAATCAACAGAAGATACAACCTTGAGCGTGTACATGCATATGTATTTAAGTTGCAAATGAAGAGGACTCTCCACCAAATGCCTTTCCCTCTACCCTGAAAAGTTGAGTACCTTAAGTACAAGGGTTTGGAGGCCAACTCAGTAATAGCAGGGTAGAGGAAGGGGGGATAATGGACAGTGAGGATCAGGGAATAAAGTGAGAATTAGGATGGTAACTGGTTAAAGCAGACAACTAGCGATTTCCCTGGTGGTCCAGAGACTAAGAGGTGGCTCAGTGGTAAAGATTCACCTGCCAGTGTAGAAGACACAAGAGACACGGGTTCAATTTTTGAATCAGGAAGATTTCCTGGAGAAGGAAATGGCAACCCACTCCAGTATTCTTGCCTGAAGAATCCCACGGACAGAGGAGTCTGGTGTGCTACAGTCCATGGGTGGCAAAGAGTTGGGCACGACTGATGCAACTTAGCACACACCATTCTACCTAAAACTTTTCATCACAACAGAACTATAAGCAAACTCTCAGGAAAAATATTGGGTTGGCCAAAAAAGTTTGTTCAGTATTTTTCATAACATCTTACAGAAAAATCTGAATGAACTTTTTTGGCAAACAGTAATAGTCTCAGAAAACAACAGTTGACAAATATTTTACATTCCATTTGGCAAAAGTTAGCGTAAAAGTACAGGCTTTGACCTCCATGGGCCTCTCATGATGTACCCATGCTAGAGTAAGCTGCAACCTTGAACCATTGCCTAGCCATCTTACTTGTGGGCTGTGAGCGCTAAAGGAGGTTTTACAGTGTGAACAGAAAAAAAAAATAAGAAAAGACAATACAGGCTTGGGGTCAGGATATCTGGGTCAAAGTCCTGAATCCTCCATATATATCCTGTGTGACCCCTCTAAGCCTGTATCTCACCTGGGACGTGCTGCCATGAAAAGTGCTTTACAACTGTTTCCTCAGACTTGCAGGAGAATTTTCTGAGAGTAAACTTTGGAGCTGAAATTGGTCTCCACTGTGAAAACAAGACTATAGAGTACTCAAAAGAAAGCTTTAGTCTAACCACCCTGCTTGGAAACCTGAGGACTGACTGAGCTGGGGAAGGCAGACAGTCCACGAGGCTTGATCAGACTCACAGCCTGCCCCACGTTGGTGAGCTACTGAAGCAGTGTTGGTCCCTTATGGCCCTGAGTAACAGGGTTTGACAAGTTCCAGAACATTATTCTTGGCTGTAGGGACACAATTTCCAAGGCTTCAAAGCCCCTTTAAAGCACAGTTGCCTCTAGACCTTGGGAGCACACAGAGAGCACCTGTCAAGCCCCTGGGTATAAGGAAATATGTGTCTTATGACTTGCATTCTGTAATCATGACTGAGCTTGCCCTGGTGCCCAGCATTGAGAAGCATTAACACCTCCAGGAAAGAGCATTTGATCTGCACCCCGACAATCACCCTTTCTTTCTGAGAAAGAATAATATCCCAGTCCTGTTAGGGGAGGGAGATGTGCTGTGCTATGCTTTGCTGTGCTTAGTTGCTCAGTTGTGTTCAACTCTTTGCAACATGGACTGTAGCCCACCAGGCTCCTCTGTCCATGGGATTCTCCAGGCAAGAATACTGGAGTGGGTTGCCATGCTCGATAAGACCTGTCAATTTCTCCAAGGAAAATATGTGACTTCGACTTGCAAATCATCTCCCTGCCCGACCTCCATGTATTTTTTCAGCCTGCTCTTATCTAGATTCCCCCAGTCAGCACGTTCTCTCTTCCCCAGCAACCTACACATCCTTTTTTTCAAGTAAGATACTGTGTCACTTTGCTCGCTCTGCTTGAGATTCACCCTGTGGAAAAAGTAGATTTGCAAATCAGGAGCAGAAGCAGTGACTTTCCGCCTAATGCTCTGTGCCTGTGAGAGGGGCAAAGGGGTCTGGCAGCAGCAGGAAGAGATGTGCCAGGAATACATGAGGCTGTAAACTTAGCTTGAAAGTGCATCACAGCCTGGAATTCCAGAGAGGCCTCCGGGAGGCACTAGGAGAGACTCCCACCAAGAATCTGCAGGGGCACAGATTCTCAATTTTCAGGAAAGACAAGGCTTGATGCAAGGACAGAGAGAAAGGACTCCTGTAACAGGAAGATGAGGCTTGTGTTGGGGAACACAAAAAGACAAGGTATGTTAGGCAAGGTTGCGCAAACTGTGGGAAACGAAGGCCAGATGCAGAACCCCGGTCTCGTCAGTCTTTCTTTAAATAGCCCCTTCCCTTCATTTTTCAACCTCCTGTAGCAACTGAATTGCTCAGTTTATAGTCTTCCCTTATTAGAATGCAGACTTCACAAGACATGAATTTTCTCCCTGTTTTGTTCACTTATCTATCTCAAGTTCCTAGATGAGCAGGTACCTAAGAAATAACTTGCTGAATGAATGAACAGATTCAATAACATGTAGCCAGTTGAAAGGGTCAAGCCCCTGGGTATAAGGAAATAGGTGTCTGATGACTTGCATTCTGTAATCATGACTGAGCTTGCCCTGGTGCCCAGCATTGAGAAGCATTAACACCTCCAGGAAAGAGCATTTGATCTGCACCCCGACAATCACCCTTTCTTTCTGAGAAAGAATAATATCCCAGTCCTGTTAGGGGAGGGAGATGTGCTGTGCTATGCTTTGCTGTGCTTAGTTGCTCAGTTGTGTTCAACTCTTTGCAACATGGACTGTAGCCCACCAGGCTCCTCTGTCCATGGGATTCTCCAGGCAAGAATACTGGAGTGGGTTGCCATGCTCGATAAGACCTGTCAATTTCTCCAAGGAAAATATGTGACTTCGACTTGCAAATCATCTCCCTGCCCGACCTCCATGTATTTTTTTCAGCCTGCTCTTATCTAGATTCCCCGAGTCAGCACGTTCTCTCTTCCCCAGCAACCTACACATCCTTTTTTTCAAGTAAGATACTGTTTCACTTTGCTCGCTCTGCTTGAGATTCACCCTGTGGAAAAAGTAGATTTGCAAATCAGGAGCAGAAGCAGTGACTTTCCGCCTAATGCTCTGTGCCTGTGAGAGGGGCAAAGGGGTCTGGCAGCAGCAGGAAGAGATGTGCCAGGAATACATGAGGCTGTAAACTTAGCTTGAAAGTGCATCACAGCCTGGAATTCCAGAGAGGCCTCCGGGAGGCACTAGGAGAGACTCCCACCAAGAATCTGCAGGGGCACAGATTCTCAATTTTCAGGAAAGACAAGGCTTGATGCAAGGACAGAGAGAAAGGACTCCTGTAACAGGAAGATGAGGCTTGTGTTGGGGAACACAAAAAGACAAGGTATGTTAGGCAAGGTTGCGCAAACTGTGGGAAACGAAGGCCAGATGCAGAACCCCGGTCTCGTCAGTCTTTCTTTAAATAGCCCCTTCCCTTCATTTTTCAACCTCCTGTAGCAACTGAATTGCTCAGTTTATAGTCTTCCCTTATTAGAATGCAGACTTCACAAGACATGAATTTTCTCCCTGTTTTGTTCACTTATCTATCTCAAGTTCCTAGATGAGCAGGTACCTAAGAAATAACTTGCTGAATGAATGAACAGATTCAATAACATGTAGCCAGTTGAAAGGGATAAAGAAAACAATGTCCTTCTGTCTCATCACAGAGTCTTCTACTTTGCTGTGGAAACAAACTAAAGAGCAACAAAATTCCTTCTCCTCTAGTGACTGGCTGTGTTTGCAGTAATGGATATAACTCACTGTAAGAACTGGAAAGGCTGTTGTCTTGGGAGGCACCACTATCTCCAGATCTTGACTTCTGCATCTCCTCGATAATTATGTACAGTCTAATTCCTACAATACATCCCTGTTTCACCGTCCTCCAAGGGACTTTATTCTCTTGTCCAAAACTTGATTTAAACAGTTATTGATATCAGGTATATTTCCAGGAGAGTGGAACAGTGGAGATGAGAATCTGCCATTGGTCCTCTGACTGGCTGGATTTAAAGGTATTAATGGCCATGTTTCCACTGGCAAAAGGTACACATGGCAACACGGTGACCAAAAAGTTCCCTCAAATATTGTTTGTAGAGTCAAGCCCCTACAGAAGGTAGAGATTACGGGCAACCGAGTAGATGCTGCTAGAGAACATGTTAGTGGAAATATGGTATAAACTATGGAGTTGACTGGTTGCTTGTTTCTAAGTGAGCTGGGGAGCTTGGAGAAAAAAACTGATGAGCTTAGGGCTTTGCATTTCCAGCTAAAGGCATGCAAAAGTTATCAGAAAGCTCCATTGACTACTCTTTAAAAAAAAAAAAAAAACATATCTCCATGGACTCAAAGCAGAAATTTCTGCAAGCCAAGCCTAGAGTCAAAATCTGAAGGCATGGTATCTTTCTACAAGATAAAGTACATGCAATAAACCTAAGGTAAATGTATAATGCCATCTCCTTATAGGCAGAGTGCTCAAGCCTGGAAAGCAAGGGGTAGAACTGAGATTAGCTTCTCTCACTACTAGGTTTAAAAACCCACATAAGGTGTCCTGACTTTTCATGTTGATACTTCAGCCTTGAACTTAATGGTTCTCTAAGGCATCCTGTCCAAGGGAGAGGTGGTTCCACCCATAAGCACATTCAATGTTCCATTAAATTGGAATCTGGGATTTCCCTCTAGTCAACTTGGGTTCAGCTCTGAGAGGCAGATTTTTATCAACTCTGTCGTCAGCTGCTCTTCCTTACCGTCTGGCCTCCAGTTGAGTTTGGCCAAGGGGAAGTACTGGCCAAAGATTCAAAGGATGGGAGGAGAGAGACCTGCTGACAGTGGCTGTCTTCCTTTACCAAAATCCACAGCTCTCATTAGAAGGATCTCTCATACAGCTATGACTCCCTTAGTCCTTTCCTTTGGGCACTTTAGCTGAGGGCTAGTATTAGCTTCCTGCTATTGTCAGATCCTGAGGGCTTAACCCTACTCAGACTTGTATAAGTAGTCCCTTAAATCACTGCCTTTGAAAATCTGGGCCAGGTCCTTGACTGATACAAGAAAACTGCAATCTGAATATCATTCTGGTCATCTTATCTAAAGTCCTCATTAGCTTTCATAATTGTTAAGCTGATTGCCTTGATCTTTCTGAGTACATAGTCACAGTATCTTCATTTGATTAGCAAAAGAAAAGTTTTTTAAAAATAATGAAAAACAGTTAGGCAGGGATTTCTCAGAATACGAAAAGCAAAAACCATTAACAAATTGGAAAGATTAGACTTTATGCCTGTTGCTTTTCAAAATATAACTCTTAAGAAAATGGAAAGGAAAATACAGACTGTAAAAAAATATTTGCAAAGCATACATCTGATTTTAAAAAGAGATTTTTCTCCAGAATATAGAAAGAACACTTAGACCTCAAGAATAAGAATATTTTCTAAGAGAAAAAGAACTTTTAATTTAATGGTCAAATAAAATTTGAAGTAGGCAAAAGATATAAATAGATGAATGTAAAATAAACCAAGACAAATTCTAAATAAAATTACAAGAAGATACCACTACATACTCACTAGAATAGTCAAAATTTAAATGGCTGAAAATACTAAATACTGGCAAGAATGTGGGACACCTGGAGCTCTCATATCTTGGTGGAAATATAAAATGGTAAAACCACTTTAAAAAACAAGTTGGCAGGCTTCCCTGGTGGTCCAGTGGGTAAAGAGTCCACCTTGCAGTGCAAGGGGCACTGGTTCAATGCCTGGCCCGCGAAGATCCCACATGCTACGGAGTGGCTGGACCAATGTGTCCAATTACAAGCTAGTGCTCTCGGGCACATGTGCCCAGAGCCGGTGCTCTGCAACGAAAGAGGCCACTGCGATGGGAGGCCCATATAGGCCAAAGAATAAAGATGGATGAAAAATAAATAAATAAATAAACAATAAAAGAGGCAAAAAGAAAACCAAGTTGGCAGTTTCTTAAAAAGTTAATATAGGGCTTCCCTGGTAACTCAGTGCTAGAGTTTGCCTGCCATTGCAGGAGACACAGGTTCGATCCCTGATCTGGGAAGATCCCACATGCTGCGAAGCAACTGAGCCAGTGAGCCACAACTGTTGAGTGTGTGCTCTAGAGTCTCGGAGCTGCAACTATTGAGCCCATGTACCACAACTACTAAAGCCCGTGTGCCCTAGACCCCAAGCGCCACAACAAGAAAAGTCACTGCAACAAGAAGGTCCCACATGCTGCAGAGCAACTAAGCCCATGAACCACAATTACTGAGCCTGTGCTCTAAAGTATCAGAGCCACAACTGTTGAGCCCATGTGCTGCAACTACTAAAGCCCCTGTGCCCTAGAGCCCGAGTTTCACAACAAGAGAAGTCACCGCACCAAGAAGCCTGCTCACCTCAACTAGAGAGTAGCCCCCATTCCCTGCAACTAGAGAAGAGTCTGTGGCAGCAGTGAAAACACAGAATAGCCAAAAAGAAAGAAAGAAAAAAGTTCATATGCATTCAACACATGACTCAGCAATTTTACCTTTCTGCATTTATCCAAGAGAAATGCACTTGGGTCCATGCAAAGGCTTGTACTCAAATGGTCACAGCAACTCTAAGCATAATAGCCAACAACCGGAAACAACCCCAAACAACTGATCAGCAGGTGAAGGGATAAACAAATTGTGGTATATTCATACAATGCAATGTCACTTAACACCAAAATGGAATAAAGTGTTCATGTATGCAACATGGATGAATCTCAAAGTCATTATGCTGAGTTATAAAAGATGGACAAGAAAAAGGCACTGTGTGATTCTTTTTACATGAAAGTCTAGGGAGAACAAATCTAATCTACAGTGACAAAAGCTGATCAGTCATTGCCTAAGCTAGCGGTATGGAGAATGAGAGTAGAATGAACGGGATGGGCACAAGGAAATTCTTTGGGGAGATGGAGGTATTCTGCATATTGATTGAGGTGGTAGTTGCACAGGTGTGTACATCTATCTAAACTTGCTGAAATGCATACCTAAAATTTATGGATTTTATTGTTTGCAAACTATGCTTCAGAAAAGTTTATCAGGAAAAAAAAAAGTAGCACAGACTGTTGTGATCCCAGCATTCTCAGACAGTCCTCTTCACAAATCATTTATGGATTGCAATCACAGCTGTTCGACAGCAGCCTCTGCAACTGGATTATAGCCAGTAACACGCTCCCAGTTGGTGGAACATCAGTCATGCTGGAGAGGTCATATTTCAGCACTTGTTTGGGGGATTTGATGTATTGCCTGACCTTAAACAGGCTACTACCACCTGCAGTGGAATACTGCATTCTACAGATAAAGAACTAGAGACTGATCTACTATCTTCTTCTCTTACAGTTTAACATTAATATTTTTTCTCATCAGACAAAATACAAGGATGTAGGAAAGCTATGTAAGTTAAAGATTACAAATGAGAAAGTGTCTCCAGATTTAAAGGTGGCTGATTACCTCCAAGACAAGTCATACCAGAGACAAGTTCCAAATTTCAATAAGAAACAGCTATAACTCAAGCTCTGTCTCTAATTGAGCTTTAGCAATGTACACAAGAAAATAATTAGCAGTTCTTGAGACAAATCTGTTGCAAGAGCTCCCGACTTTCCCCTTGCTGTACTCAGCAAATAAGCATCATCCAGAGCCAACAATTTGACTAAACAGGCTTTATTTTAGTTTTTTTTCAGAACTCTAAGCATAATAGCCAACAACCGGAAACAACCCCAAACAACTGATCAGCAGGTGAAGGGATAAACAAATTGTGGTATATTCATACAATGCAATGTCACTTAACACCAAAATGGAATAAAGTGTTCATGTATGCAACATGGATGAATCTCAAAGTCATTATGCTGAGTTATAAAAGATGGACAAGAAAAAGGCACTGTGTGATTCTTTTTACATGAAAGTCTAGGAGAACAAATCTAATCTACAGTGACAAAAGCTGATCAGTCATTGCCTAAGCTAGCGGTATGGAGAATGAGAGTAGAATGAACGGGATGGGCACAAGGAAATTCTTTGGGGAGATGGAGGTATTCTGCATATTGATTGAGGTGGTAGTTGCACAGGTGTGTACATCTATCTAAACTTGCTGAAATGCATACCTAAAATTTATGGATTTTATTGTTTGCAAACTATGCTTCAGAAAAGTTTATCAGGAAAAAAAAAAGTAGCACAGACTGTTGTGATCCCAGCATTCTCAGACAGTCCTCTTCACAAATCATTTATGGATTGCAATCACAGCTGTTCGACAGCAGCCTCTGCAACTGGATTATAGCCAGTAACACGCTCCCAGTTGGTGGAACATCAGTCATGCTGGAGAGGTCATATTTCAGCACTTGTTTGGGGGATTTGATGTATTGCCTGACCTTAAACAGGCTACTACCACCTGCAGTGGAATACTGCATTCTACAGATAAAGAACTAGAGACTGATCTACTATCTTCTTCTCTTACAGTTTAACATTAATATTTTTTCTCATCAGACAAAATACAAGGATGTAGGAAAGCTATGTAAGTTAAAGATTACAAATGAGAAAGTGTCTCCAGATTTAAAGGTGGCTGATTACCTCCAAGACAAGTCATACCAGAGACAAGTTCCAAATTTCAATAAGAAACAGCTATAACTCAAGCTCTGTCTCTAATTGAGCTTTAGCAATGTACACAAGAAAATAATTAGCAGTTCTTGAGACAAATCTGTTGCAAGAGCTCCCGACTTTCCCCTTGCTGTACTCAGCAAATAAGCATCATCCAGAGCCAACAATTTGACTAAACAGGCTTTATTTTTTAGTTATTACCATTTTATCCTTTCAGAGGTGAAGTGATGAAGCAAAAATCTCTGCTAAATAGACCATAAAATCTGTCACTAGTTCAAGAATTAGACACATAAACAACCTAGACAACATTATCTAGTTTTTTTAGAAACTTACATGAGATTTGGCCTGGAGTCAAGAAAGTGATATTAAATTGTCATAGCATGAGGCCTTTGGGAGAATGGCATTGAAAAGAAGGCTGGCAGAGAGCTGATTAAATGCATAATATAGATTTAACTTCCCTAGAACCCAAACACCTGAAAATTCAAATAACAGAATCTTTTGCTTTATTATTCAAAAGATGTCTGATATTCACACTAAAAAGAAAAAGGTGTTTCTAAGCATTAGTATAAACATTGAATATATTTACCACTGTCTAGTTCTTTGAGAAGATGCTTATGATAATAACTCTCCATAAACCAGGATATTCAATTTATTAATCTAGGAGCTCATTACAAAAAGATGCTATATAACTTTCATTTCATCCCAATACCTAGCACAGTGCCAAGCACAAAATGTGCATTCAGTGAATTTTAATTGAAATAAAATGAAAACATGCAATATGGTTCAATCTATTTAAAAAAGAAAAGAACTCCATACACACACACACACACACACACATATATATATATATATATTCATATATTTATAGTAACAAAAAAATATGGCAAGATTCATGCCGCACTTTTACAAAAAAGTACCTCATGGATTTGAGGCAATAGGGGGAGAATTTAACATTTCCTTTAAAACACAGCACAGTAGTCAAGATCTTAGGAGTCAGACTAGGTTCAAATCCCAGCCCTACCACTTTTCATATGTGTCATTGGGCAAGTTCTTACCCTCTGTGTACCTCCTCCTCTCAACTATGGGAGGAAATCATAAGGCTTCCAATCTCACAAGGTTCAGATGTAGATTACATGAATCTTCAGATAATATAATACATTTCAGAGTCTCTAATTGAGCTTTAGCAATGTACACAAGAAAATAATTAGCAGTTCTTGAGACAAATCTGTTGCAAGAGCTCCCGACTTTCCCCTTGCTGTACTCAGCAAATAAGCATCATCCAGAGCCAACAATTTGACTAAACAGGCTTTATTTTTTAGTTATTACCATTTTATCCTTTCAGAGGTGAAGTGATGAAGCAAAAATCTCTGCTAAATAGACCATAAAATCTGTCACTAGTTCAAGAATTAGACACATAAACAACCTAGACAACATTATCTAGTTTTTTTAGAAACTTACATGAGATTTGGCCTGGAGTCAAGAAAGTGATATTAAATTGTCATAGCATGAGGCCTTTGGGAGAATGGCATTGAAAAGAAGGCTGGCAGAGAGCTGATTAAATGCATAATATAGATTTAACTTCCCTAGAACCCAAACACCTGAAAATTCAAATAACAGAATCTTTTGCTTTATTATTCAAAAGATGTCTGATATTCACACTAAAAAGAAAAAGGTGTTTCTAAGCATTAGTATAAACATTGAATATATTTACCACTGTCTAGTTCTTTGAGAAGATGCTTATGATAATAACTCTCCATAAACCAGGATATTCAATTTATTAATCTAGGAGCTCATTACAAAAAGATGCTATATAACTTTCATTTCATCCCAATACCTAGCACAGTGCCAAGCACAAAATGTGCATTCAGTGAATTTTAATTGAAATAAAATGAAAACATGCAATATGGTTCAATCTATTTAAAAAAGAAAAGAACTCCATACACACACACACACACACACACATATATATATATATATATATTCATATATTTATAGTAACAAAAAAATATGGCAAGATTCATGCCGCACTTTTACAAAAAAGTACCTCATGGATTTGAGGCAATAGGGGGAGAATTTAACATTTCCTTTAAAACACAGCACAGTAGTCAAGATCTTAGGAGTCAGACTAGGTTCAAATCCCAGCCCTACCACTTTTCATATGTGTCATTGGGCAAGTTCTTACCCTCTGTGTACCTCCTCCTCTCAACTATGGGAGGAAATCATAAGGCTTCCAATCTCACAAGGTTCAGATGTAGATTACATGAATCTTCAGATAATATAATACATTTCAGAGTGGCTCAGATGATATAGAATATGCCTGCCAATGTAGGAGACCCAGGCTCAACTCCTGGATTGGAAAAATCCCCTAGAGAAAAGAATGGCAACCCACTCCAGTACTCCTGACTGAAAAACCCCATGGACAGAAGTCGGCTACAGTCCATGGGGTCACAAAGAGTTGGACATGACTGAGTGACTAACACACTTTCAGAGTGCTTGACACTTAGCAACTACTTGATTAATGTTAGTTATCATTAGTATTTTGCTTGATCTGTTACAGTGGTAAGAAATAAAAGCTTAAAGTGGTTCATTTTCAAGGACAACTAGCCTAGAGTGACAGCCTGCTGATGTAACAGCCATCCGGATAATTACACGTGAAAATCCAGACAAAGGGAGAGTGGCATGCCGATAATTTTCACATGGTCTCATTCTATTGGTGAATTCAAAACATAAGAAGGGGAAGAAGTGTGTTGCTTCCAGGCTTCTCTGTCCATGGAATTCTCCCTGCAAAAATACTGGAGTGGGTAGCTGTTTCCTTCTCTAGGGAATCTTTCCAACCCAGAGACTGAACCCAGGTCTCCTGCATTGCAGGTAGATTCTTTACTGCCTGAATCACAAGGGAAGCCCAAGAATACTGGAGTGTAGCCTATCCCTTCTCCAGGGGATGTTCCTGACCCAGGAATTGGACCAGGGTCTCCTGCATTGAAGGTGGATTCTTTACCAGCTGAGCTACGAGGGAAACTCATGCCAAAGAAGGGTAATGCCAAAGAACGTTCAAATTACCACAGATTTACACTCATTTCACATGCCAGCAAGATGTATAACTTCCAGATGTATAAGCTGGATGTAGATTTAGAAAAAATTAGAGGAACCAGAGATCAAATTGCCAACATCCATTAGATCATAGAAAAGCAAGAGAATTCCAGAAAAACATCTACATCTGCTTAACTAACTACACCAAAGCCTTTGACTGTGTGGATCAAAACTGTAGAAAATTCTTAAAGAACTGAGAATACCAGACCACCTTACCTGCCTCCTGAGAAACCTGTATGTGGGTCCAGAAGCAACAGTTAGAATGGAACATGGAACAACAGACTGGTTCCAAATTGGGAAAGGAGTACATTGTCACTCTACTTATTTAACTTATATGCAGAGTACATCATGTGAGTGCTGGGCTGAATAAAGCACAAGCTGGAATAAAGATTTCCAGGACAAATATAAATAAACTCAGATATGCAGATGATACCACCCTTATGGTAGATAATGAAGAGGAACTAAACAGCCTCTTGATAAAGGTGAAAGAAGAGAGTGAAAAAGCTGGCTTAAGACTTGACATTCAAAAATGAAGATAATGGCTTCCAGCCCCATCCCTTCATGGCAAATAGATGGGCAAACAATGGAAACCAGGACAGATTTTATTTTCCTGGGCTCCAAAATCACTGTGGATGGTGACTGCAGCCATAAAATTAAGACGCTTGTTCCTTGAAAGAAAAGCTATGACAAACCTAGATAGCATATTTAAAAGCAGAGGGATCACTTTTCTGGCAAAAGTTCATAAGGCAAAGCTATGGTTTCCCCAGTAGTCATCTATGGATGTGAAAGCTGGAGCATAAAGAAGGCTGAGCGCAGAATTGATGCATTTAAACTGTGGGGTTGGAGAAGTCTCTTGAGAGAACCCTTGAGAGTCTCTTAGACTGCATGGAGATCAAACCAGTCAATCCTAAAGGAAATCAACCCTGAATATTCATTGGAAGGAACACCGCTAAAACTAAAGCTCCAATACTTTGGCCACCTGATGCAAAGAGCCAACTCATTGGAAAAGACCCTGCTGCTGGGAAAGACTGAAGGCAGGAAAAGAAGGGGAGGACAGAGGACAAGATGACTGGATGGCATCACTGACTCAACAGACATGAGTTTGAGCAAACTCCAGGAGATGGTGAAGTATAGGCAAGCCTAGTAGGCTGCAGTCAATGGGGTTGCAAAGAGTTGGACAGGACTGAGTGACTGAACAACTCAACCAATGAGGAACTAGGGGAGGGACTTGCATGCAAATTTAAAAAACCCATTGTAATGACTCTGGGTGTGTCTACCTACCAGACACCCAATTTTATAAGACCATCATTAAAGCCTCCTTCCTGTTGCACCTCGTGTCTTCAAGTACATTCCTTGGGTTTGGGCCTGTGGGCTTTATTTCCCACACAGTGATCAAGGAGTACTTTGGAAATAAAGGAAAAATATATCACAGCAAAAATAACTTAAAGGAACCAAGGTATAATGTCAACACAAGAAAAAGGGAGAAGAAGGAAGAAAATGAGGCAAATGGGGAGGAGGAGAAAAATAGTCATTGATTTCATCCTGAAGAAATCTTGCCTTTAGTCCTCCGACTTACTCCAAGAATGGGCTAATTGTTCCATGATTCCTACACAGCTGTCATCTTGGATTCTTTTTCTCATCTTCATATTTCAGACTTTTGCTTATGATGTTCAATCACATTTTCCTGGGTCCAAGATTTTCACCTCTCTTCATATCATCTCATTTTTGTAGGTCATATTCACCGTTATCCTTTTAAGAAAGAGTGTGTGGCAGTTAAGTTTTTGAGATACAGCATGTCTAAAAAGGTCTTTATTATGGTCTCATACTAAATTATGATTGTTTGATTAGGTGTAAAATTCTACAGTGGAAATTATATTCCTTCAGAATTTTAAGACATTGCTCCATTGTCTTTTAGCTTCTGGCAGTCCTATAGAGAAGTCTGATACCATTTGATTCTTAGTCTTTTGTTTCAAACTTGAGTTTTCTCTCTGTAAGCTTCTTGGATCTTTTCTGTGTCCTTCGTGCTCTGAAAGTTCAGTGACTTAGTGCTTTTGTCCCTTGTGTTAGACACTAAGTGGATACTTCTGGTCTGCCAACTGTGTCCTTTAGTTCCAGATCTTCATAAATTATTTCTTTGATAAACAGCTCCTCCTTCCTGTTTTTCCTGCAGTATTTCTTTGGAATATTATTTGTTTTTGTAGTTGTTGTTTTCCATTGTTACCTATTGTCTTACTTCAGATATAAAGTATTCTCCTAGATTTTTGAGGATATTAATAGAAGGGGTTGTTTTTTCCTCCAGTTTTCTTCTTCCTGCATCTCCTGTTTTCTCCAATTAATCTGTTTATTTTTTAGCTTCTATCTTTCATATTAAAGGCTGTCCTCAAATGCCTGGCAATCCTTCTCTGTCTATTCTTATTTAAAAGTGGGGTACTACAAGTTGACTGGATGGGCCTGTTGATTATGAGTTTTTCTGGAAGTTGATATGGCTAGGTCGTGTCACTGGAGACTCACTAGCGTCAATATCTCTAGGTCTTCTCTCTTGATGCTGTTACAGTCTCCAGGGAATTACCTTACATTTCCTACCCCAAAGAAGCTTGAATTTGGGGGGCTAGCAGGGAAAGAAAACCAATGCTCTCAGCACTCAGTATATAAAACTCTAATTGATCACCTTGATTTTTGGTACAGCAACAACCTACAACAGTTACTGCTAGCCCCGGCCAGAATCCCATTGTTTCAAATAAATCACTGGTCTTTTTCTGGGATGGGGATGACTGGGAAAGACAATTAGGGTTCTAATTGCCCCAAAACAACTTACAAAGTTTCCTTTAACCCTGCCATCATCCCTACTTTTTGATGTACTTTGTGCCTCCAAATTTCTTGTCCATTGAGTTGCTTGGAAATTTTTTAAAAATGGCTGTATCAGTTCACATTCCCACCAACAGTGCAAGACGGTTCCCCTTTCTCCACAACCCTCCTCCTGCATTTATTGTTTGCAGACTTTTTGATGATGGCCATTAGGACTGATGTTAAGTGATATCTCACTGTAGTTTTGATTTGCATTTCTCTAACAATGAGCAATGTTGAACTTCTCTTCATGTGTTTGTTGGCCATCTGTATGTCTTCTTTGGAGAGATGTCTGTTTAGGTCTTTTTCCTATTTTTTGATTGGGTTGTTCTTTTTTTGGTGTTGAGTTGTCTGAGTTGCTTATATACTTTGGACATTAATTCTTTGTCTGTTATTTCATTTGCTATTATTTTCTCCCATTCTGAAGATTGTCTTTTTACCTTGTTTATAGTTTATTTTGCTGTGCAAAAGCTTTTAAGTTTAATTAGGTCCCACTTGTCTATTTTTGGCTTTATTTCCTTTACTGTAGAAGGCGGTAAATCAGTTCTAATGAGGTGGATGAATCTAGAACCTATTATACAGAGTGAGGTATGTCAGAGAGAGAAAGAAATATTGTATACTGACACATGTATGTGGAATCTGGAAAGATGGTGCTGATAAATGAATATGCAGAGCAGCAATGGGGACTTGGACACGGAGAACAGTCTTACAGACACTGGGGTGAGGGAGGGGAATATGCTGTGGGACTAGGGGATCGCAAACAGGGGCTCTGCGGCGACCTGGCGGGGTGGGCTGGGACAGGGGTTGGGGGAAGGTTCGGTGGAGGTGGACATATGTACACCTATGGCAGATTTGGGTCAATGTGTGCAGTAAACAACAAAACCCTGTAAAAATAATAATAATAATAAATAACATTTGTATGAAAAAAGAAGCAATGCTCTTAGGATCTTTTTTTTTTTTTTTTTTACTTTAGGATCTTTTTTGGCTCTTAGCTTACAGTTTAGTTTTTTCAGGGATGTACTAAATAAGTTATCATTTATTACATACTGTCCAACTTGTAGTTTTCTCCTTTTCCTGTTTTGCATGGGGTTTTTACCTTCTAAAACATAATACCTTGACTGCCATTTTAGTAGCATTTCATAAGACATAAAGGCATGTTCCCAATCTACTTTTCATTCAGAAATCACCAACAAAATTATTTTCAAAGGAAAAAACTTTAATAACAGGATTCAGTGATGGACTGTCTATGACAGGTGAGGAATGGAAGAATTCAGGTATAATTTCAAGACTTCAAGACTGGGTGATCACAAAAATCTGGTATGATTTACAGAGATGGAGAAAATCTGAAAGAGAAGAGATGGGGTGAGATGATAGCATGTGGTTCTGTTGGGTTTAGACATATTGAAACTGAAGCAATGGGAAACATTCAGATGGAGATGTTACATAGGCAACTGGAAATTCAGTCATGGAGCACGAGTAAGGGTGAAGGCTGGATACATATATTTGGGAATAAACTATACTTAAGTCTATTAAGCTAAGTAAGAGTAGGGAAATATTGAAGTACTTCGAATAGCAGGACAAAAGCCTAGCCTTGAAGAATATAAAATAACAGGGAAGAGGAAAAGAAAGGAAGCTATTTCACTGGAGGAAAAAAATCAGAGATACGGTTAGAAACAGAAAATAATCAGTGTTCTGGTTCTAAAGTGAAACCCAGTAACAGTATGTAAGCTTGGACAGATACCAGGCCAAGAAGTGGTTGAGTTCAGACAGAAATTCAGGATACAGTCAGAGGCCAAAAACGGTCTGTAGGGTATTAACTAAAACTAAAGAATATGGACTCCAGTGGAGCCTGTGACTCTAGTACATGAGACTATGGGGAAAAGGATAGGTGAGAGCAGAATCCTATAAATCAAAGTGAGAGCAGAAGCCAAAATCTGGTGAGTCCATCCACGCCTGTGTGTTGGGAGGAGAGAAGAGCAGTGACTGGTGGAGATTCTAACTGGTAGGGACCCAGTGTCTCAGAGCTACAGCTACAGGGTTCAAAGACTCAGACATGGGTGAAGTCACTGAGTCAGAAAAGGAAACACAAGCTCAGGAACTCAGACAATGAGTTAGCACAGTCAGAGGTGGGGCAATGGCAGACGCAGCTTAGTCAGGTGAATCTTAAACTGCTGAAGTAGAATCTGAATAGCCTCCCTGCTAGAGACATGCCTTAATCACAGATTTGAGCTGAGCTAAAAAATGACACATAAAATAAGGACAATTTATCTATTATAATTTAATATCTTATAACCCAGCAAATCTATCCTGGCATTTACACTAGAAAAATACGTCTCTGTCCAAAGAAGCATATTCAAGAATAAAAATTATTGGAAAAACTTTAATAACAGGATTCAGTGATGGACTGTCTATGACAGGTGAGGAATGGAAGAATTCAGGTATAATTTCAAGACTTCAAGACTGGGTGATCACAAAAATCTGGTATGATTTACAGAGATGGAGAAAATCTGAAAGAGAAGAGATGGGGTGAGATGATAGCATGTGGTTCTGTTGGGTTTAGACATATTGAAACTGAAGCAATGGGAAACATTCAGATGGAGATGTTACATAGGCAACTGGAAATTCAGTCATGGAGCACGAGTAAGGGTGAAGGCTGGATACATATATTTGGGAATAAACTATACTTAAGTCTATTAAGCTAAGTAAGAGTAGGGAAATATTGAAGTACTTCGAATAGCAGGACAAAAGCCTAGCCTTGAAGAATATAAAATAACAGGGAAGAGGAAAAGAAAGGAAGCTATTTCACTGGAGGAAAAAAATCAGAGATACGGTTAGAAACAGAAAATAATCAGTGTTCTGGTTCTAAAGTGAAACCCAGTAACAGTATGTAAGCTTGGACAGATACCAGGCCAAGAAGTGGTTGAGTTCAGACAGAAATTCAGGATACAGTCAGAGGCCAAAAACGGTCTGTAGGGTATTAACTAAAACTAAAGAATATGGACTCCAGTGGAGCCTGTGACTCTAGTACATGAGACTATGGGGAAAAGGATAGGTGAGAGCAGAATCCTATAAATCAAAGTGAGAGCAGAAGCCAAAATCTGGTGAGTCCATCCACGCCTGTGTGTTGGGAGGAGAGAAGAGCAGTGACTGGTGGAGATTCTAACTGGTAGGGACCCAGTGTCTCAGAGCTACAGCTACAGGGTTCAAAGACTCAGACATGGGTGAAGTCACTGAGTCAGAAAAGGAAACACAAGCTCAGGAACTCAGACAATGAGTTAGCACAGTCAGAGGTGGGGCAATGGCAGACGCAGCTTAGTCAGGTGAATCTTAAACTGCTGAAGTAGAATCTGAATAGCCTCCCTGCTAGAGACATGCCTTAATCACAGATTTGAGCTGAGCTAAAAAATGACACATAAAATAAGGACAATTTATCTATTATAATTTAATATCTTATAACCCAGCAAATCTATCCTGGCATTTACACTAGAAAAATACGTCTCTGTCCAAAGAAGCATATTCAAGGATCATTACTAAAACATTATTTGCAATCACTATTTACAGTAGCCAAAACATGGAAACAACCTAAATGTCCACTGACAGAAGAATGGATAAAGAAGAGATGGTCCATATATACAATCGAATATTGCTCAGTCATAAAAAAGGATGAAATAGGGCTTCCCCTATTGTCCAGTGGGTAAGGACACCGCCTTGCAGTGCAAGGGACACCGGTTCGATCCCTGGCCTGGGAAGATCCCACGTGCCACGGAGCAGCTGGACTGTGTCCAATTACCTAGCCGGAGCTCTGGCACGCATGCGCCCAGAGCTGGCGCTCTGCAATGACAGAGGCCACCGCAATGGGAGGCCCACAGGAGCCAAAGAACAAAGACGGATGAAGATAGAGTAATGAAAAACCAATAAAAGTGGCCCGCCCATTCCCCTCCCTCCCCACCCCACCCCCCAAAAAGATAAATAAATAAAAAATTTTTTAAAAAAGGATGAAATAATGCAGCAACATGATGGGCCTAGAGATTATCATATTAAGTGAACCAAGCCAGACATAGAAAGACAGGTATCATTTGATATTGCTTATATGTAGAATCTTTAAAAAAAAAAAAAAAAAGATACAAATGAACTTATTTGTAAAACAGAAAGAGACTTATAGGTATAGAAAATAAGCCTATGATTACCAAAAGTGAAAGTGGGAGCAGGACATAAATTAGGAGGTTAGGATTAACATATACACACTACTATATTTAAATAGATAAACATCAAGGACCCACTGTATAGCACAGGGAACCATATTCAATATTCTGTAATAACCTATAAAGAATGTAAAATAGAAAATATGTATTTATATATGTAACTGAATCACTGTGCTATATACCTGAAACACGACATTGTAGATCAACTATTGTGCTCAAATTTTTTTTTTTTCAGCCATGCTGTGTAGCAGGTCAGCTCTTAGTACCCTGACCAGGAATTAAACCTGCAACCCTGCACTGGATGCTTGGAAGTGCAGAATCTCAATCACCTGACTGTGAGAACCCAACTCTACTTCAATTTTTTAAATTAATTAAAGGGAATTGGGGGGGCTTCCCTGGTGGTCCAGTGGGTAAGGACATTGCCTTGCAGTGCAAAGGGCGCCAATTCAATCCCTGGCCTGGGAAGATCCCATGTGCCGCTGAGCAGCTGAACCAAAGTGTCCAACTACCGAGCCGGAGCTCTGGAGCACATGCGCCCAGAGCCGGTGCTCTGCGACAACAGAGGCCACTGCAATGGGAGGCCCACACAGGCCAAAGAACAAAGATGGAAATAAATGAAAGACCAGTAGAAGCGGCCAAAAAAATAAAAGGAAAAAAAGTCAAAAAAAAGGGTAGGGTGGAACTGGGTCTAAATTAGGGAAAAAACATTGTTTGCAATCAAAGAGTATGTTCATCAATAAAGAAATAATTAAGTATATGTACCTATGCTGATTATATAATGGCTTCCCTAGTGGCACAGTGGTAAAGAATCTGCCTACAATTCAGGAGGCGTGGGTTTGATCCCTGGGTCAGGAAGATCCCCTGGAGAGGGCATGGCAACCCACTCCAGTATTCTTGTCTGGAGAATCCTATGGACAGAGGAGCCTGGCTGACTATAGTCTATGGGGTCTCAAAGAGTCAGACATGACTAACACCCACTATCCATACTGAAATAATACCCAGCAACTAAAAATAATGATGCAGTTCTTAGTGACTGTTGTGGGACAGTCTCAATGATTTTTTTGTGTGGAGGTAAAAACATGGCACAACACTCCATAAGAAAAAAAAAAAGTGGCACAAGATTATGAACTATATGAAATTGTTGATGTTTTTGAGAGAGAGAAAGAGATCTGCCAAACAAAGGGTGCTGCAGGGATGACACCTGTCTTAGCAGATCGTTGCATGCTGACCCAGTACACACTGCAGAGATGCTGAATCAGGGAAGAAGTAAGGAAAGGCCAACGGATTGGGGTCAACAGTCATCACTGATCTACAAGTTGAGGTGAGAAAAAGACTGCAGCAGGAGGGAGACAATGGGTAATTACTGGGAGTGGTTTCTACACCATCTAACTTTTAAGACAAAAGAGGAATACTAAAGTTCGCATAGATAGAAAGGTGCAATGAAGAATTTTTACACTAAGGGCAATCTGGGCACATGTGAAGTTAGAAGGGGAAAGCCCTTGGAAGCAGAGCAACTGCAGATATTGTGGAGAGCACAGGGCCAGAGGGCAGTGGGTTTGTTGGAAGTTAGGGTCTGAACGGAACCTCAGAACCACCTTGTTACCTTATTTTATACTTTAGGAAACTGGGGTGTCCTCGTCAGTAATCTTGGGGAAAGGATTGGAGATGGGAGTAAAGGTTACAACTTAAAGGCCGGGAGGGAGACAGCACAGATCACCTGTGGGAAGGCAGTGATCCTTCAGCTTTCCAGGTAGGGACCCTGCCACGGTCCCCATGGCACACTCTCCCCTACATCCACCTTGGGTTTTAAAACGGCTTCTGCATCGAAGATTTTCTCCAAATGAAAAACAGTGTTTGCAATCAAAGAGTATGTTCATCAATAAAGAAATAATTAAGTATATGTACCTATGCTGATTATATAATGGCTTCCCTAGTGGCACAGTGGTAAAGAATCTGCCTACAATTCAGGAGGCGTGGGTTTGATCCCTGGGTCAGGAAGATCCCCTGGAGACGGCATGGCAACCCACTCCAGTATTCTTGTCTGGAGAATCCTATGGACAGAGGAGCCTGGCTGACTATAGTCTATGGGGTCTCAAAGAGTCAGACATGACTAACACCCACTATCCATACTGAAATAATACCCAGCAACTAAAAATAATGATGCAGTTCTTAGTGACTGTTGTGGGACAGTCTCAATGATTTTTTTGTGTGGAGGTAAAAACATGGCACAACACTCCATAAGAAAAAAAAAAAGTGGCACAAGATTATGAACTATATGAAATTGTTGATGTTTTTGAGAGAGAGAAAGAGATCTGCCAAACAAAGGGTGCTGCAGGGATGACACCTGTCTTAGCAGATCGTTGCATGCTGACCCAGTACACACTGCAGAGATGCTGAATCAGGGAAGAAGTAAGGAAAGGCCAACGGATTGGGGTCAACAGTCATCACTGATCTACAAGTTGAGGTGAGAAAAAGACTGCAGCAGGAGGGAGACAATGGGTAATTACTGGGAGTGGTTTCTACACCATCTAACTTTTAAGACAAAGAGGAATACTAAAGTTCGCATAGATAGAAAGGTGCAATGAAGAATTTTTACACTAAGGGCAATCTGGGCACATGTGAAGTTAGAAGGGGAAAGCCCTTGGAAGCAGAGCAACTGCAGATATTGTGGAGAGCACAGGGCCAGAGGGCAGTGGGTTTGTTGGAAGTTAGGGTCTGAACGGAACCTCAGAACCACCTTGTTACCTTATTTTATACTTTAGGAAACTGGGGTGTCCTCGTCAGTAATCTTGGGGAAAGGATTGGAGATGGGAGTAAAGGTTACAACTTAAAGGCCGGGAGGGAGACAGCACAGATCACCTGTGGGAAGGCAGTGATCCTTCAGCTTTCCAGGTAGGGACCCTGCCACGGTCCCCATGGCACACTCTCCCCTACATCCACCTTGGGTTTTAAAAAAAACGGCTTCTGCATCGAAGATTTTCTCCAAATGAAAAAACTCAAAATGCTTCATTGGAGTCATCACAATGTACATGACAATAGAGACAATTACAGATCAACAGCTGCAAGACCCAAAATGGTCACTGCTTTCTTCTTTGTGCCTATAATAAAGCTCATTAGGAGCTTAATGAGAATTTAATTTTTTTTTCCTTTATGTGAATCTGAAGACATAGAACTAATTAAAAAACCCCGAATATTCTCCCTGAGCCTAGGGCAGAAGAGATGGGAAGTCTGGTAAAATATCCATCCTTCCAAGAAACACAGGAGCCTATTAAATGGAAGGTTCTGGATTAAATATGTAGACAGTGGGGGTGAGAGATGGTACAAAGGTAAGTATAGGGTTGAACTGCTCCTCTTCATGAATTTATGATTCACTACCTGGTAGGAGACAGAGAGGGGCTTCCCTGGTGGCTCAGATGGTAAAGAATCTGCCTGCATTGCAGGAGATCCAGGTTCCTACTCACTCCAGTACCTTGCCTGGAGACTTCCATGGACAGAGGAGCATGGCAGGCTATAGTCTATAGGGTCACAAAGAGTCAGACACGACTGAAGTGATTGAGCATGCATGCACAGGAGACAGCAAGGGTTCTAGATTAGCTGAAGTGCTTGAATTCATACCCCAGTGAACCCACACCATGGACTCTGGGTCAGCCACTTCCTCACAGTTAAAATGGAGATAGTTATAGGACAGTCATTATCATGTTGTTGTAAGAAATAAAATAATGCATGTAAGAAGTTTCAAAGTCTCTAGCACATAATTGGAGCTCATTATATGTTAGTTATTTTTATAAATAACCAAAAGCCAATAAGAATCACATTAATCATGGTATATGTAAAGACTGTTACCTTATTTTATACTTTAGGAAACTGGGGTGTCCTCGTCAGTAATCTTGGGGAAAGGATTGGAGATGGGAGTAAAGGTTACAACTTAAAGGCCGGGAGGGAGACAGCACAGATCACCTGTGGGAAGGCAGTGATCCTTCAGCTTTCCAGGTAGGGACCCTGCCACGGTCCCCATGGCACACTCTCCCCTACATCCACCTTGGGTTTTAAAAAAAACGGCTTCTGCATCGAAGATTTTCTCCAAATGAAAAAACTCAAAATGCTTCATTGGAGTCATCACAATGTACATGACAATAGAGACAATTACAGATCAACAGCTGCAAGACCCAAAATGGTCACTGCTTTCTTCTTTGTGCCTATAATAAAGCTCATTAGGAGCTTAATGAGAATTTAATTTTTTTTTCCTTTATGTGAATCTGAAGACATAGAACTAATTAAAAACCCAGAATATTCTCCCTGAGCCTAGGGCAGAAGAGATGGGAAGTCTGGTAAAATATCCATCCTTCCAAGAAACACAGGAGCCTATTAAATGGAAGGTTCTGGATTAAATATGTAGACAGTGGGGGTGAGAGATGGTACAAAGGTAAGTATAGGGTTGAACTGCTCCTCTTCATGAATTTATGATTCACTACCTGGTAGGAGACAGAGAGGGGCTTCCCTGGTGGCTCAGATGGTAAAGAATCTGCCTGCATTGCAGGAGATCCAGGTTCCTACTCACTCCAGTACCTTGCCTGGAGACTTCCATGGACAGAGGAGCATGGCAGGCTATAGTCTATAGGGTCACAAAGAGTCAGACACGACTGAAGTGATTGAGCATGCATGCACAGGAGACAGCAAGGGTTCTAGATTAGCTGAAGTGCTTGAATTCATACCCCAGTGAACCCACACCATGGACTCTGGGTCAGCCACTTCCTCACAGTTAAAATGGAGATAGTTATAGGACAGTCATTATCATGTTGTTGTAAGAAATAAAATAATGCATGTAAGAAGTTTCAAAGTCTCTAGCACATAATTGGAGCTCATTATATGTTAGTTATTTTTATAAATAACCAAAAGCCAATAAGAATCACATTAATCATGGTATTTGTAAAGACTAAATTCAGTGTTTTTAATAGGAATATACTTTGAAGGGGTTTGGTCGCCTGTAAGATTAGAAATTTCAGAAAAGATTTGACAAGAATGACAGATAGCTGTAAGTCCTCCCCAGATAAGGATGACTCGTCTCTGCACTGCTTCCTGAAACCCAGCCTTTCTCTAGATTGCTACATGTGCTAGACCCACTGCATCTTGGAGCTGGCCACTCTCTGCTCTGGGTCAGACTTCGTGGCCTTGTTTTCTAGGGTCCTGTCCCTCCTCATGTAAAAGCAGTCTTCCTGGATCTTAATCTTCTAATAGCCAACTTCCCAGCTCCTCCGCCTACACGGCTGCCTATGCCAGTTTTCCACTGTTTGCACTGCATCCTTATTTGGCCTTAAAATTTTCTTCTCTTCCTTAAAAACTTGCTTCTCTCACAGGCTCTTTTCTTGCCCTCCAGTAACAAAATAAGACGAGAAATGTGACCAACAGTCTGGGCAACTACTCTCCTCTCTTGGTGATCTTCCCATGCATTCTTTGCTGGTCTGGCAAGATATGGGGTGAGGGGAAGTGTGTTAGGAGACCCCTCTAGGTGGGTAGCCCAGAATTCACCTGTTCTAAACCCCTGTTCTTCCTCTCTAGGGCAAACTCCATTATTACTGTTTGCATCTCACTTTTTCAGAGTAGAGAGGCCCACTTTTCCCTGGACCTAGATGTCAACGAACTGCAGTGACGGTGCAGGGAGATGACAGATATTGCCAGAGGGGACTGCCTCCAGGCCCCCAAGGGAACAGCCTTGGGCTCTCCTTGTAGAGTTCCAGCCCCCAGGACACATCTGTATGTTGCAGGGCCACTTAACCAGGCCAGGCGGGGTGTTAATGAGAGCCAAGTGCATGGGAGTGTCATCAAATCAGTCAGTAATTTGGAGTCTATTCTGGGGCTCTACCATGTCTGTTGTATAATAGACTCATTTGACATAATTGGAAGCTGGCAATTTTTTTGACTTATTTGGTACCTGTGGCGGCTGGCATGAGAGACAAAGAGGGGCCCAGTATCATGGGCAATGAATCTGGGCAAGTGCAGGAAAGGTGGAAGCTGCCTCCTACCCCTTGGCAAGCCCTGGAATGATGGCACAAAGCATGCTCGTATCCCCTGCCCCATGCCAACATCTGCCATCCTGACCTCCTGGGGCTCAACCTCTGAAGCCCTGAAGGGCTTAACTGTCGTCTTGACCAGGACCTGAAAAGATCAGACCCTGAATAGTCATTGGAAGGACTGATGCTGAAGCTACAATACTTTGGTCACCTGATGCAAAGAGACAACTCATTGGAAAAGACCCTGAGGCTGGGAAAAATAGAAGGCAGAAGAAGGGGACAACAGAGGACAAGATGGTTGGATGGCATCACTGAGTCAATGGACATGAGTTTGAGCAAGCTCCGATGGATGGTGAAGCCTGGTGTGCCACAGTCCATGGGGTCACAAAGAATCAGACACGACCGAGCAACTGAACTGAACTGAGAGAAGTGAAGAGGGGTACAGCCTGCTTCTTCCGTTTTCTTTCTTTTGAGCTTTTTATTTTGATTGGAGTATAGCCCATTAACAGTGTTGTGATAACTTCAGGTGAACAGTGAAGGGACTCATCCACACATAAACATGTATCCATTCTCCCCTAAATTCCCCTCCCAACCAGGGTGCCACATAACATTCAGCAGAATTCCATGTATTGTACAGTAGGTCCTTGTTGATCATCCATTTTAAATACAGCAGTGTGTACATATGGATGACCTGGAAAGTGTCACTGAGTGAAATAAGACAGAAAAGGAGAACTATTGTATGGCCCCTCTTATATGTGGAGTCAGCTCCATTTCTTTTAAACAAAGCCCTGGCGGACCCCTTGGGCTCTCCTTGGGGTAGGGGGTTCCAGAGTTCCAGCCCCAGGACACATCTGTATGTTGCAGGGCCACTTAACCAGGCCAGGCGGGTGTTAATGAGAGCCAAGTGCATGGGAGTGTCATCAAATCAGTCAGTAATTTGGAGTCTATTCTGGGGCTCTACCATGTCTGTTGTATAATAGACTCATTTGACATAATTGGAAGCTGGCAATTTTTTTGACTTATTTGGTACCTGTGGCGGCTGGCATGAGAGACAAAGAGGGGCCCAGTATCATGGGCAATGAATCTGGGCAAGTGCAGGAAAGGTGGAAGCTGCCTCCTACCCCTTGGCAAGCCCTGGAATGATGGCACAAAGCATGCTCGTATCCCCTGCCCCATGCCAACATCTGCCATCCTGACCTCCTGGGGCTCAACCTCTGAAGCCCTGAAGGGCTTAACTGTCGTCTTGACCAGGACCTGAAAAGATCAGACCCTGAATAGTCATTGGAAGGACTGATGCTGAAGCTACAATACTTTGGTCACCTGATGCAAAGAGACAACTCATTGGAAAAGACCCTGAGGCTGGGAAAAATAGAAGGCAGAAGAAGGGGACAACAGAGGACAAGATGGTTGGATGGCATCACTGAGTCAATGGACATGAGTTTGAGCAAGCTCCGATGGATGGTGAAGCCTGGTGTGCCACAGTCCATGGGGTCACAAAGAATCAGACACGACCGAGCAACTGAACTGAACTGAGAGAAGTGAAGAGGGGTACAGCCTGCTTCTTCCGTTTTCTTTCTTTTGAGCTTTTTATTTTGATTGGAGTATAGCCCATTAACAGTGTTGTGATAACTTCAGGTGAACAGTGAAGGGACTCATCCACACATAAACATGTATCCATTCTCCCCTAAATTCCCCTCCCAACCAGGGTGCCACATAACATTCAGCAGAATTCCATGTATTGTACAGTAGGTCCTTGTTGATCATCCATTTTAAATACAGCAGTGTGTACATATGGATGACCTGGAAAGTGTCACTGAGTGAAATAAGACAGAAAAGGAGAACTATTGTATGGCCCCTCTTATATGTGGAGTCAGCTCCATTTCTTTTTAAACAAAGCTCAAGGCCATCTGAAGTCTGCTGTTTCTCTGTCAGTTCAGGCTCAGCATTATGATGTGGTCAGATTTGGCATGGCCACGTCTATTTGAAACTTGGGGGTTGAGATAGTTCTATCATATTATGGTTAAGAGTACAGGCATTGAAAGTACCATGCCATGGATGACTCACTGATTGTTAAGGGGCAGCTGTGTAATCAGGGAGCCACTGTCATGTCCTGAACCCATGGATCAGCCTTAGCTTCCAGCCTCCCTGTGGATACAGTATGCCGTGTACCAGACCAGCTAGACTCAGAGTCACTAAATGATGGAACCTGTACCTTTAGATGCAGCCTTTAGACCTAACTGCTCATTTTACAGAAGATCCAGGAACAGGAGGGACACATTAAATGACACCAGGAGGAAACAATCAGATCCAAGATATGGTACATATGTGCATGCGTGCTGAATCACTTCAATCGTGTCTGTCTCCATGTGACCCTATGGACTGCAGCCTGCCAGGCTCCACTTAAACTATAAAATGAGCATCAAGTTCAAGTTGGAATATGCGTGTGTGCATTGTCACTTCAGTCGTGTCTGATTCTTTGTGATGCTATGGACAGGCTCCTCTCTCCATGGGATTCTCCTGGCAAGAATACTGGAGTGGACTGCTGTGCCCTCCCCTCCAGGGGATCTTCCCAACTCAGGGATCGAACCCAAGTCTCTTCAGTCTCCTGCATTGGCAGGTGGGTCCTTTACTGCTTGTGCCACCTGAGAAACCCATATGGCACGTATCATAGGCCAACTCATTCTTTTTTCAGCAAGTAAAAGATAGGGGGTTGTCTTAGATGGAAAGATTTGACATCTTAGAGATAACAACCAGGAAACAAAACAAAGCAGGACAAAACAAAGGGCTGTACAGAAAGACAGGCAGGGCTTACTTACATCTGCTCTTTGCGACTTATAGGCATGTGGCGTCAGATGAGTTACTGAACTTCTCTGACTCCTTTTCCCTTATCTGTGAAAAGGAAATAGTGCATTCTACTTCACAGGGACGCCATGAAGATTCACTGAGAAAATGCACGAAAGCCTTTAGCACAATACATGGGCATACTGCGCACTTCTAATCAGCAGCTACTAGTAAAGATCCGAGCAGAAATCTGAGGATGAACTGAAGTGTTCCTGTGACATCTTGTGTTGCCCAATGCTATCAGGCCTTCCTACTCATCACTTACCAGTTGCTTTACTTCATGATGCCTAACTCGCCCTATTGGAAATATCTCCTCCCAAACACCAATCCCCCTCACATACTACCTCTTGTAATCAGGAGCCACTGTCATGTCCTGAACCCATGGATCAGCCTTAGCTTCCAGCCTCCCTGTGGATACAGTATGCCGTGTACCAGACCAGCTAGACTCAGAGTCACTAAATGATGGAACCTGTACCTTTAGATGCAGCCTTTAGACCTAACTGCTCATTTTACAGAAGATCCAGGAACAGGAGGGACACATTAAATGACACCAGGAGGAAACAATCAGATCCAAGATATGGTACATATGTGCATGCGTGCTGAATCACTTCAATCGTGTCTGTCTCCATGTGACCCTATGGACTGCAGCCTGCCAGGCTCCACTTAAACTATAAAATGAGCATCAAGTTCAAGTTGGAATATGCGTGTGTGCATTGTCACTTCAGTCGTGTCTGATTCTTTGTGATGCTATGGACAGGCTCCTCTCTCCATGGGATTCTCCTGGCAAGAATACTGGAGTGGACTGCTGTGCCCTCCCCTCCAGGGGATCTTCCCAACTCAGGGATCGAACCCAAGTCTCTTCAGTCTCCTGCATTGGCAGGTGGGTCCTTTACTGCTTGTGCCACCTGAGAAACCCATATGGCACGTATCATAGGCCAACTCATTCTTTTTTCAGCAAGTAAAAGATAGGGGGTTGTCTTAGATGGAAAGATTTGACATCTTAGAGATAACAACCAGGAAACAAAACAAAGCAGGACAAAACAAAGGGCTGTACAGAAAGACAGGCAGGGCTTACTTACATCTGCTCTTTGCGACTTATAGGCATGTGGCGTCAGATGAGTTACTGAACTTCTCTGACTCCTTTTCCCTTATCTGTGAAAAGGAAATAGTGCATTCTACTTCACAGGGACGCCATGAAGATTCACTGAGAAAATGCACGAAAGCCTTTAGCACAATACATGGGCATACTGCGCACTTCTAATCAGCAGCTACTAGTAAAGATCCGAGCAGAAATCTGAGGATGAACTGAAGTGTTCCTGTGACATCTTGTGTTGCCCAATGCTATCAGGCCTTCCTACTCATCACTTACCAGTTGCTTTACTTCATGATGCCTAACTCGCCCTATTGGAAATATCTCCTCCCAAACACCAATCCCCCTCACATACTACCTCTTCCTGAGTAGGCGCCAGGAAAAGGCGCCAGAAGCTGCTTACATAGGACTGTGTAAGAGCATGTGGAGCAGACACTGCTAGTACCCCACCCAATCCTTGGGCCTTTTCCATCTCAGGGTATGCCACCAGCACTCATTGCCCTGGCCTAGGGCTTTCCTGGACTGCTAGACCTTGCCCTGACCAGAGGAGTATGGCCAGCTGGAAGTGCCATGGAATTGAGCCACACTTCCTGTCCTCCCTTCAACAGTTCTCCATCAGAGACAGACAGAAGTGAGAATATAGATACCCTAGCCCCCTAGTTCCTCTGCTGGGATATCTATGTGGCATGTATTCTACACTGTTTCCCAGAAATCCACAGGAGGATTAAATTCTACTCAGACACAGTGCAACAAGCTACATTACACACAGTCCTCTTATTTGCTTTTTTTTCCTCTCCTTAGTTACCTCCACCACCCGCCATCTGTGTGTTCTAGGACCACCTCCCAATAAACCACTTGTGCTGGAAGCTTTGTCTGAAAGAATCCAAACTAAGACACCACATGAATGAGTTTGGATTTTACCCTCAGGGCAGCAGGAGGCTGTTAAAATACTTGCTAAACTGCAAACTGTATCATTCTACATAGAAATCCAAGTTCTGCCCCAGTCCTTAACTTTCCACCATCAGTGCTAGGTCTGGAATACAGTAAGAGCAATAATGGCTGTGTCGGGCTTCCCCTGGTGGTCCAGTGGGTAAGGACACCGCCTTGCAGTGCAAGGGGTGCTGGTTAGATCCCTGGCCTGGGAAGATCCCACGAGTTGCGGAGCGGCTGGACGGATGTGTCCAATTACCGAACCGGAACAGACTCCACCGCAATGGGAGGCCCATAGGAGCCAAAAAACAAAGACAGATGGAAATAGAGAAATGAAAGACCAATAGAAGTGGCCCGCCTGCTCCCCTCTCTCCCCAACCCGACCCTCGCCCAAAATGTAAAATAAATAAATAAATCTTGTTTAAAAAAAAATAATAACGGCTGTGTCTCCTTCACATCAGATAATCCCCATGTAATGCCTATCACAGTGGACTGCCTCCATCTTCTCCCCAACAGCATCCTCCCCTTTCTGCTTCTCAATAGGAACAACTGGCAGGAAGTTGGAGGTAACCCCAGAGACCTTGTAACCCAGAGCTTATGCACTGTAGACACCATGGCTGCAAACAGTTACATAGAAATTAACTACTCTTTTCCACTTGGAGATGTCTGAAGCTGAAGTATAAAGTCCTAGAGAAGACTCATGCAGGTTTTAGCAAGAAACATCTAGAAGGAATAAAGGTCTGAGGAAGCATCTGGCTGCTTGTGGGTCCAATGCCAGGAAACCTACTTTCCATGGGCTAACAGAAAGGCCCTGGGAAATACCTGTAGGAGACCACTCTGCTCTAATAAAGATGATCCTAAGCCCCCTGTCCTGCTTCAACAGCAGTCCCCACATGCTTATGAAACCAGAATAAGGCATAAGCAACACAATCAGGCTGGCTGGCTAATGTATTGTCAAGGCTTTGCATATTGCTCTTGGAACCACTTCTGAAAGAGTATGGGTCTAAGTGGATATTATGATGGAATATCCTTGTGGAAATATTTCCAGTAGAACCTAAGATCATCCCTCCAACATGTCTGCATAACAGTTTTTTTCCCTTCTCATAAAAAGGTGGAATAAATGGACTGAGCTTATTGTTTTATTATCTTATTATTGAAAAGCAAGATAGTCCAAGGGTGCTGGTTAAAGAGACTATGGCTGTGTCGGGCTTCCCCTGGTGGTCCAGTGGGTAAGGACACCGCCTTGCAGTGCAAGGGGTGCTGGTTAGATCCCTGGCCTGGGAAGATCCCACGAGTTGCGGAGCGGCTGGACGGATGTGTCCAATTACCGAACCGGAACAGACTCCACCGCAATGGGAGGCCCATAGGAGCCAAAAAACAAAGACAGATGGAAATAGAGAAATGAAAGACCAATAGAAGTGGCCCGCCTGCTCCCCTCTCTCCCCAACCCGACCCTCGCCCAAAATGTAAAATAAATAAATAAATCTTGTTTAAAAAAAAATAATAACGGCTGTGTCTCCTTCACATCAGATAATCCCCATGTAATGCCTATCACAGTGGACTGCCTCCATCTTCTCCCCAACAGCATCCTCCCCTTTCTGCTTCTCAATAGGAACAACTGGCAGGAAGTTGGAGGTAACCCCAGAGACCTTGTAACCCAGAGCTTATGCACTGTAGACACCATGGCTGCAAACAGTTACATAGAAATTAACTACTCTTTTCCACTTGGAGATGTCTGAAGCTGAAGTATAAAGTCCTAGAGAAGACTCATGCAGGTTTTAGCAAGAAACATCTAGAAGGAATAAAGGTCTGAGGAAGCATCTGGCTGCTTGTGGGTCCAATGCCAGGAAACCTACTTTCCATGGGCTAACAGAAAGGCCCTGGGAAATACCTGTAGGAGACCACTCTGCTCTAATAAAGATGATCCTAAGCCCCCTGTCCTGCTTCAACAGCAGCCCCCACATGCTTATGAAACCAGAATAAGGCATAAGCAACACAATCAGGCTGGCTGGCTAATGTATTGTCAAGGCTTTGCATATTGCTCTTGGAACCACTTCTGAAAGAGTATGGGTCTAAGTGGATATTATGATGGAATATCCTTGTGGAAATATTTCCAGTAGAACCTAAGATCATCCCTCCAACATGTCTGCATAACAGTTTTTTTCCCTTCTCATAAAAAGGTGGAATAAATGGACTGAGCTTATTGTTTTATTATCTTATTATTGTAAAGCAAGATACTCCTACAATCTTTTTTTTTTTTTTAAAGATTTATTTATTTATTTTGGGCAGGGGTCGGGTTGTGGAGGGAGGGGAGCGGGCGGGCCACTTCCATTGGTCTTTCATTTCTCCATTTTCATCCGTCTTTGTTCTTTGGCTCCTGCGGGCCTCCCATCGCGGTGGCATCTGTTGTCCACCAGCTCTGGGCGCATGCGCTCCAGAGCTCCGGCTCGGTAATTGGACACATGGGTCCAGCCGCTCCGCGGCACGTGGGATCTTCCCAGGCCAGGGCTCGAACCGGCGCCCCTTGCACTGCAAGGCGGTGTCCTTATCCACTGGACCACCAGGGGAAGCCCACTCCTACAATCTTTATCTTGACTACAAACTGAAGTAAGACTAAGAAACCCTTTGCCTCTCTTTCTGCTTAGCAATCATGCTGATTTGCTTCCTGTTCATATTTTCAATAAAAGACAGACAGAAAAGTGCCCTACAAGAGTCCCTAAAGAGATCATAGAGTTAAGACTGGGTGTCATCATGGACACAATTTCTGCCCCAAGGAAAATCATAAAGGCGGTCGGGTGGTCACCCAGCTGTACTGGCAGGAGCTCAGTCCAGGTAACAGGGAAGCCCTGTGTCCTCACTGCATTGCCCCATGACCTAAGCCAGGTTGGGGTTCCTGAGCCAGTCAAGAGTCTGTCCAGAGCAGTGAGGGTGCATCTCAGGATTGCTGGGTATCATATTTGATGGGAAAGAAAAGTAACAAAAGAGGGAAAGGCAAATCTTTACGGATGGTCTCTTTATTCAGTGCCCTCTAAATTTCATCTCAACACAGTTTAAAAAAAATCAAGGTACAGATCTTCCCGGGATGGGGAGGCATCACTGATAATGCACAGACGTCAGAGCAAATACTCCTTAAAACACATAGCTAACAGCTGAAATTTCAGAGCTGGGCCACTATATCTGGCTGGATAGCATTTAGTTCAATAATACCAGCTAAAGCTTCATTCTGGCTCACCCTGGACTTTGGGACACATGGCTCACCATGCTTCTCTCCACCCTGCTCTTATGCTGCCTTTAAAGTTGGAAGCCCACGTCTTCACCTCTGGGACCACAATTTAAGTTTCTCAAAAAACGAAAACTCTGATGCTGAAGAACCAGTACTCTGGTTATCTGATGTGAACAGCCTACTCACTGGAAAAGACCATGATACTGGGAAAGATCGAGGGCAGGAGGAGAAGGGGGTGGCAGAGGATGAGATGGTTGGATGGCATCACTGACTCAATAGACAAGAGTTTCAGTAAACTCTGGGAGTTAGTGAAGAACAGAGAAGTCTGACATGCTGCAGTCCATGGAATTGCAAAGAGTCGAACATGACTTAGCAACTGATCAAAAAGAAATAATGCTGTTTTTAGTAGACATTTGTAAAAGTAAGCTTTTTGCCTTATGGGAGAAAATGCATATTATTCAATTTAGGCCTATAACCTGAGGGACAGTTTAAACCAGATAGAGACCATGTATTAAAGCTTACATTTCAGTGTAAATTCTTGAGACAACATCAATGGATTAACAGTTAAAACGCAATCTTGTTTTAAGGAAAGAAGGAAGGAGCAAAAAAAGGTTTTCTAAAGATATCTTAAAAAGGATTATTATAACCAAAAGTTGACTAAATATACAAGAATTCTTTTCCGCAAGTTAAATCCATTAACAATGCATTTTAAAAAACTCCTACACTGGCTGTCTTCAAAGTAGCAGGTATGTGATGGTTTGGTTTTAGCATTTAATTCAGTGAGGCACTAGCAGATGGCATTTAAAGTGCAGAGATATAAATTTGATTCAGCTGATCTCATTTAACAGTTTATACAAGAGGCCTTAATTCACATTTTTTCTACTGGCTTTGCTTCAGCACTTTCAAACCAAGTATCACCCTCACACCCAATACATGGATAAATATAGAGGGAAATAATCACTGGGAGGCAAACTAAGGTCTGGGTTATATATCAACTCTGCTTAGTTGGCATCCAAACACATAATTCACATGGCTGAAAAGTCTCCCATGATTGCTGAGCCATTATAGATCAATTGCTAAAAAGGCTATAACTTTATTGAATGCATAGTTTAGGGATCCTGTAAACATTTAGGATTTAAACCCCACTTATTGAAAGGCCAATGCATAGTAATTAACCCATGTATGAAATTAAATCCAACCCTAAGGAATATGCATATTTATATAGTTATTGCTTCTTAATCTGGTCTGAAGCCTTTACAAGAAAATCCTATGCTGGAGGATCAAAAGGCACTTTAGCCAACCTGACTCCAGACCACCACCATCCTATTCCAAGGACTATCACCTTAGCATTCACCATCTGCTAAATAAAAAACCCTCAAATAGATATGCCCGTAGTCTATTTTAAAAAGAAGTTCATTTATCCAATACTAGGCTGTAGACATTTTAAAATTTACTACTCATTAATATAAACAGCCATTGAGTATTTGCATGGTTTTCTATTTGTATATGCTTAGAGTCTGTTGCTACTGCCGCCCCACTTCCTTCTCGATTCACACAGTACCTGGTGCGCTACCTGAGGGAAATCTGCCTTTCTTCATGGCAGCCTCTTTACCTCCAAGAACCATTTTACCAAAGTAGGAGGGGAGGAGGGCAAGAGTGTGGACGACCCCGGAAGTCCATCAAAATTATGGCAGGAGCTATCTAATCACAACCCTGTGAACAAAGGTAGGTGATGTCTCCCCACAAGGGGAAAAAAAAAAAGCTCTACTCTTGCTGATTCTGACGAGAAACAGTCCTGTGAATCGGGCTGGAAAAGATTTTAAGGAAACTTAGAAGGTAGTTTAGGTCCTCTCTGTTACCCACCTCAGGCCTCTGTATTCAAATGTAAAATTGTCTCATTAGAGAACAGGAAAATCCACCAGATCTCCTGAGTGTGTATGGAGTTTCTATAGAATTTAAATCCACTCCACAGGGCTCCTTAACAGTTCTGCCCAAGTTGAGAGTGAACCAAGAACAAAAGCAGAGATTTCTGGTACACTCACCCAATACATGGATAAATATAGAATAATCACTGGGAGGCAAACTAAGGTCTGGGTTATAGATCAACGCTGCTTAGTTGGCATCCAAACACATAATTCACATGGCTGAAAAGTCTCCCATGATTGCTGAGCCATTATAGATCAATTGCTAAAAAGGCTATAACTTTATTGAATGCATAGTTTAGGGATCCTGTAAACATTTAGGATTTAAACCCCACTTATTGAAAGGCCAATGCATAGTAATTAACCCATGTATGAAATTAAATCCAACCCTAAGGAATATGCATATTTATATAGTTATTGCTTCTTAATCTGGTCTGAAGCCTTTACAAGAAAATCCTATGCTGGAGGATCAAAAGGCACTTTAGCCAACCTGACTCCAGACCACCACCATCCTATTCCAAGGACTATCACCTTAGCATTCACCATCTGCTAAATAAAAAACCCTCAAATAGATATGCCCGTAGTCTATTTTAAAAAGAAGTTCATTTATCCAATACTAGGCTGTAGACATTTTAAAATTTACTACTCATTAATATAAACAGCCATTGAGTATTTGCATGGTTTTCTATTTGTATATGCTTAGAGTCTGTTGCTACTGCCGCCCCACTTCCTTCTCGATTCACACAGTACCTGGTGCGCTACCTGAGGGAAATCTGCCTTTCTTCATGGCAGCCTCTTTACCTCCAAGAACCATTTTACCAAAGTAGGAGGGGAGGAGGGCAAGAGTGTGGACGACCCCGGAAGTCCATCAAAATTATGGCAGGAGCTATCTAATCACAACCCTGTGAACAAAGGTAGGTGATGTCTCCCCACAAGGGGAAAAAAAGCTCTACTCTTGCTGATTCTGACGAGAAACAGTCCTGTGAATCGGGCTGGAAAAGATTTTAAGGAAACTTAGAAGGTAGTTTAGGTCCTCTCTGTTACCCACCTCAGGCCTCTGTATTCAAATGTAAAATTGTCTCATTAGAGAACAGGAAAATCCACCAGATCTCCTGAGTGTGTATGGAGTTTCTATAGAATTTAAATCCACTCCACAGGGCTCCTTAACAGTTCTGCCCAAGTTGAGAGTGAACCAAGAACAAAAGCAGAGATTTCTGGCTATAGAAAGCAGCTTTGTAACAGCTGCTTTCCTCTCCTTCCTTTGGATCTAAAGGCCAAGCAGAGGTGAGGAGCAGAGCTAACTGGCATGTGGCTCAAGCCTGCAGCCTGGGAGTTGCAGAGTCAAACTGCCTATGGAGCTACTCCAAGTTGGGGCTTCCATCCCTAACATGTGGAAATGGTGCCCTAGTTATTGGTCCCTGCTCCTCTCCTCTTCTGGCACCTCACCATCTTCTTTTTTCTTTGTGTCCTCTGTTTTAGTAGTTTTCTCTGGGGAATACGTTTAGATTTAGAAGAGTATAATCGGGACCTCCCTGGTGATCCAGTGGGTAAAGAGTTCGCCTTGCAAGTGCAGGGGCACCGGTTTGATCCCTGGCCCAGGAAGACTCCACGTGCCATGGAGCGGCTGGGCCGATGTGTCCAATTAGGAGCCAGCGCTCTGGAGTGCAGGTGCCCAGAGCCAGTGGGTCATTATAAGGGTCATTATAAAGAATTACTGATTGAGGAGTGGGCAAGGTCTTGTGAACAAGTTCTTTGTTTTCCAACTCTTGTTGTTAAGAAATCATATCTTATATATAACTCTATAGGTGAAATCAAATTCTTTTCCTCTTTTTACGAAACAAATTTTTTTCACAATCATTCTAAGAAAAAGTGCATGATAACTTTCAAAATGGGACTTGCTTGGTGGCCTAGTGGGTTAAGAATCTGCCTTACAATGCAGGGGATACATGTTCAATTCTTGGTTGAGGCACTAAGATCCCACATGCCTCAGAGTGAACTAAATAAGCCCTCACACTGCAAATAGAGAGTCCAGGCTGGGTATGACAGTGATGCTGAAGCTAAAGCTCCAATACTTTGGCCACCTGTTACAAACAGCCTACTCATTGGAAAAGACCCTGATGTTGGGAAAAATAGAAGGCAGAAGGAGAAGGGGGAGAAAGAGGACGAGATGGTTGGATGGCATCACCGACTCAATGGACATGAGTTTGAATAAACTCTAGGAGATGGTGAAGGACAGAGAAGCCTGGCATTGTGTAGGCCATGGTGAAAGGGTTCTATCTCGATTTGAGGCTTAAACCCAGGGCCCAGACCCTGCTTGGGACTTGAACCCATGTGGCTGTGACTGGAACCCAGTCAAAACCCTAATAATTAAAATCAGTCATCCAACATCTGGACCCACTGAGGCTCAGGTTCTTCATGTCTCTTTGCAGAGAAGAATTCAGCAAGAGACAAAGTGATAGGTAAGAAATGGATTTATTCAGATTCAGAGAAAGCACACTCCACAGACAGAGCATGGCCAGTAGAGCAAATCCAGGAGCCCCCAAAACATGGCATGCTTAGCTTTTATGGGCTGGGCAATTCCATATGCTAATGACTGGGAGGATTATTCCAGCTCCTTTAGGGAAGGGGCAGAACTGTCATGGCGCCTATAGGTGTGTCATTTAGGTTGCTGACTGAGGATCAAGGTCTGGTCTGCCATCTTGGACCCATTTGATTTTGATGGGATTATGCTGTGTCCTTGGGCTGTCATTCTTTTCAAAAATTGTGCCCTGCCCCTTTCCTTCCTAACCCTTACAATGGGCTTGCCAAGAGTCAGACATGAATGAGCAACTGAACTGACTGACTGAACTCTCAAAATAATAGATATTAAACACCCTTGTTTCTCCAGTTAAATGGGTGAATGCATACTCAATTGTCAAATTGTGTCCTATTTTTTGGGACCCCATGGTCTATAGCCCACCACCCTCTTCTGTCCATGGAATTATAAACTCCTTTAGACAGGAATATGTCTATTTTAATGGTTTCTGACCAATAAGTGGTAAAGATACTGGCTAAAGTTTACTTGAAGTTTGCCGTATGTCAGTTACAGCAAAGCTATAAATGGAGCCTAACTCCTTCCTCGTGACATATTTCTATTAACTGCATTTTACAGATCAGAAAATTCAGGCATAGAAAAACCCAAACACACTATTAGACAACTACTAGAGCTAATCAACAAATTCAGCAAAGTCACAGGATACAAAGTCAATACATAGAAATCACTGGCATTCCTATATACCAACAATGAAAAATCAAAAAGAGAAATTAAGGATGCAATCCCATTCACCAATGCAACAAAAAGAATAAAATATCTAGGAATAAACCTACCAAAGGAGACAAAAGAACTATACACAGAGAACCACAAGACACTAATGAAAGAAATCAAAGAAGACTTACACAGATGGAGAAATATTTCATGTTCCTGGGTAAGAAGAATCAATATTGTGAAAATGACCATACTACCAAATACCATCTACAGATTCAACGCGATCCCTATCAAACTACCAATGACATTCTTCATAGAACTAGACCAAAGAATAACACAGTTCATAGGGAAACACAAAAGACCCTGGATAGCCAAAGCAATCCTGAGAAAGAACAACGGAGTTGAAGGGATCAGCCTAACTTCAGACCATACTACAAAGCAACAATCATCAAGACAGTATGGTACTGGCACAAAAACAGAAATAGAGACCAATAGAACAAGATAGAGAGCCCAGAGATAAACCCACGACTCTATGGACACCTTATTTTTGACAAAGGAGGCGAAAATATAAAATGGGACAAAGACAGCCTCTTCAACAAATGGTGCTCAGAAAACTGGACAGCTATATGTAAAAAAAAAAAAAAAAATGAAGTTGGAACATTCCCTGACACCATACACAAAGATAAACTCAAAATGAATTATAGACATAAATATAAGACCAGAAACCATAAAACTCTTAGAGGAGAATATAGGCAAAACACTCAATGACATAAAGCAAGATCTTCTATGACCCACCCACTAGAATAACAGAAATAAAACCAAAAAGAAATAAGTGGGACCTAATGACACTTAAAAGCTTTTGTACAGCAAAAGAAGCTACAAACAATCCACAGAACAGACAATCCACAGAACAGGAGAAAATAATAGAAAATGAAACAACAAAAATTAATATCCAAAATATATAAGTAGCTCAGGCGACTCAACACCAAAAAAAACCAAACAACCCAACCAAAAAATGGGAAAAAGGGCTTCCCTAGTGGTCCAGTGGGTAGGGACACCACCTTGCAGTGCAGGGGGCACCGGTTCAATCCCTGGCCCTGGAAGGTCCCACGTGCCACGAAGCAGCTGGACCGATGTGTCCAACTGCGGAGCCAGAGCTCTGGAGTGCACGTGCCCAGAGTCAGAGCTCTGCAGTGAGAGGGGCCGCTGCAATGGGAGGCCCATGCGAGCCAGGGAGTAAAGATGGATGAAAATAAATGGATAAAAAAATCAATAAAACAGGTCAAAATTTAAAAAAAAAAATGAGAAAAAGACATAAATAGATCTCTCTCCAAAGAAGACATACAGATGACCAAAAAACACATAAAAAGATGCTCAACATTGCTTGTTATTAGAGAAATGCAAATCAAAACTACAATGAGATATCACCTCACACCAGTCAGAATGGCCATCATCAACAAATCGACAGATAATAGATGCTGGAGAGGGTGCGGAGAAAAGGGAAGACTCTTGCATTGTTGGTGGGAATGTAAATTGACAACCACTATGGAAGACAGTATGGAGATTCCTTAGAAAACTAAGAATAGAAGCACCATATGAACCAGCAATCCCACTATTAGGCTTATGCCCTGATGAAATCAAAAGTGAAAGAGGCACCTGTACCCCAATGTTCATTGCAACACTCTATACAATAGCTAGAACATGGAAGCAACCTAGATGTCCATCGATGAATGAATGCATAAAGAAGCTTATGGTACATTTATACAATGGAATATTTCTCAGCCATAAAAAGAAATTCAGAAGAATCAGTTCTGATGAGGTGGATGAATCTAGAACCTATTATATAAAGTGAAGTAAGTCAAAAAGAGAAGGACAAGTACAGTATACTAACACATATATATGGAATCTAGTAAGATGGTACTGATAAATAACACACACAGAGCAGCAATGGAAAAACAGACATAGAAAACAGACTTATGGACACTGAGGGGAGGGAAGAGTGGGTGAGAGGTATGGAAAGAGTAACATGGAAACCTGTACTCTTATATGTAAAAGAGATAACTATTGTCAATGCACTGTGGGACTAAGGGATCTTACATGGGGCTATACATGAGGGTGGCAGGGGTGGGCCAAACAACCCAACCAAAAATGGGAAAAAGGGCTTCCTAGTGGTCCAGTGGGTAGGGACACCACCTTGCAGTGCAGGGGCACGGTTCAATCCCTGGCCCTGGAAGGTCCCACGTGCCCGAAGCAGCTGGACCGATGTGTCCAACTGCGGAGCCAGAGCTCTGGAGTGCACGTGCCCAGAGTCAGAGCTCTGCAGTGAGAGGGGCCGCTGCAATGGGAGGCCCATGCGAGCCAGGGAGTAAAGATGGATGAAAATAAATGGATAAAAAAATCAATAAAACAGGTCAAAATTTAAAAAAAAAAATGAGAAAAAGACATAAATAGATCTCTCTCCAAAGAAGACATACAGATGACCAAAAAACACATAAAAAGATGCTCAACATTGCTTGTTATTAGAGAAATGCAAATCAAAACTACAATGAGATATCACCTCACACCAGTCAGAATGGCCATCATCAACAAATCGACAGATAATAGATGCTGGAGAGGGTGCGGAGAAAAGGGAAGACTCTTGCATTGTTGGTGGGAATGTAAATTGACAACCACTATGGAAGACAGTATGGAGATTCCTTAGAAAACTAAGAATAGAAGCACCATATGAACCAGCAATCCCACTATTAGGCTTATGCCCTGATGAAATCAAAAGTGAAAGAGGCACCTGTACCCCAATGTTCATTGCAACACTCTATACAATAGCTAGAACATGGAAGCAACCTAGATGTCCATCGATGAATGAATGCATAAAGAAGCTTATGGTACATTTATACAATGGAATATTTCTCAGCCATAAAAAGAAATTCAGAAGAATCAGTTCTGATGAGGTGGATGAATCTAGAACCTATTATATAAAGTGAAGTAAGTCAAAAAGAGAAGGACAAGTACAGTATACTAACACATATATATGGAATCTAGTAAGATGGTACTGATAAATAACACACACAGAGCAGCAATGGAAAAACAGACATAGAAAACAGACTTATGGACACTGAGGGGAGGGAAGAGTGGGTGAGAGGTATGGAAAGAGTAACATGGAAACCTGTACTCTTATATGTAAAAGAGATAACTATTGTCAATGCACTGTGGGACTAAGGGATCTTACATGGGGCTATACAATGACCTGGAGGGGTGGGCAGGGGGGGACTGGGAGGGGGAGCACAGGAGGGAGGGGTTATCGTGGGCTGACACCGGAGATTTTTTAGGAATTTATTGGGCACCAGGATATAATGAAGTGAGTGATGATGATACAGATGATTCGGATGGTTCTCGAACCCAAGTTTTGGTTTTTTGTTTTAATTTTTAAGATTTATTTATTTTTCGGGGGGTGGGGTGGGGAGAGCAGGGAGCAGGCGGGCCACTTCTATTGGTCTTTCATTTATCTATTTTCATCTGTCTTTGTTCTTCAAACCGTATGGGCCTCCCATCGCAGCGGCCTCTGTTGTCGCAGAGCACCGGCTCTGGGTGCAGACGCTCCAGAGCTCTGCTCGGTTGTTGGACACATGGGTCCAGCCACTCTGCGGCACATGGGATCTTCCCAGGCCAGGGATCGAACCGGCGCCCCTTGCACTGCAAGGTGTCCTTACCCATTGGACCACCAGGGAAGTCGCCCTGATAAGTTTTTTAGACCTAGGATTCGCCCTCTAGAGAGTGAGCTAAGTTCAGATGGAGAAGAAGAATGGGTAAATATGATGATACCAAAAGGAGGGACATATATTAATCCAAAAGGCAAAAGAATTATATCTAAAAGAAGCTACAAACAGGTCAGCCAAGACTCCTCTAGCGATGAGGAATGTGTGACTCACACAGCCCCGCCTGAGCTGCATTCACCTAGAAAGGTTCAGAAATTGAAGACTAAGAAGTAAAGGAAAGGTTTCTAAGATCTTAAAGGGAAATGCCCCAAAGTAATACGTTATTACTACTTTGTTTATTTAGTTATAAGGTAGTTTAGTTTATAAGTAAGGTAGCCTGCTTCAGCCTAGCACAAATGGTAAAGTCTCTGTGTGGTAGTTCTGAGGTTCCGGTTTTTCTTTTAATCGTAATGTTCAAATGATCAGGAAGAAAGTTTCCTTTTTAATGTTAAAAACTTTTATTTAAATTCTTTCTAATGTTAAAAACTAATTTGAAAGTTTCTGTTTCTTGAGTTCTGATTCATACAATGCTTGAGTAAATACAATGATTAGATGAGAGATAAGATCAACTGCCCGAGTTGCTTCTGCAACTTGAAAAAAGCGTTTTGGCAGCCTGCCGACATCGCAGCTGGCCGACATCTGCGGGCTCAAGAATTGTTCTGTTATAAAACGGGAAGGAGATACATTGTGAGGGAGCTCACTCACAGAACTCAGCTACGACTGAGGTAAGGCTGAAGTTCCCCAACTCTGAGGTAAGATCTTTCTGTTACTTTGTTGATTGAGTTCTGAAATTATTTTAAAACTTTACATTGTTATTTTCTGAGTTTTAAGATTCTAATTTAGTTTTGTTTAAAATTATTGATGCACATTATAATGAATGATGATTGATTTACATTTTGTATTAATAAACCTGATCTTGATTTGAACTCCACGCCTGTTTTACTGTTGAAGTTCTATTCTCTTAAATTAGAGGGAGCTACATTGTGTAGGTTAAAGTTCTCTGAAAATAGAGTAGAGGTGATTTAGTGTTTCCTCGCATTTATTAATCAGTGATAAGTAACTACACATCATTGCCTGCGACAGGGTCAGGGATATACATATGATGAATCTGGGAATATACATATCTGTAAACAACTATGTAAAAGTAAAAAGCAAAATAAAAATAAGCAATAGAAGAAAAAGAAAATTCAGGCATGGAATGGTTAAGTAATCTGCATAACTTACAAAGCTTGGAAACGGTTAATGATAAATGGAAATAAACATGGTAGGAATCTTCATTTCTTTCATCATCGCCTCAGCAACTAACCAACTTCCTCTACAAAGATTCACATTCTCTACTGATATCTCTCAAAAGTAAACAATTAACAAAGCAAAAAAAAAAAAAAAGAGAGAGAGAGAGAGAACTGATTGGTTCTCACTGGTTCAGATCCATGAAGCCCACAGCTTCAAGTATGGTTTCTAGTTCATCTGTTAGTTTGTAATACTTTTCCCCTGCCCTTAGAAATACTTCAACAAATTGTATCCATTCAGCAAATTGTATCCATTCAACAAATTGTATCCAAAAGTAAGCCTGATTAGATACTCTTCAAGAATTTTAAACTTTATAGTTAGTTTCTAGTTACCACAGTAACTTTATATGCAGATACTATTACATATGATTCTCTCTTACAAGTCCTTCTGCCACAGAAAAGATTGTGTGTAAAATGCAAAGGGAGAAATTTAAGCTCAGGTTACTTTTTAGATGAACTCTATTGGATTATTAAGAATTTCTAAACCTATGTTAGCCTCTTCGCAAATGAATTTTGCAAAAGTGAAAAGTAAATTTCTTTGAACTTCTCTATATTGCTGTAGCAATATGATGAAAACATAAGTAATCTGTGTTCATGAACAATTAGAACTTGAAAGTGAGTTGTTTCTAAATTCAAATAAAATAAAAATCACCCACAATCCCTTCATTCAAAAAATCACTAGTCAACATTTCAGCATATTTATCTTCAGTCTTTTTGTTTGTTTTCAAAATTTTTAAACAGTAAACAAATCATCTTTGAGTTTGCTTTGTTGTTGTTGTTCTTTGTAATATATCTTTGAGTTTTACTTGAACTATTTATTCAAGAAGTTTGTCCCCTCATCCTCAGGGTAAAAGTCTTATCATTTCCCTGCCCTCCTGTAAAGTATTCATTTCCTTCAGAGGCAATTCAAATTATTGACAGAAAAAATATTTTAGCTATTCTGCTATTTCCTTTCCTATTTGGAAGACAAATTCTTCAATTCAAATTAAAGATTAACAAAGGCCTAGATGATTAACTCCCATCTCTTCTCAGTTGGTAATTCTTACAGATGATGGTTAAAGTTAGGCAAAATAACTTAAGTTGAAGATCTCGGAACCTCTGCTCTCCATCTCTGTTAATCGCCTTCCTGGTGTTAGAGATCTGTTTAATGATCAATAGTGGTTTCTCTTCCCACCACTGAGTGTTTCAGAAAGTAACATAACCAAGTCAATGTTTAACTGAATTCTTTGGGTCTGAAATGGCAAAGTAGAAGCTGAAGGGAAGTCTCCATGGAAACCAGCCTCCCAGGAAGTGGCCCAGAGGTTAGTTACTGTGAAGTGAAATAAAGCTACACAGATGTTATGAAGGAAAGAACTGCTTTGCAGCTGGGTTAACTTCGGAAATTCCTTAATTAAAACAAGCTACTTTAAAGGCCCCAGACCACTAAACTCGTGTTACACTGCGTGTCTTAAATGTAAAATGGGCCTGAATCACTCTAAGCCTCACCCACGGGTGACCAAGGTAGCACCTTTGCAAAACAAAAAGGAAGAGACCCCCTCAGCTAGCCCTGTGGACTCTGCATTCACTCAGAATCTGGAAGAAAACAGGTTATATTCACTTGCAAGACTGCGGGACCAGAATAAAGCTTTGGAAGGGCAGCTGCCGCCTCTACGAGAGACCTGGTATGGAAGATATTCTAAAGGTAAATGTAAAACCCAGCAAGAGGCTGGTGGATTTGGGTCAACGAGAGCTATTGAGAGATTAATCTGACAGTCTATCTCTATAATCTCTGAGGTTTCTGAATTATTGAAATATAAGGGAACTTCTTTCAATGGAAGACAGTGTTTGCTGATTTTAACTATGCTGGGCACATTAGAATAAGTGTGCAAACTGGGAACTAAGGGCCTTTCACCATCCCACATGAGATGGGAAAAATCGTTTCGTGTCAACTTGGTCTACAGTGCTTTTGATATTTATACCGAGCTTTGTGAGGCAATTAAAATTCTATTTCAATTCTATTTCTGCATTAGATGCAGAAAAATACTTTTTGATTCCACTTAAATGAAATACCTAGAAGAGTCAAATTCATAGAGTCAGAAAGCACACTGGTAGATGCGGGGGGGGGGGGCAGGGGGGGTGGAAAGCGGAGTTGGTGTTTAATGGGGACAGAGCTTCCGTTTAGGGAAGTGAAAAAATCCGGAGATGGATGCTGGTAAGAGATGCACAACAGTGGGAGTATCCTTAGTGACCCTGAACTGTCCAGTTAAACATCATTAGAAGAGTATGTTTTACATTATGTGACTTTTACCACAATAAAAAACAGTAAACAAATTCTATAAAGATGTGATAATTATGACAATCATGTGCTTCAGATGGATTCTAAATTTAAATCACTTTCTCCAGTACCATTTCATGCATCAGGTGTTGTTTTGAAAGCAGTATGCAGGAGTGAATTCATTCTGATGTGTATTTGGAAACCACCCCAAACTGAATTGATTTATTGCAGTACGCATGAGTAGACGGGGCACCCTCTCGCCAACGCATGGTCATCTGCAGAACTAAGAGAATTTTTCCCATTACTATTGGAACCTCCATGTCAGAAAAGACTATAAATTCTCTTGGGATATTTTACAAGATACAAAATAGTTTATGACAATCATGATGATACTTAAACAGATGATACTTAGACATTCTAACTTGGGAAGAGACACATATGCATATTCATATATATATGTGATAAAATATCCATACACATACATATGCATGTTATTTTTTCTTTTCTTCACATTCTGAAGTATTAGCACAAATAAGTTCCCATTATTGGCCAGAAGGCCATATATTCCATTTCAGTATCTAGTGGATCTTACCTAGAATGATTTTTCGTGGCTACTTGCTATAGAACTGACAAAGTCTGACTGGTTTATATGGCTTTTTTGTTGTTCTTCAGCTTCCTAAACATGTTAGTAGGAATATTCCTCTTGGTTTCATTGAATAATTCTTTTTAATCCAAACCTTTCATCTAGAGTTTTAAGATTTTGGTAACTGAAAGGTAAAAGCTGCTAGAGTCCAACTGGAAAATGTTCTTATTTTTGAAATTGCAAAATCACGTTAAAAATAAATAACAATAAGAGACCCGCATTCTAACCTCACCTCTACCAAATACCAAATAGTATGACTTTGGATGAGTTACTTCATCAATTTTCTTCACCTATAAATCAAGGGTAAAAGTAACATATGCCTATGCTATTTCAGGATAATCATATTAAATAATGGGGTGATAGTACTCAAATCATGTCATTAAAAATAAGGCATAGTCACCTTGCTGGAAAAAACTTGCTAAAAATATTTACATTTTTAAATCCAACATGTTTTTTGTTTTGCTCAATATATTGGCATCTCTTGAAAGAAAAGAAAGACATAGAAGTGATCTTAGGGTGATCATTGAAATGTTTTAAGGATAAAAACACACAATTACTCAGGGATTTTTCCATTTAAAGTGCAAAGTAGGACTACAGGATAGTCTGCATAACAATCTTGAAATTAGAATCCATCTGGATTGTTAGGAGGAAAGGACAAGGAGATCATTCACATAGCGTTGGTTACAGTTGCAGTCCCAAGGGCCCAGGCTAATCAAACTGAAAAATGAAATCCATATGGCTCTCTTGAGCTTCTCTGTTTCCTAATGAGCTTCTCTGTTTCCTTCACTCTGTGCCCTGCGTTATTTTATCAAGAAGAATATTGCAATATTGTATTATAGTAGCAACTTGTGGATATTCGTTTTTTTTTAACCACCTTTCTAATACTTGTCCATCTACTTATCTATTTTATCTGCTAAGGGAACGTTTTTCACTTCTGAAAGTTATATTTTTTCCTGATTTCCTATTCATTTGGGGGAGATTTCATGAAATTAAATAAGTTTCTATTTTCCAAGCCAAAGTCTATGTCTGAATAACACTGGCAGTCGATACACTGTTAATTTTACAGCTGTTCCTCTCAATATTAATCTGGGAAGGAAATGAGGAAAGTAGAAATTAAATCCTGAGTCTAGTCTAATATTTCATCACTTTGCAGTTATGTGGGGCCCCCGCTTTATGTCTTTCATCTCTACATTCAGCCTACTGGGCAGACATACAGAAGTGAAAATACAAAATTGTGTTAACAAAGTCTAATAATGAATGATCAGTCTAATTTCATAGGAAATTGTTTTTAATGGTTTGTTTTTGTTTCTCTCCAACCCTTAAAGGGCCAAGGGCCATGTATTTTGACTTCCCACTGGAACAGGGAGAAACAAGTATTATTAAAAGGCATCCACCCCGAAGACTTCAAGTAAGATGCATTTAAAAGGCTTCATAAGGAATTTCTTGGATTTAATGGTAATATCCCTTTTTAACTATAAGCATAAAAGAGGGGTACTTATGATGACTAAGCTAATAAAGAGAATGTCGTTAAACAGAATGTTGTCAGAGCAAAGACTATTTCTTTAAATTCCTTTGAATGATTTCACTTTTCCCGGGGGTAGTATAGATGTCATTAAAAATAAGGCATAGTCACCTTGCTGGAAAAAACTTGCTAAAAATATTTACATTTTTAAATCCAACATGTTTTTTGTTTTGCTCAATATATTGGCATCTCTTGAAAGAAAAGAAAGACATAGAAGTGATCTTAGGGTGATCATTGAAATGTTTTAAGGATAAAACACACAATTACTCAGGGATTTTTCCATTTAAAGTGCAAAGTAGGACTACAGGATAGTCTGCATAACAATCTTGAAATTAGAATCCATCTGGATTGTTAGGAGGAAAGGACAAGGAGATCATTCACATAGCGTTGGTTACAGTTGCAGTCCCAAGGGCCCAGGCTAATCAAACTGAAAAATGAAATCCATATGGCTCTCTTGAGCTTCTCTGTTTCCTAATGAGCTTCTCTGTTTCCTTCACTCTGTGCCCTGCGTTATTTTATCAAGAAGAATATTGCAATATTGTATTATAGTAGCAACTTGTGGATATTCGTTTTTTTTTAACCACCTTTCTAATACTTGTCCATCTACTTATCTATTTTATCTGCTAAGGGAACGTTTTTCACTTCTGAAAGTTATATTTTTTCCTGATTTCCTATTCATTTGGGGGAGATTTCATGAAATTAAATAAGTTTCTATTTTCCAAGCCAAAGTCTATGTCTGAATAACACTGGCAGTCGATACACTGTTAATTTTACAGCTGTTCCTCTCAATATTAATCTGGGAAGGAAATGAGGAAAGTAGAAATTAAATCCTGAGTCTAGTCTAATATTTCATCACTTTGCAGTTATGTGGGGCCCCTGCTTTATGTCTTTCATCTCTACATTCAGCCTACTGGGCAGACATACAGAAGTGAAAATACAAAATTGTGTTAACAAAGTCTAATAATGAATGATCAGTCTAATTTCATAGGAAATTGTTTTTAATGGTTTGTTTTTGTTTCTCTCCAACCCTTAAAGGGCCAAGGGCCATGTATTTTGACTTCCCACTGGAACAGGGAGAAACAAGTATTATTAAAAGGCATCCACCCCGAAGACTTCAAGTAAGATGCATTTAAAAGGCTTCATAAGGAATTTCTTGGATTTAATGGTAATATCCCTTTTTAACTATAAGCATAAAAGAGGGGTACTTATGATGACTAAGCTAATAAAGAGAATGTCGTTAAACAGAATGTTGTCAGAGCAAAGACTATTTCTTTAGATTTCCTTTTGTAATGATTTCACTTTTAAGGCCACCACAAAAGGAAGGAGGTATAGTACTGAAGACAAAGGCACGATGAGACCCAGAAGATCTGAATCTTGCACTGATTAGTTGAATTAGTAGGGAAATCACTGTAATATATATATAAGTAGAAACCACCATGACTACCTAATTACCATCTAGACAAGTCTGATACACTCTAGGCAACAATGATCTTTGACATTCATTTTATCCTCATACCCCTCAATGAGCGAAGAAGTAATATCTTTATTTTATACATGTGCTTCCAAGAGTCAAGTAACTTGCTCAGGGACAGTAGGGGCTACAAAACAACCAGACCCCCAAAAGCTATGCTCTTAACCATCGTCATAGATGATCTCTACCACCCTACTATCCCTAAACTCTCATCATTTGAAACGTTAACTAGTTGTTGAAATTGAGGGCACTGAATTTCAAGACAGCAAAGCTGAAGCTTTAAATGCATCCACCTTAGTAAATATTTAATGAATTCCCTGTAGAGAACTATAAATTTTAAGAGCTCTCATCCTAGAAGGTCAAAGAGGTCTGAGTGGGTCCTTAGAAATGAGCATCAGCTAAAAGGAGGCTTTGGGGCTCTCTTGTGAGCAGGATCTATCCGTGATATTTGAAAAAGGGAATTGGAACCAAACCTCACCGGCTGTACAATTCACTCAGGTGTTTCAACTAACCCCAGGAATACTTGAATTCATTTCTTGGGGATTATTTCCATATAAGTTGGTTTTTATTTACTTGTCTTCTCCAGAAACTCACAATCATTATTTGAAGTGATTATATCTTTTGGTCACATACAAAAAATATCTTTTCCCATAATATCAAAATGTTGCTTAGGGTTTTCCCTGGTAGCTCAACCCTTAAAGGGCCAAGGGCCATGTATTTTGACTACCCACTGGAACAGGGAGAAACAAGTATTATTAAAAGGCATCCACCCCGAAGACTTCAAGTAAGATGCATTTAAAAGGCTTCATAAGGAATTTCTTGGATTTAATGGTAATATCCCTTTTTAACTATAAGCATAAAAGAGGGGTACTTATGATGACTAAGCTAATAAAGAGAATGTCGTTAAACAGAATGTTGTCAGAGCAAAGACTATTTCTTTAGATTTCCTTTTGTAATGATTTCACTTTTAAGGCCACCACAAAAGGAAGGAGGTATAGTACTGAAGACAAAGGCACGATGAGACCCAGAAGATCTGAATCTTGCACTGATTAGTTGAATTAGTAGGGAAATCACTGTAATATATATATAAGTAGAAACCACCATGACTACCTAATTACCATCTAGACAAGTCTGATACACTCTAGGCAACAATGATCTTTGACATTCATTTTATCCTCATACCCCTCAATGAGCAAGAAGTAATATCTTTATTTTATACATGTGCTTCCAAGAGTCAAGTAACTTGCTCAGGGACAGTAGGGGCTACAAAACAACCAGACCCCCAAAAGCTATGCTCTTAACCATCGTCATAGATGATCTCTACCACCCTACTATCCCTAAACTCTCATCATTTGAAACGTTAACTAGTTGTTGAAATTGAGGGCACTGAATTTCAAGACAGCAAAGCTGAAGCTTTAAATGCATCCACCTTAGTAAATATTTAATGAATTCCCTGTAGAGAACTATAAATTTTAAGAGCTCTCATCCTAGAAGGTCAAAGAGGTCTGAGTGGGTCCTTAGAAATGAGCATCAGCTAAAAGGAGGCTTTGGGGCTCTCTTGTGAGCAGGATCTATCCGTGATATTTGAAAAAAGGGGAAATTTGGGAAACCCAAAACCCCACCGGCTGTACAATTCACTCAGGTGTTTCAACTAACCCCAGGAATACTTGAATTCATTTCTTGGGGATTATTTCCATATAAGTTGGTTTTTATTTACTTGTCTTCTCCAGAAACTCACAATCATTATTTGAAGTGATTATATCTTTTGGTCACATACAAAAAATATCTTTTCCCATAATATCAAAATGTTGCTTAGGGTTTTCCCTGGTAGCTCAGTGGTAAAGAGTTCGCCTGCCAATGTGGGAGACATGGGTTCAATCTCTGATCCGGGAAGATCCCACATGCTGTGGAGCAGCTGAAACCTGTGAGCCACAACCAGTAAGCCTGTGCTCTAGAGCCTCGGAGCTCCAACTGTTGAGCCCATGTGCCACAACTACTGAAGCCCGTGTGCCCTAGAGTCCGAGTTCCACAAGAGAAGTCACCACCACAAGAAGACTGCTCACCTCAACTAGAGAGTAGCCTGCACTCCCTGCAACTAGAGAAGAGCCTGTAGCAGCAGTGAAAACCCAGAACAGCCAAAATAGATAAATAATTTTTCAAAACTATTGCTTAGTTAATGGAAAACAGTGTAATTCCATCAAATTGATATTTAACTTTTAAAGTTATGAGTTATCTCCAGCTAAAGAGGCAATTCTTTTATTTATTACTTTTTTAATTTGAGGCTCTTTTATTGTTTTTCTTTATCTATTCATTTTCATCCATCTTTATTCTTTGGCCTGCGCAGGCCTCCCATTGCTGTGGCCTCTCACTGCTGAGCACCAGCTCTGGGTGCATGCACTCCAGAGCACTGGTCAATAATTGGACAAACTGGCAGTCACTCCATGGTATGTGGGATCTTCCTGGGTCAGGGTTAGAACCAGTGGCCCTTGCACTACAAGGCAGACTCTATCCACTGGACCACCAGGGAAGCAATTTTAAAACTATATTTTGAATTTTTTGGGGCAAAGACAGCAAAGCTGAAGCTTTAAATGCATCCACCTTAGTAAATATTTAATGAATTCCCTGTAGAGAACTATAAATTTTAAGAGCTCTCATCCTAGAAGGTCAAAGAGGTCTGAGTGGGTCCTTAGAAATGAGCATCAGCTAAAAGGAGGCTTTGGGGCTCTCTTGTGAGCAGGATCTATCCGTGATATTTGAAAAAGGGAATTGGAACCAAACCTCACCGGCTGTACAATTCACTCAGGTGTTTCAACTAACCCCAGGAATACTTGAATTCATTTCTTGGGGATTATTTCCATATAAGTTGGTTTTTATTTACTTGTCTTCTCCAGAAACTCACAATCATTATTTGAAGTGATTATATCTTTTGGTCACATACAAAAAATATCTTTTCCCATAATATCAAAATGTTGCTTAGGGTTTTCCCTGGTAGCTCAGTGGTAAAGAGTTCGCCTGCCAATGTGGGAGACATGGGTTCAATCTCTGATCCGGGAAGATCCCACATGCTGTGGAGCAGCTGAAACCTGTGAGCCACAACCAGTAAGCCTGTGCTCTAGAGCCTCGGAGCTCCAACTGTTGAGCCCATGTGCCACAACTACTGAAGCCCGTGTGCCCTAGAGTCCGAGTTCCACAAGAGAAGTCACCACCACAAGAAGACTGCTCACCTCAACTAGAGAGTAGCCTGCACTCCCTGCAACTAGAGAAGAGCCTGTAGCAGCAGTGAAAACCCAGAACAGCCAAAATAGATAAATAATTTTTCAAAACTATTGCTTAGTTAATGGAAAACAGTGTAATTCCATCAAATTGATATTTAACTTTTAAAGTTATGAGTTATCTCCAGCTAAAGAGGCAATTCTTTTATTTATTACTTTTTTAATTTGAGGCTCTTTTATTGTTTTTCTTTATCTATTCATTTTCATCCATCTTTATTCTTTGGCCTGCGCAGGCCTCCCATTGCTGTGGCCTCTCACTGCTGAGCACCAGCTCTGGGTGCATGCACTCCAGAGCACTGGTCAATAATTGGACAAACTGGCAGTCACTCCATGGTATGTGGGATCTTCCTGGGTCAGGGTTAGAACCAGTGGCCCTTGCACTACAAGGCAGACTCTATCCACTGGACCACCAGGGAAGCAATTTTAAAACTATATTTTATTCCTAAATCAAAAGTATCTTTTCAAAGGAGCTCATTTAATACATGTTCCTGTGAAGTCTCTAAGATGAGTAACTCAAAGATATTACTATAACCAGTGAAAAATACTGGTGTAGCCGTCTATGGTTCACGAAGTACTTTTTTATATCTATCAACTCTAAATAAGCTAAAGTCAGGCTTTGATTCTTATAAGTCACTCAAACTCAAAAAGAGAAATCTGGTATTTCAGAATTAAAGATTGCATCCCCACCATCAACCATCTTAAAAATGAAGAATCAAGATGATTTATCTGAGTGTAAAAACTATGTCTCATTCAGTCTTCTATCTTTCATTCACTAACACAATATTCCTTGAAAGTTTATAAATAAACGAATGAACAGATGAATTAATGAGACCCATTATCCCTGGTGGGAAAGAAAATCAAAATGAGTTGCTTACTATTTCAGACCTGTAGCATCACTGTATTATAAGTCAAACAGACTAGCCAAAGCAACCAATGTGATAAATTACAAGGATATAGGAGTGTTTTAACTCAAAAACTGAGAGGAATCCAGGCTTCAGGGAAGAGCTGTCTTGGAACTTGAAAGGCAGAAGAACTCTTTCTGTGTATTTGCTTTGCTCTCTCCTTGAAGGTCGACTTTCTCTGGTTCTCAAGACTGCCTGGTGAAATATGGCTACCTTGAATTTGCATCTCTTAATTCCAGTCAAATGAGTCTGGCCCTCTTGACTCTTATTCCAAATTCCTGCGAGAAAAGATATTACTGGCTCAGCTTTGCTCGTGATTCTAGCTCTGTTCCAATTAGCTATGGCCAGAGAATATGCTCATACAGTAGAAATGTGGGCAGCGGAGCCTCCCTCCCTCTTCCCCAACTGCCACTCCCTGTAGATCCTAGAGGCAGCTCCCAGAGAAGAGGGAAATCACTGGGAACTTGGCAGACACTCCCAAAGATATCAACTATAATTATCTTCACAAATGAGGCTCAGTACATTTTCCACCACAAATGAATTTTTGAGAGAATAATAAATGCTGGGTTCCCATGACATGCTAATTAATAGCCTAACCTCTGCCAAAGAAAATTCTAAAAGTATTTTTAATTATTAAACCAAATCTAATTGCATCCTAAATAATTTGAGCTTCATATTTGGCACACTCCACTTCCTGAATATCTAACTCCTCAAGTGAAGAGCAGGTCACAAACTAAGGTTTTCCAATTTAGAGCTGCTGAGATCTGAGAAGTTCTGTCAGGGAGCTCTGACTCAGATATATCTGCCCCATATTGAATTGTTGATCATCACCATCCATTCTGGACAATTCACCTCCTCATTCAACCATCTCAGGTCGAGCCTAGGGATGCATCCACCACCCAACCATCTTAAAAATGAAGAATCAAGATGATTTATCTGAGTGTAAAAACTATGTCTCATTCAGTCTTCTATCTTTCATTCACTAACACAATATTCCTTGAAAGTTTATAAATAAACGAATGAACAGATGAATTAATGAGACCCATTATCCCTGGTGGGAAAGAAAATCAAAATGAGTTGCTTACTATTTCAGACCTGTAGCATCACTGTATTATAAGTCAAACAGACTAGCCAAAGCAACCAATGTGATAAATTACAAGGATATAGGAGTGTTTTAACTCAAAAACTGAGAGGAATCCAGGCTTCAGGGAAGAGCTGTCTTGGAACTTGAAAGGCAGAAGAACTCTTTCTGTGTATTTGCTTTGCTCTCTCCTTGAAGGTCGACTTTCTCTGGTTCTCAAGACTGCCTGGTGAAATATGGCTACCTTGAATTTGCATCTCTTAATTCCAGTCAAATGAGTCTGGCCCTCTTGACTCTTATTCCAAATTCCTGCGAGAAAAGATATTACTGGCTCAGCTTTGCTCGTGATTCTAGCTCTGTTCCAATTAGCTATGGCCAGAGAATATGCTCATACAGTAGAAATGTGGGCAGCGGAGCCTCCCTCCCTCTTCCCCAACTGCCACTCCCTGTAGATCCTAGAGGCAGCTCCCAGAGAAGAGGGAAATCACTGGGAACTTGGCAGACACTCCCAAAGATATCAACTATAATTATCTTCACAAATGAGGCTCAGTACATTTTCCACCACAAATGAATTTTTGAGAGAATAATAAATGCTGGGTTCCCATGACATGCTAATTAATAGCCTAACCTCTGCCAAAGAAAATTCTAAAAGTATTTTTAATTATTAAACCAAATCTAATTGCATCCTAAATAATTTGAGCTTCATATTTGGCACACTCCACTTCCTGAATATCTAACTCCTCAAGTGAAGAGCAGGTCACAAACTAAGGTTTTCCAATTTAGAGCTGCTGAGATCTGAGAAGTTCTGTCAGGGAGCTCTGACTCAGATATATCTGCCCCATATTGAATTGTTGATCATCACCATCCATTCTGGACAATTCACCTCCTCATTCAACCATCTCAGGTCGAGCCTAAGGTGGAGATGTTTCCCAACCCCATGTTATATACAGTTTCCTCAGGGATCTCCCTGGTTGACTCCCTCATGTCCAATAAAGTGTTAGTCTCTCAGTTGTGTCTGACTCTTCAAAACTCCATGAACTGTAGCCCACCAGGCTCCTTTGTCCATGGAATTCTCCAGATCAGAATACCGGAGTGATTGTCATTCCCTTCTCCAGGGGATCTTCCCAACCCAGGGACTGAACCCAGGTCTCCTGCATTGCAGGCAGATTCTCAAAGATTTGCTTAAATCTCACTTTTCCTATAAGGCTTACATGACAGTCTATTGATAACCGCAACCCTTACTCTGACTCTCCTAATTCCTCCCTTCACTGGCGTTTCTCTAGAGCTCCTATTTCCATACACACAAGCAATTTCTTGTGTATTAGAGTCAGTGTGTGTTTTTTCACTACCTCTGAACTTCTCATACTCCACCCCAAAGCTTGACTATAATCTTCACAGAGGCAGGGATTTTTATTTGTTGTCTTTACTAATATACCTAAGTGTATAGAGCAGTAGATGGCACATAAATGGTGATTAATAAGTGTTAATCAATGCTGAAACAATGAATGGAGAGGAGAGAAAGATGAGCATGAAGATGTCTGGTGAGAGATCAGGAGAGTGATTCTGACCTAGTAATTTCATTTTATTTTTTCAAGTGTTATACAATTTATCACAAACTGTTTCCATAACTTTTCTGATCCTCTGCCCATTTTCTATAATCTTTCTTTGATAAGTGAGATTTCTTTATATATTTTAGATCTAGTCATTTGTTAATTATATGTGTTGCAAGTATCTTCTAGCTATGGTTTCCCTTTTGTGTGTATGTATGTGTTTGTGTGTACACAAAAAGTTTAATGTCATCAAATTTTTCAGTCTTAATCTGTTTTGTATCTGATACTTTGTTAAAGAAATTTCTAAATTCCCAAGTTCATAAAGATAGCCTTATTTCTAAAATTTATAATCGAACTTTTCACGTTTAGATCCTAATCCATCTTAGATTCACTAAATTCAGGTGTGAAGTTAGAATCTGATTTTATGCTTATTCCATTTGATTAGTCTATTGCTTCAGAACTATTTATGGAATCATCCATTGTGACTGTTGATTGAAATGTTACTTTTGTCATGTATCTGACATCCAGAGCTTAATGAGTCTTGTTTCTGAGTTCTCCCTGGTTGACTCCCTCATGTCCAATAAAGTGTTAGTCTCTCAGTTGTGTCTGACTCTTCAAAACTCCATGAACTGTAGCCCACCAGGCTCCTTTGTCCATGGAATTCTCCAGATCAGAATACCGGAGTGATTGTCATTCCCTTCTCCAGGGGATCTTCCCAACCCAGGGACTGAACCCAGGTCTCCTGCATTGCAGGCAGATTCTCAAAGATTTGCTTAAATCTCACTTTTCCTATAAGGCTTACATGACAGTCTATTGATAACCGCAACCCTTACTCTGACTCTCCTAATTCCTCCCTTCACTGGCATTTCTCTAGAGCTCCTATTTCCATACACACAAGCAATTTCTTGTGTATTAGAGTCAGTGTGTGTTTTTTCACTACCTCTGAACTTCTCATACTCCACCCCAAAGCTTGACTATAATCTTCACAGAGGCAGGGATTTTTATTTGTTGTCTTTACTAATATACCTAAGTGTATAGAGCAGTAGATGGCACATAAATGGTGATTAATAAGTGTTAATCAATGCTGAAACAATGAATGGAGAGGAGAGAAAGATGAGCATGAAGATGTCTGGTGAGAGATCAGGAGAGTGATTCTGACCTAGTAATTTCATTTTATTTTTTCAAGTGTTATACAATTTATCACAAACTGTTTCCATAACTTTTCTGATCCTCTGCCCATTTTCTATAATCTTTCTTTGATAAGTGAGATTTCTTTATATATTTTAGATCTAGTCATTTGTTAATTATATGTGTTGCAAGTATCTTCTAGCTATGGTTTCCCTTTTGTGTGTATGTATGTGTTTGTGTGTACACAAAAAGTTTAATGTCATCAAATTTTTCAGTCTTAATCTGTTTTGTATCTGATACTTTGTTAAAGAAATTTCTAAATTCCCAAGTTCATAAAGATAGCCTTATTTCTAAAATTTATAATCGAACTTTTCACGTTTAGATCCTAATCCATCTTAGATTCACTAAATTCAGGTGTGAAGTTAGAATCTGATTTTATGCTTATTCCATTTGATTAGTCTATTGCTTCAGAACTATTTATGGAATCATCCATTGTGACTGTTGATTGAAATGTTACTTTTGTCATGTATCTGACATCCAGAGCTTAATGAGTCTTGTTTCTGAGTTCTCCCTGGTCTATTTGTGTGTCCACAGGAATTCCACCCTGTCCTAATTATGTACCTTTAAGCTAAATCTTAATATCTAGTATGGAAATTTCCTTCAACTATTTCTTCTTCAGAATTGTCTTTGCTATTTATAGAACTTTGCTCTTCCACATAACATTTAGATCTTCATCTCAAGTTCCAGCATTTTGATTGGAATGCATTAAAGGTTTTATTTGGGGAAAATTAACCACATTTACAATATTGAGTTTTTAAAACCATGAATGTGGCATAAATCTCCATTCACTCATATTTTCTTTAGGTCTTTCAATAATGTTTCATAATTTCTCCACATGGGCCCTGTGTGAGGTATTTTTAGGTTTGTTTATCTGTATCTGTATCAAGGTTCAACCAGAGGAACAGAATCTGCAAAAGGAGATATATATAAAGAGACTTATTATAAGGAATTGATTACACAATTTGGCAAGGCAAGCTTAAATCATAGGACAGACTATCAGCAAGGGTAGATTAGAGCTGTAGGGCATGAGCTGAAGCTTCTGTCCACAAGCAGAATTTCCTCTTCTTCAGGAAAATCTCAGCTTTGCTCTTAAAGTCTTTCAAATGACTGAATCAGGCCCACCCAGACTGTCTAAAATAATCTTCCTTCAACTCAACTGATTACTGACTTAAATGACATCTACAAAAGAATTTCATAGCATTACCTAGGTAAGTGTTTGAATAACAATACACTGTTGCCTAGCCAAGTTGACACATAGAACTGGCCATCAAAATATCTCATTTGGTTTTTCTAGCCTACTGTGAATGAGGTATTTTTCCCATTTAACTTTCTAAATGATTATTATTAGTAAATAAGAAAGCTAATGATTTTTCTATATTAAACTTTTGAGTTCCACAATTTTATGGAAATACCTTGGTATTTCTCATTGTCTATGGATTCTTCCTGACTTTCTGTGTAAACAATATCTTCTACAAACAAGAATTTTTTTTCTCTTCCTCCTCACTTGCGCCTTGTACTGATTTTCTTGACTTGTTCATTGACTAATACTTCCCTTGCAATGCTGAAAACCAGCAGTAATAATAGACATCTTTGCCCTATCCATGATATTAATGGGACTGGTTCTAAAACTAAATACATTTGTAATAGAATTTTGAGAGATGCTTGTCAGATCCCCAAAGGATACAGATGGTATGTTCAAATTAGGATAATTCAGGGAAGTTTTCTTTACAAAGTAATAGGACTTCCTGGTTGTTCAGTGGTAAAGAATCTGCCTGCAAGGCAGGAAACACAGGAGATGTGGGTTCTATCCCCAGGTCAAGAAGATCCTTTGGAAGAGGAAATCGCAACCCACTCGAATATTCTCATCTGGAAAGTTCCATTGACAGAGGAGCCTGGCAGGCTACAGCTCACAAGGTTGCAAAGACGTGGACATGACTGAGTGACTGAGCATCCAAAAAAAGAGACGAATAAGGGGAACCAGAGAGAGTGCTGCAATAGCTACTAGTGGCAGCTGAGAAGCAGCTATATCTAGCACAAGGGACTTCTAAAACCCAGAAAGGGAGAGTGAGGTAGAGGAAGCTGCTTTGAGAGAAGGGACATGGCCAACCCAATATGACTTTGCAGGGAGGGAAACAGAGAAAGAAATATCCTGACCTCATTCTATTTCTTCTCTCAGACTTCCTACCAGGGTTCTTTAGTAGGTGACCCAATGGGAAGCCAGAAGGCAGGAGAAATTGCTTACTCTCTTACAGGCAGAGAACAGAGTAGAGAAATGTGTTAAGTTGGTCTGGAAAAACAAATAGAGGCTATTTGGCACTATGCTGTTTACCAAATCAGCAACATTTCTTTCATTTATCTTATTCCTAGTATGCTACAAGATTTTCCCAGGGCTGAGTTTTACGTTTTACCGATGTTTTTTATTAACTGATTATTAAATAATCTATTAAAATGATCTTATGGATTTTCTTTTTAACCAGTTGATCTAATATATTACACTAATAGATTTTATGATGTAAACCATGCTTGTATTCCTGATATAAATCCTACTTGTCCTACTTGGTCATAAGATGTTTATATATATATACATATACACACTACTGAATTTTATATGCTTAGGGTTTTGTGTCTATTTTCATAAGTGAAGTTGTTCTATAATTTCTTTACATACTTTTCCAATTTTTTTACCTCAAGGTTATACTAGTTTTATAAAATGAGTTGTTTATCTTTCCCTCTTTTCTGTTTTCTAAAATGTTTGATTTAATATAGTTCTTACTTGTTCCTTAAAAGTTTAATAAAACATGCCTGGTATATAATAGATAGCTAGTGGAAACCTGTTGTATAGCCCGTGGAGTTCAGCTCAGTGCTTTGTGAAGACCCAGAGGTAGGATGGAAGGTTGGGGGTAGGAGGGAGATCCAAGAGGGCGGGGATATATGTATACGTATAGCTGATTCAGGCTTCCCTGGTGGCTTAGTGGTAAAGAATCCGCCTGCCAATGCAGGAGACATGGATTCGATCCTTGCATGAGAAGATCCCCTGGAAGAGGAAATGGCAACCCACTCCAGTATTCTTGCCTGAGAAATCTGGACAGAGCAGCCTGGTGAGCTACAGTCCATGGGGTTGCAAAGAGTTGGACATGACTGAGCAACTAGGTACACATGCATGCAAATCTGATTCACTGTTTTCAGCAGAAACTAACACAACATTGTACAGCAACTATACTCCAATAAAAGGAGAAAAAGCCAGGCCTGTGAAACCATCTTTGATCACCTGGAATTTGGGGAAAATTAAAAACATTTTCCAGGAACTTAATTAGTAGAAGAATGGTTCTTAGTTGATTTAGGTATCTTATTTCTTCCGGATTCAATTTTGTTAAGGTATATTCCCCAGAAAATATACCTTATTTAAGGTATATTTAGCATCTATCTAAGCTTTTGAATTGTTATAAAGTCGTAACTTCTTCATATTCAGCTTTCTGACGACGCCTGTAAAACAAATCTTCTGGCTTATGGTTTGATGCAGCTCCTGGACTCGGTAAAAAGATGAGAACACCTCAGACCCTGAGCTTAAACCATGAGCCTGGCTCTACTTTCCTTTCTCACGTGGAGCACTTTTTAGGTCTCTTTATCCTGTGGAAATAACTCACAGCCATCAGGAGCTCTAAACGGCTTATGAATCAGCTTCCCCAAGTTTTCTGTTCTGTTTGCTGATCTAAAGAGATATTTATCTTGTATTAAAGCCCAATCACATATTTTTGGTTTGTTTTATTTTTCATTGCCAGATATATATATACATATACACACTACTGAATTTTATATGCTTAGGGTTTTGTGTCTATTTTCATAAGTGAAGTTGTTCTATAATTTCTTTACATACTTTTCCAATTTTTTTACCTCAAGGTTATACTAGTTTTATAAAATGAGTTGTTTATCTTTCCCTCTTTTCTGTTTTCTAAAATGTTTGATTTAATATAGTTCTTACTTGTTCCTTAAAAGTTTAATAAAACATGCCTGGTATATAATAGATAGCTAGTGGAAACCTGTTGTATAGCCCGTGGAGTTCAGCTCAGTGCTTTGTGAAGACCCAGAGGTAGGATGGAAGGTTGGGGGTAGGAGGGAGATCCAAGAGGGCGGGATATATGTATACGTATAGCTGATTCAGGCTTCCCTGGTGGCTTAGTGGTAAAGAATCCGCCTGCCAATGCAGGAGACATGGATTCGATCCTTGCATGAGAAGATCCCCTGGAAGAGGAAATGGCAACCCACTCCAGTATTCTTGCCTGAGAAATCTGGACAGAGCAGCCTGGTGAGCTACAGTCCATGGGGTTGCAAAGAGTTGGACATGACTGAGCAACTAGGTACACATGCATGCAAATCTGATTCACTGTTTTCAGCAGAAACTAACACAACATTGTACAGCAACTATACTCCAATAAAAGGAGAAAAAGCCAGGCCTGTGAAACCATCTTTGATCACCTGGAATTTGGGGAAAATTAAAAACATTTTCCAGGAACTTAATTAGTAGAAGAATGGTTCTTAGTTGATTTAGGTATCTTATTTCTTCCGGATTCAATTTTGTTAAGGTATATTCCCCAGAAAATATACCTTATCTAAGGTATATTTAGCATCTATCTAAGCTTTTGAATTGTTATAAAGTCGTAACTTCTTCATATTCAGCTTTCTGACGACGCCTGTAAAACAAATCTTCTGGCTTATGGTTTGATGCAGCTCCTGGACTCGGTAAAAAGATGAGAACACCTCAGACCCTGAGCTTAAACCATGAGCCTGGCTCTACTTTCCTTTCTCACGTGGAGCACTTTTTAGGTCTCTTTATCCTGTGGAAATAACTCACAGCCATCAGGAGCTCTAAACGGCTTATGAATCAGCTTCCCCAAGTTTTCTGTTCTGTTTGCTGATCTAAAGAGATATTTATCTTGTATTAAAGCCCAATCACATATTTTTGGTTTGTTTTATTTTTCATTGCCAGATATCTGAATCAAAGAATGTTACTGATATGTGACTCATTGCAATGCCTTGACCAGAAATTCCTCCTTGGCCTGACAACTTCTTGCTCCTTTGGACACTTTCACTTTCCTCCTAGAAACTTAAAAGAGACATTCTTAAGTCATGATACCAAACACACTTTACAGTTTCTTCCCATTGCTCCTTCCCATCTTTCTCTTCCTGCTCATAAACAGAGGCAACCATCTCAGGTTAGAGCTTGTCATCAAGCTCTGTGACTTATGCTTGATTTAATCTCCTTTTCTGAATCTCCTAGCTGACACTACACCAATTATTCTGACCATTTGTTTCCTTGAGAAGTTGAATAATCCAGAAATCTTTAGACACATTTTTCTTTTTGCATAAAAAGAAAATCACCATCTTGAACACATTGTTTTTTATATCAGGAATTTTTTAAAGGCATCATTCTACCAATTCTCCAGTAATTTCTTCCTTGTATTTTCTCTGAAGATGCTAAAGTGAGACATCTTGCTTTCCAGGCCCCCCTCCCCCCCACCAAAAAAAGAAGAGTGATATGAACCCAGAATTCTGAGGCAATTTCATTTGACCGTTTTGTTGGGAGAAGCCGATTTTCCAACACTTTTTTTCTGTGGCACTTCTCAGGCTAAATGCAAATGATTAAACTGAGGGACCTTTTTTGCAATGTTAGCTGCTGCCACCTAGTGCCCTTTGTGGAGTACTGGTGATATTTAAGGCCACACAGTACTACTTAACCATTATCATAACTGTGAATCCAAAGAAAATGAGGCTGGAACCAGGAAAGACTACAGAATATACGATTCCAACTAAATGTAAAACTGCACAGACAATAAAAATATTCACGGTGGCCAGAGGGTTGAGGGAAGAAAGGAATGAATGGGCAAAACACAGAGGGTCTGGGGGACAGTGAAACTACTCTATATGATGCTCTAATGGATATATGTCATGACTCATTGATCCAAATCCAGAGAATGTACAACATCAAGAGTAAGCCCTACACTGTGCGACGGACTGAAGAGGTGGGATGGGGGAGCAGTGTGCATATGACTAATCTGGGATCATACATATCTGTAAACAAAACTCTGTAAAAGTAAAAAGATAATTAAAACAAAATAAAATAAAATAAATGCAATTAAGTAAGAAAAAAAAAGAGTAAGCCCTAAAGTAAACCACAGATTTGAGTAATAATGATGTATCAATATAGGCTCTCTGGCAAGGGGTGTTGACAGTACAAAGGTTGTGTATGTTTGGAGATAGGGTATGGGAACTCAGTACTTTCTACTCAATTTTGCTATGAATCTAAACCTCTCTAAAAATAAATTATAATAAGTATACATGTAAGTATATATAAATATTTATTACATATACAAACATAGTACATATATACACATTTATATCAGTATATCTCCTAGCTGACACTACACCCATTATTCTGACCATTTGTTTCCTTGAGAAGTTGAATAATCCAGAAATCTTTAGACACATTTTTCTTTTTGCATAAAAAGAAAATCACCATCTTGAACACATTGTTTTTTATATCAGGAATTTTTTAAAGGCATCATTCTACCAATTCTCCAGTAATTTCTTCCTTGTATTTTCTCTGAAGATGCTAAAGTGAGACATCTTGCTTTCCAGGCCCCCCTCCCCCCCACCAAAAAAAGAAGAGTGATATGAACCCAGAATTCTGAGGCAATTTCATTTGACCGTTTTGTTGGGAGAAGCCGATTTTCCAACACTTTTTTTCTGTGGCACTTCTCAGGCTAAATGCAAATGATTAAACTGAGGGACCTTTTTTGCAATGTTAGCTGCTGCCACCTAGTGCCCTTTGTGGAGTACTGGTGATATTTAAGGCCACACAGTACTACTTAACCATTATCATAACTGTGAATCCAAAGAAAATGAGGCTGGAACCAGGAAAGACTACAGAATATACGATTCCAACTAAATGTAAAACTGCACAGACAATAAAAATATTCACGGTGGCCAGAGGGTTGAGGGAAGAAAGGAATGAATGGGCAAAACACAGAGGGTCTGGGGGACAGTGAAACTACTCTCTATATGATGCTCTAATGGATATATGTCATGACTCATTGATCCAAATCCAGAGAATGTACAACATCAAGAGTAAGCCCTACACTGTGCGACGGACTGAAGAGGTGGGATGGGGGAGCAGTGTGCATATGACTAATCTGGGATCATACATATCTGTAAACAAAACTCTGTAAAAGTAAAAAGATAATTAAAACAAAATAAAATAAAATAAATGCAATTACGTAAGAAAAAAAAAGAGTAAGCCCTAAAGTAAACCACAGATTTGAGTAATAATGATGTATCAATATAGGCTCTCTGGCAAGGGGTGTTGACAGTACAAAGGTTGTGTATGTTTGGAGATAGGGTATGGGAACTCAGTACTTTCTACTCAATTTTGCTATGAATCTAAACCTCTCTAAAAATAAATTATAATAAGTATACATGTAAGTATATATAAATATTTATTACATATACAAACATAGTACATATATACACATTTATATCAGTATATGTATTATATGTGTGCATATATATATATATGTATATTTAATTGTATGTATGTACCATATCTTTATCCATTACTCTGTTGATGGACATTTAGGTCACTTCTCTGTTCTGGTTATTGTGAATAGTGCTGCAATACTGGAGTGCACGTATCTTTTTGAACTATTGTTTTCTCTGGGTATGTGCCCAGAGAAAATGCATATGCAGACATATATATGTATACATATGTATATAAAGAGTTACAACTACTTTATGTACTCAGGGACCCCTGTCAGTTCTGTACTATGGCATCACTGACCAAGGACAAGGAAAATTCTATTTCTAAGCATACTGAGTATCTGTGAGCACCCTCAGGATAATAAACTGTTTCTTCAGAGCATGGTTTGGACCCTTATATCTATTCATGTGTATGATGCTTCCTGCCAGGACATATCCCAGACTGAATGAATCTCAACCACCGATGAACAGCCTAAGCATTTTACTTTAATTCCAGGAGATTCTGATAAACCAGGTTTGGAAACAAGTATGGAGAAAGAAACATGGGATTTAGCAGTGGACAGACCTGAGTTTGAATCCCAGAACTGGCGCTTTCTAGCTCTGCAAACTTACACGAGGCATTAACCTTTGTGAAATGGGGAATCACCATAATTATCCACAGGGTTCACGTGAGGATTGAATGACCTCATGAGCATGGCATGCTGGATGGCAGTGACTGCATATGGGCCTAATCACCAGGAAGAACCAAATTTTTAACCAAGTCCAGGGATGGCACAAACACTTCCTTTGTTTCCATCCTCGCCCTGGAAGGCCTCCTCAGTCATTGCCGCGTCTTCTTCCCACAGGTGCCTTGATATCCCCATCCCCTGGTGTCCTTCCGCTTCCTTTTCTTCTCCATCCTCAGTCCTTCAGGGTTCTGACTTGACAACTGCTTCCTAGGCCAGCGGGTCTCACTGACTCTGCATCTTTATGATCTGCAGAGTTGAGAGCCAGGACAGTAAGCAAATCTCTTTCTAATACTGATTACTTCTCATTACCTCCTTGTTAAGTTCTTCTTTTAAAAAAAAGCCACTTCCTCACTGAGGTGAGAATGGGAAGAGAACCATCTCCTTCCACAAATGCAAATAGCCTGGAACTTTTTTGTGTAAGAAAGATCCTGAGTTCTTCCTGCACTGTCTGTCCTCCCAGTCTCCACACCCTGCGTCCTTTTCCCTTCCCTTGCTGGCTCAGCTTTGGGCTGCTCTCCCAGAAAGGGCTGAGGTGGAGAATGGCACAGGCCCAGGCATGCTCCCCATTATGAGTGCTCCACATCCATTTTCCATGGTCTCTCCCACTCTTTTCACCTGATCACCTTGAAAACTCAACTGGCTTCCAGGCCTACCCCTTGTAGGAGAAGCAACCAGACAACAATGGACACTACTTTCCAGACATACTAGTATTTTCCTGTAGTGTTGGATCAAGGCAGCAGTGGTGCTCAGTGTTTTCTAGATTGTCCTTCCACTTCTCAGTCTGTTGCTCCTTGGTCTCCTTGCTAGCTCATCCCCAACCACCAGCTTCTAGGTACTGGAGCTCTGGAGTCTGCAACGCTGGGCTCTGCTCTTCTCACTCTGGACTTTATTCAACTTACAGTTTCAACTGAACAGAGCAAGAAAAGCAGAGCCAAGAACTGGCTACTCAGGGAGGATTCCTAAGCACACATCTACAGCACAGACCTGCCCTCCACATTCCACCCCAACTTGACCTTCTTCCAGAATTCCCTATCTCAGAGAATGACAGCACTCTCCATCCCTTGTATCTGTATATCATTTAAACACATCATCCTCCCGGAAGAACCAATTTTCTGGATGGCACAAACACTTCCTTTGTTTCCATCCTCGCCCTGGAAGGCCTCCTCAGTCATTGCCGCGTCTTCTTCCCACAGGTGCCTTGATATCCCCATCCCCTGGTGTCCTTCCGCTTCCTTTTCTTCTCCATCCTCAGTCCTTCAGGGTTCTGACTTGACAACTGCTTCCTAGGCCAGCGGGTCTCACTGACTCTGCATCTTTATGATCTGCAGAGTTGAGAGCCAGGACAGTAAGCAAATCTCTTTCTAATACTGATTACTTCTCATTACCTCCTTGTTAAGTTCTTCTTTTAAAAAAAAGCCACTTCCTCACTGAGGTGAGAATGGGAAGAGAACCATCTCCTTCCACAAATGCAAATAGCCTGGAACTTTTTTGTGTAAGAAAGATCCTGAGTTCTTCCTGCACTGTCTGTCCTCCCAGTCTCCACACCCTCGTCCTTTTCCCTTCCCTTGCTGGCTCAGCTTTGGGCTGCTCTCCCAGAAAGGGCTGAGGTGGAGAATGGCACAGGCCCAGGCATGCTCCCCATTATGAGTGCTCCACATCCATTTTCCATGGTCTCTCCCACTCTTTTCACCTGATCACCTTGAAAACTCAACTGGCTTCCAGGCCTACCCCTTGTAGGAGAAGCAACCAGACAACAATGGACACTACTTTCCAGACATACTAGTATTTTCCTGTAGTGTTGGATCAAGGCAGCAGTGGTGCTCAGTGTTTTCTAGATTGTCCTTCCACTTCTCAGTCTGTTGCTCCTTGGTCTCCTTGCTAGCTCATCCCCAACCACCAGCTTCTAGGTACTGGAGCTCTGGAGTCTGCAACGCTGGGCTCTGCTCTTCTCACTCTGGACTTTATTCAACTTACAGTTTCAACTGAACAGAGCAAGAAAAGCAGAGCCAAGAACTGGCTACTCAGGGAGGATTCCTAAGCACACATCTACAGCACAGACCTGCCCTCCACATTCCACCCAAACTTGACCTTCTTCCAGAATTCCCTATCTCAGAGAATGACAGCACTCTCCATCCCTTGTATCTGTATATCATTTAAACACATCACTCTCCTTCCGTAACCATCACCAATCTTGCTTGGTCCATTTAAAATATTCGTAGAGCCCATCAATCTCCCCACATGAGATCTGTCCCCAGCCCATCATCATTGTCCTCCTTAGTTCTCGCCCATATCTGTAATTGTTCCTCTTCAGTCTAGTCCCACATGCACTGGAGTGATCATCTTTTAAAGAAAATGTTGCCATGTCCCTACTTGGCTTGCCACATGTCAATGGCTGCCTGCGGCTCTTAACAAGACAACATCCTCATGATGCCCATCAGGTGCTGCATGGCCTGGCCCCTGCGGCCTCTCCCGTTCCATTTGAGCTGCTCTTCCTCTTTCTGCCAACAGCAGCCAACTGACTTCATGGGGTTTCTTCGAGAGATAATGCTCTCTCCTGCCTCTTGCTCATGCAGTTCCCTCTGCTTGGGACATCTCATGCATGCTAAGGTGCTTCAATCATGTCCAACTCTGCGACCCTATGGACTGCAGCCCACTAGGCTCCTCTATCCATGGGATTCTCCAGGCAAGAATACTAGAGTGGGTTGCTATGCCCTCCTCCAGGGGATCTTCCCAACCCAGGGACAGAACTTCCATCTCTAATGAGCCGCATTCATAGGCAGGTACTTTACTACTAGCACCATATGGGAAGCCCAAGTGTCCTTAAACACCCAACCTCCCAACTGCTGCTTGAAATGTCCTTCCACAGGAAACTTGATTGGACCATGTCCTGACCCCTCTCTCCCTTGAGTTAGTTTTCTAGCACAGCAATAACAGAGTATAACAATTGAGTGGCTTAAAATAATAAAGATACATTGTCTCACCATTCTAGAAGCTATAAAACAAGGTGTTGGCAAGATTGGTTCCTTCTGAGGTTATGTAGAAGAGTCTGTCCCGTGCCCTCTCTTGGCTTCTGGTGGTTTTCTGACAATCTTTGGCATTCCTGGGTGTGTGAGAGTATCACCCCAACTGCTGCTCTACCTTCACATAGCGTTCTCCCTGTATGTATGTCTGTGTCCAAATTAATGCTTTAAGACGACACCGGACATATGGGACTGAAGACTCCTATTCTAGGATGCCCTTACCTTTTTTTTTTAATTCTTTAAAGGTTTTACAGAGTTTTGTTGTTCACAGACATGTATGTTCCCAGATCAGTCATATGCATATCCCCGGTCCCCACCCCCACCCTAGACCCCCCCATCCCACCCCTCCGGACCATCGCCCCAAGCCATTGTTAGCACTCCTATTCCCTTAGCACAATGACAATAGCTATCTTTTCCATACATAACAGTATAGGTTTCCATGTTACTCCCTCCATGCTTCCCCCTCCCTATTTCTTCCCCACAATGTCCATATGTCTATTCTCTTATCTGTTTTTCCATGAGTTCACTGCATGTGTTATCAAGACCATCCTACTAGATTCCATATATGTGTGTTAGTATACTGTACTTGTCTTTCTCTTTTTGACTTACTTCACTTTTTATGATAGGCCCCCAACAGCAGCCAACTGACTTCATGGGGTTTCTTCGAGAGATAATGCTCTCTCCTGCCTCTTGCTCATGCAGTTCCCTCTGCTTGGGACATCTCATGCATGCTAAGGTGCTTCAATCATGTCCAACTCTGCGACCCTATGGACTGCAGCCCACTAGGCTCCTCTATCCATGGGATTCTCCAGGCAAGAATACTAGAGTGGGTTGCTATGCCCTCCTCCAGGGGATCTTCCCAACCCAGGGACAGAACTTCCATCTCTAATGAGCCGCATTCATAGGCAGGTACTTTACTACTAGCACCATATGGGAAGCCCAAGTGTCCTTAAACACCCAACCTCCCAACTGCTGCTTGAAATGTCCTTCCACAGGAAACTTGATTGGACCATGTCCTGACCCCTCTCTCCCTTGAGTTAGTTTTCTAGCACAGCAATAACAGAGTATAACAATTGTGTGGCTTAAAATAATAAAGATACATTGTCTCACCATTCTAGAAGCTATAAAACAAGGTGTTGGCAAGATTGGTTCCTTCTGAGGTTATGTAGAAGAGTCTGTCCCGTGCCCTCTCTTGGCTTCTGGTGGTTTTCTGACAATCTTTGGCATTCCTGGGTGTGTGAGAGTATCACCCCAACTGCTGCTCTACCTTCACATAGCGTTCTCCCTGTATGTATGTCTGTGTCCAAATTAATGCTTTAAGACGACACCGGACATATGGGACTGAAGACTCCTATTCTAGGATGCCCTTACCTTTTTTTTAATTCTTTAAAGGTTTTACAGAGTTTTGTTGTTCACAGACATGTATGTTCCCAGATCAGTCATATGCATACCCCCGGTCCCCACCCCCTAGATCCCCCCATCCCACCCCTCCGGACCATCGCCCCAAGCCATTGTTAGCACTCCTATTCCCTTAGCACAATGACAATAGCTATCTTTTCCATACATAACAGTATAGGTTTCCATGTTACTCCCTCCATGCTTCCCCCTCCCTATTTCTTCCCCACAATGTCCATATGTCTATTCTCTTATCTGTTTTTCCATGAGTTCACTGCATGTGTTATCAAGACCATCCTACTAGATTCCATATATGTGTGTTAGTATACTGTACTTGTCTTTCTCTTTTTGACTTACTTCACTTTTTATGATAGGTTCTAGAGCCAGCCACTTCATTGGACTGAGTCTTCTGCATTTAACAGCTGAGTAGTATTCCATTGTATATATGTACCAGAGCTTTTGTATCCATTCATTCATCAATGGACACCTAGGTTGCTTCCATGTTCTAGCTATTGTATAGAAAGCTGCAATGAACATTGGGGCACAGGTGCTTCTTTCAGTTTGGATTTCCTCAGGATATAAGCCTAATAGTGGGATTGCTGGGTCATAGGGTGCTTCTATTTTTAGTTTTTTAAGAAATCTCCATACTGTCTTCCATAGAGGCTGTATCAATCTACATTCCCACCAGCAATGCAAGAGGGTTCCCTTTTCTCCACACCCTCTCCAGCATTTATTGTCTGTCGATTTATTGATGATGACCATTCTGACTGGTGTGAGGTGATAGCTCATTGTAGTTTTAATTTGCATTTCTCTAATAATAAACAAGGTTGAGCATCGTTTCATGTGCTTTTGGGCCATCTGTATGTAGGATGCCCTTATCTTAACTAAATGTGCAAGGACCCTATTTCCCAATAAGGCTGCACTCTGAAGTACTGGGAGATTAGTTAGGACATGTGAGTTTGGGAAGGAACATAATTCAACTCATAATACCCCTCATTTCCAAGGTGGCATCCTGCGGTTATATATTATCATAGTCTTATCCTGTACTTTTTCTACAAAACACTGATCACAAAAGCAATAGTATATTTACTTCCCCCACGGATTGTAAGCCCCATAAGGAATCATGCCTATTTTTGCTGACCACTGCACCCCCTGTCTGGCCTGTAGCAGTCATTCAATAAACGCTCCCAGAGTGAACAAATGAATTCTGTGATGGTCCAGGTTATTGCCAAAAGACCATTGTTCACTCCTATTCCCTAGCACAATGACAATAGCTATCTTTTCCATACATAACAGTATAGGTTTCCATGTTACTCCCTCCATGCTTCCCCTCCCCATTTCTTCCCCACAATGTCCATATGTCTATTCTCTTATCTGTTTTTCCATGAGTTCACTGCATGTGTTATCAAGACCATCCTACTAGATTCCATATATGTGTGTTAGTATACTGTACTTGTCTTTCTCTTTTTGACTTACTTCACTTTTTATGATAGGTTCTAGAGCCAGCCACTTCATTGGACTGAGTCTTCTGCATTTAACAGCTGAGTAGTATTCCATTGTATATATGTACCAGAGCTTTTGTATCCATTCATTCATCAATGGACACCTAGGTTGCTTCCATGTTCTAGCTATTGTATAGAAAGCTGCAATGAACATTGGGGCACAGGTGCTTCTTTCAGTTTGGATTTCCTCAGGATATAAGCCTAATAGTGGGATTGCTGGGTCATAGGGTGCTTCTATTTTTAGTTTTTTAAGAAATCTCCATACTGTCTTCCATAGAGGCTGTATCAATCTACATTCCCACCAGCAATGCAAGAGGGTTCCCTTTTCTCCACACCCTCTCCAGCATTTATTGTCTGTCGATTTATTGATGATGACCATTCTGACTGGTGTGAGGTGATAGCTCATTGTAGTTTTAATTTGCATTTCTCTAATAATAAACAAGGTTGAGCATCGTTTCATGTGCTTTTGGGCCATCTGTATGTAGGATGCCCTTATCTTAACTAAATGTGCAAGGACCCTATTTCCCAATAAGGCTGCACTCTGAAGTACTGGGAGATTAGTTAGGACATGTGAGTTTGGGAAGGAACATAATTCAACTCATAATACCCCTCATTTCCAAGGTGGCATCCTGCGGTTATATATTATCATAGTCTTATCCTGTACTTTTTCTACAAAACACTGATCACAAAAGCAATAGTATATTTACTTCCCCCACGGATTGTAAGCCCCATAAGGAATCATGCCTATTTTTGCTGACCACTGCACCCCCTGTCTGGCCTGTAGCAGTCATTCAATAAACACTCCCAGAGTGAACAAATGAATTCTGTGATGGTCCAGGTTATTGACCAGGTATGTGAACATGAGATGACCAGTCTTTGTCTTCCAAGTCTACTTAGCTGCTTCCTGGTGCTCCAGCTCCCAAGGGCATGAAGTCATCTGAGACAAGTAGGACTGGAGGCAGACCACTAGTTCATCGATGTCTGCCTAGTCTTGGTGACCTTTTGAAACTCCAGCATCATTTGTACAGAAAGCCAAGACCCTGCTGGAAAAATCCAAGCCTAAGATTTGTTAGCAAATTGCACTTTCATTTTCCATGTGCCTCATAAGCACCAGTGATTATTACTGAGGAGGCTGAGCTTCTCTGGGGATCTTAAAAGTAGGTCACTTCCCTAGGACTGGAATAATTTAGCTGAGTGGTTAAGGGATGAATAGACTAAAGGAACTTTTGGTGCCTCCTTCATCTATAATCATTTAAGACCCTTGTTACTTGATAACTGTGGTCCCTCAATGCAAATGGAAAAGGGTTCTTAGTTCTTTAACTCTCTGACCAGTATTTAGATCCCTGAGTCACTGCAACAGTGCAGAGAACACTGAAGAACCCGGGTAGGTCGAAAAGCCTTTTGCACAGGTGCAGCTGTAATCCTGTTGAAATCGCCTTCCCTGTGTGCTCTCAGAAATAAGTGCAGAGTGTTAAGATAGCTTAATGTCTAGCTTTTACATTTCATCATCTCATGGCATGAGGAATGCTAAATGCTCTAAACGGTTGGAACCCGTTGACCTGCCGCAAGTAATTACATCTGAAAAGCATTAGTGGACCCTATCTAAATGTGCAAGGACCCTATTTCCCAATAAGGCTGCACTCTGAAGTACTGGGAGATTAGTTAGGACATGTGAGTTTGGGAAGGAACATAATTCAACTCATAATACCCCTCATTTCCAAGGTGGCATCCTGCGGTTATATATTATCATAGTCTTATCCTGTACTTTTTCTACAAAACACTGATCACAAAAGCAATAGTATATTTACTTCCCCCACGGATTGTAAGCCCCATAAGGAATCATGCCTATTTTTGCTGACCACTGCACCCCCTGTCTGGCCTGTAGCAGTCATTCAATAAACACTCCCAGAGTGAACAAATGAATTCTGTGATGGTCCAGGTTATTGACCAGGTATGTGAACATGAGATGACCAGTCTTTGTCTTCCAAGTCTACTTAGCTGCTTCCTGGTGCTCCAGCTCCCAAGGGCATGAAGTCATCTGAGACAAGTAGGACTGGAGGCAGACCACTAGTTCATCGATGTCTGCCTAGTCTTGGTGACCTTTTGAAACTCCAGCATCATTTGTACAGAAAGCCAAGACCCTGCTGGAAAAATCCAAGCCTAAGATTTGTTAGCAAATTGCACTTTCATTTTCCATGTGCCTCATAAGCACCAGTGATTATTACTGAGGAGGCTGAGCTTCTCTGGGGATCTTAAAAGTAGGTCACTTCCCTAGGACTGGAATAATTTAGCTGAGTGGTTAAGGGATGAATAGACTAAAGGAACTTTTGGTGCCTCCTTCATCTATAATCATTTAAGACCCTTGTTACTTGATAACTGTGGTCCCTCAATGCAAATGGAAAAGGGTTCTTAGTTCTTTAACTCTCTGACCAGTATTTAGATCCCTGAGTCACTGCAACAGTGCAGAGAACACTGAAGAACCCGGGTAGGTCGAAAAGCCTTTTGCACAGGTGCAGCTGTAATCCTGTTGAAATCGCCTTCCCTGTGTGCTCTCAGAAATAAGTGCAGAGTGTTAAGATAGCTTAATGTCTAGCTTTTACATTTCATCATCTCATGGCATGAGGAATGCTAAATGCTCTAAACGTTGGACTTCTAGAAGCTTGAACCCGTTGACCTGCCGCAAGTAATTACATCTGAAAAGCTCCTGAGCAAGCAAGAAGCCAGGAAGACTCACAAAGCAAAGGTGAGCAAACCCTGAATGTGATGGGGAGAGCTGGGTAGGGGGCATCCTTTTCCTCTACTCTCTGCACAGAAGACTTCAAAGGCAGAGTCAACTATTAAGTTGTTCAGAGCTAGAACTTTCCAGAGCTATCCCTTCTCTCCTGGGCCTGCCTCCAACTGGAGATTCCTCTTGCCTCTCAGATGAACGCTGAGCCCTTCTCTGCTACCTGGTGAAAACAGGGAGATGCGGATGAGCAAGAAGAATTATATTTGGAGATTGGTGATTCCAGAAGTGTTCAAACTTGTGAACACTTGCCTCTCCTGATTCATTTTGGAGTCACCTAGATGCTACCATCTGGCTGACTGATTTGGTAGAAGATATCCAGATACTCTTGGATCCTCAAGGCCATGTGTGCAATGCTGACAGCACCTGCAGAGGCGGGCCCCTCCCAAAGGCTCACAGCTGCCAACACAGCCAACGTCCACAGGGCAACTTAACAGGGACCAACGACCACATTTAGGTCCCTTCCCCTTCCTGGCCATAACAAGTGATGAATGAGAGTGTATTCACCCTCTGGCTGCCCTCAATAACTGTCCACATTGTCCTACTGGAGCTTTTGATACACCAGAGAAAACTACTCAAGTTCCAAATAATCCATTTTAAATTTTTCCTAAACTACACTATACAGTATGAATAGACTAAAGGAACTTTTGGTGCCTCCTTCATCTATAATCATTTAAGACCCTTGTTACTTGATAACTGTGGTCCCTCAATGCAAATGGAAAAGGGTTCTTAGTTCTTTAACTCTCTGACCAGTATTTAGATCCCTGAGTCACTGCAACAGTGCAGAGAACACTGAAGAACCCGGGTAGGTCGAAAAGCCTTTTGCACAGGTGCAGCTGTAATCCTGTTGAAATCGCCTTCCCTGTGTGCTCTCAGAAATAAGTGCAGAGTGTTAAGATAGCTTAATGTCTAGCTTTTACATTTCATCATCTCATGGCATGAGGAATGCTAAATGCTCTAAACGTTGGACTTCTAGAAGCTTGAACCCGTTGACCTGCCGCAAGTAATTACATCTGAAAAGCTCCTGAGCAAGCAAGAAGCCAGGAAGACTCACAAAGCAAAGGTGAGCAAACCCTGAATGTGATGGGGAGAGCTGGGTAGGGGGCATCCTTTTCCTCTACTCTCTGCACAGAAGACTTCAAAGGCAGAGTCAACTATTAAGTTGTTCAGAGCTAGAACTTTCCAGAGCTATCCCTTCTCTCCTGGGCCTGCCTCCAACTGGAGATTCCTCTTGCCTCTCAGATGAACGCTGAGCCCTTCTCTGCTACCTGGTGAAAACAGGGAGATGCGGATGAGCAAGAAGAATTATATTTGGAGATTGGTGATTCCAGAAGTGTTCAAACTTGTGAACACTTGCCTCTCCTGATTCATTTTGGAGTCACCTAGATGCTACCATCTGGCTGACTGATTTGGTAGAAGCTATCCAGATACTCTTGGATCCTCAAGGCCATGTGTGCAATGCTGACAGCACCTGCAGAGGCGGGCCCCTCCCAAAGGCTCACAGCTGCCAACACAGCCAACGTCCACAGGGCAACTTAACAGGGACCAACGACCACATTTAGGTCCCTTCCCCTTCCTGGCCATAACAAGTGATGAATGAGAGTGTATTCACCCTCTGGCTGCCCTCAATAACTGTCCACATTGTCCTACTGGAGCTTTTGATACACCAGAGAAAACTACTCAAGTTCCAAATAATCCATTTTAAATTTTTCCTAAACTACACTATACAGTATTGGAATAGGAGGGTACATTCTACAGAAATAGGCTGGCACCTCTCTAATTTCATAATCAGATAATCGTTCAATGGCAGAAGAAGCAGGGAGAGAAAAGCAGGTCTCACCAAACCAGAATACATTTCTGGAAAGATACTTAAAGCAGCTGTTGACACAGAAAGTATTATCTTGTTAAAATGAGATGTGGAAAGATGTTTTCATTCAAAGTTTGCAAAACTCTATACAAATCTTTAAAACAACATGATACACATAGCAAAGTGCACCTTCATTCACTGACAGCTTCACTAAGCACTGACTGGTCTGGAGGCTGCAATGGCTCACTTTGACATCACACAAGATCTCTATGGTTTATGAACGATAATTAAAATCACACTCTATTCCAAAATAGATTTCAAGTTGTGGGTTGCAGAGTCTATAACCAATTAGGCCATGCTAACAAGTGTGTCATCTTTCATAGCAGGAACTGGAAAAGAAGATGCAAACACTAATGTATCCTTCTGGGAAAAGACAATATTTACATAAGATGCAAATGCTGGAAATGAACCATAAAAGACAAGAGGTAAATGTGAGGAGGAGGATTGTATTTACCAAATGTGCACTAAATAATCTCTGTCTTCACCCATAAACATGTTAAGCATTCATCTCCAGACCTTACCTAGCGTTTTACATTCAGTCCCTGGAGCCAAAGTTTCCAGGGATTGAGAAGAAACAGCAAAGACTTTCTGCTACAAACTCTGTTGAGTCTCCTCTGCATTCCATCCTCTCAAGGATGCTTTTGTGTCTCAAGTCTCTCTGCTTTTTAACCATTTCTCTTGCCACAGTCTCGCTCCGGCAGGAAAATGAGGTTAGATATTCTTCTTGGTTTAGTAAAAAAAGAGAAGATGAGTTGGTCTTTATTTTGCTACTTGTACCTAATGAGCAGACATGCATACATAGTCACTCAGTCGTGTCCAACTCTTGGTAACCCTCTGAACTGTAGTCCACAGGCTCCTCTGTCCATGGAATTTTTTCAAGGCAAGAATACTGGAGTGGATTGGCTCTCCCTTGAGCCAGCCCACTGTTCCACAGTGTCTCCCACTCTAACCCTGTCGGCTCTCCCTTAAGCCGGTGTGCTGTTCTTACAGCATCTCCCACTTTCTCCCTTAAGCCAGCCCACTGTACTCTCCCTTCCTCCACTCTAATAAACTTTACTTTCCTCTCAAAAAAAAAAGAATACTAGAATGGGTTGCCATTTTCTCCTTAAGGGCATCTTCCCAACCCAGGGATCAAAACCTAGGCATCCCTCTATAATGTAAGCCACAGAATCATAAGCAAAATCTCTTGTAACAAATCCCTTTAAAGTAATGTTTCCTGTAAATGTCACATACCAAATCCCTCACTCTAGTGAATAAGCTTGAAATCTCTGTCATCTGCAATTAAAAACATGTCAGCTCGCCTACGGAGAAATGGTTTTACAAAGGTCCTCACCATTCTGAGACTATAAATGGGTCCTCCCATTTCTCCTAACCAACCTGCACATGAAGAAAGTTTCCGTATCTTTTAAGAGAAAAAAGAGAACCATGTTCTATTTATCAGTCTACAGATAAACATACAGTTTGTAAAGTGACTGATGTGCTGACCTATTCTGATGAAATCAGTTTAAGGAGAAAACAGTAACTGTTTATAGCTGATCAATTTCAGGCCCAAGTGGAACTGAAGAAAAGTCTTCACACGGAGTTGAGAACAAATAAGCAACAACTGAGGGACCATAAAACCAAGAAAATCCTTCAAAGCTTCCCAAGAAATGATGACGGTGACTTTCTAACCTTGGCTGATGAAACTTTGAACAGAAGTCTAGGTGAGTCGTGTAAATTTTTCAGTAAAATATTTCAAGTGTTCCCCGTTCCCCATGCCCTCTTAGGCCAGCATGTCCCACCAGGGCTGCGGCCACAGCCTCCTGACTACACTCTTCCCTCAGGTCCTACACTCCTTCCATGAACCCTTTCACCTTAGTGGTCCCCAACTCCCAGCTCCAACATGACCTGGGAACCAGTCAGGGCACTTTACTCAATCAGAAACTGCAGGGATGGGGCCCAGCAGCCTGAGTTTAACAACTTCTCTGCCCCCATGATTCCCATGGCCCTCAAGTTGAAGAACCACCGCTGTAGCTGGTGAATATAGTGTTGCCCACAGACCAGCCGCATCGTATCACCTAGCAGTTGATTAGAGGCACAGAATTTCAGGCTCCATCCCAGACCTACTGATTCTGGACCTGCATGTTATTAAAGTGATTCTCAAGCACAACAAAGTTCTAGAAGCACTACATCATTACCAGAATCATCTTATCAAATGTAAATATGACCATATCACTCTCCTACTTTAAAAAAACTCTGTCAGTGTGTTTCCATTAGACTGACGACAAAAAATTCCTTACCCTGATACTCTGAGCCTTCAGAGTCTGTACATTGCCTCCCTTTTGGCTTCATCTCCTTCTATTATCATGCCTAGCCAGGCCAGGTTGCTCAGTGGCCCCGGATGGCTCAGGGATTTTCAACAGACATTTGTGTTCAAAAGATCTATGCTGTGTCACCCCATGAGTTAGTCACATTAGGCTTTCACTGTACATACTCCTGGAGAGCAAGTCCATCACTACAAATGCATGGTATTGTTCACACACACAGCTCGCTATGCTCGGGGCCAAGACCCTGTCCACAAGACTCACCACTGAGATATCTACAGAAGGGCTGGCTATGTCTCTGCAGGGCTCAGGCTTCTAACATGCAGTCACCAGCTGAAAGAGACACTGTCCTTGCTCAAAGGAACAATGTACCTCATCAATAAGTTAATTAAATAAGAAAAGACTGATTAATTGAAAATCTACTTGGAGCATTCATTTAACCTATACTCCTGACCCCAGAGCGAAATTTGTTGTGTAGTCACATAGATGAACAACTTTAACCATTTAAAAATATCGGCAAAACCACCAAGAAATGGACTTCAGCTAAAATTAGACACTTAGAGTCACTGCTTGAGATCAGGCCAAAAAGAAATAAGAATAATGCTGGTGAAGTCTTTGGAAGAATGGGGCATGTAGAGAACAGGGTGTCTTCTTCCTCCTGATATGTTTTTAAAACTGCTTCAATTTGTTCCAGCTAAGGTTTGTCAAGTGCTTACTCTCTGTGGAACCAGTCAGGGCACTTTACTCAATCAGAAACTGCAGGGATGGGGCCCAGCAGCCTGAGTTTAACAACTTCTCTGCCCCCATGATTCCCATGGCCCTCAAGTTGAAGAACCACCGCTGTAGCTGGTGAATATAGTGTTGCCCACAGACCAGCCGCATCGTATCACCTAGCAGTTGATTAGAGGCACAGAATTTCAGGCTCCATCCCAGACCTACTGATTCTGGACCTGCATGTTATTAAAGTGATTCTCAAGCACAACAAAGTTCTAGAAGCACTACATCATTACCAGAATCATCTTATCAAATGTAAATATGACCATATCACTCTCCTACTTTAAAAAAACTCTGTCAGTGTGTTTCCATTAGACTGACGACAAAAAATTCCTTACCCTGATACTCTGAGCCTTCAGAGTCTGTACATTGCCTCCCTTTGGCTTCATCTCCTTCTATTATCATGCCTAGCCAGGCCAGGTTGCTCAGTGGCCCCGGATGGCTCAGGGATTTTCAACAGACATTTGTGTTCAAAAGATCTATGCTGTGTCACCCCATGAGTTAGTCACATTAGGCTTTCACTGTACATACTCCTGGAGAGCAAGTCCATCACTACAAATGCATGGTATTGTTCACACACACAGCTCGCTATGCTCGGGGCCAAGACCCTGTCCACAAGACTCACCACTGAGATATCTACAGAAGGGCTGGCTATGTCTCTGCAGGGCTCAGGCTTCTAACATGCAGTCACCAGCTGAAAGAGACACTGTCCTTGCTCAAAGGAACAATGTACCTCATCAATAAGTTAATTAAATAAGAAAAGACTGATTAATTGAAAATCTACTTGGAGCATTCATTTAACCTATACTCCTGACCCCAGAGCGAAATTTGTTGTGTAGTCACATAGATGAACAACTTTAACCATTTAAAAATATCGGCAAAACCACCAAGAAATGGACTTCAGCTAAAATTAGACACTTAGAGTCACTGCTTGAGATCAGGCCAAAAAGAAATAAGAATAATGCTGGTGAAGTCTTTGGAAGAATGGGGCATGTAGAGAACAGGGTGTCTTCTTCCCTCCTGATATGTTTTTAAAACTGCTTCAATTTGTTCCAGCTAAGGTTTGTCAAGTGCTTACTCTCTGTCAGGCACTGTGGTCCACCCTTAACATGAATTATTCCATTTAAGCTTCACATAAGCTATAAGGCAGAACTTACTATGAGCCTCCACGTGACAAGCGAGGATTCAAGACCAAGTCTTTCTGACTCCAAAGGGCGCACTCCTCCCACCCCCTCGTTTAGCCTCATCGAGACTCTCGCGGCCCAGAGCTCTGTCCAGGACAGCCCTGGGAAAGTCTGAAAATGCCGAGTTGAGATCCCTCCACTTTCTCTCTCAAAAGCAGGCTTCCCTCTGCAAAGCCTATAGACCTCACCACTCTGCAGGTGTATGTTCAAAAGTGATTCCTCTTTACTTATTCTCGGGTGGGGTCATTCATTTTTCTCGGCTTCTGAAAGCAGTTTGCTTTGCTTTCTCCTAAAAATGGAACGTAGCCAGATCATAGACTTCTGTGAGTGTTCCACTAGTCAGGTTCTGGTACTTCTCTATCCGCTCCTTTTATTTAAGGTTCTATTTGTTCGTTTTTGTTCACTCTTTTGGAAAGAAGAATGAAAATTTCAGGTACCTTTTAAAATAAAAAACCCGTCTTTGTTTTCCGCTGCTTCTTTAAAATGAAATCATACACGCTTTGCATATATTTTACATATGCTTACATAGTAAATTACATGTTGTGCTAAGTTGTTTCAGTTGTGCCTGACTCTTTGCAAACCTATGGACTGTAGACCGCCAGGCTCTTCTGTCCAAGAGATTCTCAGGCAAGAATACTGGAGTGGGCTGCCATGCTATGTAATACGTAATGATCTACTTGGAGCATTCATTTAACCTATACTCCTGACCCCAGAGCGAAATTTGTTGTGTAGTCACATAGATGAACAACTTTAACCATTTAAAAATATCGGCAAAACCACCAAGAAATGGACTTCAGCTAAAATTAGACACTTAGAGTCACTGCTTGAGATCAGGCCAAAAAGAAATAAGAATAATGCTGGTGAAGTCTTTGGAAGAATGGGGCATGTAGAGAACAGGGTGTCTTCTTCCCTCCTGATATGTTTTTAAAACTGCTTCAATTTGTTCCAGCTAAGGTTTGTCAAGTGCTTACTCTCTGTCAGGCACTGTGGTCCACCCTTAACATGAATTATTCCATTTAAGCTTCACATAAGCTATAAGGCAGAACTTACTATGAGCCTCCACGTGACAAGCGAGGATTCAAGACCAAGTCTTTCTGACTCCAAAGGGCGCACTCCTCCCACCCCCTCGTTTAGCCTCATAGCGACTCTCGCGGCCCCGAGCTCTGTCCAGGACAGCCCTGGGAAAGTCTGCCAATGCCGAGTTGAGATCCCTCCACTTTCTCTCTCAAAAGCAGGCTTCCCTCTGCAAAGCCTATAGACCTCACCACTCTGCAGGTGTATGTTCAAAAGTGATTCCTCTTTACTTATTCTCGGGTGGGGTCATTCATTTTTCTCGGCTTCTGAAAGCAGTTTGCTTTGCTTTCTCCTAAAAATGGAACGTAGCCAGATCATAGACTTCTGTGAGTGTTCCACTAGTCAGGTTCTGGTACTTCTCTATCCGCTCCTTTTATTTAAGGTTCTATTTGTTCGTTTTTGTTCACTCTTTTGGAAAGAAGAATGAAAATTTCAGGTCCCTTCTAAAATAAAAACCAGTCTTTGTTTTCCGCTGCTTCTTTAAAATGAAATCATACACGCTTTGCATATATTTTACATATGCTTACATAGTAAATTACATGTTGTGCTAAGTTGTTTCAGTTGTGCCTGACTCTTTGCAAACCTATGGACTGTAGACCGCCAGGCTCTTCTGTCCAAGAGATTCTCCAGGCAAGAATACTGGAGTGGGCTGCCATGCTATGTAATACGTAATGATATATGACTTATACAAAGTGAACATCACCCTTTCATCCTACAATTCTTTGAGTTTTAACATGTTAACGTGGCTCCTATCCTTTCCCAGAAGCCATGATAGGAATCTAGTAAGTAGAAAAAGCACTTGACTTGGAATCAAGGTCCTTTATTTGAACCCCAACAGTACATTTACTCAATATAAGCTCTGTGGGAGCCAGGATCTTTTCTTATTCCTAGAACAGTACCAGTACATAGTAGCCTCTTGATAAATATTAACTATATATTTGTTCATATAGCTTTAATCTACAGAAAGATTGCACCTAACTTCCAGTTGTCTAACCTCTGTGAATCTCAGTTTCCACATCTGTAAAATGGGAATAAAGCATTGTGTCTCCTATGTATTTATGTAAAATTCAAATACAATACGTGTAAAAGGACATATAAAATATAAAGTACCATATGAGTATGGAAAAAACTGAAGAAATATGAAACTGATGTCTTATAGCAAAAATAAGACATGCTCCAGGGGAAGTGTTGCTCTACATACATCATTTGAATGTTACCTTCACAATTCTGGTTTTATCTGTCTCTTGTATTAGTATTTACTTAGTATTTTCCTTTAAGATATCTTGCTTAAGCTTAGCTTTATTTTTAAAATTTAGCCTTGTTTGTGAATCAACTGTGATAGTATGTGTCTGATAGTGGCAATATGTTTTTCTAAAATACATATTATAAAATACATAACCATCAAAATTTTTCATAATTTTGTATAATCCTTGTACTAAGTCATTCCCTGTTTTCCTCTACTGGCCTCTGTTTCTTTCCTCTCTCTTAAGAGTAATTTTTCAATTATTTATCTATTTATTTGACTTCACTGGCTCTTAGTTGTAGCAGAATCTTTAGTTGCAGCATGTGGGATCTAGTTTCTTGACCAGGAATCAAACCCAGGCCCCTGCATTGGGAGCTCAGAGTTTCAGCAACTGGACCACCAGGGAAGTCCTGTCTCTCTCCAAATTCATTTTGAAGTATCAGTAGGATACACTTTAAGCTGCTCTGCTCACCCAAAATCTATTTAGGTTTTTAAACATTGTATCTCTCTCTTTTAAGTCTAGCAACCATAAAGAATCAGACAGGGATTTATCAAAATGTAACAAGTATAAGACATCTAGCTCAGAAGTTCTCCAACTTTAATGCTCTCTATACAAAAGTTTGTATATAGTGCTTTGTCTGTGACCTAAGGGATTTTCAAGGATAAACCTGAACACGAGAGGCGATGGAGCTGTGGAAGCAGCTGAGGCAGGCCGGACTGGTGCCCCCGGGGCTGGGCCTACCTCCACGGGCCCTGAGGGAGGTCCCCTCAGTGGAGAAGGTGGGTCAGATCCTCATGTCCCCAGGGGCTGACGCTGGACGTGCCAGGGAGAGTCTGCTGTGGATCTGGGAGGAGCTGGGACACCTCTGCTGAGTGGATCAGCTGTGCAGCCTGGGACTGGAGATGGGGGCACTTCGAGAGGAACTGGTCACCTTCCTGGAAGAGGAGGCAGAGGAGAGCGCCAAGGAAGAGGAGGAGGGCAGAGAGTAGGAAGGGAAGCAGGAGGAGGCCTCCCGTCTAGCCCCCAGCCACCACCGCCTCCCAGACTTCCAGATGACTATCTGAGGCCCTGTCAGGGTGCTTCCGATGGACACCTCAATGATATGCAAATGTATGCAAAGAAGATGACGGGGATGGGGGGTAGGCGGATGGTAGGATTTGCAGGTCAAATCAGCCAGCAAATATGTATTTGGCATATGCACGTGCTCCCTGAGCAAACACTTTCTCTGAAAATGTCTGAAATGAGACTGAGGGGTGGGTCCCTGAGCCATGTGTTTGCGGAGAAACTCTAGGTGTATTTGCAGAAGCGCTGCAGGTGTGTTGCAGGGGAAGTGTGATCTTTGCAAATATGATGGAGATGTGTCCAGATGGCTACTGTGCACTTGGAAAGTGGCTAGCCCCAACCAAGGTGCGCTGTAAGAGTAAGACAACATTCAATTTCCAAGCTGGGTATGACCAAAAGAACAAACAGAATTTCAGTAATGGTAAACATTAATTATATTTTGAAATGATAATGTTTGGGGTATGTTGGGATAAATAAAAATATGACTAAAGCTAAAAAAAAAAAAAAACTGAACATGTGACTTTAGCCTCACACTGCTAACTTTAGATCTGAAACATCATAGCGCCAAGAGTGCTGAGACTCGAGCTATTGTTACTATTATGTTAGATCCCACCATTACCAGTCTCTTCCTGTTTTTCATTCCCTGCCTCTAATCCATAGAAAATCCTTATTCGCAGTCTGAATGATGCTTCTAATATTCTGGGCTCATTTGTAGAATGTATCTCAAGGAATGAAGCATTTCCCAGATTCCAGTTACCAATATTTCCCACCTCCCAAAATTCTCTGATGGCTACAGACACTTACTGAACTGGGTAGACGTGGTACTTGCACAATAGCACAACAAACAAACAAAAATCCAGTGAGAACACAACTAGAGGCCTAATAATCTGAGGAGTTGGACAGTTTTTGTGAGGAAGTGACATTTTAGCTGAGACAGGAAGTAGTTGAATGAAGGGAGTAGGTGAACCCGTGAGTGTGATGTCCGAGTGCTGGAACATCCAAAACTAATCAGCATCAGCATGTACAAAAGCCCTTGAGTGGAAGTAGCCTGACAGTTCTAGACACCTGTTAGAGAAAAGAGATTCAGATAGAGATTTACTAGAGATGGCTCTGGAAGCAGAGTGAGAGCCCAGTGCATGCAGGGTCTTAGTAATCATGTCAACTAAAGACTTTGAACTCTATCTTAAGAGTCAATGGGAAGTCATTGAATGGGCAAGCAAGGGAACTAACAGGTTTATATTTTAAATATTACTCTGCTTGTACTGTGATGAATGGATGGAAGAGGAAGGCAAGAGGGTGTGGGGAGACAGGTTAGATGTGCATAGTACTAGTGCAAGAGAGAGGTGGTGTCTAGACCAGGAAAGAAGGCTGACAGTGAGGAGGGAGAGAAGGAGCCAGATACAAGATATGTAGGAGAGAGAATTGGGCAGAATTGGGTGATGAATTACACATAGGTGCATGGAGAGAGTGAGGCAGCGGGAAGGATTCTTGGGCAAAGGTAGGACCATGTGCTAGATTAGGGTAACTGGGAGAAGAGGTAGATTTAAGACAAAAAAAGAAGGTGGAGCTGACATATTGCTAGGACACAGAGGTGTCCAGTCGTACCAAAAAAAAAAAAAAAAAATGTACTATAGTTCAGGAGACAGATTAGGGCTGCAGACATAAATTAACTATAATTTTCTGTTAGTGCTGTGTACATAAACAATGCTAGTATGTATCATAACATTCAAGGGAAGAATAGGGTAGCCACTTAGAGAGGCAGAAAGGAAACTTGCAATCCACAAGACATGAATCCTCATGTTGAAATGCTTGATTATCTTTTGTGAAAATATGCATGTTCAAATATCAAGGGATTAAATAAAATATGGCATAAGGGTTGCTAAACAAAGATTGTTAAGACAACATCCAGAAAGTTGTGGCTGATTCTGCCATAGGGGATAATCTAGTCTTTGACCCAGGATGGTTTTCCAAGTTTGAAAATGGTTACTAAGTTTTTTCCTTAAAAACCACCTTCTTTGAATAAATCTGTGCCCTTCTGAAGTGCATTCAGAAAGGGTACTGGATACTACCTAGATAAAAAGCAGAAGTAAAGACACACCTGCCTAAAATCCCATACCAAAAAAATAAACTAAATCTCTTCCCCCAAAAACAGAAGATAAAACAAGTGCCTGACGCTTTGAACTCCCTAGATCTGTAGGTCTGGAATGTGACCCAAGCGTCTGTGTTTCTGAAAGTCTCCATAGCTGATTCTGATACAAAGGCAGAGCTGATATGAGGGTTAGGAAAACCGTACAGTGTGTGCCTAGCACAGAGTAGATGTTTAATAAATAGCTCCAGGCAACATCACCTGCACAGTACTCTGGCCCAAATAATTTAATTAAATCACAAGGTGGTGCTAGTGGTAAAGAACCCACCTGTCAACACAGGAGAGACATAAAACTCCAGGTTCAATCCTAGCTTTGGGAAGTTCCTGGAGGAGAGCATGTCACTTCGCTCCAGTATTCTTGCCTGGCGAATCCCACGGACAGAGGAGCCTTGTGGGCTAGAGGAGCCTGGTTAGGCTATGGTCCATAGGGTTGCAAAGCGTTCGACACAACTGAAGCAATTTAGCATGCATACAATCACAAGGAAACAGTCAGAGAAGCCTAAATTCAGGATCAGTCTACCAAATAATTGACTTGTATTCTTTCAAAGGTCAATGTTAGGAAAAAAGATAATGAAGGTGAAGGAGGAAAAGAGCCAATGAGAGAGTGGGGAGGAGGGAGAGAGAGAGAGAGAGAAGGTGACAAAGAGGGAGAAGGATAAAAGAGGGAGGAGAAGGGACTGAGACAAGGAAGGAAGAAGAAAAGAAAGAAAAGGATAGGAGAGTGTTATTGAATTAAAGGAGCCTAAGAGATAATAAAATGCAATACATATTCCTAGATTGGATCTGTATCTAAAAAATAAAATGCAAACAAGAAAACAAAAAAATAGTTATAAAGGGCATTATTGGGACAACCATGGGTATTTGAATACAGACCGTATGAAATTTTAGAAGGATGGTTTTCCAAGTTTGAAAATGGTTACTAAGTTTTTTCCTTAAAAACCACCTTCTTTGAATAAATCTGTGCCCTTCTGAAGTGCATTCAGAAAGGGTACTGGATACTACCTAGATAAAAAGCAGAAGTAAAGACACACCTGCCTAAAATCCCATACCAAAAAAATAAACTAAATCTCTTCCCCCAAAAACAGAAGATAAAACAAGTGCCTGACGCTTTGAACTCCCTAGATCTGTAGGTCTGGAATGTGACCCAAGCGTCTGTGTTTCTGAAAGTCTCCATAGCTGATTCTGATACAAAGGCAGAGCTGATATGAGGGTTAGGAAAACCGTACAGTGTGTGCCTAGCACAGAGTAGATGTTTAATAAATAGCTCCAGGCAACATCACCTGCACAGTACTCTGGCCCAAATAATTTAATTAAATCACAAGGTGGTGCTAGTGGTAAAGAACCCACCTGTCAACACAGGAGAGACATAAAAACTCCAGGTTCAATCCTAGCTTTGGGAAGTTCCCTGGAGGAGAGCATGTCACTTCGCTCCAGTATTCTTGCCTGGCGAATCCCACGGACAGAGGAGCCTTGTGGGCTAGAGGAGCCTGGTTAGGCTATGGTCCATAGGGTTGCAAAGCGTTCGACACAACTGAAGCAATTTAGCATGCATACAATCACAAGGAAACAGTCAGAGAAGCCTAAATTCAGGATCAGTCTACCAAATAATTGACTTGTATTCTTTCAAAGGTCAATGTTAGGAAAAAAGATAATGAAGGTGAAGGAGGAAAAGAGCCAATGAGAGAGTGGGGAGGAGGGAGAGAGAGAGAGAGAGAAGGTGACAAAGAGGGAGAAGGATAAAAGAGGGAGGAGAAGGGACTGAGACAAGGAAGGAAGAAGAAAAGAAAGAAAAGGATAGGAGAGTGTTATTGAATTAAAGGAGCCTAAGAGATAATAAAATGCAATACATATTCCTAGATTGGATCTGTATCTAAAAAATAAAATGCAAACAAGAAAACAAAAAAATAGTTATAAAGGGCATTATTGGGACAACCATGGGTATTTGAATACAGACCGTATGTTAGAAAAGTGTCAGATCAATGTCATACATCCTAAGGGCAATAAGTCTATCGTGGTTATATAGAAAAATTGCCCTTCTTAGGAGATACGCTGTATTTTGGCAGGAAGTGACTCTGCAACTAATTCTCAAGTGACTCAGCTCAAGAAAAGTTTGTGTGTGTTGGTATGTGTGTATACACATACACATATAGTGACACAAGATTGCTGATGAGTTGGGGTATACAAATGTGTCCCGTACCATTCTCATGACTTTCAGAAGATTAAAATGTTTTTAAATAGCAAGACAAACATTTTTTAATGTTTACAGAAACACTATGGGGAAGTATATGTATATATGTGTGTAGATTACTTTGTATTCATAAAAACCTAAGCACTTGAACAAATACATCATTGTCAGGGGAAAAGTAAATTAAATGGACTTTCAATTCCTTGTAGGAAATACACAGAATGAAGAATTTCTGGATGGAAATGACTACTGTCCCAGGAAAATTGGCAAAATGGAAACATGGCTCCGTGAACAGGAGGCCCGGGGACAGCTTCTCTGGGAGAGTTCCAGCTCTGACTCAGATGAATTGGGAAAAGTAGAGAAAAAGCCACAAGCACTGGTCAGGACCAGGACAGAGAGAATCCCACTTTTTGATGAGTTTTTTGATCGAGAATAATACTATTATTCACTAACCTAGATACTGAGTACATTGAAAAGTTGCTTTCCTTTAAAAATTTTTCAAAGCAATATGTAAGTTATTCTGAGGACAAATCCCATTAACCTAAAAATCACAAGGAAACAGTCAGAGAAGCCTAAATTCAGGATCAGTCTACCAAATAATTGACTTGTATTCTTTCAAAGGTCAATGTTAGGAAAAAAGATAATGAAGGTGAAGGAGGAAAAGAGCCAATGAGAGAGTGGGGAGGAGGGAGAGAGAGAGAGAGAAGGTGACAAAGAGGGAGAAGGATAAAAGAGGGAGGAGAAGGGACTGAGACAAGGAAGGAAGAAGAAAAGAAAGAAAAGGATAGGAGAGTGTTATTGAATTAAAGGAGCCTAAGAGATAATAAAATGCAATACATATTCCTAGATTGGATCTGTATCTAAAAAATAAAATGCAAACAAGAAAACAAAAAAATAGTTATAAAGGGCATTATTGGGACAACCATGGGTATTTGAATACAGACCGTATGTTAGAAAAGTGTCAGATCAATGTCATACATCCTAAGGGCAATAAGTCTATCGTGGTTATATAGAAAAATTGCCCTTCTTAGGAGATACGCTGTATTTTGGCAGGAAGTGACTCTGCAACTAATTCTCAAGTGACTCAGCTCAAGAAAAGTTTGTGTGTGTTGGTATGTGTGTATACACATACACATATAGTGACACAAGATTGCTGATGAGTTGGGGTATACAAATGTGTCCCGTACCATTCTCATGACTTTCAGAAGATTAAAATGTTTTTAAATAGCAAGACAAACATTTTTTAATGTTTACAGAAACACTATGGGGAAGTATATGTATATATGTGTGTAGATTACTTTGTATTCATAAAAACCTAAGCACTTGAACAAATACATCATTGTCAGGGGAAAAGTAAATTAAATGGACTTTCAATTCCTTGTAGGAAATACACAGAATGAAGAATTTCTGGATGGAAATGACTACTGTCCCAGGAAAATTGGCAAAATGGAAACATGGCTCCGTGAACAGGAGGCCCGGGGACAGCTTCTCTGGGAGAGTTCCAGCTCTGACTCAGATGAATTGGGAAAAGTAGAGAAAAAGCCACAAGCACTGGTCAGGACCAGGACAGAGAGAATCCCACTTTTTGATGAGTTTTTTGATCGAGAATAATACTATTATTCACTAACCTAGATACTGAGTACATTGAAAAGTTGCTTTCCTTTAAAAATTTTTCAAAGCAATATGTAAGTTATTCTGAGGACAAATTCACTTTCTTTTCATTTGGAATCCTAAGATTAAAGGTGTGAGATATATTGTTAATATACTATATAACCAACTGCCTCAAAACTTTGTGGGTTTCTGGGCTTGGGTTGGGAGGTTCTTCTGCAGGTCTCTCTTGAAGTCTTTCAGGCCACTGGCAGCTCAGACTGGAGTCACCTGGAGACTCAACAAGGACACTGAGACACTGGACCTTGCCCCATCTCTGTATTATCCCGGAGTCTCCTCACATGGATTCCCCAAGTGCTCTCTCCTGCAGGATAGTGAATTTGCTTGTCTCAGTCCAGGGATCCCAAAAGCAAATATTCCCAGAGGAGGTAGAAGAAGCTGTCAGTCCTCCTAAGGCTAATCCAATCACTCCACCACACTCTGTTGGCTACTGCAAGCCATAGGTCAGGTTACAGGCAATGAAAAAAGGGGGTACAAAGGGTATCAGTTCCAAAATGTGGCCTATTGGGATCCATCTTTGAGACATATCACACCACCACATCTTTAAAAGTAAATTCGATCTTCTAAAACAAATAGATGAGAGCAGATTTGGTAGAACTAAAAGTGATTTAAAAAAAAAAAAAAACTTTGGTCTGTCTTATTGGTTCTTTGTTTTCATCCATCTTTATTCTTTGACCTGTGTGGGCCTCCCATCGCAGTGGCCTTTCTCGTTGCAGAGCACTGGCTCTAGGCGTATACACTCCAGAGAGCTGGCTCATAGCTGCTCCACAGCACATGGGATCTTCCCGGCCAGGGATTCAACTGGCGCCCTTTGCACTACTAGGTGAACTCTACCCACTGGACCACTGGGAAGAATTTCTGGATGGAAATGACTACTGTCCCAGGAAAATTGGCAAAATGGAAACATGGCTCCGTGAACAGGAGGCCCGGGGACAGCTTCTCTGGGAGAGTTCCAGCTCTGACTCAGATGAATTGGGAAAAGTAGAGAAAAAGCCACAAGCACTGGTCAGGACCAGGACAGAGAGAATCCCACTTTTTGATGAGTTTTTTGATCGAGAATAATACTATTATTCACTAACCTAGATACTGAGTACATTGAAAAGTTGCTTTCCTTTAAAAATTTTTCAAAGCAATATGTAAGTTATTCTGAGGACAAATTCACTTTCTTTTCATTTGGAATCCTAAGATTAAAGGTGTGAGATATATTGTTAATATACTATATAACCAACTGCCTCAAAACTTTGTGGGTTTCTGGGCTTGGGTTGGGAGGTTCTTCTGCAGGTCTCTCTTGAAGTCTTTCAGGCCACTGGCAGCTCAGACTGGAGTCACCTGGAGACTCAACAAGGACACTGAGACACTGGACCTTGCCCCATCTCTGTATTATCCCGGAGTCTCCTCACATGGATTCCCCAAGTGCTCTCTCCTGCAGGATAGTGAATTTGCTTGTCTCAGTCCAGGGATCCCAAAAGCAAATATTCCCAGAGGAGGTAGAAGAAGCTGTCAGTCCTCCTAAGGCTAATCCAATCACTCCACCACACTCTGTTGGCTACTGCAAGCCATAGGTCAGGTTACAGGCAATGAAAAAGGGGCTACAAAGGGTATCAGTTCCAAAATGTGGCCTATTGGGATCCATCTTTGAGACATATCACACCACCACATCTTTAAAAGTAAATTCGATCTTCTAAAACAAATAGATGAGAGCAGATTTGGTAGAACTAAAAGTGATTTAAAAAAAAAAAAAAACTTTGGTCTGTCTTATTGGTTCTTTGTTTTCATCCATCTTTATTCTTTGACCTGTGTGGGCCTCCCATCGCAGTGGCCTTTCTCGTTGCAGAGCACTGGCTCTAGGCGTATACACTCCAGAGAGCTGGCTCATAGCTGCTCCACAGCACATGGGATCTTCCCGGCCAGGGATTCAACTGGCGCCCTTTGCACTACTAGGTGAACTCTACCCACTGGACCACTGGGGAAGCCCTTACAGTGACTTTTTAAAGAGAAGTCACAGAATGCTGCTTTAGACACTAAGCTCGTTTAAGTCACTTTCTTGTGAGTTATAAGCTTGTTATCTTATAACAGAGAGGCTATACAAAAAAATGCAAGGTTATGAAAATAGAATATGCTTGCTCCTTGGAAGAAAAGCTATGGCAAAACTAGACAGTCTATTAAAAAGCAGAGACCTCACTTTGCTGACAAAGTTTCATAAAGTCAAAGCTACAGTTTTTCCACTTGTCATGTATGGATGTGAGAGGTGGACCATGAAGAAGGTTGAGCACCGAAGAATTAATGTTTTTGAATTGTGGTGCTGGAGAAGACTCTTGAGAGTTCCTTAGATTGTAGGGAGATCAAACCAATCAATCCTCAAGGAAATAAACCCTGAATATTCATTGGAAGGACTGAAGCTGAAGCTCCAATATTTTGACTACCTGATACAAACAGCTGACTCATTGGAAAAGACTCTGATTCTGGGAAAGATTGAAGGCAAAAGGAAAAGGGGGTGGCAGAGGATGAGATGGTTAGATAGCATCACCCACTCAGTGGACATACATTTGAGCAAACTCCGGAGATAGTAGAGGACAGAAGAGCCTCATGCTGCCTTTCATAGAGTTGCAAAGAGTCAGACACGACTAATACACCTGAATAATAACAATGACAAAAATGAACAAATGTCAAGTGTGCACAGTCACTGTGAATTAAAGCTTAAAATTAAATGAAGATCTCCTATAACATATATGTTAGAACTTCATAAAAGGAAACTTAAATGTTCAATCCAAACGTCATTATATTCTCAAAAATTAGACTTTTTTACCCTTCAAACAATCTGCCTTATTCAGATTTTACCAGTGTGTGTGTGTGTGTGTGTGTTTAGTTCTGTGCAGTTTCGTCACATGAATGGATTTGGGGCTTCCCAGGTGGTGCTAGTAGTAAAGAACCCTCCTGCATTGCAATGTGGCAGACGTAAGAGACACTGGTTCCATCCCTGGGTCAGGAAGATCCCCTGGAGAAGGAAATGGCAATCCACTCCAGGATTCTTGCCTGGAGAATTCCATGGACAGAGGAGCCTGGCTGGCTACAGTCCACGAGGCCGCAAAGAGTCGGACACGACTGAAGCGATTTAGCGTGTATGGATTCATGTGAGCAACATGGCAACAGAAACAGAGCAGTTCCATCACAGGAATCCCTTGTGCTATCTAAAGGGTCTCCCAAGTAGATTTTTAGGCAATTCAAGAACTTCTTTTGTATAAAATTAGACTCCACTTTTAGCATAACCTAAAAATATTTTTAAGCCATCCAGAAGTTTCTAAGAATTCAGTGAACTTTAAAATGAAGCAAAACAAGAATACTCTTAAGCTTTCTCTAGGAAATTTCCAAAAAGAAAATAGTAGAAACACACCCTGAATGTGACATTCAGTGCATTCAGATCAGTCACTAAGATTAAAAAAAAAAACAAAAAAAACTGCTGTGTCAGGGCATGAGCACTCATATTTCTTCCAAGGACAGAGACAATTAATTAGGTCATCCCTGGGCATTTTTACTCCTAGTTCTTTGCAAGCAGTGACCTTACTTTTTCTTCGGTAGGTAGAAAGCATATTTCCTACGAAGGAATGCAAAGATTGACCAGTCAGCCTTTTTGGAGAAGTAAGATTTTTTTTAATTGAATTACAGTTTGGTTTCAGGTGTACAGCATAATGATTCAGTTTCCCTTATAGATTATTACAAAATATTCAGTATAGTTCCCTGTGCTATATACTAGCTCTGTGCTGGTTTTCTTTTATAGAAAGTAGCGTGTATATGTTAATCCCTTCCCCTCTTCACTATCACCTTTCATAACCATAAGCTTATTTTCTATGGACGTGAGTCTCTGATATGTAAATTAGTTCATTTATATCTTTTCAAAAGTAAACAAATGGAACCTAATTAAACTTAAAAACTTTTGCATAGGAAAGGAAACTAAAAACAAAAAGACAACTTATATAATGGGAGAAAATATTTGCAAATGATATGATGACACCAAGGGATTAGTTTCCAAAATATACAAACAAAACCACTCAGTATCAAAAAAGTACTCCAGTAAAAAAAAAAATGGACAGAAGATCGAAACAGATATTTCACCTAAGACGACAAACAAATGGCCAACAGGCACATGAAAAAATGTTCAACATTGCTAATTATTAGAGAAAGGCAAATTAAAACTACAATGAATGCTCTGTGAGAAAAGGAGATCCTTCAGGGGTGCTGTGTGATGGTCGGGAGGGGTGGGAAGTGGGGGACATACATATGACTAATCTGGGAACGTACATATCTGTAAACAACAAAACTCTGTAATATTTAAAAGTAAAATAAAAGTTAAAAAAAAAAACCTACAATGAAGTATCACCTCACTCTGGTTAGAATGATCATCATCAAAAAGACTACAAATAGGGCTTCCCCTGGTTGTCCAGTGGGTAAGGACACCGCCTTGCACTGCAAGGGGCGCCGGTTAGATCCCTGGCCTGGGAAGATCCCACGTGCCGCGGAGCGGCTGAACTGGTGTCCAATCACCGAGCCGGAGCTCTGGAGCGCATGCGCCCAGAGCCGGCGCTCTGCAACGACAGACGCCACCGCGATGGGAGGCCCACAGGAGCCAAAGAACAAAGACGGATGAAGATGGGGAGGTGAAGGACCAATGGAAGTGGCCCGCCCGCTCCCTTCCCTCCCCAACCCGACCCCCGCCCAAAATAAATAAATAAATCTTTAATAAAAAAAAAAAAAAGTCTACAAATAGTAAACACTGGAGAGGGTGTGAAGAAAATGAAATCCTCCTACATTATTGAAGACAACATAAATTGGTGCAGCCACTATGGAGAACAGTATGGGTATTCCTTAAAAACTAAAAGTAGAACCACCATATGATCCAGCAACCCCATTCCTGGGCAAATATTTGGAGAAAACATATTTCTAAAAGATACATGCAGCTCATTGCAGCACTGTTTACAATAGTTAAGACACGGAAACAACCTAAAAGTCTTTAGTCTGTCATCAACCAGTAGATGAACAGATAAAGATATGGCAAATATATACAATGGAATATTAGTCAGTCATAAAAAGGAGTGAAATAATGCCATTTGCAGCAACATGAATGGACCTAGAGATTCTCAAACTGAATGAAGACAGAGAAAATCAAATATCATATGATATCACTTATATGTGAAATCTAAAAGAAAAGGGAAAAGTAAGATCTTTGAGAAATGAGTTAATCTATTCACAATATCTTTATATTATGATTGACCTGGAAGGTTTAAAACTACAATGAATGCTCTGTGAGATCCTTCAGGGGTGCTGTGTGATGGTCGGGAGGGGTGGGAAGTGGGGGACATACATATGACTAATCTGGGAACGTACATATCTGTAAACAACAAAACTCTGTAATATTTAAAAGTAAAATAAAAGTTAAAAAAAAAAACCTACAATGAAGTATCACCTCACTCTGGTTAGAATGATCATCATCAAAAAGACTACAAATAGGGCTTCCCCTGGTTGTCCAGTGGGTAAGGACACCGCCTTGCACTGCAAGGGGCGCCGGTTAGATCCCTGGCCTGGGAAGATCCCACGTGCGCGGAGCGGCTGAACTGGTGTCCAATCACGAGCCGGAGCTCTGGAGCGCATGCGCCCAGAGCCGGCGCTCTGCAACGACAGACGCCACCGCGATGGGAGGCCCACAGGAGCCAAAGAACAAAGACGGATGAAGATGGGGAGGTGAAGGACCAATGGAAGTGGCCCGCCCGCTCCCTTCCCTCCCCAACCCGACCCCCGCCCAAAATAAATAAATAAATCTTTAATAAAAAAAAAAAAAAGTCTACAAATAGTAAACACTGGAGAGGGTGTGAAGAAAATGAAATCCTCCTACATTATTGAAGACAACATAAATTGGTGCAGCCACTATGGAGAACAGTATGGGTATTCCTTAAAAACTAAAAGTAGAACCACCATATGATCCAGCAACCCCATTCCTGGGCAAATATTTGGAGAAAACATATTTCTAAAAGATACATGCAGCTCATTGCAGCACTGTTTACAATAGTTAAGACACGGAAACAACCTAAAAGTCTTTAGTCTGTCATCAACCAGTAGATGAACAGATAAAGATATGGCAAATATATACAATGGAATATTAGTCAGTCATAAAAAGGAGTGAAATAATGCCATTTGCAGCAACATGAATGGACCTAGAGATTCTCAAACTGAATGAAGACAGAGAAAATCAAATATCATATGATATCACTTATATGTGAAATCTAAAAGAAAAGGGAAAAGTAAGATCTTTGAGAAATGAGTTAATCTATTCACAATATCTTTATATTATGATTGACCTGGAAGGTTTAAAACAAAATAGGGTGGGAAATTCCCATCACTGAAGACAGCAGGGCCTTTGAATGTCTTCATCACTCTGGCTTATGACTTGAAATTGGATGATAACTCCTTCTAGATGCTCACTGGACTGTAGGTTACACGAGGGCTCAGCCCACGTGTTCTTCCTGTGGTATCCATCCCCCTGTACCCACCCACTGCTTCTTAGCATGACATCTGGCATTGAGTAAAGTTAAAGTTTTATGGAATTCATTAGCTTATCATTAACTAGTCAGAGAGGCACTTGTTTCTCTCCAGTTATTCAGTTGTTCACTCTTTCATTTCCCAAGAGTCTTAGATGTATAATGTGTAAGGTTGATTACACATTATAAAAAGGTAGAGTGGTTTCTAGATCTTGGAATTTATACATCTAAATGGATGGTATAGGGGCTTCTCAGGTGGCTCAGTGGTAAAGAATCTGCCTGCCAATGCAAGAGACACAGGTTCGATTCCTGGGTTAGGAAGATCCCCTGGAGGAGGGCATGGCAAACCACTCCAGTATTCTTGCCTGAACAGTCCCGTGGACAGAGGATAGGCCACAGTCCATGGGGTCACAAAGAGTCAGACATACCTGAGCACATGTATACAAAGATGTCAAATTATAATGCTACACACTTGAAACATAAAAATAAAGTGTAAGTGGATGGTATAAATTAGACACTGCCTTGGGATACAGGAGCTAGACACACGCGTACTGATGAGGATGTCATGGCTCAAAATATTTCAGAGAGTGTCAGCTGCAAAAGAAATGAATCATGAGGCCTTCTCTCTTTACTTGCCTGCTCTATATGGAACTCTCCTCACCCAATCTTAAATTCAAGAATTTAAAATTATAATAACAGTGATATTAATCATTGCTAATGTGCATTGTCTGCTTATGGTAGGCCACTCACTTTCCAAATGCTCAGGACAACTGTGTGGGTAACCCCTGTTTCACAGATGAGGAAACTGAGGCACAGAGAGGTTAGCTAACCTGCCAGCGTCACCCCACAGAACAGGGTGCTTTTGAGTTGTCTGTTGCTTACCAGAAAGGACCTAATGTGGAGGAGGAGCCCTTCCCACCTCTCCCTACTTTCACCTCTGCTCACCAGTGGCATTCTGTAGCATTCCACATTTCTTTTCAGTTACATGGTTTTTGATGTCGGAGCAGAATCCTACTGCACTAGAAAGGGTATGAGCTTTCTTTCATCAAGAAAGACTTGCCATGGAGGCTGAGTGCTTAACTGTGGGCACAGGGCAGGATAAGAGCACTGAGAAATGTCAGGAGGGGAAGTTTCCAGGAGTGAGAAGCACAGAGAGGCAGACGAGAGAGTAAAGGCAACTTAACTGTTTCCACAACTTGGCCTAGGAACAGGATCAGTGAGCAACCACACTGGACGGCCCGTTCAAGATGGCGCTCAGGGGCGCACTGTGGCCTGGGCCGGAGAGTGGTGCCTCCCGGAGCCACGGCTGGACTCCCCTGGCATGGATCAAACACCTAAAAACAAGTAGGATTTGTGGGCCTACCTTTTGATTTATTGGGGTCAGGGAGAAGTGCTAGCACTGGGCTGGTGTTCTCCTTTTTAAGCTCCCAGATGGTTCTAAGATGTGGCTAAGACCCATGTTAGAAAACCCACAGCTTCGGGGGTACAAATATTCTTTGGCAGCTGATCCACCAGCTTCTATCTTTAAAAGCAGCAGCTTCCGAGGTAATTTTTAAAGGTAAGGACATGAGGCCTGGAGCTCCACGCACAGTAAGAGGTTGTCCGTTTTGTTGGTAATTGTCTGAGAACACCAATCCTTTACTTAATCTTGAATCTGTTCGGGGGCAGCGCTGGGCTGTCAGTAAACACAGCTGCCGCTGCTGGTAAAAGCTATAAAATTAAGCCTCAAGGCAACGTTGTCAATTTTCTCCAGCTGAAAATCTCCTCAGCTTTGAGGGGAGCGGGAGAAGGTTTATCTATGGCCAAATATATGCTTTCTCTTAGGAAAATAACATTTTCTTTCTTGCTCTGAATTTTTCATGAGAAAGAGAAGTCTTTTGGCATACTTTAAAAAATGTGTTTTTCCTCAATCATTTTTTGGGGGGTAGAGCATCTATTTTGTTCATCTATCTATTTTGATGATAATTCTGAGTTACTATACCTGGAGTTAACTGAAGGTGACTCTCACAGGAGTCACCTATGAAATAGTTTTGTAAACAAGAAGATAATCTTTTCTGCTCGCAGAGAGCCTTTAAAGATGGAAAACCACCAGCTCTTCATGCCTCCATGAAAACACCAGCTCTTCATTCCCTTCTTACCAGGAAAACATGTTGATCAAATCATAATTAAAGTCAACTATTTACTGCCTCAAATGAACAACAAGAGCCTATTTCCACATATTACTGCAAAAATCTCACTAATTTAGAATACTGTAGAGAGGGCTTAGGAGACCATTAAAAATCTGAATTACATCTCATTTTTAAAGTAATACTATTTATGTACAAAGGAAAAACATTTGAACAAAGTCAAGAGTTAAGGTTTATTTTTAAATGTGTACTTCATAATAAGTCTGCAATTCATTCACTTCCTTAATCAAGGATTCAACCAATAGGTTTTAAGCATCCACCAGATGCCAAGCACTGTTCCAGAGGCTGAAAATACAGCCATAAGCAAGACAAAAATCTCTGAACCCATGGGTTATATTTCAATGGGGAGACCTTGAACAGAGAGTCAAACAACACAATACAATTTCAGGTAACATCAACCATTATGATAAAAGTAAAGCAGGTCTGAGGATAAGCAATTCAATGCACTGTTTCAGGCAAGGTGCTCAGGGAGGGACATGTTAGGGAACCAGGTCTGTTCAAGCCAAGACACCGAGACAAGGTTTGCAGCAAGGAGGGTGTTTATTCTCAAGGCAGCTGAGATAGGAAAGCAAGTTTCAAATCTGCCTCCTTGAAGGCCAGGGGTGTTTACGAGATAAAGATTAAAGCAGTGTAGTGGCCTGAAGCATAGGGAAGGTGACTGGAAAATTTTGCAGTAATCGTCATTCTGTGCAGGTGTAACTAAGCTACAGGCCTCAGTACATTCAGATATGTAAGCACTTGGCATGATCCAAGAGTGGAGTTTTAAGCCCTCTAATAGCTAAAGAACACTGGCACATGCCCAGTTGGAGAACGAGTGGTCCCATTTAGTTTTAACTGACCTGCCTTGAACTAGACACAGACGACTGGAAGTTCTTGCAAAATGACTCAGGCTACATGCTGACTGAAGAATAGGCAAGTCTCTTGTAGCACCAATGAGAATGACCTTAGTCATTAGTAAAGACAGGCAACACAGATTTGATCCATGGTTTTAGAATCTCTGAGGCAGAGACTTGAATGAAGTGAGGGTAGATGCCATGAGAAGATAGGAGAAATACAAAGGCCCTGAGGTGAGATAAGCCATTTGGTTTTAAATCAACTATTTACTGCCTCAAATGAACAACAAGAGCCTATTTCCACATATTACTGCAAAAATCTCACTAATTTAGAATACTGTAGAGAGGGCTTAGGAGACCATTAAAAATCTGAATTACATCTCATTTTTAAAGTAATACTATTTATGTACAAAGGAAAAACATTTGAACAAAGTCAAGAGTTAAGGTTTATTTTTAAATGTGTACTTCATAATAAGTCTGCAATTCATTCACTTCCTTAATCAAGGATTCAACCAATAGGTTTTAAGCATCCACCAGATGCCAAGCACTGTTCCAGAGGCTGAAAATACAGCCATAAGCAAGACAAAAATCTCTGAACCCATGGGTTATATTTCAATGGGGAGACCTTGAACAGAGAGTCAAACAACACAATACAATTTCAGGTAACATCAACCATTATGATAAAAGTAAAGCAGGTCTGAGGATAAGCAATTCAATGCACTGTTTCAGGCAAGGTGCTCAGGGAGGGACATGTTAGGGAACCAGGTCTGTTCAAGCCAAGACACCGAGACAAGGTTTGCAGCAAGGAGGGTGTTTATTCTCAAGGCAGCTGAGATAGGAAAGCAAGTTTCAAATCTGCCTCCTTGAAGGCCAGGGGTGTTTACGAGATAAAGATTAAAGCAGTGTAGTGGCCTGAAGCATAGGGAAGGTGACTGGAAAATTTTGCAGTAATCGTCATTCTGTGCAGGTGTAACTAAGCTACAGGCCTCAGTACATTCAGATATGTAAGCACTTGGCATGATCCAAGAGTGGAGTTTTAAGCCCTCTAATAGCTAAAGAACACTGGCACATGCCCAGTTGGAGAACGAGTGGTCCCATTTAGTTTTAACTGACCTGCCTTGAACTAGACACAGACGACTGGAAGTTCTTGCAAAATGACTCAGGCTACATGCTGACTGAAGAATAGGCAAGTCTCTTGTAGCACCAATGAGAATGACCTTAGTCATTAGTAAAGACAGGCAACACAGATTTGATCCATGGTTTTAGAATCTCTGAGGCAGAGACTTGAATGAAGTGAGGGTAGATGCCATGAGAAGATAGGAGAGCAAGTACAAAGGCCCTGAGGTGAGATAAGCTTGCAATTTTTAAGGACAAACAAAAAAGTTGGAATGGCAAAGTGAGCAAAGGGGACACTGACAGGAACGGCCTCAGAAATCTTCTCAAGACACAGGTGGTGAGAAGCCTCGGGACCACGGTGTGATGAGTGTTAAGTGTAACGGAATTTAGAGACAGAAGAGAGTCCCAGGCTAGACTGATATCTGCTGTTATCATGCACAGAGGCAATCGGACTATGGCCAACACAACATCATATGGCCATCGCTGACTGTCTGGGGCTGACCCTTGGCTCAGCTGAGCCAGTCAGAGAGAAACTCATTCTCTCCTGGTGGCAAGAACCCTGAGTACATTCAGGAGTGATGGTAGTGGTGTTCTGCTCTGTTGGCCAGAGATGCAGGAACAAAGGTTCTGTAGTAGACAGAATCAGAGACAAGGGATCCATTGAGACCCCACAGCACATCTCTCCCTCATTCCCAGCCCTTCTCAGGCCCCACTGCCTTCCGTCCTTCCGAGACTGTATCTTTATAGTCAGTTCACCTTGGGCTTGAGCCAGCTCCCCCAATTTCTATTCCTTAAGGCTAAAGAATCGCAACCAACAGAAACCTGACACAGCAGCCACCTCCTCTCCTTATGATGCAGTGCTGGAGGCCTCAGAGGGTTGAAGTTGCTAAGTGAGGCCAGTTCTGGTACCCAGCAGGAATTATGAGGGTCTCTTCTCAAACCCGTATTTGGTGATACCACATCAACCATGGGTGGGAGTAGTTAACACCATGGAAACTGGCAAATATTACCAATCAGGACATTTTTTTTCAGACAGCTGGATGCTAAACATTTACCAGCACACCTGTGTAGAGGTAAAGACCACTAAGCTCTAGAGTTTGAATTCACCTCCCAGCACTGACATTCCTTGCCTTAGGTAAGTTATTTAACCTCTGGCTATAGCCTCCTCTCCTTATAAAATGGAGATTATGACAGTGTCTGCCATCACAGGGTTGCTGTGGCAGAAAAAAGGTCATATATGTGAAGTGCTTAGCACAGCTCCCAATGCCTAATAACTTCTCTATACATGTCAGGTATCTAGAAGGTTTATTCTTCTTGAAATTAGGAATAAAATAAGAAACTTTTGTGGTTCTAGAAGTCTGGTCTGTCCAACAAGACATGAAACAAAAGCCAGAAGTACCTAACTGTGGAATTATGAAAAGACTTACCGTAATTCACAGATGCTGTGATTACATGCCTAGCCTATCCAAAAGAATGGGCTGAAAAACTTTTAGAATAATGGAATTAAAAATAGGTATCTAGATAAAAGAGATATTTAAAAAGCCACATCTTTTGCAAATGACTTCTCAGAAGTTAGCCAACAGAAATAAAAATATCAGTATGCAAAGTCAAAAGTTCAAGGATGAACCATGGGTTCACTAATCGTAATGGAAATGTCACAGGATGTACTCTTTCAGAATGCAATTTCTCTGTAGCTCCAGTTCTCAAGTTCCCATTCCCATCACTGTCCTCTGAGCAGTCTGAAGGACTTCAACCACTCCTGTCTTAAAATTTTGCATTCTCTTAAGGTTTTCCTCCACTCCCCTTTCTCTCTCCCCAGCCAGACTCCACGTTTGAGAGAAGAGGCACAGACCTGCTTATGGACCCGTCCTTGTGGGGTGTGCAGAAAATCTCATCAGTGCTGTGCTCTGTCCCCTCCAGCCTTGACTGAAAGATATGCATCTTGATGATCTTGGGCATCGACCTCACTCTCCTGAGCATGCACCCCAATCCCAAACCACCAACTATGTGACTTCCTGCCATATTCTTTGGCACTGAACTTGTATGGAGATTGCTTATGAGGAAGTCCTGTGGTTTGCTCCTGCTGTTGGGCCCCACCTCAGTTCAGCGGGTGCTAGTCATTCCAAGAATCAACTACACTTTCTACACAGTCCCTGGGGTGACTGTCCATCCCACATTCTGCGCAAAGGAGTCCCCAAGGTTCTCAGTTCTCAGCTCTCTCCCAGGCTTCATTGGAAACTTCACCTATTCCTTGCAATACCTGTAGGAGCCCAGGCTTGAGGGTGCAGGCCCTTCCACTGAAACATAACTTGTTGCCATTACTACTCAACCACAGCCCTTGGATGTTGCTTCAAGGCAGACTCATCATTTTTATTCTTTTTCATAAACCACACAGCCCCCAAATATTGTGTTTCTATACACTCTGCAGACAGATGTAGCTTTCTACTATCAAATCAACAAATCTTCCTGAAGGCAACAATGATAGTCAAAATATTTAACTATGCACAGAACATGGGCAGCAGTGAGAAAGGCTCCAACAGGATCCTCTAAACAGGATCCACAGAATGAGAACCTGCCTGGAATCTCTATGTGATCCCACCTCCCACGTTTCCATTCCATAGGAGAGGCCAGGGAGAACTCCCCACACCACCTTCTCAGCTAAACTTTCTTCTCTTAGTTTCCTCTAAAATACTTGCCTCTAAGCCAACAAGTGCAGCTGCCTAAGTGGCTCAGTACTGATGAATCCATCTGCCAATGCAGAACAGGTAGGTTCAGTCCCTGGGTGGAGATGATCCCCTGGAGTAGGAAATGGTAACCCACTCCAGTATTCTTGCCTAAGAAATACCATGGACAGAAGAGCTTGGCAGGCTACAGTCCCTGGGGTCACAAGAGAGTCAGACATGACTTAGCAACTAAACAATAAGCTAAGAAGGAATTTTCTTTCCTCTTTATGTGGTTGCAAAATCCGTCCCTGAGTCATCACCTTACAATATCTTATCCCCTATCCAGAGAGCAAATGCTATGGTCTAAGACTTCTGGGATCTGGCTCTTAAAATCTAAAGGGAGGCTTCTAAATGCAAAAAACCCCTTTTCTTTCAAAAACCTGACCTTGGTTATTGGAGACGAAGATACCAATGTTACTGTAGCTATGTAAAATTTGATATAATAATGCCTATATACAGTGGTAATTGAAAAATTATAGTATAGAATCTCAATAAAATCAATTGAACATTTAATATAGAGAATTCTTAATGGATTGTCTTAGACATCTACGATATATTACTAAATGAAAAACACTAAGGTGAATTACAGGATAATGTGTATAATTTATAACTTTATTTTCACGTTTATATGTTTTGTAGAAGAGAAGAATATATGATGAGAGACTCCAAATTAACAGTATTTATAGTAGAGTGAGATTGGAGCATATCTTAGGTCAGGTTCCCCAAAGCAAATCCTGAAATTATTTGAAAGTCATTTTTAAAAGAAGAGATGCCAGGATAAATTAATAAGGAATGGGGGAATCGGGACAAGAAAGGGGAAGAACCCACTTAAAGCTGCAATTTCAGGCCACTGTTCTGAGGAAGGTGACACCTCACAGGAGACACTGAAGTATGATTGAGATCTCACAGTTGTTGAGACAGACACTAGGAAGTTCTTCATGATCCTGCAACTTCCCATTATTGGTAAGGGATGTCCAGGGGGCGAGCAACTGTCTGGCATCTCCAGCCCTATGCTTGTGGGGGCAATGAGCCCCACTAGCCCAAAGCAGTCTGCTGAAGATATCTCAAGTGAGGGTCACTGACTGTGAAAGCAATTTGCCTCAAAGGAAGGGCACATCAAATGGTAGAAGGTATTCAAGGGGATCTGGAAGATCAGCAGTATACACTTCGGAGTAGAAGAGGGAGATGATCTGGGATCATCTGAATCATTCCAAGGTGAAAGCAAAACAACCTTCCTGTCATATGCCCTATTATGTCATACACACTCAGTTACTGTTACTTTGGAATAATGGATAGATAGCTGATCATAGCAATGATTTTACTTTTCCAGGAAGCAAATGAATAGTAGAAGCTTCCAAGACAGTCTTTAAAGTTATTTATTCTCTGATCCAATGCTTTTTGTAGGATAAATTCTTCAGGATATGAACATGTAAACAATTATTTGAATACAAATACATTCAATGCAGTATTACAAAAGCAAAGAACTTTAAAAGAAATGTATTTATTAGTTTCAGAGATAAAACAGGTTGACAAAAACAAGGGTTCATAAATAAATACAAATAGGTGAAAAAGACAATGTGAGATCTTGAAAAATTTAAATACAATTTTTAAAAATAGCTGCTTAATAAATGAGCTGAACTTCATAACTGACATTAAAGAATAACTTAGTGAGCTAAAAATCTAATGGAAATCTTATCCCATCATGAGTAGTTGTAAACTCTATGCACCTGCTTCCAGATAATAATATATTGAGAGTAGGTAAGACTTAGATCAAGGTAAAGCATCTCCATCCACAGATTTCTGGAAATGAAGGGGAATTTAGGGACTTTCTATTCCACCCTCTCTCCCACAGCACTCACAGATGACTTTTAGGACTGCCTGGTTGACTGACTGATTTTGATACATACTGACTTAGCTTAACTGGAAAATGTTTTCACAACTATTTGAAAAGAAACTTATTTTTTATTCTGTGCAGTTTGCAATGTAACACACACACACATCACAGACCCCACCCATCTCCACAAAAAGAAGCACAAAGCTGCAGTATTTCTCTAGACAGGGAGAGACCCACTGCAGGACACCTTCTGTCTAAACTGTGTAGAAGTTTGCCACCTACTGACCTTTCTCTGGAGTACCCTGTCCTCCATGAAATGGAGATAGCTAACAGCAATGCCAGGGACATATACTGAGGCTGTAGTATTTTACAACTATTTCCCAATAAAATGTGAAGTTCTATTTGTTATTTTCTTTAAAAAATAATCCAGTAATGAGAGAAACAATCAAAGCTCAAAGATCCCTCCTGAATAGTAAAGCATTCATGTTCATCTAAAGGCCCTCTGCTGGCCATTCTGATTATATGTACTCCTTAACATGACGATAAAAAAAAAAAAAAGAAAGAAAGAAAGTGAACCTTACCACCAAAACTGGGCAACAGTGAAGATTATTTTCTAACAGCTCTGCTTCCAGTCCTCTCACCTGACTCAGGCATTTCTTTTTTACTGCTCACGTTCCTCCCTAGGGGCTGAGTCAGCTGCCAGGAATTCCTTATTCCCCATTTGTGACACACGGGTCAAACGATCAGGCCCTGACCTTTTATCTTGTTCTGAGCCGGCTTCAGTGTTTCCATTATGCTTTGCAAAGTTCTTGTTATCTAGCTTTGGGCTTCTTTCCTGACTTAGTGTTTCAGAGGTGGTCCTAAAACTAGGCTATAATGGACATACCAAGGCTTTAGAAATATTATCTAATCCCGGATAGACTTGGGAGCTCATAAAGGCAGACGCAGGACAACATCCTCAGTTACTGCACAGTGATGCCCTGCAGACCAGGCTGTGAGCATGTCAGGGCAAGACACTACTGGGATGCACTCACCAAATCCTAAGGGCAGAGTCTGTCCTACTATTTATTCCTCCCTCCCCAACTCCCATTTTTAATTTCTCCCCATTCCTAATTTAATTGACTCTACTAGGCTTCTCTGCCATCTCTTCCCTTTACCTTGCAAGCTAGGATCATCCTTGTCAACACTGTGAAATAAAAGATGTATTTATTTGTTTAGGGGTAGGATGACCAGAGAATTTTTGAGATTTCTTAAGGACATCTGATTCTACGGTGATAAATCAATCCACAGAAGAGCTGATTTAAAACATTAACACAGGGGCTTCCCGTGGTGGTCCAGTGGGTAAGGACGTCGCCTTGCAGTGCAAGGGGCGCCGGTTCGATCCCTGGCCTGGGAAGATCCCACGTGCCGCGGAGCGGCTGGACCGATGTGTCCAATGACCGAGCCGGGGCTCTGGAGCGCATGCGCCCAGAGCCGGTGTTCTGCGACGACAGAGGCCACTGCGATGGGAAGCCTGCACTGGCCAAAGAACAAAGACGGATGAAAATAGAGAAATGAAAGACCAAAAGAAATGGCCCGCCCGCTCCCCTCCCTCCCCAACCCCCGCCCAAAATAAATAAATAAATCTTTTTTAAAAAAAAAAAACATTAACACAGATATAAATGAACTGAACGTTTTTAGATAAATGAAATGTAGTTAGGAAAAACTGACTTACAAGAACTATGACTTAAGCAAACAGAGAAAGAGATATTGTCTGACATCTCTTATATGTGAAATCTAAAGAGAAATGATACAAATGAATTTACAAAACAGACACAGACTTAGAGAAGGAACTTACAGTTGCCTGTTCATACTGCTATATTTAAAATGGTAACAAATAAGGTTCTGCTGTATAGACAGGGAACTCTGTTACACGGTGGCCTGCATAGGAAGGGAGTTTGGAGGAGAATGGACGCACATGCAAGTATAGCTGAGACGCTTTACAATGTTGTGAAACTATCACAACATTGTTCATCAGCTGTACCCCAATACAAAGCAAAAGTTCAAAAAATAAAAGAACTATGACTTATGAAGAGATATGCCTATAATGATAGTAAAACTGACCATTATCAGCAAAAGACAACAGAAATTCAAAAACCAAGAATAGGGAAACTATGGTAGATACAGACTAGAAAAAGTATTACTAGGGTCAAAAATCTTTACATTCGGGGTAAAAGTCACAGCCACAGGTTCTCAATCTAAATTCAAAAGACATTAAGAGAAATCCTTGATAACACATAGCTACATAAAACTGTTTCTGGTCAGAGATTTAGCTTAATCTGAGCTTATAAAGACTTTTTCCATACTAGAACTACCTCTCCATGAGTACCTACTATGTTGCTTCACTATTGCTGCATATCAAACCACCACCATGTGAAATCAATGGTTTCAAATAACCATATATTAGATTACATTTGGCAGATTAGGTGAAGCTTGGTAGAACAGCTTATCTCTGCGCCAAATGACATCAGTCTGGGGTGCCTCTACTGGTCCTGGAGGACTCATTCCAAGGTAATTTCATTCCTGGCAAATTGTCATTGGCTGTCAACTGGGAACTGTCAGCCCAGGACTTCATTTCTCTTCAATATAAATCTCTCCACGTGGTTGCTTGGGCTTCCTTACAGCATAGCAACTGATTCCAAGAAGGAAAGAGAAACTACCAGCATCTTAAAGACTGGGCTTCAGGGTCAGATGGCTTCACAGGCTAATTCTACCAAACATTTAAAGAAGAACTAATGCCTGTCCTTCTAAAACTCTTTCGAAAAATTGCACAGGAAGGAACACTTCCAAACACATTCTATGAGGTTGCCATCACCCTGATACCAAAGCCAGGCAAAGACAACACAAAAAAAGAAAATCATAGGCCAATTTCACTGATGAATCTAGACACCAAAATCCTCAACAAAACCCTAACAAACAGAATTCAACAACACATCAGAAAGCTTATATATCATGATCAAGTTGGGTTCATCCCAGGCATGCAAGGATTCTTCAACATCCGCAAATCAATCAACGTGATACACCATATCAACAAACTGAGAGACAAAAATCACATGATCATCTCAATAGATGCAGAAAAAGCCTTCAACAAAGTACAGCATCCATTTATGATAAAAACTCTAAAAAAACCATTATCAGCAAAAGACAACAGAAATTCAAAAACCAAGAATAGGGAAACTATGGTAGATACAGACTAGAAAAAGTATTACTAGGGTCAAAAATCTTTACATTCGGGGTAAAAGTCACAGCCACAGGTTCTCAATCTAAATTCAAAAGACATTAAGAGAAATCCTTGATAACACATAGCTACATAAAACTGTTTCTGGTCAGAGATTTAGCTTAATCTGAGCTTATAAAGACTTTTTCCATACTAGAACTACCTCTCCATGAGTACCTACTATGTTGCTTCACTATTGCTGCATATCAAACCACCACCATGTGAAATCAATGGTTTCAAATAACCATATATTAGATTACATTTGGCAGATTAGGTGAAGCTTGGTAGAACAGCTTATCTCTGCGCCAAATGACATCAGTCTGGGGTGCCTCTACTGGTCCTGGAGGACTCATTCCAAGGTAATTTCATTCCTGGCAAATTGTCATTGGCTGTCAACTGGGAACTGTCAGCCCAGGACTTCATTTCTCTTCAATATAAATCTCTCCACGTGGTTGCTTGGGCTTCCTTACAGCATAGCAACTGATTCCAAGAAGGAAAGAGAAACTACCAGCATCTTAAAGACTGGGCTTCAGGGTCAGATGGCTTCACAGGCTAATTCTACCAAACATTTAAAGAAGAACTAATGCCTGTCCTTCTAAAACTCTTTCGAAAAATTGCACAGGAAGGAACACTTCCAAACACATTCTATGAGGTTGCCATCACCCTGATACCAAAGCCAGGCAAAGACAACACAAAAAAAGAAAATCATAGGCCAATTTCACTGATGAATCTAGACACCAAAATCCTCAACAAAACCCTAACAAACAGAATTCAACAACACATCAGAAAGCTTATATATCATGATCAAGTTGGGTTCATCCCAGGCATGCAAGGATTCTTCAACATCCGCAAATCAATCAACGTGATACACCATATCAACAAACTGAGAGACAAAAATCACATGATCATCTCAATAGATGCAGAAAAAGCCTTCAACAAAGTACAGCATCCATTTATGATAAAAACTCTTCAAAAAATGGGCACAGAAGGAATCTCAACTATCACTATCTCAACATAGTGAAAGCCATATATGAGAAGCTCACAGCGAACATTATCCTCAATGGTGAAAAACTCAAAGCATTTCCTCTAAGATCAGGAACAAGACAAGGGTGTCCACTTTCACCACTCTTATTCAACATAGTCCTGGAAGTTCTAGCAACAGCAATAAGAGAAAAGAAAGAAAGAAAAGGAATCCAGATTGGAAAGGAAGAAGTCAAAACTCTATTTGCAGATGACATGATATTATACATAGAAAATCCCAAAGACACTATTACAACACTACTAGAGCTAATCAGCAAATTCAGCAGAGTCACAGGATACAAAATCAATACACAGAAATCACTGGCATTCCTATACATAACGAAAAATCAGAAAACAAAATCAAAGAAGCAATCCCCTTCACCATTGCAACCAAAAGAATCAAACACCTAGGAATAAACCTACCCAAAGAAACAAAAGAACTGTACACAGAAAATTACAAGACACTCACGAGAGACATTAAAGAAGACTTAAACAGATGGAGAGATATTCCATGTTCCTGGGTCGGAAGAATCAATATTGTGAAAATGACCATACTACCAAATATCATTTATAAATTCAATGCGATCCCTATCAAACTTCCAATGACATTCTTCACAGAACTAGACCAACAAATAACACAGTTCATATGGAAACACAAAAGACCTCGAATAGCCAAAGCAATCCTCAGGAAGAAGAATGGAGCTAGAGGGATCAGCCTCCCCAACTTCAGACTCTACTACAAAGCAACAGTCATCAAGACAGTATGGTACTGGCACAAAAACAGAAATATCGACCAATGGAACAAGATCGAGAACCCAGAGATAAACCCATACACCTATGGGTACCTTATTTTTGACAAAGGAGGTGAACATATAAAATGGGACAAAGACAGCCTCTTCAACAAATGGTGCTGGGAAAAGTGGACAGCTACATGCAGAAAAATGAAGTTGGAACATTCCCTGAAACTATACACAATGATCAACTCAAAATGGATTAAAGACCTAAATGTAAGACCAGAAACCATCAAACTCTTAGAGGAGAATATAGGCAAAACCCTCGAGGACATCAATCAAAGCAAGATCTTCTCTGAGCCACCTACTAGAATAGCAGAACTAAAAACAAAAATGAATACCTGGGACCTAATGAAACTTAAAAGCTTTTGTACAGCAAAAGAAATCACAAAAAAGCTGAACAGACAGCCCACAGAATGGGAGAAAATCACACCAAATGAAACAACAGACAAAGAATTAATATCCAAAATCTACAAGCAACTCAGACAACTCAGTACCGGAAAAATGAACAACACAATCAAAAAATGGGAAAAGGACCTAAACAAACACCTCTCCAAAGAGGACATACAGATGGCCCAAAAACACATGAAACGATGCTCAACTTTGCTTATAATTAGAGACATGCAAATCAAAACTACAATGAGATATCACCTCACACCCGTCAGAATGGTCATCATCCACAAATCGACAGACAATAAATGCTGGAGAGGGTGTGGAGAAAAGGGAACCCTCTTGCATTGCTGGTGGGAATGTAGATTGATACAGCCTCTATGGAAGGCAGTATGGAGATTTCTTAAAAAACTAAAAATAGAAGCACCATACAACCCAGCAATCCCACTATTAGGCTTATACCCTGATGAAATTAAATCCGAAAGAAGCACCTGTACCCCAATGTTCATTTCAGCTCTCTATACAGTAGCTAGAACATGGAAGCAACCTAGATGCCCATGGACAAACAAATGGACACAAAAGCTCTGGTACATATATACAATGGAATACTACTCATCTGTAAAGAGAAATGCAGAAGACTCAGCCCTAATGAGGTGGCTGGCTCTAGAACATATCATAAAAAGGGAAGTAAGTCAGAAAGAGAAGGACAAGTACAATATACAATTAGACATGGGTACCTTATTTTTGACAAAGGAGGTGAACATATAAAATGGGACAAAGACAGCCTCTTCAACAAATGGTGCTGGGAAAAGTGGACAGCTACATGCAGAAAAATGAAGTTGGAACATTCCCTGAAACTATACACAATGATCAACTCAAAATGGATTAAAGACCTAAATGTAAGACCAGAAACCATCAAACTCTTAGAGGAGAATATAGGCAAAACCCTCGAGGACATCAATCAAAGCAAGATCTTCTCTGAGCCACCTACTAGAATAGCAGAACTAAAAACAAAAATGAATACCTGGGACCTAATGAAACTTAAAAGCTTTTGTACAGCAAAAGAAATCACAAAAAAGCTGAACAGACAGCCCACAGAATGGGAGAAAATCACACCAAATGAAACAACAGACAAAGAATTAATATCCAAAATCTACAAGCAACTCAGACAACTCAGTACCGGAAAAATGAACAACACAATCAAAAAATGGGAAAAGGACCTAAACAAACACCTCTCCAAAGAGGACATACAGATGGCCCAAAAACACATGAAACGATGCTCAACTTTGCTTATAATTAGAGACATGCAAATCAAAACTACAATGAGATATCACCTCACACCCGTCAGAATGGTCATCATCCACAAATCGACAGACAATAAATGCTGGAGAGGGTGTGGAGAAAAGGGAACCCTCTTGCATTGCTGGTGGGAATGTAGATTGATACAGCCTCTATGGAAGGCAGTATGGAGATTTCTTAAAAAACTAAAAATAGAAGCACCATACAACCCAGCAATCCCACTATTAGGCTTATACCCTGATGAAATTAAATCCGAAAGAAGCACCTGTACCCCAATGTTCATTTCAGCTCTCTATACAGTAGCTAGAACATGGAAGCAACCTAGATGCCCATGGACAAACAAATGGACACAAAAGCTCTGGTACATATATACAATGGAATACTACTCATCTGTAAAGAGAAATGCAGAAGACTCAGCCCTAATGAGGTGGCTGGCTCTAGAACATATCATAAAAAGGGAAGTAAGTCAGAAAGAGAAGGACAAGTACAATATACTAACACATATATATGGAATCTAGTAGGATGGTGATGATGGCACATGCAGTGAAGTGACAGAAAGACAGACATGGACAGTGGATATATGGACATTGTGGGGAAGGAACAGTGGGTGAGAGGCATAAAGGAAGTAGCATGAAGGCCTATACTATCATAAGTGAAGAAAATAGCTATAGTCCTTGCTCTGTAAGAAAAGCAGATCCTTCATGGGTGCAGTATGACGGTCTGGAGGGGTGGGGAGAGGGGGATATACATATGACTAATCTGGGAACATACATATCTGTAAACAACAAAACTCTGTAAAAGTTAAAAGTAAAATAAAAGTTTTTTTTAAAAAAGACTGGGCTTATAACAGGCACAGCATCACTTTTGCCACATTCAGTGGTCAAAACAGTCTGAGGTGTAACCCAGATTCAGAGGATGAGCTGCTATGTCTACAGACTGTCACACTCTCCATGGAGAGATTGGAGTATTTCTCCATCCTTCTAAATCTTTATATAATGTTAGATATTATATATAAATACTTACAGGTGACATACATGTCACTTGTCTTCAAAACACTATGAAATAGTATTCAGTTTTTCTACTTTAAAAATTTCCCCTAATTTTCATATGTGCAAAATCCACCTCAGAAATATTTAGTATTTAGACTAATGTAGAGAAATAAAGAACTGAAGAAGTCTTCCATTTCCTTAACCACCCAAGACCACTTGTAACATCTGCTTCACACAGAACCCTTCGAGAAGAGAAGCCTTTGCTTTTCTTTGGGGTCCAGGAAACCAACGCACAAGAAGGAACTGCAGAGACTGTCGAGAGAGTAGTTTCTCTGAACCTGGTGCTAAAACACAAGCTCCATGAGGGCAAAGACTTGTCTACTTTGTTCAATACTAGAGATCCCGCACTTCCTTAGCACACGTGTTTCACAAATACCTATTGAATAAACGAACAAATATGTGGCAGGCAAAGATCACTTCAAGTTTTTTTTATCATATGATGTCACTTTTATTTGACATCAGTGCTTGCTTCAGCAGCACATATACTATAATTGCAAAAGCTGCATGTCAAAGAATGAAATAAGAACATTTCCTGACACCATACACAAAGACAAACTCAAGGGCTTCCCCTGGTAGTCCAGTGGGTAAGGACACCGCCTTGCAGTGCAAGGGGCGCCGGTTCGATCCCTGGCCTGGGAGGATCCCACCTGCCACGGAGCAGCTGGACCGATGTGTCCAATTACCGAGCCGGGGCTCTGGAGCGCATGCGCCCAGAGCCGGCACTCTTCAACGACAGACGCCACGGCGATGGGAGGCCCACAGGAGCCAAAGAACAAAGACGAATGAAAATGGAGAAATGAAAGACCAATGGAAGTGGCCCGCACGCTCCCCTCCCTCCCCAACCCGATCCCCGCCCAAAATAAATAAATAAATAAATAAATAAATCTTAAAAAAAAAAAAGACAAACTCAAAATGGATCAAAGACTCAAACGTTAAGACCAGAAACTATAAAACTCTTAGAGGAAAACATAGGCACAACACTTGATGACATAAAGCAAGATCTTCTATGATCCACCTCCTAGAGCAATGGAAACAAAAAACAAAAAAGTGGGACCTAATCAAACTCAAAAGATTTTGCACCACAAACGAAACTATAAATAAGGTGAAAAGACAACCCTCAGAATGGGAGAAAACAATAGCAAATGAAACAACTGACGAAGAATTAACTTCCAAAATATACAAGCAGCTCAGACAACTTAACACCAAAGAAAAACCCAATCAAAAAATGAGAAAAAAACCCAAATAGACATCTCTCCAAAGAAGACACACACACATGAAAAGATGTTCAACATTTTCATTACTAGAGAAATGTAAATCAAGACTTCAAATAGGTATCACCTCACACCAGTCAGAACACTTCAAATTTTGATGCCACTTATTAGGTAGAGCATTTGGAATTACACAAATTTTTATACTTAAAAATAAAATTAAATCAAAAATTAAAAAGCAATCTTTAAATATTGAAAACAGGAATATATAATTAGTCACAGAACCAGAGACTAATTATTTAAAGTTATTGTTAGACACAGCATTTTAACTCCACATCTTGGGGCGTGAACAAATATGTGGCAGGCAAAGATCACTTCAAGTTTTTTTTATCATATGATGTCACTTTTATTTGACATCAGTGCTTGCTTCAGCAGCACATATACTATAATTGCAAAAGCTGCATGTCAAAGAATGAAATAAGAACATTTCCTGACACCATACACAAAGACAAACTCAAGGGCTTCCCCTGGTAGTCCAGTGGGTAAGGACACCGCCTTGCAGTGCAAGGGGCGCCGGTTCGATCCCTGGCCTGGGAGGATCCCACCTGCCACGGAGCAGCTGGACCGATGTGTCCAATTACCGAGCCGGGGCTCTGGAGCGCATGCGCCCAGAGCCGGCACTCTTCAACGACAGACGCCACGGCGATGGGAGGCCCACAGGAGCCAAAGAACAAAGACGAATGAAAATGGAGAAATGAAAGACCAATGGAAGTGGCCCGCACGCTCCCCTCCCTCCCCAACCCGATCCCCGCCCAAAATAAATAAATAAATAAATAAATAAATCTTAAAAAAAAAAAAGACAAACTCAAAATGGATCAAAGACTCAAACGTTAAGACCAGAAACTATAAAACTCTTAGAGGAAAACATAGGCACAACACTTGATGACATAAAGCAAGATCTTCTATGATCCACCTCCTAGAGCAATGGAAACAAAAAACAAAAAAGTGGGACCTAATCAAACTCAAAAGATTTTGCACCACAAACGAAACTATAAATAAGGTGAAAAGACAACCCTCAGAATGGGAGAAAACAATAGCAAATGAAACAACTGACGAAGAATTAACTTCCAAAATATACAAGCAGCTCAGACAACTTAACACCAAAGAAAAACCCAATCAAAAAATGAGAAAAAAACCCAAATAGACATCTCTCCAAAGAAGACACACACACATGAAAAGATGTTCAACATTTTCATTACTAGAGAAATGTAAATCAAGACTTCAAATAGGTATCACCTCACACCAGTCAGAACACTTCAAATTTTGATGCCACTTATTAGGTAGAGCATTTGGAATTACACAAATTTTTATACTTAAAAATAAAATTAAATCAAAAATTAAAAAGCAATCTTTAAATATTGAAAACAGGAATATATAATTAGTCACAGAACCAGAGACTAATTATTTAAAGTTATTGTTAGACACAGCATTTTAACTCCACATCTTGAGTGAGACATAAAGTGAAAGCCTTTCTTATCCTTCAGGATAAAAGAATCATGAATAAAGCAATATATCAGTTATCTTACTGACAGTGGTAATATTTGACACTACATACGTGTATTTAAAGTAAAATAAATAATTATGAACCAAGACTTCCAGCATAAAAGACAGGTGAATGTAAAACCAAAGTTCAGTAAAACTCTATACTCTGAAGTTTGAATTGGAAATTTCAATATAAACACATTTTTTTTCTTTACATATATATAAGAAATACATTGATATAAAGTATATATATTTTTTCCAGCCTGGAAATGAAAACAATAACACCACAACCACTCAAGTTGTCTTCTCTAAAGGCCATTTCCTACTAAAAAAGAATCAGGACTGTTTGGAGAAATGACTTATTCCACCAAATAGCAGGAAAGAGCAAGATGCTCCTGGATCATTTCACTGTGTACAAGAGAAAGAAAATTGTCAATTATTATTATGTTTAAAGGTTATAATAGCCATGTGAAGAGGTTCTACCTGGTCAATGTGAAGATTAAAAAACTGCAATGGATTAAAATATGAAACATGTAAAAATCCATTAGATCATAATAACCCTCAAAAGATGAATATACTAATCACCTTAGAGATTCTTAGCATATCAACTTCTTAAAATTGGTAAATAACAGAAAAGGACTCGCAATTAATCATGTCTTTCTTACACAAATTGGATTTCAACACAATCAAATAGATGACGAAATAAAATCTTTATAGAAACATTCCCACTAATATATACAAACGGAATGTCAGAATGACATGATATTGCAACCGCTAATAAAACAATGGATCGAAGCAATAAGCACCAACAACTACCAAACCCAGCTGAAAAGCTGATGGAAATTTCATAATCATGTTAGGCTGACACCACCTGAACCTACTGATGAATCTCTTAAAAGTATGTATCAAAAAAAAAAAAGTATGTATCAAGAGCAGTGAAGGGAAAAAACAAAACCAAACAAACAAACAGAGCAACGAAGAATCTAAGATTTTGTTCTCTCTGCAAGCCAGCAAAGTAACCTGCCAGTTTCATGGAAGCTGATGGTTAATTTGTTCTGTCAACTTGACTGGGCCAGGGGGTGCCCAGATAGCTGGCTACACATGATTTCTGGGTGTGTCTGTGAGGGTGTTCCTGAATGAGGTTAACAGCTGAATCAGTAGACTAAGTACAGCAGACTGGCTTCTCCAATGTTTCTGGTCCCATTTGATCCATTAAAGGCCTGAACAAAATGAAAGAATTCTGTCTTGGAGCTAGGACATTGGTCTTCTCTTACCATCAAATTTAGATGGAAACTTGTAACACTATATGCCTTCCTGTTTCTCAGGCCTTTGGACTTAGACTGGAGCTTACATATTTTGTTCTTCTGGTCTCTAGGTTGCGGACTGCACATCTTGGCAGACCTGGAGAACCCACTCTAATACAGAAACCAAGGACAGTCTATTATAGCAATAGCAGTAGTCAAAGTATCACTTTTACACTGCCTCCCAGAGGCTTGACTCTAACAGAGTGACACAAAAGACCTGTAGATGTAGTGGAGTGAATTAGAGGAAAGGAACTCAAGCTTAGAACATTCCAATATCTTATTCTGTACAATTTTCCTGTCCTCTGGTCTAGTGGAAGACCAAGGGCCTAATCCACTGTACACACATACATTCACCCCCACCACCCAGGCTTTTGGGAAAGAGGAATTGCCCAAGTCATGAGATCTGGTTTGAGCTTCGGTTCTGGCTCTCACAAGCTAAGAGACATTGGTCAATTTGAGCTTCTGGGTCATGAACTCAAGTTGCTGCCACTGAAGTCTATGGACCAAGGGGCACTTGCCCCCTGTTAAGGGCACCTGACTAAAATCTTGAGGGAAGAAAGCTGATGGTGATGAAAGGCATCAGGGATAGAAGTTTAGATCCAGAGCCCTTTGAAGGCAGGCTAGTCCTTTCTCCTTGTGAAGTCATCCAAATGGTCTTTTCTGTGTGTGTGTGCAGATATAGAGAAAAGAACCTCCACGAAATATTTCTATTTCAGAAGAGGGTCTTTGCTTTAAATTTGCATGACCAAAACTTGGCAGCAGTACAGATTAACCTTTGATAACATTTGACATTACATTTGCTAGATTATAAATGAAGAGTAAAACCATGTAACAAAATATGTAACTCATATAAGTGATCAATAAAACCAGTTACCTGGGCAGCAGCAAGAATATAGAAGAAACATCTACTCTGGTCACCCCTTATATCCTCTTTCTAAAAGACTACCTACATATGAAAGATTCCTATCCTCTGGTGAAACAAACCAGCCAAAGCACTCTTGTTTTCTCCCCCACAACAAATTAAGCACAGATGTTAATTATCTTAAAAATTGTCTTCACATGTATCACTCACCCTTATTTCTATATTCACTTTAAGAAGTCTGCTAGCATAGAAGCCCCCAGTATACATGAATCCTACCATTAAGCTCATCCAAGACACTGTCTCTATTTTCCTTAAGAGCATCGCATGGGAAGGAAAAACAAAGTCAAAACATAAGAGGTTGGTCCACATAGTGTTTACAACACAAACAAAGGACAAGGGTCAAAACTCTTCTCAGCCACTCATTAGCTGTGTGACCATGTACACACTTCAGATACTACATCTCCCTTTCTTCATCTGAGGAACTGTGATCATAAATCATCCACCCACCAAGTGATTTAGGATGACTGAACGAAACATTCTTCATGAAAGCACTCAGTATACATGATTAAATAAGTGCTGATGGATAGTTTGCTTTCTTTCTGCTGAATAGCATACTTTTTCCAATCCTTTCTCCTTTTTAATGAGAAAACTGGAGAAAAGAGGCAAACTTGAACCAGGTGGAGCATGTAGACTCAGCCTGTCGGTAGTCCCTTATCAGTCTTTATTCATAAGACAGCCAACCAGCCAAACCCAAAGGTCTGAAGGCCTGGGCTGTCGGGGTGTCATCCTGGGGCTGACTGCAGCTCTGCCAGGCAGGCCAGGGCTCTGACCTTGATGCTACCCCTTTCAGACACACCCACCCTTTGACACAGGAAAGGTGACAAAGAGATGAACACATATGTCCTGTAATTGCAAGTGCTGACAGCTAAATTTCAGCACGCTGATTTGCCTTTTTTGAATTATGAAAGACCAAGAATGCTTGACCACAACTTCTAAGCTAGGATTCTGGACTGACCAAAACTTGGCAGCAGTACAGATTAACCTTTGATAACATTTGACATTACATTTGCTAGATTATAAATGAAGAGTAAAACCATGTAACAAAATATGTAACTCATATAAGTGATCAATAAAACCAGTTACCTGGGCAGCAGCAAGAATATAGAAGAAACATCTACTCTGGTCACCCCTTATATCCTCTTTCTAAAAGACTACCTACATATGAAAGATTCCTATCCTCTGGTGAAACAAACCAGCCAAAGCACTCTTGTTTTCTCCCCCACAACAAATTAAGCACAGATGTTAATTATCTTAAAAATTGTCTTCACATGTATCACTCACCCTTATTTCTATATTCACTTTAAGAAGTCTGCTAGCATAGAAGCCCCCAGTATACATGAATCCTACCATTAAGCTCATCCAAGACACTGTCTCTATTTTCCTTAAGAGCATCGCATGGGAAGGAAAAACAAAGTCAAAACATAAGAGGTTGGTCCACATAGTGTTTACAACACAAACAAAGGACAAGGGTCAAAACTCTTCTCAGCCACTCATTAGCTGTGTGACCATGTACACACTTCAGATACTACATCTCCCTTTCTTCATCTGAGGAACTGTGATCATAAATCATCCACCCACCAAGTGATTTAGGATGACTGAACGAAACATTCTTCATGAAAGCACTCAGTATACATGATTAAATAAGTGCTGATGGATAGTTTGCTTTCTTTCTGCTGAATAGCATACTTTTTCCAATCCTTTCTCCTTTTTTAATGAGAAAAACTGGAGAAAAGAGGCAAACTTGAACCAGGTGGAGCATGTAGACTCAGCCTGTCGGTAGTCCCTTATCAGTCTTTATTCATAAGACAGCCAACCAGCCAAACCCAAAGGTCTGAAGGCCTGGGCTGTCGGGGTGTCATCCTGGGGCTGACTGCAGCTCTGCCAGGCAGGCCAGGGCTCTGACCTTGATGCTACCCCTTTCAGACACACCCACCCTTTGACACAGGAAAGGTGACAAAGAGATGAACACATATGTCCTGTAATTGCAAGTGCTGACAGCTAAATTTCAGCACGCTGATTTGCCTGTTGATTATGAAAGCTTTGATGCATCTGGACTACTAGTTCAACCTTGTACAAGACCAAGAATGCTTGACCACAACTTCTAAGCTAGGACTTTCCTGGACTAGAGTAAAAACATGCTAATTCAAGTGTTCCTCAAAGTGTGGTTCCCTGGGCCTCCAGCTCCAGAACCTGCTGGAAATCCCAATAAAATACAGACTTTCCCCAGAGCTACTGAACCAGAATCTCTGGGTGTGGACTCGGAATCAACACCAGCACCGCAGGATAATAAACGCCACCCTGCTTACCAAAGTTTCAACACCAGCAAAGCCCCTAGAACAATTCCCAGGGAACACAAATACAAATTTGCCTAATAAAATAAAGTATAACGTTTTTTTCCTTCATGCTTCATCCAGTTTCACTTACTCGTGGGGTGCCATGTGTAGAAGCCATGCATCCAGCACTTCAGACCAGAGTTCCTCGGGTGAAAAGGCAGCGCTGGTGAACTGTGTGCCAAGAGCCCCATGACCCACAATGCACTGCGAGCTGGGAACCAAGGAGCCTCTGCTTGGGGAAAGCCCCGCCCTCTCCCTGTGATATGGTCCCTACAAAGTGGCCCCGCCCACAGCCTGTAAGGGAGAGCACCTGCTCTAGAGACCAAGCTCCCACCTCTCCATTCTTTAATCAAAGACTAGAACTTTCCTTTGCTTCCCAACCAAAGAACTTGGTCTCATTCTATTAGTGATGTACCCTTGTTGGGGGATGACTCTGGAGGGCTGCAACAGTTTGAGGACTGGTTAAACTGAAAATGACCATTCAAACTACTAAGGCTTCGAGGGCTATATGTAACAGATAATACTTCAAACCAGAACAATGTTTAAATATATTAAACTGCTGAATGCCAAAATATTTGGTTATGATTTTTAAATGAGTGCAATGTGAGAAGCGTAAGCTGACGGAAATTGGCTTTGGGGAATTTTACCTACTATGAATATTGAGGCAGCTCGACTAGCACCCCTTTCAGACACACACACCCTTTGACACAGGAAAGGTGACAAAGAGATGAACACATATGTCCTGTAATTGCAAGTGCTGACAGCTAAATTTCAGCACGCTGATTTGCCTGTTGATTATGAAAGCTTTGATGCATCTGGACTACTAGTTCAACCTTGTACAAGACCAAGAATGCTTGACCACAACTTCTAAGCTAGGACTTTCCTGGACTAGAGTAAAAACATGCTAATTCAAGTGTTCCTCAAAGTGTGGTTCCCTGGGCCTCCAGCTCCAGAACCTGCTGGAAATCCCAATAAAATACAGACTTTCCCCAGAGCTACTGAACCAGAATCTCTGGGTGTGGACTCGGAATCAACACCAGCACCGCAGGATAATAAACGCCACCCTGCTTACCAAAGTTTCAACACCAGCAAAGCCCCTAGAACAATTCCCAGGGAACACAAATACAAATTTGCCTAATAAAATAAAGTATAACGTTTTTTTCCTTCATGCTTCATCCAGTTTCACTTACTCGTGGGGTGCCATGTGTAGAAGCCATGCATCCAGCACTTCAGACCAGAGTTCCTCGGGTGAAAAGGCAGCGCTGGTGAACTGTGTGCCAAGAGCCCCATGACCCACAATGCACTGCGAGCTGGGAACCAAGGAGCCTCTGCTTGGGGAAAGCCCCGCCCTCTCCCTGTGATATGGTCCCTACAAAGTGGCCCCGCCCACAGCCTGTAAGGGAGAGCACCTGCTCTAGAGACCAAGCTCCCACCTCTCCATTCTTTAATCAAAGACTAGAACTTTCCTTTGCTTCCCAACCAAAGAACTTGGTCTCATTCTATTAGTGATGTACCCTTGTTGGGGGATGACTCTGGAGGGCTGCAACAGTTTGAGGACTGGTTAAACTGAAAATGACCATTCAAACTACTAAGGCTTCGAGGGCTATATGTAACAGATAATACTTCAAACCAGAACAATGTTTAAATATATTAAACTGCTGAATGCCAAAATATTTGGTTATGATTTTTTTAAATGAGTGCAATGTGAGAAGCGTAAGCTGACGGGAAATTGGCTTTGGGGAATTTTACCTACATGAATCAAGCAAATCGATTGCCCTAAATGGGTAGATCTGTCCACTATGCAATACAATGATTGACTTCAATGGCTTCAGGTGGCTGTTACATCAGTCTCATAATAAAAATAGCAAGGTAGATAATCATTTGGCCAGTCAGTCATCAGCTGTGACAATTGAATGTGAACCTTCCCTTTGGGTTTTTACATGTTTTGACACTTTGGAATTTTGCATGTCTGTTAGAATTGGATTCAAGTAGGGAAAACACTTTATGTTACACTGTAGCAGAAATTCCACTTCAGGCTTTATCAGTAAATGGGGCTAGAGCCAAAGAAGCAGCCTAATGGTTAGGATATTGGTTACACTCAGGAGACTATCAGTGAAGTAAATATACTGAGGTTAATAAGGGCCAGGTGTTTCAGTGCTAAAGGGAGTTACAAATAAGTAGAAGGATAAAACCTATCGTGTTGGACTGAAATTAGAGGGGTCAATATGAATTCATGTTTTTTTTAACATAGCAAGGTGATGCCTAGGTAGATAGATAAACTGATAGATGATGAATATGGGTGGATGCATGTTGTAGGGAAAGAACAAATTAGCCAAGACGGTGTGGTCAGTTGCTCTCATCCCACTGCCTCTTGGTCTTGCCCACATTGTGTGAATAATAATGATGTAACAGCTGAGATCACTTATAGCACTGCACATGTGCATCACAAGGTACTCACTTGGCTACAGGCTACTTTTGTTCTGTAAGCATATATAAATTCACTGAAAAGCCCACATGTGCATGGAGAGCACCTGCTCTAGAGACCAAGCTCCCACCTCTCCATTCTTTAATCAAAGACTAGAACTTTCCTTTGCTTCCCAACCAAAGAACTTGGTCTCATTCTATTAGTGATGTACCCTTGTTGGGGGATGACTCTGGAGGGCTGCAACAGTTTGAGGACTGGTTAAACTGAAAATGACCATTCAAACTACTAAGGCTTCGAGGGCTATATGTAACAGATAATACTTCAAACCAGAACAATGTTTAAATATATTAAACTGCTGAATGCCAAAATATTTGGTTATGATTTTTTTAAATGAGTGCAATGTGAGAAGCGTAAGCTGACGGGAAATTGGCTTTGGGGAATTTTACCTACATGAATCAAGCAAATCGATTGCCCTAAATGGGTAGATCTGTCCACTATGCAATACAATGATTGACTTCAATGGCTTCAGGTGGCTGTTACATCAGTCTCATAATAAAAATAGCAAGGTAGATAATCATTTGGCCAGTCAGTCATCAGCTGTGACAATTGAATGTGAACCTTCCCTTTGGGTTTTTACATGTTTTGACACTTTGGAATTTTGCATGTCTGTTAGAATTGGATTCAAGTAGGGAAAACACTTTATGTTACACTGTAGCAGAAATTCCACTTCAGGCTTTATCAGTAAATGGGGCTAGAGCCAAAGAAGCAGCCTAATGGTTAGGATATTGGTTACACTCAGGAGACTATCAGTGAAGTAAATATACTGAGGTTAATAAGGGCCAGGTGTTTCAGTGCTAAAGGGAGTTACAAATAAGTAGAAGGATAAAACCTATCGTGTTGGACTGAAATTAGAGGGGTCAATATGAATTCATGTTTTTTTTAACATAGCAAGGTGATGCCTAGGTAGATAGATAAACTGATAGATGATGAATATGGGTGGATGCATGTTGTAGGGAAAGAACAAATTAGCCAAGACGGTGTGGTCAGTTGCTCTCATCCCACTGCCTCTTGGTCTTGCCCCACATTGTGTGAATAATAATGATGTAACAGCTGAGATCACTTATAGCACTGCACATGTGCATCACAAGGTACTCACTTGGCTACAGGCTACTTTTGTTCTGTAAGCATATATAAATTCCACCTGAAAAAGCCCTTCTTGGGGGAGGTGGTTATGGTTGCTGCTATGGCTGCTGTGTCAGTCTGGAGATAATCAATGTGTCTGCAGATAAGCCTAGAATATTGTGTTGTCAATACACAATAGAAAGTCAGGAAGTGTTCAGAAAATGACGGGGGCATGTCAAAAGGACATAGGAGTCAGCTTCAGGGGTCTAGTAAATACTAAGAGTAACAGGTAAGAACACATTGAATAAAATAGAAGTCTGCAAGTTCATATTTACATAAATAAATGAGTATATAAGTTAATGAGGGGAAATGAAAAAGTCTACCTTATAAGAAAATGTCAAATAATATAAAGGAAACAGTAGAATTAGAAAATCACCATTTGACAACTCTCACATTACTAATTGATTTAATCATGAATTATCAATGGATGCTAAAACTAATAGATGAAGTTTTGATGAGAAGTATATTTACATGAGTCTCAATGCATTTCTCCACAAAAATACTTGTTCAATGCTTATTAATAAATAAGTACATAGTAGTTACTAACTTTATAATAGAGTAACCATACAGATACCATCTTAACTCAGTGATAAAAATGAACAGCAACAGCAACAGGACAAATAAACACCGTGTGCCTCCTTATACACTTGAGAAGAACATATCACTTTTGTAGTATTTTTGCCAAAAATGTGTACCCTGAATCTAATCATGAAGAAACACCAGACAAAATCTAACTAAGGAACGTTTTACAGAGTAAACTTTAAAAACTGTCAAAGTTATACAAGGCAAGGAAGGACTGGAAAACTCTTCTAGACTGAGGAAAACTAAAATAAAGGACAACTGTAACATGTGATCCTAGATCAGGTCCCAGATTTACAAAAGATGTATCAGGGTTATTATTAGGATGATTGGAAAATTTTTAGTGAAGTCTAAGGATCCAATGATAGTATTGTTCAACCTTAATTTCCTGCTACTTTGTAAAAGAGGGTCCATTTTTAGAAAATACACATTTGAATATTAGGGAACAATGGAGTGTTATGTCTATATCCTTCAAATGGTTTAGAAAAAAATTAATAAAAATATAAGGAAAAGGAATAATAAAGAAAAGGTGGTAAAACATTAATGTATGGGGAGAAAAACAAAAACATGTCCTCTATTTGCTTGTGTTCTGTCCCTGAGGCCTGCAAATTAAACCAACAAAGGACAGCTTAAAAGGAGGAAGAGGTTTATTCATGTACAGAGGGGAGCCAGCAAAAGGAGGAGCTAGCTTATTAAATAATTTAAGTTAAAGGCTTATTTACCTAACTTAGGGGGAAAGGAGATGGGAGAAAAGGCTTATCTGGGTAAAATAAACAGGTTTCTTTAGGAAAGACAAATGGATGTTTAGGAGACCAATCCAGAGATTAAAAAGAGATGTTTGTCTGTACAGATACAAGCAGTGTTTCTATCTCCTTCAGGGCCGTAAAATTCCTCTGGAGAAGAAATTTGGAGTAGAATTTATTCTTCCTTCTGGGAGTAAATCCACTCCAAATAAGGAATGTATGGCAGCCTTATTTCCCAGACATCGCTTCTTTTAGGAAGATAGGAGAAGCTCCAAGAAGACTTCTCTGCATCTGTTGATGCTCAAATGTCATGAGCTTAAAATAATCTTTATACCAACTCTGGGGTTCTGAGTGAGTCCCTACATTAACAAGTGGGAAATCTTGATGAAAGATAGGCTTTTTTTATACTCTATTTTTGCAAATTTTCTGTAAATTTGAAATTATATCAAAACAAAAACTTTTAAAGGATTGTACAACCCATCATAACAAATTGGATATTTAATTTTAAAAACATTGCCAGCTTATTTATTTATTAAAGTGGCAACTTTAAAGGATAGATTGAATGTAAAAGAAAAATTTAATTTCCATAAATAAGTGAGCAGTAAGCATCTATCCTTGAAGAAGAGGGCCCTGTAAGGAACATTAGGGATTTAATACAGGTAGAACACGGTATTATTCAGGATCTTCAAAGCTCTTCAGTAAGAAATGCAGTCCTTTCTGTCAGACAACAGATCTCAGGCTGTGTGTAGGATAATCACTCGGCTCCTTTGATGAATTTCTGGGTTATAAACCATTGCAAGGATGACCTTGTGTCCACGGTTTGATTTTCTTGTCTAAATTCTTATCTTAAGAAAATAACATAGTGTTCAGCCCTTTAAAGTTAAAATAAAAAGTCCTTCACAAATAAGCTTATCTATGAAATAGAAACAAATTTATGGACATAGAGAATAGACTTGTGGTTGCCAAGGAAGAACGGGGTAGGAGAGAGATGGCTTGGGTGTTTGGGATTAGTAGATGCAAATTATTACATTCAGAATGGATGGACAACAAAGTCCTACTGGATAGCACAGGGAATCATATTCAATGTTGTGGGATAAACCATAATGGAAAAGAATATAAAAAGAGTGTATAAGTACATATATATATGCACAACTTTGCTGCATAGCAAAATTAACACAACATTGTACATCAAGTATAATAAAAAAAAAAATCGAAAGGAAACCAATTTAAGGTAAACACCTCAATATAAGCCCCCAAAAGAGGGGAGGTGCTCTGTGAATAAGAGCTACTATAGATCATAGTTGACTCACATGATGCTGCTTAATGTGTTGGGTTGCCTCACTGCTGTGGCAAACTGATAAAGGTTCACCTATCTTTAGCTGCTTTGGTTAAAGGTCAGGAGAGAGAGTTATTTGGAAAAGACAGCCAAAAATACTCATCTTTAATTGTAATGAATTTTTCTTCCTTTACTTATTTAATTAAATGTCATGAGCTTAAAATAATCTTTATACCAACTCTGGGGTTCTGAGTGAGTCCCTACATTAACAAGTGGGAAATCTTGATGAAAGATAGGCTTTTTTTATACTCTATTTTTGCAAATTTTCTGTAAATTTGAAATTATATCAAAACAAAAACTTTTAAAGGATTGTACAACCCATCATAACAAATTGGATATTTAATTTTAAAAACATTGCCAGCTTATTTATTTATTAAAGTGGCAACTTTAAAGGATAGATTGAATGTAAAAGAAAAATTTAATTTCCATAAATAAGTGAGCAGTAAGCATCTATCCTTGAAGAAGAGGGCCCTGTAAGGAACATTAGGGATTTAATACAGGTAGAACACGGTATTATTCAGGATCTTCAAAGCTCTTCAGTAAGAAATGCAGTCCTTTCTGTCAGACAACAGATCTCAGGCTGTGTGTAGGATAATCACTCGGCTCCTTTGATGAATTTCTGGGTTATAAACCATTGCAAGGATGACCTTGTGTCCACGGTTTGATTTTCTTGTCTAAATTCTTATCTTAAGAAAATAACATAGTGTTCAGCCCTTTAAAGTTAAAATAAAAAGTCCTTCACAAATAAGCTTATCTATGAAATAGAAACAAATTTATGGACATAGAGAATAGACTTGTGGTTGCCAAGGAAGAACGGGGTAGGAGAGAGATGGCTTGGGTGTTTGGGATTAGTAGATGCAAATTATTACATTCAGAATGGATGGACAACAAAGTCCTACTGGATAGCACAGGGAATCATATTCATTGTTGTGGGATAAACCATAATGGAAAAGAATATAAAAAGAGTGTATAAGTACATATATATATGCACAACTTTGCTGCATAGCAAAATTAACACAACATTGTACATCAAGTATAATAAAAAAAAAAATCGAAAGGAAACCAATTTAAGGTAAACACCTCAATATAAGCCCCCAAAAGAGGGGAGGTGCTCTGTGAATAAGAGCTACTATAGATCATAGTTGACTCACATGATGCTGCTTAATGTGTTGGGTTGCCTCACTGCTGTGGCAAACTGATAAAGGTTCACCTATCTTTAGCTGCTTTGGTTAAAGGTCAGGAGAGAGAGGTTATTTGGAAAAGACAGCCAAAAAATACTCATCTTTAATTGTAATGAATTTTTCTTCCTTTACTTATTTAATTAATTTCTATTTTTAAGGAATTCGACTCAGCCTTCTTTTTCCTCAATTGAATGTTAAATACGTCCAATAGTTGCTCCTACACAGCCGCTACTAAAATAAAATGGGACCATTGAAGAGCCAGGGCCAAACTGGAAGAAAATCATCATCCCCACCTCTTAATTCAGTCCTAGGGATACTCTTTTTCCGCCCCCCCCCCACCCCCCGCTTCAATACACAAGGGAGGAGAGTCAAAGTGTGGCACACTCCCTTTTACATTTCCCACAGGATCAGTTGAAACCTTGCTCATTTCTCTCATTCAAAATAAGTTATCAGAATCGAGTGAGCTCAAGTGACATTAGGGAAGCCATTGATTCTAAGTTATGAAAAAAAGATACATTTTGTAAACTTGTCAAATGTTATTGATAATAAGTCACAAATAACTATGGATATGATACATAATTATGTGTATATATTCTAGGCTAAATTTTCCTGTCCTATTGCAGTTTCCTCCTCTCTTACAATTATTTTATTTTACCTAGATTCTTACCATAGCAGATCTGAGAGAAGGATGACAGAAGTACAGATATCTGTTAGAAATTGCTCCAGCCCATGAATTGATCCTGATCGAGTCAGGACCTCTCTCCATCATCAGCTGGGAGGCAGGGGTGGTGAGGGTTGGCAGGTGGAGAGTAGGGCTTGGAATCTCTCTTCCCCCTGCCCACCCCTCTCTAACAGCTTTACTGAGGTATAATTGACCAATAAAATTATATATATTTAAGTTGTACAACTTGATGTTTTGATATACCCATTGTGAAATGAACACTGCAGTCAAGATATTTAACACATCCATCTCCTCATATAGTTACTATTTTCATTCTTCTGTGTGTGTGTGTGTGTGTGTGTGTGTGTGTGTGTGTGTGTGTGCAGGTGCATGCGAGCATGTGTGGCGAGAGCACTCAAGATCTACGTTCTTAACAAAATTCAGGTATATAATCCAGTATTGTTAATCACAGTCACTTGGTTGTATATTATTTCTACAAAACTCATTCATCTTGCACCACAGAAAGTTTTGCCCCCTTGACCAATATCTTCTCATTCCCCACCCCTACTCCCAGCTTCTGGCAACCACCATTCTTCTCTCTGCTTTAATGAGTTTGACTCTTTTTTTAGTTTTCACATATAAATTGAGGTCATGCAAAAATTCATCTCGCTACATCATTTCCCCAGACAGGAATCCTCTGGCTGTAGACCATTATCCTCCAGGCCCTGGTGGCCTGACTTTGGTAGGCACAGTTGACTCAAAAGTAACAGGATAGGGGACCAAGGTCCAACAGGGTCAGAGAACGGGTTCCTCTGTCGAGGTGGCAGCCACCGTTGCGCATTCTTATATTTGGGTTCTGCCTGTATTCCCAGAATTCAGAGAGCTGGACAGGTTGATGTCTCAACTTCCACGTCCAAGATCTGTCCTTCATGCCCTTGTATGAAATAGGCTCTGAATACTTGAACACTAAATAGAAATAGTAGTAGTAGTAGTAGTAGAGAACTAGAGTAGTAGTAATAAGTTTAAGTACATGCAAGTACTATTTTTTTTAATTTGGCTGGGCTGGGTCTTTGCTGCTGTTTGTGGGCTTTCAGTTGCAGAGAGCAGGGGGCTACTACCTAGTGGCAGTGCACAGGTTTCTCATTGCAGTGACTTCTGTTCCAGAGCTCGGGCTTAGTAGTTGTGGTACATGGGTTTAGTTGCTCCATGGCATGAGATCTTCCCAGACCACAGAATGAACCTGTGTCTCTGGCATTGGCAGGCAGATTCTTCCCCTGCCCACCCCTCTCTAACAGCTTTACTGAGGTATAATTGACCAATAAAATTATATATATTTAAGTTGTACAACTTGATGTTTTGATATACCCATTGTGAAATGAACACTGCAGTCAAGATATTTAACACATCCATCTCCTCATATAGTTACTATTTTCATTCTTCTGTGTGTGTGTGTGTGTGTGTGTGTGTGTGTGTGTGTGTGTGTGCAGGTGCATGCGAGCATGTGTGGCGAGAGCACTCAAGATCTACGTTCTTAACAAAATTCAGGTATATAATCCAGTATTGTTAATCACAGTCACTTGGTTGTATATTATTTCTACAAAACTCATTCATCTTGCACCACAGAAAGTTTTGCCCCCTTGACCAATATCTTCTCATTCCCCACCCCTACTCCCAGCTTCTGGCAACCACCATTCTTCTCTCTGCTTTAATGAGTTTGACTCTTTTTTTAGTTTTCACATATAAATTGAGGTCATGCAAAAATTCATCTCGCTACATCATTTCCCCAGACAGGAATCCTCTGGCTGTAGACCATTATCCTCCAGGCCCTGGTGGCCTGACTTTGGTAGGCACAGTTGACTCAAAAGTAACAGGATAGGGGACCAAGGTCCAACAGGGTCAGAGAACGGGTTCCTCTGTCGAGGTGGCAGCCACCGTTGCGCATTCTTATATTTGGGTTCTGCCTGTATTCCCAGAATTCAGAGAGCTGGACAGGTTGATGTCTCAACTTCCACGTCCAAGATCTGTCCTTCATGCCCTTGTATGAAATAGGCTCTGAATACTTGAACACTAAATAGAAATAGTAGTAGTAGTAGTAGTAGAGAACTAGAGTAGTAGTAATAAGTTTAAGTACATGCAAGTACTATTTTTTTTAATATTTATTTTTGGCTGGGCTGGGTCTTTGCTGCTGTTTGTGGGCTTTCAGTTGCAGAGAGCAGGGGGCTACTACCTAGTGGCAGTGCACAGGTTTCTCATTGCAGTGACTTCTGTTCCAGAGCTCGGGCTTAGTAGTTGTGGTACATGGGTTTAGTTGCTCCATGGCATGAGATCTTCCCAGACCACAGAATGAACCTGTGTCTCTGGCATTGGCAGGCAGATTCTTATCCACTGGACCACCAAGGAAGTCCAGCAAGTACTATTTTATAATCACAAATGCATGAAGTAATTTTTGTTATTTCTATTTTCCAGATGAGAAAATTGAGGGAATTCTCCCAATTCCCAGGGGTAATTCAGGCACTCGGCTGGACCCTCAGATTGAGGGCAAGGTAGCTGGGCTTTGAATGTGGGCTATTCGGGAAAGAGGTGTAATTCTGGGCAAAGTGGCTCTTTTTAATTTTCTTAAATTTACTTTCATCCATCTTCACTCCTTGGCTTGTGTGGGCCTCCCATTGCAGTGGCCTCTCTTCAGTGCAGAGCACCGGCTCTGGGCACATGCACTCCAGAGCACTGGCTCCTAATTGTACACACCGGTCCAGCTGCTCCATGACACGTGGGGTCTTATCGGGCCAGGGATCAAATCGGTGCCCCTTGCACTGCAAGGTGGACTCTCTACCCACTGGACTACCAGGAAAGCCCCAAAGCAGCTCCTTTTTTGGGGGAGGGAGGTGGGCGGGCGGGCAGGCCACTTCTATTGGTCTTTCATTTATCTATTTTCATCCATCTTTTTTTGTTCTTTGGCCCGTGTGGGCCTCCCATCGCAGTGGCCTCTGTTGTTGCAGAGCACTGGCTCTGGGTGCATGCACTCCAGAGCTCCAGCTCAGTAATTGGACCCATCGGTCCAGCTGCTCCGCAGCACGTGGTATCTTCCCAGGCCAGGGATTGAACTGGTGCCCCTTGCACTGCAAGGCGGTGTCCTTACCCACTGGACCACCAGGGAAGCCCAGCAGCTCCTTTTGATTGAGGTACTTTCTGAAGGGGGCTGACTGCAGAGGACAAGGAAGTCCGGCAGCAGCACTTTCAGCACTGGGGGAGATTGAGGTCTTCATTCCTGAAGGGGAACCAGATTATTTCAGAGGATTTTTCTACCTCCCTCAACACACACACACACACACAAACACAATCCATGGCACTCCCCAAGGTCCTTTAGATCTATTTTTTTAAGGGAAGGAACAGAGAGACACTGCAAAAACTGACTATGGCCCGAAAAGAGAGTTAGACTGCTGAAAACCTATATGCATTACTTGTATTGCAAGTACAAGTTGTTTGTTTTTGTGGTTTTGTTTTGGGTCATGCCACATGACTTGTAGGGTCTCTGTTCCTGAACCAGGGATTGAACCCATGCCCACAGTAGTGGAAGTCTGGAATCCTAACCATTAGGCCACCAGGGAACTCCTATATTGCCCAGTTTTAAACTGCATACAAGGAAAAGGACTTCTCCCTTGCTGCCTAATTAATCTTTCATAATTTGCCTTCCATAATTCTGACTCACCATATATCTGAATGCTTATTTATTTCCAAGCTTCCCATTAGAATCTGGGGACTGTTCTCTGCCCCAATATAGATAACTCCAGAGGCTGGCAGGCTTTCAATCAGCACTTTCTTTTCCCTTCCCTAGACTACTGCTATCTTGGCCCTCACAGGCTATGTGATGCTACAGGAGTGGAGGTTTTCTTCCACAGTGATACGTGCAGTGTTGGGCATATAAGTCGGTGCCCAATAAAAATTGGTCAGATAACCAAATGGTGAATTTTAGTTGGAAACTTAAAACATTGCTTCTGATGCTAGCAACATTACATCATTCCTTCGGTGTTTGTGCCACGGCATTTCCCACTGGCTACCCAAGGCATAGGTGGCATTAATGGTAAAGAACCCACCTGTCAATGCAGGAGACGTACGAAACGTGGGTTCAATCCCTGGGTCGGCAAGATGCCCTGGAGGAGGGCATGGCAACCCACTCCAGTATTCTTGCCTAGAGAATCCCATGAACAGAAGAGCCTGGTGGCCTACAGTCCATCGAATTGCAGAGTTGAACATGACTGAAGCGACTTAGCACACACCCAAGGCACAGGTCCGTTTTCCAGGAACTATGCCCAGACTTGGGACTAAAAGGATTAAGATTACTTCCTAGGCAGCCCTCTGCCCAGGTATCCAAATACACATACTAGCAGTTACTTTGGTTAAGTTTTGTTAATACTTTAGTTAACACAAGATTTGAAACAAAAACAGTGGGGTTCACATACAATTATCATTCAAAAGAGAACTCAGTAACTGGCAATGAAGCAAAAAATATGGTCGACTCACACATACACAAGTCAACCACATTTTCTTGGTAAACTAATTTTAGCCAAAAAAGCTACCCGTTCTTCAAAATTTATGTGATGGTTTTTTGCTGACATTGCTCTTATAAAAAAAATTTATACATAATATATTTTTAAATTTTTGTAAAAATAAAATTACTCTCGGTTAAGGCTCAGAAGCATCTATTTCAGTCCACAAAATCTGGTATTCTCTCCCCTTCTGTTTAAATAAGCAGACTCTTGACCCTAGTTGGATGCCCTTTGCCTCCATCTGTTTTTCTGTGAATAAAAATGACCTTGTTTTCTGGTGTTCTCTGTGCTGTCACTAGTCTGCTTTTACTGAAAAAGTGTGTTCATGTACTTGGCTTCACCAATAAATTAACTTTATAGCTGCATTGGCAAGGGTCTGTGGGTGGAGAAGACAGAAGTGGCAGATCAGGTGACCAAGAAATGTGAAAATGTGTTACAGATTAGAAAAATTTCAAAATGCACACTGCACATTTTAAAAACACTGCTGGTTAAAAAGCACTGAAATTATTTCTCAAAATTGAATGTATAAATCACATTAAAACACAATGTGTTTAACTGCATTAGGTTTATAAAGAAATTGCTTCATTTGAGTAAGACATATAAATTACACATCTCAATTTCCATAAAATTTTCTTGTTCAATTCCAAGGTCTTGGGGCTTCCCTGGTAGTTCGGTAGTAAAGAATCCGCCTGCGAGTGCAGGAGATACGGGTTTGATCCCTGATCCAGAAACATCCTACATGCTGCGGAGCAACTAAGCCTACATGCCACAACTACTAGGAGATACGAAGAGCCTGGTGGCCTACAGTCCATCGAATTGCAGAGTTGAACATGACTGAAGCGACTTAGCACACACCCAAGGCACAGGTCCGTTTTCCAGGAACTATGCCCAGACTTGGGACTAAAAGGATTAAGATTACTTCCTAGGCAGCCCTCTGCCCAGGTATCCAAATACACATACTAGCAGTTACTTTGGTTAAGTTTTGTTAATACTTTAGTTAACACAAGATTTGAAACAAAAACAGTGGGGTTCACATACAATTATCATTCAAAAGAGAACTCAGTAACTGGCAATGAAGCAAAAAATATGGTCGACTCACACATACACAAGTCAACCACATTTTCTTGGTAAACTAATTTTAGCCAAAAAAGCTACCCGTTCTTCAAAATTTATGTGATGGTTTTTTGCTGACATTGCTCTTATAAAAAAAATTTATACATAATATATTTTTAAATTTTTGTAAAATAAAATTACTCTCGGTTAAGGCTCAGAAGCATCTATTTCAGTCCACAAAATCTGGTATTCTCTCCCCTTCTGTTTAAATAAGCAGACTCTTGACCCTAGTTGGATGCCCTTTGCCTCCATCTGTTTTTCTGTGAATAAAAATGACCTTGTTTTCTGGTGTTCTCTGTGCTGTCACTAGTCTGCTTTTACTGAAAAAGTGTGTTCATGTACTTGGCTTCACCAATAAATTAACTTTATAGCTGCATTGGCAAGGGTCTGTGGGTGGAGAAGACAGAAGTGGCAGATCAGGTGACCAAGAAATGTGAAAATGTGTTACAGATTAGAAAAATTTCAAAATGCACACTGCACATTTTAAAAACACTGCTGGTTAAAAAGCACTGAAATTATTTCTCAAAATTGAATGTATAAATCACATTAAAACACAATGTGTTTAACTGCATTAGGTTTATAAAGAAATTGCTTCATTTGAGTAAGACATATAAATTACACATCTCAATTTCCATAAAATTTTCTTGTTCAATTCCAAGGTCTTGGGGCTTCCCTGGTAGTTCGGTAGTAAAGAATCCGCCTGCGAGTGCAGGAGATACGGGTTTGATCCCTGATCCAGAAACATCCTACATGCTGCGGAGCAACTAAGCCTACATGCCACAACTACTGAATGAAGCTCACACACCCCAGAGACTGCATCTGCAATAAGAAAAGCTGCCATAATGAGAAGTCTAACCACCAGAGAGTAGCTTCCACTCACCACGACAAGAGAAAAGCCCTCACAACAATGAAGACCCAGCACAGCCAAAAATAAATTAAAAAGTACTAAGTCTAATTGACAGTTGGGGGATAATCATATTTGGATTTATGTGTCTGAGGAATTACATGTTTGACACAATTTTTAACATTCACAACAAATACAGTAAGTCTTTGCTTCTTTTTGGAAAATGCAGGAAAATAATACAGAAGGAAGAATATTTAGGATCTTACTGATTTCCTGGCGTTTTTGCCTTGTTAAAATCTCCAGCACCATAAAAAGTAATGTAGCTACCATCTCTACATATCACACAGAGCTTCAGGTAGGTCTGTGAGCACCATGGGAGCCATTTACCTGGCTTTGTCTTTTTAGCGCCTCGCACAATGCCTGGCCAGAACGGCAGGTTCTCAGTCATTGCTTAATGGATAATTGAATAGAGCTACTGCCTTACAGCAAAAAATAAAGTCTTACAACGTGATGCTGTAAACATAAAGAACATTAGCAGAGGATGTATACGTTCATGAAAAATGCAGGGGAGGAGGGCGAAAAGGAGGGAGGGCAATACATATTTTGTACCATTAACACCATTGATAACTGATGATTTTAAGCATGATAACTTTCTGTCGTGCACCTTAAAAAGCATTCTGTATCAAATAATTCATTTACATAATAAGCACTTATTTTATGCCTAGTATGTTTCAGGTGCTATTCTAGGCACTGAATAAATACAGCCATGAATAAATTTCCTACTGTTACGGAATTACACTCCAGTGGAACCCACATCACCATCCTAAAAGGCAAGTATTTATAACCCCATTTTTTTACACATCTCAATTTCCATAAAATTTTCTTGTTCAATTCCAAGGTCTTGGGGCTTCCCTGGTAGTTCGGTAGTAAAGAATCCGCCTGCGAGTGCAGGAGATACGGGTTTGATCCCTGATCCAGAAACATCCTACATGCTGCGGAGCAACTAAGCCTACATGCCACAACTACTGAATGAAGCTCACACACCCCAGAGACTGCATCTGCAATAAGAAAAGCTGCCATAATGAGAAGTCTAACCACCAGAGAGTAGCTTCCACTCACCACGACAAGAGAAAAGCCCTCACAACAATGAAGACCCAGCACAGCCAAAAATAAATTAAAAAGTACTAAGTCTAATTGACAGTTGGGGGATAATCATATTTGGATTTATGTGTCTGAGGAATTACATGTTTGACACAATTTTTAACATTCACAACAAATACAGTAAGTCTTTGCTTCTTTTTGGAAAATGCAGGAAAATAATACAGAAGGAAGAATATTTAGGATCTTACTGATTTCCTGGCGTTTTTGCCTTGTTAAAATCTCCAGCACCATAAAAAGTAATGTAGCTACCATCTCTACATATCACACAGAGCTTCAGGTAGGTCTGTGAGCACCATGGGAGCCATTTACCTGGCTTTGTCTTTTTAGCGCCTCGCACAATGCCTGGCCAGAACGGCAGGTTCTCAGTCATTGCTTAATGGATAATTGAATAGAGCTACTGCCTTACAGCAAAAAATAAAGTCTTACAACGTGATGCTGTAAACATAAAGAACATTAGCAGAGGATGTATACGTTCATGAAAAATGCAGGGGAGGAGGGCGAAAAGGAGGGAGGGCAATACATATTTTGTACCATTAACACCATTGATAACTGATGATTTTAAGCATGATAACTTTCTGTCGTGCACCTTAAAAAGCATTCTGTATCAAATAATTCATTTACATAATAAGCACTTATTTTATGCCTAGTATGTTTCAGGTGCTATTCTAGGCACTGAATAAATACAGCCATGAATAAATTTCCTACTGTTACGGAATTACACTCCAGTGGAACCCACATCACCATCCTAAAAGGCAAGTATTTATAACCCCATTTTTATTAGCCAAATATTATGACTGACCTTCCTGAATTGTCCATGGCATGGATTTTGCATATTAGTATCCTACTCTATTTGAAGGTAGCTTTATAGACCAACTTAAGTATTTAAGGTTGTGTTACCAGTAGCTTTAATTAAAGCAAGTTTCTGCCACCAAGCAAAGGGTCTGATATGTATACATTTATACATATACACACATTATACACAGACACACACATATACATACCCACATACATGCACACACAGATTACCTACAGTTTGCATTTTTATAGGCTTAGCACTATAGAGACAACAAATATGACCTGACTTTGCAGTGTTTTTAAGTATTTCCACATATTTTAAGACTTCAAATTAGATTAATAATTAAGGAAGATTTTTTTCTCCCTGTAAGCTCCGTTTCCTTAGAAAAAGCATTTCTATTGGCTTATTTGAAATTTGATACAGTAAAAGTTTACTGGACATATGGCAAGAGTCATCTGCTAGAGCATAATATTTAGAAAATTTTAAACATAAGTGAATTATATAAATAAGAGGATTCAATTCAATTTGCAAAGAATAATCCATTTTAAAAGTTCGTTTTTAAAGAAATCAATTGCAGTTCCCCTGAAAGACATGCTAAGTCACTGCAGTCATGTCCAACTCTTCACGACCCTAGGGACTGTTGCCCGTCAGGCTCCTCTGTCCATGTAACTCTCCAGGCAAGAATACTGGAGTGGGTTGTCATGCCCTCCTCCAGGGCATCTTCCAGATTCAGGGATGGAACCCACATCTCTTCTGTCCCTTGCATTGGTAGCCGGATTCTTTACCACTAGCGCCACCTGGAAAGCCCAATAGACTTTTATTATTAGAAACCAATTAGAGAAAATCACTAAACGCTTTAATGAATTTTACAAATTAGACCTATTAAGCATTTTAAGAGTGTTTAAATTTTATGCTGAATCTAATAGCTGAATTTAAATAATTTAGTAGGATCCATTAAAGTTTTAATTTTATCCAAAAGATTAAACATATTGGGCTTTCTCCTCTTTGGGTTTCATCAGGCACAGAGTGTGATGGGAAGGAAGAAAGTTAGATCTAGTAAACTCAGGCCTGAGTTCAGGTCTCATCACTGCCTTCTGACCTTAAAGGTGTCATTTACACACTTTGACTATTAATCTTTCCATTACAGAAGATTTAAATATTGAATAAAAGTAAGTGAAACTGCTTTGAAAACTATGAAAAAACAATCTCACTGCATGCTATTATTATTACTCTACTGCCTTCCTGGCCATGAAGGAAGAATATTAATCATAGGTCTCTCCACCCCAAGTTGGGACGATCACATTCCAGTAAGTGGTAAGCATTTCACAATCAGGACAGACTACAGTGATTCTCTACTCAGTAGGTTGGGCGAAGATATTCAAGTATTCTTCTGTATCTGTAGTCAGGAGCCAAAACTGGAGTCCTAGTATAAGAACCACAACTTTGTAGGTCATACTCAACAACTTCCGACTTTATGCATTAATGGCAACTCTAGTTAGCCATGTGGTTTAAGGTTTCTTTATAAGTTATAATAATGACTGTGATGAATTTATCCAGAATTATTTCTCTATTAATTATCTGGAACACATCAGGGTGTTAGAATATAGCCTTGTTCTTACCCTTCCCTATCTTGTTTTCTTTCAAAAGGAAAAAAAAAAACAGAAAAATTGTCGTCTACTTAATCTCTATCCAAACTTCATGCCTATATTACCACCTACTTTTTCTTTCCCGCTGGCCCAGTGAGCTTTTCTCCTATGCTTTGCTGATTGTATTTCAAAAACCCAACCCCTTTCTAAAAGTCATTCCTTTGTCACTATTGCCAATCGCACCATATTTATCTAGTCCACTTTTCCCCTCAATAAACATTAGTGTCATCTTATGCCCAAAGAAAAACACTAGGTATCTGGAATACGCAAGACACAACCTCCTACTTTCAAACTCACCTCTACTTTTCATTTATTTTCTTTCCTTTAATCATTTGTTATACCTCCAAACTTGTTTACTAAGCTGTTAACTATTCTTGTAACAGAAACCTTTTCTCTTTGAAAGAGTAACCTCTATATTCATTATATTTATTGCTTCTTATGTATCTTCATACTGCTACTAAAAATAGTCTCCTGGAAATTGCAGCATTAATACTGGTCATACAATTAAGTATTTGTGCATATCTGCTTATATATGGAATGATACTGTGGTTTTGTTTTTAAAAACAAGATCTTACCATGTGAGATAAGCACTGAAATATTTATAGATAAGATATGACACCTCTAGGATTCATTTGGGGGGGGGGGGGGGAAAAAAACTATGAGAAGGGGAAAGGGGGAATAGCCATGTGAATTGGGCCCAACTGCTAAGTACATGGAGAGATCATTACACTCTTTGGGCTATCTATCTTAATATTCTCCACAATAAAGTGGAAAGTTTTTCTCTCCACTTGCTATGGCCTGGGCTACTCTCATAATTCCTAATATTCAGATGAATGACTTTTACCATTTAAACGGTGCTATAAAAATCCAATACTAAAATGCAAAATTACTATACACTACCATGGTGTATATATATATATATATATTAATAATAGCTTTCATTTATTATTTACCCTAGTAAGGTACCATTACAGTGAATTTACAAAAATTACCTCATTTATTCTTCACACTAAGCTATCACTAAAGGCTCAGAAAGATTAAGAAATTTGTTCATTATCATCTGGATGGAAATAAACACCTTGAATGCTCAGTATCAATTCTAAATATTAAGGAAACAATTATTCTCACAATAACTCAAACACAATGCTCACATCCATATTGGTGTACTTCATTTCATATTATCATCAGTTATCAAGTAAACTTGGCCAACGATACAGTTGAAATCAATTTACATTTACCTAGTTAATACTCGGTGTGGACTTACACATTTTATTAGCATTCACAGTAAAATCAAGTATAATGCTAGCTGACTGTTCAGTCACTGTTTACAGCCATGACTGCAGGGAGGGAGGTAGCACAGTTTAAGGCAGCAGGTTTAGCTTTAAGGCAGCAGCTTCAGCTCCTTTAAAATGATCAATAAACATGTACAATCACAGATGTTAGTCATTAATTCCCTATATGTTAGGGCACTGAACTCTTGAACAGTTCACAAACACACATAAAATTTAGCAATCACTTTACATATCAGCTTTGAAAAGTGTCAAGCAAATGTGAATTTTAATGCAGCACAGTTCCTTAAAATTGCCAATACTGTTTCCTATGGAACTCTAGTGCATTACTAAACACACACACACATTTTTACAAATTTTTACTAATGGCTTCTTAACTAAAAAATTGAAGGTATTTTCCTTTGGAAAATATTTAAGTCTAAGGAAGTACTGCTCAGGAAATAAGAACACCTATTGAAGGGGCAAAACTTTCTTTTCAGTTAGTGCAACCTGCTGACTTTTTAAAAGGGTGAATTTCTTTGGCATGAAAGGAAAACATAGGAGACATACAAATCTTTGCATTTATAAATGAACAAATGATGGTACACGCTTTCTGGAACATAAATCTCACTAAGTAAGAATATGCTTACTTAAAAAAAAAAAGAAGATAAACCTCAATCAAGGGGGCCAGAAAAGGCTGTTTTTTTAAGAAATTTCAAATCGATTTACTATGTAACAAATCCAGTAACAAATATCTTCATACAATTTCTTTAAAAGGCACGTCCTTTCCTCTAGCATATGGCAAATTGCTTACAAAAACGTACATACAGATTCTCAGGAAATTGAGGTATTAAAAAATTGAGATACAGCAAAGAGGTAATCATGAAAATCCATCAACTAAAAAACAGCTTATTTCTTACCATTATAAAAACCTTACATTTTAAGGTTTATTTACTTTTTTTTTGCATTATTTACTTTTTTTTTTAAGTAGTAGAAGGTAGACTTTGGCACTTCGGTGATCTTTATTATCCCTAAGTCTTTTTCACAAGATTAACATTTCTATAGTCATGGGCCTTGAGCTCCTTCTCCAGCAGTGTTAATAGGTCATAGCAAGCCTGGCTCCCTTGAGCCATGCATTTCCCATCTCCACTCCTGCTCTCTTGATGAATTACTATCACTAGATGTCCAGCTAGAATCAGAGGTGACCAGAGAACACAGTAAAATTAATCTGGTTCTCTCAGAAATAAAAACATTTGCCCTTGTTATCAACATACATAATCTTCTAAAATTAAAAAAAGGATTAAAAATTATATACCTCCATGTTTCAGTTTGATCACTTATAAAACAAGCAGTGACTGATCTCAGAGATGAAATTATCTCGAATTTACCTAAAATGAGAAGTTATTAGGCTTAATGTTATAAAATGTTTTAATGTTAAAAGATACGAGTTTCATCAGAAACCAATGTTTGGCACTTGAATCTGTGCACCTCTGGCCACCCAGAGAACTACCAAATAGGGAAAAGTGAAACAGCTGCTTTTCTCAGGGCTGACTCACAGCAAGAGCAGGGAGAGGGGCTATGACAGACAATATTAAATGGAATAGATGGTCAACATAAACATGGCAGCTTTACTCTCTTGTAGAGCACACACTGTTCAAAGGGAATTTTTAATCATGATCCTTCTATTTCGTTCTTCAATAGTCTTAAAAAAGTCCTTTTCAAAACCTGCTTTCCTCGGTGTAATAACTGTCTCAATATTACCTAAAGCTATGCTGTCCAATGCAGGAGTCACCAGTCTCATGCAGCTATCTACATAAATTTCAATTATAATTTAGAATTCAGTTCTTCAATCATATTAGCCTTTGTTCAGTGGCTCAGCAGCTATGTGACTAGTGGCTACCATATTAGAGAGCACAAATAACATGTCTATCATAAAAAGTGCCAGGGGACAGCTCTGATCTGAAGAAAGTGCATTGTGCCATAATACTCATGGAAATTTTCAAAGTTATTTTTAAAAGTTGTTTAAAAATATCATTAAATTTTTAGGCTACAGGTTACTGTTGATCTCTGTTTATAGATGTGAAAGAACAGTATTAACTTTTTCATCCTTATTAGACAACTTATGAAGCAATTAGAGTTCCATACAGGGCCAAGTAAAATATGAACTCAGATATTTTCACTACATGACTATCAAAGAACAAAGTAAAAATATGACATGCACAGGAAAGAAATTTAGTCACATTTACAACAGATCTCCCACTAATATCCATAAACTGTGAAATATGAAAGGATACATAACTGCCATTTAATGTCTTTCACAAGAACAAGACAAAAAAGCCCTTTAGATATCGCTCTATTTTACTTTCGTCTTGAGGGTGGGGGGACATACATTACCTAAGTTATACAAAAATGAATTAAAATGAAAACTGTCTTGCAAATAAACTGCTATGGAACAAGGGCAGAAAAATTAATTTGTGATTTAATGCACGCAAAAATGCTCTCATTTGTACTGTTATATAGCTTGTATACAAGCTAACTTTAAATACTTCTAGGAAAATCAAGTTCATGTTATTTTAAAATTTACTTTGTCAGAACACAAAGTGAAAGAGGTAACAACTGTGTATCACTCCTTCCAAATAACTCTTAGATGAAAGGCAGGAAGTAGGGAACAAAATAGATTTGCCTTTTTTTTTTAAACTTCTTAGTAGGTAAAACAACTCAAACATAAAATGCACACAGCTATATCTAAAAGAAAAATTCAAACACAACTTAACCATACTTTATTTGACTGCATCTTATTTAGACAGCTTGCACATTTCAAATCCCATTAAATCTCTCTCTCCGAAAGGATATGGGACAATAGAAGAAAATTATGCAGCAACATCCAGTCATCAAACAGCAGTCCAATATTTTGAGATACACGTGATAGTTTATAGATACTCAACTCATATCTGACGTCAATATAATTTATGGTTATGTTTTTACAAACCTGAAAGCCCTGTAACAATATAGCACTCATTTTAGTGATGTCATGGTGCACTGAAAAGGAACTGATGCACTACCAATTTGCTTTTATCTATGCTCCTGCAAAGTGATGAACTTCATGATTTTTAGACACAATAAATACACACATCCAGTCTTATACATGTCAGCCAATACCGTAACACAGGGCAAAGTTAAAACATGTGACAAACTTCTTTACACAGATTTTTTCAAGCAAATGGAGAGGGTACTTAGAGAAGAGGCAGAAAATACTAAAACCAGTATTTTAATAGTAATTTTTTTCTTTTCATTTTGCTGGCTTCAGCTTCAAAACTACTGTCTGGTTTATGATCTGTGGACTTCTCTAGAGTAGTTTCAACCTCATGTAAGGGAAATTTATAATCAGTCCACACATCAAAAATGAAAGTATACCCGTTCGCTTCTTCAATACCAACATATATAGCTTCATGGTAGCATGTATAAAAATGTTCAGCAGTACCAACTGCCAAACCAGTGTCAGTGGATAGTACAGTCAGTCTTAAAGAGGCAGCACCCCATTAAAAGAAAGTTGCACCAATTTTGCTCAGTTTTAGCCAAGTGAACTCACTCTATCAATTTTAAATGGAACTATTTTAAGATTACATAAGGAAGATGAAAGCCCAATACAAAAAAATTATGCTACTTTGAGACTTAATTTTGGTGCTAGGTTATCACAGAGGATAAAATTTTAGTCCATTTAAGTATACAATTTTTGCACACCCAATTAAAAACATAAGGTAGATACTCATATTCAACATACTCCAGCTAAACAATACAACCACCATTTGACTTCTCAGTCACATTGTTAAATTCATGTTTAAAATACCCAGTCAACTCAGCAAAATTGGTCAGTTCTAGGTGAAAAGGTCAGTAATGATGGTTTCACTGACAATCTGCCAAAAAATTAATGGCTGAGCTAAAAACACAGCATGAATTTACTTCAGAACTATACTTAGTCAATCAAGCAAATGTATGTCATCAACAATCATTACCCACGAACCAGTAACTCAAACAAGGTGGTGAGACAAAATTTGATAGTGAAAAGTACAAACTATATTATTAGTTCAATTCCCTCCATATTAAAATTGACAGAAGCATCATAGTAACTGATATTACTCTAAGTGCTAGAATCCAAATGAAAGTTTGTCCAGAACCATACTCAAAATGGTCACCTTGAAAGCTGAGTATTATGTACTCTTCGTATTTTAATGTAACCAGTATTCTGCCTGTTAGACTTTCAAGAGCAATATAAAATGGAAAGAAAACGTTTTCTTTAAAAATAAGGAACTAGTAACATAAATGATCCCATCAACAGGAAGATTTGTATTTTCACCAGATTTATGAATCTTTATTTTTAAAAGTACTTGTGACCATGTTCACTTTCAAGACACTACACTGAGCAAGGAGCAGCTTTCCTTTTTAAAAAAAAAGAAAAGGGCAACAAACTTTCCTGAAAGGGGGCTTTCACCAACTGTTAATGGAGGTAGGGTTTTTAAAAATACAGTAATTACAGCCATAAAATAAAATTCAAACCAAATCCTAGAGCAGAAGCATACAAAAACTTTACACTTTGAAATGCGGGTTTTTAAACCAGTGTCAGTGGATAGTACAGTCAGTCTTAAAGAGGCAGCACCCCATTAAAAGAAAGTTGCACCAATTTTGCTCAGTTTTAGCCAAGTGAACTCACTCTATCAATTTTAAATGGAACTATTTTAAGATTACATAAGGAAGATGAAAGCCCAATACAAAAAAATTATGCTACTTTGAGACTTAATTTTGGTGCTAGGTTATCACAGAGGATAAAATTTTAGTCCATTTAAGTATACAATTTTTGCACACCCAATTAAAAACATAAGGTAGATACTCATATTCAACATACTCCAGCTAAACAATACAACCACCATTTGACTTCTCAGTCACATTGTTAAATTCATGTTTAAAATACCCAGTCAACTCAGCAAAATTGGTCAGTTCTAGGTGAAAAGGTCAGTAATGATGGTTTCACTGACAATCTGCCAAAAAATTAATGGCTGAGCAAAAAACACAGCATGCATTTACTTCAGAACTATACTTAGTCAATCAAGCAAATGTATGTCATCAACAATCATTACCCACGAACCAGTAACTCAAACAAGGTGGTGAGACAAAATTTGATAGTGAAAAGTACAAACTATATTATTAGTTCAATTCCCTCCATATTAAAATTGACAGAAGCATCATAGTAACTGATATTACTCTAAGTGCTAGAATCCAAATGAAAGTTTGTCCAGAACCATACTCAAAATGGTCACCTTGAAAGCTGAGTATTATGTACTCTTCGTATTTTAATGTAACCAGTATTCTGCCTGTTAGACTTTCAAGAGCAATATAAAATGGAAAGAAAACGTTTTCTTTAAAAATAAGGAACTAGTAACATAAATGATCCCATCAACAGGAAGATTTGTATTTTCACCAGATTTATGAATCTTTATTTTTAAAAGTACTTGTGACCATGTTCACTTTCAAGACACTACACTGAGCAAGGAGCAGCTTTCCTTTTTAAAAAAAAAGAAAAGGGCAACAAACTTTCCTGAAAGGGGGCTTTCACCAACTGTTAATGGAGGTAGGGTTTTTAAAAATACAGTAATTACAGCCATAAAATAAAATTCAAACCAAATCCTAGAGCAGAAGCATACGCAAATTAATGAAAAAACAATAGATTCCTACAAAACATTTTTCACAGAGAATGATCTTTTTTTTAAATGGGTACCTAGGTTTTCCAGTCAAATAAATTATCCATCACAGGTCTCTTGACTCAACTGAAAGCAATCAACTTTAAAATTTATTACACTGCACAGACTGACTCAAACAAAATGTAACTAATGAACATGGTGATGGCTATAAAGAAAAACCACAGAACTCATTTCAAAAAAAATGTCTACTTCTCCCTTTTGTTCTTCTGGGAACTAAGCAAAGCTCCCCCAAGAATTTTCACAAATAAGTGAAAAGAAAATAAAAATCAGTTTAAAACAGATACAGTGCACCTTGAAATTTATTTTCAACACCAAGAACCAAAAGCAAAGCATTTAAAGTGGAAGCAGTGTGAATCCAAACCAAGTGGGAAAAAAGTTCCAACTACTTTGTAAGAGCTGTTCCTCACAGCTGAGCAATAATTTTGATTAAATAAAATCATACCAATTTACATTAATTTTTCTATTCTTTTCCAAAAATTCCCTACTCTCAAAAAAAGTGCATCTAAAACCCAGCAATTCCCGGCTTCATCAACTTTTCTCATCCCTTTTGAGTCTCAAATCTCAAAGATTTTCCAAGTAGATTCAACTTGTACGGTAAGGGACTTCTACAGTAAACCACTCTTCACTCACCTAGAAAAAGTATCCAAATTATAAAAATCTGAAATAATTTATTATCAAATTTAGAATTTAAATATAAACAAAAGCTTGCTTGCAAAGGCCTTAAAGAAAAGGAAAAGATAGCATGCATTCAAAACCTAGAAATGGAGACAAATATACTTATCTACACAGGCACTGGCAGACGCAATTTGTTATCTTTACTCATTGTAAGACACACCCAACCCTACATAACATTTTTTTAATTCACTAATCACTGAGGTACCAATATTCAAGAATGGAAAATTTAATATTGAAAAAATAAAACCTAAAACTGAAGATTTTCCCCCACCCCTTCAGAAAACTATGGCAGGTATCATGTGAAATGTTAGTATACTCAGAGATTTTTACAATCTACATTGGCTTTTTTAAGGAACAAAAATCATGTTCCACTTCTTGGTTCTGTGATAAAATTATCATTGTGTAAATAACAATGTCAGCAGACTTCAAATGAACAAACAAATCTTGGCTATCAACTGGCACATCTTGTTGGTACCAAAAGAACTCTTTAAGTTTAAAACAATCTTTTAATTCAGAAGAAATGCGCCATGCCAAAGTGCAACAAATATTGTGCGACACTCGAATTGAGACACTGACAGGTAAGAGCTGCATGGAAATCACTAAATCCACCTGGCAAAGCAATTCTGTACAAATTGCACTGCATGCAAAGGTCGATTCTGCATGGTTGGAAAGTTGTTCCTTGATGTCAGTTTCTCAACGCAGCCACAATTTAAGTCGCAGTGCATCAACTCCATTTAAATAGTATCTGAACAGCCTCTTATCTCGAACAAAACCAAGATTTTCATAAAGTTTCAAAGCGTTATTTCTGTTTCAAACTGGGTGAATCCAAACCAAGTGGGAAAAAGTTCCAACTACTTTGTAAGAGCTGTTCCTCACAGCTGAGCAATAATTTTGATTAAATAAAATCATACCAATTTACATTAATTTTTCTATTCTTTTCCAAAAATCCTACTCTCAAAAAAAGTGCATCTAAAACCCAGCAATTCCCGGCTTCATCAACTTTTCTCATCCCTTTTGAGTCTCAAATCTCAAAGATTTTCCAAGTAGATTCAACTTGTACGGTAAGGGACTTCTACAGTAAACCACTCTTCACTCACCTAGAAAAAGTATCCAAATTATAAAAATCTGAAATAATTTATTATCAAATTTAGAATTTAAATATAAACAAAAGCTTGCTTGCAAAGGCCTTAAAGAAAAGGAAAAGATAGCATGCATTCAAAACCTAGAAATGGAGACAAATATACTTATCTACACAGGCACTGGCAGACGCAATTTGTTATCTTTACTCATTGTAAGACACACCCAACCCTACATAACATTTTTTTAATTCACTAATCACTGAGGTACCAATATTCAAGAATGGAAAATTTAATATTGAAAAAATAAAACCTAAAACTGAAGATTTTCCCCCACCCCTTCAGAAAACTATGGCAGGTATCATGTGAAATGTTAGTATACTCAGAGATTTTTACAATCTACATTGGCTTTTTTAAGGAACAAAAATCATGTTCCACTTCTTGGTTCTGTGATAAAATTATCATTGTGTAAATAACAATGTCAGCAGACTTCAAATGAACAAACAAATCTTGGCTATCAACTGGCACATCTTGTTGGTACCAAAAGAACTCTTTAAGTTTAAAACAATCTTTTAATTCAGAAGAAATGCGCCATGCCAAAGTGCAACAAATATTGTGCGACACTCGAATTGAGACACTGACAGGTAAGAGCTGCATGGAAATCACTAAATCCACCTGGCAAAGCAATTCTGTACAAATTGCACTGCATGCAAAGGTCGATTCTGCATGGTTGGAAAGTTGTTCCTTGATGTCAGTTTCTCAACGCAGCCACAATTTAAGTCGCAGTGCATCAACTCCATTTAAATAGTATCTGAACAGCCTCTTATCTCGAACAAAACCAAGATTTTCATAAAGTTTCAAAGCAGACTTATTCGTTATTTCTGTTTCCAAAACAACCTTCAAAAAAATAAAGAGAGAAAACTAAGTTATAATTTTAAGTATTTGAGACTTATAATGTCATAATTTGAAAAATCACTTTTAAACAATACAATCAAATATTTAAGAAAAACAAACTACATTTAATTGCTCTGAAGCTGACAGTGAAAACAATAAATATTAATGATGCACAGAGAGAATTCAGAAAAAGTATCAGAACTGTAAAAAGTAATTATCTCTTAGGGCAAGGGAAGTGAGAACACTGGGAACATTTTCTTTTCTATTGATTTTTGTGAAATGTCAATGGACAAAGAAGCTTGGTGGGCTACAGTTCATGGGACCGTAGGGTCAGGCACAACTGAACAACTAACATTTTCACGTTGGCGTTTTTAGCAATGAGAATATGTGTTTTATACTAAATCAATGATGAATTAGTTTCCTGTAAATAAGAGTAGTGTGGCAAAAAGATGAAAAGAAAAAAATCAGCAAAGGTTTAAGAAAACAAACCAGCATTTGAAACTACTCGAATTGACCTCCAACTCTTATATTTTCATTAATATGTCATCCTTTAATACTGGCAACAACTATCCTATTTGTCTAGAGTCAAGATCAGCATCTGTAAACTACAGCCCTCTTAAGACCAAATGTGCCTACTGCCTGCTTTTGTAAAGTTTTATTAAAACATGGTCATGGGCTTCCCCTGGTGGTCCAGTGGGTAAGGACACCGCCTTGCAGTGCAAGGGGCGCCGGTTCGATCCCTGGCCTGGGAAGATCCCACGTGCCGCGGAGCGGCTGGACCGATGTGTCCAATCGCCGAGCCGGAGCTCTGAAGCACATGCGCCCAGAGCCGGTGCTCTGCGACGACAGACGCCACTGCGATAGGAGGCCCACAGGAGCTAAAAGAACAAGGACGGATGAAAATAGAGAAATGAAAGACCAATAGAAGTGGCCTGCCCATTCCCCTCCCTCCCCAACCCGACCCCCGCCCAAAATAAATAAATAAATAAATCTAAAAAAAAAAAAAAAACATGGTCATGTTCATTGGTCTACATGATGTTTTGAGCTGCCTTCTCAATACAACAGCAGATATGATCAGTTGCACAAGAGACTTGCGGTCTGCAAAGCCTAAAATATTTACTATTTTGCCCTATGCAGAGAAAGTCTGCCAAACCTAGATCAAAGATACCAAAACTTTAATGTAACTCAGTGCTTGTTAAAATAAACTGCATCTCACTTCAAGTTTCTGAATAGGTTTAAGGTGGTGACCAAGGTATTATGGATATCAACATAATATTAACAGAGGAATACAAGTATTAACTTCTATCAGGGTCTTTTTAAATACTACTGAACCAATGGCCCTGACAGCGAAGAACTGATACTTTTGAAGAGCTTGTGATAGTTCTACTTCTATATTGCTAAATAAACCTCAATCAAAGTATCCTTTATCCTATCTTCCCAACTTTTACATACATAGCTCTATTTGCCTCTCTATTGATCCTCAACCCACCTGACTGAGAACCAACAGAGTGAGCCAGTTTCTGTTGGTATGTCATGGTACAGGTATTTAAGAGTGGAAAAAAAAGGGCAAAGTAAAGTGGAAAACAAAGGCCCAAGCAAAGCCTATGAATCTCTTCCTATTCTATCAAAAAAGCATATTGGTCCAATCCCTTTAATACTGGCAACAACTATCCTATTTGTCTAGAGTCAAGATCAGCATCTGTAAACTACAGCCCTCTTAAGACCAAATGTGCCTACTGCCTGCTTTTGTAAAGTTTTATTAAAACATGGTCATGGGCTTCCCCTGGTGGTCCAGTGGGTAAGGACACCGCCTTGCAGTGCAAGGGGCGCCGGTTCGATCCCTGGCCTGGGAAGATCCCACGTGCCGCGGAGCGGCTGGACCGATGTGTCCAATCGCCGAGCCGGAGCTCTGGAGCGCATGCGCCCAGAGCCGGTGCTCTGCAGTGACAGAGGCCACTGCGATAGGAGGCCCACAGGAGCTAAAAGAACAAGGACGGATGAAAATAGAGAAATGAAAGACCAATAGAAGTGGCCTGCCCATTCCCCTCCCTCCCCAACCCGACCCCCGCCCAAAATAAATAAATAAATAAATCTAAAAAAAAAAAAAAAACATGGTCATGTTCATTGGTCTACATGATGTTTTGAGCTGCCTTCTCAATACAACAGCAGATATGATCAGTTGCACAAGAGACTTGCGGTCTGCAAAGCCTAAAATATTTACTATTTTGCCCTATGCAGAGAAAGTCTGCCAAACCTAGATCAAAGATACCAAAACTTTAATGTAACTCAGTGCTTGTTAAAATAAACTGCATCTCACTTCAAGTTTCTGAATAGGTTTAAGGTGGTGACCAAGGTATTATGGATATCAACATAATATTAACAGAGGAATACAAGTATTAACTTCTATCAGGGTCTTTTTAAATACTACTGAACCAATGGCCCTGACAGCGAAGAACTGATACTTTTGAAGAGCTTGTGATAGTTCTACTTCTATATTGCTAAATAAACCTCAATCAAAGTATCCTTTATCCTATCTTCCCAACTTTTACATACATAGCTCTATTTGCCTCTCTATTGATCCTCAACCCACCTGACTGAGAACCAACAGAGTGAGCCAGTTTCTGTTGGTATGTCATGGTACAGGTATTTAAGAGTGGAAAAAAAAGGGCAAAGTAAAGTGGAAAACAAAGGCCCAAGCAAAGCCTATGAATCTCTTCCTATTCTATCATAAGCTATATATATAAGAAGAAATTCTGATAAGAATACAAGCAGGGCTTCCCTGGTGGTCCAGTGGGTAAGGACACCGCCTTGCAATGCAAGGGACGCCAGTTCGATCCCTGGCCTGGGAAGATCCCACGTGCCGCGGAGCGGCTGGACTGATGTGTCCAATTACCGAGCTGGAGCTCTGGAGCACATGCGCCCAGAGCCGGTGCTCTGCGACAACAGAGGCCACTGCGATGGGAGGCCCACACGGGCCAAAGAACAAAAGGATGGATGAAAACAGACAAATGAAAGACCAATAGAAGTGGTCCGCCCACCCTCCTCCCTCCTCACCCCACCCCCTAAAAAAAAAAAAAAAAAAAAAAAAAAATACAAGCAACAGATATAAATAACAGAGAAAAGACCATACCTCAACTCATTACACCCAAAAAACTCATGATCATCTCCTCTACAATTCTGCACATCAGTAACAAGATGCTCATCCCATGAATGCCTCAAACCTAAAGACTAAGAGTCAGCTTTGTACCTCATTCCTCTTCACACACAACCCACATACAGTAATATTTCAAGCACTCAGTACTTTTTTTCTCTTAAATCTTTTTCAAACTGATCCTCTTTTTTCTACCCCCATTAACAACACTCTAGTCTAAGCTGCCATCAACTATTACTATAAATAAAGTGAAAGTGAAAGTTGCTTAGTTGTGTCCAACTCTATAAGACCCATGGACGAGCCACGGAATTTTCCAGGCAAGAATACTGGAGTGGGTAGCCTTTCCCTTCTCCAGGGGATCTTCCGACCCAAGGACTGAACCCAGGTATTCCACATTGCAGGCGTATTTTTTACCATCTAATCCAGGGAAGCACTGTAAATAAAAGAACCTCCTAACTCTAAGATCTCCCATTCTAAATAATGCTCTTCATAATTCCCTGCTTAAAACTGTTTATTGACTCCCCTCTGACCTCAAGAAAAAGTCCACAATGTAACAGTAATCTAAAGAGAACTAAAAGATCCATCAAGATATGGCCTCTATCTACCCGCTATTAATAACCGGACTTCCTAGGTGGCGCTAGTGGTAAAGAAGCCACCTGCCAATGCAGGAGACACAAGATCCCAGGGTACTATAAGGGGGCAAAAAACAAAGGCCCAAGCAAAGCCTATGAATCTCTTCCTATTCTATCATAAGCTATATATATAAGAAGAAATTCTGATAAGAATACAAGCAGGGCTTCCCTGGTGGTCCAGTGGGTAAGGACACCGCCTTGCAATGCAAGGGACGCCAGTTCGATCCCTGGCCTGGGAAGATCCCACGTGCCGCGGAGCGGCTGGACTGATGTGTCCAATTACCGAGCTGGAGCTCTGGAGCACATGCGCCCAGAGCCGGTGCTCTGCGACAACAGAGGCCACTGCGATGGGAGGCCCACACGGGCCAAAGAACAAAAGGATGGATGAAAACAGACAAATGAAAGACCAATAGAAGTGGTCCGCCCACCCTCCTCCCTCCTCACCCCACCCCCTAAAAAAAAAGAAAAAAAAAAAAAAGAATACAAGCAACAGATATAAATAACAGAGAAAAGACCATACCTCAACTCATTACACCCAAAAAACTCATGATCATCTCCTCTACAATTCTGCACATCAGTAACAAGATGCTCATCCCATGAATGCCTCAAACCTAAAGACTAAGAGTCAGCTTTGTACCTCATTCCTCTTCACACACAACCCACATACAGTAATATTTCAAGCACTCAGTACTTTTTTTCTCTTAAATCTTTTTCAAACTGATCCTCTTTTTTCTACCCCCATTAACAACACTCTAGTCTAAGCTGCCATCAACTATTACTATAAATAAAGTGAAAGTGAAAGTTGCTTAGTTGTGTCCAACTCTATAAGACCCATGGACGAGCCACGGAATTTTCCAGGCAAGAATACTGGAGTGGGTAGCCTTTCCCTTCTCCAGGGGATCTTCCCGACCCAAGGACTGAACCCAGGTATTCCACATTGCAGGCGTATTTTTTACCATCTAATCCAGGGAAGCACTGTAAATAAAAGAACCTCCTAACTCTAAGATCTCCCATTCTAAATAATGCTCTTCATAATTCCCTGCTTAAAACTGTTTATTGACTCCCCTCTGACCTCAAGAAAAAGTCCACAATGTAACAGTAATCTAAAGAGAACTAAAAGATCCATCAAGATATGGCCTCTATCTACCCCGCTATTAATAACCGGACTTCCTAGGTGGCGCTAGTGGTAAAGAAGCCACCTGCCAATGCAGGAGACACAAGATCCCTGGGTCACGAAGATCCCCTGCAGGAGGGGAATGGCAATCCACTCCAGTATTCTCGCCTAGAAAATTTCAGGGACAAAGGAGCCTGGTGGACTATAGTCATTGGGGCTGCAACGAGTTGGACATGACTTAGCACACAAACACAAGTGTGATTTAGGTCCCCACACCTTACTTGCCATGATCAACACAAAGCTTTCAGTTTCTAGAACTTATTATTATTCTCCCCCTGCCCCGACCCCCTCAACTTTTCACATAAGCAATTTCTTTGGAAGAATGCTCCTCCCATTCTCCTCTTCTTGCTTTTGGCGTTAGCATGTCACTTCCAGACTGGGTAGAGCATCCCTTTCCCTTCATACTGCCCCTTGGCACTCTGCACTGTTCCTCACTTAACTGCACTCTCATCTGATGTTTGATGAGCCATGACATCTTCCCCAGCTGGTGAGCTCAACAAGGACAGGGATCATGGTGACCTCCTTCACAGCCATTTCCTCTGCACCTAACACACTATCTGACACATGAAAGGCTCTTAAACATTTGTTAATTATATACATCCTTAGCACTTTTCTTTATAATACATTACATAAATATGAAACAAACAAAAGTACTGCCAAGCTGTTAAATGACCAGAGTACCTTAAGAGAAAGTACCATCTTGAGGCAACTACCTGTGCAAAAAACTCATGAGGGCAAATCACACACCAAATCCAAATTCTAAAAAGATCTAAAAGCAAGCAATTCATAGTTCAGAATCAAGGGAAAAGGTTCCTAAGACGGCCTTAAATAAAAGTTATATAGCAAGCAAACTGGTTTAGGGTGAGAATAAGTCTCTCTGCTCTTAAAAAGAATGGAATTAAATGTTCAGTAATGTATGCCATCCTCTAGCTCAGAACACTCCCATCTGGACAGTGTAATTCACCAGTTATGAACTATTCTCTTAAGTTAATCCCTAGAATTCTGTTTTAGGCCAGCACCGAATTATAGCTAAAATGTTAAAACAATATGAGAAGCAATAAAGCTGCAAAACTCAGAACTGATTTCACAGAACTTAAAAATGACAGTTTTAAAAAATAATACTTACTGAAGGATTACTAAGTGCTACATAAAGTATTTCTCATATGTTATATCATAGTAAATGCATCTGATATAATGTTATTTTTCTTCAAGAACCCTATGAAATAGACTGTCTCTAACTTACAAGTGAACGAAACTCAAGGCCACCAGTAGAACAAAAACAGACCAAACTGCAAATGTGAACTAGAACTTAAAGAGCATCCACTTTTCTGTAACTGATTGTTTCTGAAAATAAAACAAAGTGGTGAATGGAAGATCTAACATAATGAAGGGAACCCAAGTTCATATTAATCAATACTTAGCAATCTAAAATATTCAAAACAGCTGAGGCTATCTGTGACTACATAAATACACACTTGAGATATGAGCTGAATTCAAGTTTGTTGGCATCCTAACAGATTAATAAAATAAAGCCCAATTTATAGAAAAACATTACTCAAAGGGCTAATACCTTGGATAAAATGAGATTCTCTCAGCACACTCACATTCTATAAACAAAGAGATCATGTATTATTTGACATAATAAAAATCCACAAAAAAATTACTAGTTTGTAACAATTACTGAAATTCTCATAAGCATACAAAACGAGAATCTGGGCTTATATCAGAAATTTTCAATAAAATTACTCTATCCACATCATGGGAATATTACATAGGAAGCCAAAGATTAATGCTAAAGAGACTTCAGTGCCAAAAGGTGCATAACTGATTCTCTCAGAAACAAACCACTGCAAATCACACACCAAATCCAAATTCTAAAAAGATCTAAAAGCAAGCAATTCATAGTTCAGAATCAAGGGAAAAGGTTCCTAAGACGGCCTTAAATAAAAGTTATATAGCAAGCAAACTGGTTTAGGGTGAGAATAAGTCTCTCTGCTCTTAAAAAGAATGGAATTAAATGTTCAGTAATGTATGCCATCCTCTAGCTCAGAACACTCCCATCTGGACAGTGTAATTCACCAGTTATGAACTATTCTCTTAAGTTAATCCCTAGAATTCTGTTTTAGGCCAGCACCGAATTATAGCTAAAATGTTAAAACAATATGAGAAGCAATAAAGCTGCAAAACTCAGAACTGATTTCACAGAATTTAAAAAATGACAGTTTTAAAAAATAATACTTACTGAAGGATTACTAAGTGCTACATAAAGTATTTCTCATATGTTATATCATAGTAAATGCATCTGATATAATGTTATTTTTCTTCAAGAACCCTATGAAATAGACTGTCTCTAACTTACAAGTGAACGAAACTCAAGGCCACCAGTAGAACAAAAACAGACCAAACTGCAAATGTGAACTAGAACTTAAAGAGCATCCACTTTTCTGTAACTGATTGTTTCTGAAAATAAAACAAAGTGGTGAATGGAAGATCTAACATAATGAAGGGAACCCAAGTTCATATTAATCAATACTTAGCAATCTAAAATATTCAAAACAGCTGAGGCTATCTGTGACTACATAAATACACACTTGAGATATGAGCTGAATTCAAGTTTGTTGGCATCCTAACAGATTAATAAAATAAAGCCCAATTTATAGAAAAACATTACTCAAAGGGCTAATACCTTGGATAAAATGAGATTCTCTCAGCACACTCACATTCTATAAACAAAGAGATCATGTATTATTTGACATAATAAAAATCCACAAAAAAATTACTAGTTTGTAACAATTACTGAAATTCTCATAAGCATACAAAACGAGAATCTGGGCTTATATCAGAAATTTTCAATAAAATTACTCTATCCACATCATGGGAATATTACATAGGAAGCCAAAGATTAATGCTAAAGAGACTTGGCAAAGGTGAATTCTACTCAACAGAAAAATAGGATTACAGTGAAGCATAACTGATTCTCTCAGAAACAAACCACTGTCAGTATGAGCCAAACCATAACAGTTTAGAAAGCCTTTCTTAAAACTATCAGCTAGGAGTCCTGGAGGGAGGGCTGAAAAATTGCTAAATAAACAATTTTATTGCTCTTCATAACATCCCTTTCAGATCACACCTTTTATGGTCACGTTGCAGAGATAAAGAGACAGGATTAAGAAGAGTTTAGATGACCTTCGTACAATCATACAACTATATTGACAGAAGATGTACCTAGAGTACCAGGCTTCTTATATCCAGTTTTTTAGCTAGGCCAAACTACTGAACCAAAAATTCTTACGGTTTAAATAATTCCATTTTACTCTGTTCTTCACCTGGCAGCTTCTGCCTCATAGCTGAACTGTATGTTTCCAGTGAAACTAAAAATATTGAACATATAATTACTGAACTCAAAAAGCTTAAAGTCATCTTGTGCAATACCATAAAATGTATGCTATTTTGTTAATATATAACAGGTTTATTATTGGTTACTTAGTAAATATGGCCATTGTTGGTGGGAATTTAAATTGACACAGCCATTATGGAAAAGAATGTGCTGGTTCCTCAAAAAATTTGAAAAAGAACTATCATACGGTCACACAATCACCCTTCTAGGTATAAAACCAAAGGAAGTAAAATCAGGACATCAGAGAGGTTCCCATGCTCACTGTAGCATTATCACAATTTCCAAGACAAGGAAACAACCTACACATCCAACAAATGGCTAAAGAAAAAGTGGCATATATCTTATATGCACACATACACACACAAAAGAATACTTTTTGGCCCTTTAAAAACAGAAATCTCACCAGTGGGACAACCATGGGTAAACCTGGAGGGCACTGAAATGTGTCTAAATAGAAAAGCAAATATTTCCTGAGCTCACTTATATGCATAAACTAAAACAAACAATAGAAACAGAGTGCAGGACAGTGACTGCCAGGCGCTGGCGAGAGGAAATAAGATGTTGGTCAACTATAATGTTTTAAAGGTAATACTGCACACCTAAACTCCATTAAGAAATTTTGATTCCAATGTATTTTCATTATTTATGAATTAGTTCTTAGTATTATCATGGTAACCATACCATAAATCTAAAAATTTTTTAATTTATATTTCCAGAGATGAAGATCTCAAGTACATCTACAGTTTAAAAAGTAAAGTACTGTTTATTATGCTCATCAATTGCCCTACTCTAATTTATTTCTGAAAAAAGTACATAAAAGTAAATGGCCACATGTGGGTACACTATTTTAGGTACACAAGAAAATTCATACATGTTATTTGTATGTATTTTTCTTACTATTTCCCCTAATGTAAAATCCAAACCCAAGAAGCTTGTCGTAGTAGCTACTAAACATTTGGCAGCCAGAGCACATAAGGAAGTAACCAAATTCAAGTCAGGTTATCAACAGAGGTAATACATTCCTTGTTGGTGAAGTAATGAATCCATTTTACTCTGTTCTTCACCTGGCAGCTTCTGCCTCATAGCTGAACTGTATGTTTCCAGTGAAACTAAAAATATTGAACATATAATTACTGAACTCAAAAAGCTTAAAGTCATCTTGTGCAATACCATAAAATGTATGCTATTTTGTTAATATATAACAGGTTTATTATTGGTTACTTAGTAAATATGGCCATTGTTGGTGGGAATTTAAATTGACACAGCCATTATGGAAAAGAATGTGCTGGTTCCTCAAAAAATTTGAAAAAGAACTATCATACGGTCACACAATCACCCTTCTAGGTATAAAACCAAAGGAAGTAAAATCAGGACATCAGAGAGGTTCCCATGCTCACTGTAGCATTATCACAATTTCCAAGACAAGGAAACAACCTACACATCCAACAAATGGCTAAAGAAAAAGTGGCATATATCTTATATGCACACATACACACACAAAAGAATACTTTTTGGCCTTAAAAGCAGAAATCTCACCAGTGGGACAACCATGGGTAAACCTGGAGGGCACTGAAATGTGTCTAAATAGAAAAGCAAATATTTCCTGAGCTCACTTATATGCATAAACTAAAACAAACAATAGAAACAGAGTGCAGGACAGTGACTGCCAGGCGCTGGCGAGAGGAAATAAGATGTTGGTCAACTATAATGTTTTAAAGGTAATACTGCACACCTAAACTCCATTAAGAAATTTTGATTCCAATGTATTTTCATTATTTATGAATTAGTTCTTAGTATTATCATGGTAACCATACCATAAATCTAAAAATTTTTTAATTTATATTTCCAGAGATGAAGATCTCAAGTACATCTACAGTTTAAAAAGTAAAGTACTGTTTATTATGCTCATCAATTGCCCTACTCTAATTTATTTCTGAAAAAAGTACATAAAAGTAAATGGCCACATGTGGGTACACTATTTTAGGTACACAAGAAAATTCATACATGTTATTTGTATGTATTTTTCTTACTATTTCCCCTAATGTAAAATCCAAACCCAAGAAGCTTGTCGTAGTAGCTACTAAACATTTGGCAGCCAGAGCACATAAGGAAGTAACCAAATTCAAGTCAGGTTATCAACAGAGGTAATACATTCCTTGTTGGTGAAGTAATGAATCCACCTGTTTCTTTTTTTTTTTTTTTCTGATGCTGTAACTTTTTAGTCAGTTCCAAATAAATAAAAAATGGAAAAAATCTTTCCCTAGGCTGTTTATACATGTCTAATTCTGATATAGAGTTGGGAAAGTAATAGTAAGACAAAAATGGAAAGATCTATTAGACCGGAAGTGTAATATTGTAATTTGGGTTAAAGCTTGATCCACATTTCAACTGTGAAATACTGATTTACATTTCAACTAACCTCGATTTAATTTTATTCTGAATTTAAATTAAAATGACAAGTGGCAACCAAAGCCAACATGACTCAGGTCATAAATAAATTCTGCAGAGTAGAAAGTAACAATTGACTGGATGTACACAGTAAAGCTTCATAGAGATTTCCAAATGTATTTCTCTTAAATAGGCTCATAGATTTAAAAATCTCTCTCTGTAAGAATAAAAAAAGAGCAGCACAACCTAAGTAGCAGAAAATGTAATTTAAAACACTACCCAAATGTCTTTCTGATAATTTGTCAAAGTTTCTTAACACTTTAAAAGAAAGGAAGGTTGGCCTAACCTAATGAAAGTAGAATCATATGTTGGTTCTTTTATAATCAGTCATTGTATTCTTAGAATATTATAATTCAAAGTTTTCCTCAGAACAATGAATTATATAAAAGACTATTTTATATATATAATTGCTTTTATCAAAGGGCAGAAAAAAGCTAGAAAGCTCAGAAAGACAGGTTAAAAATTAATTACATAAGTCAAAATTCCAAAGTGCCCCCCTCCTTAAAAGGAGGTATAGATAAGACACTGAAGCACAGGACTAATCAGGACTAATCATTCAACCAATGTTTATGAATCACACTCTATCATAAGTGCTATACACTAAGGATTAAGAATACAGGCTGTATACTGTCACCCTGCCTATTTAACTTATATGTAGAGTGTATCATAAGAAATGTCAGTCTGTCTGGATGCAGTACAAGCTCGAATCAAGCTGGGAGAAATATCAATAATCTCAGCTATACCCTTACGGCAGAAAGCGAACAGGAACCAACGAGCCTTTTGATGAAGGTGAAAAGATGAGAGTTAAAAAGCTTACCTAAAACTCAACATTCAAAAAACGAAGATCATGGCACCCTGGTTCTATCACTTCATGGCGAATAGATGGGCAAACAAGGGGAAAAGTGACAGACTTTATTTTCTTGGGCTCCAAAATCACTACAGATCGTGACTGCAGCCATGAAATTAAAACACACCTGCTCCTTCAAAGAAAAGCTATAACAAACATAGACAGCATGTTCAAAAACAGACACATCATTTTGCTGACAGAAGTCTGTATAGTCAGTTAATTGTTTTCCCAGTATTCATGTATGGATGTGAGAGTTGAACCATAAAGAAAGCTGAGCACCAAAGAATTGATGCATTTGAACCGTGGTGTTGGAGAAGGCTCTTGAGAGCTCCTTGGACAGCAAGGAGATCAAACAGTCAATCCTAAAGGAAACCAACCCTAAATGAAATCACTGGAAGGACTGATGCTGAAGCTGAAGCTCCAATGCTTTGGCTACCTGATGCAAAGAGACGACTCACTGGAAAAGACCCTGATGCTGAGAAAAATAGAAGGCAGGAGAAGAGGATAACAGAGGAAGAGATGGTTGGAAGGCATCACTCAGTCAATGGACATGAGTTTCAGCAAGCTCCAGGAGATGGTGAAAGACAGGGAAGCCTGGCGTTCCACAGTTCATGGGGTTGCAAAGAGTCAGACATGACAGAGTGACTGAAGTAATTGAAGAACACAGCAGTAAACAAGAAATGGTATCTTTGGACTCAGTGGCAAAGACACAGACTTTGAACAAGTAAACGTAAGTGCAGCAAGTATTACAGAAAGGGATGTCAAGAAAACCACAGATAGTGCGACTGATTCTGTCCAAACGGATCAAGGAAAATGTAAAAGAAGCTGTTACTATTTGAATTGGATCTTAAAGACTGCAAAGTATTTTAATAAGCAGAGGAAGACCAAGAAGCAACTGGGTCTAGCAAATACAAAGCAGTTACAATGGGGTGGAGGGGGAAGAAACCAAAACAAGCAGGATGAAATTGTAATATAAGGAAGTAGAACCAGCAAATAAATTACCATCAAAAACTAGAAGGGAAAAGGGGATAGAAGAGTTAGCTGTTTATACGGGTTAAAACTCAATCAAAGGGAAATGGAAAGCCTAATAAAGATAAACGTATACCCCTGGCCAATTCATGTTGATGTATGGCAAAAATCATCACAATATTCTAATTATCCTGCAATTAAAAAAAATAAAGAGTTCTGTCCCTTTCTACAGCAAATCCTTTATCTGGCCAATATGGGAGACAGATAACCAATTTTTTTAAAACCATGGAAGAGTACCTAATCTAGAGGAAGAGCCTCTACAAAAACCATGCAACAGAAATAAATTAATGAAACTATTCCCTTTTCATTCTAAGACTGAGTAAAACTCACTACTTTAAGAGTAAGAAAAATAATTATGAGAATTCTAGGCCAACAGTGAATAGTTCTACCATAAAATGTATCACTAATTCTGGACTTAACCTTGAAACTAAAACGGTAAACTAAACTAAAACAAAAATCTCATCATTCCTTAGAACTTTCAAAGAAAAACCAATGCTATTTTAAACATATGATCAGCTACAATAAAGCATACTACCTATCTCACAGGAGGTAACTAGGATAAATCAGAAATGGCTTTCCATAAGAAGCGGAATACTCCCTTCTTGTAACATCTTTGATCACTGGGAATCACTCTTCTAAGCAGAGGAACAAAACATGGGTCTTTTCATCCCAATGATTTCTCCAAACTGTTAAGCAGTTTTTGTGAAGCCCAACTTGTCTTCTTGATGAGCTAAGCTAATATAGCCATGGTCCATGTTAGGCTTCTACTCAGTGGCAAAGACACAGACTTTGAACAAGTAAACGTAAGTGCAGCAAGTATTACAGAAAGGGATGTCAAGAAAACCACAGATAGTGCGACTGATTCTGTCCAAACGGATCAAGGAAAATGTAAAAGAAGCTGTTACTATTTGAATTGGATCTTAAAGACTGCAAAGTATTTTAATAAGCAGAGGAAGACCAAGAAGCAACTGGGTCTAGCAAATACAAAGCAGTTACAATGGGGTGGAGGGGGAAGAAACCAAAACAAGCAGGATGAAATTGTAATATAAGGAAGTAGAACCAGCAAATAAATTACCATCAAAAACTAGAAGGGAAAAGGGGATAGAAGAGTTAGCTGTTTATACGGGTTAAAACTCAATCAAAGGGAAATGGAAAGCCTAATAAAGATAAACGTATACCCCTGGCCAATTCATGTTGATGTATGGCAAAAATCATCACAATATTCTAATTATCCTGCAATTAAAAAAAATAAAGAGTTCTGTCCCTTTCTACAGCAAATCCTTTATCTGGCCAATATGGGAGACAGATAACCAATTTTTTTAAAACCATGGAAGAGTACCTAATCTAGAGGAAGAGCCTCTACAAAAACCATGCAACAGAAATAAATTAATGAAACTATTCCCTTTTCATTCTAAGACTGAGTAAAACTCACTACTTTAAGAGTAAGAAAAATAATTATGAGAATTCTAGGCCAACAGTGAATAGTTCTACCATAAAATGTATCACTAATTCTGGACTTAACCTTGAAACTAAAACGGTAAACTAAACTAAAACAAAAATCTCATCATTCCTTAGAACTTTCAAAGAAAAACCAATGCTATTTTAAACATATGATCAGCTACAATAAAGCATACTACCTATCTCACAGGAGGTAACTAGGATAAATCAGAAATGGCTTTCCATAAGAAGCGGAATACTCCCTTCTTGTAACATCTTTGATCACTGGGAATCACTCTTCTAAGCAGAGGAACAAAACATGGGTCTTTTCATCCCAATGATTTCTCCAAACTGTTAAGCAGTTTTTGTGAAGCCCAACTTGTCTTCTTGATGAGCTAAGCTAATATAGCCATGGTCCATGTTAGGCTTCTACTCATAAAAAAACCTTATACTCAATTTCATACTCAAATTTCAGTTATCAGTGATGTAAATAATCAGGGTCACTGCACCTTTTACTTTTTGAAATTAAAAGCTGTAATATGAGATCCTTCGTTATGTGCGAATTTTCTTATTTGGGGTAAAATAACTAAATGTCCGTAAATCCCAGGATGACTTCCCTGTGCTGCCCAGTGTCTGTAGGCCTTCTCCTACAACCACCATTTAATAGGATCTACTAGACTACAAAATGCAAAAGTGGACAAGCAGCGTGAGAATACTCTGCAGTACCTCTGTACTAACATGGAATCCTGTGCGTGAAACACTGTTAAGCGGAAAACGTAGTTACCGCAGAATAGAACTATGACTTCATTTGTATAAAAATGTGTGTATGAATATTGGCATGAAAATGGGAAGAGGTGAATTGCAAAATTAACAGTAGCTGTAAGTAGAAAGAAAAAGAGTTGACAAGTGTGAAGATGGGGATAAAAGGGACTTTGCATCCCAAATACACACACACACATGTATATAATGGTTAATTATCTGTGTATGAATTCTGTACCAAAAAAAAACACTTAAAAAACGTAACCAAAATAAGTTACTTACTGAAGTCATTATGAGAAAAAAATTACCTAACTTCAAGTGCTCTGAAAACTCTGAAAGGCACATCTGCCCTCCAATTATAAAAACAGGTGTTAATAGTACTACTTAAAAAATTACTAGCTCAACAACAGTCACCACTATTAAATTAAAGATATCTACATTTCCCTAGTTTAGTTTCCTTCCACATCAAGCAATGATCAATCTTAACATTCCCAACCATCCTATTATTTATTGAGAACCTACCATATGAAAAGCCCAGTGCTGCACCACACAAAGAAACTACCTGCCATCAGGCTCAACAAGCTGACGACAGAGATACTTCAATGTTAAGATACAGGTGGTTTTACATTTAAAAAATGGTTGTCCTTCCCCACTCCAACCTTATTATTTAATGCTGAGAGATTTTTTTTCAAATGTGAAATGTTCTTCATATTGGATGACAGCTGGCCCAAAGTGGGGGAAAAATTACTTACAGGGAAACCAAGGCCAATATATAAGTACAGTACAATAAAGTTTTTAAGAGCTACCTTAAATGATCTGACTGTTAAAAAGAGTTCTGAATACTAATTATATACTGAAAATATCTAAAATTTTACTTTTACATTTTGACACAACAAATTTTAGCTGCCATTATCATTTTAAAATTTGTTCTAGGTCAAAATTCATGTGTTTTAGAAATGGAATATAATTTTCAGCACAAGTTGTATTTGTATAACAGTCCACAATGAAACCAGCAGTATAATTTATTATGAAATATTTATAAAAATACCCAGTAGACTAGAGCCCAGGATTAAAGGTCTTAAACATTTAGGAAGACTTACCTCATCACAGTCTCCTTCAACCATAGCATATATAGCTTTCTTAACCAAGTTAGTACCTAGAATATAGAGCTGAGTATTAATGATGTAAAAGTATAATTAGTTTCTTACATATACCTAAAATGTATCATTTACAATTTGCATTATAAAGTATAATATTTATAATTCTCAGAGGCCAATAGAACCCATGCATAGCAATATGTTCTCCTTTGAAAGACTTACCTCCTGATACACATCCTTTTCTCAGAATACATATAATTTATCCTGATATTAATAAAAGAGTATTTATAATTTCTTGCCAATAAAAGGGCAAGATACGGCCAGAACAACCCAGAAACTCCTTCAACAGGCAAGAACTCACTCTGTGACCACTAAGCCAATCTTGCCAAAAATCACACCAGAACTTCTGTGACCCGAAGTGGGCCCGAGACACCAGGTTAGTTCCTACAAACCTTACAGTAAGCCTGGGCACAGCAGATGATGTCAGTGGTTTGTCTGTATTCTAGTTTAGAGCAGACATATTTAGTACATTAAGGGGAAATGAAATGCCAAATCCAATTTTAAGAGAGGAAATCTAAATTTTATAAGAAATTTCTTAATTTTCAAACCATGCACACAAGCAAGCCCTCATTATATGGGTCATAAAAAATACGTTTCAGGACTAAGATGTAATCAAGGCACTGTTCTGTATTCTGAAGTAGACAATATGCCTATCATTTGCCGTAAGTCCTTATCAATTCTTGCTAATATAAAGATGCAAACCTGATTTATATAACAAGTCCAATTCATTAAAAATCTTAGTGGCAAACTGTAACACTCTAAGAAAAGCTGGTTAAACCTAATGTATTAAGCAAACCTATTCATAATGATGTCTCACGATGTCTCAGATTGTGCGTACCACTCTGAAATTGAACACAGCCACTCATATGTAGCTTAAAAAACAAAACTACAAGTGACAAAGCTGCTAGTACTTACATACTGGTTCAGGCAGCACTTCTCATTTTACGAATACTTACTTAGCTTCAGAACACCTCAGAATGTGCCATGCTCAGACAAGAGCTTGCCTAGCTGATTCTCCATTTTGAATAGACACAGTAGGTCTTACACTCTAGGACAGTGGTTCTTAACTGGCTAACATCATAGTCACCTAGGGAAATTTCAGCCCTACTTCTAACAGGACAAACAAGATTCTCAAGGGGAGGGGCCTAAGCATTTATTTTTAAACCACCCAGATGATTCTAATGACTATTATAAACCAGATTAACTGAAAATGTGAGGAACATAGCCCAGAAAAGGGATGAGTTTGGGGATAACAGTATGAAACAACTCTGCTTTCTTCTGGTCTTCCCTGAATTGGTAATACAATGTTTGGTGACTAGTACGAAATAGTGGTAACAATTTCTCCATAATGTTGCCTTGATCAAAGACGGTTAACCCAGCACAGACAGCTGCTTGAGTACTGTCATCAAATACTAATAATGCTATTAAAGCTGCAGATTTTAGTACAATACAGTTTGAATGTGATCAAAAAAGTGTTAGGAGTAATTGATCAAAAAAGTGTTAGTAATCTAACACCTAGTAATTGTTACTAAGGTAATAATTCATTTTTACAACATTTTGAAAATATTTTGAAACAAAAGGAATCAACAGTCTTCCCTCAGCTTCATGCTCATTTCTACATACTATTTACATTTAGGTCTTCTGCTTCAAAGAAAAAAAAAAAGAACTTAGCCATTCATTTGTGACATAACATTTTTCTTACCAATGCCATTTCTCCTGTATTTGGAATCCACGGCTAACATGGCTATATAACCTCTGCGGAACATCTTTTTGTGCATATCCAACTTGCAAACGATGGCACCTACACACTCCTCCCCTACCATGGCCTTAAAAATAAACAAACAATTACAAAGAATACATTGCCATCAGGTACTGCACAATAACCCAGGGAAACAGCAACCAATGACTGGTCAGTGTTTTTGAGAGAGGAAGAAAAAATGAGAATTCCAGAAAGAGAGCAATCATAGCACTTTCAGAGATCTAAATCTTGGAACCCCTTCAAATGTTCTAAAATCTTTCAACACTCTTTACAACATGGATTTCTTATGCCCACGGTAAACATTCAAAGAGGTACATACAGTAAACTTTATAAAAAGTGCTTATAATTAGTCGCAATAAAGACCTACATGTTAAAGATTTGGGAAAGGGGAAACATATGAAAATAACTTTAAGAAAAAGTTTTTCATTAGATATTATAAAACAGTGTGAAAGTTATCAACAGAGTACAATATATTTATATTTAATTACAATGAAGTTTTAGTGAAGAACAGATAGAAGATATTTATACCTGAATAGCAGAGTTAGATTCTGATCAGGAAAAAAAAAAAAAAACAACCTAAAAGATTTTCAGAAAAGGGATTTTTTTAAGGTATTCTCTAGATCCTACTCAAGGAGGTTTTGTTACTGAAGGACTATAAAAACTAGACATATGATGGTCTCACTTTTAGGACTCTCCTGACAGTGTGAGTCATTGCCATAACGCTCACAGAATATTTAAAATCAAAGCTTCATGTTAAAGTAATAATTTTAAGTTTTACAGAGTTTCCTACTTCATAAAAATGTACAGCCTTCCGGAGATTAAATATTAAATTAAGCTAATCAGCCTCCACATGTTCATGGGGTTCTCAGTATGGAGGCAGATTCTGGTTTTCCCAGTAGTCATATATAGATGTGAGAGCTGGACCCTAAAGAAAGTTGAGCACCGAAGAATTGATGCCTTTGAACTGTGGTGTTGGAGAAGCCTCTTGAGAGTCCCTTGGACTGCAAGGAGATCAAACAGTCTATCCTAAAGGAAATCAATCCTGAATACTCATTGGAAGGATGCTGAAGCCAAAGTTCCAATATGCTGGCCACCTGATGCAAAGAGATGACTTACTGGAAAAGACCCCCCAATGCTGAGAAAAACAGAAAGCAGAAGGAGAAGGGGACAACAGAGGAAAAGATGGTTGGATGGCATCACTGAGTTAATGGACATAAATTTGAGCAAGCTCCAGGAGATGGCGAAGGACAGGGAAGCCTGGCGAGCTACAGTCCATGGGGTTGCAACTGGACATGACTGAGTGACCGGACTGACTAAAGCAGCCTCTGTTTTCATTAAAATTTCCAGTATCACCACTGAAAACATGTTTTTCAAAAATTCCACCCCTGACAAAAAGTTCCAGTAAACGCTGTATTCTCATAAATAATAAGTAGGGCAATAGTTCCAATAATGTATCAGACAGAAATACTTTGCTACTATAAGGAGCCTTCATTTAAAAATTAATGATATAAAAATAAAACAAAAACCAGTGTGAAAGTTATCAACAGAGTACAATATATTTATATTTAATTACAATGAAGTTTTAGTGAAGAACAGATAGAAGATATTTATACCTGAATAGCAGAGTTAGATTCTGATCAGGAAAAAAAAAACAACCTAAAAGATTTTCAGAAAAGGGATTTTTTTAAGGTATTCTCTAGATCCTACTCAAGGAGGTTTTGTTACTGAAGGACTATAAAAACTAGACATATGATGGTCTCACTTTTAGGACTCTCCTGACAGTGTGAGTCATTGCCATAACGCTCACAGAATATTTAAAATCAAAGCTTCATGTTAAAGTAATAATTTTAAGTTTTACAGAGTTTCCTACTTCATAAAAATGTACAGCCTTCCGGAGATTAAATATTAAATTAAGCTAATCAGCCTCCACATGTTCATGGGGTTCTCAGTATGGAGGCAGATTCTGGTTTTCCCAGTAGTCATATATAGATGTGAGAGCTGGACCCTAAAGAAAGTTGAGCACCGAAGAATTGATGCCTTTGAACTGTGGTGTTGGAGAAGCCTCTTGAGAGTCCCTTGGACTGCAAGGAGATCAAACAGTCTATCCTAAAGGAAATCAATCCTGAATACTCATTGGAAGGATGCTGAAGCCAAAGTTCCAATATGCTGGCCACCTGATGCAAAGAGATGACTTACTGGAAAAGACCCCCCAATGCTGAGAAAAACAGAAAGCAGAAGGAGAAGGGGACAACAGAGGAAAAGATGGTTGGATGGCATCACTGAGTTAATGGACATAAATTTGAGCAAGCTCCAGGAGATGGCGAAGGACAGGGAAGCCTGGCGAGCTACAGTCCATGGGGTTGCAACTGGACATGACTGAGTGACCGGACTGACTAAAGCAGCCTCTGTTTTCATTAAAATTTCCAGTATCACCACTGAAAACATGTTTTTCAAAAATTCCACCCCTGACAAAAAGTTCCAGTAAACGCTGTATTCTCATAAATAATAAGTAGGGCAATAGTTCCAATAATGTATCAGACAGAAATACTTTGCTACTATAAGGAGCCTTCATTTAAAAAATAAATATATCAAGTTTTAAATCATCTAATAAAATTAACTCTTCAGAAGTGATTTCAACAACAAAAACCAAGAATGGGTTAAAAAGAAAAGCAAAAAGCAAAAACCAATGCATACTTAACACACCTTTTATCTTGAATTTGTTATGATTTTTTTTTTAGTTCATCATTCTGTACACTGATTAGAAAGCCTTCTTTCCAACTGTGGAGAAATCTTCAGGTAAGATAATTCTAATCTGTTTCACAAAAACCTAAACTAGGTCAGAAAAATCCTTTGGAAGAGGTATCAATTTTATTTATTTATTTTAATTGAAGTACAGTTGATTTACCTTGAAAGGATATTAAATTCAAAAATCCACATTAATTCATTTGTTTTACCAACATAATCCAAAATCATTTGGGGCCAATAAGCCTCTAATATTATTAAGGCTATTTTCATTCATGATAAATCAATCTAGTTCTTTCAAAATTCTTTTGGAAAGTAAAATCTTTTCTGTATTAAGTCCTAAAATATATGTAAAAGTTGCCTGGTTGAACAGCATTTTCTGATTTGAACATAACTTATTTCAAATATATACATGTGTGTGGTGTCTGCAGACATACATCAGAGATGAAACGGTACATTAAAGAAAATCTGACATGACCTCATAAGCTAGGGGAAATGAAATCTATACAAATCTGTGATACAAAATTGTAGGGCACTTAGATTTCACAGTTAAAAAATGACTCAAAAGAGGAAAAATTAAAAACACTAGACACAATACAACTAGAAAATACTTTCAAATTGGATAGGCATTTCAAACAAATCTTATTTGTCCTCTGACCAAGAAAGTAATAAGCAAACAAAGTATTGTGAGTTCACTCTTGAACTAGGTTGATTTCTTACTAATCAAGAATCTGAGGAACAAAATCAAACTGTAAACATCATTTAAAAATAAAAGCCCAAAATATGATACACAGTTATCAGTAAGATGTTGGTACTGAGGAAGGCCAATGCTGTATTTTTTTCCTCATAAACTGCTGATGAACACACACTTACAAGAATCTCTAAACTGCAAGTCAGTTTTTCCAAATAAAAGCTTCTGAATCTACATTTGGAATGCTTGCTATTAAAATGTGTTCTTTTTAATCTGGGAACACACATATCTATAAACAACAAAACTCTGTAAAAGTTAAAAGTAAAATAAAAGCTTAAAAAAATAATAAAATAAAATAAAATGTGTTCTTTTTCTTAAGGATGGGAACTGAAAAACTCTGGGCAAGATTAAAATTTAACTCTACAAGGCCAAATGCTTGTCACTCTATGAAATTTGCAAAATATAACTTGTATGAAACAGTTTCCCAATTCCAGAATACCATAAACAGGAACACAAAAGAAGCTGGAAATTCACATTTACAGCAAATAACAGAAGTACTATAGTATATTGCAGGTAATAAGTTAAAGTTCAAAAAGGCACCAAGAGTTGAAAATACCATGAACTTAAAAGAGAGAGACATAAATTAGAGTAATTACAGAGTAAATGATAACAATTACTAGGAAAAATCATTAAAAATTGTCATTTTTGTTAGTCAAATATGGTCAACAATTGGGGATTTTCTAAGGTACAACCTCATATATTCCATTTGATCCACTGCTGGTTGCTAATGGAAACCAGGAACATTCTGGAGATTTCTAGTCTCTTGAGATTAATGTCCGCCAAGGACAACCCTTTTTTGCGGAAGCATACCCTGGGACACAGGATTACTATCTTGAAATAAAAATACAAAAGTGAAATGAAATCTATACAAATCTGTGATACAAAATTGTAGGGCACTTAGATTTCACAGTTAAAAATGACTCAAAAGAGGAAAAATTAAAACACTAGACACAATACAACTAGAAAATACTTTCAAATTGGATAGGCATTTCAAACAAATCTTATTTGTCCTCTGACCAAGAAAGTAATAAGCAAACAAAGTATTGTGAGTTCACTCTTGAACTAGGTTGATTTCTTACTAATCAAGAATCTGAGGAACAAAATCAAACTGTAAACATCATTTAAAAATAAAAGCCCAAAATATGATACACAGTTATCAGTAAGATGTTGGTACTGAGGAAGGCCAATGCTGTATTTTTTTCCTCATAAACTGCTGATGAACACACACTTACAAGAATCTCTAAACTGCAAGTCAGTTTTTCCAAATAAAAGCTTCTGAATCTACATTTGGAATGCTTGCTATTAAAATGTGTTCTTTTTAATCTGGGAACACACATATCTATAAACAACAAAACTCTGTAAAAGTTAAAAGTAAAATAAAAGCTTAAAAAAATAATAAAATAAAATAAAATGTGTTCTTTTTCTTAAGGATGGGAACTGAAAAACTCTGGGCAAGATTAAAATTTAACTCTACAAGGCCAAATGCTTGTCACTCTATGAAATTTGCAAAATATAACTTGTATGAAACAGTTTCCCAATTCCAGAATACCATAAACAGGAACACAAAAGAAGCTGGAAATTCACATTTACAGCAAATAACAGAAGTACTATAGTATATTGCAGGTAATAAGTTAAAGTTCAAAAAGGCACCAAGAGTTGAAAATACCATGAACTTAAAAGAGAGAGACATAAATTAGAGTAATTACAGAGTAAATGATAACAATTACTAGGAAAAATCATTAAAAATTGTCATTTTTGTTAGTCAAATATGGTCAACAATTGGGGATTTTCTAAGGTACAACCTCATATATTCCATTTGATCCACTGCTGGTTGCTAATGGAAACCAGGAACATTCTGGAGATTTCTAGTCTCTTGAGATTAATGTCCGCCAAGGACAACCATTTCTTGCTGAAGCATACCCTGGGACACAGGATCTTGACTGAATGAGTCAGGGTATGTCATTTTTCAGGTTCTTAGTTGTTTCCACAATGAGAGGCCAGAGACCTGTGCTCTAGCTTTACATCTCTGGACACAAAATATCTGAAGATCTGAAGGTATTCTCTCTGCTCTTTCACTTTTTTTCATTAAAAAAAAAAAAATGAGGCTGAACTAGATTGTCTCTAGGATCCTTTATAGTTCTAAAATGGTATAATTTGAAATAAACACACATTTATATTTGTTTTAAATCCATTCTCAAGAGAAATTCAAAAAATTTAAATGCCAATATAAAGACCCTAGTTCCAATTAGTCTTTGATTGTGTAAATATCGTTTTGTGTTCAACACCTCCAGATTCATACTTGCATAAGTAAACCTTATAGGTTAATCACTTGTGTACATCATAATTTCTAGATATTCAGAATTTAATGTTAAATTGGCTATTAAGGGTTAAAGTTCAAATTAGCTGGTGAACTGGGAAAAATGTACATAAAATCAAACTAAAGCTTACTAATATTCAGATTATCAGAGTCTAAAATGGTAGACAAGTTGAGATAATACCAGAACTCAAAAGTTGACTGTCATACATACACGACTACTTTTTAGAATTAACAAAAATACACATACCATTTCAATCTGAAGTATAACTAAATTGTATGCCTTTGTGAATTAACTTACAATTAAATCACTCTACAATCTTTGGCATTTATATTGGCATTTGATATGACATTTATAATGTCATGAAAACCATTTTCCCATATTCATTGACACAGACAGGTCTTAGAACCTCTATTTTGATGCAATGGTTAGAATCCTGTAAAAGGAGCTTTGTAGAATATAAAGCAGTTCCCAGTTTAAACAAACACACTAAAGTTTAGCAAAGTGAACACAGAAAACAGCACAACTACCATTTAAAACAACACGGAGGTTACACTTTCAGATTACCACCAATCTACAGAATCAAAAAGATTTCTAAAGTACGGTTAAAGCACCTTACAAGGAGTTAACAAATTAAAGTCAGTCAATTCTAAAACAATAGATAATGGTACTGGCTTTTCCCTTCACATGTCATAAAACACTCCTTAAAAACATACCGCCTTTCTTCAATAAAATACAATGGAAACAACATGCTTGTGAGTACATGATACAAGGCACATACCTGCCGTCAGTATTTAAGTCAAAGGTTTCATACAAACTGCAATTGGTCAACATTATTGGGAAACTATGGGTACTACCAGTACTACTTAAGTTGAAAAATTATTCCGCTTCTTTGGTAAGCCACGTCTTTTTTACTCTAATATAAGTAAAAATTTTCTGTCAATTCTATTTCACACAAACCCAGCATTAGTACTAGCATTTAGACATATCAATGACAGACTTCTTAAAAAAAATTAATTAATAACAATTTTACACTTAGCTTCCTACACTCCCCAAAAGGCTATTTTGGTCAAGTTTCAGGCGTCTTTCCGCCAGCACAAGTGTTAGTTTCGCCTTCTGCAATTGTGCACCAGAAAGCAGGCTGGCTACAACTGTTAATTGCCCTGTTGAAGTAAAAGGAAACAATCTCCAAAATTAGGGAATACGCTTGTAAGATTTAATTCTCCAACGTGGCCACAGCAAGTTCACCGACAATCGTGCTCACCTAAACATGTTTATGCATACACTCTTCCCTGATTATGGCTGTAATTGAGAGATTAATAAGGCCTGTATCCGAACAGAACCATGTTCAAATTAAATGACTGCAAAGTGCTTTGAGGACGAGGGAGGATAATTAAAGACGGTTAAACATGATTATCAGCTAATGTAAACAGGAAGCGAGCCCCCCAGCATGCATACCAGCTTACTACATTTCCATCAGTACCCAAGTTAACCTGGATCACGAAGTCTTACCTTCAAAACTGCTTCATTAAATACCTAGAAGTGTGTACACGCACTTTACATCATGTACCGTGCTAAGAAATCCAGGATGCAGCCACTGACACTCTAGCCCTCGCACTGCCTGCCCCGCTCGGCCTGGATCTCTGCTGGGTTCGCCCGCTTTGCATTCCATCCACTTACCAAGAAGCACAGCTGTGGCCAGTTGTGGATAAAATATCTATAGGTATAAATGGAGTAGGGTTCAGACAGATCTTTGGTGATCAGTCTCATGATATCGGGCATTTGTAGCTCGGATTCGTATCGGACGTAACGTATCGTCCGGTCCTCCCCCGGCTCAACCTCCCGGCCTGAGGGGCTCCGTAAACTGCAGCCTGCGGTCAGGGACGAAGCCAGCAGCCGCACCTGCTCGTCTTCCTCCTCCTCCTCCTCCTGCTCCGTGCCCTCCGCCAGTCCATTGCGGGCCGCCGCGGGATCGCTCGCCGCCGCTGCCTCTGCCGGGCCGGGGAGCGCAGTTCTTGCATTACTGGGGAGGCAGTGAGGGGGGCTCTCGCCCGAGTGTGCCCCGGCTCCTTTTGTTGCAGTCGCTCTGAGGCCCCCGTCGGGGGTGGCCGCCTCGGCCGAGCTCAAAACCTTGCTCTTGAGGGAGGCTGCCGCCCGGAGGTGCCGCAGTTCGGGGTTGATCAATCCGTTGAGCTGCAGCTGCTCCTGCGGCGGCTGGGGGCAGCGGAGGCACGGATGCCCCTTGGCCGTCGCCTCGCCGCCCGCCGGGCTCCCGCCGCCGCCGCCGCCGCCTTCGTGCTCCTCGTCGTCCTCCTCGTCCTCGCTGCAGCAGGCGAGGGCGGCCCCCGCCGAGAAGGGGCAGCGGGGCTCGGCTGCCGCCGAGGCCGGAGGTGCTGGCGGTGGGAGGAGGCTGCTAGGCCCAGGCGGTACCTCCGCCATCCTAGAGGCAACACAGACCGAGATGGGAGGCCATGAGACCCGGCAGACGACCGCGGAGCGGAGGAGACGGGGGCGGCGGGGGTGGGGGGGAACAAAGGCAGAAACCGTCCCTCACAGAGCTGGCCCCCCAATTCCGCGCCCCCCCGACTCTTCAGCGCCGCCCAGCTGCTCAGCCGGCCACCGTCCCCGTCCGCCCGCGCCCATCCGCCAGTCCTGTCACCCGCGGCCCCTCCCCGTCCCCTCCGCGCGGCTCACCCCGCACAGGTCCTCGCCGCCACCGCCGCCACTCCTCTTCCCTCTCAGCCGCCGCCGCCTCGCTCGCCGCCGCCGCTGCCTCGCCGCCGCCAAGGCTCACTCTCAGCCGCCGTCGCCGTAAAGCGCCTCGGCTGTTACCCCGGGTAAAGTTTCCTGGGCCTGGCTTTACGACACTTCCCTGCCTGCCGGCTGCCGGGGCCGAGGGAAAGGGGCGTGGAGGGAGGTGACCTGTGGAGGGGAGGGGCGGAGGTGTCTCCCGCGGGCCCGTGGGAGGCTGCTTGCTAGTGGGTGCGGCTATCGGGCGGGGAAGTTGCCGAGGGCTTCGGAGTCACCAGCTCCTAACCCACTGTCCTCGGCCTTGGGGCCCCTCTGTCCGCGGACCTTGCAACTCGGGCTAGGAAGGATGGGCCGATAGGCGCTCCCACGAAGCGGCTGCAAAGCTCACCCGCTCTGAGCCTGCGCCCGGGTCTTGGACAAGTCTCCTAAAATTGCTGCTCTTCCGCTGTACTACGACTAAACTTTGCCGGGGGTGGGGGAAGGGTTACCTCTGTCCCCTAAAAATGGAGTAATCAGGAGAGAAAATACCCGAAAAGCAGAGGAAGTTAAAAACTTTGAACTGTAAAAAATATGGAAATGATTGGTGAAACCCGGTTCGTTTTCCATGTGAATTTAGTCTTTGCCTCTTCGAGGCAGGAGAGCGGAGAGGTAGCCTCTTCCTTTCTCCTTGTCTCCTTATCCCCTTCACCCCGCCCAGGAAAACTGGAAGTAAATGCGATTAACAGGTGCTAGGCAGCTGCAAGTACTCCTGAGGAAGAGTTAAAAGAGGTGCTACCTCCGCCATCCTAGAGGCAACACAGACCGAGATGGGAGGCCATGAGACCCGGCAGACGACCGCGGAGCGGAGGAGACGGGGGCGGCGGGGGTGGGGGGGAACAAAGGCAGAAACCGTCCCTCACAGAGCTGGCCCCCCAATTCCGCGCCCCCCCGACTCTTCAGCGCCGCCCAGCTGCTCAGCCGGCCACCGTCCCCGTCCGCCCGCGCCCATCCGCCAGTCCTGTCACCCGCGGCCCCTCCCCGTCCCCTCCGCGCGGCTCACCCCGCACAGGTCCTCGCCGCCACCGCCGCCACTCCTCTTCCCTCTCAGCCGCCGCCGCCTCGCTCGCCGCCGCCGCTGCCTCGCCGCCGCCAAGGCTCACTCTCAGCCGCCGTCGCCGTAAAGCGCCTCGGCTGTTACCCCGGGTAAAGTTTCCTGGGCCTGGCTTTACGACACTTCCCTGCCTGCCGGCTGCCGGGGCCGAGGGAAAGGGGCGTGGAGGGAGGTGACCTGTGGAGGGGAGGGGCGGAGGTGTCTCCCGCGGGCCCGTGGGAGGCTGCTTGCTAGTGGGTGCGGCTATCGGGCGGGGAAGTTGCCGAGGGCTTCGGAGTCACCAGCTCCTAACCCACTGTCCTCGGCCTTGGGGCCCCTCTGTCCGCGGACCTTGCAACTCGGGCTAGGAAGGATGGGCCGATAGGCGCTCCCACGAAGCGGCTGCAAAGCTCACCCGCTCTGAGCCTGCGCCCGGGTCTTGGACAAGTCTCCTAAAATTGCTGCTCTTCCGCTGTACTACGACTAAACTTTGCCGGGGGTGGGGGAAGGGTTACCTCTGTCCCCTAAAAATGGAGTAATCAGGAGAGAAAATACCCGAAAAGCAGAGGAAGTTAAAAACTTTGAACTGTAAAAAATATGGAAATGATTGGTGAAACCCGGTTCGTTTTCCATGTGAATTTAGTCTTTGCCTCTTCGAGGCAGGAGAGCGGAGAGGTAGCCTCTTCCTTTCTCCTTGTCTCCTTATCCCCTTCACCCCGCCCAGGAAAACTGGAAGTAAATGCGATTAACAGGTGCTAGGCAGCTGCAAGTACTCCTGAGGAAGAGTTAAAAGAGGTGCTGAGAGTGAAGATGGCTATGAAGCACCTTCCTAAACTTGTGGCCCGAATTTTGATAGGTTGAGAAGCACCGGCCAAGAGGTGTCCTGAACCTGTTCCCGTCCCCTCTGCTCCTTCGGCCAAGTGGTCTGCAAGCGCGGATGCAGAGTGCAAAGAACTGCAGGCACCGCGTGAGCTCTTTCTGTTCCGGTCCGCAGCTGCGATGTGCCGCCCATCTGTTCTAAGAGGAGAGCTAATAGTGTAACTCACCATCACACGGAGCAAGTTCAGTTTTTTAAGTTGAATGTAAAACTGGGCAGGTGTGCAGCAGATGGGTATTTTCACAGATATAATTCCATGGCTGCAAGCTTTGCCATAATTAAATTTAAAAATATGATACAGTGTAGCATAACTGTTTGATACAGTTGTTAGGACCCTTGTCACTAAAGATGTTAAGGAAAACTATCACCTATCTAGAAGGTCAAGGGCTTTCCAGTTAGCTCAGTGGTAAAGAACCCACTTGCCAATGCAGAAGAGGTGGCTTCAATCCCAGCACTGGGAAGATCCCCTGGAGAAGGAAATAGCAACTGTCTGCAGTATTCTTTTTTTTTGTTTTTTAATCCATCTTTACTCTTTGGCCTGTGTGGGTCTCCCATCACAGTGGCCTTCCGGAAGCACGGGTCCCAGAGCACTGGCTCGCAATTGGACACATAGGTCCAGTCGCTCCAAGGTACGCGGGATCTTCCCGGGCCAATGATCAAGCCGGTTCCCCTTGCACTACAAGGTGAACTCTGCACCCACTGGACCACCAGGGAAACCCCCGTCTGCAGTATTCTTGCCTGAGAAATTCCATGGACAGAGGAGCATAGTGGACTACAGTCTGGTGGAAGTTAACAATAGTCGGGAACGACTTAGCGCCTAAACAACCATCTAGGTCAACCCATAGTGATAATAATAATGATAGCATAATGTGTTACTTGTGCTAGGCACTGTCCTAGTATCTTATACATATTTGTTAACTCATTTACAGGTTTTTATAAAAACTTACTTACAAGTTTGTATAGAGATGCGTTTATGGGACTTCCCTGGAGATGCAAAAGTTAAGAATCCACCTTCCAATGCAGGGGACCATGGTTCCATCCCTGGTCAGGACAATAGGATCCCACTTGCCACGGATAACTGAGTCCTTGTCCCTCAACACAGAGAGAAGCTCAGGAACCACAATGAAGATCCCATGTGCCGGACTTCCCTGGTGGTCCCATGAGTAATGAGTCTGCCTTGCCCCTCAACTAGCTCCATCCCTGGGTGGGGAAGATCCCAAGTGCCTGCGGAGTGCCTGGACGGGTGTGTCCAATTAAGAGCCAGCACTCTGGAGCGCATGCACCCAGAGCCGGTGCTCCGCAATGAGGGAGTCCACTGCAATGGGAGGCCCACACATGCCGAAGAATAAAAAGATGGATGAACATAAATATAAATAAAAAAAGAGGCCTGATGGGGAAAAGAAAAAAAAATCCCATATGCCACAACTAAGACACAAAACAGCCAAAATATATTTTTTTAAAGTATATAATTGCATAAATAGACATGTAGAAGCTTATTTATTTCAGCCTTGTCTATAGTAGGAATAAATAATTCCAGATCGCCTGTCACTACAAGAATGATATTATTGTGGTGGTAATTCACAATGCAACCATAGTAATGTGAAGAGTACCAATATAATTGTTATTGTGTGCAAGATTGAAATAGGCATATATTGGTACTCTTCACGTTACTATGACTGCATTGTGAATTACCCCCACAATATGGTATAAAATAATCATTTATTTTGATCACAGATTCTATGGATCAAGAATTCTTACAGAGCACAACAGAGATGGCTTTCTCTGCTCTATTACGCACAGAGCCTCCATAGAGAAAAAGGCTGAGGCCTGGAATCATCTGAAAACTTTTCACTCTCCTGTTGGTGTTTGATGCTGGCTGGAGGCTGCAGGCTGGATACCTCAGTTTGATTTAATATAGACCAGGATGTCTCTAAGTATGGACTGGTTTGGGCTTCCTCACAGTCCGATGGCTGGGTTCCAAGGGAAATATGCTGAAAGAGAGAGAGAGCAAGAGCAAGCCCTAGGTAAAAAGCATATTACCTTTTATGAAATCAAGCTTTAGAAGTTTTACAGTGTCAGTTCTATTGAGTTCTACCTGTTCAAGTTCCAGAGGAGGAAAAATAGGCTCTATCTCTTGACTGTGGAGAGGCAAAGTTCTTAAAGAGCATGTGGAAACAGAAGTACTGCTGTGGCATTTTTGGAAATTACAAGCTGCCACAAGTGCTTACATGGAAAAACCTCTTAACTTCCCTAAGGGAAAATAAATGAGAGGAATAGTAAGTACACTGTGCCCCCATTAATAGTTTTAAAAAGTGTAATACAAAACCATATTTTTAAATGTAAACACACAGTGTTTAAAGATACGTATTTCTAAGTATAACCTGGGTGCTCATCCAAATAAAGGATGATCCATTCAAGTCATGCAGGGAAAACTGGCCAAAATGCTCTCACACTGTTTCCCCAAGATGGGTTTAATGTAATTTTCTGAGAAAATTCTCTCACTCATTAACTGTGGAATATAACCTTGTCCTTAAAAAGATGTAATTCCATCATACTGAATAAGCAGCAGCAAGTCTCAAGTTCTTTCCACATTGTAACTTATTTTTTAATTTGCATAAATAGACATGGAGAAGCTTATTTATTTCAGCCTTGTCTATAGTAGGAATAAATAATTCCAGATCGCCTGTCACTACAAGAATGATATTATTGTGGTGGTAATTCACAATGCAACCATAGTAATGTGAAGAGTACCAATATAATTGTTATTGTGTGCAAGATTGAAATAGGCATATATTGGTACTCTTCACGTTACTATGACTGCATTGTGAATTACCCCCACAATATGGTATAAAATAATCATTTATTTTGATCACAGATTCTATGGATCAAGAATTCTTACAGAGCACAACAGAGATGGCTTTCTCTGCTCTATTACGCACAGAGCCTCCATAGAGAAAAAGGCTGAGGCCTGGAATCATCTGAAAACTTTTCACTCTCCTGTTGGTGTTTGATGCTGGCTGGAGGCTGCAGGCTGGATACCTCAGTTTGATTTAATATAGACCAGGATGTCTCTAAGTATGGACTGGTTTGGGCTTCCTCACAGTCCGATGGCTGGGTTCCAAGGGAAATATGCTGAAAGAGAGAGAGAGAGCAAGAGCAAGCCCTAGGTAAAAAGCATATTACCTTTTATGAAATCAAGCTTTAGAAGTTTTACAGTGTCAGTTCTATTGAGTTCTACCTGTTCAAGTTCCAGAGGAGGAAAAATAGGCTCTATCTCTTGACTGTGGAGAGGCAAAGTTCTTAAAGAGCATGTGGAAACAGAAGTACTGCTGTGGCATTTTTGGAAATTACAAGCTGCCACAAGTGCTTACATGGAAAAACCTCTTAACTTCCCTAAGGGAAAATAAATGAGAGGAATAGTAAGTACACTGTGCCCCATTAATAGTTTTAAAAAGTGTAATACAAAACCATATTTTTAAATGTAAACACACAGTGTTTAAAGATACGTATTTCTAAGTATAACCTGGGTGCTCATCCAAATAAAGGATGATCCATTCAAGTCATGCAGGGAAAACTGGCCAAAATGCTCTCACACTGTTTCCCCAAGATGGGTTTAATGTAATTTTCTGAGAAAATTCTCTCACTCATTAACTGTGGAATATAACCTTGTCCTTAAAAAGATGTAATTCCATCATACTGAATAAGCAGCAGCAAGTCTCAAGTTCTTTCCACATTGTAACTTGTCATTGAGCTTTCTCACACTGAAGGGCTGATTTGATGTTGTCTCTTGCTGAAAGATATTTTCAGAAAGATGAAATTTGTAAAGATCTCCTATAGGTCAGGAACTGAGTCTTATTCATTTTGTATTCAGGAGTCTTGTTAAGTTTTTTGACTAAATTATGCTATTCCTTCATTCAGCAGTTTAGGATATTTATAATAAGAAAGCAAATTCTGGACTCCTTGCTAATTAATAAGTTAGTAAGATTTTTGCTAAGTTCCCATTTCTTTGCTTTATATATCAGTGTTTAAATCGCAATGATGAACTTCTAAATCATATGACTTCTCCAGGAAATCTGTCCTTATATTTAAGAAATCTTTTCTTTTTCAGTCATGCTGTTGTTGTTGTTCAGTCACTAAGTTGTGTCCAAGTTTTTGAGACCCCATAGACTACAGCATGCCAAGCTTCCCTGTCCTTCACTAACTCCCAGTCTGCTCAGTCTCATGTCCATTAAGTCGGTGATGTCACCCAACTGTCTCATCCTCCGTCACCCCCTTCTCCTCTTGCCCTCAATCTGTCTGAGCATCAGGGTCTTTTCCAATGAGTCAGCTCTTCACATCAGGTGGCCAAAGTATTGGGGCTTCAGCTTCAGCATCAGTCCTTCCAGTGAATAGTCAGGATTTTTTAACTCATGTGTATGAGTAATATGCTGATATGATAATAGCATTATTTTAGGCAAAGAAATAGAATTAGTTCTATTTTTCTAATTCTTTAACACATCCGCCTATTTTGAGACTCTGAAAAGACAACCAACAGGAAAAAATGGTCTCAGAGCAAGGGAAGTAGAGCCTGTGATACTCTTCTGTCTGGATAATTGGTATTTTCATTGATTGGTAATATCCTGTGTTATAGTAGTCACTTTTTTTTTTTTTAACTCCTGTCTTTGTTCATTTTGAACAATGAAAGGACACACCTTAATTTTTTAGAAGTAAAAACCTCCTCATTAAATCAATTAAAATAACCAACATCAATCTCAAAATAACATCCTAAAGCAACTTCCTAAAATTAGCCTAGAAGGAGAAAAGTTCCTTTCTAATTCTTTTTAATAGTCAGATATTTTTCTCTTATTGCCAAGGTTTATAGGGGAAACCTAGCTGTGTTCCTACCTGAAAGATAGCTGTAGGAATGGAGCTATGAATAATGCAGAGATGCTTCAAGTCCCCTTGACTCAAGAGTTTGTGCCACACACATACTGAATAATGTAAATATTTGTGTAGTTTTATGTGCCATGTGGTTCTTAATCCTATTAATCCTATCTATGATACATAAAGCCATAAATATGAGTGTCCTTAGCTTTATTTTAGCCTAGATAAAAGAAAAGGCATATATCATATTTGAGGGCTATAGAATTTAATTAAAGGATAGATGTTTTACCATGTGTAATCCCGGAACACTGTGAGATGCCCAGGTAAAGTACTCTAGTTAACAATTTGATTTTTCCCTTCTACACTTATGGGGGGGGGGGTGATACTGATGCTCTGTTCTTTGACCCTCTTTCTGTTTGAGAACAGTGGTTAGCAATCCCAATTATAGGCACAGATTTCGTCCGTAGAACTGAGGCTCCAAGAGAACATGAAGAACCAGAGAGCACTATGGTCAAATGGTCCCCATTTCCATTACTATCAACCTCATTCTGACTTTCTTAACCTGCCCAAAGACATGGCAGGCTTAGTCATGTATTTCCACTTGAACTGGTGAGAAGTGCAGGGAGAACTATGTATTCCTATCTACATATTAAAGCCGTTGAAAACCCTTGGTTTTCAGTTGAGCTATGCTCTCCCCGTTTTTGCCCTTTACAGCGGTCATTTTCTATTTTTCTAATTCTTTAACACATCCGCCATTTTGAGACTAAAGACAACCAACAGGAAAAAATGGTCTCAGAGCAAGGGAAGTAGAGCCTGTGATACTCTTCTGTCTGGATAATTGGTATTTTCATTGATTGGTAATATCCTGTGTTATAGTAGTCACTTTTTTTTTTTTTAACTCCTGTCTTTGTTCATTTTGAACAATGAAAGGACACACCTTAATTTTTTAGAAGTAAAAACCTCCTCATTAAATCAATTAAAATAACCAACATCAATCTCAAAATAACATCCTAAAGCAACTTCCTAAAATTAGCCTAGAAGGAGAAAAGTTCCTTTCTAATTCTTTTTAATAGTCAGATATTTTCTCTTATTGCCAAGGTTTATAGGGGAAACCTAGCTGTGTTCCTACCTGAAAGATAGCTGTAGGAATGGAGCTATGAATAATGCAGAGATGCTTCAAGTCCCCTTGACTCAAGAGTTTGTGCCACACACATACTGAATAATGTAAATATTTGTGTAGTTTTATGTGCCATGTGGTTCTTAATCCTATTAATCCTATCTATGATACATAAAGCCATAAATATGAGTGTCCTTAGCTTTATTTTAGCCTAGATAAAAGAAAAGGCATATATCATATTTGAGGGCTATAGAATTTAATTAAAGGATAGATGTTTTACCATGTGTAATCCCGGAACACTGTGAGATGCCCAGGTAAAGTACTCTAGTTAACAATTTGATTTTTCCCTTCTACACTTATGGGGGGGGGGGGTGATACTGATGCTCTGTTCTTTGACCCTCTTTCTGTTTGAGAACAGTGGTTAGCAATCCCAATTATAGGCACAGATTTCGTCCGTAGAACTGAGGCTCCAAGAGAACATGAAGAACCAGAGAGCACTATGGTCAAATGGTCCCCATTTCCATTACTATCAACCTCATTCTGACTTTCTTAACCTGCCCAAAGACATGGCAGGCTTAGTCATGTATTTCCACTTGAACTGGTGAGAAGTGCAGGGAGAACTATGTATTCCTATCTACATATTAAAGCCGTTGAAAACCCTTGGTTTTCAGTTGAGCTATGCTCTCAGCACAGCACTTGAAAATTATTTTACCTGTCTTCCAGGCTTACTTCATCCAACAGCGGTCATCCTTGACCACTACAATGCTAGCTTCATACTCCCTCTCAGCTGATGACTCTGCTACCATTTCACTAGGAAAAATGAAGTATTCCATAGGTGCAATCCCTCAATTTTAGCCCTTTCTATAAATGCATCTATATCTGAACTTACTCTTACCTCATCCCCGCCTCCCCATCTTAGTGGGAGGGAGATGGACCAATTCTTCAACACTAATGCCTCCCTTCATCTGTGAGCTTCATGCCATTTCTTTCAGTCTCCTCTGGGACTTGTTCCTTCATTGTTTCTCTCTCCGGAATTGTCGATTGTAATTTTGATAGCTATTGGGCTTCCCAGGTGACTCGGTGGTTAAAAAAAAAAAAAAAAAATCCACCTGCCAATACAGAAGATGTGGGTTTGATCCCTGAGTTGGGAAGGTCCCCTGGAGAAGGAAATGGCAGCCCACTCCAGTATTCTTGCTTGGGAAATTCTATGGACGGAGGAGCCTGGCAGGTTACAGTCCATGGGGTTGCAAAAGAATGGGACATGACTTGACAACTAAATATTAACAACAATAAATTTTTGCTAGCTACTCTCTCAAAGTTTATAACTGTGCTCCATTTGGAGACCCACCCGCATGATTTCTACCTCTCCTTTCCATCACAATGCAACTGCTAATCTACAATAAGTAGGTAGCCACTGTCTCCACTCAGGTGCAAGTTTGCTCTTCAATTTGTTAACTTCCATCTCAGCCCTTTCACTAACACCTTTCTGGCAAAAGTAATCTATTATGTTCAAAAGGCTAAATCCAATAAACTGTTTTTCCACTCTCATTTCACTTTGTTCTTCCATGTTATTTGATCCTGATATGCTCTACTGAGAATCTCTTCCCTTGACTTCTGTCATACCACTCTCCTTTGCCCTCTTTCTCCCAACATGACTTCTCTGTTTTTCTTGATAAAGGAGGTCTATAATCACAACAGTAGTAGCTTGCATTTATTGTGGGCCTACCCCATACCAAGTGTGTTATAAGCAGGAGCCGATTCCGTTTTCACAATAACCCTATGAGGTAGGTATGCTGTATGAATCGGTGGTTAAAAGCCAGACTAGAATTGGGTTGCCAGCCTATTTATGGGTCAACCACTGGAAAGGGGCTGGGTTTACTTTTATATTAATAGGTCTATTTGAGGCTGAGAGTGAGCTGAGATTCTCCTGGTATATATATTGGCTTGGAGGGTGGGAGAGAGGCATAAAGAAATATCTATAGTAAATGTGGGTTCAAATCCTGACTCTGCCACTTACTAGCTAGGTGGTTCTGAACAGCTTAATATCTCTAGACTTCTGTCCTCTTATTGAATATGGATTATATATTACATGCCTCAAAGAATTTGGGAAAGGTTAAATGAATTAATATAAGAGTTTTAGACTAGTATAACAAACATAATAAGCCCTCTGTAAAGTTTTGCCAGTCTTCCATCCCACCCCTCCATCCTCAGCACTTCTACCACTGCTGTCTTGCAAACTGATTGTCAGTCTCCTGCTTAAACCTCTTCAGTAACTCTCCACTGCCTAATAATCAAATCCAAACGTTGTTTGCGGTGCTTTGGCCAGAAATAACAGAAAAACAAGCTCAATCTAGTTTTTAAATAAGAAAGTGAATTAAATCATGTAAAAGGGATCAGAGGGAAGGCGAAGTCAGGGTTAGTTGGTTCAATGATATTATTGAGAATCCAGGTTTTTCCCTCTCCTGCCATCCCAGAGTCAGCTCTATCTGAAACCTAATTAGGAGAGTCCCTTGGATCATCACAGGGACTGAGTCTGTGAAACTAGTCCAGGAAAGGTAACTTATTTTGTAGGCTTTGTTTGAATATTGCATTAAAACACAAACCAGGGCTTCCCTGGTGGTCCAGTGGGTAAGGACACCGCCTTGCAGTGCAAGGGGCACCGGTTTGATCCCTGGCCTGGGAAGATCCCACGTGCCGCGGAGCGGCTGGACCGATGTGTCCAATTACCGAGCCGGAGCTCTGGAGCGCATGCGCCCAGAGCCGGTGCTCTGCGACAACAGAGGCCGCTGCGATGGGAGGCCCACATGGGCCGAAGAACAAAGATGGATGAAAAATAGACAAATGAAAGACCAATAGAAGTGGCCCACCCGCCCCTCTCCTTCCCCAACCCGCGCCCTCCACCCGCAAAAAAAAAAAAAATAATAATAATAATAAAAACACAAACCATGTGAAATAAAATGCTTGTTTTGTTACTTTTTTCCCCAATGAGAAAGTATAAAAATGATCAAGGCATTGAAAAGCTAGACTTAAAAAGCACAAGAGCGTAATGCTAAAAACAGTGTCTCCGTGCTCACTGGGGTGGGGAGATCTCTAGTCTTGATATATTTTGGTTTATTGCTCATCTTAATATGTGTACAAGACTGAAACCTAAAATACAGTCATAGTAAGGATATAAAAATATAGTGACAAAAACATGTGTACTGTTATTGATACATTCATTCACTGTAGTGGAAGTCTCTGAGTAATCTCACAGCTGCTCCTCAGAGTTCCCAGAGGAGAAACCTTTGAAGTTCAGGGAGTGGCTAATGGTTCTTTTGATCTTCTTAGTCTTTTTGCACTTCAGGGAGCTTTGGAGCAGGGCAGTTCCGCTTATCACTGGACCTATTGTTAAAACAAAGGAAAAAGCGACTTCCTGGACCTCTTGAGATAGGTGCTGCAGGTGATGGACTTTCCTAGACAAGCTGTCTGAACTGTTGCTTATGCCTGTTTCAAGAGGTAACTCTGTCCAAGTTAGCCTCTTGCCTAATCCATTTCATGTAACTATACACTTAGTTAATTGTGTCTAGCCTATCTTTGTGTTGTTTAAAATGTCATTTTCTTTGTGCTTGATATAATAATATGTGCATTAACTTACTTTCTAAGTAAATATTCTTTAATGAAATTGTTTAAATCGATTTAGTATAAAATATTTTAAGTATATCTGTGTCACATGAAAGATATTCATGCCAATCCTTTACTCTTAAACAAATTTTGAAACAATAGCCTACACATAAAGGATTTCATTTTTTAAAAAATAAAGGAATTCATTTTATTATAGAGATTTTTTGCTAACCCATAATGTTTTGACAGAAGTAATATGTGTTTACTTTGAGAGAAATCCTGAAAAGTATAGGAAGAAAAATATTTTACATGTGATGATCTTCAGAAATCATCACAATTTAGTTCTCAATGTATTTCCTTTCAATTTTTTATTATTTTATTATTTCCTTTCAATTTTTTATTATTATAGAAATGCAGTGTATACCATGTAAGTTTCTCTTTTTGGATAAAAAATAGTTTTCTTTATTTGAAGGATAATTGTTTTACAAAATTTTGTTGGCTTTTTTCCTCAAATATCAACATAAATTTCTTTTTATGTGGGAGAGATTAGCTTATTCTGTAGCTTATTCTGTATGTGTAGTTCTGTACTTTGTAAAGAAACTTAATATTGAATTATTAATATTCTATTATTATTTCCCCCGTGTCTTTAAATATTATGTATAATTATTTTATAAATCATAGTTTACTCCCCTATAGTTGAACGAAAATCTTTTTTTTAAAGAATTAGAAACAATTGGCCAATGTATTGGAGTGTTTCTTTTTTTTTTCCATAAGGAGCTTGAAACTTTAATTTGAAAACTCTCTTAAAGTTTATGTGCATATACACATATCTGTTAAGTGAAGAGCTCCCAGCCCCCTCAAGACCACCACCATCACGTGTGTCCTCGTTAGTTTAAATATGCACGTGCATCAGAATACCTCATTAAAGAAACTTTGAACAATTTGAATGCAATTAGGCTATTTCGCTTATTCATTCATTCAGTAAATACTTACTGCTTCCTGCCTAGGCATAAGAGGATCAAAGTGAACAGGGCAGACTCATCCCTTCCCCTCAGAGAGCCAGCAGTCCAGACAAGCAGGACTATTAAACCAGAGAATTTAATAATATAAAGAAAGGACTTTGACAGGGAAAGCCATGATTAAGGAGCACATGCAGGGGACAGCCAAGTTTTCCCAATGAAAGCATCATATAACCAGAGACTTGAAAAGTAAGCAGGAGTTAACTATGCGATAGAGACAGGCTGGGTCTAACCTGAGAGAACACCTGAGGAAAAGCCTGATGAAGGTTAGAATGCCTGGAACGTGGAGTGAAAGCTGAAGAAAAGGCTAGAGAGGTAAGCTGAAGCCAGATGATAATGGGCCTTGTCAGCCACCATAGTAATTTAGAGTTTATCCTCAGGGACACTGGGAATCTGTTGAAAGTTTGCTCTTTAAATGGATCACTCTTGCTGCAGTCTGGAAAATTTTTGCAGGATTGCAAGTGGAAAGACCAGGTCTTTAGCTCCAGTCTGCCTCAGAAGGTCCTACATGAAGCCGGGAGGTAAAATTCTACAGCTATCTTTCTTTCCAGTCAGCCATTCATCACATTTAGCCTCTGACCCTTTCCCAGTGGCCCTACGGGCAAAGAATTTACCTGCCAATGCAGGAGAGGTAAGAGACTTGGGTCCAATCCCGGGGTCAGGAAGATTCCCTGGAAGAGGACATGGCCACCCACTCACCAGTATCCCTGCCTGGAGAATTCCACGGACAGAGGAGCCAGGCGGACTACAGGCCATAGAGTCACAAAGAGTCAGACATGACTTAGGACACAGCACTTATTTAGCACTCAATAAGTGATTGTTGCTTTGTTTTCTCTTTCATTATGTTCACCACCCGGCTTTGTTTTTCTCTTCTTCCTAAGGATGGAATGTTAGGAGAGAACATGTCCATCCTAGGAACTTTACCCACTCTTTCAGTGATCTAGGGATGCCTCCACTTTTCTTCAATAGCTTAACTGGTTACATTTGAGCTAGTTGTTGGTCTTAGTTTCCTTTACAAAAGCTTTCTGAGTTTGTACAGAGAGCTCCAAAAGTCCCTGATCTGTTAAAAGAAGGCAGTACCTCATTCTGCTGATAGTAGGCACATGGGGACTTCCCCCACTGTAGCAGTAATACATTATTCAACATAAAAACAGTAAAATACAGACAAGTGAAAAATATAGAAAAAGCTACCATAGTGCTCCCCCAGACAAGCAGGAATATTAAACCAGAGAATTTAATAATATAAAGAAAGGACTTTGACAGGGAAAGCCATGATTAAGGAGCACATGCAGGGGACAGCCAAGTTTTCCCAATGAAAGCATCATATAACCAGAGACTTGAAAAGTAAGCAGGAGTTAACTATGCGATAGAGACAGGCTGGGTCTAACCTGAGAGAACACCTGAGGAAAAGCCTGATGAAGGTTAGAATGCCTGGAACGTGGAGTGAAAGCTGAAGAAAAGGCTAGAGAGGTAAGCTGAAGCCAGATGATAATGGGCCTTGTCAGCCACCATAGTAATTTAGAGTTTATCCTCAGGGACACTGGGAATCTGTTGAAAGTTTGCTCTTTAAATGGATCACTCTTGCTGCAGTCTGGAAAATTTTTGCAGGATTGCAAGTGGAAAGACCAGGTCTTTAGCTCCAGTCTGCCTCAGAAGGTCCTACATGAAGCCGGGAGGTAAAATTCTACAGCTATCTTTCTTTCCAGTCAGCCATTCATCACATTTAGCCTCTGACCCTTTCCCAGTGGCCCTACGGGCAAAGAATTTACCTGCCAATGCAGGAGAGGTAAGAGACTTGGGTCCAATCCCGGGGTCAGGAAGATTCCCTGGAAGAGGACATGGCCACCCACTCACCAGTATCCCTGCCTGGAGAATTCCACGGACAGAGGAGCCAGGCGGACTACAGGCCATAGAGTCACAAAGAGTCAGACATGACTTAGGACACAGCACTTATTTAGCACTCAATAAGTGATTGTTGCTTTGTTTTCTCTTTCATTATGTTCACCACCCGGCTTTGTTTTTCTCTTCTTCCTAAGGATGGAATGTTAGGAGAGAACATGTCCATCCTAGGAACTTTACCCACTCTTTCAGTGATCTAGGGATGCCTCCACTTTTCTTCAATAGCTTAACTGGTTACATTTGAGCTAGTTGTTGGTCTTAGTTTCCTTTACAAAAGCTTTCTGAGTTTGTACAGAGAGCTCCAAAAGTCCCTGATCTGTTAAAAGAAGGCAGTACCTCATTCTGCTGATAGTAGGCACATGGGGACTTCCCCCACTGTAGCAGTAATACATTATTCAACATAAAAACAGTAAAATACAGACAAGTGAAAAATATAGAAAAAGCTACCATAGTGCTACCCTCAAATGACAACCACCACTATTAATAGTATTTTAAGGCATTTCATTTTAGTCTTTATTTAGTTTTGGGAGAACTGCTTTTAGATTGTTGTGATACACGTACATATTTATATCTTAAATTTTTTAAACTTAACATTATAACAAAAACATACATTATTTTAAATATTGCATTACATTTTAATTGTTGCAAAAACCTCCACTGTATCATTATATTCCACTCTAATTCAATACACAACCATGTTTACGCTGTAACCAATGTTGTACTTCCAATAATACTTTGGTAAGTAGTAGTATGGGTATTAAATTTGGGGGGTACTTAAGTTTGTGCTTTTGAGATCAGTTCCTGGGAGCAAACCTGATAATCCTTTTTTAGCATATACTGGCCAATTTGACTTACAAACAAGGAATGTACCAAATGTACATGTCAACATACAAGAGCATCTGTTAATTAAGCAGCTTTCAAAAGAAAATTGCTAATATATAAGGACAAATTTTTCAAAATAACTAAAAAGTATAATAGTGCTTTTATATACCCATAAAAGCATTGTAAGCTAAAGGGAGGCAGTAACTGCAAGGGTATTGTACCAGACCCGTACTAATAGACTAATAGGTTGCATTTTCCATAACTTGGTAAAGTTGGTAGTTAATCAGAATTTTAGTATTTCTTAACATAATTCTACATTTTCTGTATGTAATTACTTCTGCTTACCTCTGCTTTTTCTTAATTTTAGGGCATAGTATTTTATAGATTAATTCAGAGATTTAAAAGAATAGAATGTATTACAAACCATAGCATAACATTAATTTCTCATCTTTATGGTTTTAGATATATGACTTTGGTGTTCACTTAGTACTGAGTTAATTTTAGGTTGAAAAGTTACAAATTGAATATTAAATTGATGAAAATAATAATGACTTAACTAGAGAAAACACAAGAGGGCAATCTTGTACAACAATAAAATGTGTTTGCATAAGATAGAAATAATTCAACATTTTTAGTTGTGAGTTTTTCCAATAGACATTGAAAGTCTTGTCAATATGTATTATCTTTTTATTAAGTGATAGAAGTGTCACTTTGCAAAGAAATCTAGTGTCAACAACCGTATAATACATTCTGCATGTATTTCAAGTCTATTTGTTAATCCTGAAAAGAAGTGAATTTGTTCTCTATTGTTGGAACCATATGGCCTGGTTTCAGTTGATAAGAAAGCAAGGAAATAGATCTGCTATAAAGAAAACACCAAAAATATTTTCCCCTGGATTATATCTTTTATATAAAACATACATACATATATATATATATATATATTTATCTCAAAATGGCAATCGTTTTTTTTTCTGATTATTATTTTTTTGGTTGGTAATATATGATCCATTAAATCTCACTGAGAAGGCTATTTTTGGGGAGGAGGGGTTTAGGGGAAGGGGTGGGCAGGCCACTTCTATTGGTCTTTCATTTATCTATTTTCGTCCATATTTGTTCTTTGGGCCTCCCATCACAGTGGCCTCTGAATTTGACTTACAAACAAGGAATGTACCAAATGTACATGTCAACATACAAGAGCATCTGTTAATTAAGCAGCTTTCAAAAGAAAATTGCTAATATATAAGGACAAATTTTTCAAAATAACTAAAAAGTATAATAGTGCTTTTATATACCCATAAAAGCATTGTAAGCTAAAGGGAGGCAGTAACTGCAAGGGTATTGTACCAGACCCGTACTAATAGACTAATAGGTTGCATTTTCCATAACTTGGTAAAGTTGGTAGTTAATCAGAATTTTAGTATTTCTTAACATAATTCTACATTTTCTGTATGTAATTACTTCTGCTTACCTCTGCTTTTTCTTAATTTTAGGGCATAGTATTTTATAGATTAATTCAGAGATTTAAAAGAATAGAATGTATTACAAACCATAGCATAACATTAATTTCTCATCTTTATGGTTTTAGATATATGACTTTGGTGTTCACTTAGTACTGAGTTAATTTTAGGTTGAAAAGTTACAAATTGAATATTAAATTGATGAAAATAATAATGACTTAACTAGAGAAAACACAAGAGGGCAATCTTGTACAACAATAAAATGTGTTTGCATAAGATAGAAATAATTCAACATTTTTAGTTGTGAGTTTTTCCAATAGACATTGAAAGTCTTGTCAATATGTATTATCTTTTTATTAAGTGATAGAAGTGTCACTTTGCAAAGAAATCTAGTGTCAACAACCGTATAATACATTCTGCATGTATTTCAAGTCTATTTGTTAATCCTGAAAAGAAGTGAATTTGTTCTCTATTGTTGGAACCATATGGCCTGGTTTCAGTTGATAAGAAAGCAAGGAAATAGATCTGCTATAAAGAAAACACCAAAAATATTTTCCCCTGGATTATATCTATATATATACATACATACATACATATATATATATATATATATTTATCTCAAAATGGAAATCGTTTTTTTTTCTGATTATTATTTTTTTGGTTGGTAATATATGATCCATTAAATCTCACTGAGAAGGCTATTTTTTGGGGAGGAGGGGGTTTAGGGGGGAAGGGGGTGGGCAGGCCACTTCTATTGGTCTTTCATTTGTCTATTTTCGTCCATATTTGTTCTTTTGGCCTCCCATCACAGTGGCCTCTGTTGTCGCAGAGCACCAGCTCTGGGCACATGTGCTCCAGAGCTCGGGCTCGGTAATTGGACACATGGTCCAGCCGCTCCGCGGCATGTGGGATCTTCCCAGGCCAGGGATCAAACTGGCGCCCTTTGCAGTGCAAGGCGGTGTCCTTACCCACTGGACCACCAGGGAAGCCCTGGCTATTTTTAAAAATAAAAAACATTAATGAATTTGCTAAAGGCAGGGCTTGGCCTAGTGAGTAGATCTGAAAACATGTATGACCTTTTACAAATTTTAATTTCCTGACACTTAGTCAGGACAGTAATTTCAGTTAACTACTAGACCCTAAAAATTAAAGGCATGAGAAAATGAGAGGTTTGAAGCAATTGCAGGCAATTTTGTAGGTGTCAACTCTCAGAGATTTTAATTTCAACTATAAAGCAAATACAGGGGGCTTCCCCTGGTGGTCCAGTGGGTAAGGACACCACCTTGCAGTGCAAGGGGTGCCGGTTCGATCCCTGGCCTGGGAAGATCCCATGTGCCGCGGAGCGGCTGGACCGATGTGTCCAATTACCGAGCTGGAGCTCTGGGGCTCATGTGCCCAGAGCCGGTGCTCTGCGACGACAGAGGTCAAACCACGATGGGAGGCCCACAGGAGCCAAAGAACAAAGATGGATGAAAATACAGAAATGAAAGACCAATAGAAGTGGCCTGCCCATCCCCCTCCCTCCCCACCCCACCCCCCCAAAAAACAGATAAATAAATTTAAAAAAAAAGAAAAAAGCAAATACAGGGATCATATCTGTGGTATTCTTCTCATACACCGTGGACCTTCTCCACTCAAACTAATTTGGGGCTTAGAATGCCAAGTGAAATTTTAAAAAATAATAGAAATACATATTTTCCTAGTATACTGGTGGGAGCAAGCCTTAAGAATTCTGTGATCTACAGACGGCCAACGAACACATGAAACGATGCTCAACTTCACTTATAATCAGAGAATTGCAAAGCAAAACTACAATGAGATATCACACCCATCAGAATGGCCATCACCCATAAATCGACAGACAATAAATGCTGGAGAGGGTGTGAAGAAAAGGGAAACCCTCTTGCATTGCTGGTGGGAATGTAGACTGATACAGCCTCTATGGAAGACAGCATGGAGATTTCTTTAAAAACTAAAAATAGAAGCACCATACGACCCAGCAATCCAACTCTTAGGCTTATACCCTGATGAAATCAAATCTGAAAGAAGCACCTGTACCCCAATGTTCATTGCAGCTCTCTATACATTAGCTAGAACACAGAAGCAACCTAGATGCCCATCGACAAACGAATGGATACAAAAGCTCTGGTACACATATACAACGGAATACTACACAGCTGTAAAAAGAAATGCAGAGGAATCAGCCCTAATGAGGTGGCTGGCTCTAGAACCTATCATAAAAAGTGAAGTCAGTCAAAAAGAGAAGGACAAGTACAATATACTAACACATATATATGGAATCTAGTAGGATGGTGATGATGGCACATGCAGTGAAGCGATGGAGAAACAGACATGGACAGTGGACATACGGACATCGTGGGGAATGAACAGTGGATGGGAGGTGTAAAGGAAGTAGCATGAAGGCCTGTAGTATCGTAAGTGAAGAAAATAGCTATAGTCCTTGCTCTGTGAGAAAAGGGGGATCCTGCAGGGTGCTGTGTGATGGTCTGGAGGGGTGGGATGGGGGTAATATACATAAGACTAATCTGGGGACATATATATCTGTAAACAACAAAACTGTAAAAGTTAAAAGTGAAATAAAAGTTCAAAAAAAAAAAAAAAAGAATTCTGTGATCAAGTACCAGGTACTTAGAAAAGCAATATAACACTAATCATGTGGAATGTGAACCTTCAGTTTCTGCTACATATTATTAATGCTGCGTGACTTTGGGCAAGTTTTTAACTTCTCTGTGTCTTATTAAACTTTAGATAAGTATTTGCTGTTATACAAGTGTGCCTAGGAAATAAGAACACAGATATCAGGATATGAAATATAGACAAGAACTAAATTGGCCATGCAAAAGGGGGTCCTCAGGATCAACAAGGGGAAAAATTCATTTTATAATCATTTGTCAAGCTACCCTTGGCTAAGGATTTTCTGCATTTCCTAGGGTGAAGGAATCCAAAATTAGCAGCAAGAACTTACTGAATTCAAAGGGTGGGCTCTTCACATCAGATGGCTGAACTATTGGAGCTTCAGCTTCAGCAACAGTCTGTCCAGTGAATATTGGACTCAATGGTCATGAATCTGAGCAAACTCTGGGAGATAGTAGAGGACAAAGGATCCTGGTTTGCTACAGTCTTTGAGGTCACAAAGAGCTGGCACGACTTGGCTACTAAAGAACAAGAACAACTTACTAAATTGTGCAGGAGTTTTGTTCATGTTTGCCATGTAGAAAACCATGCCTGCTTCTCATTCCACTATGAGGAATGGCGAGTCATTCTAGAGTACTTCCTTTAATGGTCATAATGGGTTAGTGAGTCCTCAAGGTCTAGTATTGACACTATCTGAACTGATGAGTATCATTTGAAGGATAGCGTCAGCATACGGGTTTTCCAAGAGATCAAATGAGATACACAGCGGCTTCTAGGAGCTGCATGACATAGCTGTATGCATCATGACTTGTGGTGGAGGATAGTTCACTTAGGTCACTTTCATATACAGGACATCCTTTTTCTTTGCGGGGAAAAAACACTGAAATTGGAAACCCAAGACATTCCAGTTCTATTCTGACTGCTGCCATTGCCCCATTCTGGGATTCTCCATGATTCTGTTTGTTCTTTGGGTGGCTTTCTCATTCCCATTATCATGGTTTCTAAATTGTTTGAAAAAAATCTGAGTAGGACTTCCCTGGTGGCCCAGTGGTTAAAGAGTCCGCCTTGCGGTGCAAGGGGCCCCAGTTCAATCCCTGGCCCAGGAAGATCCCATGTGCCCTGGAGCGGCGGAGCCAGTGCTTTGGAGCACATGCGCTCAGAGCCAGTGCTCTGCAATGAGAGGCCACTGCAACAGGAGGCCCACACAGGCCAAAAAAAAAAAAAAGATGGATGAAAATAAATATAAATCTAAGAAGCATGATGGGGGAAAAACATTTTTAAAAATCTATATAGAAAGGTAAATAAGTATGATGAAAATCATTAACAATATTATACCTGTGCTTTGCATTATTCCATTTATATTTTAGTTTCTACTTTAGAGTGGTTAAAATCTTGCAATATCTTTATAGGAAGGGAATGCAAATATGCATACTTTCAAGGCTAATTAACAGTTGCAAGTTATATAAGAACAGGTTCTCTTGTACACATCTATACTATTATTCAGTTTATTATAATCAGATGTATGTATACTTAAAATATTTGTAAACCCTTAATGGGCTCCTAGCTGCCTAAGGTTGTTAGGGGACACAGTTATACATCAAAGGGCGCATGTACCAGAGTTGGAGAAACCCCTGTGATTAGTTTGTATCCACTGCATGCCTAGGGCACATTGGCAGGAGTTGGAAAAGTCTCTGTGGTTATTTTTGTAGCATATCAGTGAGCTCTCCTGGGCGTGTCTGGGATGAGGTTTAAAGCTCAGCTTGCATCCTTTTCAGCTAGGTCACCCCCTGTTACTCATGCCTAACTTGCTACCTAACAATTCTACTGAGACTACTTTCTTAGTATGTCAGCACTATCAGGTGAATCACAGCTTCACATCTGGTTTGAGCTCCTTAGAAAGGACATAAGCTCTGGCTGACCTCAAGAGAAAACCTGGAATAGGATAAAGTCCACAAGGAACTGCAGGACTGGACACACTTTTACAAAATTATTGGAAATGTATGCCAAACCTCTTCTTCTAACAGCTACTTGGTCTTGCAGAAATATTTCAATCACCACAGACATGCTTACTGTGTTATGCATTGGGAACAAGATAGACCTGTTTCGATTTATTGATTTCATGCAAAAGCTAAGTCTCTTAAAGTGGGTGGCTTTTCATTCCCATTATCATGGTTTCTAAATTGTTTGAAAAAATCTGAGTAGGACTTCCCTGGTGGCCCAGTGGTTAAAGAGTCCGCCTTGCGGTGCAAGGGGCCCCAGTTCAATCCCTGGCCCAGGAAGATCCCATGTGCCCTGGAGCGGCGGAGCCAGTGCTTTGGAGCACATGCGCTCAGAGCCAGTGCTCTGCAATGAGAGGCCACTGCAACAGGAGCCAGGCCAAAAGTGGAGAAAATAATTAAATCTAGAGCATGAGGGGCAACAGGAGGCCCACAGGCCAAAAAAAAAAGATGGATGAAAATAAATATAAATCTAAGAAGCATGATGGGGGAAAAACATTTTTAAAAATCTATATAGAAAGGTAAATAAGTATGATGAAAATCATTAACAATATTATACCTGTGCTTTGCATTATTCCATTTATATTTTAGTTTCTACTTTAGAGTGGTTAAAATCTTGCAATATCTTTATAGGAAGGGAATGCAAATATGCATACTTTCAAGGCTAATTAACAGTTGCAAGTTATATAAGAACAGGTTCTCTTGTACACATCTATACTATTATTCAGTTTATTATAATCAGATGTATGTATACTTAAAATATTTGTAAACCCTTAATGGGCTCCTAGCTGCCTAAGGTTGTTAGGGGACACAGTTATACATCAAAGGGCGCATGTACCAGAGTTGGAGAAACCCCTGTGATTAGTTTGTATCCACTGCATGCCTAGGGCACATTGGCAGGAGTTGGAAAAGTCTCTGTGGTTATTTTTGTAGCATATCAGTGAGCTCTCCTGGGCGTGTCTGGGATGAGGTTTAAAGCTCAGCTTGCATCCTTTTCAGCTAGGTCACCCCCTGTTACTCATGCCTAACTTGCTACCTAACAATTCTACTGAGACTACTTTCTTAGTATGTCAGCACTATCAGGTGAATCACAGCTTCACATCTGGTTTGAGCTCCTTAGAAAGGACATAAGCTCTGGCTGACCTCAAGAGAAAACCTGGAATAGGATAAAGTCCACAAGGGAACTGCAGGACTGGACACACTTTTACAAAATTATTGGAAATGTATGCCAAACCTCTTCTTCTAACAGCTACTTGGTCTTGCAGAAATATTTCAATCACCACAGACATGCTTACTGTGTTATGCATTGGGAACAAGATAGACCTGTTTCGATTTATTGATTTCATGAATTTCAAAAATCAGCTAAGTCTCTTAAAGAACTTCATGATTTAAAAATATCTTAAGAAAACACACTACTATTCTTGAAATGATAGAGGTTATTACAGATATTTTTATTTAAAATGATCAAATAAATTACTTTCATATAAAAATTCAACAAAATCAAATTGAAAATAAATAGGAAAGTTTCCCACCCTGCCCCATTGCAGGCAATACCCCTCTTCTGATATAACCAGTATTATGGGTATATCTGATACATATACATGAAATAAATAAATAGCATAATAAATAAAATATGTTATGAATATGATATGAATAAAAAGTATTCTACAATTTGGTATTGCATTTCTTTTTTCTTACTTTAACAGTAAAGTTATTTCTGCTTTTATTTATTTTTGTTGATGTATAGTTGCTATATATTATATTTTACAGTATATGTACAACATAGTGATTCATAATTTTTAAAGGTTATACTCCATTTATAATTTATAAAATATTGGCTATATTTCCCATATATCCTTGTTGCCTATTTTATAATAATTGTTGTTGCTATAATAATTATTTTATAATAATTATTGTTTTATAGTAATTGTTGTTGTTCAACATATCCTCATAGCTTATTTTATACATAACACTTTGTACATCTCAATCCCCTCATCCCCCTCCCAATTGATAACCACTAATTTATTCTCTGTATCTGTATGAGTGCTTCTTTTTAGTTATAAGTCACTAATTTGTTGTATTTTTAGATTCCACATATAAGTGATATCATACAATATTTGTCTTTCTCTGTCTTATTTCACAAGCATAATGTTCAAATCAACCCATGTTGCTGTAAATAACAAAATTTCATTCCTTTTTTATGACTGAGTAGTATACTAGCTTGAAAGACTGACCTCAAAGCTTCACATCTGGTTTGAGCTCCTTAGAAAGGACATAAGCTCTGGCTGACCTCAAGAGAAAACCTGGAATAGGATAAAGTCCACAAGGGAACTGCAGGACTGGACACACTTTTACAAAATTATTGGAAATGTATGCCAAACCTCTTCTTCTAACAGCTACTTGGTCTTGCAGAAATATTTCAATCACCACAGACATGCTTACTGTGTTATGCATTGGGAACAAGATAGACCTGTTTCGATTTATTGATTTCATGAATTTCAAAAATCAGCTAAGTCTCTTAAAGAACTTCATGATTTAAAAATATCTTAAGAAAACACACTACTATTCTTGAAATGATAGAGGTTATTACAGATATTTTTATTTAAAATGATCAAATAAATTACTTTCATATAAAAATTCAACAAAATCAAATTGAAAATAAATAGGAAAGTTTCCCACCCTGCCCCATTGCAGGCAATACCCCTCTTCTGATATAACCAGTATTATGGGTATATCTGATACATATACATGAAATAAATAAATAGCATAATAAATAAAATATGTTATGAATATGATATGAATAAAAAGTATTCTACAATTTGGTATTGCATTTCTTTTTTCTTACTTTAACAGTAAAGTTATTTCTGCTTTTATTTATTTTTGTTGATGTATAGTTGCTATATATTATATTTTACAGTATATGTACAACATAGTGATTCATAATTTTTAAAGGTTATACTCCATTTATAATTTATAAAATATTGGCTATATTTCCCATATATCCTTGTTGCCTATTTTATAATAATTGTTGTTGCTATAATAATTATTTTATAATAATTATTGTTTTATAGTAATTGTTGTTGTTCAACATATCCTCATAGCTTATTTTATACATAACACTTTGTACATCTCAATCCCCTCATCCCCCTCCCAATTGATAACCACTAATTTATTCTCTGTATCTGTATGAGTGCTTCTTTTTAGTTATAAGTCACTAATTTGTTGTATTTTTAGATTCCACATATAAGTGATATCATACAATATTTGTCTTTCTCTGTCTTATTTCACAAGCATAATGTTCAAATCAACCCATGTTGCTGTAAATAACAAAATTTCATTCCTTTTTTATGACTGAGTAGTACTCCATTCTGTATAGATACCATGTCTTCTTTATCCATTCATCTGTTGATGAACACTTAGGTTGTTTCCATATCTTGGCAGTTGTAAATAATGCTGCTATGAACATTGGGATGCATGTATGTTTAGGAATTGGTCTTTTTGGGTTTTGGGGTATATACTGAGGAGTGGAACTTTTTGAGAAACCTCCATTCTGTTCTCCATAGTGGATGTACCAGTTTACACAGTAACAAGGTACGAGGGTTCCCCTTTCCCTACATCCTGACCAACATTTGTTATTTGTGCTCTTGTTGATGATAGTCATTCTAACAAGTGTGACATGATAATCTCATTGTGGTTTTGATTTTCATTTCCCTGATGATCAGCAATGTTGAGTATCTTTTCATGTGCTGATTGACCATCTGTATATTTTCTTTGGAAAAATATCCAGTCAGTTCTTCTGCCCACATTTTAACTGGATTTGTTTGGTTGGTTTTTTTGTTTTCTTTTTTTTGGATGCTGAGCTATATAAGATATTTATATATGTTGGATATTAACCCCATATAATTCATATCATTTGCAAATATTTTCTCCCATTCAGTTGCTGTCTTTTCATTTTGTCAATGTTTCCTTTGCTATTTAGTTTGTTTAATTTTAATTAAGTTAAAATTTAATTTTAAGTTTAATTAGGTCCCATTTGCTCATTTATTTCTTAAAATATTAAGGGAAAATAGGTTATTACTTGTATGTTTGATTTGTAAATATTTCCTCTTCTTGTTTCAGCCATGAGATAAGTACAAACCATGGAAAATATCCAAAGTGGAAAAACTGATCTTGTTTATGTCTGTCTCGCATGTTTCTCTGCAAGATCTTTCAGGCCAGGAGCTGTATCTGTCTAATCGTTGTAGCCTCAGAATGTAACATAGTACTTGACACCAAATAAGTGTTCAGTAAGTGTTTGTTGAGTATTGTTGATTCAGCTGAGGAGTATTTATTGTCTTTAGTTGGTGGAATATGGTCCCAGATGTTTATCATAAGCCATAATAACATTGTAATATGTGAGCCTGGCCTAAGATATGACCACACCACTGGATTAAGGCCACAGGCAACTATATGCCTTCAAAATTCGGGAATCTGAACTATAAATCATGCACAGGTAGTTTTCTTCTCCTAGAGGTCCCAGCTTCAGGGTAGAGGTGACATTCCTATGCGTCAGATTCTAAAATGCACACCCTGGGCCTCAATGGCCCTCAAGACCCTAGATAATTTTCATAAATAAGAATTTTGAAGGGTCTTTTAAATTTATCTCTATCAGTCTTTCAAAATATCAAGTAGAGGAGTTGTTGAGTTCCTAATGCAGTGTGCTACAGTGGAGGCATGCTACATGTGTCAGTGAAGGTTAAACACAAAGCATAAATAAAAATTTAGCTGGACCTAATTATTTCATAGTTTTGTCCCAAAGCTCATTTATTCTTCTAATTTCAGTGTTTGAAGTATATTCCATAAAATAGTATTTAAAAACTTAAAATAATGTAGTATTTTAGCAGGTTCCTAACCTTGGATCTATCGCTAATGTGTGGCTTTATTCAAGAAATCATTTGACTCCTCATTTATTGGTCCAGGTTTGTAAAAAATAAACATATCCACCTTGTACAACTTTACTCTTTTGGTTGTGGTTTTGTATAACACTTTGTGAGGATGACTCTCAGATTGTCTTAACGCTATAAAAATGTACCAGCACTCTGTCATGGGCTTGCAAAGAAGGAAGATGAAATTCGTGTTGTGGTGTATGTAGGTTCCATTTTTGTTTATCCTGTTCTAAATTAGTTTTAAGGTTTATTTAGCTGTAGAAGTCTAGTTCTATTTGTAAACCTGGAAATTATGTTAATGATTTATTATCAATGAAAAATAATAATCATGTAGAAGTCCATTCTGTATATTTTAGTATAGAATAAATTCTGGAAAGATACTCATCGAATTGGTAATGTTGGGCTGATAGAAATAAGAATATTTATTTTTGTCTTTATTTTCTAAATTTTGTAGTAATCATGTTTTATTTTTGAAATAAAATTGTGAAATATTTTTAATGTCTGATTCTAAAATAGGTACTCAGGGACTTCCCTGGTGGGCCAGTGTGTAAAGACACCGCCTTGCACTGCAAGGGACGCCAATTCGATCCCTGGCCAGGGAGTATCCCACATACTGCGGAGCCGCTGGACCGATGTGTCCAACTACCTAGCTGCAGTGCTAGAGTGCATGTGCCCAAAGCTGGTGCTCTGCAGTGAGAGGGGCCACTGCAGTGGGAGGTCCACACAGGCCAAAGAACAAAGATGGAAATAAATGAAAAGACCAATAGAAGTGCCCCCCAAAAGAAATACTGCTATTGGTCAAAAACTTGGTTAAAAAAAAAAAAGGTACTTAAGTGGACTTCCAAATTATAAATTTTAACAGGTATAAAATTAAAGTTAATTAAATCATATTAGATGAATCATGTATTTACTATTATAAGCAAAATGAGTCTGATATCACCAAACAGGATTTTTATGTACATATTTATTTTAATTTTTTGAACTTGTACCTAGAGAAAAAAAGCTGTATTTCTGAGGCATTTTATGTACATATTTAATACTCTAGGATGTTTCTAAAAAAATGTTTAAAATTAAAATATTGACTTAGCAACTAAACAAAAACAACATACAGTCATAGAGAAATAGGAGCATGGTATTTTTTTTAAATTATTATTCTTTATTTTAAAGGTTTTACAGAGTTTTGTTGTTCACAGACATGTATGTTCCCAGATCAGTCATATGCATATCCCTGGTTCCCCCACCCAGTTCCCCCATCCCACCCTCCGGACCATCGCCCCATGCCATTGTAAGCACTCCTATTCCCTTAGCACAATGACAATAGCTATCTTTTCCACACATGAAAGTATAGGTTTCCATGTTACTCCCTCCATGCCTCCCCCAACCTATTTCTTCCCCACAATGTCCCTATGTCTGAAATAAAGTTTTAGATTTATTATCAATGAAAATAATAATCATGTAGAAGTCCATTCTGTATATTTTAGTATAGAATAAATTCTGGAAAGATACTCATCGAATTGGTAATGTTGGGCTGATAGAAATAAGAATATTTATTTTTGTCTTTATTTTCTAAATTTTGTAGTAATCATGTTTTATTTTTGAAATAAAATTGTGAAATATTTTTAATGTCTGATTCTAAAATAGGTACTCAGGGACTTCCCTGGTGGGCCAGTGTGTAAAGACACCGCCTTGCACTGCAAGGGACGCCAATTCGATCCCTGGCCAGGGAGTATCCCACATACTGCGGAGCCGCTGGACCGATGTGTCCAACTACCTAGCTGCAGTGCTAGAGTGCATGTGCCCAAAGCTGGTGCTCTGCAGTGAGAGGGGCCACTGCAGTGGGAGGTCCACACAGGCCAAAGAACAAAGATGGAAATAAATGAAAAGACCAATAGAAGTGCCCCCAAAAGAAATACTGCTATTGGTCAAAAACTTGGTTAAAAAAAAAAAAGGTACTTAAGTGGACTTCCAAATTATAAATTTTAACAGGTATAAAATTAAAGTTAATTAAATCATATTAGATGAATCATGTATTTACTATTATAAGCAAAATGAGTCTGATATCACCAAACAGGATTTTTATGTACATATTTATTTTAATTTTTTGAACTTGTACCTAGAGAAAAAAAGCTGTATTTCTGAGGCATTTTATGTACATATTTAATACTCTAGGATGTTTCTAAAAAAATGTTTAAAATTAAAATATTGACTTAGCAACTAAACAAAAACAACATACAGTCATAGAGAAATAGGAGCATGGTATTTTTTTTAAATTATTATTCTTTATTTTAAAGGTTTTACAGAGTTTTGTTGTTCACAGACATGTATGTTCCCAGATCAGTCATATGCATATCCCTGGTCCCCCCAGTTCCCCCCATCCCACCCCTCCGGACCATCGCCCCAAGCCATTGTAAGCACTCCTATTCCCTTAGCACAATGACAATAGCTATCTTTTCCACACATGAAAGTATAGGTTTCCATGTTACTCCCTCCATGCCTCCCCCTCCCTATTTCTTCCCCACAATGTCCCTATGTCTATGTTCTGTTTTTCCATGAGTTCCCTGTGTGTGTTATCAAGACTGTCCTACTAGATTCCATATATGTGTGTTTTTATTTACTGTCTCATGATAATATGTATTAGAGAGTATTTCTTATTATCCCATGTAGTTCTGTTCCATTCTTACTCTGGACTACATAGTATTCTATTTTATGGATGAACCAGGATTTGTTCAAATTACTCTCAAAAGAAGTTGTGCTAATTTGCATCCTCACTAATCATTTATGAAAATTCTAGTTTTGTTAAATCCATGCTAACATGATATATTATCAAACTTGGATCTTTTACTTATCTGGTTGGTGGAAAATGGTAACTTATTTTAATTGATACTCCTTTAATTATAAGTAATGTGATATCATTCCAAATTTTTTATAGTTTATTCTGAGAACTGCCTGTTACTTTCTATTCCTCATTTTTCCATTATATTTTGTCTAAGGGCTCTTCCAGAAATAGTTAACAGATGATAATAAAACATTATCTGAAATTAGTTCCTTGTAATTTGTTTGTCATTGGTATCTTTAAAAACATGGATTCCATTCCACTTAGTTCAACAAACATCTAAGGAAAACTTTCCAAGTGTAGAGGTGGAGACACTGGTGGAGATAGAAATATTAGGTGGATAAACGGATACAGAGTTATTTCAGGAAGCTCACAATTTAATACAGAAAGTGTAGATAAAAAGACATGTTCTTAAGATAATATTATGAGGCTGTAGTAGGGCACAAGAGATTGCTTTGACAGGTTGAATTCACAGAAGGTTTAATGGAGTAGGTGTCATATGAACTGGGCTTGAAAGGACATATGTATAGGTTCCTTACAGCTGCTCATAGTACCACAAACTGGGTACTTTAAAACAGCAAAAATTTGGGAGTTACCTGGTGATACAGTGGTTACGAGTCCACACTTTCACTGTCAAGGGCCTGAGTTCAATCCCTGGTCGAAGAACTAAGATCCTTCAAGGGGCACAGTCAAAAAATAAAACAGCATAAATTTATTGTCTCACAGTTCTGGAGGCTAAACATCTAAAATTAAGCTGTTGGCAGACCCACGTTTCCTCTGAAACCTGAGATAGAATCCTTCCTTGCCCCTTCCTAGCTTCTGGTGGTAGCCAGTGATCCTTGTCAGTCCTTGGCTCATGGCTGCATCAGTCCAATCTCTGCCTGTCACCTTGCTGTCTTCACGTTGTCTTCCCCTTATACCTATCTGTGTCTGTATCCGTATTTCCTTTTATAAGAACAGCAGTCTTTTATAAGAACAACAGTCATTTTGGACTAGGACCTACTCTCATGATCTCATTTTAATTTAACTTGATCATCTGCCAAGATCTGATTTCCAAATAAGATCACATTCATAGGTATTCTCCTCAACAAGGAGAAATGGGTAGCAATTGGTGGAGGGAGGTTGTCCTAGGAGATGAGAATCAAATGAATAAAGACTTGTCAGTAGGAAACACAGGTGATCTTTTACTTAGTTTAAAAACTTATTTTAATTGATACTCCTTTAATTATAAGTAATGTGATATCATTCCAAATTTTTTATAGTTTATTCTGAGAACTGCCTGTTACTTTCTATTCCTCATTTTTCCATTATATTTTGTCTAAGGGCTCTTCCAGAAATAGTTAACAGATGATAATAAAACATTATCTGAAATTAGTTCCTTGTAATTTGTTTGTCATTGGTATCTTTAAAAACATGGATTCCATTCCACTTAGTTCAACAAACATCTAAGGAAAACTTTCCAAGTGTAGAGGTGGAGACACTGGTGGAGATAGAAATATTAGGTGGATAAACGGATACAGAGTTATTTCAGGAAGCTCACAATTTAATACAGAAAGTGTAGATAAAAAGACATGTTCTTAAGATAATATTATGAGGCTGTAGTAGGGCACAAGAGATTGCTTTGACAGGTTGAATTCACAGAAGGTTTAATGGAGTAGGTGTCATATGAACTGGGCTTGAAAGGACATATGTATAGGTTCCTTACAGCTGCTCATAGTACCACAAACTGGGTACTTTAAAACAGCAAAAATTTGGGAGTTACCTGGTGATACAGTGGTTACGAGTCCACACTTTCACTGTCAAGGGCCTGAGTTCAATCCCTGGTCGAAGAACTAAGATCCTTCAAGGGGCACAGTCAAAAAATAAAACAGCATAAATTTATTGTCTCACAGTTCTGGAGGCTAAACATCTAAAATTAAGCTGTTGGCAGACCCACGTTTCCTCTGAAACCTGAGATAGAATCCTTCCTTGCCCCTTCCTAGCTTCTGGTGGTAGCCAGTGATCCTTGTCAGTCCTTGGCTCATGGCTGCATCAGTCCAATCTCTGCCTGTCACCTTGCTGTCTTCACGTTGTCTTCCCCTTATACCTATCTGTGTCTGTATCCGTATTTCCTTTTTATAAGAACAGCAGTCTTTTATAAGAACAACAGTCATTTTGGACTAGGACCTACTCTCATGATCTCATTTTAATTTAACTTGATCATCTGCCAAGATCTGATTTCCAAATAAGATCACATTCATAGGTATTCTCCTCAACAAGGAGAAATGGAGTGGCAATTGGTGGAGGGAGGTTGTCCTAGGAGATGAGAATCAAATGAATAAAGACTTGTCAGTAGGAAACACAGGGCATGCCCAAACAATATCAAGTACTCTGCCCAGTTTTTCAAGAGTATGTTGCAAGTAACAAACAGTGCAAGAAGGTCTTATACCCATTCATTCTCCAGGGGATGGTCAACCACTGAAGCTTTCAATCAGAGAGTGCCCAGTTCTGTCATAGCTACCTTACGGAGACTGTGCTGTAATTGTGCAGAGAATGAATTGACTGATTGGGAATTGGTGAATACAGAAAGACCAGAGTGGGGAACAACTACAGCTGCCTCAGACATCAGGCAGTAAACAATGAACTTGTAAAGACAATGAGTTAGGGCACCTGCACTCACTCTAGGACCCTACAGAGCGCTGCTTGCTTGTGAGTCGAAAATTCCCACAATCCAGAGGGATGTCCTAGACCCATCAGAAAAATTGCTTGAAATATATATTTCTTCATCTGATGAGGTTGCATTATGAGTGGCAGTATTTCACTTCGGCTAAGGCAGGGTTGTTTAGGACTATGTGGAAGCCCTTTCTTTCGGCTTTTTTCTTAGCATTTCCAGACCAAGTCACCAAAACATCTTGGACCAGAAAATGAAATCTGGAAAACATCTTCTCCTTTAAGTTCTTAAGAGCTTTTGTTGCTCCATTAGCATATAAAAAGAGCACAGAAAAGTGGGTTAATGGCTGAATTAAGCTGTGCCCGTCAGGCAGATATTGTCTGCATCTGAAGAGGAAGCGTCCACCCACTGTTTTACCATTGTGCTTGCCTGCGATATGCTTACAATTATGTAGAGGATCCAACAACAAAAGAAAATAAAAGTCACCAGAAAAGGACGAAAGGTGCCCTCGCATTCAGGAGCAGGACTGTTACACGTTTCAAAGTGTCCTGTTTTCTGCTCCATGGAGAAAAGGGACCGAGTATGTATAAAGTGTCAGCCATTCTCTGAGCCTAGCAGTGTTCCCTTCTGCAGCTGTTTCTCTTGAGATCCTCAAATATATTTAGAATCTTCTTGGCTCTGCTCTACAGAAAAGCCTGTACTTGGCTTCACCTTTCTCCCTAATTGACTTTCAAAGTCATGTAGCCAATTGGCTTGATCCCTAGCAACTTCTGTTGTTGAAACATAACGCAACATGCCAACATACAGGTAGTGAACAAGAAGAGCGGAACTTGGTAAGCTTGAGCATGGGTTAACCTGAGTGCCTAGTGTTGCAAGTAGCTGGCCAGAACTCAGAAAGCCACATCTTTTAAGGACGAAACCCTTGAAAAGGCAACTTAAATTTGATCCAAATCCCAGTACTGATACTTGTTTTGTTCTACGTCCTGTGTTCAGACTGTTCTACTGAGCATCTATCTGTACACATTGTGGCCAATGGGTATGCTCAAGGTTTACAGGAGACCAAAAACTATTGCCCAGAGAGACAAAGGGAATACAGTAGGCTGAGTTCTGATAGCCTAACATTTATAATGGCTATGACCAGGTGATCCTGGTAGTAAAGCTGAATTCAAGACACAAAAACTACACTAAAAATATTCATATCAAGATTAGTACTCATGATTATTATATAGTCTCTTAATGCAGTGTTATAAATTCTAACTTCAAATGTATTCATTGCCCTCTGGAAGAGTTAGATGCCAGGTTTTCAGAGAGCAATTTCACTTTAAGAAATGGCTTTTAGAGACAGTTTATTCACTTATTCAACATTTTTAGCACCTTTCATTGCTGAGAGATGAAGTACCCCCTAAGCTATTCAATTATCTTTTAGAATAAATAAATATATGAACACCTTAACAGCAAATATTGATGCAGGAAAATCTATACAAGCAATGCTTTTCTAAATCAGAAATAATAACCACACTGCATTATCCTTGTAGTCAAGAACATGGAGAAATAAAGATCACTTTTAAAAGCCTCTTTCCCTTAAAATAAATAACAGGAAAGAAAAGCATTCAGCATCACTCTTTTTCAGTATTGTATGTACTCATAAAATAAAGACATTTAGTTAATGAAATATTGGCTTCTCAGATGGCATTTGTGGTAAGGAACACATCTGCTAATACAGGAGACGTAAGAAATGTGGGTTTGATCCCTGGATTGGGAAGGTATCCTGGAGGAAGCCATGGCAACTCACTCCAGTATTCTTGCCTGGAGAATTCCATGGACAGAGGATCCTGGCAGGCTACAGTCCATAGGGTTGCACAGAATTGGACAGAGCTGAAGCTACTTAGCACACAAGCATAGATATTTCAAAGTATAGGAACAACCATAGTAAGAACTGCAAAAACCAATCTCATCATTTTGCCCATTTTTTGCTTTTGCCTCCTTCTATTTCTTTTCTCTCTTTTCTTCTTCTTTCATGTTCTTCCTTAATTTGGGTTTTTTGCACTGCTACTATTACTTGTCCCTGTTAAATTTTCTCTTTTTTCCCCCTTTGACTTTTCTTCTTTTCCTCCCTCACATTTTGTAAATACACTTCATAGAGTCACACAGAGTCAGACATGACTGAAGCAACTTGACGCACACACATGTAATATTATTAGCCATTTCATTAGATTCTAAGCACATATCATTGCTTAGTAAATATTTTAATAAAAAATCTTTCAAAATCAAGTTCTGTAACTAATTAAAAATGAAACTCATCAAGAAATTGATTTTTTTCTGCCTCTTTCTCATTTTACATGAAGTATACAAATGAGTCCACCTTTCAGGTAAAAATAAAACAAAAATATAAAATTCTCTAATCAAAATCCATTAAAAATGAGAACTTAAATCACATAGTTCCAGTGATACTATTTCTCTTACCTTTACACAACCAAAGGCAACACAATTGGCAAGAGAGTTGCCCATATTTGTCACCCTGGGATCATAAGAAATATGGACATTATAGAATAAAAATACTTGATGACAGGAAATATAGAAATCACAAGAAAGCTTACTAGGAAAAATGGTGCCTATAGATCAGAGCAAAACATTTGTGATACTTGCAGAGCATGGTAACTTCAAAAGTTGTTCTCCGTACAGCTGTGGATCTGCTTTAGGTATAAAGCTTGCAAGAACCTGATTACCCTGAAAACTTAGGCTATAAAGCTTCGAAATATTGGATTCTCAGATGGCATTTGTGGTAAGGAACACATCTGCTAATACAGGAGACGTAAGAAATGTGGGTTTGATCCCTGGATTGGGAAGGTATCCTGGAGGAAGCCATGGCAACTCACTCCAGTATTCTTGCCTGGAGAATTCCATGGACAGAGGATCCTGGCAGGCTACAGTCCATAGGGTTGCACAGAATTGGACAGAGCTGAAGCTACTTAGCACACAAGCATAGATATTTCAAAGTATAGGAACAACCATAGTAAGAACTGCAAAAACCAATCTCATCATTTTGCCCATTTTTTGCTTTTGCCTCCTTCTATTTCTTTTCTCTCTTTTCTTCTTCTTTCATGTTCTTCCTTAATTTGGGTTTTTTGCACTGCTACTATTACTTGTCCCTGTTAAATTTTCTCTTTTTTCCCCCTTTGACTTTTCTTCTTTTCCTCCCTCACATTTTGTAAATACACTTCATAGAGTCACACAGAGTCAGACATGACTGAAGCAACTTGACGCACACACATGTAATATTATTAGCCATTTCATTAGATTCTAAGCACATATCATTGCTTAGTAAATATTTTAATAAAAAATCTTTCAAAATCAAGTTCTGTAACTAATTAAAAATGAAACTCATCAAGAAATTGATTTTTTTCTGCCTCTTTCTCATTTTACATGAAGTATACAAATGAGTCCACCTTTCAGGTAAAAATAAAACAAAAATATAAAATTCTCTAATCAAAATCCATTAAAAATGAGAACTTAAATCACATAGTTCCAGTGATACTATTTCTCTTACCTTTACACAACCAAAGGCAACACAATTGGCAAAAGATTTGCCCATATTTGTCACCCTGGGATCATAAGAAATATGGACATTATAGAATAAAAATACTTGATGACAGGAAATATAGAAATCACAAGAAAGCTTACTAGGAAAAATGGTGCCTATAGATCAGAGCAAAACATTTGTGATACTTGCAGAGCATGGTAACTTCAAAAGTTGTTCTCCGTACAGCTGTGGATCTGCTTTAGGTATAAAGCTTGCAAGAACCTGATTACCCTGAAAACATTCCAGGCTAACTTCTTAGTTTGACAGAAAACAATTAAGGGTCCAGAAAGTGAGAATAGTTTGAAACCTAAAGCCTAGAAATTCATTTTAGAATATTCTTTTCTTGCTGAATCTTCTGACATAAAATCATGACTGTACAGTCCTAACATTTGACTCAGGAACTGACATTAGTGAACTACTAAAGCGCAAATGAAGGGAGAATGGCAGCTATAGATGGTGTCTAATTGAGACTGCATTAAATACCAAAGATTATGCCAGTAGTACCTAATGTTCTTTCTTTTAGAATTTGTTAGAGTTAACTCACCACTTCTCCATCTCTCCATTACTTTTTTTTATGAAAAGACATTTTATTATTATTTTACTATATAACATATTAGTGAATATACCCAATTGTATCTTCTCAAATGGCAAATTAGATGACGGGATAACATTCCCCTTTGATTCCTGAAAACCTCAATATCATCTGTCTTTGGGAGGATTCAGTTTCTTTCGATGTCTATGATACTCTCCACGAGGATACCAATGGTGCTTAGTGGTAAAGAACATTTTGCTGAGTTGTTCTATCATGGGTCCTTGCTCTCAGTGTTCACTTTTTTCTTCTAATCTAGTTTTCAGCACTAGATCATGTGTTTCTTTCTTGTTATGCACAGGATCTGGCCAAGGGATAGGTTTTGTGTGCTCGTATGGAATGTCCAAAGAAGGGTGATAGCATACTATTGTCCTGGCATCAGATGTCAGAGCAAGCTCTACTTTGTAATTACATTATCTGGAAGAGAAGAATACGTATATTTGTGACAAACACAATATAGCGCTCCATTTTGAATTGGAAATTAATGTTTCAAGATAGTTCTGCTTGATATTGTCCATTTTACTGTTGCCAATGCCATGGTGAATCAAAATGCTTATCAGGTGGTATGAAGATGATCTGAAAGGAGACTGCTTTATAATTTGCTTCTAGATATAACAATTTTCACCCCTTGCCTCCTGCTCACCGCGAGCCCGCCATCTTGCCTTGGCCGGGGCTCTCTTCCATTACTTTTGATTGAATAGTATCAACTCTGCTTCCGTATCATCTTCCCTCAACTGCTCATTTTCTGAGATTTCGTCAACATGCCCCAAGGACATCATGTTGTTACAGACTAGCTACAGATGAATTAATATTTCAGTACTAACACAGTATACTTTTGTATTAACGTGGAATGAATGTTAATCCGTCTTTATATATTCAAATTTTCTCTTCTATGCCTTTGTCTCAGTGATGCCATTTCTCGTCTACAAATCTCACAAGTGATTGCCCATGATATGCCCAGCATGTACCTACTAAGATTTGCAAGCTTCTTTTTCTGTTTGGATCCCTTCCATGCCAAATGTAGTTTGGATTTTACTAGACATAGGGGCTTTCTTCTCCTTTGCTCTCATAGCGCAATCCTCAATTGTCCAATAGTAATTCATCCATAAAGTAAATTGTCCTCATGGCTTATCCATGAACACCAAGAATCTATCCCTGTTGTTTGTTTAGGGCTTGTTAAGACCTTCTTCCATGCTGAGAAAACTTTAAAAGAGCAGAGCCGTGTGATACCCACCTGGGCATTAACAAAGAAGAGAAGCAGGGCCACCCTCCAGACAAGGTTCCAGCCTCCTCGGCTCACCCCAGCTGAGATGATCCATCAGCACGTTTATAACTCCCCCTTCTATTATCAAGTAAATCCATAACAGATTACATGCCCTATTTTTGTGTTTATGTTTAATCCTCATAATACTCAAGGTAGGAAAAGCAAAGTTATAATCAATCAGTATTCCCTTCCAGGGGAGAAGTGAGACATGGGATGAAGAGGGGATTTAAGGAGCTTTCCAACATTACAAATCACTATCTAAAGCATCTGTTATCTATGACTATGCTTAAAGTGTTTTATCAGGGGAAAAGAATTCTGAATTGGATCTGGGGGGTAATAATAGTACTTACCTCATAGAGTTATAATAAGGATTAAATGAGATAATTCTTGTAAAGCACTTAATGTGGTTCCTGAGTTAGTACTCAGAGATACTAGTAGTTACTAGTATTTGCTGTTAATTAGTGTACTGTCATTAAGCTATACTTCCTCACTGTTCCTTTTTATTAAGCAATACAAATATCACTTAAAGGTAGGCAGTGATGTGTTTAAACAAGAAGTGATTTTTTAAAAACACATATTTTTTTTACTCAAACTTATTTGGGGTTTTTCCAAGCAGAGGTATTTGGTGAAGAAAATAGACTATCACTTTAAGGAACCTAAGTTTTCATATTAAATTATTCTCAGTACTGTGCTGTCTTGCTTTGAGACGAACTATTGGAACTGAAGATGAACCAAAAAATCCACTAATAATAATAAGTTTTCACTTTTTCCTTTTATCTCACTCCTTTAATGTGAAATCAGATAAGTACTGTTCTATTTTTCCATTTTGATAAAGGTGAGGAATCTCAAAAGTCAATTAAATGTCCAACAAGCCACATTTGTGATACCTACTTGCCCTGACAACTGGCATTTGTGATTTTGCTTTCTTTGGACTGATATTTTTTTCTATTTTTCTAATCAATTATAGTTTCTTTAAAAGTAGAAACATCATTTTGCTGACAAAGGTCCGTATAGTCAAAGCTATGGTTTTTCCAGTATTTGTATATGAATATGAGAGTTGGACCATAAAGAGGGCTGAGAACTGAAATATTGATGCTTTCAAACAGCGGTGTTCAGGAGCTCAAACCAGTCGATCCTAAGGGAAATCAACCCTGAGTATTCATTGGAAGGACTGATGTTGAACCTGAAGTTATCAATCAGAAATTCAGTCTCCTATTTTTGTGTTTATGTTTAATCCTCATAATACTCAAGGTAGGAAAAGCAAAGTTATAATCAATCAGTATTCCCTTCCAGGGGAGAAGTGAGACATGGGATGAAGAGGGGATTTAAGGAGCTTTCCAACATTACAAATCACTATCTAAAGCATCTGTTATCTATGACTATGCTTAAAGTGTTTTATCAGGGGAAAAGAATTCTGAATTGGATCTGGGGGGTAATAATAGTACTTACCTCATAGAGTTATAATAAGGATTAAATGAGATAATTCTTGTAAAGCACTTAATGTGGTTCCTGAGTTAGTACTCAGAGATACTAGTAGTTACTAGTATTTGCTGTTAATTAGTGTACTGTCATTAAGCTATACTTCCTCACTGTTCCTTTTTATTAAGCAATACAAATATCACTTAAAGGTAGGCAGTGATGTGTTTAAACAAGAAGTGATTTTTTAAAAACACATATTTTTTTTACTCAAACTTATTTGGGGTTTTTCCAAGCAGAGGTATTTGGTGAAGAAAATAGACTATCACTTTAAGGAACCTAAGTTTTCATATTAAATTATTCTCAGTACTGTGCTGTCTTGCTTTGAGACGAACTATTGGAACTGAAGATGAACCAAAAAATCCACTAATAATAATAAGTTTTCACTTTTTCCTTTTATCTCACTCCTTTAATGTGAAATCAGATAAGTACTGTTCTATTTTTCCATTTTGATAAAGGTGAGGAATCTCAAAAGTCAATTAAATGTCCAACAAGCCACATTTGTGATACCTACTTGCCCTGACAACTGGCATTTGTGATTTTGCTTTCTTTGGACTGATATTTTTTTCTATTTTTCTAATCAATTATAGTTTCTTTAAAAGTAGAAACATCATTTTGCTGACAAAGGTCCGTATAGTCAAAGCTATGGTTTTTCCAGTATTTGTATATGAATATGAGAGTTGGACCATAAAGAGGGCTGAGAACTGAAATATTGATGCTTTCAAACAGCGGTGTTCAGGGAGCTCAAACCAGTCGATCCTAAGGGAAATCAACCCTGAGTATTCATTGGAAGGACTGATGTTGAACCTGAAGTTCCAATACTTTGGCCACCTGATGCAAAGGGCCCACTCTTTGGAAAAGACTTGTATGCTGGAAAAGATTGCAGGCAGGAGAAGGGGGTGACAGAGGATGAGACATTGGATGGGATAACTGCCTCAATGGACATGAGTTTGAGAAAACTCAGGGAGATAGTGAAGGACAGGGAATCCCAGTGTGCTGCAGTCCATGGGCTTGCAAAGAGTCAGACACGACTTGGTGACTGAACAACAACTAGTTTAAGATGATATGAATCTAAGTTTAAATAATTTTCTCTCATTATTTTTGTATTCCTTTAAAAATAAGTGAGAAACAGGCAGTCTAATACTTCACTGATGAGAGTAAATATTGATACAACATATGTGGAGATAACTTTGACAATTTTATTAAAATTTTAAATGTTCATAGTCTGTATGCTTGCAATTGTATCTTGAAAGGTTTCCCTCACAGAAATGCTTGCATAAGTACCCAGAAACATACGTACTAGGATGTTCACTGCAGCACTGTTTACAGTGGAAGAACACTGTCCCCAACTCGAGGTCTGTCAGTAAGAAAGCTGGTTAACTACAATGTGATGCATTCAGACTACTACATAGCTGTTAAAAAGATATAACTAAATATCCACGAAAATTATGGAGGAATAGATGCAAAATCACTGAGTGGTTGTCTCCCTGGAAGAGGTGTTATGGAGGTTCTTTACTTATTTTCTTCATCATACACTTTACTAACAGTGGAATTTTCAAAATGAGAATAAATTGCTTTTGTTCTCACTCCTTTAATGTGAAATCAGATAAGTACTGTTCTATTTTTCCATTTTGATAAAGGTGAGGAATCTCAAAAGTCAATTAAATGTCCAACAAGCCACATTTGTGATACCTACTTGCCCTGACAACTGGCATTTGTGATTTTGCTTTCTTTGGACTGATATTTTTTTCTATTTTTCTAATCAATTATAGTTTCTTTAAAAGTAGAAACATCATTTTGCTGACAAAGGTCCGTATAGTCAAAGCTATGGTTTTTCCAGTATTTGTATATGAATATGAGAGTTGGACCATAAAGAGGGCTGAGAACTGAAATATTGATGCTTTCAAACAGCGGTGTTCAGGGAGCTCAAACCAGTCGATCCTAAGGGAAATCAACCCTGAGTATTCATTGGAAGGACTGATGTTGAACCTGAAGTTCCAATACTTTGGCCACCTGATGCAAAGGGCCCACTCTTTGGAAAAGACTTGTATGCTGGAAAAGATTGCAGGCAGGAGAAGGGGGTGACAGAGGATGAGACATTGGATGGGATAACTGCCTCAATGGACATGAGTTTGAGAAAACTCAGGGAGATAGTGAAGGACAGGGAATCCCAGTGTGCTGCAGTCCATGGGCTTGCAAAGAGTCAGACACGACTTGGTGACTGAACAACAACTAGTTTAAGATGATATGAATCTAAGTTTAAATAATTTTCTCTCATTATTTTTGTATTCCTTTAAAAATAAGTGAGAAACAGGCAGTCTAATACTTCACTGATGAGAGTAAATATTGATACAACATATGTGGAGATAACTTTGACAATTTTTATTAAAATTTTAAATGTTCATAGTCTGTATGCTTGCAATTGTATCTTGAAAGGTTTCCCTCACAGAAATGCTTGCATAAGTACCCAGAAACATACGTACTAGGATGTTCACTGCAGCACTGTTTACAGTGGAAGAACACTGTCCCCAACTCGAGGTCTGTCAGTAAGAAAGCTGGTTAACTACAATGTGATGCATTCAGACTACTACATAGCTGTTAAAAAGATATAACTAAATATCCACGAAAATTATGGAGGAATAGATGCAAAATCACTGAGTGGTTGTCTCCCTGGAAGAGGTGTTATGGAGGTTCTTTACTTATTTTCTTCATCATACACTTTACTAACAGTGGAATTTTCAAAATGAGAATAAATTGCTTTTGTTAGCAAGAGCACACATTAATTTAAGTATATAATGAACACATGTAAAAAAAAACTCAAAGGAAAATGCCAGACAAACCAGAGTGGTTAGTTAAGATAAAGCAGGAATATCATCCCCACTCCTCACTCCAAGTCTGGTGTGCATTTAAAAATAAGATCACTAATAGTCTTGCAGAAGTCCCGTGTGTGTGTGTGTGTCTGCCTGCTTAATTGGGTCTGACTATAGCCCCTCAGGGTCCTTTGTCCATAGGATGTTTCCAGGCAAGAATACTGGGGTGGGTGGCCACTTCTTCTACAGGGGATCTTCCCAACCCAGGGATCGAACTTACATCTCTTGGATCTTTTGCACTGGCAGGCAGATTCTTTATCATTGGGCCACCTGCAGAAGCCATATGTGGCATCAGTGTGTTGATCTATGAAAGAGAGAGCAACAGATTTGGTAAACTCATTGTTCTTATACAATGTAGCATTCTTTAGTACTCTCAGACTTTAATACTCATTCTTTAGTACTCTAGGACTCCCCCTTCCTTTGTATCTGCTGGCTGCCTTCTTAACAAATCACTACTCCCACCTCTCCTCGGCACAACCTACAACTGTACCACGGTGAATGAGCTTGTTCTCTTGAGGCAAAGCCAATTGAAATTAGTGGTTGTCTATACAGTAAGTCCAGTCCCCTGTATACAAATCTTGAGTTGTGTTACTTTCAAAGACGCAAACATGTGCTCCATCAAGATCAGGCTTGAGTGAAATTACAACTTGCCCTTTGTTTTTTATTGTTGACTATCTTTCAGTTCTACCATTTTGCAAACTGGTTTCCCTCACAGAAATGCTTGCATAAGTACCCAGAAACATACGTACAGTTAAGAAGGGGCACTGTCCCCAACTCGAGGTCTGTCAGTAAGAAAGCTGGTTAACTACAATGTGATGCATTCAGACTACTACATAGCTGTTAAAAAGATATAACTAAATATCCACGAAAATTATGGAGGAATAGATGCAAAATCACTGAGTGGTTGTCTCCCTGGAAGAGGTGTTATGGAGGTTCTTTACTTATTTTCTTCATCATACACTTTACTAACAGTGGAATTTTCAAAATGAGAATAAATTGCTTTTGTTAGCAAGAGCACACATTAATTTAAGTATATAATGAACACATGTAAAAAAAAACTCAAAGGAAAATGCCAGACAAACCAGAGTGGTTAGTTAAGATAAAGCAGGAATATCATCCCCACTCCTCACTCCAAGTCTGGTGTGCATTTAAAAATAAGATCACTAATAGTCTTGCAGAAGTCCCGTGTGTGTGTGTGTGTCTGCCTGCTTAATTGGGTCTGACTATAGCCCCTCAGGGTCCTTTGTCCATAGGATGTTTCCAGGCAAGAATACTGGGGTGGGTGGCCACTTCTTCTACAGGGATCTTCCCAACCCAGGGATCGAACTTACATCTCTTGGATCTTTTGCACTGGCAGGCAGATTCTTTATCATTGGGCCACCTGCAGAAGCCATATGTGGCATCAGTGTGTTGATCTATGAAAGAGAGAGCAACAGATTTGGTAAACTCATTGTTCTTATACAATGTAGCATTCTTTAGTACTCTCAGACTTTAATACTCATTCTTTAGTACTCTAGGACTCCCCCTTCCTTTGTATCTGCTGGCTGCCTTCTTAACAAATCACTACTCCCACCTCTCCTCGGCACAACCTACAACTGTACCACGGTGAATGAGCTTGTTCTCTTGAGGCAAAGCCAATTGAAATTAGTGGTTGTCTATACAGTAAGTCCAGTCCCCTGTATACAAATCTTCGAGTTGTGTTACTTTCAAAGACGCAAACATGTGCTCCATCAAGATCAGGCTTGAGTGAAATTACAACTTGCCCTTTGTTTTTTATTGTTGACTATCTTTCAGTTCTACCATTTTCCACTTCCTTTCCCTCCTCCAGTCAGTAACTCTTCTTGCTTGTTCACTTGATGCTTTCTGTATGCCAGCTGTTTTACTGTATTACTCTACTTTTCAAGGTACAATACTGTAACATTTAAAATATTCTCTTTAATTTTGTGTTTTTTAAGTATATTATTTATGTGAAAAGTACTGCAAACCTATTACAATATAGTACTATATAGACAATTGAGTGAATTAGATACCTAGGCTAACTTTGTTGGACTTGTGAACAAACTGGATTCATGGAACACACTCTCAGAATGGGACTTGTTCTGTTTGTAGGGGATTTACCATAGAACTGTGTTGGAAAGAGTTTTGTAGACAAATCTGGGATGTAGAGTCATGATCAGGTAGAGATGCTGGTCATGAGGGAGGGTGTTACCACTCATGTGTCTTGCATTTGCTAACTCAGAGCACAAGTATCGTGATGATTATCTTCCCCAGAGCTACTGGGATATTCTCACCATTTCCCCAGGTTAAGGACTCAGGACATTAATAAGTTTAAAACCTGGTAAAACAAAGAGCAAACCCTTGACATATTACATCATTGTGTTCACAGTAGTCATTTGTATTTCTGTTCTCTTTGGTTTCTCCAGTGGCTTTAAAAAGTATAGGAGGATTATCGATTGCTCCAAATTGTCCTACTCCCTTCGAATGGTTCGTTTTTCCTTGAATATTAATAACTTTTATAATCCTATTTTCTGTATTGTCACAATGTCTTGGAGAAACAGAATAATAAATCTATTTCATTCTTTAGCTGCTGAGCATAACTATACTCAAACCAGTCCTGATCTCATTCTTTTCTCTCCAGTAGTTTCTATAGTTTTAAAATTTATCCGGGCTTCCCTGGTGGCCCAGTGGGTAAGGACACCGCCTTGCAGTGCAAGGGGCACCAGTTCAATCCCTGACCTGGGAAGATCCCACGTGCCGCGGAGCAGCTGGACTCATGTGTCCAACTACCGAGCAGGAGCTCTGGAGCACATGCGCCCAGAGCTGGTGCTCTGCAGCAACAGAGGCCACCACGATGGGAAGCCCACACAGGCCAAAGAACAAAGATGGAAATAAATGAAAGACCAATAGAAGTGGATTACTTCACTTTTCCCCACATACCCCAGATGCTTTCTGTATGCCAGCTGTTTTACTGTATTACTCTACTTTTCAAGGTACAATACTGTAACATTTAAAATATTCTCTTTAATTTTGTGTTTTTTAAGTATATTATTTATGTGAAAAGTACTGCAAACCTATTACAATATAGTACTATATAGACAATTGAGTGAATTAGATACCTAGGCTAACTTTGTTGGACTTGTGAACAAACTGGATTCATGGAACACACTCTCAGAATGGGACTTGTTCTGTTTGTAGGGGATTTACCATAGAACTGTGTTGGAAAGAGTTTTGTAGACAAATCTGGGATGTAGAGTCATGATCAGGTAGAGATGCTGGTCATGAGGGAGGGTGTTACCACTCATGTGTCTTGCATTTGCTAACTCAGAGCACAAGTATCGTGATGATTATCTTCCCCAGAGCTACTGGGATATTCTCACCATTTCCCCAGGTTAAGGACTCAGGACATTAATAAGTTTAAAACCTGGTAAAACAAAGAGCAAACCCTTGACATATTACATCATTGTGTTCACAGTAGTCATTTGTATTTCTGTTCTCTTTGGTTTCTCCAGTGGCTTTAAAAAGTATAGGAGGATTATCGATTGCTCCAAATTGTCCTACTCCCTTCGAATGGTTCGTTTTTCCTTGAATATTAATAACTTTTATAATCCTATTTTCTGTATTGTCACAATGTCTTGGAGAAACAGAATAATAAATCTATTTCATTCTTTAGCTGCTGAGCATAACTATACTCAAACCAGTCCTGATCTCATTCTTTTCTCTCCAGTAGTTTCTATAGTTTTAAAATTTATCCGGGCTTCCCTGGTGGCCCAGTGGGTAAGGACACCGCCTTGCAGTGCAAGGGGCACCAGTTCAATCCCTGACCTGGGAAGATCCCACGTGCCGCGGAGCAGCTGGACTCATGTGTCCAACTACCGAGCAGGAGCTCTGGAGCACATGCGCCCAGAGCTGGTGCTCTGCAGCAACAGAGGCCACCACGATGGGAAGCCCACACAGGCCAAAGAACAAAGATGGAAATAAATGAAAGACCAACAGAAGTGGCCAAAAAAAAAAAATTAAAATTTATCCTATCTTTCTAAACTTTCTTCTGTCATATATAGGTCTACTAAATTACTCAATATTACCTTATTTTAAAACCTATCATGCATTCCTATTAAAGTTATACTATTCTAAATGCAAAACTTGTACATGTTATCTTCTAAGTTGAATAATTATCCAAAAATGTTAACAATCAATGTTGCATTGAACTTAGCTAAACATAAATACTGTCCTTTTAATGATTCCTGAAAATACAAATCTTATCTGCCCAAGTTCATAGCCAATGAACGTTTCTTCCAAAATCATGCACTAGATGCACTAGTGCAATAGATGCACTAAAAGAATTTTCTTATTTTTTTTAGGTAGAGGAAGGAAGGGACCAGGGGTTATTCGCTAACTGCTGAGTCTCAGTTCTTTCTGTATTGAACATTTTTCTTAGTATATAGCATTTGAGCTTCAAGAGGACCACATGTTTACAAAGAGAAATTAATTATAATTCAATCATTCCTGCTTACTTTTTGTTTTCGGTATATGGTGAGGTAAGAACAAAGCACCTCACTTCGAGTTCAGAATGAAAAATTATTATTTTGATAGTTTATTTTCCAAAGCACACATAGCCCCCAGAAGAGCTATACCTGGATTGAAATTTCTTAATAGGAGAATTTTACTAGTCTATTCCTACAATTCTGATTCCTACATGGCCTGTTATATGTTGAGCTGGATCAATAAAAGACAAAACTTGCCCATAAAAGTTCTGAGCTTCACTTTAACTGCTCCAAGTCAGAGCAGAAATTACTGAGAATTCTAGGGCACAATGAGAAGGATATTTCTGGTACAAAGTGATGCTAGTTAAAGAACTGGAAAGTTTATCAGATCCCAACCAATTAATTCCTAGCTTATTTAATTTCTAATTAATTAGTTCATTCCAACCAATTCCTCACTCTTGTGGACCAGAAAACCTTTTATGAGTCAAAGATAGCTTGATATCCACTGATGAAGAAATAAAAAAGTATCATCCCCTTTAAAAGTCATTTCACACAGGACTAGATTCTGCAAAATGCCAAATACACTAAGAATTGGGACACTGATCTAATATTTTGCTTAGATCTCACTCGAAGTCCAGTGGAACCTGAAGATATTTGAATCTTCTCTATTGTACACACTCATACACACACAAATACATACACACAAATTTGTTTTTACTAAAACTGAAATTGCAAGGCATTTATCATATGACATGAGTGAAATTATCCTTAATATTTTTACACATCTCCAAAGGAAATCCTTTTTCAAGAAACAAATCCCATTTATGTCTGTAGGAACTGGAGTACCAAATATGAAATACTTAGACCTAGGATGTCATGTATCATGAGGTGCTTTTTCCAACTAATCTAAGGCTCGAACCACAAGGTTGATGCACAGTCACATCCCTGCATTTTGTTGCCTGTCTGTAACACACAAAGTTTCACTGTGAAATAATTTCTAAAACAGACTAAGGAAGCGTGAGGCTACATGTGCTGTCACATTTATTACACTGAGGCCAGACGTACTAGATATGATCTAGGGTAAAGTGGAACAAGAACTGTATTCTTAGGATTTATATTAGACAAAGGTCCAGCTCACTTCAAAATTAAAAAAAAAAGTTAACATAAAATTCATGTCCTTGGTGTTCCCTGGTGGTCCTGAGGGTAAAGAGTCTGCCTAGCAGTGCAAGGGGTACCTGTTCGATCCCTGGCCTGGGAAGATCCCACATGCCGTGGAGCGGCTGGACCAGTGTGTCCAATTATGAGCCAGTGCTGTGGAGCACATGCGCCCAGAGCCAGTGCTCTGCAACGAGATAGGCCTCTGCAATGGAAGGCCCATACAGGCAGAAGAATAAAGATGAATGAGAAATAAATAAATAAATAAAATCAATAACAAGAGGCCAATTTTTTTTTTAATTCATATACCTTAAATTCCCCCTTTTAAGACAAAAAATTTGGTAGCTTCTTAAATATTTAAAGTTCTGCACTATTACCACTATCTAATTCTAATGCATTTCATCCCCCTCAAAAGAAACCCCATGCCCACCAGCAGTTACTCTTCCTCTCCCTCAGCGCCTGGAAACCAATAATTTGCTTTCTGTCTCTACAGATTTGCCTTTTTTGAACATTTCGCCCAAATGGAATCACAATATATGGCCTTTGGTATCTGGTTTATTTTACTTAGCTTAATGTTTTCAACGTTTGTCCGTGTTACTGTAGGAATATCTACACTGTGTTGCTTTTTACAGCTAAATTTCATTGCATGGATAAATATACTATATGTTGTTTATCTGTTCATCAACTGATGGACATGAGATTTGTTTCCACTCTTGGCCATGTGAACAGTGCTGCTATGAGTATTCAAGTACAAGCATTTGTTTGAGTATCTGTTTTCAGTTCTTTTGAGAATACCTAGAAGTAGTATGGCAATTTTTTGTTTAACTCTTTGAGGAACTGCTAAACTGTTTTCCATAGCAGCTATACCATTTCACATTTGTGCTAGCAATGTATGGAGGTTCCTAGTTCTCCACATTCTTGCCAGAAATTGTCTGTTTTTTTGATTATATCTCTTCTAGTTGGTAGAAAGCAATATCTCTTTGTGGTCCTTATTTTCATCTCCCTGATGATTAACCCTATTGAGCATCTTTTCATGTGTTTATTGGTCCTTTGTACATCTTCAGGGAGATGTCTATCCAAATCTTTTGCCCACTTCATTTTTTTTTTTAAAGATTTATTTATTTATTTATTTTGGGCGGGGGTCAGGTTGGAGAGGGAGGGGAGCGGGTGGGCCACTTCTATTGGTCTTTCATTTCCCTATTTTCATCCATCTTTGTTCTTTGGCTCCTGTGGGCCTCCCATCACAGTGGCCTCTGTCGTTGCAGAGCGCTGGCTCTGGGTGCATGCGCTCCAGAGCTCTGGCTCAGTAATTGGACACATCAGTCTGGCAACTCCGCGGCACGTGGGATCTTCCCAGGCCAGGGCTCGAACTGGCGCCCCTTGCACTGCAAGGCGATGTCCTTACCCACTGGACCACCGGGGGAAGCCCTTTTGCCCACTTCTGACTTGGGTCACTTGCCTTTTTATTGTTATGATTTCATTTTGTGAGTTTGTCAAAAGCTGGGTGACACATCATCAATATTTAAGAATAAAGGAGGGGCTTCCCAGTGCTCTGCAATGAGAGAGACCATTGCAATGGGAGGCCCACACAGGCCAAAGAACAAAGATGTATGAAAACAAATAAATAAATGAAAGACCAATGAAAGTGGCCAAAATTAAAAAAAAAAAAAAAAAGAATAAAGGAGGACTTCCCAGGTGGTCCAATGGTTAAGAATTTGCCTGCCAGTATAGGAGATGTAGGTTCAATCCCTGGTCCACGAACATGCCTCCAGCAAGCCTGTACACCACTACTGCGCTTGCCTGCTGCAACAAGAACAAGCCCTCGCCACCCCAACACACAATTAGAGAGAGCCCTTACACAGTGAAGAAGATCTTGTGCAGCAAAAACCAACCAAAGGGAAAATAAAATACAATAAAGGAAACTATTATCAGATTTCAACAGGGGAAAAATCCAAATTTTCTTTCATCATGGAAACAAGTATACTTCCTAGATTTTCTTTTTAAATATACAGTAAAATGACTCAACTTTTAAAATTATTATATAAGTAAAAACATTTAGATAGTACAATTTTACTTGTAACATGAATTAATAATATATGTCTTATAGGGTTCTTGTAAGAACAAAATGGAATATAAAGGAAATCATCCACTGTGTTACTTTTGGTGTCCAGCTTGTTGTATTTAGTTCACCACTATATTCCTGGAGCTTCATACAGTGTATGGTATATAATTAGCACTCAATAAAAAAGTGAATTTGTAAGTACCCTATTGAGTTCCACAAGCACATCAGTAAATACGTTTGTCCCCTTCTTCTCAAAGAGACTTGAAGGAAGTAAGAATAACTACACTAGCAGTCCCCCTTGAGCTATCAAGATTATAGTACTCTATGAGTTGAGTCACTTGTCATCTAAATACTGTGAGATTTACGGAGTGCTTTAAAGGACGTGTATGCTAGACCTCCACTTGTCTTCAAATATGTTGGAGAATGTTTGAGTTTGGAAAATGACACTGAGTCACTTGTCAGCTAATTTTATGACTTGAAATTCTGAGTGTTGGTGATTAGACCCTACAGTGAGGAGGTACTCATCATTGGTGGTGGTGTTGCCAAAATCCTGGCCTCTGTTCTCTTGTGTCAAATAGAAACACAGAGACAGAGCTTTGGGTGAAGTAGAAAAGAATAGCTTTTATTGCTTTGCCAGGCAAAGGGGGCCAAAGTGGACTAAAGCCCTGGAGACCATGTGACCCACCCTGGTGGGGTTAGTGAGGAATTTTATAATGTTCAAGAGCAGGGCGTGATCTGCTCGTGGACACTTCTTGGATTGGTTGGCATCATGGTGAAATTTCAAGCATCATCAACCTCTGATTTCAGCCAGTTGAGGATCTGTGCTCTTGTGGTCAGCAGTTTTCATCTTCCCATAAAAACAATTTAGGAATGTGTGCCAGGCCTTTATCTATATCTTTCAGGAAACTGGGAGTTTGGGGATTCTGTTATATAGCAATATTATAGTCTAAATTGTTACCAGTTCCTTAGCGGGACAGCTATTCTTTGTTTCTATATTTTCACAGTTCCCAATCATTAACTCTTGAGTCAGCATTTTACTTCAAAAGATAAGGGCAGTTTGTGCACAGTTTCAGTGGCAGTGGTTTAGTTGCTAAGTTGTGTCCAACTCTTGTGACCCCATGAACTGTAGCCTGCAAGGCCACTCTGTCCATGGCATTTACCAGACAAGAATACTAGAGTGGGTAGCCATTTCTTTCTCTGGGATCTTCCCTCCCCAGGAACTGAACCTGCGTCTCCTGCATTGCAGGGGGGTTCTTGACTGCTGAGCCACCAGGAATTCCCTTGTCCCCATAATGACAGCACCTTCAATGGACAGTGGGAAAGCTAGCATGCCAGACAGCTCAAGATCCCAAGGTAGCTTGAAGAGAGGATGCTGTTTGTTTTCTGGAAGTGGCTGCAGGACTAGTGCCATAATTTATATTTTATGATAGATATTTTGATGAGAACTTAAATTTCAGGAACTTGTCTCACTATCCCCACCCGCATATAACTAGTTTTATTATCCAGAAATATTAAGAGACTAGTATATCAATTAGGAAAATTTATTCGCCCCTTTAATACTATTGATGTCAATGCACATAGAGCAATGCAACTAAAAATAATCTTTTTTTACACATTTTTATATACAGTATGTGATGCTGGACCTGAGAAAGAAATCTACTTATTGCAAATTGGAAATAGTCTCTGTGATATAAAATTGCCTGTTAAGAACATAGCAATTACACAGTTTAAGACTATACAGTTTAAATTAATACAACCTGAATAGCTGAAAGTAAAAAGCAAAAGCATCAGTTTTTCCTTCTTAAAATATAAAAAATCAATATTTTAATTTTATAAAAGTACTCTGATAATGAACAAATTTCATGTTACACTTTTTAAAACATCTGAGTTTTATTTTTAAAAAGTGTTTAACATTGCTGAGTACTCATAATAATAATCTTTGAAACAAAAGGAAACTTAGCCTCAAAAAGGTGCTAGACCTAAGGACAGCATTGTGAATCTACAAATCTCTTTTAGTCCCAAGCCTAAACTGTAGTTAATTTCCTTTCTTTGGGACACACCAGGCAGAAATGAAAGACCAAGTTACTGTGGTAAATTTGATGAGCTCTCCCTAAGACCAATGATTTGGAAAACATCTTCCTGAGGCTTAAAATCTGCTAATTCTATTCTTTTTTAAGACAATTCTTACCTTTCTGGGTCTGAATGGCAGGCCACTCTGTCCATCTGTCCATGGCATTTACCAGACAAGAATACTAGAGTGGGTAGCCATTTCTTTCTCTGGGATCTTCCCTCCCCAGGAACTGAACCTGCGTCTCCTGCATTGCAGGGGGGTTCTTGACTGCTGAGCCACCAGGAATTCCCTTGTCCCCATAATGACAGCACCTTCAATGGACAGTGGGAAAGCTAGCATGCCAGACAGCTCAAGATCCCAAGGTAGCTTGAAGAGAGGATGCTGTTTGTTTTCTGGAAGTGGCTGCAGGACTAGTGCCATAATTTATATTTTATGATAGATATTTTGATGAGAACTTAAATTTCAGGAACTTGTCTCACTATCCCCCACCCGCATATAACTAGTTTTATTATCCAGAAATATTAAGAGACTAGTATATCAATTAGGAAAATTTATTCGCCCCTTTAATACTATTGATGTCAATGCACATAGAGCAATGCAACTAAAAATAATCTTTTTTTACACATTTTTATATACAGTATGTGATGCTGGACCTGAGAAAGAAATCTACTTATTGCAAATTGGAAATAGTCTCTGTGATATAAAATTGCCTGTTAAGAACATAGCAATTACACAGTTTAAGACTATACAGTTTAAATTAATACAACCTGAATAGCTGAAAGTAAAAAGCAAAAGCATCAGTTTTTCCTTCTTAAAATATAAAAAATCAATATTTTAATTTTATAAAAGTACTCTGATAATGAACAAATTTCATGTTACACTTTTAAAACATCTGAGTTTTATTTTTATAAAGTGTTTAACATTGCTCAGTACTCATAATAATAATCTTTGAAACAAAAGGAAACTTAGCCTCAAAAAGGTGCTAGACCTAAGGACAGCATTGTGAATCTACAAATCTCTTTTAGTCCCAAGCCTAAACTGTAGTTAATTTCCTTTCTTTGGGACACACCAGGCAGAAATGAAAGACCAAGTTACTGTGGTAAATTTGATGAGCTCTCCCTAAGACCAATGATTTGGAAAACATCTTCCTGAGGCTTAAAATCTGCTAATTCTATTCTTTTTTAAGACAATTCTTACCTTACTGGGTCTGAAAGGCAGGCCGAACTTCCTTTTAACCTCTGGTATTTCCTAGCAGTTTCTGCTTTTGGTATGATCACCTGGTGGTGTCCTTTTGCCAGCTGTGTGTCTTCATGGGGATTTTTGTCTGTCTTAAAGAATATTAAAAAAAAAAAAAAAGACTCACTAGTTACAAATAGGTGATCCTATGTAAGGCAGAATTTGACAAAAGCTATTGGAAACAGAATGTACTTTGTAGAATAAATGGTAGCATATCCAACAATATGAAAAATCATTACCTAGTGATCAAATGTTCAGAAATTGAAGCGACAAAAGATACTTATGTGGCTTTGGCAAACACTCTTTTATTCCAAAACAGCAGAGGGATTTTGTCTATTGATCCCGCAGGCAGTGAGAGGGCAGAGGACAGCCATGGAAACGTCGTCCTGGGACAGCTGGGTGCTGTGAGGAGTGGCAGTGCGGCCACACACGTGGGCGGAAGCAGCCTGTTGTTTTAACAGGACCAGTCATGTCCTCAGCTCTCTCAGCAGCTAGTTCTAAATTCAATTTTGCTTCTTGGGTATGTGTTTGTTTCACTTGGGAAATTCTAAACAAGGTCAGCCAAGGAATCCATGGCATTGGCATGTTTAGACACAATGAGGAATGAATAAAAGAGTCCCCAGGATTTAGGCAAATAAATCAATGCATCTGCTTTATTCCTCAAGTCTTCATTGTTTTTAAAAGCCTGTTCTGGATTTTATATCACAAATTACTGTGTTCCCCTGAAGTTGTATGTGAAGGCTACCTATATAGGAATAAGGGCATGTTTTCAAATATATGAGATGAAAACTTACCTCTTGAAAGATATTTCTTTAGTAAATAAGAGCTTTTCTCTCTTGTAAATAGTTAGATAGATAGATAGTTAAGAATCTGGAAAGTTTTTCTAAAGACATAATTCTTCAAAGTCACAGCATCCTGCAATGCTTATTATACTTACAAGAGGCAGAAGTGTAAATTGTTGAAATAATTTGTACAAATAATCTAAAAAAATTAAAAACTGAGTTATACTGTATGCTGAATTGCTAACATAAATTCTAAATAAATTTTGCTGCTGTTTGTTCAAATAAAAGAATATAGAGGGCTTTCCTGGTGGCTAAGTGGTAAAGAATCTGTCAGCTAATGCTCAAGACATGGGTTTGATCCCTGATCCAGTAGCAGCCCGCATACTGCAGGGCAACTAAGCACATGTGCTACCACTAGAGAACCCACATGCCACCACTAGAGAGTAGCCCCATGTTCTCTGCAACTAGAGAAAAGCCCGAGCACCAGCGAACACCCAGCATAGGCAAAAATAGAATAAATAAATAAAATTGTTAAAAAAGAAAAGAATATTGTTTCGAAAGTGATCACAACTATAGTTCAAATTTCTAATAATTTTCTCGGCAGTACTGTTTCATTTCTTACCTGGAAATAAAAGCATGTGTAATTGTGTTGATAGTGTATATTTTGATTATATAGTCTACATTTTCATAAATTAAAAAAGAATTAAGAGATAGGAGATATCGAGTCAAAGTAAGAAAAGATACAAAAAATTTCATTTTTTTAATATAAAAAGAAGATAACAGGACCAGTCATGTCCTCAGCTCTCTCAGCAGCTAGTTCTAAATTCAATTTTGCTTCTTGGGTATGTGTTTGTTTCACTTGGGAAATTCTAAACAAGGTCAGCCAAGGAATCCATGGCATTGGCATGTTTAGACACAATGAGGAATGAATAAAAGAGTCCCCAGGATTTAGGCAAATAAATCAATGCATCTGCTTTATTCCTCAAGTCTTCATTGTTTTTAAAAGCCTGTTCTGGATTTTATATCACAAATTACTGTGTTCCCCTGAAGTTGTATGTGAAGGCTACCTATATAGGAATAAGGGCATGTTTTCAAATATATGAGATGAAAACTTACCTCTTGAAAGATATTTCTTTAGTAAATAAGAGCTTTTCTCTCTTGTAAATAGTTAGATAGATAGATAGTTAAGAATCTGGAAAGTTTTTCTAAAGACATAATTCTTCAAAGTCACAGCATCCTGCAATGCTTATTATACTTACAAGAGGCAGAAGTGTAAATTGTTGAAATAATTTGTACAAATAATCTAAAAAATTCAAAACTGAGTTATACTGTATGCTGAATTGCTAACATAAATTCTAAATAAATTTTGCTGCTGTTTGTTCAAATAAAAGAATATAGAGGGCTTTCCTGGTGGCTAAGTGGTAAAGAATCTGTCAGCTAATGCTCAAGACATGGGTTTGATCCCTGATCCAGTAGCAGCCCGCATACTGCAGGGCAACTAAGCACATGTGCTACCACTAGAGAACCCACATGCCACCACTAGAGAGTAGCCCCATGTTCTCTGCAACTAGAGAAAAGCCCGAGCACCAGCGAACACCCAGCATAGGCAAAAATAGAATAAATAAATAAAATTGTTAAAAAAGAAAAGAATATTGTTTCGAAAGTGATCACAACTATAGTTCAAATTTCTAATAATTTTCTCGGCAGTACTGTTTCATTTCTTACCTGGAAATAAAAGCATGTGTAATTGTGTTGATAGTGTATATTTTGATTATATAGTCTACATTTTCATAAATTAAAAAAGAATTAAGAGATAGGAGATTAGTCGGGAGTCAAAGTAAGAAAAGATACATTAATATATAAGATCCTTCTTATACTTTTAATTTCTTGATTTAGTGATAAGGTAAAGAAATCATAATCTCATAGAGGTAAAGATGTATTATGATCTTGAGGCTGATTTTGACAGCAAAGTAGTATTTATCTCTTTATCAAGTAAACCAAAGCAGTGGGGTTTATTTAATTGCTTAACTCAGTGTTAAAATTCTGAACTTCCAGATAACCATCTCTACTAACTAGTTACTTTGCTTCAGTTAGAGTATCATTTGTAGGCACATTAATAGTGAAAAATTACCCTATATTCATTTTCCTAGGGATATATCAAATTAGGCTAATTAGATAACATCCTTACAATACTACAAAATTTATCAAAATTATGGTCATGGACTTTCATTCCTGTGGAGCAAGTATAAGCAATTTTTAAAAATGATTAATTGAAATTAATACTCCTGAGGGAAAGCTGAAAATAAGTACATAACTATGCATATGCAAAGAAAAAATTTCATATTCAATAATTCCAATAAAACTAAATTATACTTTTGACATCATAGACAAGCATACATTGAAACATTATTGTCAATAACCGATAGCATCATGTTGTTATTGACAATTGTTAATAATAGCAAGATAAGCATTTCGATAGATACAAAATATCACGGAAAATATCACAGAATGCAAAGTAACATTTTGCAGTTCTAATATTTATCAAAGTGATTTCTCATTTATTATACTAAATATTTTACTCCCAATTTTTAAATAATGAATTTAATACCCTATACATATACACATAATTACAAGGTTTTTTCCACTAAAGAAAAACCAACTAAATATCCGCAAACATGTTTATCAGTTTTTTTTTAACGTGAATTGTTTTCCAGATGTTGCTCCTTTGATTAACTTCTGTCTGTCTCTATTTTCCCTTGTTTTATCCTCTGAAAAAAATTCTACCACAGGAAAATCTTTATCTTCATGATCAGTTCTTTCATGTTTTATTTCCTTCTACAATTGAAAAGGACCATTTAATGGCTTCTTTGGTAGCTATGGCATATTCTTCCTTGAATTATAACAGATCATATTGTTTTGCAGGCTATTTTCTCTGTTTTCCTAATTTGGACCTTTCATTCAGAATATGCTGGGAAAGAATGAGGGCAGGAGAAGGGGGCGACAGAGGATAAGATGGTTGTGTGGCATCACTAACTCATTGGACCTGAATTTGAGCAAACTCTGGGAGATAGTAAGGACAAGGAGGCCTGGCATGCTGCAGTCCTGGGAGAAATAGTAGCATGGGGTTTATTTAATTGCTTAACTCAGTGTTAAAATTCTGAACTTCCAGATAACCACCTCTACTAACTAGTTACTTTGCTTCAGTTAGAGTATCATTTGTCGGCACATTAATAGTGAAAAATTACCCTATATTCATTTTCCTAGGGATATATCAAATTAGGCTAATTAGATAACATCCTTACAATACTACAAAATTTATCAAAATTATGGTCATGGACTTTCATTCCTGTGGAGCAAGTATAAGCAATTTTTAAAAATGATTAATTGAAATTAATACTCCTGAGGGAAAGCTGAAAATAAGTACATAATTATGCATATGCAAAGAAAAAATTTCATATTCAATAATTCCAATAAAACTAAATTATACTTTTGACATCATAGACAAGCATACATTGAAACATTATTGTCAATAACCGATAGCATCATGTTGTTATTGACAATTGTTAATAATAGCAAGATAAGCATTTCGATAGATACAAAATATCACGGAAAATATCACAGAATGCAAAGTAACATTTTGCAGTTCTAATATTTATCAAAGTGATTTCTCATTTATTATACTAAATATTTTACTCCCAATTTTTAAATAATGAATTTAATACCCTATACATATACACATAATTACAAGGTTTTTTCCACTAAAGAAAAACCAACTAAATATCCGCAAACATGTTTATCAGTTTTTTTTTAACGTGAATTGTTTTCCAGATGTTGCTCCTTTGATTAACTTCTGTCTGTCTCTATTTTCCCTTGTTTTATCCTCTGAAAAAAATTCTACCACAGGAAAATCTTTATCTTCATGATCAGTTCTTTCATGTTTTATTTCCTTCTACAATTGAAAAGGACCATTTAATGGCTTCTTTGGTAGCTATGGCATATTCTTCCTTGAATTATAACAGATCATATTGTTTTGCAGGCTATTTTCTCTGTTTTCCTAATTTGGACCTTTCATTCAGAATATGCTGGGAAAGAATGAGGGCAGGAGAAGGGGGCGACAGAGGATAAGATGGTTGTGTGGCATCACTAACTCATTGGACCTGAATTTGAGCAAACTCTGGGAGATAGTAAAGGACAAGGAGGCCTGGCATGCTGCAGTCCGTGGGGTCTCAAAGAATCCGACAAAATTTAGCGACTGAACAACAACTCAAACATAAGATTCAGTAAAAAATCAAATTTAAAATCAATTGTGTTTGAGACTTCCTTGGTGGTCCAGTGGTTAAGAATTCACCTTCCTATGCAGGTTTAATCCCGGGTTGGGCAACTAAGACCTCACATGCCTTGGCACAACTAAGCCCCACCCAATTAGAAGTCCATGTGCTGCAACAAAAATCCCATGTGCCACAACTAAGATGTGACAGAGTTGAATAAATACATAAATATTTTTAAAAAATCAGTTGTGTTTGCTGTATGATTGAGGCTGTATCTATTTTTTTTCTTTTTTTGAGGTTGTATCTATTTGCTCTGATTTCTTTTAGAACACCAGAAACACTATATTCTATATTTTCATGTTTTTATTACAACTACTCATTGATAGAAACAGCTATAAATGCATAATGCTATGTACTTAATAAGTATCTATTGTTAGCATAGAAATTTCCTTAAGATACTATCTGCTGAGCTGTCATTAAAATGAGTCACCACTCTACATGAAACCAGATTTACCAAGATGATTACTTGTCTTATTTTTTGCTTCTTCATTTAAGTTTTCCTCTGCCCAAGCTAACATCTTATTTATTTTTGTCATGTTTGATTGAGACAGTTGTATAAATCACTTCTAAAATTACTGTTTTATAGAATCTTGGAACAACTGTGTTGAGTCTGTGGACTGGTATGATTGTACAAGTTAGAAGAACTTATACTTTCATCAGGACTATAATACTTGTTTAAGATTTGTGATTCTGTATATGTTCCATTTTTAGCTGTACTCAGAAAACAAATTATTTACTATTTTATTTTTGATGTCATCTTGTGTAGGAAAAATTGAAAAGGACCATTTAATGGCTTCTTTGGTAGCTATGGCATATTCTTCCTTGAATTATAACAGATCATATTGTTTTGCAGGCTATTTTCTCTGTTTTCCTAATTTGGACCTTTCATTCAGAATATGCTGGGAAAGAATGAGGGCAGGAGAAGGGGGCGACAGAGGATAAGATGGTTGTGTGGCATCACTAACTCATTGGACCTGAATTTGAGCAAACTCTGGGAGATAGTAAAGGACAAGGAGGCCTGGCATGCTGCAGTCCGTGGGGTCTCAAAGAATCCGACAAAATTTAGCGACTGAACAACAACTCAAACATAAGATTCAGTAAAAAATCAAATTTAAAATCAATTGTGTTTGAGACTTCCTTGGTGGTCCAGTGGTTAAGAATTCACCTTCCTATGCAGGTTTAATCCCGGGTTGGGCAACTAAGACCTCACATGCCTTGGCACAACTAAGCCCCACCCAATTAGAAGTCCATGTGCTGCAACAAAAATCCCATGTGCCACAACTAAGATGTGACAGAGTTGAATAAATACATAAATATTTTTAAAAAATCAGTTGTGTTTGCTGTATGATTGAGGCTGTATCTATTTTTTTTCTTTTTTTGAGGTTGTATCTATTTGCTCTGATTTCTTTTAGAACACCAGAAACACTATATTCTATATTTTCATGTTTTTATTACAACTACTCATTGATAGAAACAGCTATAAATGCATAATGCTATGTACTTAATAAGTATCTATTGTTAGCATAGAAATTTCCTTAAGATACTATCTGCTGAGCTGTCATTAAAATGAGTCACCACTCTACATGAAACCAGATTTACCAAGATGATTACTTGTCTTATTTTTTGCTTCTTCATTTAAGTTTTCCTCTGCCCAAGCTAACATCTTATTTATTTTTGTCATGTTTGATTGAGACAGTTGTATAAATCACTTCTCGAAAATTACTGTTTTATAGAATCTTGGAACAACTGTGTTGAGTCTGTGGACTGGTATGATTGTACAAGTTAGAAGAACTTATACTTTCATCAGGACTATAATACTTGTTTAAGATTTGTGATTCTGTATATGTTCCATTTTTAGCTGTACTCAGAAAACAAATTATTTACTATTTTATTTTTGATGTCATCTTGTGTAGGAATTATCCAACCGTGACTTTCCATGGAAATTACCTGTGGCAAATGTTGACTTGTATCTGGCCAAGCATTTTGCCTCTGCCACTACCATCAGTGCCTCTTGCATGTCTCTTGATGACTGTCCGAGTCCATACTGAGAAATTGTGTGATTGACCAGGAAAAAACAATCGCAGTGGCATTTTGGCCTGCTTTATCTTTTTAAATTGGACTCTGAGTGACTTGCTAAAACATATGTGAATTATTAGATCTACTATGAAATACACATGTTCTTGGACCTTTCACACTGTCTTTTCTTAACAAGTTGTGGGAATAGGCTCTAAGGGTAAATTTTAAGAGGTGGTTCATTGTTGCAAGAATAGTCGTCACAGGGGCTTTCCTGGTGGCTCCGTGGTAAGGAATCCGCCTGACAATGTGGGAGACAGGGGTTCAGGTTTGATCCTTGATCTGGGAAGATCCCACGGGCCTCGGAGCAACGAAGTCCGTGGACTTCAGCTACGGAAGCTCACACGGCCTTTGCTCAGCAACAAGAGACGCCACCATGATAAGAAGCCAAAGCACTGTACCTCTAGAGGGGTCCCCGCTCACCACAACTAGAGAAAAACCTGTGCAGCAGCGAAGACCCAGCACAGTCAAAAATAAAGAAAAAAAAAAGTTTGTGCCCCCTCTTTCAAAAAAAAAAAAAAGAGTAGTCATCACAGGAGTATAAACTGTCTTTATATGTTACAGTCACAGATGATATTTAAATTTAATCCAGTACTATTTCCATCTTGTTCAAATGAGGAAATCTGTGGGAATTCTTCTGACTGTTTCCACCTGCTACAGGGTAATAGCTGCTTAGACCAAACACTGGGAGGTGCCGCATGTCATCTAAGCAAACAACAGTATGTTTGTTTGCCTTTCTACTCCCAAGGGTATTTGAAGGTTGATTTTTGAAAAGAGTGTTTTGTGAACAAAGAAACAGCTACATTCTTGTGTGGAAATGGGCAGATACTTGACCCAAAGGAGGATCTTCCAACCCCATAACTACAAATAGGAAAGAAAGCCTAACAATGACGGGCCAGTTATCATTTGTGTCTGCCTTTTCAGTGTGTTGAGGGCTTTACCCACCCCTCAACATTTCTCACTCAGGGAGTGCCTATCTTAGAGACCTATGCTTAGGATCACTCTGGAGCTTTCAACAGTACTCAGTGCTCCTGGACTACAGTTGACACAGGAGAAAATCCAAAATAAATGGTGAAAGAAATGTTTCATTCTTTCCAGAAATTGCAATCTATAGGGGTTTGAAATGTGCATAGTTCTCAATATTGCTTCTGCACTGATAAATGACAATATAATTGCAATTAAATCATTTAATGGGTGGTGTGCTGGAATTTCTCATGTCCTCACTGCATGGTGAAGGTCTAGGGAAATCATGCAACCGGCTTTTATTTCCTTTTCTATAAAATGGAAAGCATAATGGGCAATTCTTTCTTATGTAATAGGATGTTTTATACACATTTAAGAAATGTTCACTGGAGAAATGAATGCTATGGGCAGACAGTTCTTAAATCCATAAATATCTTATTATGCTTGACATCCATAATATTAGATGAAAGAAAATGCTTTTTCTTTTTACTTCTTATTGAAGAAAACAAGGATATTTTAGAAGTTGATATACCATGACAACTGGTAGAAGACACTCAAAAGAGTGGTCCGTGATGATTAGTACTACAGTAAACAGTAAATGGGTAATTGAAAGAGTAATTAGTTTGGGTTGTCAAAGTGTTATATGGGAGATATCAGTGCTAATATTAGAAGCATGGGGCTAATTCTATATGCCTCCAGGGAAAGGAGACAGCACTTGTGCTTGGTTATTGAAGAAGAAATTCTTTTCAACAGTTGTGTCATGCTTCATTTTATAATTCATTAAAAAAAAAAAAAAAAAAAGCTCAGCTTAAAATTGGTGAAGCCTGAAGAATAAAATCTCCATATAAATAAGCATTCGAATATGTACAGAAACAAGGACTTTCCTTGACCAGAGTCCTTCTTTCTGTCTTTTTTCTGTGGAGAGGTTTCCAGAGGTCCAGAGGAGGAGACGTGGCCAAGATTCAGCTGGACACAGGTGCAGTCAGCCTTCCACAGAGAAGGAACAATGTCCGGAGTTAGCTGGCACTGGTTTGTAGTACCCCATAGGGACTGCCAGTCCTTTGGCGGCTTTTGTCTGTTCTTTCTGTTCGGCTTGACTCAGTTTGAGTCAAAGAATCAGCAACTAAAGCTGGAGCCTACCTTTCTGCAGAGAGAGTAACGTTTGATGCTTCTGGACGTTTTGCAACACGTAACTCCTACCCTGAGCTCCTGCTGCCTTACAAGCCTTCTCACATGAAAGTACAAGGCTCTAAAATGGTACCTTCCACATGCTGTTCTCTTATTTAGGAAGCAAGCAGACAGTGTTTTCTGACAGCTGGCTGTCCATCTGGTGTTTGATGTGTGGCAGAAAAGCACGGTGGGGTGATAGGGAGATGGGTTCTCTAGACAACGCGGTGTTCCTGAGATATAAATTTTTTTTGGAAGCATAATGGGCAATTCTTTCTTATGTAATAGGATGTTTTATACACATTTAAGAAATGTTCACTGGAGAAATGAATGCTATGGGCAGACAGTTCTTAAATCCATAAATATCTTATTATGCTTGACATCCATAATATTAGATGAAAGAAAATGCTTTTTCTTTTTACTTCTTATTGAAGAAAACAAGGATATTTTAGAAGTTGATATACCATGACAACTGGTAGAAGACACTCAAAAGAGTGGTCCGTGATGATTAGTACTACAGTAAACAGTAAATGGGTAATTGAAAGAGTAATTAGTTTGGGTTGTCAAAGTGTTATATGGGAGATATCAGTGCTAATATTAGAAGCATGGGGCTAATTCTATATGCCTCCAGGGAAAGGAGACAGCACTTGTGCTTGGTTATTGAAGAAGAAATTCTTTTCAACAGTTGTGTCATGCTTCATTTTATAATTCATTAAAAAAAAAAAAAAAAAAAGCTCAGCTTAAAATTGGTGAAGCCTGAAGAATAAAATCTCCATATAAATAAGCATTCGAATATGTACAGAAACAAGGACTTTCCTTGACCAGAGTCCTTCTTTCTGTCTTTTTTCTGTGGAGAGGTTTCCAGAGGTCCAGAGGAGGAGACGTGGCCAAGATTCAGCTGGACACAGGTGCAGTCAGCCTTCCACAGAGAAGGAACAATGTCCGGAGTTAGCTGGCACTGGTTTGTAGTACCCCATAGGGACTGCCAGTCCTTTGGCGGCTTTTGTCTGTTCTTTCTGTTCGGCTTGACTCAGTTTGAGTCAAAGAATCAGCAACTAAAGCTGGAGCCTACCTTTCTGCAGAGAGAGTAACGTTTGATGCTTCTGGACGTTTTGCAACACGTAACTCCTACCCTGAGCTCCTGCTGCCTTACAAGCCTTCTCACATGAAAGTACAAGGCTCTAAAATGGTACCTTCCACATGCTGTTCTCTTATTTAGGAAGCAAGCAGACAGTGTTTTCTGACAGCTGGCTGTCCATCTGGTGTTTGATGTGTGGCAGAAAAGCACGGTGGGGTGATAGGGAGATGGTGTTTCTCTAGGTGACAACGCGGTGTTCCTGAGAGCAGGTTCCTCTGGGCTCCCTGCCCTTCGGCCCTGCACACTGCCTCTCCCCACAGGACCCTAGGCTATCTTCTCAGCGCAGTGCCGCAAAGCTCTTTCTCTGTGTTTACCTGGTTTTTCATTGATTTGCAGTTTCTTCATGACAACAAACATTTCAACCACTTTATGATGGTGCTGTCAGCATGAATGCATTGGTAAAGGTTTTTAACAATTCCATTCTTTTTCAATGTTTATTTGTGCCTGAAGTTCTCTTTCATTTTTAAATTTGTGAGCATTTTCTGGTCTTCCTACTATATTTACATTAGACAAAAAGCTATCACTTTGTAAATTGTGTCAAGCCAAAGACAATTTTTTTAAGAATTTTTATAATCTTCTATTTACTACATTTAAAATTTATAAGTAGTTCAGATATCTACATACACATTGTGATATTACACATGTATACACATTACACAGTTTAAGAATTGTTCAGAGAGATATCTTCTGAAACAATAACGTTCTAAAAAATTGTACTTAGTGTCTACAAAATATTTTGCCTACGGACTAAGTGAATAAAATACTGCCATGTTCTTGTACCTCTCAGCAACCTTTCTCAGAGCCACCAGCAGACTTTCCTTTATGTCTTATTTTTTAAATCATTTTTTATTCTTCTGTTTTTTTGGTCATACTGTACAGCATGCAGGATCTTAGTTTCCTGAACAGGGATTGAACCTGTGTCAGGCCGTGGAAACATGGAGTCTTAACCACTAGATCGCCAGGGAAGTCCCAGGCTTCTCCTCATGTCTCATTGGCCAAAAGAGCAATACTTGCCTATGGCTAGGCCAATCCTGACAAAAGAGTGGTGTTGAAAGGGTTTTACCTCAATTTGAGACTTAAACCCAGGGCCCAGACCTAATCGAACCCCGCTTGGGACTTGAACCCATGTGACTGGGGCTTGAACCTAGCCAAAACCTGGTTTGGGACTCAAACCTACGTGGCTAAGGCTTAACCCCAGCTAAAACCCTGCTTGGGACTTGAATCCAGGTAGTCAGGACTCAATCCCGACCAAAACCCTGTCTGGGACTAGATCCCACACCACCGGCACTTGATCCAGCACTCACCCAACGTCTGGACCCACAGAGACTCAGGTTCTTCGTGGCTCAACGCAGAAGGAATTCAGCAAGAGGCAGAGTGATAGGCAAGAACAGGATTTATTAGGATAGGGTACTTGTAAGAGGTGCAAGCGAGCAGGCAGGAAAGCTCTGCTCTGCTCTCCTTCAAGTGCGTGGGCAGCAATATATATAGGATGGTAGAAGACCACCCCCCTCAAGTAGACGCAGATGCAGGACATATATCATTGGTTGCTTCTTCACCAGCTCCTCCTTCATCAGCTGTTTATACCCAGCCGAACCTGCTTTACTGAACAAGGAGTAGCTCTCCTGAGTTATCATCCACTCACTGCCCTCCCAACCTTTCTCAGGTGTCTCCTTTCTACCTACCATCCCCTACTAGGACTCTACAACCACCTACCTATTCTACTCTGTCCCTATCAGTGTTATAATCAACTTGTATCAGTCAAGACTCACCATCTAGGCTGTGGAGTGGGTGCTATGCCCTCTGGAAGGACACGGCTTCCAGGAAGAGGACAGACACCTGAGAGAAGTCAGAATTCATAGGAAGGAAAAAGGGGTATGGGAAAAGGCGCACCCAGAGTAAACTTGGTAACAAAGTTGTCTGTTTATCCTCTGCATGGAGGGTAACAGTATCCATGTCGTTGATTACATTTTAAGTGCAATTGAAATGTTTCTCTGTGATGATTCTTTTTTTTTTTTTTAAAGATTTATTTATTTATTATTTATTTTGGGCGGGGGTCAGGTCGGGGAGGGAGGGGAGTGGGCGGGCCACTTCCATTGGTCTTCCATTTCTCTATTTTCATCCGTCTTTGTTCTTTGGCCCGTGTGGGCCTCCCATCGCGGTGGCGTCTGTCGCTGCAGAGCTGTGGGCCTCCCATCGTGGTGGCGGCTGTTGTCGCAGAGTGCTGGCTCTGGGCGCATGCGCTCCAGAGCTCCAGCTCGGCAATTGGACACATCGGTCCAGCCGCTCTGCAGCACGTGGGATCTTCCCAGGCCAGGGATCGAACTGGCGCCCCTTGCACTGCAAGGCGGTGTCCTTACCCACTGGACCACCAGGGGAAGCCCTCTGTGATGATTCTTGTTACACACTCTTTTCAACCAAAATCAATAATGAATTTATTGTGTTTGTGTGGTGGGAGTTGAACGAAGATGAAACAAAGTCCAATTAACTCAGTTACTGGTAGTAGCTCCCCAAGTATGCCTTCTCTCCTCTACCAGAGGGCTCATTTGAATTGTCCGAAAAATATTTTCGAAGTATAATCAATAACTCTGCTCTGCTCTCCTTCAAGTGCGTGGGCAGCAATATATATAGGATGGTAGAAGACCACCCCCCTCAAGTAGACGCAGATGCAGGACATATATCATTGGTTGCTTCTTCACCAGCTCCTCCTTCATCAGCTGTTTATACCCAGCCGAACCTGCTTTACTGAACAAGGAGTAGCTCTCCTGAGTTATCATCCACTCACTGCCCTCCCAACCTTTCTCAGGTGTCTCCTTTCTACCTACCATCCCCTACTAGGACTCTACAACCACCTACCTATTCTACTCTGTCCCTATCAGTGTTATAATCAACTTGTATCAGTCAAGACTCACCATCTAGGCTGTGGAGTGGGTGCTATGCCCTCTGGAAGGACACGGCTTCCAGGAAGAGGACAGACACCTGAGAGAAGTCAGAATTCATAGGAAGGAAAAAGGGGTATGGGAAAAGGCGCACCCAGAGTAAACTTGGTAACAAAGTTGTCTGTTTATCCTCTGCATGGAGGGTAACAGTATCCATGTCGTTGATTACATTTTAAGTGCAATTGAAATGTTTCTCTGTGATGATTCTTTTTTTTTTTTTTAAAGATTTATTTATTTATTATTTATTTTGGGCGGGGGTCAGGTCGGGGAGGGAGGGAGTGGGCGGGCCACTTCCATTGGTCTTCCATTTCTCTATTTTCATCCGTCTTTGTTCTTTGGCCCGTGTGGGCCTCCCATCGCGGTGGCGTCTGTCGCTGCAGAGCTGTGGGCCTCCCATCGTGGTGGCGGCTGTTGTCGCAGAGTGCTGGCTCTGGGCGCAGGCGCTCCAGAGCTCCAGCTCGGCAATTGGACACATCGGTCCAGCCGCTCTGCAGCACGTGGGATCTTCCCAGGCCAGGGATCGAACTGGCGCCCCTTGCACTGCAAGGCGGTGTCCTTACCCACTGGACCACCAGGGGAAGCCCTCTGTGATGATTCTTGTTACACACTCTTTTCAACCAAAATCAATAATGAATTTATTGTGTTTGTGTGGTGGGAGTTGAACGAAGATGAAACAAAGTCCAATTAACTCAGTTACTGGTAGTAGCTCCCCAAGTATGCCTTCTCTCCTCTACCAGAGGGCTCATTTGAATTGTCCGAATATCAAAATTATCTGTATTCAGAAGTATGAATCAGATAAACTTCTCAGGGAAAATATAACTATTCTTTACTTACGGTTGACCAGGAAGATCCCTGAAAGAGTTAAACAGAGCAAATACATTGGCATTTGGAATTCAGGGCATTTCGATTAGCTACATACCCTTTGTCACTCATAAATTTTGGAGGGAGGAAGGAAGCCAACCTTTGAAAAAGTTAAAGAAAATTAGGTGAAAGAGAGTAACAGAACACATGTCTGAGAGGGAAGTGCTTTGAGAAATGGTTCAAGGCAGTAAATGCTTTGTCACTGTCATGTTGCTATGATAATGAAGCAAAATTGGGCTGATGCTGCTCTGTTGGTTTTGTTTTAAATGAGTCTCAAATGCCACCAGTCTTAAAATCCCCCGGTTTATACTATCCTATTCCCACCCTACCCTCACCGTGGGTAGAAGCAGCTTTGGCTTATAGCAGCTCACTCCTGCTCTCTCTGCAGCCCCTTCCCTGGCCACACCCTTCCTGGGCGCTTCTCTGAACCTTCCCCGGTTCTCTTCTTGCTCCAGGCTTTAGCTCAAAGGCTGCTTGCTTTGCCTAAAATCCACCACTCTTTTTATTTTCCTTCAGGGCTAACTCCTGTTCAGGATTTAAGGGGGTACTTGGGTGTTGCTGCTCAAGCACTTGTAATCTCAAATACTTCTGGTCTTGTTTCTTTGACGAATATGGTTGAGTGCTTCTAGCCTGAGGAAATAAACACTCCCAGCTGCAGATACTCCTAGGAATTATCTGACTCCATTCTGAAATCATGTTACTCTGTATTTCAGGCAAGAGAGTTAAATGAAGTGCTTTCCAAATCAGCTGCCCCTGGCGTTCTCCAAGCCCTTCGAAAATTCCAAGGAAGGGGGACTTCCCTGACAATCGTGTGGTTAAGATTCTGTGATTCCAGTGCAGGGGCCGTGAATTCCGCAAGTTTTGTGGCATGGCCAAAAAAAAAAAAAAAATTTTCCTTCCTTTCCAAGGAAGGAAAGTCACCTTCTCATTTCTGATTGGAACATGAACAAGGGCTCTGGGTTCAGATTGTTGGGTAATGCATCTCCCTGGTAGGTTTTTATAAAAACCGTTCGTAAGTCAATCATGAAACTAAGGCATTTGGTGCTGGAGAGGGTGAAATGGGTGTTGAGAAAGTCAAACAAAGCTGAGAGTTGTTTCTGTGACCGTTTCTGCAGTGATTCAGGCTTCTTTTCCAGCCAGACCCAGTTTCAGTGCTTGTTTCAGCTTCCTTCTTTCTTCCATCCTTTTTCTGACTCTGCCTTAATCTGTTAAAATAACTCCTGATTTTTCTTCAACTTATTTCTCTACATGTCTGAGAGGGAAGTGCTTTGAGAAATGGTTCAAGGCAGTAAATGCTTTGTCACTGTCATGTTGCTATGATAATGAAGCAAAATTGGGCTGATGCTGCTCTGTTGGTTTTGTTTTAAATGAGTCTCAAATGCCACCAGTCTTAAAATCCCCCGGTTTATACTATCCTATTCCCACCCTACCCTCACCGTGGGTAGAAGCAGCTTTGGCTTATAGCAGCTCACTCCTGCTCTCTCTGCAGCCCCTTCCCTGGCCACACCCTTCCTGGGCGCTTCTCTGAACCTTCCCCGGTTCTCTTCTTGCTCCAGGCTTTAGCTCAAAGGCTGCTTGCTTTGCCTAAAATCCACCACTCTTTTTATTTTCCTTCAGGGCTAACTCCTGTTCAGGATTTAAGGGGGTACTTGGGTGTTGCTGCTCAAGCACTTGTAATCTCAAATACTTCTGGTCTTGTTTCTTTGACGAATATGGTTGAGTGCTTCTAGCCTGAGGAAATAAACACTCCCAGCTGCAGATACTCCTAGGAATTATCTGACTCCATTCTGAAATCATGTTACTCTGTATTTCAGGCAAGAGAGTTAAATGAAGTGCTTTCCAAATCAGCTGCCCCTGGCGTTCTCCAAGCCCTTCGAAAATTCCAAGGAAGGGGGACTTCCCTGACAATCGTGTGGTTAAGATTCTGTGATTCCAGTGCAGGGGCCGTGAATTCCGCAAGTTTTGTGGCATGGCCAAAAAAAAAAAAAAAATTTTCCTTCCTTTCCAAGGAAGGAAAGTCACCTTCTCATTTCTGATTGGAACATGAACAAGGGCTCTGGGTTCAGATTGTTGGGTAATGCATCTCCCTGGTAGGTTTTTATAAAAACCGTTCGTAAGTCAATCATGAAACTAAGGCATTTGGTGCTGGAGAGGGTGAAATGGGTGTTGAGAAAGTCAAACAAAGCTGAGAGTTGTTTCTGTGACCGTTTCTGCAGTGATTCAGGCTTCTTTTCCAGCCAGACCCAGTTTCAGTGCTTGTTTCAGCTTCCTTCTTTCTTCCATCCTTTTTCTGACTCTGCCTTAATCTGTTAAAATAACTCCTGATTTTTCTTCAACTTATTTCTCTGGTCACTATACTTACTGTTCGTGATATTTAGACATGTTTAGCAAGTCAGCCTGGTGAAGGTTTCCTGCACTTATATGACATAATCCAGTTTAAACATTTGATTTATTCAAATTGCTGAATGTAAAATACTGTTGGGCATTTGGTACTAATTTTAAAAAGAGTATTCTTTATAGATGGCTAGTCTGTCAAATCATTGCCTTGAACCATTTCTAAAAGTGCTCATATTCTTAATTTTTAAAAATTTATTTACTTTGGCTATGCTATCTTCACTGCTGCACACAGGCTTTCTCTAGTGACCATGAATGGGGATAGTTTTCCTTGTGGTGCGTGGGCTTCTCAGTGGGGTGGCTTCTCTTGTCACGGAACAGGCTCTAGGCACATGGACTTCAGGAGGGCTTCAGTGGGCTCTAGAGCACAGGCTCAGTTGTTGTGGTGCATGGGCTTGGCAGTTCCACAGACGTGTGGGATAGTCCTGGACCAGGAATCAAACCTGTGTCCACTGTATTGCCTGACAAATTCTTAACCACTGGACCACCAAGGAAGTCCCATATTTCTTCTTGTAAGTGAAGATTGTTAATGATGTTTACTCACCCAAAGAATAGTATTAAAAAAAGCCATAAATCTGAACAGCAGGCGTCAAGCTGATGGTATAGACTTTCCATCAGATTTTCCACCTTACCCAGGCTTTTTTTTGTTCTGCTTTGAACCACAAATAACATGCTGTTTGTATATATGGGTGGGTGTGTATGTGTGTGTGTGTGTGTGAGAGAGAGAGAGAGAGAGAGAATGTGTGTGTGTGTGTGTGTGTATGTTTTGTATACAGATATATAAATACACAATGCATGCTTGTTGGAATGTCAGATTAGATCAAAGCATTCTCTACCAAGGACAGGAACAATTTTGAGCACTGTGGAATTCTAAAGAAGCCTAATTAAATTCTTGGCGTAAGCAGATATTGCTTTTTCATGTCGAGTATTTGTCGAGTATTTGAAAAAAAAAAAAAAAAAAAAGGCACTCTAGGGCTTCCCCTGGTGTTCCAGTGGGTAAGGACACCACCTTGCAATGTAAGGGGCGCGGGTTCAATCCCTGGCCTGGGAAGATCCCACGTGCCGCGGAGCGGCTGGACCGATGTATCCAATTACCGAGCCGGGGCTCTGGGGCGCATGCTCCCAGAGTCGGTGCTTTGCGACGACAGAGACCGCCGCGGTGGGAGGCCCACAGGAACCAAAGAACAAAGACGGATGAAAATAGAGAAATGAAAGACCAATAGAAGTGGCCCGCCCATCCTCCTCCCTCCCCAACCCGACCCCAAAAAGATAAATAAACAAACAAACAAACAAAAAAAAGCACTCTATGTATTTACCAAGAAAACATTCTAAATTTCTTCCTCATTAAAAATTCTAGGTGATGAAATGTGGATTGTGATTACACCATACGAGAAAAGAAGTGATTTGGGGATTGATGCACGTGAATTCCATAGAGGATCCATCTGCCAGGTAGAAGTCTGAGCGTCTTCACACATCAGTTCTCACAGCACATCCTTTCTTGCAACCCCCATGAACACCTGCCCAGGCGGCCTCAAGCTTCCAGTAGGGGCTGCTGTTGTCTAATACAAGGCCTATTGTTCGCAATAGAATTTGGCTGTCTCTTCACATCATTGCTAACCTTTGCCCTTTCCCAGGATTTAATCTGTTTAAATTGATATCGGTTATGTGTTCTTGAGTTTACTGTGAATTTCATCTTGTGCTACTGTTTAATACATTAAAGTGCTATTTTGGTTGCACCACTGCACTGATTAGCATTAATTTCCCCCAGAATGCGTTTTGAATATCAGTGAGCTTGTTCAAGAGAAGGAATGATAATTTTATTTATTTTTTTAGACAGTGAAATATTTGATTACTTTATAAAATGTATGAAGTGAATTTTGATAAAATCAGTTCTAGAATCAACCTAAGACTTTCAGAGGAATGAAAACACTGGTCTTAATGTACAGTTTTTGCCTTTAAAATTTTATTTCCCTGCTAAGAGAGATGCATTATATTTGCATTTTTGAGCCTGAATAATTTTAATTCCATTTTTATTATACAAACCCAAGAGGAACATTTACTTTGTTTTCACTGATTAGTTATACAATTATTCTGGTGTTCCAGTGGGTAAGGACACCACCTTGCAATGTAAGGCGCGGGTTCAATCCCTGGCCTGGGAAGATCCCACGTGCCGCGGAGCGGCTGGACCGATGTATCCAATTACCGAGCCGGGGCTCTGGGGCGCATGCTCCCAGAGTCGGTGCTTTGCGACGACAGAGACCGCCGCGGTGGGAGGCCCACAGGAACCAAAGAACAAAGACGGATGAAAATAGAGAAATGAAAGACCAATAGAAGTGGCCCGCCCATCCTCCTCCCTCCCCAACCCGACCCCAAAAAGATAAATAAACAAACAAACAAACAAAAAAAAGCACTCTATGTATTTACCAAGAAAACATTCTAAATTTCTTCCTCATTAAAAATTCTAGGTGATGAAATGTGGATTGTGATTACACCATACGAGAAAAGAAGTGATTTGGGGATTGATGCACGTGAATTCCATAGAGGATCCATCTGCCAGGTAGAAGTCTGAGCGTCTTCACACATCAGTTCTCACAGCACATCCTTTCTTGCAACCCCCATGAACACCTGCCCAGGCGGCCTCAAGCTTCCAGTAGGGGCTGCTGTTGTCTAATACAAGGCCTATTGTTCGCAATAGAATTTGGCTGTCTCTTCACATCATTGCTAACCTTTGCCCTTTCCCAGGATTTAATCTGTTTAAATTGATATCGGTTATGTGTTCTTGAGTTTACTGTGAATTTCATCTTGTGCTACTGTTTAATACATTAAAGTGCTATTTTGGTTGCACCACTGCACTGATTAGCATTAATTTCCCCCAGAATGCGTTTTGAATATCAGTGAGCTTGTTCAAGAGAAGGAATGATAATTTTATTTATTTTTTTAGACAGTGAAATATTTGATTACTTTATAAAATGTATGAAGTGAATTTTGATAAAATCAGTTCTAGAATCAACCTAAGACTTTCAGAGGAATGAAAACACTGGTCTTAATGTACAGTTTTTGCCTTTAAAATTTTATTTCCCTGCTAAGAGAGATGCATTATATTTGCATTTTTGAGCCTGAATAATTTTAATTCCATTTTTATTATACAAACCCAAGAGGAACATTTACTTTGTTTTCACTGATTAGTTATACAATTATTCTTTCCAGATACTACATGAACCATGAACCATAATATTATATTCCTTGCTAATACATTTTGGCAAAAGTATTTACATGAAAACACAATACATAAATGTAATGACTTTCTCAAATGAGCACATTGTTGCCATGAAGCAATCACCTTTATTTTAATACAAGTAAAATTCATTAAATTTTTCTCAATTAGCAAAGCGACTTTTCCAAATGAACTAGTGAAGGAAAAACATTGCCTGTTTTATCCTAACCCAGCTGATTTGCCTTTTATTACCAGATGCCTATGTTGGGAGGAGAGAAAAAAAGTCTTTAATTTTAATAAACTTGATGCAATGCTGACTCCTAGGGGATTAGGTATGGCTCTGATATACTTAGTTTCTTTTTGGTTAGTTTCAAAGTAAAAGTTAGATTCAAAAGCAAAAGCCTTTGAAGCCAAGATATTACCTTCAAGGCTCTCTAATGTTGAAAAGAGGAACTTGGAGACCCAAAGGAACAAATCCTTTGAATTGCAAAACTTAACTTAAACAAAAGAATATTTTATTTTCTCCCTTTCATTAAAATGTTTAAATCCCATCATAAGTCTAACAATCAGATTATGTCATTTGACAAAGACAGTTGAGTTAAGCCTTGTATCTGTAAATACAAATGTAGTTTTAAAAATATATGTAATTAACTTTGCATTCACATTTATATAGTAAATTGATATCGGTTATGTGTTCTTGAGTTTACTGTGAATTTCATCTTGTGCTACTGTTTAATACATTAAAGTGCTATTTTGGTTGCACCACTGCACTGATTAGCATTAATTTCCCCCAGAATGCGTTTTGAATATCAGTGAGCTTGTTCAAGAGAAGGAATGATAATTTTATTTATTTTTTTAGACAGTGAAATATTTGATTACTTTATAAAATGTATGAAGTGAATTTTGATAAAATCAGTTCTAGAATCAACCTAAGACTTTCAGAGGAATGAAAACACTGGTCTTAATGTACAGTTTTTGCCTTTAAAATTTTATTTCCCTGCTAAGAGAGATGCATTATATTTGCATTTTTGAGCCTGAATAATTTTAATTCCATTTTTATTATACAAACCCAAGAGGAACATTTACTTTGTTTTCACTGATTAGTTATACAATTATTCTTTCCAGATACTACATGAACCATGAACCATAATATTATATTCCTTGCTAATACATTTTGGCAAAAGTATTTACATGAAAACACAATACATAAATGTAATGACTTTCTCAAATGAGCACATTGTTGCCATGAAGCAATCACCTTTATTTTAATACAAGTAAAATTCATTAAATTTTTCTCAATTAGCAAAGCGACTTTTCCAAATGAACTAGTGAAGGAAAAACATTGCCTGTTTTATCCTAACCCAGCTGATTTGCCTTTTATTACCAGATGCCTGTGTTGGGAGGAGGGAAAAAGTCTTTAATTTTAATAAACTTGATGCAATGCTGACTCCTAGGGGATTAGGTATGGCTCTGATATACTTAGTTTCTTTTTGGTTAGTTTCAAAGTAAAAGTTAGATTCAAAAGCAAAAGCCTTTGAAGCCAAGATATTACCTTCAAGGCTCTCTAATGTTGAAAAGAGGAACTTGGAGACCCAAAGGAACAAATCCTTTGAATTGCAAAACTTAACTTAAACAAAAGAATATTTTATTTTCTCCCTTTCATTAAAATGTTTAAATCCCATCATAAGTCTAACAATCAGATTATGTCATTTGACAAAGACAGTTGAGTTAAGCCTTGTATCTGTAAATACAAATGTAGTTTTAAAAATATATGTAATTAACTTTGCATTCACATTTATATAGTATAGGTTTCAGACTAATTTAACTACCCCTTTTTGAAGTAATTTTTTCAGCTGTAGTGTCAGCTACTCATTTCAAGTGTAGGGTAAAAGCGTATTTTTTTCCCCTTAAAATAAGTTTTTAAACAATGACACTAGCTATGCACACACCAAATAACTCAGAGTATGGGATTTATAAAATCTGTTAGCTCTTCCTAATAAAAATGCAAAGACTAATAAGAATGTTAACTATCTTATATATTTGTGGGGCTCCTGCTCTTAAAATACTTAATATCACTGGATCTAATTCTTGGAATACCTGTTTAGCATTCTTCAGATGGATTGTAAAATGTTCGTTAAATAGTATTTCTAAGGGTACAAGGTTAAGACTGAAAATTCTAATTTCTAGTACTGTTTCTCTAAGATAAGGGACAACTAATACAGTCTTTGTCTTGTAAGAAGCTAGAGTCAGATGTTAAAATAAAGTTTACATTAATCCTGAGGAAAATTATCAGTATCTTTCTCTTTCCTTGGTATTTCAAATAGCTCTTAAGTTGACAGGGGGTGGAACAGAGCAATAAAATTAGGGGTATGTGACATCCTCTAATGAAAGAAACCAGGCTCCTTGGAAAAATGGCTGATTATAGGACTGAGGCAGAGAATATTCAAGATGAATCAGGAACATCTTGTAGTGCCAGAGAGGAGAAGTATTCAAAAAGAAACAAACAAAAAAATGAGGCATGTTTAAAGGAAATAAAAGGCAGCCTGGAAGAACTACTATGAGGGAAACCTGAAACAATGTGGGCAACCAAGTAAATAAGGTAGTATTACATGTATGACCCACAGTGTAAAATAAATAGCTATGAATCTATAATTGAACAAAGAATGAAATATAAAAAATTAAATACTAAAATATTTACTTGAAATCACCCAGTTAAAACATTTTAAATGTTACTAAGTAGTTAAAAATCTTTTCAAAATACTGTTCAAAGAAACATAGTTTTGAACAAAATTGAGTTGCAGTCTTCAATTTGTCGCGGGTTTATTTTTCAAGATTATAGGGTCATTCAAAAGATTTTCGATTTTCATGGCAAATGGAACCCTGAAGTTTGATGCTAATCTTTGGGGAATAGTAAGTTTTGTTAAGGGGTTTTCCCAGATGGCACTAGTGGTAAAGAGCCCACCTATCAATACAGGAGACATAAGAATCATGGGTTCAATCCCTGGGTCAGGAAGATCCCCTGGAGTAAGGCATGGCAGCCTACTCCAGTATTCTTGCCTAGAGAATCCCCATGGATAAGAGGAGCCTGGAGGGCTACAGTCCATAAGGCTGCAAACAGTTGGACACAATGAAGCGACTTAGCATGCAGGTAAGCTCTTCCTAATAAAAATGCAAAGACTAATAAGAATGTTAACTATCTTATATATTTGTGGGGCTCCTGCTCTTAAAATACTTAATATCACTGGATCTAATTCTTGGAATACCTGTTTAGCATTCTTCAGATGGATTGTAAAATGTTCGTTAAATAGTATTTCTAAGGGTACAAGGTTAAGACTGAAAATTCTAATTTCTAGTACTGTTTCTCTAAGATAAGGGACAACTAATACAGTCTTTGTCTTGTAAGAAGCTAGAGTCAGATGTTAAAATAAAGTTTACATTAATCCTGAGGAAAATTATCAGTATCTTTCTCTTTCCTTGGTATTTCAAATAGCTCTTAAGTTGACAGGGGGTGGAACAGAGCAATAAAATTAGGGGTATGTGACATCCTCTAATGAAAGAAACCAGGCTCCTTGGAAAAATGGCTGATTATAGGACTGAGGCAGAGAATATTCAAGATGAATCAGGAACATCTTGTAGTGCCAGAGAGGAGAAGTATTCAAAAAGAAACAAACAAAAAAATGAGGCATGTTTAAAGGAAATAAAAGGCAGCCTGGAAGAACTACTATGAGGGAAACCTGAAACAATGTGGGCAACCAAGTAAATAAGGTAGTATTACATGTATGACCCACAGTGTAAAATAAATAGCTATGAATCTATAATTGAACAAAGAATGAAATATAAAAAATTAAATACTAAAATATTTACTTGAAATCACCCAGTTAAAACATTTTAAATGTTACTAAGTAGTTAAAAATCTTTTCAAAATACTGTTCAAAGAAACATAGTTTTGAACAAAATTGAGTTGCAGTCTTCAATTTGTCGCGGGTTTATTTTTCAAGATTATAGGGTCATTCAAAAGATTTTCGATTTTCATGGCAAATGGAACCCTGAAGTTTGATGCTAATCTTTGGGGAATAGTAAGTTTTGTTAAGGGGTTTTCCCAGATGGCACTAGTGGTAAAGAGCCCACCTATCAATACAGGAGACATAAGAATCATGGGTTCAATCCCTGGGTCAGGAAGATCCCCTGGAGTAAGGCATGGCAGCCTACTCCAGTATTCTTGCCTAGAGAATCCCCATGGATAAGAGGAGCCTGGAGGGCTACAGTCCATAAGGCTGCAAACAGTTGGACACAATGAAGCGACTTAGCATGCAGGTAAGCTTCTTAAGATGTGAAAAATGGACTTAGAAATCCTGTACACTCCTTGCCAAGGAGCTACAATGTTTTCTTATATAGAGTTGGCCCAACTCCACCAACCTGTTTTTCCAAGTTTCTTCTGATCAGAATGGATCATGTAATATTATCTAGACTCATAAAGGAGTGGAGAAACTCCCTCACCAGGAACAGATTGACAAATACATGGTTAGGTAAAAAGCAAAGCAAAGAACAATGTCTAATATAATACTTTTTGTGTTAAAATAGAGGAAAACAGGGATATATTTTTGCAATTGCTTGTACTAGCATAAAGTAAATCTGTAAGTTTACATAAAAAATTAAGAAACAATTGTGGACTCATGGAGTGGAAACTGGGTAGTTGGGACACTCTGAAGAGGAGACTTTTATATATTTTTTCCTTCAGGTGGGCTATTACCTTTCTGAAAAATTAAATTAAAAAATATATTCTATTTTGATCACAAATCCATATTCAACTATCTTAAGTTTAAAAAAATGTGTTTGTTGGTTCTTGTACTAGAAGGGTCTGAGTACAGAATAAGACGTAGCTGGAGGAATCAGAACTTTCTTGTTTTCATTGTTACTCAACTCTCAGTTCCTGGTTGTTGGCTGTATTCTCTCCTGCAGCAGATGTCTGACCCTCAAAGTTCAGGAAAAATGGCCACAAGATGGGTGAGTCATAGGCTTATATTATTCTGAGAGCTTGCCAAAGAGGAAGAGAAAACATCTTTCTTTCTCTGACAGTGAAGTCTAGACTATGTTGGGTTATAATATCCTTTCTGATCCCTGAACCATACTTGTGGCCAGGAGATAGAATACTCCAATTTGGCAGACCCAAGTTACATGGGAATGTTGAGGATGCCTTAAGTTGTACCACACAGAAAGAGAAGGAATATTCCCCTAAAGTTGTAACGATGGGCAAGGCTGTGTGTATGTGTTCAGTTGTGTCTGACTTTTTGCCATCCTTTGGACTATAGTCCGCTAGGCTCCTCTGTCCATGGGATTTTCCAGGAAAGCACACTGCAGTGAGTTGCCATTTCCTCCTCCAGGAGATCTTCCCAGTCCATGGATCGAACCATGTCTCTTGTGTCTCCTGCATTGCTCAGGTGGGTTTGATAGGGACAGAGTAGAATAGTTAGGTAGTTGTGGAGTCCTAGAAGGGGACTGTAGGTGGAAAGGTAAAACCTGGAAAACGTTGGGAGGCCAGTAAGTTAACGATAACTCAAGAATGCTGCTGAGAAGGAGAAGCTATGCTTTGTGTCTGCATCTGCATCTACGGCAGTCTTCCGCCCTCCTATGTTGCTGCCCACCCAAAGAAGGGGAACAGAGCTTTCCCACCTGCCCACTTGTACCTCTTACAGTGTCCTATCCTAATAAATCCACTTCTTGCCTATCACTCTGCCTCTCGCTGAATTTCTTCTGTGTTGAGACACAAAGAACCTGAGCCTCAGTGGGCCGAGACATTGAGTGAGTGCTGGATTAAGTCCCAGCCACATGGGTTCAAGTCCCAAGCAGGGTTTTGGCTGGGGTTCAGCTTTAGTCACATGTGTTTAAGTCCCAAACAGGGTTTGGCTAGGTTCAAGCCCCAGCCACGTGGATTCGAGCCCAGACAGGGTTTTGGCTGGCTTCAAGCTCCAGTCACGTGGGTTCAAGTCCCAAGCAAGGTTTGATCAGGTCTGAGTCCTGGGTTTAAGTCTCAATCTGAGGTAGAACACTTTCAGGTTCTTTACCCCTGAGCTGTCAGAGAAGTCAAATGGACTACAGAGTGAAATGCTTTTAAAATGAGAACAAATCCAAATTCCTGTAGTTCAGACATTTCTTTTTAGACTTACCGCAGAGCTTAGGGATTCACAAGATGATAGGGACTTGGAAACTGACCATTAATCATATAAAAGTTTGCTCTCCATTTCTGCAATTTGTGAAGTGGAAATTGAAATAAAATGTCTTTCTCTAAGACCCTACCTGATTAAAGATGTTCTAAGAAACAGGAAAACACATTAGATCCCTTCCCTTCACAGGCTGTCTATTCATTCCTGATATAAATAGCTTTCCAAGTCCAAACTTAAATGATGATCCAAAGGAAGGAGTAATGCAAGAAGCTCTAATTTCAGAAATGCTGAATTAATCTTCATAACTCTGCCAAATTTTTAGAAAATAAAAAACTCAGCTAAGCTTATTAAGAAGTCATCTAACCTGATGATTGAATATAAAGGGTGGGTGTTCAGTTAGTGAGTCACCTGACTTATGCATCTTGCAGCTTTTTTAGGACTTTGGGATAACTCGTCTGCTTTAAGAGAGAAAGGTGCTTCACTCAAAAATATCGACACACTGCATTGTGAGAGGAAGCAGGGTGAAGTAAGCCTCTTGAAGCTCTTTAAATGTCAGTTTCCTTATCTGTGAAATGGAGATAGGTTTGTTTTGCAAAACTGCTGGGAACTGTAGTTGTGCCCTATTGGTGCTATAACAAATTACTACAGGGCTTCCCTGGTGGTCCAGTGGGTAAGGACACTGCCTTGCAGTGCAAGGGACGCCAGTTTGATCCCTGGCCTGGGATTTCCCACGTGTCGCGGAGCGGCTGGACCAATGTGTCCAACTACTGAGCCAGAGCTCTGGAGCACGTGCGCCCAGAGCCGGTGCTCTGCAACGAGAGAGGCCACTCAGAACAAAGATGGAAATAAACGAAAGATCAATAGAAGTGGCAAAAAAGAGAAAAGTTTAAACAAACAAATTACTACAAACAGTGGTTTAAAACAACACAAATTTATTAGCTACAGTTCTAGCAGTCAGAGTCCAAAATGGGTCAACGGGGGCCCTATTCTTTCTGAAGTCTCTAGAGGGATAATCCATTTTCCTGCTTTTTCTAGCTTCTAGAGGTTACCCATATTCCTTAACTCACAGCTACATCCCTCCATCTTCTGCTTTTGTGCTCATATTTTCTTTTCTGACGCTGACCCTCTTGTCTTCCTCTTACAGTGGTCCTTGTGATTACCTTGGCTTACCTGAATAATCCAGGATAGTCTTCCTGTATCATGATCCTTAACTCAATCACATCTGTAAGGTCCCTTTTTCCATGTAAGATAGGGTTTCCCAGGTGGCCTAGTGGTAAAGAATGCGCCTTAAATGCAATAGACACTAATTCAATTCCTGACTCGGGAAGATGCCCTGGAGAATGGCTACCCAGTATTCCTGCCTAAAGAATTCCATGGACAGAGAAGCCTAGCAGGCTACAGTTCACAGGATCCCAGAACTGGGATGGAGCAACTAACATTTTCACTTTTACCACATAAAGTCACAAATTTCATTGTAAACTCGCTAAGCTTATTAAGAAGTCATCTAACCTGATGATTGAATATAAAGGGTGGGTGTTCAGTTAGTGAGTCACCTGACTTATGCATCTTGCAGCTTTTTTAGGACTTTGGGATAACTCGTCTGCTTTAAGAGAGAAAGGTGCTTCACTCAAAAATATCGACACACTGCATTGTGAGAGGAAGCAGGGTGAAGTAAGCCTCTTGAAGCTCTTTAAATGTCAGTTTCCTTATCTGTGAAATGGAGATAGGTTTGTTTTGCAAAACTGCTGGGAACTGTAGTTGTGCCCTATTGGTGCTATAACAAATTACTACAGGGCTTCCCTGGTGGTCCAGTGGGTAAGGACACTGCCTTGCAGTGCAAGGGACGCCAGTTTGATCCCTGGCCTGGGATTTCCCACGTGTCGCGGAGCGGCTGGACCAATGTGTCCAACTACTGAGCCAGAGCTCTGGAGCACGTGCGCCCAGAGCCGGTGCTCTGCAACGAGAGAGGCCACTCAGAACAAAGATGGAAATAAACGAAAGATCAATAGAAGTGGCAAAAAAGAGAAAAGTTTAAACAAACAAATTACTACAAACAGTGGTTTAAAACAACACAAATTTATTAGCTACAGTTCTAGCAGTCAGAGTCCAAAATGGGTCAACGGGGCCATATTCTTTCTGAAGTCTCTAGAGGGATAATCCATTTTCCTGCTTTTTCTAGCTTCTAGAGGTTACCCATATTCCTTAACTCACAGCTACATCCCTCCATCTTCTGCTTTTGTGCTCATATTTTCTTTTCTGACGCTGACCCTCTTGTCTTCCTCTTACAGTGGTCCTTGTGATTACCTTGGCTTACCTGAATAATCCAGGATAGTCTTCCTGTATCATGATCCTTAACTCAATCACATCTGTAAGGTCCCTTTTTCCATGTAAGATAGGGTTTCCCAGGTGGCCTAGTGGTAAAGAATGCGCCTTAAATGCAATAGACACTAATTCAATTCCTGACTCGGGAAGATGCCCTGGAGAATGGCTACCCAGTATTCCTGCCTAAAGAATTCCATGGACAGAGAAGCCTAGCAGGCTACAGTTCACAGGATCCCAGAACTGGGATGGAGCAACTAACATTTTCACTTTTACCACATAAAGTCACAAATTTACAGGATTCAGGGATTAGAACATAGACATTTTTGGAGGTAACTGTTCTGTCTGCTATAGCAGTGTAGAACGGAACAATATCTGTGATGATTCTTAGCAATGTGCTTGTCACATAACAGATATTTGACCAATGCCCATTGGCAGTTTGTACATTTTAATGATTCAAATATTTGACTATGCATCCTGTACAGCAACAAATTCTTAGACATTCAGTATCTTTATAGGGACAGAATACACAATGCTATGTTCTCACAGACACCAACCTAATTTTACACATTTATGAGCACTGTGTAGTGATCCCAGTAGATACCTTCTGTCCAAAAGTAAAGGGCAGTCCTTGAATGAAACTATTTTGAACAGCATATGGTAAGCATGTACGTTCTCTTTAGTTACTCTTTATGGAAGAACAAATGCAACATACAAATTGTGGAGACTTTTCAGAGAATACGCAACTGTCCTGAAAAATGCTACATCTTGTAAAAGATAGTCAAAGGGCTATTTCATCGAAGTATGTTGTAAGAGGTCAAGATGTAGTAACATTGACATTGGTGCCTCAGCAGAATTCCTCATCTGTATTCGAGTTAACAGGTTTCCAAGGCATTTCAGCATCCCTCTTTGGAAGAGGGTCTTGTTGGCCCCAAACTATACTGAGGGCAGCCCAATGGCCATGAATCAGGGTGTCTGCATGTGTGCTAATTCGCTTCAGTCGTGTCTGACTCTGTGCGACCCCATGGACTGTAGCCAGTCAGGCTCCTCTGTCCATGGGCTTCTCCAGGCAAGAATACGGCATTGAGTTAGTGGCTATTAAATTTAGAGTTTTTCTCCAGATGATTACACCCCAAGGACTTCAGTGGCCAAACAAGACTCCCCACTACTTTGAAGAAGGTATGCAGAGAGCCTCTCCAAAAGACTCATGAAGCTTAGTCACATATCTAAAAAGAGTTAAGATGATATCTCCATTAATTTTAGTGAAAAACAAAACCAAACACCCATGATATGAAGAGGGGCCAATCTTTGCAATAAGAAAGTTTATATTTGGTATGATGGACCATTCCTAGAATGTGCTCTTTCTGGTTAATAATAGTCTTTGTTTAGTAGTCACTCTCCTAGGAGGGAATGCTAATGCAATACAGTTTTCTGCTGCTGGCTGGGACCTATTATCAATAGGTCATAAATAAACTGCCACCACATAGGAAAGACAATATGATTATATATACTCCTACTACCTCGAATTACAGTTAAGAGCAACAATTATAAGGTTGTACTCGCACAGCCACCCTAGGGAGAAAATGAGAGAAAAATGTTCCATTAGCTTAATGAAGAGAGCACAGCAGAGGCACAGTCAAATTTTCTCACTATTAGCACCTATGGTGCTCCAGGAGGGAAGTTCTGAGATGCAGGGTAACAATTAAACTTTCTGACAATTAGCCCCTATAAAGTTTGGGCCGGTTAAAAACACATTAAACCCTTTCTGAACTGAGTGAGTCATTTTGAACAGCGGGTTCTCTTTAGTTACTCTTTATGGAAGAACAAATGCAACATACAAATTGTGGAGACTTTTCAGAGAATACGCAACTGTCCTGAAAAATGCTACATCTTGTAAAAGATAGTCAAAGGGCTATTTCATCGAAGTATGTTGTAAGAGGTCAAGATGTAGTAACATTGACATTGGTGCCTCAGCAGAATTCCTCATCTGTATTCGAGTTAACAGGTTTCCAAGGCATTTCAGCATCCCTCTTTGGAAGAGGGTCTTGTTGGCCCCAAACTATACTGAGGGCAGCCCAATGGCCATGAATCAGGGTGTCTGCATGTGTGCTAATTCGCTTCAGTCGTGTCTGACTCTGTGCGACCCCATGGACTGTAGCCAGTCAGGCTCCTCTGTCCATGGGCTTCTCCAGGCAAGAATACGGCATTGAGTTAGTGGCTATTAAATTTAGAGTTTTTCTCCAGATGATTACACCCCAAGGACTTCAGTGGCCAAACAAGACTCCCCACTACTTTGAAGAAGGTATGCAGAGAGCCTCTCCAAAAGACTCATGAAGCTTAGTCACATATCTAAAAAGAGTTAAGATGATATCTCCATTAATTTTAGTGAAAAAAACAAAAACCAAACACCCATGATATGAAGAGGGGCCAATCTTTGCAATAAGAAAGTTTATATTTGGTATGATGGACCATTCCTAGAATGTGCTCTTTCTGGTTAATAATAGTCTTTGTTTAGTAGTCACTCTCCTAGGAGGGAATGCTAATGCAATACAGTTTTCTGCTGCTGGCTGGGACCTATTATCAATAGGTCATAAATAAACTGCCACCACATAGGAAAGACAATATGATTATATATACTCCTACTACCTCGAATTACAGTTAAGAGCAACAATTATAAGGTTGTACTCGCACAGCCACCCTAGGGAGAAAATGAGAGAAAAATGTTCCATTAGCTTAATGAAGAGAGCACAGCAGAGGCACAGTCAAATTTTCTCACTATTAGCACCTATGGTGCTCCAGGAGGGAAGTTCTGAGATGCAGGGTAACAATTAAACTTTCTGACAATTAGCCCCTATAAAGTGCGTTCCTTGAACCCAAAGGAAACATTTAAAGAATCACATTTACATTTTTCTCACCTCTTGCCTCTGAAATCTGAGTGAGTCATTTTCTTGTGGAAATGGAGGGAGTCAGGATGAAAGTTCAGTTCAGAGATAACTACAAAGTATTGCTGACAGGCTTACTGGAGAACACATACCAGCTGAATGGTGTCTTTTGTAGAAGGGAAGGTTAGGAAAGATGAAAGCAGAGAAACGTTCACACCAACCTAATTAGAGAAAAGATGGATTGATTCAATGTGAGTCATTTAGCTTCCTTTCTAAGAAGAACACAGAGAGGGGAAATAAAGAGATGTGAGGTCTTTGACTACAGCTGCCAAAGAATCAGGTCTACCTCCTGAAAGAAAGTGTTAGAAAGAGAGGAGAGTGCTTCCAAGACTGGCTGCCCTGTGCTCTGACTGGGGTCCACCACTTAACCTCACCAGTTTCCCTGCTCTGTAAGATGGAGCTAACAAACCTCCATAGACTGATTAAAAGAGAAAATGTTTGGGGATTAATCAACACTAAGTACTAAGTACTTACACTAATCAACACTAAGTACTATCATTTATGTTCATAATTAGCCTGAACACTATGCATTTGTATATGGTAGGAGTAAATATTTGTGTGGTAATGAATACTGAAAATTTCCTTCTGGAGACCAAAATTTAAACTTAAATTTGGTGGTAGAGAGTGAACAGTTCACTTGTTTCATCTCAATTTAAGGAAAAGCAAAGAACAGTTGTGCAGTTTGGGGCGGTGACTGAAATGATCTTCACAGAAATAAGGATGTGTTGTGTTCATGTCTGACTCTCTGCCACCCCCAGGACCAGCCAAGCTGCTCTATCCAGGGGTTTTTCTGGGCAAGAATACGGGGGCAGGTTGTCATTTCCTATTCCCTGAGATCTTCCCAACTCAGGGATCAGACCCAGGTTTGCTGTGTCTCCCATATTGGCAGGCAGATTCTTTATCACTGAGCCATCTGGGAAGCCCCAAAGATATAGATAAATAGAGGCAAATAATGCCTCCCCCGACCAAGCCCCATCTCAGAGCACGGGAACTTTTGCATGGTCCACCTGCTCTATCCAAAGAAGAGAATACTGACCTTGATCACACTGGCCCACAGCTGCAATGCTTCTTCCTGCCCCACAAAGTTCCTTTAAAAAAGGTCCACACGGGGCTTTCCCTGGTGGTCCAGTGGGTAAGGACACCGCCTTGCAGTGCAAGGCGCGCCGGTTCGATCCCTGGCCTGGGAAGATCCCACGTGCTGTGGAGCGGCTGGACCCATGTGTCCAATTACCGAGCCGGAGCTCTGGGGTGCATGCGCCCAGAGCCAGGGCTCTGCGACGACAGGGGCCACCGCGATGGGAGGCCCACAGGAGCCAAAGAACAAAAAGATGGATGAAAATACAGAAATGAAAGACCAATAGAAGTGGCCCGCCCATCCCCCTCCCTCCCCCACCTCCCAAAAGATAAAAAAAAAAAATTGTCCACACATCTATATTGCAAGAAGGTCTCTCTGAGCAGGACAAAGCTCATCTTTGAAGGCTAACTCCTCTTCTTTGCAGCTGGTTTTGACCAGGGTTTACGTTTCTCAAGTTTTACCACTGGAGTCCTGCAGAGTACATGTCAGCCTTAGCAACTCTGAGTCAGGATTGGTTCAGCCCACAACTCTTCCCTAGATTTGACACCTCTAGGAATTGGGCAACTTCTTGGTGTAAATTCAGGGGTCTCCTAGATTGCAGATTTCCAATCTCTGACTTCCAACAATAGCTACTGAGAAAAAGCTGAAAAGAAACAAGCCCTGTAGCAGACTGTATCGAATTGGAAAACGGCATTGCCTAGGAGAGTGTTCCAAGCATTATCTTTCGTGTCTGTGGATTTTGCTCCTGTTTCAGAAGGTAGTTTGTGATTACAATTAGGTTTAAGGTGTTTGGTGAAGTTCTCGCAACTGTTTTCAAATAATTTAATTTGTAACATGGTGCTGAGTTTGAGAAAATGTACTTCTCAATGACACTTTCACCAGCTCTTGTGACCAGCATGGCCACTTCCTCACCTGAGTCATGTGGCTGCTGCATTTCACAACACTCGCTACTCTTCTCCCAGTTACCAGAAGACTCACTCTTGTCCCCTGCTACCAGCACCCCCAGTTTCTGTGATCACTGTGCATTATGCTGTAAATATTACACTCCTAGAACTCATACTTCCTTTTACCCTTTTAAAAAAAAGATTTATTTTGATTAGTGTATTTGGCTGCACCAAGTCTTAGTTGTGGCACTTAGGGATTTCTGAGCATTGGGGCATCTTTAGTTGTGGCATGTGAACTCTTAGTTGCAGCATATAGGATTTAGTTCTCTGAGCAGGGATTGAACCCAGACCCTCTTCATGGGAAATGCAAAGTCTTAGCCACTGGACCACCAGGGGAGTTCCCCCATTCTCCATTTTTCTTAATTCCAAAGAATTTATCACTGCTGGCAGACTCCATATTTTACCTATTGTTGTGGCTTACCCAATATCTGTTAAGTAGGGCCCTTGGGTGTCCGATGGTGAGCCATGAGGGGTTCAATGAAAACTGCCAGTGAAATAGAGAAGCTTTTTACTCACAGGTCCTGGAGGAGGTACATGAGCTGCTGAGAGGGGCCATGAGGAGATGCTGAGTCAGGGTGCAGGTAGAGAGAGTGTGGCAGGACCCACGGTGCATGCCTTAATAGGGTCCTCAGGTGGAATGCTGTGGGATTCCTAGGAGAAGGCTGAATTAGTCAATTCAAACCAAAAAATTACTGTGATTGTTGTTGAGTTGAAATAAAATATACAAAACTTTTAAATGAGCACATTTTGGTTACTTATCCTTTAATAAGCGTTGTATCCTACATGTACACTAACTTGGAGAATTCCTGATTACACTGCTGGCCCCATGCATGGACCTGGCTGCACCCATTCCTTTCACGAGTAATAACAATTGAGGATTGTTGAAGCTTACTTCAAAAGCAGTTCTCTGTCTAAACTTTGCAGCACTACATAATCCTATGTTTAAGCAGTAATTTTCTTTTTTGAAATGAATGACTTAGCACGGTGATTGAAAAGATAAAGAAATTGCTTCAATTCAGTCTTTCTGGACAGTTTTATTACAATAGTGACACAGCATGCTAACTCGGAGACATGGTATAATGTCTGAGAAGTGTAAATTGTGTTTCAAACATCAAATCTTTTACTCAGTTAGAGTAACATTTTCATATTAATTGTTTGCTTTAAACTATAGAATAGTAAGAAAACAGAGTGTACATCAGTGGTATGATTTAGCTGTCTCAACTGTACCTTTTGTATATGTTTTGGTTTTATTAAATTTACTTATCAAGTTACTGTAATGTCATTTTTATATTACTGTAACAAATTGATAAGTATAGATTTGACCTCCTTTAAAATACTTTAATACAATTTTAAAGTAAGTACATGTCAATTTGTTCTGTAATACAGATTTCATTTTGTATTTTTCTACTAGCATGATTTTATATCTATGGCATATACATGTATGTGACACATACATATGCACATATATATTCAATGAAGGATAAATTGTACTACCTTTTCTGGCCATAATTCTTGTCCCTTTTGTACTGCTGAAACAATTTCGTCATGTGTTAGTGAGAAGTGCTAAAAAATAATCAACCTGTTAAGTAGGGCCTTTGGTCCGATGGTGAGCCATGAGGGGTTCAATGAAAACTGCCAGTGAAATAGAGAAGCTTTTTACTCACAGGTCCTGGAGGAGGTACATGAGCTGCTGAGAGGGGCCATGAGGAGATGCTGAGTCAGGGTGCAGGGAGAGAGGTGGCAGGACCCACGGTGCATGCCTTAATAGGGTCCTCAGGTGGAATGCTGTGGGATTCCTAGGAGAAGGCTGAATTAGTCAATTCAAACCAAAAAATTACTGTGATTGTTGTTGAGTTGAAATAAAATATACAAAACTTTTAAATGAGCACATTTTGGTTACTTATCCTTTAATAAGCGTTGTATCCTACATGTACACTAACTTGGAGAATTCCTGATTACACTGCTGGCCCCATGCATGGACCTGGCTGCACCCATTCCTTTCACGAGTAATAACAATTGAGGATTGTTGAAGCTTACTTCAAAAGCAGTTCTCTGTCTAAACTTTGCAGCACTACATAATCCTATGTTTAAGCAGTAATTTTCTTTTTTGAAATGAATGACTTAGCACGGTGATTGAAAAGATAAAGAAATTGCTTCAATTCAGTCTTTCTGGACAGTTTTTATTACAATAGTGACACAGCATGCTAACTCGGAGACATGGTATAATGTCTGAGAAGTGTAAATTGTGTTTCAAACATCAAATCTTTTACTCAGTTAGAGTAACATTTTCATATTAATTGTTTGCTTTAAACTATAGAATAGTAAGAAAACAGAGTGTACATCAGTGGTATGATTTAGCTGTCTCAACTGTACCTTTTGTATATGTTTTGGTTTTATTAAATTTACTTATCAAGTTACTGTAATGTCATTTTTATATTACTGTAACAAATTGATAAGTATAGATTTGACCTCCTTTAAAATACTTTAATACAATTTTAAAGTAAGTACATGTCAATTTGTTCTGTAATACAGATTTCATTTTGTATTTTTCTACTAGCATGATTTTATATCTATGGCATATACATGTATGTGACACATACATATGCACATATATATTCAATGAAGGATAAATTGTACTACCTTTTCTGGCCATAATTCTTGTCCCTTTTGTACTGCTGAAACAATTTCGTCATGTGTTAGTGAGAAGTGCTAAAAAATAATCAACTCCCTATGTTAAATATTCCAGTTATACCACTAATATTCATACTTAACACACAACAAGATCTACCAGCCTCTCGAGTAGCTAGTTGTAACTGTGCAAATAATACTTTGTACTGTGGCTAATTTTTCCTAGTGATTACTAAGCCAATGGGCTACATAACAATTTGAGTGCCATTTTTAACTCCATCAAAAGACAAAAATTCTTATTATTGTAATTACTTTGTCTTTACTGGTTAAATTAACATTCAGCTATTGGGGTTGCTATGCAATGTACGATATGATTTTACCTACTGTGCGTTCAAAGTAGTCTTGTCACAGTAACAGCATGCTAGCTTGAAAAACCTTAGAGCAAATAGGTAAATACACATCTTTTGTGAATTAAAAGGGGGTAATTATGTCAGCCTTCCTGCATTTGTGGGTGAATAGCTAAAAATAATTGAAGTGAAAGTATCAGGAAATATTTAACATTAAATATAAGTAATCAAAAGGTTGTCATAAAAATGAGAATGAACCTATAAACATAATTTTCAGTTTCTCTTGATAGAGTAGCCACATTAGAATATGAAAACATGTGTACAAATACTCTTTTATTTTCCTTTCATTTTAAGTGGTTCCGGCCCCATACACTACAGGTACAATTGCTATAATTTTCCTGTCAAAATAGATCTTGGCTATAAAAGACTCCAAATTATTATTTTTATTTTAAAAATTTATCTTTATGCTTTATACAAACAGAACCTAAATAAATCCTGATATTGAAATACTTTGGCTTGCTCGGAGCATGTAGAATTGTACTGTATGGGGTGTGCTTATTATTGGGACTCATTTAAAAACAAACACACCAGAATTTGCAACTGAGCTTCAAAGTAGTCTTTGGTTAACTACACACTTATTACATGATTCTGTCTCTGTGCCAAATCTTATTGAGAATTCCCTTTTCCCTTTGTGAATAGCCTTTAAACCATGTGGCATATTCTTCCAAATATTTGATTTCTTAACTCTAAGCCCCATGGCTATAAGACGGTTGATTAACCTAGATAAAATGGTTTTTTTAAATTTAATACAAAGCAGCAATCCTAATGTTCATTTTCCTTCCGCAGTTTCTAAATTAGCTTTGCAGGCTTTTGCAAAGAAAAGTTCCCCCAGTATTTTTTCTCCTTATGATAGCTTTAGTGGAATCATCTATAGAGAAGATTCATCTGAAAGACAACATGTATATATTTGAATACTTGAAACTGGTGGAGTTGTTGATGTTGTGAATTCCCTTTCTGAAAGATCACCGAATGGATTCTGAAGGCTTTTGATGTAAAGCAACAACGGTGGCATAACTAAATGAGCTGTGTTTGAGCAAGAGTGAAATGCTTCAAATTAAAAGTCACAGGAAACTGTCTGACATAATCAGTTTCAGAATCACATTAAATTTTCTCCCATATTTTTCTCTTAAATTTTGCCCAGAACATTATCAGTGGTGGATCAATGACACACTTTTGCATATATAATTATTCTCAATCTCATTCCAAAAATGATTTAAAGAAATTAATAAAGGATATAACAGTATAATATGAATAAATATGAATATAATAGGATATAATACAATATAGTAGGATAAAAAGAGAAACTGAAGCAAAGGGAAAGAAAGTTAGAATAGTAAAATGACTCAATACAAAGATGACAAAAATATATGTGAAAAGCTACATATTTTTATAAAGGTCAAAGTTTCCACTCTCAGCTTCTTAGTTACCAGAGAGGAAAACGATCTGTTATAAGGATAAGAATATATGTGTGTGTGTATGAGTTCATTCTCTCTCTCTCTCTCCACTCTCCCCAGCCCCATGTGTGTTTAAGGAGAAGCAGTGGGGCTGGCTAGCTTAACAACATGGAAATTTAAATCTAACTTTGCCGTGAACACAAACTCCAAATTTCTCTGTCCTACAGTAAATGTGGTGATTTAATATTATACTTTTTCCTACTGTGCTAGCACATTACAAAAAAAAATACTTGGAATGTAAATACAGTGACCTACTTCTAGTTCATAAATTGTTAATAAAACAGCTGGTATTATTGGTGTTGTGTTAGCCGCTCAGTCCTGTCAAACTCTTTGTGAGTCCACGGACTGCCAGGCTCCTCTGTCTGTGCAATTCTCTAGGTAAGAATACTGGAGTGGGTTGTCATTTCCTTCTCCAGGGGACTTCTTCCCAACCCAGGGATCATACCCAGATCTCCCACACTGTAAGTAGATTTTTTTTTTTTTTTTTTTGTAAGTAGATTCTTTACCAACCGAGCCAACAGGGAATGTGTGCCATCACTTGTGTACCATTCATTTTATAGTGCTGTGACCTTTCATTCATGTACCAGTCTTACGAAGTAAGATTCCTATTTAACAAATGAGGATGATCGGCCCAGGGTCTCCTTAAAAAGAGATGGTATTTGAATTGAGTCTGCCTAACCTGAAAGCCACACTATATTCACTGATCACTCTGTTTACTAGCCCTTCCAAGGACCAAAACTATGCTAATGGTTCAGATGGTAAAGAATCTGCCTGCAAAGCAGGAGATCCTGGCTCTGTCTTTGGGTTCAGAAGATCCCCTGGAGAAGGGAAAGTCAACCCCCTCCAGTCTTCTTCCCTGGAGAATTTCATGGACAGAGAATCTCGTAGTCCATGTGGTCCCAAAGAGTTAGACAGGAACAGGACTGAGGGACTAACTTTCACTCTTTTCCATACTAAGTAGCACAATGAAGAGTCTTCCTGGTTTCAGGTTCCTGAGTGCCCAATCTTAAAATGACTCAATACAAAGATGACAAAAATATATGTGAAAAGCTACATATTTTTATAAAGGTCAAAGTTTCCACTCTCAGCTTCTTAGTTACCAGAGAGGAAAACGATCTGTTATAAGGATAAGAATATATGTGTGTGTGTATGAGTTCATTCTCTCTCTCTCTCTCCACTCTCCCCAGCCCCATGTGTGTTTAAGGAGAAGCAGTGGGCTGGCTAGCTTAACAACATGGAAATTTAAATCTAACTTTGCCGTGAACACAAACTCCAAATTTCTCTGTCCTACAGTAAATGTGGTGATTTAATATTATACTTTTTCCTACTGTGCTAGCACATTACAAAAAAATACTTGGAATGTAAATACAGTGACCTACTTCTAGTTCATAAATTGTTAATAAAACAGCTGGTATTATTGGTGTTGTGTTAGCCGCTCAGTCCTGTCAAACTCTTTGTGAGTCCACGGACTGCCAGGCTCCTCTGTCTGTGCAATTCTCTAGGTAAGAATACTGGAGTGGGTTGTCATTTCCTTCTCCAGGGGACTTCTTCCCAACCCAGGGATCATACCCAGATCTCCCACACTGTAAGTAGATTTTTTTTTTTTTTTTTTGTAAGTAGATTCTTTACCAACCGAGCCAACAGGGAATGTGTGCCATCACTTGTGTACCATTCATTTTATAGTGCTGTGACCTTTCATTCATGTACCAGTCTTACGAAGTAAGATTCCTATTTAACAAATGAGGATGATCGGCCCAGGGTCTCCTTAAAAAGAGATGGTATTTGAATTGAGTCTGCCTAACCTGAAAGCCACACTATATTCACTGATCACTCTGTTTACTAGCCCTTCCAAGGACCAAAACTATGCTAATGGTTCAGATGGTAAAGAATCTGCCTGCAAAGCAGGAGATCCTGGCTCTGTCTTTGGGTTCAGAAGATCCCCTGGAGAAGGGAAAGTCAACCCCCTCCAGTCTTCTTCCCTGGAGAATTTCATGGACAGAGAATCTCGTAGTCCATGTGGTCCCAAAGAGTTAGACAGGAACAGGACTGAGGGACTAACTTTCACTCTTTTCCATACTAAGTAGCACAATGAAGAGTCTTCCTGGTTTCAGGTTCCCTGAGTGCCCAATCTTTCATTTTCAAAAGGCCCAAGATAACTTTTGTGTACTCATTTGAGTTTCCACCTTTCTGTTGTCATATACCATGTGAACTATTATTTACTTGATGTTTTTATTTATGTATATTCATTTTAAATTTAGATTTAAGGAATAAACTTTATATTACTGTTAAAAATGTAAAATGAGTATGTTTGGTAGAAATAGAAACAGAGAAATAACTGTTAGTTTACATGGCTTCTAGGAAGCTCTCAGGCACCGTAACTGGACATCCCAAGGGCAGCCTCCCGTGCAGAACGTGGAAGTTAGGAAGCTCCTCCCTCCTTGGCTGTGGGGCATGGTCTTCAGCAGAAGTTTCTCGGGAGACACATCCAGGTCTGGGGGATGTTATTACATCACTCACTTTCCCGGAATCATGGTAGAGATGCAAGCCTAGGGAAGATGAAGGAATATGCCCACTGATATTAGAAGTCTGCAGCTGCAGCTTGGAGCACTTTATGCATAGACCTAATTTGGGTAAAAGGGCTGGTACAATAACACAAAGCAAAATGTTACTATTCTGTGAGAACAAATTATTTTCAACTCTTTTTTAGCATTGCTAAGATTTAAGTGCCCTGATCTAAAACTTCAGATTTCTAGGAAGCTAAATTTGATGATTTATATTACATTAAATCAATAAATCAAGCAATATGACATTAAAAATAATTATGTTGTCGACTAAGTCAATTTTTCTATTATTTCTAGGAAGGAAAAACCTCGAGAAAATTCAAGAGGTAAGAGCTGGTACTTAAAGCATTTTTTTTTCTACCAGACTGTAAATTCTGGGAAAGAGAACACTTTGTTTAAGCTTTACATTTTTCCCCTTAGAGTCCAGGGGAAAATGTTACGTAAAATACATGTGTCAGAATATTCTAAATGCATTTATTTCCTTCTCAGGTTTAATCAGAGGTTCATCTTATGAAGAAATGACTTCCACCTGCAGCAGTTAGTTATGAATGGTACAGACTGTATCTTAAACAAAGAAAAGTCTCCAATAAGTTAATCGAACTCCATTAATAGTTCCTGGGCTATTACTGCATTTGTTCAGTGTTCCTGTGGATGAATTTTATTTTTGTTCAATCCCACTTTTGGCAGAATATGACTGTTCATATTATAAAATATGAATTTTCAGTAAATGTCTTTCTGTGAATAATGAAAAATTGTTAAACTTTCGCAAACTTAACCAGTCACACCTACTCCGTTTTACAGCCATTTATTAAATCTCAAAGACCCATTCAAGCAATGGAGTAGGCACTGCTGCAATGTAATATATAGCCAGACATTTAAAACCAAGGCCAAATGGACAATTCATATAATTTTGATAGTCTGAAGGCATAACTAATAACTAGTTGCATAAAATGGCCATTTTTAACCTTTGATATAAAAGGGAATGAACACTAATTCTATGTACTTAGAAATTTGCAGCATTCAATGCTTATAACAACGCTGTGAAGCTTGGGGAAAAGTGAAGACCACAGACGTTAATTAATCCAGAACCACCCAGCTTGTAAATGGCAGAGCTGGGATTTGAATCAGGCCCGTATGACTTCAAAAATTTTGTATTTCCTCTTCCTCTGGAAGTTCACTCACCCTCCAGATTTTTAGAGCCCTTGTTTGGGTTCCCTAAGCCATATAGCAAATTATTTTCAACTCTTTTTTAGCATTGCTAAGATTTAAGTGCCCTGATCTAAAACTTCAGATTTCTAGGAAGCTAAATTTGATGATTTATATTACATTAAATCAATAAATCAAGCAATATGACATTAAAAATAATTATGTTGTCGACTAAGTCAATTTTTCTATTATTTCTAGGAAGGAAAAACCTCGAGAAAATTCAAGAGGTAAGAGCTGGTACTTAAAGCATTTTTTTCTACCAGACTGTAAATTCTGGGAAAGAGAACACTTTGTTTAAGCTTTACATTTTTCCCCTTAGAGTCCAGGGGAAAATGTTACGTAAAATACATGTGTCAGAATATTCTAAATGCATTTATTTCCTTCTCAGGTTTAATCAGAGGTTCATCTTATGAAGAAATGACTTCCACCTGCAGCAGTTAGTTATGAATGGTACAGACTGTATCTTAAACAAAGAAAAGTCTCCAATAAGTTAATCGAACTCCATTAATAGTTCCTGGGCTATTACTGCATTTGTTCAGTGTTCCTGTGGATGAATTTTATTTTTGTTCAATCCCACTTTTGGCAGAATATGACTGTTCATATTATAAAATATGAATTTTCAGTAAATGTCTTTCTGTGAATAATGAAAAATTGTTAAACTTTCGCAAACTTAACCAGTCACACCTACTCCGTTTTACAGCCATTTATTAAATCTCAAAGACCCATTCAAGCAATGGAGTAGGCACTGCTGCAATGTAATATATAGCCAGACATTTAAAACCAAGGCCAAATGGACAATTCATATAATTTTGATAGTCTGAAGGCATAACTAATAACTAGTTGCATAAAATGGCCATTTTTAACCTTTGATATAAAAGGGAATGAACACTAATTCTATGTACTTAGAAATTTGCAGCATTCAATGCTTATAACAACGCTGTGAAGCTTGGGGAAAAGTGAAGACCACAGACGTTAATTAATCCAGAACCACCCAGCTTGTAAATGGCAGAGCTGGGATTTGAATCAGGCCCGTATGACTTCAAAAATTTTGTATTTCCTCTTCCTCTGGAAGTTCACTCACCCTCCAGATTTTTAGAGCCCTTGTTTGGGTTCCCTAAGCCATATAGCAAATTCCCATTGGCTACCTATTTTACATATGGTGATGTAAGTTTCCATGCTACTCTCTCCATACATCTCACCCAAGAGGGAGCGGACATATGTATACATATAGCTGATTCATGTTGATATTTGGCAGGAAACAACAAAATTCTATAAAGCAAGTATCCTGCAATTAAAAAATAATTTTAAAATAAACTTTAAAAAATTGTATATTTTCTCTACCATTCTCTTTAAGTGGAAATTTTCAAAATAATCACTTGATATTCTTGGATACAGGCAACTCTATTTCATAAGTATGTGGGACTCACTGGAAACTGTGGCTTTCTGGGGTGAGGGGAGTCATAGTGTATCAGGTCATGCTATATTGAATAAAGTCAGGACTGACTCTAGTGAAAAGGGGAGAGCTCAGAGTCACTGGAGAGAGCTCCAAAAGGGAATTCCTAAGATGAGAGTTCCAAGTGCTTTGGGGTTCACTGGAGCGTAACCACAAGGAATGTGTCCTAGGATGGGCAGCAAATGCACGCCTCAGCTGTGGCTCATCATAAAGGTCGAGCCAAAACTCTGTAGTGTGTCTCAAGAGCAGGGTCACAGATGGTGACAAATCCTCCAAATAGTGTTACAGATGACAATCACAGGGCAGAAAGCACCTGTGCTGAATGTGGACGGAATCACTTGTCTGTACAGTGGACTTTCTATACACACATGCAAAACCAAAATCACTAGACATGCTGCAATGTAATATATAGCCAGACATTTAAAACCAAGGCCAAATGGACAATTCATATAATTTTGATAGTCTGAAGGCATAACTAATAACTAGTTGCATAAAATGGCCATTTTTAACCTTTGATATAAAAGGGAATGAACACTAATTCTATGTACTTAGAAATTTGCAGCATTCAATGCTTATAACAACGCTGTGAAGCTTGGGGAAAAGTGAAGACCACAGACGTTAATTAATCCAGAACCACCCAGCTTGTAAATGGCAGAGCTGGGATTTGAATCAGGCCCGTATGACTTCAAAAATTTTGTATTTCCTCTTCCTCTGGAAGTTCACTCACCCTCCAGATTTTTAGAGCCCTTGTTTGGGTTCCCTAAGCCATATAGCAAATTCCCATTGGCTACCTATTTTACATATGGTGATGTAAGTTTCCATGCTACTCTCTCCATACATCTCACCCAAGAGGGAGCGGACATATGTATACATATAGCTGATTCATGTTGATATTTGGCAGGAAACAACAAAATTCTATAAAGCAAGTATCCTGCAATTAAAAAATAATTTTAAAATAAACTTTAAAAAATTGTATATTTTCTCTACCATTCTCTTTAAGTGGAAATTTTCAAAATAATCACTTGATATTCTTGGATACAGGCAACTCTATTTCATAAGTATGTGGGACTCACTGGAAACTGTGGCTTTCTGGGGTGAGGGGAGTCATAGTGTATCAGGTCATGCTATATTGAATAAAGTCAGGACTGACTCTAGTGAAAAGGGGAGAGCTCAGAGTCACTGGAGAGAGCTCCAAAAGGGAATTCCTAAGATGAGAGTTCCAAGTGCTTTGGGGTTCACTGGAGCGTAACCACAAGGAATGTGTCCTAGGATGGGCAGCAAATGCACGCCTCAGCTGTGGCTCATCATAAAGGTCGAGCCAAAACTCTGTAGTGTGTCTCAAGAGCAGGGTCACAGATGGTGACAAATCCTCCAAATAGTGTTACAGATGACAATCACAGGGCAGAAAGCACCTGTGCTGAATGTGGACGGAATCACTTGTCTGTACAGTGGACTTTCTATACACACATGCAAAACCAAAATCACTAGACATCACATGTCTTAAGTAGCAGAACAATTTGCTCTATTTCATATTTAACATTTCACTTAACGAATCAAGATTAACCGAATCAAGATTTAGCTTGTTTAGGGTTTTTAGTGGCACTTGGAATACGAAGATGTGAAGATGAATGTCACTGTCTTCAAGAAGTTCAAAATATTGGCATGGGAGGTGGGGTAAAATTTGCAAATATGTAAGAGCAGTGCTTTGGAGCTTGCACTTTGGTTTTCCTTACACACATCTGCACACTCGTGTATAGATGTGTGTGTATATACTCAAATGAAAGACGGCTAAGAATGTGTTTCATGGTAGTTCTACTGGATGTGAACTCAAGTTTAACTTATCAGTGTACCGAGTATAAAGTATGTCAGTGTATCAACAGATTATATAACAATTCATGTATATTTTCTGTATAATCCTATCCATACATCATTATATTTTCTTTGCTGATAAAGCTAAGGTAGTCTCATATGAGTTCATGTGCACATGGCATTCAAAATTAACAAGAGGGGATGTGAGGGTGATCTGGTTGCGACATCTGTCACCCCATTGATCGCCAGGGTTGATTCGGCTGATCTGGCTGGCTAGGCGGGTGTCCCCTTCCTCCCTCACCGCTCCATGTGCGTGCCTCCCGAGGCTGCGCGCTCGGTCGAAGAGGACGACCATCCCCGGTAGAGGAGGACCGGTCTTCGGTCAAGGGTATACAAGTAGTTGCTCTCCCCTGATAGAACCTCCAAACAAGCTCTCAAAATTAGCAAGAGGGAGGCAGAGAGGGGAGACAGCATGTGAGTGTATGTTTTAATCTTTAGGAATGTGTTCATATGGCTGTATATTAAAGTGGAAATTAAGTATAGCAATTGCTTTCTTTAGGCATCTATATTTATCTAAATATCCAACTATCAAGCATCTGAAAGCAAAAAATACTCCCTTGTATGTACATACTTAGTATACTAGACGTTCAGGTTTCTGGGATTCTCTTTTCAGAGAGCTAGACCTCCAGGGATATGATGTTGTCCCTGGGATGCCCTTCTTTCATCTGCTTGGTGAAACTCACACCTCTTTGGGCAATTTCTATACAGCATATACTTTTCCACATTACAGTGCTAACACACTGCAGGAGTTATAATGTACCATTCAAAATGGTTTTCTTTTTGTTTAATTCTGGAGTAGCATACAATAGGAGCACAGTAAAACTTTAATATTAATTATGAGTTTTTCTTGACTAATGTCTCAGTTTCAACTGGATTACTCAGCAGGTTTTTAAATTTATAAAGATTTATTTTATTTTTGACTGTGCTGGGTCTTTGTTGCTGCATGTGGGCTTTCTCTAGTTGTGCTGGCTTCTCTTGTGGTAGAGCAAGAGCTCTAAGGCACGCAGGCTCAATAGTTGTGGCCAACGGGCTAAGCCGCTCCACAGCATGTGGGATTTTCCCAGACCAGGGATCGAACTCGTGTCCCCTGCATTAGCAGGAGGATTCTTAATCATTAAACCACCAGGGAAGCCCACTCAGCAGCTTTTAAATCCAAATCATACATTATGTTCAACTTTGTTTAGGCCTTAAACATTAAATTATATAACTTCCTATTTTAAACATAAGGGAAGTATGTTAATTATGGGCCTGAAGCCACTTACATTCACATTAGTTAAAAAATCCTCTTGCTGTTTGTCATCTTGGTGAATCTAGGAAAACCATTCCTCAAAAATTAGTCAGTCCATAAGATTATAGAATACTGAACTGTATCCAATAACATCTGCTAAGAGACTAGATCCCTATTAAATACTATACTTCTAATAGGGATTCACACTGTTCATTTCCCACAGATGAAAGCTAAAATCCTGAATTTTGAAATTATTGACTTTCCTCCAATTTTACCAGTATACATAATACTAAACTTTTAAATGTTAGACTGGCATTCCTGTTTTTCACTGCTGTCTTGTTTAATTTTCAACTTTAGTTTTTATGAAGTAGTTCAAGATAAACGTAGATCAAAAAGGCTTACAATTATAAGCTTTTCTCCAATACACATATACCCAATTATATATTCACTTAAGTAATTTCACAATTGCTTTCATTTAAAAATTATTTTCAGTTTACTATTTCTTATGCACTGTAGATTCTGGGAGGAAAGCTACCTAAAGCATTTGGAAATAATTCAAAGGTGTATTCAAGTGAATGAGGTTGATTTTTTTTGTTGTTTGTCTTTTTTGCATAGGACATTGTTCCTAGTGACAAAAATCTTTACAAGAGAAAGTATTACGATTGATACTTACACTGTGGCAGTCTGGTGAACAGCAGGTTGCTTGAAGATGCAACAAATATTCTTTGAACACTTCAATAAACAGAATGTAAACATTCGCTTTAATAATGTTTCCTTTGTTAATGCAAAACTGAGTGCATTTTTTTCCTTGCCTCTGGCTGAACCATGACTAGCTGAGTAGCAACAGCAGAGTGCTGAAAGAATTTTTCAACAGCAATTTGCTTGTTCTAATTTACTTTTCAAGGCTGATGATCGGGATCATTATGTGGCTTAACTTGATTCAGTCATTCCTCTTGTTTTCATCATATTCAGTGTCCCTGGCAGTTTTAGATGAATCAGGAGTGCCTCTGGTGCTCCAGTTCTACAGTTTCATATAAAAAATGAATTCCTCTACCCTTTGGAAACAAATCTCTTATACTCGTTGACAAAGTATGGGTACTTTGAAATGAGTGACTCAGATATGAAACCTCTGCCTTTTTTTTTTCAAGTAGAAACACTCTAGTTAGTAGATCTATGCAATAATAATACCAAAGCATTTATCTGTTCAATCTTAACTTTGTTTAAATAAAGAAATTCTAAGTACCCTTGCATTTTGAGCCTGAACGCTATCATCACTCATCAATCAACAAGACCAAGAAATAAAACTCATGTAATTAAAGAAACTTACTTGATGCATATTGGAAAAAACTTACTTTTTTCAATATATAATATTCTAAAAATGCAATGGGAAATAACTTTTTCTCCACATTTACAATAAATTTCAAAATAGCTATGTTCCCAATCTGTTGTGAGAGAATATGTATTATTATCTTAGTTCTAACATTTAAAGAATGCCAGCTAAAAAGAAAAAAGTGCCAGGTAAGGAATTAGAAAATTCATTGGTGTTAATATTACATTCTTCACACTAAACTGTAAAACTGGCAAAGAACTTTTACTTCAATAATAGCAAAGTAACGAAGTTATAAGCTTTTCTCCAATACACATATACCCAATTATATATTCACTTAAGTAATTTCACAATTGCTTTCATTTAAAAATTATTTTCAGTTTACTATTTCTTATGCACTGTAGATTCTGGGAGGAAAGCTACCTAAAGCATTTGGAAATAATTCAAAGGTGTATTCAAGTGAATGAGGTTGATTTTTTTTGTTGTTTGTCTTTTTTGCATAGGACATTGTTCCTAGTGACAAAAATCTTTACAAGAGAAAGTATTACGATTGATACTTACACTGTGGCAGTCTGGTGAACAGCAGGTTGCTTGAAGATGCAACAAATATTCTTTGAACACTTCAATAAACAGAATGTAAACATTCGCTTTAATAATGTTTCCTTTGTTAATGCAAAACTGAGTGCATTTTTTTCCTTGCCTCTGGCTGAACCATGACTAGCTGAGTAGCAACAGCAGAGTGCTGAAAGAATTTTTCAACAGCAATTTGCTTGTTCTAATTTACTTTTCAAGGCTGATGATCGGGATCATTATGTGGCTTAACTTGATTCAGTCATTCCTCTTGTTTTCATCATATTCAGTGTCCCTGGCAGTTTTAGATGAATCAGGAGTGCCTCTGGTGCTCCAGTTCTACAGTTTCATATAAAAAATGAATTCCTCTACCCTTTGGAAACAAATCTCTTATACTCGTTGACAAAGTATGGGTACTTTGAAATGAGTGACTCAGATATGAAACCTCTGCCTTTTTTTTTCAAGTAGAAACACTCTAGTTAGTAGATCTATGCAATAATAATACCAAAGCATTTATCTGTTCAATCTTAACTTTGTTTAAATAAAGAAATTCTAAGTACCCTTGCATTTTGAGCCTGAACGCTATCATCACTCATCAATCAACAAGACCAAGAAATAAAACTCATGTAATTAAAGAAACTTACTTGATGCATATTGGAAAAAACTTACTTTTTTCAATATATAATATTCTAAAAATGCAATGGGAAATAACTTTTTCTCCACATTTACAATAAATTTCAAAATAGCTATGTTCCCAATCTGTTGTGAGAGAATATGTATTATTATCTTAGTTCTAACATTTAAAGAATGCCAGCTAAAAAGAAAAAAGTGCCAGGTAAGGAATTAGAAAATTCATTGGTGTTAATATTACATTCTTCACACTAAACTGTAAAACTGGCAAAGAACTTTTACTTCAATAATAGCAAAGTAACGAAGTTAATAATATAAATAACACAGATCATGGCAGCAGGCTTCGATTCTAAAAGGGAAAAACCACAGGGTTTAAAAATAGTCACCAGTTATTTCTATAACCTGCAGAGGGCACTCAAGTCCCTTGAAAGAAAAAGTAAAAATTTAAGAGGGATAACAATAATTTTTCATTTTTATTTATTAGTAGTGTGCTTACTAAATATCTTTGTTTTCCCACAGAAGCTATCATTTAAAGAGAAGATATTTAAAGGAAATAGTTTGATTTTATATTAATTGAGTATTAAGATACACAAATTTTCACATGTCCTAATGGAAAAACAATTTAGCAGGTGGTTTCCTGTCTATCTGTAAATGTTGTGCCTCACATATTAACACCACACTGCCATCAATTACACAGATTGGCCAAGAGCTGAGAAAAGTCCACCTGGACCTCAGAGGAACCTGCTTTCAAAGCAGTAAACTAGTAATACAGATAAGGCATTCCACTGCCTCAGACTATCTATGGACAATATTGTCATATCTATAAAGCAGCTGTTGAAAACAACAGAAGCTAGTTGAAAACCTTTCAACTCATAGGATTTTAAACAACTTTACAAGAGTAAACTCGAGAGTTCTTTGGCAATACTCATTTTATGCACCTCTTCATTACTGTTTGGAGGAAAGATATTTGAATACTTGGGTTTAAGTATTTTTCTTCCTCTCACATGATGAAATATTTCATAGGGAAAGCTCCTACTTATGTAACACATACATTATATAAACACACACAACATCTATGTTTTACATAAATGTATTATTTCATTGGTAGCATATTTCAAAATATATTGCAATATTTTATTAACTAAAATTTTACTTGCATAGAGTAGTTAATTATTAAATATATTATTGTAGTTTCTTAGCAACATAGTCAGGGAATCCTGCCTTCCTTTTTTCTTTTGCTCCTCAATTTTACCATGATTAAGTAACTTGCTCTCAAAAGGTATTTAGAAAGTCTGGCTGCTAAATCAAATTAAAGATGTTCATTTGGCACCAACATAAGTTAGATATGCCCTTCACTGTTTCAATTTAGAAACTGGATCACAAAAATCTAAGCCAAAAAGATGTACAAGAAAATCATCCAAGTACATAACCTATAGACTAACACTAGAATAATGAACTGTAAAGCATTAAAAAATGCTTTGTCTATAATAATAAAACTAGTCAGTAAGAATTTACTATTTAAAAACAAATTTTGTTATACATCATTGTTTCTATTTTAAGGGTCTTGAAATATACTTGAGAAATAAATCTCCAAATTTGACATCTTGCAAGATTAACACTGACACTGATATTGGTAAGAGTTAAGAGAATTCTTTGAGAAATCTAGCATGATACATCCCTTATAACTTTATTCTTCAAATACTGTGCAAATTTCCATAGAATATTTCAAAGTTTAAAGTTATGGAAGAAGAGTACCCAGTTAAGTGAGAAAAAAGGGAGAAAAATCAGTAGAACAGTAAATAGTACTGTGGAAAATGGATATTTTGGTAATTTAAAATAATTTGCTTGAAGTATTTTTGTAATGGTACCTTTCTTTATGAAAAAGATCTTGATTCTTATTTGGAATATAATAAACTCTTTTTCCTCAAGAAAGGACAAAGCTAAAATCTCCAAAATCATAAGTCTCAAAATGAGTGATTGTGTATTGCAACATGTTCTCCCCAACTGGATTTACCACATACCATGACATTTTAAAATAAGGGCGGATAGGGAGAAACTGTGCAGTTTAATAAAACAGGAGCATTCCCTCAGCCTAACATGCAGCTTTGAGGGTTGAAACCTCTTTCATTACTGTTTGCAGGAAAGATATTTGAATACTTGGGTTTAAGTATTTTTCTTCCTCTCACATGATGAAATATTTCATAGGGAAAGCTCCTACTTATGTAACACATACATTATATAAACACACACAACATCTATGTTTTACATAAATGTATTATTTCATTGGTAGCATATTTCAAAATATATTGCAATATTTTATTAACTAAAATTTTACTTGCATAGAGTAGTTAATTATTAAATATATTATTGTAGTTTCTTAGCAACATAGTCAGGGAATCCTGCCTTCCTTTTTTCTTTTGCTCCTCAATTTTACCATGATTAAGTAACTTGCTCTCAAAAGGTATTTAGAAAGTCTGGCTGCTAAATCAAATTAAAGATGTTCATTTGGCACCAACATAAGTTAGATATGCCCTTCACTGTTTCAATTTAGAAACTGGATCACAAAAATCTAAGCCAAAAAGATGTACAAGAAAATCATCCAAGTACATAACCTATAGACTAACACTAGAATAATGAACTGTAAAGCATTAAAAAATGCTTTGTCTATAATAATAAAACTAGTCAGTAAGAATTTACTATTTAAAAACAAATTTTGTTATACATCATTGTTTCTATTTTAAGGGTCTTGAAATATACTTGAGAAATAAATCTCCAAATTTGACATCTTGCAAGATTAACACTGACACTGATATTGGTAAGAGTTAAGAGAATTCTTTGAGAAATCTAGCATGATACATCCCTTATAACTTTATTCTTCAAATACTGTGCAAATTTCCATAGAATATTTCAAAGTTTAAAGTTATGGAAGAAGAGTACCCAGTTAAGTGAGAAAAAGGCAGAAAAATCAGTAGAACAGTAAATAGTACTGTGGAAAATGGATATTTTGGTAATTTAAAATAATTTGCTTGAAGTATTTTTGTAATGGTACCTTTCTTTATGAAAAAGATCTTGATTCTTATTTGGAATATAATAAACTCTTTTTCCTCAAGAAAGGACAAAGCTAAAATCTCCAAAATCATAAGTCTCAAAATGAGTGATTGTGTATTGCAACATGTTCTCCCCAACTGGATTTACCACATACCATGACATTTTAAAATAAGGGCGGATAGGGAGAAACTGTGCAGTTTAATAAAACAGGAGCATTCCCTCAGCCTAACATGCAGCTTTGATTTTTGGGTTATATCAGGGCTGATAAGTATACACTCTCATATATGAAACAAAACTAGAAGATGTACTTAGAATGTAGTCTTTGTTTCTTCAAAGCCCGAGCTTCCTAAAATCATTGTTAGGCAAAGTAAAAAGAAATGTTTGTTCTATTACGTAAGAAATAAACTTCATTTGGTATTCAATTGACTTTCTAACTTAGCAGGCAAGACTTTTACATCTTCAAATACTGAAAATAAATTGCATTCTTGGCCCTTGCTTTAAAAGGTTATTGAGAATAAATGCACACCCTGGTAGTGTTCTAGTGATCTCCCTAATCTCAGTTGCACTTTGTCAGAATGAGGTAACTGGTAGTTAAGTGAAATACCCTAGATCAAAGGGGGATTAATCACCAACTGAATCCTTGCTGAATAAACCTGTCATTCAAGAAAATTATTTCCACTGAACTTAGCAGAGGATTGAAGGTATTTGCATAACAGGGACCAACGTACTTCAGCCAGGTTAAAAGGTTCAGAATTCATCCCATGTTTAGCTTTTTGGCTCCTTTTCCTTTCAGCAGGCTGGTACAATGGTTTCTAATCTGATAATACAGCTAACTATCTAAATGATGTCAGAACAGGAAAGTATTGCAAAGTTTGGATGAGGGATGGATCAATTTCACTTTCAGTAACTCCTAAATCTGATTTGTTGGAATTTAAGATGTAATCCTAAAAAAGTCCCTTAAACCTGAGGACTGTTTATTAACATCCCTTTTCTGACCTTTGTCTTAGAAACAACCACTCTGCTGTGGCCACAGTCCCTGCAGAGACGGGATGGTAACTGGACCTACCTTCCTCCCAGGGTTGGTGCACGAGTCCATGAAGCTCTATAAAAGATTCTGAAATACTACAATAAAAACTAGAAGAATAATACTAGCAGTTGTTATTTGTATAAAATTGGGTTTGAAGTATCTTAAACAATATGACATATAAAGCTGTAATTTTAGGGGACTTCCCTGGTAGTCCGGTGGCGAAGACTCCTGAGCTCCCAATTTCAGGGGGCCTGGGTTCAATCCCTGATTAGGGAACTAGATACCATATACTGCAGTTAAGACCTGATGCAGCCAAATAAATAAATACTTAAAAAGAAAAAAAAAAGCCCACAATTTTAATTTACTAGAAATACTGAGTTGCGTGAAAAGAATACTTTTCTAAGACTAATTTTTAACTAAATTTTTTTGAAACAAATAATTTAAGATTCCCGATAGGCTGTATACTTCAAACCTGACATTTGAATTAATTACTTAAAGAGTAAAAGGCAAAAAATGCCTACCACTGTAAAGACTGTCTTACAGCATAAGGGTACTGCCAACTTTAAAAAGTTTAAAAAATACTATTTAGTAAAAAGTGAAGAAATGAAGAGTTTTATCAAAACCACAAACTATCTTTTCTGGAGTACATTTTTGGAAATTTAACACTTTTTGAACATTTTGGGTCTACTGAAGAATAATTACCCATATGATAAGACATCAGATTTCATAATCATATTTTGGCACTAAAAGGGGAAATTTTGTAATTTTGCAACTAGAGTAGGTCTGACACCATCCAAATCTTTAAATGGAAGTAGGTGCTCATATTCAGTACAAATGCATAGCATCTTTCAAGTTTAAAAATGCAAAGAATAGTTATCAAAGAAAATGAATAAAATCCATAGTGAGATAATTTTTTAGAAAATGATTGAAGTTTTAACCCAAGAAAGGACTCTTAGAGTGTCTTATAGCTTAGAATAAGAACATGTCAATCACGATTAAGCTTCTGGAATCGGAATCCCTTTGAAATGCAGCTGTTTCTTCTTTAATTGTGGCAGCAGACTCTGAAGAAAAGAAAGGTCCAGCCTTAAAGATGAGTAAGGAATACAAAATAGCTCAGGATTAGTTGTGGAGTTCAAAGGTCGCTAATTACACTAAGGAGTTCCCAGACACAGAGAAAACATTAAACAGGTCACCTACCAAACGGAAACAGACTTTGTCTTCAGAAATGATCCTGAAGTGACTTTAGACAAAATCAAAAGCATCCCAGTGTGCCCAGTAGGATCTAAAGAAAAAGCTTAAGGGACCGGGATGCGAGACTCCTGAGCTCCCAATTTCAGGGGGCCTGGGTTCAATCCCTGATTAGGGAACTAGATACCATATACTGCAGTTAAGACCTGATGCAGCCAAATAAATAAATACTTAAAAAGAAAAAAAGCCCACAATTTTAATTTACTAGAAATACTGAGTTGCGTGAAAAGAATACTTTTCTAAGACAAATTTTTTAACTAAATTTTTTGAAACAAATAATTTAAGATTCCCGATAGGCTGTATACTTCAAACCTGACATTTGAATTAATTACTTAAAGAGTAAAAGGCAAAAAATGCCTACCACTGTAAAGACTGTCTTACAGCATAAGGGTACTGCCAACTTTAAAAAGTTTAAAAAATACTATTTAGTAAAAAGTGAAGAAATGAAGAGTTTTATCAAAACCACAAACTATCTTTTCTGGAGTACATTTTTGGAAATTTAACACTTTTTGAACATTTTGGGTCTACTGAAGAATAATTACCCATATGATAAGACATCAGATTTCATAATCATATTTTGGCACTAAAAGGGAATTTAGTAATTTTGCAACTAGAGTAGGTCTGACACCATCCAAATCTTTAAATGGAAGTAGGTGCTCATATTCAGTACAAATGCATAGCATCTTTCAAGTTTAAAAATGCAAAGAATAGTTATCAAAGAAAATGAATAAAATCCATAGTGAGATAATTTTTTAGAAAATGATTGAAGTTTTAACCCAAGAAAGGACTCTTAGAGTGTCTTATAGCTTAGAATAAGAACATGTCAATCACGATTAAGCTTCTGGAATCGGAATCCCTTTGAAATGCAGCTGTTTCTTCTTTAATTGTGGCAGCAGACTCTGAAGAAAAGAAAGGTCCAGCCTTAAAGATGAGTAAGGAATACAAAATAGCTCAGGATTAGTTGTGGAGTTCAAAGGTCGCTAATTACACTAAGGAGTTCCCAGACACAGAGAAAACATTAAACAGGTCACCTACCAAACGGGAAACAGACTTTGTCTTCAGAAATGATCCTGAAGTGACAGGTTTCTAGACAAAATCAAAAGCATCCCAGTGTGCCCAGCTGATCCCAAAAGGAAGAAAACATGAGTTGGTTTTAGTTCTGTAGTGTGATATTAGGACGGAATGGCAACAAACGGCATCAAGCTTTCCATCATCCCTACACTTTTCCAGTACTTCTTAGATTTTCCTCGGCTTTCTAGAAACATCAGAGCAAAGATGCACTGGTTTTTCTGATTGCTTCTCAAGTTTGACCTAGAGGTTTATTATATTGAATCTCAGCCTACTCACTAGATAAATGCCTTTTCCCTATTTTAGTGTACTTTGACAAACATTTTTACAATCAAGAGATCAAAAAACTCATGGAGAATGGTTTTTTTCTTCTTTCAAAAGGAAAGTTTTTACTAATGATTATCTATGATTAACCTAGAATAACAACCTGAAGTCCTGATCTGGAAATTAGTCTATTTTCATTACTTGGGATAATTTTGAACACAGAACATTATGCCATGATAATGCCTTGCAGAAAATGAGTTTATAATGAGTTGGATTGATCTTAATTAAAAAAAAATCACATTTCAAATCCTAAATTTATATGCAATCTCCTTTCAAACTTATCACAGCTCTCTTTCAAGAAGTTAGCTTTTTTCTAAGCTTTTCCTTAAAAGACTCATAAAAAAGAAACCAAGATTTAACTTAACTGAATATTAATATGTCATGTACTTATTTTTTAATAAGTCTTCTAATTCTGCTCCAGAAAAAGAAACTTGACATGGAGAAGGTTTTAAGGATCTTGAGATTTCATCTTTCCTTTAAAGTCAATTTGAAAATGAGCTACTATGAAAATAGAATGTGATACATAATTGTAAAGAGAGAATAAAGAGAATGACTGGGGCTTCCCTGGTGGTTCAGTGGGTAAGGACACCGCCTTGCAGTGGAAGGGGCGCCGGTTCGATTCCTGGCCTGGGAAGATCCCATGTGCCACGGAGCAGCTGGACAGATATGTCCAACTACCGAGCCAGAGCTCTGCAGCGAGAGAGGCCACTGAGATGGGAGGCTCACACAAGGCCAAAGAACAAAGATAAATAAATGAAGGATCAATACAGGTTTCTAGACCAGAAATCAAAAGGCATTTCCCAGGGGTTTGCCCAGGCCCTGATCCCAAAAGGAAGAAAACATGAGTTGGTTTTAGTTCTGTAGTGTGATATTAGGACGGAATGGCAACAAACGGCATCAAGCTTTCCATCATCCCTACACTTTTCCAGTACTTCTTAGATTTTCCTCGGCTTTCTAGAAACATCAGAGCAAAGATGCACTGGTTTTTCTGATTGCTTCTCAAGTTTGACCTAGAGGTTTATTATATTGAATCTCAGCCTACTCACTAGATAAATGCCTTTTCCCTATTTTAGTGTACTTTGACAAACATTTTTACAATCAAGAGATCAAAAAACTCATGGAGAATGGTTTTTTTCTTCTTTCAAAAGGAAAGTTTTTACTAATGATTATCTATGATTAACCTAGAATAACAACCTGAAGTCCTGATCTGGAAATTAGTCTATTTTCATTACTTGGGATAATTTTGAACACAGAACATTATGCCATGATAATGCCTTGCAGAAAATGAGTTTATAATGAGTTGGATTGATCTTAATTAAAAAAAAATCACATTTCAAATCCTAAATTTATATGCAATCTCCTTTCAAACTTATCACAGCTCTCTTTCAAGAAGTTAGCTTTTTTCTAAGCTTTTCCTTAAAAGACTCATAAAAAAGAAACCAAGATTTAACTTAACTGAATATTAATATGTCATGTACTTATTTTTTAATAAGTCTTCTAATTCTGCTCCAGAAAAAGAAACTTGACATGGAGAAGGTTTTAAGGATCTTGAGATTTCATCTTTCCTTTAAAGTCAATTTGAAAATGAGCTACTATGAAAATAGAATGTGATACATAATTGTAAAGAGAGAATAAAGAGAATGACTGGGGCTTCCCTGGTGGTTCAGTGGGTAAGGACACCGCCTTGCAGTGGAAGGGGCGCCGGTTCGATTCCTGGCCTGGGAAGATCCCATGTGCCACGGAGCAGCTGGACAGATATGTCCAACTACCGAGCCAGAGCTCTGCAGCGAGAGAGGCCACTGAGATGGGAGGCTCACACAAGGCCAAAGAACAAAGATAAATAAATGAAAGATCAATAGAAGTGGCCAAAAAAAAAAAACAATGACTTTTCACTCATTTCTTAAAAAAAAGAGAGAATGACTCAACGGTTCCTAAAGAAACCCAGACCATGCCAATAAGGAAACAAGAGTGAAAAATTTAAAGATAATGTGCTACATGAAACTGAAATAAGATTAAGTGATACTCTACACCCATAGAATAGCTTTGAATTTTCTGCTTGAATTCATTAATGAAATAAAAAAACAGGGAAAACCAATACCATATCTAAATTTATCTTTAAAAATTTGGCTTCAGATATTCAGTAATTACAAAACACTATGCTCTTTTCAGAAGGTATCCCATCCCTCTTAATATGTTTACTGACATAATAAACAAAATGTTATTGTGACAAATTAATAAGTTTGCCTGAAAGATTAGCTCTAGAACAGAGGTAAAACACTTTATATAGAATTATGCAGATTCTTTATTAGTCAGTAGGATAGTTCTTATTAAAAACAGGTTGCTATTTGAAGGATTTTCTTTCACTTTCATAGGCTGTTTTCTCAAGAGATTTACAGATGTTTCAAATGTGGTCTCTGGCATTCTGTAACAACACACTGTACTACCACCTAGTACTCAGGTTTGGAAGTGCAGATAGTTTTTTATCTTGCATGTCATCTACCATCCACTGGGAGTGGGTACCTGTAGCTCTGCACCGAGAAGGAGAAATCCAGGAAGGCCCCGTGGAGAAAGAGGGCTGTGATTGATTAGCCATGTCTGCCACAGGGGCAGGAAGAAACATGTATGGCAGGGTAAGTCAAAACTAGTCTAAAATAAGCTGAAAGTCAATCGCTAGACTCTATGCTCTGAATCATACTTAAGTAAAATCAAAGGGCAACAAAATTGGATACATTTGTCTTTAAAATGTTCTTTCAAACTAAATCAGATTAAAAACATTGAACAAGAACAGTTTGTGATTAAATCAATGATTTTCAATTATACGTTATATGCGTACACATTAAAAATAAAAGACTGTGATTTGGGAACATACATGTCGGTGAACAACAAAACTCTGTAAAATCTTTAAAATAAAGAATTAAAAAAAAAAAGACTATGATTTGTTACTACTGTATAAATCCCATTTAAACATGAGACAATTACAGTAATAATGATCCATATGTTACTGGAGCAGGAGCTTTAGAATTCCAGATGTAATAGTCAGAAGAAAGTAGCTTCCGGTCTGAGAAAAAAAAAAAAGATAAGATTACATCAACAAAAATTCAATGAGAAAGCAAAATTATGGTCTTTGAAATTTTGGAACACAATGATTTCAAAGAAGGCAATTCTCTGAGATATTCATTGCAATTCAATTTTTATCAAGGCATTATTATCACTTCCATCACTTTAAAAGTATGGGTTTATTAAATACATGAATAATGCATCTTTTAGCTTATACATGCCAAATTTATGCCAATGTCCCTCATGCTAAATCTGTTAATTTTTTTCTCAGATCTTCCCTAAAGTCTGTTTCTTACAGACCACTACCTCAGCTACAAAACATTTCTGTAGCCTCTTCATCACAGTTCTGATTTTAACTATGCTAATCTTTATGCATTCAAACTTTCTTCTTCTTAAATTGCTGTTTCTTCTCCCTTGTTATTGCTGTTCAGTTGCTAAATCATGCCCAACTCTTTAAGACCTCAAAGAGGTCGTGCTCTCTGCTCCTGGGCGTCATCCAGCATCAGCTCTGGCCTTCCCCAGACACCCTTCCAAGTCACCTTAGTAGAGCCTTTGCCTTGACCCCCGGCCACATGTTGACTGATTCCCAAAGACCACTGAAGCTTTAAATGCTCAATGAGGACCAGTAGTTGGACAGCCAGGGCACTAGACACGTTAGCCACCTATGCTGAGCGACTGACGGGCATGTCCCTGCTAGTTAGGGTCTGACCGAGTGTGGTACACTAGGGAAGGGAATGGCAAACCCCTTCAGTATTCTTGCCTTGAGAAACTTATCAATAGTTTCCTCTCACTACATTTTTATAGAACACTAACAAACTCACTAAAGGCAGAGAACTTTCCTTCTACTGTCCTCCTTTTGGTAAAGCAGGGTACTAAATAATGCTACGACTGTGATTTGGGAACATACATGTCGGTGAACAACAAAACTCTGTAAAATCTTTAAAATAAAGAATTAAAAAAAGACTATGATTTGTTACTACTGTATAAATCCCATTTAAACATGAGACAATTACAGTAATAATGATCCATATGTTACTGGAGCAGGAGCTTTAGAATTCCAGATGTAATAGTCAGAAGAAAGTAGCTTCCGGTCTGAGAAAAAAAAAAAAGATAAGATTACATCAACAAAAATTCAATGAGAAAGCAAAATTATGGTCTTTGAAATTTTGGAACACAATGATTTCAAAGAAGGCAATTCTCTGAGATATTCATTGCAATTCAATTTTTATCAAGGCATTATTATCACTTCCATCACTTTAAAAGTATGGGTTTATTAAATACATGAATAATGCATCTTTTAGCTTATACATGCCAAATTTATGCCAATGTCCCTCATGCTAAATCTGTTAATTTTTTTCTCAGATCTTCCCTAAAGTCTGTTTCTTACAGACCACTACCTCAGCTACAAAACATTTCTGTAGCCTCTTCATCACAGTTCTGATTTTAACTATGCTAATCTTTATGCATTCAAACTTTCTTCTTCTTAAATTGCTGTTTCTTCTCCCTTGTTATTGCTGTTCAGTTGCTAAATCATGCCCAACTCTTTAAGACCTCAAAGAGGTCGTGCTCTCTGCTCCTGGGCGTCATCCAGCATCAGCTCTGGCCTTCCCCAGACACCCTTCCAAGTCACCTTAGTAGAGCCTTTGCCTTGACCCCCGGCCACATGTTGACTGATTCCCAAAGACCACTGAAGCTTTAAATGCTCAATGAGGACCAGTAGTTGGACAGCCAGGGCACTAGACACGTTAGCCACCTATGCTGAGCGACTGACGGGCATGTCCCTGCTAGTTAGGGTCTGACCGAGTGTGGTACACTAGGGAAGGGAATGGCAAACCCCTTCAGTATTCTTGCCTTGAGAAACTTATCAATAGTTTCCTCTCACTACATTTTTATAGAACACTAACAAACTCACTAAAGGCAGAGAACTTTCCTTCTACTGTCCTCCTTTTGGTAAAGCAGGGTACTAAATAATGCTCACTGACTATGATATTTGTTGAAAATACTTAAAATTTTAAGTAACAATCATATTTAACATTTACTGAATCCATGCTACATGCTAAATATTATGCTGAGTGCTTGATCAATATAAATTTTATGCAAACCTCATATCAATCCTGAGATAAATAACACTTTACTAAGGCCAATTTATACACGAGGAAATTAAAATTTATAGAAGTTCACTAACTTACCCAAGAAAAAGAGTGTATTATTACAAGCAGAGCCAAGCTAATCTCTTTAGATGAGAGCCCACCTCTATGTCAATCCTTGCTCATCCTGACCACTTTATAAATAGAAGGCAGAGGGCAATGTACATAACTTATTAACACAGGATGGATCAGGCCAGAATTTTCATAAATTGGGATTATTCTCTGATCTTTTTCTGTCACATTTTAATTTTACCTTAGTTAATAAAAACATAACACCACTTTAATTCCCTTTAAGTTAGGTTGAATCTGTACAACTTACGTGTACTTATTTTTGGTTTTCCTGATGCAAAAACTTGAACTGAATGCTGATCCACATAACATCCAGTGAGTGTATAATCTATGATCTTAAAATGAAGCTAGAACAAGAAGAGAAATGCACCAAGGTAGTGATTATTTGTCAAAAATAATGGTCACATTTTTTCCCCTTGACACAAGTTTAGAAATTTATTTTACACAATTCACAAGATAAAAATCACAAATGATACTGTTTATGTGTGTGTGTACAACAATGCACATATGTACACATATTCACTCATCTTTCCCTTTTGCACTAGAGTCATTTCTTTGTAAGGCTGCCATCATGAAGTGCTTAACACACACGAGGCCCATCACTAATACACAGTCTAATCTATCCTACATGGGGTCTATATTTTACAAACAAGGGAACCGAGGTTGAGAGGTGGAGGCACTTAGGTAGTAGAGCTGGCAGCTGAACTCAGGCCTGACTGAGTACAAAAGATGGTGCTCCTTCCCCTGCGGTGTCTCGTGTTTTATATGCTCTCTCCTATCTCTAAGACTAGGGGGTTGTGCTATACTACATAAGATCATTACACTTTCGTACTCCTTTTAGCAAAACACAAGAAAGTAATTACTAAAAAGGGAACAGCAGTTTATCTGGTGCTTGGAGGGAATGAAATGCTCTATTTAATTTTTCAGAAAACTAAAATTTAACTTACACACAACTTCCCTTTCTAAATTGTAACTAATGGATGTAATGAATGAAAGTTCCTGGATCTAATTGATCATGTGATGTCATGAATATAAATGCCAATTAATACACTGTGCTATAATAGTGAAGGCCATTAGTAGCTTCTCGGAAGGCATAGTGCTGGGCAGTCTCTCAGTCATAATGACATCCATATAAATCACAACAAGTCTATTACAGAACTCTCGTCTCCTATGCCTGTGATTCTCCTTATCTTTGTTGCTAAAAGCTTTCGGTTTTGCAAGAGCCTGATAGTTTTTCTATACTTCTTTATTTTCTTCTTCCCTCTCTGCATATTTCTCTCATTTCCTATCTTTCTTCTTTTGATTGCCAAACTAACTGATCACATGCATAGATGTAATTTTCAGATCTTCTCAGGAACTTTTTTGTCCTTATTGCAACTCAAATTATTTAACAGTAAAGGGCTTTGACATCCTTGTTTGGTATAATTCTGGATGCTGGGAGTTATGACAAGGTAGACATCCACATAACTAGATAGTATAAAAGTAAGTCTATTGGGCTTCCCTGGTGGTCCAGTGGGTAAGGACACTGCCTTGCAGTGCAAGGGCGCCGGTTCGATCCCTGGCCTGGGAAGATCCCAGTGCCGTGGAGTGGCTGGACGGATGTGTCCAATTACCGAGCTGGAGTTCTGGAGCTCATGCACCCAGAGCCGGTGCTCTGTGACAACAGAGGCCACCGCGATAGGAGGCCCACACAGGCCAAAGAACAAAGATGGATGAAAAGAGATAAAAGAAAAGACCAATAGAAGTGGCCTGCCCGCCCCCCTCCCTCCGCACCCCCCCCAATAAAAAAAAAGTCAAAAAAAAAAAGTAAGTCTATTCAGTGAACGCATATATGTATTACATGCTTTTGATGACACTGTAACTGGTCAGGTGATGAAAATGAATAGAAAATTATAGACTCTACCTTTGAAAAACATAGTCTGATAACATCCCACATTTTTTTTCTGAAAAACATCTGGAAGTGGGATTTTTTCTTTTAATAGTCGTTAAAACAAAGCTCATGGACACAGCTGAAGGCAATACAGAAGAAATAACACCAGTGTACTTCTGACTTCTCTATCATTTCCCCTAGGCTGCTTTTACGTTTAGATTTCAGTCTTCCTTCTCTGATATTATTGTATTTAGGTTTTCCTGCTACCTTTCCGATCATCTTTTTACTTTCCCTCACTGATTCCCCTGTTATCTTCCTCCTATTTTCGCTTATCTTTTTCTGACCACCTTCATATCTACTGGCCCAACTATTTACTCTCCATGGTTAACTCCTAGATCCTATGAATAGTTGGGCTTTCTCTTAAGAATCAAGCTTTAGGTTTGCCACCTACTAGACATCCACCCTGGGGTAAGTTACTACTACCTGCAACATGATCCTAACTTTCTTCATATTTCTTCTAAGAAATAGAACTTTAAGTATGTTTATCCATTTACCAAATATTTATGTGTGAAGTACTGAAATAGATTGTTGAGAATAAGACAATGAATGAATGAGATTCAAACAGTTTCTGCCCTCTTGGAACTTCAAGTCTGGTTTTAAGTCACAATTTTTTTTTAATGACACCATTTTTGACTTAAAACTATTTCTTATCTTTCTACTTAATTAGTGAGAGTAAATGCTCTACCCTGTGTATGTATTGGCCGCTTAGTTGTGTCTCACTCTTTGTGAAACTAAGGATAGTAGCCTGCCAGGCTCCTTTGTCCATGGGATTCTCCAGGCAAGAATACTGGAGTGGGTTGCCATTTTCTCCTCCAGGGGATCTTCCTGACCCAAGGATTGAACCTGAGTCTCCTGCATTGAAGAAAGATTCTTTACTGTTTGAGCCACCACGGATGCCACAAAGGCTTTACCTTGATTACTGCTCTATTCTATTTTCTCCTCTCCTTTCTTTTTCTGTGACATTACACTAGCTCAGCATCACTTACTTATATCATCTTTTATCTGGAATACTAACAGAGCTAAAAAAATAATTTGTGTCTAGTTCTGTTTTCTTCACTCACCTTCCTTACATCCATTTCAGATTGATTTTCATAAAGTATCTCTTTATGAAGACTACTCCTGTACCCAAAAAAAGTATCACATTTTCTAACAAGCAATGAAAGCTGGATCAAACCCTCTACAGTCCTGACTTAAACTAATCCAGCCTTTTGTGTGGCTACTGTTTCTAGCACAGGTTCCTAGACATGCCTTGTTATTCTTCACTCCCATGATTAAAGCATGTCTTAACTTTTACAAATGTTAGTCAGTCTTCAAGACCTCATATTCATGCTTATCTAGCTTCAGAACTTTGCTTAAACTCCATATCTACTATGAAGCTTTCGTTGACTGCATGGGTTGGAAGTGCTCAGTCTTTTTTTGAAAGTCCAAAAGCAGTTAGTCCTGATTAATTACTGACATGCATCACTGAAAAAACCAAAGAGGGCAAAGACTTTATGTTACATTCTTTGCATACAGATCTCAAATGTGGTATCTTAAGAGCTGGGTAGAAAGAAGTTAAGTTGAGGTGTTATAAGCTTTACCTTAAAATTCTTTCACCTTAAAATTTTTAAGTATTAAGTGAAACAGAAAGTGATTAATAAATAAATAGAATTTTGCTAAAATCTAGAAAAGGATTTAGATGAAAAGAACTCTCCCTCAAAAAAGGTTAGAAAACATTAATAATCAAATAGATACATGCACTTTAGAAACAAAGGAAAGGTTTCTAATGTAGTGAGCCATATGAATATATTTACCTTTAAATATGCTGTACCTCCAATGCAAATCTGGTCAAATGGCTGCTTTTCATGGTTCTTGGCTCCAAAAGTTACAGTTCCAGAAAGGCTAATTTCCATTGATCTGGGAAACTTCTGTCCTAAAAACAGAAACACATCAATCAACTATTATCAATTAAATAGGTTCTATAGCAAATGAATGAAAAAAAAAAAAAAAAGCCTAGTTTACCGATAATCCAGACCAATAAGCTTTTCTCTCGAAATACTTCAAGCTGTCCAAAACTAACTTTGTATTCCACATGTGTGATTGGACCTCTTTAAAAAAGAAATGGACACAACGGAAAGGAAAAAAAAAACAATCACAGATATGTCAAGTCTTGCTACTGCTACTTAATACAAGGACAACACATAGCAGATCGCATTCAAGCGTGCAGAACAGAGTAGAATAGTTAAGTATTATATCTCAAAAAACACAGAAATACAATAAACCTTTTTGGTGATGCTATATATTATTCATTTTAAAGACGAAAACAAAGTCATCTGGAATATACTGATATAAGCACGTAAGTACTGACATAATATTAAAACTACAATTTTACTATACAGCTATGGAACCTTTGAAAAGAACTATGCTGTAGAACAAATTTAAAAGTAGAACTGGTAAGAAAAAAATCTTGTAATTGACTTAGTTCACCAGATTTTATCATTGGCTTAACCTGCTAATATATGTACAGTACAGATAAATTGTTAGAAATCAAGCCAGTAGTAAAATAATCCCTGAGGAAGCTATCCTGGCTGAAGTTTATAATTTACTAGCAAGTTTAGCCAAAAAAACATTGACACCTAAAAACAGATTATTTTTATTACTATGTTTTGGTTCAGAATTAGCATACATGTGAACAGACAAAATATTTCGATGTTAAAAATAAGATGAAAACCCAGACAATTTTACTACAGGCAGTGGGAAAGTACTGAGGAAGGCAGAAATCATGGCATCATGTAATTTTACTGCTACCTGTTGTAAAAAGGTATATGAGCTTCACAGAATTCAAAACTATTTTTCACACTTTCATGAAGTTTTAAATTAACTGCTATCTTTAGTTGTACTTCTTCCTCTTTCACTTGATAAAAACCCAATATTGGTGGAACAGGGACCTGAAAACAAAACACATTTTTACATGATTCTCAGGTTAATGAATCCAAAATGCCAATGGAAGCTGAGGAAAGAGCTGTGCAGTAATACAGTCACTATATACACATATGCCTTTAAAATGACTAATAGATAGAGTACTCTAAGTTCTACTGATAACAGATGATGGAGCTACATTTCTTTGAAGGACAGGAATTCTTCCATCTCTCTGCATTTCCAGAGGTGAGAAAGGTGCCTTAGAAAGGTGTGTAATACATTCTTTTTCCTACTCTTGCATCTCCCCTCCTCCAGGTTCTCTATGATCTACAACACAGAACACGCAGTGGACATACTGAGCCCTGACACCCGCCCACAGCTCCTGCAGCTTCTCTCCTCACTCACCCACCCTCCCAGATCAGCAGTTGCTTAAACTGGTCATGAAAAGCTAATTAAGGGGAAATAATTAGAATCTTCTGAGAAGTAACTCATAAAAAGTTCTTGTTTGGACCAAAAGTATGGATCATTTGCTTACAACAGAATTCCTAGATATAAAGATTAGCAAAGTGCCAACTTCTCCAAGGTGGTTTACCTGGGAAGTGTAGTAGCATAAGTTGAATGACTCTAATGGTGGAGTGAGTGGAAATTTGTAAGGTCCACTAAATGCAGAATCATCCATTGCATCAATGCTACTAGAAGTCAGGATTGCGGAGTCGAGAGACGTCACACAAGGATGAACCAGAATATCCAATGGAGTGGGAAGTACAGATAAATTGTTAGAAATCAAGCCAGTAGTAAAATAATCCCTGAGGAAGCTATCCTGGCTGAAGTTTATAATTTACTAGCAAGTTTAGCCAAAAAAACATTGACACCTAAAAACAGATTATTTTTATTACTATGTTTTGGTTCAGAATTAGCATACATGTGAACAGACAAAATATTTCGATGTTAAAAATAAGATGAAAACCCAGACAATTTTACTACAGGCAGTGGGAAAGTACTGAGGAAGGCAGAAATCATGGCATCATGTAATTTTACTGCTACCTGTTGTAAAAAGGTATACGAGCTTCACAGAATTCAAAACTATTTTTCACACTTTCATGAAGTTTTAAATTAACACTTATTTTTAGTTGTACTTCTTCCTCTTTCACTTGATAAAAACCCAATATTGGTGGAACAGGGACCTGAAAACAAAACACATTTTTACATGATTCTCAGGTTAATGAATCCAAAATGCCAATGGAAGCTGAGGAAAGAGCTGTGCAGTAATACAGTCACTATATACACATATGCCTTTAAAATGACTAATAGATAGAGTACTCTAAGTTCTACTGATAACAGATGATGGAGCTACATTTCTTTGAAGGACAGGAATTCTTCCATCTCTCTGCATTTCCAGAGGTGAGAAAGGTGCCTTAGAAAGGTGTGTAATACATTCTTTTTCCTACTCTTGCATCTCCCCTCCTCCAGGTTCTCTATGATCTACAACACAGAACACGCAGTGGACATACTGAGCCCTGACACCCGCCCACAGCTCCTGCAGCTTCTCTCCTCACTCACCCACCCTCCCAGATCAGCAGTTGCTTAAACTGGTCATGAAAAGCTAATTAAGGGGAAATAATTAGAATCTTCTGAGAAGTAACTCATAAAAAGTTCTTGTTTGGACCAAAAGTATGGATCATTTGCTTACAACAGAATTCCTAGATATAAAGATTAGCAAAGTGCCAACTTCTCCAAGGTGGTTTACCTGGGAAGTGTAGTAGCATAAGTTGAATGACTCTAATGGTGGAGTGAGTGGAAATTTGTAAGGTCCACTAAATGCAGAATCATCCATTGCATCAATGCTACTAGAAGTCAGGATTGCGGAGTCGAGAGACGTCACACAAGGATGAACCAGAATATCCTGAAGTGGAGATCCATTGGTGGGAAGATTCAAGCTGATGGTAACATTTGGCGTGCTTCCTTCTAGATCACACTGCAACACAAACAAGATTATTACTGAGATCTTTAAAGCAGTCATCTTCTGGATGAGGCTTTTCTTAATTTATCTGAGTCACTTTTCACAGCTTAACACACTTTTCTCTCAAATAATTAATTCTCACTGCTTTCTATGTTTTGGATAATGGTTCTATTTATGCTCTCAGACATCTAAGCCAGAGACCAGAAGAGCCTTCCTAGAACTCTCTGCTTACATTTAAAATCCTTAAAAAGCTACTTTTCTCTATCCTTGTTACCAAAAAATATTCCTGTCACAGCCCTCTACGTGTAGCTAGACTCAGTTTCCTCTGATCAGTCTATCCTCCATCAATGCTTAATAAAATATAATTCTAATTATACTGTATTCATGTCAAAACCTCTCAAGAGTTCCCCCTCACTTTTATATTACTTTTAAAGCCTTGTGATGTTCGGTTTCCATCTACTTTTTAAACTATCTCCTACTGTCCAAGTAATGCTATAGATAAATGGAATTCTTGAATTTACCTGAATAAATCATGTCTTATACTCCTATGCTTTTGTATTGCTGCTCCCTCCAGCTGCAATGTTCTTTTCCCTATAAACTCTATTCATTACTATTGGCTTTCTGTATTGTCAGCTCCATGACCCACCTTTGGCAGGCAGAGAAACCCAGGATCTTCTTCCCTATGTGGTCTTTTTCCAACAAGAGGTTCTCCCAGATCAGCTTCAAACTGGTCATGAAAAGCTAATTAAGGGGAAATAATTAGAATCTTCTGAGAAGTAACTCATAAAAAGTTCTTGTTTGGACCAAAAGTATGGATCATTTGCTTACAACAGAATTCCTAGATATAAAGATTAGCAAAGTGCCAACTTCTCCAAGGTGGTTTACCTGGGAAGTGTAGTAGCATAAGTTGAATGACTCTAATGGTGGAGTGAGTGGAAATTTGTAAGGTCCACTAAATGCAGAATCATCCATTGCATCAATGCTACTAGAAGTCAGGATTGCGGAGTCGAGAGACGTCACACAAGGATGAACCAGAATATCCTGAAGTGGAGATCCATTGGTGGGAAGATTCAAGCTGATGGTAACATTTGGCGTGCTTCCTTCTAGATCACACTGCAACACAAACAAGATTATTACTGAGATCTTTAAAGCAGTCATCTTCTGGATGAGGCTTTTCTTAATTTATCTGAGTCACTTTTCACAGCTTAACACACTTTTCTCTCAAATAATTAATTCTCACTGCTTTCTATGTTTTGGATAATGGTTCTATTTATGCTCTCAGACATCTAAGCCAGAGACCAGAAGAGCCTTCCTAGAACTCTCTGCTTACATTTAAAATCCTTAAAAAGCTACTTTTCTCTATCCTTGTTACCAAAAAATATTCCTGTCACAGCCCTCTACGTGTAGCTAGACTCAGTTTCCTCTGATCAGTCTATCCTCCATCAATGCTTAATAAAATATAATTCTAATTATACTGTATTCATGTCAAAACCTCTCAAGAGTTCCCCCTCACTTTTATATTACTTTTAAAGCCTTGTGATGTTCGGTTTCCATCTACTTTTTAAACTATCTCCTACTGTCCAAGTAATGCTATAGATAAATGGAATTCTTGAATTTACCTGAATAAATCATGTCTTATACTCCTATGCTTTTGTATTGCTGCTCCCTCCAGCTGCAATGTTCTTTTTTCCCTATAAACTCTATTCATTACATGCATTGTAGGAAGTCTTACATTCTGTATTGTCAGCTCCATGACCCACCTTTGGCAGGCAGAGAAACCCAGGATCTTCTTCCCTATGTGGTCTGGGTTAGTTTGCCAACAAGAGGTTCTCATGAGAGATTTAGGAGATTGAAGGGCAAGTGAAGTCATTATACCTGGAAGGTCATATGACAGCTTCACAGACCTCACTCTGAGTTATGCTTTAAGGCTGTGGTGTCCAGACGTAGCACTCTGCAGACTTTTCCATGAACTTCTGCTCTGGGGCTATAACACAGATACGGCTGCTTTTCTGTGAACTCTTGCTTCCTGTCTAGTTCAGTCTCTAGGCTGGAGTCATTAGTGACTGTCAGAGGATCAGAGACTTATTCTCTCAGCTCTTCTTATTCTTGAGTAAACCCTTATTCTTATATTAAACATCATGATCATTTGTATTAGACCAAGAATAGGAGCCAATCCAAAATTCCCAGAAGCTGTAAACTAGGTCAGCCTATCAATGAGCTGAGGTATTTAAATACCATAATATTAATTAGTATTAAATTATATATAACATATTCCCTGTTCATTAACACGAAATGAAAAAAGACATGGTGATCCCGACTTTTATTTTACAGAACTTACAAGAAAAGTGGATGCAATGGCTTTAAGAGGTATGAATAACATAATCCGTGAACACCTTAATTTTAGAGACATTTACAATAATTATTTCTAATAAAATGAATAACTAGAATGTATTTTTGACCATAATAGAAGAGAGTGTAAAACAAACATAAAATTTTAGGTCATTTTAAGGTGAAAAGGGGCTTCCCAGGTGACGCTGGTGGTAAAGAACTCGCTGCCAATGTAGGAGACTTAAAATTTTAGGGCTGGCACCCCTCACTTTTATATTACTTTTAAAGCCTTGTGATGTTCGGTTTCCATCTACTTTTAAACTATCTCCTACTGTCCAAGTAATGCTATAGATAAATGGAATTCTTGAATTTACCTGAATAAATCATGTCTTATACTCCTATGCTTTTGTATTGCTGCTCCCTCCAGCTGCAATGTTCTTTTTTCCCTATAAACTCTATTCATTACATGCATTGTAGGAAGTCTTACATTCTGTATTGTCAGCTCCATGACCCACCTTTGGCAGGCAGAGAAACCCAGGATCTTCTTCCCTATGTGGTCTGGGTTAGTTTGCCAACAAGAGGTTCTCATGAGAGATTTAGGAGATTGAAGGGCAAGTGAAGTCATTATACCTGGAAGGTCATATGACAGCTTCACAGACCTCACTCTGAGTTATGCTTTAAGGCTGTGGTGTCCAGACGTAGCACTCTGCAGACTTTTCCATGAACTTCTGCTCTGGGGCTATAACACAGATACGGCTGCTTTTCTGTGAACTCTTGCTTCCTGTCTAGTTCAGTCTCTAGGCTGGAGTCATTAGTGACTGTCAGAGGATCAGAGACTTATTCTCTCAGCTCTTCTTATTCTTGAGTAAACCCTTATTCTTATATTAAACATCATGATCATTTGTATTAGACCAAGAATAGGAGCCAATCCAAAATTCCCAGAAGCTGTAAACTAGGTCAGCCTATCAATGAGCTGAGGTATTTAAATACCATAATATTAATTAGTATTAAATTATATATAACATATTCCCTGTTCATTAACACGAAATGAAAAAAGACATGGTGATCCCGACTTTTATTTTACAGAACTTACAAGAAAAGTGGATGCAATGGCTTTAAGAGGTATGAATAACATAATCCGTGAACACCTTAATTTTAGAGACATTTACAATAATTATTTCTAATAAAATGAATAACTAGAATGTATTTTTGACCATAATAGAAGAGAGTGTAAAACAAACATAAAATTTTAGGTCATTTTAAGGTGAAAAGGGGCTTCCCAGGTGACGCTGGTGGTAAAGAACTCGCTGCCAATGTAGGAGACTTAAGAGACAGGGGTTTGATCCCTGGGTTGGGAAGATCCCTTGGAGGAGGGCATGGCAATCCATTCCAGGATTCTTGCCTGGAGAATGTCACGGAGAGAGAAGCCTGGAAGGCTACAGTCCAGAGGGTTGCAAAGAGTCAGAGTCGGACACAACTGAAGGGACGCAGCTCTCATTTAAGGTTAAAAAGGAACATAAAGACTCAATTTGTCTGCCAGGACTGTTTTAATTCTTTGTTTTTATCTGTCAGATTTGCACATAGCTACTCAACATTGATATACAAAAAATTTATTAGTGCAGAGAATAAAGGAAGGTAACAGAAAAGGATACCTTGGAATAGCAATGTGCATGTGTAAAGATTCTCTTGGAGGGTTTCTATTTTTGATCATTATTGAATGTAACACTTAATGTATAGTTAGTTATGCTAACTATATTGCTATTTTCATTGTCTTTTCCTATTATTTATCCTCAAATCAGAGAACCCTATGTTAACCTAGTGACTTGTTTAAATAACACATGCACCTTGAAAATGATTTCAGATATTAAGAGATTTGTCAATTTCACCCCTCTAGAAAAAAATGAAAAATAAGCAGTGACTTTAAAATATTTTTTGACACTATTCTTTCAAAAGATGGAGCCTAATTCCACTTCCCTTGAATGTGAACCAAAGTGACCTACTTCTGATGAACAGAAAATGGTAGAAGCTTTGCTATGTGACCTTTCCAGCTAGGTATTAAAAAGAACAGCTTTCGCTTGTGCCTCAGGTGGCTGTCTGACTGTTTGATCAAAGGGAAGTTCTAAGCAGCCTGTTGAGAAGTCCATGCGGAAAGGAACTTCTACTAATAGTCAGAGGTCTTCTACTAATAATCAGCACCAACTTGCTAGTCACGTGACTAAGTCACCTTGCAAGCAGAGCCTCCAGCCCCAGTCAAACCTTCAGGTGACTACAGCCTCAGCTGAAATTCTGACTGTGACAGACTTCCACACTAGAAATTCCCAGCTAAGCTGCCCCTAAAGTCCTGACCTACAGAAACTACAAGCACACTAGACATGTACTGGTTGTATAACAGGTTGATTGATTATATAGCAATGCAATGAACCCTCTGTGTGGTCAAAAATCTGTGTATAACTTTATAGTCAGCAACTGAATTGACAGATACAGTTGATTCTATAGATTTACATGTAGATTCAGTTGATCACACAGTAGTGAATGTGCTACATATTCAGTGAAAAAAAATCCATGTATAAGTAGACCCATGTGGTTCAAACTCGTGTTGTTTAAGGGTCAACTGCACAGAGCTAGTATATTTAGTAAAGAGTGCAAAAAGATAACAATTTCATGTGAACATTACATCAAATGACTGCTGTTTCTGGTAACAATCAAAAATGTCACATTATGATGTAAAATAAAGTCAGCAAATTTTACTTTTCTCCATAATATTAAGTGGTATGATAAATATTAAGTAGTATGATAAGACAAATGTCAGAGAAAATCTCACCTTGCAAGAAACAACTCCAACGACTTGCCATGTATCTGCTATATTCTGTTTATCATATTGCATGGAGTTTACCTTTTCTGTGATAGAAATAGAAACTTGTGGTTTTCCTTTGTACGTTCCAGCTTTCCAGGCAGGCTGTTTTTGTAGATGAGTAACAGAGGCAAAATTAATGCCGTCCAATGAATTCTGTAAGTTGGTATCTAACAAAGTGCCAAAGGGACAGGCCTGTAAAAGCAAGTCAGGCAACTGGCTCAATTTCATATTTAGCTCACTGTCATTTTTTTGACTGGAGGAAAGAAAATCCTGCACCCCAAAAAGAAGTTCAAAGCCTTGTGAAATTCCACTAATGCTAATTAATGGTGGTCGAGGGGATAATGTTTGTTCAACCAGTGGAACACAAGCATATATCATGCCATTCTTCAGAAAAGCAACAACTGGCCAGAGTTCTTCACCTCCTACTGGGAGTCCATAAATGGATGTTTTATTGATGTGTGAGCAGCTATCACGACTCTCTGAAAAGTCCTTATCATCATCCAATAATCTCAGTTCGAAAAGCAGTGCTTTAAGGAAGGGACCATCTTCAGGAACAGGAACATAACTTGCTCCATTGAAGACTTGGGCTCTTTTTTCAACAGTTGGATACCGTCTGCATTAATGGAAACATATAATTAATTCCTACAAGTAAAATAAAACCGGAAGTCCAAAACCAAAAAGCAAGCACACACACAGGGCAAATACTAACAACAAAACACATAGTAAGAAACAAATAAATATACCAACACATGAAAACCACAACCAGAAAAATATTATATTACACGCTAAATTCTTATGTACTTGATCTATCTCAAATGATAGTGTCATTATCTTTTATTTTTAAAAATCCAATTTAGTTCTTTTTTAAAAATAGATAGGATACTTGGTTCTAATTCAAAATCTCAGTTTTTTGGCTATTCATATTTCCATTTGGTAAGCAAAGTATGTAAATGTTTAAGATATAAATACTTACGTACCATGTCATTTTTTAAAAAACAAAATGATACATTTTGCAGTGAAACTTAACTTTTTTCCATTTTCTACGTTAGTACACATGAATCTACAACTGCATAGTATTCCATTGGGTTAAGGAAGTACAATCTAGCTAAACCTGCAGTGGTAGAAGCATTACTTCTTTTGGTGTTGCTGCAGATAAGCAAAGATTAATTCCTTCCAGCCCCAGGCTGTTTTTGTAGATGAGTAACAGAGGCAAAATTAATGCCGTCAATGAATTCTGTAAGTTGGTATCTAACAAAGTGCCAAAGGGACAGGCCTGTAAAGCAAGTCAGGCAACTGGCTCAATTTCATATTTAGCTCACTGTCATTTTTGACTGGAGGAAAGAAAATCCTGCACCCCAAAAGAAGTTCAAAGCCTTGTGAAATTCCACTAATGCTAATTAATGGTGGTCGAGGGGATAATGTTTGTTCAACCAGTGGAACACAAGCATATATCATGCCATTCTTCAGAAAAGCAACAACTGGCCAGAGTTCTTCACCTCCTACTGGGAGTCCATAAATGGATGTTTTATTGATGTGTGAGCAGCTATCACGACTCTCTGAAAAGTCCTTATCATCATCCAATAATCTCAGTTCGAAAAGCAGTGCTTTAAGGAAGGGACCATCTTCAGGAACAGGAACATAACTTGCTCCATTGAAGACTTGGGCTCTTTTTTCAACAGTTGGATACCGTCTGCATTAATGGAAACATATAATTAATTCCTACAAGTAAAATAAAACCGGAAGTCCAAAACCAAAAAGCAAGCACACACACAGGGCAAATACTAACAACAAAACACATAGTAAGAAACAAATAAATATACCAACACATGAAAACCACAACCAGAAAAATATTATATTACACGCTAAATTCTTATGTACTTGATCTATCTCAAATGATAGTGTCATTATCTTTTATTTTTAAAAATCCAATTTAGTTCTTTTTTAAAAATAGATAGGATACTTGGTTCTAATTCAAAATCTCAGTTTTTTGGCTATTCATATTTCCATTTGGTAAGCAAAGTATGTAAATGTTTAAGATATAAATACTTACGTACCATGTCATTTTTTAAAAAACAAAATGATACATTTTGCAGTGAAACTTAACTTTTTTCCATTTTCTACGTTAGTACACATGAATCTACAACTGCATAGTATTCCATTGGGTTAAGGAACTACAATCTATCTAGACCTCCATTGGTAGAAACATTACTTCTTTTGTTGTTGCTACAGATAAAGCTACAAAGAAGATTTTCTTGTCTTTCCTTCCCTAGCTCTTACCTTCCTTCCTGCCTCTCCAACTGAGGTATGATTTACATATAATATTATATTAGTTTCAGGTAAGCAACATAAGGATTTGGTATTTGTACACATTGCAAAATGATAACCACAGTATGTCTAGTTAACATTTTTCACCTTAGTTACAATTTTTTCTTATAATGAAAACTTTTAAGACTTCCTGTCTTAGCAACTTCCAAATATGCAATGCAGTATAATTCAACTACAGTCAACAGGTTGTACATTACAACCCTATGACTTATTTTATAGCTGAAAGTATATACCTTTTGATCTCCTTCATAAATTCCTCCCACCCCACCATGGGACATTTTCTTCTGATTCCATCTTTGTAGAGCAGGGTAGAAAAAAGTGGTTTAATTCTATCTTGCACATTGTGGATTCACTAGTACCCTGAGCACACATGGTACCCTGAGTCTTCCTGCCAACCACTACAAAAAATATGTAAGGGTGTTTTAGTAATAGCAGTTTATCTCTATGGCCTTGGAAGATACTATGAGATAACAAAAAGAATAAAATATGAATAATTCTTTATGGTTTGCATGCTCTATGCTGAACATTAAGTTACTAATTCATCTTTTTTGGGGGGGAAACAGGAGATGCTTTTGCTCATTTAAAAAAAGTTAGATCACATTTTCTTAAAAAAAAAAAGTACTTTCTCCACTCCTTATCTTTCCACTCCAAGGTCCACAACAAAATCAAATCTGTTATGTATAAGCTATATAAATTTATTTAGACTGTATAAATTTCCTTACTTCCTGAAGTCTATTTTCTTATTTGTAAAATAAGGAGTGGCTAAAGAACATACAATTCTCATCAAGGATCAAGAACACACCTAAACAAAATAATATTTTCTACTAATTCACGAATACTAGTAATATTTTATTAGTACAGGATAAATAAGTGACAGATGAATTACCTGAACTCAACTTGTTGCCTTCACAGAGATGTTGAAAAGTCCCCCCAAACATGTCTTAATTTTTGTTTTGAAATATTTTGAGCACAGTGGAAAAATACTTGAAAATAAACACAACTTCTTCAAGAAACTATTGCATGCAGCACAAAAATCTTAAGATGTTAAAATAAGTTACAAACCACAAACATAAATACAATACAGTACTGGCACAAGTACAGACAAAGCATCATTACCAAAACTAAGAAGATTTTCTTGTCTTTCCTTCCTAGCTCTTACCTTCCTTCCTGCCTCTCCAACTGAGGTATGATTTACATATAATATTATATTAGTTTCAGGTAAGCAACATAAGGATTTGGTATTTGTACACATTGCAAAATGATAACCACAGTATGTCTAGTTAACATTTTTCACCTTAGTTACAATTTTTTCTTATAATGAAAACTTTTAAGACTTCCTGTCTTAGCAACTTCCAAATATGCAATGCAGTATAATTCAACTACAGTCAACAGGTTGTACATTACAACCCTATGACTTATTTTATAGCTGAAAGTATATACCTTTTGATCTCCTTCATAAATTCCTCCCACCCCACCATGGGACATTTTCTTCTGATTCCATCTTTGTAGAGCAGGGTAGAAAAAAGTGGTTTAATTCTATCTTGCACATTGTGGATTCACTAGTACCCTGAGCACACATGGTACCCTGAGTCTTCCTGCCAACCACTACAAAAAATATGTAAGGGTGTTTTAGTAATAGCAGTTTATCTCTATGGCCTTGGAAGATACTATGAGATAACAAAAAGAATAAAATATGAATAATTCTTTATGGTTTGCATGCTCTATGCTGAACATTAAGTTACTAATTCATCTTTTTTGGGGGGGAAACAGGAGATGCTTTTGCTCATTTAAAAAAAGTTAGATCACATTTTCTTAAAAAAAAAAAGTACTTTCTCCACTCCTTATCTTTCCACTCCAAGGTCCACAACAAAATCAAATCTGTTATGTATAAGCTATATAAATTTATTTAGACTGTATAAATTTCCTTACTTCCTGAAGTCTATTTTCTTATTTGTAAAATAAGGAGTGGCTAAAGAACATACAATTCTCATCAAGGATCAAGAACACACCTAAACAAAATAATATTTTCTACTAATTCACGAATACTAGTAATATTTTATTAGTACAGGATAAATAAGTGACAGATGAATTACCTGAACTCAACTTGTTGCCTTCACAGAGATGTTGAAAAGTCCCCCCAAACATGTCTTAATTTTTGTTTTGAAATATTTTGAGCACAGTGGAAAAATACTTGAAAATAAACACAACTTCTTCAAGAAACTATTGCATGCAGCACAAAAATCTTAAGATGTTAAAATAAGTTACAAAGCCACAAACATAAATACAATACAGTACTGGCACAAGTACAGACAAAGTCATAGAACTGAGACAAAACCAATGGAAGACATAATAAGCTATGAAAATGGCCCACAAATCAATGCATACTGTTTGGAAGATGATTCAGGAAAACTGCCTTATAGTATAGAGAAAAACAAAATAGGATTCCTACGTAATCTCACATTCAAGGCTGGGCTATAGACGGATTAAATGTCTAAATATAATAAATAAAATTATCTATAAAGTCAAGAGAAAATAATGTAGGGCAATATCTTTGGGAGATAAGGGTAGGGAAGGACTTCAACAAATCCCCTGAAGGGCTAACTACTATGTAAAAAAACTAAGGATTTCTTATTAACTAAGAGCAATGAAAAGTTAATTGACCATGATAATAAGTTAAGATAAAATATCTGTAATAACTAAAAATGACATAGGACTAAGATTATGCAGTGAACTCCCATAAGTTACTAGCACAAAACCCCAGCAACTCTCAAACAAAAAACAGACAAAGGATATGTACAGGCAATTCACAGAAAAGGAAGCCCCAAGAGCTAACATCACTGCTATACAGAGAAATACAAATGAAAGTAAGATATTCTTTACACCAATACTGGAAAAAAGTGCAGTTAGTGTTAGAAAAGAGTAGAGACAGTGCTGGTGAGAGTGTAGACTGGTCGATGTATTCTGAGGGGTTAATTATTTGGCAATATTTAGTCAAAATCAGTATAGACATGTCCCATGTAACTGTTTGAGGTTATCTACTGCAGCACTGTTTGATCTCGGAGTTGGAGGCAATCTGGGAGATCATCACTAGAAGAAGGGGATATGTAATATGTGGCAGATGTGGACCATGGAGTACTACAGAGCAAGCAGAAGTAATCTGTATCTGCACTATCCAATTCAGTAGCTGCTAGCCATACATGACTATTTAAACTTAAAATGAAACAAAATTTAAAACCTCAGTTACAGTAACCATATTTCAAAAAGTCAGCAACTACACGTGGCCAGTGGTAACCATTTAGACAGCATAGATTTAGAGCGTTACCTATTTCCATCACTGAAGAAAATTCTATTGGATAGTGGTGCCCTAGATGAACACAAAGTAACTTGGATATTTCTTAAAAATAGTGCTGAGGACTTTCCCAGTGGTCCAGGTTTGGATTTAGGAGGGCCGTTACCGTATTTCCATACTGAGACAGGACATAATAAGCTATGAAAATGGCCCACAAATCAATGCATACTGTTTGGAAGATGATTCAGGAAAACTGCCTTATAGTATAGAAAACAAAATAGGATTCCTAATCTCACATTCAAGGCTGGGCTATAGACGGATTAAATGTCTAAATATAATAAATAAAATTATCTATAAAGTCAAGAGAAAATAATGTAGGGCAATATCTTTGGGAGATAAGGGTAGGGAAGGACTTCAACAAATCCCCTGAAGGGCTAACTACTATGTAAAAAAACTAAGGATTTCTTATTAACTAAGAGCAATGAAAAGTTAATTGACCATGATAATAAGTTAAGATAAAATATCTGTAATAACTAAAAATGACATAGGACTAAGATTATGCAGTGAACTCCCATAAGTTACTAGCACAAAACCCCAGCAACTCTCAAACAAAAAACAGACAAAGGATATGTACAGGCAATTCACAGAAAAGGAAGCCCCAAGAGCTAACATCACTGCTATACAGAGAAATACAAATGAAAGTAAGATATTCTTTACACCAATACTGGAAAAAAGTGCAGTTAGTGTTAGAAAAGAGTAGAGACAGTGCTGGTGAGAGTGTAGACTGGTCGATGTATTCTGAGGGGTTAATTATTTGGCAATATTTAGTCAAAATCAGTATAGACATGTCCCATGTAACTGTTTGAGGTTATCTACTGCAGCACTGTTTGATCTCGGAGTTGGAGGCAATCTGGGAGATCATCACTAGAAGAAGGGGATATGTAATATGTGGCAGATGTGGACCATGGAGTACTACAGAGCAAGCAGAAGTAATCTGTATCTGCACTATCCAATTCAGTAGCTGCTAGCCATACATGACTATTTAAACTTAAAATGAAACAAAATTTAAAACCTCAGTTACAGTAACCATATTTCAAAAAGTCAGCAACTACACGTGGCCAGTGGTAACCATTTAGACAGCACAGATTTAGAGCGTTACCTATTTCCATCACTGAAGAAAATTCTATTGGATAGTGGTGCCCTAGATGAACACAAAGTAACTTGGATATTTCTTAAAAATAGTGCTGAGGACTTTCCCAGTGGTCCAGTGGTTTAGGATCCACCTGCCAATGTAGGGGACAGGGGTTCGATCCCTGGTCTGGGAAGATCCCACATGCTGTGGGGCTAGTGAGCCCATGCGCTAGAGCCTGCAACTGCAACTACTAAAGTCTATGCTCCATAACAAGAGAAGCCACTGTAAGGACAAGCCTGTGCATCACAACTAGAGTAGCCACCACTTGCCACAACTAGGGAAAGCCCATACAGCAACAAAGATCCAACACAGTCAAAAAAAAAAAAATGCTGTGAACCGGACAAATATAATAAATGGGAATGAAGTCTATAGCATTCATTATATAATTTGAAAATATATACACAAACACACAAACAAAAGGATAACACCAATCATACGATGTACCTGGGAGATGTAGGGAAATGGCAGAAATAAAGACACTGAAAGGAATACATAAGTAAAGCAGGAGTACCCGGGATGGACAGACCAATAAGGCTGATGAACCACACATTAAAGACTGTAATTAACCTCCTGCGGTACTGCACCACCAACAAAGGTAAGCCAAGTATCCCTGAGAAAACGGTAACTCTAAATCTCCATGGCTCCAGTAACAAAAACTGCTTAGGTAGGAAAGAGGGAATTTTTCATATCGACGTTGCCTACCGTTTTTCACTTAAAATTACGCTCACCTTTATGAGTCTCAGTGTGGATTCAGAGCCAACAATTAATACTTCACTACAGAGCTTTTCTCAGGGAAGGATGAATGTTTGCAAGAAGGAACTGCCCACCACGAAGAATAAAAAGTGGAGCAGGTTACTCAATTGCCGCCCATATGTTTTATTGTATGTGCATAACCGCCCAATGAGTTATTGTATATTTCTCTGCACAGAGCTATTTTGATAAAACTTGGCAAATTCTGAAAGGGGAACGAGTTCATCTTATACCATTTTTAAAAAGCGAATTCAAGTTTTTGCACTCAATTTTCAACAATTACGTACTTCCAGAGCAAACTGATAATTTCTAGGAACGAAACATAATAAGATGAAAGTAACAGTCTGATACTACTCAACAAGCACTTTTAAAAATTTCAACAATTAAAAGTACTTGCTCGTAGGACCTTTTTCCCCCAGTGGTCCAGTGGTTTAGGATCCACCTGCCAATGTAGGGGACAGGGGTTCGATCCCTGGTCTGGGAAGATCCCACATGCTGTGGGGCTAGTGAGCCCATGCGCTAGAGCCTGCAACTGCAACTACTAAAGTCTATGCTCCATAACAAGAGAAGCCACTGTAAGGACAAGCCTGTGCATCACAACTAGAGTAGCCACCACTTGCCACAACTAGGGAAAGCCCATACAGCAACAAAGATCCAACACAGTCAAAAAAAAAAAAAATGCTGTGAACCGGACAAATATAATAAATGGGAATGAAGTCTATAGCATTCATTATATAATTTGAAAATATATACACAAACACACAAACAAAAGGATAACACCAATCATACGATGTACCTGGGAGATGTAGGGAAATGGCAGAAATAAAGACACTGAAAGGAATACATAAGTAAAGCAGGAGTACCCGGGATGGACAGACCAATAAGGCTGATGAACCACACATTAAAGACTGTAATTAACCTCCTGCGGTACTGCACCACCAACAAAGGTAAGCCAAGTATCCCTGAGAAAACGGTAACTCTAAATCTCCATGGCTCCAGTAACAAAAACTGCTTAGGTAGGAAAGAGGGAATTTTTCATATCGACGTTGCCTACCGTTTTTCACTTAAAATTACGCTCACCTTTATGAGTCTCAGTGTGGATTCAGAGCCAACAATTAATACTTCACTACAGAGCTTTTCTCAGGGAAGGATGAATGTTTGCAAGAAGGAACTGCCCACCACGAAGAATAAAAAGTGGAGCAGGTTACTCAATTGCCGCCCATATGTTTTATTGTATGTGCATAACCGCCCAATGAGTTATTGTATATTTCTCTGCACAGAGCTATTTTGATAAAACTTGGCAAATTCTGAAAGGGGAACGAGTTCATCTTATACCATTTTTAAAAAGCGAATTCAAGTTTTTGCACTCAATTTTCAACAATTACGTACTTCCAGAGCAAACTGATAATTTCTAGGAACGAAACATAATAAGATGAAAGTAACAGTCTGATACTGCTCAACAAGCACTTTTCAGAAAAATGAGTTAAAAAGTCCTTGAACGATTTTTATTAGCAACGTAGAGAAATCTGAAACGTTAACTGCTCAGGAAGCTTCCTTCCCTTTCGTCCTCTCCGTATCCTACGCAGATGGAGTTAATACAAAGTAATACTAACATAAGAAAAGACATGATACTTAAAATGTGCCAGGAATCAACTCACTTAATTCTCACAACACTACGAGGTAGTATTATCACAATCTTCACTTACTGATAACAGATGATATAAGGGTTAACTAACTTGCCCAGGTGTTGGACTAGGGACGCGGAGCATTACATTATGCCACATTATCCATCCACCCGATCCATCAAGCCTGGGGATTCAGCTTTGCATTTACCTGGAGAATTTGACGGTGCCACAAAGTGGAGTTCCCCGTTCGTGGCTTATGAGCCACACTGCCCGCTGGGCCATGATAAGTCACTGAGGCATTAGATCATCTCTAAAGCGGCCACCGAGGGAGAGCGCAGACTGGCTTTGTCAGGCGTCTTCTGAGCCACCTTCTGCCCCGCTGGAGACAGACTGGGCTCAGCAGAGAAGCTAATGTCTTCAGGTGACGTGACTAAAGCCTTTGAGGCCGTCCAGGACAACACCCACCTCAAAAGGTTTTGAGAATCCTCACTGTTAAGCCTTCCGAAACTTCTTCAATCCAGCAAACCAGCGGCTTGCTGCCTCTCGACTCCACTTCCGGGACGGTGGCCCGCAAGGGTCACACTTCCTCACGCGTTCTGAGGCGAACCGCTCTGCCGTTCGCCCGGGGCTCCCTCTTCGCCGGCCCCTCCCGACAGCCACCGGGCGCGCGCAGCTCCACTTCCGGCGTGCGAGGCTGTGACAATGGGAGCGGCGCGGGCGGCGCCGGGAGGCAGCTGACAGGCGTCTGCGGCTTCGCTTCATGGCCGCTCTCCCGCCCCGCCTGGGCTCAGTGGGGAGCGGGGCGGCACGCAGCGGCCGGGAGCCGGGAGCCGAGCGGGGACCTGTGCGCGGCGCCGCTGAGGCGCAGCATGTGAAGCGGAGACGGCATCCAGTGCGAGGCGAGCCTCTCAGCCGGCCGGGATGGCCACGACGGCCGAGCTCTTCGAGGTGGGTCTCCGCGGCTCTTAAGGGAGTGGCAGGCCCGGGGAGCAGGCAGCGAGGTGGGCGGGCCGAGCGGCGCGGGCATTCGCCGCTCCCCGGCAGCAGCCCTCGGTAGAAAGGTGCGAAGGGGCGGCGGGGCGGCTCCGGCGGCGGCGCGGGCGGAGCGTGCAAGGGGGGAGGGGGAGCTGGATCCGGGGTGGGAGGTGGGCAGGGCGCGAGCCCGGAGCCCCGAAGGAGGAGCGTCGGTTTCGTCCGCCCGGCTGGAAGGGAGCCTGGGTGTTGGGGCATTGGAAGATGAAATCGGGATGGGAAGGGCTGAGTTACGGCGCGGAAAGAAGCCTGACCCAGACCTGGAGAATTTGACGGTGCCACAAAGTGGAGTTCCCCGTTCGTGGCTTATGAGCCACACTGCCCGCTGGGCCATGATAAGTCACTGAGGCATTAGATCATCTCTAAAGCGGCCACCGAGGGAGAGCGCAGACTGGCTTTGTCAGGCGTCTTCTGAGCCACCTTCTGCCCCGCTGGAGACAGACTGGGCTCAGCAGAGAAGCTAATGTCTTCAGGTGACGTGACTAAAGCCTTTGAGGCCGTCCAGGACAACACCCACCTCAAAAGGTTTTGAGAATCCTCACTGTTAAGCCTTCCGAAACTTCTTCAATCCAGCAAACCAGCGGCTTGCTGCCTCTCGACTCCACTTCCGGGACGGTGGCCCGCAAGGGTCACACTTCCTCACGCGTTCTGAGGCGAACCGCTCTGCCGTTCGCCCGGGGCTCCCTCTTCGCCGGCCCCTCCCGACAGCCACCGGGCGCGCGCAGCTCCACTTCCGGCGTGCGAGGCTGTGACAATGGGAGCGGCGGGCGGCGCCGGGAGGCAGCTGACAGGCGTCTGCGGCTTCGCTTCATGGCCGCTCTCCCGCCCCGCCTGGGCTCAGTGGGGAGCGGGGCGGCACGCAGCGGCCGGGAGCCGGGGAGCCGAGCGGGGACCTGTGCGCGGCGCCGCTGAGGCGCAGCATGTGAAGCGGAGACGGCATCCAGTGCGAGGCGAGCCTCTCAGCCGGCCGGGATGGCCACGACGGCCGAGCTCTTCGAGGTGGGTCTCCGCGGCTCTTAAGGGAGTGGCAGGCCCGGGGAGCAGGCAGCGAGGTGGGCGGGCCGAGCGGCGCGGGCATTCGCCGCTCCCCGGCAGCAGCCCTCGGTAGAAAGGTGCGAAGGGGCGGCGGGGCGGCTCCGGCGGCGGCGCGGGCGGAGCGTGCAAGGGGGGAGGGGGAGCTGGATCCGGGGTGGGGAGGTGGGCAGGGGCGCGAGCCCGGAGCCCCGAAGGAGGAGCGTCGGTTTCGTCCGCCCGGCTGGAAGGGAGCCTGGGTGTTGGGGCATTGGAAGATGAAATCGGGATGGGAAGGGCTGAGTTACGGCGCGGAAAGAAGCCTGACCCAGACCTGGCGAGTCCCGTCCTGTCGCCTGGATCGCCGAGGATATTCTGGGCACCCCCCCACCCCCACCCACTTGAGATTGCGGCGACGGGGGCCTCTCGTGGCTGAGTGATGATTCCGCTAGTCACTTTACCAGTGTACCCTCACGTTTGAAAAGGCGGTAGTGTTTCTCAGGACAATAAAGGCCTACTAAGCCCTTCTCACTGAAGGAAGTCAAAACTGAAATTAACAATTGTGTTCGGGTCTTGAGGAGTTGAAGTGTATTATAAACTCTTGCAGCTGCTAGATGGAGACTCCTTAACGCTTGAGACAATGACATTCTAATGTGTTTCCTGGGCCAGTCTCTGAAACTTGCAGTTCAGTTAAGGGAAATCCAGTGTGAGAAGCTGTGATGCGTGAGAATGGCAGAAGAGGAAAAGGCTAATTGAATCACCTAACAATGAAAACTGAGATGTGAAGAAAACGGAAGGAAGGACCCTTTTTGTATGTGCTTGTGTTTCATATTGAGTAACAAAAGTAAGGTAATAATTAAGAAGACTGGAGCTGACAGTAGATGATTTCTTCGTAAGTGGAAATTGGATTCATTTTTTCTGCAAAAGATACAGCAGACTTTGTTTTTATTTGGTGGAGTGGGAGGGTGATTTTTTTCTGGCTTAACATTTGAATACCAGTTTCTGTAACTACTGGGGACTTTTCATTTGTTATTAAATATATTTTGGATTTCTGTTTGTCTTTGGATACTTAATGCATTTTTTTGAGGAATGGTGTCTGTCATGGTTATAATAAATTGTAATAAAATAGTAATTTGTGAGTAAAGGAGTATAATTATAAGAAAGAATTTGGAAATATTTCATTTCCTAAGATGCCGGCGGCCCGGAAGGGCGAGGCTCGGCGGCGGCGCGGGCGGAGCGTGCAAGGGGAGGGGAGCTGGATCCGGGTGGGAGGTGGGCAGGGCGCGAGCCCGGAGCCCCGAAGGAGGAGCGTCGGTTTCGTCCGCCCGGCTGGAAGGGAGCCTGGGTGTTGGGGCATTGGAAGATGAAATCGGGATGGGAAGGGCTGAGTTACGGCGCGGAAAGAAGCCTGACCCAGACCTGGCGAGTCCCGTCCTGTCGCCTGGATCGCCGAGGATATTCTGGGCACCCCCCCACCCCCACCCACTTGAGATTGCGGCGACGGGGGCCTCTCGTGGCTGAGTGATGATTCCGCTAGTCACTTTACCAGTGTACCCTCACGTTTGAAAAGGCGGTAGTGTTTCTCAGGACAATAAAGGCCTACTAAGCCCTTCTCACTGAAGGAAGTCAAAACTGAAATTAACAATTGTGTTCGGGTCTTGAGGAGTTGAAGTGTATTATAAACTCTTGCAGCTGCTAGATGGAGACTCCTTAACGCTTGAGACAATGACATTCTAATGTGTTTCCTGGGCCAGTCTCTGAAACTTGCAGTTCAGTTAAGGGAAATCCAGTGTGAGAAGCTGTGATGCGTGAGAATGGCAGAAGAGGAAAAGGCTAATTGAATCACCTAACAATGAAAACTGAGATGTGAAGAAAACGGAAGGAAGGACCCTTTTTGTATGTGCTTGTGTTTCATATTGAGTAACAAAAGTAAGGTAATAATTAAGAAGACTGGAGCTGACAGTAGATGATTTCTTCGTAAGTGGAAATTGGATTCATTTTTTCTGCAAAAGATACAGCAGACTTTGTTTTTATTTGGTGGAGTGGGAGGGTGATTTTTTTCTGGCTTAACATTTGAATACCAGTTTCTGTAACTACTGGGGACTTTTCATTTGTTATTAAATATATTTTGGATTTCTGTTTGTCTTTGGATACTTAATGCATTTTTTTGAGGAATGGTGTCTGTCATGGTTATAATAAATTGTAATAAAATAGTAATTTGTGAGTAAAGGAGTATAATTATAAGAAAGAATTTGGAAATATTTCATTTCCTAAGATTTAAGTGCAGGTTTATGTATCTATTGCATTAATTTCTCTAACCCCCAAATTTTGCCGTTTGTTTATTGATTGATAGCAGCAGGGAGACATTCTTTTTGCTGAAAGCTTTTACTGTGTATTCCTGAGCCAGATACTAAATAACTTTGCACTTCCTTGTTTTATTTTTCTCATTTTTATAAAGGTAGAAGGCAATTTATGAAGTTGAAATCTTTAATGAAATAGGGAACTAGCCAGCTGTTAATACATATAAGACTGTTATTTTGTCATACTGTTCATAAGACATTAACTTTTGGACTTATGAATTCCCAGTCGTCTTTTTTCCTTTAAATGTTTGATCATGAGTTCACATATACTTCCTTGAAAATATATTTGATTTCTGTTCCAAACCCCCGTGGGGGAAGGAGAGGAGGTAGAAATATCTGTGGTATATTTAGCTTTATAGGATCTTGCCATTTAGTAAAGTAGCTAAACTAAGTTAGGGTCTAAGTTAATTCAATGACTTCACTTGTGAGAGCAGGTAATAATTCACTTACCAGTGATGATAGAAATAGGCTACTCTTGTGTCCAGAGGATTCATAGAGTGACCTTGAACATACTTGTGGATCTTAAGACAGGTGACTTTCTCTTTCCTGACCATAAGTAAATTGTTGTTTCATCAAAATTAAAAGCTTATTACCATAATAGTTACAATTAAATTGTTAATAGGCATGATTAAGAAGGTTGTTTATCTTTTCAGCCCTACAGTGGATTCTATTCTTGAATAAGTTTTCACCCTCAAGTGAAAAGTTGTTCTTTTTTAGGGCTTCCCTGGTGGTCCAGTGGGTCAAGAGTCTGCCTTGCAGTGCAAGGGTTGCCAGTTCAATCCCTGTCCCGGGAAGATGCCATGTGCCGCCCAGTGGCTGGACCGGTGTGTCCAACCAGAGCCAGTGCTCTGCAACGAGAGAGGCCCCTGCAGTGGGAGGCCCACACATGCCAAAGAATAAAGATGGATGAAAACAAATGATGACTTAGAGGCAAAAAAAAAGTTGTTCTCCTTAGAGGAAGAAGGGAACAAAAGAAAACAAGAACCAGACTTTAGTTATCACTGCCATTTCCTGTTGCTATTGCTGTCGAACATGGGTTGTGGTTCAAGTCAGGGAGTGCCTTTTTCTCTTATTTCCTTTTTTAGTTACAGCCAGAGAACTGTGGAAAGCAGATTAGGATGTAGTCAAGGATATTTAGTTTTTATGCATCCTGGCTTTAATGTACCAATAAATTGAACTGTGCTTTAACTTTTTTCTTATAGAATAAGAAGTTAAATCAGTGCAAAATTATGCCTTGAATCCATGACATTTCTCAAGTGTAACCCAATTTCTTTTAATATCTTATTGGTCCTGTGAGACTTCCTTTTTACAAACACTTTCATACAACAAAATCAAACTACAAAGTATTTCCTCAGTTGACAGAAATGATTTAAAAGTTCTGTCTGCGGTGTTTCTAAACAATCACCTAAGGATGGACCTTCTAAATAGTAGTTCGCATGTGGTTTGTATTATGCCCTCTACATATAAAAAGTGCCTGGGACAGTGAATTTTTTCTCTGTTGTCATAAGTATTCATCTCTTCTCACTGCACTACTGAGAACTTTGTACTCCCTTCTCACTTGCTGTTTTTCTCTGCTGTCATTCTTTTTTTTTTTTTTGTTAGAGGGAAGTAAAGTTTATTACAGTTGGGGAAGGGAGAGTCACTGCCAGCACAGTGGGCCGGCTTAAGGGAGAAAGTGCACTGGCTCAAGGGAGAGCCTACAAGGTTTGAGTGGGAGACACTGTGAGAACAGCAGGCCTCACAGCGGGCCTGCTCAAGGGAGAGCCGACCTCTGCTGTCATTCTTCTGGAGTCTTTCCTTCTGCTTTGGGCAAGCTACCCTTATGGGAGGATTCTTTGTTAAGTAGGGCCTGTTACCCATTCATTCAATAAATGTTTATTGAGTACCTACTAAGTTAATAAGGCTGCATGTCTCAAAGGTTGTGCTATAGACATATTAATCCTATGAAATCTCCTGAAAAACACTCAGCTGGTTCAGAGCCCAAAGAAGTTTTGGGTATGGGCATGCTTTGTTTCATTAGAGATTTATAATATACCTTGGTATGCTGAAGATTCTAAGAAGTTCATTTCTCAAACTTCTTTGACCATGAGAATGTTTTATTTTCTACTGTTAATTTTGAGAATTCCATGGAACATACTTCAGAAAATGTTGTTATAAATAGAACTTATCCTTACTGTTAAATAGGGGGAGAGGAGATAGATATATACCTACATACTCTTGAAATAAAGTTATAAATGGTGTCAAGGCTCTAGGTAAAGTGCTATAGAAGTTGAAAGGATGAGAAGATTACCTCTAATAGTGGGAAGGGATTAGGAGATGGCATTTGAATGAAATACAAAGGATAAATTAGAGTTTGTGGAACTTGGTGAAGATATGGTCCAATAAAGCAGACCATACAAGTGTAGACGCCAGAGATGAAGGGAAGAGTTCATCTTAGCTAAAGTATAGTATGCATGAAGAAGAGGAGTGGCATGTAAAGTAATTGGAGTTTAATTGTTGGGGTCCTAAATGTCAGGATTAGGATTTGAATAGCAAAGAACACGTTTGCATAAAAACATTTGTCTTTAGGTTTACAAACTAAGTTACAAAAACGAAAGACTTACTCAAAAAGGCTTATTCTTTTGTTGCTGACTAGGTAAATATATTTAGTGAACATGAGATACACAAGTAAGGACCACTCTGCTACTTGTTTTAGCCATACTAGCTATTAAGTAAGTGTTCATGGAACTTGGCCACCAGTTACAGTATCATGCATATGAGAAAATGTATTCATTCAGTAAACATTTAGCTTTGCTTACATTACCTGCCTAGACCAGAAATCCTTCCAGGTACAGGTGTTAAAAAATGCTTTGAGTTAAAAGTCTTGTTGGGGAGGGTGAAAGAAAAAAAAAAAAAATTCCTTCTCTCAGCATTCTACCAGTACGCTCAGTATTACTTCACTTATGACACCAGAGGTATGGGGATTTTTTTTCCCCCCACAACAATTCAGTTTTCCAAAATACTCTGTGTGTCCTACAATTCACTCTAACTCTGATACTGTTTACCTGGAGTTAGCAACCCCACAAAGGGCCCAAAGTTAAGGTCTCAGTCTCACAAAAATGCCCCCACCTCAGATACCAGTTGCAGTCCATATTGTCAACAGTGCTTCTGACTGAACAGCTATAAATTGGAAGTTCTCATGACCCCCTCTTCAGGTTCAGTAATTTGCTAGACCAGCTCACAGAACTTAGGAGAACAGTTTAGTAACTAGATAACTGGTTTACTATAAAGCTCAGGAACAACTGGGTGGAAGATGTGCATAGGCAGGGTATGGGGAAGGAGTTGCAGCACTTCCATTCTCTCCCTTCTAGCACCTTGATATTCTCAACAACCAGGAAGTTTTCAGAACTCTACACTTTAGGGATTTTTATGGAGGTTCCATCATGTAGAGAATCAGTTATTAATTCAATCTCTAACACATCTCCCCTTTGCAGAGTATAGGGGGTGAAGCTGAAAGTTCCAGGCATCTAGCCATGCTTTATCATTCTGGTGACCAGCTCCCATCCAGGAGCCCACCAAGAGTTCCTTCAAAAGAGCAAAAGATGCTCCTTTAAGGGAAGAGTCATCTTACAAAATTGCATGAAGAAGAGGAGTGGCATGTAAAGTAATTGGAGTTTAATTGTTGGGGTCCTAAATGTCAGGATTAGGATTTGAATAGCAAAGAACACGTTTGCATAAAAACATTTGTCTTTAGGTTTACAAACTAAGTTACAAAAACGAAAGACTTACTCAAAAAGGCTTATTCTTTTGTTGCTGACTAGGTAAATATATTTAGTGAACATGAGATACACAAGTAAGGACCACTCTGCTACTTGTTTTAGCCATACTAGCTATTAAGTAAGTGTTCATGGAACTTGGCCACCAGTTACAGTATCATGCATATGAGAAAATGTATTCATTCAGTAAACATTTAGCTTTGCTTACATTACCTGCCTAGACCAGAAATCCTTCCAGGTACAGGTGTTAAAAAATGCTTTGAGTTAAAAGTCTTGTTGGGGAGGGTGAAAGAAAAAAAAAAAAAATTCCTTCTCTCAGCATTCTACCAGTACGCTCAGTATTACTTCACTTATGACACCAGAGGTATGGGGATTTTTTTTCCCCCCACAACAATTCAGTTTTCCAAAATACTCTGTGTGTCCTACAATTCACTCTAACTCTGATACTGTTTACCTGGAGTTAGCAACCCCACAAAGGGCCCAAAGTTAAGGTCTCAGTCTCACAAAAATGCCCCCACCTCAGATACCAGTTGCAGTCCATATTGTCAACAGTGCTTCTGACTGAACAGCTATAAATTGGAAGTTCTCATGACCCCCTCTTCAGGTTCAGTAATTTGCTAGACCAGCTCACAGAACTTAGGAGAACAGTTTAGTAACTAGATAACTGGTTTACTATAAAGCTCAGGAACAACTGGGTGGAAGATGTGCATAGGCAGGGTATGGGGAAGGAGTTGCAGCACTTCCATTCTCTCCCTTCTAGCACCTTGATATTCTCAACAACCAGGAAGTTTTCAGAACTCTACACTTTAGGGATTTTTATGGAGGTTCCATCATGTAGAGAATCAGTTATTAATTCAATCTCTAACACATCTCCCCTTTGCAGAGTATAGGGGGTGAAGCTGAAAGTTCCAGGCATCTAGCCATGCTTTATCATTCTGGTGACCAGCTCCCATCCAGGAGCCCACCAAGAGTTCCTTCAAAAGAGCAAAAGATGCTCCTAAGAGATTTCAAGAGATTTAGGAGTTCTATGTAAACCACTCCTGTCAACTTTGTCACTCAGCAAAAAGAGTTTTAGGAGGCCTGTGTTAGGAACCAGGATCAAAGACCACTGGAACAAAAGCTGCTCCTAACACAGTTATTACTTATGCATCCCATTTTGCTAGCCTGAAACAAAACATTTGTAGAACTTTTTAAGAAAATCAATATTCAATAGATGTAATTCATTTAAATTCACCACAGATACCTAGTATCATGAAAATAAAATCAAATGTGGTTAAAAGGAGAAGCCAAATAGGGTAAAATTCTTTTAGTTCCAGTGCCAGAATTGCATAAAGCTCTTGTTTGGTTTCTGGTAGAATCTTGGATTTATAGCAGCATAGAATGCCTATTTTTTCTTGTTTCTGGAGTGGTACATAGTGGTCCTGCCTTTTTGGTTTTGGATATATGGGGCAAATTTTGATTTTCAACGTCCTCTGCAAGGGGACCATGATCCTGCTGACAAGTGTTTTGACTTACTGTGCACCTATGGTGTGCTCAACATTGTTCTGCTGACCACAGCTGGAAAGTAAGAGAAGTGTATGACACAACCTGCCCTTGCTTTAAGTTTAAGTGTGGAGAGGAGAGAAACTTACAGGTGTTACTATAAGATAGTAAATAACAAACCAGCAGTAATGTTGGTATTAAATACTGTTCTGTGTCAGCATTTGAATTTTTAAACCTTATGTGCGCTGCATGCATGTACTCAGTTGTGTTCAACTCTTTGCAGCCCCATGGACTGTACCCTGCCAGGCTCTTCTGTCCGTCAGATTTCCCAGGCAGGAATACTGGAGTGCGTTGCCATTTCCTCCTCCAGGGAATCTTCCTGACCTAGGGATTGAACCTGTGTCTTCTATATTAGCAGGTGGATTCTTTACCAGTGAGCCACCTGGGAAGCCCTTATAAGCCTCATGGTGGTAGTGAACTAGTCACTGAATTGTGTCTGACTTGAGACCACATAGCCTGCTAGGTTTCTCTGTCCATGGGATTTCCCAGGCAAGAATACAGGAGTGGGTTGCCATTTCCTTCTCTAGGGGATCTTCCCAACCCAGGGATCAAACCCAGGTCTTCTGCATTGTAGGCAGATTCCTTATCAAAGCCACCAGTATGTAGGTGGCTGAAAGTAAACCCTTTCAGCATCATAGTGGAGAAGAAAGAGCAAACAAATCGAGGAAGTAATCTAGGGAAAGGACCCCTTCTCCACAAGTATCCTTGTGGATTGAGTTACCTGGTAACAGGTAAGGAAGCAAAAGTAGCATGTGTTTGAAGAGGGGACTAGAGTAGGCCCATGGTAATGTGCCTGTTTATTTTGGGGTGCAAAGAAATTTGGTTAGGTAGTGTAAAGTAAAAACTTCAAAGGGTAGACTTAAGAGTGGTGAACATCATAGTTTAGGAATTGCATAGGGAAGTTTCTGACTAAAAGGAAATAGTGTTTTGAAGATTAGTTTGGCAGTGGTCTGCACAATGAATTAAGAAAGTACTTTATATAGGAAGTACCTGAACCCACTTGCTAGTTGGTTTAATAAGGCATAGAAATACTTTTTCTGGAAATCCTCTGAACCTTTTTTTTCTTTTTTTTTTTTACCTAGGTAAGCAAAAATATTTTATAGGTTCTTTGAGTTTATAGGTGACTGTAACATATTTAATTGGATCTGTTTTGGGGAAAGATACTATAAGAAAATATAAAAGTTTAGTTGGATTTTTTTCAAGGAGAAAGTGTTAAGTTAGGAATTTATATTCCTGTCCAAGAGTTTGAGATCTTAACTTTTAATAGAAATGACCACAAAGAAAAAAAAGAAAAGAGAAATGACCACAAACCCCATGTTTTTATTACAGTTGGTAGCATTTGTAAAGAATATGAAATCAGTTTAACAGATTGCCACAGAAATAAATTATGTAAAGTTGGTCTACCCTGGTGGCTTTGTGGTGAAGAACCCACCTGCCAATGCCAGAGACTCAAGTTTGATCCCTAGGTGGGAAAATCTGCTGGAGAAGATATGGCAGTCCACTCCTGTGTTCTTCCCTGGGAAATCCTGTGAATAGAGAAGCCTAGTGGGTTACATCTGTGGGGTGACAAAGAGTCAGATATGACTTAAGTGACTGATCATGCATGCAAAGTTGAATTTAACATGATAGCATCTTTGCCAGTACATACTTAGCTTTTTGTTTTGATTCACTTTTGCCTTTAATTACTGTAGAAAAATAGAGATTAAGATATACTTTTGTTAGGTGCATGAAATTCTGAAAGATTTTGGGGGAAATTGTTTACATGTATCTTTGAGAGTCCTCTTAGGAGTACTTGGTCACGTAGAGGTCTCAAGGAAGCAAAAGTAGCATGTGTTTGAAGAGGGGACTAGAGTAGGCCCATGGTAATGTGCCTGTTTATTTTGGGGTGCAAAGAAATTTGGTTAGGTAGTGTAAAGTAAAAACTTCAAAGGGTAGACTTAAGAGTGGTGAACATCATAGTTTAGGAATTGCATAGGGAAGTTTCTGACTAAAAGGAAATAGTGTTTTGAAGATTAGTTTGGCAGTGGTCTGCACAATGAATTAAGAAAGTACTTTATATAGGAAGTACCTGAACCCACTTGCTAGTTGGTTTAATAAGGCATAGAAATACTTTTTCTGGAAATCCCCTCAACCTTCCTTTTCTTCCTTTTTTTTACCTAGGTAAGCAAAAATATTTTATAGGTTCTTTGAGTTTATAGGTGACTGTAACATATTTAATTGGATCTGTTTTGGGGAAAGATACTATAAGAAAATATAAAAGTTTAGTTGGATTTTTTTCAAGGAGAAAGTGTTAAGTTAGGAATTTATATTCCTGTCCAAGAGTTTGAGATCTTAACTTTTAATAGAAATGACCACAAAGAAAAAAAAGAAAAGAGAAATGACCACAAACCCCATGTTTTTATTACAGTTGGTAGCATTTGTAAAGAATATGAAATCAGTTTAACAGATTGCCACAGAAATAAATTATGTAAAGTTGGTCTACCCTGGTGGCTTTGTGGTGAAGAACCCACCTGCCAATGCCAGAGACTCAAGTTTGATCCCTAGGTGGGAAAATCTGCTGGAGAAGATATGGCAGTCCACTCCTGTGTTCTTCCCTGGGAAATCCTGTGAATAGAGAAGCCTAGTGGGTTACATCTGTGGGGTGACAAAGAGTCAGATATGACTTAAGTGACTGATCATGCATGCAAAGTTGAATTTAACATGATAGCATCTTTGCCAGTACATACTTAGCTTTTTGTTTTGATTCACTTTTGCCTTTAATTACTGTAGAAAAATAGAGATTAAGATATACTTTTGTTAGGTGCATGAAATTCTGAAAGATTTTGGGGGAAATTGTTTACATGTATCTTTGAGAGTCCTCTTAGGAGTACTTGGTCACGTAGAGGTCTCGAAGAATTTGTTAATTTGTCTTTTTCTCATTGTAGATGCTTTGTAACAACGCTAAGTATTAGAAATAAGTTATTGGAACTTACTTGGTTTTATAAGCAGAAAAGGTTTCATTTTGTTTTGTTTGCTTTTTCAGAACTTCCATTACATTAAAATCAGTGGTTGATTTATCTTAAATTCTTGTGATAATTTGATTGCCTCTGAAAATAAAACTGTTCTCTCCTAATATTTCCTCCTCTTTTACTGGTCCCTCTTAAACTTTGTCTCTTAATGGATCCCTTTCCTCCTCCTGTTCCACATACTGATATGCCCTTCTTGTATGATCTTACCCAGTTCTGAGGTTTTAAGCAACTCTAAGATTATGTTTTGTGTCCATTTTTTCCATGTAATACAAGTGTATTTTTCTGACTACGTGCTCTACATTTTCACCTGTATATCAGATTGACATCTTCAATGTGTCGTATGCAGAATAAAACTCTTGTTTCCCGCTCCCTTTTACGTCTCTTTCCCAGTCCCAGTAAATGGTGTCAATCATCATTCATACAGTTGTTCAGGTTGCAGACTTCTGTGAGTCATTATGATTCCCTTTTAAAATTTCTTCCCACATCCAGTTCATCAGCATCATTTCACTCGTTGTATGAGCACGTCCTTTAAAATATCTTGAACCTGGTAATATCGCAGTACCCCTTCCATTGCTACTTTGATCTAAGTCATTAGCATGTTTTGACTAGACTACTACAGTGTTGCAGGTTTTCCCAGAGAAACAGATTATAAGAAGCTTAATGTGTAGAATATTTATTAGAAAGTACTCTTGGGGTGAATACATGTTAAGATAAAGTAAATAAGTAAAATTGGGCCTTAGGAGAAATAGCAGTACAGTGCTGACCCAGTGACAGTGGTTATGGTCCCTTTGGGAAGTCCTGAAACTAAAATTACCCCTCAGAGTTGTCCTTTTTAATAAAGTGGTCAAGCCTTTGTATCCCCATCTTAGGTAGTCACTGAATGTAGACAACTTGGGTTTCCCAGGTGGAGCAGTGGTAAAGAATCTGTTTGCCAGTGCAGGAAACATGAGAGACCTGGGGTTGATCCCTTGGTTAGGGAGATCCCCTGGAGTGGGAAATGGCAGCACACTCTAGTATCCCTGCCTGGAAAATTCCATGGACAGAGGAGCCCTGTAGACAACAATCCATGGGGTGGCAAAGCATTGGCCGTGTCTGAACGACTTTCACTTTCACTTTGGATAAGATGTCCCAGCCTCCCCTGACTGCCTTAAAAATTCTATTGAACAACCCAATCACAGGCTCAGAAATCAACTTTGTGATTAAAAATCTACCCAAAAATAAAAGCCCAGGACCAGATGGCTTCACAGCCGAATTCTACCAAACATTTAAAGAAGAGCTAATGCCTGTCCTTCTAAAACTCTTTCAAAAAATTGCACAGGAAGGAAAACTCCCAAACACATTCTACGAGGCCACCATCACCCTGATACCCAAACCAGGCAAAGACAACACAAAAAAGGAAAACTATAGGCCAATTTCACTGATGAACTTAGATGCCAAGATCCTCAACAAAATCCTAGCAAACAGAATTCAACGACATGTCAAAAAACTCATACATCACGATCAAGTTGGGTTCATCCCAGGCATGCAAGGCTTCTTCAACATCCGCAAATCAATCAACGTGATACACCATATCAACAAGTTGAAAGACAAAAATCACATGATCATCTCAATAGATGCAGAAAAAGCCTTTGACAAAGTACAACATCCATTTATGATCAAAACTCTTCAGAAAATGGGCATAGAAGGAACCTATTTCAACATAATAAAAGCCATCTATGAGAAACCTACAGCGAACGTTATTGTTAATGGTGAAAAACTGAAAGCATTCCCTCTAAGATCAGGAACAAGACAGGGGTGCCCACTTTCACCACTGCTAGTCAACATAGTCCTGGAAGTCCTAGCAATAGCAATAAGACAAGAGAAAGAAATCAAAGGAATCCAGATTGGAAAGGAAGAAGTCAAGCTCTCTCTTTTTGCAGACGACATGATATTATACATAGAAAATCCCAAAGACACGGTTACAAAGCTACTAGAGCTAATCAATAGAATTGCTAACACAAATTCCCCCATGTGACTTGTTTTGTAGTAAAGTCAACTTGGGCTTCCCAGGTGGAGCAGTGGTAAAGAATCTGTTTGCCAGTGCAGGAAACATGAGAGACCTGGGGTTGATCCCTTGGTTAGGGAGATCCCCTGGAGTGGGAAATGGCAGCACACTCTAGTATCCCTGCCTGGAAAATTCCATGGACAGAGGAGCCCTGTAGACAACAATCCATGGGGTGGCAAAGCATTGGCCGTGTCTGAACGACTTTCACTTTCACTTTGGATAAGATGTCCCAGCCTCCCCTGACTGCCTTAAAAATTCTATTGAACAACCCAATCACAGGCTCAGAAATCAACTTTGTGATTAAAAATCTACCCAAAAATAAAAGCCCAGGACCAGATGGCTTCACAGCCGAATTCTACCAAACATTTAAAGAAGAGCTAATGCCTGTCCTTCTAAAACTCTTTCAAAAAATTGCACAGGAAGGAAAACTCCCAAACACATTCTACGAGGCCACCATCACCCTGATACCCAAACCAGGCAAAGACAACACAAAAAAGGAAAACTATAGGCCAATTTCACTGATGAACTTAGATGCCAAGATCCTCAACAAAATCCTAGCAAACAGAATTCAACGACATGTCAAAAAACTCATACATCACGATCAAGTTGGGTTCATCCCAGGCATGCAAGGCTTCTTCAACATCCGCAAATCAATCAACGTGATACACCATATCAACAAGTTGAAAGACAAAAATCACATGATCATCTCAATAGATGCAGAAAAAGCCTTTGACAAAGTACAACATCCATTTATGATCAAAACTCTTCAGAAAATGGGCATAGAAGGAACCTATTTCAACATAATAAAAGCCATCTATGAGAAACCTACAGCGAACGTTATTGTTAATGGTGAAAAACTGAAAGCATTCCCTCTAAGATCAGGAACAAGACAGGGGTGCCCACTTTCACCACTGCTAGTCAACATAGTCCTGGAAGTCCTAGCAATAGCAATAAGACAAGAGAAAGAAATCAAAGGAATCCAGATTGGAAAGGAAGAAGTCAAGCTCTCTCTTTTTGCAGACGACATGATATTATACATAGAAAATCCCAAAGACACGGTTACAAAGCTACTAGAGCTAATCAATGAATTCAGCAAAGTTGCAGGATATAAAGTCAACACACAGAAGTCACTGGCATTCCTATACACAAACAATGAAAAATCAGAAAATGAAATCAAAGAGGCAATCCCCTTCACCATTGCAACCAAAAGAATCAAATATCTAGGAATAAACCTACCCAAAGAAACAAAAGAATTGTACACAGAAAATTACAAGACACTCATGAGAGACATTAAAGAAGACTTAAACAGATGGAGAGATATTCCATGTTCCTGGATTGGAAGAATCAATATTGTGAAAATGACCATACTTCCAAATATCATCTACAGATTCAATGCAATACCTATTCAACTACCACTGACATTTTTCACAGAACTAGACCAAATAATAACACAGTTCATATGGGAACACAGAAGACCTCGAATAGCCAAAGCAATCCTGAGGAAGAAAAATGGAGTTGGAGGGATCAGCCTCCCTAACTTCAGACTCTACTACAAAGCAACAGTTATCAAGACAGTATGGTACTGGCACAAAAACAGAACTATAGATCAATGGAACAAGATTGAGAACCCAGAGATCAACCCACGCACCTATGGGTACCTTATTTTTGATAAAGGAGGAGAAACTATAAAATGGGACAAAGACAGTCTCTTTAACAAGTGGTGCTGGGAGAATTGGACAGCTACATGCAAAAAAATGAAATTGGAACATTCCCTGACGCCATACACTAAGATCAACTCAAAATGGATGAAAGACCTCAATGTAAGACCAGAAACCATCAAACTCTTAGAGGAGAATATAGGCAAAACCCTCAAGGACATCAATCAAAGCAAGATCTTCTCTGACCCACCAACTAAAATAGCAGAACTGAAAAGAAAAATGAACATATGGGACCTCATGAAACTTAAAAGCTTTTGTACAGCAAAAGAAATTACAAAAAAGTTCAACAGACACCCCACAGAGTGGGAGAAAATCATAGCAAATGAAACAACAGACAAAGAATTAATCTCCAAAATCTACAAGCAACTCAGACAACTCAGCACAGGGAAAATGAGCAGCCCAATCAAAAAATGGGAAAAAGATCTAAAGAGATGCCTCTCCAAAGAGGACATACAAATGGTCCAAAAGCACATGAAACGATGCTCAACCTCGCTTATTATTAGAGAAATGCAAATTAAAACCACAATGAGATACCACCTCACACCTGTCAGAATGGCCATCATCAACAAATCAACAGACAACAAATGCTGGAGAGGGTGTGGAGAAAAGGGAACCCTCTTGCATTGCTGGTGGGAATGTAAATTAATACAACCTCTATGGAAGACAATATGGAGATTCCTTAAAAAACTAAAAATAGAAGCACCCTATGACCCAGCAATCCCACTATTAGGCCTATATCCTGATGAAATCAAAACTGAAAGAGGACAGCTCATGAGAGACATTAAAGAAGACTTAAACAGATGGAGAGATATTCCATGTTCCTGGATTGGAAGAATCAATATTGTGAAAATGACCATACTTCCAAATATCATCTACAGATTCAATGCAATACCTATTCAACTACCACTGACATTTTTCACAGAACTAGACCAAATAATAACACAGTTCATATGGAACACAGAAGACCTCGAATAGCCAAAGCAATCCTGAGGAAGAAAAATGGAGTTGGAGGGATCAGCCTCCCTAACTTCAGACTCTACTACAAAGCAACAGTTATCAAGACAGTATGGTACTGGCACAAAAACAGAACTATAGATCAATGGAACAAGATTGAGAACCCAGAGATCAACCCACGCACCTATGGGTACCTTATTTTTGATAAAGGAGGAGAAACTATAAAATGGGACAAAGACAGTCTCTTTAACAAGTGGTGCTGGGAGAATTGGACAGCTACATGCAAAAAAATGAAATTGGAACATTCCCTGACGCCATACACTAAGATCAACTCAAAATGGATGAAAGACCTCAATGTAAGACCAGAAACCATCAAACTCTTAGAGGAGAATATAGGCAAAACCCTCAAGGACATCAATCAAAGCAAGATCTTCTCTGACCCACCAACTAAAATAGCAGAACTGAAAAGAAAAATGAACATATGGGACCTCATGAAACTTAAAAGCTTTTGTACAGCAAAAGAAATTACAAAAAAGTTCAACAGACACCCCACAGAGTGGGAGAAAATCATAGCAAATGAAACAACAGACAAAGAATTAATCTCCAAAATCTACAAGCAACTCAGACAACTCAGCACAGGGAAAATGAGCAGCCCAATCAAAAAATGGGAAAAAGATCTAAAGAGATGCCTCTCCAAAGAGGACATACAAATGGTCCAAAAGCACATGAAACGATGCTCAACCTCGCTTATTATTAGAGAAATGCAAATTAAAACCACAATGAGATACCACCTCACACCTGTCAGAATGGCCATCATCAACAAATCAACAGACAACAAATGCTGGAGAGGGTGTGGAGAAAAGGGAACCCTCTTGCATTGCTGGTGGGAATGTAAATTAATACAACCTCTATGGAAGACAATATGGAGATTCCTTAAAAAACTAAAAATAGAAGCACCCTATGACCCAGCAATCCCACTATTAGGCCTATATCCTGATGAAATCAAAACTGAAAGAGGCACCTGTACCCCAATGTTCATTGCAGCTCTCTATACAATAGCCAGAACATGGAAGCAACCTAGATGTCCATCGACAAATGAATGGATCCAGAAGCTCTGGTACATATATACAATGGAATACTACTCAGCTGTTAAAAGAAATGCAGAAGACTCAGTCCTAATGAGGTGGCTGGCTTTAGAACCTATCATAAAAAGTGAAGTAAGTCAAAAAGAGAAAGACAAGTATAGTATACTAACTCATATATATGGGATCTAGTAGGATGGTCATGATAACACACACAGTGAACTCATGAAAAAACAGAGAATAGACATAAAGACATTGTGGAGACCGAACAATGGGAGGGAGTAACATGGGAACCTATGCTGTCATGTGTGGAAAAGATGGCTATTGTCATTGTGCTGGGGGAATGGGAGTGCCTACAACCACTTGGAGCAATGGTCTGGAGGGATGGGGGAACCTGGGTGGGGGGAGGGTCAAGGGATATGCATCTGATTGATCTGGGAACATACATGTACAAAAATAAATAAATACATACATAAATAAATAAATAAATTAATTAATTAAAAAAATTCTATTGATTCACTGTACCCTTAAATCTTGATAAGAGTTTTTATCTCAGTCTCTGGAGCACATTTGTATTACCAGACTTCTCTGATGTGCTAGCCAATTTTTGCTCATCTGGCCCAATTCACATGATGTCAGTTTGTATGATGGATCAGTAAGATGTTTTGCAGAATGTCCATACTATACAAATCATGTTTTAATTCAGGGTAGGAGAGTTCACACAACCTTGAAGTGAAACTGTAAAACACACACTTGTCAATCAAAAATGGGAAAAGGAAATCTAAAGAGATGCCTCTCCAAAGAGGACATACAAATGGTCCAAAAGCACATGAAACGATGCTCAACCTCGCTTATTATTAGAGAAATGCAAATTAAAACCACAATGAGATACCACCTCACACCTGTCAGAATGGCCATCATCAACAAATCAACAGACAACAAATGCTGGAGAGGGTGTGGAGAAAAGGGAACCCTCTTGCATTGCTGGTGGGAATGTAAATTAATACAACCTCTATGGAAGACAATATGGAGATTCCTTAAAAAACTAAAAATAGAAGCACCCTATGACCCAGCAATCCCACTATTAGGCCTATATCCTGATGAAATCAAAACTGAAAGAGGCACCTGTACCCCAATGTTCATTGCAGCTCTCTATACAATAGCCAGAACATGGAAGCAACCTAGATGTCCATCGACAAATGAATGGATCCAGAAGCTCTGGTACATATATACAATGGAATACTACTCAGCTGTTAAAAGAAATGCAGAAGACTCAGTCCTAATGAGGTGGCTGGCTTTAGAACCTATCATAAAAAGTGAAGTAAGTCAAAAAGAGAAAGACAAGTATAGTATACTAACTCATATATATGGGATCTAGTAGGATGGTCATGATAACACACACAGTGAACTCATGAAAAAACAGAGAATAGACATAAAGACATTGTGGAGACCGAACAATGGGAGGGAGTAACATGGGAACCTATGCTGTCATGTGTGGAAAAGATGGCTATTGTCATTGTGCTGGGGGAATGGGAGTGCCTACAACCACTTGGAGCAATGGTCTGGAGGGATGGGGGAGGGGAACTGGGTGGGGGGAGGGTCAAGGGATATGCATCTGATTGATCTGGGAACATACATGTACAAAAATAAATAAATACATACATAAATAAATAAATAAATTAATTAATTAAAAAAATTCTATTGATTCACTGTACCCTTAAATCTTGATAAGAGTTTTTATCTCAGTCTCTGGAGCACATTTGTATTACCAGACTTCTCTGATGTGCTAGCCAATTTTTGCTCATCTGGCCCAATTCACATGATGTCAGTTTGTATGATGGATCAGTAAGATGTTTTGCAGAATGTCCATACTATACAAATCATGTTTTAATTCAGGGTAGGAGAGTTCACACAACCTTGAAGTGAAACTGTAAACACACACTTGTCAGTTCTATGTGACCATGAACTGTTTGATTCTCTTTGCTGATGGGTATGGAAAAGAATGTATCTGCCAAATCATTGTACATACAGCATGAGGGTGGGAGAAACTACGTGTGGCATCGCAGATGTAATTAGGGCTACTCTTTGTTTGATTACTGACGTAGTCATCTCCAGGATTCATCTGGTTTCTGCAAAACCCAGAATGAAGAATTAAATGAGAAAATGATAGGTAATACCACCTCTGCATCCTTTGAATAAGAATCAGCAAACTTACAGCCCATGGAGCGATACATGCCTGTTTTTAAAGTTTTACTGATACGTAGCCATGACCATTTGTGTTGCCTGTGGTTACATTTGTATTATGCAGGCAGAGTTGAAATGAAGAGTTGGCTCTGAAGCCTAAAATGCTATCTGGTCCTTTAAGAAAAAAAAAAATTGCATATCTTGCTTTAGAACTTTCAGAGTGGCACTAATTTTTGCCATTCCACTTGGTTACTGTGTTGAGTAGGAAAGGGCAGTTTCAGAGACTTTTACTTGAACTTCCCCACCAATTAATAACTCCTATTCACTCAAGCTGAAAGTTGCATCGGCCATCAAGTGCGTTCCTGTTAAAGGTTTGCAAACTGGAAAAATGGCCACTAGTTGTGCTGATGACCCATTGGACCAATGGTGAGCTTGACTTTGACTAGGAATCTGTTTATTACTTGGTTCTCATATGTCTTCCTCCCATATATTTCTTGAGTCCATTGTGCTTTGAGTCAGTCAAGAGTGTCATTTAGACATTATGGAGAACAGTATGGAGGTTCCTTAAAAAACTAAGAGCTACCATATGACCCTGCAAATCCCATTCCAGGGCATATATGTGGAGAAAAACATGATCTGTAAGGATGCATGCACCCCAATGTTCATTGCAGTATGGTTTACAATGGCCAAGATGTGGAAGCAACCTAAATGTCCATCAAAAGAGGAATGGATAAAGATGTGGTGCATACACACAATGGAATACTACTCAGCTATTAAAAAGAATGGAATAATACCATTTGCAGAAACATGGATGGACCTAGAGATTGTCATACTGAGTGAAGTAAGACAAGAGGAGAGATATTTTATGACATCCTTTATATGTAGATTCTAAGAAGAAATTATGCAAAGGAACTTACAAAACAGATTCAACAGAATTAGAGAACAATCCTCTAGTTGCTGGGGAAAAGGATTCGGGGAAGAGATAGAGAGTTTGGGATGAACGTATACACTGCTCTATTTTAAATGGATAACCAATAAGGATTTAGCACATGGGACTCTACTAAATGTCATGTGGCAGCCCGAATGGGAGAGGAGTTTGGGAGAGAATGGATTCATGTATATGTATAACTGAGTCCCTTCACTGTTCACTTGAAACTATGACAATACTGTTAATCAGCTATACCCATGTACAGAATGAAAAGTTTTTTTCTTTTTAAAAAGAATGTCAGCTAGAACTCTGTGCACAACAGATCTCAAAAATTTCAAAATTTTCCCCTTTCCCTACTATATAATTACTCAGGTCAATTGTTGTAGCTCTCTTTGGGGGGAAGGAATAGTAGAATCATTATGCATATATTTACTGCTTGTGTCTGTTTACATGAAAGTGGGTAATATGGAAAATATGTAAATTCACGTGTATTAGTCTAACAAATGCACTATTAGCTGATGGTGAACATCTGAATGTTTGTTTTCTTGATTGAGAGTTCTACTCTGATATTCTTTTTATAGTTCTTTACTTGCTTTTTCGGAAAAGTTTAGAAAATTTTATTTCACTCTTAACATCAGAAATATGTACATTTTATTTCTAAGATTTTTCTTTTCTGGGGACCTTGATCAGAACATATGCCTCCATATATTTCTTGAGTCCATTGTGCTTTGAGTCAGTCAAGAGTGTCATTTAGACATTATGGAGAACAGTATGGAGGTTCCTTAAAAAACTAAGAGCTACCATATGACCCTGCAAATCCCATTCCAGGGCATATATGTGGAGAAAAACATGATCTGTAAGGATGCATGCACCCCAATGTTCATTGCAGTATGGTTTACAATGGCCAAGATGTGGAAGCAACCTAAATGTCCATCAAAAGAGGAATGGATAAAGATGTGGTGCATACACACAATGGAATACTACTCAGCTATTAAAAAGAATGGAATAATACCATTTGCAGAAACATGGATGGACCTAGAGATTGTCATACTGAGTGAAGTAAGACAAGAGGAGAGATATTTTATGACATCCTTTATATGTAGATTCTAAGAAGAAATTATGCAAAGGAACTTACAAAACAGATTCAACAGAATTAGAGAACAATCCTCTAGTTGCTGGGGAAAAGGATTCGGGGAAGAGATAGAGAGTTTGGGATGAACGTGTATACACTGCTCTATTTTAAATGGATAACCAATAAGGATTTAGCACATGGGACTCTACTAAATGTCATGTGGCAGCCCGAATGGGAGAGGAGTTTGGGAGAGAATGGATTCATGTATATGTATAACTGAGTCCCTTCACTGTTCACTTGAAACTATGACAATACTGTTAATCAGCTATACCCATGTACAGAATGAAAAGTTTTTTTCTTTTTAAAAAGAATGTCAGCTAGAACTCTGTGCACAACAGATCTCAAAAATTTCAAAATTTTCCCCTTTCCCTACTATATAATTACTCAGGTCAATTGTTGTAGCTCTCTTTGGGGGGAAGGAATAGTAGAATCATTATGCATATATTTACTGCTTGTGTCTGTTTACATGAAAGTGGGTAATATGGAAAATATGTAAATTCACGTGTATTAGTCTAACAAATGCACTATTAGCTGATGGTGAACATCTGAATGTTTGTTTTCTTGATTGAGAGTTCTACTCTGATATTCTTTTTATAGTTCTTTTTCTTGTTTTTTTCGGAAAAGTTTAGAAAATTTTATTTCACTCTTAACATCAGATACTATATGTGAGCATTTTTCTCATTTGACTAAGATTTTTTTCTCTTTTCTGGGGGGACCTTGATCAGAAGGACTTGGGCCCCCCATTAAGTTTTTTTACAGCATGATTTTAATAAGAACATCTTTTTATCCTGTAAAATTATTATAATTTTTCAATAATGATTCTATTGAGTATTTATGTAAATAATTTTTTAGCATTGTACATAATACAGACATTTTGTATTCATATCCACTTTTTCCCTTAGAATTTTAAAAACAGAATTGCTGGGTTAAAGGATATGAGCATTTGTACTACTGTTGATGTTATCAAAATGTTGCCAGTTGCCATCCAAAAATATCATGCCTCTTTTCTAGCAGTAATAAGTGTGAATTTCAGCTTACCTTCCCCTTTATTGCATGTTATAATTAAGGAAAAAGAAAAACTTTGTCAGTGTGAGACAAAAAAAAGTGATCTTAGTTTGATTACTAGTGAATCAAATTAATTTAGGTTACTAACTATATATATATATATATATAGTGAAACTATATATTCCTTGTTTCTTGGGCATTTGTATTTCTTCTGTAAATTGTTTCCTTTGCTCACTTTTCCATTGGTATGTTTCTGCTTATCAAACTCTTTTTAATATTTTATATCCTAATTTTGATTAAGTGATTTACTTATTGAAGATTTTTTAAATGGAAAAAGCCTGTATATTTTAATAATACAGATATATTTAATTAGTAGTTTAATTTCATTTTAAGGTATCATGTAGCATAACCTATTTCATTTTTGTGAGTAGTATTAAGTTATGACCTGTGAAACTTTTTAAAGAACATTTGTTTTATAAACTAGGAGCCTTTTGTGGCAGATGAATATATTGAACGCCTTGTATGGAGAACCCCAGGAGGAGGCTCTCGAGGGGGACCTGAAGCTTTTGATCCTAAAAGGTGAAGTAAAAAAATTTTTTTTTTCATAGACCCAATCTAATACAAATTTGTGTCTGGAATAGGGGTGACTGATGAAATTCCCTTTCTGTATTCATGTAAAGGGAATTAACAACTGGTCAGTAAGAGGAAGAAGCGATAGAAGTTTGAGAGTTTTTTTTTTTCTTTTTTCCTTTTATGTGTCTTATTTTAGAGAAGGACTTCAAGTGGTATGGGGATTTTATTGCATTATGATAATTTAATATTTTTTTCAATTAGTAATAAATTAGATATGATTGGTTATACCTCTAAAATATGTTGAACATGTTGTTTTAAGTATTGTTGTAAATTGGAAAAAAATTCACCATGCCCTGGAATGCACAACGTTATTTTTAAATAGTACGTTTTACCCTTTTGATTCTTTCTATAAAATTGATTTCAGCTCTGGAGGTTAATGGAGATCTCTCTTGAGATTTTCATTTATATCAGAGATAATCCCTAGCATGATACTAGAGAGAAAATTAACATGTTCATCTCTGCCTCAAGGAATGCTCACTAATACTTTATTTACAGTTTAAAATGTTCTGGTCAGTTCCTGGTGATTTTAGATGGATTGATACATATTCTAATTTTCTTTGGTTAGATTATTAGAAGAATTTATAAATCATATTGAGGAGCTCCAGATAATGGATGAAAGGATTCAAAGGAAAGTAGAGAAACTGGAGCAGCAGTGTCAGAAAGAAGCTAAGGAGTTTGCCAGGAAGGTACAAGAGCTCCAGAAAAGCAATCAGGTAAACTGTTAATTAAGTGATGAATAGTTTATGCAAGCCTTAATATCTTTATTTACTTTCAGTTTTAAGGTTTTTTGTGTGTTTTGTCTTTAAGTCTAGTCAAATAGTAACTGTTGAGCTTTCTTTTTACTGCTCCCATCCGGTGGCATTAAATGTTAGTGGATTGTTACTGGGCACTCTTGGTGTACTTGTTTGCTACTGAGTGGTGGTTTGGGATCAGTACTCCCTTAGAATGGGATGGTACCCAGTACAATGTGCTCGTTGATTCCTCTCTAACAATGCAAACTTTTAAGAATGATAACCTGAGCAGACCTATGTTTTTAGGGGGTCATGATTAGCTTGGATATTTAGGTATTGATTTGCATTCTTATTTAATCATAAAGCAAAATAATAATACCAGCTATTGCCTGGATCAGATTTTTCCCTAGAGGAAACCTGGTCTGGGAAGTTTCACAAAAGTCCTGAGCAGATACCCTAATGAGAATTCTGATGTAACTGGGAAGAGCAGATGCAGTACTCTTCCTCAGTCCATTTTAGAGTGGAGTTAGTCACTAGGCTGTCTCTGAAGTACATAGGCCAAGCTTCTTAGTCATTCTTATTTCTTAGGCTTTAGACTTTATCAGGAACGCCTTTTCATAATCTGGGCCTGATGGGGCAGTTGGTTGACCTTCATAAATGTAGTTAGAAGAGCATGTTTAGTATTGCTGCTTCCAAGGGGCTGTTTGTTCTTTGGTGTTAGGAATTAGCAAGCTGATTTCTACTCAGATTTTATAGATTTAGATTCCTTCACTTAAGCATGTATATTAGAAAATATTTAATAAAGTCAGTAATTTACATAAGGCAGTGTTTTTATAAGTGTTAGAGTAATAGATTCAGAATACTTTTAATGTCCTTTGGTAATAATAATAGTATTAGTAGTTAATTTGGGTTCTCTGATTATATTTTGTGCTTGTGCATATTTCTCCTAGGTTGCCTTCCAACATTTCCAAGAATTAGATGAGCACATCAGCTATGTAGCAACCAAGGTCTGTCACCTTGGAGACCAGTTGGAGGGGGTAAACACACCCAGACAACGGGCAGTAGAGGCTCAGAAATTGATGAAATACTTTAATGAGTTTCTAGATGGAGAACTGAAATCTGATTTGCCAGGAAGGTACAAGAGCTCCAGAAAAGCAATCAGGTAAACTGTTAATTAAGTGATGAATAGTTTATGCAAGCCTTAATATCTTTATTTACTTTCAGTTTTAAGGTTTTTTGTGTGTTTTGTCTTTAAGTCTAGTCAAATAGTAACTGTTGAGCTTTCTTTTTACTGCTCCCATCCGGTGGCATTAAATGTTAGTGGATTGTTACTGGGCACTCTTGGTGTACTTGTTTGCTACTGAGTGGTGGTTTGGGATCAGTACTCCCTTAGAATGGGATGGTACCCAGTACAATGTGCTCGTTGATTCCTCTCTAACAATGCAAACTTTTAAGAATGATAACCTGAGCAGACCTATGTTTTTAGGGGGTCATGATTAGCTTGGATATTTAGGTATTGATTTGCATTCTTATTTAATCATAAAGCAAAATAATAATACCAGCTATTGCCTGGATCAGATTTTTCCCTAGAGGAAACCTGGTCTGGGAAGTTTCACAAAAGTCCTGAGCAGATACCCTAATGAGAATTCTGATGTAACTGGGAAGAGCAGATGCAGTACTCTTCCTCAGTCCATTTTAGAGTGGAGTTAGTCACTAGGCTGTCTCTGAAGTACATAGGCCAAGCTTCTTAGTCATTCTTATTTCTTAGGCTTTAGACTTTATCAGGAACGCCTTTTTCATAGTCTGGGCCTGATGGGGCAGTTGGTTGACCTTCATAAATGTAGTTAGAAGAGCATGTTTAGTATTGCTGCTTCCAAGGGGCTGTTTGTTCTTTGGTGTTAGGAATTAGCAAGCTGATTTCTACTCAGATTTTATAGATTTAGATTCCTTCACTTAAGCATGTATATTAGAAAATATTTAATAAAGTCAGTAATTTACATAAGGCAGTGTTTTTATAAGTGTTAGAGTAATAGATTCAGAATACTTTTAATGTCCTTTGGTAATAATAATAGTATTAGTAGTTAATTTGGGTTCTCTGATTATATTTTGTGCTTGTGCATATTTCTCCTAGGTTGCCTTCCAACATTTCCAAGAATTAGATGAGCACATCAGCTATGTAGCAACCAAGGTCTGTCACCTTGGAGACCAGTTGGAGGGGGTAAACACACCCAGACAACGGGCAGTAGAGGCTCAGAAATTGATGAAATACTTTAATGAGTTTCTAGATGGAGAACTGAAATCTGATGTTTTTACAAATTCTGAAAAGGTGAGCACTGCCAGAAGGCTAAAAGCACATAATAACAATAATAATGCTTAATTATGAACTACAGTTACTACTTTGAAGAGTCAGATTTCAAATCACTGAGTAGGTGATTTAGTAAGTCTTTATTATGAAAAAACACTTGTCTACAAATTGCTAATCAGGTATTTATATTCAGCGTTTTAGTTGGATTGCTTGGCATTTTGTTTATGAAATTTATGACTTCTAATATTAACAGAATTTAATAGTCATACTGCACTAGGTGAGACAGTGGTGTGACCCTAAATCACTGACAAGCTGAAGTAGATTTCTGTGCAGGGAATTCAGAGCTTCTCATTTTTATTACTTGAATAAAGTTTTTTTTTTTTTTAAATTTTTATGTATTTATTTTTGGCTTTTCTGGGTTTTCACTGCTGCCATAGATTTTTCTCCAGCTGCAGGAAGTGGGGACTGCTCTCTAGTTGAGTTGAGCAGGTTTCTCAGTGCGGTGACTTCTCTTGTTGTGGAACTCGGGCTCTAGGGCACACAGGCTTCAGTAGTTGCAGCACATGGGCTCAATAGTTGTGGCTCACGGGCATAGTAGTTGCTCCACAGCATGTGGAATCTTCCTGGATCAGGGATTGAACCCGTGACTCCTGCATTGGCCGGCAAACTCTTTACCACTGAGCTACCAGGGAAACCCCTGAATAAAGTTTTTTTACGAAGAATTAAAGCACAGTTTGGATCAAAGAAAACAAAAATCTGACTTAATTGTTCACGTTTATCTTTTTCATAGCACTAGTCACTTAATCCTGATCTGAGGTTGTGTGGTATTTGCTGCTCTACAGTTTGGGGACAATGTTATTCAGCTTACTCTCGTTCCCTTGGGGGTGGGGGTGGGGCGGAAATCAAAATGCATGAGAAAATAGACATTCTTATAGATACTGTTGGATACAGTCTTCCAGAATTTTTCCAAGTTTACTCTATGGGATATCTCAGATAGTGGAATGTTAAAAACTAAGTAGTATTGAAGTTCACTTTGCATTAAGCAACACATTTTTTTGTGAATAGAAATTGTATAGGTTTATAGAGTTTAAAATTTTTAGAGATCTTTGAAAGGAATGCTTATATATGTAGAGAAACTTCCTCTAGAAAAGACAGTATTTTAAATAATGAGTTTAAGGAATTATGTTTGTAATATAAAGTAGAGCTGATAAGATTAGCCTCAAGAATGTAATCATGCCTAAACATCTGTTAAAAAAAACACTGACAGTAACTGTCGTTTTTTTTTTTTTTTTTAACATTGCGTAATCTTACTTTTATGTGGAACCTAAAAACATAAACTTTGTAGAAACTAGAAAGTAGAATGGTGGCTGCCAGGGGCTGAGAGCTGGGGAAGTGGGGAGATGTTGGTTTCACTTATAAAATGAGTAAGTTCCAGGAGTCTAATGGATAGCATGGTGACTACAGTTAACAATACTGCATTATGTATTTGAAAATTATTATGGGAGTAGAGCTTTCCTGTTCTCACCATGTGGCAGTGGTTTAGTTGCTCAGTCACATCTCTGTGCGACCCCATGCACTGAAGCCTGCCTGGCGCCTCTGTCCATTGGGGTTCTCTAGGCAAGAGTCCTGGAGTGGGTTGCCATTTCCTTCTCCCAGTAACTGTCTTTTATGCATTCATGTGATTTTTACGTATAAAGAATGTACACACACAGGGCTTTTACACTGAACTGTTTTCAGGGTGGTTGATGGTTTTGTTTTGTTTGAATGCTTTCATTTTGTTCCTACGTAAAAGCATACATAGTTCTAATTTATTATAAAAGTATATATAATACTTATATATATTTTAAAAATATGCTTTTATATATATAATTTTTTTTTCATTTGATTCTTCCTGGCATTGAAGGCCCTTTATATATATATATATATATATATATATATATATATATATATAAAATTTATATGTAATTCAAGTCTTATACGTGGGGTTACCTTGCATTATGCCTGTTGGATTGTAGAGTATACTTATGCTTTGTTATAAACAAAATGCAGATATTTTACCCAATGTGAGTTGGTCTGTTTGCTTCACGTAGCTCAAGACAGCCATTTAGAATCAAGAGAAAAGTGACTATTATAAAATTGACTGTTTACATGTGTACATACACATATGTATGCCCAGTCATGCGCTACTCTTTTGCAGTCCCAGGGACAGTAGTCTGCCAGGTTCCTCTGTCCGTAGGATTTCCCAGATAAGAATACTGGAGGAGGTGGGTTGTCATTTCCTTCTCTAGGGCATCTTCCTGACCCAAGGATCGAACCTGTATCTCTTGCGTCTCCTGCATAGGCAGGCAGATTCTTTACCACTAGGACCACACATACTTTTTAGAAAATGAAAAAGAGTGATTTTGCTGTTTTACTATTTAAATGTCAGTGACGCTGATTAGGAGAGAAGAAATAACTGAAACAGAAATACTATCTATATCCACTATTGTTTGGCAACAGTAGTATCGTTTGGCCCTGCTTTTGTTTTCTACTGTTGTTTGCCAGACTTTATATGAGTACACACTTAGAAAGAGCTATATCAAGATTCTCAGCTCTTCCATCACATCTATAAGAGTCTCACTCTTTCTTTTTTTTTTAGTGTGAAAGAAAGTGAATTATCATAAAATCAGTCATTACAGCTGTGTCAAAATAAAACTCAATAGTTGCTTGATATTTGTTTTTAAAAGTAAGCCATATATGACACTCTGTAATACATTAATATAAATAAGCACAAACATCTGCATTTTAAATATGTGTATCCCTTGCCTCAGTCTTTTAGTTCCACAACTTGAATAAGTACAAACATTTCTGTACTATATGCTGTTCAGGAGACGTCATGTTAACAAGTTTTATAACTTGATCTATGCATTAAATATCAGGCATTTTGTTGTTTTGTTCTTCGCCTAAAGTGGGATATATGCAGCATTATGGTTTGAGTTATTTTCATAAATCTTATTTCTCTGTTCATAAACTCAGAAGATACTTAAACTTGCTTTCAGCAGTCATTGATTTGCATTTTTTCAGAGCAAACTTAAATTGCAAGTTTCATTGGGAAGGGGGTTTTGGCATTATAAAATTGTAATATTTCAGTACTATAATGACAAATGTTTGTTTTATTGACTCATTATAGGTGATACCCCAGATGTACTTCTGTTGCTCAGAAGATTTTGTTGTGTATTTTAAAAGAAAATTGTTTGGGTGAGGGTCTGTGGGCATACATAGGAGAATATTACTGGTTTTAAATATAAAATTTTTTTGATACGTATAAAGGTATTTTTTTTTTAATTATTGCTTTTATTTTTTACTAGATAAAGGAGGCAGCAGACATCATTCAGAAGTTGCACCTAATCGCTCAGGAGTTACCTTATGCATTATTTTAAACCCGATAGGGGGGGCAGGCTTTGACCCAAGGATCGAACCTGTATCTCTTGCTCCTGCATAGGCAGGCAGATTCTTTACCACTAGGACCACACATACTTTTTAGAAAATGAAAAAGAGTGATTTTGCTGTTTTACTATTTAAATGTCAGTGACGCTGATTAGGAGAGAAGAAATAACTGAAACAGAAATACTATCTATATCCACTATTGTTTGGCAACAGTAGTATCGTTTGGCCCTGCTTTTGTTTTCTACTGTTGTTTGCCAGACTTTATATGAGTACACACTTAGAAAGAGCTATATCAAGATTCTCAGCTCTTCCATCACATCTATAAGAGTCTCACTCTTTCTTTTTTTTTTAGTGTGAAAGAAAGTGAATTATCATAAAATCAGTCATTACAGCTGTGTCAAAATAAAACTCAATAGTTGCTTGATATTTGTTTTTAAAAGTAAGCCATATATGACACTCTGTAATACATTAATATAAATAAGCACAAACATCTGCATTTTAAATATGTGTATCCCTTGCCTCAGTCTTTTAGTTCCACAACTTGAATAAGTACAAACATTTCTGTACTATATGCTGTTCAGGAGACGTCATGTTAACAAGTTTTATAACTTGATCTATGCATTAAATATCAGGCATTTTGTTGTTTTGTTCTTCGCCTAAAGTGGGATATATGCAGCATTATGGTTTGAGTTATTTTCATAAATCTTATTTCTCTGTTCATAAACTCAGAAGATACTTAAACTTGCTTTCAGCAGTCATTGATTTGCATTTTTTCAGAGCAAACTTAAATTGCAAGTTTCATTGGGAAGGGGTTGTGGCATTATAAAATTGTAATATTTCAGTACTATAATGACAAATGTTTGTTTTATTGACTCATTATAGGTGATACCCCAGATGTACTTCTGTTGCTCAGAAGATTTTGTTGTGTATTTTAAAAGAAAATTGTTTGGGTGAGGGTCTGTGGGCATACATAGGAGAATATTACTGGTTTTAAATATAAAATTTTTTTGATACGTATAAAGGTATTTTTTTTTTAATTATTGCTTTTATTTTTTACTAGATAAAGGAGGCAGCAGACATCATTCAGAAGTTGCACCTAATCGCTCAGGAGTTACCTTTTGATAGGCAAGTTTATTTCTCAAGAGCTAATTTGAGAATATGGTGTAATGTATGGAATAAAACTGTACTTTTTTCCTTTATGATTTTGCTCATTAATTCAACAAGAGCTTATTGAGGACTGCCTTTGTAAAAGTTACAGTATATAATAGTTGATTGAAAAAATGTGGTCTGTTAACTAAATTTAATGGTATATCTTGAAATAATCTCAATCCTTTGTTTTCCTTTTGAAAAAAAATTGATGGAGGATTTTGAAATTGATTGGAATGACATTTTGAATTTCCATTTCTTTGGACTTTTATAAACTGTGTAGAAGGATCAGGGAAAGATTAAATATGGGTTTCTTGAGCTACTTTTTGCTCTAGATGAGATCTCTTAAGCTTTGGGCAATCTGGGACACCTTTGAAAAGCTGGTGAGAGCTATTAAATTTCCTTTAAAAAATTCAGACACACAGACTGTTGTATATAATTTCTTGGAGTTTTAGACCCTTAAGCCTCTATGTAGGCCCCTTCCTTAGGGACCTCAAGGTTAAGAAGTACCGTTTTAGGTGCAAGGCTCTAGGGCCACTGCAAAGCTAGGTATTAATGGTTTCATCCTAAAAGAAACTTCACTGAGAAGAGTATTCTTTCATGATTTCCTTCAGTCGATGGACTGTCAGGGTCTTATTTATGATAGTGGTTCTCTTATTTAAATACCTGGGAGGGGGAGGAAAAGTCCTCTTTTAAAGCAGATAATGTATCTTATTCCTTTTGTAGTACTTGAAGATCCTCAAGTACAAACAGAATGTAAATGTATTGCTATACTTAAGCTTGCCCGTTATGTCCCAAACATGGAGTGAAAGTGAATTCCCTACCCTCAAATATATTTTATTTTACTTTGAATCATCATAAAAAATTAGCAGTATTAATCATCTATCATTTGCCTATTATTGATGCTCTAATACTTGTATAGTGTTATAATCAATGATTTTTAATGTCATCCACAAAAAACCCTTTATCTTATTTCATAGTTAAACCATTTACTTAAATTGGTAAAATGTGTGGCTCACAATAGGGACGTGATAATTTTCTACCACCTCTACAGACAATAGACATATACTCATATTCTCCCATTTCTCAGTTACATACTTACCTTTCAGTTTTGTTTTAGCCTCTCTACCAAGCCGTAGAATTGAATTTGCATCCTAATCAAGCTCTAATTTTTTCACAAAGATTAATATGCCCTAATATGTATTCTGTACTCTGTGATCCACCGTTGCTTTGATATATATATATCAAATGTAGTATATATCAAATATCAAAAGTAATATATATATTACTTTTGTGTGTGTGTGCTCAGTTGCTCAGTCATGTTTGACTCTTTGCAATTCCAAGGACTGTAACCCTCCAGGCTCCTCTGTCCGTGGGATTTCCCAGGCACAAATACTGGAGTGGGTCACCATTTCTTTCCCCAGAGGATCTTACTGACCCAGGGTTCGGTCAGCCTACGTCCTCTGCTTGGCAGGCAGATTCTTTACCACTGAGCTACCTTGAAAGTCCATATCAGTTTTGTTTATCTCTTTAAATTATTCCCTTCTTCATCTTTCTTTGGCATCGTTTTTGCCAGCCCCTCACCAATTACTTAAACTAATTATATAAGATCTTTCAACACTCATTTTCCATATTGTGCATGCCCCATTAATATTTATGGTTTGAAAAAATTGTAATATGGTAGTGCGTGATATTTTAGTTTCTGAATTTGCAGAGGTTAGATGCTAGGTACATTGCTGGGTCCTTTTTATGGCTTCTACTTTATTTTTCTAGTTTTAAAGTAGCTTGTTTATATTTGCTTATTTTATCGTTGTTTTTCTTTTAAATAACAGTAATGGAACTTCATATGAGAAAAGGCCAACAGAATGGAAAATAGACAAATATCAAGTGAATTTAAAATGCCAATGAGTATTATTAAGGACAATAATTCAGTTGTTAGGACAGACTCAGTTGTTAATGCCTCATACAGAATTCCTCCCTTTTTAAAAGGGAATTTGTTATTCAATGTGAATTTCCTCACTGAGAACTAGATACCCCATCTGAATTGCCCAGTTTCAATTTTGTTGCACGGCATGCTTCCTGTCAGTATTCTCTCCTCTCTGATTTTGTCTTTCCCTCCCTCCCCCTGCTTCTTTCCTTCCTTTATGAAGACATTTCGTATGGAGGGTTCCTATGTACCCCCATTCACGTTTATTAACATCTTATGTTACTGTGGTACATTTGTCACAAATAATGAATTTCATCATTGATTTTTATCTTTCAGATTTTCAGAAGTTAAATCCAAAATTGCAAGTAAGTGGGGTCCTGTTTATTTAACTGTTTTGGATAGGTGATCAAACTACTTACATAAAAGAAAGAAAATTATAAAAGAAGAGAATGGGAACAGTGTTATTCTCCCATTTCCCACCCCATCTCTGAATTTGATTCCTCTTCCTTGAAACAGCTATTAAATGTTCTGTTTTGGGGGTATTCTTCTGTAGTATTCTATAAACATATTGATACAAGCAGAAGACAAAAATCATGAATATAATATATAGAATTAATTTCTACTTCCCTGTTTATTATTTTTTTTAAATTTATTTATTTATTTATTCATTTTGGGCTATTCTGGGTTTTCACTTCTATCACAGGCTCTTCTCTACTTGCAAGGAGTGGGGGTTACTCTGTAGTTGAGGTGAACAGGCTTCTTGTTGCAGTGACTTCTCTTGTTGTGGAACTGGGGCTCTAGGGCACACCGGCTTCAGTAGTTGTAGCACATGGGCTCAATAGTTGAGGCTCTGAGCCTGTAGAGCACAGGCTCAATAGTTGTGGCTCACGGGCTTACTCTGCAGTATGTGGGGTCTTCCCAGATTTGGGATTGAACTCGTGTCTTCTGCATTGGCAGGTGAACTCTTTACCATTGAGCTACCAGGGAAGCCCTGCCCCATTTATTTTAAAATAATTGGTGGCATACTATACAAATAGCTTGATACCTTATATTTTTAACAACATATGCTAGAGATTGTTTTAATATCCATATATACAGTTATAATGTAGATTCTCTTAAAAAACTAAACTCATGACCATTTTACTGTTTAACTCCTTTAATGGTGGTTTGAATCTTGTTATTTAGATTGTGTATTAGGCAGATAATTCAGTTGTTAGGACAGACTCAGTTGTTAATGCCTCATACAGAATTCCTCCCTTTTTAAAAGGGAATTTGTTATTCAATGTGAATTTCCTCACTGAGAACTAGATACCCCATCTGAATTGCCCAGTTTCAATTTTGTTGCACGGCATGCTTCCTGTCAGTATTCTCTCCTCTCTGATTTTGTCTTTCCTCCCTCCCCTGCTTCTTTCCTTCCTTTATGAAGACATTTCGTATGGAGGGTTCCTATGTACCCCCATTCACGTTTATTAACATCTTATGTTACTGTGGTACATTTGTCACAAATAATGAATTTCATCATTGATTTTTATCTTTCAGATTTTCAGAAGTTAAATCCAAAATTGCAAGTAAGTGGGGTCCTGTTTATTTAACTGTTTTGGATAGGTGATCAAACTACTTACATAAAAGAAAGAAAATTATAAAAGAAGAGAATGGGAACAGTGTTATTCTCCCATTTCCCACCCCATCTCTGAATTTGATTCCTCTTCCTTGAAACAGCTATTAAATGTTCTGTTTTGGGGGTATTCTTCTGTAGTATTCTATAAACATATTGATACAAGCAGAAGACAAAAATCATGAATATAATATATAGAATTAATTTCTACTTCCCTGTTTATTATTTTTTTTAATTTTATTTATTTATTTATTCATTTTGGGCTATTCTGGGTTTTCACTTCTATCACAGGCTCTTCTCTACTTGCAAGGAGTGGGGGTTACTCTGTAGTTGAGGTGAACAGGCTTCTTGTTGCAGTGACTTCTCTTGTTGTGGAACTGGGGCTCTAGGGCACACCGGCTTCAGTAGTTGTAGCACATGGGCTCAATAGTTGAGGCTCTGAGCCTGTAGAGCACAGGCTCAATAGTTGTGGCTCACGGGCTTACTCTGCAGTATGTGGGGTCTTCCCAGATTTGGGATTGAACTCGTGTCTTCTGCATTGGCAGGTGAACTCTTTACCATTGAGCTACCAGGGAAGCCCTGCCCCATTTATTTTAAAATAATTGGTGGCATACTATACAAATAGCTTGATACCTTATATTTTTAACAACATATGCTAGAGATTGTTTTAATATCCATATATACAGTTATAATGTAGATTCTCTTAAAAAACTAAACTCATGACCATTTTACTGTTTAACTCCTTTAATGGTGGTTTGAATCTTGTTATTTAGATTGTGTATTAGGCA